>CM053983.1:16359634-21159634 GCA_028641955.1 Protonibea diacanthus | reverse complement strand
ATGGAGGGAAGAGCTGGGTGGCTCTCAAGACCTGCGGGGAAAAAAAACAAAGAGAATTCACTTGATAACGTCGCAGGAGACAGAAAAACACTGAAAATTTACCAACATAGGAATAAAGCTGCAAAATTAAAATATCTACCAGAAACGACTGGGAGTTGTCGCTAAAACATGAAAAATGTAAAAGTAAATCTAGTATCTCATCATTTTGAGGCAACTTTTCAAGAAGCAACATACAAACCGCTGTCAAGCTTTCACTTTTTTGAAAATAATTGCTGCCCAAATGAGGAAGAGAACAAAGCTGCTGGCTTGCAAATAAACCAAAGCCATTTGATCAATGCATGAGGAAGGAACATCTCTCGCCTGCGGCCATGGCACGAAACTTCTGTGTGCAGAACTAATATGAACCCCATGCAGAGAAAACTCAACATATGAAAGGCTCCAACAAGACTCACATCTGGATTTATTTTAGGTCCGATCTACATGGCACCGTTTCTACTCTGATGCCCCCAAAACCTATTCTGTTATTAAATTATTTTTTGCTCCAACCATCTGAACCCAAGCAACAGAGCATCTATTCATGCTGCGCCATAAACTGACACAGCAGAGAAAAGAACAATTTCATTCATTCATTCATTCACACATGGACATTCCCATATGTAATTGGAGAAGAATGTGATGTTTCATGTAATTGTTGACTAAGAACACCAATAAAATAAAAGCACATGGAGTGTTTGGCTTCAGAACAAAAAGTACCCAACAGAGAGAAGATGATGGACATTTGGTGCAAGGATGGGAAAAAGGTCACCAACACACAAAGACCAGAAGTAGAAGAGGATGTGCATTACAGGACACAAGCCTCCCTCTTCATAAAGAACAAGAACAACCAGGGAAAGTCATGTTCAAGCTGGGTTTGATAACCATTTGTGATCAAGGTTCCAGGGAAGGGGAGGGAGCAGGTAAAACCATATGTGAAGCATTAAAGTGCCAACCTGGTCAGAGTTACACCCCTTTACGAAAAAAAACAAATGTAATCCACGCTTTTAAAGTTGCTCCACGTGTCAGAAGTCGTGAAAACAATTAGTTTGTGGTTCCTCACCTTCTACAGGCCGCCCGAGGACACACAAAAGAATAAAAGTGCCCAAAACTGATCGGCGATCTACTTCCACGCCACGCTGAAAATCCTGACACATGCCAAACAGAGTGATGAAGTAGAACTACTGAGAGAGCTTCTACGCTGCGCTCCGCCTTTTTATACAGCTCCGCTCTCACCCAACCAGATCTGCGGGATCGCATAAAAAACACACACCCACTCTCACAACACACAACACGCCGCTGTCGAAATGAATTACTCACACTGGGTCGGTTTTCCTCAAACACACCCCTTTCTTTTCCTCCATCCAAAACAAGAAGTGTCGGATATGATTTGCTCATTTAGTCAACTCAAGGTAATAAAACAAAGCAAAACAATAGAGCGTGACAGCGCATTCTGAAAGCCACATGCGTGTTAAAGTGTAGGGTTACGTAACCGGCCTGATGTGTCCTTTCATCTCAAACTGCTGCAGAAATTAAATGACCTCAGGACTGTTCAACAAGAACTCCAAATTAGAAACATGAGACAACAAGCTCCTCTTTAATAAAAGTTTATTTTAGTTGAGTTTTAATTGCTCCGTTGGCTGTCTGTGTAATCAGTTTCCATCTTCATTGAACAAAGAGTTGCATTTACTCCCCACGGATCTCTGAATGACTAACAAACCAATGTTCACATCCTGCAGTTTGAGTTTTTGGAGTTGAAATCCACTGGGGGTGAAGTAATTTTGGAGTTCTTTGTTCGAGTACTGAGATGTTATCGGGACATTTGGGCTTCTTCCAGTGAAGAGCTCGGTATACGTAAGCAGATTCAAGTCAAATCTTGAACAAACGGCAAGAGAATTTGGATCAAAAATTAGTGTAAAGAAGTTATCTAGGGCTACTACTACAGGAACCAAATAAGTCACACTGATAAGGTAAGCTCACTATTTGAGGTCTTTACAGCACGATGATTAAGAGATTCAGTCAAGGTTTGGTACATGACTCAGGGAAAGTCTACAGTGGAGACATAAGTAGCTTCTTTTTTTATTTATTTACTTAATCTGCACTTCTGCGTTTGTAGAGGCACATTAGGAAGAAACCTGAGGCTCTCTTAAAACCTTTTCCCAGTGATCAATTAGCAGTCTAATGATAGATTTCCCAACAGGTTAGATCCCTGTCAGCAGTTAGAACCAGTGATGTGGGATCAATGCCAGATGAGGAATTGCATTCCCTGTCATGTGTTTTTGCAAGTCGTACACAGCTTGTAGGTCACATTTCTGAATCTGAAAGTTTATTTATTACTTCTTCCAGATGTAAATGCTTCCATAAAATTGTTCAATCACTATTTACACTAATGCATTAATCTTCAGTACAGAGCAGGGAATCTGGCATTAACTTTTATGGAAATATTGGGAACTTTTATCATTGTAATTTTGTTCAGTATCAAGGACTATTAAAGACTGACACTGACTCTATGGTTAAATATTCTGCGTGTTTCCACTCCTCTCAAATGTTTGTAGCTGATCACACAAAAGGTGATCTTAGTGAGTATAGGGGACGAGACGGACACGTCACTCGTCTGAATGCAGAAAATCCTTACCCACAGCTGATATGGGAGCTGAGTCAGTGTTTAGGAGTGGTTCACTACATGCTTCGGCAGGAGTCCAGGTGAATCACCTGCTAACTATTCAGGTGTATCAAAGGCCTGATATGAAAGCAAGAGGGCGTTTTCACATTTCTGCATCACCTGCGAGCACAAAACATCAGCTTCATGCAGCCTCGGTGAGTAACTCTGAGCTGTGTGCTTAAACGTCGACATCCTTCTCATCTCAAATAAAAAAAGATTCTTAATCTTCTGTAACTGATCTGAATCTGATTTGTTGTAATGGCAGAAAAATGCACTGCTGTGATGACAAAGAAGGTCGGGCTTGATTTAGTTTTCCTTCCTTCTTTCTCTCCCTCTGAGATTGTTTAAAAAAAAGAAAACCCTGAAGGATGTCAATCAGCATTAAAGTGCTCCAGGCTCCCTAAACATTTACTGGGTACATTGTGTACTTTACTCCAACCAGCCAATGAAATATCATCGCACGCCTTTCCTCCTCTTGAGCCCGCCTACTCCCGTCACTTTTTACTCCCCTCTGCAGCCCATCTGCCTACAGCAGGGGATCTCCTGCGAGTGAGCGTGCACAAAAGCTGTGTGAAACGCCGAGGCATCAATGGCTCCAGCAGAGCGGTCGACAAAGGCAATAGCGGCTCGGGATTAGACCATCAAACTGTTTGTCTAGTTGTGCAATCGCAACCCCTCCACTGTCTGGATATCCTCCACACTCATGACGATGGCATGTACGCGACTGTTGTCATGGTTTCTGTGCCTCCAGGGTGGTTTTGCTGTGCTATGTGCTCACGTTTTTATGATGCCCTGCTCTGTTAACTGTTAACTACTGACCAGGAGCCTGTTCATGCTTTTTTTTTTTTAAATGAGTGTTAAAACTTCAAAACTAAAACTAATAATCATTTCTATCAATCGATCAGTCTATAAAATCAAATGCCTGTCACCAGCTCCCACAACAAACATGCGACATTTTATTTTTTGTCATCTTTGGGATGTTTCTGCTTAAAAGCAACCCGAATATTTTAAATCAATCATCAAAATAGTTGTCAACTCATTTCCTTAACTGACTCATCATTAAAGCTCTAAGAAGATGTTTCTACTGTGGTGCAAGAGCAAACTTTGAGTTAGAACTTCAGCATGCAACAAGCAGACAGGTACGAAATGTACAATGAGAGGAACAAACTACTTTTCTCAACCTAGTTAAGAGACAAGTTCAAAAAAAAGAAAAGGTCAACAGGTTCACGCCACCATTTTTTTCCATTAGTAGCCAATGTAGACAAGGTGTACGATGAAACACAAGACATGACCTCCATTTTGGGCCCCCAGCTGTGAAGATGCCAACATGGCTGACCAAATTTGGGATATAACAGTTCGCATAATGAAGCTTTGTCAGTGAAATGAGCCGGATCAGCTTGTGAAATTAGCATTGAGTTAATCTATTCGACCACCTACTGTTAAAGGACACCCAACTAAGCTGATGCATGACTGCAAATCTAATCAAGGAGGGGAAAGTGACCCAAAAGACCAGACTCCAATCCAACCTGTGGTATTCAGATGACAACAGCTGACCAAATAATACAAGCAAAAAAAGCAGGATGGTAAACATTGAGTTTGTGTCATTTGTCAAAAATCAAAAAATCTTCACACACACGATTAAAAATCTAAATTTAATCTACATTCAGTTTTATCTTGTCTCCCTGAGGTTCAAACTTGCTGCTCTTCCAAAAAAAAAAAACCCATTAAAAGGGTAGAGGGGGCAGTCTGTGCCAAGGAACAAAATGTACAGATGACATGCACACGGGCGCTCCATGTGAAAAAGTACGAGGAACTCTAAGTGTCAGACAAAGCATTTTAAGATGAATCCAGGTTTCATATTTGCAGGATTATAAGATGCAAAAAAAGCAACAAAACACAAGCTTTTCTTTTTTTTTAAAGAAGAGGAGCACACCATCACAAAAATCTTCCCTAAAAGATGAAATTATTAATATTACACAACAAAAGATGTCCCACTTTTGTACCTGATGAACAGCCATCCTGCCAGTACACACTGTTTTAATCTGTGGGGACAACTTGTTCTAGACAGCTAAGTGCAATTCTTATTTTACCTTGGTCCCAGTCATCTGTATAATATGCTGAATTAACTCATCATATAGTGTTTTAATTGTGAAAATGACAAGTAGTCCACATATTGTAGCTAAAGCCCAAAAACCTTCCTGATGGACTCAAACATTTTTCATTCATGTTTTAAAAAATAAAACCATCCAACAAAACCCACCAACAACCACCATTACACCCTGCATCTGTGAGCACGTGGACAAAATAAAGTTTAAATTTCAAAATAAAACATGCCACGTTAACTTAAACCACACACACACACACACACAGGGCAGACAATGGGACACTTTTTTCTGTTTTTAAAACCGGGCGAAGTGTTGCAGAAACAGCTGCAAACGTTTGTTTCTCATTAGCCCATTTGTTTCAATAGTTTCTGTAAAAAAAAAAGTACCAAAGTGCTTACCTGCAGCTGCTCTGTGGTTTTTTAGGGGGGGGGTTGGTCAACCGGCGTCTCGATGGATAGTGGGCTGTGTTTACCATGAGTCTTTATAGGAAGCCGGGAGGTGTTCTATATGTACGGGGGGTGGGGCACTCTGAGCCCTGCAACACACACAAGGCATGCCGTTGTGCATGTGAAACGCATGGACCCCTACAACTTGGGAGGAATGAGCTCGTCCACTCACATGTGCTGTGTGTGCTACTGGAACATTTTGTCTTCCTCATCTGTGGCTTTTTTTTTTATATGTTGTGAAATACTAACTATAGGTAGACTAACCGCAAATGTTACGTGCAGGCCTGCATCATGGAAATATAAGGTGAATTTTATAAGGCGTAAAAAATATATATATATTTTTGGAATAAAATATAATTATTGGCGTTTGGCGTCGCTTGAGGACTCGTTGCATCGTGCACAGCTCATTCTTGACCTTTAAAGTCAAAAATTCAAATTTTTCTGAGCACCTGAAGGACATTGAGTTCAGAATGGCTTCAAAAAATCATCTTAATGCTGGATTAAATTTTTAAAATTGAAGGTTTTCGTTTGAAAATTCTCAACAACAGACGACTAAAATGGAGAATTTACAAGGGACCCCCTTATGAACGTCCCTTGTAATCATTTGATGTAACACAAGAGAGATGCATTCAAAATATTTGCAAAATCTCAACACAGAATACCCATGATGCATGTTGTTCTTTGAATTATAAAGCCTTTTTTTAAAGTAAAATAAATAAATAATATCAAAATAATTTAAATGAATTCATTTGAAACCTTCTCATGAACCGCCTGGCAGAATGCGCAGACCCAAGTTGGTCCGCGGACCTCTGTTTGAGAGTCATTGGTCTCAAGAGACAGAAACAGACAGTGGGAGGTCTCTTTGAGGGGCTCTTCAGGTCGGTCTGCGGTGCGATCCCCACCCCTTGTCCTCCTGTCCACGTGTCGGAGTGGACACGACACTGAACCCCAAACTGCTCCTGATGCTCAGGTCAGCACCTTGCATGGTGGCTCCCTGCCGTCGGTGTGAATAAAACACTTTGGATGAAAGCCTAAAGTTGCATCACTAAACACCCAAACCTCACATGTGGGTGTCACATTCTCACATTTTTAAAATGATGTTCCATATTGTGAGTCAGCTCTTGCTTGTTTAGTATTGAAATAAAAGGTTTTCTTGGAACTACAGATGAGAAACCAGCAGAGCAGACAGAATATCTGAACCAGACAGGACATGTATGGAAATGTAAATAAACAAGCTGACATTGGTGTACGTTCTGGGGGGTGAAGGTGATACTAGGAGGACTTCTCGTCCACACTGAGCATAAGTGGAAAGCTCCAGAATAACTACTGAGTGCAGCTTATGATGAGTTTATTTTTGGTTTGGACCCTCACATATTAATCAACTCGTCTTTGCTGTGTTTTGTCCTCAAAACAGCCCTCAACCTGCCTCTGTCACCCCTGACATGCTTCTACTTGTGTTGCCTTCCCCTCCAGCTTTACTGCATGTAGAGTGACATGGTCGTTTACTGATTTAAAGTATGTGCTCACTCTGTGGAGCTCTTAGGAATGCATATGAACCCGCTGACCCCAGCCAGCGAGCAGGCTGTTCCTGCAGTCACCTTGACTGATGACTTGTCCATGGCGTTTACCTGTTATCTGCTTCTCAAGTTAGTGTTGTCTCACCTATAGTCCAAATAAACCTTATGTTTATTACTTCAGGGACAAAAAGTTAAACTCATCAAGCTGATTCACAGAAGGGAACTTACCTTCAAGAAATGTTGAGTTGAGATAAAGTCTGACATACAATGTTGGTATTAAGACGAATGTTGTCTTCATCGCCTGTCTTTGGAGGATTCATGTGACATTTTCAAGTCTGTATTCAACTTTCCGAGGTCAAGATTGAATTTTGAATCCTCTTAAATAAATCATAAAGGTTGCCACTTCCTGTTACACGATCCGCTCTACTGTACACACTGTTAGATTGTGTTTGTGATATGTAGCCTATGATTATAGTCACAATAGAACTTCTGAAAAAAAAAAGGTTATTAATCTTCCTCAGCAGACAGAGTTACATTTACATTTAGTCATTCAGCTGACGCTTTTAGAGCAATTTGGGGTTCAGCATCTTGCCTAAGGACAATTTGACATGTAGATTGGAGGAGCTGGAGATCGAACCACTGATCATCAGTGGACGACCTGCTCTACCTCCTGAGCCACAGCCGCCCCTTTGAGTCCTGTTCAAACAATGAGCTCTATAAGGACTTTTCTTCCACACTGGTTCATAAATTGAGATTAAAAATCTGCATCTGCATTTCCATGACAACTGTATAAACTCCATCTGATGAGGAAGATCTTTTGATTTGATCGAAAGCTCCAGAAGAGCTCTGTGAGGACTTTGTGGTGAGGTTGTTGAGATGTTTTTGTCAACTAGTGTTTCTCCGAAGCTGAAAAATTCTATCATGAGACTAAACTAAAGAGAACAGAGAAAAATAAAATACTTTTATGTGTGCTTACAATCTTTATTCACAACTTTATTAACCAAACCACGGTACAACAGGCAACAAAAAAGAAGATCAGACCAATATATCAAGTTATATAACAGATAATCAGACTATAATCAGATTTTGACCTTTTTGGCTGGTTGCAGCTTCAGATAAAGATTATAAGTGCTGGATTGTAGCTGCCAGTACCCCATTATGTATTGCCTAATTAAATAAATGCATAAAATGGAGCTACATTTGATCCATATTTTGAACATTATTGAATCTTGATGGAGTTCTATAAAACACGATGTTAAATATACATATAAAATGTGCATGCTCAGTGATTTGAGCACACTGGAGTCTGGGTAAAGGTTTCAAAACAAAGCATGTCATATTTGACCTACATGTTTCACATGACGTCACGTTAAACAGCAACAGACACCTGCTGGAGACAAGTTTTCATCTGTTCTGCAGTGATGTGACACTACCCTCTACTGGCACTGCTGAGCAAAGACACAGAGGGGCTTCAATCAGAATCAGAAACAGATTTATTGGCAGGATTTCACATACAAAAGTTTTGCGTTGGTGTTTCATACTTAACAAACATTAAAAAAGTGGATATAAATATAGACACAATATGTTTTTTAAAATGAAAAGAGTTGCATAGTTTTGTGCATCATAATCACCATGCAGTGTGCAAAAGTTCACAGTATGCAGATTATTTGAATGTGTTGGATATTTTTAGAGTGTTGTGAGCCGCAAGATAATTCTTTATTGATCCCCAGATGAGAAATTCAAGTGTTACAGCAACACAAGGACAGAAATAAGTAGCGCTAAACAGACACATTTAAACAGAATAATAATCACGTGTGTAAAATTAAATTAAAAACTAGTGTTGTATTTGATCGAATAGTGCAATACTATCTGCAGCACAGAGGCAGAGTGGTGCAAAGAGTGGCAGCAAAGAGTAGTACATGAACGAGGAATATGATACCGTCAGCTATAAGCGTACAGCAGAATATTATATGATCATGTAATTATAGCAGTAGTACATAATGAAATAAAGTGCACTTATATAAGTTCATCTAAATCAATATTATATGATGTAGTATGAGTAAGTATGGGATATAAAGTATAAGATGGTATGTAGTGATACAGGACAACATATTGTGCACATATGGAGAGGAGCAGTAGTGTGTCTCATGTCCCCAACACTCTGAGGGAATTATATGTCTGTGTGTGTGTGTGTGTGTGTGTGTGTGAATTGGTTTAACTCCAGGACTGATTACTGTTTAGATATTTGCATGTGCAACCTTTCAACATTGTGCAACTTTATGATTCCACCCCACTACTTCAGAGGGAAACATTGTACTTCAGCAATAGAGAACAAACCTGATGCATTTAACTACCCTACAAAAACATGAACTTCAATAGACCATTAGTAAATCCAAGTTAAGACAATCAAGTTTGCTGTCATCAAGTTTTGCCCCTTTAGTTTTATTGAAGCAATGTTTTAAATGCAGGGACTTTTTACTTTAACTCGGTTGAGGGGTTTATATAATTCCCAATTACATTTCAAGTCAGCCAGTCTCCAAAGTCAAATCCAATTATAGACGATAACGATGTCAAAACATATTAACTTATCCGCAGGTTGAAAACAAAAGCTGAGCCTGGAGCGACCAGCCTCAGCTGTGATAAGCTGGCTCTTAAAATGGATGTTGTCCTACCAAGATGGAGGAGCCTGCAGTTGGTTTTGGGGGTGGCAGTTGTTCATTAAGCTCACTGGAGCACAACATGAAGAGACACTAAAATGACCGCTGTGCGTGTCTGTACAAGGCTACTCCCTTTTTTTTCTCCCTCTCTCTCTCTTCGGTGAGGTTTTCATGTCACAACAAAGTGCCAATAAAAAAGACATTTTGAAAGTTTTTATTCAAGGACATTTAGATCAACCATTGAAGTCAGAAAAGCTTCCTTTTCCTCAGAAACATAACTTAACATAACTTTTCATTAGATGACCGGGTTCACATCATACATGTTTTTGGGATTTATCAAACTTTTGACCTAAGTATTTTTTTTTGTGGCATTTTCTAGAACATACAGTGTTTCAAAACATTTGGTAAGCATTTTTTTTTCATTAGTTTTATATTAAAATATAGGGAGATAAAAGACAAAATTTCTAGCCTCCCTCAAATTTTAATATGCTTTAGCTGCCTTATAATCTTTAAAATTAGATTCAAAATCCAACTTGTTGGAAAATATCTATTACTCAGCAGTTAAAAAAAAAAAAGCAAAACAATTAGACCAACTAAAAATGCCACGTCTACAAGATATGGACGGTAATCATTTTTAAATGGATATGTAGGTGACAACAAAGTTTTGTTACATCAAGTGCAAGCCCAAAACAAACCTATAAATGACATTTGTAATATAAAACTTGGTAAAAAATACTTATTTAAAACTGTACAATCACCAAGTACACAGAGTGAGCACATCAACCGTTATTCATTTGGCTTCAGTAGCTTCGGCCTTTGGCTCCTGGGGACAGAAAAATCAGAAAAGCAACATATTATATGCGCCGCTTGTTTTGGCAGGAAGACAGTACATTCCCTTCTACAGCGGTCATCATCATGCTGATTTCATCCATTATATCTTATTTGGTATGTTGGAGGGTGCCTGCAAGTTTCATCAAGTCAGACACAGACACCCTTTCAAATATCATTAAAACAACTTACCAACTTTGTTATAAGTCATACAAATTATGGAACATTGAGCTGTCATATGATTGGCACTGTTGAATGTTAAATGTTAAATTACAATAACAAAAGGATTCAAAATCACATGTTTCATGGCAAGCTCACAGCTGTGTTTGGGAGTCTACAAACACCCAATTACTCCCTTCATATTGATATGATTATCTTATTATATTCATAACAATGTGTTGGCATCCATGCTTTATTAGTGAAACACAAATTACCTACAAAAAACAAGAAAAGGTCACTTTGTGTGTGATTTGCAGTGGAAGTGTTTTCAGAAACAAACCTCAGCCTTGGGGTTCCCATTTTCAGCTGCTTTGGCCTTCTTTGCTTTGGGTGCCCTCTACAAATGACACAACACTTGATTACAAACAAGTCCGAGCTCTTTAACCAGCATACAATTATCACATGCTTCAGAATGATGAACAACATAAAGTGTACCAAAACATATAAATCGCTTCTCGAAAGGCTTTTCCTATTCGGCCTGGAGCTAGGGCAAACTTAATTTCAAGGAACCGACGGGCATGAATCAGTTTCACATGTGACATACAGCATACAGAGAAGTTCTGTTTAGATCAGCATGTTGTGTTAACAGTTTCATACTTTTGGAGCAGGCTTTTTCTTCTCCACCGCTGCAGGTTTCTTCTCAGGTTGCTGCAAAACAAGAAAGATATTTTAAATGGCATGCTAACAGCACATTACACAACAGAAAGCACGGGGCTAAGGTTTGTGAGCATCTTTCAAAATAGCTTGTTTTCTATTGTAATTATTACAAAAGATAAAAAGAAATACGAGACTTCAATACATGATAAAAATGTAGCATGCATGTGCAATGCAAATTTCAAGGTTAAGTTGATCCTTAGAGGAAGATGTTGTTGTTGTTAGTAAACGTCTTGATAAGAAAGAGGAACCAGAATAAATCACAGAGCAAAGTAGCACACCTTTATAACAGACTGATTAATCATGTTTCTAAGAAGCTTACTTGTGCCAGGCGCTTGGAACACCTTCTTTCCTGTTGAGATACGAGGAGAAAATTACTGAGGTTTAGTGAGTTGACTGATTATATACATAACCATGACCCCAAGTATGATATTCACAAAGTGGACATCAGACAGCTTGTCCTGTAAAAACTACTTAAAAAAAAAAAAAAAGAAAAAACTAAAATATGAAGTTCAAGTATCGAAAAAAAAAAAAAAGTAAAAGAAAAAAATATATATACTTATTATACTCTGAGACTGCAGGTGTGCAATAACAGAAGTCCAATATACAATATTAATAATAATAATAATAATAATAATAAAGGTTATTTTTACATACCACAGGCTCAGTGGATTTCTGAAAGACAAAAAAAAGACAAACACGACATTACAATTTGAATCCTAGTATCACACATGACATCACATAACAAGTTAAACAATATGATAATCATAAAATAATAGTGTAGCATTAAAGTCTGTGCAGACGTGATCTTGTACCGGCAGAAAAAATGAACACAACACCTAAAGCCTGACTGAGAAATGTATTGTTATTGTTTATTTTGACGTCTTCCCGCCCATATTTGAATTCAAATTTGGGCTGTCCTGTCACCATGGCAGCGCCTTGGCGCCCTGACAGCTTCCTTTGTTTTGTATCACAGCGCGCCGACAGACTCTGCTGTTGGGAAACTGATAAGATTACTAGTTTACTAATCTGCAGCTAACGCCATATTATAATGCAGCCTGACGAAGGGCTGCAGAGATTGCAAATAAATTATAATTACATTTTAAACGATTTTTTTTTAAATAACAACGGTTATTTATTTTTATTACGTTATTCAGTTATTTAAATTTGTCGAAGTTTTTTTTATTTAATACATAACACACGATGCTACAGGATGTTTAACATGCAACATTAAAGAGTGAAATAAAACAAGATCATGCGACATATTGCTGCATTTGTTGGTTTGCTGATAACGTCAGGTACTTAACAGTGATATCAGTGCTTAGTTATTTAAAAGGCCATTGTTGATCAAATTCAAAACATGGTGGCGGATTATTGAGCCTGTTTTCAATCTACATGCATGAACAAGCCTGACTTTTCTTATTCAAAACAGACCATGAAAAAAAACAAAAAAACAACAACAGCTCCCCTCCCCCCCAAACTCCTTCCTCAAAAATGTGCAGGTTGTTCTTCAACTTATTTCCATTACTACATAACCGCTCACACTTAATGTCAATTTAAATGTCGAGTCGTGCGTTTCTATCGTCGCTTACAGTTGCACATTTAACAAGCAGCGTTATCGAAAGTTTTGTTGCCGCGTTAAAACCTGTCAAGATTTCACTCCCCCTCCCTCTTCAGCCCGACTGTCAAAGAGGGAAAAGACCAAACGGGGCCAGACATTTTGCACGGGCGCAATGTCAACGGCTGCACTAGTGGTAGTCGGGAGCTTTGGCGCAGGGACGTTAAATATAATTACGTACATTAGCACAAGTCGTGCTTAAAGTTGGATTAGGAGATACTTAACGTCCCTGGCCTGGGTACAAACTTTTATTTTCGACGACGGGAGGGGGGAAAGATGCACTAATAGGTTTCTCCCGTCGGACCGCCATGGCTGTAAACGTTTGTCAGGGATGATGACGTTCTTCTGATGCAGAAATATCATACGCAGCCTCGACGTTAACCTCCAAGCTAAAAAAAAAAAAAACACGAAGCTAACGCAACGAGTTGGAAAAAATAAAATAAAATAAATCTTACCTTCGATTTAACCATGTTGCTGAGAGGAAATTAACAGACAGCTCACAAAACGGGCTTTTTTTCCCGGAGGGATAGCAACCGACCAGTTGCTGAGTAAAATGGCGAATGTATAATGCAAACGAATGTTTTTGTAGTTTATACACTGAAATATAAGAACGAAACCGGTTTGAACCAGTTTTGTATTTCGACGCCTGTCATTGGATACCCGCGCGTCACGTGGCTTCGGGTACCACCCATTTGTTAAAGAGGCAGGAAGACGCTGGGAAACAATACCGAGCAGCGCCGCAGGGGGAGCGCTGTACCGAAGATTTCTACTTTAATTAAGATTTGCGTCGACAGAACGGAGGCTAGAGAATAAAACACACGTTTTTCACAGCAGCCATTTTGCCATGAAGTAGTAGGGTAGACACAGATGATACTAATTAAGGTTCTGTACTATTATGTATACGTTATACTATACATCATATACACATATTTATACATGTGTACATAACTATATATTGCAGTTATGTATGTATGCACACCTTGCACAGGCTAAATATATGACATATTTCTAAATATATCTCTATAGATCTATTATTATTGTTGTTGTTGTTATTATATATGGTTATTATTATTATACACTGTGTTACAATTATATGTGGTTATTATTATTATATACTGTATTATTATTATTATTATTATTATTATTATTGTATACTGCTATTAACAATTACACTACCATCCTACCATCAGTACTATTACCATCATCTTGCCACTGCACCTTATCTACCTATTTATTTTGTGTCCTTGTCCCATTCTGTGTGTTATCTTTTATTTTTTTTCTACCTCAGTATCTTATTCTATTGTATTTGTATTGTATTCAAATATACCAGATTGCTATGGTGACCTAATTTCCCTTTGGGGATTAATAAAGTCATCTATCTATCTATCTATCTATCTATCTATCTATCTATCTATCTATCTATCTATCTATCTATCTATCTATCTATTCAGATTCAGCGTGCTGCTGTGGTGCTCACTGTAAATGCTCTGCTGCAATAAATGTAACCTTAATTACAGTCATTGGAAACACCTGCTTTGACCCCACTAGTTCATGTCAAAAGGCTGCCTTGAAAAGGGTCTATAATCGGCTCAGTTCACTACACCTCTTCCGGACTGTTTAACCCAACTTTTGAGCTGACACATCAGGCCATGAAACTCTGTTCTGCCACTCTGTTCATCATTCTTTCAGCCACACTCTGTAAGCATCTGAGAACTGAGGTGACAAATTGCTGTAATCTTGAAAGCGATTAAAACCATTCTCGCTTCATGTAGGTTTTCAACTGCTCAACAGTTCGTGGTCTCCCTCGCTGTATTTTATGTTTCATAATGCGGCAATTCAGGACTGCAGGCGGGCTAGTTTAGGACTGGACTGTTTCACTACAGTGCCATGCTGTTGGAATATGTGCAGAATGTCATCTGGCATTGTCTTGAAATAAGCAAGGCTGTCCTTGAAAAAGATGTTGTTTACTTGGCAGTTTATGTTCCTCCAAAACCTGTATATCATTCAGCATTAATAGTGCCTTTACAAATGTGCAGGTTACGAATACATCCCCATACCATCAAAGATGCCGGCTTTTGAACTGTGTGCTGACAAATTTTGACATGTCAGACCGCTGGATAGTTTTCGCTTCAGTCCACCTTAATGAGCTCTGGCCCTCAGAAGGTGGTGGCGTATCTGGATCTGGTTTATATATGGTTTCCTCTTTGTGTGTTGAGTTTCAACCTGCATATGTGGATGCAGTGATGAAATGTGTTCACAGTATTCACAGAATACAGAAGTATTCCTCAGCTCATGCAGTGATGTCCGTGACAGAACCATGGCTGCTACTGATACAGTGCTGTCCGAGGGCCCAAAGATCAAGGCCATCAAATATTGGTTTTGGGCCTTGTCCCATTCGTACAGCGATTTCTTCTAATTCTCTGAATCTTTCACACAGTACTGACCCCCTCCTCACGCTTACGATACGATTACCAAAGACTTTTACTGCCCAATCATGCTATTAACCTGTTGCCAGTTAACCTTATTAATTGTGAGATGTTTTCTTTTTAGCATTGCACAACTTTTCTAGTCTTTTTGTTGCCACTTCCCAACTTCAAAACGTGTTCCTGTCATCAAATCAAAAATGGGCATGTAACTTTCCAAAAACAATAAAAAATAAATAAATTGAAGTTTTTAACATTCACTAAATTGTCATTGTGTTCTTTTTAATTCATTGTTTCTACTTACATTTCCCTCAGTGTGCCAACTTATCTGGAAACAAGCTAGTACATTAGCTGAAGTACTTTAAGTACATTAACATTAATATTTACATTTTTATTTTACTTAATACTTGTATTTCATTAACAGATATACAGTCACTTTAAAGTAATTAAAATTAGCTCCACGACAACATTATAACTTACAGCTTATAATCTAACTTGGTAATATTGTATATGTGTATGAGGGTTTCTTTGCTTGTGTTAGATCACTTACTTTTTAAAGTTTACCCAACTTGTGCCGCTACATTGCCGCTACATTACAATTATTAACTAAGTACTTAATCTGAACAAAATGTCATCTGTATACAATCATATTGATTTAATATATATAATAAATTAAACTTCATATTTACCATGTCAGCTAGTGGAAAGGTCCTACCAAATAACTTATTAGTTAACCCGAAGATGCCTTATATCTTACAAAAGTACTACTTTTCTGCCACCCAAGTTAAGACATTAGATAACAGTATTAACAGTATTAAAAGCCAGATGAAGTGAAGAACTGGAGCAACTGATTGCAAACAGCCATGAAATGGACATGTGGTGCGCAAGTTCAAAAGGATTGACTCACACAGGATTTAATCATGTCTGACATACAGTAATTACTTTATTCTGTTAAAGAAAGCTGGTCAAAATCTAGTTATGTCATTAACATCACACTCAACAAACAACACTTTCTTTAAGACTCAACAGAACTGCAAAACTGGACTGATTTATATTAATCTGGATGACTGCTTCAAGAACATTTCCAACACACAGCATCCCTGGCTGTCACTTATAACCTTCCAATGGCATGCATGACAGACAATTTTCACAACCATTTAACTATATCTTGACCAGACATTTCCATGTATTAATCTACAATCATAAATATCAATTATTCTACAGCCCCATAGGGGTAAAATATCCCTCTCATTCTGTACAAGTCAGCAACCCAATGAATCCGTTCACTCTTCCCTGTTCCACAGAAGCCCTTTTGGGAAGAGCACAGGAGAGGTTTCATCCCCACTTCAACATGGGGTTTGTTCTACTGAGCCTTTTTTTTTAGGCCAAGACAGCTTTGCTACATAAGTCATTAAAATAAGAGTCTCTCTTTTGCTTCAGTGCTTCGAGGAAGTCCTGAATTCGTTCTTCCCGGCAGGTGGTGTAGTGCAGCAGTGCCTCTTGTCTTCTCTGGGCGTCGGCAGGCTTTCCGTTCCCATGATGCTGCAGGTGCTCTGCTACACAGGCACGATCCGCCTCGAGCTGCAGTAAGGCCTGATGCTCTCGATGGAGGTCTCTCGCTTTCTAAAATAGAACACGCATTAAAAATCCAATTAGGAACAGATTTAATCACCTATGTGTGCTCGTTTGTTTTGGGGACAATAATAACTGTTTTACCTAGTAATACTGGTCGATGATATTTACTGCTCACTGTCTTGTCTTTGACAAATGTTGATTAATGTTTGAGATATACACTGTGATATCAAAAATATCCCATGTATTGCTCAATAATGTTTACTACTATAGCTTTGACCAGTTATTCTTCATTTATCTTAACAGTTTACACACTGCGGGTTCTCAATACATACTGTACATGAATATGGAACACTGGACACTTTTTGCCATCAATGGTCACTGCTTTGGCTACGCAGCGGGAGGGGATGGACCACCCGCATTGTGAAACTGGCGGCTGAGGAAGCTGCTGGTGCTGACGTGGTTGTGGTGAATATAGCAATACACAAATTTGTAAGTTGTACATCTGTTTTTCATATTTTGCCAGTCAAGTGCTGGACAATGCAAAACTTTTAAATGTGGCAGAAAGAACAGGAAGCTCGAGTCATGCACAGATCCTCACCTACCCTGACTTAAGACACCTATCAGCCTTATAACACTCAAAACTGACAGAAGTGGAGTTAAATCCAAACTTTTGGCAGGATCAAAAAAAAAAAAAAAAAAACATTTTAACCATCCCAAAAATGTCCCACAAGTCTCGATATAAGCCTTACCTGAATGGATTTGTGATTTAATTGATATTGGAGAATGGCTTCACACAGGTTCCAGAATGAGTACTCTGGCCACAGAACTGACTGAAACACTAGACAGGAGTGGGAAGTCTGCAGGATGGAAGATAAAAGAAAATCAATATACGTCTCAGAGGAGAAGCTCCAAAGTGTTTTACAATATGATCAAGCCATTACGCATTTTTGCCTGTTTGCTTAATGCTGTCTATCAAAGATCACACCCCTAATATGGTGGATACTACTTAGTCGTTACAAGCCTAAAGAAAGGATGTGTGTTATAGTCTATTCGTCCTATGATCGAAACATGTGTGGTTGATATTAAAGAGAAGTACCACTGTAATAGGATAACTGTTATGACTAAGTTCTTTAAGACACATGGCTTTACTTTATAGACAACTCTTGTTACATTAAAGGCAATGACATACAGAATGTGACTCTCAAATGTTGAACATCACCACAAAGTCTTACTAGAAAACAGAAAGCAGACTTGTATCTTGTCCGCTTTGCTGTAAAAGCTACATCTGATGCATATTTTGCAGATATTTTTGTCATCAGACACAAATGTGGGCGAATGTAAACTAAAAGCCTGGTTTAACATGAAATACAAATCCAACTGTCAGCCTAACTGAGAATGATCACTTAACATGCAAATTCATATCAATGATCTTACTTTACTGTTGATGTTTAAGTGGAATATCAGACAGAGATTACTCAAGACAAAAACATCTAGCTTCAGTTGTTGTCATTTGTGCATGCAGACATTCTCGTCCTTACCTGCCAAAGAAGAAAGTCGCTAAGGCGCACCTCTCCAGAGGTGCGAATAAGCAGGTCGGGATTGGGAGAATTATTGCTGTACAAACACTCACTTAGCAATGCCTCTGAAACATCACTGAGCATGACAAAAAAAACAAATCACAGCTTGGTTTAGGGTTATGTTTTCATGCTGTTGCATAATAGATGCTGGCAGGATATCAACAAGATCAGTTCAGTATTATCTTTACTCTGGTTTACCTTGCTTTGATGAGGCCTTTCTCAACTCCCCAGGCCATTTCTCTGACCGCATTGGTGATTTCGTATCTTGACGTATAGGCAAAACACACATTGAGGAAACATCTGCAAAACAAGCATTTATATACCTGCGGTTATTTAAAATGCATAATATACATGTCTGGTATAGTGCTAAAGTTACTTATGATGGGGGCCACAGAAGAAGAGGTACAAATGAATAAAGCACATACTTATTGTGGGTCTTGGTTGTGATCACAGCTTTGGCAATAAGTTCCTGGAGATCAAGTGGCAGCATATTCAAGTCTCCCAACACCCGGATACACACACCGTGCTTCTCCAGATTCTCTCTAAAGTAGGGGAGAGACAAAAGGGTGTATGCAATCAAGCAAAATGAGGACATACAGGAAGAACAAGAATTATTATTCTTTTACAAGGCTGCTGAAACTTGCCCATCTGCATTTTCCTACCAAGAGCTACACAGAGGCGCCTGCACTGAGGAATTTTCTACACAGTAGCAGGCTCCCTGAAGCAGTCTGCAATCCAAGGTCTTGTGTTAAAGTGGTTTGTCAGGTGTTGGTGTTCAACATGATAGCCCTAGCCTCATTTTCTACAGTGTTGTTGCCATAGGGAAAAAAGGATTTTAGGTAAATGAAGAACAGAAATAAGGTGTGGTGAACAAGTTAGCCGTCATTCAAGCAAATATGCTCCATTGCTAAAAGAAAGCATTTAGAAAAGTCTGGTAATCCAAGACCAAATCTGTCCAACAGCCAATATCTAGTAGCCTTTAAACATTCACTGTGGCAGTTGCTGATTGGTTTAAATAAATAAAGCTTTAAATTGAGTGTTTTGTTTCTATATTTGTTACAGTGTAATTAGAGGCAGCTTCTACAGTTATAAGATACTCTGGCGTGGAAAAAGTCAGTCTGTTGATATTGTGCACTCCACTTTCAGCCTTTCTTCCTCTTATCCATTCTGGCATTAGAAAACACTATATCTTACTCAATGGCCACAGTGGTGGAGGTTTCTGTGTGAAATGTCAACTTTGTATCCAGTTGTAGCAAAGAAATCTAATATTTCTTCACTGTGGGAATTATGTTCATCGAAAAGCATTTAACATATCATGAAAACGCTATTGTCACAGCTGGAAAATAACTACCATCTGAAGCCCAGTTCATTTTTGCAAATCCCAAAAAGGAAACATGTAAGTTTCAGTCTTGTAAAGACACCTGACTTACAGTACACAGCAGTGCTCAAGCGCTGCATTTGGTTCCTCTCGGCTTTACTTTAAGGAAGCTGTGAATCATATGTATAAAATGTGACCTGTGCCACAAGGGACAGCAAAGAGAAAAGCTATTTTAAATCTTCAGGATTCTTAACTTGAAACTCACCGTTCATCCAACAGCTTCAAAAACTTCTGCTTGGCAAGCTCCATCAGCCCGTCCACCTCGTCTTTAGTGCGCTTGAAGTTCTCAATGCTGAAGGCATACACTGTGACCTCTTGGATGTTTAGGTGCTTACACCAACGTAGTGTCTGGTGTGGAAGGAACAAGGATACACGTACATGAGCCACCTATGTTATGCCCAACTTAAATGTTTGAGAAGACAAGGTATAATCCCAACACAACCTCACCTCTGCCAGCTTGTTGAAGCCCTGCATGTGCCCTTCCTGGCGCTCCATGTGTTTCTTACGTGCAAAGCGACGGTTACCATCCATGATGAAGGCCACATGTTTGGGCATGGGTCCAGCCTGGGAGACACAATTGCAGATTAGGGAGTCAGGACATTAAGTTTCAAAAACAAACAATCTTGGTCTCATGGTCTGCTTGCAAGCTTTTTACAGTGCTTTCAACAGCATCTCCTCAGAGGATGTCCTATGAGCAGTCCATCCACTGATGAAGATTGGACATGCAATTGAAAGTTGGGTTAAAAAAAAATGGAAATTTTGGCATTTCTGGAACAAAACAAGACATTTAAACATTTTGCTCTATTTTCAGGCATTTAAAAAATGATTCATTGATACTGAGCACTGCTCTGGAGGTATTTCCAGAATCCTCAAAGACTTTTCTGACTATCAGAATTAACCAGTTTCTCATTTCATCCAGGTAACCAGAAATGACACTTGTTTTTTTTGTAATCGCCCAAGAAAAAGATAAATTTCATATAGAATAATGCAATGTAACACCAATGTAAACAAAAATAATTGGTTCTAAGACCAGTTTTACTTTGTTTTCAGTCATACAGATTGAGCATGGAGATTTAATTTAAAAGGTGCAGTGCAGTCTGTAAGATTTGGGGACTTTATTTTCAGAATAAGGCAGACATGGAATATCATATTCATTACTATGTTTTCATGCACCTATAATCACCTTAAAATAAAAATCTTTTTGTTTTTGTTACTTAAAAATGATCTTTTCATGTCTACAGTGGGAGCGGGTCCTCTTTCATGAAGACCGCCATGTTGAAACACTGTGTTTCTACAGTAGCCCAGAAAAGACAAAATAAATACTGACTGTAAACAGGGTTGTTTCTCCTTTACATTAGGAAGGTGAGGGTGATGTGAGGAGATTGCGATGCAGCGATTAGTCCACTAGACTAACCAACTAAATTCTACACACTGGACCTTTAATCATGGCACCGATTTTAAAATAACAGCAGTACTTGACTTAAGACACAATTTGTACAGTGAATGATATAATATTCCGTCACGTCAGTGGTCAAAGGAGTCTTTGAGGATGTGGAAAATTGATGCTCAGCTTCTGTGACTCAAGTGTAATGGTAATGAATGAGACAAAGAGGCTTTTTATGAATGTACAGACTCAGGCTTACCTTCAGGATATTGGCTGAAATCTTTTCAAGCAGGTTTAATTCATCTTCTTTTATCCACGACATTTTTTTTTAACTTCAATCGATCTGAAAAAAAAGCAATTAAATGACAGTCAACTTATAACCGACCCTACATTAGACAGAAACATCGCTGTTTGTACGACAAGAAATAGACGTTAACGTCTTTTTAACGTCTCATTTTAAAAATGCCGTGCAGCAAGTGATTTAACCGTTAACGTCAACCGCCAGCCTGGCTCACGAGACATGCAGTCAAGTCAGCAGCTATGAGGCTATAAAAAGCACAAACCCAGTCACACGTCGTCCAGAAAGCAGCCACTCTGCACAGAAACTACTCGGCTCATTCAAACTTTTTAACCACTCGCTGTTTCACTCGATAGATTCCTCCTGTTTTATATCACAGAGCGATTCCAACTCACAGCTTTTACGATGACGATCGCTTCCGCGTTGGAGTAAAGTGACGTAGCCGCGCGGTGACGACTTCCTGTCAGACGTCGGTTAGATCTTTAAGGTGTGCGGATGGACCGCGCACGCGCGGATGGATTTCAGAGTCAGTTATTTGACCAAAAGTGACACTACTGTCCTAAATAAAGGTCACCGGCAGTAAGGATGTGGTCTTCTCAATATCTTCTGAGGTTAAAAGTATAAATACCACAAAGTATTTAAAATCTTACAAAGTAAAAGAACAAAGTATTATTAAAAACCCTGTCCTAGAAACAGTTTATTGGCCAGGTGTGTGTACACACACGAGGAATTTGGTTCACTTTGCTCTCAATTGTACATACAGGTATAGACATTTAAAAGACAAGGGACATAACAGTATAGGTGCAAAAACATAACATAAATATATGAAACATAAAACAGACAAAAAAATAACTGTATACATATTTAAACAGTATATAGATTTGCATAAATATAGATATATGGACATGTGTATCTATCTATAGACATTTGTAAACTGGGTAAAGGACTGATGATAGTGCAATGCAGGGTGTTTTTATCTACTAGGTATACAACCTACTTTTTAAATTCTATGATGCTTTGATATCATAATGATTAAATGGGTGGATAACTATAATATATTAAAAAATGTGTGCAGATGAATTTAACTTGAATTTAACTTGAAATGAATTTGACTTTCACTGTATTATGACATTTCATAGACCAAACAATTCATTGATTAATAATCATAATTCAATAATCAATAATTGGAAAATAATCAGCTCATGAATTGCTAATGAAATCTGAATACAACATAACCATAAGCTGTAACAATCCAGTACATTTTTAAACTCAGCTCTGAAAAGACGTTTCATTCTGTTTCTTTTTACAATAATAGAGCAAAAGTGAACCATGTGAGGAGTAAGAAGGGAGGTTAAATACTGTGATTCAAATAAAAAACACCTTTTTGATTTATTCATTCTATTTCATATTATTTATTCTAATTACGCTGGACACAGTTCACAGTTATCAGGATTTGTTTTTAAGGTCTATTAGTTTGTTGTGATTATTAAGTCCTTGGGGAAGAATAATCATGTCAATCATGGGTCTCATTAGCATAACAACAAAAAGAGAGCTTGCGTTTTTGGGTAATGTGACCTAATGGGAGCAGATGGAGAAGAGGAAGGGACCGAGTAAAGACGTTTGCTATAATGGAGTGAAGAGTCTGTTGGATAAATGTGAAGAAAAACAGATTACCAGCTATGGAAGACAAGGACTGATGAGAATGCCCTCATCAAAAATTCTCAGCTAGAACTAGGAAAAAAATGATTTAAGAACAATAAAACAATGAAACATGTTAGTTAAACAAACCTAAAGAAATAGGAAAAGGTAGAACAATAATTAGATGTGCCAAATATAATAATATTAATAAATATATTATGCCCCAATTTAAACTTAGAGAGTGAATAAGATAGCTATTTTTAATGATCTGCAATAAACTCTGGAAATAAGCTAAATCAAACTTTACCATATATAACTGTGTGAGGAAGTGACCCCCTGCTAAACATGTATACAAAAACTATATAAAAAGTAGAAAGCGATATATGGTATATATTTTGTTATTCGCATTATTATTTATTTCATATTTCTTTGTCAAATTGGGTCATAACAGTGAGCGTGTCCTGACCACATTTGCAAATCTGCAGTGCAGTTCCGCACTCGGCCGCCAGGGTGTGACAGCAAGTTCATCAACAGTTCTTTTGCACTTTTTTAATGGCAGAGAAGAAGTTTGAGATTTTTGGGGGGTGAGGGGCTGGCCTTTTTTTGTTCCGCTGGAGAATCCTGCTTAAACGGTGAGCAGGAGCACAACAGACCGACCAGAAACCACAGAGCCGCGGACCATCGGCGAAATCACAGCGCCGGGACGCACCACACTGCCCCGCGGAGGAGGGAGCGGTTTGAAATCAGACGGTTTCCACCTCCAGCTCTGCCGTTACTGGCTCCAGGGTCAGCGGGCAAGACAGGCAACTGGCAGCTATCGCCGTTAGCCTCAGCTCCTCTGCGGGTCTTGGGGGGTTCTGGAAGGGGCAAGGGGGCGGGGGTACACCGAGAAAGGAGAAGACTACACGCCGAGAGGAGGGGGCTGGAAGTCTGAGACGCTTCCAGCCTGAAGGGGCCGGCGGTTTGGCCACAGCACCCCCCGGACTAGCTAGCTTGTACCCGCGCGGCTAAGTGAATGGGATGGAGCCGGGACCGTCTGGCGCTGGTAGGTTTATTTTTAACTACTTTGGTGATCAGTCCGGATACCAGCCTTATGCCTGCGGATATAAACTGAAAACTGTAGCCTGGCCTTAGCGTTAAGCGGGGGGGGGGGGGATGTACAAGGAGGCTTGGTGACAACCACGTCTGTTGCATCGCAACGTTTACAGAAGAGGGAGTGGGAGATGGAGGGGGCTCTGTCTTGCAGGCTGCATGCACAAAACGTTATTATTTATCGAGCTTTATAAGTATAGACAAGCCCGTTTGCAGCGGTGACAATATCCCGAGCCATGCGCGGGGGCAGGGAGGTCGTGGGAATCTCGGTGAGGAGGGACGAGGTGAAGCCCGCCTTCAAGCAGCAGCAGCAGCAGCAGCAGCAGCCTCACAACAGCAGCTGGCTGCACCCCACACAGCACACCAGCAGCCTCCCATTTCACTGACAGGTTATGGTTGCCCACAGTGTTCAGGTTGTGTTTAACACTCATGCATTACATGCACAGGCCCAAACATCTGCAGATGAATTATATGGAAACTAAAAATAGCCCCCAGTTGTGATATCTGCTGTTAGATAGGTGAGGTACACGTGCAGCGCGTTGCATTTGTATGTGAGGTTTCACTCTTCACGCTCAGATTTACAGCTAGTGCTTATCAGTGCGGGTGATGATCTTTATTTGGCAGTTTCCTTGGCTCACACTGGAGGTGTGTAGGCAGCCAATTAGAGCACAAACAAGGTAATGTTTGACTTAATGCCCAGGTCTGAAGTCCACCTATTGTGGAAAATCTTGAACCCTGGCATTTATAAAAAAAAACCCTTGAATCTGTCAGGGTTCACATATCGATTGATTACTGCCTTTATTTGCACAAGTGAGGAGGCTTGACATTGAAATTACATTGTCAGTCTAGATACTGAATCTTCAATTCAGTTGAATAAGCTTGTTTTTATTTTATTTTTTTTAGGATTGGGTGAAGGACCCGGGCCCCCCTCCTTTATCTCAAAGTCTGCTTTTGTGCGTGAAGTGTGATTATTCAATGTGCTATTTTGCAAGGTTGAGCTGACTGCCATGTTTAGCTCATGGTCAACAGCCAACTAGTTTGGCCAAAACAATTGATGCATAATTTGCTGTTCCTTCTCATTCATGTACTTGGCCTGCGATCTCCTGATGGAGGGAAGGGGGGTCTCCTAGTAAACATCCACTCTGTTCCTTATTTAGGATTTTAAAGGCTTGCAATAAGTCGCAGCCAAGGTCATTAATTAACAAAAAGTGCTTAAAAAGGTGCATGTCCCCCCTTAGATATTACTTTAAAGCAGTTGTCCCCATGTGACCTGAGCTTATTGCTCGTTACATCACTGTAAAGACGGTAAGCACCGAGTGTCTTCGTGTTATGATGCAGCACCAAAAAGCTCTGCTTTAAGTCTTACCGCCCAGGAAAGACTGCTATTGTCTTGGGATATGTGAGAGCGCTGGCTCCGCTTCTCACCATCTGCCTTCACTGGCACGAGGGCGAAGTGTGTGTGTGTGTCATTGTGTGAGCGCGCAATGATCACAACGCACTCTCGCATATTCACACACATACATGCTTTCTTGCACATAGAGTATGTGTGGTCGACACATGCCTGGTGTCTGTGTTTGTGGTGTTTGTCAGATGTGTTGTAGCGAAGTGTGATTCTAACATAGACACACACACACACACACACACACACACACACACACACACACACACACACACACACACACACACACACACACACTAGTCCCCTGATATCCATGACAATGCTGTGTTGCCGTGGTGTCTCCATGGTGAGGCTGGGAATGTAGAGGGGGCCCCCTGTGTTTGTGTGTGTGTTCGCAGTAGCAAGGGCGCTCCCTCTGTCACACACACCCCTGTATTTGTGTGTGCGAGTGTGAGATGGAGGAGCGGGGCAGCTGGGGTCTTTGTTGTGGTGGAGGAGGGCTGGTCTCTGGGGACCAAGAGGTTAAGGCACTGGGCCCCTCTCAGGCAGGAGTCACAGCTAGCCTTACATCTAGCACCCAGTCTAGGACCCCCCCTCTCTGTATTAGACCTCCTGACTGGCTCAGACTTGTTTTTAAGACATGATACTAGTGTGGACACTGAGGTTTAAGTCTGTGGGCTTCTAATGTAATGTAATAACTGACATTTGAAGTGTGTGTTGAGATTTCAAGGCTTATATTGAAAGTGCAAAATGCGTTTAGAGCTGCAACAAATCATGTTTTTTATTATCTACATAATCTATAAATGATTTTCTCAAGTAATTGATAGATCAGTTGGTGTATAAAATGTCAAATATTAGTGGAAAAGCAATCATACACTCCCATAACTCTTTGTAACAGTTTAAAAACGGCAGCTTTGTCACATCAGCAGTCCATAACCTTGACGTGCAACAGAGAGAAGCTTAAAAATCTTTTAATTTTCGAAGCTTGAACAAACAGCTATTTGCTATTTTTTGCTTGCTAAATTACTCCAAGAATCAATCGATTATCATAACTGCTGGAGGGATGTGATCAGAAGCACGAAAACATTGAAATCCGTGTGATAAAAGAACAACAATCTTCAAGAATCAAACTTTGCCGCGTGAAGAAGCATTGTTTTTCTAACGTGTTCCTTTTCTTCTCCCTCCATAATTTCTCTTTCTATCTCCCGCCTCCCCCCCTTCTCTCCCCTTCTCCCCTCCCTCGTTTAACCTAATCTGGTTGTTCCCTCTGCTCTTCTTCATTCCTTGTCAATATCCTCTTCCATTATCCTGTATCTCACCACTTATATAACATACTTCTCTTTCCCTTTCGCTGGCCCCAAATGCACATTTTGTTGCTTAACTGTTCCATTCTCATTGTTTCTTTTCCTATCTTCCCTCTTCCTGTCTTTCTGGTCTTAACCCCACACTCTGGTTTCCACCTATCTGCCTACGCTTCCTTCCCGGCTTGTCCTTTACTGCCCACAACCACTTCCTTTGCCACATCCTCGCTTGACTGTTCTTTATCTCTTCAACGCCTGCTTTGCCCATGCCCTTCCTCTGCATGACTTCTTTTTTTTTTTTGGTTCACACACCCACTTTCCTCATTCCTACCCTCATCACTTTAAACCACCTTCTCCCTGTCATCCGTCCCTGTCGATGGCTCCCTTTCCACTGTCTGTCCAGTGCCCATGGGGGTCTTCCCCCCACCCCTGCAGCAGGTGTTCCATGCCCCTCGCCGGCCAGGCATGGGCACCGTGGGCAAGCCCATCAAGCTGCTGGCGAACTACTTTGAGGTGGAGATCCCAAAGATGGACGTCTATCACTACGAGGTGGACATTAAGCCCGACAAGTGCCCACGGAGAGTCAACAGGTAATAAGACACGTCAAGACACTTTCATCTGATCGTTTTTGCTCTTTCTTGTCCCCGGTGTATCACATTAACCCGACAGATCAGTGCCTGTCAGTACTCATGTGTCATAAACGGTTATTAACTGGCGGCAGCAAGGCATGCGTTGTAAGAAGTCAACAAGAAGCTGAAATGTCTGCAGTGTGGAACAGTTTGAAATTGGATAATGAAAGCCCAACAGTCACTCATAATCACTGTGTTGTCAGTCTTTCAGGAGGCAGCAGTAACGGCTACTTTCAACATCACCACTGCAGCTGAGATTTAAATGTAATTCTTTGTGACCATTATTTATTTTTACAGGCTGATTACCGTGTTTTAGTGCAGGGAGAATACAGCTAAAGCCCTTTAACTCTCAAGTACGCCTTATCTAGATTGGTCTTATGTTTGTGTCATGTAGGAGAACAAACGTTTGATTGGGATGCAGTAAAAGTGGATATTTAGTCATATATTGCTCAAATTTAGGGCTATCTATCTATCTGAACTAATAAAGATTAAGTCTGACTTCTCGTCAGGCCTTGAAGAAGACGTCCTTGCATCTGTGCAGAATCGGGCGAAAGCTAAACACAAAGTGTGTGCCGGGCGTTCAGATCACATGAAGCAGTAGGAGGCCTTCTCTCCCCGCAGTAGCTGTGGCAGAGTGACCGGACCGAACAGATGGCCGAGTCAAAAGTGAATCTAACTTAACTGACCCTTTCAACCTTGGCTTGCGTTGATGCATGCTTGGAAGAAGATGTTTTATTGGGTAGCTGAATTTGTTTACTGTCTGATGCAGAATCTAGATGAAGTCACTAATAAGAGGGAGTATCTTGAGGGTTTTATTGGATAGGATAAATACAAATCAACCATAAATATGCGTCTATAGTCTGCATTTAAAGGTAATTGATCAGTATTCATAGAGAAGAGCCCTCTTTTGGTTCACTCAATAAATCTGAGGCTAGCATTGCTTGCTGTGCTAATTTTTATGTGCTTCATTCAATATTAACTTTTCTTTTAATGGTGCTGTTATTCCCCAGACTCCTCGAGTCCTTTTTAGTGGCCCAGTCCAAATATTCTCCTCAGCTGTAACAAATTATAAACGAAAAAGAAAAAGAACTGCCATTATTGTTATTTGTCACGTTTATTGCTTTAATCCAAGCACATACATGAACATAAATTACAAAAGTCAGGGTGAAATGTGATGTCTGTCTGCCCTGCAGACTTTTGTCATGGCTCTCTAGAGAGGCAAAATAAAATAAAAAGACACCATTGTCTGCTTTTGTACATAAAAGCAAAACAAGCCACACAGTTCATATGTTTCATCATGTTCGATCCAGGAGAATTCTTCTTTCTATGAAGGCATGAAAGTCATTTTCCTGTTTACTCAGCTTTCTCTGCTTTCAATCCCGACTAAAACTTGTGGTGTCATCGTGTTCCACTGTCGTGAGTCGGAGTCATGTGTCAGGTATCAGGGGCTCGAAGCTGGAATATAATATATATAGGCTAACCTTTGTTTTTTTTTTTGTTTTCAGTTTCTTGGCCCAATCTGTGTCACTGTCCCAGCGTGGCTTACTAATAGACTTTTGGAAAATTGTCAAGAGTCTTTTAATTTAGAAAATCTTGATATATATTCAGTCTTTTTCTGGACAAAACCTGGAAATTGGCTTTCCGAAGCCAGATGTTGTAAACAATCGCTGGAGCCTTTACTATTGACAACTCTATTTCCACTCGTGCATCTTTAATGAATTAACTTTTTTCCAACGTTTCCTCAAGACAGTGAATCACTTTCCTTCCTAAACCTGAAAGAAACGACTCGATGTGATTTATTTCTGTCCATTAAAACGGCTCTGACCCAGTACTAGTGTCCTCAAATAGCATTCTGTTTCTGATTAAACAAACAATCTTTTGTTCAAATCCTTGAATATCTCAGCAGAAGGACAAGGTTGTTCAGAGAACACTGTAGGTGGAGTACTCGAGGACGCGAATAGAAACGAGTGAACGGATCTGTAATCTGTGTGCAATTAAAACAGGGTCGTTATGCTCAGAAAAATATGAAATTCTAAAGAGGAATCCTTGAAAATTGCGTGCGTTATCACCGCCTTCTCTAACATTCAGAGAGGCTCTTTGAGCATCACTCTCTTTGGCTTTTTGGGTTTGAGACAAAGGCTCCAAGAAGGCATGCAAAGGTCAAGCCCTTTGACCTTTTCTTTTCAGTGCAGACCCTCACCCCCCCCACACTTATATGAAGGCCAAGGCACCGTGCATTGAAAGGTGGCCCCTCCCCACCCACACCCTCACTCTTTTTGTCCTTGCCTCTTCCCCTGTGACCATGAAATATCGCACCCACCAGCTGCATCCTGCTTGATCGATATTCTCTCATCTTGAGAAACGCTTCAACCCCCCTCCCCAAATGATCACAATAGAGCATCCTGATCAGGGGATGGGTTTAATTGGCAGAGCGGGGTCTCTTTTTGTTTTTTGTTTTTTTTGGTGCCTGTTTAATCTCATATTGTGTTTTGTTTGGGTGTGTGTGACTTCCTACAGGGAGGTGGTGGAATACATGGTGCAACACTTCAAGCCCCAGCTCTTTGGCGACAGGAAGCCAGTGTACGACGGCAAGAAGAATATCTACACGGTGCTAGCACTTCCTATTGGGAGTGAGAAGGTAGATGTTTGCAATGATGTTACACCAAGCCACAATCGGTCATTTCTCCTCAGGGATCAAGAAAGTCGATTTTCTGAAACTCTGAATGGGAATTACACTATTTCTCCCGGAGACAAAGCGTTATCTGGAAAACCCTGAATAGAAAGCACCATAAGACGCCGTTTAATGCCGTTCTTATATCTGTCTGGTAAATACAAGGCTGGCGCGAGTTTGCTTAGCTTTGCATAAACGCTGGAAATGAGTAAATAGCTAGCCTGGATATGTCCAAAAGAGTCGGTGATGGCAAGACTGTGGGGAGTCACGGAGAAACAATCCAGCATATAACTTAGTTGATTAGTTTGTGAGATTTAGAGGTAGATTTAGTGACTTCCAGACAGAGCCAGGCTTGTGGTTTCCCTTAGCTTCCAGCCTTAAAGTCATATTTACCATACACACTTGGTGGTATCATCTATCTGAGGCACACAGATATAGATCCCTGGCCTGGAAACGAGCACACTATAGCAGGTGTTTTGCCCCCCCCTCGCCTCAGCATCACTCAACAAACTAACTAAATCTATCTATATTTAGGATCCCATACAGCAATGGGAGCAAAAAACATCAAAGCTCAAGCTCATGGGTTGTAATGTTAGCTACAGGTATCCAGGTTGGAAGCTGGCACCCTCGTCACTGATGTGCGATAGGCACCATCTGTAATGTGAAATACCTTCTTGAATAATGAATCCAGTGTGAAATAGGGTTTCCAGTGTAGAGCGCAGCATGATAATTTGCTTTTCTTGCCAATAGTCCCATCATCATTTAACTTGTGGTTATCGTGCACCTTCTGCTGCCGCGTTGGTTCTTTACCTCTCCCTCTCCTTTTTCCGTCCTTTCTGTCCTCTATTTCTCCAGGTGGATTTTGAGGTTACCATCCCAGGTGAGGGCAAGGACCGAATCTTCAAGGTGTCCATCCGTTGGCTGGCCAAAGTGTCATGGCGCCTGCTGCAGGAGACTCTGGTCAGCGGCCGGCTGCAGGTCCCCCTCGACTCGGTTCAAGCCCTGGACGTGGCCATGCGCCACCTGGCCTCTATGAGGTACAGGGAAACCTTTCTCTCTTAAATCCAGCAGCACAGACACAAACACGCTCACTTCAACGTCCCTACAAGATGTCTGCTTAGGTTGACACTCAGAGATACAACGCGAAAGCAGATTGGAAAGTCGTGTTGTTTGCCAAATGACATTATAACCGTGCAGCCTAGCAAGGTGAAAAGGTTTGTTCCATTCACCTGCATTAGAGCATCCGTAGCTCCAGGGGTCAGAGTCACGAAACAAAAGACGTTTGTTAGCTGAGACCTGTGTGAAAGTGTCCACTGAACAATGCTGAGCAGGGGGAATAATGATAACTGGCAAGAGATGTTGAAAAATGTCTGTTCAGTGATAATATTTCCCCATTTTTTTGTCTGTTTCGTGAAAAAGCTGTTCTAAAAATACAGCACTGTTCCTTACGACTCATATTTGTCATTTTTCCCGTGCAGGTTTTCTTGTTTTTCTTTCTTCAACAACAACTTTACAGGACGTTCTGAACGTCCTCAGAACTCACGCTGAGGTCATGCTTTCGCTTCAGCCAAGTCATTTTCACCTCCTCACATCTCTTTCGATTAGGTACACCCCAGTGGGCCGTTCATTTTTCTCCCCACCTGAAGGATACTACCACCCGCTGGGTGGGGGGAGGGAAGTCTGGTTTGGTTTCCACCAGTCTGTGCGTCCTGCCATGTGGAAGATGATGCTTAACATCGATGGTGAGTCACTGAAGGACCACTTGAGTGTGTCTAGTCAGTGAGTGATCTCATTGTTTTGCACTGACTATGCATGACTAGGCAGAAACCGTGAGACAGAAATGGTGATAAGACATGTACTTTGGGTTCAAACTAAAGAGGATTTGAACAACTAATTACTGTATGATTTCCAAGTATAGTATCATGAACACATGCTGCTGCCCTCCTTTCTGTTCAGTGCTTTAATGAGACCTTTTCTAACATTAATTCTGACTTAAACTGTGACATAAAAGTTCATAAAAGTTGTGAACATCCTTGTACCTTTTTTGAAGTTGCTCTTCTGTGGCTTGTATGGACTCATTGCTGCTCTCTGTCTCCCTCTAGTGTCCGCCACCGCCTTCTACAAAGCCCAGCCTGTAATTGAGTTCATGTGTGAGGTTTTGGATATTCGCAATATCGACGAGCAGCCCAAGACTCTCACTGACTCGCAAAGGGTCCGCTTCACCAAGGAGATTAAAGGTGGGCTCTCGGGTCAGCGAATGCTTTTCAGAACTCTTCCTGTTGTTTGTTATTGGGGCTACTTTAACTTTGTGATTTATTATTAAAATATTTAATATCATCACCAGGCCTGAAGGTGGAGGTGACCCACTGTGGCCAAATGAAGAGGAAGTATCGCGTATGCAATGTCACCCGACGACCTGCCAGCCACCAGACGTAAGTATGCAGATGAGATTAAATGCTTTTGTAAGTGATTAACAAAAAGCAGCCAGACATATTGACTTCTCAGTTCTTATCTTTATTTATATGTCTACATTATTCGGATTAGGATATTCCCAAATTGGCCATATAGAATTGAATAAGCCGCGTTTATGGCAGTAAACTACCAACTAGAAAATCCTTTGTGCACATTCCTGTTTGCATTTCTATCATCTCTGACATATTGACGGATTGAAAAAATATGGCAGCACTTGAAATGCATTTTTCACACATAGATATTTGAATAAATGAAAAAGAGAGAGGTAGAGCAGGATACTAAAGACTCCAGATCGGCCGTCTCCACAGCTGACGCTCTGCTGAGTGTTTAAAGTTTGTTTATTTTTGCTGATATTTTGTCTCCCTTCTTCATTCTTTTGGTTTCTCCACGGTCACTCCCTCTCTCTTTCGCCCACTGGACCTTTTCACCGCCTCTCCCTGTGTCCCTCTTTATCTGACTGTTTTTTGGCATCCAGAGGAACTTTATTAATCCCTAGTTCCTGTGGTTGAAACTAATTCTAAAGTTCCCGAGTTCCTTTTTAAAAGATTGTGGGTCCCCTGGGAAAGTTTCTGCAATGGAAAGGCAGTATTCATCAGTATTTTATGAAAACTAATTTAGTGAGATGTTTGGTTAAAAACTAAAACAAATCTTGTGTTTAACGCTGATTTAACACATTACTCTGGAGTCTCGTTAGTTGTCATGACTTTTAACATTTTGACTTCACTCTGGATGAATCAGCACATCAGGAGCTGGCCAGTGATTCATTGGCATGCCAATGATATGTGTCACTGATGTGGCCAAGCAGGGGTGCATCTACTCAAACTCTTTTGTAAGCCATAACCACAAAGATCTTCTTTTTACCAGATCATACAGGAGTTCATGTTTATTGTATTTTTTTTTTACACCAGGTTTCCCCTCCAGCTCGAAAGTGGGCAGACAGTAGAATGTACAGTGGCCCAGTACTTCAAGCAGAAGTACAACCTGCAGCTAAAATACCCCCACCTGCCCTGTCTACAGGTGGGGCAAGAGCAGAAGCACACCTACCTGCCCCTGGAGGTGAGGAACGGTTCAAGGATACGTTCATCATTGTAAAATGAAATCAATAAAGTGTGTACACCGACTATTTTGGGATACATGCTTACACCCTAATGTCTCTGCATATTCTCGTTCCAGGTGTGCAACATTGTAGCAGGTCAACGATGCATCAAGAAGCTGACTGATAATCAGACCTCCACTATGATCAAAGCCACAGCTCGCTCCGCACCCGACAGACAAGAGGAGATCAGCAGGCTGGTGAGTTGGAGAGGCGACCCAACAACAGTGGATACTCTGTATACTTTTGAGTTCTGTGAGATACGATGGATGTCTTTCACTCTCTGCAGATGAAGAACGCTAACTTCAACCTGGACCCGTACATCCAGGAGTTTGGGATCAAGGTGAAAGATGACATGGCTGAGGTGACGGGCAGGGTGCTTCCAGCCCCCATCCTGCAGTATGGAGGACGGGTAATACATGCCTCATGTATTATTTTTAAAAGTCTGGACCATCCAAACAAAAAGCCTTTGTTTGCCACTTTTTTTTTTACAGAACTTTTCTGTAGATCTGACCTGATTTGGTTTCATCTCTCCCACAGAACCGTGCCATAGCTACCCCCAACCAGGGAGTGTGGGACATGAGGGGGAAGCAGTTTTATAATGGCATTGAGATCAAAGTGTGGGCGATCGCCTGCTTTGCCCCCCAGAAACAGTGCAGAGAAGAGGTGCTCAAGTAAGTACTAATGAGTATTAACAGTGGGAATTCATTTTTTAGGGGGATTAAGTAATTTCCCCTATAACATTCTTTTCCTGCTGTGCATTTGAGAGCGGTAAGTCATTAAATTCACTTTTAATTTGGCTGCCAGCAAGAGAAAAAAGTGCATATACAACACAATATTTGGGCTACATGTTATCTCAAAACCAGTGAATGTTTCCTAATGACATGGCGAGGACAGAGAGCTATGATAATAAAGTATGGAAAACTTACGCTGAACTCTGCTCCCTCCTCTCAGGAACTTCACGGACCAGCTGCGTAAAATCTCTAAAGATGCTGGGATGCCCATTCAGGGCCAGCCATGTTTCTGTAAATACGCCCAGGGAGCCGACAGCGTGGAGCCCATGTTCAGACACCTGAAGAACACCTACTCTGGACTGCAGCTCATCATCGTCATCCTGCCAGGAAAGACTCCCGTCTATGGTAGGCTATGTTATTCCTTTTTTTAGATATACTCTGTGTCTCTTCAGTTCTTTGGCCTCATGGTGTTCTTCATGTCCTGTGCCCCTTTAGCGGAGGTAAAGCGTGTGGGAGACACCCTCTTGGGCATGGCCACACAGTGCGTCCAGGTGAAGAACGTGGTGAAGACGTCACCTCAGACCCTCTCCAACCTCTGCCTCAAGATCAATGTGAAGCTGGGAGGCATCAATAACATCCTGGTTCCTCACCAACGGTAAGCTTTTGTTTGGGCTACTTTGGAAGTAATTGTACACTTTTCTTTTCCATCGATATCACTGTTAAACCAGAGATTTCTATGAATTATACCCTCCATATTGTAAAAAAGTAGATCGTAGATGGTCCTCAAAAGAGACCCCCGCACTGGCTCTACAAGTGTAATCTGCATCTCTTCCTCCGCTGGCTCTTTCTCAGGTCAGCAGTGTTTCAGCAGCCGGTTATCTTCCTGGGAGCAGATGTCACGCACCCTCCTGCTGGAGATGGCAAGAAGCCCTCCATTACTGCTGTAAGTCTCCGAAATAACGCCTTCATTAAACAACGCGAGGTGACCTTGAAGACAATCTCAGGAAGGGGAAGGAAATGTGCAGCTACTGCGAGTCACACTAAGGCAGGGTGTGCAGGTTAAGCCCATGTGTGGGTGACACTCATGCTGTGCTTTTAGTTCTGACAACTTGTGAAAGGCATTTCTCATTATTACCTTTTTAGAGTGTTTAGAGATGAACATGTTTGTCATTACCCAAAAGTTTCTGGGTCTGGGTTTGTTGTTTATTGCTATTTTTGGCCCTGGAGGTAGAAACTCCAGATCGAAGTGGACAGGTTCAGAAACATTTTTGTACACTTTTATTATGTTTTAGTGTAACTCTAAAATTGAAGAAGAGGGGAGAAATATTGATTTTCTAGATGAAGCGCCGGCTTAGAACAATGGATAGTTGTCAACGCAGGCACTTCAACTTTAGTGTCTTGTTTTCATAAACTTTTGTCATCTATTTATAAGTATGGACTGCAGTGATGCAGCGTGAAAAATGACACACTAATTGCCGCAGCGTAGTCTCTCTGATGGCAGTCCAGATGCGAGGTTGGCAGGAGCGCTCCTTTTATTTTAGGCAAAAAAAAAAAAAAAAAACTAAACGCACATGGTCGCGGTTGCTTGGTGACAGTGACACTGGGTCATGGCGCACAGCAATGCTGCTAAAAGAAGAATCCCACGGGTGTAAAGTATGTCTGAGGCAGAAGCGCTTTAACACCTTTTTTTAATCTTTAACACGGATGAAATGTTAATTAAACATTCAGCTCATACCTGAGTATTAGTTACCACTTTGACTGTTTATAGTAACACGAAGGCACAATAGAAATGGGGCAACACTGTTCTGTTTTGTGGATAGATGAAATGACGTCATCACACTGGGCGCTCGTAACTGTCATTTGTAATTCATTTTGGCTTTTTTCATTAAAATCATAAGTAATTGCAGCTCCTGTTTACAGCTTTATTAAGTGTTGTGTATGAGTACTGAGGTCACTCATACTCAGTAGGTGTATTTGGGCCGATCAGAACATTTCACCAGCTCCAACCTCTTTCTGTTGTGATGTGTTGTTATAAGTGATTAATCCTCAGACGCACCCTCCTCTTAAAGTTCATTTCACGAGGAAACGCCTGCAGTTTTCGGACACACAATAAACGAAAAAAAAAAAGTAGTAAGAAAGGAGTTGGTGAGGGATGAAGGGAAACAAATGGCTCATCACTGACTCACGTACGAAAAGGAAATGACGTCAACCCTCGTCCGCCCTTGACCTCAGCTCGGCTGTGGTTGGCTGCGTTGTTGCCTAGCAATTATGACAAACGCTTGAGTCACGCACGGAGAGGATGGGAGAGGAGAGCGGATCTCTTTGATCCGCCCGACTGAGGAGAAAACTGGTGAAAATGATGGTTGTAGTGCAGTGTAAGGATTTGAGGAGAGGAGGAAAAAAAAACATGGTTTGAGTGGATGTTGAGCCACCCACACTTCCCGGTAGCAGCCTCTAGGGGATGCTGATGTACAATTATACACCTCAGCACAAACAACAAAAGGACTATTGCACTATGAATACTGTTATTGCAAAACTGTTTATTTTAAGACTCATTTTCATACTTTTCTCAGGAATATTTTTTCTAAAGATACCTTTTGTGTGTTTTTGTCTGTAAACTTATTATTTAAATGAAGCAACCATAACATAAATATAGGTAGATTTGTACAGATAATAGTACAGAAAATATTAATTAAATGCTTATTTAGACCTACTAAAAAACACTGTGACACAGCAGTTTGAAATGTAGTCCACTGTCATGATTTTCTTTGTTTCTCCGTCACATTTGTTGCATTTATGCAAAGCAACGTATTATTTTTGTTTTGCATATTTGTTGCCAGTGGCAATCAGACCACGATCCCCGACAGTGCTACACTCAACTGTGACACGCCTTTTCTCTCCCCCCTCCCTCTCTCTTCCAGGTGGTAGGCAGTATGGATGCTCATCCCAGCAGATACTGTGCCACAGTGCGAGTCCAGAGACCCAGGCAGGAAATCATCGAAGATTTGTCTTACATGGTTCGCGAACTGCTAATTCAGTTCTACAAGTCGACCCGGTTCAAGCCCACCAGGATCATTTTCTACAGAGATGGAGTTCCTGAGGGACAGTTGCCGCAGGTAACATGGCGTGATTGTAGTTGAGTTTCTTCGCGGTTGACTTGACTTTACTGCGATATATGTAAAGATCTCTAAAACCTGAGAGCTCATAAATGAACTCTTGTGTGTAGATTCTCCACTACGAGCTCCTGGCCATCAGAGATGCGTGCATCAAGTTGGAGAAAGACTATCAGCCGGGAATCACCTACATCGTGGTGCAGAAACGCCACCACACACGCCTCTTCTGTGCTGACAAGTCTGAAAGGGTGAGCTCTCTATTTTCTAACACATTACAAAATTTACAAAATTATGCTCACATACTTGTTTAACAATGATGTTTGTCTTTTAATAGATCGGGAAGAGTGGGAATATTCCTGCAGGGACTACAGTGGACACCAGCATCACTCATCCCTTTGAGTTTGATTTCTACCTGTGCAGCCATGCAGGCATACAGGTAATAATAAGAGAAACAAAATGTTTTTGTGCTCTGTAATTAAGTAGAAGAATATAATAAATAAAACTTATTTTTGCGTATCTAATTTTCATTGCCTCCTCTCCATCTCCAGGGTACCAGCCGGCCGTCTCATTACTACGTCTTGTGGGACGACAATCGCTTCACGGCTGATGAGTTGCAGATTCTAACTTACCAGTTGTGCCACACTTACGTGCGTTGTACCCGCTCAGTGTCCATCCCTGCGCCAGCCTACTATGCTCGACTTGTGGCCTTCCGTGCCCGCTACCATCTGGTGGACAAAGAACATGACAGGTCAGTGCGGTTATGAAAGACAACACAGCACGTTCTGCATTTGAGGTGACTCCACATCGGGTTTGGACCACTAAGCCTGAGAGACAGCGCTCTAACAACATACGATAACTGATGTTTCCTTCTGCAACTTTCTCTCCCTGTCGTCTCTGCAGCGGAGAGGGCAGCCACGTGTCTGGTCAGAGTAACGGTCGGGACCCCCAGGCGCTGGCCAAAGCTGTTCAGATTCATCACGACACCCTGAGGACCATGTACTTCGCCTGAGCTACGTCAGCCATCACCGCCATCGATCCCTCCCACCTCATTTCTACCTGAGTGGGCACACGGCCCACCACCACCACCACCTCATCCCCATCCCTTTTTCCCAAAATGACTGCCCGCCACACACACTCCACAGACCTGCCAAGTCATTCACCCAAATCCAAGAAACATAAGGCCCTTCACCTTTAAAACACAGGCAGACTCTACAGCCTCATGCACTCAAAAGGTTATGAATATTATTATTATTATTATTATTGTCATATTATTGTTTTTACTTTACCAGGACTATTGCTCTTTATGTTGAATTTTTAAAACTTGGGTATTATTATGTAATTGTATTGTACGCTACCTTCACACTCCTGTGTATGTAAGTATGCAATACGGATGGGAGGAAAACTAGGCGATAAAACGAGAAGAAAAAAAACAAACAAAAAAAATCACAAAAAACTTTTTTTAACTGCCGCCACGATGCTGCCTCTTTACCCATCCGAATGCCAGTGTTTCCAAGCCCCCTTTTAGTACGGGGATCCTCCAGAGGGGTGGTACTGGGCATGCACACTTACATGTTATCATTTTAACATTTGTCATGAACTACATTCATGTTTTTAATGTTTTTTGAATAATGTTATTTTTTTAAAAACAGCCTTGACGAGTCCGAGGTATGGTACATTAGCACTTAGAGTTAGCATGTAGGTGCCACCAGTCCTGCACATAAGAGTTTGTTAGTACATATGAGGGCGAGCCCTCTGGTCTTTATAGCAGACAGAAAGAGCAGGTGTAGCATATCGTAGATACAGGAGTTGGCCAGTCCCTTAGAGATTTTAGCCCTATAGAGGCGAGCTTAGCATAACAATAGAGGGACCATTTGCATAGAGTGTATCAAATATACTTGCACCCCATGCACCTAAACCAGCATTATTAACCAGCCAAAAGTGATGCCAACCAATGGAAAAAGGGGCACTTAAACAGGAAGATAATCTTTTATTTCTGTATTGCTCTTTTAGGATATATGAGGCACTTTTTGTTCTTTTTTTTTTTTTGATTTACTTATTGATTTATTTCACTTCAAAATGGTGAGACTCGTCTGTCCTGAGGCTTGACACAGACTACTTTTTTGAAGTTATCACATCCGCACTCCAAGCACATACCTTTCAGAACAAAGAGGTAACTAAGGCAATAGGCAAGGTCAACACTTCTCTGTAGATTTGAATGCAGGCAAATATACTAAGTCTGTGATCACTTAAGTGCTGCAAAGCTGAACTCTCATTCAGCGATTTGACCTTGCTCCGACCGTCCTGCACATTCCAGCAGGTATCAGTGGCGGATGGCAGATGACGCCACGCAGTGCACTCCAGAACCGTTCCACCGACGCACTTCTTTGCATACCTATACATTTATACATTTTTACATTTTTACACGAAGCTCTTTCCTCTGCAGGCATTTACAACTCATAAGCCTGGAACAACAGAAGCACACATGCATCTCTGCCCTCTCTCTCTCTCCGTCTCTTTCTTAGCATGTTGAGACCGACCTCTTCAAAATGCACTTGTCCCCTTATTTCCCTCCAAGCCAAACTATCACTCATCACCCACTTTCCATCACCACCTTCTATCCTCGCCGTCTATTCTGACTTTATAACATGACAAACTTGCAGCATCCCCTGCCCCAGTCCCCTAGCTTGTGTTAGCCAATCCCCATTGGTGCTCTGTGTGCATGGGCGGCACAGATAGGGGATTGCTACATTGGACAGGGTGGGCCACTATTACTAATACTACTACTTAATATGCCCTGCCTTTACATCTAGTCACTTTCTGGATTTATGGATTAAAAAAAATGCATGTAATTATTTTTTATGACTGGATATTCTGAGCCACCTTATTTTGGTTTCCTTAGCGGTAGGAGCCTCGCGCTCACCACTGCCTGTCAGTCGTTTTGCCTCGATTGTGTAATGGTTATAAAGACTGCTTTTTTCCTTTTGTCATTATAATGATTATGAATATTGTGACTAGTGTCAGAGTGTATCCTTGAGAGGGCACTGTGGAGACTGTCTCAAAATTCCACCTCAGTTGCCCTTTAAGCGCCTCAAATCTTGTCTGATGGTTGGAGCCCCTTTGAGACGAAAGGGATCAAAAGATAAGAGATCAGATGAGTTTGATTTTTAAATCATGTTTATTAACTTGCATAATCAATATGCCTTTGTACACCGTTTTACTGATCCTTCATTGTGTCCAAGGTGATTTGTACATATAAATATATAATATTAACCTGTTATGTATTTTGGCTCACCAGTTGCCGGGCCTTTCACAGTTGGGGTCAGTGTTCAATCCCTCATTCTGTGCTCAAAATAAAAATAAAATAAAAAATTTAAAAAAAAAAAAAGGAAAAAAGAAAAGAAAAATCAGTCTAGGGGCATTTCCCAGCACCACTGAAACCAGATGCAGTTCTTCACTCACTGAAGCCACAAAGCACCTTTTTTGCAAAGGGGGGAGACAAAATGGCAAGTCACCCTGGAAATGCATCATGTGGACACTGGAGAGTTTCACTCCTCTCCACACAGCCTCACTGTCTGACTAAGCAATATTGAAGCCACTGATCAAGAACAGTCCTTGTCATAGCACTTCCCAATAGATTTGAATGAAAGGACATGGAAGCATATTATTTTGGCTCTGTATGTGATAGTATGGGAACTCTGTTGGGGAGGGTTATTTTTTAAAGAAAATAAAATTGTTTTTTATTATGCCTGTTGTCTTTTTTCCCCACTTTATTTATGTATTTTTACAACATAACTTACAGCTTACATCCAGTGGTGTTGATTTAACACTTTAACACATCGGTTTACATTATCATTAAAATTATGTCTTTTTGTTGTTGATTATCACTTAATTAGATATTATTTGCTTCTAAATCTACATTAAAAAATAATGATCAAGTCAGAAGAGAAATTTACAGAGAGATTTACACCTAAACTTTAAGTTATAGATAGATACTTTATTGATCCCGAAGGAAATTCAAGCACCCAGTAGCATGCAAACATACATTAGAATTAACCTATAACACAGTATCCATATGTTAAAATTAACCTGAGATAGATTTGAGTTTGAATATGTACAGAGATATGAAACATTTGTAGCAAAATTAAACATTTGCATATGATTTAAATATGCACAGAGGAATTAAAAATGTGCAGGGGAATTAAACATTTGCATAGAAGATAAATGTATAACTGTGTTAAGAAGTGAACTCGTGCTAAACATCTATATAAAAACTATATTAAAGATATAAAGTGAGCGTACTAAATGGAGATTTAAACCTAAACTTAGATAGATAGATAGATAGATAGATAGATAGATAGATAGATAGATAGATAGATAGATAGATAGATAGATAGATAGATAGATAGATAGATTACATGTTTTCTAAAAACTCAAATACAGTCAATCATTTACATATTTTAGGCTTAAAAAATAGATATTTTAATGCTATAATTTATTACAAACGTAGAGGATTACCTCTGGCTGAAGGCGGGGTTGATCCCTCTGACGTCTGGCGGGCAGAGTCCACCTCTTCCTGTCGGTGTCAGAAAGGCAACTTCACCATATTTAGCTGGCTCGCCGAAGCCTCGGCAGAGTTGATCTGTCAAACCAGACTGAAAATCTTGACACTTAATCGGCGGACGCTGCCCGGCGTTGACAGCTGTGTTTCAGCACCGGGCCACAAGCTACAGAAGACGACGTCTTTTCCGGAGGGGATACGGTGCTTAACGGATGTTGGTCAACGGCTGTTTTTTTTTTTCTCTCTTAACGCGATAGAAAAGTAGCCGTCGTCTGTCAGAATTCCAACTATCCAACAGCCGAGCTAGCTCATTTAGCTAATTATTGTAGCTACCCCTCCGTCGCTCGCCGTGCACCGGATACCAATTTATGTCGTCTCTTTTAATGCTCGGCCATCGGTAGGGTTTTATTTGGACTCCGTGACCCCGCTGTGATGATATCCTGACAGCACCTCTCATCCGTTCCAGCCACTCTCCCCCCCTAAAAGCCTGGCTAGCGGAGCTAACTTGGCTAACTAGCAACTGCCACAGGGTTTGCTTTGAGCAACTGGTAGCTTCTTGGTAAGAAAAAACAAACAAAAAAAAAAAAAAAAACGATTGGTGACCGTGTGTGGACGGCGTTGTGCAGGGAGAGGAGGAGGGGGGGGTGGGGGGGCACCGCCGGAGACCTCCGGCCGGCCGGCGAAACTACTCCTACAGGAGAGGGGGCCCCTTTTTTTGACAGTCCGCAGGGAGAGGAGCTAGCTGACACCACCAACACCACCACCACCACCACCACCAGGGTACTTGGCCACTCAGCGCTGCAGCAGAGGCGGCGCACAGCCGAAGGAGACACCGGATTGAACGGAGGAAGAGTCCCCAACGTTTGACAACTGTGATCCGGGAAGTGAACCGGGCAGGGACCTCATGAATGGAAATCGGAACTACAGGTACAATGTTCTGTAATGCAAAGTTGTTGTCTGTAAGTTATCCATGCTGGCTTGTGAGATGGATGATGGGTGCTGTTATTTTGCTTTTTTTTAAAAATTGTACTGGTTTCACCTAAAACTCAATCTCTGAATTCAGAAGTGAAATACTAAGGAGGTTACTCATCACTCAGGGGTGTGGGCTTCACTGAAGGTGCTGATGTTGAGCCTGGTATTCCCCTGCATCTTCAGGAAGACCCCTAAAATATTAGGTTTATTCATAGTTTTAGTGGCCGGGGGTGCAGAAATGAGCTCAAACCTCGCTTGGTTAGTCACTTGAGAACTTGCAGGTTCGCTGACCCCAGACTGACCTCAACACGTTAAGCAGTAACTCTCTCACACAGCCTCTACAGTCAAAGATTTAACCCAATTTGCCATGCCCAGTTTGTGAATGTTACATTTAGCCCGTGCTTTAGCAGTGTAGCAGTGTTTTCTTTCTACATCTACAGCATCCTTTGTTGTTTTTTTTTAGCTGCTAATTTAACTTGCATATCTGTTTTTCTGCACACCAGCATGAGTTCAAAGCAAACTCTCGTCCCTGACCGTGTTTATCTTACAGCGGTCACCTCATGTAACCTTGCAAATCGCAGTCTAGACCCGGCGATACAAATTGTCAACCAAGGCCACGACCAAGTAAACTGCTTCTTTCTTGGTCACAGTGGCAGTTAAACAGTCCGGACCGCCTGGCTTTGTCTCAGCTGTAACGGAAGCTTTCCACTTATGTGACCATAAACTGAACGCCAGGTACTCTTGATCAGCCAGTGACACACGATACAGCAGTTGGTTCTTAAGCCACCCTCCTCCTCCTCCTCCTCCTCCTCCTCCACCTCCTCTCTCTCTGCTGCCTTCTGTTTCAATAGCCTCTTTGCCTCTCTCAGTTGGGACGCTTCCCAACGTCCGTAGCATAAGGGAACATAAGGTATTTTCCCAGTAACCAAGCACCTACAGTAATGTCAAACAGACTGAAACAGTTATGTCGGGGCAGGTGTGTGAGTTAAGCTCACAGTATCCTCTGAGGTACGTTAAATTCTGTGTGTTCTCTCAGGCCAAGCGACAAGTTTTTGACTTGGCTGACCCTCCAGCACACTGTCTGCAACTATTCAACAAGAATATGCAGCTGGGTTCGACCTAATGTTTTCATTTTTACTCCCATAGTTACAGTATTGTAGTTTTCAGATTATTCTGTGTTTACTTCTTCTTCTGAGAGTTGTGTCTGCTTCCACCTGCGCCCTTAAGCTCTTCAATCAAGCAGCGATCATAAAAAAACCTACCTTGGGACTCCCCATGATTGTATTGGTGTTTGCTTGTTGTATTCCACAGCAGTCTGAGAGTCTGTAAAATGCAGTTTCATGCAGAATATACTTCCAGCCAACATTAGGAGTGTGTTGAGGAGTGTGGTTGATGCTTTCACTTTGGAAGACATTAATGCATTATTATACCCAGACAACAGGAGGTTTTACTGTGTAATGTTGCGGTATGTTCATGTACATCGCTGCAGGGTCTCGATATTGTGCGCTCACAATCACACATCACTAACTACCACAGGCCAGCAAGCGAGTCTTATGCCTGGGTGAATGATTAAAAGGGTGCCCTCCATCAGTCAGCCAGTAGCTCAGAGAGAGAGCACACTCAAAAACTGACTCACTCTTGTCTGGTAGTAGTCTGAGCAGCAGCATGTGGCATGGAAACCATGGCTCTGGAGAGCTTAGCACCAAGGATATAATGAGTGCAAGGCTTTCGAGCCCTAAGCAAATCAAATCCATTTTGATGTGTTAACCCTGAGGTATGCTCGCAAGCAGCCTGTCACTTGATATTGATGTGATGTTAAGTTGCAAAGCCAGAAATAGTCAAGAATATTTCAGAATATGCTCTCACAGTTTAACACAACCTTAAATGGATGGATGTATTTTCTTACATATCATTTCTGACGTATACAGAGTGCATTGTTATTGTTAGCTCATGCAGGCCAGCCTTTAAAGGAATTATTCGCATTTTGGGAAGTATGTTTATTTTTTCTATTTTTAGCCAGTTAGCTTAGCATAAAGACAGGATACATGGTGTTAACAGGTAGCCCGTCTGTCTACAGGTATCCCAATGTGGCTACCAGAACCTCTGTTCACCTTAGCTATAATTGGAACAAACACACTGTAAAAACACCGGGTTGGTGTTGGTTTTTATGGAGCGTTACGTGGTCGACTAAATTTCTCGCCTTGGCGCAGTAACTTCCTGGAGCCTGTGCCGGTTTTCTGGCAACCTTGCGCTGATGACAAATGAGATATCGTGTTAATTAGTAAGCTTTGCAGGGCCCGGCAGGCGATTTTGTTACCTCTGGAGAGAGCCAGGCTAACGGTTTCCCCCCCGTTTCCAGTCTTTATGCTAAGCTAAGCTAACCATCTGCTCACTGTATCTGTTTTACAGACATGAGAGCGGTGTTGCTCTTCTCATATAACTCTTGGCAAGAAAGTGTAATATCCAAAATGTTGAACTATTATATCAAGATGTTCCTCTCCCAGTACAGTACCCGCACACTATGGATGTGACTGTTGACTGTACAGGAGTCTAGGTGTTATTTATTGCCATAGAAACCTGTTCCAGTGGTGGCTACACCTTTACACATAAACATACTTTGCATATTAAGAGAGGCAGCTTACTGGAAGACAATGAGATGGAAGATAGAGAGTACAGCAGGGGGGTCCTCGCCTACCCTCCACCTGTCACAGTACACGTAGTAACCAGGTGGGATTTGAGTCAGCTGGAGATGACTCAGCTTGGTATGAAAGGTAACCCACTAGGACAACACTTTAGTACTCGGTTTACTGAGGTGAAGGTACCTTCAGAGTATTTTCTGAGAGCATCCGAAATGAGCTCATCTTTTATGACTTGTCCCTTTTTGATATCTCACTCATGCACTTCACCCAGCCTCCTTTCCCTCACGTCTTACCCCCCTCTCCTTTCTCACACCACCGAACTTCCCGCTCTTTTTTTTGATTCACAGACAGTCACCGCCCCCCCCCCCCCCTTCCCTTCCCTTGGTTACTGCTTCTATTTCCCTCTCTGTGCCTCAGTGGGAAACTCTGCCTTCCCTGTCATTCTCCTTGTAGGTCGTTCCTCTGTGGATTTTGTACAGACAGTGGGATCGGCTTTGAGGGAGGGCTTTAGTACTTGATTTGCAGTCTCTCCCCATAATACTCAGTTCATTCAAGTAGCCCGTTGACAATAGACAACCCCCATCCGCAACCCCAGCCACCCATAAGGCTAACCATTGACATATTGTTGTAGGTTTCTATGGAGAATGCAGTTTGCCGTTGCTCTTTAGGCTCATTGTATTCGAGAGATTTCCTGTCACCGTCTTGTTTACTAAAAAAATGACAAACATTTCTTATTAATGCCTTTAGAATTGAGTGAAACTTTTTGCTCCATCAGATCTTTAATCCTAATTAAAATCTGGAAAATGTTGTCAGGCTGTTGCAATAATGAAATACAGAGCTATTGACAGGCAAACCGCAGGGGACGATAAGCAACCGCCACATCCACACAACACTTCACAACATGTTCAGTCTTTATTTTTTTTTAAGATGAAGCATCTCAGAGGAGCAAGGCTGAAAAGAGACTCTTTATCTTTGTGCTACTGAACATCGCTCAATTCAAAGAATCACAGCAGTCGGATCGAAAGTTTTCGACCAATCAGAGGTTATATTTCTAACTTGTTAACCAATCGTAGACAGGGTACGGCAGGGCTTCATGGAAAGACCAGAGATGTTTGTGAGCTGGATCTCAAACATATGGTTACTATTATGTCCATAAGACCCTAAATGACATTGTGAGAAGGCTATTGTGGATTTGGGTTTCCAGTGGCTTTAACAAATAACGATATATTTTGAACAATTCTGGTTAATTTTTGTACATATTTCTGAGCGTATCACTGTCCAGACCTCTTAGGCAGGTAAAATAACAGGTTGCATTAATTTTTTGGCAATAAATTTAACAGCCAACCAACCAACCAACCAATAGATAAGGGACGGCTGTGACGGCTGAGAGCAGGTTGTCCAAAACATCCAAAATGACATTGAGGGTTGTCCACTAATCACATGATCGGTGGTTTGATCTCTGGCTACTCAAGTCTGAACCTTGGGCAGAATAGTGAACCCCAGAGTGCTCCAGAAGGCTCCGTGTGTGAATGTGTATGAACACTCAGCTCCTAAAAACTGTGAATGTGTGTGTGTGAATTGGTGAATGAGATATGTAGTGCCTTGAGGTGCTATAGAAGTGAGTGAAGCAATCTGTCAGACACTTTCGGCCGGTGCCTGGTGATGATTTCATGCCCTGGCCGGATGTGCTTGCTAGTTGTATGACCACAAAATGTGACTTTACCATGACTTTACAAGCAGATTAGATAACTTTAACCTGGGCAGGTGCTGCTTGACATCACCATCATCACTCTTCTTGTTTCTTCTGCTCTCTGACCTACATGTCCATGTTCCTTAAATAGGAAGAAGCATTGTTTCAGCTCAGCACTTTCAGTGTAGCTTCACCCAGTTGAACAAGGACATGCTTTTAAACCTGCTGTCGAAAAACATCACGTCTAACGTGAATCCTGCGGCCCTGTGTGGATTATTGCGTCTTCCTCTTGTTTGCTGCAGAGTCTTAATTGTGTGTCGGCATGGTAGACTGAGTGAGAGGCAACTCCGGCTGACACATGCTGTTGTCAGAGCATGGGGCCGACGGCAAAACCCCAACAAGTGGTGGGCCAGACAGAGGGGGAAAGTTAAGGGATGGTGAGTGTTTATGAGGAGGAGGAGCGGGAGGAGGAGGAGGAAGGCTGGAGGTTGTGATGTGTCACAGAGATTAGAAGCCAGAGCAGCCAGACCACACTCCTTTTCCTCCTCCTCCTCCTCCTCCTCCTCCTCATCCGCCTGCTGCTTTTCCCCTTCCTGAGATCTGGTTTTGGGGGAACTGTGAGGGGCTCATTTTAGGGGGAGGTTATGGACAGGAAGAAGGGGAATTGGAAGGGGAAGTCTGTGTGTTTTGTCGGGGGGCTCGCTCGCAGACAGACAAAAGTCTGTCTGTTTATCGGTGGCAGAGAAAGATTGCAAACGTCTCTTTATTATTCCATCCAGTCTTGAAATCATTCACAGAGAGCAAAATCGCAACTACATGTTCTCACATTTAAAGGGACAATTAGCAAGTTTCTACTACCTAATCTGTATATTTGTATATAGTTTGACTCAGCTTGATTTTTATCAACAACATCAAAGTTTGAAGTTTTCCCTTTGTTTTCTGATTTAGTCAAACAAATACAAGTAAGATATTCTCGAGACGTTGACATGACAGTTGCAATAATATGAGTATTACCTTGTTTTGGTTCAAATTAATTTATTAGAGCGTGTGTAGACTCTCGGAGTGACAGAGCAGTCATCCTGCCCAAGTCAACAGAAAAAGTCAACAACCCCTGGCACACGTCCACTGTTCCACTCAGGCCGGACTAGCAAGACCGTGAGGACAGAAGGCTCCATTTAACCTGCTCGAGTTGAATCTCCTGGTCAGTTTAACAGAGCGAGTACTTTGTTTGTGTATGTGTATGTGTGTGTGTGTGTGTGTGTGTGTGTGTGTGTGTCCCTCACCTACCTGTGTCAGTAAGTCTGTTAGGACCTCCAAATCCCCCCCGCCTCTGCTTTCTGAGAATATTTCTCTGTCATGTATTCTTGATTCTGACACATGCACTCTGTCACTCCGCCTCAGGTTCGTCCTGAGGGGGATTTCAACATTTTTGCATGTTGTTGTGACTGACCAGGCCCTAGTCAGCCTGCCAGTGTGTGGCTGCCTGCTGGTGTTTAACTGTGGCAGAGAGTGGCATCGACTCCCGTGGGTGTCAGATGCGAGACTCTTGAGGCCGGTGAGGTAAAACAGGGGAGGGAGGAGTCTGACTGAGTTTGACGTGCATCAATCCTGCCAGCTATCAGTATCTCTGTGTGTGTGTGCGTGCGTGTGTGTATGTGTGTCTAGGTTCTGCCTGCTGTGACTGACGCCATTGTGCCTCGCCGCTGAGCGCTCGGCCTGTTCCCACAGCTCAGGCCCTCTCTGGATTAGAAACACAACAGCTGTATTGTGTGTGTGTGTGTGTGTGTGTGTGTGTGAGAGTCGGTGTGCAGGCCTGAATATGTGTGGACATGTGCACTCGTTAGCAACGTGTAGGTTTGTATACTGAGGGGAGGGGGGGAGGATGTGGCTCAGGGGGTTCGCAGGGACTGTATGTCAGCCTAGCTTCTCACTATCCAGTTATTCTGGCTCGCAGCCCACTGTGTACAGTGTGACTGTGTTGCGTTGGAAAGCAGCAGAGTGGAACGAGTTCACATTTGCTGGGATGTTTCTGCAAAATATTCATATGCTAAAAATGGCCTCACAGTTATTGGTGTGTTATATAGTATTTATTTATTCCAGGTGCACTGCTGCCTCACGCGCTGAATGATATTGCTCGGCTTTGTTTACAGTTAATTGACCAAATTCAACCCTGTGCTCGTCACACGTTTCATTTCAGTGCAACTTATTTAATGTTACTGGTGGCTCATACCATAGATTTGCGTACATTTAAATCTATTTGGTCCTGTTATGACAGATGGAAAATGGATCAAGGAGGAGAATTCTGTTAAAAGCATGATAATGCCAAAGCTGCACATGGACACAAATTGAACAAATTTAGAAAAATGCTGATAATAAACATTAATAAGCTGCCAGAGAGGGTTTTCAACGGGCACTAAATAAGCTTTTTAAACCTTGATTAGCATGTATGTGTGTATGTTTGAGCTTTGCTTAAGCTGTAAACGTCCCCTGCGACTCTTCATTGAGCCAGCTGATTCGTGTAAAACTTATCTGTCAACAAAAACTGGCAGATTATGCCCAAAAGGCAGGGTTGCCAGCTGAACGCGCAAGTGACACACAAAATCGGCTCAGTGTACAGCAAACTGGAGCTGTGTGTTCAGCTAAAAAACTGGCAAAAATATGAGCATTTGGAGCATATTGGGCATGCTGTTGGACAGCAGTAAATTGGATTATGTCGCAGGACTCGTAGGAGTAGTTTGAGAAGTTTCAGTCGATGTTCTGATACTGTATGTCTGCCATAAATCTGTGTTACTATCGGAGTTTATTGTATGTGAGATACATTCAAGCTGACCATAGCACAGCGGCTGTTACAGGCCATGTTTCAAGCACGCAGGGTTGGTTTTAGTCACCTTTCTGCACCATTAAAATAATTCATTTTAATACAGTATATTGGTTTAGCAGACCAAAGAAGAAAGTGTTATTAACTACCCAGCCAAATTTGAATGTTAAGTTTATGAAATTAGTTGTCAAAATCTGGTAAAAATGAGCTGTATTCTCAGCTCCAGGACTGTCATTTTGAAACAACTGAAACATGTCAAATGAGTTCAGAAAATGACATGACTACCTTTGAAACAGCTGAGCTGAGATGAATTAATCTCTATCTCTCTGCCAGAGGTGCAGCGGTATGCTCAGGGTGGCCTCAGCGTGTCATCGAGCCACTCTTTTAGGACCGCCCACAAAACCCTGGACTGAAAACTGGTGAAAAACTGGTGTTTTCAGCAACTATTTTCCAACATATTTAATGTATTTTTAAAGAACAATTTACATGGATTAGTTCACCTACCACAGTACATCCTTCATATTAAGTAATAATCTCTGCAAAATGCAAAACCCACGCTGCTTTTAGGAGAAGGTTTATTTTTAGTTTATCTTTCAGCAGCAGTACTAAAAGAAATATATAATTTAAATTTGAAGAAAGAGCCTCAGATGGCAGCCTGTTGCTGAATCTTAAAGTCCCGTCGCATAGCTTCGTTAAACAACAGCTTATATAATGACAAGCCAGCACCAGACCAGTGAATGACTTGCTGCAACAATATAAGGTAACAAGGACGCTTAAGCTACCCTTTCAGTGGGACGCAATAGGTCCAAAGCTTGAGTGGCAATTTCCATCCAAACCTATGTCACACAATCGTTGCAACTTCCATTAATGAAGCTGAATGAATTTTTATTCATGGTCGAGAAGAGGTTGCCCTCCTTTGTCGTTTCTCTCTGTCTGAATGTACAGGCTCAGGAAATGAGAATCAGTTCATAGACAGGGGGAGGATTAAATACCCTCTTCTGTTTGTTAAAGCATGTCCTTCCTGTAATTATATGAAAGCGTACGAACACACACACTCGGTACGTTGAGGGGGAGGTTTCCTTGAACCCTTACACTCGCTGTACAAAGATCCAATACACCTTTGATGCATCTGTGCAGATTTGTGGTTGAGCTTTCACTATTTGTCATAGCCAAATATAGCACACCCCTACCAACAACATAAGGCTGTCATAGACTTCTTTTGATACCACGTGATTAAAACGATACAATACTATCAGACGATGGTATCAGAAGTACAGACTACAAAGCATTTTAAGCCAAGTTTAAAATTCTGGTATCGTGACTATCTTTCAGCCAACAGCAGACGTTATTGTGTCCCTCACATTAAATTTTTCATTCTGTATTTAATCTTGCAGAACTCAAAACGTCTTTGTGTGTCGGCCTTGTACCGCTCCCTACACACCTACCAACCCCAGAGAATGTCCACTTTAACAGTGAATGTCTCAGTCAGAGTCAAAAAATAACATTGCTGAACATTCAGTTTTATTATACAAGTTGTCTTTGTTCCATTTTTATCTGCTGGTTGCAGTGGGCGGCTACTTAAATCTGGTAAATCTGGAGACTGAAGTACTCTGCCCTCCCATTGACGGTTAAACGTCCCTCGCCTCCTGCCTGCGGACAGGCACGTTTGTTATGTCTGTTTGTGGAGGGAACGGAGACGCGCGGTTTCCAAGAAGAGGGCAGATAGGAGGGGAGGCGTCTGCATGTGTCGCCGAATGATCGGGAAAAATCGGATTGGTCGTTCAGAATATCATGCAAAAGAAGAAAGAAAACACACACACACATACACTTGTTTGATTTTTCAACATCAGCATGTTGCCTGCCATGTGCGTGATGTTGTAAGGTCCCCATCTGTGTTCACAGCCAGCTGTAATCACCGTAGATGAATGCTCTGTCAAAGTGAATTTTTCTTAAGCTGCAGGTGGCTTCAATAAAGAAATTCAAACTGTACTACATGAAAATAGAAATCCTCCAACTTCTTGGGGGTTTCTCACAAGAGGTTTTGGGTCTTGTCTGTTCTCACAAGTAAAGTAAAGAAAGTACAACTCATGTTTTACTCGGTTTCAATCTATTAAATTTCTGTAACGTTTCACCAGATGGAGAGACATTTTCCCTTGAAATATGAAGAGCTTCTTTGCTCGCAGAGCGAACCTAAACGTCTTGAAGCATTTTTTTTTTTTTTTTTTTTTTACAACCGACAGAATCACCCAGAGGTCTGTCATAATCGCAGGAAGCCAAAGAATGCAGAGGGAGGCTAGCTAAATATCGTCGCGATGGGACCAGCGTGTTTTGAGTAGACCCTCACAACTTTGTTTGTTTTGATGCATCTTGTCAGATCATGGTTATCACCAAGTCATGGGCGTGGGTGGTGGGTTACTCTTTGCAATCAGGTCCCTTTTTTTGTTGTTGTTGAATTTGGCTTTGGAATAATTTGTCTGAGATTATTTCTAGAACTTTGTGGATGTGTATGCATCTGTTTTGAAAAGGTTCAGGGCGAGTGTGGTTGTGCAAAATGCCAGAAGTGACTCTCTGTGTAATATGGGAAATATAAACCCATTCCATCAGTGTGTCTGTACGAAGCCACAGCTACAAATTACTGTACATCTGTGTGTGTGTGTTTCATACTGAAACTAAACCAGCCGTGTGTGGGTGTGTGTGCGAGTGGGTGGAATACCAAAACTTAAGCTTGTGTGGTGTTTGTTTGTTTTCTTCTGAGTTTTTCTTTTTTTCTTTCTCGTCACTGCTACTGTAGTTCATCCACTGCTGCTAAATCCAGAAGCATGAAGTCAAGGATGCTTCCCTGTGTGTGTGTGTGTGTGTGTGTGTGTGTGTGTGTGTGTGTGTTTCTCTGCCAGTGGTCGGTTCGGTGACTCATGCCCGAATTGACGCCAGCTCCTAGAGACAGATGAAAGTCGGAAAACGCCAAAACCGAGCCCACTCTCTAATCCTGCCACTCCCTGCTATCCTCCTCCGATCTGCGAACTTTCGCCAGGGCCATCACAGGACAGAAAAAAAAGTGCTCGTATCGAGGACTACCCGAGCGAGATCTGTCCTGAAATTGACTGAATTAGGACAGATCTCAGCCTGCGACAGACAGCTTATTTCTGTAGCCCAAATGAAGATTTACCAGAATATCTCTCTTTCCTCTTTTTGTCAACGCCTGCGTGTGAAATTGGGCTTACCTCACAAGTTTCACCACGGGCCCCAAGGGAATTACCATAACAAAAGTTTGTCTGCACGTAGTTTTGTGTGAGAGGGACAGCCGTGGCAGGAATTCCAGACTTTCCTCTCTCTTTTTTTTTTTTTTTCTTTTCTTTTTTTTTTTTTATCATTTTATCCCAGCGGGCTATTTCAAACACGAGGCCTTCACCCTCCATCAACCCTGTTAGCCTCCACTCCACAGCCCACCAGAGGAGAAAACAGAAAAAGAGCGAGCAGGGCAGAAGGCACATACTTCCAAAGCTCGACTGTAAACAAACAGGGTTGCTCATGTTGTCTGCTGTTACCTCACACAAGGTTTCTGTTCTGGTGTGTGTGTGGGGGGATTATTATGAACTTCCCCTCAGCGGGGCCCTCAACCCCAACCCCAACATCACCCACACATGTGAGCCTATGAGTCAAAATCGCTGATGAATCACACTCGGTTATGACTCTCATTTATCAATGACACATTTGAGACAGTTTTTTTTTTTTTGGGGGGGGGGGGGATAGAAACTGGAGAGTGACACAATGAGACAGTTGAATAAAACTGAGCCACCGGGCAGGAGTGGGGAGTGCCAGGCAAATGAGTGAGTCTCATCTTAAAAAAATGGCTCTTACATAACAATAACAAAACCTACGTCGGCGTCACGAGTGTAATCCGAACATCGGATTGGCACGTCAGCAAAGTCCATTTTGCCGTGTCAAGTGTGTTGTGGAGGGCAAGCCTCGGCAGACCCAAAAATAGCAGCGACATGAGTGTAGTGGCACATTAAGTGGAACAGAACACAACTCGCTGTTTCTGGATCAAAGTGACTCATGTCTGAGACATCTCATGGTCTTTGAGCGTGTGTGTGTGTGTGTGTGTACGCACAGTGGTGTAACCATGTAACCAAGTAAGTGGAGTGTGAAGCACATGTTGTGCTGTGAGTAGCATGACACACTTACCAGTCACCCGTGTTGCCTTGTATTGGTCTGTTTTAGAAGAACTCCCAAGAGCCAAGGGTCAGTGTTTCATTGTGATTCTCGCCTGCTCGTCCTGAAGTTAGAACATTTCCGACGACGTAACATCTAATAATGTAATCCTTTGAGTCATTTTCACATCTGCCATCTTTAGAAGGAAACATTTTTACTTCCACCACCGTGAAATTAAAGTTATAGTGGGAATCTCATCATTCAACTCCTGTGACTCAAGTTTCTGGTATAATTTGAAAGTTATTTAAAATTGTGCGTCAACGTGAATCGTTCGCCACTTCCTGATTCAGATGCTGCAATATAGGGTCAATACATCTGAGTCGCACGCGCGTGTGTTTCATTACGCGTGTTGGTCCGTGTGCCGTTTGTTTGCTTTAGAGTTGGTGCCCCGTGAAACATTTGTGCACCGATGAGCGTTTGTTTTTTTCCCCCCTTTATGGGTGTGTGTATTTCATATTGAAAGTGGTGTTATTCCCCTGGTACATGTATATCATCTCTGTACTTTTTCTCAGCAGACCAGAACAGTGTGACAGTGTGGTTTCATTGAGAATTTGGTGTGAATGTTTTAAAAAAGGTTGAAGTACGACGTGTTAATGTTTGGTGTTTCCCCCTACACAGCACCTCATCTTTGGAATTTCTTTCAGTGTTTGTTTTTTACTCACCAGCGCTACAGAGTACTCACAGGGTATTTGACAAACAGGGGAACTTTCCTGTAACATGTGGCAAGATATTATAACATATCAGTAATTAAACTGTAAAATTCAACCAAGAATTAAATTAGAAATGCTGAACTTGTGTTTATAAAGTAGAGTAAATATACAGTCTAAAAAAGAAAATTACAATATCTGTAATAAGCCAGTATCTGATGGATCAGCTGAGCTTTACATATTTACTTTAATTATAAAATGACTTGAATCATATGTTAATAGTTCTCTTTAACATTTATCCTCCCACTCCTTGTCCTCCCCTCAGGAGCCGTTGGGGCCCAGTCCCTGTTCTCCATGCCTCGGCGGCCTGGCTATGGCACGATGGGGAAGCCCATCAAGCTGCTGGCCAACTGCTTCCAGGTGGAGATCCCCAAGATGGATGTCTACCTCTACGAGGTGGACATCAAGCCTGACAAGTGCCCACGGCGAGTCAACAGGTAGGCCGGACCTTCTGTGTAAAGTCTTTTAAAACTTCTCCTACACAGATAGATACAGGAGTCGTGATTTGTTGGATCTAATGACGATAACTGTTGATTTGACAGTGTAAACACTAGTTGTGAAGTCTTAACTTGTTATTTTACAACCTACAGTGTAACTTAAACTGTGTTTGTTTGTGTGTTGTGCAGGGAGGTGGTTGACTCTATGGTGCAGCACTTTAAGGTGACAATCTTTGGGGATCGCAGGCCAGTCTACGATGGAAAGAAGAGCCTGTACACAGCCAACCCACTGCCTGTGGCACCCACAGGGGTGAGCTGGAAAACATCACAGACACATAAAAACACATAAACATTTCTCCTCCACACACAAATCTCCCCTGACTAAACACAGTCTGCTGCGAGCTAACCTTCTTTGTCCTGTCTTGTCCTTTCTTTCTGCCCCTCATCAGGTGGACCTGGACGTCACGCTGCCAGGCGAGGGAGGGAAAGATCGCCCGTTTAAAGTTTCCATCAAGTTTGTGTCTCTGGTCAGCTGGCACATGCTCCACGAGGTGCTGACCGGCCGCAGCATGCCTGAGCCCCTGGAGCTGGACAAACCCATCAGCACCAACCCCGTGCACGCGGTGGACGTGGTGCTGCGACACCTGCCCTCCATGAAGTGAGCTGCTGATGGTTTTATTAGGCTTGTCGGCCTCAGAAAGGTTTAGACTTCTGTGTTGACTCTTTTAATGACAGCTGGAGGCCTAAATAGGTCATTTATTGTTATTATTAGATAATTAGAAGATAATGTTGAAGAATGATCTTAGACTGGCAGAGCCAGTCATAAGGAAACAGTCCATTTATCCTTACCTAATCACCCCACCTCAGTCATCTTTAGTCAACAAACATACAGCCAAAAGACAGAGAACACATGATCCCTCTGATCCTCATAGTAAATACTATATATTATTTGTTTTGTCATCGTGGCACCAATATCAGCACTCTGATCCCAACGGAAATCAAACATAGCTTATACCATTGACCTTATACCGTCTTCTACTCGATATCACTTTCCTAAGCCCCGGGAGAGCACAGTCCAACACAATATCACCGCACGCTTTAATGAAAATCTCTTTCAGAACATTATTAAAAAGCCCTTTTATCGACACCTTTCATTTAGCTTTGTTCGCAATCACTGCGAAGAGGCGTATTGCAGCGTCATCGTCACACATTGTCAGTCCAGGATTCACCAAGAAAAATGTAACCCAGCACGTAATTATTAATGTGTCTCCCGGGTGGGGTAATAAGAGGTCGACGGGTCCAGTCAGTGTCACCACCCTCTCATTTCACTGATGTAGTTTGAGGTCATATTGGAGCGCAGCTGAATGTGACACCGTATAAACACATATTGACCTACATTCTCAATTCAGGATGTGTCAACTAATCTTACATTTCCTGTCAACTCGGGGCGCCATTTCCTACTTGCCCCACGTGCTCCTTTGTTTATCCTGTTCCTCTTTGATAGTTTTTACCTCCTCATTTTCTTTCGTTCCTCAATCGTTAAACTCTTTCCTCATGATTTCTGCTTTTCTCCATCTAGGTACACTCCGGTGGGGCGTTCCTTCTTCTCCGCTCCAGAGGGCTATGACCATCCCCTCGGGGGTGGGAGGGAGGTTTGGTTCGGTTTCCATCAATCCGTGCGGCCTGCCATGTGGAAGATGATGCTTAACATTGATGGTGAGAACCAGAGAAACACAACAAGAGCTCTGTTTGCTGACATAGCTGTCCATATTTCAAGATATTCAAATATGTGCATGAGTCACAGTATTTTCACACATAAATTGTTCTTCTGTTCCTCTTTCCCCAGCTGGGGAAATGAGATTTTAATAATTAAACAGTTAGATTAGAATGACATGGAGGCTTCTTGAGGCAGGCTATTTTTAGATATTTGTCCACGATCAATTTACATTCAGTGATGTTATGTTTGAGGAAATTTAATGCTGTAGCTGTATTTAACATAAATCTAACCTGACAGTGTTTAAATGGAGCTGGATGAGGTTTCAGGACCTTTTCATCATTGTGGATTCTTTTTTTTTTATAAACCTTCCACAGACTTGAGATAGACGATGGATTTGCTTTTTATTTGGGTTATTTTTCCATCAAATCAAACTCAAAACTCTTAAAAGTTGCATTGTGCGTGAAGGCTGTTCGGGGAGTTAAGCTTTACACGGTGAACCACAGCTCCTACTGTGACATCTCAATTGGCTGAAGTACTGCCCTCTTGTCAGTAAAAAAACAAAACAGTCTGATAACCTGTAATAACAAGCTAGAATTTGAGGCTATTATTTGTGGAAAAATAAGTGGCAGGAAGGGTGGTGGAGAATGTGTTTTGCCATATGCACGCTGCAGGAGGTTGTTGGAGACTGGAGAGACTTGGAGGAAGGTGGGTTCTTGGCTGGATGGGAACTGACGGTTGCTGTGGAGACAGAGAGCAGCTAGAGTGTTAATGTGTGTGTGTGTGTGTGCCTGCGTGAGTGAGACTGGTGGGTGTTGCTGGGGTCAGGAGGGTAGCTGTGTGGAGCATTTCCTTGAGACAGCTTTTGTTTTTCCGCACAGTGCTTGAAGCCTCTGTCTGCATTCGAACCTTTCCCTCTCCACTCTGATTCTCTCTTTGTCTCATTTTCCCGCCCTCTCATCCTTGGAAATCAATTGGCCTGCTCGAGTCTCTCGTCTGCTCTCTGACAACAAACTAGAACTCAAGTGTTTGCAAAGCATTTGTTTTCTAACTCTCCTGCGCGTTGTCGTGCATTGGCAAACATTTAAGCCGAATACGTGCGCGCTAAGGCAGCAAAAAAAAAACAAAAAACACTTCCCACGCTCGCTCGGTATCATGGGTGATTAAAAAACGAATACACCAAATAATTGTAATTACAGAGAAACCAGACATTCAATTTTATATTTGCATGAATGACTCATCAACACAGAAATGAAATCGTGGGGAGTTGGGGGGCAATTAGAAATTATGTCACTTCCGGCTGCTGGTGAAAGGCTCTCATGTCTCACAAGGTAAACCAGATGTGTGCGTACAGTGCTGTCGTCTTGTTGGATGACGTGCGCTTGTTCAGAGAGCGCTTTTGTACATCACGACAGCTGAGTCACATTCAACTTCGTTGACCTTAACGTCAAACTTTCTCTATCTCGTTATGTTTTTTTTTTTTGTCATACAAGTTTCTCTCCCAAATTTTAATTCCTCTGATGGTGCACTCCTTGCTCCTCCTATCATATTTCACAATTTTCAGTGCCCCAGTCCTTCAGTTTATTGAGAGAACGCATCATTTTAGAACAAAGAGACCTTTGTGCTGCATGGATTGCACTGCCAGTGTGCAAAGAGTGTTCCTACGACATTTATTTAGCATGGTGGGCTGACTACACAAACATTATGTGATGAGCCTCTTCTCTTCAACGACTATATTGCACATTGAAAAACACATTCTATCCTTGTGTCACACATGATCTGCAATTCATACTTGAAACTGTCACTTTGTTTTGTGATAGTCAATATTCTATAAACTGGTCATTTTCCCCTCATATCCTGAGTCTTGCAGAGTGCCAAACAAAGCCTGACCGTCTCCATTAATCCACAATGTCAGACAGATAAAAATATACCAGTTCACTTTTTCGACATGTATACCATCCAATTTTAGCTTTAATGTCATTGCAACCAGTCGTAAAACATTGTTGTGTTGCATCAAATCAAGCTGCTATTTAACGTTGTTATTTTGTTTTTGTTTTTTGTTTTTTGTTTTTTTTGTCCTGAATAACTCTTGTCCTTACGTTATCTTGCAGTATCTGCCACCGCCTTCTACAAGGCCCAGCCAGTCATTCAGTTCATGTGTGAAGTGTTGGACATCCACAACATTGACGAGCAGCCTCGCCCCCTCACGGACTCGCACCGGGTCAAATTCACCAAAGAAATCAAAGGTGAAGATGGGAGTTATCTGCATGTGAGAAAGAGAGTTACAGAGGAATAAAAAGCATTACATGCGTGGGTGTGAGAGAGAGAGAGAGCGATTTTAAGCAGGAACAGGGAGAGCACATGTCACAGCCATTCAAGCGCAGACACATTCTCAATGCCACTCCAACACTTTATATTATTCACCAGGTTTGAAGGTGGAGGTGACGCACTGTGGAACCATGCGGAGGAAGTACCGCGTCTGCAACGTGACCCGTCGGCCTGCCAGCCATCAAACGTGAGTCAGCCTCCGGGGCGGGCGGGCGGGCGGGCGGGCAGGCGGGCAAGGGAACAGGAGACTCTGGGTGGAGTGTGTGTGTGTGGATGGGATGGGGGCGGAGGGAACTGCGAACTGCGGAGGATGCGTTCACCAATTCACCACCAAACAAACCAGATAACGGCTGACTCATCTGACAAGCATGTGGTCAATATTAGTCATCTGTTAGTGAGGTAGCTGTTGCGTGCGCAGCTGATCTTCAGTGTCCGTCCGGAGTTAAAAAAAACTATGCTGTGTGTGTTATTCTTTAAGAGGTGTTTACATCACCATATGGCCTTTAAAAAGATTTGTCTGTATCTATGGTAATATGCCGGTTACCAGTACACTGTAGAATACCAAGAGTAAAGATGTTCAGTGACGTATGAATGGTAATTGCGAGGTTTGACTGTAGATGGCTGCACACTTTTAAAGTATTGTAACTGTACTTACATTGAGTTAAATCAAACTCTTTATCTCTGCAGGTTCCCTCTACAGTTGGAAAATGGTCAGACTGTAGAGCGTACTGTAGCCCACTACTTCAGGGAGAAGTACAACCTGCAGCTTAAGTACCCACATTTGCCCTGTCTACAGGTGGGCCAGGAGCAAAAGCACACCTATCTGCCCCTGGAGGTGAGAGAAACCATGTTGCAACTCTGCTTTTTAAAATTCTTTTTCAATTTAAGTATGATCAAATCTGCAGTATACGATCTACTGCGCAGCTTCCAGGTGTGCCTGAGTATCAACTGTATAAATAAGTAACAGTGGATAACTTAATAACTAAAAATGATTAAGCTTTGTTCAAAACGTTTTTGCCTTTGTTTCCTTTGCAGGTGTGTAACATTGTAGCTGGTCAACGGTGCATCAAGAAGCTGACGGATAATCAGACCTCCACTATGATCAAAGCCACAGCTCGCTCTGCACCCGACAGGCAGGAGGAGATCAGCAGGCTGGTGAGTCGGAGGTGTGGGGCGGGGACATCTGACACCGGCGTGCGCCATCATTCAAGTGGTTAGGTTTAGGGTGTACTGTGCAGGGTTTAAGGTTGGAGTCCAACTTTAGAGGCGATGGGTGTGGACACAGCAAATTCAGGGAATGAGACCTCCGGAGAGTTAATATGCTGAAATCATAAAATGATTACACAGACAAATTCAGCCTTTAGCATGTTGATTTCAGCATGTTACTTTCGGATTGATGAAACACCCATGTTGCTAAGCTGATCAGCACCTGGTTGCCATGCTCCTCATCTTGATATCAAATTGCTTATTTTGTAATCTCTCCCAGATTCTCATTTTATGTTGTTAACTGAGGCATGTCTGCATGCTTGTCCATCGCATTTGGCAATTACAAGGCAGGCCCACCGAGGGTCAACAAAATGCCAGAGTCGTAATGGCTTTAGTGTGTGTGTGTGTGTGTGTGTGCGTCTGTGTGCGTGTGCGAGGCCGCCGCACATTGTTTATGGAAAGATTGACAGACTGTACGCTGCCTCTGGCCACCATCAGATTAGCAATGTAACATTTAGTACCTGTTGTTGCCTTATTAAACCACGTCTCCCTATCTCTTCACTCGGGAGCAAAACGAATGGACTTACTTACAGGAAATCACTGTAAACATCTCCGTGGTGGCGTTTTTTTTTATTTAGATGCACAGTTGCTTGAAACTGACAGGACGGCGTGGGTGGAATTGCAGAGGTTGAGAGACAGAAATGGGCAAAACAAGCACATAAGCAGCGTCTGTCAGAACTACATAATGAATTCTGTAATAGATTTGGATATTGCGCCTGATGGGCTGATCATTTACCCCATGCTTGCAGTCATTTTGGATTAGGGTCCTGGCACCTGACATTTCTGGGCATGTTACATTTTTTTCCTATCCACCAACATCTTGTAAAATAATAAAAACAATAAAAATGCTAACTGCAAAAGAGAAAACACCCGTACATACGCCAGTCAGTGCAGGTGCCTCATTAGGGTAACAAGCATAGGCATAAGGTCTGTCTAAAACAATGATGGCACAAACACTTGGCACAGAGGCTCATGCTGCACTTTGGTTTCATTCTCTAGAGGAAACAGAGCAGTGTCCTAATATACTAATGTTGTCCTACTGTACACTATTGCAGAAATAATTGTCTCTAATTCAACTGCTAAAGGTCCAGTGTGTAAGATTTAAGAGGATCTATTTACAGAATGGCAGAAATCTAATAAAATAAGCATAACCAGGTTTTCATTACCACACTTCCACAGAGATCGCTATGTTGCTTATTTCTACAGTGACTGACTCGTGTGTTTTTATTTTTGCACATTTTGTGTCCCGAAATGTTTCTGCTTTACGCTAGGAAGGAGAGGGTGAGGTGAAGTGTTTGCAATCAGCAACATCACCACTAGATGACACTAAATCCTAAACACTCTTCCCCTTTTTTTAAAGGAATATTTCATAGACATTTTGGGAATGAAGCTTATGTGCTTGAAGAATTCAGAAGAGAAGAACAATACCAGTATCTGTCCATTAGCCAGCAGCTGTTTAGCTTAGGTTAGCTTAGCATACAGATTGTAAACAGGGAGAAACAGCTAGTCTAGCTCTATCCAAAGAGATAAAAGACTATCAGCATATCCAAAGCTCACCAATAAACACATTAGAGCTCTTTTTCAGTCAAAATTTAAAAATGAGCCATAGCTGACCTACTCCTTTAACCAAAATGAGCCACAGTGAATGAGCATGTAAAGGAAACTTCAGTAAAATACCAGACGTTATACTTGAACCTTTCAGTAGTGCAATGGTCTTGCTGTCATTTACTACTGTGGCCTGACTCTGTGTCCAATTTTCCCTTCAGGTGCGCAGTGCCAACTACGAGGCAGACCCGTTTGTGCAGGAATTCCAGTTCAAAGTGCGCGACGAGATGGCCCACGTGACGGGGCGAGTGCTACCCGCCCCCATGCTGCAGTACGGCGGCAGGGTGAGCACAGAGCACTTTATGGTACCCTTCCTTTAAATCACGCCCATTCTCTCTGTTTGTCTGACACGCTGTCCCCTTCCTCAGCCTTTTATTGCACCGTCTCTAAGGGGAACTAACTCACTGGCTTCTGTTTGTACTTCATGGTGTCGATCTTTATGGCTTATTTTCTTGTGGTTGAGTCTCATTAGTAAAATTTTGCGTTTGTGTTTGTCACAAACGAGACAGGAGATGTGCTTGTCATCTGCCACGAGGGTTATTTTGAACAAAGAAATACCCAAATCATGATTTCCACGTCTCAAACAACTGAAAAAGAAGCAACTTACTGAGACTGAACCACAGTGCCAATTAACATCTGTCTGTTTATCTTCTCTGAGGAGAAACGCCATTACTGTTGTACATTTTTTCTGTATTACTGAGATCTGTGACACCTTTACACACACACCAAATGGCATCTAACACACCACAGATACATCCAAAGCACTTGATGATATTTGTCATTTGATTTGAAAGTTAAATGCTTCTCTGGTGCAAATGCTTGTTTTCTTTGACTGACATTTTTTTTCTGTGAATTTCTGTACAAAAATGAAATGAGTTAATACATTTTGGTATGGATGAAGAGTGTTTGTGGGTTCTGTGGGTTGTTCAGAAAGTATGCATGTGTGCGCGCGTGTGTAAGAGTGTGCGCACACTTGTGTTTCTGCCTGTTCAAGCGTGAGTCTGTATGAACGGTACGAATGTGAGCGTTTGCCCACATAATCGTGAGTACATGGTGGTGAGACTGCAATGTTGTTTCAGAATCGGACTGTGGCCACGCCCAGCCACGGGGTGTGGGACATGAGGGGGAAACAGTTCCACACCGGGGTGGAGATCAAGATGTGGGCCATCGCTTGCTTCGCCACACAGAGGCAGTGTCGAGAAGAAATCCTGAAGTATGATCATTTATATATATATATTAAAAAAAATCCTTACACCATGCGTACAGTGATGATTCTCACTGAAAAGACTTCAAAGACAACTATTTAAATCAATTATGTATTTTGGCTTTCTCATTAATCTATAAAGATGTTAGAGAGGCTTTTATTCGTCTTTTTCTGTCGCTTATAAATAGTAATCTGATATAAATTAATAATTTCTGTTTCAGATGATTCGTAAAAGAAGAGTAGCATCTTTTTATCTCAGCACTTTGCAGATGGCCATTGTGTTTTTACAGCGAGCCTGACTATTTCATTTTATTTTATTTTATTTTATCTTTCTTTATCTTTTTTGAGGTAACACCAGCAGAACAGTGCACATTCAGAAGTAGACAAAAGAAAGGTTTACATCTGTCTGGCCAGATATTAAAAATGTACTTTTAATCACTGCAATCTGCCTTATCCTGCATTGCAGAGATATCAAAAAGAAAAAAAAGACACCTACATTGATTATTTTAGGTCAATAAAAACACGGTTGAACATGAAGTGCAGACAACATTCTCGCAGGTGTCCATGCTCATCTTCTTTACAAAGCAAATAAGACACAAGCTTGCAGTTTTCATTAGACGTCACCGTTCTAATGACTCTTCTCCTTCCCGCTTGTAGGGGTTTCACAGACCAGCTACGTAAGATCTCAAAGGATGCTGGGATGCCCATCCAGGGCCAGCCATGTTTCTGTAAATACGCCCAGGGAGCCGACAGCGTGGAGCCCATGTTCAGACACCTGAAGAACACTTACGCCGGACTGCAGCTCATCATCGTCATCCTGCCAGGAAAGACTCCTGTCTATGGTTAGGAAACTGCTTAAAAAATAAATATTATATTGGAGTCCAGAGATATGCTTGTGGTTAAGACTTTGTGGAAACACTAATACTATTCTGGGACTGAGTGCTGATGTAATAATATGCCCTCCAAAGCTGGTGGTTCTTATTTATTGACACAACTTTGTGAAATTTCTGTCAATAAATAAGAACCATATTGAGGAGTGCTCTATTACAAAGTCTTATTTCCATTGTGTACAAGAGCAGCATTTCATGGGATTTTTTTTGTGCAATAATATTTTTGTAACTATGGACAGTTGTATTTGTTATGATTAAAATAGCAAGTTGACAACTTCTCTAACAGCCAAAATCAAGCAGGTGCAACAACACAAGACATAGCGGACTATGTCTGCTCACTTTATTTAATTGCTCGCTTTTTGTAACCACTCGTAGCGGAGGTAAAGCGTGTGGGAGACACCCTCTTGGGCATGGCCACACAGTGCGTCCAGGTGAAGAACGTGGTGAAGACATCACCTCAGACGCTCTCCAACCTCTGCCTCAAGATCAATGTGAAGCTGGGAGGCATCAACAACATCCTGGTACCTCACCAGCGGTCAGTCACGCTCTCCTTCACATGTATAATGACGCTCGCTCTAATGTAGTGATGCTGGTTTTAAATGGTTACTTGGAACTTGGACTGCTCAACTAATGTTTTAAAATGACTATTTGTCACATCAACATGATTTTGAAATAAATAAATGACACAGTAACAAATGTGGAAATGCTGTCTATATATTGTCATGTAACTCTGCTATGTCTCTGAATTCATAGACCATCAGTGTTTCAGCAGCCAGTTATCTTCTTGGGAGCAGACGTTACACATCCACCTGCTGGAGATGGGAAGAAGCCTTCAATTGCAGCAGTGAGTTTCACCCTAACCTGTTAATTAACTTATGATCTGTGTATCTGACATTCATTGTTTATTGACATCCTACGCTCCCCCTCACTCATGCTCCTTCTGCTCCTACCGTCTCTCTCCCAGGTGGTTGGCAGTATGGACGCCCACCCCAGCAGGTACTGTGCCACTGTGCGGGTTCAGAGACCCAGGCAGGAGGTCATCCAGGACTTGGCCTCCATGGTGCGTGAATTGCTTATCCAGTTCTACAAGTCAACCCGCTACAAGCCCACCAGGATCATTTTCTACAGGGATGGAGTTTCAGAAGGCCAGTTCAGACAGGTCAGCTCCCACTTTCTTTCACAAAACGACGGCAGGGCGTGAACTGAAAATCTTCTTTACTTTGTTTTATAGCTTCAATGTACGCTTGAGATCTGTAGCTGATACTGGTGAGGATGTGTTCAGATCTGAATGTATGAGCATATTACAAAATATTCTTTAATCACAGACGATTTATTGAGGAACATTAACACAGTGGAGGGCAATATTCCCAAGTTTTGTTGCATTATTATCTTCAAATATTATAATTGGTTGCACAGTAGGCCTGTAGAGAGTAATCATTCATATGATAGACCACCATGAAACAAAAATGAGACTCTTAAATAAGAACTAAAGAATGTATATCGTACAGAGTATATCGTAGACAGGGTTTTCTCTGAGGATAATTTGAAGCAAAAATGTTTCTTCTTCTTCCTCAGGTGCTGTATTATGAGCTGCTGGCCATTCGTGAGGCCTGTATAAGCCTGGAGAAGGAGTACCAGCCAGGCATCACCTACATTGTTGTGCAAAAACGCCACCATACACGCCTCTTCTGTGCCGACCGCAACGAGAGAGTGAGTCCCCCCCCTGCTAAAAGCGCACAAACACACACACACACACCCTCTTCAAGCACCACAATGACGACGGTAGCCATTAAAGTCAGTACAGTGTGTTATGTTCTAGTCCATATTCTTTTTTTTTTTATGCTTTGTGTCAGCACGTTAAGTACTCGAAATGGCTCTCCTTAATTACCTTTTGTTGTCAATTGGGCTGCTCACCCTCCTAACCCCTGTAATTACCTTCGATTAAAGCATTAGGACCCAATGCAAACCGAGAGCTCTGGAGTGGCACTCAAGGCCCGGAGAGAAAGACTCAGCTAGTAACAACCTTATTTTCAGTGCAGTCACTCCCATACGCAGCATTAGGCTCTCTAGAGCATTAGGCTTTTAATTGGTTGATTTGGAAGCACTTGGTAAACCTTAGCTTGGGTCGGTCCATCAACTAGTTCTTTTTTTCATATAGTGCTTTTTAAAAGCTTTGTGTTTTTTCCTGCATCTTCAATTTTCTGGTCCACGAAACACTCAAACAGCATTAGAAGGGACTAACTGACCTTCACTTTGCTTTTGTCAGGTTGGACGTAGTGGAAACATTCCTGCTGGTACTACCGTGGATACGGACATCACGCATCCCTACGAGTTTGACTTTTACCTCTGCAGTCATGCTGGAATACAGGTCAGGCCAAGCTCTTGTTTTTTTTTTTCTGTTTGTTTTTTTTCTCTGCGCGGCACTATTTCATCACACTGTCCTGCACTGAAATCTTAACATCTTGAAGACTGTGTGCTTTTGCAGAGCTGTACCTTGTTGCAAATAGATAGTGAAGAAGATTCGAAATAACATGGCCACGGGAGAAAAGGAGGAATACTAATATTATCTGAAGTTAGATCCCCAGTAACTGGAGACTCGGTGAACAAAATCTGGCCATTTCTCATTTTGGACACAGTAATTATCTGGTGTCTTTTAAAGTTTTAAGACAGCTAAAAAAAAGTTTTGGGATGGTGTGATGCAAGTTTATGAATCTGGTATCGAGCCAGTAACTGTAGAATGTCAACACTGTAGTACGATGCAGGAGATTGTGTGACAAAGTGGTGCAAACTGCATAAAAAATCAGCATCCCCAACTGAAATAAACAGCGTTAGGCTACAGAAAAAGGGACATGAGATTCTGAAGGACTCGTGTGTTCCAGCTAACCGTCTTTTTTAACTTCCTTCCTTCTTTTAAAAGACTGAAAAGTATCAGAACTAGGACAGTGAAGTTCTGTAACAGCACTGACCCAGAGGCTATTTAACTTCTAAACCACTCTTGTGTTGTTATTCTTATCCATAAGACACTCATAGTGTGTACACAGCGATATCCATCACAGTTGTGGTGCTGATAGCTTCCCCATGGCTACGCTTCTTTCACTTATTTATTCTCTTATTTTGTATGCAAAGGGTTCAATGTTCGACCGTGCTGATTTAATGTCTTTACTGCTTGTTTTATGTCTCTGTAGTTACGCGACGTCCTGAGGTTGTTTAACTGCGTCTTAAATCTGAAACGAATAATTTCAGTGTCATTTGATGCTCTTCTCCCAGGGCACCAGTCGGCCCTCCCACTACCACGTACTGTGGGACGACAATTGTTTTACCGCTGACGAGTTCCAGCTGCTCACCTACCAGTTGTGCCACACCTATGTGCGCTGTACCCGCTCAGTCTCCATCCCCGCGCCAGCCTACTATGCCCACCTGGTGGCCTTCCGCGCCCGCTACCATCTGGTGGACAAAGAACATGACAGGTAAGGAAGGAAAAGGTTCTTCTCTCTCGACTCTGGATGTAAAGCTCATGAACTCCGTCGTCTTGTTATTGCGCGCACGCCAACATTGTTTGTCGTCCGTCATAACCGGTCCTCTCCTCTCCACCCTGCAGCGCTGAGGGCAGCCATGTTTCTGGTCAGAGTAACGGTCGGGACCCCCAGGCGCTGGCCAAAGCTGTTCAGATTCACCATGACACCCTGAGGACCATGTACTTCGCCTGAGCTACACCGACCCTCCCCAACCATCGTCACCCTTAACACACACACACACACACACACACACACAACCATGCACACCTGGCTTGCCGGTCAAGGAGTCCTCATATGTGCAAGTCCCGCCCCCCCCACACGCCTAGTCAATCCGGACCTGACACTGTGCAGAGGAAAGCAGGGAGGAGGGAGGGGAGGAGGCACCCCCACACTGGACTGAGGATGCAAACGCTGCTTTAAAAACAAACAAGAGAGAAACTCAGCACTATTATGCAATATTAAACCAGCCAACTAGTTTATTTTCACCCTTATCAGGCCCCCTTTTCATCGCCCCTCCTATCTGTCCTTCCCCTGTTTGTCTCTTTTTACTTGTGGCCTAGTGGGTGTTTGTCTTGTTTGTTTTTTTTCCCCCTTCCTTTGGCACAGTCATTCTTTATAGTCTACTAATCTGCTCCTTTGCCATCTACAGTACCTCAAGTCAATTTGAGCAGCAGCACTTTTACATTCTGTCAGTTTTACTGTAGTTTGTCGTCGATTCTCCCAAAATGGGGGAGCAGAGAAGGGTCAGACTCTGGAGTTGTTTTTGATTTTTTTTTTTTTTTTTTTTTGGAACATTTCATTGGACCAGAGGTCCTCCCAGTTGCCACTTTTTAATTTTCCCCCTCTCGTTTCTTCTGGTCTGTCACTTTTCACGAATGTGAGAAATCACAAAGTTACATGTTCTTTTTTGAGCACACTGCCACCTGTTGGCGACGAGGTATAAATGCCCCCTTAGAGTCAAAACAAAGAGTTGTTGTCTCCGGTTTCAGATCAGTTTTTTTTTTTATTTATCTTTTGCAGTCAGCTGTCACAATTTAAACAGGGGCAGTTTATATTGGCTGATATATCAATTTGCGCAACTGCAGCCATCTATGAATTTCATTTAAAGTATAACACTGTTATTTAATTCTGGTTGTTTTTTTCTTCTACATTATGTGAAACATTTTATGATTCTGACTTTTTAATCATTTAAAAATCATTGAAGCTTGTCTTTTTAATCTTTAGAAGTCATCATGCGTTAATTTCCCCTCAGTGCTTTATCACGTTTCCCTCTCTTGAGTTCGAGATGGTGGGTAAAAAGAGGTCATGTCGATGGTTTCCTCTAGTGCAATAATCAGTTGAAACGAAGGGAAATGGATCTTAGGGGGGGGACTCACAAAAGAACAGTTATGCGTTTCATTTGAGAGCGAGTGTCCTCGGAAAGAGAGAAAAGTTTGCCACTTGCTAGGCACTTTCATGTGTTGCTCCTCTGTGAGCCGACTGATCCGCGTGTTTTATGAGTTTGCCCTTGCCGTTGGGCAACAAAAAAAAATGGTGCAACTGCAGTTTTGGTGATTTTCATGTACTTTACTTGAATCGAAGGATGTTTTGCGCCTCTGTGGTTTGAGAATACTTTATCATCAACGGGGCATCATTTCACAATTCCTGATTATCAGTTTGCTAATGAGGCTGATTTTCTTAATTCCTAAGAATAGCAAAGCTTTTTCACCGATCGCAGCAAAGTGGAGTATAAAGGCCATAAAGAGGTAGTATTCAAGTGCCTGGTGGAAGTGTTTAAATGGTCAAGAGCTGCATAGCCTATCATAGGGATCCTGCTTCATGAAATAATCAAAGAGACAAACGGACAGCATAAGATGGTTCAAAGCGCGAAAGTTTCACCCAATGCCTCTTATTCTCACCAACCATCTACTGACTTTTCTATACATCTCATTCAAATCATCATAAGATCCGTATATATTTATTGTGCTCGCCGATACAGCAGCGTTAGCTGTTAGGCTCTGCTTCGGAGCAGCGTTCAAGCAAAGCAAAGGCAGGAGTTGTCTTTTTGCTTAATCCTTCACCACACATGGATCCAGCTGCTACAGTGTGTTTGTACCTAAAAGGCCGGGTTCATGGGCACGGAGCCAACCTCATTCTAAACTAAATCTTTCAATAAACTATTTCTTTCAGTAGAAAACCGAAAATAAGAACTTGTTTTTTTGTTTGTTTTTTTTTTTTGTCTTTTTTTTTATTCCTGTCCATGTAACCGGCCCAAAGTGTTGACCGGCTTCAGAACAGTGCCGAGGAGTTAAGTTTGTGACCAATAGAAGTAGAGCTGACTGTCGATGCGAAACGTATGTCTGGATCATAGTCACCACTTAGCTCCTCTGTGCCGCTGATGGCCTGAAGCTCGTCTGGGGGGTGTGTTTTTTTTTTTTTTTTTTAAAGTTATCTGCACTAAAAGAAGCTGTGTTTCGGGACTGAACACAGGCGTGGTGCTACTCTGTCTGAATTAGAATCTGAAGCCGAACCTCTGTATGTAAGACTGTAGATGAACGGGTGGGTAAGGTAGAAGAAGAAGAAGAAGAAGAAGAAGAAAAAAAACAGCAAACCTCACTCGCTTAAGGGCAGGAGAAAGTCCCACTGCTGTGGTTGATGCGGGGAGCTCTAGATTTCAGATTTCACTCGGTAGTCAAAAAAAAAAAAAAAAAAACGGTACAATGGCGGACGTTCCCTCTGACAGTGACGTATGACGCTGTTGTGTTTGACTGCCTTTTGGTAGGCTAGCTTTCCAGCGTGGAAGCCAGTGGGTTTGAGCCTTCATGATTTCACTCGTGTCTGAAAGCCTTTTTAAAAGCCAGATTGAAAGTATATTTGTACATTTTAAATTATGTAATGCACACCACTTATTTTTGCTAACAGAAAAAAAAATGTAGTCTAATTATTAATCTTAGTAATAAATGTATCATGATAAGTAAGTTTTATTGCAATAGACTGTTGACTTGTTCCTGTGTCACTATAACGTATAGTGTATGTGTGAACAGTGGTGGGGTTGTTGAAACTAGTGATGTGTGTTTGGACTGTCATACTGTTATTGATAGGGATGTGGACTTAAACCGCCTCTTGCATTGATGTTTGGAAAAAAGCTGCAAGGTGTTGAATGCTTCTTTCTCTCCTTTTTTTTTTTTTGTTGTAGATGTTCGTGCAGTCGTAAAGTCGGAGGTTTGTCGCAGAGGAGAGATATTATATCGCATACTCTACTTTCAGGCTTTGTATTAAGACGTTACATCGCTGTCGTGATGACAGACCGAATAGAAGAAGTTGTACTGAGCAGAGATCCTGCTCGCGAATGTTCTCGGGCTTTCTTCAAGTGGTGCTGACGCCTGCTCCTTATCAAGAGGGAGAGTGAAAAATGATGGGCAAGTGGTTTTTGAGAGCGTTTGTTGATCCATTTCAAAGACACGTGCGATAAAACAATATTGTATCAACGGGTAGTAGTTAAAGCCTCGGAGGATTTTCTTGGGATTGCAGCCTCGGGTCGCTTTCCTCAGACTCCTCTCCTTTCTCGAGCCACTTCACGCGCTCACAAACACAAAAAGAGTTAGCCTCCCGGTAAATCTGCGGTGTGACAAAGCCTGTAATCTTATTGTTGCTCTCTTTCCCCTTTGCTCCCGAAACATTTACTCCCCTGTGCCAGAGGACTACATTCCACGGCCCGTCGTACAATCCCATCCAATCCCCCCCCTGGGAGGCATGAGAAAGATTAGAGTTGAAGGACAATAGTGGGATCTGGCCAGTAAGATAAAGTGGGTTGTGTTATTCAGTCAAGTATGTGTGATTTGAAAGGAATCAAAGCTGATCAGCGATGACTTAACGTGGCAGGTTATGTTGGAAGTTGAAGTCGTGGAGGTTGATGGCGAGAATCCATTTATAACTCTATCTGTGCGGTCTGAAATGGATGTTCAGTTCGTGTATAAACTACACTCTGAGGGCAGTTGAACACATGTTTACATAGCAGATGTGTTTGCCTCGCTTACAACTGAAATGTCATCGGCTCTGCTTCGCAAATATTAGCTAGTAGAGAAGTGACCCTAACATGAGCAAGACCATTTTTGGGGCCTGTGGAAGTGAACGCTTGAAGGGATGCGAAGACGTTGTGTGTTTGGTAGATCTTTCCTCAGCAGATGTGTGTTGCACGGCGGTGGGAGTTGTTTGTCCTTCCAGTTCTTTTTAAAATGACTTGACTGAAATAAAAAGGGCACATCCAGCTCACAGCTTGCAGCTAGTTGTAGCCTTTTGCTCTTAATTAGGATTGCTAACGGTGCCGACAGATCTTTTTTTTTTTTTTTTTGTGGAAGCTGGAGAACAAACATGTTACCCCCACAAAGTGACAACTGTCTGGTGAAGAAAAATCGCCAAATGAACTTAAAAAGGTCAGTGTCTCCCTTTTCCGTAAATGGCAGTAAAGGTGTATTCCATTTCGAGTAATCGATCAATATCCCCTGATTTTTGCAGTGGAAGGTAGCAACGGAGTGAGAAAAAAAAGTCCACAGAAAGTGCCTTTCCTCTTGATGGTGCTGTCAATTGAAAGATTAAAAAAATAAATAAAATCAAAACAACTAGAATCTCCTTTTCAAGAACACATTGCAGTGAAGGAATGGCTGCATTTACACACACTCACTACACGGTTGTTTTTTAGAGACGGCAATGCAAACTCGTGTTTCATGTATTTAGATATTAAGCCTACATAGAAATAGAATATATGCCAAGTATATGGTTGTGGTTGAGCTTTTGCTTCCTAGCGCATTTAGTGTCTTGGACCAATGGTGTTGTTGGTACAGTGGAATGTGCATTCGGGTGGGTGGTGGGGTGGTCGGGTTGTCGGGGCAGGGCGGGGTCGTAGCTGACACTAACGTGGTGTGTGACACAGCTCAGCCCACAGATGACAAACATAGCACAGCACTTTAGAGACTGCCACTCTCACTCAGACACATAGCCAAGAGGTTTCGATCTCTGTCCCTCCAGTCCCCTTCCACCTCCCGAGACGGGAGGAGGAGGAGAGGATCCAAACCTCGGCGTAAACGAGGAGTCGAAGGGATGTGTGTGTGTGTGTGTGTGTGTGTGTGTGTTACCAAACAAAGCAGCCGGTCATTCAGAAAAAAAAGAAAAAGTGTGCCTCATGCTCTCGTGACTTTGTTGGTGGCTCGGTCGAGTCAGCGCGCTCTCGAGTGGCTGGAAATGCCACTCGACACTTTGTTACAGCTAGGGCTGGGTGTCAAACCCAGATGTTGGCATCAGAGTTTTGAAGCATCCTCCCACCCCTGCACACACACACACACCCAAAAAAAAAAAAAAAAAAAGTTTTACAATAGATTCTTGCACTGAGGAGTCAAGGTTTTTCTTCTTGAAGGGCATTTTTACTAAAGAAATCGACACAAGTCGGATCTAAAACCTGTTGAAAGGGCAGAAAAAAAAGCATGAATGACTGTCTGTTGCATAGTGACGTATGCTTATCATTCAAGTGTCATTTTACAGCAGGTGTAGAGAGGAAATCAACAGAACCAGTGTCAGTATTGAAGCTTTTTTTTTTTCTTCTCACGATGCCCAGCCCTAGTAGCAGCAGCCCATGGCATTCTTTCATCTTAGTGCAATGCCCTGCCATGTGTCCTGTCCCTGATGCGTGCCCAGCAGTATCCCTGCGTTGAGCCGGTTTAGGACGTCGACTGAAAACCAAGGGTGGTCTGTAGTTCTGTGGGTACCTTTTCAGTCCGGGGGGGGGGGGGGTGAAATCTTTCTATTACAAGAGATCTCTAAAAACACTGCACCTCACTTACCTTGGTATGCTGCATATGTTATACTACATGAAAGAAAACTGCAAATTGCTTTTATTATGACATATAATGCTTGAGTAATGCCTGATTGCGATATTCTTATACGGTAACTATTTTAGAGTCAAAATAAGTATAACTGTAAAAAATATTCTCTGTTTTGTCTTAACACTTATCCGATTTTGAGAAATTGTTCTTGAGCCGACTTTTATTTTGTTGTCCTATTTAAATGTGTCGTTCTTTAAATTTATATATGAAATATATATATGCGGAATATTTTATGGTGTATTTATTGAGAGTGCGTTCAGGCGGCTGGAGTCTCCGCATCACTTTTGCAGCATGGTGGGGGCGGAGCCAGGAGGATGAGGCCTTTAGCCCCTCCCCCTCCATGTTGACGCCTTATTCTCCTTAGACACGCAAGCACAACAATATGGAGGGGGGTGCGAGGTGGAGGAAAGGGGAGGAGGCGGATTTGACGTGGCGATACGGAGCTGCGTATCCGGCTCTGGTCGTCCAGGTCAACTCGGCTCTCGCTCTCTGCCCCTTTTCTTTAATATTCTTTCCCCTCCACTCTTTTACCACCTGAGAAGGCCAAACGCCAACCCCCACATGGTGCAGCTCATCTCTGACGAAGGGAACCATTTCTGAACCACACTGACTTGAGTGTCGAAATAGCTGACTCTTTTTCATCCCAAGCTGCTAATTGGTACGTTAGCCATGTAAATTCCCCCGAGCCAGTTTAAAAAAAAAAGGGGGGCAGGTGGGAGAGAGCGTAAAAATGGAAGAAAAATAATAAAGCGGCGGGGGAAGGGAAGGGAAGTTGATGGAAAGGCAGAAATCTTTGGATCTCGGTGAAAACTTTAGCTTAGGTGTTGCTTCTTTCCTCTTAAATTATCTCCTGTCAAGTTTTTTTTTTTTCTTGTGCCAGAACATTTTACAGCAGGAACAGGTCTCATTCCACGACTAAAGACATGCCTCAGCCTTAAGTGCGTTCTTACATGATTCAGATTCCTATGTGACTTTGCAATGCCTGTTGTTGGGTCGCCTACCAAGAGAAAAAAAAAACAACAACAACAAAACTAGCCTACGTACTTGATCTGCCCTGATTTCCCCAACAGGCATCTTCATCTCTTCTCACTTCTCATGTAAACCACTAACGTTGCTACAGAACTTGGTGAACTCTGTTGTACGAACAAGTGTAAGCTTTTAAAAAAATATATATCTAAAAATTGCTCTGTCCCATTTGATGTCTGAACAGAAACCAGGTCTGGGTCAAACAGCGTTTGGAAACAGTTCTCGGCATTTGTTTTAACCCCGGACTAGCAGTGTTTACTGCCGCAGATAATTCAGAAAAGCATTCTAGAAATTCTGAACTACATGAAAAACATATGCTAACTTGACTTTTATACACCCGTCTTTGTGAGTACTGGTTATTATTGTGTTGTCGTTGATGGCAAATCCAAAGAACAGTATTTTCAGATACAGTTTGACCCGGGTCTGACAGGAAGCAGGACGTTCCACAGAGTGCTAGATTACAGAGACCTGTGCCTGTATAATGAACCAAGGATGAGTTGTGATGTGATTGAATTGCTGTTCTTTTCTCTCTTTTACTGTTTATTTTTTTTTGTTGGTTGTCCCTCACCCCGTTGGAGGATCAGAGACATGGAGCTTTTGGGTGTCGTCAATCCTGTTCCAAAGTAAATAGGCCCTCTGTCCATTAAATCAAATCAGTTTGGTTTAATAAATGTTTACTGTAATGTTTACTCCCATGGCGATCAGATGTATAACCTGTTTCCATCCCATTAGCATTCCAATAATGACTTTGAACCAAATATTGCACAAGAGATTAGGCTCCTGATGCCGTTTTTCCCTTGTTATACACATAATGGTTTTGAAGACAGATATTTGACAGTGGCCAAGGATTTCAAACGTGTTCTGTGTATGCTGCTTGTTTAGATTGTGATCATTTATTTTTATTTTTATTATTATTTTTTTTTCAATGTAGCATCTCACTTTTTTTTTTATTTTAAACTAAAGATCTTGGGCTCTGATACCTCTGAGGGAGGCACCAGCAAAACGGATGTACACGTTGAACAGTGAACCTTCACCACCAGATGATCCATGTCTCAGTCTCTCTGTATGTTGCAAAGGCTCTGTTGTACCAACAGCTCTATTCCTTTCAGTTTTAAATGTCTCTTTCTTTTGTAACTCTCTCTTATAGGTTGTTGGCCTTTTAGTGTTGCTTTGCTTCAGTTTGAAGTGTATCTTTGACTAATACTTGCAATAAAATGCTTTGCTTTACCTTTATTGTCTTGGCGAGTGTTAGAAGTATAAATAAATGTTTTGTACACATAAAATGGGAAATGTTTCAGGTAATTATGACAAATAAGACATTTAGGAATACACTTGGTAGCAAGAGAAACATCTCTTACGATAAAATGTTTGTGTTTACTCACTTAAATCTCAAACTTTGAACACACTACAGCTGCTCTGTGAGGCTCAGCGGCGCTTTGAACTAAATGCTACTGTGCTGTGCTAACAAGCTCACAATGTTTAGCAGGTATACGCTGTGTCCCACGCTGGTTCACCACCACGTATTTATTTGACTTTTTTTTTTCCAGCTGTGAGCAGCGCGTCCATTTTCTGTGCACTGCGCAGCACACTGAAAAAAATCGACCATGTTTAACATGCATGCTGTCTGCTTTGAATGTACTTTAGTCACATTTCTACTGTGAATACACCATGTAATAAAAACCTTTTTACAACCAGTATTTAGTATGGATTTGGAATAGAACAATTATGTTCATCGTTGGCTGTTTAGCAACATCGTGCATGTCATCGACCAAAGTCAGATCGACCTCATGGCACCACAAGAAAAGCCGGTAGTTTACCAAAGTCATCAGGGTTCATCATCTGCTGACCATGAATGAGTGCCAATAAATACTTTTTAGATATTTAAATCTGGACTTGACGTTGCCAACTGCTTGATTGTCACAACTAGCAGGGCTACAGACAAAAGAAAGCTTTGTAATGAAATTTTTGTGAAACCGAGAGCAGCTCTGCTCGAGATGTTTGTCTTAAACGAAGGCCACATGAAGAATACGATGAAAACATGAAACCTGAATGTGTCCATCAAACCTTAAATAACTTAAAGGAGGCTAACAAACGGGAAGCTTCAAGATTTATTGTGGCACTGCCACCTGAGTGAACCGCCCAAAAATCAAGATCTGTAAAATGAATCATATGTGGAACCACAAAGAGCGCGGAACAGGTAACCGCTGGCTGGCTGTCTGCCAATGAACCAATATCCGATACACCTGTGAGCTTCATGTGAAAATGGCTGCTGTGCAACCAGTCCAAGGGAATACTTTTTAAAAAACACACATCGAAGAGGTCCTTATTTCAGGAGAGAGTAGTCAGCAACTACTCATGAACACCTACCAACAACCAAACCGGCGCACTCTTCTCGTCGAGCTGCTTCCACTAACAAGCTGAAGTGTTTACAGGTGCCACGCGTGCGGGAGAAAGGTGCGAGGTCTACCTGAGGGACTTCTGTCTGCTCGATCACACTCGAAGCCTCTCTACACAGCCATGCCAACAAGTGTTTTCACTTACTCTGCCTAAATTAGACCTCTCTGACTGCGCAGGTCACGTCCTTCCCTTCACTTAACAAAAAAAAAAAAAGATTTTTTTGAAATTGGATTTCACTTCATTCCCAACAAAGCTCCACACGTCAGCGTGAGCCGAAGTTTAATCAGCCACAGCGCGTGGAACCATCTGTTCGGGCGCGTGTGTGGGTTTTCAAATTTGCAAGATTACCTTGAAAATAATAGCGATGTTTAAATAACTGAAAGCCTTTGATATGTGAACGGGTTTTATCCGGGAGAAAATGTTAATGTCTGTGTTATAGGCTTAAGAAATCACTGTCCTGCAGTAGTAACATGAAGGCCACATAAAATAGCTCCTTTCCTCATTTCTCCTCATCAAGATGGAAGAATAGACCTTATACCATTCTGACAGGTCTTTAACATTTATTCATTTTTTATAAACCCTTTATGCACATGCTCTTATTTATATATTTTCACACATGCCGAGTACAACCTCAGACCTCAGGTACTGGACTCATGAAACTTGATTGAAGTGGCATAAAAACACGCCTTTTGTTTGTATATAAAAAAATGTTTCTTTCTTCAATTTAGTAACATTTGCAAGAAACCAGGGACCCATTAAGGAACAGCACGGCGTAATGAGAGAATCACAAGCAACAGCAAACCATCATCGCCGAGCAGCGACGCTTCCCGTCATTAAAAACACAGAGAGATGGATGCTCTGTGAGAAAGCAGATGCTCAGAAAGGGTGGGACTCAACACTCATTATGTTCACATCCTAACTGGCAAAATATGATGGTGCTAATTTGTGTTTATCATTTAAATAAGAGAGAGCCACTGTTTTGTCAAACAGCCGTCCCTCCGTGGGCCTAAATGCAGCTGCCACTGTTTTCCTCGCTCGTGATGGTGGAGTGGCGCTGTGACCGAAATCACTGTTAAAAGCTTAATCAATACGTAAAAACGCACTGCTGCAAAGATGTCGCTCAGATTTTTGCTCAATAAATAGTAAATGCACACATCAGCCAAAGCCAGGCATACAGACACTTTCATACTATCAACTTAAAAAGATGACATAGTGTCTTACACTACTCTTACACACAGCGAGCAACACTTAGGTTCATTTGGTGTCATTTGGTGTCACGTTTCTGGCTACCTGGTTAATATAAGTCAATATTCAACACTTAGTTAACTTCATTAAGGCGAATTGTATCTTTAAAAAGGTATTCTGGTTATCTTCCTAAACTAGGTTGACTAGGTTTTCCTGAACTGTTAGGCTGTGGGTTGTCAAACCAAAACAACGAGCTGAAAGATGCTAAAATGCTTCTCAGAGCCAGGCGTTCATTCTGTGTGGATTTCAACACTAAACACTACGCACACTAATTTCGGCCATCACTTATATGAGAGTATTGATCAGGGCGACTTTAACACTGTTAGATGTTATTAATTTCACATATCAAGTGTAATTCCACTAGATGTTTAGCTCTCTACGGCACATTTGGCCGCTCTTACAACCACTTTGGCAGACTTTGACATCTGTCAGACGTGCTAATGCAATGATTTCTGAGCTCTGAGTTTTTTTTTTTTTGTTTGGCAGATCCCTTTAAAAGTCTTCCAGTCGGCGTAAGGGGATCTGTCATGTTTGTGGGAGAATTTCTCCCTTGCCACATTACATAATTTTGCTAAATCAACTATCGATGCACCAGTAATTCAGGCAGCCAACACTTCATCATAATTACCAAAGCAGCTACATAAATGGTTCTAATTAAAATAAATACCAACTGAAAGTATGTGTCAGCTTTAATACAGCTCTGAATTACCATTTTTATAAATGAGTTTAAAAGGCTGAATGTGCAAACAGGTATGAGCCTCCCTCATACAGTGGATCTGTCCAACGGGATGGACGGCTACATATTCTTTCCATCTATTGTTTTATCTTCAAAACTTCCATCTCCACAGTTAATACAAACACTGTTACGCGTGCCCTCGTTTGCTCTATTTCTCTGTTTTCCCTCCTTTGCTTCGTGCTGTCATCTCTGCGTGTTTCTCTGATTAGCTGATGATGATTAGCCGTGTCTGTAACGCCTGGTAGACCTGGTAGCTATAAAGGGAAGAAACAGCGGAGCTGTCTGCTCCAGACTGTGTCTTTCTTAGCTGCTGCTGCATGTTTTTTTATTTAAGCTGTTTTGGAGGTTTTTTCCGAGTTGTCCGTTTATGTTTTCCAAAAAGACATAAAAGATAATGCTGTGCCTTCAGGGAGGGAAAACAACAACAACAACATTATGATACATAGAGTATCTTTTGGCAGAAAAAAATGAAGCATTGTACAAAATGCTTAGCTGCATTTGGAAAAGCTCCAGCTAAATCAGAGAGCAGTTTGTTAAACTGGGCCTGGTTCCTCAAAATGAGCCAAGGTTGAGCTGAACTGCAGCTAAACTGTTGATCCGCTCATCGCAGGTGTTTCAGAGGAATATAGTGTCATAACAGGCACTCACTAATCATGCCTTTTACTTTTACATTTAGCTGCTGTAGTAAGCTGATTTATGACTTTTGGGAGACAGTCTAAGAAAGGAGATCTAATTAAACTCAAGAGTTATGAGAAAGACCTGAGAACCATCTACATATACTGCACTGTACCACCAGTGGTGGGATGCAATTATACATTTCAAGTGCTCAGTACAATTCTGAAGTGCTTGAATATTTACATTTTATGCCACTCTATACTACTTCTCCTCTACATTATACATACAGGAAAATTAACCTCCCTTTTACCAGCTGCAACATTAAAGTTAGAGACACAGTAATGTTCCAATTTGAAAAATATATTCCTGAAAGAGTTTGATTGTAAGATTTAGCATCCACCACTGTATGTTACACCAAAGAACTCAGACTAAAGATGAGACAGTCACACAAAAATCATCAGAATTGAATTAAAACCATCTCATATATTTATATTAAAACAGCAAAGTCTCTCTGTTTTGATTCGCAGTTCTTCTTAGCAGTAATGCGTAACGTCGGTTTTGTCTTCAGTGGCCTGTATTTAACACATCTCCTGCAGTCTCACTCTTCACCAGGAGGAGGAGCAGTTCACCAGCAGAAGTCTGGTGGTCTGTCGAGGAAAGGGACGAGCTGCAGTGTCAGGCCTCATGCATAGTGTGTACAATAGGATGCGAAGGGTGTGTCTGTGTTTGGGGAGGTGAGGCCAGAGGTCAGGTACCAGATGGAGGTTGTGTTGGAGACAAAGGGTGACCAGAAGAACAGAGGGATGTTTGGACATGTTAGATGGACACGTATGGAAAATATTAGGCTTGATGGCACAATTCCCATATATATTTAGACGTCAACTTCCCTAAGTTAACATCTATATTTCAGTACCGCATCTTTGAGTGTGACGTTTTTATTTTACCCTTAACCTCCACCATTGCTCCTGTCAGGAGGGTGGATGATGATATAGAAGGGGAAAACAACTTACCCCACAGGCTGCACAGCGCTATCTCCTCTGTCCCATAGATGAGAAATGACTTGGTAGCACAGGGAATTATCACAGATGTCAACCTGCAGAAGAGGATCCACCAGCTCCAGAAGGCCGGCACAGAACTTGGCGTCTGCTCAGCAAAGTCAGCAACAAATATTGAATTACTAATATCGCAATCTTTGTGTATGTAAGCATAGTTTGTGATTGACTGTCTGCTGAGTGAATATTTGGCTCTTTTAAAGGTTTCTGGAAAATGATGAAGTAACCCAAATCTTTTGATTAAAACTTCACGAACATCTTTTTTTTTTTTTTTTAAATTCTGGGCCAGAATGACAATCCCTTATAGAATAGTTTGACATTTCAGGAAATGTGCTTCCTTGCTTTCTTGTTGAGCGTTAGACGAGATGATCTATACGTTTTACATCTGTCCAGTAAATACATGGCTACAGACAAAAGCTGCCAGTTCTGCCAGATTGGGTGGTTTTCCTGCAACTTTTTATTAATGGGGTGGATAAAAATTGCTGTTTTGTTTTCCTAGTTCGGCTGATATCTGCGTCTGTGCCTCACAGCAAGAAGGTTCCTGGTTCGAACCTTGGCTGGGGCCTTTCTGTGAATGTTCTCCCCGTGTCTGCATGCACCAATACGTTAATCGGTGACTGTAAATTGACCGTAGGTGTGAAAGTGAGCATGAATAGTTGTCTGTCTTTGTCAGCCCCGTGATGAACTGGCAACTTGTCCAGGGTGTATCACGCCTCTCGCCTAATGCCAACTGGGATAGGCTCCAGCCCTGTGCAGACCAGGCAAGGATGAGCAGTTATGCAAAATGGATCGCTGATATACTCCTTAAAAATGTATAAAAGTTCATATAAGTGACGACTTTAATGGTTAAAATTATTGGTTAATTATCTAAAAGTCTGTAGAAAAAGAAAAAGACTGCAAACTAGCCTGGTTCCATCCAAAAGTAACAAAATACAACACCACCTACAGCTAAAGCTCTGTAACACAATATATCTTGTGTCTTTAATTCGTACAAAACTATAAAGATAATGTCAAGTTGTGTACAGAACCAGCAGTTTTCAGCAGTTATGCCAAGCTAAACTGACTGTCTCCTGGCTATAGCTGCATATCAGTTCGAGAAGTTTTATTGAACTTGTCTAACTGTGGTCACAAAAACAAATAAGCAAACTTCCCCAAATGTCAAACTATTGCCTAAAGAACTTCTGTAGTAAAACTCATGCTTAGATTATGAAACTACCAGCTCTGAGCCGCCAACTATAAATAGCTGGTCACACTTTCCTCTAATCACACTAGACCACCCATTCTCCTTTTGTTAGCCCTTCCCTGGACCCCCCATCTCCATAAACATGAATACGTATAGTTCTGGAAAGGAAATCCAGTGTGATAAGAATAACATGGCTGGAATGCACAGAGAGAGACGCTGAATAATTGAGGGTCAGCAGAGGGAAGACTGGTCGCTGATGTTTCTCATGGTTGTCTCACGGATCAGTGCACGGCTCTTTATAGCTCCAGAGTACAATGCGCACTGCAAACAAGAATATGAATGACTCAGCTATTGTGCGTGTGTGTGTGTGTGTGTGTGTGTGTGTGTGCAACTGAAAGCAGACATGATGATAAGATAATACTGAGCTGTCAGGGATCAGCAGACAATATTTTATGGACAACAGGAATTATGACAGACCAATCTAATAGTTAGCAGCCGTTCTTCAGTTATTGTACACATGTCAATCCTCAGTCTGTTTTTGTGTCTGTAATTAATCTGATTATTTACAGATAATTTTGATTTTTGAATCACTAAAAGCCAGGTTACATTTTTAGTTGCAGCCCCAGCTGTACTGTTTGCATGTTAGCACGCTAACCATAGACAGTATAAAACATGGAGGACTTATCTGTGATGTCAAGCTGTGGTGGCTCTGGACGCCGACATCCAGCTTTCACCGCCTCCAGGCTTATCTAAAAATGGACAAATTAGGAAGGTTAAATGATGCCTGGGTGCTCAAACAAGTGGCACCTACCTGTCACTCAAAGTGGCCACACTGTAAATTAAGCATAACTTTAAGCCTTCATATAATTTGAACGAGAAAAATTCAGACTCAGCACAGTTGTCATGAACGGGTAAATTAGCTATAGAGACCAAAACTGTTTTTTGTACCAGGCTGTAAACATGTTTATTTCTGCTGTGAAACATGGGGACTTATGGACTCTTTTTGTAGCCAGCCTCAAGTGGCTGTCCGAGTAACTGCACTTTTTGGCACTCCTCTATTGGCATCATCTCACATCCAGAGTTTGCCGCTTGATGCTAACATGCTACACTAACACGATGGACACAGTAAACATTACTTGCTAAAAGCGTGCAGCGGTTAGCACTAAGCTCAAAGTGCCAATGTGTCCAAGTGCAGTCTCACAGCTAACACGGCTGTAGACAATTCTTCTTTTTACAGCAGCACATTTGTGGAGTCATTTCTGGGTCACAGAGTTTCAGTCACGTTTGACATTTTTGACCTTTTCGCTGCAGACAGCTGGTCAAGGCTGCTATTCTCCAGTCAGCTGGGGAATACATTTTGTTTTGCCAGGTTTCCATTAAAGCGCTGAAAATATTCTCTTCTCTTGTTTTTGGCCAACAAATCCTATGAAAAAACAGAAACAATTGAGTCAGTCTGGATACTTCATGATGTCCCTGAGCCCCAGGCCCATTAGTTCTTACTGAAAACAAAAAAAGAAGTCATAAATATTTGCTTTTGTTTTTACAAGATGGGTTAAGTGATTTTTCTGAAAGAGGTGGTGGTTGCAGGTTTTAACAAGCATTACTCAAACAGGAGTTTCACTGTATTTTCAGCCTTGGATTTGGTGCTCCGTTTTACTACAGTGGTTGCTAATGAAGGATCATGTCCTTGGTGCTACAGAGTGGCAGACTGATGTGCTTTCACTAGTTTCTGAACAACAACGCAGCTCTGTGGCACTGAAGAATCAGCTATATCAGACACCGGCTACACAAGCAATACTTGTTAGTCGGAGTTCATTGTCGGATTTGCTCTTAATAAAAATAAAAATGTGGAATATCGCTCTGATTTATCCTTTAGGATATCTTTTCAGGTCTTTTTAGATCCATGGCCTTTAGAGCAGCTTTAAGATTTCTTGACACACATTTACCTTTTGTACATTCAGCTTTGGCCAGCGTCAGAGGAGGCTCACCTCCGCATGATGGATGTGGCTCTCCTGCACCTCCATCTCCTCTGAGATAAATGCGGGCAGCACGGGGTAGACGACAATACAGTGGGAGCTGTGCCACTGGGCTTGTGGCAGGGGGGGACTTAAGTACAAATCTGGGTGAGGGAGCCATTTGAGAAATGTTCTGCCCTCCTTTTACGCTTGTGTTCTCAAAAGTGCTCTTGAGAGGGATCATACACACGCAGTAATGTATTTTTAAATATATTTCTGACATTTCGCAGCTTTACAGACTCGCGCAAAGCTGAGATAGCTTCAGAAGGTGAAACTTTGTAACAGTCTGACTTTAGTAGTGAGTGATCTGTATTCCACGCCTATCACTCTAAACTTCTCATCCCATTTTCATAATATTTCATCATTGTCTTTTCCACCTCGGGATACAGCCTCAGGGAGCTACGAGCTGTATCTACTATTCTTGTATCAGTTATAAGGTCTGGTAATAGCGAGGACTTTTGTAGCTGCAAATGGAGCGTCTTTTCTTTGATACATTTTAAATCACAGGCATAGAAAGCAGAAACGATCTTTGGCTAAACCTCCCAGAGGCACACCTAAACTTTCATGGCAGATGTTCAATTGCTTTTTCCTCCTACACTCGATTTGACTTGTCTTGCATTTGGCCTCTGGACCCGTTTTCCTCCATGTGGTCCCACGTAGTTCCACAGAGCACAGCCATAACCCTGCAGGGGGTTGGAGGGTTCATTTTGTGATGGGTGTGCTGTGAAAGTTAACCTTGCCAGTGTAGATGATAGTCTATCCACACTTTAATCTTTCACACACAATTTGCAGTTTCTGAATAAAGTATTTTAACGAGGGAACAAAACAAAGCTGAAATTACTCCCTGAAGATGGCTTAAATGTGCTGCTGAAATCACAGAAAATGAATCCACTGGGTTGGGACCATATTGAACTAAAACTAGAAGATATCAAGCCTAATTTAAAGACCCACACTAATGAGGCAACAACTGATCAATGTAAAGGATTCGAGTTTGTTGTCTGTTACATACAGATTCTACAGGAACTTGAATTCACATGAAGTATGAGTGCTGGAAATAAAATGACCAAATATCAAGAAATGTTTTTCAATAAACAAATTTCAGTTTCATTTCTTTTGTATGCGTTCATGTACCATGTGCATGTTTTGGTCCACTCAGAGACTCAAAACAAACACAGAAAATTGTAAGAATTTTTCTGCTCTTTGGGGAAATGAGACGTTTAACCACTTTGATCACTTGTCAAGTGAATAAATATCTTGTATACTGACCTTTTCTACATACCCTTCATAACACAACGCCCCTCTAAATCAAACTCTATAACAGAAAATTACTTGTAATGTCAAACATCTTCTACTGTTCATGCAGGAGCTACTAGTGGAAAATGTTTCTGTCAAAAAGTGGACAGCGTTTCCAAGAAAACTGGAATATTTCTATTCACCCACCGAGGTAAACTATCATGATAAAGCAAAAAAAAAAAACAAAGAAACAAAAAAAAAAACTTAGCACATCTGAAAATAGGGAAGTTAAATGTTGGCAGGTGTGAGGAAACAGCGGTCTTTTTAGTGGTAGCTCGGAAAGCTAGCTCTCTTTTTTATTGCTAACAAAATAGCATTAGCATCAAAATCGTACCATGAGGATGAGTTTGTGAAGGCTGAAAGGTTTTTCCCAACATCTTGCTGGAGCTTTTGGAGGCAAATTAAGCACAGAATTAAGTAATTTGCTGCATTTGAAACTGATGAAAGCACCGACATTGCAGATGTTGCTCAACTGGCCCTGTGCAATGAGGACATTTTGACTGTGACAGCAAACAAGGTCAGAGCAAACTTCAGGCGCTCTTCCGTCCAGACCAGAATAAAGTTTGTTGAAAAAACATCAATGTTAACAGCCATGTTTAAAGATGTTGAACGTGGATGGTTCATTAAATGGGAATGTTTTCAAAATGCAGTTTTCATAATTTACAGAGAATTATGCAACGTTTTACTTATCTGGATCACTTGAGATCAATTTGGGTTGCATGTGGCTCTTGAACTAAAATGTGTTTGACAGCCCTGCTGCATGTTTTCTTGTTAAGCTACTGTTGGGCTAACTGTCTGAATTTCATCTTTACTCTTGTGGTCGGGCGCTCAGTAGATTAATTACAGCGTTGTACTTGCTGTGTTGTAGGACTGTATCCCCATCCTTGACACTGAGAGTTTCATGGACCTCTGCATAACTGTTGCAGGGCATCCGACTAATCCAACATCTAACAGCAGATGAGAAAAAGATATTGGATTACAACTTTTTGTTTAAGATGTATTAAAATAAGTGCTGAATCAGTGAGTTTTATCACATTCTGTGAAGGGATTTTATTATGAAGGCAATACAGTAGATTTCAATACGATGTGCGGTTGATACAGAATGATTACTTTTATTAAATACACAGTATCAGGTGCGGTCCAGCAGGAGGCACTGTAAAGACATTGCTGGCTCTTCGGGCTAAATATCAATTTTTAGATATTTTCTTATTTGCCAGAAAGCAGTTCACTCTTCACATTGTTCCAACGCAGTGTAAGGTCATACTGCTCACAGGACAGGAAATTCCAGTTCATTTCCTGTTCTTCTCTCGGAGACTTTCTGAGTATCAGAAGTGTATCTTAGACGCCTTTTCAGATAGTGTCATCCAAATGTTCGTGCAGCCTCACTCCTCTGTTCGTGTGCCTGTGTCGCCTGAAAAAAAAGAAGAAGAAGAAAGAAACCAAATGTCCAATTTAGATCGAACAAACCGTGACAAGCCGTACAATGGTTCGAGAAAACATGACAATTGTTTTGTCAGCAGGCACACCCTGGCCTGTCATGCCTCGTGTGTCACTCCTCATGTGGGAGGACAGCTATGTTACAGTTTGCTGTTTTCACTTTGTACCTTTTTGTTTTTTTTTTGTCCTTTTTAAAGCAGCAGCTACCACAGTGTTATTCCTCAGCATTTGGCTTCATCATCAGAGCAGAGCCTGAAATGAGATTTGTGTCTGTGCCTGCCAGCGTGTATACGTGCATTACTATACCTCCACAGTATGAATGCCAGCACTCCTCCAAACAGCAGCAGCAGGAGGACGAGACACACCACAGCGGCTGTTGTCCCTCTGCCCTCTGTCCCGCAAGGCGCTGTCAAGCAGGAAAAAGACATCCAATGAGGAGAAGAGAAAAAAAAAACACAAGTCATCTGACATGGCTGCCCTAGAAGGTCAAAAAGGTCCCCTGCAATACGTCTGTACAGTCACTAAACTGACTGGAACAGCAAGAGCTTACCGGAGGAATCCTAAAATACCCTGACTGTCTTTGGCAGATATGAGGAATTGCATTTTTCTCGCCTGTTTAGCAGCAGTGGTAGCAGCAATAGGAGAGTGGGAGCTGTAGTGATTTATTGATCGCACTGTCGAAAATCCTTTATCACTGAAACACAACCAGCGATACAATGCACAAAACAAAGTGCAATCAGGACACGGCTCAAGATCGACACGAGGCACGATATAGAGGCATCTGACTCTGTGAATATCCATGACACACAACACAGTGAGCTGACTTTAAATAAGATGTTAATAGGCAGAGGCACGGTTTAATCCATGGACAAATAGGGATTAAACATCAAGATGATCTCATAATCTCTCAGTGGTAAGTATTCAGGTAGTCAGGTCCTTGTTTTATGTAAATAGAGGCAGCAATACTGCCGTGTTAAGGACTTTACAAGTCAAGGTGACAAGTACAAGTGTTGCATTCAAAGATTTTACTTAAGTAAAAGCAAAAGTACTATCAGCCAGTCCTCAATCTACTCTATCTATCATCTCATTAGGCAAGACTGCAGAAAATCCATCCATAATCATCCATAACCGCTTATCCTTATCAGGGTTGTAGGGGGCTGGAACCAATCCTGGCTGACGTTGGGTGAGAGGTGCGGTGCGCTCTGAACAAGTTGGCATATAGAGACAATTCACGCTCTCATTCACACTGACGGGCAATTTAGAGTCACCAATTAACTTATTAACCTGAATGTCTTTGGACTGTGGCAGGAAGCCAGAGCACCCAGAGAGTACCCATGCAGACACGGGGAGAACATGCAAATGCCACTCAGAAGAGTTGAGAAGGTTTATAGTGTTATACTGTCATTGAATTAATTGGTGGTGAGAATTTGATATTGCAAACTGCTCCTGTCCGTATCTCCAGCAGGCATGGAGCAACATTTGTATTCATTTGGAGTCTACGGGGAACGTAAATCCAACATTCACTCCTTTTTAGCTCCGTTTTGGTCCCCACCAACCATCAACCACCTTTTAAAATATCTGACTCATTATCGGCTAAATGCTCCGCAATGCTCGACACGTAGCAGCCAACATTTTGGGTCTATTGTTTGAAGTTGGGAAGGAAGTGTACAGTGTTGCTGTCTATTTTTATTTTTAGATTTTGTGACAAACAACTGCCTGCTGCTGGAAACACTAATATGAAGCTGAACAGTAAAGTTAAGGGCTTTAAGACCAAAACAATGAGCTGAAAATAAATCCGCTTTCTAAATGTAAACTGTACTCTAGCTATACATTTCTAAGAACAGTATTATTCGTTTCATATAGACGAACAGACAACTCGTACCTGCAGTGTAGATGGCAGAACTGTGGCCCAGTTTGTTGCTGACCATGCACGTGAAGTGGCCACAGAATGGAGTCATGGTGACAATTAATGTTGTTCCATCTTCGGAGACTCTTCCCACACTCTTGGTGATGGGGACTCTCTCATGGAACCAGCTGAAGCGAGGGTCTGTCCCCCAGGCCTCGCCACAAACCAGCAAGGAGTGGGACATGTTGATGCTGACCGAAACGTGGTGCACCGCCTCTATAAAGACGGACAAAAGAAAGAAAAGAATAAAAAATAAGTGGTGATAAGGATGGAGGTAAAAACTCAGAGCCGGGGTAGGAACAAGAGGAGATGGGAAACGCTCAGCCGCGGGCATCCATCTGTTATACAATAAGAATAATGACACATGGTTGTCCAAGAGGGTCTAACACAAAGAAGCATGAGATTCATTTAATGCTGTCAGGAGAGAATCTGGCTCAGTTTCAGACACAATAGACCAGAGAGTGAGGCATAATGTCGGAGAATGGGATGATGGAAAACCCTGGAAGCTGAGAGAGCAGATGTAGAGAAGAGTGGAGCTGATGAATTGATACTGTTAGAGCAGACGGATGAGTGAAAAAAAGCAAAGAAGCTTTGACACAAAACCAGAAAGCTACGACGAGACTAGAAGCACAGAAACAAAAGGAAGATGGGATAGCGAAAAGCAAATTTTTAATTTATGGTGCTTTTGTTATTAAATGAGACATTCACCATCAGGATGAAACAATGCACGCTGGTGTGAAATTAAAACACATTCATTACACTGTTAATTGTTGGGACTTAACACTAGAAAGGCCAGGACAGACTCAGACATATTTCTGCTTACTCTGAGACTTCTATAAGACCAAATTCCTGCATAAACTGCCTCTGGTTTCAAAATGATAAAGGATGACAGTATTTATGTTCATCTCCACACTTCAGCTGTTCGCTTGTCGGCAGGCTCTAACAGCCTCCAACATCCACTCATCTCTTTAACAGTTCTGAACTTTTTCTTGTCCGCATTGGGGCTGCAACTAATCATTTTCATTTTCCAGCTTATTTTTTGTTGCTGCAATTAATCAATTTGTATAAGACAAATGCAAAACTAGATAAATAAATAAATTCTATGAGGATTGTTGTTTCCAATATTAAAAAAAATGAACATTAACCATGAGGTGGTTTTCATTTGAATTTAAAGAGCAGCATGTTCATTTTAGCTTGAATGCATTCAAGGTGACATTGCCTCATACTTCAGGGATGTAGTATTGCATTAGTGAATATCTGATTTTATTTATTATGTTTTTTCAGGGTCTAGAGGACAGAATTACTGTTAAAAAAGGGTCTTCTGTTGTAGTAATCACTGCAGAAAGGGACCAGGATCAATTAATAGTGTAATACACTTTCCGTCAATTGACTCATCCATGATTTGATTCATTGTTTCAGCAGTATCTATAATGTGAATTCAAGACTACCCAATAGATTCCTTCACTTGCAGCGTATCTTACCATATATCCTGACGATGCAGTGTCCAGTGGTCTTCACCCCTGTCTGATCAGTCACAGTCACAGCGTAAATGCCGCTGTCCGAGTTGCTGTATCCAACAATCTCAAGTGTCGTCTCCTGCTGTTCCACTTTCACATGGGCATTTGGCCTTTTACAGGAACACTTGCTGCTGCTGGGACACTTGGCAAGGGTCACTTTCTCTGGAGCAAGTCCGGTTTCGGGTTCCCGTTCCCAGGTTATCAAGGCGATCTCCTCCTGGGGTCCCGGCTCAATCCGAGCTTTCAGAACCAGATTGGCACTGGGGATAACATGCACAGGCTGCTCATTGATGATGTGAACAGACATACACTGGAACCCACACGGCACTGTGGACAGAGATTGAACCAATTGTTAATGGATGTTCTTGGCACTTTAACTTTCCTCACACAGTTTGTTTTTCTCTTTAGGTGACCAGTATGACTAACAGTATTTCATATTCATCACTGTTGACCCTTTGGCTTTTGGAGGGTTTGCATTGTTTGTGCAGAACGGGAAGCTTGTGAAACAAACAATGGCATAATACTTCATCTCTGTCCTCAGCATGTACTTTATGAATATGTATGGCTGCTTCCTGTCAAACAATGTCAAGCTATGATTTATAACGCATGACAGCCATGCCTAATGTGATATCCATCAAACCACATCAGTATCCTAAAATCTGTGTCAAAACTGCAGCGGACCTGTTAAGGCTTTGTGCATTTACCATGAGGAGTATTAATCACGCGTCTAAACCTGATAGGCAAAGGATGGAGATGTAAATAATGCAAGTGTGGGCATTAATGGGAAAGTCAGTTTACAAGAGTTGTTTTGCATTTGTGTGAGGGTGAACTGCTGCCGTGATCTATCTTCGTGTTCCGGGAAAACATTACAAAAATAAGGGGTGAATATTAGAAAATATAGTGTTTCTTCCTGCAGGTTTTTAAAGAGAAATCATTAGGATGGTGGATAAAACAAAAAGCCTTACTCAAAAGAAGCAGCAGGGCAACTCTCCAGCACAGGAAACACTGTAGATCCATAACACCTGCTGATGTAGATAGAGAACAGAGAGGGGCATTTGTCCATGACCTCAACAACGGCAAACCATTTCCTCTGTACTTATGCAGCAGGGGTGCCACTACGGCAAGAACAACAACACCACCTCCAGAGAAAATGTGAAATTAAAAAGAGAGCAAAAGACAATTAAGAAAGCATGTCCTTCTATTAAAAAATGTAATTCAAATGTTTAGGGTATTCTTTTTTCCCTTCTTCATAATTTGTTTGTGAAGTATCCAAAGAACAGCAGCACTGGCACCGCAGACTGCACTAGAATCAGCACTTGGAACAAAATAGGGTCGGGTCTACTGCCAAAATTAAAATGAACCCCCTCAAGCACAGCTGCTACAACAAAAACACAGAGAGGAAACACTGATAGCGGAGCAAGAACACGGCCCAACCTGCATGCATTAAATATAACCTGGAATTCCCATTACTGTTTACCTTGAAGTTATCCACATCAAAACCCCCTAGAGTGGGATTCACCTACCTCTCCAGAGTCGAGACAAACAATAGAGTCAAGAGCTCTTCCACACTTGTGTTCACTTTCTCAGAGGTTAAGGTGCAAAGCAATTCACACATAGATTTATGGCCTGGAATGAAACACTATCTTCAAAGCAGTTGGCATTACATTGTGAAAAATAATCTATTTTGAGATGACAGTTCCTAGATCTACAGCTGTTACCGCCAACGTCAACATCAAATAGAAGTAGGGCTAAATGTTTTGGGACTTCCCTTTCTCTGCTTGTCAAGTCCAGTCAGTGAGTCACGTACTGTAGGCGTCACCTTGTTCTCAGGCAGTTTCCTCCCCTCTGGCTCCCCCTTCTTTCCTGTCCACTAAAGACTTCTTTCTGCTTTGTGCTTTTAATAAGTGAACTTTCTATTGTAAAGCCCGTGTCTTATTCCCAGCCACCCTCCCCACCACCTCCCCCACCTCTGGCCTGTGTCCAAAGACATGCAAGTACAACAATATAACATGTTCGATTTGGATTTTCACGCCGCTGTTGGTAAACACTGATAAAAATGCAATGGTATTCTTTTGAAGGGAAACCAGTGACAATGTTGGAACTCAGTCTTAGGAAACAGGCTTTGTACTGCAGGCTTCTTATCCAGCACGAACACTATTGGCCCCTCAGACACAAACCATTGTCTTGGTTTATGGATTGTAAAGAGGAGGTAATACATGAATTACTTCCATTCTTATATATTTTTTTCAATAATTGTCTCTCACATGCAACTGAGAAACACCTTCAAGCATGTAAAGGGGAATGCATGCGAGCATATTCTCATTCCCTTGGGAAAGTTCAGCAATCTGTGTGAAATTGGAAGAAATAAAAAAAAAAACCCTCAAACTTCAGACAATAAATAAGCTGCTGATTTAGCTGAGTCACAGTCATATTAAGTAAATATTCTGGCCTTCTCACATACACACATAAATCAGAATTTAAACCTCGGCTGGCTGCAAGAACTCTCAGAAAAAAAAAAAAACTTATAATGAGTAATATGATGAAAAGCTCCAGAGCAACTACTAAATAGACATTAAGATGAGATTGTTTTGTCAGCTACTTTGTCTTTTACACTGCCACAGCAGTGAAACGTAATGACATCACTTACTGAGGGGTTAGCTCTGCAGTTTCTCACTTTATGAAAATGCATCCTGGGGCACAGATGTAACGAGTGATTTTAAACTGATTATAAATCCATTTATATTTGCAGAGGGTTTATGAATAATCACAGGAATGACAGATGTGGCTCCCACTGAGTTCTTTGTCTACAGAGCGGTGTTGTTAGCTGGAATTAACCAGTGGGTGGCACTGATACATCAGCTGAAAAATATCAACACTTTGCACATGGAACAAAGAAGATGATGTCTGTTGGAGAAAAAGAGGCTAAAGTCATTTATGTCTGGTCTTGCTTCTCATTAATCCATATCATTATATAAGTGAGTAAATTAAGCAAAGAATTGAATGTATGAATATATTACCTCATGATTACATCGCCCTCTTATCAGATCATAACTGCCAGGCAATGCTTTAACCAGGACAAATAAAAATGACCTTCAGTCATGAATGTTAAAAGGAAAACAATCACCATGTAGAGAAAATAAAATAATTATGTTTTTGTCAAATGAGATATGGTCTCTGCATTTGGATCCACCTTTGAACTGAAACAGTGCCAGGCTGTAATTATGCAGACAGGACACACGGGAAGGTTGAAAGAACAAAAGGTAACTTTAATAACTTACTAGAGGTGGTAACAGAAGCAGGGAGGTCAACACAAAAATAATTAACAATTAATGGCTGAAGAGTTCAGTTAAAAGTCCAACAAAGAATAATCCAGAAGGAAATCGAGGTTCACTGGGAGCGAAACAGGAACATGGAGAGCAACACAAACATGGGGGAAAAAACAAGACATGCAAAAGAGCCAAGTGTTGGTTGGACAGACCAGTAACAAGGCAGATGCGTGGGTCCACTCTGAGGGCGGGTCAGAAGGGTGGAGCACGTCTGCGGGGCAATCAAGAGGCAAGGCAGAACTGTGGAGCAGCGCAGAATGAAGCCCTGGATGCTGGTGATGTGGAAGGAGGAGCCCTCACGGACAGGCGAGAGAGCAACCAAGCCGGCGGAGCAGCTATGGAAGCCGACCAGGAGCAGGTGTCAGCCGGACTCCTCATGGGGAACCAAAGGAAGAGGTTGGGCTGCTGGGCAGTTTAGACTTTGTGGCACTTTGAATCTTAGCTGAGGCAACCAGTGGTATTGACCACGCCTTGTTCTGTGACCTCCGTGGGGCCCTGTTGAAATGGTCAGTCAATTTTCCTAGAAATCAGTCTACAGGATGTCAAGGTCGTTAAATTATTGAGGACTGAGGACAGGCAGGACTGGCAGGATGTTGAGTGACTGGCTCAAGACAGGAAGGCTGCAGGTTCATGAACCCGAGCCTAATCAACTGGACTGCAGGATTGTTGTGTGCAGACTGGGAGGCTGTTAGGGGTTAGCAGACAGGGATGCAGGCTGATGGCTAGCATGCTGGAGGCAAGCAAACTGCAGGCTAGCTAATTGGATACTAGCAGGTCAAAAAAATAAGCTGGCGGCTATCTGACTAGATGCTTACTGGGAAGGTAGCTGGAGGTTAGGTGACTGATAGCTCAGGCTTGGGTGATAGCTGGACAGCGGTTGGGACAAAGAGCTGGGCAGCTGGGAGGCACAACGTTGAGAGCCATCCTTCCATTCTGGAGGGCTTCCCAGAAGGTTGCTCCAGGGTAGGATCAAGCAGGGAGCTGGCTGGTTCTATGAAAGCTGACTGGCCAACTGGCTCTGGGTTAGCAGTTTTGTGCTGTTTGACTCTGCAGCAAGGTCTAGCAGAAAAGAGGCCATGAATGGACATCCTGCTTTCTTGTGGGAGGCTTCTTGAGGGCTAACCTGTTCCCTCCAGAAAGGAGACTCCTGGGAATCGTTGGAGATGGAATCAGGCAGGAAGCTAGCCAACTCAGGAACTGGCTCGCGGATGGCTGTGGTTCCATGTTAAACTCAAAAAAGAGTTCCTGAGTCAAGGCAGGGATGCAATCTTTTCCTGAGGTTAGCAATTACTGCCAAGTTCTCAGGCATGAATGGAAGGTCCAACATCCTTGGCCTTGCAAAATTGTTCTCCCCATTCATGTAGAATGTCCATGGAGCCTTGGCTAAACCCAATCACTCATTAGCGGTGGTCTATATTGTGGCCAGGTCATACTGTTAAGTTTCAGCTCAAAGGAGCACCCAAATTCGGACGGCTCACACGGGAAGGTTGAATAAACAAAAGGTAACTTTTGTTATTTTGTGTTGCCCTGCCTGCTTTTGTTACCACCTCCAGTAAGTTATTCAAGGTGGCTGAGGAGTCCAACAGAGAAAAATACCAGCAAAAGTAATCCACAAAAACACAACAGAGAAAAATCTCAAGGGTAACCAGGATTCACCATGAGCAAAGCAGGAAGACGAAAACACGAGAAAAACCACAAGGAAATCCTAGGCCAGGGTATCAGACAAAGGTGACCTGACTGAAAAGAGGAACCCACAGTCTAATGTTGTGTTACATTGTTATCAGGAAAGAAAATGACAAGCTGGAATTCTAAGTTAGAAAGTCAGACAAGATCTGCCCTGCATGGGTTCACCAACTTAAACATACCTGATGTTTAAGTTGTTTTTTACTCAGTGTGTGTTTACTATATGATCACTGCATGTAGTGTTGTGAATCATGTTGTAACAACTCTGTAGTTGCCATTTCCATTGTCATTCAGTTGATTTGTGCTTGACAGAGAGTATTTGTGAGCCTGCAGTACGAGCCTACTCATCTCCTCTCTTTGAAAGTGTGCTAAGTAGATGCTTTTGCAGTTCAGAGACTTTGCCATCCAAACATTAGTTTGCTGCAGGTGTCCATGTTTTCATGAGCAGATGCTTTGGGACTGATCTAATGGACGTGTCTACGGAACTATCAACTACTGCAAAATTAGCCAAACAACTAAATAATTAAAGGAACACAGACACAAAAAATTGGCGGCAAAAGGACAAAGAGTCAACAAAGACACATGGGGAAGGATTCTTTAAACATAAAACAGGAACCACCCACACTGAAACCGGTACTGTATCTCAAACAATGATCTTTAAATATCTCAAGATTCCTATTTTTGGTATTTGGTATTTAACATTATCTTTAAATGTGGTAGTGGAAGAAATAAGGCATAATTAGTATTTACCTTTGCTATTGTATACTTAATACATTTCACTCCACTACATATATAAATGTCTGAACACACCACATTATCATCTTTTAATATGATCAGCTTTTCTCTATGAAAAGGCAAACCCTATAAAGGGGAAATAAAATGACATTTTATGGCTCTTTTATTCAAAGTACCAATACAACAATCTAAAAATATACATGTATCCAAAATGTGCATTATATATGATATGAAATGGTTATTTAGATTATGAAATATTTGATTTTTAGACTGATGCATTAATGCATAAGCACATTTCACTGTTGAAGCTGGTCAGGGTGAAGCTCATTTTAAGTAGATTACACAGAGTTCAGGCAATCATCAATGCATTGCATTTCGTCATGTTTTTTTAAATGAATATGAATAGGACTATGTTTAAAATGTTGTTTGAACCTGCTCGGTAACTTTCCACCACTGCTTAGTTATTTATTAAATCACCTCTGGCTCTTTAAGAGAACAGGTGCGTCCTTGACAGGTAAAAGTGGAGAAACAGGAAGTAGACTCATTAGTTAGCAAACAAACCGATACGGAGACTTATTTCAGCTCCAAAATGAACACGAAGGCAGGGGGGAAATACTTTGGTAAGTTTAAAACAGCTAACTTCTCTTATCTCTGCGCAGGAGACAATGTTTATGTTTGTTTTTTTTGCCAGGTATAATCTGAATTAAATCTCGTAGCAGAGTAATAATAGCTAGAGAAGCTACAGAGCCTTTCTCTGCAACCTGTATTGTAGAAAGTCTTTTAAAAAACCTGCTAAAAATTGATCAAATGTATCATATGAAAGTATTTTTGAATACTAAAGAGTTTAATCTCTCCGCAGACCGGCCTGACTGACGACATGAGACAACCTTTGCTTCTTATCAGTCTGTCACTGGCAGGTAAAACAATTTCCACTGACAGTTTCCTCTCCTCCTGTTTTCAACAGTGCTGTTCAAACGCCTCACAAAAGTCTCTAAAGAAGAGGACTGCTAGAGACTGTACTGTGAGGGAGGAAAAAACAGGTCAGGGATGAGAAGCTGCGGTATTCCGAGCACGTTTATAAAACAATTGCATTTCAAGTAGAAAGCTCGTCTTAACCGCTCTCAAACCTGCGGGACTGCATTCCCGTCTGTGCACTGACTACAGAGTGACATGGTGCCTTCACGGCCTCCTCATAGGCTCATAAATCTGAGCACTTATGATTCAGACTGACTAGGAGCTTATTGTTAGACGTCTTTTGGTATTTTGTTGACAAGGAATGGGCGGTACTTTTTTATTTTGAGCGCAGCAATCACTGCTTACATGGTTGTTGAACATGCATGAACAAAAGGCCTCCTACCAATACCGATACTTGACTATTGTTAATGAAAATATGACTGACTGTTATTATTATTAGTCTGTGCTCCAGGTCAGCATGACAAAAATCACAGGGCCTATTCGTGCCTTACAAAACTACTTTGTAATAACATAATTTACAAAATGTCCAAAAGAAACAAGATAACACAAAGTTTTACACTTTAAATAGATTTCTCAATCAGTCCTTAAGCATGAACAATGATGGAGTTATGCACTATATAAAGAATATAGCTGATTATACTCTGTATTTTTCTTATTGTCAACAAAAAGACCAAGTATATGAATGAATATAGACATTCATTGTTGTCCAACAACAATTGAGTGACTGTCTGTTGGAAGCGACCTAACTGTTTCTAATAATAAATAGTGTGTTTGAGCGTGCGCCACTTACAGGGTACTTACTTTTTTAAGTTAAAAAGTATTGAGACGGACTACATTTACATTTACTTTTAGTCATTTAGCAGACGCTTTTATCCAAAACGACTTACAGAAAAGGGAACAATCAAGGTATAGAGCGTCAGACAGACAGGAGTAGATTTGTCCTGTAGTGCCAGGAGAGAAGGTATGTAGGAGATTTTTAAAGGTAGAGACGAGCATTAGCTATTTGAATTTAATGCAGGCTGCAACAGGTTGCCAGTGGAGCTCGATGAGCAGCGGGGTGACATGTGACCTTTTGGGTTGGTTGTAGACCAGGCGCACTGTTGCGTTCTGGATCATCTGAAGGGGTTTCGCTGTGCAGGCTGCAGGCCCGTCAGGATGGCGTTACAGTAATCTGGACTAATGCTTTGCTGGTTTTGGTCTCTTCTGAAATTCTGGAATAATGTCAGCTTTACCATTTTATGTTTGTGAAGATCTCGCATAATGTGTACCAATCGAGTAGTGTATCTATTACTGTGGTATCAATGTCCCCATCCAAAATTACAGATTGTTACTCTTTACCCTGGTGTAATAAAATGCGGATGCACACAAATAAAAAAAAGATCAGGCAGAGGAGATCTGCCTTAGGTGTTTGCGCTGCAGCAGCTACGTTAAAATGATATTTTAATTTGTTCATTAACTAAGGGTTGTTGTTCATGCATGAAAGATAATTAAAGTAATAATCGGCAACATTGCCATAATTAAATGTTCATTTTGCTGCAAAATAGTGATTCAGTTTACAGTTTGTAAAAGCTTTTTTTGTTTTTTGCTGTGGATGTGTCTCTGACAGGTGCAGGTTTATTCCATTATTCTCAAAAAAACAATGGTTAGTTTAGAATAAATGGAAAAAATAGATTGTTAGAAGGAACAGTAATTCCCATTTGACCCACCTATAGAAAGCTAATGTTCACCAGCAGACAGGTGAAACTTCTTCTTCAGTTTATCTCTGTGGTTTACAATTTTATCATCGGTTCAGCATTACTAAAGTTGTTAGCATGACGTCTGGGCTCTCTGCCATTGTTTATTCAAGGTACAAATCACTTTCATAAATACATGGTAATATTATATTACTTTTATTACTGTTATTATGTTATATATGACTCTTCATAAACAATCATTTACATTTTATTTGAATTGCTGTTGTGTTCTGGCCTTGTAAAAACAATCCACCGCTGATACTGTGCTGCATCACTCATGGGCTTTTCTCACTTCTGACTCATGACTTTTTATCTTTCTGTCTCTACTGAAAACACAACAAAGCCACTGATATCTTTAATCAGACACTGAAACACTTTTGTTGTCCTTAATAATTCAGTGCAGGAACCTGGAATCCATCTCACTGTTGGCTCCTGTCATTTTATACTCTGCTCTCCGGTGGAAAATTGTGTAAAGGCAGTCCAGCGAGACTGATCAGGACCATATTGATTTGATCCATTATAATACACTGGCCAGAGCGTTCTTGCGTGGTAGCTTTATATGCCAGTAAAAGGGCATTGAAAATTCAGCCTGGGTTTCCCTGCCTGAATCTGTAATATGAACACAAACAAGAGGGAGGACTGGCAGCCAAATACAAAAAAAAAAAAGATTTTTTTCCCCCCTCTTCACTCTCATGCAGACTACAAATGGACAAGCGGCGTACAGCAGTTAAATGCCTAAATGTGTAAAATCAATGGTTCTTTACAACATTGTTTTTGAAAAATTGCCTATGCACCGCTGATTCTTGAGAAGACAGACAGCAAATATGATTTCGACACGGCTTACGTTAAGTCAGGCTAACAAAAACACAAAATAGATGTTTAGCTTGGGATCACTTACAATCCAAAAAACATGGTGTGAAATCTACGAGGGAGGAAGGAGTGTGTACCTTACTAATGGGTTTTTACCCCCAGAGCCAAGTCTGTGTGTATCTATAGATTTTGTTCACTGCAGTGGTGAAATAAGTATTCAGATCATTTTCTTCTTTTTTAAGTGAAAGTACATATACATTCATTCAAAAATATTCTATTACGTGTAAAAGTCCTGCATCGAAAATCCCATTTAAAGGTCCAGTGTGTTAGATTTAGGGGCCCCTATTTACAGAGTATGGTAGAAATTGAACATAACATGCACAACTATGAAGAATCGACAATCTAAACACTAGATGTCGCACATTTTGCAGCCGTGCTAAGAAGAACAGGGTGAGGTGATAATCGGAAACTACACCACTAGATGCCACTAAATCCTACCTGGTCTTTTAAGATCGGCAACAATGGGCTACAGTTATCAAAAATAAGCATACGTGGCTTGTTTTGCAGAAAAATGCCATTTGACTGTTACCGTAGCCTGTTACAGTGGTTCCTAACCAAAAGGTCACAAGTAAAATCTGAAGGGTGGTGATGATGGATTACTATGATTATTTGCTACACAATATTGTTTTCCTTTTCTATAACTTTTACTTTTTTGGTCTGGTCTTATCTTTAACGACAAATTGCAGATTAACATCTTCTATTAAAGCGCAAGTTTCCAAACATAAAGTATTTAAAGTTGTTACCACAGTTGTCAAAGAATAGTTATTCCAACAGCCTGAAAAGTTGTGGAGTTGAAGTGTAAAGTAACATAACAAAATGGAAGTGTAGTACTTGAATGAATGTATGGAGTTACTACAATCACTGTTTCTCTCTTTGATTCTCTGTTTAGTCCTCCTCTCTGCCAGTGTGCTGGCTCAAGACCAGGTACAGATCCAATTCCAGACAGACCCGGTGCTGGTTCAAACTGGTACTGAGATTGTATTCACGGTGCTGACAGTGTCCCAGGTCCTGTCCATGACATGGCAGTACAAAGGAGTCACTCTGGGTTTGTATGCGGGTGGATCCCCAGTAGTTAACCCAGTGCCCCAGTTCGAGGGCAGAATCACCATCTCCGCCACCCAACTCCGAATCGGAGGCGCCCAGCTCCGAGATGCCGGGAACTACACGGTGGAGGTGACCCCGACTGCCACAACAGGCCTGGCTCCTAACTCCAGATCGATACAGCTGAGGGTGTTTGGTAAGAGATAAAGAAGGGCGTCTGTGGCTTCACTTAAGAGAGGAGAAGAGGAGGATGAGGGGAGGGAAGGGAAGGTGGGAGGGGGGGTGGTGGAGTGTGCAGGAGAGGGAGGATTTGAGGGGCGTGATAATGTTAAGGAGGAACAGGAGGGAGTAAAGAGAGAAGAAGGAGGATTTGGGAAGTAAGAGAATTAGTCTGGGAGGTATAATGAAATTAGTGACCCATAGTAGGCGAGGTAAAATTAATGAAAAAAGAGGAGGGGATGAAGCTAGTCGCTCATGGCTTTATGCAAATTAAAACTCATTTGATATGCAGCGCTCACGCTCTTAGATGTTTGATATTGTAGCTTTCGAAATGGAGCGTCACATTTACATACAGTACATACAGTATTTGCACTCATTTATATTCAGTACTGTAATGGAGCCTGAACAGCTGAGTGTCTCTCTTTATTTTCAGTCACCAGCCCACGCTGCAGGGATGACGTACAGTCTTCCTCATCCCTCTCTTTGCAGCATTAATGGGGTGGTAGGGTGACCAAATTGTTAGAAGTGTTAGTCTGTTATTGCTGAAAGGTCACATCCTCCAAAGTTCGTGCCATAGAACATCCGCGTCCTTGAGCGCAACTCTCAACCTCCTACTTACTCGCTCATAACTGACTCTGAAAATGAGAGGCAGCTGAGATCCGAAAAGGAAAAAAATCAAAATCAAAAATGCTTCTGCTGAGTCACAGGCAAGCAGAAAATGTACAAAAATGCAAGTGATTAGAGCTATTTAGTAGTCGCTATGAGTGGTTTTGTTTGTTTGCTGTTGCTTCCGCGGCTCTCTCTTAGTCACAGCCTCCTACGTCCACACGCCTCCTCTTCTCCCTCTCCAATTATTTAACTTAGGCCGCCAGCCAAGAGGCATCTAGGCTACCACTCATACCGTCTGCCCCCTTATTCACCATCTGTGCCTCTATCTGAGTCCTGTCCCTTCTCAGCTCTCACTTGCTTTGATTACAGCAAATTATCCTCAACAGAAATATAAAACTGCCCTCTATTGTTCCATCACTCCAACTTTTGAAGTGAGCTCTTTCATACTCTTATGTTCTGTACCTATAGTAATGGTGCCTTTTTCCGGGTAATTCTGCTTTTGCATCTCTTTGATAAAATATTTCTTACTCTCCTTGTAGATGCGGTTGCCGGGGTGAGTCTGTTTGTTCCCACAATAGCCGTGGAGGGTAGAAATGTGTCTCTGCGGTGTACGTGGACTGCCGGTACAGGGATCACGGTCCAGTGGGGCAAAGGAGGCGCAGCCATCACAGCCGACTCCAGGATCACCATCTCTGACGGCTCTCTGGTCATCAACCCAGCCAGACGGGGTGATGCCGGGGAGTACTCGTGTACCGTCAGCAACCCTGTCAGCGCCGATACTGCCACACAGAGCCTCACTGTCTACTGTGAGTTTGCACTGATCAAGACAAGCGGCAGCTAATCTGCTGTAGCCACTGCAAATATCTTATCTATTATCCACATTGCACTGCATACAGCGTGCTGAATTGCACTTCGATTGCGCAGGGCATTCATCTGTAATCTTATTGTACTGCTTCTAGCTTCGTCTTGATCGCATCCTTATTTCTGGAATGGCAGTCTCACAGTAATAATGCAACATCACCCCAACGGCATATTAAAATGGCTCCACATCGTTGTCCTCTAAGATCAAACAGAGGCTTCTTTTACCCAGACGGAAAAAAAAAACATCAGATTAGGAGTGTTGTTAAAATCTGTTGAGGCTTTGCATACCAAAAGTCTATGCACTTGAAAGTCATGTAAATTTCCAGTCACTACTTCTCATGGCCACAGAAGTGTTCATCCCAGACACCAGACTTTAATTTGTTCAGATAGAGCGAATCTGTGATATCACAATCACAGTCACAGTTGCAGTCCTGCTTTCTGATTGAAGCTCATAAAACCAGACGTGCAACTAATGATTACTTTCATTATTGATTCATTTCTTAGACATTTTTTCAATTACTTTCTCAGTCTGTGAATTGAAAAATACCCCACCACACTTTCCCAGAAACCAAGGTGACTTTTTGAAATGGGAGGCATCATCCGACCAACAGTCACACAGCCACTGACCTTTATTGGATGATTTATTATAATATCACTCAGCAGCACATTCTCACATTCGAGAAGCGAGAATCTGTAAATATTTTGCCTTTTTGTCAAATAAATTACCGTCATGATTAATTAAGCACAAGAATTGCACAGTTTAGTTTGCACGGTTGGTTTTACCTTTTGAAGAATTAAAATTTTTAAAATAAAAAACAGTTTCACAGGATGTTGTGTATTGGACTATTTCTGACTGTAGTTGCCAAGCAACCAGTGGATACTCCAGGAAGTCAGTGAGCATAATTTCCAAAATATTCTAATTCCCAAAATGTTGACCTATTCCCTTTTAATAAAACCATTTCTGTATTTTTTGCATTTAAAGCTCCATGAGGTGATTAAAAACACTCACAGTATATACACTTCTGTATGTAAATTCAGGTCTCGCTAACCCTCAAACTGTGTGCTGAGCAGCAGGCTCAACTTGTCTGGGAATTGTCTTCTCATTATGCAATACTTGTTTCAGCCTCTGTGCAGGATTTTAAATGCACAATGTCCCTCGCCTGCCAATCAGGTTCTCATGTAAATGTGACTTGTTGAGAAACATGTTGATTCAACAGGTGGCAGTCTTTTTGATTTTAGGTTTAACATCCAACCTGAACGTGCACAGCTCCTTCATTAGCTGAGTAATAGTGCTGGCAGGGCCAGAGAGGGCTCATGAAAACGTTTTAGCCAGAAGAGGGGACTTAACCCCCGCATTGACATGATGATAGACCTTTAAGTAGAATATATGATCTGTGCATTTGAGGACGCTTCTTCCGAATACAGATTTTCCCTCTTGTGATTGTGAACCAAATGTTTTTGATACTGATATCGGTTGTCCTTCGATCATTACCAAACCAGATGGCCCTGACACCCCTGTGCTGACCAAGGAGGCCCCGAAAGAATGTGTCGGTGGAGGAGATGTGTTGGTGGGACAGACGGTGCGTCTCACCTGCATGTCTGACTCACTGCCCCCTGCCCTCTTCTCATGGCAACGTGATGGACAGTCAGTCGCATCCGGCCAGCCAGACAGTGGGGTGCTGAGCCTTCAGACTTTCTCAACCAATGAGAGCGGCCGGTACGTCTGCACGGCCAGAAACAGCATTACTGGAGGCACGTCGGAGCAGGGGACAGACTTGGCCGTCGTAGGTGAGTTATGGTGGACGCTGACCTCTCTGTGACTGATAATGATGACGGTTGGTTTTGGACTCTGTCCCTGTATCCGTCTTCTCGACAGGAGAGGGACAGAAATTATCCTGGGAGATTGATCTGGTGAGAATGTGTTCAAAGTCATTCAGTGACTTTCACACATACTTTCTCCTCCCTTTATTTTCATTTCTTTTTCTCCCTGTCTCTCTCTCTGCTGTTACTTTATCATCCTTTTTTAGAATCTTCCCCTCCACTCCTCTCCTCTGTCTTTCTCTTTCTTTTCTGCCTCTTGTCTGTCTGAGCTCCAGACTCATTATCTTTATTAATTCTTCCCCTTTGACACCATTCGTTCTATTTCAGCCACGTGTCTAAATGGAGGGGAAGTGGCCGGGATTGTGATTGGCTGTGTGCTGCTGATCATAATCATCATTCTCCTCATCCTGCTCATCATTTGTCTCGTTCGAAGGAGGAGGGGTAAGTCTGCGTGTGTGGTCATGGACATTTTGTTTGTCAACTTTCAGTTTCAACACTCTGTTTTGGCACTTTGATACTCTCTGTGTCAGTGTATACTTTATGCAATAACTCCAAAAGTGATTTTTATTATTTATTTTATCACAGTAGAACAGAGACAACAGGATGCTGCTGTGTTTGTGCAGAAGACCAACCCAAATCCCGGGCCTCCAGTAAGCCACAATAAAGTTTACATATGATTCACTATTGATTTTGTGTTTATCTAGCCTACGCCATGGTGCTCAAAGGCTTTTCTCAAATTAACCCCCTCATTTCATCTTTCTTTTGCTGTTTCTTCTCGCCCTCCGCTCATTTTTCATCTGCTCCCATTAAGCCTCCAGATCCACAACCTAATGGTGCAAGAGATTTGGGCCAAGGTCCCCATCCCCCCGTCGATCACTTGCACACACGCCACCCTGACCGCTTATACACAACCGCGCCTGAAAACCGTGGCAACACACGGCCAGAGCCGCCGCTCTACAACCCGCATAACTCACAGCACACACACCAGCACAATGGTCGTATCCACGCAGATAGACTCCTACACAATTCTGTTCATAACACCAATTCATTCCCACACAATGGCATTGACAATCCAGCTTTCACACACGCCGATGTTCAGAATGCAAACACGCTCACAAGCACACAGCAGCAAAATCCGAACATTATCATACAGACCGGGGCTCCCCAGGGCGGCGCCCAGCCGCCGGCAGTCCACGTCAGCCTTAACACGCTGCCACGAACTGCCGGGCAAAACAGCAATGCACAAATGCCCACAATTCATCTCAATCTTAACTCATTCTCAACCAATGGCCAGCAGACTCAGCAAGACAGCTCATTCCCTTTTACAGCCAATGACGCGTCACAAAACCAGCAAAACTTGATGCATACGGGGCAACCAAATCCCAGAATGCAAAGTGGGCAGTCCTATCGTAGTGACCCCCGGACGCACAGTCACATAGATGCAGGTCTTATCCCACCTGGATACACGCAAAGTAATAACACTTCTCAGCGAAATGCCAACACACAGACATACCAGCGGGAGCTACAGTCTCATGGCAGGTCTGATAGAAACTCAGGTAGACATGATACCGCTGCCAGCTCCTCCCTTCAACAGATGCCATGGGATCACCTCCGAGGCACACCAGCATATCCCGCTGGCACGCTTCAAAGAAGACAAACATCATCTGAGTACACGTCTGACACTACAGACTACACTACCCATCCTCCCATACGCGAGGAAAGAATGCCAAGCAGATCTCAGTCTCGTCCTCCGAGCCAAACCACTTTGCGTGGCAGAGCTCCACTCAGACAAGATGTCCCATCAGTGGTCAGAGAGATACGTAGCCGTTCACTCGATCTTCGAGACCCAAACACTGGCAGGGTAACACAGCTTGAGGCTGCACACCACACACAGAGAAGCCCCCGCACACATAGAGAGAGCGCTCAGCGAGACATCAGAGGTTCGCCTAGTAGCCAGACCGCCCTCAGGCAGAAAGCCACACAGAGCAGTAACCCCCAGGCAAAGCTTCTCATGAGCCAGCAGGCCTCTGTAGGCCGCTCAGCTGTGTCACAAAGACTCATGACACAACAGGGACTGACTGCACCGCAGGGTGCAGATACAAGAGCTTTGGCTGATCCTAATCACCTTCCACAGGCACACATGGCTCAGCAACATAGAGCAGCACCGAACCAAAAGTCACCACGAGGCCTGGGCACACAGACGCAGCCTGTCATACATGATGCCAATCAACCTCGCCAAGGAGGCGCTGCTCCAGTCCCATTCTCTCCTGCCCAGCATAATCCCAGTAACCTAACCCAGGCTGCACTTACAGCCCACACGGAGAGGGCTAAAACATTTGACAATCGGAGACAGCAGACCCAGGCCGCCCTGCTTCACCCTGGACCACAGGCACGAGCTCCTGCTGCTGGGGCTCACCGCCCGCCGACTCCTCCTCCTGTCATCCCCATCACACAGTTCCAGACCCTCCCCAAGAAGCGCACCGAGCACAAATCCCCAGCCAGAGGTCCTCAGCCCCCCAAACCTCCTGTTAACATGCCGGTGGCTCAGCGACCCGTACAAGGAAAACATCATCACAATGTGCAGCACCATGCTGCCACGATGCCCGCCACCCATCATCACCATCCTGGAAATGGCCACATGCATGTCAGTGCACACAGGCACGCCCATGCCCATGCCCATGCCCATACCCATGGCCATGGTAACAGGCACCCTGCCCACTTCACCCACCCACAGCAGGTGAGTGAGAAACAACATGATAGTTTAAAACTGCAGCCAAAAGATGCCATATGTTTATTGATATTACAGATTTCCAGCACATGGCTCTCCCTCAGAGGAGCGCTTACGGCTGTCATTTCATGTCATACTTCCTGTGTACTTGCATGTGTGCAGTGCTATAGGCCTGCTCCTACCTGTGTCTTCAGCAGTTTGTGTTGTTGTCTGTATTGTGCATCTCTTGAAGGATGCTTGACAGCACTTGTATTTTTTTTTTTTTTTTTTTTTACGATTGACAGTCTTTCTCAGTGCCATGAAAATGTATTTAGTCTTGAGTGTTTGTGACACTGGCAGTTTTTTAAAAGTAGGATTGTATGTCAGAGGTTCTGCCTCTTCTTCTGCATGACATGTTGGAAATGAAAGGCTTGTTGTGTCTTTGCAGCAACAGGCACACAGAGGGAGACCAAGATGATGACACATGTCAGCAGACTACACTCCACAATGTCCCGTATCCACTGACACAAACAAACAGCTGACAGACGTGATCCAATATACCACCAAGCAAGACTGACTACACAAGGTTCTGCACTTAGAGAAAAGCTGTCATATCCTGCTTTCTCAGTCGTGAAGTTTTTTTTTAATAAAATAAATGAACATTTCTCCCATGGCAACGCCTAAAATGCAGCTTTTTGGAACGCAGTGCTGCTTTCCTGAAAGGAAAATTATCTTACAGAAGGATGAACAAAATAAGCTAAATAATACTGAAAAAACACACACTGATACCTACACCCACATGGATTGTACTATTTTGACTTTTGAAACACCGGTCATGCATCAAACTTTGCCAAGAGCCTGCTCAGAGTAGACAGGTTCAGTGATCCATAGCTCTTGACCAAGCTCACATCCCCTGATCCATTCATCATCCAAACTAAACAACACTACCCTCACAAAATGCATTCAAGGTGCTCGCACGACTCGCTGTGTGTATCCGCCACTTAAGAAGATGTAATAAATGAGATGGGACTGTGCGCGAGACGGACTCGTCCTCTGGGAACGGTGACAATTATGAAAGAAGAAATTACCCATAGGGGTGGTCTTAATATACATGGAAGTATTTATTTTGCGCCTTCTGTTTACAGATGCCTCTCATGACACTTCTCAATTAAGGAGATTCGCCTCAGTGGCGTTCAGACGCAATGCTCAGCTAACTATGAAGGGGATCCCACGAATGGATGGGCGCTTATTAATTAAATGCTTTTATGCGACTTAAATGACTTGGAAAATAATCACACCCGTGCATGAATGAGGTCAGCACAAAGACCTGAGCTGCCATATTTTCTGCTGAAAAAGCACAGTGAAACAATTTACTGTCTGCGCAGGGTCACGGACAGCACATTAAAAACAATGGGACGTCCTTACTTTTAAGTATTGTTATGTATTTATTGATTTGTAATGTTTGGGCTTTTTTTTATTTTAACTCAGGGGGAATACGTGCACAAATGATTGTGATATGAATGCTGAATGAATATGAATAAGTGTGACGAGTTCATATGAAGTTTCAGAGATAAGGCTGATGATATTCTATATTTCTCTTACTGGCAAGACTAAACCAACAACAGGTCTTATCTGTTGATGTAGGCAAAATGCGATATATCTCACTCCTCCCTCTCCTCCATTGTTACTAATAAATACGCATTAATGAGCCGAACAGGTGCATGTAGGCCATCATTATCATAAACTTTGTATTTTATTGGAGTCGACTGCACATTTATCCTACTGCTGTAAATTCCCACCAGAGCTCCTTATGTGTATTCATCCCCGGGTGAAAATAGTCCCCAACAAATGCACCATTTACTGCAGTGTGTGTGTGTGTAACGTTTGCCAAAGATCTACGGTGTCCAGCTGTTCCAGCTTAGCCTTTTTGGAGAGCTCTTTTAATGATTTACTTACTTCGGTCGAAACTGGCCGACAGAAAGAAAATATAATATTACCAGCCTTATTCTTTGACATATTCCTACTCCAATCAAAGATGTGGAGCATGAGATTAAGCTTTACTGCCTCTGAAAGTTTTGTTGTTTTTGGAAAATGACAGCTTGTAAATAGTTTACAGATGTTAAGTACATGAGATGCTACAAGCACAGTAGTAATCTTTGCTCCTCAGGAATGATTTGTACATTGTTCATTGTTCCATGATCTCATTTTCATCAATAATAATAAAGGTTTTGTTATTTTATGTGTTTGCATATAACTGGGGAAGTCCACTGTTGAACAAAACCAAAACAACTTTCAAATTTTGCTCATTGTTTGTGTTATTTCCATCACAGTGGAAGTCACTTTGTTGGACTATTCACAGCCGAATGCACAATCATGACTTTATTTGTTGCCTCTACTTTCAAAGCCAATGCATTCTTCCATCTTTTGATTTTCAGTACAAAATACCTCCTCATGCCTGTTGACAGTAAGTCAGACCACAAAAGCACCTATTTATTCTGCTGTTCCTCTGAATCACAGAGCTGTTTGCAGCCTGAGCATATTTTTGCTCACTGTGTCTATAGTGCTAATTATGCGTGGCGCCTGGGTACACCGAGCGCTGCTGTTGATTCTCCTCAGATGAATCTGTTCCTTCATCTTGTTGTGGATGTGCAGAGCGTGTGTTTGGTTCACAGCTTCATCAGTCTCCCAATCCCCTGCTCCCACTTGTACGTCACCTCTGATGAACAGTCCTGCTGCTCACTATTGGAGACACTTCATGGTAGTCTAGCACTGTAATGAGTGGAGATGGAGTGCTTTTGAGTACCTGGTACTAGAAAAGGTTACGGCATTGCCTACCAGTTCCACATGAAAGCTTTGATTTATGAAAAGTTTGGAGCAGTTTTACAAATGCAGTACTTTGTATATTATACTGTTCCTGCTGTCTTTGGAGCGAAGTGTGTTGTTTATGACCTAAACAACTGAAATTACAAAACACTCTGTAGCCTTGTAACACAGTAAACCTCAAATGCTGATGTGGCCACCTTCCCTGGGCCAATTTGCATGTAAATCTGCTTGTGTTGTTTTAGTACACTGATTTACCGTGATTTACCATGACTGCTGCAAGTAATTGTAATTGTTTACGCATCCCTTTGGAAGCATAAATTAAAGGCAAACATAACTCAACTGCAGCGTGTGCAAACAGGGCTTTTTTTTTTTATTTATTTATTTTTTTTGTATTGATGAATGCTTGTTTTGGTGTGTCACACTGCAGCAGAGTGCTTTTCTGACTAGTGTGCACAGAGAGCCAGTGTTGATTTTACTCAGGGGACTGCAGTAGATTTGCACAGGAAAATTTAATAAATACCACAAGATGGCCAAAACAATCCTAATCCAATTTTAATTTAAATTCAGTCTAGCTCAGCAGGAGCACAGATTTTTTTTTTGTAGATTTGATGACATTTTATAGTTTTCAAATAATATAGGAGATGCCATAAGGCCCCCAGACAGAGTGTAATTACCAAACATCTTCAAGTGAATAAAAACTTATGATGATTCTTTTGTTCACTGCAGCGATGGTGATTTTTCTCCACCATCAGGGAAAAGAAAGAGGTCAGGCATGATAGACCTCATAAGTCCAAATCATCACTGAAATGAACTGGCAAGTCCTTCGAGATCCGTGTGTCCATCCCCGTCAAAGTGTCCTTGAGCAAGACACTGAACCACTGCCTCGGTGCACTGACCCCCTTTAGTGAGATGTCGCATGAGTATGACTCTCAGCGGACTATGAAATGCAACAAATTCATGATTAAACTTTGCACACCAGGGCAGCTGCGCAAGGAACCCCCACCCCCCTCCCAACATTTTAGAGTTCGACAGCATGACCCTGGATTTATAGTTTCAGTCTGTGCCACAGCCATCTATCCATTCAAAACGTCCTTGGGCAGGACAGTGAATCCCCAACAGCTCACTAACTGTAAATCGCTCTACATGGGAGTGTCTAAAATGTAAATCATACTCCAAAAAACTGTTGCAGCCATGCACTCCATGCCTCATCATCCCACAAGGGGGAGCCATGTGAGAGGATTTTTGAGGTTATCTATTGATCACTTTTTTTTTTTTCCCCTCCTCCAGGCCTTCGCCATCTGTGCAACTTTGATGGTGAACACTGAAATTAAAAAAAACAAGCCATAGGCAAAGTTATTCTTGTCTGTAGCCCAGAACACAAAAAGCACAGGAAAAAAAAATACAGTCGTGTACAAGAACAAGTAAATCCTCAGTTGTCACAGGCTTGTTTCTAAATGCTTAAAGGTGAACTGTTGCCTTCAGGGATACATATCAAACACAATAACTTCAAAGACTCCTCTGTTTTTATCATAATCTTTTGTTGATTCATTTGAGCGTGTCATGTTGTGTTTCAAATCGCCACCATGCTTTCTCTTTCAAATAAAGACAACATCTTTTTCTGATGTTTCTCAGTACAACAAACCTGAGAAGTCTTTGTGGAAATTCTGCATTTTAAAGTTGTATTCAGCAGATCTTTCATATCCTCTGTGGTTAAAATACAACAATGAAAACATGCATTGCATTGCAGTGAAAGCAGGGGTGGAAATAAACAACAGCACAACAGCACCAACAGCCCTCCTCTAACAACCTGAAACTTCACACCTAAGATATTCTAGTGAAAACCGTCCTTTGCAGTGCACCAAACTGAAACCACAGGCAGGAAGTGGCCAGGAGTAGTTGTGCAGCTCTCTGTTCTCAGTTCAAAAGGCTGAGCCGTTTCTTCGAACTGCAGCGCAGATAGTTCTCATAATTATTAAGCCATGTGTTCGAGCAGAAATCCAAAGTCAGCAGAAAAAGAGAAAGATGACTGTACAAAACAGAGCAGATGCACGAGTCATTAAAAATATATGCGAGCCAAGAACAGAATGGAAAGCATCACAGCTCGAGGAGGGATACTTAACAAAATGGGGTTCATGGCTTTTGTTGTAATTTCTGTTATAGTAAATTTCATGTTGCATTTCATTCTTTTCTTCCCCGCTTTCTGTGTACTTCCAGCTCCGTCGATACTTGTTTTCTTGACGTGAACAAATGAGTTTTATGAAGGCTTAACGTGGATGTTTAACATTTCTCTGAAGAACTAGGATTGTCACGTATGGGATCGCTGTCCAAAAATATGATGACATATGTTACATTTCTGTTTCATGTGCAGTTAGTGTGAGGCTAGCGGTATACATATTTTACTTAGTAAAACACCAAAGTGTACTATTTCAAAATAAGTCAGTAGTGGGTTAGCCACAATGAGAATGCAGCAACAGCAGACTTGAGCAAAAACATGTTCTTGCTCAAGTCAGTACTCTATCTGTGTCTATATCTGACAAGTTCAACCTTGCATTTGTAAGAAGGCATCTTTCATAACATATTTCAAAATAATTCTGTGTGCAACGCATGCACAGCACACATTACACAGGATACAAGCCAGTTAACCAACCCAACACACCTTTAAAATAGATTAAAAAAAGATCTCAACATACCAACCAGGTAACAGAGATCAGAGCATGAATCCAGCAGCAAACCAGCAGTGGGAGCAGCTCTGACGAGTTTTGATAAACTGGGTGACGTGTTGTTAGTTGTCCAGATAATTATCAGGGAAGGAATGAAGGAAAAGAATTGAGATTGCTTCATCTCTCAGTTCAAACTAGGCCCACTCCTTTAACAGTGTCAGGGTGAGGTATGCTGCTGAATGCAACAGTAGGAGCCTGGTTAAACAAGCAGGCCTCTTTCTGTCCTACATGCCATGCCTGAAGTGAAGACCTACATACCTTTTTATCATCAGCCATCAGTGGTTCTTTAAATACCCTGCAGGGCTCTGCTCTGCTATTAGCTGACACCTCTTGCCTAGTTTCGCACACACACAATCAAAAAATATTCCTTCACCTGAATTCAGATGCAAGATTAAGGATAAATTTAGAAAACCTTTCCCTCTGTAGGCGTTTATTAAAGTCCAGTACAGAAGAAGCAGGGGCCTGTCAGATTCACTTATCAGTCATGATAAAGATATAGTGTATGTACAGAAGGCAGGGCGTTTTGCAGCTGAACTACTGCGTAACTGCACCAATATCTGCACAGCTGGAGCTGCTGTTATGCTGCTCTGCCAGCTTGCATGCTGCAGAGGACTATATGGAGTCTGCTTAACGGTAATGATGCCGCTGTTTCTAAATTGCCTCGTGCTCTTCCTGCACAGCGTACTGTATGCATTTTCAGCCATTATATTTATCAGTAACCTATTATCAGATGATGGTATTGGTCAGCAGTTGTGTACATCCCTGCATCCTCATTAAATACAGTCTGTGGCCCCTGTGTGTGAAAGTGTGTTATTTGATATGGATGTGTTGCCCTACTTATTGGGGCTCAGCAGCTCAGCCATGACTTTTAAATTCTAAATATATCTCTTACACCCGCAGGAGGAAGTGAGAATGGATTTGATTGACAGTTTTTGTTAACTGTAATGAATTTATCTCGGTTTTAACAATTTATTAAAGATTTCTCACCTCAGTATCGAGTCAAGTCAAATTTATGTTCATTGTCACAGTATGAAAAAAAGTGTATGATTGTAAAACAATGTATATTAATGATGACGATCTACAATTTTATATCCGTAAAAACAAAACAAACCAACGAAAAGGTAACACTATTTTCGCATCCTTCGTTCCTTTTATTTATTTATTTATTTATGAGCACATAAACATTAAAAAATACCATCATGACTGGAAAGGTTTGTTGACTATGCTTACTGTATGATATGTTATGTGACCGTTTTGGGCAATTTCACTTAATTAATTATATGTATTAATAAAGTATTCATTTATTTATATAGTATATTTTTTTAACCTGATGATTTTAACAAATATTTTATAATACATTTTAAGAGATAGCAGATATATATCGTAGATATACCAATAGAAATCCTTTGAAAACTTTAAAGTAAGAATAAATATGTTCTGAGTTTGTCAGACCAAAGAAGAAAGGGTTATTAACCACCCTGACAAATTTGAATGGTACAAAAAATACTGACAAGTTTATGATATTAGGGATCAAAATCAGGTAATAATAATAATAATAATAACTTTATTTATATAGCACCTTTAAGAAACCTCCTTTAAAGAGTTTTTTAAAGTGCTTTACAGAGCAGTAGACCCAACAAATTGACAGAATCAAAGAAAATAAAAGAAATGATAAAAGGACAATTAATAAACATAGAAAATGAATAGATACAAATTAAAAATAGAGTAAAGAGATAAAAAATAGAAATAAAATAAATACAAATAGATACAAATAAAGAATAAATACACACAAATACTCACAATAAGGCCAGTCTGTAAAAATGATCACCTCTAGTTTTTAACCTCGACCTTGGATCAAACCAGAAGTGTCCTGCCCGAGTTGGCTCACGGGGGGTTAATGTGTCTGCAATATATTTAGGAGCCAGACGTTTGCGGGCTTTAAAAGTGATCAGTAAAATCTTAAAATCAGTCCCAAAACGCACAGGGAGCCAGTGCAGTGAAGCTAAAATTGATGAGACGTGACGTCGTCTGTTATCACACGATCAATACTTCTTACGGCAGTTGCCCACAAATCTAGAAGTAGAAATGAAAAACCAGATATCATAGAGAGACGGGGAGATGTGATATCGTTTGTAGTATTGTGTATACGGCACACAGTTTAACACAGTCTCTTCCGGAAGGCCTACAAGGTCTTACATTCTGTGGTTCAAGCAGGATGACAGATAAGCAGTAGTCTACAATGAGCAGTAGTCTCTCTGCTAGATTTGGCCTCAGCGTGTCATCGAGCCACCCTTTAGGACCGCCCTGAACTGAAAACTGATGAAAAACTGTTTGAACCTCTAACTCCACATTTCAGTAATATATCGTTAAAATTTCTTACATTTAAATTAAACTGATATACTTGGAAGGGCCTGACTGTCAGTGTCAGTGAGTCAGTGAGTTTCCCGCCCTCCTTGTACCTTTCTGGCGTAGCATTGCAGGTGCTGTTTCTGATCATTTCTGTCAAATTCCAAAGAATGACGTTCATACTGAGTTCACACTATGACTGATCTGCCATGTAAACGTGAGGAAACCAGCAGAGTTTGAACTAACTGCTTTTTTTTTGTGTCATTCTTGCACCACCAGTATTTCTGTCACCTCATTTGAACCACAGAATGCAACACCTTGTAGGCCAGCCGGGAGAGACTGTGTTAAACTGTGTGCCGTACACACAATGCCACAAACGATATCACATCTCCCCGTCTCTCTATGATGGTGTTTTTTCACTTCTTCTTCTGGATTTGTGGGCAACTGTCGTAAGAAGTATTGATCGTGCATAACCTGACCCTTACAGAAAGCGATGCAAGAAGATTTAATGTTGATTATGAAATGCAAGAAAAACAAAACAGACCGAATGCATCCAGAGCTGCTATTGTTGGTCAAGGTCAGCATGTGGACATCTGGTAAAGGGATACTGCTGCTGTTCAAACTGGCACAAAAATAAGCTGTTCCCGAGTCTGGGTGGTGGGTGGGCTGGTGATGTGTAACTTAGAAATGATTCACCTGGAAGCTGAAAAGTTTAATCTTAAGAATCTATTTATCGCTTTAGTCACACATAAAATGAACCAAGCCTTTGCTTGTTTTCAATTTTCATATGTAAAATTATTAATTAGTTTATTTAAGTAATTTATAAACACCACTCACGCTCTGCCAACCTGTGATGAGCTTTTTAATTGTTTGGATTCAATACCAAATTACTTGTAATAAAAAATATTGATAATGGAAACAAACATTGGTTGTAGGACCTTTTTGAGCACCAGCCTGCTTATTTTTTTACTTTACTTTTTATGGCCCAGAACATCTCAGCCCTTTAAAATGCCACTGCGGTGCCATGTGACCTCACATTAAGCGTGCCTTTGGGGGAGTTAACGGTGACATTTACAAAAGTTTTTTTGGCAGGGTTCACTCACATAAAATTGCTCACTATCATATATTTTTTAACAGCTTTTGATAAGGACAATATTTTCTATGGGATGTTGAAGGTCTTTAGGAAATGACATTTTTACTGACCTAAAAAGGTGCTGTTTGTCCTATCAGCCTTTCATGTGCCATCACAGAAAAAGCTGAGTAAGCAAAGCACTTCATAGCCTGAAACACTGGAAGATACGTTATTTCTTATTCACCTTTATATTCTGCAGCGGCGATGATTTAAAAGCTTATACAGTCCTAAAGCTTGATTCTTTGCTCGGCACTGTAGCCTATAATTTCTATGACAGATTAAATAATGTATTTTACATTGTCAGGAGTTATATTTCCACATGGACCCCTTATTACGGAGTCATCGGTACATTATTTAAAGCCGATTTTATATTGAAACATATGAACATCGTGCTCGTACATGAGCACATGGAGAGTTTTTGTGATCTTGTATTAGAGATTTCTGTATTTATGTTTTTGTCAGGGCTCTTCTCACCATTTTGAGGTGTTTGGTGCTCAGCTGGGAAGAGGCTGTGTATCAAAATGTGACTGCAATCATTGTCAACTAATGAACTCAATTATGGACTTTCAGTAAACAGCTCATGTTTTATCCCAGACTTGATCCCAAACTGACGACTTTAAAGTAATAATCAATAAGATTTTCAAAAAATGAATCTGCTTTTTCTCCAAATCCACTGAAAGTATCTGAATTCTCAGTCTTTCAAGTGGCCCTCAAACATGCAAGGGACTTGCATGAATAAAATGAATCGTACTGCTTGTGATTCTTATTCTCATATCTTATTGATATCACCCTCCCTGTTTATTATATTATTAGAGGTAAAGAGTAATAAACAACTTAAAGTGGAGCCGGCTCCTGCACGGAGAAGTGTTGTGACACTGAACAAAGTTTTGTAAGAAAATGAATGCTTGTACAGCTTAACTAGAACAACACGCTTAATAATATTTATGGGTACAGTCTATACAGCCAATTGGTTGTGTGTCTTAACTTCAATATGAAAAAAGAAAACATTGTAATTTTGATTGTTATAACATATTGAGCCTGGAGCCACTACAATAAAAGACAATGAGGAAGGAACTCCTCAATTATACAATGAGGCTTTTTTCAGTCCATTCACCTTTTTGCAATTTACTGTAAGAAATTAAATTTTAAGGAGAAATTGTATTACAGCTAGCTATTTTTAGAAAAATGTTGGTATGAGGTCATCAGCATCTGACTTTTCATCTACAGTAAATGCTTCCAAATGTTAGCAAATGTTCCCCATGGCAATCATTAAAATTTCATCTCACCTGAATACAGAAGCCCAGTGGCTTTCCCGCTCTCATTCCTATTACACTACTAAGTTATTAAAGAGGTGTATTTTCTACAACTATTGAGCAATTTTACACTCTGATCAGAAGAACAGTGACTTTCAAGTTTCACCGACCTCCAAGAATGAGTGTGACGCCTCTGTCTCATGGCTCCAGTCCAATTGGGGGCTCCTTTTATCTCGCCAATCACCCACTGTTTGACAAAAGCATTGATTCAACTCCCTTATGCTCCCATAATGAGATGCATTTTAAGTGCTATGCTTTTTGATCATTAAGACATTTTTATCTCCATGATCCAAGCTACTGGTCTGAGGATCAGCAGCTTTTCAACATCTAGGCTTTCTGTCAGTTCGTTTCAGTATATTTATCATTCTCCTCTCTTGCCCTAATGAATAATAAAAACTTAACTCTTTACGGGCTCTGAGCTGACTAAAAGCATTTTGTATTCAAGACCTTGAATCGTAGCTGATTAACTGAAACAGGTTTTGTGTGAAAGGCAGAACTAGAAATATTGGTAATCAAGGATCTAATTGTACTGTAAATAAAACGCAGACAAATAATGGAGGCCGGTTTTCAAATAAAGGCGACATAATAGACGGGGGAGGGCAGAGCACAGTTCAAAAAGCCCTGTAAACAATCAACAAACTGTGCATATTCATCATTTTCAGGCTCATAACCAACAGCAAATGACGCAGGATCATTATTGCTTAGGAACCTCAAACATTAGCGCTGTATGCGCTTTTGATCTCTGACCACTTTCTAAGCACATCCATACATTCGGCAGCCTTGATATCAGCTTTGCTTTTACAACCACTTTGTGAGTTCCCAGCAACAGCAGATAACCCAATAAACGCCCACAACCGGAATTCATTCTACAGGTGTGTGCCTTGGAATTGTTCCCAGTAGAGGGAGAAGTTTGACACATTGACCCCGAGCTTACAAATTTAGATTGGAAATGACTCTTGGTTTCTAAGTTTAGCAGACTCAGACAAAGCTGGGTGTCACCACATGTTCTCTTGCTGAAATATTAATTGCACGTGTTGGCAATGGGAGTAAACTGCAGAGCACTTTGAGATGGAATTACAGGAAAGTTTCCATTTGGTACGCCTCTACAAAAAGAATTGATGTGATCATTAGAAAACTGATTAGTTGGTATGGGCGGGGAGCCAGGGGCCGAAAATCTATTTCGCCTCCATGGCTTTCATACTGTCGTCTAGTTTTCTTACAGATTTCTGTCCTCTAACACTTGTTCTTTGGACTCAGGTCACTTGTGATAAGACTGCTGGCCAAATGTAGAAAATTATCTTTTCAACATGGCAAACTTCTTTGTATGAATGTGTCACTGGGAATAAAATGAGTGCAGCTTTGTTGGAAGCAAAATCACTCTTCAAATAGCAATATGGTGGCTTAGCAGCCACTGAACTCTTCTGTCTGGATGGGAGAATTATGTTGTTATTTTTTTTCCTCCACCACAAATATAAGGAAGCTTATAGGTTCATGCTCTGGGTATTAACAGAGGGATTAGTGGAGGATGCTTCTGGGACGCTCAAGTCCATGAAGCACAGAGCCGCAATCACTTCATTGTTGAGATATCTACTTGATGCAACACAATTAACTACTTATTTCAAATGCACAGAGGGAAGATGGAAGCAGATTTAAGTGGCAATCATTCTTTATGCGTCGTGTCTAACCTGTTGTGGCTGTGCACAGCCCTGTGCGAGACATAGTCTCTTCTGTTCTGGACCAAAACAAATCTGCTGATAAGCCTAGTCTTGCTGCTGCAAGATGTTGGACAGATAAACTGTGAAATTGTACAAATTAGTTGCGTGAGCTATGGCAAGCCTTGCTCTTTCTACTGTGTTCAACTAAATGAAAATAGTGCGGCCTGTGTACAGTTGATTGCCAACAACATACTGTAATTGATAGAGCCCATTAGAGCACAGATCAATGAAATGCAATGGAAGAAAACAAGCTAAATATTTTACAGTCTACAGCTCAATTACTCAAGTACAACTCTAGCTGTACTTGTACTTTACTTGGGTATTTCCGTTTTATCATACTTACACGTCTACTACACAACAATCCAGTGGGAAACGTGACTTCTCAGATTAAGTGTTTATGTAAAAAACACGTGATAGTTTTATAAGTGACAATGCCAAAACCAGTGGGTTTGATGACCCTTTTGACTTCATAAAAACAGTGTCTAGTTGGGCCAATTGTCATGTTTCAGATATCTATGTTCTGTTAGCAATGCTGCTAAAGCGATTTTCCATCCAAACTTCTCAGAGTGTTTCAACAGTTTTAACTTTTCAAGGCCCAGAGGCATAAAACTCTCCAACATTTCACGAAAAAGCAAAGATTAGAGAAAAGTTCACTTTTTACCCCGGTTTTTCCTCTCTCATTAATCTCATCATCCTTCAGGTCTATCCTGTGACTCTTTGGAGAGATTAGTAACCACTGGATTAAACTACCTAACTGTAAAGTAGTTAAGACTAACTACACACCGAGCAGCTGCGACAGTAAAATGCTGCATACACATTAATACAGTAAATCAGTGCTGACAATCTAAAAATGTAATGTGTAACAATATATCGGTTATAGGAGCCAATGTTTCTGCAGAACTACTCTTAAAATGACACTTATATATTTGACTGATAATAGTATTTTAAGGTTGTGATATTGGCGCTTTTTCTGTGGGTCTGAGTGCTTCTTCCATCACTGGTGCATCATGTTTATATAGCACTGCAGCAGAACAGCAGGTGATAAAGGTTTAAAGTGTCTGGCGTTGCTGATGTTGTCACTTCCCCTTTCTCATAAGTTCTAAGGAAGTTGAGCGTATGCGATTTCATCATTTATGATAAATCAAGAAGGGGAAGCAAAGTAACGGCCACATTTTGAATCACTAACCTCCTCTTTTCTCCCCCGTACCTGCCCTTCAAAAGGCCGTTGACGACATTCAGAGCAGCTCTTGTCTACGCTGCCCGTGTTTGCGCTCTCTAACAACAAAAGCACTCTCACACTTTGTTCATAACAGCCATGTCAATTGAACTTCAAAGTGGCCTTTCCCGGTGAGCACAAAGCAGAAGGACCCGCTGATGGCCAGTTTATTTTCTGCGTAATATCACACTAAAGTATGGTGGCTCATATAAGGACTCGAGCAGGTTTTTGAAGCCCAGTTTCAATTAATATTATCAGTTTTTTTTTTAATAATTAGTACAAAAACAATTCACTGTTTCTCACATATTTTATTCTTGGCGGCTCCATGGAACACTAAAACACTGCTTTAAAATGCTCACTAATGTAATTCGTTTATAGTTAGCAGCTCCATTAAACATTACAGCCCAACCTCTCTATTTAGCCTCTGGGATACTTAACAGGAATCAGTGAGAGCAATAAACTATATCTATTTTGGTAAAATAATGTATTAATTTGCAAAATTGTAAAAAAAAAAAAAAAAAAAAAAGAAGTCATGAATGCTTTTATGGAGTGTTTTGATAGCAAGAGAGGAACCTACATAATTCTGTTTCTGATATTTGAGGCCTGATACAACATCGGCACAGCAATAAATCTTTCTACTTCTTGCTTGTATAATGTATGATTCTATTCCTGCTGCTTCAGTAAGCACACAGACTGCTGCTCTGCAGGCTTTTCTCTGTACTTCAATGCTGTGCATCGGAGCCATGTCCTTATTCTGTTTTGTATGCTCTGTCACAACTATCATCCTGTTACATCAGTTTAGACTTCATTTCCAGTGTCCCAAACTCTGAAAAGCACCTCACAGTTGTGGGTCTGTTGCTGCCATTCAACAACCTACACCATTCAAACCACTACTGCTGGGAAAATCCTCTTTTACACCTTTATACATTCATGTTATACAAACATACATACAACACCTGCCACGAATATCCACCTTTGTTTATTTGGTGCATTCAAAAGCAGACATAGTACACCAGAAAGAATGAATCAACTGTGTTTGCTGCCACAGACGTCATCAGTGCCTCCTACAGTGCTACAAAAATGCTGAAAAATAAGTTAAAATTAGACTTAAAACTAGTGCAAGTCAATGTATTTTCGTCATAGTTACAGCAATGATAATTTGGGATACTGTTAGGAAATGATTGTGTTCTGATGCGTCTGATTCATCTATCCACCCTGACCTCCTCCCTATGCAGTCACTGTATAATAACATAACCTTACTTAGTCATTTTCTGCTGTCATGCATAATTACTACAGCTGCTGGAGGGCTTTGTCACATCAATATGAGCAAATTTGCTGATGAAAATGCTGTCATTCACTGATCACACTAAGGTCACGTACTCTGTGTTCAAGGAGGCTTAATCAGCCTGGGGGGTGATATAATCTATATAGAATATATGAAAAAAATAAAATATATGGTGGAATTTTATGTTTAGTCAACTACCTTTACGCCAGCAGACTAAATAAATAAATAAGGAAAGTAGTCGGGGTACATTGGGGAATAAAATATACAGAAAATATAACTGAACCTTTATATTTTCACTCAGCAGTAAGTGAACAATGTGAAAAATGGTGGTGGGGGGGTGCCAGTATTTCTAAAATCATGGTTATGGCCTCGCTCCACCTCTTCCTTCCTTAGACTGATAATAATTCTTGCAGCTTGCAGTTAAAGTTATTAACTAAATGAAGAAATGTTCAATGATCCAGCCTTGCTTTATATTACACATTCAGTCCTGTGTATAAGATTTTCCTTTGGCAGTGGAGACAACTTTAATAGACTAATGTGAAAAATAATATTCCGGCCCTGATTTCATTTTAGATGATAAGAAAAAGTAAAATATGGAATGTGAAAGTGTAAAATGGGACCCCGTCTCCATTTCTCTTTTGATTTGCTCCTCTGTCTCTAGCCAAGAGGGTGAACTGTCTCTGGCTAATTACTGAAACAGGGTTGTCCTGCAGTGATGAAATATCACCAAGCGTTACAGTAAAGTTTGTGCTCAAACAGCATCTTAGAAAATCCCTTATGTCATTCCATAAAACCAGCTGTCACAGTGGAACACACCAGCTTGCACAACACACTGCAATCGTCTAAATTTATGTGCTGAATACAAATGTGACGATTTAAGACGGGAGCATGTGAAACCAAAACTCAAACGTATGCTCTTTGTGGTTCAAAAGGGTTGGAAGGAGTTGAAAGAAGGTTTTTAAATAAGATCAATAGCAGGGTTAAGAAGTGACAGACATGATAAAGGGAACAAATATCTAATGAGGAACCATGTCAGACAAAATATCCAAAACATACACATGAGAATCAAGTGTTTAAGGACTAAGCTCAAGTGAAAGCGCCTCAAAGTGATTTACATACATTAAGCAACATCAAAAGGACTCTTTCTACACCTCTGAGTCATTATTATTTCAAAACCTCTTTCCACTCGCTTTGTGAAATTGACAACTACTACGTGCGCTTTCGCCAATTTCACCAGTTCAACAGAAATTTGACTTTAATGTTGTGATAATAAACAGTAAATACAAAAAGGCTGATGGTCACTGACTTAGTTTTTTCTGCCGTGATGTGCAACAGAATGACGTAGGAAGTTTCAACAGTCCTCTCTGAATAAACCACATGACATATCTTTTTATTATTGTGTATATGGCTTTCCAAACACCGGGCCTCTGTTTGGATAACCATATGGCTGGCCCTGCTGCCCTCACATGCTGTGAAGGGAAGGACTGCTCTGACAGCAGGTCGTCTCTTTTGTGTCAAATGCCTGTTCTCTCTGTCTCATAATAAAGAGGCGTCCGTGTAGAAGCAGTGGGCACGGATAACTAAATATGATCTAATAACCTACGATCACACAGGGTTGGCGGACCGTCTACACCATTCATATTGCAAAAAGGCCAGCTGTTACCAGGGTAACCATGTTTGGTGAGCGTGGGAGATAAATTGCAACAGTATCTCCCCTAATAATAATTTGCGTTGGATGTTTAGATTATCATGTAAATAGGGGGAGGTGCCGGGCGACAGCAGGTAGGAGCTGAAGGCTGGTGAATAGAGGAGACCAAATAAAACAGTTGAGCAATCACCACATGTGGGTGGTGCCAAGATACGCACAGTGGAACAAGGTGAGACATTTGAACCAGTTTCTTTTGGTGATCATCAAAATAGAGAGCTGGGAGGAAGTGTTGCTCAAATTTGTGCTACTTCTTCGGTTTCGTCACATTTCTTTGGAGGTTAGTAAAACGCTGACTTCCCCCTGCTTTGTCACTGGACTATAAGAGTTGTTGAGTTCAGTCACACGGTTCACTTTCATGTGGTGCAGCTCAGCATATAAAGGGTAAGATACTAGCTTTTTAATTTTTCCATCACAAGTTCCTTAAAATATACTTTCTCTTTGTGCATGCTTTTGAGATTCCACCTCTTTATTTTGTATTTACTCTGTAATAAGATGCATGAAGTAGATACAGACATTACATTGTTTTGATGACAAAAGCATGTAGTGTAGCTGTGCCAGCTAAAGCTTTGAGACACTCATTTCCCTGCTGTAGTTAAGTCATTATGTTTATGAGGGTCATCATTTTCACAGCATGTCCAGTATTTGTGCATTTACTGAAAACAGTGGCTGCGAGTTAATGATAAAAGCATCATTGTACTGTATTTACGACATGGAGAAGACAATAACACAGCATTACGGTTTGTATACAAACCCATGTGCTGGACCGAAACACTGGCTCCTCATTAAGAGATAATTCAGCTCCACAATAAACTCTGAAGTATGGATATAGAAAGAAATTAAGAGGGGAAAGAGAGGAGGAAAAAAAGGAACTAGAGTTTATCTCTGGTTTCTTTCTGTTGTCTTCCAGCTTGTAGGCTAGAATTTAATGTATAAAAAGTATAGCAGTGCATTCTTAAGTGTCAAATGGACACGAGGTCGAAAGACTGTGCTGTGCAGTGTGGTAATCTCTTTCCATTCTCTCTTATCAGCAGAGCTCAAAGCCCTTGAGGGAACGACGAGCGTTGGTTTATCGTTGGGGACAGGAAAACCACGCTGTCTCACTGGGTTTGTTCCAGGCCACTGACCCAATAAGAATCCTTCGTCTCGTGTGGTTCTGACGGCCTGACAGATCAAACCTCCTTGTGCTGCAGTGTATTCATTCCCTCCAGAGTCAAGGACATAATGTGACACGTCTCCATCTCTGACTGACTGATTTACAACCGAGGCCACCATGCAGCGATGCCACACTGGGCTGTGTCTGTCTGTCTACATCATTACCTTTGTCCTGGGATTCCCGGCCAATGTCCTCGCCTTCTACACTTTCTGCAAGAAAGTGCGGCAGAAGCCCAGGCCGATTGACATCCTGCTCCTAAACCTGACCATCTCTGACCTCCTCTTTCTCCTCTTCCTGCCCTTCAAGATGCAGGAAGTGATGGACAACATGCTCTGGGAAATGCCCTATGTCCTCTGCCCACTGTCTGGCTTCGTCTTCTACATGACCATCTACAACAGCACCTTCTTCCTCACTGCGGTCAGCGTTGAGCGCTACTTGGGTGTGGCTTTCCCCATCCAGCACACCCTAAAGCGCAGACCTATATATGCTGTCGCCGCCAGTATCTTCTTCTGGATTTTCTCCATCCTGAACCTGAGTATCGTGTACATCGTGCCTTTAATCAACCCTGATCACTCTCATCACTCTCAGAGTCCCACCTCCCACAATAATGTCTCAGCCACCACTGCCCCTGCTGAAGTAAGGAAGGTGTGCTATGAGAATTTCACCGAGGCTCAGCTGAACGTCCTCCTGCCTGTGCGTCTGGAGCTCTGTATTGTACTTTTCTGCATCCCTTTCCTCATTTGCAGTTTCTGCTACATCAACTTCATCAGGATCCTGTCGAAGCTGCAGCACCTCGACCACCGCCGGCGCAACCGAGCCATTGGCATGGCTTTAGGAACACTGCTGGTGTTCGCTTTATGTTTCGGCCCCTATAACGTCTCGCACGTTGTCGGTTTTATTACATGGAAAAGTCCTAACTGGCGAGACAAGGCCCTGCTCTGCAGCACCTTTAATGCCTGTCTAGACCCTCTTATTTTCTACCTGTCGTCCTCTGCTGTGAGGGGGACTGTGGGTAGTATGTTGAAAGGGGCTAAGAGTCGCCTAAACAGGTTCATATCCTGCCCTGCGTTCTGCTCCATGGTAGGAGGAAATAGCGAGTCTTCAAAAGAGAAAGGAAGCAGTACCAATACTATCTGAGCTGACTAAAAGGAAGCTGTGAGCAACTGCTCCAGTAATTTATTTCTTTACCCCAGCAATCAGGAAATGAATGATATATTTATATTTTTACATGCAGGAAAAAGTTTTACTAAATACAGAGAAACATCTCTCTAATGGACTCCCTATTCACAAATGAATCGAGATAGGAAAATCCCTGTCCCTGTTTTGAACTGCCACATGCAAATGAAAAATATTCATTACACAACAGCAAGACTTTAGAAGATCTCCGCTAATGCAGTTGCAGGTTGTTGTGGACTGCTGCTGCGATGGAGACACCAACAAAATAAATATCCAAGCAACAGCTTCGGACGTCATCTCTAAGCAATAAGAGATAAAGCTTTCCTACCTGCTTTAACCACAAGCAGGATATGTCGTCTGTTTGTAGCAACATGCCCATTGTTGTCACATATTGTGGAAAAAAAAAAAATCACGAGAGAACTGCAAAGTGTGAGACGTGAAAGAAGGTTCAAGTGTGTTGAAAATGACTTTGTATTGGTTGCTTTTCATGTGTATATAGCTGTGACCATTCTCACGCAGATTTTTGTTAACAGCACTTTTTATTCATGTTATTTGACTGGAAGCAGATGTTGTATATGTCATATGAGATACACCTGTTGGCCACTTCATTAGGTATATGATGCAATACAACAACCCCGCCGTGAATGATACTTTTATGAAGTTTACAATTTGTCAGTTTTTGTTGACGCTGTTAGAAAGGTCATAAATTTACTTTATGTTTATTACTGAGGTCATAGTAGGTGATGATTGTAAAATTATTAAAAATTATGGCCGTCTCATGTGTGTAAACACGGTGGCCATAATATCATATCAACACCTTTCAATACAATTCAGTTCAACACAGCAGACTACAGCCTGAATAATGAAGATATACTGTTGAATTATTAATTAAAAATGCCTATTTATATCAGATCTGTTTTATTTGATCACATTAGATTGTACCTAATGAAGTGGCCTGTGAGTGTATGTGGTACTAAAGTAGCATGTATATAGTATGAATGGCAGAGACTGTAATTATATAACACAGAACAATATTTTCATATGCAACTCATATAAACGTATTTTACATAATTCTTGACTAATGTGTTATTTTGTACAGGCTGCGTTTTGTCTGAGTGTGTGCGTGCGTGAGCATAGGTGAAAAGAGGAAGGAAGGAGAAAGGAAGAAGGAAACTGACCACGATACACTGTTTTCATAAACAACTGTTAATGTCATTAATGGCAGCGAGGCAAAAGGTGTGTTTGTGTGCGTGCCGGAAAGGGGGAGAGATAAGGAGAAGGTCGGAAGAGAGACAAACCTTCCATGCAAATACAAAACAGAGTTTAGATGTGCTCACCAGATCATCACATGAGATATGAAGACCTTTTCTTATATAATGACGTTCATAAAAGTGGTTTAAAATAAAAATGAGGATTATGAGTGAGCAATGGCAAGGCTATTGAGCAGGAAAAAGCCTTTTTTGACATCACTAATCTGGTTATATTATATATCCCTCATCTTGCTCTAAATTTAATGGTCATTATTGCTGGCGTTTGGCAGTCTTGGCAGCGTGGGCGGGCATACATTTAAAATGAACTTCCTCCAACACGTGAATCAAGATCTCACCCCACACGCCGCACACATAAACAATGGCATCACACAAGCAAAAGGCTGGCATCGACCGTAATCCTGTTTTGTGAGGATTAGGCCTTCCCTGGTGGTTGAGCTGATCACTGTATCTGTTTGACAGGTGGATCATGCATGAAGTATTCGTTTTGACACACAGACTTGAGTGAATGACTAAGATGTGCGGACTACCAGCCAGACTGACACAATGAGGAAATCCAAAAAGCACGCTACAGCGATAGAGTTACAGAGAGAAACGGCTGATGTGCAGAAAGAAATTGGCATTGCATCAATGTTTAGAGGGTGTAAAGTACGCGAAAGCCGAGAAGAATATAGAGCAGGAGGCTTAAATATGGCAGAAAGTTTCAAATATCAGATGTTAAATGCGAATGAGTCCTCATTTTTCAGCACTGACTCCTGATTTGTGTGACGTTGTTTGTCAAAGGTTGGTCTTCTGAGGTGAGGGGGTCTCCTTTTTTTGTTTTCTCTCTCTCGTATTTCATTTTGTGTTTCCTGGAAGACAATAATTGGTTGTTGCGTCAGTGTTGACTTTTTCCTAACAATGTGTGATAGGTTACAAGGATAAAGCAATAAGAAAAACAGGCCTGCGCATGTGTGTGTGTACATGATGTGTTTGCCAAAGGCAGAGGAGAATATTGTACTCACGTGGCCGACATCATTTTCCCTGCAGGTAGAAATGTTTGACTGCTGTGGAGTGCAAGATCACATGAATCAAATATTGTTTTTTTTAAATAACTTCCTGTAATTCTTGCTAAGAGGCTCGCTCACTCACCTTCCAATAAAAACACGACTGTCATCGCAGAGAGGAAACACATCTTGAGAATATTCAAGTATCCAATCAGCTCGTTAGGGGAAGTGTCTGCAAAACAGAGCAAAGAAAAAAAAAGGCAAACACTGATTAGCACTGACTTATCATGTTATTGAGCACGACAGGAATTAAATCAGGAAGGTTGAACTGGCTTTGGTTGATGGACGTTCGCCTCCTCCCTGGGAGGAGAGGTGTTTAAACATTGATTGGGAAAATCATTAATTTGTTCAAGTATGCAGTATTGCAGGCAAGCTGTTGCCTTGGAATGATCAATGTCTGACCCACATTAACAGTCAAGTAGGGCAAATACTGAACAAGCGACTTGTGGTTGTGAGGTTGTGCTGTCCCTGAACTCTGTGTCACTGTTGAAAGACGTTGCGTATAGACATGCGAGGTGAAAAGAAGTTTGGGTTGTCTAGAGTTCAAAAAGTGAAAATCCTGTTAAAGCCCAAAGTTTCGATATATAAAAATGACCTGGTTGAATCATTAGTGAGGTGTTGTGCAACTGTGCTAGGAAATATTTGATTGATAAGTCTGTGCCCATAAAAACTTAAAGCTGCTACTATTAATAATAGAAGAAATGCCAACGTGTAATTTCATGTAATGTGCTCATTGTTTTTCGGTTTCCTTGCCTGCAATGCCACTATTTTAGTTTATCACCATCCTACATTTCCCTCAGGCGTTGGTGGAGGCCATAGCTAGAGCTAGAAGGAGAGTAATTATTGGATTTACATTTGTCAGGTGGCCAAAAACACAACTCCAAATGATTGCTAGTGTAGCTCCGTAACTGCTGGGATGTGTAAATTAGCAACCCTGGCTCGCGAATTTTGCTATTTAAGGTGATAATGTCAGTGTGATTGCAGGTTTAGTGAAAAAGTTAACTTCCAAGGAGTATATCTGCAGGCTGACACTTAGTAGAAACCTGACGATGCAGTTAAAATCAGTCTGAGACGTGTTGGGTGCAGTGTTTTTATTCCTACAAATTGCAATGACGTGTTCTACATTTATTACAGCAGTGACTTATACCTCTGACAGGCTTCTACTTCAAAGCAAACATGGGTATCGTGATATTTAGAGTAATTTGTCATACCAGACTGACAGAAGAAAAAACATGATTTTTTCTGAAGCAAAGTTAAATAATTAAAACATTTTTATTTTGAGGAACATTTAGGATATCATTAAAAGAAAACTTCCAAATGGAAATTTAAAATGGTAAAAAAATAAATATTTCACAGCCAGTGACTTTAATGCTTCCAAGACAAATTTGTACTGTATAAAATTATCATATTTTGAAAATGAATTGATTCTCCGTATTTATTTACCCCAAGTGAAGGAAGCAGTCAGAGCCGTGCTCATGGCAGGGTGGTCCTGGACCTCACATGTGTAAGTAATTCCCGCGTCCAAAGACTGTTTCAGTGGGAGGAAAAACACACTGAAGAGGTAAGCTTCCTGGCTGTGGTTGTCAATCACCTGGAAACACTTTGGCTGGCTCACTGTTAAGCTCACCAACCAATCTGAAGACAGCAGGGCTCCGTCAGTCCAGTGCTCAGAGAGGTTACCGTGAGAGGTGACTGCAGGAAGGGTGCAATTGGTGACTGACAGGCGATCGATATTGGTTGCAGTGCTCTGGTGGGTCCAGGTGAGGGTTAGCTCTCTGGGGTGAAATCCCCCGGTGAGACAGAGGAGAGCCCACTGACCAGCGTGTGGGTCTGGGGGGATCTGGAGGAAAATTTTGGGAGCAGAAGGTGGTGCTAGTGGTGGAAAAAAAATGAATCAGAAACAAAAATAACACATCAGATGAGATAATTCAGACTGGTAAATTGGGTCATTGCAGCATCAAATTATAAAAGACGGCTATGAAAATAGGACAGCAGTACGAGAAGAGCAAATGTAGTGGTATTAATCACATCACAGCCATTTATGTAAAAACAAGGACGAATTAAGAAGAAATATGTTGATGAAAAGTAAAAAAAATAAATAAAAAATAATAATTTTTCTGTTTTGCTACTCTTAATTATCTTTTCTCCTAGTGCTTTTCTACCATTAGTAATATACATAATTACCATTTGCACTATAAAACAAATGTTACAAAATGTTTTGCTTCAACAAATAAAAAAGCCAGTATTGTAAAGTGAATTGTAAAAAAAAAAAAAAAAAAAACTAATTAAAATGGTATAAACTCGGGTAAATCTGAATAAAACAGTTAAGAATAAAAGCATGCAATATCACTTGTTATTTGGTGGAGGCAACGTTGCATCCAGAACAAATCAAAAGAAAGCTTTTCTTCCGCATGAAGGATTTCCACATAATAATTTGACCATCCCTCCCTGCCTTGTTTTCTGGTGAGTTTCAATTCCCTGGGCAAGATCGATACAAGGCACTGCGCATGGTGCCGGGGTGATTATTTCTAGATCTGTCATGAAACTGTTCAGGCAAAAAGATGAACTCTGAGGGAATTTCACGACTTGAATTTTTATAGATTGATCCTGGCCCTTTCTTTTATGGTGATGCATGGTCCACACCGGCGCTCGTATCGAGCTAAATGCCGTGAATCTGGTGCTCAAAAGATACAAATGAGACATAATTACAAGCAACATAACCCAAGCATGAATTTCTGAAACAAGCAATTTGTCTCTCACCTAAGATGACCAGCTCGGTGCCGTTGCCCCACTCTGGGTCTTTCTGCAGGACGTTCACCTCGCAGTAATACCACCCAGAATCCTCCGGTGCTACCTCAGCGATCACCAGGGAGGAGGTTTGATTTTTCACCAGAACGTTCTGCCTGGATGACTTTAGGATGAGCTGCTTTTCCGACTTCATTTTGAACCACTGAACCCCATACTTGAGGGATTCAACTTTGAAATGACAGGACAGGGTTGCCGTTTCACCCCGCATCACACTGAGCGAGGGAGGGTACTGTCTAACTCTCAGTCCCTCTGGGGTCGCTGTCAGGGCTAAAGACAGAGCCATTAATACAATGTGTCATACAAGGAACTTTTAAAAAGTGCAGAGCAGACCTGCAGGTCAACTACAAATACTTTAGTATATTATGCAGTTGGGAACAAGGCTTTCCAGACAAAGGCAACCAGAAACGAAAAGAACCAGAAAAACAAAATTGGTAGCCAATTGAGTATAATTTTACATCCACCAAACCATTCACTGAACGGCTCCCAATGTGACAAACCTCACCAAACACAAAATACTGTTTTTAAAGACTGAGCAAATACTAATACAGATGCACTCGAGTACAAAAGATTTCAAAAGCTTTGGACTATCTGTTTGATTGCGGTGTGATGAAGTGATCATTTAAGTGCGATGATGAAATACTGCAGATAAGATAAGCAAAACACTAATTTGCTCACAAACAGGACCGCAGATGACAAAGAAGACCAGTAAACACAGAAATAACAGTCCGAAAACAAGTCGCATCTCGTCTACCTTCTGCTTTTATTGATTAAAAGAGGACAGTAAGCAAAGCTTTTGTACGGATAAGCAGCATGTTGTGTCTACATTGCATCAACACTGATAACTTACATGAAAACATATTGTTTCTTTCAAAAATGATGTATCTGACAAGCTCAACAGAGACGGTTAAATGCTAGTAAATGAACCCGTGTGACAGTTTAGACAAAACCGACGCATTTTCTAACATGACTGACTCGTATTCAGACTGACCTGGTACTTGGCCTGCAAACAAAAGAAGCAAACACAGCTGAGGCAGTTTTGCCATGCTGCTGTTGTTCCCCACTCCAAGCTTGAGTGGTGAAATAATTTCTCAGGCACTCTTAAATCTGAAGCTTGCTGTGCTTTAAAATGTGATGGTGTCAGCTTCTTTTTTTTTTAGTGTGTGTTGTTGCAACTATGGTTAGAGGTGATGGTTCATTAATAGGTCATTCTTCAACAGAAACCTGAATCTCGGAGACTGTCGGGGTGAAAAAACTACATATGTCAGTGTCTTGGCAAACAAATAGGAACTCTGTCTGCATGCTGACAGAAACCACAGTGCAACAGTAAACAAGTGCTGCTGCCGTTACTCTACAGTTTGTTCTACAGGAGTGCAGAGGCTCTTTAAATCGTTTGACTTATAAGATTTGTACTAAAAGGATGTTTTTACAAAAAGCCTTAGGCCACTGAAAGTTTGTATTTCTAGTCAGCTAACTAAGAAACAGCTGATTATGATGATAAAGCATTTAAGTAAACACAAATCTAAAAAATCAGATTCAGCTTGGGGGAAATGTCGGCCTTCCCTCTAAACTCTCTGTAAGTACATTTTGATTGCAGGTACTTAAAGGAGAATTACGTAATGTTTTTTTTTCTTTCTTTTTGTAATTCAAAGGCACAAGAATAATAGAAAATTGTTCCAAATAAAAAGGCAGTGCTTGGAAAATGAGCTAAAAATGTCAGACGTTCGTGAAATAATCATTACATTACAATGACCTTTACTTTTCAGTTTCATATTGTCTTTTAAAATGACGAAAGTTCTTCTTTTTTTGGTCACAGTATTAGTAAAGGTCAGTGTCACCCTTTTCAATTCCTACATGTCTGGTGAATAAAACCCTTATGCACTTAGCAAATAACACATTAAAGTACTTGCACGGGTTTATGTAGTGTTATTGAATCCTTGAATAACCTTACTTCACATTTTCTTCTTTCTTTTTTTTTTTACAGTGTGATTTAAACTTAAAAATATCCCAAATAAACTCTCATGATTTAGTTGTTAATATGCTATTTCACACAGTTAGAAGCAACTAAATAAATTCATGTTTCCTGAACAGATTTTAAACAAAGGGTATACCAAAATTAATTAGCTGCCAAAACCCATTATCACTTTGTTTGACAATAAATGATTAAACATGTGAAGCTGTGTTGTAGCCGCGGATGAGGAGATACAGATGTTTGTCAATGACAAGAGGAGGACAAGTGGAGCATTTCCACCTCTAATTTCCAACAATAACCCAGTTATAAACTCATCACAATTAACCCTGACAAACTGGTTGAAAATGACTGATTTTCATATTAATGATTAGTAATGACTACGAATCATTATCACCCACTAATTTATATCATTTGTTGGCAAATGATTTGATGAGAGCCATTTATTCTGAGAGTTTTTCATCATTCAGACATTTTAATAATAATAATAATAATATAATAAAAAAAAAAAACAACAACCTCTGAGACAAACCTGCAAACACAACAAAAGCAGAGGGTCTTTACTCAGCAGGAAGCAAAAAGCAAGCTGAGGCAACTAGCCTGACCTCGCCTCTTTTCCAACCGCAGAGGCCGACAGAAATAGAGAGAGAGAGACAGAGAGAGAGAGAGAGATAGAGAGCCCGACTTGGCTTCAAACAACAAACCACACACAGTGAGTTCTGTTAAAAACAAAACTGATTTTTATTTTTTTGTCTCCCTCCACTTGATATGATTTTTAACTCCACTTCATGGATTTTGAAAAAAAAAAAAAAAAAAAAAAAAAAAAATCTGAAATAAAAGTCAAAGTAGACAAGTTCAGCAACTAAACAAATCAAAAAGAAGTACAATCATCGCTTCACTGCACCGAGCATCTGTCAGAGTGAGAGACAAACGTTTTGTTCCTTTTGTGCTCTTTTCTGTCTCGTGTGTTTCCATTGATTAGATCTTGAGAAATGTAACAATTGCCTGTAATTCAGGTTTGCCTTTTGAATGAAGCAAACATGTCTGCCGGGCCCTGCGCAGCTCAGAGAACACACACACATACACACACACACACACACACATGTGCACACGTACTGCCAGATGCTAAAATGTGAAGCCCCTTGAATTACTCATGCTCACTGTGGAGCTAAATACACACACACACACACACACACACACACACACACACACACACACACCTCCACATACACACAAAAATGCACGCACTCACATACACCATTTGTACCCACATGTAGAGTGGGCACACCTGGAGTACCGAGGGGTGGGAGGGCAGAACTTCTTTACAAAAAGATACAGAGGACAGCGGGAATAAAAGAAGTGTGTGTGTGTTTCAAGAGAGAGAAAAACCAAGAGAAGAAGAGGGAGAGAGAGTGAGTAAGAGAGAGAGAGAGAGAGAGAGAGTAAGAGAGAGAGAGAGAGAGAGAGAGAGAGAGAAAGAGAGAGAGAGAGAAAGAGAGATGGGTTCTACGTTGGACACTAACCTCAGCCAACTCATTCCCTCAATTATGCACGGTGAGTTCTCGTCTGGTAAAATTGTTATTAGTTTCCAAATGAGACATTTTCCATTACTCTGCAGTGAGGGTTCCTGCAGTCTGTTCACTCTTATTGCCCTCTTGAGGCGCACAGCACATGACCAGCCCCTATCATACATCCTGTCATGTATCCCAGCCTCCAGCGCACCATACATACAGTAATAAGACACTTGGAGCCCACAACGGTGACTTCACCACATCCCTACATCTCATAACTGCAATATAAATCACCACAAAAACACCAGTTGGCGCTGTCACTTGTGAAAGAAATCCAAGTTTCTCCTGTCAGTTCTCAACACCACAACCAATATTTACCCTTTGGTTTGATTGACAAGGAAAATGCCTGGCGTGGGCCGGTGATTCAGAGAAGGCCAAGTAATGGGACTCTTTCTATGTTGGAGATGTGAGGTGGGCGACTTAATGACTAGGGGAGACGTGGTGGGCGAGATGCCTCCATTGTGTTGCCTGGTCCGTGTGAACGTTTGCTGTTGCTCGACTGGTGGAGTGCAGCGTGCTGTTAATTAGCCAGACGCTCCGTTTCTTAGAGAGGTGAGTGATTGACAAGACACCATCTGCGGACGCAGTGAGGAAGAGGGCGAGGCTGACGGCTCTGTAGCCCAACATCTTTGCTGCAAGCTGAGGTTTTTAAATATATACAGAACACCTGAACTGAATGATATGCATAAGGACTTTATTAACTACTCTAATCTAATTACTAACATTAAACACATCTATCTATCTATCTATCTATCTATCTATCTATCTATCTATCTATCTATCTATCTATCTATCTATCTATCTATCTATCTATCTATCTATCTATCTATCTATCTATAAGAGCTCTAATCTTGATCTAGACCTACATGTACAGTACATGTCGCAACTGTCGGGTGGCTTTTTAATTAACAATGATGCCATTTCAGCTGCGATCATGTTCACCGTTATGGAGACGTTCCTCGTCACGATCCTGTCCAGCAAGCTGTATACTAATGCACTCATTAGCTGTGGTAATGGAAAAATACTAGGCCTTAATAGACTTGCAACATTGACTTTGCCCAGGAGAACTGAATGAGCCTGTAGATAGTTGGTAAACAATGGATAATTAGAATAAAATATGGGAATTAAGAGTGCTTTGCTGTAAAGGGGATTTACAGCAATGATAATCGTTCTTATATAATTGTCACTCTGAGTAGCGTATTTGTCTGGTATACTGACACTGGTGCTGTGTCTCACACTATTAAATATTAATCTCTAACATATGATTTCATGTATTATTGTATCACACGCTCACACCTTATCTTTGTGTGTTTTATACCCAGACATAAGCCTCCAGATACGCAGTGTCAATAGCCGCTGACACTGGCAACTGCAAAATGATCCAGGCTGCATCTCTGTCGTTACTAATAAAATATAATAAAACATCGCAGTGTCAGCCAAATTGTACTTCCAGGCAGCATGTATGGTTAACACTATATTTTTTTGCAACATAGCAAACAACAGATACCGACCTGGAGTGACTTGAAAAGAAAAACAAGTGATTAATTCTTCATTCGCTGGATCTGAACCGGAGCTCTGAACACATAGTTTACTGAGCTGACATTACAGCTTGCCCAAATAGTTTCAGAGAAGGGCTTAAAATCGATGTGCAATTAGGGGTGTCTTGTATCAGGCATGATGAATTATGCTCTCTGTTCTAGGGCTGGTCTATAGACACTTGATCAATTCAGCTTCTAGGGACCTGGTAAGGCAGGCTAGGGAGCAATTGCTCTATTCCAAAGCCATTCAGTCGAATGTATTGATTAACCATTGCATTCTGAATTGAAAGTCTGTCCAGGATCTGTTCTGTGTAGGGAGGGTTGTTGCAGAGAAGACTATAGCCTGAGCCAGCCACATAAAAAAAAAAAAAAAAAATGTAGAAAGCAGTACATTCAAATCTTCTCTGGGCTAACTGTACACTTATTTTACTATTCTACACTCTCGGTTTTAAAGCACCATAATTATTTTACTATCTCACTGCATCAGGTATGTGTCCTTACAAACTAGAGCTTCATTACTCTTCTCAGCAAAAGCACAGTGCTCTGAAACTATTCGGTATTTTACAAATCCTATTCCTAGAAGTCACAGCACTGCGCTCGCGAGCGCCATTCATTACCAGCTATATAAATTCACCTGCTTTCCCAGCTATCACCTGTGTAAACCAATTAAAAGAATCCTACCATAAAAAAAAACAAAGTATAGCTATTATAGTGCAAAATAATGCTATGTGCTGTGAAACTAAGCGCTAGCTTTGTGAGCTCTAAATAAGAACTTCATGGCACCTTGTTAACAAAGATTCTGTAAACAGATCATCATAACCTTTAGCTGCAGGAGCCAATCAACACTTTCTCATCAGGGTGCGCTGAATGTAATTAGGGGCCGAGCAAACGTCTTGTTTATATCGCGGTGAACTCATTGAACCCCAGTTGGGGTGTTATTTATACACTTGAAGTAGGCCAGACTGTGTTTGTGATCAAGGCTATGTTAATGTTATTCATATTACATAGTGCAACCGTAAATAGAGCGTGGTACACCTTCCCCTGGGAGTGTCGAAGTTTGGAAATGCAATATGAGCGCCTGTCTGTCTTCTTTCCCTAAATGGAGAGTTCACTGTCTGGTTAGTGTCATCCCATCTCCCCCTGGCTCTCAGCTTTTGGATTTGCATTGTCAGGGTATCCTCCCACAGGCCCCGTCGGCCTGGGTGCTCTCTCAACAGCATCCTCAAACCCTCCAATTGTGCACCCGGGGGATCCGCCGCCTCCGTGCCCGCACCCTCTCCAATCCTCCTCTCTCGCGCTAGAAGTGTGACTCATTCACACACACACTGTGACTCATAAAAACATGTTCTTTTGCCGTTTGTTTGTACAAATGCCCACATTTTGTTTATCACCACTCCATCATTTCAAGTCATATTGACCGAATTTCCCTCCATCTGGACCCTTTACCCATAAACCTGAACACAACATACAATGTTTTTTTTTTTTTTTTTTTTTTTTTCAAAATCCAACCATACACGAACATTGACGTGCTTTTTTCAAACCCACATTGAGAAACGTGACAGTATGTTATCTTTTTTTTTTGTCCATGTTGTTTTGTTGTAGTTTTTTTTTTTAACGTTTTCTTTTGTTGTTTTTTTTGTTGTTGTTTCTTTTTCTTCATCAAGGACAGATTATGTACATACAGATGTTATATGCCACTGACAAACCCAGTGGGACGCTGACATGGAACAGTACAGTATGTGAGTGAGAAACAGAAATAAAGAAAAAAATAAAAATAAAACAAACAGGCATGAAAGACAGAGATACTGAGAGGATGAAAAAGTGACAGAGAGACAGAGAAAAGAAGCACTGACCAAACGACCTGCTCTTGTGCTTGAAATGGAATCCATCGTTATTTTTGGAGCAACAAGATGCATGCACAAACAGTGTGTGTTCTGTCACACGGACAACCCGACTACATCGCGGAGGGCAAGACTTTTTGAGTACAACATGTAGTGTTTTAGATTAAGGGCCATTTAAACAGAGCTTCACAATCATTTCATAGTACTGTACACAGTAAAAGTACAACAACAGACTTATTTGATATATCTTGTTAATGTAAGTTTTTCAGATATTACACCACAGCTTTAACCATATCTGATACCTCTTCCACAGTAGAGTTAGGGGTTATTGCTGGTTTGAAACAAAATCAAACAGAAACACATTCAGACAATTGATTCAATACTGAGTTATTCCCCTTTAAGGTCGTAGTAGTCAGGGTTCAGCCGGGGTAAACTCATCTCTCCGTGCAGGCTTGTTATGGCAAATTTGCATATAGTCGCTGCATGTGTGTGGAACAGTGTTTCAGCGGAGAAACGAGTGCCACCGTAATGAAATATGGGCTTACCTCCCACTGTTTGTGCTGTGCAGGGGAACTGGATGGATAATTGTGCCATGGGGGTTTTGTAGTGCCCATGCCTGCATGTCACAGGTACACATTGGACGAAGTACTGGTGCACCAAGGCGAGGCTGTCCTTGAAGAGGATTCCTGTCAGAGGCAGGATTGAGCTTGATTTATGGGGGCCATCACTGGCTGGCAGGAGGGACAGGTGGAGCCCAGGCTCCTTCACTTAGCCAGCCACAGGTAATGGCTAATTACATCTTTATCTCCCTGCGGTCGGGCCGAACAAGAACCGACTTACAGCCACGACCAGAGACTGACATGGATCCAAATCATTTATCTAGCTGGTCGGAGGGAGACACACTATGATAAGTGGACAAATATGCTGTAAATGGGTGTGTGATGCAGTTAACAGCATGAGAAAAAGAGTCCAATACATAAACTGTTACAAATTATAAATTACATCATCATTCACTGCTTCTGGACTCGGATGAAATAATCCCTCGGACTGTTTCAAATGCGTTTTTAAAAAGCTTGTCATGGCAAAATAGAGCACATCACTTCGAAAACTTTACATCTTTTTTTTTTTTGTTTGTTTGTTTTTTTCATTGTAGTCGTTCAATGTGTGTGACTTCTCGGAGTACAAAAATTATTTTTCCCACGCACAGCTCATTACCATCGGATTTTGTTCATTTTTTTTTTCTCACATGGAATTACTATTCATAGTTATTCAAATACTTATTAACATCATCATCATCTGTACTATTATTAACACCAAAAAAGTAAAAGCAGGTAACCTTGCAGAGTAAAACAGACACAGTGCAGGGGAGGGAGAGAGGGAGGGAGGGAGGGAGGGAGAGTGTGGGAAGTATGGACTCACGACAGGAACATCTCTAACCGGTACATGCTATCAACAAGCGACAAAGAGGATGGAGCCGCAGCTTTGAAACAGAAGATATTGTTGTCACCGGACAGTCTCTTGCTGCTTCAGAAAACTGGAGTGTAGTCGAGGCTGATGGGAGATGTTGTCCGGAGCCAGGTGACATGAGGTCACCGGCGTGGCCTCTGTACTGCATATATTTACACTGGGGAGGAAAACGGAGGGAGTAGGAGAAGGGGAGGTGACACGGAGTAGAGAACACTATAGCGATGCGAAGGGCGACTAGACAGAGCACGCAGAACAGAGGGGCAAGGGGGCTAAAAAGGTTTGGGTAGTGAGGGTGTCAACATGCGAAACCTTGGTATAAATCCCCCAAATTACACAAAGGGGTAGTTAGGACCGACGCCGTCACCACCCACCCTTTTTTTTTTTTTGATACATTTTGACATCATTCATAGCAGCTTCACTGCTACACAGTTAAAATCAAAAATCCATACATGTGTGTGTAGGTGTTTGTGTGTGTTTGTATGTGTGTGATCAAAGTGTGACACTTCACATGGCCACCAATTGGACAATTTTCAAAAGGTCACACGACCGCCAGTATCACATTATAACTATAATTTCCATAAATATCCACCATAATATTGTGATTTTATGTATCATTTCCATAAGGCAAACATTGTAGGTGAGTCATTAGTCTATGTAGTATATTACATACATGATCGTCCAGTTGTTAGATTATCTATTTTCTCATTGATCACCGACACAATAATCATTAATATATATAATGAGGTAATAATGAGGATAAAATAAGGAGGTGGGGAGGGGGGCAGGAGTACCAAGTCAGATAAATCTGCAAGGCATTCTGGGAGACAAAAAGAGAGAGAGACAGACTGTGTGTATGAGTGAGGAAGATATAATGTGTGATTTGACCTCGAAATTGAATTAAGGGTGTTGAGGTTTTGGAGAGGGGGCGGGGAGGGGTGATGTGGTTTATGTGTGTTTTATGCAATGATTCAATGGCTCCCGGATTAATGCATATTCTTTTTGTTCACAGTGATGGGTTCGTAATTAAAGAATTTCATTTCCTTCTTCCTTTCCACAGACAGGAAGAGAGGGAGGGAAGGGGGGTGGGGGGTGGGGAGGAGGAGACGGGGGCTTTCAGGGACATTTAGGGACGAAATTCCAGGTGGAGGCTCGATCTTTACACCTTCAGCAGAAGAATGGTAGAGAGGGAAACCCAAGCGCACACGCTGACACTCATTCCTGCATGTAAAGCAGTCCCTCGCCCCTGTATGGCCCCCGGTCCTGGATGAAAAGAGGAAGACCAGAAGAAGAGAGGAGGGAGAAGGAGAAACATGTACAGTTAAATAAATGTAGAAACCTCCTGCAACAAATAAGCTTACTGTTCGTGACAGCTTGTATACTTTTCCAAACACTTTACAATTAATTAACCAAATTAATTCTGAAACTTTGACATAATTACTGTAAACAGCTAAAAACACAGTGGAAACAGGTGAAACTAATAACATAAATGATGGCTCTGTTCTATTAAGGTGTGCCAGAAAGCCAAGCTAACAAACAACCAATACAAGAAACCTGGAACTGACGAACATAAATGAAATGCAACAATTCATCGTGTCATTGGTTTCCCTTGTGCTCGACAAGTCAAAATGAAAACAGTAAGATCAAGTTACAAAGCCACGAAATGCCGGAGTTAACATGAGACACAGGTGATAACTTTAATGATGGCTCTGTTCCATTTACATGTGCCAGAAATCTGAGCCAGCTGGCATTAACAATACACACCCCGTCAAACAGCTAAATGAATTCAAACCCATGTTAATGTTACGAGTTTCATCTGTGTTTGACAGGTGAAAAATGTCCACGGTGAGAAGTCTATTGAATTATATAATTCAGTATGTTAACCTGGTTAACCTCAAGTTGCAAAGGCATTAAATGCTGCTGTGATAACATGAGAATTAATCTCCAGAAAGCAAAACAAAAGTCAATTTTACTCAATATATCATCAAGAATATTGTGTTACGAAATTACACCACGGTTGACAGGACAATTGCAAGAAAACCTTAATAAACCCTGTCTCTTCCTGTTATGTGGCATTAGGCAGTCTGGTGGATTTCCAAAATCTAACCTGGTGGCATATAATGTGACAGTGTAGAGTGGAAGCTAGTACAGGCTGCCAGTGGTCTCAGTAATGGCCTCATTGGTTGAGGGTAATTACAATAATGTGCCAATTTTGATGTGTTAGTGGGTTGTTGATGTTAAAATGCTGCGTGTGGCACCTTTTTAAAAATGGGGAACAAAAGAGGTGCAGAAGCAGGGAAACAAAGTCAGGGGAGGCCATGACAGTGAGGGGCAGCGTATGAATAGAAATGCCACAAAAGTATCCGATTATTGTCAAATTTTCTGTGCCTGGTCCAGAACAGAAAGGAGTTTGTTATGCTCTAACGATGGCATGAGGAGATTAGGAAGGAAAGAGGAGGCAAAAGGACACATGATGGAGAGATAGGCTGACAGAAGAGGCAGCGGTGGTAGAAAAAGAAAGCAGGAAGATGTATGGGTCTGACGGGGGAGTGAGTCATTGAAGGGAGACTGGCCGAGATAATGGGTAAAGGAATGAAAGAAGAAAGGGGATAGATGAAGGACTCACTTAAGATGGTAATGCCGAATGCACTAAAAGGGAGGAGGGAGGGTGATGGGAAATGGAAGGGTAGGAAATCGCTCATTGGGGACAGTTAATGTGAATTGGGCTTGTGAAATGACAACTTCTTGCGTAACGGGACAGAGCAGAGCGACAGTCTGTGTGTGTGTGTGTGTGTGTGTGTGTGTATGCGGGAATGTGTATAGACGAGAGATGGAGGGTGAGAGCGTGAACGAATGATAGAGGGAAAGAGAGGGAGAGAGGGTAATATAGGCAAGCAAAGCTTTAATGGGGCGGAGAATAACGAAAATGGGGAGAAGGAGGGAGGAGAGTGCTGAGAAAATGCTGCGCTGTGTGCAGAGCAAAAATGAGATGGGGACGAAGATGGAAAAACAGTGTGTCGATGCATATGCATCGTTTTGCGGTGTCACGACTGTGCAACTCTTACATGTTGATTGATAGCGATATGGGATAAAAGTGTGCATACGTGTGCACACGTATCTGTGAAAGCTTGAGTTTGCAGACATTGTGTACACTGTGTCTTCGGGTGCATGCACCTGCATGGAGTTCTGTGTGATAACTTACGAAAAAGCAGCATGCTGGCATTGGAAGCCCCCAGACTGTTTGAGGCAAAGCAGGTGTAGTTGCCAAAGTGTTTCTCCGTCACATTGGCGAACAGCAACAGCGAGCGCGTCTTCTCGTTTTTGATCATCAGGGTGTTGTCAGTCTCTACCGGCCTGGGTGGCAGTGGTGCAGGTGCAGAAGCGAAGGAAGGAAGCAGGAAAGAAAAAGAGAATGAAAGTTTGACAGAAAAAGAGAAGTAACACAACACAACATCACACCTAGTGACTCAGACCGCCTGTGAGGCTTTTTTTCTTTCTAGAGACGACCATGCAACACAGTCCCCCTCCACATGTCGGCTCTGTCTCACATCGGCTCTGTCTCACCTTGTACTAATAGTAAAATCTAACAGTCCATAAATAACAAAGACCTCCTGCTGGGGCCCATTATACTCTATTAACAGCTCTCTCTGGCTGGCAAAAGCTTGTCTAAGTACTTTTGCGTCTTGCTTTGCCTCATGCCAAATCACCCTCACTCTTCTACGCTCTCTGGGACCTTTTACAAACTCGGAAGGACAGATTATGTGTAGGTAATAGAGAGCAAATAGGTTTCCAACAAGCTAATATTTCTCCAGAGATGGCAAAAACATACATGATTATCTCAGACCAATACTTGTGTCAGAGGTTAGGAGAATGGACAGCGGCCAAGACTATATCCACAGTAATCTGGCTGAGTTCTGAAAACGCTGTTTATGTGCAAAAATGATGAGCTCTTTAAGATCATTTTTGTCCTTTTTTGTCCTCTTTTCGTTGGCAGACAACAAATTATATAAGATGAGGGACAGATACGGCCCGATTGTTAAACTTTGTTCTGTTCCATCCTTTTCTCTCTAACACTTGCAGATACCTACTGTATAATGCGTTTTAATATAGCCGAACTCACAATTAAACTGTTCTTATCAACACCTATTATGTTACCACTGTCAGATAACTGATTGGTATAAAACAGTGATGTGATTGAGGCTCATAAATGCTACATGTTAACCGGGCACGTTCCTGCGCCGCTGCAGCGAGACGTTGGACAATAAATGTCAACGTCACAAATCAAAAACAGGGGTTAATGTCGACGCCTGTGTTATGGACTCCACTGACATTTAAGACGAGTGCTCACAGACTGTGCCTGAAGGGGAAGTTGTCTTCTTCACTTAACCGCTATAGCTCCCAACTGTGTCTAAGCAGGCCTGTTTCAAAAGCTCAGTGTTCCGCATAAAACCCTAAAATACAAGGCCAAAAAACTTCATTTTAGGTGTGAAAAGCATCTGCTTAGTGAGGCTCAAAGGTCATGAGGAGAAAAAAGTTTAGTGTGAGTGTGCAGGCATTATCGGTGCTCTCACCTGTGGTCATCTCTGTACCACTCGAAGACAGCTGGCGGGACTGCCATGGCTTCACAGCGCAGGATGGCTGTCTTACCCAACTGGGACGGCATGTTTTTCATATCTGTGATCATCGGAGGGTCTGTCAGAGGAAACGAGGGAGAAAAGAGTGGACAAACAGGAGGGAATTCAGCAATTAGTATCCCTCTGCCTTTACAGAGAAGTCGAATGAGGTCTGCCTGGGGTTGCAAACAAGGTTAAACCCCCCGGAGAACGCAAAATTAAGATGTATGAATTCATACATAATAATGTATCTACAGTATTTACATATCATTAATACATCATTGTGCTATAACATGGGAGGTCCAGTGTGAGATGAATTATCAGCCCGGGGCTGTTACGCGGCGCGGAGAGGGATACTCACAGTTGACTGTGACCTTGACCTTGCGCTGATCAGGGGGAGCAACTCCATTGTTAGTGATGCACTCGTAGTCCTCGGCCTGCTGCCTCTTAATCTCTGTGATGTCGAGGAACTCCCCCTCACTCACCAACCCATCTATTGACATAAAGTAGATGTCAAAGGTCAGTATACATCAAAGTCCACGGGGAATGATACTGAAGAACACGGGGGAGGCGTGGATGAGATAATTTACTGTAGAAGGTCATATTTTGAGAGTCTTTTGGAAAACTTTTCCAACACTGACATTTAGTGCCGTGTGATGTGGTGGAAATCAATATCATATTCATCAGACTATTTTCTCATGAAATGATCTATGTATTACAAAACAAGATTGAAGACAGTAACGTATGTTGCACACTCAAAACTTTGTCCATCCATCCATGCATCCATGCATCCATCCATCCATCCATGCATCCATCCATCCATCCATCCATCCATCCATCCATCCAGCCATCCATCCATCCATCCATCCATCCATCCATCCATCCATCCAGCCATCACCGCTTAACCTTATCAGTGTTTGCAGGGGGCGCACCACTTCATCGTACATCATACAAAGTCACAAACAATCATTCACACTCACATTCATTTGCAATTAACCTGCAGGTCTTTGGACTGAGGGAGGAAGCCAGAGTACACAGAGTGAATCCCTGCAGACCGTGTCATTTTGTTTATTCTTAATTAAGTTGAATTAAATTTTTAATTGCAATTAGATAATGCTGCTTTAATTGAAGCTTTTTAAGCCAAGATTCAGGAGCAGGACCACACCTCGTCTGTGCCACTTCCAACATTCCTCCTAACACTCTTTCGCTCGTGTATTCTTCACCGCTCCTGCCCACCCATTTCTTTCTCCTACTTCTACCTCTCCTTCCCACTTTCCGCAAAGTCCTGAGGGAGTCCATCGTGATTCCCCAAAGAAGCTTCCCCACAATGCAGCAACTCACTGAAGAAGCACATGAAGAGTTCATGCTTCACTCCCAAGCATCATTTAAACATATCTCGTTGATGGTGTGGTGTGTGCAAGTGAAATCCTTAATTTGGACAACAAAAACCACAATATGAAAATAATACAATGCCACATAAAAAAGATGAAAACATGCTGTATTATTGAAAAGCCCTAATCACATATCAAGAAAAACGGATTATATTTCAGTCTCATGGCCCAAACTAAGGGCCTCAAGCCGGTTTGTTCAGTAAAATATTGAGTCATTTGGTGAATGTTTGTATAGAGGCAAAGTAAATAAACATGATTTGACAGCAGTGACACCATTAGTTTTATAGTGTCAGGGGAAATTGTAAGATTTCCCTTCCAAGCTGCGGATACACCAGGGGGTGACGACTTGTTCACTACATTACGTAGTGAGAAGAATATTTGGTTGTTATTTGATGTTGACAAACTCCCAGGTGCCCCCAAAACCAAATTAGTCACTCTCGCACTTTTCAGTCTTTTTCCGCAGGCGACAAACAGCCACAGAGTCTCTTCAGAGGGGGAGAGTCGAAGGGGACGGGCTACAAGTTATTGCTCCTTCATGTGAGGGAATGGATGTTGGGGGTGTTATTGGATCGACTGTGGCAGAGAGAGAACGAGAACAGAGAGAGAGAGAGAGAATAAAGGAGAGTGAGAGTGCACCCCCTCCTCCTCCCTGTGAGTCTTAACAGCCTGCTGTCTCACAGCCTCCAAAACCATTAGGCCTTTTTTTTTTTCTCCCCTTTACCCCATTAAAGAAGTCAGACAGTGGAACACGACATAATATATAATCTCACCACTAACAAGGAAATCCGGCTCTTAACTTGCAGCTCACTTTTCCCTTTCAAAGCCCCCACCAACATACACACAACCACTGTCAATCAGTGGACCTTTACTTCCCTTGACAAACACACAAACGGCTCCTGAGCACATTTGCGAGCAACACCGATGCAAACACACACTCACAAAAAAAAAAGACACTAAACGCCATGATTATTCCTGTCAGAGATTAGCGCGGTGGTTCTAATTGAAGATTATACTGGAGGATTATTAGTGCGGCTACTGAGCTGGAGACGATTATTTGCAGCTGCTGCGGCAGAGGCTGAGCAAGCGAGCGACAAGCGCGGTGATGGCTGCTTGTGACACCCGGGAGAGTGCAGGCAGGCGCCGGGTGATGGGATGGGGTGGGTGCAATGTTATTCACTCATTCCATTAGTCTAATAAATATAGCTCTCTTGTGACATCTTTGTCAAGCGGGCGGAAAACCCAACTTTGCCAGAAGGGGGGGTGCAGGGAAGCTGTGAAGGCGTAGAGGGGAAAAGGGGAGAAAAAGATCAGACAATAAAAAGGACAAAGAAAATAAAAAAAATGAGAGGAACTGTGTGCTAGAGACCACATTACAGACACAGAGAGTGGTAATTTGTAAGACATACCATGCAAGAGACTGAAAGAGGAAAAACATAAAGAAGAAAACTGAAAGATGTCAAGCCTGGTATTTGATGTGTGTTGGACTTTTCATCCCCAGCACCTGCATGTGATGTAATATGACAGTGCAAAGCAGCCCCTCTCACTCTCCTTTTCTTTCCCTCTCTCTCCATCCCTTGAGATCTCTGGACCGGCATCGCACACCTCTCTCCACTTTGGTGGGAGATCATATCTGACTGCAGCCGGCCCCTGGCACTCCTACAATGGGCTGTAAAATACAGCTCCATCAACCACTTATGGCTTTTGAAGGAGCCTGACTCCTGACCACCAGAGATAGTTGGATTGCACCTGAGAGCAGATGGGGTGTGCGAATAAGAGTGGGGGGAAATAAAAAGGATCAGGGGTTCTGGTCTCCCCTTTACAGTGCAACCGTGCAATATTTCCCAAGCAGCACTTTTGAGTTGGACTAGATCATCAGGGCACTTTATTTCTCAGCTCCTCTTAGCCATTTCCATTACAAAAACCACCATTGTGGCAGAGAGGTCTGATGTGGGGTTAAAACTGAAGAATGGACAGGCTGTAGAACCTGTCATCTGGAGGAGTGAAGGGCTGAAATGTGTTAGTTGAGCCAAATCAAAAATTTACACCAAGAAGACCCTGTTCCCTGGTGCGCCTCCGAATACAACGACTCCTTCTGTTCAAACAGTTTATCCTGCCTGTTACATTGCTTTGGTTTTTATTAGAGCTTGAGCAATACTGGACACTGATACCAATATAGATTCCAAAAATGAATGGATATATTATTTGATTTTTTGATTTGTTAATAATAACAAAAATCTAGAATATCGCCAGTCTTAACCTTTAACATGAGTGCATAAACATTTTTGCAATGCCGTTTCTTCACCTGTTGACCCTTCAGACTTCATCAGCCGTTTGGTTTCACCGGCTATTCATCCTCTCATCGAGCCACACCTGTCCCTCGTCGACTCTGCTCAGCACATACACCCACACACAAACACTCGTCCTCTGCCAGATCATTCCTGCTGCTGTAGCTAAATACGTTCCAGCTTCTGATCCTTTCCTGCTCACGATTTCTAGTTTTTGCCTGCCTGTTTCCTTTTTGGGTTCGTTTCTCCTTCACTCACCGCCCGCCCGTTGTCAAGCCCTCTGTTGTTTTCAGATCCACACATATCAGTCATGTAACGAATCTCAGATTATCTGACCAGTCATAATAAATGAATCATAAACTCCCTGCCAGATGTATATGTTTATCATCATATTGTTGTCTTCTTAGTGAAAAGCGCGTTCATCCTTCTCTCCAGCACCCCAAACATCCATTCATTCATGCTAAGAGTGTGTGCCTCTGTGTGTTTTTAACGGATGGTATGTCAAACGATAAGGCTCTGATGCGCTGGTGTATTTAACTGAATGAGACAGAATGCCTGTATGTCTCTGAGTGGGTCAACTGATGGATGCCAGCGAGAGTGAATGGGTGCGACAGATTGTATCTTCGCTTTGGGGAAGATGAAGGAGGTGGCGCCTGCAAACAGCAGTGCAGAGCGGCATCACTATCTGTTTAAGAGTGAGGAGTCTGCTAACTGCGTGGACAAGCTGCAGAGATGCTGAAGACTTTTAGCAGATCTGTGTCTCAACTTTCAGGTGGTGCACCACCTCCTCGCCCACCACCTCCTGACGCACACACATTTTCCACCCAACCTCCATTTACACTGTTCTCACGCCCCCCTCCTTGCAGTTTCTCTATGCAGTCTCTGAGTAATGGGGACAGATGGCTGGCAGGTTCTTGCTGTTTCTTTGGGCTCGTCCACTCCCCCCTTTCTCCGCCGCCCCTGGTCTCCTGCAACTGATGGCTCGGTTGCAGAGACTCCCATGGAATAGCAATGCGGCCCCTATCTCTCTCTCTCTCTGCAAGCTGAGGGGTTATGGGGGGGAGGAGAGGGAGGCGGGGCGAGATGGAGTGGGGGTTAGAGAGGGAGGATTACTGCTGACAGAGGAGAAATGCTGTAGGCTTGCAAGTGAGGACAACTGCACAAAGTTTGTGATGTAAGGTTGTGTGTGTATGTGTGTGTGTTTGCTGCAGGTGTGCGTTCATGCATGCTTTCTTTTTTGCTCTTCTCCTGCCTGTCCCCGCCTGAGGTACTGTACTGTGCAGGTTCACAAACAGTAACTGTGCAGAGAAGGACATTGCATGTACAGCAGGCTAACCCAGGGACATGCAAAGGAGAGACAAGGAGGAACAGACCTCTGAGCAAGCCTAAAGCTGTCTGTAAGTACAGCAATACAGTATAGGTTGTGCTTTTATTGGCCCAACAGTATAATTACATCATGTCGAGTGGTTGGTCACACTGACCTATTTATTATTGCTGTCTCTGAATTTGATATGTGTTACTGCAGCTGCTGCTGCTGTAGTTATACTCATTGTTATTTTAACCATGACTTTATTGCAGTGATGCAATGCCAGCCTCACAAAAGAGTCCATTATTTGTCAAAAACACTGAAAAGACAGAGAAAGCCATGTTCACAAATAAGCAATAAAATAATAAAGCAATAAAAGATATTATGGAACATTTTGGCACGGACTTGCCCACGTCACACACAGCAAACAAAATTTGGTGTTTATGTTTCACCAAAGAGGCCACAGAGCATCAAAAATTAATAAATAAAATGAACAAAACGCAGATCACAGTGCAGTCCTACTATCTGCCAACATGGTGTCACACAATATAGATGATGTCTCTGGAAACAAAACACCTCGGACGTCCATTCAGTATTGAGAATTGCACACACAAAATGAAGAAGACATACCAAACATTGTATTAGAAAACTACACAAGTAAAGAGACAAGCTTTCTTTGCTTAAATGCTAACAATTACTGTAGTAAAATACACTTAGGAATATTGAGTCATAGCATAAAGGTGTATTAAGTACATGGCAATTTTCCTTATGTGCCAAAATGATGACAGCACTACTATTACATTTCTAATAAAACCTGATACGATCTCCAGAGGCCACATAATGGTTGTTTTCCTGACTTTGGACGTTAGTGGTGACACAAATGTGTACAGAATAAATACTGCACTGATCAAATCATCGATTTGGCTTCATCTATCAAGCCGTGCATCCTGACCACCCTGATCTAGTTCTGATTCCACACACCGATGGAAGCTAAAAATAGCCGATTTAACGCCAAAAGTGGCTGTTAGCGTCAGTTGGCATCGTGATGCATTTTGACAGGGTGGATGAAGACAGATGCTGATGATTACAGGTGGTGCAGTGGGGATAATTATGTATAATGTGTGGTTATTTGGGACAAAACATTGGGACATAGAGGAAATGTGGGGCTATGAATCCAAGATGGGGACAGACTTAACAGCTGGGTTTAAGAATGATGACACAGGAATAGGGGATCAAGACGTGGTCACGAGCTGAATGCTGATAAGCCTTTGGGATGGACAGAAAAAAATAAAAGGGATGAACGTGAAGACTGTGAGATAAAGGTGAAGCTGTGAACACGAGATCTCTGGCTCTGAGGACAAGCAAACAAGAAGGGGTGGCTTACATTTCTGGTCCTTCCAGGTAACGGTGGGCTCAGGCCGACCCACTGCCAGGCAGTAGAGGTTTACATTCTCTCCTTCGTTCACCGACACATTTTTTGAGATGTTGACGATTCTGGCCGGCACTGAAAAACAATATCAATCTATTAAAATATGACCTCAAAATCCCCTTCTATCCCATAAATCACTGATAAGGTATGCCCTTAAAGCCTATTAAGGTGTTTAAGGTATGATGCAAATCCCTGCATCTAAGACAGACAGGCAATCAGCTGATTAATGATCTGTGCCCAAGTGCTTACTGAAGTGTGCAACAATATGCTTGACCATCTACTTAAAATGCACAGATTTCTAAATGCAGGTGCAAATGGCCGTTGAAATCTCCTTCTCTGTCCCTGACATCTAATCTAATTGGATCTTTAAAAAAAGGACATGTAGCTTGAATTGTTAGTTCTAATTTGAAGTGAAGGACCACCCTTGAATACAGTTTTTGCCCCGAATTCACAAAGTGCTGGAATGCCATGTGTGCAGTTAGTTTGATAACAAGATGGCCCTTGAATTTAAATGGCCCATTATGATTGTTTTTAATGAGCTTGGCCCTGAGATTGCTTTTTTTGTGAGACATCTACCGAGGATCCTATTTTTCTCTATCTTGCTGGACTTGAATACTTGCAGCGATAAAGCACAGATTGGAGTGGAGTGAAGCTGTTCCTGCTTGATGCACTGACTTGAGGGTGTAATTATTTTGTGTGATATCAAGCTAGGGATGAAATTGCAGGCGACTTGGAATTTGGTATACGTGGTCATCTGTGCCAAGTTTTGGACCCTGCAGACAAGAGTCTGCAGTACAATGTGAAAACTCTGTTAGTACATTGTCTGTGCCACCTGTGAGCTCTGAGCCAACTCTCGTGTTTTTTATTCCAGCAGAATGTAGCTAATATATCCTGTTAAAAGTTTTCGGTTTCACTCTGCTGGTGATGAATAACTGCAATCTGCAGTACACACAGTCCAAAATCTGCATAAAGACTGACACATGCAGGAGGGGAAAAGGTCTGAGATTCATCCTCTGGGCAGTCCGGCGCCAGTACATCGTGTCACTCAGGATCAGTCAGACTCTTACTCACTTAGCTGTTGATTTGATGACTGAGCCCCAGTCGTGGTCGAGTTATTTAGTCAGCCAGTTGGACAGCCCGTTGTGTACCTCATCTCCTCCACACACATTCTCATCCATCTGATCTGCCTAACTTTCTGTTTATCAAGAAAAGTAACCCAAACTGTCCACATGGAAATAACAAACGGGCTTAGACTCAGCTTTCCTATTGCACCTGTCTTTCTGGTTATGTGTCAGCAGCACCAGGCTTGCTTTACTGCAGCAACACACACACGGGCCAACTGAGCTTTCAAGACATAATAAAGTAATTACTTTTTGATATAACCATAACTTACAACCATAAATGCTCAAACATCATAAAAAACATTAACTACTAAGTTGTCTATCATAAATTTTAAGGATGATTTAACAGAAAAGGAACTTTGAAACATAACCATAGAAAATGTTAATTGCTTCCCCTGATGCCAAACTTCAATCATACCTAATAGACGGCACTACACTTGGATGAATGACGAAATGCATAATTAAGCAATCTAGCGGGTGTTTTTATCTAAAGCTGCTTACAGTACCACGGGTGCACACATACTTCTTTTGCAGCCGCAGTGGCAATCAAATCTGTCGATGAGCCAGCACAGGAAAAAAAGTTTTTCTGTCTCAGCTCAGCTGCTTACCTTGGACAATGAGGTAGACCTGGGCCATGCGGGGTTTGTTATTGGCCTGGAAGGTGCAAATGTAGGGCCCCTCATCGGTTACTTGCACCTTCTCGATGTGGATGGAGAAGTCACTGTTGTTACTGTTGGCCAGCGTCACACGCTTGTCCAGTGACCACTTGTCTGTCCCCGTGAACAGGATGTTGGAGCGGTTCAGCCAGGCCTTGTGGGTCACCTCCTCGTCGATCCGACATCTGTGACAGGATAGGAAGTGAATGACACATAAGAGGCCTGTTTTATGTGATGTTTAGGGTTGATACTTAATAGCGCTCTGTATATAAGTACAGGGTAGACAGCGGAGATAAGTCAAGTCTTGAGCATTCATGAGCCACCAGAAGAGTTTTAAAGCACATCGGAATAGATTGTACATGTCTCTTAAAGTTTATTGAATTGAAAGGACACCAAATAGTCTGCCAGGTAGTCCTCCTTTTGGTGTTTCGATGATGGTGGGGACTGCTGTTGAACACAAAATCTCCCATATGTGTTCAATTAGGGGGAAATATGGTGACTGCAAAAGTCATAGCAAATGATTCATATCATTTTCTACTAATCAAACTATTCAGGGACCCCTCATGCCCTGTAAGTATCTGCAGTCATTATGTTTATCTTTAATGGACACCTGTCTGTAGCACAGACACTCCTGTTAGTTACTTCGTTTTGTGTGTAAGTAAATGAATGCAGTCATCAAGAGGTATGCCTCAAAACAGGAAACGTGTCCCAAAGGTGTGACTTCAGTTCTTGGCTTGGCCACTAGATGTCCTTGCCCAGCTTCAACTAGCTGTGAGGACATGCCTCTGTCTTCCTCGTGTTTAATTGATATGACCTGGATAAATATTACTGTTGAGGTAGATCTTAGATCACCTGCCAAATCAGTAGCAGTGACACTGCAATGCATAACAACCACGGTGCAGGTAAGCTTGAAAGTCTTCAACAAATAGGCTACAAGGCACTGGGCTGATGTTCAGGTTGACACATAACCTGAAGGCCAAACCGCTCAGCTTAGGAGATAAATGAAAAGATGAAATATTTTTATTTGGTTTGTGGCTGCTGGGATTAAATGAAGAGACAACACAGTAAGAAATCCCACCATAAAAAATCATTATCTGTGTACAAACACTCTATTAATCTATTTTTAAAATAATCACTTCTGCACTGATGATGTTGCTGCAGCACTACAAGCCCAAAGGAAATGAGCACCATAATAGCATCAAATGTGCCTCATCTTAATGGCCCGCATCAAAGCCAACACAACAGCCTTGTCTCAAGCAAAACACAAGTATTTGTGCCACTTGGGCAAAAGTGATTTTACATGAAAATTATTTATAAAGCTCTTTAGTCTTTTTGTCTGTCAGCTATTGGCTGTTGAGTAAAAGTAAATTTAAGCACACATCTGATTACAAAATAAGGCACAACATTTCAGCCGATATCACTGTCTGAAATTAAACTTTTACAGTAGTAGGAGTACTGCAGTGGTTTCTAACCTGCAGTTTAATAGCAGTTGCAACACAAACAGGTTATGAGAGCGCAAAGCCACAAATGTTTTTTCAGACTTTCTGATCTGATTTTGTGGGTTTTTCTTGTGACTTACTAAATTACTAAAGCCTTCGGTTGAGCTTGTCTCTAACTTATGTAGAGAAGCCATAGATTTTCCTTTAAAGCAACTTTTCTAGCATTAAATAACAGATTATAAATTATTTTGATGCTACACTGACATGTAATCAGGTTAATGGTGTCTTCCCACTCTGCACCCTGTACACTTGTTTCTGCACAATGTAACTTTGTGTTTTCGATATGATCTCCCTTGAAAAGTACATAACACTGTATGGCACTAAGTCCTACACCAATAATTACTCCACTGATTTTGGTGAAACCGGATCATATTCTCAATAGCCTCAACGCTTTGTTATTGTCAGAGTTTCCTGATGGACAGTAAAGTAAACTATTGTGAACTATTGCTGCTGTTAGCTCATGTTAGGCTGCCTGGACTATGAGCTCAGTGCATCGGGGGAATGTTAGTGTTTGTACCACAGGTGTCATGGAAGAGGAGGTTGGGGGGTTTGGGCAATGTTGTGCCAGAACTGGAGCTGACCAAGAGTAAATCTTGGACTGACTTTTAGTCTTTGGTGACAGCTTTGTGAAATGACGCTGAGCTGGGCTTCTCGCTGTTGGTAATATTAGTTTCTCAGCTATATATTGTGTTGTTGTACTTGCTTGATGTTTGGCTGTTAGCAAAGTTGTCCATTTGCTACTTTTTAGTCATAAGTAGTATAATCACAACAAATACACATGTGCAGCTGTCCATATTTACAACAGTGGTATTACACTGTGAAACTGGGTCCACTAAATCGCAAATACACAACCCGGTGTTGCTTTAAGCAGCCAGAGGTCATAACAATTGGGAACTACTAGGTGAAAGAACTGAATGGTACTTCCACTAACATAAAATGTAAACAGCAGCTTTCCTCATATCAAAGAGTAAAGGAATAAAAGGTGACCTTGAATGTGAAGACTTTACCACCCAGGCACATTCAGATTAGAGTTTTAGGTGTGAAAATAACCAAATAAATTCTATAGATCTGACTTCTTCACAGGGTCAATAGAACAGCTTCAGGCTACACATCTTGATGACATTATAGATCAGCATCCTGCTTCTTTGATTCCCAACTTGTTGATGTTAACAAATATTGACAGAACTGTACTTGGCTTCAGAACAACATATTTGATTCTAGTCCAATGCCCACTGCTCTTTCAAGGGAAAAAAAGGGACTATAAGAGGAATTTGTTCAGAGATCTGGAAATGTGTAGGCTTAAAGGTGACGAAAGTAATGTTGACTTGTTTTTTTTTTTTTTTTTTTTATTTGTTTTGTGCTGCTGAGTGTTCTGCCAAGCCAGGTCACATCCACGCAAGTGGAAAAAAGCAAGTTGGCTGTTTTTCTGCTTTGCTGAGTGCAGGCTAAAGCTACTTTTATCACTCACAGTTAGAAAGGTGTGGTTGCATGCAGTAGAGGTCCATCCACTGAAATGACCTGTGCACTGTCATTGTTACATCTAAGGAAAAGTTGATTGCAGACAGAAGGGATGTCTCGAGTGACATCTGACAGGTATTATCATTCAGTTAGCGACAGGATAGACAGAGCTGGAAAATATGGCACAATGTCGGATACCTAATTGAAGTTATGTGACAGAGAATTGGCAATTAAAGCGGTGTGACAGGTGGGGGGAAAAACAAACATGTTTTTCATGTAATTAGTAGGTGCAGGTGTAGGATCGAGAGTTACCTCAAAGTGACGCTTTCTCCTTCCAACACTGTAATGTTGTCCGGCAGGTGTCCGAATTCTGCTCCGTGCACGCTGGACCCTGCCAAGAAAAATGAGACCAATGAGCATCCAATAATGGTACCAGACGCTCCGCTGGTGTTCATCAATCTCAGGTCAGGTGCTTGTGGATCGACTACCTCAACCAAATCAGGTTGGGCGGGGATGTGCTCCGCATCCTGCTTACTTATTTCAGAAAGGAAAGTAATAAATATACTAAACAAAAGAGTCACAATGTCTGCACTGACCCCCATACTTGAATAATGATTTGGTTTTACCCTGCATTCTGGTGGGGTGTGCGTTCATTGAACAGCACTGATAATGAGCCAAGGGAAGAGGATTCACGCGGAGCTGCCGGAGCGTGAAATGAAGGGACAGCAACGGTAACAGAAGGGATGCTCATCCTGCCTACCAATACACACACATACTCGCGGAACAGAGGCACATGCTTACAAAAGCACAAACACACACAAGAAGAGATACACATCCTGAGAGCCATTAGTTGAAGAGGAAATACGAACTTTGCATCTGTGAAATGTGTTTCAAACACTCAGATGAGAAAAAAAAACACCTCGGAAGTCATTTTTATGAACTTGCTTGGGCTGCAAACAAAAGATAACCAAAGACCTTATATACTGGCAGTGATATTGCCCACTGAGGCAGACCGCTCCCCTTCACTAAGACACCTGGCTCTGTCCATCTAAACTCTGCCAAATCACAGCATGACACCAGATACCTCAGCTTGTGCCCTTCTTCTATCTCTGACAATCTCTTTCTCCCTCTGCCTGCAAGATGACCTCAATATCTCAATAGGCTTTTGCTGTTTTCTAGCCTTGAGGTTTAATAAATGGTGACTTTATGAAACCGCTGCAGCGAGGAGCTAAGAAGGACCTCAAGGTTTGTTAAATAGCCGCGCAAAGATAAAGACATGTTAAGCAGCGCTAAGAGATGAGACCCCAAATGATGGCAATGCAGCAGTTAATGGACAGGAAGTTTGGGTTTTAAATTAAAGGCGAGTCTTTGTGGAATCATGGTTTGATTACAAAGAATAATGAGAGAAGCTTCAGAATTATAATGAACATCATGGATGGCTAATCAAAAGGTTTTCAAACTGCATAGCAGAAAGTCCTGAGAAGTGCCAACAACACTAAATAATAATTCATCATCTCTTAAATAAAGACTAATTACGGCTGTTCCCCTTTTCCATGTTTGTGGATGCGATTTGGCATATCTGTGTAAATATGCCACAGCGAATACAGGCTAAACGCACGCTTACGTATTCATATATATTCATGTATTATTCATGTATTCATATATTATTGTGTTATTATGTGTTGCTCATGGTTGCATATATAAGCAGTTACAGTATCTAGTTGTCTGTTGCTCAAGGGTGTGAATGTATGCGCTTGTTTACTGACATACCGGTGGAGAACAGGAAAAAGAGGACAAAGTAATGACGCCTCAAAAGAAAAACTGGCCCTGAAAATCTCCTGCTAAAAGCTGTAATCGCATTAATGGGCTCTGCTGCTGCCACTGCTGCTGTGCTATCAAGGCCGGCCAAGTATCCCAGAACTGGCTCCATCTCCCTCTATATCTCTCTGAAAGCCCTGGGGGAGGGGTGCAGCACATTAGCCATTGTGTCCAATGTTCAAAAACTGTCACAAGATTTTGTTTATCTGCGTCTTTTACTACAGTAATGTTGCACAGCATCACTCTGAGCATGCTTCCTGTCTTGGACTCAGGCAGTCCTCAGCTCAAGCCCTCAGCTGTTCCCTTTCAAGTGCTCTGTACTCTACACACTAGACTTTATTTAGGTTAATTCAATTCAGTTCCAAGGCTTGGGGCTTGGAGACGGGTGTGACATGCTGTCATAAATACACACTACCCCACATACGCAATTACAGACACAAATATAAAGAAAAGGCGCTCACTATCACATAATGTAACCACGGGGACACACATGCGACGCACACATTTTGATTGAATGAATGATGAATGCTCCAAACAACATTGCAAAGGTTACAAACCAGCGGGGAGCTATTCCCATTTCCCTACTCAATTCCCATTTTCACAGCTCGATTGGCACCTCGCATTCTAAAACCTGTATCACCCTGCCTCCACTCCCAGGCACCGCACAACATGATAACCCGGGTCAACACATTCAGCACACACTTCCTCTCCCACACTGATTCGCAGGATCAATCACAGACGCATATTTACGCAAACATACGCAAACACGCTCATCGATGAGCAAAAGGCAGCGGAGATGAGGGTTTGTGTGAGTTCACTGTGACAACAAAGATTCACTTCACATTCCACCTGTGGAAAATGAATGTGACTTCATCTAGACACACACAAAGTCGAAATGCACGCAGAGAAACACACACATCTTGGCATCCAGTCTCACTGATTTCTGCACACATCCACCTCTGTCGTCACTCTCTCTCGGTGTCCAGTGAAAGTGTTGCTTTGACCTTGGCACAGGTTAAAGTGATCACTAAAAAAACAAAAACAAAAAAAAAAACAGGAGCGGCATTCGTAATTGTGAGATGGGAGACCACCTCTATCCTGAGACAAAACGACTCCCCATTTTTTTTTTCAACCAAAGCATGGCTTGAGAAGCAATTATCGTGTTTGCTTGACAGGTGGGCTACTTTGTTTTGCCACCGAGATAATATCTAAAACCTAATGCACACCACGATGTATACAGTTTCGGCCATCAATAACGCTGTCTCCTCTCTGGATAACAAACCATTTTCTGCTGCCCTCCTTATTGACCTCTCAAAAGCATCTGATACCATCAATCATAAAAATCCTACTCCACAATCTATGGCCTATAGGTTCAGATGAAGCCATGCTTAATTGGTTCCGCTCTTACCTCACAGAATGCCTTAGTCCTTTTATCTTATACATAAATAACATAATTCATTTTAATCAATACTTCAATGTCCATGTTTTCTGCTGATGATACAGGCTCCACCCCAGCTCAGGCTCTTACTGGCCTTAAGTCTGCATTTGATACTTTCCAGTTATCACTACTTAAAGGGACAGTTAGTGTATTTTGCAGTGGGGTCGTATGAGGTACTTACGTACTATATACTCAGTGTGTTACCTATGGTAGACAAGTAGTAGACAAAGCAAAGCACTGCTGTGGACACATAACTGTAGAACTTTCAACTGTGATGCACGCGTGGTGCAATGACTATGCATAAGTACCTCATACAACCCCACTTCTAAAATACCCAAACTATCCCTTTAGTCACAGACTAGTTTTAAATGCAGAAAAGACCAAGTACATGACATTCTCCACCTCCACCAGCGAATCTGACTATCCTGTCATTAAAACCTGAGTTTGATTCTATGTGTGTAGTACTTATTGCTGCACTAATATGTCCTTATCTCACTGTAGCTTGATTGTTTCCCTTTTTTTAAGTGGCCTTGGATAAAAGTGTCAGCTAGATGACTAAATGTAAATGTAAAACTTTAAATTGCACCCACATCATTCTTGCTAAAATGCTGGAATATCTTTCCTCGACAATGGCCATATTCTGTATTGTCATGCTGCTCCATCAAAGGCATCATAATGCATTCATCACAAATGACAAATTTCATTCTTTGTATCACACATGTGGATTACTTTAAAGAAACTCTCAAACTGTCATTCATTTATAAAGCTCTACTGTTGTACATCATCCTATATTTACTTATCCATCAAATGTATGCACTAATGGTTTCAGGTACTCGGCACTTTTTGAATGGTATGAACAGCAAAGTGCAGGCCTGCATTCCCCTCGAAGATTTGAAAGCTTTTTATTACCTGATGCTTTTTATGATTCTCGTAACTGTTTTTATGAATTCCTTGTTTACTGTTATAGTTGTGTTTCTGTTTTCTGATTGTGTTCTTGTGAATATTTTCTTAGTCTCAAATCTCTCTTGGAAAAGAGATCTTAATCTTAATGCGACTGACTGATTCAATAAAGATAAAATAAGAAAAAATACAGCCCTGGCCCTCAGCAGTGTCCACTGGCTATATGCCTAGCACTGGCTATAGATTTATAATTTAGTGCAACATGGATATCTGTACCGAAATGTCATGACATTCATATTTTATGTAATAATTATATTTTAGTCTGGCCAAAACTGGTGGACCGATTGAGCGACAGTCATCTCTAGAGCTATGCTACGATTTTTTCTTTTTATTGTTTGTTGTTGTTTATTGTTCATCATCTGATAACGACCACTTCTGAGTAACATAAGATGAATAACCTAACCCTGATACAGTTACTTTCATACTATATGAAAATTTGAGCCCAGCATTTAGGAGTATTGACATTCTGGTGTGAAAATGCCACCGCAAACAAATAAATTAGAATAATACATGCAGGTTAATGGTTATTCTATGGGCTTCTGGCTGAACACAAATTAACTGCAGCATCTCATTAACGAGAGCGTGGGAGTGTCGGATGTAAAACAACAAAAGGTAAACATCATCTGGCTGAGTGACAGCATGTGCCTCTCACCCTTTAATGCAATCAACATTATTTATCCCCTGCAGGCAATTCATTTAAAAGTTGCTGGCCAAACACAATGGATATGATCAAATAGAACAATAATAAAGCCAGAGCGCAACCAGCAGTGTGCTGTTGCATGGCTAAAACAGATTCCTCAGCCATCACTTTCAATTTCTGTGCTACTTTTGGTTTTATTGATCCCCCATCTCAAATTCTGCTTTTTCTCTGCTCTCTCCTGGGGCTCAGCATGCAGGCTGATGAACTGCACCCACCAGGAAGATTCAGGAGCCTTGCCCATTGACACTCTAGGAAAGGAGAGTGCTTGCCAACAGGGAAGCTTAAACCACTGCCTACCCCGTAGACTCTAAATGTGGAAACACAAAAACAATGTGAATCCCAAAAGAAAGCTTTTTGTCTGCGCTGCTTCAGTACAAAACTTTGCTAAAACAAAAATGGATTTGTTTATGAGGGAGAAGAATGCTGAGCCTATGCAAAAAAAAAACAAAAAAAAAAACACGACTGAGTTCAGAATGAATAGAGAAATGATAAATAACCAAGAGAAGAACTGTTGGTGGTGAACACCGCAGTGGCCCTTAGCATATTGAATTACCCTGCTCACTGTTGTCTATAGCAGATACAGTCTGTCCTGGCCACCGGTATCTTGTCCTTGTTGTGACCTGCTGTTTTGGCACAAAAGCAGAACCCCCATCTTTACACCATACATGCACCCACACATACACACTTGTGTGCTGTCCAAAAAAAAAAAAATCCCGTAAGCCTTTGTCTGGCACAGTATTGAGCTTTGGGTCAATGACATTTTTAAGAGAATAAAATTTTATGGACCTGCCTGAGGGATTACGCACAGGACACAAGGGCTTGTAGACCATCAATTCACCTGTACTATAAGTCTTTTGAGCTGTTATACACTCTGCAAAAACAGAAATCTATTTTGCTCATCTGTGGATAACACTTCATCTATTGCTGGCACGTAGGTAGACAGTCACATAATTTCATTCACTTGTGGGCCAGCGTATTTGTCTCTGTGCTCTCGTGCATTGTGTCTTTCGTCTGTGAAAGCATCGCAAGGCTGCTTGCTCAGTACTCACGAGACATCTATTATGTGATTTGTATTCTCTTGACTTCTACATGCGCCTGTTTGTAATTGCACTTGCTACTGGCAGACACTTATGAGTTGAGTTCTATTGAGCTGTACAACTTTAGCCCGCGTAGTCCTTGCAAGGCTTTCTTTGTACTGTTCATCTATTTCACATTGCCCTTGACGATCAAATAAACACAGAGAGGAGGGAAAGCTTCTTATGAAAGCATGATTGGCGTCAGGACGGATAACGGCAGAGGCTATAATGAAACCCATAACAATAATCCGCTCCGACGTTTGGAAATTGAAAAGAGAAGGAGAAAGGTGTAGCACAAGGTTGGAAAGGAGAGGTGAAAATAGATAGTTAGGGCGAGGTGAGGTCATGAAAGGAAATTTCATTGAGAATGAGTAAAGTTGAAATATGAAGTTACAGGATGTGTAGCAGCAGTAGTAACACTAGAGATACTTAGGTAGCAGTAGTGATAAAAACAGCACTACTGGCATTAATAGTAGCAGAAAGAGAAGGAGCGATGGAGGAGAGAAGTGCTAGGACACAGTGAGTGACGCTGGGGTGGAGAGCAAAGACACACCCGCATAATTAACACCGGCATACTGCAGCCAATTAAATATTTACAGAGGCACTTCCTCCGACACCTTGATGATGAAGAGAGGCAGCCCAAGGATTATCAGATGCCAGGAGCCTCAGGCGGGAGACAAGGGGTAGGGGGTGGTGAATTCAACATTAACCGGCACAGATATGCCTTTCTCTTCCTCGTCTGATCCCATTTATTCTGAGCGGCTCAAATCCAACCTTGTGTCCACCCCCCCCCGGAGCCTCATCTTCCCCGCCCTCCTTCACTCCACTTCTCATTCAGCCCCTCTACGCCCTATCGATAAAATCCCTGACTCCTTCCACCCCGAGCCACCACGTGTCAGGGACGGAGCAACAGGAGAGCAGGGTGAAAATGATGGGCGAGGAGTGAGAAACCACCTGGATGCTTTGCTCAAACAGCACAACAAGATGGATATGCAGGTCGCCTGCTTTTCACAATTTCTGGTGAAGCAAAATGGATGTCAGCGGGAATCCACTTGACAGGAAATCTAAGAAATGTCACAGAAGTCACGGTGAATGAATTATTTTGAATCTGTCAGGTAATGTCACCCCCGCCCCCCCTCTCTCAGACCAAAGACAGTTTTTCCTGTTGGGAGGAATGTGGTGGAATGACTAAAATGAGTTTTTTGTGACTGCAGCTTATGTCGACATTAACTCCGGTGAGGCATCAAGAGGATTGGTTGGACATTTAGCTGCTTGTCATTCAAGGTCATATATTTCCTGGCCCACATATTCCCACTGTTTTGACACACTTATAACTGCTAACGCAGCTTGATCTCAGAGGCATGCCAAAACCATCAACGTTTACAGAAAAGCAGGGCATCGCCCACGGGTGTCGAACTTGGCTTTACCAAAGAGGTGACATCTGCCCCTTTTTTTATTGTACACATGCTGCATCCACAATTCTGCCTCTGGTTGTTCTGCCCCCACCTTCCCCCATCCTGCATCTCTTCCTCCTCTCAGTCTCCATCCCACCCTTCCGCTCACTAATCCCTCTTCACACATCAATCAATAGAGCACTGCAGAGTGCACAGAGCCATACAGTACTCAATGCAGCAGTTGTACAACTTCAATGGGCAGCCACAGACCTTTACCATTGAATCAAGCGTGGGAGAAAAGCCGAGCACGCTAAAACCAGGGACGAGCCCCACTCCGCTTTCTTTTGCCCCCCATTTTCCTTGGACTGGCGCCTAAACCCCTTAGCACTGTTGAAATCAATACAGTAGTTAAACTGTTACTTCCTCTCCTAGTGAGTACACACACACGCCCGCTTTACACAAGGCCCTGTAGACTCCCCTAAATACACCCTGTGCACTGGTAATTTGACAGATTTGTGGGCAAGTGCTGTCACTGCTTTTAAAGAGAAGCTTTAAATACTGAGTCACCCCAAGTAGCTCTGCATCTAACACCCTCTCACAATAACATACTTTATAAGCGACAAAGAGGAACAGAACACCAATATGTAATCTACCAGCAGCATGGTGCCTTCTTTGGCACCAAGCAAATCTGAGTTATAAATTCACATTTTTGTGTTATATTATAGTCAAAGCATACAATAAAGAGATGGATAGACTGAAATATTATCTTCACATTGTATTTATGTCTGTTTTTTCTGGACACCATGATAAAAAACTGTGCCTTTAATATATAAAGGCACTCCGTAGAGGTAAAAATTGTTTACATGCAAATTATGTTTACAAGCAGTGTGAGCATTGCGTTTATCCTTGAGGTCTGACAAATGCTTTAATTTAATTTCCTTCCTCAAAACATTTGCAAAGACATTTTTGGTGTACTTTGAAACCTGAATTGTTTACATCTGTATCTGCATGCTAGCAATCTTCTCCTTCCCTGCTTTTTTCTGGTGCATGTTTTTATTTCTTGCTGCCATACGGTCACTGATAATATTCAATCATCAGCAGGAATGTGTATTTGATACATGCACACACATACAAAATCACAAGATACAAACACAACAGAGACCCACGATTCAAAAGATCGCTTCACAAAAGCTCCACAGGGTAGTATTTTAGCAATATACTGCATTTCTATGTTATCAATCTACAGACAGGTGACAAATTCAATGAAAACTTGAAAAAATGAGTGGAGAAACTATAATGAATGCTGACACCATCCAGGGCACCAGGGCCACTGAATGGTTTGAAGAGCATGAAAATGATTTGAGTCATATGTACTGATGTGTTTGATGGCGTTCTCCACCACCACCATCAAAACACCCAATGAGGGAATGTCATCTGGAAGATGATGGTCAATGGTTCCCTGCAGTAGAGTTCTGAGAAGTCTGCTGTTCTGGTGGCCCACAGTGGCCCAACCCTACCTTTGCCCTAATTTATCACCCTTTTGGCACCAAAGTGTCAAAAACTGCAGTTCATCCAATGGCCACTTAATTATTATTATTATTATTATTATTATTATTATTATTAGTATTATTTGATATTTTAAGATATTTTTTGGCCTTTTCAAACTTTTATTGTATAGAAACAGCTGAAGAGTGACAGGAATGTAGGGAGAGAGAGAGAGATTGGGAATGACATGTAGCAAATGGCTGCAGGTTGGATTCAAACCCTAGGCCGCTGCGGCAAGGACTGAGCCTTTGTACATGGGGCGGACGCTCTACCAACTGAGCTAAACAACACCCAACAAGACAATCTTTTTAAGGCCCCATGATAAAATGCCCAACTGGCTTGATTTATGTCTCATTTTTGGATTGACCAGAAGGTAGTGGAGGCAAGGCTGCCAAGATGGCAGCAGCCAGAGCCACCACACTCTGAACTTGACAATGACTCTTCAGAAACCTGTGGGTGACCTAATGGATGTGTCCATGTTTTATACAGTCTATTGTATCTATATAATAAAATACAGCAATATAATCTTTTTCTCTTTAAGTTTTTTTAGCTGAAATGACTAATGGTGTAATTTTTCTTGAAAGGACTCTCACAAATCACATAATGTAAACACAATAAACTATGACTCTCTTATAAAACAAACAAAAAAAATATGATCAAGGTTTGTGTGGAACCACTGTGAAGAACAGAATAGAACGAATATTGAATTTATTTCCCAGCCTTATACAATAATGTCAAAAAAATAAATAAATAGATAAAAAAAGCTGTGTTGTAAACACTGACTATGTTCTGGTGTTCAACATTTTTGTTGTTTATAGGAGCTCTGTCAGATGCTGCGGGACTAAACAAATATTTCCAGCCATGCGGTTAAGCTTCCAGCACAGTGGCGAGGCTTACCCTATAGTTTACACTTGAGCCTCTAAGAGGCTACAATAAAAACAGCAATTACCGGGCGATGGTGACAGGAGACAAAGGAGTGTAATAGCATGGGAGCAGTTATTTTCAATAGGACCACTGGCTGTAAAGTGGAGTCAAAAAGAATGAGGCATCAAAAAGTCAGTTGAGTGTTGGGCAGTATGTGTGTGAAATGGATGACTGGGCAATGCAAGCTGCCAATGGTCATTTATGACACACTTGAAAAGTAGGACTAATGAGAAAAACAGAGTTTGACGAGGGCTTGAAAATTACTGCCACTGTTGTTAATCTGGACATTAACACACAAAGAGCTGAAATGACGCAATATCTGTCAAAAACAAAAGGTGATGCGTGCTGGAAATGCATTCGGTGAATTTCGAACAAAAACAGTCGATGTGGAGCTGAATAAAAGATCTCATTTTGATTTTTTTGCATGCATAAGCCATTATGGCACCACCACTGACTTAGCTTATTAAAGCTCACCCAACACACACACACACCTCCCAACTGTTCATTTCATACTGATAATGACATATTTCTGTAGAAATAAGCAAAATATGTAATATATTCAAACAGAGTAATAAGACCAGTTAATTATGATGACTGAATGGAGGGCAATTAGCCGCTGTCTGAAGCCGCCATAGTAATGAGCAATCTAAAATAAGTAATTCTTTGTCTGTGCCTTTTGTAAACAACAAAACAAGAGGGAAGAACATTTTGGCTACGAGGGAGCAGCAGCAATTTCCCATCAACACACTCGATCTCAGTGAATGCTCAAATCGTTGAGTGTACTGCTAGAATGTGATGGTTTCGAGTGCACCGTTAAAACTGTTTAAGCAGACGTGTGCGAGTTTTACTGGCATGTGTGTTTGGGTGAAGATTTTTAAAAGCAAAAAAGGTCCAGCTCAGCATGCATGTGTGTTTGTTTATCTTTCTGCATGTGTCTGTGTGTGCGTGTGGGCTGATGTGTTGTTAAGAAACCACTAGTCTGCTCGTCCAGGGGTCTTGCTGCTTGCACCACATGGGGTGGGAAGAGAGTGAGGATGAAAGGAGATCCAGGCAGGGAAGGGAAGGATGGAGATGTAGGGGAAAGAGCAGGAAAAGAGGAGGAGGAGAAGGTGAGGGCCAGAGCCCAGGAGTAAGGTGCTGTCAGGATAATTCACGGCAGCAGTACTTGCTGCGAAGAACAAAACAGAACTACCCGAGGGAACAAAAATCAGCTAACACCTGCTTAGGAGGGAGCTCCTGAGGGATGGAATGGAGGATGGAGGAAAAAAACCAAGGGAGGTATGGTGCAGTGCACTGAGACTCTGGCAAGTACAGATGAAGTAAGCATCATTGTGTGTGTGTGTGTGAGAGAGAGAGAGAGAGAGAGTAAGAATGAATGTGCATATGTGTATTTGCAAGCTTGTGTAAATCTGTTTGCTACGTGCATTTCTGTAAATCTGTGTGCGGGTGTGTGGCAGTGTTTTAAGTGTGCTTTTGTGCATGTGTTTGCATACTTCCGTCTGTTTGTGTGCAGTTGGATTCTGCCTGGCTGTGCCCACAGCCATCCTTACAGCTGTGGATGGGGTTCATTTGCATTCTGAATCACAGCAGCTCTTGCCATTGTTGCTCCACTGCTGTGACTCGGCACCACTAGCTCCCGCACACATAGCCGCTGTGCCAGTTGTATTTGGCTGCAGCTGTGCTGGAGAGCTTGTGGCAGACATTCAAAACGCCACCAAGAGCTCAGGCCTTGGTCTGTAAGTTGGAGAAGGTTAGGTAGACCTGGTGCTCCAGGCTAGAGTGTACTCTCCTTCCACAAATCTTAAAGCTCCCTTCTCTTTCCTCTCTGAATCTCCGTCTCATACCAGATGGAAGGCGGATGACACCCTGGGTTGCTTTTGGCGCCATCGGCGTACTGCCGCTGCTCAGTTGCAGTAAAGCCCCTACCCATTCCCTCGATAGCGTGATAGTCTTGCTCACATGCTGCCTGGTGTCTCTCCTCCGTCTTGTGGAGCACAGATGAAGTTAAAAATATACCTGACTTTGGATACCACTCTCCCTCCCTTTTCACCCTCCAACCACTTCTTTCAGCCTGGGTGATGACATGTTTTTGGTATTTCTTTGGAGAGGCCTGTGCATTAGAAAAGAGCAATCGATAGAGAGCCCATTTAATCTTTGCAGCTGAGCAAAGCCGAGAGGGGTCTCGTGTATGAAATACAGAAAAAAAAAAAAATACTGAGAATCAAGAAAAGAGAGATGAGGAGAGAGGTAAAGGTGAATTAATGTGTCATAGTCTGTTTGAGGAGGAAACAAGCATGCAACCAGTTACTTGAGGCGAAACTAAACTGTGCATTTATGTCAGCCCTAGTGGACTGAGCCACTGATGAATCTGCTGGCTCATGTTACTGATGAAGCTGTTTTACCAAAGCCGGAGGCTATCAAGGAATATGAGGAAAATCAGGGGCATAACTAAAGCTGTGACAGAAGTAATGTGTAATTAAATACAATGCCACTGGCTAATTTGCCTTTCATTTATCTCTACACATCAGTTTCTCGTGTGTTTCCTTATTGTGTTTCCTTGCAGAGAGGGTTGTATAACTCCTATTGTGGAGGTTATTAATCTTTCAGTGCGCTGTTACAAACATAAACAAATTCCTAAGTCACCATAAGTTATTAGAGGACTGTCTCCTTGGAGCTGTTTGAATTGGATTAATGCTCCTTCATGTGGAGCACTGAAAATGATCTCTGGCTCCCCTCTCCCTCATGTGTGAATGAGCCGCAAAAACAATTTTACTTGTGAGCCACAAGCACGCACAAGCATGTGAAGGCGGCAGACATTTCCTTATGCATATGCATGGATGCAATTATAACAGACATAACACATTTACAAACGCATTCTCACTTGCTCAGTCAAAACTGTCGATAACCACTGCAAAAAACCTGCAGGATCGTTTATTTTTCAAGTGTTGTACGCTTTACAATATGCAATACACTACAGAACAAAGGGGCATCAAAACATATCTTCCTGAGACATAAATTGAAGTATTAATAATAAAACACGCACAGCTGCCAGGATGTATTGCAAATGTCAAAGACTGAGTAAAAACGAGTGCGTGTGCCAATGAATCTAGCTCAAATGAAAGCTTGTTATACGCTGTAAGGAATATTTTTCAGAAGCAGAAACTTTGTTTAGTGGAAAATAGAAGTGGAAATAGAAGTATCAAGCGTCACACTAATGTAGCAAAACAGTTTTATATGGTCTCAGTTTAGAGTGAAACATACTGAGACTGTCGGACAGCTTCTTTAATTTCTATGTCATTCATTATTACTATGCAGCAAGCGAACGTGTCATAGCGAGATATTTTCTTAACACATCATTTCTAACCTTTTTATAAGCTGTCTCATTATCTGTGCTCACTCCGTACTGCTTCAGCACTGACTTCATCTGCAAATGACCCAGCAAAACATTAGCCAGATGTTTATTCCCCACATTTGCACAACAGTCTGGAGTAAAGGATTCAAATCAACCCCCTGAGATATAAGCTAACCTCCAGAAAGACACGATTGTGCCTGACTCAGTACATCCAGTGACGGACTGAAAAAACTTTTTGAACAAAGAGAAGATGGGGAAGATGATTAGTTGAATATGTTCAAGGAAAAATCCACTGTCGGATTTTTTTACAATGTTATATAACTTGTCATCAATCTGTGATGTTCAATGTGTTCCAGGAGTTATTTTGTGGTAAAGTACTTTTCTTCTTTCGGTGTACCCACTTTACCACAATCTACCTCATCTATTTTATTAGAGCTAGTGATTTCATGCGATTCTTAGAATTGCAGTGTTAGAGCAAGAGAGTGAGATGTCAGATTGAGAAAGTATCACTTCTGTCCTTGAAATGTGAGTTTTTAAACCTGCTCTGCATTTCTTTCTACTGAGACTACCATCAGCTTAGAAAAAATGGTATCTTAGTCGCGTTTGTGCTGAATTTCCACACATAAAATTGTTGAACTGAAACCAAAACTATTGATTTTGAACAGTACAAAGCCATAAAAAAAATGCCCCCCCGCTAACCAACTTGCCTGATGTCACATCGTCTACATTTGGCTGGTTATCTGAGTTAGTACAAAAAGGAAAAAAAAAAAAAAAAAAACATCAAACCATAAAATGGGCAGAGTGTGTTTCAACAGCATTAAAAATGTATTTTCCTTGAGGAACAGGAAGTTGTAAGAAAAGAAACTGACAGGGAGATGAAATAGAAATGGGAGACGAGTCAAAGCTGCAGTTCATTCCTGGTTTTAAAGACTTTTTCTGACCTCACACCTCTTGCCTAATGCTTTACCTCCAGCGGCAGTTGTCAGCTGTTTTTATCAGGGGGACTTTTTCTCAGTTTAAGTCCTTACACTGAGCTGGACACATTGTCAGGATCGAAATTAATTCTGATGCTTTCCTCACTCTGTTTTCACCTTACGTCCCTCTGTTTATCTCTATATAGTTATTTGCATAGTTCTTTTACACTGTGTCTGTATGTGTGTGTGTGGCTGTTGGTGTCTTTGTTGTTTGCCATAGGGTACACAGTTTATGTTTGCATACAGTGCTGTGAGCTTGCATACAGAAGCCACATGTGGTCATGGCCATGCACAGAAATGTCACACATCCATAAATGCATACATATCTGTGGACTGATAATTGACCTTTTGCTAACAGTGCAATCATCGCTTAGTAACTGTAACTAGGGCCGTTAAGCATTGCATTACTCAACATACTGAACCTATCTGCACAAGGCTCTAAGAAGAGTGATATTTTGTATCTCAAATGTCTGGCTAACTAGCTAACTACCTTAGTGACTTAGTAACTTCACATCTACTTGGACTTGACTTAGACTCGTGACTTGATTCGAGACACAATGACTCAAATTGTCTGTTTTATGCACACCGGAAATGGCTTTGTCACGATTGGATGACTAAACTTAGTCGACCTCCTTGTGATGTAACATAAGGGTCTATGAATCAGATCAGATCATGAGTTGCCCAAGAGTCATCGCTTTCTAATCCAAGAGTTCCACCTGCAAAGAAAGGACCGAACTGCTGAATGCAAGACCTGCTCCTCAAAGACTTCAGACTTCTGACAACTACATCAAACTTTATTTGAAGACTCATTTGGATCAGTAAGAGCAGATTCAGTCTTACAATTCTTTCAACTAGATAGATAATTAAGCTAAGCTAATCCTTAATAATTATGTTATGGTTTGAGTCAAAATATCTCATTTTGCCACCTGAAAAATGGCTGCAAACACCTGTTTTTTTAAAGGTGGCTATTGTGATTTGACTTGACATAACCTGTGACTTGAATTGACTTGCCTAAGTCCGCTAAAAAAGTCTGCTGGAGACTCTCTGGAGACAACAGCTTAATCAGCTAGCTAGCTGCACCTGTAAGATTGTCTTTTCAATTTTCAGGCCACAAAACAGTCGCTGGCTAGAAATGAGAAGCTTGCCTTTGTCTGTGACTGTGACTGAATTGAATAAAAATCGTGGTAAATCTGCCACAGAATCAACTATCCTCGTCTCACCTTTCTCATCCTTGCTTCCCCTAATCCTAACGTAACCTGTCTCCTCTTTTCTCTCCTTTTTGCCATCTTCTTTCACCCCTTTTCCTGCTCTCTCTTCTACACCTCGCTACTTTCTTATCTTCTCACCTCCTTGCTCATCTCCTCTCCCCTGCAACGCCACAGCTGATCTTCTCCACCTTCTAATTCAGCAGCTTATCTGAGCACACAAGTTCCACAAAGCTCTATGATCCCTGTCACCTCGCAGCCCTCGTGGGAATCATGAGTCAGTGCTGCGGATAGATGACGTGTCAGAGCTGGCTGGGGGGGATGAAGGAAGACAGGAGGGTGAAGAGGTGACAGAAAAAAAGAGGTGGAGGGGAAGGAAGTGCTGTCGGGGAATATTGAAGAAGTGAGAGAACAGGGAGGAGAAAAGGAAATGCAATGAAGTGCAGAAAAGAGGACAACGATAATAGAAATCCGAGGGGTCACAAATAGAATAATGTAAGAAGGAAACGAAAGAGATCCGGCCAGGATAAATCCATCTACCCATTGAGTTTTCAGGTTCAGAACCTTTGCTGCATTTAATCTGCTCTCCTATGGTTCATGTCATCTATCACTGCAGATTATGTCAAGTAAAACAGAAATACTATGCAGTAATTTTAACACAAAGGAGAGTTAGTGGTAATGGATATAAATTAAAAAATATATATATGAGGAAAAAGAGAGGAAAGAGACAAGCTCCCCAGATAAAGACGGCGACAGACAGATTGTCGTTAGAGATTTATTACAGATGTGTCACAGAAATCCTGATCTTTAGTCAGACTCTGACAGGCACAAAGAACATCTTGGTACCACACAGAGGCCCCCCGTTAGTCCTCCTCCTCGTCATCATCATCATCTCCCCTCTCCTTATGCTTCTCTCTCTTTCTGTTGCCGCTTCCTCTCTGCCTCGTTTCTCCATTTGCTTCACTCCATTCCTCGCGTTTTCCTCTTTTGCTCTGCATCATCTCTCCCTTCTCTCATTTTCTAAGTGCACCTTCTGACTCAATTTTCATACTCTCGGTCTACTCTTTCTCGCTCGTCACCGCTCTTCCGCGTTCTTTTGAGAGAGATTTTTTCATTAAAAAGCTTCAAAAGTCTCTGTCCACTCCTGCCCTGTCAGTCCCCTCCATTCCCTCCCTGTGTGTCAGTCTCCTGGTGGATTTTTGCTCCTCAACTCCCTTGCCTCTCTACACTAATGAATTTTGGGCACTTTGCAGCCACAGATGGTGCAGCTGGCGGCAGGGCCCTGGCTTAACAAAGAGGGAAAGGGAAAGAGAAAGAAAGACAGAGTGCTGCAGCGATAGACCGTCTGCCATCACCTCTTTTTAAAAGGGGTATAGAAACCAACACACTTGCTGAATATGCCTTTACCTAAACCTCACGTTTCCCCATGCTCATGGAGATAGTGACACACTCGAGCAAGACGCGCATCACCAGCTCTCTTTTAATGCATTTTTGCTCATTTCTCCACCACTCTCTCACCAGGCACCCTTTTCTCTCGTTTTTTTCAGAGGCTCTCTGGTTAATTGCAAAACATTGTTTCCTTTCTGGCTCCAAACCTTGCCTTCAGGCACGAAAAACAACACTGAAGTTGTGTTTTTTTTTTTTTTCTTTTTTCTTTTAAACCATCACCAACGCTCAAACCTCACATCAGTCAATGCTTAATTAATTTTGCCCTTGGTATCTAAGAGCCTAAAAAGGCAAAGATTTGGTGGTGGCACTAGTAATGGAAGAGTGTATAAGGTGACAGAGGAAGAAAATGATGAACAATTATTTGTTCAGTGGGAAAACGTCCAAGGTCTCAATCAAAAGAAAAAGTTTATTACAGCTTATAGCATTTTCCCATCATCTCTGTCAGCTATGATAATATTGTACTTAGTAATTACCAAAGTAATTGCAGACAACTGGGAATATGACAAGATATAACTAAGTTAGATGGTGCAGAAAATGAGTGTTCAGTCCATCTGACAGGATAGCCAGTGGCTGTCAACCTATGGATTGGACCTCTCCAAGAGGTCATGGGATAAGCCTGAAGAGTCACATGATGATTTACAGGATCTATAAATGAGTATATATAAAATCTGAGAAGAAAAGATTATTCTTTGGGGAACTACTTGTAACTTAGGCTGTATTCAGACCAAATCAGGTCATTGTGGGAAATTGCTACAGGGTTGAGCGGTGGTGTGTGTGTTCGTAGTGCTGGGGTTGTGTTTATTTGTGGTGAACCACTATGAAACGATCAAAAAATAACCTTTTATTTCACTAAAACCCTGGCTCAATACCGGTGCTCCCTAACTCTCATTGACTGTCTATATCGCTCGACCACTGTTTGTTCTCTCCCTTTCCTTCTCTCGCAAACAGACACAAATGTTTTCATTTCACTATTTTGCAGTATAGACTGCAAACCAGACACATATATAGGAGCTGGGTCCATGAAGTAAACCAAGTCTGAACAGAACAGTGAGAGTATCGTAGTTTAGTTCAGGCACTACTGCAGCCAAACACAATACCCCCAATCAAATGAAAAGAAAAACATGAAAAACGTCGCGGTGGTGGATTTTGGTCTGAATCTGGCCTTATTATAAAGGGTTAGGGTTAGGGTTAGGGGTTAGGGCTCTGACTAGACATTGCTTCATTTGAAGAGATCAGAAAGTAAAAAGGTTGGGACTCACTGATCCAAACCACATTATTTGGAGGTCAAAATGAATTAGTACATTTTAGGTGAGTTCTCTTTTACATTACCACATTTCAAAATCTCAGTACTTCAGTGCAATGTTGTTATTACTGATAGGAAAACGGTCCAGAACTACAAAAATGATTCCAAATAAACCAAAACGATCCTTTGAAGATGCATTCCCCTGCAGCGTGCTGCTGTGCTGAGCTCAGGTGTAATCACGAGGTGAGAATGTTATCTTTGCCCAACCGTAAGCTCCAACATCACATTGTAAATACAGAAAATACTGTAAATACAGGGACATCAGAGAGAAGACTATGTACTCAGTGTATCTTGTGTGGGCGTCCCTGTATGGTCAGCATATCCTGAGGTAACACTGAATGATTTATGAATTCTGGGAGATTTAACAAGCTCAAATGATACTGCTCTTCCCTATTCTACGGTAACCTCTATAGGGAGCTATGTATAGTACCAATGGGTGTGTAGGTTAATTGTGCTAACTCAAGGGCGCCCCAGCTGTGGTGCCCTTGAGAGTTCTACCATTATACATTTTAAGGCCAAGCAATCCTTCCCCCCCAAAACCTTTCCGCTCCGATTTTCTCCCACTTCTCTCCCCTCTGCAAACAAACTGCCTCGTCATCATCATCATCATCTCCCTTGACAATGTTGGTTGCTTTCAGTGCCCCAGGTGAAAGCTATTCTCCCACGCAGAGGTCAGAAGTTCAAGTCCTCTGCCTACTCCCAAACTTTTAGGGAAAGTGGGCAGCATCACCTTGCTGTGCTTTTGTACTTGTGACATTTTAGACAAAGTACTTGTGATAAAAAAGAGAGGAGAAAAAAAAATCTGGACTCAGGGGTTTTCTGGATGTTCAGGGAAACAACACAGGGTATTGATGTAGACTTGAAGTTATATCTGTTCTCCCCGGTGTTACATGATTTTCTGTGCCGCTGCAGCGTGCACATATACTGTAAAACCTCACGCATTTTCTGGAGGTGTAATGGCTTTGTTACATGATGAAACATTAATAAACATTATATAATAATGTATTTAATTTATCTCACATATTTTTGCACCTCTTTCAGGAAAAAAAGCATTTATTGTGCTGCTCCCACCATTTCACCTCAACAAAATGAGCGGTGGGCGAGCAGTCTTTTATCACATTATACGTCATTTTATATCATGACAGTCGTATACAATAGGAAAGGAGAAGGGGATAAGAAACAGAAGACAATAAAAGAGACAATGACAATGAGTGCACGACCCAAAAGTTATTAAATAAAGAGAAAGCCAAAGAAAACAAATGGGTTTCAAGATGGTTTCTAAAAGATGGCTTTTGTGAAACTTAATAGCAGAATAACAGATGGGAATGTGTGTTTTTGGCTAATCCAGTGAATTAAATGACAAAGAGATCTTATTGCAGACTGATTTAACAATCATTATGGATCAATCTGTAATTTTCTCAACTGATAAATGAATAATTTTGTCTATAAAATGTCATAACATAGAAAAGAAAATCACAATTCCAGAGCGAATATCTTCAAAATGCTTGTTTTGTCGAAACAATGGTCAAAAAAACACAACAGGATCCACTTTAGACTGATACAAAATAAAGAAAAACGGCAAATCCTCACGTTCGAGGAGCTGAAACCTGATAAATGAGTTAATCAATCATCCAAGCTGCAATTGCACAAAAGGCAGTGAGGCTCACTGATTTACAAAATTTGCTCCAAATGGACAACAAGCAGTGTCATTAAAGAAATAACTACCTTGCCAAAAAAAAAAAAGGGTTTTAGCAACATCTCTAACAAGTTGATAAATCTCTATCGCCTCAGGATATCTATCTTCATATATCCCACCTCCAAACTGAACTAAACTCTACTTCATCCAATCATGAAAGCAGATGATGACTGTACTTCATCTCCTCTCTTGCCAATATTAACGCATCACGCTCGTACAGTCCCTCCGTCTAACTCTCTCCCAGGGGAATAAACAAACCAAAAAACAAGTTTGCACCAACTTTTTTTCCCCCAGTTCATCTCTCATCATTGCTCTTCCCTCCTCTGTTTCTCCCTCGTCGTTTTCTCATTCTCCATCATTCCCTGAGGTAGGCGGCGGTGCGGGGGAAACTGACAGCCATCATTGCATCGTTTGTCGGCACGGCTGCTAATCTGCATGGCGTTAATAATTGATTGAAGCCTGCAACCACAGATCTATGATGGACTCTCTCCCCCTCCGTCTCTCTCTCTCTCATTCGTTCCATCTTTTCTCCTCCGCCTCTAAATATACTCCCACTTCACTTCCCCCGTGCTATCAAAATGCATTTTTCGAGCATTTTTCTTCATTCTCTCTCTCTTGATGAATCTACTGAAGCATCCTAATTCTTTTCTCACACACAGTGTCTCTCGCACATTCACAAACACACTCTGTGCCCTCCTCTGCCTCACTGTGAAACCTTTACATCTCTGTTTCAGCTTTTCATCCACCTGTTCAGTTTTTCAGATGAGCCTTTTCAGGTTGTTCAGCTGTCTCTGCCGTGTGAGGTGGCTTTATGTATCCCCTTCTCCAACAAACAACAACTGAACAATGGAGTTTCAATGCCTTGCCACCTGTCCTACTGTAGGCAGCACCACATTAGAGACATGCACAGACACACACACACACACACCCACTCTCACAGACACACACACTCTCATTTTTTACTTGACAACATAATCCTGCCATGCCGCTGTCTGTGATTTATGAGACCCAGTTAAAAGGATGTGAGGGTTCTCTCTTCCCCTCACCTCTCCCTCTCTTGCTTTCTTTATATCTGCAAGGAGTGTGTGTGTGTGTACGTGTGTGTGTTGTGGAGGAGGGGTTGCATCTATATGAGGCACGGGCGGAATCAAGTCACTTTGGTCCCTCTGTGATTTCTAGCCACAAACTCTTGCACCAAAGCGCTGCAGTGCTCATCACTCACCTGCCCAGTATGCGTATATATGCGCATACACAATAACACAAATACAAAAAAAAACATGCACACACGCCCGCACACCGCGAGATGTTAATAAACATATTCACGCACAAACACACTCTTGCTGTCACTCAAAGTTGGCCTGCTGTTTTTTGTACACAAACATTGCTACTTAAAGATAGAACTCTGGATTACCAGGCGGAGTGGGAAACTGCACCGAGGTCCCGAAGGCCTCAGATTTACTGTGTGGCAATTAGTTTTTGGATAAACTGCTTATATGCTAACTGCTAATATGCACAATTAAGTATATTATCAACAAAAATAACAAAGGCCTTAAGGGAACTCCTACATTTTAGTCCTCATTTTAGTCTTGCTCCTTGTCAGGGTCGCAGAGACTGAAGCCTCTCCTAGATCAAGATCAATATTACAACATATAATCAAAAAATGAAGATAAAACCTTCATAAAGCAATTAAAGTTAGCGCCACCTTTACCAGCTGCAGCATTAAAGTGATGTAAACAGTAAGACAAATTGTGGTACTGCTACTTTTACTTTAAGATCCAAGTACTTCTTCCATCACTGTTTGTATTTAGGAGTTAAAATTTTAAAAAATCTTTATTTTCGGTACACTTAAAAGCAACAGGATGCATATTTAACAGTGGGACATATTGGGGGCTCAATAGTTCATGTGTACCCCGGGGCCTCCCGGCAAGTTATTACAGCACTGGTTTATTTTATTTTTTTGCTGTGCAGTACACATACACATGTTATTTGCTGTTGTGATATTTCACAGCCCCACAATCAATCTCATCTTTCCATACAGATGCACTCGACACATACATGTTTGCTACACTCACACATCTCTACCCTGCAGACACATAAATTCATAATAACATCTTAAGGCAGCCATCCATAGCAACATAAACACATTTAGAGAAATCTAAGCAGCAGGAGACACACTGCTGTGTGTTTGTATGTATATGTGTGTTTGTGTGTATTGGAGTGTGGTATGAATTGGGGGCTTGGCTGGGGTCTGGGCTTTGGCAGCAGCCAATCTGCCCAGGCTGTTAGTCACGACGCTGCGACACCCCTAGCTCCCAGGCACTGCACGGGTCATTAAGGAGCAGCAGCACAGCCCAAGGATGACCACACGCATGCACACACGCAAGCACACACAGGCACACTGACACACATAAGCACAAAAACACAAAATGTTGTGTTTGTGTGCCACCAGGTTGGTTAAAGGGGACTGAAAGATAGATACAGTGCATAGGACTCGCACACATGCAAATATGCTACTTCCACTGCCTTCCTCAGAGGGAGCCAGTGTGGCACGAGCCAACCAAACTGGAATCATCTCTTCAATTACTTAATTAAATCCCAAGCCCCCAAGGGCCTGGGAGACTCAGGAGGAGGCTAATTGAGAGGATGGAATCCTTGCTGCCGCCCCAGAGTTGCTCTGCATCCTGACCCTTGTCACTGCGTGTTACTGAGGCCAAGAAGGACCGCATGGGGACAGGGCCCAAGATATGATCTCCCGGCAAGACAGAGTCAGAGCAGGATGGGTCAGAGCTGGATGAATCGATGAGATAAGTGGATTAGAGTTGATTTCTGCTTCCATGGACTTAACTTTGAACATAAAGCGGCGTAGCAACAGGATAGATAATCGTGAATTGTTGGTGTGACAATAGATCTCCCATTTAGACCCCCAGAGAGTGGTTGTTTACCATTGCGAGGGGAAAAAAACATCTTTACGACCCTCTTTTTGGACGTTAATTGCACTGATCTATAGGTGTAATAAAAGAAGCTGAGAAATAATCAGTGTCCCAGGGAGTGTTGAGTGGTTTCTCGGCCACCAAAGTGGGATGCTACCCACCCGGAGGGGAAAGTTGTTTCTGTTCAGGGCAATGGAGGACAAAACAAAAAAAGTTAAATGGCTTTTAATTAAATTTTAATCAAGAGATAATTTTCCTTTCCTCAAACCAGTTAGGAGGAGGGGATAAAGGGGAAAGAAGGAGCGTCGTGGCCATGATGGATTGGATGTTTAAACCCTGCAGAGAGCCCATCACTAGCGTCTTGTTAAAATTTAATCGATCAGTTGGCTCTCAATGAAGCTGCCAGATCTTTAAAAAAAAAACTATGCCGCTATAAAGGTGAAATTCTTCAATTCGGCTTGTCCTCACTCATCTCAGGACAGTCTGTAAAAGAGAAGAAGGTTTCAAGGGGAAACTTGTTGTCAGTATTGTTGCTCAAAAGTGAGACAGATCTTTGTAAATATATCCGTACTACTAAAAATGACTACAGTGCAATGTTGTGGTCCTCTGGAAATCAGACGTGATTGTTGGTACCACCAGCGTCTGTACAGCCAACACCTTTGCCTGGACACCAAAACTGACCTGACCTTTAAGTAAAGCCTGGTGCTCAATATGACTTTATTACTTTATTGAGTTGACTGGCTTAGTAGTACCGGTGCTGCACAGTAGACATTTCATCCTGAATGTCAGACTGCTGATGTCATAGTTGCTCAGGAAGCTGGACCCATCTTTACAAAATCACAGAGCCATGTAATCATCTAAACCCCCTCAACTCCCCCTCGCTTAGCTCCACTCTCTGCTCTTTATGAGATGCTCGGTGGGACGGGCAGCCTGCATTCTGGCCCGAAGCCTGACCACAACATTGCATTCTCCTCACTGATGTGCTGCAATATAGGAAAACACCACCAGTAATCACATTATTATATTCATGCAGCGTCTGTGTGACTTATAGAAGAGCGGTGACTAGCTGCGAGCTGGATGTTGCATTGGATTACATTACAGCTGAGTGTTTCTTGCCGTTACGGCTGGCTATTACTATTATCACTTTCCTTGCTAGGCAGGATAGGAGCACAGCGGCACATAAAGTGAAAATGTCACGGGGGGTTTTAGTGGGTAGGAAGAGGTTTGGAGGGGGAGTTTGGTAAGAGGCTCTGGTGCACAGGGCAGAGTGTGTTTCTGACATGGTGTGTGACGAGGGGCATCGCGCCGACCCCTGCTCATGAATAAGACATGGGCTGAGAGGGCTGCCGGGGCGCCCGCTGTCCATTTGCCATTTGCACGCTTGGCCAAAGCCATGGAGGACGACTGGTGAGGGAGTGCTGTATGGGGTCGCTTTAGGAATACAGCATGGAGATAGAGTACACAGAGGAGACTGCTGTATGCAGCTGTGCCATTTGTGGATTGAGGTTTTGAGGTCTACTACACTACCATAATTAATGACTGGCTTGCTTGATTACATGGGTATGAACAGCATGTCGATTTGATTGTATTTTTAAGGGAGAGCATCTGGGATTCTGATTTTTATGGCTTGCAGTCTCCACATCACTCTCCTCTTGCATCATATAGGAAACCAATGGTAAATGCTCCCTGCTTCTGTTCAGTGTGTGTCACGCATGTGACACCAGTCTCAGAGCCACCATAAAAGTGGAGAAATAGCTGCAGGGGAAGATTTAGTAATGCAGTGCAGTACATCTTCAGAGCTTACTTTGGATACAGATATTTGCCTTTATCATTTCCGAAGTTGGCCTTGAGCTTAAAAATTGATGTCCTTTAACGATTTCCAATAACAACCAACATCTCATGGTCACAGCATTTGGAAGTTCAATATGAAGGAAGACCGCTGAAAATTGCATGGAAATCTGAATGTTGAGGTAACGTGTGGAATTAAATAAAAACAAAATCATTATTTGGTTTCTTTAGCTCAGTCTGACAAACCAGAAATTGCTAATGACTTTCATCCGAAATGCATCGGACCCTTCCCCCCATGGGAGGTCAAGCTAACATCGATCGACCACATAGGCCTCCCTGTATTTCTTCTTTTTCTCTTTTTCTTCTCCCTTTCCACCCAACCAAGGAAGATGGGGATCAATAGAAAATCAAGGAAATGGCTGGAAAATAAGTTGGTCGTGAAATGTTCCAGACTGAACTTTTACTTCAAAAGGAACTTCTGAAACAGGGGGAAGAGACGGGCACACCAGTCGCAAGAACTTTGAAGCAGCAAATTGAGGTGAAAAGTCAGAGGGAGGATGCTGGCTGCTCAGATAGAGGATAAGAGGTCAAAAACACTACAGATGAATAGGACAAATAAGTGCTCTGCTGTTAACACAACCTGACACCTGTATTGAAAGGCTAAGTTTTGTTGAACATGGCTGTTTTTGACTATTTTCTGGACAAAGGCTTGTCAAAGAGGTCTGAGGGCTTTCAGCTGGCTGCTCGGACAGCAGTATAATGATTGGACACAGTACTAGTTATGCCTCCTCCTGTCTTTTTCTTGGAGTTATGACTGGAGTCTGTACAATCCTCCTATAAAACAATGTGAGACCTGCCTGCTCTCCTCAAGGCTTGCTCAAATGTAAACAACTCCAACTGGTTGACACAGCCTTTAACCTTCAAGCCCGTGGGTCTCTTCAAGCTTTTAATACACCTTTCAATTGAAAAAATGTGTATTTCAGGAGGCAGCAGGATAGTTCACAGGAGCTGTTAACCACTGACCTTGTGGCTCACAGTGCCTGTTAGCAGAGTGGCATGTCTAACCCAACTACACTAGGCCAAACAAATTAGGCAATAAACAAGGCAAAGGACTGGAGGCACCCAGCTTGAAAACACCAGCCACAACAGCTTCGGTTGGGCATTCAATTTTCCATTGCTACCACGCCCACACCCCAGTGGAGAAGCTTGAAAAGCAGCTGGGGCCCCATACTAAAATGTCTCTATAATGAAGTGCTGAAATGGAAGGGAAGACTACTTGTAGGAAAAACCCAGGATTGATTGGGACTGTCTAGAAAAACCTGCAGAAAAACAACCTCAGAAGCAGCACAGTCTACAAATCAAACAGCCCATAGTTCACAAATCACCCAGCAGTTTAACCCATATGTACTAAAAGAAACACAAGCAATTCAACTAGCATGCAAGCAATTAGGAAGTTGCTGTTACAAGAATTTTATTGTTCCAGTGTATTACAATATAAGAGAGTAAATGACAGAGATACTCATTAGGAAGCAGTAGGCATTCGTTATGTAACATATATTTAATGAAGTCACACTACATGGCTGATACATGCTCAAGGAAGAAGACGTAGAAAAAAAATGGGTGTTCATATCAGAGAACTATTAATTAGAGCTGAGTGGAAGCTTGGATTGGAAAATATCAAGTAAAAATTGGGTAAAAAAAAAAAAAAAAAGAAAAAGTAAGGCAATAATTACAGACATGTTGGAGAAGGGTAAATTGCTGCTGGGGGATTGATAGAAGGTTGGAGGTGTAAGACAATCAAGGGCACTAACCCTGTAGGAGGGAGACCTTTGGCACAGTGGGTAATTAAAGGTGATAAAAGCAGACTCTTCTGAGTGTGAATGTAATAGGAGAAGGTAGTGGTCGTGAATAGATTGAGGAGGCACACAGGTGGGGGAGAGGTGGCAGGGTTGGTGATGTGGTGTGGTAATTGGTTGGCAGGCAGCTAGGCTGAGCCGATTTCTGTGCTCAGTGGCAGTTTTGGGGTGTGTGTGAGTGTGTCAGCGTGCTGCAAAGGAGAGAGAGAATTGATCATCAGATTTGTTCATTCCTGTGGAAAGGCTGGCAGCAGGACAGGGTACCAAGGGTCAGAAGAATTGGACTTGTCGAAGTCCGTTCAAGGGAGAACAAAGGTAAACAAGGGAGACATGCACCAGGAGAGAGAGAGAAAAAGTGGTAGAGGGAGTGTGGAGATGAAATGTAGAGAGGGAGCATGGGGAGAAAGAGAAACACTGACTCATGGGAGGATTAGGAGCCGAATGCAGTGGAGGAAAAATGAGAAAAACTCATTTACAGAAGCTGGTCAGAGGCATCTTCAAAGTTTTTGAGTCGATCATAGAATTTCAACTTAGCCAGCCAGATTCCAGCTAACTCACTCCAAATACTGGTCCAGTGAGGGCACCATATCTGTTTTCATTCAGGGGGCTCCGACAACAGAGGTGCCTTTTATAGTTGCAAAAATTGTATGTCCAAATGCAATTCACTCCAACCGTTCCTGTCCAAATTATAACTCTAAATAGCCCAGTACTGCTTTGACATTTTTTAAACAGCAAAGGCAGGAAGGTTGCTGAGATTTTTTTTTACTTTCTCCCAGAAGGGCAGAGGAATTAGAGTGCTGAAGCAGAGCTTACTGTGTGATGAAGACTGAGGTGTAAGTCTATGATGAAAAAAAAGCTTTTTACCCCTCTTAACCCTGGCCACATGTCTCAACAGTCCTTTCTCAGTGCTTACATAAACTGTCAACATCCAAAATGTCTACCTTTGTTGCAAGTACAATGTTTAAGTTCAACCTTCATAAATATCGCCAGTTCACACCTACAGACTTTCCCTTGTGAGCCGGCTGATAAGTGCTCAAGCCTGAAAATCCATTGGGATCAAATGGAAGGGAAATTCTGTGAATGAAACATCTTTAAACGTGTGTGTGTCTTCCTTTAATGTAAAAACTTGACATGTGTGCTATGGGATTGCACTTGGATACGTCAATCACAGCCATTTTGAAGTGTAGGCTGAAAGAGAGCTAGAGAAAGAATGACGCCACGATAGCGGGAAGGCTAAGGAGATGACAATGAGCAGGCAAAAGAAAGAAAAAAAAAGGAAGTAAGGTGAAAAAAAGAGACAATGCGAGTGTAAGCCGAAGCAACCAAGAGCAACGAAACGACAGAAATTGAAAAGCTTAGATGTTTGTCGCAGTCACATTGCAAATCTCTCTAGAGAGGAAGTGAGGTGAAGGGAGAAGAGTGGATAGCGATGAACAGAGACATTAATATTGCACTAAGTCAAGCAAGACTTAGGTGTGAAAATGGCCTCCAGTTTGTTCGCCAGTGCTACTGCCAAGCTATCAGCCTGTCCCCTTCAGGCAAATTCTCCAAAACACAAACAGACAGTCATATTCAGGGATGAAAAAAAAAAAAAAACTTTTCTTGCGGCAGATAATCAAGCTGCAGTTGCATGGTGCTGCATTAGTAATGTGTTCCATGCTTAGGGTTATAATTCCAGACTGGAGAATTCTCAAGCACTTACATAGCCTTGGTCACTCCGCTTCTCAAGATCATAGGTGAGACATTGATAAATTTTGCATAAATCCACCTCAAAAGTGAGCAGAATATTTCTAAATGCCCACGGGGAGGAGGGAAGACTTGTTGGGAAATTTCATTAGGAGTGAGAGACATAACAGACACACTGGAAGAATGAGCAACAAGCCATATGTATCCAAGGACCCTTGACCTACATGTCAGGTCTCGGAGCTGAGCCACAAAAGCCCCCATTTACATGGCAATGAATATTTGGCAGCGGATGCTCTGATGTCAATCAGGCCTCCTTGATGAATTTAAACAAAGCAGTTTAGCTGAATGAGGAGCACAAGCCAGGAAGACGGATAAACAGATAGCACAACAGAGATGGAATTTGAGGCCTTTAGGAAAGGAAGAGAGAATAACCAGCCACTATTAAAGGCCGTACATTGAGCTAGCAGGCATTTCCTAAGCCAACCCCCACCCTCTTGAACCACAGCTCTTTAACACACACCCCCCTTCACATGACCACCAACCCATTCCACCAAAATTCCCCCCGCTTGCCGCCTGGAGGCCGCTCATACTTCCTGTAAGTTTCCACTTTTCAGTGCCAGAATCTGGAGCTTGTTGCCATAGAAACAGCCTTGTATAGGAGGGGAGGGGGAAAAAAAAAATCTCTGCCGCATTGCTCGACTTGGATGAGTGTTTTGTATGTGTGCGCGTGTGTGTGTGTGCGTGTTTGTCTGATAGAGACCTTATGAATGAGTGTGTAATCAAGCACTTGTGGAGACGGGATGCTGTGTGTTTTTGTATGTGTGTGTTTGAGAGAGTCAGACAGAGGGGAAAAGAAACAGTGTGTGCTTATTAATTATGTTTCAATGAACATCGTAAAGTCAAGTCAGACCTCAGCTGACCATCATTCTACTTTGTACACTTTGCATGTCCATGTGATCACGTGCATCCTTGGACATGGACATGTAATTTCCTGTCCATTATTGTATATCATTAATGTAAATGAGACTGGACGCTTGATTGGTGACATCACTTACATTTGCTGCATGCATGGAAGGCTCATTATGCACCGCAGCCTGTTTAAAGCCTCTCAGCCAATCCCAGGATTGCTGTGGTGGAATTGAATCTGTTCAATTTGCTTCTGGATTCCAAAGACCTTAACAGCCTTTACTGTTGGCAGGCCCCTTCCCCCCCTACTTCTCTAGCTCAGCCCCTCTGGTGACTGAGGTGACATATTGTATTAGACCATCAGAGGAAGGTTACAGAGCCTTGGTCTGCGCCCCCCATTCTCATTCAGGCCCAGCCTCGGCCTCCCTTCCCTCTCCAGACGTTCAGCAGCCTGGCAGCCCCCATCCTCTATTGATCCCACAATCTCATCAAGCACGTTTCCTTGAAGATGCAATTTCCACCACATCAACACACAGGGCCGGAGCACTTTGTTCTAGCCGTGCCCGCCGTGTCATTGATCTAGTTCACCGCTTGCTCACTGGGTCCCCATTCCCTCCTCCCTGTTCTCCCTGTTCCATGTTTCACTGCTGCCAGCTTCACCTAAAGGCTGCCCACACACACACACAAAAAAACAAAAAAAAACAGACACTCCACACCCTCCGACGCCCAGCGAATCACACCTCTCCTCCCTCACTCCACCTGAGCGGACGTCCACCCGCTGCTCACTTTCCATCGCTGCCCGCACTTTTGACTGAATGGGGTTCAGGGAAGCGGTGAACCATAGTGCACTCACAGGCACGCACACATGATACTTATAAACACACACAAAATGCACATGCACGCACAGACACACACACAAACACAGGCATATGCCCCCTATCAAAACTGTGGCAGCAGAGGCCATGAGGGACTCAATGGGGAGGTTGATGGGTAGTAAAAAAAAAAAAAAAAAATCCTCTACTGAAAACACACTCAATCACACACACACAAACAGCAGCTCGCACCCATTGTGTATTTATAATGTACAGTAGACAGAACCACCAACATAAATATTCTCAGTATATTTGCTTTATATCTCTCCCTTATTCCCTCTTATCTCTTATTGTTTCACACACATCCACACACTCTTTAGTACACCCACACAAAACTGCGCACAGAAAAAAAAAAAAGAACGTCCACAAATACACATGCACACCTCATCTGCTGGGCTTCAGCAGTGAGGTCATGGCGGTTTAAATCTACACCTCAGGGCCTGTGAGACCTCATCCAATTCCTGCCTCCTCCCACTTCTCCCATTTCTCCTCCTCCTCCCCTCTTGCCCCTCTGTAATCCGCTTCTATTTTTCTTTATGTAATCTTGTCGCAAAAGCGTTTCAAATATGACTAACACATCCTCCCGTCCATTTCCCTTTCCCTTTCTTCCATTCCTTTCTCGCCTTCTTTCTTTAATTACCGAGGCAATCATATTTACCAATTCCCTCCACTTGTTTATTCCTCCCTGCAACTGTTTGAATATTGAAATTGCAATATTTATTTGTCTTTTCTACTTTACATTCCTGGAGAAAAGGGAAAATGTAAGACGCAATACAGTGCGGAATTTAATTGAGTGGGTCAGTGGCTTTGGGATGAATTATTAAATAAGCAACAAACATCACTGACATGCAGGCGGTGGCACTGGTAGAATTGTGATTAAAAACACAGCACGCTTGTTGCGCCTCCTCACTCTGCTCCTTGTCTTCCCTCCCTCCCACTTGTTCTCACCTCATCCCCCATATTGGATGTCAAAACTGTCTGTCACAGTTCTTTTTAGCAGGCAGACAAGACACAGACTTTGCTGCAAGTGGCCTTTGAGGCACTAATGTCAGTGTTTATTTTCCGGTGCCCACAATTATGCTATTCGACGTTTGATGACAGTGTCACCTTGAGTGATGCCATGAAAACAGGGTGGGACAAACATGAAAGCAGGTGAGAACTCAAACAAATGCTGCATATTTTTAGGTATGCACAAGACATTTAGATGCAATGCATGTCTTGTTGATTTACCTGCTGCTTTTGGATGCTTCCAAACTGATAGCACAGAACTCTGAACTAGACAACAGGGATCTAGCTTTTCCAATGCTCGCGTATCTACAGCTTTTATAGCCTCTGACAGTATATTTCCTGGAGAAAACGTACGATGGGACCAATTATCACATCACTGTTCATACAGAGGAGGAATGGCAGCACAGTAAGAAATATCTGGTCTGGTTTGAAAGACTGTGTACAGTAGTCACTGCAGAAACTAAAAGATGGTCCGTTTAAAGGGTAAATAAGATAACTGCTGCTTTGATGAATTAGCGTCACGGAGCAGCAAGCTGCATCCGCTTTCTAAATTGAGAATCATCGGCCATGACGTGAGTGGAACCGGACCATCATCAAAGACTGTCACTGTTGACACATTTGGCAATCAGCAAAGAACCCCACTGAAGGCTGGCCTGATTACCCTGTAGGGGGTAATGACATTTCTCAGTAATTAATCACATGTTGACCAGCACTTTCCTTGTCAGACGTGAATCACTTGTACTAAGAAGAAGTTTAAAAGAAAGATATTTAGTGACTTTTCCCAGCTTGCGTTCTATTTACATCCAATTACCTGGTGGTGGGAGTGACACACGCAAGTGGGCTTCGTTTCCAAGAATACATTGACCTTGATTCTCCTTGCTTATGAAACAGAAATTAGAAAGCCTCCACTGTCTGACCAATCCCTCCAAGTGTCTCATTGCTGTGCTGTGCTGGTTTTAATCAGTAAAAGGATGGGACTTGCTGGCCTGTCTGAGGTAATCAACATCAGGGGCCATAAAGCGATGCTAATTGAATGGTCTCCTCATTGTAATGCACAGGGGGTATCTCTCCTAGATCCTTTCTCTCCCAATCCTCCTCTTTCCAGTCTGACTATCCCATCCCCTTTTTCTCTTGTATGCCTCTCATACAAGTCCCTTGGAGACCCTCCATTGGCGCTGGCTTTTCCCACCGACAGCTCTAAGAAAACAGGCCTTGTTTGAAGTGGATGGTGGAGCTGCTGAGAGAGTTTAGCCCCTGTTTGGATCCAAATTAAAAGGAGGGCACTGAGGAAAGTGGAGAAATAGGAGGAAATCGTATAAAGATTCTAAGGAGATCAACGGAGCAAGTGAGGTGAACGTGCACATGAGTGGGTGTCAAGTTTTTTCATGGGGTGGTTGAAAAAGACACTGCTTACACAAGAGTCTGCACTGAATTTCAAAGGTTTATGAGGATGTCGATTACAGAAGTTGGTCGTGTGAAGAATTTCACATTGGCTTTGCTGAAACTGTTAAAACTATTGACTGTTTTAAGTGTTCTTCCCTTGGAATGGCCCCTCACTCAGATCCACACTATGAATACCGATAGAAACAAGCCAGGACCGTGACCGAGCACATTGGCCAGAACAAAAGGCCACAGATTTCATATCCAGCTTTGCAGATGAAAGGAATTAGAGTTACATCACGTACCGGGGTATGATGGCACATCAGTGACTCACATCGAGGCAAATGTTGTGGGAGGATATGTTTTTTGTTCCAGACATCGTTCGACAAATTCATCTGGTTGCATAACAAGTCCGCTTAACCTGAACAAATGGCATTGCTCATACTTAGATCACTGCCTCTTCCGCATATGGAGGCGATCCCCCATTGAGGCTCTTTCCTCCAGGCTAACATGGCAGAGGGATGTCATATGGGACAGCACGCACGCCACTTCCACAACCAGAGGCGGCGTTCTCCAGCGACAACTCCACAAAGCCGAACTATCGGCACAGCACCTCCGGCGTCAGAGCGGAAACCACGCAGCAGAGAGGCTGTCTATGTGTGTGTGTGTGTGTGTGTGTGTCACACAGCGGCTCAGCGGGCAGACCATAGCATGCTGCCGTCAATTGATTTTCTTTAGCTCGTGCCCATTTTCACCTGGAAATGCAACAAAACTGTAATCATCCCCATGCTCCCCATCTTCTTCCCCGACAGCCCCCACCGCCTACCCCGCCACCCACTCATCACCACCCTCCCTCCCACCCCCCAGGCAGCTGCTGCTCAGGCTGCCATCTGGAGAGAGGCTGACCACCGCTTATCAGCCCCTGGCTCATCACACAGCTGGCACAGTGGCACAGAGAGAGGGGGGGGGGGGAAGCGAGGGAGGGAGGGAGAGTGGGGAGAGAGAGGCAGGAGACGAAAGAGAGGAGGAGTTAATGAAAGAGGGAAGGGATGTCGAAAGAGATGTAGCTGTGGAGAGACAAAGGAGGGACAGGGGAGGATGAACAGCGACAGATGAAGACAACAAGCCACATAAAAACACACGCAAAAAGATGGAGGAGTAGTTCGACAATGTGACCGCCAGATCAGAAGATAAGCAAAACGAGCGCGAATCAAAAGACAAAGAGGGAAAATCAGAGGAGAAAGTGTTTGAAAGGGTAAAAAATAGAATAAAAGAGAATCAGTCGGAGGAATCTCAGGGGCTGGGGGTGGGCAGCTGGAGCTGAACCAATGTGTCTGTCCTTTATGCCTCATAAATTGTCTTTCAGGGCATCATTGTAGGGGCTATTGATCTGAAAAAGACAAACACACCCGCTCATGTCTGGAGAGACGGCCGCTTGTTGCCTCCATTGACGATGTCGGCGTTCACTCACTCTTTCATTACGATCCATTCACCTCTCAACCAAGAAGAAGAGCGATCTTTACACACAACCTCCTCTGCTGGCCTCTTAGCATCCTGGCCTACTCCTCCACAAGAGCAAGAAGGGTGGGAGGCTTCAGGGAAAGCCTCAAAGGTTTTCCTCTCCTTCTCTACCTGTAATGAGACTTTGTGTTGCTGTGTGTAACTATGTCACTCAGCTCACCCGGCTGAGGCAGTGTGTCTGTCAGACAGCCACTGTGAATCAGGGAGTGTGTCATGTGGGTTAAATGGTACACAGTCCACTGTATATCTCCCCATCAGCTGTCACAAAGTGCCTGACATAGACGAAGATTAAATCAAAGCCCCCTGCTTTCCTTTTCCGCCTAACTACCCCGGTTTTGTTTATGAATGTGAGGCCCTTTCTCTGTCGGATGGTGGACGCTGCTTGGAGCTGTGATTTCCCCGGAGGCTGGAAAACCTGCATCCTGTTTGGCTCTGTTGTGTTCCTCCTCCTTGTTACCCAACACGTATTTACATCAAGGCACTGTTGGAGTGCTTGCATAGCACATCAAGACCCAGTTTCACTCCTGCAGGATTTCATGATGAGATCAGTAAGCAGGACTGGCAAGAAATTATCTGTTTCATATGCTCAACCAGTCCTATTTCCATGATTCAATCGTCCAACTTGGCTCTAAATTGGTCCTCGAGTGCCGGGATCTCCTACTGGGCCTGCAGCTGTGGGAGCATGTTGAGGCTCTGTGGGCTAGAGCATCTCAGAGGAGGAGGTTAGCCAGCACCAGGTGTGGTCCGACTACCTCCTGAGAGTCCAACTGGCTTGCTTATTTTCTCTCCTCTCCCGGCTTTAATTACCAAATTCAACTGGTCATTTGGATAATAACTCACACTGGCATTTTCATTCAGATTTTAAGACTTGAAGACACGTCCTAATGAGCTGATAATCAAACAGTACCTGAACTTGCATGCCCCCCAGAGGAGTGACATTATCTCTTCTCTTGGTTACACTAGATCAGTGAGATGCTGGTTGTCGTTGTCGGAGCTCCCTCCTGTCTTGGAAGCAGGGATAAAACCTTCTTGGTGAGAGACAGGCATAGCAACCTGATTAAATCAGCAGATTTATTTTTCTGTGTTGGTCCCTGTTGTCTCTTTGTTCCAGTTTGCTTTCTTTCCAGAATGCTTCTGATGGAGAAGAGGGGAAACAAAAGGAGCAGCAGCAGTAGCTTTCTTCTTCTTCCCTCTAAAGAGATTATAAGCACTTGTGAAATGACTTCAAGGAAAAGCACATGGAATTGTCTTTTTTCACTTCATATCAGCCTGCAACCATGAGCTTGAGACAGCTTCCAGGGAGACAAAATGGCTTTAGACGTTTTGCCACACACAGAATTGCAGCAGACAATGGACCAGCCTTGTTTTAAGCCTGTTCCCCCAGCCACCATAGCCATCTGGATGGTCTAATAGCTTGTTAGCCCGAATCCAGTGGACCAGTCAGCAGGCTGGTGTAGTGAGTAGAGTTGGCTGGCAAAGGCTAAAGGTCAGAGTGTTGGACGGGGCTCGTCCGCTAGGCATCCACAGAGATGATTTACAGTGATCCCTTTAATTAGTCCTTTCAAGCGTGTTACTAACTCTGCCATGCAGAGCAGAGCTGATTTATTACACATGCGCTGGACGGGCAACACCAATGAACTGCAGGCTGGGATTTACAAGATATGTAAGGATGGTGTTGAGCTTCACTGCGACTCCTTTCTTTAAAGCCTTTTGTACCCTAATTTTCTCCCTGCAGTTGAATATCGCTGGGGACAGGTGATGCTGCGTTGCCAGGAGTTAGCATTAGCGTGGGTCTAAAGCTCATCCATCAAAGCTGGTGTCTCACGATGCTCCCTGCCTCTGATGGTACCTGTTTCCCAGCTGATCAGTCCTCTAAGCCCACAGCACCATCCTAACGCTCCCCTTTGTGAATTGCTTCTCCAATCCAAAGTGACTGGTCCAATTCCACATGTGATAAAAAATTCTGGTTCTGTATCGATGTGTGGGCTCTACTTGCTCAAATCTTTGAAAGTCAATTGTATCGCTTACTCCCCATTCCCTCTGTCCCGCGACACTCATTTCTGCTCGGTGGAAGTTCTAATGAGTTTTTGGCACAGCTTGGGCTGATGCAGGAGGCGCTGATATTGGAGGAGACTTTGATGCCAGGTGGTGAATTGCTCTGTGGAAAAAATACTTGGATAAAGTTGTCCTCAGTAGAATCCTCTCCAGCTGTATCAACAAATAGATTTTAATGACTTACTATCTATTTTAAAGTTTTAGTTGATTTAGCTGTGAAATGATTCAAATGTAAGATTGCGTGTGACTAAATTTAAAGAATGACATTTGAACGGTTTCCAGATGGTTCCATTCTTCTGAATTGACAATAAAAGGTTTTTTTTTGGTTAGAGCTTGGAATCAAAATATGTTGTCACCTAATATTATCTGGATAGTCTTTATTTAGATTTTTAAAAATTCTAAATTAAATCAAGCAAGCTGGAAACTACACACCTTTCGCAATGGGTCTTGTGAAATCATTGCATTTATTAGTGTACACATGTGTTTCTTAAAGTCAGTAATTATGAATCAGGGTTATTGACGCTATGATATTACAGTGTATAATTAGCACTTCTGTGTAATTAATAGCCAATTTGTAAGAAAATGAACGAATACAGTGCTGCTCTGATAAGCTCCGCCATATTTGTGGATAATGGGAATTTCCTGCACTGCAAAGAAACACATTAGCTTGGACATAAATCTTTACACAACAATCCTTTTTGTGTGCAGATGAACTCTTGTCAGAATAAGGGGAAAGAGGATAATGCTAATTATAGTTATTAAATGCATGCCTGTCAGTATCAGCTTGCTAGGAGTCGAACATGATGGGCTTACTGACTTATATAGAGAAACCACTTGATTTGCTAATTATCAGAACAGGCAGGGCCACTCATACAGCTTCCTGAAAACATGAGTGCTGAAGTAAGAAGCTGTGTTCGTCACTGTCAAAAGAGGTCCTGAGCTGGCTTTTAGTGCATCCACCCTGCCGGGTCAAGTCACACTTGTAAACTTTTTAATGTCATTCAGATGGGTATATCAACGCTCATTTATATTTGATAGGGGCATATAAATGCATGGTGGCTTGCCGCTCAGTGTGAGGATATGAAAAAAAAAACTGTCAACATGAGCGACAGCCGGCAAGCCCGAGCCGACGCATGATTGCACTCCAAAAACCACCTTCTGGGGGAAGGGGTCAAATGAGACTGAAATCCTGACAGGATTCTTGAAGTCGGCAAGCTCATAACTCATAACTAAGTATAATTTAAGGAAGACAGCAAGGACTGCAGCTGAAAATAGCAGCTAATGAAACAGGCCCTGGAGTTGTGCTGTGGAGGGAGTGACAAAGTGATGGTAACGTGATGGGACATTTGATGGGATGAGAGTTAGAACAGAAAGCAAGTAGGAGGGATATGCCACTCACTCTCCATCTCTTCCTCTCTCTCTTTCTTACTGTCTTACTCACATACATTCAGACACACACTGGCGCAGACACTACAAGCACATATTGACCAAGTCAAGTAAAGCAGTGTCGCCCACGGTGCCGCCCATCAGGGACAATTAAACCCAGCGATCTGTGACCTCCTTGCCACTCCATGTCACTGGTTGCCTTTTCTGAGATATACAGAAACTCTTGGGTTCCCTGGCTTTCACTGGGGGCTACAGTCAAATCAAGTGAAGAGATCATAAATAATTGCAGTGACTCGTGGTGTTTTCTTTCTCTTCTCTTGCTTACTCATTGTCTCCTGACCTTCTAGTCTCGTTGCAGTCAAATGAATTTTAATGTCACAAGTGTTCGCCTCTTTCAGCGCAAGAGCATAATTTAAAATGCAACTGGATATGTTTTTATTAGTTTGTACCTCTTGGAAGTCTGGGCAGGAAAGGGCATGAGAGCTGATGAGAAGAACATCAAGAAGAGAGGGAGACACTCTGCACAATGATCCTGGGTGACAGTGAAGAAGAAATGCTACTGCCATTAGATCATCTCACAGTAGTTGTTGTTTTTCTGTTGCTCTTTTTCAGCTGTCCATCATTCCGCCGTCTCCCTAAACGCAGCACCCTGACATGCATGCGAATTGGCTAATTTGTTGCCGGTTCTTTTTTCCCCCCCCCCCCAGACTCATTTGTGAGGCCTGGCGTCTGCCGAACACGAGCTGGATGCACACCAGCAGGTTCACAGTCAATTAAACAAAACACAATGCTACGGTGATGAATAGAAAGCAAATGGATTTGACGATAATTTGTGCCCTTGTAACACCATTTGTGAAACTTTGCTTCTGAGGAGATCTATGATGCTGTTATCACCACAGAGAAAAATAAGCAGAAACAGAAAGAAAAGGACAAATCCCATGGAGCTGCTAGCATCAGCATTCAACTTGTATAACAGCCAGCTAGTTACGAAAAGCCTAGGCGTGTGTGGGTGTTCTGCTTTTAGTCAAGTGCAAACATTTTAGCCTTAAGAGGGAGTCCACTGCCAATATGAATGCACCATCAACACCCACGCTATTCCCAGTAACTCAAGCACACACCGCATACGTGTGAAGAGCACACACACACACACTCACACACAGAACAAGCTCTTCACACATATTTACTCATGTGTAAATGCTTCTTTGCTCTCATGTTCATTCCCACATGCCCCTAGATTGAAGGAACATGCAAAGAAATCAGGGTAATTAGCACATCATGTCACAGCTTACAGTGCAAAGCCGAGACGGCAATATAAATAATGGAATAAAATATAATTTTTTACCACTAAGGTCCATTGCATCAGCCCAGACCAGACAAACTCTGCATCAGACTATGCTGCTTGAAAATCTAATGGTCAGTTTCTGAATAAAACTCAGCTGACCATTTTGATGAGTTCCTTCTCTATATTTGACACATCCTCACAACCTTAACAAAATAAGTAATTTCCCAGTGCTTTAGAAAACCTTTTGACCTTTCCAAAAAAACTTCTCACGCCGTATGAGATTTTGTGATGTGCCAGCTGTATTATTGAGCTATGGTTATGGATAACAACTGTACTAAGGCTACTTGGATAAGGTTAGGAGAACACATAGGTTTCCATTTGAATAAACGGTCAGTGCAGTTGTTTTTCTCAGCACCCTGACAGGTCTGCAGAGCAAAACATGCCTGGAGGACCTTAGGCCTTCATCTTTTTTAGACAGCTTCTTTGGATTATATATAAAAAAAATAAATGTTGGGCTTAACCTAAAATATAACCTCTAAGATTTTTTTAATAAAGTCTCCTGCTCTGAGACTCTTCTTGAGTCCTTCCAAGTCACAGCTCCAGAAGGCTCTGTCAATCAACATAAATCTCTTTCAATCTCAGAAATGTTTGCAGCTCTCTGCTGGGGCAGACCAACAGCAACAAGGAAAATATTCTCCAGTTTACACTGACTAAAAGTGTGTTTGGGTACTCAGAAAGCCATGTGTGTGTCACAAATTTTGTGATAAATTTGCCAACCTGATGAGTCAAAATGAACGTAGAGGACGCGATGGAAATGTTCCTATCATGCTCCCAACCTTGTAGCTGACAACAGCATCACGCGCAGGTCACTTGCAATATGTACGACAACGAAAGAAATTTCTAGCATATTGCTCGGTAATGAGGGTGATGGTGATTCTGGGCTGTCATGTGTGCACTCCGTGGGTCCCCATCTGTAGCAGTGAAGGTCACCACGACATGGCGACAGAAGCGGCAAAAACCTCTCACCCTGTCTCAGTGATGCACGGGCGATGCTGCTGGTTCCCATTACAGATCACCTCCTCGCTGATTAATTAGGCTCATTCTGCTAATTGAAAGTCACCCCTCACCCACTGTTCTGCTGTGAGATTGAGGGCAGACTGAAAGATTACGACCGTCCCACTTTGGAATGGCGAGCCACTGAACTGCCATACTTTATTAAATCAAGCAGTGACCGCCACATTTTTCTCATGGCGCTAACTCCTGTTCCCTCCCCTTCATGTCTGTCATTGGTCCTGACAACTCTCCCTCCTTTACTGTGTGTAGAGGCCTCCGATGAATGACAGCCAACCCACACCGGCTGCCCTGGGAGCAATGGGCGTAATAAGCCAATTAACTAATTAAGACCTTGTTTGGATGCCTAACGAGGAACACGGACACTCATTTGTGTAAATAAACAGGGATTTTTTTTTTTTTTTGACTGCATTTGGAGAGCTGAAATGTGTGTGTTCTTGCGCAGAGGTCAATAAATAAAAACAAAATAACATGCCGTGTACACACGTTTCTGCCAATAAACGCCTCCTCTTGTATGCATGAAGCACAGAAGCAGACAGTGCAATATGGTGATTCATTTATTCTAATGATACTGCTGACATCAGCCAAGCAAAGGAGTGGATCAGATCTGTCTTATCGCAGTAGGGAGAAGGGAAGCTCTTAGCCTTCTGACTGTCAACTCATTGGCAGCCTCTGTATCGTAATAGCATGGCTGCATACCAAACTGTAAACAGACACGAATTGTTACTGATTCTCCTGTCGTCCAGTATCCATCTACATCAGAAGACATGACACCCATTAATCTTGCAGCTTGGCACAGGCTTTGATGAAAATGCTCTATAAATTAGGACTGCATGATGGAAAACTGAATGTGTAATGTGCCCCCGCCTTGCTTATTGGACACTGAATATGCAATGCATCAAATCAGAAGACTTGTGTATTAATGCTCAAAAAGAGGCAAGAGCAGCCATCATCGGGGTCATTGATAACGACTTTACAACTCCAACACAATTCCTAATTGGTGAAAAATGGAGCATATTAACTAACCAATCAGGGAAATGAGTTAGTCCTTTAAAAAAAAAGCATTCTAGCAGAGAGATAAAACATTAGATATTCTGGAGCACATGTGCACACAGTGTGCACAGCAGTGGGCTCGCTCTCCCCATATCTTTCAATGAAAAAAAAAAAAATGCACATTTCCACTTTCTCTTTGAAAATCCTTCATCGGTTAATATTTGAACAGTTCTATTCCAAAGTGTTACCCATTTTGAATGAGCAAATAATTATCTGAATCTTATGATTAAATAAAATACCAAGGGTGCAGTGCAGTACGGTGTTATCATCTTCAAAAAAGACCTTGATTTTTATTTATTTTTTCATTTTAATTTTGTTCCTGTAACAAATATGTGAGTTAAATGTGTTTTTTCTTTTTTTTTTTGACAGATGACAGATATCTCTTTTGTAGTGAGGTTATTAACTTACTCTCTGAACTTGAGTATTTTTGTAACTTGTACCTACTGACTTGAATAATGTGACAACTGGAGGGCACCAGGTAATGAAATATGAGGGGATCGGGTAGTTGGCACATGACAAAACTTATTGAGGTGGAAGTATTTTATTCGTGTTTCAGAGATGATATGTGTGATGCGCCTGGCTCTCATTACTAAAATGTCTTCAAAAAAAGACTCGTCTTTAAGACTCATTTAAAGACGAGCACACAATGAGCAGTTCAGTCTGCCCCATAAAGACATCAGAGGTTCAAGACCCCAACATGTGTGTTATTAGGTGTCTGCTGTAAATCTTAATGCCATGGATTCAACCTCGGCAACCACAGAGACTCTGATCAAGTCTGTGGCTAATCCCCTATGACTGAGCCTCCAATATGGGCTGCAAACAGCAGGGGGGGGGAGAAAGAGAGAAATGGATGTGTGTGAGTGTGTGTGTTTGATCACTTTGTGTACACAGAGCAATAGATGTGCAGAGGGAAGCAGAAAGGAGCAGATGCAAAGAGGAGAGGGTGAAAGATAGATGGGCAGGAGGTGGAAATATGAGAGATGGGGAGGGGACTTGGAAAATTGGATCCCAGGATGAAAAAAATGCTGAACAGGGGAGCAAACACGCAGGAAAGTCACATCTGATATAGGGGAAGTGTTGTCGGAAGAGAAAAGGGTGAGATGGAAAATGGCAGGTCTGATCGTGAGGAGGGAAGAGGGACCAAAGAGTGAAGGAGTGACCAGTATTGTTGATGACTGTGATAACGGAGGGGTGGAGAGAGAAGAAAAGAGCTGAGGGTTCACTTTTTTTTTTTTTTTTTTGGTCTCCCTTTATTTTCTGCCGGGAGTCAGCATGTTTGGGTGTGGACTGCGGGTGAACGGATCGATGTGAGTTTCTATAGCCAGAATACTCTCCTCCATCTCTGACAACCGCCACGATGGCGTGATAGAACAGTGGGATGGAGGAGAAGGATGGAGGCAGCAAAAACAAGGGAAAAGAATGATAAAGCACCATAAACCACCTTTGCACTCAAAATTAATGAATACGCTACAATATTTATTTGATATTGTTTAAAAGGCAGCTAGAATCTGTTTTTTTTTTTTTGCTCCATGCCCTGTGCCTGATAGATTTATCTCACCTGGGCTACACACAGCTTCATAAGTAAAGCATAACTATTATGTAACCATGAATACTGAATGTAAAGTAAGGTCTGGCCTTGGACTGCAACCCAATAAGTTAACAAGCTGTATTAAGTGAGCACGGGGAGGGTCTTTGTACAAGGTTGAACATGCTCATCAGGGCTGAACATGCTTGTAAACACACACAAATAAAGGCACCTCGCAATTCATTATCTCCGTTCTGCCAGCTACTGTATATGTGATGTTAATGTTAAGCCACAACTCTGTCATTTACTAGATAGCATTATGCTCTGGCTTAGGTGAGCCACTGAGAGATTTATGTTTGTCTTTATTTCCACTACCGCCTCACTCTGGGTCTTTCCTCTCATGCAGTGTGATATACTGTCCAGTCAATAAAAGATAGAAAAAAAGAGACATGAAAACAAAAGGCTGTATTTTGGACTAGAACCAGGCCATTCAAGCCTGCAAATGGGTTTTGAGCCACCTATTGAGGAGCAGCAGCGTGAAGTAACCCTTGCATCCACTCCACACTTGGTGAGGGGAGAAAGAGAGAGAAAAAGTGTATAAGACAGCAGATAAGTCCAGAGATGAGGGAATATATAACAGTGACAATGCCCTTCAGGAAGGTCCTTAACCTGGCCCACTCAGGCAGTACTAACTCGCTAATGTGCACTGTATGAAAAATGTAAGTGGCTTAAATTGCATTAGATTAAGGCAGCCATGAAGCGAATAAGTGACAGAATAAAACAATAAGTCTCAATGGGAGTAGCACCAGCAGAGAAAAAAAGCGCGTGGCATGTCGCTTTAGTCCCCAGTCCTGCTGCTGCCGGCTCCACACTGCCGACAGCCAGTTGGACACGCGCCACAGCCAGGTGTAGGGGATTTTATGCTTGTTACCTTGTCCTCTGTGTGAATATTGAGTTAAATTACAATCCTATAACCTCAAATCTGGTCTGCCGACTTTGTTTTTTATTTATTTACTGTACCACTACAGCAATTTATATCACAGTAGCGCCATGTGGCCGAGACACACCTGAAAATGGATCAAAGTGCTGCATTGCATTTTTCTTCTCACCGCTTTTAGTTTTCTGCAGTGCCAGGTAGAACTGTGCTTGGTATGTATATAACACAGCAAATCATAGCAAACTCAGTTTTCTTTGTCCCCAGCTGTGTCCCTTAATCCCACACTGCTATGCACCAAGTCTTACAGCAAGGAACCTTGAAGGTAAGCGCAAGATTGGCTTCAAAACACATTTGAGCCTTTTTATACAGCCCTCATCGACCCTGTAGCCCTCACCTCAGGGTTACAGCTGCAGCAAGTAATTCTGTCAGATTAATACTAATGAATAAAATCAGTTCTTGCGCACTCTTTCAAAGCAGCGCTGAAGTTTGTCCGGGTTGTGTAAGGACACGAAAATTGTTTATGTAAGTGATACACCGCTACACCAGCTCTTTGTCTCTGTACATGTTCTATAGAACAAGGACACCGGTAGTGCAAGGAGAAACAGTACAAACTATACATATGACATTATAGGCTCAGCTGCAGATGGTATACAGTGACACTTCATCAGTGCATGAAAAAGTTTTTAAAAAGATCAAACGCATATGTGCACTTTTGATGATTTGGCTTTTCTATATATGGAATGTGCATATTCTCTTCCGTCTACAGTCAGCACTTTAAAATCCTGTTGACCAATGAAAAGATGTTTAGTTACATCACGTATGTAGGATAGACAGAAGGATATCTTTGGATAAATAACGTTTTGAGTTTCAATGCAAGGACAGACGACAAGCTCTGTGATCTCACTGAACCCAGTCAGACTGATGCACGTCAATGTCAGATGACTATTAACCTTGATTATGCTGATTTCAGATCTGTTCTAAAGTAATAAAACAGCTTTGATTAGGCCAATGTGCAATGTGGAACATGTAGGGCAGCCTTGCTATTGATGGTTTACCAAGTGAGGTGGACATGTCTCTTCACAGAGTTTTTTTTTTTTTTCTGAGCTAGTTTCTGAGAAAATCATTTTTTTCAACCTCCTGAAAAGAATTATCTTTGGACATCGGACAACGACAGCATACTTCATCGTTTAATAAATTTAACAAGTCACTAAGGAGTTGTAAAAAAATAAAGATGTTTCTGTCACAGCTTCTGGTGGCCTACAGCTGACAAAAATAATAAAGTTAATTCTCAAAATAGAGACTAGTAGGTTAGCTAATTAGAGCAGAGACCCCAAAGTATCATTTAGTACTCAACAGGTAATATATCACTGATTGCCATTTCTTAGTTTGGCTCACAAATGAGGCCTTTTTGCCTTCATGGTTTGAAATATGTTTTACTGCAGCCCACTTATTCATAGGACCATGAAATCTCAGCAATTGGTAAAGTAATAGTTCAGTCTTTATTGACCATCAATCACAAAATGATTATGATAGTTTCGTGCTGGTTCACAGTAAAAATGCTACCACATCTTAAAATATAAGAAAAAGAAAATCAAACATAAAAGTAAAGAATAACACTATACTCTGATGATATGATGAGCAGAAGAGCAGAAAATGAGAAAAGTTCAGCTAAGTAGGTCATGTGTGGATGCTCCCGCTCACCTTGGGGCTCAGTGAGTTTTGGTGGAAGCTCATAAAACTGAGCAAAGGAAGCCCTGGGACTGCCAAAGATCCCCTGTCTTCAAAAACAGAAACAAAGTCTTGGAGTTGTAACGTTTACGCAACATAGCAATGTAGCAGAAAATGAGTGATATCATGCAAATATACAGTATGTATATGATGCAAAAAGCAGACAGTGATTCTTAATTCTGAATAAACTGTTGAACAAATGTGACTAAAAGTGCAAACAATGCAATTACCATAATCATATTCCCAATGGAAAGCTGCTTCAGAGGTTGTTATTATCCTGTTTTATCTCAATATTTACTTTACTGATAACATTCTCTAAATATATTACTACAGAGTGAAAATAATTCAATCTAATGAGTCAATATTAAGACAAAATGTGATTCAGACATCCTCCAATTCATCTAACATTTCAAAGGTTTAAATCCTGCCTGTAGACTACGGCAACACAATCAGCAAATTATACAGATACAATGAAACTGAGTATTATCATTAATTTATTTCCAAGTGGAACAGCTTTAGCTTGGTTCATTGGTCAGTTCCCCTTGATGATCTGATGGTCTGAAATGATCCTTTCCTAATGATCCACTCATAATGATCCGAAATGGAAAACTAGTTATATATTATCTCCTCTAGCTGGAAAAAATAGTACAGGGTTTCTGTGGTCAGGGTGCCACCAGCTCAACGCTGAACTTTGGCATTTTCAAAAAGTTTAGAATACCGACATCCCCGGAGAGGAAATTCACATGCTCTGTTGTCATGAGGACAAGTTGTCTGTGGCTAAATCCAAATATGCGGACTTAACCGGACTTCTAGACTTGCAGACTTAGCAGCCACATTGCCGGAAAGCCGGCGAGTGCTTGAGGGCTGTCCAAATCCACAATTCTATAAATCCATAAGAGGCCTCAAGCGGACTTTCTGCGGACTTCCAGAGAGTTCGCTTGTGATGCAGATTCCACTAAACATTGCCCAGAAAATTCTCCATAATTCTCAGAAATATGGATGTGATGTGACAATTTTTTTGTGACAACAATAATATTGTATTATAATACCAATAAATATAGTGTTCAGTAGAGGCTGAATAATTTGGATCTGTTTGTTATAGCATAATCCACCATGTTAGATTTCATCCATCCATTTATGATATGATGGCATAAGTATCCTCAGTTGAGGGTTTAATGTGAATATAGTATTTGCAGCATCTATCAAAGGGAATATTTCACTGAGCATTCTTAGCATATAAGTTGCAGAGACAGGATCAGTGATATGATCTTTGAAGTCTTGAATTTCATATCATAGCACATTTTATCCCCCTGTGGTCCAGCACCCTCACAGACTTGATGTGATGACAGTGAACATGTCATGATACGTGTGATCGAAGTCCACGAGGGCTCGATAAATCCGGAAGGTTGACATTTGGATTCACCTTGTCCAACCCTTCAGTCTCAGACCTCTCATACTTCTTCTTCTTCTAGGTCCTTTATTGATGGAACTTTTCAGTCCTTGCCTGAGGCTGTCATGTTTTGTGTATTTGTGCCAAACTGTCATGATATAGGGGTTATAGTATGAAATTCACGCGATATAAAGATTGATCCAACAACAAGCTGAATGATCAAGTCAGTCAGTGAGTGCAAAAATATAATGCTAGACCAGGAAGACCCACCTGTCCTCTTTAAATCAGCTGTTTGGGAAAGATCTGGGTGCCCCGTGAGCTGAAACAGTAATGGAGGTAGTTGACAATACATAAATGTTTGAGTGCTTTGGATGTTTAAATATATCCACGGTGGAAGTAAATGAGTGTCTGTTGGGGACCTTTGGGAAAGTGTTTGATCATTGTAATACAGAAATCTTGAAATGTTCCTTATTTTTGTAATAAAAATAGCTGTTGTCTCAATCTCTAGCAAGAGGATTTTGTCTTGGGGCTTTGGCGCTAAAAAACAAACAAAAAAGTGATATATGTTTATGCAGTGGTTTGTTTTTCAGGGCATGGACTGGACTGTGACTTCTGCTAGCTTTTTTTGAGTATCTGAACCTCGCTGGCTCCCTGGCCTGCCTGTTTCTGACCTCTTTTCTGAATATTGACCAAGTAAACCTCGATGTAACCTTACTTGCTCTTTTTTTAAATATGTTTTTTGGCCTTTTTGAGCTTTATTCGACAGACACAGCTTGAAGAGTGACAAGAAATGTGGAGAGAGAGAGATATGGGGAATGGCATGTGGGAAAGTGTCACAGGTCAGATTTGAACCCTGGGCCGCCGCGGCAAGGACCGAGCCCCTGCACATAGGGCAGACACTCTACTGACTGAGCTAAACAACACCCCTGGCTTGGTTTTGCTTTTGATTTTACACTGCCCCTACCAGAACTGTTACACGCCACAAAAACACTCCTAATTGCTGTTGCTTGGGGTTGGCAGGGTATCAAAGCTCAGAGTATTGACTGAAATGTGTCTGAAGCAGTTTTGAAAACTATCAAGTTTCGAAAGTTAGCATCCAATTCGATTCTTTGTCTTATTTACTTATTTCTTTGATCAAATGTTACCAGATATTATATCAAGAACTCTGAAAATGTTGCTGATATAGAATATATAATTTGGGCAAAGCTTTTGCCTCTATCTCTGTTGCTTGTATTAAAATGTCATAAAAAACTGATACATTGTAAAGGTTGGCATATTTTGTTAGATCAACAAAAGGTCTTTGTAGTAGAAATGTCTGAATTTAAAGCAGTGGAAGTACATTGTTATAGTACTGGCACGAAAACTCAGGTATTGTTGGCACTGACACAGGAAAATTTAAAACATTTTTCAGCTAGTACAACCCTGGCATCATGTATCAAAGTGTAAAAACAACCCAAAAATATATTACAACAGAAGTCAAATAGTTCCTATTAATAAAATATTCCTATGAGATTAGAACAACTGTGCTGAGTCAAGGTACAATGTTACGTATCACAGTTTCCCTGTGTATTACAACCTTTAAACCATGTATAAAAAAACCTTTCCCTCTCTTTCACATCAGCATGGCCACAAGCTGAACACATCTCTCAGCACTCATCTAATTATGGGGGTCAGTCAGCACTGCAGAAGGAAGAGGAAAACTTGACAGATTTGCATTCATGTCATGAGTGGAGTTCAGATCATTTGCAAAGCCATCAACTGGATGTCCTTTCATATCCTAAGTCTCTGCTGTCCTATCACTCCTACACGCTGGGGATCTTAATGATGGCTCTCTTATTTGCAGTTATTTCAGGAAATTCAATGACTTACTTGCCAGGGTCATGAGCAAAATGAACAAGACAAGCATCTTTGAAGATTATGATAATGGAAACGGAGGGCAAAATTGGAATTGTTTTAAAATTCACCCACACGTTCCACATCTTATTATCCTTCCACTTGGCAGCAACCCATTTTCAAAGGCGTGATAAAAATACACATTAGATACATTCACTGCCACTGCTATGTAGCCGAGAATCTTATGGAGTGTAAAGTTTGGCATTTCGGGATGAGAAAAATAAACACTTTTCACGGCAAGAACCAAAAGACAAATCAGAGATCTACAGGGAAGACAGATGTTAGTCCATCCACAAAATAGTCATTAGCATTTGCTCGGCACAGCAGATGAAAAACAGTCCCACATCATGTAATTTACTCTTTTTGGTATTGACGCTCAATGCTACAAACGCCCATCGTGAGAAGAAAATTGAAACCTTCCATTCTTGATGGGAGAATGACTATTCAGTGCTTGATACAGCACTGAACTAAGGACCAGATGGCACAGACTAAAACATACTTTAAGAGGGAGGATGTTGCTTCAAAAGGCAAACTCATGCAAATCAGGTCCACAGTGAAGCTGTTGACTCATGCAATTTCACAGTGTTTACCAATAACAAATTGGAATGGAGCATTAATAGTGCTTTCTGAGCAAAAAACCCGGATAAGGCTAAATGTTCAGAGAAATGTGTTATTACAGCTGACCTCAGAACCAAAGCGCTACATTAGCAAATTATGAAAGGTTTAGTAGCTGCCCTGCATAAAATGTCTGGTGAGAAGAGGTCGTACTGACCTCAGAAAATACACACACATTAAGAAAATGTTGGTTATGGCCTTTGATCCTTCAGAGCCAAACAAGTAGTGACTAAAAATATGCAATTACATCAGCTGGGCCGCCTCCGAGGCCACATGTTCAATAGTGTCACAGGCTGTCTGCGTCACCACAAAATTATTCATCTCTTTCTGAACCTGCTGCCTCTGTGGTTCATTCTTTTACCCACTAATCAGAATCACACAGAACGCAGAGTTTGCATACTTTGGACAACTTTTTTTTTTTTCAATAGGAAACAGAGATTTTCATGTAAGTGGAAATTATTGTAACAAGTAGACACAAGGTTACAGTGTTTCCGTGTAGGCTTGATCGAGTCTTGCAGCATGTGGCTGTATGAATAGACCAAAATTACACTTTTTCAAAAAAAACATGCCTCTCCTCCATCCTGTTTGCGGTGGACATCTGGAGTGCAGCAGTAGCTAAAGGAGTTTGGAAGGACACAACAGACTGCAGGGAAAGACAGTTAGGTGTACGGTATGCTGGGGCGTGAGGCAACCAGGTGCTGTGAAGTGTGAGGCTCTGCCCTCCCAGCTGATGATCAAAGACATGCATAACTGCCACTGATGACCATGGCTGCTGGCCAGACCAAATACACAACGTAGACTACGATGTCAGCAGAGATGAGCCGTATCAAGCCAGTGCCAGCAAGAAAAATACTACGATTGCTGGCAACATAACAACACGGTGGAACCACACCAACTGAATAATCCCTCATCAATTATCTATGAAATCCTTTGTCTGCTTTTACAAACCTTGAGTTCTCTCATTTAGTCTGTAATGACTGCTCTTTGGTTGCTCATTTTAAAGATGGTTTCATAACTGGGGATTACTCAGGACGTTGCAGAGGAATTAGAGAGAGAAAGAATATGTCCCTCCAGCCAGTCAGCCAAGATAATGTTAATGATGTCTTGTGGGATCCTCCACTAGAAGGATTCTTGATCTAGATCCAGGGGGATCCACTGCGACTTCTGGCACCGCTCTTGAGCTCTCGATAACTCCTACTATTAATTTGCCTTTAATAGAATTAAATTCTTGGTAAAAAAACCTTTTTTCTATTGGATGATTATCTATTGTGTCTAGTTATGTGAGCATAGTTCCTTTTGGATATGCAGAGGGAGAACTTTCCCCATTTGGCAGTTACTGAGCAACCTTTTGTCAGAAGGATCTTATAGAAGGGGAAGAAACAGCTTGATTGAATGGGAGATAGCTGCCATGGTGTTCCAGTCCTCTGTTGGGAAAAAAAGAAGCTCTGTGGACCACATAAGAAAAGACCATTCATTGAATCGATGGCCTGAACATGATCATCTGTCATCATACATCCTTAGACACAAAAGAACGTTATATCACATCAGGCCGTAACACAAACCAGAAGTGCCTTTTGAGGCAAGGCCAAGTGTACAGCATACTGTATGTGTTGTGCTGAAATACAATAAACATGCCAAATGCTGTATGAAATTCAGGATGTAGGATGAATAATGATCTGCTTAACGGTGCTTAAATGTGCAATATGTCAGAAATTTTGTTTAAAACATTAAAAAATTAAAATGATCACTGTGTTGTGTTGCCACAATACAGTATGTACTGAAATGCTAACTAGCTATCTTGTTTCATAATTTCACTTCGTAGCTCAAGAGGCAATAGTCTGACAGTAACATTATGGCGTCCCCTGTAGTTTCCACTGTGCAAGTGGTGAGTTCGCCACACTACAAAAGCTTTTTAAGTCCAAAAAAATGAACAACATAAACTCACAAAATGAACACAACCATACACGTCCTGAAAGCAAGTTTCTCTCGTTCTCTTTCTTTGGTTCTGATTCTCATTCGAACACCACTTACCACTGGGTCCTTCCAGCCTTGGGCCTGAGAACCTCCTCCTCTCAGTGGTCCTCTTAATGGTCCTCTAAATGGTTCAAAGCACCTGTGCACCAACTGTCCCCCAGTGCTCAAAACTCATACATATAGTACAGCTAAAAGAACCACTAGGTGCACAGCTAACTGAGCTAACTAGCTAACAGCTACTACAGTTATCAGTAGTTAGAGTGAGTATGAATTCAACAGGTAGCCAGTTCTTACAAATGGACAATTTTCCTTCAGTCAAGGCCAGAAGAGAAAATTAAATGTCTAAACCTTGTAAGTATCATATAATTAAGTGACTCAAATGATGTATTTCACTCCAGAATCATGGGAACGCACAGAAAATTGGTGCTCATCCATGCCATCCTTGAACCTAACGAAGAAACCTGAGAATTGCTGTGACGCATTCAATAAGCTACATTATCTTTTGACCATGAAATTCCATTAGTAAAGTCAGCATGTCAGTCATGCAATATTCATTTGACATAAAGAGCAAGAATACATTCAGTGGGCAGTCTCCTCTATGTGGTTACAATGCACCATGTCTTATGGCCATGACTGGCTGTATTCCGTTGTCATGGTTTGACATTCCCTATAGTAAAAGCACTGAGAGATCAATGTATGCAGGGGCAGCACCTGTGCTGCCTGGAGCCCCACTAAAAGCCTCTGCGTCTCGTCTGAAGACGGAGCTGGCATCCCCGGGGACTCGCCTTACAGCAGAAAGAGGGAAACCCAGCCCCCCCCCCCCACTCCATCATAGCAGTGGAAAGCTCCATAGTATAGTCATTCCACTGTTGGGAAATCAACGCGACTCATAGTAGCTACCCTGTCTTTTCTCTCTCTTTTTTTTTTTTTTTTAACTTGTGTGGTTCGAGCAGGCCTAATTAACTGTAACAAAGGGCTCTACCACCGTTGCTCCACAGCCTTATTGGGTGAGCTTGCAGCATTATAGTACGAGCTGAATGTCACGCTCTCCTTGGACCGATCAATCCAGGCGATCAGATATCAGACACCTGAGGGATGGCTCTGGCCACAGATCACTCACGCGCAGGCTCATGCAGGCACGCACGCAAACACAATCAAAACACATTGTCGGGCACGGCGAAGGCGTGCACAATCACAGAGATTCAATGCAAACATGCACTAAACCATGGCAGGGGCCAAGGACGAGAGCCCGTCCGCAGACGGACGTGCTGAGCCGAAAGCTGTTCTTTCCAAACATTTTGTCTTCCTCATATTTCAGCCATATTATTATCTTCACGTCAGCTCGATGAGATGACTCCCATGTTGATAAGACTCTCTGTTCAACGCAATTGCTTCACTTGTCACATGCTCACTGACTGAAAATTGCGTACCTTGCTCAAGGTCACAGACAGTGGTTTTCCCCCCGGGGGGAAAGTGGGAGCCAGACGTGCAACCCCCTCTGTTCTCATGTCTACGTTCATGCTCGATTTCTAATTGCCTCAGTGAGAGGTTATGGCCTGTGGGAGGAAAGTGGTAGAGACAACAACAACCATTTTGTGTTTGCCTGTATTAGTCATTCAAAAAACAATCAGCGATGGTAAACATGCAGTTTGCCCTCCCTGGGAGTGTTGATGACAATTATTCTGTTAGAAGATCATCTGCCTCTAACCTAGAGGGATAACATCGACTCCCTTATGTAAACCTATGAAGGGATGCCGTTTACAGAGTTGGGATGAACATTGCTCCAAACAGTCACTCGGCTCTCAGACGTTGTTCACTGTGAAGACTGAACACTGTTGTCATTCTCCCATCAATCAGTACTTGGTTTCAAGACAGTCAGTAGTTCTATTTTTTCTGTCTTCCCAGCTCAATCAATATGGTCAGCAATAATACATGAGTCCGGCTTGCTTCTGTATCTGTATCTCACCTTTTCTCTGATTCTTTCTCATCCTCACTGTACATTATGTGGGTGTCTTTTCAACCCTGACCACCTCATTATCCCCCTCCGCCAATCTTCTTTTTTCTTCCCCAACTCTCATTTGCACTGCTCTCCACCAAGGCTAACCATCATCAGCGAAGTATTTTCCCTTGACACTGACTTGACTTCTCGTCTCCATTGCAACAAATACTCCTATTATTCTCCCTCTGTCTTTCTTTCTCTGCGTTATCCACTCTCTTTATTTTTCCTCTTCCTCCCACTCAGTTGTTCCCCGACAAAATGTAAGGGAGTTGACAGGACCGCAGCCATTCTCTGTGGCACGTCCACAACCCCCTTTAGCAGCAAAGGAAAGGCTACAGTGGCAGGCTTTGGTCTCCCACTGAGCTGCAGCGCTAATCCGCCTGGGGAATCACATCAAATAGACTTGCTTTTATGTGTCATTCGTAAAAAAAATAAAAAATAGTCATGACTAATAGTCCTTGCAGATGTACTCCATGTAAGAGACTCACTATCATTAAATGGCCTAGCTGACAGCAACTATGACGTCTCCAAGAATTCCACCACAGGTCACCATCGATGACGCATTTGTTGGACAGTGCTGCACAAACACTCGGTCGAGCTCTTAATTCGTCTGGGTTTTCAGGATAATTTGGCGGCCAGGGAAACACTAGTGAGTAACAAGTGCCCAAGTGATGCGGGTTGCCAAATCAATCCCAATCTGAGCATGTCCACTTAGGCTCTTCTCACCGCACTGCCAACATATTGAGCAGACTTCTTCCTGGATACTGGAGTAATCCAATCAAAATGCATCATGGGGATATCATTATGTGCTCATTTGTACAGCTGCAAAGCATCCCCTTCGAGGAAATATGCAGAAATCAATAACTCAGACCCCTGCTCTCTTTCTCTCAGCTCATCCTTTTTAAGAAGAAAATTAGGTTTACAGAAGAAATTAAATGAAAGTTTTATTTTTACTCTCACGGCTGTAAAATAGGGCTTCTGTTTATCTTAAGTGAATCATAAGGTTATATTATTTAATCTGAGTTTTGGATTTTGTTACACAGATAAACTGGGAAGAGAATAAAGAAAGGCAGATGATCTCAGAGAACCTGAGAGATGCATGATTTTTTTGCTTTCTCTCGTTCCCTTTCTGAATGGAAATGGGCTTAGGAATTCAATCAGCTTTGGAGACCCAAAGCTGTGTGTGATCCAGCTTCGCCTTGGTGTCTCTAACGCGAGTGAAAAGGAACAAAACAGACAAACAAACAAACAAAAGATCAAAAGGTGGAGGGAAAAATTAAGACATTCCACCAAACAGCATCAGAGCATAAACAAAATGCAATGTATTTTCAAAAAAAAAAAAAAAAAAGCCAAGGATATCCTCGCCACAGGCACCTAAATTACTCTTTCAGGAAAGGGAAACAAAATTAAACCTACAAAACTTCTTTACAAGACCATGTCCTCTTGCCATTTGGCTCAAGCTCTTCAATCTCTGTTACACCTTTATGCTGTTGGCTGAACACAAGCGAGTGCTGTGGTATTGATCCAGTCGTACACCCCTTTTTATTATCTCTTCTCCCATCCAAAGGCAGCTTTCCGCTTTGATGGCACCACTGTTGTAGAAAAGCATAAATTCTCAAGCCCATTTGCTGTGAGGGGGCGGTTAAATGGATGTGAAATCAAGCCATGAAAAGCCAACATGGCCTGGTGGGGAATTTTATCCTGAGCTCATTAGAAAAAGCATGTTTCCTTATTGGTGCATCGTAATGATGCACAATATGCTGAGAGAATTTTTTATTAAATGTCTCACTCCTACATTTTCATGAATGCTTTTTAATTGGGAATGTTTGTTTGGGCTTTTGTTCTGCGGATATTCTTTGGCACACTAGCCGTGGGAGAAATCAAGCCTGGCTTCAGCTTGTCAGACTAACAGTGGGCCATAGAAGAGGTGAGGAAGAGGGTCCTGAGGCCTCTCCGTGCTTTCTGACAATAGGGCAGCTGTGTGTCAGTGAGACCAGAGTAAATAGGGCTGTGTGGAGTCACAAAGCTGCCCTGATCAAAGGCGTCTATCTCAGTTTGCTGTCACAGCTTCTAACGTCCTCTCTGTTGCTTCTCTACCCAGCCTGCCTGCCTGCCTGGCTGACTGACTGACTGACTGACTGGCAGAGCTACTGAACTAATGTGAACAGAGGATAGCCCCAAAAGAAAAATCTGAAGACACTGCCCACAACAGACTATTATATGCAATCATTTTGTGTGTGGGAGTCTAGAGGTGCAGCAGGTTGGAATTCACAACCCCCCCCCCTACTGCTGCCCCACATGTTGCCTTTATGATCCAGTGTTGTCTTTCAAGTTCAGAGAAAAAGCTTCACAGGTAAGAGACAGTCCAGTGGGGGAACAGTTCCTGTTGCTTTCTTTCAGTGTACCTCCACACATGCTCACCCACCTCTATCTGCTCTCTCCTCCATGTCTGAGGAAACTGCACACGTGAAAAAAGGCCCTGAGGTGCATCGTTCCAACAGGTATGCAAATCAGGTTCACTCGAAGGAGGAATTTCTCTCTTAGCTTTCTTTCCTCATGGATGTGCCACGCCTCAGGGGACTGCTATGCATATATTACATTACTGCTCATGGTTTAGCATGTGTTTGTGGGAGGGTATATACTGTATGCGCTTTTCTTTTGTATGTGCGCACAGAAGTTAAATGTTGCATACCCTCAGAGAAACACATACCCGTGAAAGATGCTCTGAGGTCTTGATCTACCTTTTTTCGCCCCCTTCTTCTTCTGTGTATATATATATATTTTACCAGAGCTGCAGGCCATCTCCAATTAGGAGAGCTCCACTACTCTACCACCTCAGCCTGGGCCCAGTGTGCATATCTTGCCCTCTTTCCCACATGGTGGGATCACAGTGAGGTGATGCGTGACTGCTCATGATTGAGCCCTCTTTAACTAACAGGTGCTATCATCTCTGCAAACCTTTGCCGGTACCTCACCCTCATAGTGCCCACAAAAATGTGTAAAAGAAGAACAAATGTATAAATTATCTGATCACAAAGAGAGGCGCAGCGTGAAATCCCAGACTGAATGATAATTGAAAGCGGGGTTTTGGACTTCAGGATAAGAGCGAAAAAAAAAAAAAAATAAGCGCTGAATTTCTTGAAGCTGAGGTGGTTTCCTCGATTTGTGTAGGCAAACGTTGATGATTTCCAACTCTGTTGGCCCGCACTGAATCAGTCAGAAGACATGAAATCGACACAGCATTGTGATGAATGAAGTAGTCCAGCTTTTAAAAACCACTGTCCTTGAATTTAGACGGGTTTGAGAATGTTTGCTCCCACCAGGCTCCTTTAAAAAGCCCAGAAATAACCCAGAATACTCTTCATTTATCAGGATGACACGTCTCTATTGGCTTATAATTTTAAGAGGGTGGGGCACTCGATAAATCTTACAAGATGGCTTGTGGGAGCCCGGCTCTGTTACCTGGACAAGGTTTAAGAGCTCCCTCTCTCCATGTCCTCCTTCTTATCGCTCTCCACTGCACTACAACATCCTCCTCCAAGTTTTGCCTCCACTTCCCTCCCTCCAAATCACAGTCTTTGCACCTGTAACCCCTGGGTGAGAGATGATTACACCTTTCGAAGCAGAAATTGAACTGAGAGCTTGGCCTGACCTCACTCACACACCTCCTCCTCCACCCACCATGACTAAAAACATGAGGAACCACCAAAACCAGCAACCATTAAACACGGTGTTAACATCCAGAGTCAAACAAAAATTGGATGACCATTTGCTGTGTGAAGTACATATAAATTAAGTATCATGACATGTTAACACATATGTGACTGGCCATGATGGAACAATTTTTTTCTGGTGCACCTGCACAGACACCGCATCCTGCAAACCGAGTTAGAACCTGTCAATGCTGAGTCAACATAACTTAAAGGACTCGAGTGTAGGATTTAGTGGCAAATAGAAGCAGATTGCAATAAGCTACAAATATGAAGCATTAAATTATTACTTACATTTTGAAAGTTAGGCAAAAGAGCCACAATAAAATGAATGAAAAAATCTCCTGCTGCTGCGCTGTAATGATATTAAAGTTGAATTGGAACAGGGTGTTTTATCCAAAAGGGGGAAACAACAGCACCAAAATCCTTTACATCTGTAGTGATAAGAGCATACAGTAATGGAAAAAGTTAAGTGAGTTCAGCTCTACTGTTCTTGATCCTTGTGTATGCACCGCAGATATTCACGCCAGTGGCCTGCCCTTTGTTCATTGATAAGAACATGCAATACACCACCTCCCTTCTGCCTCCCAGTCTCCACCACCTGAAGCTGTTTGGAGCTAGCAGGACATTGGACCAAAAGCTGCAATTTCTAATTCACTAAGTCCTGAGGCTAAATTATGGGTAGTCAATGTCCTGTTTCTCTGCATGTGATATCTCCCACAGAGTCGGTAACAAACTCATTTTCCCCACTAGAAAAAAATCACAAAGACTTTGTTGGTGAACTGAGACAGCGGAGACGAAGAAAGAGAGAAGTAGGTATAAACACCAAGGGGAGATTGAGGTTGAGGGCAAGAAGAAAAAAAAATGGGGAAAAGATGTGATGGATTGAAAAGAAGGAGAAGTGTGGTGATGAGATGTGAGATGAGATACCGTCAAGGTAGGGGGGAGTAAAGGGGAGAGAGATGGGGGGAGGGACATAGCGAAAGCGACACACTTTCCGGGCTTATTTACACGTAGCTGCCAGTATGACAGGTAATTTGGGCAAATTCTCCACAGAGCCTGCAGCAGACGGCGGGGGGATAAAGACGAAAGGAGAGAGCAATAAGAGAGAAAAAAGGGAAAGGGAGGAGAGAGGGAGGGGAACGAGGGGAGAAGAACTGAGGGGGGACGTGCGCAGACTACCTGACACGGCGTGAGTTTGGGTCTGAGAGCGAGACAGCAAATGGGTTTCCAGATTCCAATCAGAGGAGAGGGGTGGGATAGGAGGTGGGGGTGAAGAGATGGAAGGAGGAGGGTGAAACAGGGACGGAAAGTCATCCTGCTGACAGAGTCTGATCATTTTATTTATCTGCAGCAAGGAAGAGATATCAAAAGCACTTTTTAATTCAATTTCTCTTTTCCTGTTGAGGCTGAAAGATCAAGCAGAAGGCAGGAACGGATGAGGCAAAAGAAAAGAGGGAAAAAAATACATATCCAGATCAGCCGATTTATTCAGGCTCTGATTTATTCACTTGTTTGTCTAACTTGTGCTTCGCGCGTGTGTGTGTGTGTGTGTGTGTGTGTGCACAAGGGTGCCTCTGTGAAGGCAGGTGTGCATTTCTCAGTACACTTCACATTGGGGCAAAGTAAGACTGTATTTATAGAAAGCTCTTGTTCTTGCACAGCGCCGTGGCTGTCTGTCAGTGCTCAGAGCCAATTAGAAAACACTTGTTAATAGAGCAAGCGCTCCGCTTCCTGCTACCGCGTGGGTTGTGTGGGGAGTGTGATGACTTTATTCTCCCTCGTAGTGACAGCAACCGAGGTGTGGACGACAGTAACAGAGATAACGATGAAGGAGATAACGAGGTGTTTGTCCCCGTGGGTGGAGGTCCCCTCCGATGGTGGGGAGGGGGTGAGTGCACATCGCACTGGACCCTCCGCTGGCTTCCACATCCTGTGGTGACTCATGATTTATCGGGGGAGGAGTGCTTGCCCCGTGTTGACCTTTTAACCTTGCATCCTTCTGTGCTCAAAGCCTCAGGCATCACAGACGTGACCCATCTTTCTCTTGTCACACAGACACACACGTGCCTATGCAGCTATGAACACATACTGCACACACACACACACACACACACTCATGAATACTTCAGTGGGTGTGTATAATCACCCCTCTCGTCATATCAGTCATTCTTCCATGATTCTGGATTCACTGAGATCTTAGCGGTTATCAAATGTGCACGTGCGTGCAAAAGTGCACAAACACACTCTCGAATTTCAAGCGCCCCCAAGCAGCTCCATGCAGAGCAGTGCACCCGGTGCTACACAGCAATCTCACAGTTTATGACACAGTGAGAGAGGAAGAGCAACTTAGGTCCCACGCATAAGAATGAAAAGATGGGGGGTAAGTTGAATGAAAAAGAAATGGGGAGCAGATGGGTTGAGATAGGAACACCCAAAGGCATAGAAAGAGACTTGACAAGAGAAAATGAGAGAAACAAACAAGGAAACATGTTTTAAAGAAGACGTACACTGATATAGATGAAAAGCAGATTGACAAAAAGTGGGTAGGACAGATTTTCACATCTGGAGGTAGCTGCAGATTCCAGAAGAGGGGCTAAAGAATGAGTGCGATGAAATATAATCAAAGACAGTGCGAGAAAGGATTAACTCCTTTGCTTCAGTGGAGTATGTAATTGTGGTTAAAAAAATAAATAAAAAAAAACACTGACTCGCTGTGACAACAAAACACAATTGTGCCGCAGAGAGCCGAGTGTGATGCTGGGAATTAGCAGCAGTGATAAAGATGGAGATAACAGTGAGGAGATTGGGAGGAAAGATTCGGCTGATTATCAGAGTTGATGATAACAGTGTTGGTGGTTATCATAATGAAGGTGGTGAGGATCAAACGTGGCATAATGTCTTGATGATATGACAAAAAAAGATGACTTGATTAAAATTGCTACTGATGCCAGTGATGATAGTGATATTTTGTTGGCACAATTTTAATCACAGAGATTTCAGATTTTACATATTCTGCCATAATTCGGTATAGCAGGAAGGCTGTTTTGCATCACATAATTCCCTTTGGTTTTTTGCACTTTAGAACCCAATCCCCCCCTCGCATGACTTCATGAATATTCAACCACAAATACTGCCCTGGGGTATCAACATTGGTGTCACTCACTTGCTTTTATTTTAAAACTAGTATGACTGCTAACCCTAAAAATTAAATCAGGGCTACATGGCCTTTTTATACCTACAGAAGCAAATTATTTTTAATTTAATTAACTTTAAGCTTTTAAGCTTGTCCACCCTCTTTTCCTCTCAGTTGGTGAAGGTCCCACCCCGTCTCTTGTCATCCATACTGATGAGCTGTCCACCATCTAGCCTGAGGCTGAGGTAGCCAACATCCATAAATGCCAGTACAGGTGTGGAAGAACAGGAAAATGGAAATCCGGTACATAGATAAATAATTCCACATTTTAAATGAGTTTTTGTCTGTGTATGTTTAGTCTAAAAGCCAAAAAAGCAAGTGGGGAAGTAACTAATGACAACTACTCATGTTACTGTAATTAAATTACACCATGTTATTTATTTTACTACTTTTAAATCATTATTTTGCTTTATTTTAGGCCTACAATTTGAACTGTAACCAAACCTTTCATCTACATATTTGTAGCCAATTGCCAGGGACACACAGAAGACCTACAAAACATTGTGATGCGGCAAGAATACCCTGCCAATAGCTGCCCCACAGCCGGGCTTATGATTTGTAGCGATAGTTTCAGTTTGCCACAAGCAAATCTGGCACAAAAACATACCATGGCCAATGAAAACCATTAAAAAAACAAAACAAAAATGCTACAGCAGGTACAAGATTGGGAGTTGGAGTTAGGAGGGACTGGAGGAACACTCTGGAGAAACACAAACCAAATGGTGACAGATGAGGTTGTTTACTGGCTGTTTGTTTGCGGTGTACTGGGAGAAATTTCTACTAATTGGGGTTAGGGGTTAGGGGTTAAGGTTTACATGGATCCCCCCTTTCTGCCTGCTTTTGGTAATGCATTAAACATCAGTGGTTAAAAAGTAACAGGTAGTTTTTGGGAGGAATACTTACTCTTTCCACCACTGTAAAAAAGTAGTTACATTTTTAAGCTAATGCCATCCAGTGGTCACATACAGAACAACTCCAGTGCCAGACTGTATTACTGGTGATTAGAGGAAGGATCTTTATGTGAGTCCCTTGGTATTACAGGAGAGTTATTACATTGTGTGTCTGGATTGGGGATATCAAGTGTTATGAGCGGGGGTGAACTTGTGTCTGTTAACATCTGAGTCATGATTATTTGATCCTCATACATGCAGGAAATCAAATTTTACTGTGTGTAAACCTGTTTTAACAAGCTGGAGCTACATCCGTGAAGGTGAGGGAGGGCTGATACAGACAGGATTTGCAAGGTTAAAGTCAACAGGAGGAATAATTACATTTTAAAACAGGATCTGAGGGTAATCAGACAGCAGGTCAAGGTGCCAAAATGAAACAACCAAAACAATAAAGTCACAAAGGAATAAAAGTGATAAGACAACAGCTGACTGACAAGTCATCACTCAAGTTTCACATCCTGTACTCCACACTGGCTCTGTCTGCTCCATCTGGCTGCTTCATTTCCCAAAAATGACAACCGGAAACGTCAAAATGAAAAGTTATGATGACATGCAGACTTCATCCACCCACAACTTACTTGCCTTTTATTAAGAAACTTTTACAGTTTGTTTCACCCATAGTATTAATTAGTACTAATTTATTCCATTTTTGACATCTTTCATTTGTTTTGTCTCTCTTTTCTGATTTGTTTTTAACAAATCTACTTATTTCTCTTTGTTAAAAAATTCATTTTTAAACACAACATCCACAACAGTACAAAATAGAAAATGCACATGAATAAAGAGGAAACAGTTGTATAGATGGCCAGGAAAGAGAAACAGACTGATGAGGTGTCTCTAACTAGAAGCCCTGTATGGTTAGTACCGCACTTACATAAACAAATCTTTGATTAACTGGTCTTTACCCTGACCCCAATCCTCGAAAAAAACGCAGATATGCCCTAACTGTGCATTGCTTTACACAGGTAACATATGGCAAGGTCATCCGTCAACCTTGTATAATTAACTTGGTGGCCTGAAAATGCGCCTTTAGGATACCATTAACCCGTACCAGCCTAACAAGGCTGTGCAAACACAGACTAAATACACCAGCAAACACACATCTCTGGCTAGAGTGAGTAGGAGAGCAGAGAGGAAAATCCATTTCATGAATATTGGATTTCATTATGAGGGTGAAAAACAGCTTTGCTGTGGATCATTCTTTAATGACCCAAAGTCCACATGCATGAATCTTTTAGTAGTGGCTGTCTGTTTGATATGGGAGAATGGAATAAGAGAAAAAAAGGGAAGGGAGAGCTGGTTCCCTAGTGGGTTTTGACGGACCATGAGACGAGACTAGGGTTGAGCACCTGGATCATGGACCCAGACAATCTTTTGGACAGGTAGGTCATCCTGTTGCAGACAGGCCAAGTGGGGATTCAATTCTCAGACACACTTGTTGCTGTTTGTCTTATGGTAACCTGCAAAGGAGAAACAACAGATTTTTCATCCAGATTTAATGTTTGTGTCAAATCTTTGGGTATGATTTATTTTTTTGGATGCTTGAGGCTAGGCTTATTTCTTTGTTTGAGGTTTGTTTTCAATGAAAGAGACGAAGCTTTCACCTGAGAGCCTCTTCTCGCCTCTAAACTGATCCTCACTGATTGGCCAAGAGGTCAGACTCCTCACTTTACTCCTCTACACTCTCTTGAGCCACTAGACTCCACCATCCTTAAGTTTGGTTTGTCGCTGGGAATTTATAAATGACTCACCTCCCTGGTCAGGGCTGAATTTGCAATGACTCATTTGTATTCAGCTCAAATACGCTGGTATATTTATTTTGTGTTTTATTTTGGAAAAGGTGTGGCTGTCATATTCAATATATTTAGTCCGAAAATGTTTTATTTTAACACGAAGAAATTCAACTTCAATCAATCAGTGACTCACAGGTGATTGACATTATGATGAGTAACTGCAAGGAACACTGGTGAGAAATGGCAGTAAAGCGAACATGCCAGGGAACATGATGTAATATTAGTCAGTGCAGCACTGCTGAGTTGATTTGTCACATTTAGTTATGTTGTGACTCTTCAGCTACTCAAATCACGATTTTGTGGTTATATCAAAGGACATCAGTATTCAACAATACACCCCAGAATATCTGAAAAGGGAGTACATGAGATCAAAAAGGCAAGTGTGTGTGAGATCAAAAGCCTGGAGCTAACAGGAAAAATTAAACAAATTATTAATCACATGTAATTACAATAAACACCACATTTGTATGGCTTTATTCGTTTTTTTGCAGTTTGAGTGAAAGCAAGTGTTCTGTGATTATGGAGCTACTTAAAATCAGCAGCTTTAACCAAAGTTGCAGGTGGAGTAACACAGGCATGAAATGAATGTGGCAACCAACCTGGCAGAGCTAATAAATAAAACAACCAGCCACAGCCAGGCACAGCCCTCCATATGGTGTGCTTCTGTCTGAACCAACTCTATCTGGCTCATCCGTCCTTTGTGCAAAGCACAGTCCATCCCAGGAGTGGCCTTACCCTTTCCAGCCCAGCCAATTAGCTCCTGTAATGCAGCATTCTTCTCACCTAACACTTTCATACAAGCAGAAGCCATTACAGGTGCTACCTCCTCTTTGACCTTCTTTCAAACAAGATTCATCAGTTTACCAGGATCCATTCAATGTCACCCTAACGTCAGCAGTTTGTAACGCGAGGTCGGGGGCCACCGTGGGGTGTGTCTATGAAACTATTTACAAATGTGAAATGACAAATATTATTTATGCAGTTCTTGGAATGGCAAATTGTCCTTGTTACATAGTCCTTGCCACTGCCAACTCCCTGTTTTGCCCTGGGAAAAGAGTAGACGATCCTGTAATAAATCTGCTCGAGCTGGAATCAGGGATCGAATTTGTATCTTGAAATAGTTCTCTTAAATAGTTAGTTAGATGAAATACCCCAATATCATATCAGAAGTTATCTCAGGACACTTTTCATATGGAGCAGGTCTAGAATGCACTCTTTATAATATTATATACAGAGATCCAACAATGCCTACCATGAGCAAACACTTGACGACATTGGCATGGAAAACCCCGGGCATAACCCGGGTCATGGTGAACAGCCATCTGCCACGAATGGTTGGGTTTAGAGAGGGAAAGGGGGAGGACAGAGAGGCAAAGATGCACAGCAGCAATAATAGTAACAATAACAACAACTATAATAAGAAGAGATATGACAGTTCCCCAAATCAAATGCCAATCCTGTTTGTTTGCACTAGAGGTCAAGTGTAATTTGTATGTATTGTAATAACTGTTGTCTTCTAATTCATAGAGTAATACAATGTAATTAGTTCATAGAAAACTTTTTTCATATTAAGACAAAGACATATAAACAGCCACATTTCACCACTCCAGAGGATGTCAGCCTGTCATCACGGGGAGTATATTCACCAACATCTGCTGTGATATACCATTTTGTTAGACTATTAGATCGTATCATCCTTTAACAAGCAGGAAGCATGAATTAAATTAGTAATAACAGCGAACATTCCTATTAAACTTGCTGCAAAGGGAGTACATTACAGGGGGCACCGCAGCAGGGGAGGCACAGCTTTGATTACAAGTTGTGAAGATGTGGCGTTCCCCAGGTAATCGGGGCTTACACAGAAGGTTGACAACTCTGATGCTGCTTTTTTTTTTTTTTTTTAAATCACATATGTCCATTACTCTGTAGGCATCAAGTTGCCCCAGAAAAAGCAAACAGATGGCCTTAGGTTGTGCGCTCGTGTCTTCAAGTGTGAGCTGAGAGCAGGAAGAAGCAACGGGTGAGTGGGCACAGTTGGAAGGCCAGGGGGTCCCCGGGGCTGAGCACCAAAGCATAACTTATAGAACACAAACTGGCTGGGGTTTTACATTAGAATAAATGCAGCGCTACTGTAATGCAATTCTATCCACTTCCATGTTTGACTGTGTAATTGCTGTCCTCTGAATTGAAATGTTGCAGTTTCAAAGACACAGTACTTCAAAGCTATTCAGTCTATATGGCTTGACAACTTGTGTTGTGCCATCTTTGCTTTCAGCCTGCACCGCACACTTGTATAAAAGAGAATCTCTACTCACTTAGAAGTCCTTGCTTTAAGAAAAAAAAAAAATCACTGCTCTACATCAAACTGCACTGTCAAAATGCTGACAACGGACATCTATATACTTGAGAATAAAAGCCTCACAGTGATGAAGGGAGCGGAAATGAGGCATTAAATGGCAGGCATTGGCTGAAGAGTTTCTTATTCAGCACGTGATAGCAAACGTATTTGCTTAAGTGCATCACATTCATCTCTTCGTCCCAAATTTCAGAGACAAAACATGTTTAATCAGATGCAATCCATTACATGTGTGATGTCATTGTTTTAACTGTCTGAAATAATTGAACCTTAAGGCAAGTTTTCTCCTGCCAACATAACTCTTTGCATTAATTCACCACACAAAACCAGTCTGGTAAAAAATCTAATTAAAGGAAAATCAATAGCACCAGCAGAATTCCTTCCAACATTTTTGGATTTATAAATGCCCTTTTTCCTTTCTCTGAAACTTTGTGCAATGTAGTCGATCAGCTGCTGTCTTTCCTTTTCTCTCTCTCCGGTCAAAAAAAAAAAAAAAAAGTAATAGGAGCCCAATGTCAATAAGCCTTGATCATGATGGATTCAAGAGAGGATCAATCATGTCGGCCTGATTGAGAAAACACCTGCACTGTCTGCCCCACATTTGTCATGTCTGATTTAGCTGCCTCCCTGCAGTATACAGATCAATTCTGATTACAGCTGTCAAACCCGAAATAACAAACAAAGGTAACTGCAGGTTTGATAAAGCAGGTATTTACAATAAATAGGCCAACATGAAGCTTAATAACAAGTGCTGAATTGGACTGTTTATCTTCTGGGGTTCAGATATCACCTGATTTAAATCTTCAATACTGTGGATCTTGTTCTGACATCATCCTGATACGGATTTTGTTTTACTGTTTTGCAAAACTCCAGTATTTTTATCTGAAGCATAGATTTTCCATTTTTAATGTATCGTTTGAAGTCATCTTTATCACAGATTTTTTTTTTCATCTAGTCGATTGCAGCAGACGTGCACGCAACAGTTTTTAAAGCGACAGTGGAACAGGCTGAGTGGACCCTCAATCAACAATTTCACTTCTATACGATTCCAATAACTTATCATGTTTCAATGTATAGCCGTTGTCAGGTATAGATATTGACTTGTCAGCAGAAATATGTTGTACTGGAGTACTGTTGTCCAACATTAAGCAGCTAATTGCCCTTTTCTGACACCTTCATTATTTCTTAATGGAATTGTAGGTCTGCTGGCTAGAGAAAGGTCACATCGATACAGTCTGTACCCCGGCGATGGGGAGAGAGCGTGCTGTTTTGCTGCTGTGACAAAATGATCTCACAGAGTCATTTTGAAAAGGAGATTTGCTAAAATGTTTGTTTTTGTTTTTATGTACTAAACCTATTTGGCATTTCCAGCACTATATTTGATCAATATATCAAACATTAACAAAGAGCACTTTGGATGACAGAGAATATTGGGTTCTGGCAATCATTTTTATTGACAGATTTTATATGTCCTCTAGTATTGCGATAACTGCTGCAAGTTGGAGTAAACAGCAGCTCAACAAGGACAGAATGAAAAAGAATTTTAATTAGAAATTTGACTTTTATCTCAGGAATGTTATGCATCATAATAATTACATTTTAGGCAAATTCCTTCCGTTTTTAATGGTGCTCTAACAGAAGGGTAAAAGTAAACTGACACGAGTTTTTAAAGAAAGCCAGCTTCGAAATGTGTAAAGAAAAATATTTTTGATCAGTAATTGGAAAGCACACTGGCACCAGATATAATACAACAAATTAGATAGCAGTATTCACCCACATCCCTCAGTGAGTAAAGGACCAAAATGTGATTGAAGCACAATTAAAAAGCACAAAATACCTTGGAAATTACTTAAATAATGTCTGAGTCCAGTATTGCACTCACGACCTCCCTCATGCAGGTCCGAGCACTAATGGAATTTCACTCTCTGCATTATAAAACTGGGAAAAGCAGCACAGGCTTTTAGTGTTATCCATCCGCACATCTAATTAGAGAAATATCATAATACAATAACACAGCAGCGTCTTCTCCCAAACCCAATTAATGGTCTATTGCAGTGCAAATGTTTGATGAAATCTCACCTAACATCCCAATTACCACAATACCACCATAATATCACAAATATATAGTTTGTGAAAAATATTCCTGTGATCTTTTGCTTCAGAATGTGTGAGACGATTATTTTTACTCCGATTACCCAGAGGACACGGAGATTTAAAATCCTTCAAGACACGGCGGAACATTCCCTGTCCATTTACGGGCTGTCAAAGACAAATCCTTGTTAAAATTCCCTTTAACTGAGTCTTACTGTCAGGATGTCACTCTAATATGGACACTTTATTACAAGAAAATCCCACTGGCACCTTCACAGCTGGAGTTGGGGCCACGTGCCAGACTTAAACAGCAGGAGAATCGTGGCATATCTCTAAATCACAGCATAAGCTCTTAGAGAAGGGCAACGACTCCGCCAAGCGCTGAGTTCCACCAGGCATTGGCATGGTTTGTTTTTCCCAATTATGTACTTTTCTAAAACAGCAACCGAAACATATAATGTTAGTATTTGATTGCTGTGTGTGCTGGCAATTTTAAAGAGTGTCTAAATATAATATTTTATGTAACCTGTAAATTCTTGACAAGCTCCGAACTACTTATTATGATGTGGGCGCACTGCATGAGGGTCTTATTAGAGGTGTGCTGTCTCGCTGGAATGACTCCCTAACCAGTGGCGTATCACATTAGCACCAGCTCCTTAATGCCGCAATATCACACAACAAGTGACCCTGAAACAATTTTACTACTCCCACTCATAGCGATATCACCCAAACACAGTTTTGGTTGGCAGGATAAACCTGCCATGTTTTTTATTCCGCCTAATCATCTGCCTGCAAAATCAATCCATCTCGATCACTGCCTGTTGCGGGTCTTTGAATCCCTCCTCCCCTTCTTCGCTCATACCATCTGTCTCTCTTTCCTTGCTTCCTCCCAGCAGCCCTCCTTCAATCATTTTTTCATAACTCCTCTATCTCTCCAGCCTGTCCACCCTCATAAGCTCCCTCTGTCTTTTCCCCTCCGCTGTTTCTCGCTCCCTGCATTAAACATACATAGCATACTGCACATGCTGCATGTTAATGTGCCGTTTTGTGTTTGTGTGTATGTGTGCAAATTTCATGCCAGTGCTAGAACATATCAGCTAATTGCTGTTAGAAAGGTGACATCGACGCCGGCCACACTTGATTCACAGCAACACGTTAGCCGTCTCAGCTGCTGACCGGCTCATTATCATTTAGAACTGCTCGCTGCACAAACTACACACCCACACGGTCTGTCGCTAACTCCTGACAGGAATTAGAATTATGTGAAAGTCAGGACGAGAGAGATTCTTACAGTTACTATTATGTAGTGCCAAAGTCCGGGGACCCAGCCTCTTATATGCCTTTTTTTGTTCCCATAGGAGACAATGTTGGTATGTGGTGCTCATTAGCACACCCTGTGTCGCTTTTCCACCCCTCACTCATGCCTTCTCTCTCTGTCTATTAAAGTCTGGGACACAATTATCCCCATTCTCTGTCTCTCTCTTTCACCCTCCATCTCTCTCGCTCACTGTGAATGAGAGTCTGGAACACAATTACCCCTGTTCTCTCTCTCTCTTTCTTGCACTTTATCCATCCCTCCCTCTCTCTCTAGCTCTCTCTCCACCTCTTATAGCTTCAGGAGAAGTCTGTGAAGGGAGCAGCTGCTGAAATATTTATTGATCTGTTTTCCTCAGTTTTATTTATTTCCCTCTCTTCCCTCTTGCCCTCCCTTCCCCTCTGCACAGACCCAGAAACACCTCCAGCGCCATGAGATGTCAGAGGCGGCAAAGGGGCTGAAAATCCACAACATGAAACCATTATTTAGCATTTGTTGCACCCAGTAGTTTTACCTGTGTAAACAAAACAAAAGGCACGAGTGTGGGATGAAGGCAAATGTGAGAACAACAGCAGCATCAGCTACAGCGAAAACAGACGCGGCACAGATTGAGCTGTGAGACAGGTGGATTGTTCGGCGTCCTTCGATGCCACCATTGTTGACAGGAAACACCAAGGTGCTTTTTTTTTTTGTCAGTGTAAAGGAAGTTGTATACAACTGCAGGCTATTGAAGCAGTAGTCATGGTAACAATGCAATTATAATAACAATGGTAACAGTGTTGGTACTGGACTAAATGGATTCACTGATGAATCTGACGTTATCGCTGCGTAATTAAAGGGCTTCCGTGTTATCGCGTGTCCCCGTGGTAAATATCAGCGCAGTTAACCAGGAGTTTTGAGGTTACTCCAACGGCGAGCAATTCAGCAGTCGTTTGAAACTAATGTTTTTTCTCCCACCTTCTGTTGTAGCACCAAATGATTAAACTTCCACACAAACTCACACACACACACACACACACACACACACACACACACATACACACACATCCATGCACGCACAAGAGAAAGATCACATAAACACACGAACACACTGAGACACAAAAACGCACACACACACACACACACACACACACAGCTAAGTCCCAATACCAGGCATGGCCTGCATTAGTGCCTAAGCCTTTTCCATTGATTTGCCGGCGAGCTCCTTGTCTTTTGGTAATGAGGACAGGGAGAGAAGCGGGACCCTCGTCCCTCTCGGCTCCCCCAGGACAAGCCGCCTGCACTAATCTGAATTGTGTTTCCAATGATGCTAACTCCCTGGCACAAAAAAGACTAGAAGGAAGAGGGATAGAGGGAAGAAAATCACACAGTGCTCTCTCTCGCCCTCTAAGAGTACTCATTCCTCTTAAATGTGGAACATCTGCACATCACCAAACAAGAAAACATCTCGGTTTCTTCCTTCTCTCTTTTCCCCTGCAGATAGCTAAATCTGCAGTGTAGACTAAAGACTTTAAAATCAAAGAGAAGAAATTTGCACAGTGCTGAGTCTTATTCGATTTGCTCTATATGAACGCTATTGAACAGAGATCAATAAGAGTTCTTAATATCAATGCTGATGTGTGTGTGCATATATATATATATATATATATGCCCCGCGTTTCCCTCATGGCTGGGCTCCATTGCCTTTCCATTGATTTACTGTTTTACACCTTTAGTCGGGGAATTGTTGAAATTCATCTTCCCAGTGGCCCAAGTAAAGAAGATATTCCACAGTGTGTGCATGCATACGTTTATTTCTCAGAACACGTGTAGGTGTGTGTGTGTGTGTGTGTGTGTGTGTGTGTTAGCGTAGGCAGTGGTTTGATATGAGCACATGAGCCACCACTTATTCTTGCTTCTACAGCCACTCTGCTCCCTCTTGAATGATCCTTCCCATGCACTAAATAATACATAGCCCTCTTTCATTTGCTACAGCGAGAACCCACAGCTAATGTTCATATTCACACTCGGACTGACGCAGGTCTTTAAGCTGGGACTGGGACAGAGGGAGGGCGAGGGGAGGTTGTAACGAAGCGAATTACTACAGTAATTAAACACAGTATAACTACCTGTCCTGAGCTGAAAGCGGTCCTAGTTCCTTTCCATTACACTGAACTCCATATATTATAACTGTAATTATAATTGCAAACAAGCCTCGCTGTAATCATTATTTATGACACTGACACTATGTGTAATTGCCAACCCCGCGAACCAATATCTGAGGCCCAGTGAAGTGTTTATCAAAACCGACAGGAGAAATCTCAAGGGCAGCGAGGTGGAGCTGCACGCGCCTATCGTCCACGGCAACAATGTAACTAACCATCCTCAAAGGATTTGAACCTGTGACCTCGCAGTCACTGCTCTGGCCAGATAGCTGCTAACACTAGGAGATGCGGAGTTCAGCTACAACCTGGCAGGTCGACAGGGTCAACAGCTCAGGGGTTATTCATCTCTGTCTCGCCTGTAATTGGAAATGTTGCAAAACCCGCGTAGTGTGGGCATGATAGTGAATACAATTCACCATTCCTCTCTGTTCTGGTCACTTCGTATTGCTACTGATAGTTGCCACCCCTCAGATAAAGAGTTTGAGCTGGCTGCTTTAAGGTGGAAGTAACGACTCCCCAGAGTCAGGTGCAATAGATTCAAACATTTCTTTCTAGTGTGTGCAATAAGATCACGTAAAAAAACAATATTTGACAATAAGTCAGGTTCTGTCTACCAAGGTTGTGAATTAACTTGTTCTTACTTTTTACTTACTTACTTTTCATTTATATACATTTGTCATTGTGTGTTCCTCCATTTAAAAATCATAGTTTTTTTTCCCCCATGCATCACAAAAAGAGTGAACCAAACTGATTATATTTTGCAGTCCTTGATGTGTTTCACCTTGAAATTCAATAAAAAATACTGTCAGTGTTAACTATGACATGATTCTTTGCAGTGTATTTCGAAGGATAAAGTAACAATAGCTGTTTCACTTATTCTACTAAATCATCACTGGGTAGTATTTCTCTTTTTCCAGTAACTTCTGGTACATTTTCAAAGTATGTACGCTGCTTTAAACCTAGAAAAAATTGTTCTAACTCTTACCTAAGTCTTACCTAACGTTGCCATACCCAACAACGAAGGAATATATCAATCGAAATGACAACACATTTGACAACTCTTTCCCAGCACACCATACTTCTCCAAACTGTCTGTCCTTATCAGGGAAGCAACAAGTTTTGATTTTGAAATATCAATTCTCAACCATCAAATTTCCATACAACACCAAATGCACATATTCATTTTCCATCACAGCATCTCTCTCTGCCAATGGGTCAAAACACAGCTGGAGGCGAGATGGTTCTTCAGGTACTAATTTAAGGTAGTAGATTCAGTGGAAGATGTTGGATTCACAGCACCATAGGCCTCCACAGAGTAACAAGACTGATAGTGAAGTGAAACCCAAGGGAAAAACATTCAGACTGCAGACCCACTCCAGGCTGGTTAAACCTCCAACCCATGTCCCTAAGGCTCTTGAGACCAAATCCAGGCCCTCTCACTCCAACACTTGCAGATAAATAAAACCTGCCAAAATGGCAGAGCATTTGTAAGCCAAACATGGAGAACAACTGCACACAGAAACCATGGATTTCAAAGGGGGAGAGAAAAAGCAGAGGCCCCTCCAGAATATGAGCGCAAGGCATCTGTTGATGCTGGCATCGGCGTTCTCTTCATCTCCAAGCCAAGACTGGTGATCCAGTCGAGTGTGCGTGAGTGTGTGTACGCGCGTGTGTGTGTATGTGTGAGGGGGCAGGGAAGAACGGTGGCTACGTGCTAACATGTGCAATGCGCATTGACCCCACTTGGCCCCCATATGTTGCTGAAACAAGAAGGATGGCGGGCTACAAAGCAACCCCTCCTGTTTTCACCTGTGTCCCTGCTCTGTACACTTCCTCTCACTAGAGTCGCCATCACAGCAGTGCATGGTGGGTGGGAAGACCCATCTGTTGGACTGTTGGTCATATATGTACAGTACACAGCACAGTGTGTAAGTGTAAATTACATTAATGGATGTCTGTAAGCAAGAAATCTGTCCCTAGAGTATCTAAATTTAGAATTGAAATAAAATCCTTTGATATATAACCTTAGACGTCCTCTGCTGTGACCTAATGTACCACCGTAAGCAGAAGCAATTTCTCTTGTCATCTTCACTTTTCACTGAATCAATGATGGCATTATTCTCATTATCAGATCTTGCAGGTTTCTGTCATAACAGAAATCCTTTGAGCGTAGGGTAAATTGTTTAATTTCGAGTGGAGGTGTGTGTGGATACATTCGCAGCCTTAATTTTCCATCATTTGGAAAACAACAAAGCCTCACGCTGTCTGGTCTCATAGATGAAACAGGTTTGGATTAATTGCAGACAGCTTGTGTGCCAGAAATATGTAGATATTTTACTGTATGTCTGACTGGCCGATTGGCCATCCACCTTTATAGAGTTATGATTCTCAGTGGAAGAAAGGGGAGAATAACGGGTGAAGGGAAAGGCATGACATGCCAAGAGCTGGCCATCACACTCATGGAGTGGTCTGTGCACTCACATGCCAGGCCAGTCGGAAACCTTTGAATAGCATAATTTTGTTTTGCAGCATAGAAAAAGCTCTTTTTCAGCCTGGTTGGCATGTCATTAAACAGGCTGAGCACACATTTTATTTTCTGTTTCTGAGAGTATGAATGATAAAATGGTATTCCCTCTTAATAAATAGTTACCATGCATAATGTAAAGTGGCTAAATGAGTGATAATCTCTGTCAAGAGGTAGAAATATCTTCAGATGAATAAAGTCATAAAGTCTTTCAGACAAATTTGCCTTATGCAATATTAACCTGGCAATTATAACTCACACGCAATCTGCTTCACAGTGGTGGTGAAGCATTTAAGCAACCACATAACACACTGGGCCGACTCTAAGGGGAAGAGATAAACAGGATTATTCCACTACTGCATGATTTATCAAGCAGCGGACAGAGCCCTTTTAACAGTCATGTTCTTCTTTTATAATGCATGCTTTCTACCTTAAAAGATGGACGTATTGTGGACCTACAGCAACTCAGAGCAGCAGGCGGGATCCCCTCTCTGAGATGAATCTGATTCACATGTGCGATGTGCACAACTCACATCAATATCCAATCATTCCTCCACTGTGGCTTACATGATTCGTCACACCTTCACATCCACAAAAACCCACAGGTTACAAATTCAGAGAGCTGAAACGCTGAAATGAGACTCAGTATGGTCGTAGGGTTGTAGAGTTGGTTTTGCGTGGCGCTGAGTCCATTGTGTTTGTGTGCTGTGTGTGTCCTGCAGGGCTGTCCGTCTGCTCTCTGCCTGGTGTGGTGAAGGGGCTTGCTGTGGCAAGCCAACCATGACCAGCTGGGCTCTCCTGCCCACAAGGAGCTCAGGAGCAGGAGGCTATAGCCCGTCTGCATCTGCAGGTTGTTAACCTCACATCTTATTGCACTGACACGTCAATTATTGTTATTAAGGGCCAGAGTAATTTATTTATATACTGATTTCCCATGAGATGAAAGCAGGGCTAATTGAGCCAGGTGTGTGTGTGTGTGTCTGTGTTCATGCTAGATGGGCAGGGGGGAAATTAGAGCACATGGTGAGACCGCCGTGCACAACTAATATATGGTGGGACATCCCATAGCATGGTGAGAATATTAGAGGATGGCATGATGAAAAATGTAAGAGGATTTAAAATATTCCCTGGTTAGCGTTCCCGGTGGACGACAACAACAACATTACAAGACTGTCTGTTTGTGTTTTCATAATGAAGCAGTTTCAAATGCCACCTGAATCTTCTGCAAGTTTTCTCGGCTCCAAGTAATGTCTTGACTGCAGGAATTTTTGTGCAGATGACTGAATTGTGTCTGTTTTGTGGAGCTGGTGGAGAAGATGTTTTATGCCAGTGATAAAAAGAGGAAATAGGCTTGACTACCCCACTGCATGGTTGACCCCCTAAGCCTCCCTCCATCCCTCCCCACCTCCTACCCATGACTGTCCATCCTTCACCATTTATTTCTCTCTGTCTCTCTCGACCTTGGGTTTGAAGACGTAGAACAAAAACACTGTCTTTCCCTCCTCTCTCTGCATTGCTTCTATCCCTACTTATGTTAACCCCCCCTCTCTCCACACACACACACACACACACACACACACACACACACACACACACACCACCACCACCACCCCCCTCTTTGCACTGATGGTGCGTCATGTGCGTGGGATACCAGGCCATTCATGTCACGTAAAGGAATGTTCACAGACGACAGCGAATGGGGGTCTATTTTTTTCTTTTCTTTTTTTTCATAGTAAACATCTTAACATGCATCACTCGTTGCTTACACTGAACCACGAGGTTGGCTTGGAGGCGAACCTGCCTCTGCGCTCACACGCACGCTCTCTCACTCACGCGCGCGCACGCACGCACCCCACACACACACATACAGTATTCCTTCTCTCACTACATTTAGTACATATCTGTGTGCGAGCAAATTGAGAGCTGGAGTGCTGTGGCACAGAATACACGCGTGATTTACAGGCAGGTAGAGACCCCCCCCCCTTCCTTCCTCCTCCTCGTCCTCCTCCTCCATCTCTTCCTCCTCATCCTCATCATTAGTATTCACCTCCACAGCCGTTTTCAAAAAATCAAAGACGAAGATGCGTAGAGGCGCAGTGGCACAGAACCGTCAGCACATCGCTTAAAGTAGCTCATAAGAACTTACCTTTCGACAGCAGAACCAGGATCAAACCAGCAAACACGTTCCGCAAGAGGGGGCAGCCCATGATGGAGTTCTGATTGATTTTTCTGCTTGTTTTCGCAGCCTTGTGGTATTCCTCCTTTTTAAGGTACCGTTGTGGGGATTCTGTGTGTCTATATATATATATAAAAAAACGACCCACTGAATGAATGTCAACAGCAATAGTCCAACGCTTCTACATGTAACTGCACGAAAACATCAGTCTTGTCCACTTTTCCTTGTGATGTCGGAGAGAGATGGAGAGGTGTTGTTTGTCTTCTGTGTGGAAGAATCTCTCAACCAGAAAAATATCTCAGAGCAGAAAAAAAACAAATATCCCAGATACTTAGTTTGGCTCTCCGTGCCTTGAAGGGAAGAGAATATACCTTATAAATGAAAAGATAAAATAGAAACTGTCCAGTGACTTGACATAAATGTGTTTTTTGTCAGTGATCAGTCTGTGTGTCCCGATCAGTCGCAAGTCGCCACTTCAGCCTTAATTAACCTGCTCCCGTACGTCTCTGTTGGTATGCAGCGCGTCTCGTCGCTCCGCACTCAGCGAGTCGCAGGGAACAGCACTGGATGCGAGACTCACAAGAAAGAGCATGATTGACAGTTCAAGGAGAGCCCCTTTCCCAATCACCGGTTCCAAGGAAGGAGGCGGGATTTACGATTGCACCGATGTCCCGCTCGGAGAGGCCGACCAAGGAGCCTCACCGCCCAATCGCATGCGCGCACTGGGCGGGCAAAACGCGATGCGAAGCGCGGCGCGGCGATAATGCAATGTGATTTATAGCCAGTTCGGTGTTGCTGCAGTACTCAGAGAAAACAGTCCACAGGGGGACAGGCAGGCGTGATAACTACAGGGACAGAGGTGGAGGGAGGGTGTGTGTGTGTGTGTGTGTTTGCGAGAGTGAGGGGCAGGTGGAGCCATATGGGCTCCGGTGCGCGTGTTTTTTGGAGACGTTTGGATGTAAAGCAGAGCATTGTGTTGCTGATGAGCAGATGTTACTCAATTGCTGAAAATGAATATTGTCAGAGAAGAGGAGGAGAGGCCTGTAAAGACAGGGAGAAAAATTGCCCACATGCATATGAGATGTGGGCAGACTGGGTGGACTGGGTAGAGAGTCAGAGCAGATTGTAACATCACTGCAGAAACACCAAGCAACTCAATCACAGTGCTGGCTTAATGGCAGGCACATAAGCCCCATGTGCTTTATGTTTATGCAGAAGTACTAATGAGCCATTTATAAACATGTTAGCCTCTTAGTCTCTGCGCTGCATTTGGTACTGAAAGTGTGAGAAGCAGTTGCCTACAGTGAAGATATCATTTTCTTTTAAAAGACCATTCACATGGCGACCTAATCATCCCGCATGAACGCCAGAGACAGAAACTGGACACAGGAAGCTGTGAAATACTACATAACTTGATTGCAAAATTTATGCATAAATCCCAAACATTTGGCAGTTCATTACAGTCATATTGCATCATCACCATCAGTGGACCTTCTTGGTCAGAAACACAACATAAAGCTCATTCAAGTGCCTGTTGGGTCCTTTTTTTTTTTTTTTTTTTGCAATGAGACATATTAGCTGATGTATTGTTTCCATTTCCGACTGATAGACTTGTTTCTTTATTCCCCAAATAACCAATTAATGCTTTATTACTGCTGAGAGCATAAGTAATAAAGCACCAGTTGCTGATTTATGGTATTTGGACAGAATTACAATAAATACAGTTGGGAATTAACTGACTGCATATCTGCCTCAGATGAAAGATGGAGAAAGATGAACGGGAAAGGACTAAGAAAACCCAGGACTGATTAATGAGTCAGCTATAGTCAAAGCCCAGCATTAGTTACTTACTGTGTGTGATTTGTTTGTAAATACTTATTTTTCACTATTAATTAAATTTGACACAGTGGAGTGAATCAGGAGCTAGTCATGTTTATCATGTTAGCCACAGGCTCATTAGGCTGTAATTTTTGAATGTTGTTTCTGATTTCCAGCCAGCTGATGCAAAGTTAATTATTTATGATTTATGGATATGATAGATAGATAGATAGATAGATAGATAGACAGACAGACAGACAGACAGACAGACAGATAGATAGATAGATAGATAGATAGATAGATAGATAGATAGATAGATAGATAGATAGATAGATAGAGCAAAATTGCATATGCAAGCTGTGAGAAAAACCATATGCAATTAATTTAAATAGTAGAGAATAGGTCTTGTCTTTGGCCTAAGGGAAACTTCAATTCATCATGGCTTTTATACCCTTAACTTTATGCTATTGTTTGAACAAAACAATTAAGCCCAGCACAGTGCAGCACACTGTTCCTCTAACTAGCGTGTCCTCCTCATTCTCTTGGTTTGGACAAACAGTATTTGCACTGAAACACCACAGGATATTTGCTGTATAGATTCCACATTACACATAGAAACATTTCCTTTGCGTGATACTAAAAACTCTGATCCAAACGAGATGTACTGTATATGCAGTTCGTCATTAATGGTTTTAATGATTGCAATCAGTAATTCAGCTGTTTTCTCTGTGTGCATGAATATTATTTATAGACCTGTCAGGAGTTGCAATGTGTTCGTGTTTGTAGTCTCTTGTTCCAAGTTATTCGATAAAAGTAGAAACACCTGCGAAAATGTTGACATAAATTTGCATCCTGACTGAGATTTTACAAAGCCAATTACCCTCAGACTTCGTCAACCCCCAACATACTGTATGACATCCCGAGCACAGCGGAAGCAAACTGAGACAGAGAGATATATATTCATTTTGGAAAAAGACTGACATGCATCAGCAAAAAGAAATGATGTTGCATTTGTGCTTTGTGATTAAAGGCAAACAACTCGTTTCAACATGCAACACTATCTGTAGTTACTTACTGTCAAACATGAATGTCTGGCCTACTCACTGTTCTTCTCTACTTTTGCAGTTGTTCTGGATCTGTCTAGATCTTGAGCCAGACACTATCCAGACTCTTGCAACATTTGTTCAAAAATTCAATTCGATCTTTAGAAAAGACACCAGAGAGCTCCAGAGTCGAATGCAGTAAAGTTTTCTTCTCTTCACAGACAAGTAAAGCCAAGTCTGTTTATAGGAACTTAATTTCTAAGCTCAAAACATCCTTTTTAGAGTCACACAAATGGCAGGTGTTGCTGCACATCTTCACTTCTACTCCACTCAAACATTATAGTATCAACCATTCACAATAGTACATCATTTTATTATCTTACTTGCACTTACACTCTACACTATTGTCTTAAAAATCATGTACAGTATTACATCCTGTTTTTTTATGTTTATAATCATGTTACAGATCATCTTTTTGTAACGGCCCTGATTGTGTTTTATTTAGTGCCATAGTCTGCAAACATATTATACAATTCCATATAAAATTTTATACTACACAGTATATCCTAAAGATACTTTCTTTTGAGCCTATATGCTGAAACACTGCTGATGGGAGGATGGAAAAGCACTAGACCATCTACAGAGAGCAACACTGAAAAGAGAGCTACTCCAAAAATATTCAATAAATGCACTCTTATACACTGTACTGTCCCCCAAAATCACTTCATAGATAAGTGGTCTCCTGCTGGTAAAACTAGAACACTTACATTGGAAAAAACTGATTTCTAACCTAGGAATGAACTCGTGATACCAGCCCACCAACCCCAGGGACCTTTGGAATATGTAGGGCATGACTGCATCAATCTTTGCTGGGTCTACTTTTATTTCTTTACCTGAGACTACATCCCCAAGGCAGGTGTGTTGACACTGTAGAACGGCATTTCTTGACATTGTGGGTCCGATGGGTGTGATGGAGTATGTAGAACACCATCTCTACGTCCTGCTGACTTTGCTCCTGAGTCCTGAAGAAAATGATGATGTCGTCAATGTAGGGAAAAAAAATGTTAGAAGGCGTTGCCAGCCAGGCAGCATTACTTTAAATTGCATAAGGCCTAGGTGGGTGATCATGGCTGTCTTCTGTCTGCTGTCTTAATCCATGACCACCATGAACGCCAGTACCTGCTGTGGAGATCCGTAGAGCTAAAGTGCCCAGTACCATTTGCATGTACCACCAGTGCACCTGTGCATCATGGTGTGTTTGAGCATTAACTCCCCTGTAATCAGTGACTGATGCACACCAGTGAAAGTGAAGAAAGTATAGTGGATTCAGCTACCAGTTGAATGTTCCTGCTGTGTTAGTGCCAGAGTTTCTGGCTTGCTTCCACAACAACCCATTTGGAGGTCATTTGGGGAGAATGAAGAGACAACAGGCAAGCCAGGTAATATGATGCACCACTCAGACATGTACACTTTGCAGTGCAGGGTCTGGTCTGAATTAGGTCACACCTACTGTCTAAAGCATCAGTCAAGTTTGCACCACGGTGCTCAGAGCCTATCAGGGTAGAGAAGAGGCTCTGAGTATAAATTACCATGTTTGTTGATTGACTGATAAGATGAAGCCCTCTGTGGTCCTGAACAGCCGCAGGCTAGATATTATTTGGCTGTAAATTATAAACCAGTATTGTTATGTTGCACTACTGTCTGTACAGCCAACAAACACTGATACAAGATGTTGTATTTCAGCCCAAATTGTGTATAGTGTTTCTGTAGTTAGGCATACAAGCCATTTTTGAGTAACAGACCCAGAATTGGTTGGGACAGAATATGCCACTCCAGATGAGCTGCTTCATGAAATGATCCAGATAGGGTCTGGGTCATCCCTTGCAGGGCTGTTATGGAAATTTCTATCCTTAGGTTACACAAGGTCACGTGTCGGCCTTGAGGTCCGCAGCAGTATTAGTTGTTTGGCTTTGATTGGGAACAGTAGGTGCCAGTCTATCTCAACACTGTGGTGGCCAGGGTCGAAGAGACCTATTGCTGCCTTCTTAGACATAATAGAAAGCTTGCTGTGGATGTTCCAGACTAGCATATGCTGACAATAACACCTGCATGGGTGAAGACATTCTCTTTGGCTAATTCTGGGCATATAGCATTTGTGGTGTTATCTGTAGGGATTTAAAGTCTATCCACCAGCATGAGTTCAGAAGATTGTGAGACCGACTCAGGCACTTCTGATGTACTTTGAGAGTATCTCTAATTCTCCTCGGCCAAGTGTCAATAAATATTACAGCATAAGACATCAAAGGCTCCTGAACACTTTCTTCCCTCCTGACCTCACCGCTGACCTTTGACTTCAGTAATTTCTCCACAACAAGGGCAGATTGCCGTTACGGAGTCAGTTTGCTATCAGTTATTATCGTTTTATACCTTCTGACTTCTCAGTTTAGAGTCATCTTGGCTGTTATTACTGCTGTGATGTTTTCAAACTTTGAGTGATTTAGTGCATTAATTTTATTTTATTTTTTTTTTGATATCTAAAAGCATTATTGTCTCTGTCTGAAGCTGTCCCTGAGGGCGTCGCCGCCAAGAAGAATACAAATGATAATAGTAGTCCTGCATCAATGTACAGCGTTAATATGAGCCTTGAGCCAGGCTTGAGGGCTCATTTATACTTGAAGGATCAGCAGAGAGTCACTAAGACGACTTACAGACACTGATAGTGGACTCTCTCATTTCAGACAGGAGGAGTGCTGAAATGGACAAACAGAGAAAGAAAAGCACTTAAAAAGAAGAGAAATTCCAAGATTATAAGTAGAGGTGAGCAGACAGTAGTAGGAAAGTACATGTTTAAGGTTAGAAATGAGTGTATATATGCTCGCTCAGCAATTTCACATGTTTGCTGAAGGCAAGGGGAGGCAAATGGTGTTTAAAGTGGATGTAATACAATGGACAGGACAGCTTCTTTAGTCTGTATATAATGTGCTGTAAGATGAGCCAAAAATAAATAAATAAAAAACAGCTAGGAGCTTTTTTCAGAGCTTCTCCAAAGGCCCTCTTACTCACAGACGGCAGGAGAGTTTTTTTCTGAAGAGGAAAGACCTCATCTTCTTCAAAGGTAACACTAATTAGAGTAGTCATATTAGAGCTGTGACCTTTTGTAGATTTTCTGTTTTTACCTTCAGTCTTTAATTTCTTCCTAAGTGAAAGTTCTTATAGCTGCAGCAACCAGTTATTGTAACTCATGTTTGACTTAATAATCCCAATAATTTCTGCCAAAGTGTTACACTCTCGTTATCTCTGTTTTTCATGACTTTGGTGACCATTTTCTTGTAGTCCATCTTGTACTGAGCTAACAGGCTTTACAAAGCCGTCATGGTGCAGTTATAGCAAAACAGAGTGATGATTTAATTCCTTTGGCTTCTCTGAGTGTGAGGTAAAATCTTAAGAGTCACAGTGATCAGAGTTGTTTGATTTATGATGAGGTCATGATGCATACTAGAGCGTGATTGACTGGCCACAATGCCACTGAGTGCATCATTACTCATCAGTGGGAGGAACAGAGAGGTTAGTGTGATGGATTGTAACTAAACCACACTTTGCAGAAAGCTATTTAAAACCGCAGGATGCACTTGTGGAAGCACATGTGCGCAGGTTTGTCTGTAGGCTCAAGTGTGCTGTAAGGTGGCTATATGCCTGAGCTAATGCACTTATCACTCACAGTCAGAGTCAGCGAGACACCTTGAGAGTCTGGGCTGAAATGACAGTAATTTCACACCCAATTAATAGAGTAAAAAGCAGACCTGTACTATAATGTCAGATGTTGGCACCTTGACTGTGAGGACAAACACAGAAGGACAACTTGCCGAGCTTGTTTGAAGAGCAAGGCAGTTTATGCAAACATGTCTGACTTGGAGTACGTCTGGCTGGGGAAACCTGCCCCTGAAGTGTCTGCTGTAGAGCTACCAGTTGGGCTGAGGCGCCCCACCAGCCTGTTTAGTATGGTAATGTATGGAGATGCGGACACAGGCACTTTTTTTTCCTCTTTCCCCTTGCTTCGTCTTTAAGCCCCCCACATTAATTGGCATGGCAGAGGCAGCAGTCACTTGGTTGTAATCACTGTCCCTCGGAGTACCCCATTGGATTGGATTGAAGCAGAGAGGGATGGAGGCAGAGTGAGTGAGAGCCTTTGGTCCTGAAAGGCTTGTCCTCTGAGTTATGTTATCCCAAGAGGTGCAAGGAAGCAGAAAAAGAGGGAGGGAAAAGCAAGAGAGAAATATATGAAATAAGGAAGGAAAGAAAAAGAAGAAGCTGGAGAGGAAATTATGGTGCTCATGGAGAAATGGACTACAGATGGAAGGAGAGGAGAATTGGACGGGAGATTCATGTAGGGGATTATGGATGGAGACTGATAGTTGGATCGGTGGGATAAAAGGGAGGGAGGATGGGGATGAGGGTGTTTGATCGACATGAAGAAGATGAGAAGGCGAAAGGAGGGAGTGGTGGGTCAGGAGAAGATGACAGAGGTCAATTGACATTAAAGCCTCAACTTGTAATTTAATTGGCTTTCATCCCCCGTAAACTTCCTGAAACAGTGAGAAAAAAAAGTCAGGAGGCAACAGGCCTCACATTTCTAATACAGGAAAATTGATTTATTAACCATAACCTATTAATTTGCTTAATTTCCACCGCTGATACAACAATTGCTGTTATCGCCTCACAAGTTGTGGTTGTTACATCCACTTTAAGCGCACAATTGTTTTCACCGCTGATTGCTGCTGCTGCAACACGCCACGCTTGTAAAGTACCTTGAAATTGAGGAACTGCATCTGAATCTGAAGAAGAGATGACAAAGAGAGTCTGCCAGGCGGTGGACGAAATGGAGGGAAGTCAAAGAAAAGGGTTGGAAGAAGAAGTCAAATACTGAACGTTTTCTACCTTCAGGGGTCAAAATGTAAATGTTGTACTCAATCTTCGTCAAGGCTGCTAATTGCTTTAACCAAAGAATGAGTGTGTGGATAAGTGCATGTGTGTGTAGGCAGGCATATACACATGGATGCGTTTCCCTATAGGCGGAGCATGATGGATAGTAAATGAGTGATGAAACACAGTGCAGGGAGAGTCACCTTTTAAGAAACGAATGGAGCCTGCGTGTCACAGAGTGTGGCCTTGAAGCCAGATCAAAGCCAAGAGCTGAGCTGTAATAGATGATGGAATTTAATCATGTCTGCTTCCTAACGCTCTCTCTCTCTCTTTCTCTGTGTGTCTCTCTCTCACTCTCTTTATGGCTTTCAAAATGCAACTACCATTTTCCGTTCATTTTAATTTGCCACTCCATCAAATTTTTCTAGATGCAAGTCACTGACATGGGCTGTTGAAGAACAATGACAAAAAACATCAGTATAATTACTTTATTAGCGCAGACTGATGTCGGATCGCCTGGTCGTGTTTCATGTCACATCAGTGCCTTAGTTAGCGTCCGATGTTTGCCTTCTGGCCATGAGGAGGCCTTTGCTGCTGAGCTCTGTCGTTTTTCCCTTCAGCTTGCGTTTCACTCCACAAACCATCCTCTACTAATTAAAAAAATTCTTAATGATAGTACTTCAAGAGCATTCCTTATGTCATTAATCATCCACATATCGCATAGATCTTGAAACAAATGGCCAGCAAAAAAAAAAAAGAACTTTTCAGTGGTGGGGAGAAAAAAAATAGTGTGCTTCATTATCATCAAGAGTACTTTTGCATCCATTTGTATCCATAACTGTTGCACTTTAAACAACTACTCATTAATCAATGATACATTTGTAGGGATTATTGAACTCTGACTCAGCCATAAGGCAGCAACAGAAGGGTCCACAAAATAGCTGGGGTGAGATTAGTCCAGTCCTTAGAAGTCCTTAGAAGAGATAGGAGAGCTCATGAAACGCTTTGCTGTGAGCCTGAATTGGTAGTCTCACAGCCAGCTGAAATGTGGCATTGATGAATAACTGGTATCTGAAGGTAGATATCTATCATGGATAACCATGCCAAGTGCCATAGTTTTAAGCTTTGAGCATGTCCGTTTATGACTGGCTCACATATCATCTTAGCCACTCCCGGGATCCCTAATGGATTCTCTGCCCCTGTCGTCTGTCTCTCTCTCTGTCTCTTTTGTCCTTTCTTCGTTTAACTACACTAAAGCAAGCCACTCCTTTTTTAACTGCTTTGATTTTTTCTTTCTTTGTTTCCAGTTGTTGTCTCTCCCCTCTTTTTATTTCCCTCTCTGTCACCCATTATGACGGTCTTCCCTCTCCAGTCAACTATTTGTCTATCACCTTCTTACTTTCTCTGCTTCCCAGCTTCAATTTATGTCCTCCCAGCTTGATTCAGCAGTAATGAGTGCAGCTTAAGGTGGGGCTGGCCTGAGGTGAGCTGGAGAGAGGCAGGGAGGTTAATGAGGATAGCAACCTCGCTTTTTGCCCGAGGTGTAAAAAGAGAGTAAATGGATGAGTGAAGGAGAGAAAGAGCAAGGGCCAGCGAGGCAGACAGACAAACGTTTGCAATATGAATTTAGCTGATGCACAAATGCACTCATGTCTGAGAGTGTGACCGTCAGCCGAGGTCAAAAAGTATGCTATATAATTTATGTGTACAACTTTTTCAGATTCATAACAGTCAGTAAATGAACAGATATGACACTCAACCATTATGAGTTATTAATAAACATATTTTATAATTTCACTGTGGTAAACTATTTAGCCATTTGGGATTTTCACAATAATTCTCGCCAAGGTTGCTACGGTTAAGAAAATTAAAAATCAAACAAGGACACACGGTGTCAGATATGAAACAGCCCACACAGTTCAGCAGCTCTGCCAAGAGGAGGCGAGTGCTTCTGCTTCTGGACTTTCTCATTCATCCAAGCAACCACTGGGGACAGATCATGGTGCCATGAGCTGGTAAGTAAGAAAGGAAATGGACAGATGAGTGAAAAAGTGTATAAATAAATTAACCAGTGAATGAATAAGTGACGGCAGTGCTTCAGATCTCAAACTATGTATAAGACTGAAGTAGATAAAATCAACTGAAAGTAAAGTTTAAAAAAATGAATGAGGAAATCATAAAAGAATAAACACCGGAAAACTATTCAGAACAATATCCTTGATTGACACATCGAATGCCTGCACATAAAGTGCAGTTGCAGTCTGTCACTTCCAGTCACCTATAAGTGATATCTCTCTTTCTGTCATCTTTCCATTTGTCCCTCCTTCTCATTCCCTCCCTCCTCCCATAGCTGCCCTTGTCACTATTTTCTTTGTTTCACTCCCAAATCAATCTTTCTCATTTCGTTCCGAATTGATTTCACCAACTCTTATCGCTGACGCAATCCTCTCTCACTGCCTCATCCAGTCCTATCTGGCTCCTTTTCTCCTCCTCTATCTCCTTCTCTATCTATCCCTCTCTGCATTCCACCGTGACTCATTACAAATGGAGCTCCTTTGCTCTGTCCTCTTACTTGGTAACCTCCGCAGAGGTTTGGAACAATGTCTTGATTGGATGCGGCTGGCATTGCTAAGCATTCTGTGCTGCAGAATTGGTGCCATGCATATAATATTAGCTTGGCAGCCAGCAGTGTATTATCACCAGAGCACTGATATAAGGTACTGTGAAGATAGATTACTAATCAATCGGGACGCTCGTGTCAAAGTACACCGATGCACTCCAAAGTATTACAGTTTCTTGCCTTCAGATTTGGCGGTTGCATCGATCATAGAAGTAATCATTTGAAGGCTGTGTACTTAACAGCTGCAGTGCTGTAATTACATCTCTAAACCACACATGTTTGCAGAGGATAGCAACAATATTTATTAACTCTCACTGCTTCATTAACATGTGTACAGAATGCCTACATATACTAAAGACTGTAATTTTAGTTATACAAACATGGGCAGAGACAGAGCTGCACCAGCAGCAGAATAATCGCATTTGTCGACCGGACAGAGCCAAAGAAGTTTGGCCCCGGGCAAAGAGCTGAACTGTGGAGATCTTGGTAGAGTGGGCAAATTTACAAGGTCGACATGCAAGTCATGTAATACGCTGAGAGCAACATGTCTGTTGTTTTTTTTTTTTGTTTTTTTTTAGTTTTTTTTTTTAGTTTTTGAGAAATATTTAAATATTAAAGAATGTGTTGTATAATTGCTTATTTTTACTCTATGTGATGCTGGTATCTGTTTAACTTCCACACTGGGAATTAATCATTCTGGATGTAATTCAGCTCTCGATTTGTAGCAATAATAGTAGAACATCAGAGTCAGCTAATGTTCAACATACAATTTTAAAGTTAAAATGAAATAGTAGCTTAAACAACAGAAATCTGTTTTGTGTGTTATGGCCCTGGTTGTGTTTCTAAGATGTGTCTGCTTTTCTTGTTTCTTGTGTGGCTGCTGCAAGGATGTTTGATAGCCATGTTAAGAAAAGCTATTGAGACTGAGTGAATATATGTGAAAAGTAAACAATAATGGACCCCCTTAAACATTAGAATAATATATGCATGCATGAAGCGAAAGAAGGAGTCTATGGTTCTGCCAAGTACTTAGCTCCTTTTCAAAGGAGAAGGACAACTTGCTCAAGTACAATATTGAATCGCTCTGAAAAATTCTGTTCTGGATTACAATTACCGGTCTAAAATATTCTGACAGAGGCCGTATGTGACTCTTGGGGCCTTACAAAAACATGACAGCCAAAATTTAAAAAATGTCTCTTGGTACTGTTTAATCCAGCCAACAAGATGGTTTCTGCCACTGGGAAATGCTTGTAATTCTGAAACTCCAATCTGTAAACATCCTCTGAATGATGAATCAGGTTTTCATCACTACAAAGGCACACTAAACATGCACTCACTTGTTTTGTGCCATTAACTTCAGCACTGCTTCACAAGTACGGGAGAGGGCAGATATTGATTTCATCAAGTTAACCCTCAAACTCTGTTGGAGAAGCAGCTAAATGGCCCTGCACACGAATGAGATGTGATTTCAATCTGTCTCTTTGATAGTTGTCTCTCAGTAAGACAACCTAACGTCGGAGCTGTTGCTTGGAAACATTTTCCCCCGAAGAAGTGCTGCAGTGTTGTATGTCTGATTGATGGAGAAATGAAAGAGATTTGAGAAGCACTATTTGGATAGACAGCCAGACATCTATACGAAAACATATACACTCATCATCAGCTATAAACCTCTCATCAATTTGTAGTTTAAAAAAAACAACCTGCTCCACTATTTAATTCAGATTTTGTGTGCCGCAGACAAAGAAGCTATGGTCAGCTGTTTGAGCAGTGCAATCAGACAAGCACATACTGGTAGATTTATCCATTTCCTCTCAACATTCAGCAACATCCGTACAATGTGGCGGTCTCCGATGTATTAGCGGAAACCTATAATCAATCTGTGCCATGTTGTATTTTCTCAGAAGGTTTCTGCTGTGTTTGTAATGTTTGGAGAGAAAGGAAGAGGTGAAATAAGAGACGGAATTGAGAGGTGAAAGGAGATAGGGAGCTTCAGAAATGCAATCATTTTTGTGCACAGTTGAACTATTAAGGGTTTCAACTTGATGGTGATAAGACTACAGTGCATTAAATTTATCCCAAAACAGATCCAACGCTCGTGAGACTTAACACGTGGCTTTTAAAATTGATTATTTTCAGCCAACCGAGTTGCTAAGTGGAATGGAATGTACAATTAAATGTTTGATTGTTTATGGCGCTGCCACTCATTTCGCTGGCTTTCTCTCAACCCATTTACCATGGTCCATCAATACACATTTAAGCAGTCGTACACCGGATATGCTATGCTGTTAATGTCATGGTTCTGGCGCATTTGCTTTGCACTTGGACTGATTCCCAGTAAAATCATTAATCAAAGCAGGACTGTCATCAACATCTCTGTGTGATTATCACACACTTCCTTAATTAATGTATTGATTGTAGACACTGCCAACCTTCTCTACAGTCTGAGTCACATTTTTGCCCATCCCCTCTGCCCTGCTCTACTTAATCCTCTTAACATATAACCCTTGTTTTGCCCATTAATTAAACACATCCTCCCCTTCCCTAGCACAAGGGAACATTTATCAATACACTTTGAATCGAACTCCTCAGTGCCGATGTGGGAACTGTCCTTGCTGGCTCTATGAGAGTGCCAATCAATGACACATCACCCAGCCCCTCAACTTGTCCATCCCTGTTGCTCTGCATTTAAATCACTCAGCTGATACCATCTTTCTCCTGGTCCCACCAGCCTTTTCCTCCCATATGCTCTGACCTCCCTCGCTCTCTCTCTCTCTGCTCGATACACATTGATCATATTAAATCAGAGTTCTAAGTTTTAGATTGTACTTTTTAGACTGTAATACCATTACTCAAAATGCTGTGAAGCAGTCTGGAGCAAAAAATGTGTGCTGAGAGTGGATGCTTTGTCTTGTTTGATGGAGTTGTAATGACAAGTCAGCAGCTGTTTTAACGGAGTTCACTGACACTTTCTGAAGCAAACCGATTTGCAACCCAGTGTGACTCTTATTATCATGCATTTGCAAACTTGCATCACCTTTCAGAATAATCCATTTTGGCACTGGGATCATGGCAGAGTGCCACCTGTTAAGAGAAAAAGGCCACCTTCTCTGGAAACAATGCTTTTCTTTTATTGATGAAATCGCAAAGTAAAAGGATAATGGGGGTGTTATTGTTACATTTTTGTTATTGGCAACATATCCATGTGTTAAGTGCATGTTTTGAACATCTGCTCCTAAAAAAATAGCTGGTCCCAACTAAAATATCTCAAACAACTACTGAATATCTTGGAGTTTTGTACACACATCTTAATGCATTTGGTGTTCACCTGACTTTTTCTCTGGTGCCACCCTGAGGTGTTTCAGAATGAAATGTTTGGACAAATGATGGATTCAATGTCATGACATTTGGCACAGCCATTCATGTTATTCATGAACTTTATTATACCTGCTAAACATTAGCATAAACATTATCACTGTGAGCATGTTAGCTTACTGATGATAGCATTTTGCTCGGAGCGTCACTGTGTCCAATTACAACGTCAACATGGCTGGAGACTCTTAGCCTTGTTAGCAAATGTTTGGCTACACAGGCAACACTAGTAGGCTCAATTCATTGTTAGTTTTGGTCTGTTGACAGTAAGAAAATATATTAGTATGCCAACGAGTGTTACCAGACTTATCTTTTAATATACTGTAGTATCTGGGGAACTCTGGTGAGTTGCCCATGACAAGTTATTTTGTAACATACCAGGAGAAATCTAACTTTGTTGTAGTCACTCGCTAGCTTGCACAATTTCCATATTCATGAGCTTACTGTTGTGTATATATTCAGCTGACTGTGGTGCACATGAAAGTCTAATATCCATCATCCTGGGAAAACAAAAGGTTTAAAAAGAGACATATAGGTGCCTTCCCAAGCAAAACGGAGGGTGAAACCTGATTGAGTCATTACCGTAATTTCTTCACTTTAACCTAACTAAGCTAACGAACATTGATATATTAATTAGACAAATAGCTCCACAACATTGCAACAGACTGATGGAATACATGTCAAGTAGAATTTATCTTCCCTCTTTATTTATTTATTTTGTCAGTGCTTTCAAGTGACCGCTGGGATTCACGGCCTGATTCTTTGTGAAATGTGCCATGCTTTGATCTACATCAAATGCAAACTAAACTTGGGGAGGGATAACCAAATGGTGTCTAACAGCACAAAGAGATACATCAGGAAAAAGCTTCTGCCGCAGCTATTGTTGCTATTGCGTATATGAAAAAAAGGGGGCTTTTAGATTTTTCTTGATGTGGGATTCAGGTTGATTTATGGTGGGGTTTCTGGGCAAAACTCCTGGTGCATAAACAACAGTGGAGAGTGCTGATCAATGTAAATTGGTGTGTGAATGGGCACTGTGACCTTTGGAAAACTCCTCCCTGGGAAAGTAGAGGCTGTTCACTGATCTTACTCTGTGTCCTCTTTTTTTCTTCCCCAAGTGCTTTCAGAAAACTCCTGCCACAGCAGAAACGCTTCGCAGCACTGTCTTCTGAGTGACTGAATAATAGCGGAGAATCTGACTTCTCCAGGACTTCTCTGGGCCTTTGTCTTTGAAGCAACACGACGCAGGGCCTTGACACTCTAAAAACACTGCTTAGAATTTGACTCTGTACCCAAAAGCGGTTGGTAAAAAGTGGCTCTGGCAGAAGGCGTCAGTGAATGATGGCCCTCATGTTCAGTCCCAAGCACTTAACGTTTGCTCTGAAAAGCTGCTCACAGTCAAGGCAGGCAATGAAAAAGCCTTGAAATTCTCTCAAGGTTTCACAGTTAGATATGTTCTTTTGAAGGTACTGAGTTTATCACAGTCTCTGCTGATTGCATTGTGACAGACATTTCGAGACTGAAATGCTTAAATGCACTTTCAGGATATACTGAAGTAAATTGGTCATCACACGATAAGAGAGTGGTATAACATTTGCAGGGCTGTTGAAAAAACATTTTGAGTCTTAATATCACTGGGGAATATCTTTGAAAATATCAGCTCCTGAGAATTTTATGTCAAATGCAATTCCTAACACCCACTAATCTCATGACGTGTATCCTCTACTACTCGGAGTCCATCAGATAAGTCCTGACATCCATTTGCTTCATTCCTGTCTCTCCTAGGCCCTTGTGCCTGGAAGATGGTCTGAGCTGCTAACTAATGCCCTGAAGGGACAACATGCACCTGTAACCCAAGACTGCAGCAGGTGTCGGATGCTGAGCCTGCTTAAGGAGGCCAAGTGCCCATTTCCCCACAGTTAAGATTGACTGTAAGAGTGGAGAAGTATAATTCTAGCTTCAGGCACCACTTCTAGGTGGCTGCTTCCAAAAGCTTAGCTTCAAGATGCACTGCTGGTCTTCCATCCAAGTGGGATGCATTTCTCTGCTATGCCCAGTTCCTCGGTAATTCTGTCTTCTTTTTATGGAGTGTGTGCAGGCTCAGTATGCTCAGAGATAGAAAATGAGTTATCCAGTGTTCAATATTTTAGATTTTAGATGGAATTTGGCTGTAAATTATAAACTAGTATTGCTAACTTGCACTACTGTCTGTACAGCAGACAAACACAGATAGAGGCCCACATGGTGTTTGTGATTTAATCATTTAAAGCAACATCATGTAGGAATTGGTATTTTTGTTATTTAGCAATCCCACTATCAGTGTTCACTGTTGTAAATAGGGACAGTTGTACACGTGTACTTGTTATAACATTATTTTGTTGTCGTTCAAGTGCAAGACATGGCAGCCAGACAAAATTACTTACTAGTCCAACAGTGTCCCAGCTCGCCGTCTTTCCCAGGTATAGCTTCCTCCATCAGCATCCTCTTCAGGTTCTTCGCCTCTGCCGTGCCCTGCCTCTGCTATGTTTGGTTATATCACCCGACTTCTGGCGTCATTCCCTTCTTAAAATCCTCCAAATCATGTTGGTCCACACCTGATGTACAAACACTAATAACACTCCAGTGATTTGCTTCACTGTCCATCAGGTAACTCTGGAAATCACAGAGATTTTAAGGGGGATATTTAGATAGCAAACTATCTAGACCAGCAGACCAGCTTTCACTTGTAATGACAGCTAGGGCAGTACTAATGTAACAAGCTAACCTAAATAGCTTTCACACTCTGAGTGGAAAAATACACAGATTTTCTACCAGCCATTTTAATGTCATTGTACTGAAAGCAATAATATCAGTTTGACTTTTAGGCACCCCAAGAAAGTGGATTTGATTAGTGACCAGTGCCACAAGTCCCAAAGAAAAGCAATTTAACTATTCTTTTTTATCGCTATGTTGTTAGATTATCTTTAAAAGCAGCATATCAAAATCCAGAGAGATCATTTTAAAGCACAACAGGAGCGCTCTGGGGAAAGTGGAAGGCAGAACAAGTAATTTTGGAATAAGCGATCAGCTCATCTGGCTATTGGCAGACTGATTCATCCTAAGCTCAGGAGATTTGACTAAAGCTCGACGGTGATAACGCAGGTGACACATATTAACACCCGTGTAGAATATTCCGTCGTGATCGCAGCTTGATAATGAATAAAAGTGACCTGCAAGGCCATTCTCACCCAAACGTCACACCCTGTCAGCAATACCTGCTCTGCACGATGACATACTGTGCCTTGCGGCGGAAGAGAGGTAAAGAAGTTAAATGAAAAAAGAGAAACAGGCAGACACACACGGGAAGCAGAAGCCTCTGTAGTCGGAGCAAAATGTCTCAGTGATGGAGGTGAAGAGAGGTCTTTTTAAAAGTGAGAGGGAGACAGCTTTAATAACATCTTTGATGAACTAAACTCCCTGACCGGCTACATACTGTGGTTCAAAAGTGACTGATTGGACACGAATTATGGTCACTTTCTGCTTTGATTCATTTGAGGTTAATTGGAAATTGTATTTAAAATTAAGTTTGTAAATTAATCAGGCTATAATGTGTGTTATAATGGAAAAACAAACTAATCCGCAGAAGCTTTTAATTCTCGAGTCAACCTATAAAAGTCTGTACACCCAGAATACAGATGGCACGTTAAATGTATTCATGTTTTTATGTATATTGGATTCATATTAACCTGGATTGGTTTTAGTACCTCATTGTTGAGAGGTGTCCTTTTTTACTTTGATTACAAAAAGAGGAAAGAGAGCATGATAGGTTTTAAGTCCCTCGACTTCTATTCATTCTGCTGCTGGGTAATAAATTGGAATTCAAGAGGGGGTTATATGGTGTTATGGGCTGAAAAAGACTGTGAGTCATGTAAGGGCTCGCAGCTTGTCATCAAAATAGAAAAAAGAAAAAGAAAAAGGAAAGGACAAATAAAATGTGAAATTGCTTGCATTACATGAATGATAAAGCCTACTACCTCTGTGCTGGAGTGTGTGGTGTGTCGATGTTCTGCTCTGCTGAAAGCCAGCTTTATTTCACCTCTTGAAAGGGAAGCTTTTGCTGATGACAGAGTAATGCAGATTTAGTGACAATGACTTTTTTTTCAGACTTCTGTAACCTTTTGAACATCAAATAGATAAAGATGTTGCTTTGAAAACCTACAATAACCAATTCACTTGGGAGAAGCTGCACAATAACCAAAATCTTTTAAACTGATATGGTGGATTTGTTAGCAAACAGGCTATTACAAACCCAGCAGACACGGAGCAACACTTTCATTCATTTAGAGTCATGCTGCAGGTCACATTCACTCCTATTTTAGCTCTGTATTTGGCCTCCGCCGGTTCTTTAGATGCTGCAATAATATTCACCAGCTTGTTGTGAATTTTAGAGCTTTTTCGTATGTGTGGTAAACCACCACAGTAAAGTTACAGGCTGGAGAACCAAACAAAGAGCTGAAAGATACTGTAATGGCTCCATACAGCTGAGGAAAATGCAAAAGTCCCTGTGGCTTTGTCGCTCTGTCATTTAATCCATTGCTATTATAAAAATATTGATTATAACAGCTTTAATGTTTAAATAATTACAACTTTCAGCCTCTCAGTAGTAACTAAAAGTATTGCAAAATATTTCTTAGAATGTGAAGCAGAAAATGTTGAGGTGGGGAAGATCTGACATCAGGCCCATGGTGGGCAGCGTTGCAGAAATTTTAAAACTTGAATTGCAATAACAAATATCCGTAGTTATTGATTTTGAACAGTGGTATAGACATAAAGCAGAACAAACCCTCAAACAACAAATTCACAAAAAAATGATACAAAAAAATAAATAAAACAAAAGTGTTATGATGAGGCTGTCTGCCTCCTAGTTCCCAGTGTCTTCCTTTCTTTGTGTTCGGCCAAGTTTTTGCTTAGAAATCTTTTTTGTATTTTATTAACTTGCGCCTCAGGATGTTCCCCTGCTATCCACAACCCACATCCAGCCTTGTCACATCCCTGTTCGTGTTTTCGGACCCTTGCCCATCAGCTCTGCACCAGTTCTCTCTGATTTTCTCTCTGCAAGATTTCCACCCACCACTGCACATTCACCAGTTACTAATAAACTGTTTAAACTGAATTTGGTCTCTGGCTGTGTTTGCACTTTGTGTTTGCTCATCTTGACAAAAAGAGGAGAAGTTATATAAAATGTAATTCCTTCAACCACAAACACTGGAGGCTCCTCACATTTCTAGACTTGTAGTAACTAGCTAACAGAAAATATACCTGTTCTTCACTCTACCTGGATCCACCATCCCAAATAGTGCAGTTAAAAGAGCAGGGGGAAATTCCATATTAAAAGCTTTAGCAAAAAACTCAAATAAAAGACCTTGAAAACTTTGTAACATATGAGAATATCTTTGAATATTTTTTAGAATCCAGTAGGAGTATAATCTTTGAACAAATTTGAATTGTATCAAAGTATGCCTCACATAGATGGAGCTACTGCAAATATTTTCAGTACAGGTTTTTCACACCTCATCTGTAATTTCAGTACCCAATTCTATCTGCCAGTCTTCCCTAAATAAACTAGAGGATGATTCAACAGTCAAGAGACTATGATGAGGTTTCTGCTTGTACAGTGGGACATGAGCCCTTTTAAAAGTGTTGCAGTTGTAAAAAGCGAAAGAAATGTGAAGTTGGGAGTTGAAATGTTCGCTGCTGTTGCTGAAAAGAGGTGAGGTGATCATTAAAATAGAGATCTCTTAGAGAGATGATACCATTCTCCGTCTGAAATGTAAAAGACCGGGTCCTTCAGACCTGGTCTAAATGCACTAGAGCATAATAAGGCGTCCAGATATATTTTAGTTTTGGATTATGGGGTCATTGCTGTGTATACACATTGCTGCAAGCTTTTTTAATTTTTTTTTTTTTTTGGTGGGCTGGGAGACATGATGCTTTCAAGAAAGGTGCTCTATGTAGCCAAGCAGGAATTCAACCAGGTTTCTGCCAGGAGGGCCAGAAAGAGACAATATTTAAACAGCCACATAGTACACTTTAAAACAATAACTGTATGATATACAAACATTAATATATATATTATATGTTGTTATGCATTGCATAATGACAAATAAAGATATTCTGTTCTATTCTATATCTAAAAAGTATAAGTGAAACACTGTATAAGCATTATTGCAAAAACATATATTCTTTTTCCATTTCTCTCACCTGTTTAGAAGCTGAGTGTCAGCTCTCTCTCAATTATTCCAGTCTACCCTCCTGAATACTGTAAGCGATGTGTCTCCCTGTTCAGTCTCTGCCAGCTTTTCTGCCCTCTACTCTGCCCTCCTCCTTCTCCCTCATACTCCTTTCTCTCCTTACCCTGCTGAGCACCTACACACACACACACACACACACACAAACATGCATATACAAACACACACATACTTCACTATGGTGACAGATGACACTGAAGGTGGGAGGTCTACTGCGCCAGTCTCACCCCTCGAGCTTGGCGTACATGCCAGCCTCTGCACCACTGCAGCACTCACCTGCTCGGCTCTCCATTAATGGACCAGGCAGACAGAGCTCCAGCCCTTAACTACTCTGCACTAAACTGTTTGACTTTCACTCAGCGTCCCAAGGCTGTCCATTTCAGGGATTCAGTCAGCAGCCTCCATCTTTGTCTCTGTCTGAGCGCATTTAGGGGAAGCAAGGAAGACACTTCCATTGATACGGCCTGCTAGCACATCGCCAGCTGTCAGGCAATTCTGTCACACATCAGTGCTTCCTCTCAGCGCTGTATGGCATTAAAGTGCATGGGCACACTCATGTGCATATCCAGGGTTGCAATGCGGACATCAGTGGCAAAGGCTTGAGAGATTGTCGCCGTATTATAGATCAAGAAATGTGCAAAAGGAAGATTTGTTCATGGACTGTTGCCGTGAAAACGAAATTTAAGCTGAGTAAAAAAATTAGACCCCAAAAGCACCTTTAAAGTAACATGTCTTAAAGAACTCAGTTTATCAATTTATCACAAGGCTAATGTGTTAGCAAACAATTGCCAAACATTACTTACACATCCAGAAGAAACAGAGCAACATGGGCATTCAGTTCAGCTCTCTTTCTCGCTACCTGTTGAATGAAGTCCAAGATTCACTGGCACTTTCTCCCCAGTTTCGTCCGCCAACTCCTGAGAAAAACATCTGGCTCTCTGGCTTCCTGGATGTTCGACCGTGCTCATCAGCCACTCAGTTACTCTGGCTCGCCACCATTTCTCACTGGGCAGGAAGCCTACAATCAGCTTGTGTGTGCATGACAGCTGAGAGCGGCTGCCCACAGTTTAATATGCGGGGGTCGCTGAGAGGCGGAGTGACTCAACAACAGCAAACCAAAACAGTGAGCTGAAAGGAGCTATAACTGGGCTGCAGGTGTTACTGAATATCTGTGGGGTATAGTTAGAGTTACCCATTACGGAAAGTAATTTTGATTAAATGTTAAAATGATTGCTTAACAAACCTTTAACTATAATACCTCATCCCCTGAATATTTTAGGATTTTACTATTTTCCATATCCTGATTGAAGTTTCTGGTGAAAACTGCTCCAAACCATTTCTCCATTGATTTCACTACTCGCTGCCTCCATTTATACATGACATAGGGAAGACTGAATGAATGTAGCAGATTCCCTGTGGATTAAAACCAACATCAAGGACTGCAATTATTACAAATCACTCGATACGCCTGGGTGAAATTAGTCCCATGTGAATTGGACTTTTCGCCTCTTTCAGTCTGTCTTTGTTATATATTTAATGTTCTCTCGTTGTGCATTCTCAGTAATATATCATTTTGGAACATGTGCTGCTGTTTGTTCTTTGTTTTAATACCTCGGCACAGAATGACACCCTATCCCTTTGTTGTTTGTGCTTGAAACAGTAAATTATAGGAATTAATGTAGGATTTAAAAGAATAATCTGTGATGGTTTTATCTAAATAAATGTGTATTGAGCTACACATCAATGATTCAACCTATAACTAGCTCATAAACGCTTTTATATTATCTGTTGTAGCAGCTGGTGCTGGATGGAAGTATTTTCCAAAGAACACTGTCTGATGCAAAGTCACAGTTATTTGGAATAAACAGAGCAGACAAATAAAACAGGAGCCCATGCAGAATGTCTGGTATGACTATACTACACGCCGTTAAAAAGACATCAGCGCTTGCCAAATTGTTCGATTTAAAGGAGCAATCTGTGATCGTAAGAAAAGGGACCCCTGCTATCAATCCCAAATTGACTGGCAGGTCTTTAACTGCTCTTTATGACTGAAACTAAAATGTGAATGTCTGACGGTGTTAAAGGTCTGTTTACATGTAAAGTTTTGTCTCTGTCCTGTAAAAACATGTATATGTATCTCCAAACTTTCTCATGAGCTAGGATAACTGTCTTCTCAAGAAGAACATCAGTATCATAGACAGTATAAAGCATGGGCGTTGTATTTGTGACGTCACCCACAGGTTTCTGAAGAGCCGTTTTGAAACTGAGAACGTGTAGGCTCTGGCCACTGCCATCTACTTCAGTGGACCTGAATCTGAAAACAAACAAAGCAAACAAAGGAGCCAGACTCTTAATTATCTGTTAATCATTTCCCTAAAACAACATATGTTTGATTTTTTGTTGACTCATCCATCATTCATCAGGGTGGAGGAGTCGAGTCGGACTTGTTTCAAAAAGACAGTCAATGTTGATTCCTTTTAACCATTTCCCAGAGCCTTAACCATCTGTTTGTGTGACCATGTGTGACCATGACAATGAAGTTTTAAGTAGTCTTTTTTTTTTTCAACCCAAACAATGAACTTTCCCTCAATCCAGTCAAGTCTTCTCTTTTTTTGCCATAACCATAACCTTTTTTCACCATCATAAAACATTCATTTATTTTTCAGCAGCATTTTGTTGCAGGTTGTGAAACGCCCAGACAAATGTTGATAGGGGCATCAGATCAGAAAACCTTTCTATGAGAGCTCAACATATTTTCTCAGTTTATTTGGTGGACTTAAGATATAAAAGAATTTTCTCAAACCATAAAGGAACACTTTAATCTCACAGTTTATCTGAAAAACTCAAAAAGACCTATACTTTCAAAATCTATAGGTCAAACCTCAGCTTAATGAATATGGTTGGAATTATATTGTAAAAAGAAATTATAGATCGGGTCTTTAAATTGACGGTACAGTGCAAAAGAGCACAGTTAGGACCGCTAATCACCCAAAATCACACTCATAAATCTGAAAAGCTGAGGACTTTGCAGATTACCACTTAAAACATCCCCCTCCTCTCTACCATCAGTGCAGATCCGAATTGCTGCCCCTCCCTGGGTGATCCTGGTTAGCTACTATCGCTGAGTTAATGGGCCTTATCCGTCTCTTCTCTTTTCCTTCAGCTGGCTCTATAGACCCTGTCTGCAACCATCCCTGCTCCCACAGCCCACTCCTCTCTCTGACCCAGTCGCACATATCCCCAGGACACACTCCAGTGGGCCCCCTGGCTCTATTCATTTCATGCCCTTCACTCTGCAGACCACAAATCTCTCTCTTTCATTCTTTTGCCATCTCTCCTTGTGTACACTATCTCGATCTGCTTGATGTACGCTGTCCCATTTGCAGCACCTGTGATGTCAATTTCTGTCTGCCGGTGCTTTGTTTGTATCTCCTCCCTCTGCTCCTCCTTTCATATCAGTTTTTCCCCCCTTTTTTCTTTCTTGTTTCTTCTGTTCCTCCCTCTCTCATCTTTCATTGCTTCCTCCCTTCTTTCCTGCACAAACCCCCATATCTGTTTACCCTTCCTCTTTATTTCCAAATTCCCCAATGTGCTCTATTGGCGCGGTGTGTAATTCATTGCCAACACATTTCTCATGGTTGAGGTGTAGCACCACATTCAAATATAATATAGAATCTGTCATGCAGAAACATTACAGGACATAAATATTTATTCTCTACTCGTCATTGCTGCTGCCTCCATCTTCATCTGTTCCTCTCCACGACACACCCCCACCATCCATCCTCCTCTCTCTCTTTATTTTTTACATAATTTCTCTGACTGCTCCTCCTCATACAACCTGTGCTAGCCTAGGTCCAGGCTAGTCCAAGCATGTGCCTGTGCTCACCTGGTGAGGAAACAGCCCTTGTTTATCAAAGAAAAACACTTCTGAAAAATTGATCCGCCATATCAAAGACCTCACCTCTTAATGAAAAATGAAATCCATTTCTGTGATGCAAGACACACTCAAACACCCATAAAGCTGATATGTTCTTGGCAGTCCCTGTGGGAATGATAGAAACGGTACATTTAAGCAGATGAAAAAAAAAATAATACTGTTCAGGGTATGAGATGATGAAATGCTGCGAGAATGCAATCATCCCTTTACCTGTATTATTTCACATATCTCTTTAATTATCTCTTCTATTTCATCGTGGCCTTTGAGGGACTGAACCCCTTGCGGAGGATCTTGATGAAAATATAAATTATGCTCACAAACAATAAAACTGGAATTGGTCTCCTTGATTACATTTGGCCACATGCTTCAATTCTTTCCTCGGGAAAACATAAAAAACACTTCATCGCTCAAACTGAACTAAAGCTCAGTATTGAGATAATTTTGCTCATTAAGCCCAGAAACCCACAAACAAAGCGACCTGAACAATTATAACACAGTCCCACCAGCAAAAGGCTTTGTGCAGCCGGCGTAATTAGAATGCTTATACTTTATCTTGCTCTCTTTGTGTTAATGTTAAAGTAATTGCCTTTTTATGATTTACCTGTTCTTTGATCCTATCTGTTATACTCAGAACATCTCTTATTTTCCCTCCTCTCACTCTCAGTTACTACATTCACAACCATCCCACGTGTATCCCTCCAAGTCTAGAGGTCGCATAACCTTTTCTCTTGACCTTGCGCCACCCTTTGACCACCCAGGCGTCTCACACTCGAATCAGCTGGTTGACACTGTGTGTAGTCACGGCAGGGTCCTGAGTGACAGGAAGGCACTACTTGTTTGGAATAAAAACCAGTGAAGTAGAGAACTGGTTCCCACAATGCCTTGAGCTTTGAATCAACACGGGGACGGGTGAGACAGGGCATCAATCACTCTCCTAGTCTGTGTCAGCCTTTTCCACCTCTCCATGTAGTTCTCTACAGTGCAGGTCCGACAAATGAATAGGTGGAGCGATAAAAGCTGAATGACAATAGGTTTTTAGGTCGTACAGGGTGTTGGATTTTTAGCGGAAGATTGTCTGAGCATAGTTTGATAAGAAGTGAAAATATGATTTATTGAGATGTATATATGTTCACAGACATTATACACATGCTGGGTACGACTGTTTGTGTATGTTAATGTGTTTGTAGTGTTTGCACACAGGAGTGACTGATTACATGCAGCAGAGTTTCATTTTATTCTACCCAACATATACATTCAGGGCCCATCTATGTCAGCAGGATGTATGAGCATGAGCGACAAGGTATTGCGTATGTGCACTGTGTATGTGTGCAAGTGTGAGAGTGAGTGCATTTGGATTAAGGAGGTTTTTTTGCTCTGATGCATCCATGTTTGTCGGGGTGTTTCTCTTCTACCTGTCCTTGTTACATGACTGCTGCCTGTAGCTGGCACCACCTACAAGCCTGCGGTAATTAAAGTGTTTGATCTCCTCTCCCTCCCCGCCGAGACACACATTTCCAGACCGGCAAACACTGCACTATTGCCACCGTGATCAATGACTGAAGGAGAAGCGAGAGGCGCAAACTGACAGCGCAGAGATTGAACAAGGGGGAGCGGGGATGGCGGAAGGAGGGCGGCAGGGTGGAGAGGAGAGGCAGAGTACGTTAGTTAAGAGGAAAAGCGAACGGGACACATGGTGAAGTGAAAGCTGATGAAATTAGTTGAGTGTGTTCGCTTCATGTTGGGTTGCACATTTGGAAAAACATCCAAATCTCATTATTTGTCGCTGCAGCCTTCTTATTACAAGAGGCTGCAATTTCACACAGCTCTATAAACAACAGTTCCTTTACTGTACAATCTCCTTTCAATAGAAATCAGGTGTCATGAGACAAATTTGCTGCTTTAATCAATCACATTTTGATTAAAGCAGCTTCCAAGTAGTTGCATGCTAAAAAAAATAAATGATGGAGTGCAGAAAACGCTGCGTTAACATGTATTGCAATTTTTTATTTAAACTGCATTATTCAGCAAAAAAACACATGATTTGCAGGCCAAGCTTTAAGTCTAAAGCTTAGCTATCACGTTTTCAAAAAAAAAAAAAAGTTATGTGGTTTTATGTTACCCTTATGGGGCACAAAATTGATTTTTCTGAGCTATACTTACTCAGCCGCATCTACAAAAAGATGATCTAGTGACATTTATACAGTACACTCATGAGGCTCACATACGCTCACTGACACTCAAATACACACACTCACACGTTCACACACAAATGCAAACATATAGATACAACACAGGCGCACACATGCTGTTCGCAAACACACACCAAAACGTGTAGGCGCACAGAGTAACAGCAATAGCTGAAAGTGAGTTTATCACAAAGATTTGATGTCAGGTATCAAAGATGCCACTGCACATCAAATATGGCCTCCATGCTAAAACACTGTGTTGCGTTCTGTTTTATTAAAGCTAGTATTTGTGGGGAAAACGTTATATCATCTTTTTTTTTTTTTAAGCCTAGAAAGAGGCTCTTTGATTCAGAGCAAAAACCAAAAACCTTGTCAGCCAAACATGTCTCCCAAGTCTCTCACAGTGCCAGTCACGTCGCTTTCTCGTCTTTCGAATAAGGTGGCTTTAAGCACAATGTCGAAAGTCCAATCATAGTTTTAGAGGATAATCTGAAGGGGGCGGTTTGAGGCACAGATGAAGAGAGAGAGAATGAAAGAGGTAATAACAATAGGAGGGAATGAGTGGTAAGGCAGCATGAGCTGTCTTGATTAAAATTGACCAAGAAATGTCACATTAGCTGAACATGATTTTAACACTTCTAAAGTGTCTGAAAGCTTTGGGCTTTGCCTTTATCTCCAGATCCAAGTCCTAACCTTTACCATCCTTACCCAAATCCACAGCCATGCTTACAGCCGCTTGCAACAGCCCCATAACACAAGGAGTTACTTTAGAAGAATTTTTATGTTGTAAGGCGGAAAGTACAAATGCAAAGGTCAGTTTGTTGGATCGGCATGTTAAGTGTCTAATTCAGACACTATGAGTCAGAGTTGTCTCTTTTAACCTATAACCATAATTATTCGCCAACCTTGACCACCTGCACTCACCGCAATAATATACTTTATTTATAGAGCATCTCAACACTTTAAACACAATAAAGGCACAGGACATTATGTCAAACATTAACAGCAATTTTAAAAAGAGGAGACTGGTGCAGTCGATATTTTGTAGCAACTACAGCTTAATCCATGTCTATTATGTTCAGGCCCTGACAGTTCTTGATAAAGGTTAAGGAAAAGATTGTTGTCTTGAGTTTACTTTGTAAACCTTTCAACAGGCACATAATCTTTTGCTAACTTTAACCATGAAGTGCAATTTTGCCTAAACCTAACAACACAAACTCAGGATCTGAACCTTGATCACTGGTGTCTAAGTCCTGTACTCTACATGCCGACCATCCACTCTAACTTGCATGTATAAAAAGGTTACACTGCCTTTAATCGAAAATTCTGAACATGATCCATGATCACTCAAAATGTATTTTTGAAAAAAGAAATTAGCCGTGTATAAACATCCTTTATAGGCGACATCTCGGCTTGCAGAGTCACCAATGTTCTATCAAATATTTTCAAGATGTTTAAAAGTCAAATCTGTTCAGCAAATAGTACAAGGAAAAGAACACATATGTACACAGACAAACACATACAGGAGATCTCTCCCTTCCAAGCAGTCCATCAAGGTTGGTAATTTGTCTTCTCCTGGGTAAACACAGGAAGTTGGCTGTGGTTTCTTTCCATGTGGCTGCGGAAACCAAAGCGAGACCAACGTACTAAAATGCAGGTGAGCCAAGCACACTGCATGTTGGCAGACTCCGTCTCTGCAGCATGCTGATGACGTTTGATGTATTTCACACATCTTTTATTCCTTGGCACAGACAAAAACACACACACACACATCGGAAAACACATAGGACACATAGAGGGCACAGGCAGACCTGCTCAGACCCAAGTCATGTACCTTGCTTGTAGACTCCCTGACATCTGTCTTCTCTCTCTCTCTGTCTAACACACAGGCACACACACACACACATACTTTCCTCCCATCTCTGCCCCCATGCACCTCTCTCTCTCCCCTCCCCTACAGTCAGCCAGCCAACCAGCCCTCCCAAGCCTACATTCCCATTCTCCACAACTCTGTGGCTGGCTGACCTTGTAGCAGCGAGAACGGATCAGAGACAGACAGGCCGGGAAAAGGAGCCGCTATTCATCTTACGTCGGCATGCCAGCCTGGCCAAACAAGCTTGGGGAAACAATCCCTAGCAAGGGAGAGCTGCAAGCATCACCAGCCTGAGTGGCACGATCCGTCAAATTACCTGAGCTCTCTGGACTGTGGCCCGGCCCCATATCGAGAGGCCGGCTGCAGGCTTATGGCTGAGCACACAAACACACACGCACACACACACACACACACTCAGGTGTAAGACTCCCCCACAGCAACATGGGATCACAGTCTTTTCCATGACATTTATCTTTGGCAGTGTTGCTCTTCTGTTGTTGATACCTTGATGCCTTTGACCTTGTCTCACTGCAGCGTACGGATGCTTCTTGTTTATGGAGTCTCCATTCTTCTCACTACACATTCAAAAATGCTCATATTGTGTTAGCTTTATACTTTTTTTGGAGGGATGGGTGAGTTGAAGCTCTTTCATGCTCCCTTCCCTGCTCCCACCCACGTTTTTTCTAGATTGTCTTCAAGCAGCTAACCCCATCTTCTTCTGTCACTCCCCATTTTCTCCCCATTTTGCAGGATGCAGCATCACAATCAGTGCTATTGTAGCCTTCTTTGTTCCCTTCTGTCCTTTTCCTCCTCACCTCCCTCCCTTTCTATTACTTCTCCCCCCCTCCCCCCATTTTTTGCATCTTATTTTTAGAAAAAAAAAGAAAAAAAACTGACACCTCTTTAGATCCACTGCAGTGTTTTTTTTCTTCTTACATGGTAATCAGTTTGCAAATCAGTGCAGTGTCAGGGAGAGTGTTGCCAAGTTGTTTGGATCACTCTGCCTTAATCTGCGAGACGGCGGAATCGTTGCGGACTGCAGAGCACGCTAGTCTGGAGTGGATTTATGTTTTAAGGGAGGCTCACGAGGCGGAGAAGAAAGAGATATTACATTCTAGAAATGAAGTTCTCTATGAAAAAAATTCCCCAAGCACACAGGATGCGACAGAATAAAGAGGCTCAGAGTCATAATAGTATTCTTTATGATTCATTGATGAATTATATATTTTTAATAATAGCTGGATGGTTAGAAATCCAGTTATTGCTGCCAGTGCTGGCAGGAATTTCCCAGTTTTTAAAAATGTTTCTTTTACTAAAAAGAAATGGTTGAAATTTAAGTAACTGGTTGTACCCTCAGCATTCTAATCAAACATAATTATGTATGAAATCATTTGGTGTTGTTGTAGCATCCAGCAGAAGTAAATAGCCACTGTTAAATTGTCAGGAGTTTTGTTTTGTCTTGCCACAATAGTCTACAGAAAAACAGCTAAAGGTCGCAGTGGTTTACCAGCTAAGAAGTACTTTATCAGCCTTGCTAGAAATAATGGAGAGCAAACAGGTGGAGCAAGAAGTGAGTTTTCATATGTCCCACAGACTTTATCTTACCACAAACTGTGTCTAGAGAAGATGATAAATTGAGCATGATGGTCAGTTCCCTCAGAGTTAGTTGGTGCAGCCTGGGATCAGAGGCAGGTTTAGAAATGTTAAGGATGGGGGGGCTCGACTGGTGCTCAGTCAAATTTAAAGCCCCAATTGATGGAAAAAACAAACTGCACATGATTAATAGTTACACTCTTTATTTAGTGTAATAAATGAACTGACAAAACAATTATACTCCAAAGCCCACAGCCATGGACAATTGGCCCCTGGACATAGATCGGTAGAAGGGCCCCACACCCTCATCTATAAGAGCAAGACACCAAGACTGAAAGAGACACAGGATGACTACCTATGACTAACGTCCTTGGTTTTGTGTCACTTTTTGGTTGGTTTGCATCTTTTTGTTATCCTTTGATTGACTCTTCAACATGAAACGTCCATTTCTAGAGAGGCTGGTAACCTGGTAGATGTTTAGTAACAAGCCAAGTACTTATAACCTTCTGACTGTAATGGGAGGAACCAGGGATGGCCATTCGGATTCCATCAGGGGCCAGTGCCACCCCAGGCCACCCATTTGATCCCGCCCCTGCTCATGATTGGCTGGAAGAGGAATCATCCAGGAAGAGAAGTGAGCTCTGCTGGATGGGAGCTTGGAGGATGGGTGTGATGGCAGTGGATTAACAAGGTAGACTAACTAGAGCCAGGATTGGCACAATTCCTCCGACTGGGGGAACAGCTGGATGTATTTCTGCTCCCCTTCCCAAAACTCTGTTCCCCTCCATTTAGCTCGTCATGCAATGGCAAGCACAGACGAGATGTTTTTTGAGGGGGAAGCCACATTTGAGGACCAAGGGGACCCCCACCCCCAGCTGCGCAGCGCCGTACCATAGCTGCTTGGCTCCAGGAATGCAATGCATGAAAAGACTGGGTGTGGCACTTGGTTGCAACGGAGGACAGACACATACTGCACCACCTCAAGAGAGCCAGGAGCGGGGTTGGATGGATGGATGTTGAGGGAATGAAGCCTGGGGTTTTGCTGATTTATGCTCTGGAGCACCACTAGAGAGCTGAATCAGCAGGATGGGGGGGATGCGTGTGTGTGTCTCTAATAAATAACTCCTCTTCAAGTCAGTGTCTTCACCCGATTTTTACCCAGAGGAGAGACGAGGAATCTTTTGAAGGCCTTTGGCCCCCATGTGTGATCAGTTTTGATCATCCCCTCAGGAGTGTGGATGACAAGACAGCTGTTCTAACAAGTTTATTGATTATTGTAATTGTCACGAAAGTGCTGAGTCATCACAGACATACCCTCACACTGACACACACACACACACACACATAATGCATACAACAAAGCTTGGATTAAGGTACAGTAGCTGCTCAGCGAACAAACAGAACCACCTTCCTTGAAATCCCTCCGAGGTGACATGAAAAACAAATAATGCCGTGTTGTTATCACTAACGTGTTGCTTTCAAGAGGTGCTTAGAAAATCCCTCTAAAGGCCTTCTCTTAGGGAATCAGTTCACAATTACATAAGAGGATGTAAGGAATTTGGGAGGCGTATGCATATGAGAGCATGGCGCAGAAACCAGACAAGGGTTTTCTTAATTAAGGATGATTTTCCTCCAGCAGTAGCTTCAAATGCACTTTCCTTCTCTCTCATAATGCTTTGGGCTGGAGCATCCTTGGAGAGTCTACATCATGAGAGATGAGTTACAGAGATACTCTAGCTGGCCACAAGTCAGCGTATGTACTATTTACCAAAATATATTCAGTCTTCAGTCTTTTTGTTGTTCACTGGCCTATTTTCAGATAAAAGAATTTCCTTTTTCTTGAGAGAAACTCCCCATCATGTTTTGTTTTTTCTTTCTTTAATACTCATCCAGACATTCTTGGCACTATCTGGATTGAACTCAAATGAAATTGCATTTTCACAAAAAGCAAATAACATAGGGCAGTTTATGTAACAGGGAAGCAAGCTGAAGAATAAGGAGTGGAGTGTCGGGAGAGAGGGCTTTGCCAACAGTGGGGGAGGGTAGAGAGAAGAGGAATGCCGGATCGATGCATGGTGCAACCCAAAGCTCATTTTTAAGTCCGGGAGGAAGTTATTTGTGCAAGAGCCGTGGCATTGGAGACCGTGGAGCAGAAGACACACGCACATTTGCCTACAGATGTGATGGCGTCAGCAGGAAACATAGCTCTCCTGGGACTTCATACTGCCTGCTAATATCCGTCCCCACTGTACCACCACACGAGACCTTACAAATCACCAGCCTCAGAGCGCTCAACTCGCCGTGCTTCTGTCGAGCATATACACAGAGGCGGCTAATCGGAACCATCCATTATATGAAGGAAGGCTTGTTTCAGGCCACCGGCCATTCACGGTGATGGATGTGAATGAAGGCTGAGGGAGAGTCAGAGACAGAGAAGGACCTTTAAGAGACTGAGAGCAGATTAAGTAAGTCATCTAAGGCATTATAGCATTATATGAAAATGCACTCATGCATGAACATCAGAGCACTGTATGTTCCATGTATTAGTTTGTTAAATAAATCCAGGACTAATTTGACTACTTAACTCTGGACATGAATACAATCCTTTGCAACAGTTAGGATTCTTTCCAACAGAGCAATACCAGTTGACGAGGCGTCTCTTTGCGTCTCATTATCTTTTTTTTAAATCTTTGATCTGAAGCAGTTGCGTTTATGCCGCGACGCTAAACGACATCCACTTTAGTGTCTGAGTGCTTATTGGCTGGAAGGTGATGGAACATGTGTGAAAACCGGAATGACAAATACAAGCTGTATGATTTTGTAGCAGCGTTACATTGACTAGAGGCACACAGGGGAGCATATACAGCTCCATAGTGGAATGAGAGCCAGTAAAACAATGACAAGCCCTATCTATCCACCCCAGGGTGGCTTCTCCGAAGTCTGGCGTATTAAACTGAGCCCTGAGATAAAGCGGCTTCTTGCACGGTTCAGCCATGGGGGAAGTTGTGCCCGCTCTCCTTATGTATTCCAGTCATGCTGCATATTGTTTGATATAATCAGTGTGGACCAGGGGATACTGCATAGCTCTCAAACATATAGCCCTCCCAAGGGTAATATAAGTCTGACTAACACTGACATGATTTATGCAGATTTCAGCACATGGCTATGTGAAATATTACATAAGAAGGAACACAATTTTCTACAGGTTTTGAAGATGTGAGGTAAGAAGGTACAGTATACTATGTGCATGCTGGTTTGTGTATGTGTATGTGGTCGTAATCCGAGAGAGAATACTGCCTAGGGGCTTAATCACTTGCCTCGTGTCCCACTGCAGGCTGGGAATGGGAGCATACAATAGTTTGGCGATGCACTCGTACACTGTATACATTTCCAGAGTTTGGATCCGACTCAACAAACCTCGGAAAATGAGTTCCACACGTCTGAACCAAGATAGGACTTTACATACCAATGGGACCGTCAGAGTGTTACAGGTTTCCAAAACACTGGACTTATTTTTCAGAAATAAGTCCATCAAAACCTCTACAGAGGCCTCCCCCCTCCTCCAGCCGCTCAGTTTGGCATACATGCATTGTAAGGATGATGTACAGTCTAAGCTATTCCCGTAGGCTGGACTGCTGTGTTGAGTATTTGACAGAAAGGGACTGGAAGATTTGATAGGTAATGTAAATCATGGAATATGCCTCAACGGGGAGGAGGGAGGGGTAGGGTGGAGCGGAGCAGAGCGATTCTATCAGGAACCAAATCCTCTAAATGCAGCTTTGAATAAGAATGAAATAGATAAAGCTTGGAGGAGCCATCATAGGAACTGTAATATTAGACAAACAGGAGATTTGCAATACTGTTTTCTGAAATATCACAAGACATTATCGGTGCCTACTCACTAATCTCATGGTTTTCCGTGAATTTAGAGGACAGTGCACTTGCTTTTCCACTACTTCAGCTAACAAGGCGGCTGTGCAGTGTGTGGGTGGAGTGTCAGGGCTGTGTAAAGGGACTGCAGGTCTTATCAGTGTTGAGAGCAGGGTGAGAGAGGGGACGCGTTGTTTAAAGATGCTGGAATCCGCTGCTCAACTTTCGGCAACTGTCAGGAGGTTAATTCCATGAAATATCTGTGGAGAGCTGCTCACTTGATAAACCGTATGTCATCCGCTATCAACTGACATTTTTAGCAACAAACACAGATTTCTACAAAGGCTTCACACTACAAAGAACTACTATTGTATCTCAGAAATTGGCACCAGAATAGAAAAAAAAAACAACTACTTTAATTAACCAGCACAACTACAATGTGTTGACCTGATTTTTTTTCCCTCCTTCCAAACAAATCTTTTGATTAAATAAAGTGTATGTAATTGCTGTGTTACAATGAGTGATTTTGGATCTGTTATATCAATTAAAAACCAATAACAGAGGAAAAGAAAAAAAATGCAGCAGTATGAAGAAGCATCAGTATTCAGCTGCTGTCCCCCAGAGGGGATGGGTGGGTGGGAGTGGAGAGGAGCTCCTATCACTCCCCTCCGCTAATTAAAACTAACGACTCCAGGTGCTGCACGGTGCCGGGCAAAGGAACAGTCGGGCGCCGTGTTTGTGTTGGTGGTTCGCCTTCATTACCACCTCCATCCATTCTCCTTAGGAGCCCACCACAGTATCGACTCGGATCCCAGCACACAATGTGCAATGCAAGAAAAACGGGTGATCTAAATGCAAATGGTACAGTGTGATGCATTATACAGGGTGTGAGGAGCAGCGATACGGGCTGCATGAAGAAGATCCTTTCTTTTAGTAGAGGTGGTGGAATGTCAATGATGGCCGTTGGTCAATAGTCGTATCAGGCGTCTAAATGTTCTCCAAAAGCTTGGGAACGACGGGGGAAGGTTGTTTCTCAGAAACTAAGGAGTCAATTAACATGTTCTCTCCTCGGCCTTTGAGCAAGCCGGCGATCAATGGAAGTGTGAGAGAGCAACGATGTCTATTCCCATCCCTGTCTTTTTAAATCACACCAGGCCTTGAGAGTCCTTAGGTCATCCCAGCATTCCTTGAACACAGACACACATACACAGACACATACTGTGGAGTGTGGCACTACCCACAGGCTGCACTGCACAGATCCATAATTATGACAAATAGTTACCTCCCTGATACTGCCGGCAATATCAAGTGTAAAATACAGCCGAATTAAATTCTGTAAAATGGATTTGAGTAAAAAGGTAGTTTGAAGCAGATGATGGTCTTTTAGTTCATGCTGAATCCCCACCGACACCAGGTATCAGATCCAGCTAAGATTTAAAAAAATGCCTGGGAGGAAGATTAAAAGATATAAAATCAGATTGATTACACACTAACCGTACAATGATTGGACTGAAAGTCTGTGCGACATGCAGTAGAGAGATAGAGATATTGTACTGTATGTTTCCTGCAGATATCTCCTTCAAAGCACTGAGCTTTTTGTAAATTTCGTTCATGATCACATGACATTTCTCAGCTTTACAAGTTGGTGAAGGAGCCTGAATGCACCATGAAACAAGTAACTGGTGCACAATGGATGGTAAACTACTTAGAGCTCTGAAGGATACATTAATTACGTCCTCTAAATTCAGCGAAAAAACAAGGTTGCATGTCTTGTGCATCGTCCTTTGAATGGGAACAAAACTGTTGAGAACAAGAGTGTATGGACAGCCAAACATTCTTTTACCTGTGCGAGGTCAGCAACTTAGATTGAAAATAGAAACTGGACAAAAGATACAGAGATTTGACACACAACAGAAAATGAGTACAAGTATGAATAATAAAAAAATATTGGTCGCTTGATTCCACTTAGCTTAGCTTTCAGGGTCCTTGTATTGTCCATGCTGGTTTACTGTCACACTGTCATAGCTTACTGGAACACTCGAATAAAACAGATCCAATGGTAGGCAGAATGCTGCCATCATGAATGTCGTTAAATACACATTTTTTTGCTGACAAAATGTCAAATGCCTGCTGTGAAAAGGCCCATTGTCAGGCTTTGTCAGGTACACATCACAGAGCAGAGCTGAAAATACAGACGATACTGCATACACAACCATTGGCTCAGGTGGATGCACAATTAAAATGAATCTTGTCCCAGACTAAACCAATTAGAACTGGACAACATACTCAGACAACCCCACAGGGGACAAAAATGTGAATAATGTGTCTCTATAAATGGTACACAATGGAGTTTTTGGGGTTTTTTTTTAACATGTAAGAAATTTTGACCCATATTTTGACTTCGAAGGATACAGAATTGGGACTCGTTATTTCTCTCTCAGTTGATTGCCCTGTTCTCATAGGAAATTAATGAAAGAGGTGTCTTCACATCTTCACACAGCTTGCCACATTCAGTCTGGTTGAACTGTCAGTGTGTGTTTTTCAATTTTCCTATCATGCCCTACCTGTCCACTAGACACCCTCAGTGAGTTTTACCTGACACCTGACTGCCTTTGTGATTGACCACCTGCCTGCACAGCTGTTTCTCATTAGCTTGTTAACTCTGCAGTATATAGAGAAGGAGAGTTTTACACACACTTTTGCTGCAAGATTTAAGTCGTGCTGGTTGATTTTTCCAACATCTGTTTGTTTGATACTAGCTGCTGGCTGTAAGCTTGATATCATGAAAAGTACCTCCCTTTGACCGTTCCTTGTACCGAGAGTGGACTCTTCACCACATCATCCTCCTACACGTAAGCTTCCATACATGCCTTATCACACTCGATGAGATAACTTTAATTTGAATGAAATCCAATAAACAAACTTGCCCAGAGTGGAAACGCTAAGCTATCAAGGATGAGACAACACAGGGATCATTGTGCTTCTTATGCCTATGGCGTTCATTCTTGTATCATTAGAAATTCTTATTGAAGTTTTATTTGCCCTCAACGGTGTTGATTTTTCTTTTGATGACTTTTTCTCCTCTCTGGCATTTGAATATCTTGGACACATTAAAGACCAGGCCTTGGGTTCATTAACTAGTGTCAATTAGTTTGTTACCTCTGCTAAGTTCTGTTTTTGGTTTGTTTTTTTGTCAGCAGGCTTATGACCGGATTTTCACAAAACTTTGTGGAAGGATATAGCATGGGCCAAGGAAGAACTCATTAAATTCTGGAGCACACCCGAATCACAGGGCGGATCTACAAATCATTTTCCTTGTTTATGGCAAAATGAACCAAATAGCATGCAAACCTGTCATAATTAAAGTGAACTGTGTGCATATTTGCATATCATTGAAGATTGGACTTGGCAGAGGTCTATACCCCGTGCCCTTGTAGTTGGCTAAAAAGGGCTTGGACTGAGCTATTGCTTCTCTGTCTATGTTGTTATGCACTGAAAAGTACCACATAATGTGCTGCAGTCTACATTTGGCAGCCACTTGATTTCTAGAATAAGTCTAGGTCTGGGTTAAAGTAATGCTGGCCTTACACCGAACGACTCTTCAAATGATTTGACTGTTGCAGACAAATTTTTAATTGCTTGAGTTGCGGTGTGCTCCCGTCACCTCAGCCGTTTGGTGTAAGGTGGCCATAAAAGTCAGTCCAAGCTCTCAAAAGTTGGTCTCCTTGTCGCCTTGACATTCCAATAAAATCAAACATGGAGGCGACTCCCGGAAGGAGCGAGAATGTGAAGTCTCTTCTCTTGTACTGCAGAAAAGGAGTGTGCAAGTGAGCAAGAGTGTCTCTTTGACGTGTCCTCTACCGTGCCGTGTATCTGTACCATGACAAAGTGGAGAAGGAAAAAAAGAGTGGACAGAAATTTCAGCCTTGAAACACACACTCACAAGGCCAGCTGTGGACAAAAGCTGTTTTTGTTTCTGCTCCATTGTTCAGCAGTTTTTCTTTTTGTAAATTTCCACCAGGTGCAAGACGGGGAAATAATCTTAAAATTAATCTAGTTGTTGTCTTGTAAGTGGTGACCTTGCAAGAGCCTCAGTCTGTGACCAAAATATTTTCAATATTTCTAGAGTATGGTAGGCATTACTCTTGGAAGAAACAATTCTGAATTAACATTAACTGAGTACACTGTCAGGTTTAAGTAACTGAAACATTTTTATCATTAAGTACTTTTTTTTTTTTTTTTTCTGAACAGGCACTTGTTTGAAAGGTTTTAAAAGCTTGTTGTTTATCTGATGCGTTTACAACAGAAACTGAAAATTAATACAGCCATGTAATGGGGTTTCTTTCCTGAATTGGCACTTTATTTGATGTAGTAATCGCCAATATTTTTATGAGGCAATCCATTTTGCTACTCAAGTGCCAGATGATAAAAATGCAATTGTGATTCATGAATGCTTATAAACAGGTAGAGCTTTTTTGGCTACAACCTCTGATCTACTTTAACATTTAACTGTCTCTATTCATAATAATGCTCACAGACAGATTTGAAAAACAAATGAGGCCAAATTTAAGAAAATATTTTAGTTTCCACATGAATCAACTATCTGAAAAGAGTGACAGCCACACTTATAAATGGCTCCATTGTGTGAATGTCCTGTAGCCCCAGGCAGCCTTTTCAGACCATAGGAGGTTATTTAACAGGCAAGAGAAGAGTGTACAAAGCTGTCATCAAAGCAAAAGGTGGCTACTTTTGAAGACGATAAAGTACTTTTATGATGCCACTTTAACAGTTTTATCTGTCATAGTTAAACTACAATGTAGAAAATAATAAAATAGACTCTTGAATGAAAAGGCGTGTCCATATTTAGTTCATAAAATCTGATGCAGTAAAATGATGCTTAAATGTCAGTGCATCTCCACCAGATGGCCCAGGACTTTCCCAAACTACCTGTACAGTTATTCCCACTTCCCTAATCTACCCAGCAGTTGCTCAGCCACAGACAGCCATCTCCTCATTTCATTCCTTTATCCGCCTCTCAGTTCATTTACAGGTCCACGTCCAGTTTTATTCAGTCCCTGTCAGACTATTTAAGTTGCCATGTGCTATGTACGTTTGAATTCAAACCACTGGAAACTTCACTTTCCTGACAACCTAACTGTTCCCCTTCACTTAGACCTGTATCTGCCTACCTGTCTGTCAGCCTTTATACAGCTGCAGATTTGAAATGAACCATTTTACTATACCTGCTCTGTCGCCTTCATCTGCATTTGGGTTCTCTCCCTGTTTCCTGTATTCACCACATTCTGACAACCTTCGCCACATGAATGTCAGGGAGCTGAGATGGCCTTTTCTTTTCTTTTTTTCTTTTTGACTTGTGCTGGGATAACTTTTTGTAAACAAGCGTTAGAGTGAAATTGCATACCTGAGTTCAGCAAGGTGAACAAGAACTGTGAGCAGCTAGTAGCAAAGAACAGATTTAAAAATTTTATTTACTTGTTTTACTGTTTATATGTAAATAAGTGAACTTTTATTAATTAAATAGTTCTCTTTTGCCGCATTTCATCCAACAAAAGCACAGATTTCACCTGAGAGTCTCCTGCCTACAAGAAATCTGTTCGGTCTGCTTATTTACTACATTTTCCTGTAATACTTCATGTAAAAGGACACACATGGGCCACCTGCTGTCATAAAAATGGAAGCTGGAGGGCGAGCTACACTTCAATATTGATGCTTAAAGCTCAAATCGGCATTATGACTAGTCCTTATTAGAGAAAGATGCTCAAACAACCAAAACAAAGTCAAAAGCATGACTCAAAATTCACCTTGAGACTGGGGAAAGGCTTTTCTCTATCTTTTTATTTAGTAATTATTACTCTACACTCCAGATTCACTATAATAAGGTCACTGGTGTGTTTTTTTTATAATAGCTTGTATGATATTGGTGCCATGCAGCCACTCAATGATTTACAAGTAAAACACTGATTTATTTTAAATTGAAGTGGCAGTGGTTGTTGTCAGAATATTTTGTCTTGTGTTTTTAAATAAATGTTAGAAGTTACAGTAAATTATCCTCTTTTGAAACCCAAATTCTTTATACCTGTTCATGTCCCTTTCAGTGTGTGTGTAAACCATGATGTGGTTCCATTGTAGGCTTCAGCCAGGCAAGTCCCCTTTAGGCTTTTTTTTTTTTTTAAGAGATTTTTAAAATGATTTTTTGCTTTTATTAAAAAAAGACCTTGAATAAAAATGTTCAATTTATATTTGTTCAAAACTGGTCAGTGTAGAACGGTGTGTGTGTGTCTGTGTAGTCTGCTGTGGGGGAAATGTTTTGTGGCTTCAACTGAACAGGAGTTCATTTTCTATGTTAGTACGCTGGTCACGGTTTATCACGAATTATGAGCTTGTTTATTCTGGCGACTTTGATGCCATTGCTGTGGTGTTGCACTGCACTTCCAAAAAATTTGATTCACCTGTTTAAAGGTCTGGCGTAATATGGAAATATAGAAGACTAATGTGTCATACAAATACTTCATAAAGTCTATCAAAGTATGTTCCCATACCAGGAGTTATTTCCATGCATACAAATGTAGGCATGTGCATTATACACAAGATGTCATGGTTTTGTTTTATTTTGTAATTCTCCCATCTCCTTGTGTCTGTAACTTAACTTCCTGCCTTTGTGTTTACGGTCAGTTTTGATTATCTAGAATAGATACTTTATTGATCCCTCAAGGAGAAAATCTTTTTTTTTTTTTTAACAACAAAAACACACTGATGACAGCAGCAGCAACAAAAAAACACACACGAATGAGATGCAATTAGGGGTTTGGTACCCTACTCAAGGGCACCTCTACAGCTTCCAGTCCACCCTCCATACTATGGTCCATGCTGGACTTGAACCGGCCACCCTCCAGTTCCTGAGCCAAGTCCCTTCAGACTAAGATACTGACGCCACGTTTAGCTGTTCCATCCTGATTATTTTCTCCTGTGTCTCATGTCTTCATTTGTGTATCTATTCCCTGGGCTCTTGGGTTTCACTTGTCAAGTTGCCTGTGTCTGTTCCTGCTTTGTCTTTTCTCCATGTTCCTCTGCATCTGGGTTCACTTCTTGAACTAAACCGTGACAATGAAGTATATGAAAGAACACCCCATATTCATATATTCCCCAATATATAATTAAAATGCTGACAGTTGTGAGAGGGTTTTACTGCCATTTGGCTTTCATGCATCAAGTGAAATTTATACTTTATGGATGAGGTAAAAAGCAAGAAGAAAAATGGGAAACTGAATGGTTTGAGTATGGAAACGATATGAATATGTGGCTTCCAGTGACCAGAGCTCAACGTCTATGTGAATGTCTGTGTGTTTTTTTTTTTTTATGTGAGGAAGGACATTAAAGGAAGAGTTGTCCTCCACTTCTTTTATTTGAGAGAATAAGTAAATTACAGAGCTCTGGGTCTGATCTGCTTCACTTGAAAGCTCTGCTGGATCAGTGACCCGGAGCACAGTCTGCTCCCTCTTTTTATAGGTTTGTTATTCTGGGTGTCATCCTTTCTGATTGGTACATGAGTCACTACTCTCATTGGACCTTGTTTTGGACAGAGGCGATTTCTCTGTAAATAATTCCTTAAAGACTCTAGTCCTTATATTGCTGCACTGTCTATTATCATAGCATAAACACAAAAACAGATCACTTCCCTTGGTGAGGTACCACTCAGTTTGACTGAGCTTTTTTATTGTGTTGTTTCTCAGAGAGACTGTTCAGAAATCCTGCAGACAAAAGGTCATGAAGATGAACAGAAAGGATTCGTGATCGTGTCAGCAGAATGCCTCTTTGTATAGTGTTCATTAGATTTTCACCACACCCAGTATAACAAACCATTTTCACGTTTATTTTGTTGAACAAATAACACAACTGACGTTTCGGTCACATTATGTTTAATAAAACTGCGCTTAACCCTCCAGAAAATAATGTAGTGCTACTGTGTAGGTAATAAATATTGAATAGAGTGATCACACATAAAAACTGTAACCAGTGTGTGAGAGAAGGAGAGAAATGCTGCAGTTGGTGGTCTGGTACTGTGATATTGCACTAAACAGGGTGATGGCACAAAAATAATATCCATTTCCAAACAGTAACCTGCGAGTCTGCCATAGCTGGCTGGAGATGACACCAAAACAAGAAACCCATGATTCAATTTAACCCCTGTGTCAGCTTCAACTGAAGTAAATAGAAGACTGGCCAAATATTGGTTTCACAGTGAAAGCTGTTGTGGAGGTGCACAGCAACTTTATCCTGGTTTTTACTTCTATTCGTGACGCCCATTTGTCCAGAATACCAGCTGAAATACATTACGGACTGATTCTACCCGACATTTTTGATCATGTTTCACTCACCATGTCTAGTTTTTGGTTTTCAACCTCTGACTCTCACACCACATGAAGCATATTTCTGGCCGCTGTAAAATGTTGTGTACACTGTTATTTACGGACAATAAAAAAACGCTGTAAAATTTGGGGACATTGTAAATAAACATTTATTATGACATTATTTATTATGACAATGATTACAATTATTACATTGTTTTTGTACAAGAAATTATATTTATACAGTGTTTTCTGCTTTCTTAAATTTGTGTGAAATTAACTGATCTGTAATTAAAATGTAGCTAATGTTTATGTCCATATTAACTTCAGGTTTATCTCTTTTCAAGTGTTGATCACTTGCCGTATGTACGGGCTGTACGTTTCTCTCAATTTTGAGAGATTTGCATGATTTTCCTTGTGGAAGTAGTTTGAGTTTCTGTTGCCTTTTTTGTTCATCTTGTACGTGTCACTTCACACACATGTAGTATCAAGTATCTGACTGAGATCTTAAATTCACTCACCAAGACTACTTGTGTGTGTAACAATGAATCTTGACACCAGTATGACATCTTTAATAGTTTTTGCCTTCAGCAGTTAATAAAAAAGCAATTGCAGGAATTCATACAACTCACACAATACGACACACGGAACCTGTAATAATCTTGAACAATGCACTGGCAATCACATCTTTTAAAGGAAGGTTTCATACCAGTCAGTCATGTGAGCAACCCTCTTGCTGTTAAATCTGTTAGTCCATGAATGGAAAAATTTTCAATTGCTAATCCAGTTGGGGAATCCGATCTTTGCCGCCCATTGCTTTGGTGAAAGCACCATGAGAACTCCTAAAACACAATCATATTTCTTTTCTCTGGCTTTAACGTGATTTGCCAGGGTTCAGTTGTAGATATCACGCTCACTGAGGTGGAATAGTGAGGGCTACATCTTTGAGTTAACGGATTGTTTTCTCACCAGTTGTGGCTGCAATAACTAGCTGAGCAAGCAGAGGGCACACTATCAATACTGGTAATCTGTACAGACGTCAGTACTAAACGTTCCATCATGGTTAACACAGGAGTGACTCTGCTCTGACAGTTCAGACAAGAAAGATGGAGGTACATGTGGAACTAGATTTGTATTATTTTGCTTCCCATCATTGTTAAATCTGTGTGAGAGTATTGTACATAATAAAGCTGAGCTGAGCCTTTTTGTGTGGATAACATGAAGTCATACTGACTCAGATGCTGGGCCTGCCTTGACCCTTAACACTTATTTACTGCACCATGCCTAAACTCCAAGAAACATTGCATGTATCATTTCCTGAACACCAGAGTATGCTTCAAGAGAAAGTTATTGAGAACACAATACTTAGAAACAAGACAGCCAAAAAATATGGAATTTGGAAAACCAAGAAAAAATCGTTGCAATGAAAAACGTCCAAAGAGGAAAAATCAATTAAATTATTGTTGTGTAAAGTGATAGAGAACAGAAACACATGTTTATAGCACATGAAATATTACATGTACTGTGTCGATGATTGTATTGTAATGTGGTAATGCAGTGTAGTATCTGAAGATGTAAAGTCAGTAGTGTTTGGATTTTTCATTCGCATCTCTGAGCACATTTGGATCTGGATCATCATCCCCAGGAGTTTCAGCCTCTCTGCCTAATTTGCATGCTATCATGTCTTTCTCTCTGTCTCTCTCCTGTGTTTGTGTGTCCTGTCGTCCTTCCAGGTCTCCATGGTTGAGAGGAGGTCGTGTGGCTCGGGTTCTACCTAACTGGCGACACCTGAAGCTGCTCAATGTCTTCCTGGATCCATACTTTTCACTTATGTTTTACAATCTGCATTCAGTATGTCTGACATTATTGCATATCTGTGTGTCCTGGGAGAGGGATCTATTAAAGACTTTTTTCTTATCTAAATCAAAGGCCTGACAGAGGGTGTCATATGCTGTATAGAATGTAAAGCAATTTGAGGCAAACTGATTTGTGATTCTGGGCTGTATAAACAAAACTGACTTGATTTGAGCAGAAGTAACGGCAGTGAGACCAAATCCAACGACAATAAATTCAAATTGTCTTATTGTCTCCTGTTACCATGATTTATCACATATACTGTACAGCAAGTATAATAAAAACAAATGATCATGATGCTCACTAGTCATTCAGTTTAGACCAAGCTGCAACCTCCAATGAAGCCAATGCATAACTGCCAAAAACTGCAGTTCCTCAAACAGCCACTTATGGCTGGCTACAGAATAAGTCCAGGCTACAGAATATGTCCAATATAACTCACCCGTTTAAATTATATTAAGGCTTAAGTTATGAATTAAGAGTGTGGCTTTTGATTGACAGTTGGGAACTTCAGCTCCACCCACACAATACATCTTTGGCATTTTTTCTTTTAGATACGTAACATTATAGATACTACGTCCATTTGTTGTACTGTCTATAGCTTAGACGTATTCAATTATAACCTATTGATGTTAAATATTTCCTTAACACAAACAGTTTCAGTTGCTTTGAATGTTCATTATTTATTCAGCATCAACAATGAATCCGATTTAGATAAAGAAACAGTCACATCTGTACTTACAGAAACAAATTTACATATTGTTGCATTTACAAAAAGATTTCCAGGGCGGAAGTATGAAAACATGCAAAATAAATACAAAGAATAGCTTCATTTCTTTTCCAGTGCTCTTCCATGAATCATACCTCATGAAAATGATACAAAACAGTGTAGCACAGGCAATGCATTGGAGAAAAAAGTCAAGAAAAGGTCATTTCCTGGGGTAAGATAAAAAGCATAATAAATTAATATTTGTTGGTTGTTGCGGGAATCCTCAGAACTTGCAGCATAAACCGCAGCCTTTGTTCTTGCAGCACTTGCAGCAATAGTAGCACAAGGAGAGATGGCTCTGACGCTTCTGTCTGACGAGATTTCGCATCTGCGCAAAAGACAAGAGACATGAGCGTGGTGTTCATCACCCAGCATTTCTTGTGCGGAGAGAGCACCAGGATACTCCATGGGGAAAACACATCCACTTAAATTTTAATTTGCTCACAGTAATTGGCTTAATTCATTCAGTCAATTGAACATACCATCCACGATTCCATTGACATTTCTTGATGTGCCGCAACTGGAGTGTCATTGCTCCCTGCCTCCTCCAGCTCTTGCACCTGTTAATGAATTATGCACATTTAGGAGCCACATCTTAGCATCCTGACAAAACATTTATAGCTAATAAGAAAATGAAGTGAGTTTAAGTCGAATTCTTACCCCGGTGAATGGGACGGCAGAGCTCTCCAGAATGCAAATAAAGGCGAGCACGAGTGTCACTGCAACTGCAATGCTGAATGCCTTCATTTTAGCTTTTTTTTTTTAAATGGTTTAGTTATTAAATCCTTTGCAGATTAGACCTGATGGGTCTTTTTTCTCATGGGTGTCAGGCCACCAAAGAGCACCACAATATCTTCAATTTATTTTTCAGCTCCAGTGATGGATGGTGATCGTCAAGGCAAGGGGATTTCTTCAGATCTTTTGGTGACCCTTGTCAACTCTTTAGAGTCCTTCCTGCTGTCTGATGGTTGAGCATGCAGAGTGTTCTGGTATTTATACACACTTGAGCTCAGTGTTGCCTCATCACTCTGGGAGGCCCAACCCCTTCCTGGCAGCAGTTACCTAACTCCACTGGGGAAGTTTTGACCTCCTCATTTCTCCTCTTTTTTTTTTTTTTTAAATGCTGCAACACTGGTGGAAATTCTCTGATCTATTTTTGATTGTGGGCTCCACCGTCTGTTCAACAATATCAAATCAACTATGAACTTTTAAATTAAATTACTTTCCACAGACAGGACACATAATTCCACACATGAACAAGCTGCTGCTGCTGCTGCCGCCGACATCATTTTTACAATATATGAGAGAGCAATATGTATCCTGTATTGAGGCAGAGCTTTATAGAGTCATCTAGAAATATGACTTTTGCTGGAACAAACTGGAAACTGGGGATTCCCACAGCAAAGGCCAAGACTGCTCGGGTCAATCTATTGCACGGCTGAGTGAGCTGCACTTGCTTCGACCCAGGAAATCCTTCACTAAGGAGAGAGGGAGCCACTTTGGAATATCCATTGCTCAGTCTAAAGGATGTAATTACAACCTCTCAAATGGAATAATTAGCCCCTCATTTTCAACACATTCAGTTTTTGCATAATACACAGGAACCTGCAGTTGAACCAAATTATATCCCTTTGAGAGCAGCGGAATAGTAGCCAGGATTAAAAACCTTCCATTTCAGAGTCAAGGTGTTTCAATATGCATTAGATAAAAATGAATATAATGTAATCTGATTATGTTTATGTCTGGAAAGCGATGAGGTGCATTGCCCCAAGTTTTTTTTTACAAAACAAATCTAGCATATATCATTATATATTTTGTATCTTTTTATATTTATTCCCTGTCATTTTCTATATCATGCATGTTACGTTTTTCATTATGTAAGAATGATATATTGAAATCCAGACAAAGGACAGCTGCTTGTTTCATTAAAATATCATTACTAATTTCCTGCCACACAGCATGTTAGGTTCATAAATATATTAAACAGTGTGAAATTACAGCCGTGTGAATGTAATGACAGTTACATAATGATAATAATCCAGATTGTTAACATTTGCACAGAAAAACCCAAAGAACTCTACTAAGATTGTAAGGATTATTTTTCCTCTTATCAGTGAAGCGGCGATAAACACTTTAAGATTAATTAATCTGTCAGAGTAGGAAAACAATTCGAGAACAACATCAGGCTGCGAATAAATCCAAAAATCAATAATGGTGGAAATGAAATAACAAAAAGGCAAAATAAAGGTACAAACTGATAAACGGTGGACTGAGCATGCTGATAAAATCATGGGCCATTTGAATTCTCATTATATCTTCAAAGTCTATCCAAATTGCCCGGGCTGACTCAATTAGTGAAACAACATGCCGCGGGACCCCTGCGTCAGTCTGTCTCGTTCACTGATAACCCAGCTGGCCTGCTTGCTTGCTTTGGGTGACCACAACATCAAAGTCAACAAATACAACTACGAATGGCTCCACATTTGTTGGAATTTATCCATACTTTTCAGGGGGGAGAGCGTCCCATTATTATTTTACTTTGTGTTTTTTTTTTTTTTTTTTTGTATGACCGAGGGATAGAAAGACGCCATTTCAGTTAGCACATTATGTCCACTCATGATGAGCACATGTCATTTATTATTTGTCATGTTTCACTCAGCATGACTCAGCTTATGAGAAATCCATGACACGGGTTGACTGAGTCAGGACAAAAAGGTTCACTGTGAGCATGTGAGCATATGAAAGAAGAAGAAATAGACAAGTAGAACATTTTAAAAAAGAGCTTATAGATCTTAGTTTTCCAAGCAGGCTTTGGCTTGTTCACTGAGCATGCGTGTCTCCTAATATCCACTGAGGCTATCAGTACAGGAATCTTCTGGCCAAACAAAGCCAGGCACCAGCACGGCAGACAGGTTCACCTCTGCAGGCGCCACTCTACCCTTTTCTCCTGGTTGAGGGCATTGCCCCCGTCTGTCGCTGTTTCATCATCGTCCTGTGTTCCTGTCCTTATCCGTTTCTCACTCACCCCCCCAACTTTCTGTCACTGAAACACACAACTCGCAGATTCAACACATCTTCTGTCAGCTTGTCCGCTGCCAAACTTGCCACGCTCGCCACACTCACCACTCCTACTCACACGCAAAACACTGCCTGCCAACAGACTGTCACGCTGAGTGTTTACGTCTTTCCACAAAACTAGGACATGTGCAGAACAAGTGTTGGTTCACCATAAGCAATTTGTAAATAAACATGATAATGCTGAATAGTGATGACCTCTGATCATGTACTGCTCCTGACTGCCACAGGGCGCAAGACAATGTCACATTTCAGACTCAGGGGGCAGTATGGAGCTCAGGTTAATGGGTTTGAGACTGGTCACTGTGGGGAATTCCCCAGTGTGAGGAATTAGAAGAATGTTACAATATTACTGGAATTTCCAAAATATTACTGAGTGACCCTTGTGGCATTTCCCGTCTATCTCTACCTTGATTCATGTCAAAATGTCTTTAAAAAAGACACACAAGAGAACATTACAAGGTGAAGTTCTAGTTTAAAGCTATGAATTAGTTGTCACTTAGAAAAGCTCTGCGGTTGCCCACATAATATAACAGTGAATTTAACAAAAAATAGGAAAAAATGACAAAGATTTGAAAAAAAAAAAACCAATCAATTTTCAGATCTTTATGCTAATTGTGTTTTGATTAAAGTTTTAATAGTACAATCTTGTTTCAGTCAAATTTTTAAAGGAAAACCAGCAAACAGTTCAATAAAACAGTAGCCTGACTCAGATGGCATAAAGCATAAATGAGTTTTTCACCATCCTGCTGCCATATGTTATTTCAGAGTGGAGAGAGCTGTTTTCTTCTTTCCTTGATGTGTGATCTACAGCTGAAATGTGAGTCTAATGCACCTTTTGCAACAGGATAATGCAGTATGGCACATCAATGTAAAAGCACACCTGGAGCTTATAGATCTATAGGTTTGAAGCTTTCCTTAGTTTTTCCAATACACAATTTGAATATATAACTATTAACTTCTAGTTGACTGTTTCTCCATTTGCTTTTTGCTGCTTCTCATGATGTTTTACTGCCTGGAAAGTTGGCAAACCATTTTTTTTCTCTTTTTTACTATTTGTTTAATGGTAATCTGGTTGTTGTACAGGGCATCAACCATTTCATGTATTGACCAGGCTTCACTGAGAGCACTGAATGCATCTAGAGTTCAAATTTGAACGAGTCTGAGTATTAATCAGAAACAGTGATAACAAATACAGTGACATTTTCAATGTGTGTTCCCTGAAATGTTACAATTTTCAGGCACTACCACTCATCCCCACTGTTTATTCTTGTTTGTGGGTCAGTTTGATCAGTGGCTGTGATATTGGATCCAAGGCCATGGATCCTCTGGTACAGTGTTTCTCCATTTGATTTCATCTGCTGTTATTAAACCTCTTTTTGGCCATAGTTTAGTGTTGCACAGCGCGTCAAATATTTAATGTACAGAACAGGCAGAGAGTTAAATTAATGACATAAAATACAAATTTTCAGAGAACATAACTTCTGTTGTAGCATCTAACAACAGATTCTGTCATCTTACATTTCTAGTAATGATCAGAGACAGTGGTTTCTTCATGTTTATCAACTGCAATATTAATAATCTCCACCATTTCTTCTTATTTGGATCCAAATGTGTTTCCCAACATATGCAGACAGAATTTTCCTGTCAGTCTGATCAAAATACCGTAGACTCCAAGATCATGGCTGCTCAGGAGAAGCAAAAGAAAAAAAAAACATGAGCTCATTCTGGCGTCTCCTGACAGCAGCAGAATGCATACCTTTGTGCTGATACTACTATTATGAGTGAGACAGCAGCCGTGTAGTAGCTGTGTAGTTATTAATGTAGGCTCAAGAAAGATGAGAGTCAGTGTGGTATACAAGGTATGAGGAGCATTGTATGTCAGATGGAATAAGACTCTTTCTGTCAGCCATATTTGACAAATAACAACCTCAGAGAGAGAGAGAGGGAATGTGAGACAGGCTGAGGCAGTGGACAATACATGCTCCTGACAGTGTGCTCCTGTAGCTCAAAAAGCACAAAGGTAAGACTAGCCTGCAGGACATGAAGCTGTGGCTTTCCAGCAGAATGCGTTGGCCAGCATGAGTTCAATGAAAATCAGTCAACCGTGTACTTTGGTAGACATGCCTAAACACAAATTAAAAAAAGGACTTTTCCAATTCACATAAAGGATTTTACAGCAGGTGGCTCTGTACCTACCCTCCAGGCACACAGGTATTGGCTCAGTACTGACCAGAAATAAACTACTGTTTTAAATCTATTAAGTATTATTTCAGCAATAACAATTTGTTGCTCAAAGCGGATACACTTCCCTCCGATTCCAATTAATGCAACAATTAATTTTAAGTTTATCTGCACTGAGAGGTAAAAGTGACTTTGCCCAGTGCACGCTTCAAATTACATTTGTTAGAGGAGAATTTCTTCATGTCTGTATGACGTTATGTTACCTTTTCAAACCGACTTCATTTCAACTCTGGTTTTCCTCTGAGAGCTTTTTACAGATTTGAGGTGAAAGAGGAAGACAGACAGACAGACAGACAGACAGAACGTATGTCCCAATCAGGGAGGTACGTAGGATCAGAGATCAGCCACTTCAAACAGAGACAGGGACACACAGACGCCTGCCTGACTAGCTGTGTGTGTTTGAATGGCAGCTGACAAGCCTGGAGACACTGGAGGGGGTGCCAGCAAGACAAAACCGAAGCAAATTTAACACAGTGTCAGTCTAATGAATACTGATAGATAATGAGTCTTTAAGTTATAAGTAGTTAGTTACTGTTTGGATGTGTGAAGCATCCCAGTCTGCACTTAAAAGATTATCCAAATCATGGCTGCTCGAATGATGCTTAAATGCCTTGACCTGCAGTGTCAAACTCAATCTCAGTGAGGGCTTAGATACGCCTTTTATCCACTATTGATCTTTCTCACCCAAGGTGCCCTCTGGTAAAATTAAAACTAGTAAGTAGCTGGAACACACAGTGCGCTGATCAATCGATTGTATGAACTAAAGAGTACATAGAGGGTGCATTGTTTCTCCAGGGTTTGCATAATCCTCCAGATTTGTTGCTTTAAGAACAGAGGATGTTTGAAAATGTTCTGCATTGAGCATGCATGTCCAGCAATATTTGCTTTGTACAATGGCTAACTCACAGTCTTAGACCTTTGATTTACGGCCATTTCAATTTATCCATTACTATAAAGGTGAAAACGGCATATGCTCTCCTCGGATCCTTCAGAGTAGATGTGAATCTAAATTTAAAGTATGGTAGCTAATCTCAAATATGCCACACCAATAGGAAATTTCTTCCTTTTTTTTTTTTTTTTGGATTGTAGGTTTCAAAAGCCCTAAAAAACATCTTTTTTTTTTCAATCAGTCATGAGCAGAACATTTTTTGCCAAAAGGTACAATAGTTTTGATAGATTGCTGGATTTAATCTTTTGTCTGTTCTTCCCGCTGGTTTGCATAGACGGGGCTCCGTAATGTAATGTACCTCTGTGCACCAATCAGGATTTAATGTTATTTGAATCAGACCCAAACTTTAACTTTCAGTTACAAACGTAGTCATAAATACGTATGGTAAAAAGTTGTGAATCAAAACATTAAATGAGGTCTATGACGCATATGTCACTCAAATATTAATGTATTTAAGATACCCTGCGAACAAAAATTAAGGACTGATAACCAACTTACCAAGTATGGATTTTTGTAAATGTGCGAGATCTGCAGAAGGGCAATGAGCCACAACAAAAGTCCATAAAGGTTATTAACTAGTGAAAGTTTTATTTTTCCACCATTTTATTTAGAAAAGATGTCATACAATCTAACCTGAGAACAGTGAGGCTGCTACAGAGAGAAAAGGAGGTTTTTTTCTTCCTTTTGCCATTTCAAAAAAGAAACGTGAGGGAAAAAAAAAAAAAAAATTAGCCATGAGTGACCTTTCATTTGTGAACATCCATCTTCCAAAGCATTATTCATGTCTTCACATTCACATTTTCTGCTCTCCTCTCACTGAGGTGTAAAAAAAAAAAATCTACTGCAAAACATCTATCATTCAACTTTGGCTAGGAGCCTTGTTTGATAGATCAGACACTTGCACTATCAGGTTTGAATCTAGCAGTAGTAGCAGAACAGCTCTTCCAAAGCACAAGCTGTTAACTTGCACAGTCTGAGATATTAAAATATGATAGTCTGCCTGATTTTGCCAGGGGTCTGAGTGTTGGTTTTGCTTTGCTGGATCCTGAGCTGTTGACACAGGGAGAAGCAATCGTGCTCTAATAAGTGGCTGCGAAGCTTGATATCTCTCTTCCACTTTCACTCACATCGCCCAAAGCGGGACAAAAATACATCATGTATATTCATTCACAAAATAATCAACAATGTTAATATTGGCTTTTGCTGTTGGTACAACCAATTTCAGTTTACTTATTGTTCGCCTGAGTGGGTGGAGAGATATGAGAGATAATTTCCAAGTTTCCCCACTTTGCGACTGCTCTGTCTTTTCATGGAGAACGAGTTTTCTGAATTTCTGTGTACTCCCTCCATAGTGAGCAGAGAGTCTTTGAGTACCGCTCTCCAGGGTGCCTTCCCCTCTGTGTGCGTTGAGCTCCAACTGAAGTGTTGCAATACCAAAATAGAGCAAACAGCTTGATAGGAAATGTGGGGATTATTCTTTCACGTACTGAGACGCCGGTAAATCACACATGAACAAAAGATGAAAATCCACACTACCTGTGTATAGTTTGGCAAAAGTTGGAATTTGTGCCACTCTCCTCTCCACTCCACAATTGAGCAGGCTGAGTTTGAGTCAATCCACACTTGAAAATTCCAATTTGTAATTAAATAACATTTAACCAGTCGGTTCTTTACAGGTGATTTTGTTATTTTTCTGGTTAAGCAAATGCCCAACAATTCAAGTATACCACTTATTTTTTCCTAATCAAGCTCCAAGATTGCACACGTCATGACAAAAGGGCCAGCATAAAGTTAATGAGTTATTGATTGTTTACTCCCAGAGATAATCTGCTCTAACATTCTGTAACGTCTGTATTAAAACATGAGAAGTCATATTTACATAAATCAGCCCCAGAAGCACAGGCCAGCACCGCTCCCACCTCGTTTGTCTTTGGGTCTAGGTAAGAAACTGTGTGTGTCAAATTATTTCCGTCTGTAGAATTGCAATGTTTTTGCAACACTTTGATGTTTTCTCATTCAAAATTCACTCGGCTTCTCTGGGGTGCATGAGCTTCAATGTAACTGGTCTCCATCAAGGCTTCTGTCAGCCAGCAGACTAATAAATTAAAGCAACTAAAAACAACATTAATACAGAAGTCAAAAACACAAACAGAATAAAAGCATTAACTAAGTCAAAGTCAAAATTAATAATTTGTGGGAAAATACACTGATGGGGGAACAAAAGTAAATGACAAACATCATAGTCCATGTGTGTGGCTACATAAATACAAAACAAGGGAGGAGTTCAGAAGAGCTTCTCTTTCATAGCTAGTGCCAGTAAAGCACTCTGGTGGTGGTGGTGGTGGTGGTGATGAGTGGTGAGTGGGCATCTTTCCTTGGAGCACATTTCTACTGAGTTGAAACAGATGGTTATCTCAATAGGATTGGAACAGTCAAGTACAGCCACAATTGGCCAGTGAAGGGATCGCGACCTGGGAACCCAGGAGAGGATGCATTCACTAAAAAAAGTGATTCTTCACAAGTCCTTTATTATTTCGTCATCTTGACGCCTTTTCCACCCTGTTCGGTTGTGTGTCTGGATTTTGGTGCACCCTCCCCTCCCTGTTCTTTTTTTTTTTTTTGTCTCTGCTTCACTGCGGTGGCGTCTCTCCGACCATCTCGATGCCGTGCTGCTGGAGTTGCGCTCGGAGCAAAGCGTTCTCATTCTTCAGCTCTTCAATCTTAACGAGAAAGAGAGAGAAAAAAAAATCTCATTATCAACATCTTCATCCCTGTGACATCTTAATATAGTTCCAAGTTTGCAGACCAAACTTTTTTTTCCCCCGTTTGTAGACTGAGAGTGCTGGCTGTGTGTAATGTAGACATAGGGCTATTCAATCCTTGGGATTAAAGAGTAGTATGCGCAGCCCTTTTTAAAAGACACCCCTGTCCACAACCAACTGGATTATCAAATCTTGAGGTATGTCATCTCTGCTACATTTCCCCTGGGTGAATCCCAAATTCCCTGCTTCCCCACTGAGGGACTGAGGAAAGGATATTGAGCTTTGAGCATCAGAATATATTGCTGAGTGCCTTGCAGGGCTGGGATTCAATAGGGAGTTGTGGCAGCGTCAGTGCTGCAAGATTTTACAATACTTTGAGTACATTAGCATGCAGTTAGCTCACACACAACCCCTGTGTATATTATTCCCACAGTCTTGCAAAAGCACTGATTTCAGGTAACACTTCTTCATTTATATGAGTGCAAACTCTTTGATCCTCTCTGTCAGGCTGTGATGATCAGCTATATGGGCACAGGTCTCGGGGGGGTTTGTTTTGGAGGAATGAAGATGCATGTGGAGCTGGGAGGATTTCATGCTTCTGAGGCTCAAGTGAAAGGATGTTGAGATGCACGCCAAAGCACACACACAATCTATTCAGCGCCGTCGCAATCTTCATAGACACATATGCAGACCACGATGGCCTCCTCATTATACGTGACTTTATTTATCTGCTACACCCAACCGCCTCAAAGGAAGATTTTGACATTATCATTCATAGACCTTCTTTGCCCATTATTTCCCCTAGAAACTTCAATTGATGCAAATATTTGTCGGCTCACGGCATCGACTGATATTCATACCTGCTGCCTGCACAATTCATTGTCCACTTGTATCCTCTCCACTTCTTTCAAACTCTCCTGCAGTCGCTGGTTGCTTTGCCTGAGCTCTCGAATGTAGTCACAAGCTTTGGACAGGATGCCTCCTTTGCTCTGGAAGGACAGAGATGCCGTCACAGAGTTGAATGGCGACTGTCAGTAAAAAGTTAGCGGCAGAGTAGAGACAAGTGCTTACTGCTCCAGTCTTGGTGCTGTCCATACTGCAGTCGGGGATGATCTTGGAAAGCGTGACAATCCAGTTGTTGATCTTGTCTCTTCGCCGCCTCTCAACTGATGGAGCATTGAAATCAAGGCAAAAATAGAGATGTATAAAATATTTAGAAATACAAAAAGCTGTTTCCTGATTTGTTTGAGATCAGACATAATTATAGTTTAAAAATTAATTGATTTTCTAGATCTAATCATTTCAGTGGTCGCACTTCAGGCACCAAATACTGCCAGACTTTGACAGCTCAACAGCAACCTCTAGTGGTCAGCCGATAAACAGACCTGTGTTTATTTTTAATAGAATATTATGACAGGGCTTTTGTGATTTTATTTCAACAAAAATGCTCCATTCAGGCACCGCACTGCATTGTGTTGCACCGTCTGATGAAATCAAAAGCCACAATCATAGCTAATTACCCACCTTCATTATGTTGCGCTCTTCTCCTTTCATCTCTTGGTGTCCGCGGTCCATCCATTTTCCTGCAGACAGACAGGAAATAAAAGACTTTTCATCCACTAGAATATCTCCCATCTCTGACTACCCTACAATCAGACACAAATCCAAACCAACCCACTCCCTCCCTCCCCCAAACTCACCCAGTCCTGTGCCTATTAAAAACTATTCTTCACTCCTATCTTTAAATTAGAGCCTTTTGTAATCACATCCCTCACCACTACCCGTGTGCTATTTAAAAAGGGACCGCCTGAAAGTTGTGTTGTGCCTTTGGTAGAAATAATAAAAGAAGCACAGCCATATGGGTCACATATGCAGTCCTGACACCCTCAGTGGCCTTAAGCTGGCCTGCTCGGCTGGAAAACTGAGACCCGTCCAACCTTCTTATTCTTGTTGGCTGTCCTCTTCCCAGGTGTGGCCTGAAGGGAGCTCTCAGCTTTATTATGCTGTAAAATTACAACACTGTAGAAACCAGATGCTGTCTATTGGAGTCTTGGCGTACGGCTAATGACACAACTGTCTCTTGTCTCTGTGTCTTCCCTGAGGTATTCTGTTAATTAAGTCCCTGAGACGTGACAGGGAGACTTATCCAACCACCCACCATGACATGAACAGGCCAATAACACACTCATATATAATTATATATGTGGCCTCCTGAATATTTCAACCAAGTTTATGTCTCAGTAATGGAACAGACAATTAATACTTCACTCACCCCATTTCAAATAAATCATCAACCATGCAAAAGGACAGAAACAGTGCAGGAAAAAAAAAGATTGGCAAAAGAAAATCTTAATTTTTAATAATTTCTTACTGGTTAAGTTTCTGCTTACTCATTACATGAAGTTAATAATGTCGTGTAAGGTCAGTCCTGTTCGTTGGCTGTCCCTCTCCGACATATCTTTATTCTACAGCAGTGAATTTGTGACCCATCAACACAACTCGACTGCTGATATCTCTGTTTGAGATAGTCAGCCAAGCCAAACTGCAGTCTCTCTTGTATCTCAACGTATCTTAATGGGATTTCAGCTGTATAATGGATTCAGCCCAACAGTGCTTTTCGGCAGAGTGTATAAAAAAAAAAAATGTGGATGACTGTATGAATAACTAAATGTACAGGCCTGGAGGAACGTCTTTTTTTTCCCACCCCCTCTTTCACAACTTAGAGGCACACCTCATCTAAGTGCTCCTGAGAGTTATTGTTACCAGAAATCCAGAAAATTATCAGTACACAATCCCACAGCTGAAGTGCTTTATTCATATAATTAGAAGCGTAGATGTAGAAGAGGACTACATTTGTATAATCTTATATTGATCCTCAAAAAGAGAAATTGCAACTCCTTCTGCCCTCCCCTATCATTGGCCTGCACAATGAGTCAGTGAAGTGAACATTGAGATACAAGCGACTGCAGCTTGGGCTTGATATCCTCTCAATGGATGATGAACAAAGATGAGCTCTAGTGACAGCTTCTGTGCAAATAATTAAGTGGAGATGTGGTGAAAGTGACAACACGCGGTTTTCAGTAGCTTCATTTATCCTAAATATTCATTCCAGGACATAAAAACCTCAAATGCTGTCCAATTAGTTTGAAAGCCTAACTTATTCAAAACTAGGCTAAATGGGAACAAAACTCAAACAACTACGACAGAGGACACTTTGAAATGATACTAAAATAAAAGTGTGGAGCGAGCCATTTGTTTCCAGATGGAGAACAATGACCTAATTTTTCTAGTCCTAATGGAGAAATACAGTCGCCACAAGCACAACTAACAACAATGGATCAGGGTCAGCGCTGAAGAAACGCTACATCTGTGTCTCGCACATCAAGAGCAGGGAGAAATCACCAGGGACTTATGAGAGGGGAGGGGCGGAGAGAAGAGGAGGGCAGAGGTTTGTGTGCTTCTTCTCGCTTCTTGTGATCTCATTTGATTAGTTCATTTGCTGTGGAAAAAAAAAGGAGTGTGGGAGAAATGTGGAAGCTGTCCTCACCAGTTTAAACCGTCATGCTGCAGCAGCTCGTTTTCATCTCTGCGAACGGCAGATAGGGTGGCAAGTTTTCATTCATTTTACTCACATGTCAACGATTAATGTCACTGATCATTAGTTTAAAAAGGTAAACATAACTCCATAACTGAGGCTTCTGTCATAAATCATAAATTATTCATATGAGGGAAAATAAATAGAAACAAACATATTGCATATTGGCATTCTGAGAGATGCAGAAACAATTCACTTTCAACACATGGCAATGCAGACGCACGCTGCAACAAAGCTTGTTCTTTACTCTTGACTGGAACGCAGTCTGTTGTACGCTGTGAATATCAAGCTGCATCAAAAAACGGCAGAACTGCAGCCAAATCTAGGGCGGCTCTAGAACTCTCCGTAATGCTGCCCACAATAAAGGAGCTTAAATCTCTGAGAAAGTTCTTGAAAAATCACAGCAGCAGTCAACATCCTTGCTGTCGATTCATATTCTACGCGTACACCCAGACTAACGAATGATAATTGAAAGGCAGAGACAGTTAAAAGTGCTGCGCTTGTCTTCTGTTTGTGTGTTTTTTAATAACTATCCTAATGAGGAAAACGGGAGCTTATGTGCTACTTAGAGCAATCAATTAGAGTGTGTGTGCGTGTGTTAATATGTTGTACCCTGTCAGTTTCACAAGTTAAAAGGTTAAGATGCTAATTGCTAATTCAATCAAAAATAATGGGTCATGTGTTCGTTTTGAGTGGCCAAAAGAGCAAATGGCTCTGCTTTAGCTTTTCCCCCAAAAGAGGAAGAAGCCTAGTTACGAGACTTCAAAGCAAACTGCATCCCAAAGCACTCTGGCTCGTGTTTTTGACACTCAAGTGAACTCTGAATATCAAATAAAGCCGGCTGAAATTCTCCTCCTGAATAAGTATCTGTAGTAGGCCAGAGCCAGGCTGATATCATGCAATTAAGATGACATCTCAGTTTTGTTCAGGTGAGCCTGCTGATTATCTTAATAACAGCAATCACCAGCATGTGGCTAACAGTTGGAGAGAGTCTGAGATGGATCCCTTTTTGATGCGTGATTATAATGACGCATGTTGTGAATTTTAGAGATAAATAACATAAGAAGATTTTGAAGAAGAAACAGGGCTGCCAGAAAAGGCTAAAATAAAGATCCCTGATATTAAAAAAAAAACAAAAAAAAAACAACCCTCACAGTAAACTCTGGAAAGATGGGAGGACTTCATGGGCAGACACACAACAACAACTAGTCACACTTTGTGTTGCATAAACTGAGCCTTGTGGTAGTTAAAATAGGCTTGGAAGGCGTCCAATCGATCAACCTAAATCGATCTCAAACAACTAGGTGGGCCTTATAAACAGTTTTTTTCTCTCTCTGCATACACCTCTGCTAAACGCCACATCCCTGCACCATTTCCCAGCAATATGACCCCCTTCCACTTCCCCATCCACCTCCTGCATTAGCATTTAGATTTGGGTGAATTCGGCTTGCTTTGTTCACTCAGTATGTGTTGATGTTCATTTAAATGTTGTGTATCTCTCCGGCTTTGCCGGGTGGGGTCTCTTGAACTGAAAGCAGACTGTGTCAAGCTGGTGCAGATTTATTCTGAGGAGCGCAGGTTTGAATGGGTTCAAGACGAAAAATGTCCTGACTGAGACTTATCCAAATTAATTAATAGCTGTGAATGGCTACGAGCACAAAACAGCAACCTGCCCCACTTTTGTTAAACTCCAACCAAACATCACCTTCAAACTTTGTCTGAACAATTTGAACTTAACTTGTCTGCTAAAATCCCTAAATGGCTTATTTCGAGTGGCCTATACATGGAGGATAACAATAGTGTTTTACAAGAGCTGACCAGTGGTTAGTTTGTTTTCAGAAATAGCTGTGTCTCAGACTGCAATATCAATGATGTCTCTTTTTACCCCCAAACAGCAGCAGCTGACAGAGCTGATACTCACGCAGGGTAGGGTTGTGTGCGTGGGGCGATGGTTCGTTGTGTGCCTGTCTGAATGACATCAGGGGGAGTCATCATCACGTAAAACTGACCTGTGGAAGGCATACGAGTCATCGGTTAGCAATGAGACAAAAGATAGAACAGCAGCATGGCATGAAAGACTGAGTCTTCTTTTCTCTAATGAAATATCTCAACAAATGCATGTGTATTCGCTGCAAAAACTCATCAAACTCTAAATCCTCACAGGCACACACAAAACAATGTTTACACTGCTGGAAAGCCGTCTCATCTACAGTCGACACGTAGACAGAAAAACTGCCAAGATTCCCTTCTCGCGGCTCAACAGAGACACAACAAAAGTAAAATTGAGAGAAATATGCACATACTCTACTGCAAAGCATGCAGAAACTGGGCCTTTCAGCACTGTTACAAGACCTGTGAGATAAAAACAACTCATCTTGTCCCTTCGGGTCACCAACAAAATGTACTGCCATTTTCAATAAATCAGCACAAAAATTAAGGTCCCTTCAGACAAAACCATCCCAAGTAACACCAAAATAGCAGGACACACAACTCCTTGATACAGTCGTAAAGCATGAAAGGGGCTCATTAGTTTCAGATCTCCAAACAGCCTGTAGTTTATCCCCGAACCTATGATGAGGGACAGCAGATTGTTGGCAGTCTCATTTGTGCAAGCTGAACTGCTCCTCCTAAAAATGGGGTATTTTTTGGTGGAAAAATACTGTTGAACCCAAATGTGATGATGCTTACACGTGGACAACACATATATTTCACAGAAAGGTCAAGCACTCCCCATCCCTGGATCTACTCTTGCCAGAATAAGGTACTATGTTGCAAGAGCCCAGCGCACTATCCTCCACTATTCCTCACCTCATAGGAGACGACAGCTTGTAAAGCACTTTCTACCTACACCCTACAGTGCACTCCTCTGCCAGTATGTCATGCCTGCTTAAACTGCCCAGGGCTTGCAGAAGATGAAGACAGCGGCCCACTTCCCCCTGTGAGGCCCTGGCTTCGCCTGTTTTCCCGCAGCAAAGAAACCCTGCGGTCTTCCATGGCATCAGTGGGCAGCCACTCAAACCAACCACAGCTGTTTTTTTTTTTTTTTTTTGTAGTTTTCTGCTGCTGCATGTAGAGTGTATCATACTAGTTATAACTGAGGTGTGTCAATTGACACTGCTCATTGGACTTAAGGGAACTTCTCTTGGTGTGTGTCATGTGATACAACACACAATGCTCGACGAGAGCGAGAGAGAGAAACAGACAGGGTGTGTATTAGCCTGACAAACTATGTTTAAATAGTAGACAATAATAATAATAATAATGATAATAATAATAATAATAATAAAAACTCTCTAAAAGGAGAGCTAATAAATAAACCTCAAGGACGCCTCCCTCCTTGAAGGAACTCAGTGACCTTGCATGACCCGCGATTGTGCCGGCGTATTGTTCTTTTCAGTACGTGACTGAAATGTTTAGCTGGGAAAGATGTTCTGGCTTTATGAGCCAGGTTCATCTTGCTAAAATTTAAAAGACACAAGCGTAATAACCAACAGGCAGGGCAGATGGCATCTTACTATAAAATGCTTTAGTGCCATGTGCTGCTAACTTGGATGAAATTTGTGCTGCGTTACTGCCAAACATATGAGAAAACATTGTTTATTAGCCGTTTTATGTAGAGATGCAATGAGTCGTTACATTTTTTCGTCGATCAGATTAATCATTTCTTATTTTAGAGCAACACCTGCCAAACAGTCTCTGCTTTGAGCTTCTCAAATGAGATGATTTGCAGTAGTTTTTTTTGTCTTAATGACAGTGAATTGAATCTCTGGCACCTGAGCTGTTGGACAAGACAAGCAAATCAAAGATATTAAATTGGCTGCTCTAATTGTGAATTTTGAACATTTAATAAACTAAAGAATTTATCACGAACATAATCGGCTGATTGATAATAAAAATAATCATATACACATATTAATTCATGGCCACAAGAATTTATCTCCATTTTTTTAAAAAAAAGGAATAACTAAAATGTAACATCGGATCAGGACAGAACTGGGTCTTGCAATGCAGGTACAGGTTTCGTTTTCATGCCTGTGCAGCGGCTGCAGCCTGGGCCAACAGTGCGGCAGAAAGCAAAGACGCCAGCAGGAATCTAGGTGATGAATTGCACGTTCCTTCCATAACCACTTGTCCAGACATTACACCCGCTCTCCATCAGAGAACGCTGATAATTCACTCCTCAAACTCAGAAGGCCAGAACAAGCAGATGCTGGTCAAAGTGCCAGAGGGCTACGCTCTGCTCACCAGGTCGAACAAGCCCCAACCACCCTGATTCATAGGCATATAAAGTCAGTCATCCTCCTCTGGATCTCCAACATGTAACCACAAGGACAGTTAGTACGGCTTGACGACAACATATGGTGGAAAAGAGGAAGGGAAGCTGAGTGGGCGGACATGTGACACGCAGCAAACAGTAAATATGATCAGCGTGACTAAGTTCATTTTGGTCTCGTCTGATTTACAAACTGTTGGAGGAACCATGGCAACAATGTTCCTGACATATTACTGAGCAAAATATGCTGCTGGATTTGTATGACAGAAAATTTTTCATTCTTCAAAAGTGAGCAAAAACTTCAGTGTACAAAATGGGTGAGGCACTGTTAGAGGAAAATTCGATGTTCACCTGTATCACAAATCATATTTCAATTACAGGATCCAGCAGAAAGGAAAGCATGATTTATAAACTGCAGTTCTTTGTATGGTCCTACTTTCTTTCACACCAGCCAAAGCTGCAGGGGATCATGGTTCATTTACAACGACCAAAAAAAGGAATGTTATTCTCTCATTATCGTGCTTGAGTTTGTCACTCAAAATAACCGCTAATAATTAGCCCCGTAGCACTGTGGTAAGCTTCAACCCAAATTAAGTGTGAGAACTGACTCACCCCCTGCCTGTGGGAGTGTGGGGTCCGTGGCGGCCTGCACAGACACGGTCCCGTCGCTCACTGCAGTTGCGGGAAAGTAAGCGAAACGCGTCTCCCCTCCCACCGCCTCTCCTGCCGGGCTTCCTCCATTACTGAAAGGGTTTTGGATCACAGCCTGTGACAGATAAGAGAGACAGAGTAGAGCTTGAACAAGTAGCAATGGAGCAGTCACAGCAGGTAAACGCACACCTCAGTTTCTGTCAGACTCAATACCGCTATCCCCCCTTCAGACCCCCAAGCAAGACAGAGTGCCGTTTGACAGCTGGGATAAAGGGAGGAAAGAGAAGCAGCAGTGATCTTTTTAGCAAAGATAACAGCAGGGTCAGTAAAGCTGTTGCTATCCTCCAAATGAAAACAAAATTGGTCTGATCCTGCTGAGAAATTGCATGTTTTTGACCAAAACCATGGCTATAAACATCAGCATTGTACCTTTATTAACAAACCTACGACTGCATTTTGAATCTTTGTGAGGGGCTCTGTTTTCTTGTAGACGTCATGCTCAGGGACATGCTTCGCTGTTTATGCCGCTTTGCTGGTTTGACAAGCTTGGAGGAATTACCTAAACTTGCATCTTTAATCACAATATGTCAGCCAGTACAATGGTACCTCTCCTTCACAGATTTTTAATAATGTTTGGACAACATTGGAGAGACAAGACTTGTTAGCAGGATAAATATGTTGGAATAATAAAAGCTGAAACATCACCAGCATTATCCTTTAAGATTGTGGCATTACTTTCAGACTGAAGGATGCAGCTAGTCTTCAAAAACAGTCCGTATTATCAGCGGGTCCCTGCGATTCAGAAAAAAAAGGGGGAAGATGTTGGTACCTGAGCCACAGCCTGAGGAGCCCCAGTGAAGGCGGCTGTGGAGACGACGCTTACTGCTCCTCCCCCATCATCTCTTCCCTCAAGGTGCTGGTCCGTCACCTGAACAACACGATACGTCACCTGCAACGTGAAAAATACTGATTAAACAATTCTTTTTTTTGATGAGAATACCGCGCCAAACTCAAAACCTTACCCGATTTGTAGACTTGTTTATCATATCTATTGATTCCGTTCAGCCGTCCCTAGAATCTGATGCTATAATCCTAATCTCAGCAGTGCGTTGATCTCACTTCAGGGACATTCTGAAGCACAAGCATATTGTGTGGGATGTAATATGCTTATGCTTCAGAATGTGCTTGATTCAATTTGAAAACAAGTCAAGAAAATGAGCTTGTTTGTTCCAAGAATCAGTATTTGTATTCCTCCATCATGTGACTCACCTCCTGACTGACATGTGACAGCAGCCCCGTGCCAATCCCAGACCAGACCAGAATCACATGATCGCGCACACTAGCCCTGTTTACGCCAAATGAGCCACATGGATCACTGAGTTAATTCCATCCAGTGTAAATCATCCAAATAGGGGCGAACCAACTTGAATGCCACACTACATCTTTTTTCCCCCAATTTATTTACTTGCTTCACTGTCTCACTGTCCATCACTGAACGTCTCTGGAGTGAAAACCACATTAGTGGACAGCGAGGAAACATCTTGACACAGGTCACCAGTCAATCATGGGACTAGAGAAGAAAACCACACATTCATACCTTCAGGCAATTTAGAGCCTGCTATCCTCCTGACTTGTCTTTTGAAAAAGGAGGATGGAGCCAAAGCTTTCAGAAAAAAAACAACAACACACAATAACACAAAAAGACACGCAACCTTAAACAGACACCTCACTTTAAGGTAACAGCGCTTCTAAAAAAAAGTGCTACTAAAAAACAACATCAACAACAACAAAAAAACAAGATCATAAATAGAGTGAATAATTAAAACATACATGCGTCTTGAAATGTTGTTTTATAGTAATTATGTGCTCTGTGCATGCGACCAAATCCTTTCAGCAACATTTATCAATACTTAATATGAAGCTCTGTCAAACGCCGCTTGGATATTTATTTGACCTGACATCTCAAGTAAGTTTGGGGTGTTTATATTTTCAGTTTGAGTGCCAAACAGATGCAACCGTACCCTAAGACTCCAGGTTTATATGCCATTATAGGCAGAGTCTTTCTGAAACAGAAAAAAACAACATCTTTGTGTGTGTACAGTTCCTTACCTGACCACCTTCAGTGCGAAACTGATATTGTATGTTATGGTCACCAAATGCTGAAGCCTGCTGAACGCTGGCTATTGTAACAGCTGTCTGCTCTTCTCCTGTTCCGTCTTAAGGGGGGAAAAAGAGGGACAGAAAAGCCAGGTGTGAGCATGTAAACGAAGAAAACAAATAAAATCAGCTACCAAACTGTGAGTTCAGCTGCAGAAAACAACACGATACTATGTCCTACACACATTCATGTATCAGGTACAATACTTTATGCAAGCGTATTTACTACATAAAACATGCACTTCACAGCTGTGCAAGGCGCCACATGTCGTCAGTGACAGCTAGGTAAATAAGTGTTTACCTTCAGATGTTTGGACAACTTCTTCTTCTTGTTTTTCTTGACTGCAAAGAAGATGAACAAATAAGTTAAAAAACAAACAAACAAAAAAAACGACTAACTAACCGTCCTGGATAAAACAAATATAATAATAACTTGCCAAACTTGTGCAACTGGCGAGTCAAACAACAGTTTAATCACATTGCTGCTGTCCTCAGGTTACCTACAATGACTGACAACACAGTTGTTTGTGTTTAAATAGCTAGCCTAAGCTAACTTAGCTGCTGCACTGTCGTTAAATTGTTTTCAACCTTTTCACAGCTGGACGTTAGTCTTATAGTATGAAACTAGTCAGCCACCCAGCTTGCAAAGTCTTCCACTTCTCCTGCCAACTTCACTGTAGTCTTTCCACTAAATTCGTTTTGCCAACTCTTTTTAGGTCAGGCCTCGGTTAGCGTCGTAAACTAGCTCTCCGAAATAGCATGTTGTTGCTAGCGCGTCTCAGTTAGCCATTTTGACCCGACTCTCGGTTACCTTGCGTTGTCCAGACTCTGTTCGAGCATATCCATCAGTGTTAGGATAAAAAGTGATATTCGGTGTCACAGACGGAGATGGAAGTGCTGATCACGGGAACAAACACTCGGGTCATGTGAGAGAGACAGCCCAGGACACGTGAGGTATGGCTCGGTGTCGAAGTTAAAATGGAGGCCGCTGCTGCTGCCGCTGGGTGATCCGAGGTGACTCTTCTACTTGATCAGCTGTGTGGCGCCGGAGGATTTGCAGCTCAAAACTGGAGACTACATCTGAACAACACACGTTCAAAGCGTCCGTTTGTCTGTGAAACATTATCAGCTGAATGAATGTCGGGTGCGATGTTGGTCTGAAAACAGAAGATGTGAAAGACAAAATAACTCTTAACAAACTAATAAAAGTAAAGACTAAAAACTGAATCATCTGTTAGTGACAAAAGGGGAACATAAACGATACAAAAATATATTTAAGGGGTAAAAGATGGGATTGTTATACACTTTTATGAACATTATTATCACTTATCCCCAGAGAATGGTGTCTTAAAGTTGCTTGCAATGTTTCAATGTTAAAATCTTCTGATTATTTGACTTCTCATCTATTCATTATTATGATTATTATTCATCATTAACGCTCTTTCTCTCTCCATTTCTCTCTCCATGATTTTATCACACATTACTCTGAAATGTTTTTGTTTTTTAAAGTTTTTTTTTTAAGCATTCAGATCAATTACCAAAGTAAAAGTGGTACAGAAACACTCAGTTACAAAAGTAAAAGTAGTACATTAAAAATTGCACTATATTATCAGCAACATGTACTCAAATGATCAAAAATAAAAGATTTCACTCATCAGAATGGGCTCTGTCAGTGTTTTCCAGCTGGTAACCATTATTATTGTTGCAATGACATGAACGGTACTTTAAATTACATTTTTTTCCCCAGCAAGGATAGGAAAAAAGTTTCTTTCTGCAGGCTATCAGACAAAACATCAACAATCTGCACATTGCACCACTATCCATGCAGACTTTGCACCTTTTTCTCTACTGCTACATAATTTGATTCAATATCTGCCTCTCCCCCCTATAGTCATACCGTATGTATCCATATATAGCATATGCACATGCACCACCAAGTCTGTTATGCTCTGTCTGTTTTTTGTCAAATCATACTGTCTAAATGTGCTGCACTTCATGTAGCCCTTTTGTATTTTGTGTTGTTACGTGTATGTGCATTAGTGTAGTCCTGTCTGCAGTATGTTTCATGTAGCACCATGATCGCTGTCTCGTTTCACTGTGTATTATATAACTGTGTAACTGTATATGGGTGGAATGACAATAAAATCCACGTGACTTGACTTAAATGTTATAGTTACTTGAGATAGGGCTAATTTTAAAGGCTTTATACACTTTTGGTTAGTCAATTGAAAATCATCACAGCATAACATCTTGATCTGAAAAATAACTATAGCTGTCAAATAGATGACAACATAAACTAACTTGCCAGTTTATTAGGTAGGCCTACAGCTAAAGCTAATACAATGTAATACAACAGCCGTAACAGGTTTGTTCAGTTATTGTGAACAGTGAAGTCATCAGAGAGATGTTGGTTCAACATCATGATATGCATATTTGATGATGTAGTTTGTTTGTTGTGAATTGTATGATAAAGATTTCTGATATTTATCTCAGTGAGGTTGCTCTAAACATTAGAAATCCCTGACAGTATAATGCAATACAATTTGACTGTACCTAAACTACAGCTTCCATTAATTTAATCAACACTTCCTGTAGACAGTTGCAACAAAAACTGACATCAATGAGCCATATAATATAATGTCTCATGTTGAAATTACATTATGGTAAGTGGAAGAAAACTGGCTTGCCTTGAATATGTGCAAAAATAAAATAGCACATGCAGAGGTCTATTCTGACTATTTTAATTTGAAGTGGGTAAACAAGTGGTAAAAAAAGAAGCAAAAATCAGGCGATCTCCATATTTAATTACATCTCAAAATACAAAAACAATTTACAAGAAAGAAAACAATGATCAATTTAAGAAAAATAAAACAGTTAGATTAGATAGATAGATTTTATGCTATATGTAACTAGATGTGTGTCATTTGAAGCTGAAGTCACATAAATAAGAAATTCTGTCATTATACGTTTGCCGTGAACTTTGCCCCACAAAAACGGAACCTTTCTTCGCCGGGGTTTTGTTTACGGCGTAGGTGTGAGGAGCACTGTGTCATTCACAGGTAATTTCCACACCTTGAGTAATTTAAATAATCAGACAATCAACAGTTGAAACTTTGATGGGGTTAAGACGCTTTTATGCGAATCCTAAATGCGTTTCAGCTGTCATCCAGTCGCTAAAGAAACGCGGCACTAACTGAGTTTTAGTTGAATTTAACAACAACTTTAAGACTGTCTCAACCAATCAGCGTGGAGAGCGGTCATTGCTCTCGTACTCTCATTGGCTGAAACGGTAGGCGGTCCCCTCATCGTCCTCCCCTCTGGTGTCACCCTAAAATAATTCCGACCTCTCCTCCTTGGGTGAAGGTTCATTGCGGTGACTCTTTTTTCACGTTAGCTGTCTTACTACTGTGTAGTGAAACCTTTCAGCTACAATGTCTGGACGCGTTCTCGTTGGAGTCAAGCGTGTCATTGACTACGCCGTTAAGGTAATGTATATTTCCACTGTGCAATGGGCTCATTTCTGTTTTTTGCTGTCCTTAGACACTTGACTTTCTGTGCTCTGCTAACTAACGTTAGCCTGCTGACGCCAGCTGGCTGTAGCACGACAGCTAAATAACCAACACTTCACTTATTTGACAGATAAACATGTGGGCATGCAGCTGTGGTCACTTTAAAAGACGACAAGCATGAAGCATAATTTAGATTAGAGTTTGCAACACTGCAAATAAATGTGTGCAGTGTCACATGAATATGTGTCTTATATGTCTGACTAAATGGGCATGTCTTCCTAATTATTAGCTTATAGTTTAAGACAGTGGTGTCACCTTATGCAGCCTGCTTGAGGTGAAACGCAGCACCCATAATCAATACGTGTCTGAAAGGCTGTTTCATGTAACAGCAAGAGCACTCCTGCTTCAGCTGCCCACAGCAGGATCTGGACAGTTTCAGTGCTCAGTGCTGACACATGTTTGGCTTGTTTCTCAGACAGATGATCTAAATATAATGTGTCAGGAAAAGTGCATTTTCTGTGGCTAGGTCTAGGTCCGTGTAAGATTGACAGGCTCTTATTTACAGAATATAGCATAAGTTTAGCATGTATAACTATGTTTACATTTATGTATAAGCATAAGAGTTGTCATGTGCTTGCTACCTTAGAATGAGCCTTTTATAACTACAGATGCAGCGTGTCCTCATACACATAGTATGCCATGTTGGCCCACAATAGATAACCCAAACAATGGCCATCTGCACATTTTGCAGCCCATATAGTTTCTCCTTTGCACTTGGTGAGTTAAGGGGCTTCAGATGGTTGTAATATCTCTCCAACATTGTGGAACAGTGGGAACTGTGGGAAGAATTTGGGGAAGACCCTCCTCTGTTTCAACATGACAGTGACCCATCTGGTTAGGTGTGTAATGACTGACTGGTCAAGCACAGAGCCCTGACCTCAACCAGATCGTGTGCCGTTACTATGAATAGGAACCGTGAGGAGTGATCCAGGCCTTATCGCCCAACATCAGCTCAATTGCCAAACTGTTGCTCTTGTGACTTAATGGGATTAAATCCTTGCAGCCACATTCCACAATTGTTTGGAAAACTGTCCCAGAAGAGTGGATGATTTTGGAAGGAAACATTTACATACTTTGTTTGGGTGTCTATATACTTTGGGCTATGAAGTCTATCAGCATGCTTTTTAACGCCAGACCTTTTTTTTTCTTTTCTTCCAGATTGCATGTTTGACACTCTTAGTTCTTCTCTATCATTTTCCAACAGTACAACAATGCAGAGCAGTCAAAGCAGAGATGAGAGCTCATCCAAAGATGAAGAAATATTTTACGAGCCACAGCGCTCCTGTTCAAACATGCATTACCAGATGTCTTTCTTTTTTATCTTTTGACACTTTGCTGGCTCACTTCCTCACAGTTTGCCCTAGAATCCAGGCTATCTAGATTGTTTGTCATCTGGCACCCCTGTAGTGACTCTGTCCCGCGGTCCTCCTCCTCCTCCTCCTCAGATTCGTGTAAAGCCGGACAACAGTGGCATTGTGACGGATGGTGTTAAGCACTCAATGAACCCCTTCTGTGAGATCGCCATTGAGGAGGCGGTCAAGCTCAAGGAGAAGAAGCTTATTAAGGAGGTTGTGGCTGTCAGCTGTGGGCCACAGCAATCACAGGTGGGTGAGATGGGACCAGACTACCTTGTTAACCAGCATCCTGGAGAAATACTGTGTGATATGGCAGGTGGCCTACTTTTGGAGGGGTTCTTTATAGTTTCCATCTTTTTTAGATTTTTGTTGGGCTTCAGCTTTATCTTTAATAAGCCTTTAACAAAATCATGCTGTAATTAAGTGTTGCCGTAAAGTCACAAATACGGATTAAAAGATGAATGATATATGGACAACTGGAGAGAAATAATTGAAAATCAATTGTTATTCTTTGCATAATAAAGCAATGCAATTAGATTGAAAATATTTTACTTAATGTGTCATTTGCCAGTGCTGCAGATACCATAATAAATAGAAGTGCATAATAATTGTCGCCAGGCCAGGGAGAAAAAAAAATTGCAAATTGTTTTCAACCTATATTTAATTGACTACAGTGCATAGACAAGATATTTAATGTTAAAACTGATAAACTTAATTGTTGTTTGAAAATATGTGCTAATATGAATTTGATGGCTGCCACACGTTCCAATACTCAAACACCAGTCTTGAACATTCCTCAGGTAAACAGCTGTTTAATTGGTATCAGGTTATAGTATAATGATTGGGTATGAAAGGGGGATTCTCAAGCAAAGATGGGGCAAGGTTAACTATTTTGTGGAAAAACTGTGTCAGCAAATAGTCCAAAAGTGTAAGAACAACACACAGCTGCACAGCTACAGCTGCAATGAATTGCAATGTTTATGATGGATTTGCACCATCTACAATCGATATTATCATAGATCAATCCATAGAAGTCTTTGCATATAAGGAGCAAGGCTGAAACTTAACATTGAATGCCTGTGATCTCTGATCCCTCAGGGAGTACTGCATTTAAAACTAACATGATTGTATAAAGATGTTAGTACACAGACTGCGCAATGTTCAAAAGAAAATGCTGTCAGTAAACAGAGTTCATTGCTGCATCTACAAATGCATTTAAGACTCTACCACCCAAAGCGAAAGTCACATATCAAAACATCCAGAAAGGCAGCTGACTTCTCTAGACCTGAGCTGATCTGACATGGACAGACTGAAAGTGGAAAAGTATGCAGAGGTCTGACAAGACAGACATTTCAAATTAGCTTTGGAAATCATGGGCATTGTGTCCTCCAGGCTCCAACTTTTTTGGAATCAGGGTTGTAAATAAATTATTGAAATTCCATGTATTTAACTGAAGGTGCTGATGAACAATGACATATAGTAGCAACACACGTTTTTATGCACCAATACATCTCTGTCTCTTAGGAGACCATCCGTACTGCCCTTGCCATGGGAGCAGATCGTGGCATTCACGTGGAAGTGACTGGAAAAGACTATGAAACCTTGGGACCCCTGCAGGTTTCCAAGATCATGGCTGCTTTGGCCAAGAAAGAGGACGCCCAACTCATCATTCTTGGCAAACAGGTAGAAAAGAAAATCTGGATTCATCTCACTCTCTGTCTTCATTTAAAATCAGATTGCACTCCCTGCTGTCATACTGTGATGAACACTCAGCTCTTGCACGACTACTACTACCTTCATTTAATGACTTGTTTCTTTCAAAGGCCATCGATGATGACTGCAATCAAACTGGACAGATGACAGCAGCCTTACTGGACTGGCCTCAGGTGACTTCTATCTTTAATAAGAATAAGAACAGCCTGTTTTGACCTAAGAACTAGCTGTCAGATGTGTGACATAGCATTGTTGATACCAGGCTGTGCCCTTGTCCAGACTGCCTTATCAAAGTTAGTGGAAACTAGTTTGAGTCAGTGAGAGCGACACTGATCCTGCACAGAACCGTAAAGCGGGTCAAAGGTTGCTTGGACAGTTGTGGTGAAGTTCCTCCAGTTGGCCAATAGATGGAGCCATTTAACACACTATCTCAAGGCGTACAGGTGGAGCAGGGTACGGGAGAAATACAGCATCATACCATTATGATGTATGAAAATGTTTACCTGATTTTAAGATGGACCATTTTGACAATAGATCTTATTAATTGTGAGTTTAATTTAATGGATTTGTGCTGTGTATTCACATTGTAGGGTACCTTTGCATCAGAGGTGGCACTGGAAGGAGACAAGGTTAAAGTGGTGAGAGAAATTGATGGTGGCCTGGAAACTATTAAGATCAACACACCCGCAGTGGTTACCGCAGACCTTCGACTCAACACCCCCAGATATGCCACCCTGCCTAATATCATGGTAGGTCGTAGAGGAATGTGGTTTGAAATGCAGATTGAAAGAAGGTGTGAAATATCTAGTCAGAGAATTAAATAATAACAGTTAAGTAAATCTATTCTTTTTTTCTACTTTCAGAAAGCCAAGAAGAAGAAGATAGCTAACATGAAGCCTGCAGACTTAGGGGTGGACCTCACATCACGGTTGGAGGTGTTGAGAGTGGATGAGCCCCCACAGAGACAGGCAGGGGTGAAGGTGGAGACGGTGGATGACCTGGTGGGAAAACTGAAGGAGGCAGGGACGATATAGAAGCTTTAGGAGCATAAGGAAGGGAGCACAGACCTTAGCAGACGGGTGAGTATCACTGTATTAAAACTATGTTATTTTAAACATTATACTAACGTCGATTAATAGTTCAATCTTGAAGTGATGTCTTAAACGGTCCTGTTTTTTCCAAACAAGCAAATCTTACATCAAGCTGGAAATGGGTGTCTGTGCTTGGGAAATAACTTATACGGTTAATGGATTATCAAAATAGTTTTTGGGGGTCATTTTATGTCTCGATACATTTCGAGCATGTGTATGTATACAGCAAATTTACCTCGTGATGAATAATATGATTGTTTGATGTTACATCCTTTTTTATCACCATCTGTTCATTGTAAAATGACTAATTAATTGCTTTGACATGGAATATTGTGTCTTGTGTTGACGGAAGCAAAACTAATTAAAAACTTTAATTGCATATCTTCTTCTTCTCTATCTTCTTGAATTACATATCTACATTCTCGTCTCTCCTTGCAGGACTCTCTAATGAATAACTGGACTGTGTTACATAAGTGCACCCAGAGGACTAGCTTATGTGTCGTCCTAATCCCTCTGCTTGAGACTGTGACTCCTGAGGACATGGGAAAGGAGGAGTGCTGAGAAACACTGTCCTGCAGCAGACCCAGACAACCCCAAATTCCTCATCTTGTCTTTTATGTGCAGTTTGACTTGTGTGATTCATCCGTATCACAGGTTTCTAATCTAACTTTAGAAGAGTGTCGCCTTTATGCAATAATTGAAACCCAGAAACCTTCCTGTCATTCATGCTTCACCCACTAACAGTAGCTTGGCTCAGCTGGTTAATCTTGAATATCTGTAGTAACACATGTTAAGTGGTGCAGTTTTTGTAAATGATTTATGTAAATATGGACCTAAACATGTTGAGATGATTATGTCCTCCAAGATGTCAAGTCTACTGGTAATTTGTATAGTCTGCAGTTGTAATTGGGTTTCAGGACTGCCAAGATGGTGTCTCTCAGTATGAGCGAGGGTAGATGACCATGAACCTGAATTTTACCGTAAGCGCCTCAATTCTCTGATTGTACAGAACATTACCATGACAATAAAGCAGCCAGTCTTTTTCATATCTAAATACATTTGTGGCTGTTATTTTGCTTTGAACTTTCAGTAACTATTCCCCGATCTAATGTGTGACAATACATAACAGCATGCATTCCCAGAGTTCCTCAGTAGATGTCACTATTGATATAACGGAGAGAAAAGTGACGAAAGGAGAAAATTCATCTCATTTTATTTCTCAATACATCTTTGCACAACATGCAAACACACTTGAAAATAGGTAACAAACTGTGTTTAAGGACTAAAAAGTTGGATATTCTCTATAGGAATGGTGGTGAGGCTAGAGGTGTTCTTATTATTTAACACCACGCCGTTCTATTCTGAACTTCCTCAATTTATACAGTTGAACTTTATCTCTCCTTGGGAGCCTCAGCAAAAACGCAAATAAAGGGAAGTGCCTACAAGACATGTAAGAAATAGAAACACATACACACATATGATTTAAAATCATATGAACCCCAGTATAATCCTAATTTTTATGACACAATATACATACATTTCAATGCAAAAGATTCATTTTAAAATATGGTTATGTTTTTGTTTTGGCTCTTCTGTATAGTTCGTCAAATGTCGTTTAGCGCCTCTCTGGTTCTCACCCTTGTTGTCATTTAGCAGGATCAGGTTCAGTTAACTTTTGTCACATTACTGGTTGTTAAGTTAACATGCTTTGGTAAGGGCACCAGCAAGATACTTAAAACACAGTACAGAACTGAACTGAAGTAAATCAACATAGATACTTCATCGTAGCACATATTTAAAGGGGCTACGTTATAAACTGCAATTGTGGAAAAAACAAACAAATAAGCAAAGTTACTCCAACATTGTCTTTGTCTATTCAGTTCCTGGCCTGCACCTGGCATGACCAGGGGTTCACCAAATTCCAAGTTCATTATTGCTCTCAAGTCTTCCCATAATGAGGTATGTGACCTTTGTCTTAGCCACAACAACAACTACAATAACAGTTATTTACAATAGACACAGTTTGCTACCCAGCCTCTTGGCTGGCTCATAGCTGTGAGATAAGACAAGATGTAAACTGTACTCACTTTTCTCAGAGGGAAATATAAACAGCAATAATACAACATAGTTAAAAGTTAAAGAGTGTGATGGATACATTTTGTCACAACAGAAATAAAACTGGCTTCTTAACAAAACATAAATTCAAACAGCTACTGTTACCTGAAGTTAAAGGAAGGGGAGTGGCCTCACGTGCACAATCAAGCCTTTGAGTGAACCTGAAGCAGGTGAACGACTCACTCAGGTGACAGCTCTAGCTCCAGAGCGCACAGGAGGAGAACACAGGCGTGTCAGTCACTGCTGTCCAAGACGCCAAAGACATTTCATCTTCATTTCTTGTGTTTTCATGTGAATTCTCCGTCTGTCCTGTTTTATTAACATGACGTGGCTGGGTGAATTTAGGATACTGGCAGTTTTACTTGTCTTTACTTTTCAAGGTAAGAATCAAACTAAACTCCAGTTTACCAGCTTGACATTTCTTTACCTTGCTTGTTCCTAGTTAATTTATATTATTATTATTTTTATGATTATCTGTTTGATTTGCGTGCCTGATGCTCACTTTTGTTTAGGATTCATTTCCTCTTTATACTAATTCCATGACACCACACTTACAGGTGCAGACTGTGAACTGGTGGTTTCTCCTGTTGGTCCTACTCAGGTGAAGGCTCTGGCTGGCAGCAATGTAACTCTGGTTGTGTCCTTCAGTGGTGCCTCTGACCCAGCCCTTACCTGGTTTATGAGAGGATTTCCTGTCGTCACTTGGGCTATCAACTCTCTTGATTCCCCACGTATTGCTGAAAACAGCCAGGACGTGCTGAAGCTTGAGCAAAGTGGATCCCTTACCTTTGTTAATGTGTTGCTTAACTATACCAGTAACTACACCATTGAAATGACAAAGGCAGGACTGGGAACAGCCTCAACCTCTTTCAATCTGACAGTATACGGTGAGTACCTGGCTGAGCTCTGATTTTGAAGATCTTTAGTATCTTTTAATCTCCAGTTTCCTCATGTGAATGTGGACTGCAAATAAGATTTGACTCAAGCCACACATGTCCCACAAAATTTTTAGTATGTTGCCTTAATTATTGACTGTACATACAATCTAAAATACATGAAATATATATTTAAGGCAGCAGGGTGGAGGAGGGTGACTGGTGACCTAGCTTCAATCCAGAAAGTTTCAGAGTTGTTTATCTCTCTCTAATGCATCCTAGATTAGCTGTTTTAGTGAGATATTGCAGTGTCGTTTTGTGCTTTGGCTTAAATACTTCATGCACCTATTCCACCATCTCTTTATGTTTTCTTTCACAGAAAAATTCCTGAATGTGAGTCTGAGAGCTGAGCCTAATCTTGTCAAAGAGGGAACTGGTCAACTGACCCTGATTTACAACATGAAGCATGGAGTGGTGGAGCAACAGATGTGGTTCTTCAATGACAAAGCGATCAATACGAACTCACACTATTTGATTGCGAAACAGAGCCTTGTGATCAACAAGCCAAATCGAAACGACACAGGACTGTACAGAGTGTCTCTGACGAACCCCTTCAGCACTGTGACAACCTCCATTCACGTCACTGTGCTGTGTAAGATTATTGACTTTAACTGGATGGGAGATGTCTTTCTAAAACTCCTGTCTCTGTTTGTATCCCCTCACACTGTGTTCGCTGTGATCTGTTTATAGATGGACCAGAGAACCCCAAACTTGAGGCCCAGCCAGCTAAGCCTTTCTACGTGGCAGGAACCTCTCTGAACCTCTCATGCCAGGCTGAGGGATCACCGGAGCCAACTGTTGAGTGGGTCTTTGGTGGTGGGACCCTTTCCCAGAAAAGAGTCCTAAATCTAATAAATGTACAGACCAATCAAACGGGCAATTATACATGCATTCTTCTCAATAATTTGACGGGAGAACAATGGAGAAAAAGCATTCCTATAAAGATTTATGGTATGTGAAGAGTTTTATCTTTGATATACAGTAATTTGTCTTGAATTTTTCTCAATAAGTCTTAATGAACACATCTGTTCTTTAAGAGAGCTATAAGAAATCTATTATAAACCTACTGAATAAAGGTATAACACTAAAATTGGAACAACTTTGCCTAGACCTTAAAAAGTTTTTGTACATACACACATAAGGCATAAAACATACATAATGTATGGTTCTCACGGGACATGTTTTGTTTAAATAATGAATGAATTTCACTATAATAATTGATGATTAATTTCCTCTTTGGGACAGAGATGCCATTGGGCAACCCCAAATGCTCTGTGCATGCGCTGAGTAACGTCACTCTGCAGTACCACTGTTTGTGGTCGGGGGGTAACCCACAGGCCCAGCTTTCCTTCCCAGCACTAAGCAACACCAGCAGTGGAGCAGGGACCTTCAGCCTGGCTGTCACTGCCTCAAGTAACCTCAACGGGAAAACTGTCATATGCATGGCAGGCCACCCGATTCAAGAGAATAAGTGCAATATTACGGCAAGTAAGTTTCAGATAAAAAAATTGCATAATTTCCATGAGTGACTTTAGTAGCCAAACAAGATTCTTTATTTTCTCCAGGTAGTCCAATGAAGTTCCTGCCACTTGTGAGAGCCACAGTTCCCCTTCAGGGAAAAATAGTGGTCACCATTGAGTGTTTCACTAAGGCCTCGCCTACGGCTGTGGTGTCATGGTCCAAAGGCAGTGAAAGTGTCACCAATGGGACAACATACCAGATCAGCGATGACACCACACAGCTTGAGATTCAGGATTACAATGTCGACTACTTTCTTAACCAAAGCTACGCTTGCACCTGCAGCAACCCACTGGGCAGCCAGAGAAGGCAAATTCAGCTTATAGGTATGGCATTGCTGCTCTTGGTTTATTGGTCACCTGCCACCATTAATCACAGGCAGCACGTAACAAGATATTTAGAGAATTTAAGGATAATTTAAATTCTAAACGACCAACTATTTAGATAATTGGTTCCATCAATTTTTATATACCAAAAAATGTTGCTTGTTTTGGGTTCTCAGATGTAAGGATTTCCTTCCTGTCTTTGTTATGTATTAGTAATGTATATATATATATATATATATATATATATATATGGCTTTTGGGCGCCTGCTTGGACAAAACTATCCAAATGCCACCTTCGTCTTTGTCAAACTTTGGATTCATTAATTAAGAAAAAAAATCACAATAAAATAGACAATAAAAGCCTTACTTCAGAGTGAGCGCTTTTACTTTTGATATTAACTCACGTTTTTCTCCTCTCACTTTCATGTTTAATATGAAATGCTGAAAGAGTTTAATCGTAACATCATATTTTGACATTGTTAATATTTAATTAAAAGATATGCTTATTTCTTCGACCACAGCCGTGCAGTACAGTGCAGTGATTATCTGTAAGGATTCTGTTGCCTTCAGCTTCTAAAGTTGAGTACTAATAGCATTACCAGAGTAAAGGAAACAATGGGCCCTTACACAGAAAGCTAAGTAATACCTGAGGTTACTCTTTCCTTTTAAACAAAGCTCTCTAGTCTTGATATATCCTCACCCCCTCCCTGCCTTCTCTTACTCTCCCCCTTGCTCACAATCCCTCTCTTTCCAGGACCGTTGATCTCAGATTTCCGTTGGCACCGTAATGAAGCTAGAACCGTTGTCACATTGACCTGGGAGGTCCCATCTATGTCTGTTGTTACAGGTAACACAGTAATTAACTCTGGGAAGCAGTGGGTTGATTTGTTTTCACAAGACTATCTTTTAAACATCACACACGAAGCCAGATTTCTTGTTTTGAATTTGTACGTTTCAGCAGAATTCCCCGGGAAGAATGCTGACGCAGTGTTGCAAACACAAACTCAATATAGAAGATAGGGGTGTAAATATTGTGTAATGTGTAGAAGCCTCTAGCTGAGCAGTGCTGTGTTTTGGGAAAACATATTACAGAGCAAATGTCAGTTTTTGTTATGTCTCCTTCTGTCAGTTTCTGTGTAGCAATAAGATTTTCTTAATCATACAAACCTGTCACATTGATCAGTGAAATCTTTATCTGGTATCGCTATATGGTTTGGCGATTGATCACCTTTGACCTTGGCATCATCCAAAACAGAACTGCATGTGCTTTTGCAAAGGTTTTGCCATCCAGATGAAAGGACCAGATATCCTAAGCAAAAATCACGATGGCACCCAAAAACAAAGCAGCAAAGACGGATTTAACACCATCAAGGACGAACCTGGCCATGTCAGAAGTGTGGACATCTTTCCCCTCGATCCTAAGTTGACGTATAGGTTTAGGGTTATCCCCAAAGCTCGACTGACTGAAGGAAAGCCATCAGAGGTCCACAGAGTTGGTCCAGGTATGTCAAAGTCTTTACAGATTATCATTACGTTTCTTATCACACTGTAAATTGATGGTTCTACGGTAGTAAAATCATTGCTTACTGTTTGTCCTGGTGATGCTAGATCTCGGGCTGAGCGGCCCTGCTATTGCTGGCATTGCAGCTGGAATTCCCTGCAGCATTCTCTTCCTATGCCTGCTGGGAGGCGTCATCTACTTGTGTTTCTCTTGGAACAAGAACAAAAGTATGTCAAGTATTAGCTTATTGAGCACCAAAAGTCATTACACATGGTGACGTATTTTCTTTACATTCTGTTTTTCTGTGTTTTATAGGTTGGCAGACAAGATATCCTGTGCCCAGAGCAGTTGAGAAGGTGGGAATCACTTAACTCTATCGCTCTTCACACTATGAATGTTGATTTATCTGTGCAGCTCGGTGCCAACAGATTAGTTGATGGGCAGCTTGTTGGGTGTAAAATCTTTACATACATCTTTACATCTCTAATACATACTGTATTTGGTGCATGATATTTAAAGGACCAGTATGTAGGTTTAGTGGCATCAAGCAGTGTCGTTTGCATCCCCCTCACCTCATCTCACCTCTCCTCTCCTTCTTAGCTTGAAGGAGAAACTACAGTGGCCATGAATGTGTAAAAAAACAAACGAAAGGTCCTATCTAGAGCCAGTGTTTACTGATACCCATCTGTGCCATAGTCTGTAAATAGAGCCACAAGCTTGATTGGTTGTTTTAGCTTTTTTTCCTTGTCACTTACAGGTAATAACGATCCAAACAGAAACAACTCCTCATAACCTGATGACAGGAGGGCTGAAGGCTCCCCCTGATTACAACAGATTACACCAGGTAGCCTTTTTTTTTTTTTTTTTTTTTTTTTAAATCAGACATATCTAAGTGAAGACAGATCTTTTTTTTGATTTACATAAGGAAATGAACTGGTCTTGTTTTCTTTCAGACTCCTTCTGAAAGATCAATGGCTCTCCCCACCTTTGTCCCCGCTCCACCTGTCAGAGTTGCTACAACTGTCTAAACTCCAAAATTTGCTTTGCTGTGTATAATATTAATTGTGTAATGCTTGCTATATTTTTTATGTGTTTTATATTAATGAGATTTTTTTAAATATATATTTTTAATCATTATTGTAACTAAACTAAGATTTGGGGAATTTTATATTTCCTTTAAGACTCAACTGTAACATAAAACCGTTCTATTTATTATAGTGCACACTTGCACAAAACTTCCTTTGTTCGGCTTTCATGATGCATGACATATTATGACATTGTTCAATGTAATATATTTTCTTGCATTTTTTTCTTTACATTTTACTCTATCAAATGTAAACAGACAAATTAACAGTTCATGTCAGTTACATTGTCTCTCAGGGTCTTTATAAACAGATACAAAGAAGAAGTACTTTATATTTGTTAAACTGCAACCATGTTCATTATTTATACATGGTAAATGACCAAAGCAATTATTTAAAATTGGTTTACATTCTACCAAACGACAAATGGTTTCATCATGAAATTGTACATATATAAATACTGCATATTTATTGTTATTTTTAAGTTGTTGTCCTGTCATCTTTCATAAGCCACAGTTCGTTTCCTTTATATACTATGTGTTCTAATAAAGAAATTCACCAGATTGCACCCAGTTCATTTCTGGCATACTGTGCCCACTCTACATACATACTTCAACAAGCAACAGTTAAAAGACACTGATTAGGATGGAAATTTCTTTTTCTTTCCACAACACTGAACATGACTTGGCAGAAATAAAGAGCCTATGTAGCGAGTACTCAAGTTTGTGCTGTGTGAGACAAAGTGACAGGAATGATAAGGACAACACGGGAAAAAAAAAAAAAAAGTTCAAATCCATTATGAGTTCAGCTCAGAGTATAATTTTTATAATTCATTGTTGGGATATTTTTAGATTTATGTTTATGCATCCTCATAGAAACAGAAATGACAATGAGTTTCCCAGAGGGCTGTAACTCTCTTTGTCATTCAAGATTTTCTCTCCCAGCATATTAAGGTCTTGAACGTAAGTTTACTATTTTAAAGCTGCACATACTCTGTGACAGTGATCTGCTGCTGTGTGTGGGTTCAGCCTGGTCATGAATGGGGTATAATGAGATAAAGCATTTTCACTTCAGGATCTGTTTTGTTTCCTTCAGGGACATGTGCTCATACTGTGTCTCACACCGCATGCCTTCATTCTCCTCTTTTATTTTCATGCTTTTGATGAGCTGCTTTCATTTCTGGTGATGTTGTAGGTGACACGTGGGAGTTACCTGCAGAGCCAGGTATCACATCTGACAGGGTCTTGTTGGATCACCTTGTTCTTTAACCCACCCAAATGCACACAGCTTCCTCCTGTTACAAGCTGCATTCCAAGTTTCTTTCACATTACCTATTTATCTACAGCATGAAAACACAACTCAGAGGTAGAAGAGGCTTTTTGAGGTAGAGCTGAACTGTTTGGTTATAATTCCCAGGAACAAAGACAGCACAACAGAAAGAATGAGGATCCCATTTACATTTTCTTTCTGATGGTGGTAGCACCTCTATGTAACAGCTATCAAAGAGCAAACCTGCTGGCATAAAAAGGAAGACATGAATATATGATTTTATGAAATCCCTTTAACATACATGTCTATTTTTAAAAAAATTAAAAACAGTTGGGATACTCAGTCAGTCAGGAGTCATAGAACAACACATAGCAGGAAGACGACAGCGCTTCTCTTCTTTCAACATTAACATTTGTTGCCCGAGTGGAGGATCGTGTGAAAAGTGGTGAGCTTAAAGATCAGATCACACTGGGTGAACACCTGTGAAACAGTGCTGGAGAGCTGTGAATGATACATGCACTATCTCTAATGCAGACAAGTCTCCTCTGTTGTGAGGGAGACACATTCAAATAGTTGTCAGATGTTTCCATCATGGTGACCTGATGTGTTTTTTTTAAACATATGGTTAGCAAATGGTGCTGTGGAGCACTAATCCATCCTATCACATTAAGATTTTGAACAATTATTCAGACAATGAAGAAGTGAACTGAGTTGGAAATACTTAATAATCACAGTGGAGTCTGTGTGTGTGGGATGTCTATTTTCTGTTTCATTTCTGTTTCTGTAATTTAACTCTTAGTAGTTTACCAATTATAATTAAATGAAAAGAAGTCAACATCATCAAAAGGCTTCATTATTCTCTGCTACAAATGATGCAGAGTAGCCCCACAAAAAGGAAATTAAAAACACAGGACAGCAACCAGAAACTTGCTATAAGTGATTATGTCTTATAATGCAAGAATTAACGCTATAGACAACAACTCAATGTGAAAAAGGTTAATTAATTTACGCTCTCTGGGGCTCTGCCAGATTTGTCTGCAGTATTTGTCTTGGATCCTTATCAGTTGCTAGAGTTCAGCCTACATTTGAGGAAGTGTGTGTGCCTGATCATGAAATGGAGGAAGTCTGCACAGAAAGATATATATGCTGACAAACTCCTGTTTAAGTTATTTTCTGCAAACACGATAATGAAGGGTGGATCTCTCACTGCTCTTAGCCAGAGTGCACAAATCATCATTTCCAGTATCCTGAGAACCCAGTAAACACGCTCTTACACTGTACTGAATAAATGTATTAGCGAACGCTCAGGGAGCGGCCAACAGTGCCGAGTGTGAATACACCCTAAATATGACTTACAAGAGGTTACGTTTGTGGCCTGTTTTCACATTCAGAGGCAGCAGTGTTTGTATTAGTTTCATGTTACAATACAGGAGATGTTCTAACTCAGACATGATAACCATTTTGACCAAATGCAACTCTTTCTATCATGTTGGGGACATGGTTCACAAGTCTGCAAGTTCCATTCATCTGAGGTTAGATGCACCAACCTTAGTAAGCCTCTTCTTCAGTATCCTCTCCCAGAGGAAACATGTTTAACTACAGGTATGACAGAGCATATACTCTGTTTATACAACAGAAAGATGGTCAGCATGAAGAAAACCTGCTGTTGCACCATTAGGTTATCTGTCTTTAGAAAGATACTGATGTACCAACATTTTGTTATGTTGTTAGCGTATCTCATCCTGTCAGTGTTTCGCATTGTGCAGATGGTGATCTGTGGCAACAGTTCTCAGAAGCAAACAGAAGTCCTGGTACGAAAGTAGAGCAAAAGCACTGCCGAGACATGGTCAGCAGAAACACAAGAGAGACACAAGAAGACTCCACCTAAAAACAAACAAAACAAAACAATATCTGCTTAAGTATACTTTATAATAAGCATATACTTACCGCTTTACCTTGCTGTCAGACAGCCCTTTGCCAATGCCTTAAATGTAGAACTTACTTCACACAACAATGAAGCCCAACTGCAGGCACACACAGCATGGATCTGAGGGCAGTGTAACTTAAACACTTGAATCCCCCATCTTCAATGCTTTTGAGGTTGTTGTATTGCTTACTAGTTGCTAACAGAGATCAGCAAAGCGACATCAAGCACCTATAAATTCTTGAATTTTTGATTTTATGCACCATTGTATCCATTTCTTTCTCTGTCTTATATGCCAAATGATCATAAACATTATAAGTTTTATGGTGGAGATCATCAGGTTGTGAGAGCAATGTTATCTAAATCACAATGTACTTTCTACACTATGAGCAATGAAATGACTTCTAAAATACAGTTTATGTTGAGTTAATGTTTTGCACCATCAACTGGTGCCATGGCAACCCATGTTTGAGTTTTTTTTTTTTGTTTTTTTATTTATCTAAAATAATCCATCTACCATAGCAGCTGCTGTCAAGTGTTTTGACAAAGTGTGCAAGATGTGTGAATTCAGTCTTGCAGGTCCGTAAATTTGCAGTGTTGTCTCTAGGTATTTTTTTCAGTATATATTTAACATGTAGTACGGAAGAAGTTTTTGCTGGCAGTGCAATGTTTCCATAATGTAACATTACATTTTCAGGGTGAACATGTATTACACTCATGCACCGTGTATGCATGCACTGAGTATTTTTTTTTTTTTTTAGCAGCTCTGGTCATGTGTTCACTGAAGCGTATGTGTCCCCTCGTGACCACACCCCAGCCCCACTGAAAGAAAGTGTACTTCAGCATGTTCCATTGACCACAGCAGTACCTGCAAGCCTCTGCACATCCACAGTTCCAATACCTAATATTAGAACAACAGACAACGACCGGTGCAGCGGCCTCATATCCCAAACCCTCCCCACCCCCACCCCAACTCCATCCATCTCCTCCTGACCCCAAAAATACACCCATGTAGTTCAGCTGCGGAAAGAGTCACGTGGCTCTTGGCCCACCAGCTCAAGTGCATTTGTTCTGTCCTGATTGTTTTAAAGGATTTTGCCTCATCAACAGAAAAGTGGGAGGGGATAATCCTTGGAATTCAGCCTAGGGCTTCCTCTGACGTCATTACCCTGGTTTGCACTCTTCTCACTCTTCCTGGGGAAAGGCTGATACTTAAGAGGGTTAATTTATCCTGAGGAATTCAGGTAAGATGATAACAGGCCTTTTGTTAACTGCTGATGCCATTTAGATGGTGAGAATTGGGTGTACAAAATAAGAAAAAGTAGAATGAATATCATGGCATGCTAACCAATGAGTGTGAGTATGCCACAGCTTGGCTGAGAGGGCCTTCACCATGTGATAGTAACAAGCCCTGAAGATTGTAGCTCACATCATTTAGATGCAATGTACCTGTTTTGTATAAATGTAAGATTTCATGGCAAACTTGAGCTTCAAAACGTACCTGGTTTCATATGCACAGATAAATCTTTGATGTTCAGTTGTTCCGCCCATGAGTGTGTTTTGATGCACATATTCCTGATTGACCTGGCTGATACTGAAGGACATGTTATGCCTTAAAATGCTGATTCACGTATTTATTTGTTCGTATCAATTTGTTGTCATAAAAGCAGATTAGGTAATTTCCAGTCTGTGCAGCTACATAGATAGGAGAGCAGTGTAAACCCTGTTATTATAGGGTCATCTTTGAGATCTTGGACTAATTCATTTTAAAGCTACTGACATTGTTCTCATTTAAATGTTCAATATTTAATTTAAGGCTAATTTGTATCAGCCATCACTTTCTCCATCACAGCATTGTAAGTCATGTGTGAATTCAAGGTGGCATTTTCATGGTTATTTTCTGATTCAAAGTTTGTGTGGTTTGACAAGGAAGGTACATAATTGTGCCTTGTCATGGTGAGTAGCATAACAACATGTTCAAACAGAGAGAGAGTGAGAGCAGATGCTACAGGAGCTGGACTGTATTGTGGTTGATATGATTACTTTATAAGTAGCAAACTCTCATAATGAATTTCTCTGCTTTGTGGTTATTATAGCTAACTGTATTCATATAAACATAGTTGTAACATCATTCATGTTGGCTAAAGCTGCATGTGGTATTTGAATGAGGGACTGCAAATGTTTGCCAACTCAAAAAGTCTACAAGAAAGGGTCACCTCTGTCTTTGAGAAGATGTAGTGTTATAAATTCAACACTGCTGCCAGGTAGGTAATGGTTAGTAATGGTTAGAGAAAACAGTCTCAGGAAGAATGTTAGTCCTGCTGTGCAAATCTAAATGGGAAATGTAAATTAATGTTGTCTCATCAACAGATGCTTAAACTGTGACCTTAACTGTAAGCTCAGAGATAAGCCCTCCTCATTTTCACTCAGACAATGCCCGCCAGTGTCACAGCAGACTGTTTCTTGCACCTCCCATGCATACAATCTTTTTCCCTGTTTCTGCCTCCAGGCCATTCATGTTTTCTCTTATTACATCCACTACTGAATAAACACCGACAAACACTGTTATCTTTTTTCATGCAATTTCACCTGCACCACTGACTGCCATCTCCTTTTCTTTGCACAGTGCATAAAGCATTAACCACTGTCAGATATTAAAGTCACCATGATGGGCCAGCTTCATGGGAGGGGGCCTATTTTGTGCCATCGTGGGGAACATCCTGTTGGTGGTCTCCACAGCCACAGACTACTGGATGCAGTACCGTCTGTCTGGCAGCTTTGCCCATCAGGGCCTGTGGAGGTACTGCATGTCTGGCAAGTGCTACATGCAGACTGACAGCATTGGTAAGTGGGAAAATATCTTCTTGGATCCTTAAAAAAATCCATTGGGTCTCCCTGAGGCACAGAAACTTCTCGAATACACTGGTTTAGCTACAATAGCTAAGTAATTTAGGTGACTCATAGAGAATGAAACGCCATCGGCTAGAATGACAGTAGAAGTCTACTGTATATAAGCACAGCAGTGCTTTGAGCTAAATGTGCCAGTGCTAATGTTTAAAGATATGATCTGTCTACTATTTTAGTAAAATATGTTAGCATGCTAGAGGTACAATTTAGGCAGATGGGTGTGATAATAGTTGTACAGGACATTTATCCCTAAACCAAAGTATTAGACATCAAGCTTATTACCATTAATGAACCAAATTTAATGACAGTTCATTTGATAGTTGTTCAGGCATTTCACTCAAAACCAAATATTTTGACCTCATGGTGATACAAGAGAAAAGGTCAGGGGATCAGCAAAGTTGTTACATTACAGGAATCATAAATTTCTGAAGAAAGTTTTATGGCAACGGACCAACTAACAGACCAACACTGCCATCCTAGTCAAATATGATGAAATTCTGGAATACAGAATACACAATATATACAATGCTGTCACATAGTCTGAAAAATAGTAAAGGAACTCCACCTCCACTGACACTCCACCTGGAACTAATTCAGTAGTCTGCCCAAGTTCAAGTTCAAGTTCAAGTTCAAAAGTAGGACAAAATGTTTGAGTCTGTTCAAGGGTCAGGAAAAAATATTAGGACATTTTCTAGGATATTGAGAACAATTTGGGATAATGCTGTTCATCAAATTAAGGGTTTTTATGATTCTTTATTTATTTTCCCCGCATTATCTTTAAAGTATGCTATTTCCCTTGTTTTATCTCTCCTCAGCCTACTGGAATGCCACTCGTGCTTTCATGATCCTCTCTGCCATGTCATGCTTTGCTGGCATCATCGCAGGAATCCTCTCCTTTGCCCACTTCTCTGCTTTTGAGAGAGGTTCAACCGCCTCATTTGCTGCTGGGATCATGTTTCACTCAAGTAAGTCATGGCCACAGAAACCACATAGTGTACACATTAATTCGATATGAATGCCAATGGCAGTCATTTTACAATGTGTCCAGTCCTCAACCAACCAGGCCTTCCATAAAAACTTTGTAAACTGAGATAACATTCATAATGGATATTGATTTTAATATGTATCAACGTCTGTCCATCATCCCAGCTCTTTGTTCGTTTGCAATGGCCATTTACACCGAGGACAGTGAACTTCCTGGGCAAGCTTTTGGTGACTGGCGCTTTCCTCTTGGTCCTTACATACTAGGCTGGTGGCACTGCTCATGACCTTCTTTGGTAGGTTTGTTCAACAAAGGAGGCAGTAGAATTCAGTGTAATTACTCTATTTTGCTGAAGAAAACAAAAGTTGTAAACAACATTACAAATTCTCATAACAGCCCCACAGTTCTTGAAAATCATGCAAAATCACTATGCAGGTCATGCATTCATTTTTCTATAATTTTATTTACACTGCCTCAAGTTTCAACTGAGTAAGGACAGTCTCATTAGGTTTCCGCACATGAAAAAAAAATGCACACATTTGATTTATATACACCAGATAACTAGATAATATGTTTCATCAGAAAGATTCTTCTCAGCACAATTATTTCTAACCATTATCTTGCACTTTGACTTTTCTATAGAGTGCCTTACCTCTTTACAACTGAACTATGTTTTTTTCTTTTGCAGGTATATTCTACATGTGTGCCTACAGAATGCATGAGTGCAGAAGAAGAGTGGCTGTCTAATGCTAAATAAACAGGAAATAATAAAAATATGAGTAAAAATTAACATTTTCCATTCGAAAATAGAGAATTTAATGTAAAATAATAAAGTTTGAACTTGAAAGTTTTGCATTTGCAACTAAATGTGTCTTGGTTGTCTTTTATCTACAGCCATTATCTACAACAGTTTGTAGGTGGAAAGTAAGCCTGTCTCTAGAGCAGGATGTGATTGACTGCTAACATGATAATTTGTTACTGAGTAACAGACACAGAAATTATTACCAGTAAAAGCTGTTTTAGAAATGAACTGTTAAAGCAACCTGTGCAGCATTACAAATTCTGTTATAATGTCAATAACATACAGTACATATGCTCTTAGCCAGAGCTTGTCCCCTGCCTTTGTACTCTGAATTATTAAGGCCCACGCTTCCTGAAATGGACTTTTCACTAGTGCAGTGGAAAGCAGAGGAGGTGTAGGAAGATTTTTGATGGACTGGGGCAGACAGGTGTTGAAGTGCATTTGGAACAGCAGCGTGAAAATTACCTTTGGGCTTTCACCTTGAAGTATCCCAGTAAATGAGAGGTGTTGTATGGTACCACACAAATGAGAAACACAGCTAGAGTTCCCAAGGCCATGCCGATTGCCTTCTGCTTCTGCATCCGGGTTATCCGGGTCGGCTGGTACAGGATCAAGAGATGCAAAGGCAGGTAGCAGTAAACACAAATTAGAAGAGGTATGGGAGGCAGAGCACAAAGAAAAACTCAAACGCATTGGTAGGGAGGATTCCAACTGCTTTTCAGTGAAGTCTTCTCATAGCACACACAGTGGAGTTTTCACTCTGCAGTGATGTGGGTGGTGCTGGGTAATGAAACAATACTGCAGTGTGCTGCTGAGATTAACCAACAATAGCACTGATAACTATCGCATACACAGGCTTGCAGTTGATGATAGTGGATGGGAAAACAACACCATTGAATAATACACTGACAGCCATCAGTAACAAAGAGCTAGTAGATTGGGGAGAAGAAGGTGAAGGAGGCGAAGGAGCACAGGATCTTGGGCAAAGTCCATATCATGCCTGATGTCAGCCTCATGCATCTTGAGAGGAAGGGATGATCAAAAAGAGCAGGTCAGAGATGGTCAGATTGAGTAGCAGGATGTCTGTCGAAGTGGCTTGGAGTGGATCTAACACTGGGAAGGCGAGAGCCAGGAGGCTGGTTACAGGCCAATCAGGAATGAAATGTGATGTAAACCGAGAGGAGGACTCACTCTCACCACTGTCCCCATTATGGCCCTAAACCAAAGGAGAAACACACCATTAAAATTAGTTGTGATGAATGTAATATGCATAATATGATCATTTGATGATGAATATGTATTGAACATAATATGATCCAAATAAGAAATTGTCAGTTTTTTTTCTAATACCTAATGAGCAGAGATTATAAGGCAATATAAATGTGCTTTGAGCACACAGATAATCTGACTGCGATGTAAAATGTAAATCACATGAACCTATTGTGCCAATATATATAGATACCCAAATCAGCATCTTTAGTTTTACTTAGCAATCTCATAGATATTGGTAAAGATGCAATTTTAATAAATAAGCCATGTGTGTTGTCATAAGTCATATGTTGATTGATAAAGTAAGGCATATTTACAGTACCTAGAAGATGTTTTCGAGGTTGCCTAAAAAAAAAAAAAAAAAGAAACTTTAGTTTCTGTGTTGTTTGCCTTGCTGCGCCTCTTTCTTCAAAGACATCCAGAATGTGTGGAGTTCAAAGATGAGCTGATGTAATAACCCGAAACTGCAAGTCATATTCAAGCCCTATATCACCCACTTCTCTTCTCATCCTATACTGAGCAGCAAGCACACAACAGTTGGTTAATATTAACTAAAATGCAAAACTGAAGCTCATGTTGACTTTTATATTGAGTATGTTAATAAAGGGACCTCCTATCACTGCTGGAAAGATCTTGGAACATGATTAATAAGGTTTCACCACTGAGCCACAAGCTCACGCTTCATGTTTTTATTCAAACTTAGTTTTTACACTACAAGTTCAGAGAATTCATCCCTCTCAGATAAATAATGTTTTGGGGTTTTAATTTGCATCATCCTTTCTGAGTTCAAGTCCATGTGTATCATTTACATGGTTTCAGATTGCATAGAGTATGGTAGCCTTTATTCTGTAGTAGATCTCAGAGCCAGGTTCCTGAGAATATTTAGAATATTGCTTTCCTTCCTGTCAGCACTATTTACATAAGTACCAGTAAACAGTGCAAAGAGGAAATAAACATGGGACTCTCCAGTAGTGTTTAATCTGCCACAGGCACTACTATATATGTACAGTAATTTGAGTTATTTTTTTAATGAAGTCAATATGAATGATATGTTCGTTGTTAAGTATTTATACAACTAGCCATCCTTAAGTTTGATGAAACAGTATGGAAGGAAACCATGCAATACCCGCTCTTTGTCATTACAACAATTTTAATTTGTACTAGGAACTTCTGTAGTATGGAGCCTACTGTGTGAAAGCAGAAACTTTTTCCGACTTTGGCTCAGGAGATAGAGCGGATATCTGCTTTACCAGCAACACAGCAAGATGTGGCATTCACTTTTATGAATACCCCCTGTATTTTCTTTTTTATAGAACCTATATTTTTCTACAGTTTTAGCATTGTATTTGTATTTTATTGTGGTTTGTCTTATATGTCTAGCACCTCGCTGTAGCCTCATGTAATTTCAAGAAGTACAGTATGTCTGTTGTACAATGACAATAAAGTTTTGATTCTATTCTACCATATTCACTGTTTAGTAAGTATGTTTGCATGCCGTGTCAGCGCTTTGGTTGGCATCATTACAGGAATTCTCTTTTTCTGCTTTAGAGGTTCAATTACCTTGGCTGCTGGTCATGTTCTTGTTTCAAGTAAGTCATAAATACAGTAAACACATAGTGACATATTAATCTGATATGAATGGGAGCCATTGACAATCATTTTGCATACATTACGCACATCCTAAAGAAAAGTTGACCAGGCCTGCTATAGAAACTTTGTAAACTGAGATAACATCCATAATGTATATTGATTTTAATATGTATCAACATCTACTCATTGTGTCAGCTCTTCTTGTTCTGCTTCTTGCAATGGCTTTCATTTACAGCGGAGGACATCTATCTTGCTGATAGTAAACAAAATAAGTTCCATACTGAACAAAAAAGAGATAATATTCTACCCTCTAAATAGTTCTGTCAATTCTTCAATCAAATCACCATGCTGTCTGTGATTTCACTTTTTTAAAACATTTTATTTACCCTTATTATGAGTTAGTACAGTCTCATCACATTTACACCATGTAGAGAATGCATTACAAACATATATGTTAGAACTCACACAACACTCAAGATTTATAAATACCACTAACTAGAAAATATAAGTCTGAAAATATGTTTTGAACTTGACTTATCTCTAGAAATGATCATACTCTGTAAAGCTGACGATGTTTTGTTTGGCAGATATTGTGCTCACAAAATGTGCATGAATGCAGAATAAACTAAAATAAATAGGAAATAATGTCACAAGTGCAAAATAACATTTCCCATTTAAAAAGTAGTTTTCATAAATTAACTGTTAAAGTTAACCTGCAGCATTACACACATTCTGTTATAATGTCAATAACATACAGTACATACAATATTAAAAGCTGGATATGGACATGGCTTATAGTGAGTTTATTTGCTCTAGCCAGAGCTTGGTCTCTGCCTTTGTACTCCTGAATCAATATGCCCGACGCTTCCTGAAAATGGACTTTTCACTCAGTGCAGTGGAAAGCAGAGGAGGAAAAGTAGAAGATGATGGGATCGGGACACAGTGTTGAAGGCACTTAACAGCAAGGTGTAGTGCCTCCATTTTGGGCTTTCACCTTGGAAAGTAACCCACCAAATGAGAGATGCTGAATGGCACCACACAAATGAGAAACATAAGGCAGAGTTCCTGGCGCCATGCCGATTGCCTGCTTCTGCATCCGGGTATCTGGGGTCGGCTGTACAGGATCAAGATGCAGCGCAGGTAGCAGTAAACACAAATTAGAAGAGGTATGAGGCAGAGTACAAAGAAAGCCTCCAAACGTATTTCGTTGGCAGGAGGATCTCCAACTGCTTTTCAGTGAAGTCTCATAGCACACAGTGGAGTTTTTAATCTGCACTGATGGGTGGTGCTGGGAAATGAAACAATACTGCAGTGTGCTGCTGAGATTAGCAAAATAATAGCACTGATAACTATCGCATACACAGGTTTCTGCAGCTGATGATAAGTGATGGGAAAAGCGACACCAATATAGCGAACTACACTGACTGCCATCAGTAACAAAGAGCTGGTGACTGTGTGGAGAAGAAGATGAAGGAGGCGTAAGGAGCACAGATCTTGGCAAAGTCCATATCATGCCTGAGTCACCATGCATCTTGGAGAGTGAAGGACGATCAAAAAGAGCAGGTCAGAGATGGTCAGATTGAGTAGCAGGGATGTCTGTCAGAAGTGGCTTGGAGGATCTTAACACTGAAGGCATAGAGAGTCAGAGGTTGGTTGGCAGGCCTATCAGGAATGAAATGATGTAAACCGAGAGGATGACCTCAGTCCTCACCACTGTCTCCATTATATTCTAAACCAAAGGAGAAAACACACCATCTCAACATGTATGCAGTAACAGACACAAAAATATTACTTTCTATTTTGTTATCAGTTGTGATGATTGATCTAAATTAAGTCTTCATGTGTCCAAATAAAAAAATAATCATATTGTTTCTAATGATAGAGATTATACAGAATATAAATGAACAAGCACATAATATTAACGTAGTCAGTCAGGTAAGTGCAAACTGCATGGTTGTCCCATCACCAAAAACAACTCAAATTTGCCATCATTCCCAACAACAAATTGATTAAGGTATTAACGACAGCTAATACTTTCGTAGATATGAAATCAATATCTTTAGGTTTTACACAGCACGTAACACGTTAATGACAAATACGGTTTGTTCATACCCAGCTTCCAAACATCAGATTTCAACAGCAAAAAAAAAAAAAAAAAAATGTTTGTATTAATATGGTGAGCATATTTACCTACCTAGAAGCAGATGTTTTCAAAAATGTTAAGGCTTTAAAAAAGACAAACTAAAGCTCTATGTTGTTTGCCTTATCTCAACATGAATAATGTTGCATAACTTGCAAATTCCAAGATGAGTTAAGTCATATTTGGATTCTAATACCCACTTCAACTCATCAGACACTTATCGAGCACGTTAACAGTCGGTTAATATTAACAAAATGCAAAACCGAAGGTTGTTGACCCTACATTGAGTATGTTAATAAAAGCAAGTACATCCTCCCACTCAATCAAAATATCTTGAACATAAGGTTTCACTTCACCACATGAGCCTGTGTTCATGTTTTTTATTCAAACTTAAGCCTACACTACAAGTTCAGAGAATTCATCCTCTCAGATAAATAATGTTTTCAGTTTAATTCTGCGTGAATCTTTTTCTGAGTTCAAGTCCAGTGTGGTATCATTACATGGTTTCAGATTGCAAAGCAGAGTATGGTAGCCTTTATTCTGTAGTAGATCTGTTTTCAGGTTCCTGGAGAATATTTAGAATATTGGTTTCCTTCCTGTCAGCACTATTTACATAAGCACCAGTAAACAGTGCAGCAGGAAATAAACATGGGACTCTCCAGTAGTGTTTAATCTGCCACAGGCACTACTATACATGTAATTTGCTATTTTTTACCGAATAATATGAATGATATGGTGTTCATGTTAAATATTTATACAACTAGCCATTCTTAAGTCTGATGAAACAGTATGGAAGGAAACCATGCAATACCCACTCTTAATATTACAACAATTAATTTGTACTAGGAACTTCTGTAGTACGGAGCCTACTGTGTGAAAGCAGAAACTTTTTCTGACTGTGACTCAGGAGGTAGAGCGGATATCTGCTTTACCATGTCCACCATTTTAGTAGCATGTTTGCATGCCATGTCATGCTTTACTATATCATTACAGGAATTCTCTTTTTCTGCTTTTGAGAGGTTCAATTGTTCTCTGGCTGCTGGGATCATGTTCTTGTTTCAAGTAAGTCATAAATACAAACACATAGTGACATATTAATTCCATATGAATGGAGCCATTGACAATCATTTTGCATATTATACAAGATCCTAAAGAAAGTTGACCAGGCCTGCCATAGAAACTTTGTAAACTGAGATAACATTCATAATGTATATTGATTTTAATATGTATCAACATCTGCCCATTGTGCCAGCTCTCGTTCTGCTTGCAATGGCCATTTACAGCGGAGGACATCTATCTTGCTGATAGTAAACAAAATAAGTTCCATACTGAACAAAAAGAGATAATATTCTAAATTTAAATAGCTCTGTCAATTCTTCAATCAAATCACGCATGTCTTGACATCAAAAACATTTTCTGTACAATAATTATTTCAGCCATTATTTTGCACTTGACTTATCTATTGAAATGACCATACCTCTGTAAAGCTGACGCATGTTTGTTTGCAGATATTGTGCCTACAAAATGCATGAGCAGAAGAAACTAAAATAAATAGGAAATAATGTCACAAGCAAAAATAACATTTCCCATTTTAAATTGTTTTCATGAACAACTTTTAAAGCAACCTGTGCAGCATTACACATTCTGTTATAATGTCAATAACACAGTACATATACAATATTAAAGCTGGATATGGACATATTGTTATGAAAGTGTAATTTGCTCTAGCCAGAGCTTGTCCCCTGCCTTTGTACCCTGAACTGTCGTCCGCCTGAAATGGACTTTTCACTAGTGCAGTGGAGCAGAGGAGGAAAAGCAGAAGATGATGGGATCGATAGCAGTTGAAGGCACTTAACAGCAAGGTGTAGTACTCCATTTTTGGCTTTCACCTTGAAAGTAACCCACTAAATGAGAGATGTTGAATGGCACTGTCGCAAATGAGAAACACAGCTAGAGTTCCCAAGGCCATGCCGATTGCCTTCTGCTTTGCACTGGGTATCCGGGTCGGCTGTACAGGACAAAGATGCAGCACAGGTAGCAGTAAACACAAATTAGAAGAGGTATGAGGCACAAAGAAAGCTCCAAACGTACTGGCAGGAGGATCTCCAACTGTTAGTGAAGTTTCATAGCACACAGTGAGTTTTCACTCTGCAGTGATGGTGGAAAGTGCTGGGAATGAAAACAATACTGCAGGTGTTAGTTGAGATTAGTGAAACAATAGCACTGATAAACTATCGACACAGGTTTCTGCATGATGATACAGTGATGGGAAAAGTTTATAATTACCGGGGAAGGGAATACACTGACGGCCATCAGTAACAAAGAGCGCCTGGTGTAGGACAAAAGAAGAAGATGAAGGAGGCGATGAGCACAGGATCTTGGGCAAAGTCTATATCAGCGCCTGACGCTGCTCTATGCATCTTGAGAGAAGGACACCAAAAGAGCAGGTCAGAGATGGTCGATTTGAGTAGCAGGATGTCTGTCAGAAGACTTGAGTGGATCTAACACTGAAGGCATAGAGAGCCAGGAGGTTGGCTGGCAGGCCACCAGGAATGAAATGATGTAAACCGAGAGGATGACCAGTCCTCACCACTTGCTCCCATTATGGCCCTGCCGTGTAAAAGTGAGTACCCCATTAAATTTCACATTATATAGCAAATGAACAAATATTACACCCATTGACTTACTTCAATATTGCTTAGATCCAAAATTAGTCCCATGTAATCCAAATATATAATCATATTGTTCCTAATGAGCAGAGATTATACAGGAATATAATGAACAAGCACATAATATTAACGTGTCAGTCAGGTAAGTGCAAATCAGATGGTTGTCCCATCACCAAAACAACTCACCTACATCATTCCCAAATCGATTAAGGCATTAAATGGACAGCTAATACTGTAGATAAGGAAATCAATATCTTTAGGTTTTACACAGCAATCTAAAAGTTATTGTTAATGACAAATATATATATATATATATATATATATATTTGTATTAATATGGTAGAGTATATTTACTTACCTTAGAAGCAGATGTTTTCAAAAATGTTGGTTTTAAAAAGACAAACTAAAGCTCCATCGTTATGTCTTGCTGCGCTTTCATGAAATACAGCGACAACTTGCAAGTCCCAAGATGAGCTACATAAATGGTGATAAGCCGGAAACGGCAAGTCATATGTGAGCCCTGGGTCACCCACTTCAACTCGCCCTACTCTAACAACAAGCACAACAGTCATTTATATTAACAAAATGCAAAAGTGAAGGTTATGTGTTGACCTTTGAACAAGTTAATAATGTACATCTCTCCACTCAATCTAAAAAAAGATCTTGAACATGATTAATAAGGTTTCAGTTTCCCCTCTCTCTCTCTCTCTCTCACCAAGCCATGAGCCTGCGTTCATGTTTTTTATTCAAACTTAAACCTACACTACAAGTTTAGGGAATTCATCATTTTAGATAAGTATGTTTTTCAATTCATCTATGTTTCATCCTTTTCTGTTTTGTCCATCTGGTATCTTTTGCTCTGCATTTCAGATAGCTCCAATATAGAGCATAGTAGCCTTTATTCTATAGTCTGTCTTCCAGAGCCTGAAATATGTTGAATATTGGTTTCCTTCCTGTCAATTCTATTTACATAGGCGTCAATTAAGAGTGCAGCAGGAAATAAACATGGACCCCTTTAAGTGGTATTAAATCTGCCACAGGCACTACTGTGGGGTGTAATTTGGTTATTTTGCAACATGTTAATATTTATACTGGCAATTCTCAAATCTGATGAAATGGTATTGTGCAGAAACCATGCAATACCCTACTGTTAATATTACAAATAATTCATTTGTGTCAAGCAATGCACTACAGGAACTGCTGTAGTATTGAGCCTACTGTGTAGTACAGCAGCAGCACATATCCTGTGGATCAACAGTTTAGATAGGTAGCCATGATGTAATTCACATTCTGTGGAAAGTCAGCACACATTTCAATCTCTTGAGCAATGAAAGCAACAGCAGGAGAAAAGAAAACGTCTGTGTGTTTCATGCATAGAATAAGTGATGGTTTGTTGTAAACCACTGCGCATTCACTGCACCTTTGCTAATGGCTGTATTTCTCGCCTCAGGTCAACTCTCTGTGCTAGTTCTATACTGTTGAGCTTCTGATACCACAAAAATCATTGTCATAGATACAGCAAAGACTATCCAATTCCCAGGTGTCAGTCTGCTTGGGATTGATTGTGTATCTACTATCATGCGATCTAATAGAGAGAGAGAGAAGAAAAAGATGAAAGTGAAAAGTTGAAGTGAGAGCCCATATGCTTTCTGAACATCTTATTTAATTTAGGCACGTGATACATGGTTGACAAAAATTGTGCTTTGCCTGTCTGCATATGCCACATCATGTCTGTCTCAATATCATATCACATAGGTCAAATATGTGAGTCGATTGAAAAAAAGCTTTCTTTACCTTGGACAATTGTTGCATATTTGTTCTGTTGGATATTGTCTGATGATCTTTGGTCTTTAAAAAGAGATATTTTTAAGTGATATTTAAGAATTATATTTTATTTATTTATTTATTTAGCAAATAAATTATTATCAACTGTAAAGACAAAATCATCACACAGAGTGTATAGAAACTTACACGTTATGTTATCTACAGACAGCTCTTTGTTCTGCTCAAGTAGTTATGGTCATTCAAGACATATTAGGCTGTGTTTGAACTTGGCTTTCTCATTATGTCACAGCAAATTCTCTTCTTCAGATATGTAAAGACAGAGCTAGCTGATCTAGGCAGAGTGTCATTTCCATCAATGATTCAGTGTATGGAAGCATTAGGGGATGTCTCAGCCTGACAGACGCACACAGATGCAGGAGGACTCCAGGCAGGATTACAGGAGCATTCAGACAGATATAACAAAATGTTATTTAACATCTTGGACATAACTGAAAACTGATATTTCTCATAGGTCTTTTGGCTATTTTCTAGATCTTCAGTCATTGTTTCCGTCTGCTACTGTGTACACATATTGTAGAATAAACACAGCAAGGATACAATATACGTGTGCATATTTTATAATAATATAAACATAAATTTGTTTCAGCAGTTTTAATTTTCTCTAATTGTATTAAATACTGATCATAATCTGATCCTCTGCAGTTTCCGCTGCTTCAGGAGATACAAATTTTCACGTAATCAGTTTCATCTTCTTAGCATTATTTTGAGAGATAATGTCCTTCATTAGAATTGGACTACTGATAGCCTGTTTATTTATTGGAAGTTCAGTTCTGGTTCAAACAGTTGACTCTAGTGGAGTGAGAGCTGCATGCTACTGCAGATGCAGTTTGGTTTACTCTTGTACACCCTCTTACACTTGTTTTTGTTCACAGTTCACACCCTCTCAACCATGGCTTGATACCACAAGGCACAAGCTTTGTTAGTGGAGGCAGGTGACAAAACACAATTAAAGTTCTTGTGGCCAGATAGTCTTGAACTGTGTTTTCACTCATGTCATTTACCCTCATGGTTTTGAGCTTATGTCACACTGTGTGACCAATTTGGAAATCCCCCTTGGGGATTAATAAAGTAATTCGTATTCGTATTCATATGTACATCACCTGTGATCGGGTACATAATGTAAACAATCGATTATTTTACTGACTTTGGTAAAAATGGATCATAATTTCTGGATCATAATTTTCTGGATTTCTGGAACATTAGCGATTTGCAGAGTATCCCAGCAGATTAGTTACCTAAATGGCTGCAGACTATAGCTGCTGTTATTAGCTGGGTTATCAGCCAGGGTGCCTGGACTGTGAACCTGTGAGCACAGAGTGAGTATATTTTTGTACCACAGGCATTTTAAAACACCGAAAGAGGAGTTTTCAGACACTCAATTTGGTTGATATAGAAAATGAAAATAAAAAATGATACAGAGATTGAATTATTAAATGATTTTGAGGTTTCCAGGTTAACCATTTTGTCATTACGACCAAAAATCTGTCAGTACAACTAAACGTTGGTCGCACCGATGCATCTGAAATTAGCAGTTGCAAATGGCAGGTGTGTTAACAGCAGAGAAGCGCTTCCTCACAGTGTTTCTTTAACCTAATGGGTATTCTGTACCAATTTGTGCCCTTTAACAACTAATATATGCTAATATATAGCAAACCGTGTTACATTGTTGTTCGCTCACTCTGCTGTTCATTGTAGAGCTGCAGGCAGGTTTGTGCTTATTTGAACGCAGGTGAGGCCGAAGCCATACACTTGCAGCAAACAATGAACTCTGTGGTTGTGTTTGATTTATTTGTCTTATATGAACTAGTGGAGAACATGATTTACTAACACTAATATTCAAAGTATTAGCATCGTGTTATTTTGTTTAAAATGATACTCAGCAACAGACCGAGACTATTATGATAAATAAAGCTAACCTACCCATAAACAAGATGACCATTTTAAGCAGATGAGGTCCTCATGAAGAAAGTCACCATTCAGTGAGTCACCTTTGAAAGCGGTTTGAATGAAAGAGTCGTATCAATGTTACTGCAGTTAGATTGTAATAATTGCATTGTAACATTTCTGCACAATATGTGTTAAATACTGAGTGCTTCCATGGAGACATTTAAATGCCCCAAGCACCTCCAGGTTTATCATCAGCGTTTAGTAGTTGTTTTCTTAATTTTCAGTCAATACACACCACAGACTATTCTTTGACATTTGTTCAGAAAGTCAGATGTGAAAGAGCTTTAGGAATTTCAAACAGTTCTGATTCATATTTGTCTTTGAGGATGTATCAAGAAGTCTTACCTTCCAGAAGAGCTGCTGCAAGAATGTGTGTTTGTGATGGCTCACTGATCTGTTACACAAATTACTTGCCAGCCCTCTGTTCTAGGGTCAGTCTCAAACAGGAAACCTGAGCTGAGCTCATTTAGCAGTCAGCTTCAACAGTGAAGCAGCCTGAAAGACTCTTGTCTATTTCTAAAATCTGTGTACTTGTTGTACAGTACTTGAAATAATGCTTTCAAACATTAGTAAGTGGGAAGTTACATTAAAAAAAAAGAATACAAACTCAGAAACTGACGGGAATGCTTTATTGTTTCAAGAATAAACATCCAACTCTGGATATATATATATATATATATATATATATATATATGTATAAACTATACATATTCAAATCTATAGATAGGCAAAGCTATACATATTCTCTATTGCTGTATAACCTGTGTTCGGGGGATCCTAGGAGAGGATCCTACAGAAACTGAACTAGTGCTTTAGGGTCAACCAGTTCATTTTGCACAATCTATATTTACAATAATAGAAGTGAATAACAGCACACTGTAAAATGTCAAAGACACCCATCAATTTATACACACCAAACATTATTATGAGTAGATAATACATGTTAAAATACAGTATATTATTGGTAAAATACATATTATGCACTTATAACAAAATTCTTAAATGTTATCTGACCTGAACCTCAACCTAAAAACAAAGGGAACATAATAGGTAGGTCCGAACATTTGCACCATGTAGCTTGCTCCTCACTTTGCTCACGGTGTTGTTGCTCCTGGGCCGCCAGCTCTCACACGATAACTGTGAGAATCACACAGTTAACTCCTTTTTATATGCTTCCTCACGCCACACATCCATTAACCTACACATTCAGATTTGTCACTTTCCTCCTGTTAGTCTGAAGTGCTGCACGGTACTGTACTGTGCTGTTTGTGTCCTTATTTTGACTGCGTCATCTCACAGACCTCTATTGTCATTTTGAGATTTGGTCTGTAAAGTCTTGTCATCATGTGAGAACACATCTGGCATGGAGAATCTCCCATTAAAGTTATGTGGGGGAAAAACGATCCGCCCGACTTTGTCTGGAGACATCTGTGTAAACGTGCTTCATTCAGTGCCTCTTCTGGCATCATCACAAGATTCTCCTTCTGGCACTGAATTACTATGGTTACAGGAATGCCCGGAAACTCGGTCACTATTCTCAATAAAATCAGTAAATTTAGCCTTTGATTGCTCCTCAACGCTAAAATCTTGTATCATAATGTAATTGCATGTGACAAATCTAAAGCCAAATAAGATATTCTTAGGAACAGCAATACAGTACTATGATCTATTTGTGCCTATCACTCTTGTTTTTAAATGTAACCTGGGCATATTCACATTCAACCTCCTTGTTCACATTTCTAGGCCCCACGTTGTCATACAGGCTTCCCACTTCTAGTGCATTGCTCAGAATATTTTTGCGTGTGACTCCCACCATGCACCTCTCTTCCTCAAGATAAGAACCACCGGGTTGGTCCATGTCCACAGTGCTTTCTCTCTTCTTCTTAAGTATTTTTATCTTCCAATTCACGCTGAGTAAATCACATTAGCGCCTCCTCATTCGCCTTTTCTGAGCTTTTAGTGGCTTCTCTTCTCTTCATTGTTTGGCTCAGAGTTTAAGTGTTGGAACAGTGTTTGGCTCAATGGTGTTAGCATAAATGCTCTCTTCAGCTTCAGTGTTGGGTACCTGCGATTAAAGACAAAACATCTTTGGTACAGATTCACTGCTAATCTGGTGTAATTACTTTAGTAGAACTGTCTTCTAAGTACCTCATTTCTCTCCAGCTGTTGTAGTCTCCAGTTGGTCTATCACACAGTTCTTAAGACCATTGTGGTGAATCTTCTGAGCTCTGAAAATGCAGAAGATTTGACCTACATGAGCATATATTTAATTAATCTTTGAATTGAACAAACTCATGTTTTTCTTACAGCTCATTTATTAATCAACATGAAACACTGATAATACAGAAGAGGAACAAGTGGTAATTTGTTTCTTTTGGACAAGACCCGCCTCCTCAGGATGTAATCTAATGATGTAACCAAAAGAGTGTTTTTTGAATAATAAATCTCTTCTGATGTATGAAGACCCAAAACAAGACTGTGCAATATAAAAGTATTTGCATTTTTACAGTTAAAATGAATCCGCAGTTATAAAACAATTAGCTGTATGGAGGGACATTATATCACGTTTGAGACACAAACATTGAGTCTCAAAGTTTAACCTACTCTGATCACTAAAAAGCAGAGCACATACTAGTACAAGTGAAAAGTGACAATCAGACGATGAAGACTGTCAGCATCACTGAGTCTGGAAACAAGGGACAGAGAACTGTTAGAATAATAGTGTTCTTCTCAGGCCCATTACTTCCTGGGAGGAGTGAAACCTGTAAATAAATATATTATTTACAAGAACATGCACCAGTATAATGTTGAAAATACAAACTTAGATGGACATACTGATCCTAGGATGAGGTAGGACTAAGCATTGAAAAAATTATTGCTTGTGTGTCTAGTTACAGTTTGACTGCCCATGTTGACTATTATTAGTGTATAGTATACCATATTTCAAACAAATTGAGGAAATATGAAATATGACATTATACACACATATAAGAAGTCACGATAACCAAGAAACTCAGATAGTTTCTGACTTATTCATTAAGCAGAAAGACAAACCATGACTTTCTGCAGATGTTTGAGGCTCAAGGCTGTAGACATGAAACCGCTGAGTAACAGATCCTTGAGAGTTGGAGCTGCGGCAGAGCAAGGTGGAAAGATCCCTCCATTGTGGTTGATTCACAGCGATGGTGATCCTCAGTCCCGTGTCATTTAGAGACTCACTGCTGATTGCAAACTTGTCAGAGTGATTGACAGGTAACCCATCCAAATACCACTGTAAAGTGGGAGCAGGATTTCCCATAGTCTCACAGGAACAGCTGAGCTGGTCTGCAGTTTGGGTGCAGTCAGATGAGGGCAGGATCTGTGGAGCAACTGTAATGAATGTGGAGATGACACATAACAGACATATAATGTTAGTCTATAGTCAGAGATTGATTAATAAATAGCAAATAAACAGGTCAAATTTAAAAGTTTAATGCAACCTGAATAGCTATATGTTAAATTAATTATGAATTACAACGAATACACTAAATTATGCTTTGAATTATGTAACAAAACATTTGAATCAAGTGATACGTACACTGAACATCTATTTGACGGATGTTGGATCGTTCAGCTCCAAGATCATTTTTCAGCCTACAGAAAAAAAAAGGAACACTGACTTAGAAGCTTGAATTTTGTAAAACATCCTGTCCCCATGACAGTCTCCTCTGGCCTCCTGGAGCTGTGTGTACCAGGTGTAGTCCCCTCACTGCTGGGTTGGCAGTACACTGCATGTCAGGGATTCACAGTGCTGTCTTCTGGTACTGACCCAGGGACTGACTGACACTGTGGTGTGTTTGGGTGGATCTGAAAAAAATGAAAGATTGTCTGGATATTTATATTGAAATTAAGGCAAATTATGTCTTCCTTCCAATTACCTGAAAATATACTGTTGACATTTGGTTACTTCTGCAGTGCAAATAATACCCGAACAATGCAACATGCTAACTAGTATTTTCATTGTCATTAGTACTTTCACTAAGTTAATGGAAATTGTAATTAAATGATTAACTAGCCTCTACCAAATGTACAATATCCCAGACGTGTTGATAAAGTTATAAGGCGGAATGCTTAAATGTCTTTTTGACAAAGGATGGTGTAAAAGTTTTAACATCCTAAATATAACTGGTATGAGAAAGAACTGAATAAACCATTTAATGACAAAACATGACAATTTGTAAATCAGTGCATTTCATACAGGTAGAAATACCAGGGTGTCTAGAGCACATGAGTTTGAAATTTACTACATACACTGAACATCTATTTGAGTGATGGTGATCGCCCAGGTTCAAGATCATTTTTCAGCCTTGTGAAAAAGGAACACTGACTTTAGAAGCTTGAATGTAAAACATGTCCGTCCCCATGACAGTCTCCTGGCTCTGGATGTGTACTCAGGTGTAGTCCCTCACTGCTGGCTTGGCAGTACTACTGCATGTCAGAGTCATGCGTTGTCTCTCTTGCACTGGACCAGAGGGACTGACTGACACTGTGGTGTGTTTGGGTGGATCTGAAAAATGACAAATCAATGAACTGTATTATTTATAAGTGTTAAGCATTCTGAAATTTTGAATAAAAAGAGAACATCAGATTATGTAACTTTGTCATATTTGTCATTTTTTGTGTTGGCTCCTTTTTTGTAAAATCCATTGTGGGTACACACTGTCTTTTTGTCTTTTACTTTTTCAACATGGACTTCACCTTCCCACGTCACTTTGATTATTCACACAAAATAAAACTTGGCACAGAATCGGAGAGAATTCATTGTACTAATTTAGTTCTGACTGAAAGATGTAAAGAATGCCTCCTGTATTATTAATCACTAATCAGTCTGTAAGATAATTATTTTCTGTTTCTGTTTGACTAATGATCAAATCAAATATGTTTATGGCAAATAAACTAATAGACAAGGAGGATCAATTATAATGTTCAAAATTCTAATACACTTCAGTACATATGAACTCACATGAAACATCAGCTGTTAGTGTGGAAACAGATGACTCAGTGCTGCCATCTTGTTTGTTGTAGACAGCAGTACAGGATTCAATTGTGGTGGAGGTGAGAAGCAGTGAAGGTCAGAACAGAGGTCTTTGACTTAGTTGTGTCCTTGATTCTCCTGCAGTTTCTCCTTAATGACACCCAGGACAGGAGTCCATGTCAGAGTTGGAGGATGAGACAGACAAGGAGCTGGAGCAGAGCATGTCAAAGTCACTGAGTTTCCATCATTCACCTTCAGTGTAGACGAGTCAGAGTTGGTGTATGGATGATCTGTGGAAGGTATATTTTGACCAGTCAGTAAAAATGTCATTCCTCTCAATTTTGCAAACAATGTAACAAGAGTAAATAATGACTGACTTGTGGGCAAATTCAACTTTAACCTACCTTGACTGAAATGTTAAGTTTTGTTGAATAAAATTATGTTTGAAGCTTGCATTGTTACATTCCACTCTGAGGAAATATGTCTTGCTGTCTTCAGGTTTCATGTTGTACAGGGTTGTGGTGCAGTCTTTTTTTGTTAAGTCTCCTGTCAAGTTTACTTTATAGGTGACTGTGGATTACTGCACATCAACATTCAATTAGCTTTCCACATTGCTTTACATGTTTTATCTAAGCTTGATCTAAATCCATCCTTACATCAAAGGAGTAGGGATGGTCACACAGATCCACTCAGAACATTTATAGTCTGTGGCATAAAGCATCTAAACTTCTCCACACTGAGGACCTGAAACAAGACACAAATCTTGAATCAGAACAAGTGAATAATACTCTACAGTATCAAGGAAATATTACTGTTTGGTTGTGTTTCATTTAAACTAATCATTCAAAATTACAAGTGTAGACACTTCCTTGCCTTCATTTTTTCTTGAATGTTTTGATCAAAATAAATAGTTTCACCCACATAAAATTAAAGTTCTGTGAAAAGAGCAGCAGTACACCTGTGGCTGACTGTGTACTTCTTTGTTGTAGCATATATTACAGATACTATTGTACTTTGGTGTAAAGGTTTCACTGTCTAATTGTCTGTAGTTTTCATTGATTGATAGAATAATTGGACTCAAACATCAAGTCAAGTAGATTAATAGACAATAGATCAATTCAAACAAATGAACTCACATGAAACATCAGCTGTTAGTCTGGAAACAGATGACTCAGTGCTGCCATCTTGTTTGTTGTAGACAGCAGTACAGGAGATTTCCTGTCTGTGGTGGAGGTGAGAAGCAGTGAAGGTCAGAACAGAGGTCTTGACTTTAGTTTTGTCCTGATTCTCCTGCAGTGTCTCCTGAATGTCACCCAGGACAGGAGTCCATGTCAGAGTTGGAGGATGAGACGGACAAGGAGCTGGAGCAGAGCATGTCAACTTCACTTGGTCCCCCTTATTCACCTCCAGTGTAGACGGAGTCAGAGTCGGTGTGGGTGGATCATCTGGTGGGAAGGTATATTTTGACAACTGAGCAAAAATGTCATTCCCTCTCAGTTTTTATACTATTTGTAAAATACAATAAATGCAAACCAATGTTAAAACCGTTCTACAAGGGATTCAATGATAGAAGTGTAAATAAATTAACTTTAACCTACCTTTGACTGAAATTTCCAGTTTTTGATGGATGAAATTGTGTTTGAAATGATTGTTACATTCCACTCTGAGGAAATATGTCTTGCTGTCTTCAGGTTTCATGTTGTACAGGGTTGTGGTGCAGTCTTTTTTTGTTAAGTCTCCTGTCAAGTTTACTTTTATAGGTGATTGTGGATTACTGCTATCAAACACAATAACATCTTTCTCATTTTTCCACATTGCTTTACATGTTTTATCTAAGTTTGATCTATATTTGTCCTCTACATCAAAGGAGCAGGGGATGGTCACACAGGATCCACTCAGAACATTTATAGTCTGCGGCATAAAGACAAACTCTCCACACTGGGCACCTGAAACAGGACACAAATCTTTAAATCAGAGCGATTAAATATTACTTTACAGCAATGATTAATTTTAATGATAAAAAAGAAAACCTTGGCTGCCTTGCTAAAATTTTAGTACTATACTTTTATTCATAAAATCATCCACAATGAGGACTAAAAACATGCTTTGTCTTCTGCTGTATCTAAAACAGTATCTGTAATGAATGTGTTACAAATGTTGTTGTACTTTCAAAGCAAACTCAAAGTTTTTAATAGTTTTTATAATCATGTATCCGAACGTGAATGAACGTCAACTCACTCTGCAGCAGACAGGCCATGAGAAGGAGAGTCAGAGCTGTCATCTTTGTGTGTCTGGAGATTACACATGGAACAATTCACATCTTTAGTGCATTTCATGCCTTATAACTCTTAGAGCCGGATTAATTGTTCCTATTGAATGAAGTATTTTCAGAGATTGCAGACCTCATATTTCTTTTTCAATCTTTATCAGTGTAAGAAAGCTGGACCCTCTATGATAGAGATGGGGCAGGGACCTCCTGCTACATATATAGTATAAAAACATGTTACATATTAAACAGTCAACAATAATGTGTAGGGCAGCGGATAGTGCTAGCTCACATTATTTGCACAAGGCTATGAGTAGCACAGTGTCAGATATGTTGGATTAATGTTAATGTGCATTTTCACACATATTTTATTTTTTAACAATAATGTGCCGACCCCCCTGCAGTAACTGTAGACCCCCTGTTGAAGACCTGGATTGTAAGAGATTCTGAGACACTACAATCAGTTCTTTCAGCTTTGTTAGTGTCTCATGAGAGCAAGGTGACATATTTATCATTCATAGAGCAAAAAGTGTGTATATTACTGCTTTTAAATCACTTTCTTTAAAAACCATAATTTAACAAATTGATGAATCGCTGTCCTTTTTAAATGCACTTCTTTCAGATTTGTCAGACATTTATGGATGTTTAGAAATGGATTCAATAAGAGTAATACTAGTTCAGTGTTTCCATACTTCCTTACTTTGAAAGATTTTTGCAAAAAATAAATGTTTGTTGCACACTTTCCAAAATTGTTTGTCATTGGTACAATATGCTGGTATTCAAAAGTAACAATATTCAAAATCACAATCAAATGACAACTTCCTTCTAGCAGAAATTTTTTCACCTCACTCTGTTTTTTCTTTCTGCCTTTGAAATTGTTCATTGAGCTAAGGTCAAGTGGATTATTGGAATTGTTTTATTTAAAATAACATTTTAAATAAGATTTGATATGTGTTATATAGAAGTTATGATGACTTACATTTTTTCTGGATCATTTGATGCAGGTGGATGAAAGATGTGTGGAGAAGTGAAGGTCCTTGAAATACGTGCTGCTTTTTCAAATAGCCTGCAAGAACTGGCTTAAAATGAAGAAGTCACAAAAGTGTACATGGGTGTGACAGTGAAATGTGCGAAGTGTCGAGAAAAGAACAGAGTCTTTAAGAAAAGAATTTACAGCTCTGAGTCTGTTTTTCTGCTCTAATACTTTGCGAAAGAACAGTGTTCCTAATTACTGTTATCTTTATAGTTATTTGTAAATATATGAATGAATCCCAACTCACCTTGCAGCCAGTGAGAAAGAGATTCAGAGTTGAGTTATCTGTGTCTGTCAGGAGAGGCAGAAGTTAAATGAACAGTCTGGAGATTACAGAAGAAAGGTGCACAAGCTTGATTTTGTCCCTCAAGAAATGTGATTTTCAAAACATTATTACATTATTCATTCCATGTTCCATTAAGATTATCTTTTCCTTACTTACTTATATACTAACATTACTTCCATAACAACAGTTTATTTCATTTTCAGTTTTTGTTACTGCCCTTTTACACTATTTTTATTCAGAAACACATTTCACTATAGTGGTGCAGTGGGCCATGCCTTCGCTTTACAGCAAGAAGTTTCCCGGTTCCCCCACCCAGCTGTGGACTGTTTGTCGATCTTGCATGTTCTCTTCTGTGTGGGTGTTTTTCTCACATTTCACAGATGACATATTTACTCTTTCACAAAGAGGGGGCGGGGGGCAACATGAGAGGGTTGCAATACACAACCCTATATGCTACTAAACGAATACGAACCTGAATGATTGTTTGTCTCTGTGTGTCAGTCCTGTCACACAATCAAACAGTTTGGTACCTTTGTGATGTGAAATCACATGATCAAATCTCATAACTGAAACAGAGAGAAAACTTAAATTAGAGAATATAAAATCTGAATTGTAGTCTTTCGCTGACACAATGAATTCTGGAATATGAACTGTCATTATCATCTTGTCTCTGTAACAGTCACTCAAAGGTCAGTCTGTAGTTTAATGTGGTTTAATGTCTGAAAATAAGAGTCTGCATTAACATCACTTTTTGTTGTCTCTCTGTTTTGTGACATATACCATGTCACAAAACAGACCTTGACTCAATCTGTGGTAAAACTTACTTAATTTCAATGAGTAATTTCTGTTTATCTTTACTTCCTCATGGTTTGGGCTCTCACACATTCTAATGCTGTATGTATGAAAATAGAATTTATTAAATCAGCCACTTCATTTCCTTCAAATATGTGTTTCTTTTTTTTTTCACCTTTGTTAAAACACATTACGTAAAGAAGTTTCGAAGTGGATAACCCTTATAAAGTTTGTGGTCATGTAAAATATGTAACTGTAATGCAACATACAAAGTACTTGTCACAGACACAGAGAATATATGTGTTACAGCTGTGGAGACCACAAACAGAACTGCAATGTATTTTTATTTACTATAGTGATGCAGGGTGTTGCACAGTTTAAAACCCTCTCTGGACCCCAGTTCTTGCCACACAAGTAAAAGAACTGTGTTACAGTAAAGCGCAAATTGTGTGTTACAATCTCCTCTCTGCTTTTCCTGTCTTATCTCCTCTCTCCACATGTTCTGCAAAGGTGTCTGAGAAGAGTTCAACTTTCTCTCTGTCTGTCCAGATCTCCCAGTCTAGGTAGGCCTGAAATAATCCAAGGTCATTCACAAAGTTTGGATTTATTTGGAGTTCTGGTTGACATTGTTCCAGCTCCCTTAGCCTCCTCCTTCCCACCTCTCTGATGTCATTCCTAACAATGCTTTATGCAGGAGAAAATAACCAATTATTTGGGATGAGGCATTAACTCAAACTAGATGGCAGTGTTTGATACAGTATAACATGAGCAAAATTTGGAGTTAGACTTGCAGTGTGAGAGAGGTGTTTTTGCTGAGGCAGTAGTCTGACCCAAAATAAAATATATTTAAGGTATATCCTGTCTCACTTTCCCTCCTTGAATGTGTCTGTGATGGCCCACTGATCGGTTACAGTGCTCAGGTCCATTCTTCACCCTCACTTCTACAGCCCCTCTGTTCTGCTGAGCTCATTTAAAGCAGTCAGCTTTTCAACAGTGAGACAGCCTGAAAGAAAGGCTTGCTTACGTAATTCTAAAATCTGGTGTACTAAACGCCCTAACACTTGTTGTACAGTCCATCACATACACGCTTAAAACACAATGACAAGAGGAAGTTGCATCAACGTACAAAATCAGAGGTCAATGGAAAGGCTTTATTGGCTTGCAAGAATAAAAAGATACAACCCTAGATATATAAAAAAAAAGAATGTAGACTGATGTTTAAAGTAAATACAAAATTAAACACTACTTACTAATTACTTATACATGCCAAACATCATTATAAGTAAAGAACATGTTAAAATACAATATACAGTATTATACACTGAAAACAAACAAAAAAATCTACATGAACTTAAAAACAAAGGAACATAACAGGCTAGATTTAAATCAACCACAACAAAAAAACAAACAAGAAAAGATGCACACAAGAGAGCAAGACATTCTTAGGAACAGCAATACAGATCTCTAGCATGCTTATTTTTAAATGCAACCTGTCCATATTCACATTTAACTTCCAAGTTCGCATTTCTACAGACCATGTTGTCATATTGGCTCAAGATAGGAGTTGCCAGGTTGATCCATGTCAGTGTCTTCTCTCTTCTTGTTTTTGGTCTTCCAGTTCACACTGGAGTAAATGACATTCGTGCTTTCCTCATTCTTCTTCTCAGAGCTTTCAGTCGGTCCTTCTGCACAGTTTAGCATTGTTTCAGTAATTGACGTTGGCATAGATGCTCTCTTCAGTTTTGTTGGGTTCCTGTAATTAAAGATAAAACATCTTTACTTCAGATCCTCTGCTAATCCAGTTGAATTACTTTTAGTAAAAAAAAATGCCTTGGTCTAAGTTAAAGTAACTCATTCACCTCTCGACTTGTTACTTGGCTCATAGCAACTGTGCTCTTAAGGCGGTTATGTTGAATCTTCAGAGCCCTGAAAAATCAAGAATAGAACCCAAAACAAGAACAACAAGTGTCATTATTTGCAGTCCAAGTAAAGTTAGAGAAACAGTAACAGTTTTATGGAGGGGCAGTCAGAACATTTTGTCTTGAACTTTAACTTTACCTGATCACTAAAAGCAGACCACATAACAGTAGAAGCAGTGTGACAACTGCGGTGATGAGGACTATCAACATCACTAAATGAGGAAACATACAAAAGATAAAGAAAGGTTAGAATAAAAATGTAAGTCAGACAATAGATAATTCTTCTGGTAAAAGTTTAGACATACTGTATAAAGAATTCAGCATGGTGACTTCATGTCATATGTAAATAGATCCATAAACAGATTTCCTCTGAATATAACTGATTCTATGTCCTGTCCCTCTTGTAGTGCCTTTATTGTGTGTCTCTCCTGCTTGCTCGCTTTGTCCTCCATTCACATACCTACTTCAAGCCATCCACAAAAAACTGAAGAAGGGGGTGCCACCATAAACCTCACTAACTTCAGAGGGTGTTATTGGCACTAATGGTAAAGTTACAGAGAGGAGCAGTCAATGAAGTTTAAAAATTTAGATAGATGATACTGATCCTGGAGACGAGGTGTGTGTCACTGTTCATGCTGACTATTAGTTTGGCAGTAGCAATATTTTGGGGGGACATTTCTGATTTGATTTTTTAAAATGATTATTATTAAATTGTTTTTTGCATACATACAAATGATAATATGCAGATTATGTATTTCTAACAAAAATTGAGAGTATACATAGGAGTCAGCACTTTTCAACTAATCAATACAGCTCAACAAAGACAAACCATGACTTTCTGCAGATGTTTGAGGCTGAAGCCTGTTGAAATGAAAACGCTGGGTTGCAGATCCTCGAGAGTTGGAGCTGCGGCAGAGCAAGGTGGAAAGATCCCTCCATTGTGATTGATTCACAGTGATGATGATCCTCAGACCTGTGTCATTTAGAGACTCACTGCTGATTGCAAACTTGTCAGAGTGATTGACAGGTAACCCATCCAAATACCACTGTAAAGTGGGAGAAGGATTTCCCACAGTCTCACAGGAACAGTTGAGCTGGTCTGCAGTTTGGGTGCAGTCAGATGAGGGCAGGATCTGTGGAGCAACTGTAATGAATGTGGAGATGACACATAATGTTCTTTAGTCAAAGATTGATTGATAAAATGTCTAAATTAATGTAATAAATAAGCAGGTCAAATTAAGAGCTTTTGAAGGAGCAGTAACACTAGTATTAGTAGCTAGCACTTCTACCAAAATACGCTGACCCATAACTCAAAATACGAAATTTAGATGGATGATCCTGATCCTGGGGATGAGCAAAATCATCCATCTTGTATGTGACTATAGTTTCTGACTTATTAATAAAAGTTAAGCAGAAAGACAAACCGTGACTTTCTGCAGATGTTTGAGGCTCAAGGCTGTAGAAATAAAATCGCTGACTAGCAGATCCTAGAGAGTTGGAGCTGTGGCAGAGCAAGGTGGAAAGATCCCTCCATTGTGGTTGATTCACACTGACGATGATCCTCAGACCTGTGTCATTTAGAGACTCACTGCTGATTGCAAACTTGTCAGAGTGATTGACAGGTAACCCATCCAAATACCACTGTAAAGTGGGAGCAGGATTTCCCACAGTCTCACAGGAACAGCTGAGCTGGTCTGCAGTTTGGGTGCAGTCAGATGAGGGCAGGATCTGTGGAGCAACTGTAATGAATGTGGAGATGACACATAATGTTCTTTAGCCAAAGATTGATTGATAAAATGTCTAAATTAATGTAATAAATAAGCAGGTCAAATTAAGAGCTTTTGAAGACTTAAGAAAATATCAATTAAAGAATAATTTGTAAATTCACTGAATTATGCCTACATTTATGTAACACAAGATTCGAGTCAGTAGATCAATCAGTATGTCTAATACATATAAGATTTAAATTTGATACATACACTGAACATCTATTTGAGTGATGGTGGATCGTCCAGGTCCAAGATCATTTTCAGCCTTGCAGAAAAAAGGAACACTGACTTTAGAAGCTTGAATGTGTAAAACATGTCCGGTCCCCATTACAGTCTCCTGGCCTCCCTGAGCTGTGTACCAGGTGTAGTCCCTCACTGCTGGGTTGGCAGTACTACTGCATGTCAGAGTCACAGTGCTGTCTTCTGGTACTGGACCAGAGGGACTGACTGACACTGTGGTGCGTTTGGGTGCATCTGAAAAACAAGCCATGAAACATAATTGTTATTGTTGTGTGTTGTTGTTACATTGTTAGTTGTGAATTCTAACATCTGTGTTTCCCGTAAACTGAATTAAAATTTGTCATATACAGTATATCTGGGTAACGCATCTGTGTACATCCCTACTATATTAATGGAATGTCACAAAGTTGACAGCAAACAATAACAGCCAGCCTCCTTGCTATGTCTCTGCCATGTTTAGTGTTAATTGGTCCAGTTCATGAGGTAGATATAATTTGTCATTAACAAATGACTCCAGAGTGTAAACACCTGAACAATACAGCATGGTAACTTGTATTTTTGTTGGTCACTAGTACTGAACGAGTTAATAATGAAATCATGATTAAACGATTGACTAGGTTCTAATAACACGTCTGGGATATTGTACATTAGATAGGGAAAAGTTGTAGGGCCGAATGGTTAAATGTCTTTTTTTCATCCTAAAGATAATCATGTGAAAGAACTAAATAAACTATTTAATGACAAAACATGATCATTTATAAATTAGTGCACTTCATGCAGATAGAACTATCAGAGCAAATAGAGCATATAAGTTTGAAATGATACATACACTGAACATCTATTTGAGTGATGGTGGATCGTCCAGCTCCAAGATCGTTTTCAGCCTCACAGAAAAAAGGAACACTGACTTTAGAAGCTTGAATGTGTAAAACATCTCCAGTCCCAATGACAGTCTCCTGGCCTCCCTGAGCTGTGTACCAGGTGTAGTTCATCACTGCTGGGTTGGCAGCACTAAAGCATGTCAGAGTCACAGTGCTGTCCTCTCGTACTGAACCAGAGGGACTGACTGACACTGTGGTGTGTTTGGGTGGATCTGAAAAAAAATGATGAATTCGTATTATTTATGAGTGTAATATAATCTGACATTTTTAATTAAATAAAGGCAGATTATGTCACGGTTTTCTTAATGAAATGATAGTTTTGACAAATTTTGTAGATGGTTACTCTGCAAGTGCAAACACCTGAACATTACAACATGATACCTAGTATCTTCTGATCACTGGTACTAACCAAGTTAACATCGACAACCACAGTTAATAGCATAATATTATGACTTGTAAATCAATACATTTCATACAGGCAGATCTATCAGGATGTCTAGAACATATAAGTTTTAAATTTGATACATACACTGAACATCTATTTGAGTGATGGTGGATCGTCCAGCTCCAAGATCATTTTCAGCCTTGCAGAAAAAAGGAACACTGACTTGAAAAGCTTGAATGTGTAAAACATGTCCGGTCCCCATGACAGTCTCCTGGCCTCCCTGAGCTGTGTACCAGGTGTAGTTCCTCACTGCTGGGTTGGCAGTACTACTGCATGTCAGAGTCACAGTGATGTCCTCTGGTACTGGACCAGACGGATTGACTGACACTGTGGTGTTTTGGGGTGAATCTGAAAAATAAATGATTAAATTGTATTATTGAGTGTATAGCAAATTATGTCACATTTTTTCTTCATCATTTACTAGATAATTCTTCACTCTTTAGTATTGATTGTGGAGCATATCTGTATGAATGTTAATAAGAGCCGCAACTAATGATTACTTTCATTGATTAATCTGTAAAAACAGTAACAAATGCTGTCTTCAAGAATCCTGTTCTCTGACCAACCATCCAAATCACAGACGCATTCAATTTATCATGGTATAAGAGAGAAAACAACTGGAAATCTGCATATTTTGATCTCATAAAACAATTGTTTATCATTTTTATCAAAGTTCATCATTTATCAAAATTGTTGACTATTATTTTCCAATAATTGACTACTGGACTAATCATTAATTTATTACAACTGACTTAAACTAAGTCAAGTAAACCAAGACAATAGATTAATTGTGATGTTCATAATTATAATGAATTTCAGAACAAATGAACTCACATGAAACATCAGCTGTTAGTCTGGAAACAGATGACTCAGTGCTGCCATCTTGTTTGTTGTAGACAGCAGTACAGGAGATTTCCTGTCTGTGGTGGCGTTGAGAAGCAGTGAAGGTCAGAAGAGAGATTTTGACTTTAGTTTCGTCCTGATTCTCCCACAGTGTTTCCTGAGTGACACCCAGGCCAGGAGTCCATGTCAGAGTTGGAGGATGAGACAGACAAGGAGCTGGAGCAAAGCATGTCAAAGTCACTGAGTTTCCATCATTCACCTTCAGTGTAGACGGAGTCAGAGTCGGTGTGAGTGGATCATCTGGTGGGAAGGTATATTTTGACCACTCAGTAAAAATGTCATTCCCTCTCAATTTTTATACTATAATATATAGTATACTATAATACAATAAATACAAAATGTAAAAACTGTTCTACAATGGATGTAATGATGCACATGTAAATAAATTAACTTTGAAACCTACCTCTGACTGAAATTTCCAATTTTTGTTCTTTAAAACCATATTTCAAGGGATTGTTACATTCCACTCTGAGAAAATATGTCTTGCTGTCTTCAGGTTTCATGTTGTACAGGGTTGTGGTGCAGTCTTTTTTTGTTAAGTCTCCTATCAAGTTTCCTTTTATAGGTGATTGTGGATCACTGCTATCAAACACAACAACATCCTGCTCAGTTTTCCACAGTGCTTTACATGTTTTATCTAAGTTTGATCTAAATCTGTCCTCTATGTCAAAGGAGCAGGGGATGGTCACACAGGATCCTCTCAGAACATTTATAGTCTGCTGCATAAAGACCTTAAACTCTCCACACTGGGCACCTGAAACAAGACACAAATCTTTAAATTAGATCAAGTGAATACAACTTTACGGTAATGACTGATTAGTTTTAACAAATATAAAATAAAATAAAAAGAAAATATTCATTTTAAAATCTCAGCACTGTACTTTTATTCATTAAATAACTGAAAAGATTCTGCTTTAGAACAGCACAACAGTATCTATAATGTATGTGTTTCAGACAGTGTTTTCCTAATCATTTATCCAAGCGTGAATGAATGCCTACTCACTCTGCAGCAGACAGGCAATCAGAAGGAGAGTCAGAGCTGTAGCCATCTTTATGTGTCAGTAAAGGCAGAAACTCTGGAGATTACACATGGAACAATTCACATCTTTAGTGTATTTCATCCCTAATTAACTTTTAGAATAGTGATTGGATTTGTCACTACTGAATGCAGTATTTGAAGCAGTTGCAGATGGAGAAAAATTTAGACCTCAAATTTCTTTTTCAATCTTCATCAGTGAGGAAAAGCTTTTTCAGGCTAAGGACCTTGTCAGTGACAGAGGTAAGGAGACAGAGGTAGCTCTTTTTCCATATATAGTATAAAATTGTGTTATATATTAAATTTAGTCTACAACCCCAATTCCAAAAAAGTTGGGACGCTGTGTAAAATGTAAATAAAAACAGAATTCAATTATTAGCAAAGCTCAGAAACTCATATTTCATTCCCAATAGAACATAAATAACATATCACATGTTAAAACTGAGACATTTCACCATTTCATGGAAAATATTAGCTCATTTTGAAACTGATGGCAGCAACACATCTCAAAATATGTTGGGTTTGGTGTTGTTTTATTAAAAACTTTTTTTTTAGCCAAAAAGGTGAAATTTCACTGATTAGGGTGTTTTCTCACGGACTACTTTACAATTCGTGCATATAGATGACTAATAACAGTCTTCAGGTAGTTTATCTCCTTCAAATTTCCCCGAATTTTTATTTCTGAGACGCTTCCTTTACTGGCAAACAGTGTCCGTGGTTTATTGACGCCATCTTGTGGACAAACAGAAAACTACAACAACACCGGAAAGACAAAAACAATATGGCGGCTGCCGGAAGGCGACTGACTTCACGCTAATGTTCGTCAATAAAACTTGAGAACAAATGCGGCTCTCTTCGTCTCACTCAGGAGGCCTCATCACAGGACGTTTTATATTTTTATATTTTTGTTTAGCGACAAAACGGAGACGTGAGAATCGAACACATTGATCTATTGATGGCTATCTATTGATGGCTATCTTTGATGGCGTTTTTGCTTGCTAGACTGTATGTATGTTTGTGCTATTACAAGAAAAATACCACACAACACAACACTCACAAGAATTATAAACTGTATAAACTCTCCACAGGAAAGAGAAAACGTTATAATTATTAAATAAACTTGTGTTGATATTGACAAAACCGCTATCATTAAAATAATGATCACGGGATTTTCTGCCCTCTTGTGGTCACACAGAGAATTACACCGCTCCGCTAGTGTCAAGGTAGACACAATTACACGGCAACAGTTTCCGGTTGGCACTTTCAAAATAAAACCGTTAGCCGCCACTTGCGCCACGGTAGACACAATTACACGGATTGTGAATTATACAGAAAATCCCGTGATTATTTTAATGATAGCGGTTTTGTCAATATTAACACAAGTTTATTTAATAATTATATCGTTTTCTCTTTCCTGTGGAGAGTTCATACAGTTTAGAATTCTTGTGAGTGTTGTGTTGTGTGGTAATTTTCTTTCTTCTTCTAATAGCACAAACATACATACTACTAGTCTAGCTAGCAAAAAGGCTATCAAAGATAGCCATCAATAGTTCAATGTGTTCGATTCTCACGTCTCCGTTTTGTGGCTAAACAAAAATATAAAACGTCCTGTGATGAGGCCTCCTGAGTGAGACGAAGAGAGCAGCATTTGTTCTCAAGTTTTATTGACGAACATTAGCATGAAGTCAGTCACCTTCTGGCAGCCGCCATGTTTTCTGCCTTCCCTGTGTTGTTGTAGTTTTCTGTTTGTCCACAAGATGGCGACAAGAGCCCATGAACAGTGTTTCACAGTGAAGGACGTGTCCTCCATAAAAGACAAAAGAAGCTGGATGCATGTATGTATATTAACTGACATTACTACTAATATTTGTATCTATGGTGATACGTTACGTACAAAATATAATCATAACAGCCGTGGTTGTCCTTAATGACAATACGCGCAATTTCACGATTTATTGTAGTTTTAATTTGAAAGTGCCGACCGGAAACTGTTGCCGTGTAATTGTGTCTACCTTCACACTAGCGGAGCGGTGTAATTCTCTGTGTGACCACAAGACGGCACTTTTTTATTTTAATGATAGCGGTTTTGTCAATATTAACACAAGTTTATTTAATAATTATAACGTTTTCTCTTTCTTGCGGAGAGTTTATACAGTTTATAATTCTTGTGAGTGTTGTGTTGTGTGGTATTTTTCTTCTAATAGCACAAACACACATACAGTCTAGCTAGCAAAAAGGCTACCAAAGATAGCCATCAATAGATCAATGTGTTCGATTCCCACGTCTCCGTTTTGTGGATAAACAAAAATATAAAATGTCCTGTGATGAGGCCTCCAGAGTGAGACGAAGAGAGCAGCATTTGTTCTCAAGTTTTATTGACGAACATTAGCATGAAGTCAGTCAGCCGCCATGTTTTCTGCCTTCCCTGTGTTGTTGTAGTTTTCTGTTTGTCCACAAGATGGCGTCAATAAATCACGGACGCTGTTTGCCAGTAAAGGAAGCGTCTCAGAAATAAAAAAATTCGGGGAAATTTGAAGGAGATAAACTACCTGAAGACTGTTATTAGTCATCTATATGCACTATGTAAAATAGTCCGTGATAAAACACCTGAATCAGTGAAATTTCACCTTTTTTTGTAAAAAAAAAAAAAAAAAAAAATTAAATTTTTATTAAAACAACACCAAACTATTTAGGGGGGCTTAAGAATATTTTTAAAACAGACCTAACGACGCCACTGTTATCAATCCATTCCGCTTGTTCAGAACGCAGAACCACATTACTGAAAATCCTGTCCAACAGCAGGTAACATGCAACAGGTCAGTAACATGACTGGGTATAAAAGGAAATAAAAGGAGTTTATACCAGAACCTCTCAGATGTAAAGATGGGCAGAGGTTCACCAATCTGTGACAAACTACATCTAAAAATTGTGTGACAATTTCAGAAAAATGTTCCTCAACGTAAAATTGCAAAGACTTTGAAGATCCCACCATCTACAGTGTAAAATATTATCAAATATTCAGAGAATCAGGAGGAGTCTGTGTGCGCAAAGGACAAGGTCAAAGGTCAAAGCTGGAAGCTCATGATCTTCGGGCCCTCAGATGGCACTGGATTAAAAACAGGCATGATTCTCGACTGGAAATCACTGCACAGGCTCAGGAACACTTCCAGAAATCACTGTCTGTGAACACAGTTTATCTTTTTAAGCTGTTTAAGCTGTATCAGTCAAAGAAGAAGTCATATATGAACATGATCCAGAAATGCCGCCGTCTTCTCTGGGCCAAAGCTCATTTAAAATGGTCTGAGGAAAATTGGAAAACTGTTCTGAGATCAGCCTGAGATAAATCAAAATTTTAAATTCTTTTTTGTAAATCATGGGCGATGTGTCAAGACAAGACAATGCTAAACCACATACTGCATCCTTCACAACATCATGGTTTTCAAGGAGAAGAGGCGCATCACAAAACAAAAAATCCAGCAACGAAGGCCCAGGACTGTTAAGCAGTTAGAATCCTGCATTATACAAGAAAAGGACTGCATTCTTCTCCCAAAACTCCATTTTCCATGAATTGTTAAAATGTCTCGGTTTTAACACATGATATGTTGTTTATGTTCTGTTGGGAATAAAATATGGGTTTGTGAGATTTGAAAAATCATTTCATTCTGTTTTTATTTACATTTTACACAGAGTCCCAACTTTTTTGTAATCGGGGTTGTACAATAATGTGTAGGGTGCCTACAGTGGCAGCTCACATCATTTGCACAAGGACTCATGGACAGGCCGTCATCAATGTTGTGTTCAAATTAACATGTATTTTATGGACAAAGTGATTTATCTAATAAAATAAGCAGACAGATGAAAGATGTGTAGAGAAGTGAACTTCCTTAAAATATGTGCTGCTTTTTCAAACAGCCTGCAACAATCAAGTTGAAAAAGAAGAAGTCACAAATGTGTTTATGTGTTTAAAAATAAAAAGTGTCGAGATGAGAACAGAGAAGTCTTTAAGAAAGAGAGGATGTTTTACTGTTCTAATGCTTTGCTAAAAAAGTTTGTTTCTACTTATTGTTATTTTCATAGTTATTGGTCTATATATGAATGAATCCCAACTTACCTTGCAGCAGAAATTCAGAGTTGGAGTCATCTGTGTTTGTCAGGAGAGGCAGAACCTGAAGTTAAAAACAGTCTGGAGTTTACATTACAGATGTCATCATTACAGATGAAAAAGTTTAAAAGCTTGATTTCATCCCTTATTATTTAGTTCCATTAAGATTACTTTTTTACTTTTTATTTTTGCTTACATATTTACTCACATTAACTTTCACTTTCTGTTCTTGTTACACAGCTGTTACAGAGAAATATATTTTGCTGTGGTGGTGCAGTGGTTAGCACTATAGCCTCACAGCAAAAAGGTTCCTGTTTCGAATCCCCCACCCAGGGGACCTTTTTGGTTTTGTTGGTTTTGTTTTTCACACATTTCACAGCCACTATATTTTCTCCTTCCAGATTTTAGAGTTTTGGAATCAATCTGTGCTAAAATGTTCGTCATTTCAATGTGTAATTTGTGTTAAGTTTACATTGGCTTTGCTTGCTCATGGTTCACTGCTTTATGTATAATTGAAATTACATGATGAACTACTTCAATTCTTTTAAATATATTTTTTCTTCTTTTTGATTTGCATACCAAAAATGTATGGTATGTGTCCCATGTAGTGATATTAGTTAAGTTTGTGGTCAATTAAACCCAAGACTATAACCTGTTTGAAATCTAAATAGACTGACTTGACATGTGGTATGTGTAGTTCTATATACAACGTACTTTCAACACCAATTACAGATACAAAGAATATTATAATCCATTGTTTTCCATAATGATTTACAGCGTCTGTCTCTGAGACCACAAACAGAACTGAAATATCATTTCCTGAATTTTTTTACTTATTACTGCACAGTTATTGTCGCTCTAGACACATTTTCACAGGCATGTACAAAATAAAATAGCAAAAGCAAAACAAATACATTTTATTTGTGCTATTTATCTATTCCCAAATAAGTTCAGGCTAAATTGCATTATAAATGCACTTCGGACATACACATAATAGTTCTAGTTACTAAACGTCCTGTCAGAGGTTACCCACCCACTGACATCGTCTCAGTACTGATTTTTAACAGTGAACAAACTCAAAAACCCACATTTTACTTTTGTACTTGAACTAAAATGATCTTTCAGAATTAGCTAACAAATTACAGCAATTTCAGTAAATTGTTTTGATATATTACCAACCTGAAATACAGGAAAGAATTACGACACACAGAGACTTGGCTTGTCCTTACTGAATTTTCCACACTCCTAAAGAGGAAACAGTAGATCAAGTGCGCTTGATTACTATGACTAGAGCAAAACATGGTCTCCACTACCATCTACTGTCAAAAAGCTGCTATAGAATGTTGATTATTTTGGTTTACAAACTGTATTAATCATAAAAAAAAAAAAAAAAAAAAATTTCAGATTTAAAACACCTGTGATTGCCATCACATATGTTTTCTAAGTGCCGTTAAAGAGGACAATGAGATTAACTTGAATTTCACTTTTACAGGCTGAAGTCAGAATTTCAGTTGACTCATGGTAGATCCTTTGCACCCATCGGATGGAGCCCTACTCTTAGACATAGTTTGCTACATAACTTTTAGTGACTGTCCCCCGATCAGATCTGTGGAAGACTTGAGCAAGTCCACAATCTTTGTCTGGAGCTCCTTGGCTTTCTCTGCGTTCTCTCCTCTTTCCGCATGTTCTCCTGCCACCTGGAGCCCCTTCAGCACCGACTGCAGGGCATCTGCATTTTTCACTGAGTCAAACTGGTCTCTGTCAGCCTGGATCTCCTCCACCCAGTCCAAGTAGGCCTGAAGTAATCCAAGGTCATCCACAAAGTTTGCAATAATTCGGAGTCCTGGTCGACATTGCTCCAGCTCCCTCAGCCTCTTCCTCCCAACCTCCCCGATGTCATTCCCAACAATGCTGATAAAGAAGAAAAAAAAAGAAAACAACTAATTGTGATGAGATATTAGCTCACACTAGATGGCAGTGTTTGATACAATATAACATTTAAAACATAAAGCAGAAGTTGGTGTTTGTCTTACGTCAGTGTCTTCAGAGAGGTGTTTTTACTGAGGCACTTGACAATGTTTGTGGTTCCTCGCTCTGTGATGCCAGTGATGTCCAGGTAGAGTTCCTCCACAGTGGTGTTGTGCTCCAGAGCCGTCCAGAGCTCCAAAACACCCTCTGGGCCCAGATTATTACCACACATACTGTATATATGAATAGAGGAATTGTGTTACAACAAAATACGTATAGGTATAATGTATAAGTATAATGTCTAATGACATATTAAAGTCATGAACAAGTGTAGCAAAAACTGAATTTATTAATTATTTTTTAATTGGCCAACTCATCTGTTAATGCTCTGCCACTTATGTGGGTCCAGGACATGTTAATTGATTAATTATATAATCCGTAATTATTGTTATATGCAAATGTAAGGTTTTACCTGGTTTTATGGTTTGTCATATACATTATTATTACATTTTATTTTATGTGATATTAAAAGACGGACGCTGCAGAAACTGTTGGTAAGTGTCGAGTGCAGAAGGGTTTGAGCAACTAATCTTAATACAACAATGAATGTGAGTACTTCCTCTCAGCGTTTAATGTATATTTTTAAAGTGTTTAAATGTTTCAGGACTTACAACAGCTTTTTCACTCGGCACTCATTTGATTTCAAAACTGCAGATTCTAGAATAGCTGCTTGCCTATCCAGGCAGTTGTATCTCAAACTGAAAAAGAACAGAAAAAACATTAGTTTGACATTGTTTTCTTTTAGTATTTTACCATTCATCCATTTCCCAAAGTGCCTATCGTGCTGAGGCTTATAAGAGGAATGAAGTCTATTCTACTGTACAGTATAGCATGATTATGACAAGAGGTGGGGAGTTTCAAGCATGCAGACACAATATGCAAACACACAGAAAGGCATTACCCAGTCAGGAAATTTAAATATGCTTGTTTTCACTGCCCGTTGTTCAAAAGATAATTCTTATCTATATGACAGGTAAATATAAAATGAGTCACTCACTAGAGAGATTCACAGCGATGTAGTATTGGTCCCAGTCTGCTTAGTCCTCTGTTTCCAATGTTGGAGTACCCTAGGTTGAGCTCCTGCAGCTTGTGTGGAGAGAACTGCAGCACATAGTGCATGGCTGCACAGTCCACAACACTCAGCTTCATTTTAAACAGGTTGAGTTTCTTGATCTCCGGTGCTGCCATGCTGGTAGCTTCCTTTGTGTGGAACTCCATCAGGCAGTGGAGAAGATTCAGGGCTGTCTGGTTCTCGAGCTTTCTGCTCTTAAACTGGTCTTGGAACCACAAACCCAGCCTGGCAGGGATGGCATCCCCTTGGTCCATGGGGGAAAGAACAAGGCCATCCAACTTACCTCCCAGCCGAGCTCGGAGCATTCCCATGAAGAAGCGTGTGAACATCTGGAGGCTCTCAAGCTTGTCCATGTTGAGGTCTGTGTTTTGCAGGGGTGCTGCTGTGGAGGATGGTGGACATTGCCCAAAGCACCAGAAGTCCAGAGCTTCAATTATGTCTTCCTGGCTGAAGAGATTGATTGCACAGTAGAGGGCAGCCAGATGTTCTTGAACAGTAAGGTGGAAGAAGGAAAACATTTCCACTGTTTCCTCTTTGAGAGGCTGCAGGATGTGACAGAGAAAGGTGCTCTGAAGATCAGCAGGAGTAACACCATACTTCTCCAGATCTGCTCTGTTGAACATGATCTTTTTCTGTAGAAGGCTTTCATAAGCCAGTCTTCCCAGGTTTGTCAGTTGGTACTTTGCTTGTGAGAGAACCTCAGATCTAGGGGTGCTTCTCTCTGCACTCCCCCTCAGCGCGTGGTGCTTGATTGCTGTAAAGAGGTAGCAGAAGTAAACCTCGCTGACTGTTCTGGGCGGGTTTAGCTCCAGAGACTTTGAGTCATCAGCATCTTGATTTTCTGAAGAGAAGAACTCAGCCATAGCGGTACAGATGATGTAGCAATAAAGAGGAATGAAGGACAGCACAAAAAGGTTGTCATTGTTCAAGATGTAGTCATAGACTTTTTCAGCAACCTGAGTGTCTTTGTAGAACTTGGTGGTATATTCCTTCACTTGGTCCTCCTCAAAGCCCAGCACCACACAACATCTTTGGAAGAATCGCTTGGGAGCTTCAGTAGATGGTCTTGTCGTGAGAATGACTGATGCCTCTGGGAGAAGGCTTCCCTTGATTAAAGACACCATCAGCTCTGACACTGGCACCTTCGAACCAACATCAATGTTTTTGTCAGGACTGTTCCAGTCCAAGGTGAATTTGAACTCATCTAATCCATCCAGAATGAAGAGCAAAGAACTTGGTGAGGTGAAAAGATCAGGTAGGGCTGCCTTCAGGTATTTGAACCTTTCTCCAAGCAGCTCCAATAAGCTCAGTGGTGCGTCAATCAGATTGAGCTCTCTGAAGCGCAGGTCAAAAACGCAAGTGAATTCACGCATATTCTTCCCAATCGCCCACTCATAGACTAGCCTCTGTACTGCTACGCTCTTTCCAATACCAGCTATACCCTTCACTTTAACCCTTTTGGGGGGTCGTCCCGATGCACTTTGGGGGCTCAGTAGATGGGAGGGCCGAATGCGCTGACAAGCCTGATGGACATAGATACGAGCTCGTCTGCTTGCCAGGTCAAAGTACTCATGTTGGCTGCTGTCAACAAAGTCATCATCTTCTGTCACAAAAAGGTCAGTGTAGCGGATTTCGATGTGAGAAGCTGAGTTTGAAGCCACTCCATCGCCCTCTGAATAACACTTTAACTGCTCTGTGCGTTTCAGTAGGGTTGTTTTATGGGCAGAAATGGGAACTGTAAGGGGAAACAGGAAGCTGAAATTTACTGTCAACACATTTGACTTAATTTGCTCTTCAGTTTTCTATTAGAGTGCAGCTTCAGTTCACCAGGAAATCTCTTCAGATACGGACATACCTCGAATGTTGGCCAGCTTTACACTTTTGTTCGGTCTCAGTTCTTCTTTAGCTACATAAAGAAGACATTTTGAAGTCATGGGAATCAGTCAATTCATCACAAGAAAGAAATACATTTTATAGTTTTTAATAAAATAATAAATCCATACCTTTAACCTCAGCATTCAGGGTAAATCCTTTGCTGCTCTTTCCTCTGAAGAGCTTAGCAATGGGGCTTTTAGGCTTTTTCTCTGTGGATATCACAGAGAAGATATGATATACTGCATTACAGTAGTTTAAGTTTACGATTTTAAGCTTGATACCATGCATTTGCTTCAAATAAATAAATAAATAAAAGTGTCATGTATTAGCTAAGAGTCTAGAGCCCTGCATGCTAGTACTGTAGCTCTGTCAGGTTGTTTGGTTCAGTGAGAATATGCAAAAGTGCTCACAATGATAATGCTAACATACTTACTGTATGTTTAGTAAGTGTAATCCTTAACATGTTCTTCCTGCTAACCTGCTCAGAGATTTTTTATTTGTATGTATTTGGTCATGGACCAAAGCTTTAAACATATTTAATTCTGGACCAAAGTGGTGGACTGCCCATCCAACAGTCATTGCCATCCCTAGAGCTATGTATGATTGATAAAAATGTTCGCAATCAAGTTAAATATTTCCTTTGCGTTTACACACCTCCTTTGTCAAGGCCAGCAAAACTTACTTGGCAAGACATCACATTTGATTCTACCCTGTTAATAATTTTCTCACACCTCTGATAGGCAGTAAAACTTAATTGTCTTTAGTTGCAGTGCACTGCAAGAATTTGAAAAACAACACATTATTCACCTTTTCCTTTAGCTTGCAATGCACCTGTTTATATAAATATTCATCACACTATACTTTCATCACCAGTATATTAAAGCAACCTTACCTTCAACTTTCACAGGTGCAGGAGCTGGCTTACTGGTGGCATTGTTTCTGCAGTGTCTCTCCACCCAGTCCTGCAGATCCCTGCAGTAATAATCCTGCACCTCCCTCAGCACTTGCAGGAACTTTCGGCTGCTCTCCTCAGTGGAACACACCGTCTCTAGAGCCTGGGCCACAGCATTGGAAGGCGATCTCTCCAGCAGAGAAAGGTAGTGGGCAGAGGAAAGCACCTCAGCATCACGCAGCCAACGCAGCAGGGGTGCTGGGTGGTCACAGGTCCAGTTCAGCAGCAGATCTCTCTGAGACCGGATCAATTGCTGAGCTGAGCTCATGGCTTCAGAAAATACTGTCAAAAGGAATGCTGTAAATTAAATTTTATTGTAAGCTTGATGTCTTTATAGCTACAGTTCACATACATTCTCTTTCTTACTCTTGAAATCAGAAAACTTCTGTATGAAAAAAACTGGAGGAAATTTACTTTACTAAGGAATTCTGCACAATACTACACTAATACTACAATACTACAAATACTCATTGATTGATTAAATGCTTACCTTAAAGAAATATTTTGTGGCTGTGTTTTGTGTCACCCTCCCTCTTGTCTGGTTTTGCCATTGTCAGTCATGAGTGTTGGCAGGAAAGCTGTTTGTGGTCTGTCTTAAGGTGCAGGGAGGCGGAGTGCCGTGACTTAGGCAGCAATTCAAACAACCTTTCAAAGGGTCCATAGTTCAAAGATTTCATGTCTTTGTCGCTGCCTCTGATTAATCGGTTTTGTTTGATCTCACAGAAGCATGCCAAGGAAAATATCAAACTGTTATGCATTTTCATAAAATATTCTAACTCCAAATTTCAATTCAATGCTAAAAAATTAAAGAATGAATGAACTTTTATATGTATTTGTGTACATAAACAGATTGATCATATGTCTAAACAGTAATTTGTTGAAGCATGACACTTTTCTCCTTTGCTTTCAACATCTAACATAACTGTGATGACCTACTTACAGTGATTGATAGTTACTGTTGACAGAACAACTATAAATCAGTGTCAGGCAGAAATGTTAATCATTAATCTGCTTTATTCAGTGTTCTATGGATTTTTTTTTTTTATCACCATCAAGTTTTACCACATTGTAAGAGGCTTTATTAAGGACAGTCTTTGTGGGCAGAGGGAATCAGAAATGAACACATTAAGTTGTTGGAGACTTTGAGGAAATGCAACAGCATGAGAGTGACTCATCCATTGTCATGTGTTGTCTCACAGATACTTGCTGAGGTCTTTGTTTCCCTAGCAAATAACTTCACCACATGCATGAGAATTTTTTGACGTATAAATAATTAAATAAAATAAATAAAGGTTGTAAATCTGCCATTGCTAAATTACATTACTTACATTTTGAGCTATGTAATCAATGAATGCAATAAGGACTGATATTGGAAGATTAAGAGGAGGCATCAAAGAGAAGTCATAGTACTGGGAGCACAAAGAAACATTGCAACTTCCCCTTCTTTACTCCTGTCTTCATCCTTTCTTCTGTCTTCTGGCAGAGCAGGGTCGCAGTCATGCATGTCGGCGCCGTCTTTCTTGTTTGTCCTATGATTTATGGTGAGTAATTTAATCCATTCAGATTTTTTATAAATGCAATATGAATGTTAAGATTAGTGCATAGTGCACATTAATAAAACATTGCTGTAAATTTTGTTTTTGTCTGTAGTCTCTGGATAGATGTTATAAAGTCACCATAAAAACAGTAATAGTTAACATTAGATTAATATTTCAAAGTTGTTGTCTTAATCTGTTAATAGATGAAAAAAAACTGTTGTTTTTGCCTCTGAATGCCCCCTGCAGAATGTACTGAACTGGAGCTTTACAGTATATTCACATATACAGGTTTCTGTTGCTTCAATAATGAAGTTAAGAACAGTATGAAAAAAAATACATATGCAAAGATTCCCTAAAATAATCAAGTATTTACTGCGTCATATTGACTGATTAAACAACTATGTGTAGTAGATTTTCCAGAGCCAAAAGGGCAGTTGCCCTCTTCCCTTTTCTAAATATACATATGTTGCGAAATATTTCTGGGTCAGTGCCGCACAGTACAGAAGTTCTCATGTCAGATTTATTCTTCATGATGACCTTTCTAGAAGATCTCTTGGAAATCAGCTACACCACCATGACTAGAAGTAACAGCTTTATAACTTACATACTCTTAAAATACTCTGAAAATTGTCTTTAGCTTCACAGAGGTCAAGTTAAAACTAAAAAATAAATCAAAGACATATTGAACCTGAACATCAGATCCTGTGTATTGGTAAATGATTTTCAGTTCTCTATCACAGCAGCAGCCTTATGGAGGGAAGTCCAGGCTGTTTCTCCTGTGCCGTTGGTCCCTGAACGTGTCCAAGCTGTCGTGGGCTCCTGTGTGGTGATTCCCTGCTCTTTTACTCTTCAAACTTCTCATCCTCTCAGAGGGAGAAAGGGAAGAATGGACGTCCGGATGAGGTTTAGAGGTGGTGGCCACCTCTTCCCTCTTCGTAGCACTGCTTTTAATAGTGAGGACAGAGATCAAGTAAGTAGGGATTTCCAAGGCCGGACGTCTCTCATTGGGCAAATCATAGATGGAGACTGCTCAGTGAAGATTGAAAGGATCAGCCAGGACGACTCACGGATGTTTGAGATCGCTCTAAAGAAAGGCGATGACTTGCTATGGGGGAAACCAACAAGCTTCCATCTGGATGTTGTGGGTGAGTGAGGGGATCACTGCAGTGCCTCTTTCTTCTCTTATAAATAATCTACAATATATCAATCACATAGTTCCCATATTTACATAAATTTGGAATGTATATGAGACAAATAATACACAATAATGGCCTTTGTAGGAGATTTACCACTGTGTTTTTGTAGAATTATTATAATTTGTCTTTGATGAACTACACAGCAGTAATAAAACATAGCAATGATTGATTTTCCTCACTGACAGACACTCCTGAGGCTCCTGTCATCAGTGGCATGTTGTCAGCCACAGAGGGACAGATGGTCACCCTGAACTGCTCTGTCAGCTATCACTGCCCCTCCAGACCTCCTGTCCTCCAGTGGAGCTGGGAGAGAGGAGCCCAGATGAACAGCACTGAGCCTGCTGAGGTACAGACACTCCACCCAGAGCCCCACAGGCCAATGGTACTGGCCTCTCTGTCCTTCACTGTGTCACACAAGGTGAAACCCAGGCTCAAATGTGAAGTCAACTACCCAGGAGCCGAATCATTGGCCACTTCGAAGGATCTGCATGTGACATGTAAGCATAGCTTTGATGAGTATGTTTGTGTTTTTTGGTTTAGTTCCTCTTAAAACCTTTCTATTTTGCTTTTTATGCTCTATAGTTTCACCAAAAGATGTGATGGTTCAGGTCCAGTCCTTGATGGTGCAGGAGGGGGGCAGTGCCTTGTTAGTCTGCTCATGTAAAGCTGACCCACCAGCATCTAAGTACCACTGGTCTTACAGTCAACACGGCCGCACGGTGCCCCTCCATCAGAGCACACACGCAATCCGGGTGTTCAACGTGACCCGAGACATGAGGGTCCGGTGTTCAGCACAGAACCTGATTGGTCGAGGAGAGTCCCGGCCCACGTCGCTGAACATACAATGTAATCCTAGGCCTCCCTCCCTACATACACACAATTGTACTATTTAACAAACAGCATTATCTGCATATGTTTGGTTTTCAAGGCTGTCAAAGAGTAACAGTAGCACACCCAACAGTGATATCATAGTGTGCAGACCACAGCGTGAGTACATTTTGACATCACTTCAGCCTTTTCAATTTGAATGTGACCAAAATGTCACTACATTTTACGGAAACACACATATTCATTTTCTTGATAACATTTAGACCATTGATACAGTACAGTAGAAAAATATAATATAGTATAATATACAACAGTGTTTATTCTTAGACCTCCTGAGTTAAAGAGTTTCAAGCAATGTTTAAATGTGCTCTTTCTCTCTTACAGATAAACCGCTCATCCTCCGGCTCTCCTCCACCTGTGTTGTGGATGACCTGGAGGTTCTGTGTCGTTGTTCAGTCGACTCCAACCCCAAACCAGCAATCACCTGGAGCGTGAACGGGACTGTTCCACCTCATGATTACAATGTGTCAGTAACATCTGAGCGTGACATACTAACAGCTACTCTGAGAGGCCACATGGACAAACCTCAGATGGTGATCTGCTTTGCTTTCAACGCACTGGGAAATGACTCTCTGATGTTGCTGCAGGGAGGAGAAGGTGTGTTCAAAGCACTGTTTTCTACACTAACAAAGACAACAGCTCTGCCTCTTGTTTTTTTCACTCTGATGTTGGACTCATGCTGAAATATCTGTGCAACATGCCTGCGGCTTGAAAGTATTACTAGAGAATAAGCTGAATTAGAAAAAAAAAAACTATACTGCTCTATTCCTTCCTATTCAGTATGTTACTTTTTAAAAAAGTTTTTAGAGATTTTATTGTGGAATATCTAAGTGAAGCCATTACATCAAACAAGTGACAAGCAATATGTCTGAAAGGCCTAGAGTTAAACTATAACTTGTGTTATTCCAGCCATGGCAGGCACATTATATGCTTATCCATCGCTCCTCTTTTTGTGCATTCACAGATAATACCCCTTTGTTGTGGTTGGTGATACCTGCTGTGGCCATCTGCCTGGTCATAGTCCTTATTTCTCTTATTTTCTACTGCTGCCGAAAGAGAGCTGAAAAGTATGTGAAGCCAATTAGCTTTTAAAATATTCACTTAAATTTGTCTTGCTTATTGTGAAGTTCATATACCTGTTCTGCTCCCAAAGACATGTCCTGAGCAGAAGCCCGGCAGTGTACCCTGGAGGACTGGGAATTTATCAGGACAAGATGCCCCTCTACATTAACTGCACAGAAGTGACTCATATCTACACCAATGGCAGCTACCAACTTGTGTACCAGAACTGCACGCCTCTTTTTGTCCATACTAAGCAGGTATTCGATTATCTCAATCTTATTTTTCAAATTTGAGGATTAGCATATTTGAGTATTAGCAACAACTTATTTATTTATTTATTTATTTTTCAGATCCGTCCAATGGGCAGAAGAGGTGGAGAGAGAAGAAGAGGAGGAGAGGGCGGAGGAATAGACAGACGGGAAGGTTTAGCAGTCAGAGGCACAAGAGAGGTGCAGAGTGCTGCTGTGGGTGATGCAGAGACGGCCATCTACTTGGAGATCCTTTGAGCTCACTGTGGAGAAGTCACATGATTCAGATTTTAGATTGACGGTCATACTGATGGTAATGCAGAGTGCATGTAACAGTCAGCTATTGTATATATTGTACATGTATATCTATATGTCATTGGCAAAAACTCTGCCCTATGTGATCCTTTTAACCTCTTGTCTTGGTCTATCTCTCTCATAATATCCATACTGAACAATTTCTGTGTCTTTTGAGTGTTGGCCTGTGGCCTGGATGCTCTTTTTTTAAGATATTTTTTTGGCCTTTTTCAGCTTTATTTGATAGAGACAGCTGAAGAGTGACAGGAATGTGGGGAGAGAGAGAGATGGGGAATGACATGCGGGAAAGAGCCACAGGTCGGATTCAAAACTTGGGCTGCTGTGGCAAGGACTGAGCCTTTGTACAGTACATGGAGCAGATGTTCTACCAACTGAGCTAAACAACCCCCCGATGCTCTTTTTTTTTTAAATAAAAGATGAAAAGACTTGATAACGTTTTTTTTTCTTTTCTTTTTTTTTTATCATTACAACTCACCAGTCAATGCAAAGTCTGTTAACATTTTTAACAAGTTAACAAGTTTAAAACATATCACTCTTGCTCTTGTCTTTCACAAGATGATTCAGAAAGTAATATTTTATGTCACATTTACAGGTACATAACGCCAGCAGTTATGTCCTTAGAGGTTAATGTTTACTGTATTTAAATGCTTCATTACCACCCAAAAAAAGCCAAATCTGGCAGCCATACAATATCGGGCATTGCTAGCAGGCCATAAATAATATGGGAAACAAGAAATGTTCCATACAAACAACAAAAAAGAGAGAGAGAGAGAGAGAGAGAGAGAGAGAGAGAGAGAAATAGATGAGTGTATGCCCAACAGGAAACATGTCATGTTTAATTCTGGACGATAGGTGGCGATGAATCGTTGGCAGTGCCGTTCATTAGTCCGGAGAAGAAGAAGAAGAAGAAGAAGAAGAAGAAGAAGAAGAAGAGGCGAACGCTCTGATTGGCTGGCTGCGCCGTTGGCCGGACGTTGCGTCACAGCACGACACATAGCAGGCTTTTGGTGGGAATATGAGTTCGCCTCCAGACACACGCGTTTAACTTAAAATTAAAAGCGTTCATGTAGGTTTTCTGATACTTAATGTAACGCCAGAGTAAGCGGCTATGTGTGAAGTGCATAACAGTTTATAAAGTTCACGAGTAACAGCTCATCAGGCTCATCTGGAAAAGTTCACTCTGCCTATTGTTTGCTAGCATGCTATCACGTTAGCCAACGGTCTGTCTGACGTGACAAAGTGAATTTATTTAACTTTTCCAGGCTGAATTTACTGTAACTGAGAGGACACTGTGCGTGTTTTTATATTTTGTTACGTTGCACCGTGGGTTTATCTTCCTTTCATGCTGGTTAATTAGACCTTAACCTGTCGAGAATCAACAACAACAACAACATGCCAGAAATCAAACTCAAACACGTCGTGTCTTGCAGCACCGAGGACACTGTAAGTTCATTTATCACCTGCATTTAAATTCATGCATGTTCCCAGTCGTTCCTGTATGTTTATATGTATATTGTTTTCCTCCCACCTCTTGTCATAACACAAAACAGACTCACAAGGCAGACAACCTGCTGAGCTCTGACACCTACAGAAAGTGGAAAGCAGCAAGAGCCGGAGAGAAACAGACATCAGTCATCCTACAGGTGTGTTTTACATCCCACACCTGTCAGCCAGCAGTGTTTACATAACATGTTTTGTTGTCATTAGTGAAGTCATGTTGGAGATACTTAACTAATGAATAAATGAATTGTTGGACAGCTCTGTTGGATTAAATCTCAGTGAATTTAATGTGATCTTTTCACATTTGTCCCAAATTTCCTTGCCTGTGATTGGGGTTGCACACTCATGCTTTCTTGCCATTTACAAACATATATGAATTGTAGTTGTAAATGTTGACTTCAACTCTCGCTTTGCTGACATATTCTTGTCCTTTTGGGAACCCCCTCGCGTGCGTTGTCTCGCAGTTGGAATCTCACATACGCATTTTGTTACCATTGTTTTTCCCAATTTGACAACAGAAACCTTGAAATCAGTTGCAGTCTTAGAGAAAAGACAGAAGTCAGTTTCCATTTTTTCCCAAATATAGCTGCTGCAAAGCGTCTGGGAGACAAGAACATCGCCTAACTGAGGCTTAAAAAATAGATTTTATGATTTGACAGAATATGTTAATGTGCACTTATAAGCATAGTTTGTTGTGGGATTGTCTTTACAGCAAAGAGCAACTGTCCCTGCTCTTCAGCTTTTAAACAATACAAAAGCAATATTCCTACCGTATTTGTAACTTTACAATGTTTTATTTTATTATTTCTAATCCATAAAGTGTAATGTGTAGTGGCTTGTAAAATGCTCTTACATCTTGCATCTATTCTTTACATCTTTGGACTTCGTTTCTTGTCTAAGCTCTGTTGATCTGTGCTGTTTTACTTTTCTCCCAGTTTGAGAAGGAGGAGCAGGTGCACAGCATTGATATTGGAAATGAAGGGTCAGCTTTTATCGAGGTGTTGGTGGGGAATTCTTCAGCTGTCAGATATCAGGACTATGAGGTATTCTTGCAAACCAAATGAACTTTATCATCTCCTCATTGATAACCTTAATTAGCAATTACTCCATATTGTCTTCCTTATTCTTTGATGTCAATCTGTTCTCTCTCTGTTTTAGGTTCTTTTGGTTACGTCTTCCTTCATGTCTCCCACGGAGAGCCGCAACGGCACCAACATGAGCCGGGTTCGTTTCTTTGGACCCAACCAGCTGCAGAAGAGCACGGCACAGGAGAAGTGGGACAGAGTGAAAATTGTGTGTAGCCAGCCATACAGCAAGGTAAGAGCCATTAGAGTCATTAAAAAGTGCAAAATAATCTAACTCTTCAGCAGAGTCAACAGAATCCAAAAGTGAAACATTTGCATTTTAGAATATTTTCACAGCACTGTCACCATACAATACAGTTACACACTTTTATTGAGGCTGCATGGCTTCTGTTAAAAGAAAGTGTGCACTAATAGACATACACTCATTTCTGCTTGTGAAATCTAAGTTGGTTTGTGTGTTTTACTTTGTAGAACATAGCATATGGACTGGCCTTTGTTAAGTTTCATTCACCGCCTGACAAAAATGACCCTCTTCCAACAACCTCCCCGGTAAGTTGTGCCAGTCTTGTTTTCAACACTTCATGCCTGTGAAGGAAATCTTGAGAGCTGGTTCGCTTATAATTTTAAGACATTTCAAGGAAACCTTGAAGACTTACACAGAAGTATTTATTGAAAGCTCAATCTAGGAGAAGTGGAGAACCAGTCAATCAAAGTGAATTCAATGTGCACTGCCGCTCCAGTTCTAAAGGGTTTTTTTCTGAGAGTATTTGAAGGGACAGTTCCCTCTTACCTGTAGTGCTCGTTATGCATCTATCATCTGTTTTGATGGGAGAGTTTTGGAGATATCGTCTATGGAGACATCTCCTTTTTTTCTTGAATATAATGGAACTAGATGTAGACTTTGTGCTGTTCAAAACAGTAAAAATAACATTTCTGATCTTCACGTCACAACTTATCTGTGAGAACAGTTAGATTTTAAAAACATTTTTAACATACTAAACATCTGCTGTTTATTCTACTGAAAAATATAGTTTGGATTTCAAACGTGAATTTTGACATAGAAAATGTGTTTGCTCAATGTGACTTTGCTCAATGGAATAGGGAACATTATTATATAATTCATAGACTGGCTGATCAAAAAAAAACGGAGTAAATCTGACCAGACATTTGATGTATCTATACTTTGGGCTTTGCTATTGCAGGAGGACTGTTGCAATAACAGCAATAATTAAATACTGATTAGTTGACAAGCCAACCACAGGTGATGGCAAACAACTGCCACAACTGCACGTGGTGTCATACAGTATCATCACATCATGTTCAGTCTTTGTTTTGTAAGATGGAAAAGCCTCCCATGGTGGCTAGGCTGAAGAGACTCAACACAGCAGAAGCACTGTCTGAAATGCAAGCGGATTTTCTCTCTGCTAGTCAGTGTCCACCAATTCACAGAATCAAACAGACTAGTGTCCCATGATCAGATCTGGATCAGGATTACAGTATCGCACTGAAGAAAGTGATGTAGCCACCGCCCTATTTCCTCTGCAACTCCTGACTGGAAGTTTTAATTGCGCCACTAATTATAGCTTATCGCTGTTCGCTTGTGTTGCAGTTTAATGAGTAGTTACCTTTTTTGTAAATTACTTTGTAAGGGCTACAGCTGGATAATGTTTTATCTTAGTACCTGCTTCTACTAATCACCTGCACTCTCTCTCTCCTCCTGCCTCCTTTTCTGGTTTATCGAGCGACCCTCTTAACTACTGACTTTCAGCTGAATGCAAACCGTTACCACCGGCTGACACACCAGCAGGCAGGATGAGAGACAGTGCAGGTGATTAGTATAAGCAGGTACTAAGATGAAACATTATTCTGCTGTACCACCTACAAAGTAATTTGCAAAAAAAAAAAAAAGAAAAATATGGCCATAATTCTACATACAGTGCTGTTGAGCCACCCTAAGTCACAGCAGGGGGAATTCCTTCACCTTACTATGTGCTACATCCTATTTTGGTCAGTACCCATCCTTAAATAAGGACACTTATTTATCTACTGCCATTTACACCAGACCACCAGGAAACAAATCACCAGAGACTTATCAATTCACATTAGTGTCGACATGAAATTCAGTACTGGAGATGTGTGACATAAAATAGATATGCTGCCTCACTACACTCCTATAAACTGCCCAACTTTACAAAGTTCTTTGTCAACTTTTTTGACAAGTTGAAACCTTTTTATTAAGGAACTTCAGGCAGTCCCCTCTATCTTCTCTTTTTGGCACTAAACCCCTCTGTCTTCTCCTGTCAGAAACTGACAAAGCTGGGACAGTTCAGGGTGAAGGATGAGTCTCCCTCATCCGGGCCCAGCCTTCAGCCCGGCAGCCTCTTCTTCAATCGAGACAATGCAACAAAGTCCAGCACGTCCCCCAAAGGTAAACCCATTAATTCAATTAATTCAATTGTGCAGCTGCTGAAGCGCAATCAAATTCTTTCAGGTCCATGTAACAATAAAGTGCTAATCACGAATAATTAAAAGTGCCATTCATTAGTTTTTCAAAGCTACTTAAGTGTTCGCCAGGAGATGAGAGAGGAGATGATTTCTTTATTATCAAACTACTTTGTCGCCTCACAGACTCTCTGCACTTTTCTCCCTTTAGTCTCTCCTCAGAGTCAGAAGCTGAGTTATGCTGCTGCTGCCCTGCAGGCTGGTGGCGGCTCCCACTCATCAGGCCAAGCTTCCTCCTCCAGCTCTGCCTCACCTCAGGTACTGAACATCACCATAATTTTCTTTACTAAAGGACAGCCTGTAAACAGCTGTTCCCTTAATGATGAGTAGGTTTTGCCTTCTTTAGACAACATGAAAACAAAGCGAGGATGAAACAGAGACCATAAAGCTTGTTGACAGATGTGATCTATAGTTATTGAACGTTTTATGTTAGTTTGATTTAGAGCCAAATAGTGTCGGAAGAATCAACATTTTTACTGAATAACTGAAGTATATATAGATAAGAAAATATAATTAAAGTTGTTTGTTTTTTCTATGCTTTCTTCACATTATCATTGTAGTTTCTGATATCAGCTTTCAAATGAAAATCCCTCTGTACTTATCAGTACAGAAATAAGTCAAGCACAGGTAAAGAGGTTGAACACCTCTTTTGCGCCAAACAGTCAGCATTTGAGTAATGTATGTGTTCCAGTGTTGCAGGTTCAAAACATTTATACATTTTCATGAAGCTTTCTCTGTAATCACTTCACTGCAAACCAAAAATCCAAGCATGTATATGAAAAATGCTTTCATACATCGTATAATAATAATTATACAGCAGCTATCTCCCATATATTTGTAGGCTTATTATGTTCCTTTGTTCATTATTATTGTTATAATTAGTATTAGACTAGTTACTCTGAGAACGAAAGCAGGAGGGAACACTGTCAGTATCAGCCATCTGTCACTCTAACCTTTGAAAAAGAAAATAAAATAAATGCAAAATGTTCTATTTGCATGGAAGTAGTCTAAAAAATATATCCCAGCAGTTTTGTTTCCAATTTTCTACTGTAATTATTTCTCACTTTTTTTATGAATACTGTAATAAGCTACAAATTTGCAGAATCATTGTTTTGCATATATTAAAACAGTATCTCCTCCACACACATCTTGGTGCATGTTATTAATTTCAATTTGAAAAAGTGCCAATTTTTAGTTGCATACGTTAATTGTTTCCTCATAGCCACCAGCAAAAAGAAAATTTGAGTTCAGCAAAGAGCGGCAGTCTGCCTCTGGCCCTCCTCCCTCAAAGAAGATAAGTCCAACTGGCTCACCTGAAGGCAAAGCCGTGACCCCCAAACACAAGCCGACCCCAGCCAGCACGCCAAGTCCGAGCACTGCAAAAGGTAACTCTCACCTAAGTGTCTGAATCTTAGCATACATTATTATGTCTTTTCCTGGAAAATTTCCTTGACTTTTGCAAATGGTACCTCCAGCTTCCTCAGCACAGAAATCTGCTGACAAGCGGCGAGAGAGCCAATCCAAACCCGAACCTAAACCCAAACAACAGAAAGCAAAGTCCCAGAGTGCACAGTCAGTCCCATTCAATCGGATAATGGAGGGGGTGGTGTTTGTACTCAGCGGCTTCCAAAACCCCTTCAGAGGGGAGCTAAGGGAAAAGGCTCTGGACATGGGAGCCAAATACCGACCTGACTGGACCCCAGACTCCACACACCTCATGTAAGTATCAAAAAGAAGGCAGTGGGGAAGTGTGAAGAAGTCAGCTTAAGCTGTCATTACTTTACCATCTTTCACATTTATGGATGTTTTTGGATGGATTGTGATATTTTGCATGACAGTGTTGAGTTGAAGCTACCAGGTTATATAGTATGTTTTAAATGAATAGTACAGCTTGTTTACCTGTAGTAGTAATGTAGACCACACGCCACAGTTTAATTGACTTATACATAGATCTGTTAAACCTTGATGTGAGTGTTGTTTAGTCTGTGCACTTCAAGGTGTTTATTTTATTTTTTTGACAGTTTTTACAGAAGAAACACATCAGCTTCAGCAAAATCATTATATATTCCCCCCACATCAAAACTTTGTTGCTGCAAGGGGCACTGTTCACTTCAGTTAACAATAAACTAAGTCTTCTGGTGGCAAGGACAGCTCAGAAATATGCCTCCATAAAGTGAAGAGATAAATGGAGGCGCAAATGCAAAAGCACTGCAGATAAGACAAAAGATCAGTACACAGTGACGCCACAGAACGGTGGCAGATAAGATTAAAGTAAGATGAACAGCGTGAAAACTTTTACTGGAGATAAAAAACGTTTTTTGTTTTTTTTTTTTAGTTTCTTTTGAGAAAATTCTTCTCAGTCGTAGAAAAAAAATGTCAAAACATAATCAAATTTAAAATATGGCTGCTTTGTAATGAAGTTTAAGTTGTGGGACTTTTATGTGATATGAACCATAAACATGATCATGATAAATGATAGTCAATCATTTTATTAAATGACCAAAATCAACTTTCTTTAATACATAGTGCTTTTCAGATGGTGGTCTTTTAATTGTATCAGAGATGTTCATTCATGAGAGATCTGTTGTTGTTTTTGATTTATGATTTATTTATATACTTTTTTCTAACAGATGACAGGATTGTGTAACAGCCCTGTCAGCACTCTCAGTAATTCAGTTTGATTGCATCTTGATCTCTGCTGTCAGAGCAAACCATAGGCCCTGTCAGCTTCTCTTTAGTGATGTAATCATATGTGTCTATTTGTGTCTCTGTGTGTCTGTGTCTGTGTGTGTGTGGGGATGTCTTTTCCAACCCATTAATCTCCAGCTGTGCCTTCGCTAACACCCCCAAGTACAGCCAGGTGAAATCAGCAGGGGGCATCATCGTACGGAAAGAATGGGTAATGGACTGCCATAAGAGGAAACAGAAGATCTCTCATAAACGGTAAGATGCGATGAAATACAAAACAAACTAGTGGAAAGAGATTATTTTGTAGTAGTGTAATTATCTACTGAACTGATGCTTGTATGTAAATTCAGACATATTGGAATGCTCAGGCTCACCCACAGGAACAGCTGGATGGGATTTGGTCTCTTGCTAGAGGACTCCTCCGCAGGGTGACAGCCTGGTTTTAGTGTGGAGCATGTGTCCAACGTATAAATTCAATCTGATTAATACTTTCTCTTAAGCCACGTCTGTACCTCTACGTAGTACAATCTGTGCACAGCACTCACACTGATTGAAGCCTCCAAAAATACACCTCTCACAGCAGTGATGCCCACTTGCTACAGAGAACATTGTAACCTTGAGCAGCTGATGCCTGCTGTGATCTCAAATTCAACCCAGGCAGCTCCAGCAGCCCTCTAATTATATGCCTCATTATAGGGGGAGCTTTTGCAACATCAAGGTCTTCTGTCATCGCTCCACATGAATCTGTGTCCACTGAATAATGTAGTAGAATGAGTAGAATACTCATCTGGGGCAATGGAAGGTCTGGATTAATTGGAATAGTACCCTATTTGTGTTATACTAAGAACTTCATATTTCCTTAACGATTGTGTCTGGCTTGAAGATGAGTTAACTTCGAGCCAAGCTCCCACACTGTTAGGTTATCCAAGGCTACTGAATTCCTAAGTCTTCTGTTGCATGCAGAAAATGCATTATGTCAGCAGAATTAGTGTTGTGGTAGATCTCATATTAGTTGTCAAAGTATCGACTCTTTCAGCCATTTCCATTGTTCTTCAATCACTTTCAAACATACTGTTGAATCAGTAAAATTGGTGCCTTCTAGAGATAGGTCTGGGTCGATAGGTACCCTGTTCCTGCTGAATGATTGGAGCTGAGCAGATGTAGGCTTGGCTAGTACCTGGAAGTTGATACTGGATGTGGTGTTGGTGGGCCAGTAAGGGGCCATTTTCCCTGTGGACAAAAATGCCAAATAGTCACTGATTGTAGCTTGTCAGATGTGAAGATTTGATGTTTTTCTATCTCATATGATAGTTGGAATGTATCTGGGGTTTGGACTATTGATTGGGCAAAACAAGCCATTTCAAATTTGCACTGGACATCACCTTTTTTATTTTTAGAAATTGTTTTTCATATCATAGACAGAACAAATTGAATAATCAGATAAGTGATTGGCAGATTTATCGATAATGAAAGCAAAAGTCAGGCTGCCACCTTCGTCGTGTTACAAGTACACAACAGGTCTAGTCACAAGCATGTTATTAGCGTGCCTTCCTTTGGATATAATTAGTTATTTTGATGTGACTGTCATTTCAAAGAGATAATTGGCATTCAGTTCCAGCAGGATAAATCTGCTAATAAACCCTGGTGCACAGAAATCCGTTTTTGCTCATGTTAGTCTTCAAAGCCAGAAATGAAAGCAGTCAATTACATTTTGATGGGATTATTCTGGACGGCCACAGTGTGCATATGAGCCATGCAAAGAGAGAGAGCGTGTTTAACGTAGAAAGCTTTTAAAATACATCGCTGTGTTTTTTCTGAAATCAGATCCTTTAAGATTCCCAAAAAGTGCATTGAAATAGAGAAGTTAACTGCTGCCTGTGTCGTCATTCTCCCTCATGCTCGCCTTTCTCAGTCAATTTCTGATGGCGTTGAAGATCCCTCACCCTCATCCTATCCCCTTCTGCCCACCCCTTCTCTTGTTATCCGAATAATCCATTCCCCTGCCCAGCACCGCCATTGTGCAGTGTGTAGAGTGCACAGCTTTGATGATGTATCCTTTATTTAAAAGCTGCATCTGCTATGGGTAATTAAAGGGACCACTTACTTTGATGATGAGAAGTACCCAAACAGATACGCACTCTCTCCAACTGTTGCTCCATCGTGCACACAAACACTTTGCACTGAGCATGTGGAGGCAAATGCACAGCTTCATTAAGCTCCTGACATGCATACATGCTGTGTAGTGTATATTAGAGAAATATCAGCTAAGCAGCCCAGAAATGCTTCCTCCATACTCATTATCCAATCACAGAGAATCCAGAGATAGACAGAAAGAAGAGGGAAGAGAAAACACTCAAGTGGCTCTACAGCATCCCAATACAATAGGTCTGAATAAGTAAACAAATTTCTCATTAAAACGGAGTCTCTGCTGCAACATCCCAGGAGGAATTAGAAAATAGTTTGCATGCTAGAGGCAAAATATCACCACAATATCACCGTGATTAATCTTGGACACGTTAAACTTAATCACAGATAAACACCTAAAAGTTGTCTGAAAATATTCACTTCATCCTGAAATATACAGAGCAAGTAGTGTAGAGTGCCACAACTAGTATAACTATGGTTTCAGTCCGCAATCTCACCACTCGTTGTCACAAAACCTTACACACTGGACCTTTTTAAGCAATTAATTAAAGAAGAGTTAATAGATAAATCATTAATGAATACTAATTCGTTCTACATCCACACACAAAACAATAAATGACTTTGTGATTAATAAGCACTCAATAATAATAGCACTCAATAAAAACAGAAACTCAGGAGGCACCATCATTAATCTTAATTTGCGATGAGGAAAATAGGCTTGGCACAGTTCATTAAATATTAACAGTGATTACAACTTTGGCTTTCCGCAATTAAATGAATATGATCAGCTGTAATTGATGTTTAGAATGAGTGCTCCGCTCATAGAAAACTCATGCATATCAAATCAAGCACTTCTCAAACAAACAGCAGGGTGATCGATTTGGCATCACTTTTGGGGAGCTGTAATGTAATAGCTACATGTGCACCCTGCAGTAGCGACCTGTGCAAAAGTTTCCTGGATGTTGCAGCTGCAGTCCGGTGACTAATGTAGACGAAAACATAGGACTAATGTACAACGCAGAGAAGACAGACAAAATGAAAATCAAATGCCTGCAGCAGAAGGCGAAGAGCTGCTCCCCCACAACAGGTCATCATACGTTATTTGGAGGTATTTGGGATTTAGGGAAAGCAATGTTCAGTGTAAGAGAGTCTGAGACTTGTGTCTGTTACAAAACAACACAACTTCAACGTCACAGTATGCAGTGACAATGAAAGCAGTTATCCTTTGGATTTATTTTGGGTTAAAAGGTTTTTCTACAGTTATTTTCCTTCTAGGAGATACACTGTGAATAAGAAGCAGTCTTGTTTTGATACAAAGATTTTGGGGAGGCTGTGGTCGATCGGTGAGTCGATCTTAAGCAAATTGCTCCTGAAGTGCCATTGGTGTGAGAATATGTGTGAATAAATAAGCTCCTTTATGATAAGCAGTTGGCATGGTAGCCAATGCCATCAGTGTATGAATGTGTGTATGAATGGATGAATGTAATGTGTAGTGTAAAAGCGCCTTGAGTGCTCAGAAGCCTAGAAAGGAGCTATATGAGAACAATCCATTTACCATTTACACTGGCAGGAAGGTAGCACAACATGCAATAAAAATATTTAGTCCCTAAAATCTTTGAATAATCATGATAAATAATTTTGGCAACAACAACTCGTAACAGATTAAAATGTATAAATAGACAACAAAAAAATAAATTAGGTTCAATTAAAAGCCAGACAAAAATAGCAACACTCTGCTGCCATCACGTAGTCTTATAGTAATGAAAGGTTGCCCCACCATAGGTTCTTGTTCTGACCGTATGGGTTATTAAAAGGCCACTACCAGAACCTGAGGGTACTAACTCAGATCTGATAAATAGGCAGACTCAAAGGACCATTAAGAGCTTTAAAAAGCAATGAAAGGATCAGTCAGTCAGCCAGTGTAGAGACAATGTACTTATTGTCATGTTGTGTTCTTCATATCAGTCCGTGCTGCTTCTCACGTAGCACTTCTGCTTCAGTCATAAATACAACAGTAGATTTTTATGACTTTGTGAACCCTGTGAACGTGACTTCATTGAAAGGCCCTGTCATAAACAAAGTATAACACCTATTTTTGCTTTTGATTAATCTGCTTATTATTCGTTTGATTCCTTCTTTAGTGTAATAAATGTCAGAAAACAGACAAAATATAAACAAATGATTCATAATGTTTCAGCTCTCGTGTAACCTAGTTTTACCCTCTCAAACAAACCACGTTCCTCCAGTAAGCAGAGCAGATTGTTGGTCTGCTTCTGAGGTTACGATACTTATTGTCATAAGCCACAGATTATGCATTACCCCCTCTCGCCCGCGGTGTCCTTTTTTTCTTTTTCCAATTTCCTGGGCGCTGAATTTTATGGAAACAAGTAAGCATAGGTCAGTAAAATGTCTCACTATAGTGTGATGAGCGGAAATGATTACACCATAATGCTGTTTTTTTTTCATCGTCACACTTTCAAGCTGATAATGTCTAGGTGAATTTATAGTAGGTTGAGGGATTAGAGAGGGTGGAGAGAAATGTCACATCCACATTGTACCCTATCTGTGTGTGTCTATGTGGCCCTTTCTGTTTTTCTGCATGTTCCATCCATTTCCTGTATTATTGTCACCTATTATTTATTCTCCCTGGAATTTATTGGAATGTTTGGCTTTTCATTTTTCTCCACACACTCATAACCTTTGCAGAGTGTACTACTGTGTAGTTAAGCAAAGTGATTAGTTTTCAATGCATTATGTCATTATCAGTCACTCTGATTCAGAGCTTTATCTCACTGCCATTAATATTATTATAGAATAAATATAGAACTTTGAAAGACTGCATACCTTAACAGAGTTATCCTATCTTATATCTTTCTAATTTTTAGATCAAGAAAGTGCATGTATTTGCCTTAAGGAGAACTTCATGTTGCATGGAGCATTCAAAATTTTCCACTCAAGGTCCTACCTTGCTTAAGACACGATGTCCATGACTACCAAAAACAATTTGAAATGTGGACTTGTCAGACCACAGCACACGTTTCCACTTTGTTCCATGCCTTTTTGCATAGTAATATCAGTACACAATCCGTGAAAAAAAAGGTCTATTTTCATTCCAGATATTCTGTCATCATATGCGGCTAATCTGTTAATTTTTCTGTGAATCGGCATAGGTTTTAAAAAAATTATATATCGGCCAGGCTCTATTAAAAACCTCGGCTTTGTACTGTTATCAATTAAATATATTATAGGTTAAAAGGGATTTGTAAATCAGTGCGTTGATCTCATACCAAAGGATATTTATATTTGGTGTTTGCCCAACAGATCACTTAGATTTATTTTTACCCTTCCTCTCCTCCTGATTGTGTATGTGGTTTCTCAATATAAAACTTTGTCTGGTTGTGTCAGGTGACAGTTTAGCTCCTGTACTGCCACTTTGCAACAAAAGCTATTGGTAGCAGATGCAGCAATCCAGCTTTCAGTCTGAATACATGATTCGCTGATGGCTCCTGATGAGCCACTTAGAGATTGACTACAAAATAAGAAAAAGATATATATAAAAGATATGTTCCCTCCTCCTGTAGTAGATTAAGCTTGTCTCCATGCAAACTTCATAGTATTTAATATAAAGGCAGTGGTAATGTTTAAACATTGACTATGTTGTAAACGAAATCGTACTGTCACTCTCAACTTGACTTTTATTTCACTGCTACCTGACAATGACCCACTGCTGTTTGAAACATTGCAGAAAAGCTGATTGGGAGCAAGATATATTGCACAGGCATTCTTTTCCCTCTGGCCTTTAATCATCCTGACACCTTTTGTTCACCCGTGTTTTGTCTTCATCCAGTTATTTGATGGATGGAGCAGAGTCGAGCTCAGAGAGCGAAATGGAAGTGGACGACGAGAGTGAAGAGGAAATGAACACAAAGGTACATTTGTTTTTTAAGAGAGCGTATAAAAAAAAAAAACAATCTAATGAGGAACCCTTTTCCAATTTGCGAACAGTCAGTTTTAAGGCTCCGTCAATGCTGTTCTTGTAGACTCCACAGAAGCAGGAGAGACAAGTGACTCCCAAAAAGACACCAGAAAAAAGGAAGGAAGATGATGAGTATGCTGGCTCCACCGATGTGGATGAACCAGGTTTGTATAAAATTACTTGAAATCACTTTAATATCTTGGATGTCCCTGTGAAGAAATGCAAATGAACTGATGTTTCTTTAAAGATTCAGTCAGCATCAGCATTGCCACTTCAATGACTTCTGTTTATTTCTTTGAGTGCTACAGAAACTGTTGTAGGGATGAAAGAGAAATTATTGTTCTGAAAGGCATTCTTAAACTCTGTCTTTCAGTTGACTTATAGCTGAAGTCCACCTGAGACAGGCAGGCAGGATGAAGAAGTGGGCAGTTGGCTCTTAGAAGAGGTGAAATACATGTAGAGGAAATAGAAAAAATACAGCCAAGACCATAGAGGCACTTAAGAGTTCGGATAACTAAGATAGCCTGATACAGGCTATCTTAGTTATGTCACTGCACTTTTGAGTGTGTAGACTGGGTAGAGATGGGGAGGAAAAGAAAGTGTCTGAAGTATAGTAGAACACATTAAATCTTCATACATAATTCATACATAAAATTTCCACAGAATGATCTCCATTTGTACAGTTATATAGGCTTGCCAGACCACTAGGCGTTTGTTTTATGCTGCAACAAAGGCATTGTTCTCCTTCTCACTCCTTCAGTAGTTTCTTGATAATTATTGGAAGTATTTCTGCAGCATTTTGTGCAGAAATGTGTTGTGTCATCTCCATCTCTTTCCCAAATACTCCCATCTGCCGCAGTTGCACTGTGTATTTATTGGCAAACTAACATGCTAATATAAGATTGTGAGCACGGTAAATGTTATACGTGCAAATCGAAGTTATTTAACGTAACTATCTGTAGCAGAATTGATCTTATTGTTTTTATTCATTCCTCTTTTGTTTTGGTCTGGAAATCAGGGTTTACCATTTTTCTCCCTTTTCTATTCAATTCACAAATTGAAATAGATAACACTTCACCTCTACATCACCTCTGGGTCACCCAACACAAATATACCGCAATGAGAATGAGTTAGGAGAGAAAGAAAAGACAAGAAAAAAAGACAAGAAAACACGATTTTTCAACAACAGAGGAGGAACCAAACAGCCCATTAAATCAAGTATGTCTAATTAAAGCAGAAGATAACTCAAGTTTCTTTTATTTCCACTTGGCCTGGCTGGTGGAATTAATCTCAGTACAGATGGGATGGCTGAAACAATACAGCACATAGGACATTGGTGCACACATAAAGGACACAAGTGCAGAAACAGAAATATACAGTACACAACTCCACATACAATTACAATGAGACTGAATGTGTGTTTGTTTACTTACTTACTTATTTGTATTCTAAAGATCCAAGTGCTGAATTGTAATTGGCTGTGACTCACGGGACGTGATTCATTCTATTTGCTCAAATAAGTAAAGAGGGAGGGAGGGTAGCGCTGAAGCTGAAGAGGACTGAATGAATTGAGAGGGGCAAGGGGATGTGAGAGTCCAGGGATTAAACAAAAGGGATATATTTATGAAACACTTGGGAATGGATGAGTTGACGACGGCACTGTGAAAAGGACAAGACCATAGACGCTGTTAGAGATGGAAGCATGGAGGCAAGACGTAATCACTGTGAAGGGACTTGTGCATGATTCTCATTTCTATGTTAATGCAAGGCCAGAAGTAAAGTGCCTGGGTGCTTCAGTGAGGACACGCAACAAACACTGACCTGCCAAACATACAGGGAGACGGCATTTTAATTAGAGCCCCACACATACACACTCACTGAACATCACATGATTGTATAGTAATGGAACATATTATGAGCAAGGTTACATCCTTTTGAACTGCTGATATGTGTCATAGAAATGTGGATTCACCCTGAACGCAATTAAAAGGTTAAAATTTGAAGCCGATTTAATTCTTTGCTGTTAGATTATTATAGTTAATTGGTTTTAAAATTCGGGTCAGAGAGCAGTGATGGTAATTTAGGGATATAGCAACAACCTTGCAGTCTGTGAACTGACCTGGTAAACTATAAAAATATTAAACGTTTTACACACTTGGACTTAAGAATTTTCTGCAAGCCCTTTTCTAGCAGTAAAATAAATCAGGCATGTCAGCTTTTTGAGCCTGTTTGATCATATTGACAAATAACCACTTCATTTCCCAGGAGGTGATGACGACGAATCTGCTGTGGACACGGAAGATGAGCTGCAGAGGTAAACAAAACAGTGATGTCAATGATTCTGAATGTAATATTGATGCAGGTAAGTTTGTTCTCGTTTGTCCTTCATGGTTGTCGACTGCATCTCTGCTGTCATTGCTATACTAGTAAAGTCAGTAATTGTGCTTTTGATTAATAATTACGCACTAATCACACAATAACTTAAGCTATAGTAAAGTAAAGTAAGCTATACTCTATCCGGCCTAAGGCGTATAATTTGGTCCACTACACAGTAGTGTATTACCAGCCAGGTTTATGCATTCAGTATTAATAAAGCCAATTTCTTTGCCCAAACCCAACAAGCTCGATTGAAGTTAACTTTAAATTGATGTTCTGCGCTTTATTTTTAATGCCAATGTTTCTTTTTGAAATCCAGATTTAATTTTCAATGTCAAAATTAGAAATAACTGTCCTTGCTCCATACAAACAGCAGACAGCCAAACCTGCAAATAAGGAGCTCAAAATTAAGGATATTTCCATTAGAAAAACTGGAAGGATGTCGGAAACACAACCTTAAATGAATACTTATGTTGCTCTTTTCTGCTGGACATTTAAAAAGGAATCTGTTTGCCACAACAACATTAGAACATGTAAGTGTGTGAGATGACCAAGACTGGCACTAAATTGCAGAGAGGCTGGTAGTTAAGGGTGTATTCATAGTGAAACATAAATGACTGCAAAGTAACAGTGACAAGCCTATGGTATTTTTTCAATTCATTTTAGATAATGGCCTATATAAAGTGACTTACAACAGTGCAATGGATTTCACTGTGCAGAGATTCATTAGCTCCATAACTCAAAGGCGACAAGCAGGGAGGTTTCTTCTTTTGAGGGATAGGCATGGATGCATGTAGTATAAAAGACTTAACAAATCCTTTTTCTGTCCTTGTAATAGGGTGGAGAACCAGAGCAGACAAAAGAAAGTTACAGCAGAAGTGAAAACTATAAAAGAGGAGGATCCATATGGGGGGTCGACAGATGAAAACACAGACGCTGAGGCTGAACAGGATCATCCAATCCCCGAGCTACCAGGTATGCCTCTCTTTCTTCATATCTCTGTGTCCTCCTGTCTCTTTTATCTGTTCCTGTTCCTATCACAGGAACAGATGTCCTCCCTTCCTTGTCGGACATTGCAAACACTGACAGAAAGTAATTGGATGACTTTCTTCCTTTCAGAAACGCCACACACAGACAGTGAAGTGTCTGTTCTTTGGTTTTTTGTCAAAAAGCACCTATAATTACTTCTTCTATATATTGTGTAGCCATCAACTGAACTCATCTTGTCATTTTTCTTCCCATTTTCTCATTTCTTCCAGACTTCCTGAAGGGAAAACACTTTTTCCTCTATGGTAAATTCCCTAACAACGAGAGGCGACTACTGTTGCGATACATTGTCGCCTTTAACGGGTGAGGAAAAACCTCCATAAGTAACCTATTACAGCTTAATTTGCTCATGGGATTTCACAGAGGAAATGAAACGGAGCATGAAAAGCAATTCTCTGCAGTTAAATATTTGTGTAACATACAATTTGGTCTTTTCTCCAGAGCAATTGAAGACTACATGACAGAGAGGGTGCAGTTTGTGGTGACAAGTGAAGGGTGGCACGACTCCTTTGAAGATGTGAGTTGAATCCTCTCTTCTCTCTCCTTTGGTGTTGCTGTTATTTCATTTGCAGCCAAATAATGATGTCTAACACAATGTTAAAACCACTTAATATTTGTGTGTACCTTGATGCTCAATCATAGAAAGTGCACAGGGTTTTAAAAAAATCCTCCAGAAAGCCACAGAGGGGAAAACATCCTTTGAATATGTCACACCAAGCACCACCAGTACATAGTCATTTTCCTTAAGCATTAAGCACTTACCATTTTGCAACATATAATCAAGTCAAAAGCATTGAGGCAAACTGGGAATTGAGTGTTTTTAATCTATCCAGTAAACAGGCCACAGTGTTAGTACCAGGTGCCTTTTGAATCTGTATGAAATTGTGGGTCAGAATTGGTTTTCATCCATTTGAGGGCCCGGTTAGCATCTGAATGATCAGTTTTAGTTATATAATCTGAGCTGTCAGTTTTTCTCTCTTCCTATCTGTCCATTTGTAATGCAACACTTCATAACCTCTCTGTGCCTCTTGCTTTCACTCACTTCTATTACAGGCGCTGATGGAGAACAGCAATCTGAACTTTGTCAAACCTGCATGGATTTACGCAATCAATGAACGACAAAAGATGCTGCCCTATCAACCCTACACTGTCGTCCCTTAAGAGTGCACTATATGTACACTCATAACCCAACCAAGAAGCGAAGGGGAAAGCCATAGACACACATTTCAGATTCAAAACTTCACTTACATAAAAGCAATAAACGGATTCTAGTTCATTTACAATGACTTTATTCGGAATGAAATGTTGTCAGTCCTCCAGGTTTTTCATCACAGATGTTCTCACCTCTTGGCCAAGCTAGGATAAAAAGTCTATTAAAATGTTGTTTGTTTAGGTTTAGATGTATTATTAGCTTTTTCTTGAAGGTTGTTAGTTCTTGCTTGGCCAAAAAGTTAACATCTTCATCATCTGTGTGCTGCTGATTCGCTTTATGAACAAAGTACACTCTCTCTGATTCAGGACTTGTTTGAACCTCTCGGTTCGTGTGCTGCAGTTTGTTGCTGTTCACTGCGGCTACCTCAGGCTCTGTCTGGAAATGAGTTATCACCCTGTCCTGACTGCCAGCAGCACTGATAAGACTCTGACTTGTGTAAACGGGCAGACCATTATGAGACCATCCCAAAGTCAGGCGAAGAGTTATTTAAGGCTGTAGCCACCTAATGCAAAAATCTGGACTACTAAATTCTTGAAATGAAAATGAAATGTGTTTGTTTTTCTCTTTCTATTTTATTAAACAAGTGTTAAAGTGATGGATTTCTGTGTGTTGTTAAAGTTTGATGAATCTGATATGTCTTGTGATTTGGTTTTATTTGTGTTGGAGAATAATACAAGAGATGAACTCAAGGAGGACATAAAACACGTCAGTGTTTTCACTCGACATTCGAAATGCTTTGGGTTCAGTCTGCCTTGGCTGTTTGTCAAAAGCGGCTTATTTACATCTTTGTCTTATTTTTTTTATAGTACTTAATTATTTTGTCTAAATAAAAAAAATAGATTTTTTTGAGTAAAGGTATTGTTTTCGTTTTCATTCATCGAGCTGTCTGCACTCAGCTGCTCTCATCCCTTCATATGCTTTCCTCTATGTGTTTGCAGCTCGAGAGGCACTCACTTTCTTTTCATTCCTTCTCTCATCTCAAGCCCTCTCTCTAATTTATTTCTTGTCCTGCTTTGCGCCCCGGAGCCTCTGGGTCTTCTGCTCTTCAGTCAAGGGGTTTAGAAAGATGGAATGTGGACGAGAAACGGGGAAAGGTGGGGCGTGGTTACAGGGGCTGCAGGAAAGATGGAAAGGTCTGGATGCATTTTTGAAGAATCAGATTGTTTTGTTGTACTTCTTGTGTGTTTAAGTTCACATGCATAACCGCAAGTGAGAGGCATTTTAATGTTAGTACTGCTTCCTGCAACCTTGTATCCTCTGATTTGGTTTTGATATGAGGGAGAGTACAAGGTCAATCCATTTAGGCCCGGAAGCAGGAAAATTTACATCAGCTTCATCCGGATACAATGTCATTTTTCATTTAAATGCATATCTGTTGTCAAGATGGCTGAGCTGCTTTCAAATTGTCTCATTTGACAGATAGACTTTGTTCAAACTGCAGAGTTTACACCATATTCTTGTCACATTGATCTCATCCAGTCAGATTTATTCTTTGCTTTTAGCATCTTTGTGCCTCCCATGAATCTTAGCAATGACCTTGGCTCACTGCTAAGATAGCCAGTTTGACTCAGTATTGGGTGTCTTCAACCTTTAAAAGTTCTTTGATCATAAGATTTCATTTTTTTAAATACGGTTTGTTTTCCTACTTCTTTCTTGTTATTATCATTTTGTTCTTTCTTCAGTACTATCTTGGAGGCATTGAATACAAACACAAAGTATTTTGTATTTTATATGTGTAACTGGTTTTGTAGAGATGTTTTTATACTTTAACTTTAAAGGCTGTTTTTCTGTCGGCTACTGTAAAATAAAACAAAGAAAGTGAAGAAAGAAGGTCCAGTGTGTAAGATTTGGAGGGCTGTACTTACAGAACGGCAGAAATGTAATATAATCATAACTATGTTTTCATTAGTGCATAATCACCTGAAAATGAGAATTATTTTTGTATGTTAATGAGCCTTTAATATCTACAGAGGCTGCGTGTCCTCTTTCACGGAGTCTGCCATGTTGAACTACCATATTTCTAAGGTAGCTCAGAATGGACAAACTAAACGCTGGCTTGAGTGAGCTCTTCAGTATGTTGGGTTCAATTTTACTTTACTTTACTTATCTGTATAAAAACTTCTGTATATCTCTCAGCACTTTCTCTTCGTCATACTGATGAAAAGACTGACCTTAAGCATGCCCTGCATTACAGACCTCAATCAAAGGTTTAACTGATGCATTGTGCCCCTGAGAATTGAAATATTTTATCCCCAGAAAAGGTTCAGAGGCGCCTTAAAATTCAAACGATGGGAAACTTGTCGGCTGGAGGTGTGTTTCATTGTGTGTGGTCAAACTCTGCAAAATTGCTTGAATGGAAGGAATCTGGCTCTTTTTGAAAACTGCAGTTTGCAATAAGTTGTGTGGGGTGGAGAATGGAGTTTTTTAAATGCTTAAATGACACACTGCATATTAAACACCTATATATATATATATATATTTTTTTTTTTTTTTTTTTTTTTTTTTTTTTTTTGATAAGCCTCTATATACAGTATTTAACAAGTATTAGAGGAAGTACTCAGATCTCTGAAAGTAGTCTGATACGACTAAAAGTCAAAAGTTATTTTATTAGTTGATTTAATCAAATCTGAATCTGCAATGTAACTCCCTACATACATACATACATACACATAGAAGTCCCTCAAAATTGTACTTAAGGCAACATTATAACTGGTATTCGTTATAATTATAAGTTATAAATTATAGTTATAATTCGTTATATTTGGCACCTCCAGTTTTAGAGTGCAATACCACTGACATAAATATGGACAGCTGTATACATGCATTTGTTATTACTTTACTCATTACTACTTAAAATTGGTGAGTAGGTGCAACAATAGCAGCCAGCTTATATTTCTAGTCCAACAGCCAGAAGCCCAGTTCAGCGTCTCTCTTTCAGCTTATTTTATGAATCTCTGCCGAAAGTCAGTCCAAGATTTATTTTGTCTGGCGTCCTACTCGGTCACTTTCTCTTCTCCTCTTATCTTCCTTCATCATCCTCTTCGCATCAGTCATGCTCTGTCTTTGCCGTTTACATTGCCCACTCGCCTTACTCTGACTCTGGTGCCCATTTAAGCATCACCCAACCCCAGTCTGGACATTAAAACTTCCTCTTCCTAGTGGTCCAAAGCTCCCTTGGAGCTCTGACCTCACAGTCTAGGCAGCGCAGCTAACTAATTGAGCTAGAAATGACTGACAGCAGTTACAGTTTGCAGTAGTTTGCTTTACTGTCCATCAGAGAGCTCTGGAAATCACAGAGAGTTGAGGCAAAGCAGCCAAAGAACATGAGAGGGAAAACATATATATGATCCAGTTTCACTAAAATCAGTGAAGTAGTTGGTAGTATGTGACTCAGTGCTGTAAAGAGTTACACTTTTCTAGGCGGAGATCGTACCTGGCCAAAATTTTTATAGTACGAAAACAGGCGTGCAGTGTACAGAGGGGGAATGGAAGAAGCAGCACTCACCTCAGTACCAGCCAGTGTTATTTACATATGTTTTCTCCTAATTGGTTTTATGAGAACAACAAGCTGTTGTCAGCACAAGAAGTTTATGCATTTGTGAAATTGACAATCTCTATTCAATCTTGCCAACAGCCTTCTAGAGACCTGCTTTGCTCTCTTGTTGAAGAATTTATATTCTGATCCATTTCTTTTTTTTCCCATTCAGGTTTTCCTTTTGGCCCGGCTATTAGTGACAGTAAGAATCACCCACTGTGATTTCTTTTAATCTACTATTGTTAATTATGACAGCTGTGACAGTTTTCTGCATGATTTATTTAAATCTGTTTTCCCTTATCTACTAATTTACTTACGTATCACTCCAAATGGCATCCAAATGGCCAGCACGTCACAAAATTGCTTCAGCGCATCAGGAAGGAATTTTACATCTCAGAAATATTCTGTATTTGTTTCATATTAAAGTTGATTTGTTAAAAAGAATTAATCAATCAGTCATCATAAAACTTCTGCTAATATATTGTGTGTATATATGAAGTGCAGTTTTATGAAGAAAAAAAATTATTCATTCTCTAAAATGACTCCAATGCTGGTTCCAATATGGAGCTCAGTAGATGTGAAAGGAGAATAGTCAATTGTTAATCATACCCTCAAATATGGGAGCTCAGTGCACTCATTTAATTATCTAAATTTTGAAGGTTGCACCACTAGATTAGGCTACTTGTCATCTCCACAGAGTAATAGCTTTAAGTTATGGCATTCACTCCTCTTACTCCTCATTCCATGCCTTTGCCCTTGTCTCCTTCACTCTTTTACCACTGTTGGAAGAAGTATCTGTCCATTGATTTTGATTTATTAGACACTACTCATGACTGCTCATCACCGTTTATGACCTCTTTGACTTTATGACCTATTTTAATGCTTTTAAATATGTTTTTGGTCTGTGCTTATGAAATACAGGATTGTTTTATTTCAGATCTCAAAGTACAAATTGGATCTGTATTGGATCTTTAGTCCTAATCCCTTCAATCATATTGCGCCTACTCAGATTTATCTTGGGATCCACTGGGGATCCTGATCCACATATTGGAAATCACTGCTCTGGGTACAGTGCATTATTCTAGCAAGTGGTCAATATATTTTACCCATTCTATTGTTAGTGCTAAATGATGTCATTTTTCTTGGAAAATTCAAAAGAAGTTCAAAGGAAGACCTATAGGAAGACCTATAGAGTGCCAATTGTAGCACTCTATTCCAGGAAGTACACAGTATTCGCAGCATACTACAAAGAAGTGTACTAACGGAAGTATTTGAATTGAGACAGCATCAGAGTGTGGTGGCTCTGACCGTCACCATCGACTCCACCATGACTCCCCACTAATCCAAAAGCAGTTGCTCAATAAGCCACCTGTGACATGCATAATATAATATAATATAATTTTATCGGTGAGTTGTATAAAAACTGCCTGTACGGTTGTCATTAAATTAGCTATAGAGACCAGGCTGCAAACATGTTTATTCCTGCTGTGAAGTTGGACATTTTAACTTGGGGGGCTTATGGAGACGGACTCATTTTGGAGCCAGCCTCAACTGGCCGTTTAAGGAACTGCAGTTTTTGGGACTTCTGCTTTGGCTTCACTTTACAGAGAGTAGAGGAGGTTGCCGCTTTGTTTTCACATGAACGTGTACAAAACTCTCATATGTGCAATAGTAATAGTTGGCCCTGAGCAGTTGCTGGGCAACCAGCAGATGGTACTACTCTCAAATCAGCCCTTCCTCTTAGTTTGCAGTCTTTGTGTAACGTTAATTATCCCGTTGTTGGATGTAGCCAACTCTCCTCCGGAAAGTAAAGATATGAACTCTCCCTTTAATGCATGCGTAAAATAAGCGTGTCTTTGGCTCCTCAGCCAATAGCATTAAAATATTTCTGCCGCTAGAGCAGCTCTGCCTTGGTGAAACAGGTTATAAACAACCGAAACTCTGCGAGCATCCCCCTCTCTCCCGTTTCTCTCTACTACTACCTCCATCCTCCTCCTCCTCCTCCTCCTCCTCCTCCTTCTCTTCGTCCTCCGCGGCTGACCTCGGCTCTCTCGCCGCCCGTCGACACGGAGATGAGAGGAACTACTTTAGTGAGGAGCCGAGATTAAATTAGTGTCTGTATGAGTTTATATGTGCGGACCAATGACATATTTACAGCGATGTGGTGCGGACCGTACTCCGACAGACTGACTCGAGGTCAAGGTGAGAGTTATCGGTCGTAAATTGATAGACTGGATGCTGCAGCCTGACAACCAATTTGTGTTCCTGAGAGGAGAGCGGACCTGGATGTGAGCAGCTCTGCTGGTAGTGGGTAAGTGATTTAAACGCTTTAAAAGACCATGAAAAATGATTTCTATTTCTATGTAGGACCTCTGTCGATTTGGATAAAACTCAGAGAGTATATATTCCATGTGGGGAACTTGTTGCTGTGACTTTTAAAACGTATTAATATGGAATTTGTACTTTTTCCTGGTGCTATTGTTGAAAGGATTCACAAGTTTCTGCAGTAAAACAAAATCAAAAATGATTCTATGTGCTGATGTTTTCTGAAGATCATGTTCAAATTTTGAGCACTAAAGAACAGGTTTGAGTTCAAGATGTAGTGTCATACACTCAAACATGTTGTTATACAGTTTGAAATTAAAAATGAAACTAAAAAAATCTAATTTATAACAGATATGTGTAGATTCCTAGCTCAGTTAGTCTTTTCATCCTAATTATCCATCATCTAAAGCTGATTACTACTACTAGTAGTAATTACTAGTAGTACTGTACAATATGAGTGGTGCACCTTATATTTCTGCTAAAATATGTGCACATGTGTTCAGGACAAGCCAAATGATCATTATGTATATTTAATACATTTCAGCTCTCTCTGTAAGGTTTCTCAAAAGTTTGGCTTTGATTACTCGCCTTGGTCTGGTTATGTCCCTGTAGAGATGCTCCAAATTTCATAATCAGGCTATGAAACCCTTTTGAAGCAGCATCCACATTACCGTTTTAAGGGTTTCCCATTTTGTTTTATTCGAAGGTGCTCATTATATATCTTTATATTGTTCTCCACTGAGGCTTTAACATTAAGATGCTAGATAATTTAATGTCTTTTTTTTTTTATGAAGTTCTCATTTGTGATACCCTCTGGTGGCCAAAAAGCTGCAAAGTGTCATCATGTTTGGTTTGGAGGCATTCTCTCGAGATAATGATGTTCAGTTGAAGGACTGCGAATCCCTGAGTAGACTGAAATGTGAGGCAAAATATCTGGAAGTGAGATGTGGTTAAGTGTGTAAATGGCAACTCTAATTATTCTGGCATCTTAAATGTTTCTGCCGTCTGTCTTGTGTGACAAATTGTTACCACAAGTACTTATTTTGAATATGTAGGAAATTCTCCAACATCAAATGGAGAGAATTGGCACTTTGCTGCATGTTTTGGTCCTAGTTTAATTCATGTGGTAGTTTTAATTTGGAGTCTGAGCACATCAGTCACACATGACTTAGAACTGACTTCCAGAAACCTGCAGTCTCTCGTTTTAAATAAAAGATGGAGACGATGCAAAAATTACCTCTTGAATAAAAGATGTTTGCGGTTTGTTCGGGAGCATCGCCTCCGGGTGGAGGTCTCCTCGTGTGACTCTGTGTTTAAAGGATTTCCTCTCACTTTCTAATCTGTTAATCATTCAATCAGGAGATCAAATCACTCCAGAGATTCTGATTTTTTTTTTTTAAATTGAGAAATCATTACAAGAGAGTGCATTTAACATGTCCTAGAGTGCTCCCTTGCTCCCTTTCTGCATTCCTTTGTGGCTAATTTCATCTCTTTGATCATCTCTTTGGCAGATTGCTTTCTGCAGATTTACATGGAGCTCCTGTTTTATTGTTTTTGTCTTTTTTCCTGCACCTTACCTGAACATATCACTCCCCGTGTCTAATGACAAGAAGGTGTGACTTTTCTTTCTGTCCCTCCTTCTCACTCACTCAGAAATCATGTACTGTAGGTGTAACGGCACAGCAAGAGTCATTTCATTGTAATCGGTGCCATGGCTCTGCACAAACTGCTGATTGAATGTGTATTGCCATATTGTGGATGTATACTTAAGCAGCTGTAGGTCTGGGTTGCTGCCTTTGATTTTAAATCCCTGTTGGGGATTTTCAGCCATGAGGAGATTGTGTTTCGTTTTATAAAACAGGTGCATTTGTTGGAAAACAATAACTAAATACAGTAATACAGCCGAGTGATTTTATGTGTTTGGGGAAAAGTTGCTAGTTGCTTGTTAAAAACTGGTGAATAAACGAACACAAGGACTTCTGGGAGTGGTTGAGAAGTGAAGCAACAGTGAATATTTTCTGCCCCAAACTCAGCAGAGAGCTGATTATACTGCAGCCAAACATCCATATCATTCCCAGTAGCTGCGACTCATTCCCGCCTCTGAGTGAAAGAAATGAAAGATTTATCGCAGACCAGCTCATAGACTTAGCAGAGCTGGGGCAAAATTTAAAGGTAAGACACCTTTAAATTTTTCTGTTTTGTTTTTTTTTTTTGTTTGTTTTTTTTTTTGGTTGTGTTTTTTTTCAGTAGGTGCAGACAAGGCCATGGATGTAATAGACCTGTCAAGTGTCTCCAGAGAGGAGCTACAGAGGAGGAGGAGAAATAGGAGATTAGACAGATGTAGAAGGAGATAAAGAGGAGAGGATGGCGGGATGAAGGCTGGTGGATGTTATTGAAGGGAGATTTAGGACAGAAAGGGCGTCAGACAACACAGGCATGAAGGAGCGAGAGGTCAGTTCATGATAAAATGCAATAAGACTGTCAGACAACTACAACCTTGTAAAAAAAAAAAAAAAAGATTATTACTTTAGATTACTATTATTACTTTTTATATTAAAAACATAAATATATACAATCTGGTGCCTTATATTTGGTGTTTTAAATAGACACAGCAATTTTTTAATTTCAAATTCAGACTTTTTCATTTGTAAACATTAATTTTGTACAGGAGCTCAACATTTTTCATGCATTTTTAAATATGTGGGCCAGAAAAACAAATGATGGACCATCGGCACAGCCTGAGGCAGCAGTGGGGACAGATGAAGTAAAGACTATATATTGTTCTTTGTTTGCAGGCAAAGGTCATAAGGTAAAGAATGAAATGGCTCAAATGAGTAGTCGACTTGTGATCCCCACATAACGTGGGGAGTAGTAACACCAAAGAGTCTTTGTATCATCAAACAACTGCCTGTTTCATTTTGCATCTTTGCATCCTCACACCTTTTCATCTCTGCTGATACATTCTCAAAATTCAAAATGCGACCTCGCTTTGGCATGAAACTTTGTTTTCTCAATACATTTTATATCTCCCTTTATTCGTGTCTGAGTGATGTTATGGCTCTCTGTAGCTCAGATTCAAATTAAACTTTGCTTTTCATGTAATTAATGTAAATCTGCTGCACAAGTAAAAGTACAATGTAGGGAGTACCAATCATCTATGAGCCATATTGATCGAAATATGGTCAATACTATTTTTTTTCCAACAAAAATCAATGTGCATGGATTATTTTGTTTAGTAGTCAGTGACTTAGAATAAATCTCAATCTCCCAATGACATATTTTTACTCAATATTGACTGATCAATCGGGGCATCCTTAGTATATTGAGGTTCTAATGAACAGCATCAAAGGAGTTGCATCCGAATAGCTGCTTTAATCACACTGATGCAACATTTTGTAGCTGTGGAAACATCTGGACTGTGTCTCACTTTGTTACCTGTTGCTCGAAAAACTATGACAAATAAGCTCAAACTCTGAAATGCAGATAATGTATTATAGACTCTGCTGTTCCTCAGTTGTCATATAACAAATGTATTTTAACAACTTTGGTTGGGAAACTTGGATTAATTTTAATCAGGTAAAACAACCTTTCCTTCTCTATGCTGCTCTTACATGATTCTCATATAAGTGACATTTATACTGGTTAAAAGTATGAAAGGCAATCTATACAGAAGCTATAAAGCATGGGGAGAAAATAATAGGATTTTGAAGTACCATGCTTTAAAGTAGTGTGCTCTTATTGCAATGGGAGTTATACATCAAAGTGTTAGATCTGAACAAAGAAGACATTTTCAAGCTTGCACTGAACCAGAAAAAGTCATGTAGACACAACTCCTGAAGCACCAAGCATGTCATTACAGTGATGTGATCTCATGAAATATGACCTTAAAATGAAATCTTAGAAATCAAATGATATTTGTAACTGTTACCTCAGGGAGCAAGCAGCTGTACGTGTATGTCGTGTATGCACAGTTTAAGACATGTACACACAGTTATGCATGCGCTTCAGTGGCCATGTGTGAAATGAAATTGACTTCCCAGAGCAGAGAGGAGAGATCACAGCAGCCTGTTTTTTAAAAGAAATCAATAAATGGATGTTAATGATGACCTTCCCTTCACAATCAATAAAAAACACCCACGGGTGGTGCTAGTCAGAGCCAAGCAGTTACCCCATAAACACCCATTTGGACCCCTTCAAATTCTCACTTTTATAATTGGGTATTATTCATGAGCAATAAATTCTGTGTCTGAACATTTTAAATAATCTCTTATATAAGTTTCACATTACATCCGCTGTTAATGTGTTTGAAGGTGGCAGCTTTGAGTGATCTCTTAAAGAGATGCTGTAAAATTGACCAGCAATCTCTCATACTTGAGCAACAAAATATAACAGCAACAGAACAAAAACAGTTCATTAGTATTTTATAGTCTTCCACCAGGTTTGATTAAGTTCAAGCAACTTAACATCAATTCCAGACATGAAAATATGTTGCATGGGTTGCAAAAATTTGTGTCTGATATGATTTCTTCCCTTGTTCAAAAACTAATTTTAAAAAAAGCACATTTACTCCTTATTTTGTTAATTTGGCTTATCAGGCAATGTGTAGTGATTGTATTATTTGTAATAAAGTATCAGCTCAAAGCTAAAACTACATTAAAATAGAGCTCAGAGCTCTATTTTAATGTAGTTTTTAGCTCAGAAATCAAGTAGAAAGAACAGTAACACTAGCTCTGGGCGAAACAGGCTCCAGTACTGTGTGAAGACTTCATCTTGTGCTCTGCTGATTGCTTTGACCACAGCAGCTTTAGTAAAGTCTGCACTGCAGTCTGTTAATGGCTAACAGCCTTTTCCCGGCCTGGTACTCTGTCTCTCTTTTTGACATCTGTGAACTCATTTATGAAGAAAACTAAAGCACGAGTACTTGTTTTACTCATCGTTATGGAGCAGGATATCTAAAAAAAAAAGTAAACATTTCATTGAAATTGGTTGAAATAAAACAAGAAATTCAGTTTAGGGCTATTTCTGCTGTTAGTAATCTGAAGGAATTTTCCCTGCTGTCATTTAGAGTGGCACAACAGCGTGGTATTAGCTCTTTTCTTCATCTCAGTACTTGCTTGTACTACCATAATTACCAGCACTCTCTCTCCTGCCTCCTGGGTCTGCCGGTGTTTCAGCTTCACGAGTGAGTGACTCCGTTAACTGGCGACTTTCAACTGAGTAGTGATGTGGTGGTAATGGTACGCCTTCGGCTGAAAGTTGCCAGTTAACTCATTAAAACTGGAACACCGGTGAGCCGCATGCCCTGAGAGCGCAACGCTCTGCAACTGCATGCAAACAGACAAAATAGAAGCCAACATGGATAACTTCATGAGTCAGAAACCATGGCAACAACTTGAAAATCCAAGCAATGTTCATCAGTGATGTATTGTCATCTACATCTGTTTACATCTGCAGTTTGTTTGTGTTTGCATTCTGTCTTCTTAATTTGCTCGTGTTTTCTCTATTTGCATGTGTTTTCTTAAGTTCCAATGCACTGAGCTCTCAGGGCCACCATAGTTTTGCCTATAAAATATCTGAAAAAATCATCCCAAATGTCATGTTTTGTCTGACCAACATTCAAAACCCAAGAGCTGCATAAAGAAATACTTAAACAATGAATCAATTATCAAAATTCAGTCATTTTTTTGCAAAAATACAAAGTAATTAAGTTGTTTACATTCGCTATTAGCCACCTGACCATTAACACACTTCAGTGGACGCACACTTGCCTTTATGGAGGCTTGAAAAGAGATTCTCTATTTAGCCCTACCCTTCTCTCCTGTCCACTCTGTCCCCTGTAACAACTGGACTGACCTCTACCATAATGGTGATGTTTCTGTGCTTGTCGCCATTAAGTCCTTTTCTGAGTCCAATCAATATCTAACCGTGTGAAATCAATGTTGTGCTAGAAACAATAATCCGTTCTTTAGGTGCTGTGTGAGGTCAACAGGTGGGATAGATTATTGATTTGTTAGGCTCAGCTCATCTTGGAAATGTGTTGACCAGCAATGTTGAACAGATACTTGAAGTTTGACCGATGATGTCGAGGAGATGGTGCGATGGGTGGTGCTACAGCGGTGAAACTCTCAACAAATTCATTCATGACCTTGGGAGTGACAGGAAAGATCATACAGGAGAGATACTGCAAGTCAGTAGTCCGTTTCAACTTCCTGACACTGATAAATATTTTATCTGGCTTTTTGCATGCTATTATACAACCTGGTTGTTAGAGTGTATCAGAACAGAGCGATAAGAGAGAGGAAGACAAGTTCTCATATATCCTCATCATGCCTCCTCTCTGCAGAAATGCAGAAACCTTCAGTAGCGGGTTACTAATGATGACTTTTAAACAGGATTCTGGACTGCAGAAGATCTTTTCTAAATGATGGATTCCAGTGTTTTTCTTCTGTGTCTCCCTCTCTTGCTCTCAGCTGCTTTTTAACTGTTGTTTTTACTCTTTTTACTGTGATATGTAAGTGCGTCACAAAGCTTGTGGTCTGACAAAGGTCATTAGGTCTGAGTGTGTATGATTTGGTGCTGTATAGTTGTGTAGTTAACAGTGTTGTAGTACAAGATAAAGGTCTTGGCCTAAAAGTCGTGGTCTCATCTCAGAATCAAACACATATTGACTCAGTCTTTCCTTGGACAAAGAGGACTCTTGATTTTATTTCAACACATGACAAGATCACAAATGCAAGGTTCTCATTAAAGTGTCTTGTCTGGTTTAGTTGTCATTATATCATTATTTTGATTTGATGTAAAACGTCCCGATTTAAATGGAATCAATAACTCATTTGACATTTATGTTAATGTTAATGGTTGTCACAGCTTCACCCTAAGAGGCTGTCTGTCTGTCTGAGTTTTCAGCCGAATCTTCTGTAACAACATCTTACATAAATCAGATAACACATCTTAAAATCCTAAACCACAAAGAGTTTATCTGCATCCAAAAGAAAACACAGTATTTAAACAGCCTCACCTGAAGCTATTTGTTGAATATGAGCTATGTATTAGCTACTTATGTAGGCCATGCACTGCCTGGTCTTGGTCTTGACTCGGTCTCAACCCTTTAAAGTCTGGGTCATGTATTCAACTCTCAAGTTTTACAAATATAAAATCTCCATGGACTGAAAAATATTTTCAATTATAATGTATCTGACACGAAAGATACAAACAATGCTTTTGTTTCTTCACCAAAAAATCTCAACAAGTCACAGGTAGAAACATAAAATCTTGATAGAAGACAATTTTCTTATGAAACAAAACTGTTAAATCTGTTGCCTGAAGTATTTGAGAGCTTTACTGTACATGAAGTTTTATCAACAGTTTCCCTTCCATGAATTTGAGTTACTTTCTTTCAGACAACCTTTTAAAGATCTAAGAGACCTTTTAAATGTTCCAGTGGTCTAGACAAAAGTAGGTGACCTTGACTGTGTGTACTTGTGTGCTTATAAGCGAGGTGCAGTATTGTTTCTGCATGTCCTGTGTGTCCTAAGTTGTCTCTCCGACGTAAAACAAAAGACAAATTATCCACCCTGGTGCCACAATAACCTTTTCCTTTATGTTTCTCTGTTGTCAGATTCAGAAGCCAGTCTTTGTTGGACCTGTTGTGAATCGCTGATCCGAGTGCACAGCAGGCCATGAAGGGTCATTATTTTTCCCTTCCTCTTTTTGTGTCATCAATTCTCAGCCTGACCATGTCCACTGGAGCAAGATCATGACTTTACTCAACGAGTCAGATGAGACCTCCCCTCCCTCCTTCCCTCCCTCCTCCCTTGAGCACAATTTATCCATCTTTTCCACCCATGACCCTTCATACTTCCCCATATCCTTCCCCACCTCCTCCTCCTTCTCGTTGATGCCCTCTAACTGCACCAGCTCTCTGCCAGCCTCCTCTCCTCCATACAACTTCTACGCCGTGCTGCTGGTGCTCCTGATCTTCTGCGTAGTGTTCGGTAATGTGCTGGTGTGCTTGGCGGTGTCGCGGGAGCGTGCTCTGCAGACCACAACTAATTACCTCATTGTTTCTCTGGCTGTGTCTGATCTGCTGCTGGCCACACTGGTCATGCCCTGGGCCGTCTACCTGGAGGTGTGTGTGCACTTTTTGGTGTATGCATTTGTCTGAATTTATATATCTTTATGTATGGTCAGCGCTCTGACTTTTTATTGTTTTGTAAGCAAAAAAGAAAAAAAAAAATGGAAAGTGGAAAGTGGAAAATGTGGATCAAAACTAAAGGGTTTAAGTCATTTTTTATTGCAACGCAGCTGCAGCAACATCAGATTTTAAAGCAGTAGTTGCAGAACAAATTTGTATTATATGTGGCAATAATGTAATTAATAAAAAAATAATGGAACAGGCAAATGTTTGATTTTTGTGCTTGCAGTTATCAGAATAGTATTGACTAATGAATTAACTACTTAAAGTCGATGTGTGAAAAAGATAAGCCAGCATGAAGTTGTACTTTATTTGACATGTAAGAGATAATGTGTAGCAGTCCAGTCATTAGCAGAATAATCTTTAAGGGGTTTATTTCATAGCAATGACCCAGTGTGAGATCATTAAAGTCTAAGTTTTTAAAGTCCTTCATCTGCTGTGGTCCTCTAGATGTGCAATGTTCTGTTATGATGAAATAACAGCATACAGCGTAAAATTCTGTAATTAACCAATCAGAATCAGTAACAACGACACAGAGCCTAAAGAAACAGATTTAGATTGTTAGTTTTGTCCGACAATCAAAAACCCAAAGATGAGTTCATTGCCACATGAGACAAAGAAAAGCTGGGACTTATTTTAAAAGATGGGATCTTTGGAATCCATGTACTAATCAATTAATCAATTGTCAAAATGTTGTGTATTAATTTCCTGTTCATTAATGTAGTAATCAGTGCGTATTAGTTTTAATTAGTACTACAAATTGTTTCAGCTTCAGGCTTAACCATTCATGCCAATAACCCCTGAAGCAGTTTCACTACAGGTAAAGAAAATAAAAACCTGAATAATCATTTCAGTCTTTAGATGACTGGGAATTATATGCTTGCAGACTATGAACAATAAATGTTAGAGGGCAAAATACTAATTAATACATTAAATACTTTCTTACATAACCGTAAACCCAGTATCCTTTTTTAATTCTGATATTGTAGGAAAAAAAATTAAACTTTAAAATTCTTTGTGGGTAAATTGAGTCACTTCAGAAGCAAATCATCATGCAAATGGGAAACAATATTAAATATGCTCTATTAAGCGAAGTGAGTGAGCCAGCCTAATTGATATTAATGCTGCCCCACCAGTGTTAATATATAAAATATTAAACTGTCTAAAAGTGAAAATGAGTAAAGAAATTAAAGTCCTTGAGAAATGTAGAACTTAAAAATGAACGTGAAGGAAAGTGTACAGTATAAACTCTAAAGACATTTTGTGTTTGTTTTGTTGAAGGTGGTAGGAGAATGGCGCTTCAGTCTCATCCATTGCGACATCCTGCTCACCCTAGATGTCATGATGTGCACCGCCAGTATCCTCAACCTCTGTGCCATCAGCATCGACAGGTGGAATCTTCCTTTTAATTTAATCTTTATTTTTAACACGCTATCATCGTCTTTCTCTCTCGCCTTACAATTTATCACTCTCTCCAAAATGCCCTCACGGCAAGAGACGATCTTAGTTGATGATAAATAATTTTACTGTGATTTTTATCCAGAAAGAAGACCAGAATAACAAAGAAGATAGTGAATCAATGTCATTCTTTTCTCTCCACTAACCTTGGTCTTAGTGCAGTTTGGGCTAAATAAAAAAGCTGGCAATACACATGCCTGCCATAAAAACATGCACACCTCCACTATAAACTTTAAAGGTTCATCATCGATCAACAGCATCCAGCTGTCACAGAGCAGCAGGACGAAAGAGCCACAGACTGTATTCATCCGTTTGTCTTTCAGTAGGTAATGATGGGCTTTCGCTCCATTTTTTATGATGTCCTCTGCAATCATTAGTGTTTGTTTTTTGTGGATCAAGGAGACTATGTTTGATGATTTGGCTTTCCACCTGATGCCCTCTTCGTGGGTCTACGGGGAGGTGACCAGACACCCAGTGGGCAGGCCACGTCTGCAGCTGCGTTCTAATTATTCTGACAAAGTGACACATTGAGGCTGCACCAGTTTAGACTTGTGTGATTTGAAGCAATAACTAAGGACAAAGTCGTATTGCTTTGTGGAAGCTGTAGACAATAATACGGAAGCTGCAATCAGAAATCTGTTTTGGCTTCATGCCCCAGTAATTTAAAATTAGACAGCGGCTGCAAGGTTAAAGTGCTGACAACTTTAATTTGATGATGCTTACTTCCACATCAGATGAACAAAGATGAACAAAGAAGTAGTCCTGTTTTCACAGTTCTCCAAGTGTGGGTGAGAGAAAGTAATTAGATAAACTGGCATAAATCCAAATAGAGTCATCATATTCTAGTCATCACTTCGTGTCTAATGTAGAATTATTACTGCTGTTTTTTTTTTTTTAAATGCCAACTTAGACACCTTTTTGCTAGATTTAGTAGTGACAACTACTTTATTTTCTCCTCTAAAGTTTGTTTTTATTCATTTTATTTATTGTTTATTAGACATAAAGCAAAGCATTGCTAGCAAAGTGGTTCAACATTACAGTGATGGAAAGACTGCAAGGCATTAAGGCTTGCTCTGCCATTTTCTGGGAAGAACAGAACAGAACTGCGCTGGTATGGACCAAATTATTCCTTGTCGAGTACACTATTTCTCAGTAGAAATGATCCAAAAAGGGCAACAGCCTCTAAGTAAAGGTTGGTCTGAACAAATGTCCAGGGGATGGAAACAGATAGGCCCCACTGAGAAGTGTGCAAGGGATCAAGTTCAGTCAGTCAAGTTCATGTCTGTCCAACAGATCCTTACACATCCATCTTGATAATTCACCACTTACATTTATGGTGTTACACAGATGGAAAGAAGAGAAAAAAAAGTTGAAAACTAGCATAAAGTCCTTGTTAACATTAGTAACCATTTCATCGAATAACTTCCATTAACGATTTTCTCATTCAAAAATCTATCGACTTTTTGAGAAGACCTTGACTCGTCTTCAGTATTTCTCAGTGAATGTACCCTCATATGACTGCGGCTCTCTGGACTGACTGGGTCAGTAAGTGAAGGGCAGCGGCAACACATTCAGTCAATAAATCATCGGCCAGAGAGAAACGTGAATTGGCTGTGAATGTCCATACCTAACAACCATTTATTCTTAGTGTTTGTCTGGATGAATCCTGCTCCTTTGTTTTTGTTCTAAATTATTTAACTTGACTATTTAAGTTGCATTTCTTCTCAAAATACACAGCATTTATGAGAGGATGCTCTGTATTTATGAATCCTCATCCTCATCCGCTCATGAGTCAGTTCAGCTTAGCTTGATCTTATTTTTTATTTTTGCAATTCAGCAGGTGAAATCATTTAGGTGTTAACTGTTATTTTTGTTTAATGCTAATTTGCAAACGTTAGCATGATAATACACTCAAACCACAATCTCATAGAGTTGCAGCATGGTGGTAGATGCTTAAATAATCTCAAGTTATCTCAGGCAAACACGCACAGTTTCTTCTTTGTCAGGATTTACACAGTCTAAAATGTTTGACACTATTCTTCATAAAAAATATTGTAACTAGATTCTTGTGAGATGCATCATCGCCCTTTTGTCCTCTAGAAGCTGCTGCATACATTTATATCTTTAGACCAAAAAAGTGCTGAAGGAAAATTCATAGTCTTGTGCACTACTTGCGTAATTTTTATAAAAACTAAAACTACTCCAACATCTATAGACTGTACATAGCAGGTTTTCACACCTGAATCAACAAAGACCTCTGGGGAATTCTTAAATAAATCTTTTGAAAGCTTTACATGTCATGTCTCAGGTAACTCTGTGTATGTGCGTGACCCTGCGCCTGTCATTAGGATTACAGCAGCTCACTGAAGAAGACCTCTCACATCTGCACTTACGGCAGGCCACTCTAACACGCTTTGACATACTGGCAGATGCATGTTTTGTGTCTTTGTGGCTGTGAAACAGCCAGTGACAGCCTCTGTCTGTTTGAGAGGAAACTGGAAATTTGTCTGCGTTTGCTCTGTATCAAGTGCCTGAGTTCACTTTAAAATATGTGTGGACATGACGATGGGATAATAAAGTCTGAAAATGCATTAATATATGGTTACTTTGTCTTGATGTACGTATGTCTTCATACAGGCATCATGAGTGAGAGGAATTTTAATGTATTTTCTATGAGCTTTATGGATCCTTGTGTGTGTGTGTGTGTGTGTGTGTGTGTGTGGATGTACTATTGCAGATACACAGCAGTGGCCATGCCGATGCTCTACAACACCAGATACAGTTCCAGGAGGAGGGTGGCGGTGATGATTGCTGTGGTGTGGTTCCTCTCTTTTGCCATTTCCTGCCCCTTGCTGTTTGGACTCAACAACACTGGTAATGGCTACATCTGATCCCCTCTCTTATATTACTTTCCACATGCTAGTTTAGGTGTTATTATTTGTGAGGTCTTAGTGCTGCTTTACGCCACAAAATGGCACAGCAGAAATTCATTCACAACCATGTCCCTCTGATGTCCCCCGCTGCCCCTGACAGTAAAGCAAACTTCTGCAAACTATAGCTGCTGTTAGCTCATGTTGATGACAGCGCAATTTGTTAGCTGGGAAGCTCAGACTGTGAGCTCAGAGCACAGTGGGGTGTTACTGTTTGTACCACAGGCATTTTGGACCACCAGGAAGAGGAGATTTTTAGGGCCGGTGTCATGCCAGAACAGGAGCTGGAAGAGTGGGCAATGTGACCAGGCTTCTATGGACAAGACTAATGGTGGGAAGACCTCCCCAAAATAATGGCAGAAGCTAAGAAGAGGAAAAGAGAGTGACTGAGCAAGGACAAGAGTAAATCTGAGAGTGACTTTAGTCATTGGTGAGAGCTTCATGCAATAAAAAGCTGAAAGGCTTCTGTTGGACTATAGTCAGTAATATCAGCTGGCTGCTATGCCTTGTGTTGTTGCACTTGCTTGATGTGCAAAGTTGTCCGCACACTAGTCTAGATAAGTAATGCAATCATAACAAATTCATGTGTAGCTGCGGGTCCTAAATTGCAAAAATGCTCATTTCTATGCACTGTTGCTTTAATTTGATGGCAAACACTGACGTCAATGTGACACCAGCATAAGCTGGGATAGTAATCATCTGGATCCACTCTTGTGAGTCCCAAACGTTTATATCTGCCGTTATGGTGTTACTGGAGTTCTCAAAGTCATTCTTCAAAGTCATCTGAATAGTTTAGTAGTGTGTCACAGTGGCACAGAGAGACTGGATGAAGTGAACAAGGAAAACATTTGCAGGATTTAATCCTTGCAAATGAGTACAGAAAGTTCTGGTTGTTTTAACTGAGGAGCAGACAAAGGACAGTATGGAAGGATTATTTTAGGTTAATTAGAATGTGTTTGAAGGAAGAGATCGAGGAGGAGGAGAGCTTTTTCTGATGTACTGTATATCTACAACTTTCCTGGCAAAATGATTAAACTTAGCATGTTATCCATTCTGATCATAATGTGCTGCTTTAAAATAGCTTGGAATATGATAAACACAATCCTTACTTTTTCTTCACCCACACATAAATTACAAGACTTAAGTTTATGAGGGGAAAAGGGATTTCATACTTGATGTCAGAATTTTAGGATTCCTTTAAGTCTTATTGAAGGTGTGGCATCTAGTGTAGAAACCCCTGGCAGAAAAGCATCTTTGGCTTCAGCATTTATTTAACACGGTTGTTGCTTGGTCACAAATGTGACCTGTAGCTTATTTTACAGCAATGCAGTTAAGACACAAAAAGTTTCTTCTTTTAATGAGTGCTCGTTTTGAAAACTGGAGGTTTGTTTAGTCTGCAGCTGTTGAAGGATTTTTTTTTTTTTTTTAAGCAGTTGTGTCATGCTTGATCATTCTCTGAGGTCTAATTTAGGAAAGGAAGGACTCGGCTCACTAATGCAGCAGAATGTACACTTTCTCATGCACACACACACAGCCAATGCAACATCCTGGTCCATCTGTCTATGAATTTGATCAATCTTTGCTATAGAAAACAAATCCCATACATCCACTCTTTCAACAAACCTTAGCATACCCAATTTACACAGACATCATTCACTAAGATATACTAACGTCATTCTCATTGAGGGAATGACGGTGATGTCTGCCCTGAAAACAAGTGGGCACACATAATCCTCAATTTGTTTGTTGTCTCACAAAAGGAGCAGGAGTGAGGATGTTCAGCTGAATTTGTACTATGAATGATCATATTACTCGTGTGGAAACAGCATTTCAGTTGTCAAGAAAATAATCTCATCACACAATCTATTCAGTAGATAAGTAGTAGTAGTAGTAGTAGTAGTAGTAGTAGTAGTTCTTTAGCTTCATTATTTCCCATTTTGTACAAGCTCTGGTTCAGAGCTCATACTTGACCCTGGAAACAATCTCAGTCTGTCAGTGGAAAGTCTAAAAAGTGCTCAGAGAAAATGGAAAATTGTGCATCTATAAATTCATGAAAATTGGGCCAAATCTTTCAGCTTTACTTACTTGCTGATTACTTTCAAGCTCAAGATCTGTCTTTATACCTCAGTTTGATTGTTAGCTTATCTTGTTAGCGTAAAGAAACAGCACATAGCAAATCTGGATCTCTCTTTCATATTTTTGATTTACGATGATGAGATTTTTAATTTTTTGCATTTTCCTCTCTTTCTTCTCTGTGTTAGCCAGCCGCAAAGGCACCACATGTAGCTTTGCTGATCCCGCCTTTGTTGTGTACTCATCGGTGGCCTCCTTCTACGTTCCCTTCATCGTGACTTTACTGGTATATGCGCAGATCTGCGTGGTGCTGCGCAGACGAGGCAGGCGCACTGCCCCACCGCGCAGACACGGCCTGCATGCACAAGGCGGGGCTGAAGCAGGAGAAGGTCATCGACACAGGAAGGTAGTCACAAATATGAACGGAAACTTAAGACAGCATTTTTGTTTGTTTTGTTTTTTTGTTCTCTCTTTTCCCTTCCAGCAACTAGTTTGATGTTGACAGATGTTATTGTTAAATCAATATTGACTGTACCACTGAAAAATGTGCCAAAATAAAAGTTCAAAAGTTCATTTCTTTTACATCAAACTTTATTTTGAAAATTGTTACACTACAAGTGGCTCTTCTTTGAGGCTATATGATAATTACACTGAGTGAAATATTCAGACTCAAGACTGTGCATCATTGAGGGAATAGAAATATACTACAACAGACTACAGACTTCCTCAGAATTCAGCTTAAGATATTTGGTACTTTTGGAAACTCTGGGCTCTGCATTAGAATTTAAAATAAAGTTCTGAGGTTTTGACTCATTTTTTGGCTGACCAAAAGTGTTTGTAATGATTGTAATGAATGAATGAATGCATGTTTTGTTTGTTTTTTCCCATTAAAAGTCATCGGCTCAATAATTAATGCAGTTACAAACAACAGGACAAAAGCAAATTAGAAATTGTTGTTGAGCTTCTAGCAACAAAAATCTTTTCCTGGAATGTATGTGCTCCCTGAACACACCCTGATCAATAGATACATGGATATTTCTTACTTATTTAGCTTTTTATTAAACTATTAAACTAACTAATTTAGGGACCTTATCAAGTTAATTTATGTTATGTGTCTATGTTTAGGAAAATATTTTCGGCTATTGTATTTTAACTTTATATATTCTGTACCAGTTTGCCTGTCACAAGAATATATTTTTTCTTCCCTGTATGTTGCCTCCTTTGCTTTCAGAATAAGTGTACACAACCAGAGGATGTGAAGTTGTGTACTCTGATCCTGAGGCCTGCCACCGCTGGTCCGCAGCGCAAGAAAGTAGTAAGTTTCTCGACTTTCTCTTTACTGTCACTTTTCTGCCTTTTTGCAATCAAACACAAACATACCTTAGTTGTCCATCCTCACTTCCCTTTTTCCTCCCTCCCTGTGTGTCAGACCCTGGTAAAGGAGGCAGTGGTTCACCCCCTTGAAGTGGAGCCAGGTCAGTTCCTACCACAGACCAGAGAGCAGAGCCTGGCGCCTCCTCCCCTTGCTCCCCAAACCTCCCCCCACTCTGGACGGGCCAGGATCTCCCTTGCCATCTCAGTTGGACCTGCCCCGGTTCTACCCTCAACCGTGACACGATCGGCCCTGACGCCTCGCCCCCCCACTCTCGAGGACGGCATGAGGGGCCGAGAGGGATGGAGGGAGCGCAGCGGAGGCAGAGAAAGATGGGGGCTCACCAAGGAGAGGGTGAGAGGGAGGCTGTCACAGCAGAAGGAGCGTAAGGCGACACAGATGCTCGCCATTGTGCTCGGTGAGCGAAGCGAAGTACAGACTAATTGATGAGGGGCTCATCTTTGTGTGTGTGTGTGTGTGTATAAACTTTTATGTATACAGAAAACTAATATAAATCAATTTGCAAGCATAAAATGCAGTGTTCTGACCTTGTAATATTCTATTGACTTTCACGTTCTGGGGTTGTTTTCTTCTTAAGACTTTTTTGGAAGCACATTGTTAAATCTTGACATCTTGCATACACTCATCTGCTAATCCGCTTCCTGTCCCTGTTTCCAAGGTGTGTTCATTATTTGCTGGCTGCCTTTCTTTCTGACACACGTGCTGAAGGCCCACTGCAGGAGCTGCTGTATCTCGCCCTCACTGTACAGCGCTGTCACCTGGCTTGGATACCTCAACAGCGCTGTCAACCCTGTCATCTACACCACTTTCAACATCGAGTTTCGCAAAGCCTTCATCAAGATCCTGCACTGCTGAGAGCTGGAGAGATGAGAAATGTCAACTGTCAAGAAAAAAAAAGCCTGATGTTTGTTTTTTGCGAGGTGAGAGGGATGGAAAGAGGAAAGATAAAGGAAACTGAGGCACTTCTGATACACAAGAACAGACACCGTAGATTGGCCAACTGATGAGTTAAGTGATATAAGCTTCCTGGGGAAATTAAATGTGAGACAAATGTAACCAGCAGCTCAGACAAGACTGAAGAAAGGTGGAAAATATGGCACACAGTGGGCATGAAAACGGGCAAAGAAACTGCGTGACAAGTAAAAGACAGCTAGAAGAAACGCAAAGAAGGCTGGAGATGGGACACATGCACTGTGTTGTGTAGATACAGACTGAAAAGGAAATGTCTGAGGACTGTGGCTCTCTCCCCTGATGGAAAGTCTCCCGAATGAATTTCCAATGTTTGATTTGTGTCAGACGTTCTCTTGTATTTTCTTGTAATCTTGAGAAACAGCATCTTGTTATATGTGTTCATCTTTCTCTGCGGACCCGAAGAAGTGAGGCTAAGAAAAAGAAAAAAAAAACTTTTATGGGTATATAAGAGTCCATCACAAAACCTTTTTTATTTTACTTTTGTGTCCAAGGCTCAATCATTGTTCACAGTTTTGGAGAACTCACTGTTGGCAGAATTATTGATTTGGTGATTGGAGAGCTTACATCTAATATTTGTAAATTTGTTTACCAGTGTGCATGTAAATACATTTAGTGTTGTGAATAATCATTTTACTGGTTTAGAAGGGGGAGCACAAGTATTGTCCAGATAATTGGTAATGATATCAATAATAAACATTTTTTTTCATTGATTATTTTGTTTTGCAATAATCACAATCATCCTGTGATGAAATGGCGACTTGTCCGGGGTGTACCCTGCCTCTCGCCCAAAGTCAGCTGGGGTAGGCTCCAGCCCCACTGTGACCCTGATGAGGATAAGCAGTGACAGATAATGGATGGATGGATAATCACAATCGCAAAGGAGATTTATATCCAAGATGCCCAGTATAAGCCCTATGATGAACTAGTAACTTGCTCAAGTTGTACTCTTCCTGTAGCTCAATGTCAGCTGAGATTGGCTCCAGCCTCCTGCGACCCTGATAAGGATAAGCAGGTACAGAGGATGGATGGATGGATGGATGGATGGATGGATGGATGCTAGAATAGAATGAATACACATCTGCAAGGTACAAATGGTAAAGCAGGCATGAGAGCTGGTTACAAAGTACAAGCAATTTACAAATGTCTTATTTATTGGAATGTAAAGTGCATTTTACTCAGCCTCTGCAGTGGCACAGGGGTAGGAACCGCACATTTGAACAGTTGGTATTCTGACAACACTCCACATGCACACTGAGGATTTTGGATGAGCCTTGTTTTATTTAAAACCTCCATCCGCCCAACCAATATGGTGCAAAGTCTTGCCATGGGCTTTTTCCCTGTTTTTTAATACTGAGATTGTAAGATGGTGTGCGTAGGTGTGTGTCTGTGTTTTTTTTTTTTACTATCCTTTCCCAAAAGACTTACTATACTATACTTAAAAGATTATTTGGCACCTGCACCCCAATTGATTACCTTAAAAATCTACAAACACATCCTACCACTAAACATTGGTAGAAAGCTGTTTTATTTTTTTTTTTAAATTGTGTTTATACTGTTATACCAACCAATTTAATTCAATGTGTCATACACAATCATAAGACCTCCTACTATACATGTTTAATGACCTGAACCTTAATAAGTAATAATCATAGTATAACAACAACAATAGCAATAATAAAGAAATAGTGCTGGACAGTGTCCTTATTTAAGATCCAAGTAGTCTGCGGGTAGATGCTCTTCCTGAGCCTCTCAGTGCTGGCCCCAGTGTATCTAAAACCTTTTTGTGGGAGGCAGAAAAGGCCTTTAACCAGGTGGTTGGGTTCCTTAATAATTCTCTGAGCCTTATTTTTGCAGTGTCTGGTACAGATGTAGATGGTAGATGGTACATGGTAGAGCACCACCTGTTGTACATTCAGCTGAATGAACCTGAATCTTTGGAGGGCCTTGCGGTCTTGTTCGGTGCTGCTTCGGTATCACACAGTGATATTCCCATCAGAAGTGTTCCTAAGAATTTTCTCAAGCCTCTAAGGTGAAGCAGTCTCACCACAGAGTCAATAAGCAGTGTCCAGATCAGGCCCTCAGTGATGTGGACAACAAGGTACTTGATGCTGTCCACTGTCTACACCGAGGAATCACTGATATTAAGGGAGGAATATATAAATTTATTAATAGAATTACATTTAGTCAAAATATAGTCTATAATACATAAATAGGTTTTTCCTCTTAAGGAATAGTTTTAGATTTGGTTTTTTTTTTTTTAGTTGAGTTAAATGATCCCTGCAATATATATGGCTTAGAGCGTAGCTTTGAGCAACTACCTACCAGCACCTCTAAAGCCCATAGATAAACATTCACTGCTCACTCACAGTCACTGCTCCTGGGCAAAACTACTCTGCAGTAAAACTACTACATATTCTTAAATTAAACATCCAGGCTGTTTCCTCTTGTCTCTGCTCCTTTACTCAATCTTCCCAATCTTCTCATCTAATGCCTGGCAAGAAAGAAAATGAGCTGTATATTTTCCTAAATTTTTTAGTCTCAATGCAGTTACAGCATTGCTCAGCTTTACCTTTGTGCCAAATCATACAGTTATAAAGAAACCAGAAAAATGTGACAATATTTAAATGCCACAGGAAAGGACATACAAGTTTACTGTTCTGACAGTAACCCTGCTGTCCTGTCCACCGATGTGCTTCTCTGCATAGGAGAAAACCAATGCCATTAAGTTGCAAATGCTGCAGCACCTTCAGGGCTGCTGCGTAGTGGCAAAGCTGAACTAGAGGTCTGTGTCTCCCCTGACTGATACCACAGGGAGAGGAAGCTGGCAAAGCTGCGCGTATCTGAGGAGTTCAGATTGGTGTGGGTTGCCAGTCAGCCTGATTGGAATAAACAAGGACTCTGACACCAATACGGGAGCAAATGAAGCCTGTGCACTTTATTTATTCATTCATTCAGTCAGTGTCATGCACAGGCGGGGAGGCTCATGTTATAAACAACAAGTAAAGCAAAGCGCAGACATTTTTAAGACTTCAGCATGTTTGTGTAGTTGAGTTGTAGATCTTTTCTGTCTGAGTGCACAAAAAAACATTTGACAGTAAATAAAGTACACACAACAGCAGGTCAGGGATACAGTTTAGCAACAGTTTAATCACAGTGAAAACAGTTCTGTTGGATGGGCCATTCATGTTCCCCTCAGGACGAATAGGACTTGGTTTATGAGTAAACACTACTAAATAACTAACAATACTCAGCTGTACTTGTGTTCAGTGATAACCACCAAATGTTAGCATGTTGACACAGTAAAGTATAATGGGGAACATGGTCTATTTTGTTAAATGTAATTTTATCTGTATTCTTTTTTTATGAAATGATGAACCTCATGAAAAGCTTTCAGTTCTTTTTGGAAAAATATGTTTCACACTGCAGGTCCACCATGTTTACCACACTGTGACATTGATGCGGTCAGGTCTACTCCACCATGTTTGATCTTTGAAGTGAACTCAGCAGTGTAACTTAGAAGATGCTGAGTAACACCAGGACCGGGGTTTCTTTCTCTCTGCCAGCACCTTGCACTGTCTGATGCTGTAATGTGATAGGACGAACAAAATACCCTTGTGAAGAGTGGACACACACACAGAGACACATACACAGAAGTATGCCTCTTCAGATTCATAATAGGAGTATGATTATTGGATACATATCTTTCAACTATGAGAAATTCAATTCCTTGCCTCTGTGTATGTGTGTCATTCCCTGCTGTCATTATATTCCTCAGTACTTGTGAGTGGGAGCAATTCAGTGGTGTGGTGTACATTACCCTCTGTTGTTAAACTCTGACCCAAGCTCACAATTATCCCCATGCATATTTCATAGACGCCCAATGACAAGAGTGCACGTATCCGTTACTGACCTGACTGCTACAGCCTCACCTGTTCTGACCAGAGAAGAAAGATTAAGTTGGAGAGGAAAGAAGAGTTGACTGTAAGGAGAAGGACGAAGGTGATGAAGGGGGTGGCACAATGAAAGGATTATGAAGTAACTGAAAAGACGAGGAGGAGGAGGAGAGCGGTACGCTTGCAAGAAAAGAGGTGACAATCAAGCTGAAGATGATGGATTCACAACGGAGCAGATATCTCTGAAATAAAGATGCAAGCGAGCGTCTTTGGTGTCTTGTCACTCACGGTGCAACATTGATGCATTTCTTTTCCCCTTTGTGGTAGAAGCTGGTTTAATAAGCGGAGGAGACACATTCGGATGAATAATCCCACGCATACAAATGAAGCTGACACATGCAAATCTGGACGGCTGACATTCAGGTGAGAGCACTTGAGTTGAGAAATGTTTAGAGTTAGGAAAATTGCACTGATGATGAGATGTGATGATATGAGGCAGTTATTGAGGGTGTAAAACATTGTGTTCAATCACAGATCTCCTTTCCTTTAGTATAACTTATGAGAGTACTATGGTTGGCCTTCATTTGCATTTGCTCAATTGATTTGTTTAGATTTACTAGTATTTGCCTCAGAACCCACTTATATTTGGATGTTATTCAATTCACCCTTTTATTTTATTTTGGGAAATGTTATTTTGTCCCATAAATTAACCAGTATTAATTTCCAAGATCCAATCTGACATTTGTTTAACAAGAAGCAATTCACAAAACTGTTTTTGAGTAATGGTAAATGGTAAAAGATAATAAAATGGACTTCAAAGGGCCATATTAGATGTATTCTATATATTAAATGGAAACACTATTTATACTATTATTCCGAGCTCATGTTTTGTTCCTTTTGTTTCTTTTGCAGGACTCAGGGTTTCCTTCTATTCAGATCTTATCCAGACCAACACACATATTCTGCTAATCAAAACCTACAAGCTATACACTATCACCCCAAAGAACATGAACTAACTGTAAACATACTTTGAACTCTATGACAGCTAGCAGCAACCTTACAAGTATGGATTTACAGGACCAGACATGGAGCACCAGCTTTTCAGATGCACAGCAGCCAGTTGTTGCATCAATCTATCCATCGCTTGAGCATTGGTCATCAACATCATTTCAAAGTCCAACCAGTCATGAAGTACCGAGCGTATCGTCTCTGGTCCCTTCTTCAGTCATCACACTCATGCCTGGCTATAAACCTGCCGCCAATGAAAACTTATACCCAGCACTTCCGTCTTTTTTTGAAGTAACATCAGAGCCTCAACTTTCAGGAGCTTCTCCCTCTGGGTCCTCAAATGCCCAAGATCAGAAAACCCTGGCTTCACCACTCCCTTGTAGTGATAATCTTCAGGAAACTCAGCAGAGGGAACCATCATATGGAGGCCCACTGGAGGAGGGATCAGTAGGTCTAACGTTACTCAAAGATGTCCCTGGAAAAGAGCCAGGTATGGTAAAAAAAATTTTAAGGGTGTATCCGACGTGTTTTGATGAGGCCCAAAAACTCACATATGAATTTGTGCCCTTTTGGTGTTGCCTCTTAGTTCAGATTAAAGGGAAGAAACTCTATTTTAACTCCAACATGCTGACACAAAAAAGTTGCTACTTCAGTGTTGGAAGCACAGTGGAAATATGCATATTTGCTTTGTTGCAGAAAGTTTGATGAGAAACATAACTGTTAAATATGCTGGACCAGCAGCTGGTTAGCTTAGCTTAGCAAAAAGACTGTATACAGTCATAGTGGCTAGTCTGGCTCTGTAACAAAATTCATCCACCAGCTCCTCTGAAGCTCACTCATTAAAACAAAATTATATGTTGCTTGTGAAATCCGTACCGAAACCAAAGCTAGGTAGAATGCTCATGCTAATATGCTAAGTTAATAGCTGCTGGCTGCAGCTCTAGAGGGACATGAGTGGCATTGATCTTGTCTAACTATTGGAATAAGCATATATCTCAAAACTTTGAACTATTTGTTTAAAATTTACTTCTATTTGAACAAATGGGGCTAGCCCAACCCATGACAAATATTCATAGTATGCTCTTACAGAGTCAAACATCCTTTATTTTCTTTTTGTATTATAGCAGATGTTTCCCTTATTGACCTAACAAAGTACTTGGCTACAGTTTCTTGTCACTGCTGGCAATGATGTCAACGCTGTTTAATACAAGAGGTGTTTTCTTCAGTGAAGACAAATTACTTTCATTAAGAAGAAGAAGATTAATTAAACATCACTCTTTTTAATCAAGGCAGAGGAAATTAGAAGAAATGAGTACTAGAATCTCTAATTGGAACCAATCAAGCAATGCCTGACAATTAAAGCTGCAGTTCTATTTATACAATGATTTATTCCATGTGTGCCTTTATAGAAATACTGTGTGTATAAAGTTTTAGGTGACAGACCAAAAGGTTAATTATTTTTTAAACTTGACACGTGGATGCTTTAAACATTTTCGGATTACATGGTGTATTGTTTTTAGCAGCATGGCCTAGGGATAGTAAAGTTGATCTGGTGGTGCACAACTACAAGATGGATAGGAATTCAATTTTGTGTCAATGTTCATGGTCTTCAGAGGATAAAGCCAACTAACTTTGATAATCCTCTAACTTCTCCTCTAGCGCCGCCATCCCAGCATTTGGGATTTTCACTTTTGAATGGAATGCCATAACATTTGGTATTGAATTGTAATAAATTACGATCTTCGACTAGAGCTATCGTCAGCTTAAAGTTAAAGAGTCTTTAGTGTCTGACCAAATTCCTGCAAAATTTATGACATAAGCATCATTCTCAGCTGTTGATCTTCTTGTAGAGCTACATAGCAAATGTTTACATGCTCTTAATTTGCTGCTACATCTATAATTCTCACTTAGCTGCTAAATTCTTCAGTTGTGTAGTTCAGTGGCCACATTAATTATCTATACATATCAGACTTGCACCACATAAAATCTTATCACTGAGTACAGATAATTAATCCCTGTGGATAAATTATTAAATCTGTATTTATTTGTATCAAATAAAAAACACATAACCAAGAGTCTATATATCAGCAGATCAGAAAGTAAAAGATGTGAGGTGAATTAAACAAACACTCTGACCCAAGATTTCATCATTTACTGTATAATAAAATGGTTATCTGCCTTGCCTTCTTCAAAAGCTCTTCAAAGGTAGACATCTTCTTTCAAGAAGATGTCACATACAGAAGCTTCTTTTTTGTACACTAGGATTCTTGCCAGCATTTTTTCTTAAAGATAAATCATCCCTATAGGGTTGTTTCCAGTATGTACTATTCTCTGACCTCTGTAACCTCTATGATTTCAAAATGCATGTCATTTTTCAGCCTCTCTCAGCCAGAAAGCAGCCTTAACTCACGGCTTTCACAAAATAACCAAGCCATCCATCCATTCCTGACACCAACTCCTTCTTCTATCCAGAGTTCCAGACAGAGTGGTTTCTTATCTGTCCATAGACGAGATAGATAAAGTAGTGTTTGGTGTGCAATTTATTTCATTGTTAATCGACCTCACAGTGGCCTTTGACACTATTGGTCATGATGTCAGAAGAGTTCATGCACAACCCTAGATTGGATTGCATCACATCTGACAAATAGAAAAAAGAAATCGCAGGTGAAAATGTTTCATCATTTCCCCAGAGGTCTACTCTCAGAACTACAATATTAATTACCCCCTGCAGGTGTATCATTTATCACTTTAATTCTGCTTTTTACAAATGTTGTGCCAGCCATGTAGACAGTTTTATCTATCTAATGATAAGTACTAGGTAGATTAGCTTTGGGCAAGGTTGTGCATAGATGGTACAACATTTTCTTGCAATTTTACTTACTATAAACCAAAGTACCATGCAGCATGTTAAGAAGTTCTTAGTGTTTTCTTTTCTTCAGAGGAATTCTAATCCAATCTGTTCATCTCTTCATGATTGGGAAAGAACAATCAAATGCTTTATTTTGTTTTAGCTAATCCTCTGTCTCAGCTTCAGGGCATCAGATTATCCTCCATTTTCATTCACGTCAATTTGTCTGGTATATTGTTATAGCACACATTCACTTTGTCACAGTATGTGGCATCAATTTGATGTAAGTCATTATAGGAAACAGGTACTTTAGGCAAGGAAGCATTGATAAACTCCCAATGTTCATAATTGACTTACCTTAACATTAACCACCAACCAACATCATACTCCATCACACCCCTGTGCTACAGCACAATGTTGTTATGAGGCTTTTATCAAAAACTAGTGAGAGGCTCCGGGTTCACACCAGTACACGGCCGCCTCAGGTGGCTGTCAGTCAAGCATAAAATTGATTTCAACATTTTTTTGCCCTATGAGGCATTGCATGCAGCTCATGCTTTACTTAATATTATGGATGTCTTCTGTCCTCTGAACGGAGCCTTTTGATGATCAAGCTTAACAGTGTTGGACCAAAATCCCAAGGGCAGCTTGCCTCTAAATGCCAGACTGACCAGCTCAGTTTCATGTTTTGAGAAATCACAATACACCCTTTCTGTCAGACATTCTCTCCTTAGTGTTTTGTGTTATGAAAAGCTTTGTACTGTATGAGTTGGGTATTTATATATTTCATATAGTTTACATATTACATATAGTTGTTTTATAGTGTAAATGTGTTTGCATGTGCTATACAAATAATGTATACAAATCTATACAAATTGCTTACTTTAATAGATTTTTTTTCATACTTTCTCTATTACCATGAATTATTCTACGCTATAAATAATTTAAAGCAGCTATAACTATGTTTGCACGAACTATTTTATGACTGTGAAAACAGCATTACGATGAATTTTAATGTGAATTTGCAGCTCACATCATATATACGGTGCTTTATAACATGTTTCAGCTCATTGTTTATCTGTTAGATATGTCTATTTACTACTACTTTTTTACTTAAATCCCACTGAGCATATCTGCTCAGCTTTAGTAGCTAAAGAGCCAGATATTTTATTCAGGACCTGGTTGAGACTGAAAACAGAGCTAAAAGAGAGCGAGTATTGAACTTATGATTGCCAGGTGGCCAAAACACGATGCCAAATACACAATGTTCTTCATCTGGATGTATGAATACACAACTAAATACTACAGTATTATGTTAATGCTGTGTTCACAAGTGGCGAAGCAGTTGGATATTCAATGTAGAGGCTGCGCATTTGCAGTTGTTGTATCACCTGTTCATAGGTTCAAACTTATCTTAAAGCACTCATTACTAAAATAGATTGTACCATACAAGCTACTTACATAGGATTAGTTGTCATTAAATATTTACACCCATTACCAGCCAGGTGTAGCTGTTACCCTATAGCTGCTACATATGTCCCCTGTAGACTAAAAAGGGAAATAGAATTCAAATTGTATTGAAGCTCAGAACCTTCTGTATGGTTTTTAATATACATATGTTTGTTTGTTTGTTTGTTTAGATTCAGTGCCTAAAACCTGTTCAACATGTCAGCTGTTCCTGATTGCGATCTTGACCATTGTCATCAAACTGGTCATCATCTCTGCTCTCTTAGGTAACCTATTTTACATGCACACAACCTCATATGTATTGACCCAGTTAATTAATTTCCTAGAAGTTCTATAAATACACCAGTAGTGCACTGAATTCACCAGCTGAAAACAGTAACTTGTAGACCTCATTTTATCCCATGGTCATATGACTCTACTATACTTTTATTATACTGTATCATTCACTTCAAAATTCAAATTTTTTTAAAGCAATGAATCAGTGAAATAAGAAGAAAATCTAACATAATGGATTTTCCACATTCAGTATGCCAGCTAAAATGTCCTGTCTGAATTAATGTTGAATACTGAGCCAAAAGGGCAAATACAGAATATCTTACAATCTTTGAAGCATGTTGGAGGGTCAAAATTATTTGCTGAGGTTCAAATTTCACCAGTTGTACTAAATCTGTGTCAGAATTGTCAGTATTGGGAGGTCATTTCAGTACAGTACATTAACTTAGTGTGTCATGTCACTGCCTTTTTTCTCTCATGAAATTAGTCAAGTTCCTGGCATTCCCCTCTGAGTCAGCTGAATCACCTTTTCTTTGTGGTCTGAAGAACTGCAGTGATCCCACTCATCCGTATATTCTGATTAATCCATCGAATGAGACGGTGAATGTCACAGCAGGTAAAAAAATATATATATAAGGGATTGTGATATTAATGCCATTCTAATTTCCTGCTGTCTTGGACATGATTCATATATTAAACTGCAAATATACTCTGCTGCTATAAACTTTGTAGATGGTTATTAAGGTAATTCTTAAAAGTAAAGTGTGGTTGGTGTGGTTCTGTATCTTCAGTCTTTGGTTCCTTTCCTTTAACGTACATCCCTTATTCATCTTCTCACACCCAGACTGTCCAGCTTTAACCAGTGAAGGCCTACGTATTGTTGGGGGGACGCTGGCACCCAAGGGCAAGTGGGGGTGGCAGGTCAGCATGCAATGGAGAGGGAGACACGTCTGTGGAGGTGCCATCATCTCCCCTCACTGGGTCATCACTGCAGCTCACTGCTTTGTTGAGTAAGAGGTGGACATGAGGAGTGAAAGTAAGAAAGACGGGTCATTAGTTAAGGGAGGAATTACACAAAGTTAGATGCAGCCAGGTTGTCCTCCATCCTATCAGCAAATCCACAGTCCTGAGTGGAGAGGGCTGTAATCAAGACCAAATTAATCAAGTCCAAGTTAAATCTCGGTTTTGATGTAATCAGGTTCAAGTAAAGGGCACTTACCAGAGAAACTGAAGGTTATTCAATATCTCCCTCAGTTTATTTTGCACATGTTGCATCCAGAACAGCAGAGTTTCTTGAACATCACTGATGTAGACCTGTCTGCAGGGCCACTCCACTACCTGTGAACGTTTCATTTGGATTTTGAGCAATCAGTGAACAGCCGTTTTGAGCACCAATACGAACTACAAGCAGCTCATTAAATTGTTTGTAGTGCTGCTAAAGCAAAAATAAATCATTGTTGACCATAATTGAGTGCAGTTTGGGAGAAATTACTGTAATTACTTCCTATTATTGTATGTAAGTAACTAATGTAAGACTAATCAGTCTCATTTTCTCCCTGCTAAGAACTCACAATATTGTTTAAACATTCACTTTTTGATACCTCAGTACCTAATGAAGAGCCAATTTGGGCTGGAAACAACATTCTTTTTCAGTTGTACAACAGTCAGAAATAATAGTTTTTTGGACTCCTGGACAAGAAAGATCTCTGTCTGTTTGCATATTCATTTATAACGTTGTTTCAACTGATTTATGGCAGTAACACATAAGAAAGTTCATTTTAGTTGATTATAGCACAATAGATGTGAAATCTCTCATCCAGCAATCAGCAATCAAGACCAGGCATCATCAGACTAAAAATCAGCACAGGCAACAATCAGGATATAGACAGGCATTGGGCAGTGCACACTGGGGATTCTAAACATGAACTTGAACCCTTAACATCTGTGTCACACTGCTGTTTGTGCAGAAATAACATGCTTGAAGCGGCAGACTGGCTGGCGGTGGTGAACACAGTCAACATCGCAGACATCTTTATGGGGAAACGTTACAGAGCATTGCAGGTCATCTACCACCCTCGCTTCAACAACTACAACAATGACTATGATGTGGGCCTGCTGCGCACCATCACTGACATAGACATGGAAGGTAAAGAGGAGGTGGCTCCATCTGTTGGCAGGACTGGGCAAAAAACACATCATGTACCTTGTTACATTCATACAATACTGTAGGCAAGGCTAGAATTATATAAAAATATATTTCTTTGAAAAATGAACCACTTATGGCACTCAGACCAAATGGTGGTTGTAGCAAATGCCAAGTAAACATTCAGTTTGTTCCATTGTTTTCACCATCTGTTGTTTTTTTCACACTGGATAGTGCCTAAAATGTGAACACCCTAATCTCCTTGTGGACTTAAATAAATAAATAAATAAATTCTCAAAGCTCAGTTAAAAAAAACACTCAAAGGAGAAAACAAAAAGACAAAATCTGCTGGAGGAATTTTACAAGAGAAGTGACCTCATGGCCTCATAACCATCATACAAGTGATAACCTTTATGTCTTTATTGTTTTTCTTATAACTGTAAGATTGTATTATCTGATTACTGTGTGCTGTTTGTAGGTGGGGTGCGACCGGTCTGTTTGCCTAGATCAAGTGAGTCCTTTCCTCCTGGAGCACCCTGTTGGATCACAGGCTGGGGATATATTCACGAAGGAGGTGTGTTCCACTGACAGAAACCCTCTAACCACTTCTTCCATTTTTTTTTTTTTTTTAGTCCTTCATCCTTGAAGTTGTTGTCATTGCTTTCCCCTTAGAAACTATAAAGAAGAAAAACCTGCATACACCAGGAGCAACAGTCAGCTAAAATTTAAATCAGTGAAGAGAACAGCTTGCATGTGAGATGTTCTCATACAAACATACTTAAGAAGAGGCGTAATTCAAATGATGATACAAAGTGAAAAGCAGACTTAATCTTTGCAATTTGCTCTTCTGGGCCTCCACTGGCAGCTACACGGCTTGAAGCAGCTGCTTAATTTGTGAAGGTGTTGTTAGGCTTGTTGGCTGCAGCCTGTCTGAGTGATTTTAGACAAATTATTAACCTCCTTTGTATATTTACATCACAGTTACTGTCACAGTTACTTTATCTTTTTGTTCTCTATCAGGCTTTGTGACAAACGAGCTAAGGCAGGCTCAAGTCAAGGTAATAGCTCAATCGGTCTGCTCCCACTCAAGCGTCTACGGCACGCACCTAACTCCTCGAATGATTTGTGCTGGCATCATGGAAGGAGGAGTGGACACCTGCCAGGTATACACCCAGTCACATAAAATCTCCATATAATCCTACCTGATACAGGATGTTTCATACACAATAAAAAACCTACTAGGTCAAACAAATGCGCAAATATTGTTCAAAACTATAATAAATGATTTGGTGCTGTTTACAGGGAGACAGTGGTGGACCCCTGGTTTGTGAGACAGCCAGTGGGGACTGGAGGCTGGCAGGGGTGGTGAGCTGGGGGGAGGGCTGTGGACGGAGCAATAAACCAGGCGTCTACAGCAGAGTGACCCAAGTGATCCGCTGGGTTGAAAAAAATATGGAGGTACTCTATAAAGTCCTGCCTGTCTTTTACTGTATAAATTGGTCAAGCTTTGTTTAGTAGTTTTATAGTTTAGTCCTAATTGTTTATGTGCTGTTCTTCCACAGAAATTATATTCTGAACCATGAACTACTCTTTGAGTATCTATCATGTGTTACTCCTATAAAACAGGTTATAGGGATAAAACTTGATTACCTCATAACTCTCTCCTACCATCTCTTATGTTTCCTTCCCAATATCGTACTGTAACCCCACTGGATTATTTATTGGCAGACATTTACTTTTAATACTTTTCTGTCATGGAAATATGTATAAAACTATATTTTCATGTTGATGCTTCACTTTTCTGTTTCTGCCTTAGGACAAATCAGAGGAATTTGAGGAAATTGCACGAGCCATGACCTTCATCTCGCTAAAACCTGACAATTAATAAACAATAAAGTAAAGTAAATTGTCTGTATCTGTTTGTTTATGTTGTCATAAAAGAAAACGAAGTCAGCTTCCTGACATGGTCACATGAAATACTTTCCCAACAGTCCTGAAGGAGTTCCCATTCATGCTATAAGCAATCATTGGCTGCTTTTCCTTCACTCCTTCGGTGACTGTAGAGGCCAGATCATCTGATGCAGCGCTCCATCACTGTACACTGAGTAGTGTATCATCATTGCACTCTTAAAAAACAAATGCAGCATTTACATAGGGTCTAATCCGAGGTGCTGTTAATTGGTGATTCCTGAGGCAGAGTTAACTCTTGGCCCTCCTTTCTTGGGTCAACCCTCATTAGAGCCAATGTCACCACAGTGTTCAAAGTTCTTGAAATTTGAATGATGAACTGTTGTTTGTCTTTACTTAATTGTTTACTTAAGTGTTTCTTGCCTTAACATGAATTACTATTAATGGTCTCAAATGCATAAAGAGGGCAAGAAATTCCACTCATTAACTTTTGTCATGGCTTACTTGTTAACTAGGAAAACAAACCAAAAAAATTATGTAACTGATTGAGAGTATGCCACAATGTGCAAAGCTATCTTTAAAGCAAAGGGTGGCCTCTGAGAATAATGTAAAATATAAAACATATCTTACATTTACATACATTTTCCACTTTTTGTGTTATTTTTTTATAGCTGTGATAACTTCAGTGCTAATCTACAATGTAGAAAGTCATAAAAGAGAAGAAAAAACATTGAATGAAAAGGTGTGTACACACTTTAAACTACACATTACCAACTAAGGATGTTTTGTATGTCAGGTGACAGCACTTTTTATGTTGCACTGTAACCGAGACTTTATAAAAACCATTGTAACCGGCCTTATTTTGGGTGGTGTGACACTGCCTGATAAGTGATAAAGTATCTGTTAGCAGTCACGTAGGCCAGGGCGTTAGTGTTGTGTGTGCGGTGTGCGAGAGCGCATGCTTGATATTCACGCAATACAACAGAGCAATGACCCATGCTGCGTTTGAGAAACATGAATGTGGAGGAAGTGGACCTAGACTGTGGAGGACTAACCCTCTTTTTGTTGCTCAATAACAGACACTGGTTATGGTATCAGTCATCATCTTTTAAAGAGAGGGAGTGTGGGTGACTCTAGGTTTATTCAAGGTGTGAGTTTAGCTTTAAAGCCACTCTGAACTGAGTTTTCTTGGCGTTATCTTGCACAAACTCGGGGAAAACGCACGTCGTTACAGGCTCACAGCCACCGAGGCGTTTACTTTAGCTGTGGGTAGCAAACACATTTATCCCATGAGATAATTATCTCCTAGTACCGACAGCCACCAACGGATAACTATGTGCTCAGTAATAAGCAGAGTAAAACCAGTTCAACGGGCTCTGGCTCTTACGCTACGCCTCAGAACAAGCACCGAGGGTTCATGCTACGCTGCAGCCGAGAGAAAGCACTTCTGTCCCGGCGTGACTACTCGCATTGACCCGCTACTAGCTCCCCGCAGATCGTACTGCTCCAGGATGGCGCTGACCGAAGGACTCCTCTTCAGACAAGTAGGTTCATATTAATATATGTTGCTTAGCTTCAGTTTATGTTATTTTGCCAGGTGACATGAATAAAAAGCAGCAATGTTTGTAAAGCTAACGAGTAGGAAGTAGGCTAGGCGAAGTTAGCCGTTAGCTCACTTATCTTGCTGCTCAGTTGCATATAATTTTATTTATATAATTTGAATTAAACCATGTGATCAGATTAATCTTTGTGGGTAGTGTTAGTGAGATTTTCAGCCAAACAGACCCCACACCTCACTCAGTTTGCTCAATGTTTTTGCTGTAGCGTTGCTAACCTGACAGCTGTATGTACTGTAATCTTATGGCACTGCAGGGGACACACTGAGTGGACATAAGCTGTGTATGTGGCTTGTCCAGCCTGATACAGCTTTGCAGCCCGAGGAGAGATATGTTTTGTGTTGACCTTGGAAACAGCAGCTGACAAAACAAACAAAACTCAAAGTCCACTTAGTTACTGTTAACTTTATTACATAGTCTCTATCATGTAAAGTCTGACAACTATGTGATATGTTCAAAAGATCTGCAACAAGCTCTTAACTTTTTTTGTCGTTGTTGTTTTAACTTGCTCTTAAGTAAGGGCTGAACACATATCCTTTGGTTATAGACACTAAATATGAATAAATATTTATGACTAACACTGAAAACTTTCCAAATACTTTTATGTAATAATATAATACACATTTTGCAAGTAGCTCCGCATCATAATCTCTTCTATCTCTTTCTTTTTTTCCTGGTATCTCCTGCAAATGTACAAAAACACTCTGAAAACAACCGAGAGGATGTGCATCATAATCAACTGTTGCCATCCTTTGTAGTTTAATGCTGAGTCACTCTTTGCCCTCATTTGTGTGTGTGTGTGTGTGTGTGTGTGTGTGTGTGTGTGTGTGTTCAGCTTTTTGAGAAGGAGAGCAGCACGTACACCTACCTTTTGGCAGACACAGAGACTAAGGAGGCGATCCTCGTCGATCCTGTGCTGGAGACCATTGACAGGGATTTGAAGCTCATTCATGAACTGGGGGTCAATCTTAAAGTGGCAGGTATATAACTCCCCATGGTTAGGCTAAGACATGTGGTCTTATTTCAGAAATCCAGACATCTTTTAAATATTAGTGTCCCATCTTTGTCATCGTCTAGTACAGACCTCTTGTTTGTTTGTTTATTTATGCATGTGAACGATAATCATAGATAAATAAGACTATTTCTATATGAAACAATATGGAAAGTTTTATGCAAGAGTACATATCATCATATTGAATTACTGCCAACCCTATGGTGAACAATACTCTTTTCCTTTTATAATAGTAAACACCCACTGCCATGCAGACCACATCACAAGCACTGGGCTGATGAAGAAAAGGTTGGTTGGGTTGAAGAGTGCCATCTCCAAGTACAGTGGCGCTTCTGCAGATATCCTCCTGTCAGAGGGGGACAAGATCAACTTTGGAAAACACGTAAGACAAATATATTTAATCATTGCATAAAATCAACCCATCCAACCAAGTACTACAAAAAGTACTGTAAGTCTTTTGAGTATCTGGTATCTGGTATCTTTCTTTGAATCTCTTTAAGCTTGGTAATGTTTATGGCCACAGTCATGCATACTTTTAATACTGAATCTGTATCATCTTTTGCTCTGTAAAGACCTCTGTATGTGCATTGAGTTGACGTTTGTCTCTTCTCCCCTCTAGTATCTAACAGTGAGAGAGACACCAGGACACACTGATGGGTGTGTAACGCTGGTGTCATGGGATCAGAGTATGGCTTTCACTGGGGACGCTCTGCTCATCAGAGGTTGCGGCAGGACAGACTTCCAGCAGGGTATGCTAGAAATCTCTTATCGAATGCATCGCTGTTCTGGAACTCTCATGATGCATGAAAGAGAAACCTATTATTTTTATAATGCTGCTAGAAGAACACAAGAGGGCAGCATTGCATCTGTTTTCTTTTGGTCTAACCTTGAAAAATGTCTCTTCAATTCAGGTTCTCCTGAGAAGCTGTATGAGTCAATCCATCAGAAGATCTTTACTCTGCCTGACCAGTGCCTCATCTACCCTGCACATGACTACTTAGGTTGGCTGAAAATCTACTCATCTGAATGCTTATGTCTTATCTCATTGTTAAGCACAGAGACAGATAGTATTATAAAGTTGTTGCTAGTTGCAGCAACAAATACAGATGTTGTTACAGGAGTACCTTTTATAAGCTTTTTATTTTGTTGTTAATTTGAGGTTTATATGAAGTGAAAACCAATCAGAAAAATGCCAGCTTTTCCATGCATCAGCTTCTGTGTACATACTCAATATTATGTTTATTTTGATGTATCAGTGAGGTTGAATTTCTGGTAAGACCTCAGTTAAAATAGATGACATGGTATGTCACATGACATGTGTGTGTGTCCTTCTGTATCAGGTCAGACGGTGTCTACAGTCGGTGAGGAGCGGAAGTTTAACCCACGCTTGACCAAGAGTCAGAAGGAGTTTGTGAACATCATGAACAACCTAAATCTCCCAAAGCCTAAGAAAATAGGTATCAGAAACTGTTTTTTTCCTGTAGTCAAATCTCCCATTATGCTTTCTTAGTAAACATAAGTCTAATTTCTGAGACAAAACACTTTTTTCAAGGTTGTAACACCGCCGTGCACACTCATACATAGGTAATTAAACTGTCTTGTCTTGCTTTTAACCATGCTTCTATTTCTGAAAACAATTTTTACTCTTTCTTTGCAGATATTTCAGTGCCTGCTAATCTGGTTTGTGGAGTACATGAAGTCTGAATGCTCTGCAAAAGGGAGAATTTTAATCAAAGCAATTACATTGTAGCAAAGTGATTAACATTTCTGTTTGTCTCTGAGCAGCATTAACCAAAAACTGCTTGGCATGAAGTGCTTTATTATGGGTATTTCTGTGAATGTAAAGATGTATATATGAGAATTTCCAGCTACTGATATTATTGTGATCCTGCGAGAAATAGAAATGCACAGTTTTATCCTATTTGCTATTAGAAATGACTGCTAAAGATCTGTACATGAGAGAAAAAAAACATAATATTTTTTGTATTTTGATTAAATTTAAATATGAGTATTCTTTATTCTTTATTTAGCTGTTTTATTATGAACTGGGGAGGAAATTTACGAGAGAGAGAGAGAGAGCGAGAGAGAGAGAAAGCTAAGATAGGAATGTTCCATTCAAGGTTTGGTTTAGTATTCATGAATGCTTAACTGGGACAATTGAGTTCTTCCACATGGCCTTTCCAGTGATTCCGGACTTCTTTAGCTAAGGCCTCAAACACACACATACACACACACACACACACACACACACACACACACACACACACACACACACCACTCACACTGCTGCCAGCCACAGCCTTTTTGCATAGCAGGAAGATGAAACTATGCTATTTGCATTCTGAATCAATAAGGGCCAAGTTTCCATGGACAACATGTCATTGGCGTGTGTTTGTGCTCTCATCTGTCCCTCTAGATGTCTAATAGACAGGGGTGTACATTGAAATGTGTGTCATTATGTTCAGTAAGGTATGAAGAAGAGCATCCATGCCAAGTATCGACGCACTGAAGTCTGCTTCTAGATTTCCAGATGTTCTGTACGTGCTGCTCTCAGCCTGTGTTTAACAGCTCACAAGCCAGTTAGACAGGTTTGTTTGGGAGTGACAGCCTCTGACTCAGCCACATGCCCTTGCCAAAGAGACTTACAAATGTGATAGTCAGCTGTATGATAACTAACTTTTAAGGGTCAGAACATTTCTATTGAGCTGTTTTCAAACAGTATTGCTCCTCAGATTGTCATTTTTGCTAAGATTTAAGCACTCCACTGATTGTACTGATTGTAGTCTACTTGTCTTGGAGAGCGTCACTCACCATGTAAAAACAACTGTATGATTTCCTCTATGGTTATGGTGGGAGCTTTTTTAAAGTCTGAAAAATAACCCTGATGACATGAAGGTCGTCACACTTTGGGTTAGGAGGCTACACATTTGTAATAGAAAGTTTGTGTTGCAAACTGAGGTCAAGATAGCTGTCTGTGCTTACAGGAAACTAAAATGTTCCACAGCAGACCATTAAATTATTTTGTTCTCATTATGGTTTGAATTTCCCATCACCTACGCATAGTAAAAACCAGAAACTCACAGATTTTTGTTATTTTATTAATTATATTAGACAAACATGATCAGAGAGGATCATAGCAATGGACTTGGATTGTTTACTAGCTAACAAGGTTGCTCTTATTTGATACATTAGATCACACTGATACTGTTCTTTAAAAAGCAGACAGCAAACAGCACTACCCCCGCGATAAGCTGGAGACTTGTCCAGGGTGTATCCCATCTCTCGCCCAAAGTCAGCTGGCATAGGCTCCAGCCCCACTGTAACCCTGATGAGGATAAGCGGTTACAGATGATGGATGGATGGATGGAAACAGCATTACTAGCAGATTATTTGCCATCTGCAGAAACACAAAGTTGAGGTATTCATATTAGGAGAGAAAGGTTGGATCTGTGCATAATAAAAGGCTAATATTGTCCAGATACACAGTATATTTGTCTTTTGTAGTATTTTGAATTGACTGTGGTTTGAAACTCCTCAAAACATGTGCAACAACTCTGTAATAAAGAAGACTTTTCCAAGAATACAAGGGAGTGTAGGTTAGAGAAAAGGGTATCTGTCGTGTGTATTGGGTGGGTGTTGGCTGATCACATGCAAGTTAATATTGCAGCGCACACACACAACACACCATCTTCCAGCTGTCTCTGTCAGCACTTGAGATAAACAACATTATTGGACCGCCTCTGCCTCACCTAGTATCCTCGCTGACAGACACCTGCATTGTTTTTAATTCAAAACAGGAGGTGCGTGTGATTGTTGTCACCATCTAGCTGAAGATATGTTGCTTTAGAAGCACAGTCGTTTCCATTTAAAGTGGTCCTATTCTCTTTACCCTGTTTCTCTGCTGGGAAGTGAAGGTGCCAGCTGTCTTTTCACCCAGTCTGTGTCACCCATCTGCCAGCCCTCTTTCAGGTTCTCCTTCAGCCCACTTACACTGTGCCACCATGAACCGACTGCCCATTCTCTCTCTCACCAGCCACATGTCACTGGAAAGAATCTATTACACTATCAGCTCATTCAGAAAGAGCTGTAAAGAGGCCAGTCAGGGCGATAAAACCCTGAGGGTGAAGAGCAGATTTCTCCCAACAGACCGTATGGAACATCCTCCTATCCATAGTATGTATGGTATGGTGGTTTTACACACATTGAAAATGTTTTTATCTCCTATATTGTTGATAATTACAGTAGAGTTTTTGGTATTCTCAAATCTCTGGCAGGTTAAATAACATTTACTTCAGGAATTCTCATTGCTGTGACTGTCTAATTCTTTACGGTATTTTAATCTCCACTGGGATCAATATAATACTGCTGTAGGGACTTACACTGTTTGTGTTACTCAATAATGAGTGTTAAGGCACTATATATGTGTACGTAGTCATCCAGGTCATGGGATTTCTAGTAGCGGTAAGTCACACTTCCTTAATGGTCATGAAATATATAATAGCATATTTCATGATATTCATGATATTTATCACCACTGTAATATCCTGTAGGGAATTATGGTTAGTTTGTTTTACTCTACAGTAACAATGTAGTCCTTTATATCTTTTTTCTGTCATCATATTTTTACTTAAAGGTCCAGTGTGTTAGATTTAGATTGCTTTATTTACAGAAAATGGCAGAAATTGAATATATTACGGATAACAATGTTTGGATTAGTGTATAACCACCTGAAGATAAGAACTATTTATTTATATATTTATATATTTTTGTTACCTTTGAATGACTCCTTTATGTCTACAGATGCTGCTACTCTTCAACAGAGTCGTCCATGTTTCTACAGTAGCCCCAGACGGCCAATACAATACAATACTAGTATCTGTTAGGGGAGTATAAGTTCAGTAGTAAAACTCCCTCATTTCAGTGACATTGCGTACACAGCAACAAGAAGTAACACACACATTTACTTTATTCTGAAGGCAAAACCATTTTTAGTAGTAGTGAACGAGTGAATAAACATGCTCTTCTCATACCGTGTGGGTGTGTAGACACTAGGCTAGATTGACATTTCTCTGATGCTCCTTTAAAGTTCATTGCACCTGTTAAGGTGGGACAAATTCCAGTTCTCTTAAACACTACAGGCACAGTTTGGGCTGGTTGGGTGTGATGTTCATTCCAGTACAATTAGATAAACAAAATGACAATTTCAGTTCTAACATGCATACTAACCGCATCATAAATAATACAGACTGACAAATGTTTGAAGTGTTTTTGCCAACACTTGAAAAGTGGGATAAGATTCAAGTTTACCACAGCATTTCCACCCACTTGCTGCTGTTTGACTGTCAGCTGTAAGAGATTCATTGTCATACCTGCAGCAAACGAAGCATGGCCAAAATCAGGCAGACTAAATGAAAACACCTGTGGTGGTTGTGTGTAGACTTTGGAAATTTCCAACTTTCCAACTGCCATCCTCCCAGTGGTAGTATCAAAAACACACTCTGATAATAAGCTAGAATTCAATTGTTAATAAAGCTATCCATAAGTGTAAATTTACCTAAACTGTTATCATCTTTCAAACACATTTTGGGGTAAAGTGAAATACACCTCATCCAGTCTAATGTTGTGTGTATAATACTAAAAAGTAGACTGGTCAGCCTTGCTCAGACAGTTCGCTTTTAACTTAATACAGCATTGATCCAAGTGTCAGTAGTTGTACTTACAGGGTTAAAAATGTACAACAGATCCCAATCCCAAACCATGCAAACAACTCCAAAGGCCCTATCTAAATCCAGTGTTTAAATTGTCCATTCTAGGCTACTGTAGAAACATGGCGTGTTGGATATGGCGGACTCAACCACAGCATCTGGGTATAGCCTTATTCTGAAGTTTGATTGCAATGCTGTCACGTCAGCCTCACCTTCCTAGCGAGAAATTTGTCCATTTTGGGTTACTATAGACACATAGTAGTTCAACATGGCCGACTCTGTGGATGTGGACCAGCGGTCTTAGATATAAGAGGCTTATTCTAAGGAAGAAATCTAACAATGCTTATTTTCAGGTGATTATACTTACTATAATATGTTATATTCATTATTTATTTATTCATTTATTTATTGCCATATTCTGCTGAAACAGCATCCCATTTTCCATAAAAACTCCTTTACACCATATATGGCCCCTACTCAGCTGAAAGAAGTCAAACAATCCAGATGACTTTTGTCCACTTAAAAAAAGCTCCCCTAACTCTATTTTGACCTTGTGAGTTTAATCTTCTACTATATCACTATAATATTAAAATATTCCCATGGGAGTCTGTCATGAAAAGTATTTAAGTGGCCTTTTACTTCACAGTGTACTGGCAAAACGCCTGGATGACTCTTTTAGTTGAGCCACTCCACAATGAGAAAGCCTCCGTCAGTTCCCAGAATAGAAATCCCATTTCGGTGCGGGACTTGAACGGGACTCTCACTCTCACTGCTGCTGTGCTGACTGAACACACACAGAAACAGGCGGGTAGAAGTTCATCTGAGAGGATATTGTTGTTTTTTTGTGTGTGTGTGTGTTGTTCCTATAACACAATACACTTCCGTCGTCGCCCTCCTCCCGCGTGCTACTTCTTTCACTTCACCTGTTGACGTCGACACACACCGACCTGTCATGTTTGCTGGGAGGCACTGAATCAAACCAGGTGAAGATAAACTCAGTAGAAAAGGGAAATAACTCGGCTGTCACTCGCACAGTACATTTGGTGAAAGTGCTCTCAAAGTGAAAGCGCTTTAACAGTTCGCTTCACACTTTATTTTTCCGCGTTTCAGCTCTTCGTCCGGCTTTGTCACTGATATGTTATGACCCGGAGGACAAACAACTGTTGTCGGTTAGGTGTTTGGAGCACGTTTTCCAGGTAAGATTTGCTTTAATTCGCTTCTTGTTTTACATTTGTGACAGCAAGTCAGCCCACAGTGTTTCCACCTCTAAATAACTTCACACACACTCATGCAGTTCCTGTTGTAAATATCCGGCTCAAAACAACAACTTCTCACACAGGGCAAAATGTTGAAGTATGCCTTGACATTAGTGTGTGTGTAAGCTTCCTGACATTGGATGTTTACTTCTTTTTCTGCACCTATAACAAAAGACATATTAAAGCTTCCTGATGTTGCATTTACAAAGCATAGCCACCTTCTTGTTGGAAGCTTAGTGAATTCTTTGTCTGTGAAATAGTCATGATTCAATGATTCAAACATCATAATGTTTCGTCCCACCCTTTGTGGACCTGATAATTAAGATTATTCATTTCTTATCTGTGAAAAATACTCATCCTAACTTTTTTCTGAGCTAATCTGCTGCTTCCCAGTCAAACTTTGCCCCTCGACAATAATCTGAGTTTACATAAATTCCTCTTTTGTTTACAGTGACCCTGAGATATCGGCTCTTTTATCCCTCCATCAGCACATACAGGGTAAACAGAGAGGGTGGGAGTGTAGGTCGAGGGAGCATTGTGAGGAGAGATTGGCCTGGGTTGGGAGGGTTTGCTGTCTGGGGAGTTCTTCCTTTAGTTACTCTCTCTCTCATACACACACACACACACACCTTGTTTTGACTCACTTTGGACAAATCTGTGTCTGAGCCCTGCATCCTGGGCTGTCATTAATGGATCACTGTTTTCTTGCATCACAATTCTCAGAGATTTACTCAGGGCAAAGGAATCTCTGTCAGTGCACTCGAACCTGTAATGAGGACATGACTTACAAACTGTTGCAAGATGACAACTTATAGGAGATTTTGTCAAAATATACCTTCATGTCTTCAGATAGTTGGATGTTCTAAGGTATATGCCTAATTAAAGCCTAAAGCTTGATGTATATAAGGCTGTTTGTGATATTCAGTGTATTTCAGCTGCTGATTTTTCACAGTAGATATTCTCACTTCGTCAGAGTAGGAAAAGCACAGGTGTTACTAATAATATTAGTGTTAGGTCTGTTCTATTCACGTATCCCACTAAGGCATGACAGTGTGACAGCGAGCCAGTTCATGGCCTAGTCCTCAAGTTGCTTATTTAGTTTGAATAACAGTCCAAGTCAAAAATATATTCAATTTACAATGATAGCGGAGAGCAGAAAATCACTCCCACTGGAAGGTGATTCTTTTTTCTACTGCCTGCTTTTGATGATTCACCGTTTACAAATAATGGTTATCATGATTTTTCAGCTCAGGAGTAACTTTGTTATGGAGCATTTTTCTGATGTACTTCATTTTCTTCAGCTGGTCACTTTTCAAAATTAAATGGACTTGTTGCATATACTTTAAAGTTATATTTTAAAGTTAAGTGGAACAAAATGTTGATTTGCACCCTAAAGTGCAACATGTGATGCTGCAGCATTGCCTTCTGGTGAGTTGAGGCGATTTGTAGGGCTGGATATTGAATCTCAGTGCTCTTTTTTTGTTTGTGTTTGAATCAACAGAAGTATGATTCATCCATAGACTAGGGTATTGGAAAAAGCTATTCTGAAAAGGTTAGAGCCACCTAAATCTTACACATTAGACCTTTTTTAAGAAAGTTGACTTCTTTTGAGGAATAATAATTATAAAAGGTTAATATCCCATAAAGCAGACTATTTTGATCTTGTTAGGGAAACTTGGGTATCATGTTGGCGTTAGTTCTGGTTAGTTTTTACCAGTCACAGGCTTTCTACTAGAGGTGCTGCAACTAGTATATAGTATATACTAGTATATACTTCGCTTCCATATGATTTCTCCAAATCTTTAGCAATAGATCTGGAGATCTGGTCTGATATTAGCTAATTCTATGGAGCTAATTCCAGAACCTGCACCAATGATGGTTGAAATGGCTAAAAAATTTTCTCAGCATAAAGCTGCCATTGTAGTGACTGCACAACACTTGAAACTGACATCAGCTTGTCAGCCAATTTTCCACAGGAATGTAAGGAAATACACCACGAAACAACAGAACGAGCCCAGAAATGAGCTCACTGCTTTTTACAGTGCTGATGCAGTTTAAGTTGTTTTCTTTTAATAGTCAGCATAATTGTCAGTAAGTTAATTGTTTGATTTAGAATGCATAGGCTTGTGTTGTCTTCTTTTTGTCTCACATGTGACAGAGTTTAACTCGCTGCATTACTGGTTTTTGTCATACGCCACCAAAGTGTCAAGGCAGTATTTGTTACTTTTTTCACAGTGACAGTTGGGTGACAGCCAAAAGTCTCTCCTCTCACCTGCTTTTCCTGATCATGAACTTGTACTGTGATGACAGCTTCCTGGTGCTCAGCGCTGAGCCAGCAGGAACCACACGTAGAGGTTCAGAGGTCACTGCTGTTGGAGTCCACAGCATTTAATGTGTCAAATGACAGCATGCTCTGTGCCTGAATGTCAGGCACAGGTTCATGAAAATGTCATTTTTTTGTCCGTTTTAAGAAAGCACATAAGCATTTAAATATATGTAGGTAACAAGACCTATAAGGATACAAATAAAGGCTGTCAAATTTCAAACCAAACTTTATTCAAAGCTTAAAGTGATTTTTCTTTGGTTTGAGCCAAAGTCTAGCAAGGAAGTCTACCAGAGCAAGGAACTTCAGTGTCTCCATTTTGACAATAAAAATTGGAAAATTACTTATGCTCTCTGGAAACATTGTGTGCCTCAGATGTTATTGTGATGATGTCAGGCCCGCTATTGAACAGAGAGTTTTAAGGACTGGAGATTTGGTCTGTTTTATTAAAACCATGACCTATAATTGTGGTCAATAAAAAGAATATGTGACATGTCCCACTGGTTTAATAGCTGGTTTTGGTCTTAAGACCTTCTGCAGATGAGAGGACAAGAGGCATCTGGATTATAGATGCTCTTCTGGTCTGTGTCATGTCACTATGCCTAAGGCAATATAGCACTTGTACAGTGTAATGTTGTGGTGAGCATGACTGATTTCACAAGCCTGTAAACCTAACATGACAGTTAGGTGAAGTAGAGTTTTGTTTTTGTTTTTTTTGTTTTTTTTCAGTCTTTTCAAGGTCTGTCAAGGTCTGAAAGCAGGAGAGGATCTGTTCTTGGTTAGTGCAAGATTTATTTAATTACTTACTACAAAGATCTTCCCCTCTTTACATGAAAATCATAAGACAAGTGTGTCGGCTCATAAACTCTGTAAAACCCTGCACATTGTTCTGATCACTGATTACTGGGTGAAATCTGTATGAGTTTTTTGTTCATATGAATTTTACCTGATTATGTCAGAAATAAATTGAGTACAAGTAATTTAATTAAAACAAATTAGTTTGTGGTGAGATCAGTTTTCTTCATATTATGCCAAACCACCAAATAACCTGTACGATGACATTGTAGTGCACAGTAACTCAAGGATTATTAGTCCCTGTCAAAGCAATTCATTAAGGGCATACAAAAATGAATTGATCTTTTATATATAAATTGGAGTTTAAAAATTGGATCTTAATTATTTTACCTGAGTTTTCGTATGCAAGCTACTGTTATTGCAGTCTCCGAACCCAACGGCTATCGTCTGATGACAATTCTGTTCTCCTCTGTTGACAACAGCCAATGTTTCTGGGCTTCTGATGTCCCCAGTGATATCAAGATAATGGATATCTGGGCCAAAACTTCCTCTGCAGTCAATACAGATAACCAAAACCTACTCAAATATGATTGGTCAGTACTACACAAACTACAAATGAAAACCAAAGCACTTCCAGTGCCAAAATCTTGGTCCCTCGCCTACAGATTCTGCATTCATATGCAGATATCTGTTTATAGAGATTACTCTTGTTGTGATATATATATTTATGTTGTATCACAACAACAGTTGTTATGATCCTGATTGCATCCCTGTCACTCAGACCTACCTGTTGCCACATTACTATATTATTTAATCCTACGAAAACCTGCATTAATATATATAATAAACTGCAAAATTAACCATTGATTTGAGCAAACTGAGACTCACTCTCCAAACTAAGCCTCTGTGGATTGATCCCCCCCCCCTTTACATGGCAATTTAGCTCACATGCTCCATGTGTGACATGTTTTTCATATAGTGCCTGTGCATTGAACACATAGTGCGAGCTGTAATCAGCATTCACACCCACACAGAACATACCACCATCAGAGCCCTTTTGTCCTGTGTATTGCTGGTGGAATATGGCCGTTGTCAGTGTTGACTTTATGGTTTTGTGTACACAATGCTTACCCCCACTTTTTCTTTTAGCCGCTCACCAGTGAGGGGTCCTGACAGGGACAAGGTCATCTCAGAGTGTTACTGTGTGGTATTTTCATTTGATTGATTTCATTTAGGAGCCACAGTATATGCTGATTTGAGTTCCTGGAGCAGAACAAGTCAAACTTTAAATATGCATTGGCCCAGGATTTAGTGCCAGTAGGGCAGAGACATACTGACATACTAACATGTTGCAAAGACAGTAGTATAGTTGTATACAGACGCTATAAATCATATACAAGAGGCACATATACACATGAAGTTCAGTAAACTAGTCACAATGAATACCATTCAGTCTGTGAAAACAGTTGAATAATGTCTTCTCTGGCTCAGGAGGAAGTTAAAGAGAAATAACTCTGATGACTTAACAGGGAACTCCATTGAATTTACACTTCTTCAAGTCTATTTACAAGTCCTGGGGAATACTACTACTGTGTTTTATTATGAGATGTTGTATAAAGACTTTTGTGACTCCAGAAGGAGCTTTGTGAAGTTTGATAAATTGCCTCATATGATGTCACTTAAGGCAGGGATGGTTGGGGCTCAAGCAGCAGTGTTAAAGTGCAAAAGTGCAAGTGATAGTCTTGTTTGTATTTACTCGTGCAGCTGTTTATTGACAGACCTCTATCTGGATTTTCCAAGGTTAAACACACGAGAGATTTGTGTGGAGATGCTGAAACTTCAGTGCAGCCTCAGAATGAAAGGAAGTGATGAGACTCTGCTGATTTGAGCACATGACGAGACAATATGACACAGGTAGCATTGTGTTTTCCTGTTAAACACACATACCTCTCTCACACTGGTCTGACTGTGTGTCTGTGTGTGTGTTATGGTGAATCAGCTGTTGCTGGTTATTGCTGATCTGTGGTTGATAATTAGAGTTGCAGACTGATACACAGACTCCTGAAGTCTTCGAGGATCAGCTTGAGAGTTGAGGGTTATGTCTTGTGTTGCCTCTGGCTAGTCATTACATAAGTCACACACATAAACAGACGCACAAACACTTAATGTTGAAGTGCATTCTCTGTTTGCTCCTACTCTGCTATCTTATTCTCCAGAGGCGCTCCCCTCCCCGTAATCAAGTCCAATTATTTTGGGTACAAAACTGTGTTTTGTTCTTTGATCTCAGCTGAACCTTTCTTGTTTTGTTATCCATAGTTAGCTCTCTTCCTCACTTTCTTGTGTTGTCAGTGTATTATGTTTGTTTTTGTTGCATATGACCACCGTGTTAACATGAAGCATGGACTTTACTCCTGAATATCTCTCTGTCGGCTCTACTGTGTGTTGATAGTGTATCTGAGTGGACTTTAGCTTGGAGGTCAGACAGCAAATGCTTGCACTGATGTTTGTTTGGATAATACCATAACTGAAAGTAAAGCTCTCTTCCTTGAAGTTGACACCATTTACTGGCAGCAAAGCACAGTAGATAGTAGGTTAAATGATCAATACAGAAATGTAGTCATATTTTTCTATGAACATTGCTAGTACGGGCATAAAATCCTTCTGTGTAAGAACAATATGATTGCAGCAAAAACACGACTGCCAGGCAATTAAAAATAACACTTTATAAAGAAAGTGTTTCTTTAAAATAGGCTTGCATCTGTCTTTTTCACTTTTACTGGAAGCGTTAACTGAACTTGTTTAATTCTTTACGTCTTGCTTCTATGTCATGGGATCCTGTGTATCAATATACTTTGCCGCATAGGCCATGGAAAATTACATCCACCACGCACCAGTTTTTTTTTCCTCTTTGAGGTCACATCAGTGACGTTTAACATTTCAGTGGGTGATAGCCATGTCAGTCCTGAAAGTGAAAGTGCAATTTTAGTTTCTGTGTTTCCTCGTACACTTTGTTACAGGTCAACACTTTTTATTTATTTGATTTATTGCAGAAAGATCAGAGCAAATCAGAAAAGTAAGAGTTAGAAGTTAAGGGTAAATAAGAGGTTAAGTAAAACCTTCCCAGCACACAGACTCATTTACTACTTTTATAGTTGTAGTTGATTTTCCTTTTTTTTAACCTGGATCCAAGTTGATGGATGCTGATATTCAACCAATGAACACAAATGTGCTGGAATTACACCCATAAAAATATCTTCAAGATGAGAAAATGTTTCTATTTTTTCCCTCTGTGGACATTATAAATCTACATGTTGCACATTTCAGTGCATCACCCAAAACAAGACCTTGACCTTTCACGTTACACTCCACTTCCTGCTGTTTTCTCTTTCTTCTGTCCATGCCTCCCCCTCTCCCATCTCCCTCTCCCCTCTCTTGATGTCAGTGTGCCAATCGCTGTTTGGAAGCCCTCACTCATATCTCAGCTGTATATTTATCTCTGTGCTTCCACTTGGTGCCTGCAGCCCTAATAAGGTCTGAATACAAGGAGAGAGGGAGGGCACAGAGGGCGAGGGAAGATGGTGGGAAAAGGTTGGACAATAGGAATCAAAAGTATTTTCCCACAAATTGGTTTTGGTCTGTGTGTTTCTGCTAACATTCATGCTTTTGTGTGAAGAGAGACCACACAGTAGAGGACTAAAATAGAATAGAGACCAGGATAATATAGGCCTTTAGGTTGACATATTCCCAAATGTTGGGAAGCACTTTGATGTAGAGCAGTGTAAACACTATAAAATGATGTGTGCTCTTGTAAATGCACATGAATGTGTCAGATGGAACAAAAAACTACAGCATAAAAGTACTTCAAAGTCTGATGTGCTTCAACCTCCATTTTATGTGGGCGATTGTAGTATTTTGTCAATTGTTCCAGCTCCATTCATGCACTGTCTCACTGCTGCTGCACATCAAAAGCCTCCAAAGGAAAAGACCATTATTTATAATGCTTCTGTCCACACACACTAGAGTACAGTACTTCGCTAGGAGTGAGACCCTGAAACACAACCACAAACCATGACCCACATCCTGAATTCTCCCTTGTCTCTTTCGCTACTACTTCCCCCTCATTGCTGTGTGTTTTCGCCATCACAGACAGCTTTCTGGAAGCTGTGGGGGATTCCTGTGTTTTAAAGTGCTTATGTAGTAGTACTCGACTGTCACATGATCCCTGATGTGCCTTCAACCGTGCACCAGATTAAATTACCAAAGTATTCACCAAAGTCCCCCGCTGTGTAGCTTTCATTAACTGCCTCCCCTGTCTCGGCCTTCAGAAATGCCCCAACATAACATGGAGAGCACCAGGAGCCAGTGGCAGCAGGGACCCCGGCTGCCGTGGCTCACCAGAGTGGCTGGAGGTCAAAGCCCCGCCTCCTCGGGGGCGGAGTCGGATACGGAGAGTAGCAGCACGGAGAGTGAGAAGGTAAGTGAGTGATATTGATGCTGTAATTTGGCTCTTTCATGTCAAACGATTTGGTGTTGGCACATGAAATCATCCTCTGTATGTAAGAGAAAGAAGCTTATTGCTCTGTGTGGTTTAACCATTGAATTATCTCATATCTCTGGATTGATCTGTTTACTGTAAAGTTTGCTTAGTGACTTTGTTGACTTTTTTTCTCTCCTTTCTGTCAGTCCTGTGTTAAAAAGCTGGAGGTGGGCTCTCTGAGGGTCCTGCCGTCTTCTTCAATGCTCCAACGGCGAATCACAGAGATTGACCAACAAAAGGAGGAGCTAAAGATCGAGGTAAGCATGTTACACCATTGTGGCCTAACCTAATTGAATAGTGTCATCGCATTTAAGGAATTTGGTTCTATTTGGGGCAAAATGTGCAGCTAATATTTTCAATCAATCAATTAAATACTTTAAGTAGGCGAAAAAGATTTGTCAGATGCAAGTTATTAGCTGCTTGATTTGACATACAATAGTTGAAAAAAAGTCTGAAAATGTCTTTTTCTTTCTTTTTTGACATTTCAATATTGAAGTATTAACCGTCATCATTGGGAAAATAATCTGAAGATGAATCGCTACAAAAATAATTGTAAGTTGCGGTCCTGGAATGAATGAAAGAATATGTAAGCTGACATCTGTTGCACAACAGGTGGTTAAACGTTTCATTCAGGGCTCTTTTAACTGCTGCAACAGATTAACAACCAAGAAAAAAAAAAAAAAGATTCTGATTGCATTTCTGCTGAAGTCTGCACATTTAAATCTTTCCAAACACTAAAGCAGTCACGGTTAAGGAATGCATATCTGTAACTTGCTCTACGTCTGGTCAGTATGATTCAGCTCAGCTGCATCTCCTGTCCTTTTCAGCTGCAGCTGGAGATCGCGCTGCTGCAGGGCGAGCTGCAGACGGAGAAGAAGCAGCTGCACAGACACACGCAGAAGCTGCAGGCTCTACAGCAGGAGCACAGACAGGCGGAGAAGCACAGGCACACCGACAGACAAAAGGTATCGTGTATTAAACTTTTGTTTTTCATTGCTTATGGACACATGTTGCATTTGTGATGTTTCATTTCCTGGTTTTGTTGGTCTGTCATGATTAATGACAAACTGGATTCATTCTTTCTTGGAGACAGTGTAGTCTAATGTAACATTTTAACATGAGTATAACAGCCACAGCAGAAGAAGATGGCTTGAGGGACTGTGGGCTCAGTAAAGTTCCACTAACATCAACACAAGATCATGTCAATGATAAGTAAATTCCCATGCAATGATTTTTGGACTACAGCCACTTTGAATTTAGATGTCTGTAGTCTTCAAACTCTGAACAAGGTTGTGAACGTGACTTGTTCTTGTGTCATTTTCTTTCTCTTTTGAAATACTTTTTATTTTGGTTTTAAACATTAGGTGTTATACTGTTGCTTCACTCTTTCTTGCTGTGTCTGTAACTGCAGGAGCGAGAGAGTCTGGAGGAGGAAAGACGCAGGGTGGAGGGGCTGAAGAGGAGGTGTGAGGAGAAGGAGAAACTTATCCCCAGTCAGCCAGAGAGCCAGAGAGAACAGTTAACACAGCAGCTGCAGCAGGTGAGTGACTGGGCTGCACACAGCAATGTTAGATATATATTTAATTATTTATAATATATTTAATCAGCTGTGAAACAATTTTAAAGGTTAAAAATACACAGCTCTTTATTCAAATGTCTAAATTTTTGCCTCATACCCATTATGTGTTTTGTGATCATCCTGATGAAGAAGTACTCTTCTCCTACAACACAACTCATGAGTACAACTGTAGTCTGACAGATAAGCTTCCCAGCAACCGTGGTTATCAAACTAGCAACGTGACGTTATCTAAATAGATAATCTATTAGATCAGAAGTGATTCGGATACCAGTCAGTACCAGCACGAAAATGCCCTGTGCCTAAGAGGGTTTATGTTGCGAATTGTATTTTTAAAAGTGCATGTTTGGATCAGTGGACTCATGTGGAGTCATGTGGAGTAATCTTGTTCAATTTGTTTATTGAAGCAACTACAAGGAATTTCATTTAGTGTCAGTTTTGGCGGCCTCTGTGGTCCAAAGCGGTTGTGTTTTCTGTCTTGCATTTGTTTGCGAGTGACATAAAGACTCTACTCTGCAAACAGCTGTTTGCATGATGCATAACAATGAAGTAATATATGTAGTTGTAGCTATTTAGGTTTAATAACTTGAATATGACTGTGGTGAAACAAAATAAACTTTAGTACAGTTAGTACTAAAGTTTAAATCTGGCACAGAAGTAAAGGTAATCTGGAGATTCTAAACTCTCATATTATCATATTGTCATTTTATGGATAGGTTAGCTTTATTTTTATAAAATGTTATTATGCAATTTTAGTAACATGTAAGAATGTGCAGTTTAATTAGTACAGTTCATACTCATGTAGTCATTTGCATGTAAACATAGGCCCTTACAGTCTGTCTGCCGTAAAGGGTATAGTCTGGTTTTGAGGGGAATCCCAGGGACAGTCATTAAGAATAACTATATAAAAATAGTCAGTCTTCTTGCTGATGGTCTTGTTTGCTTATGTAGGTCTCAGAGGTATTAATTGGAGTTTCATAACAAGTTTAAAACCCTTGTACTCACTTCCAGGAAGGGCTGATAATCAATATAAAATAAATTATGTTGTTGGCAGATCTCCAAACGAAAAATAAAACTGAAGATGATACTTGCTGGCTCATGATCACGTTTCTCATGATGATACAGGGTGTGTTGTAATAGGTGCTGACTCCTACACGTAATGTTGTTTCTTGGTTGAACAAAGTGTGATTGTTCAGTACCTGTTCAACCTGATGTGTCAGTGTTTCAGAACACACACACACATGGACGGGAATACTGTATAGGATGTGTGTTTTTCCTTGTGAATGCGACAGAACGAGATGGCAGGCTTTCTTACAGTGTTTAAAGACAGGTTTGGCGCAGTCCAGCAGTAGGTTGTTATTTTATGTTGTGACATGTCAGATTTATTTGGAAAGGAGCTTTTAGAAACTGGTTTGTCAAAAATTGCGCCATAGAGAAGCCGCACGCATGCACGCAAACAAAGGACTTAAGTACACACTTCACAAGAAGAAGAGTCCAGGTATTTCCGCTATGAGGCAATGAGGCTGTACCAGTTTTTACTTTCAGCTGTGCTTGCACATTTATATACTGAACATGCCTCTTGAAAATCTTAAACGTCAGTTTGGCATTAAAACCAGTGATTTTACTGATACACTTTACATACAGATACAGTTTAGCCCATTAGAGTTAGAACATAAAGTCAGCCAACAGTGTATATCTGTAGCGCACTATGCATACTTTATCATGCTTTTAATTTGTTATCCATCTTTTTTAAATTCTGAATCCACACTAGGAAATGAAAAACTGATCTCCCTTTATTGCAGGAGAAGGAGGCGATGGAGGCAGCAGTCCGGGCCTTTGAGGACTGGGAGTTTCGTGTTCTGGAGCAAGAGAGCGGCATTGATGAGGAGGACGAGAGCGCAACGGACAAAGAGAAGGATGGAGTGAGTGAAGGGGAGATGGATAAGGAAATCTCATGTCAGCAGCACGTGGTCAACGCTGCACAGGTAAACAACTTGTCTTAGGAGGATTTGTTTTTAGAAGAAGAATTTCACAGCTGCTCTTGACATGCTGTATGTGTGACATGCTTATCTGCATGTCATGTGCTTCACGTCAGTGTTTACCCTCGCCAGCTGATGTGGGATTAACCTTCACACAAACTTCCCCTCAATACAGATTTATTGACGTCAGACTTGTGTAAAGAGCAGGTGGACAAAATAACAGGAACACCTCACAATATAAAGTCCTGCTTAGACATACATTATATTGATTCAGAGACATGTGATGCAGTTGTTTCATCTGTTGGACATGGTAAGGTGTCTACAACCTGCACACACAAACAGTGCTATAATAGATTTCATTCAGTCTTGTCAGTACTGTAAATGTTCATCACATTTAAAACTTTTTTTGGGTGTAGGAACCAGTATTGCTATTGTAGCATTAATAACCCAACAATAATAATAACCTTAAGCAACCTCTACTCCTACAGTGTTCATTAATTTTCTTTCTATTTTTCTTCCTTTACTTGAGAAAAAGTTTCATGTCTTGATGAAATGTTTGGCACCATCCTCCAATAGTGAGCTTCTGAAATTAATTTTCTACTTTTCAGAGTTAAAATAAGGAGAGGGCAGAGACCAGAAAGTGAACTTTAAAACCACAAATTTGAGCTCCTCCTACAATAATCACAGAGTTGTTGGCATTTATCAACAAAGCTATAAATCTTCAGATTCTATTTTTGTACTGTAGCACAGTGAAAAATCATCGTTATTGGCTTATTTTCCGCAAAGGACTCATGACCACATTAGATGGCTTATTTGGAATTACAGTCCGCACATGCACATACACACACACACACTCTCCTCTCCAGTCCATGGTTGCCATAGCAGGTTAAGACTTGACACGATCATGAACTCTTTACCTCACTCTCACCAGCATCGTCCTGACACAGTCACATGACTCTGTACAGCGAGCTTATTTGTATCAGAGGCCACCATGGGAGAGAAATCAAAGGCGTAGGTCAAAAAGAAGGCAGAGCAGCGACAACAGAGGGAGAAGATGGAAAGATAAAACACATGAGGGGATTTGGGGCAAGGCAACACTGTCATTGCTTGCAAAAGAAATATTGTTGCCATGAAATGAAGATAAAATGCAATAACAACAAAAATGCCACCATGCATCATGCAACCAGTGTATTTATCCAAGTCATTCATCTTGAACTTAAAACCTGTTTTTGGGAAGCAGCTTGGATTAAAAAGGCCTGTGATTAGCCAGTATACCTTTTGAATAGAGCAAGCTTGATTGGATGCACCAGAACAGGAACTCTAAATGCAAAGACAGTATAACATTAAAGTCTGATTTACTGTGGAAGTCAACATAATGACGAGCTTTGTGATGGAGAGAGTCAAGAAAAGGAAAAAACAAACTGGAAGACAGTAAAACTAGAAAGATTAGGATTCACATGATCATTTGTAGAGGCGTGGACCATGTTGGCACTTGCGTGATAAATTTTAGATTTATAACTGCACTGAGGCGCCAACGGTTGAGACACTGGCACAGAGTGTGTACTTTTGTTTAGAAAGTGATTTATTGACATGAACACATTTTTTCAATCTTTCTTTGTCAAAATGTATTTAACAGTATTTTCAATCTTTTGCAGTATAAAGAGTTTCCAGCTATGCCTCTGTGAGGCCAAACTTAAACTATAGCCAGTATAAAATATTGATATATATCTGATCCGTAACATCAACAAAAGGTTTCTTTCTTGACAGTCCGACAGCCGCCTCTTCACTAATCCAGAAATGGAGTGTGGTTGGAGCTGAGACAGACTGAATGAACCCTGGTTGCTCAGTGAGTTATGTGAAAAGTTGTCATAAGTTGCCATAAATTGGCTATAGAGCCCAAAACTGGTTTTGGTACCAGGCTGTAAACATGTTTATTCCTGCTGTGAAGTTTGGGCATTTTAACATGGAGCCTTATGGAGAACTAATTTTATGGCCAGCCTCTAGTGGCCATTCAAATAACTGCAGTCTTTGGTACATGTGCATTGGCTTCATTTCACAGCCACATGGGTTGCCACTTGACTTAACACAGAGATGCTTTGAGCTAAATGCTAACCTTAGCATGTTTAGGTGTAATGTTCACTAAGTTGATTTGTAGTAGCATAAATGTCAGTACCACATGTGTTGCCAATCTATCCAATATCCTAGTTATAGAGACATTTCACTCTTAACCACAAATGTTAACCTCATGGTGACACTACTGTAGATTGAAAGTCAGAGGATCAACAAAGTCAGAGGGATAAATCCCAGCTGCTTACATGGCTAAAATACAGCTAATGAGTGCTAGAAGCTTTTTTACAAACTTGCCTAAAGGTAATGGTCATTCTCTCCAATGGTTCATAAAATGTCTCTTGAAACTTAAATTATTCCTGACTATTATTTCTCTTCTTTACTATTTTTACTGAGAGTGAACATTTTCCTCAAGATAGACGATGACAACAGATAGATGGTGAAAATAATATTGAATTGTTCCTGAATTAGCTCGAGTATGTAAAGAGGAGGAGTGCAGAGTGAGAGATGAAGAGCGGGATTGTGTGAGAGGGATGGTAGTTGACTCAGCTGCAGATCCCTATACCCTCTGTCTGTCTCTCACTGTGTCACATTTGCTGTTGATTTCATATCAGTCGTGCTGTCACGTGCCCCCCCCCTCGTGCCTCTCATTAACTTGCAAATTGGATGTTTTTATTTGCATTGTGTCTCAGCCTTGTAGATCGACTTGGCTCAAGTCTCTGATTTTTCTCACACAACACACATGCTGTCACATCAGGGTTATGTTTTCTAATATTACATCACAACATAATGAAAAGATTAAGTAAACTCACGCCAGCCAGATCAATCGGATGCAGCACACGAGATCTCTTTTGAGGACAGGAAGCCGTATGGAGGTCCACGCTGAAGGGAAGTTTGTTCTGAATTTTCAGGAGAGAGTCCAGCAGTTAGAGAGACAGCTGAAGGAGATGGAGAGAGAGAAGGAGAGGGAGCTGAACGCCTTGAGGAAAGAGAAGAGAGAACTCATCCAATCCAGTCAAACGGTAAGAAGGATTTATGATACTATGGACTATGGACTATCACTACTTCTTCTAATTAATGACAAACAGCAATCTTTGTATTTGATACCTGATGTATGTTTAAGGAGGGAGCCAGTACATATTACAGATGATGGTAGCAGCTATTTCTTAAATATTATTTGGATGTCAGTTATATCTATCTTCATCTCTCTATTATGCATTCAAAAATCCCCACAGTGAAACAAAATGTGCTGTTGGTTTGTCTCAGATACATTATTACAATACTCACTATTAGAGTAAAGAAACAGCTCAGATTTTTAGATATACAAAAGTAGGGACCAAAATCTCTATAGTGCAATATATTTCATTTCTGCCATTTTATTTGAGCTTATGAAACCGAATGTGAACTATATATTTCATGTGGAGTGTGTGAAATGTGAGTTTGAAATGAGTTTACTGGTCACTTTAATGTACAATAGTACCTGTATAGGAAGGAGTGTATGAGTGAAAGAAGGAGTGTAATTTGAGAAATGTTTCTAAAGGTATAAATAATCTGATTGGTTGACTTAAAGGCAGAGTTTTAGAACACATCTTTAGGGCTACTGGTTTTAATTTATTCTTGCCCGATTGGTTCTGGTGGCAAAAGAAAGTTCTGATAAACAGGCTAAGTCCTTTCGCTCCACAGACATAGTTAACGACCAGTTGATGAACATAGTGGAGCAGATAAAGCAGAGATGGCTTAGCAGATAAAGAGTCAGAAAATTCCCTCCGGAGTTGGTGGAAACCAAAACAGAGATAAAAGAGCGTGAATATAAAAAAATCATAACGATAAAGTTGCTGTGTATCTGCTCGATCTGTCTGCATTTGTTTGCTAATGTGCCATATCAACTTTATGAGGTGATAGTATGTTAATGTTACATTTACAGCTTGTTGTGCTGCCCAGAGGAGGACAACTAATCAGTTAATACACGTTTAAAGAGTTAGCTAATATGGTTATTTGTGGTAATAACTTAATTTACAGAGAGCGAAGATAACATTGCATCGTTAGTAACCGAGGCTAAATGTTTTATTTTACACTGTATAGCAAAGTGGAACAAATGTATCTTTTATTGGATCATCGTGCATCTATGCATAAATTGTAAACAAATACAGCTGGCTCACATTTTAAGGACTGCCTACACTGCCATGTGTTATCAGTTTTTATTATGAATACTTGCTGTTCCAAAGTAAGTGATTTCTTTAGTCACTAATTAAACTGCTGTGACGTTATCACACAGCCCGTGGGTTGCCTTTGATCACACCCATGGCAGCACTAGTTTAAATAAGGAGGAGACAAAATCCGGACGAGGAAAAGGCAAATCAGACATGGAGAGAGAGAACGAGAGAGAGAGAGGGGAAGCATGAGTGAGAGAGCTTAACTCAAGCTGAAGGGAGGGAGGGAAGGAAAGCACAGAGGGGAGGAGTAAGCAATGCGAGGGAGGGTGCTGCATTTGTGAATGTGTGTGTACATGTGTGTGGATGTGTGAGAAGGAGAGAAGGCAAGCTGGGAGAAGTTTCACATCCTTGCAGCAAGCGGTAAGCTAAAAAGAAGGAGGGGGCGCTTCAATCTATCTCCATGGCTGACGGGTGTTAAAAATATGTTTGTCAGAAAGCTGCCTTTATGTTTAGTTTTTCTAAGGAGAGAACAGAAACAGCTGGAGGGAGGGTAGAAGGGAGTGGCAGTACTGAGGAGGAGAGAGGGACAAGACAGACAGACATGACCAAGTGTATGACTGTACTGCATTCAGGATGTGGTGTACTTCTCACATGTGTAGTCATCTTTAATAATGAGAGATTGGTGTGTGTGTGAAAACTGACTTTTATACTCGTCGGTTTATGAAAAATGAATCAGATTGGATCAAGCTTGTGGTAACAAGGAGGTATAAGATTTTGTAGATTTTACTCTTAGAAATTTACTAATGTAGAACTAAATAATCCCCAAGGATCAGTCACTTTGAATAAAACCTGTTTAATTCTTCACTGTCTACACTTTCCCTGTGGGCATGTGCTCATGTAGAGTAGTGAAAGAGACAGATAAGGGTTAAACAGTGGACTGCATGTGGCGACTGAATTGCTCATGTGTTTGTGAGTCAAGCAGGGAGGGAGGGTTAGGGGGGGAGATAGTGAGGGAATGATAATTTTTTAACTCATTATGATCCCTCTTGGAAGCCAAGTGTTCATTCTCAGCCAGATGTGGTATGTCGAAGTTAGCGGCTTTCAGCAGTCACTGTCTTCGTCATCTTTCCTGCCGCTCCAATTCATGTAAATTGTTTGTGTTTGTGCTGTGAAGCTGGGTTTCATCACAGATACATTATTGAATTTCAAAGGAAATATTATCTGCTCTTACAGGTTCTCAAAGAGAAGAAGCCGCTCACTGATTGGTCGAACATCACCGGCTCAGCTCCCTGCATGATGTCACTTTCGCCCCTTTCTGTGCACAAGCCTCCACAGGTATACAGCGTGTCACCATGGATACAGCATGTGTTTACAATTGGTCTCATACTTAGTTTAATCATCGATTAATCTGCCTTTTATTTTCTCAAAGGAGTCTAAGGTGACTCCCTTGAAACGTTGTTTTGTCTGACCAACGGTCACAAACCCAAAGATGCTCAGTTTAACATCACAGGCTGGACCTAAATGTCAACAATCAAAATAACTGAATCATTTTGTCAGCAAATCATTTGAAGTTGAAATGTTTGTATCACAGCTTATACTTAGACTCTTTTCTTTTGTAGGAACCATGCAAAGACTCAGTCAGTTTGCCCAGAAGACGAAGCTCACATCGCAACAACAAACACAACGACAGGCCACTCTCAGTGCAGGGTGAGCCATTACCAGCTCTCATTTTCTATTTTTTGTTGCGCTCTTGATTGCTTAAGCTGAGGGCACTATGATATAGAACAATAAACTCTCACTCCCTGCACTCAAGTCCTCATTTTGTCTGAATGTTTGCTCAGTTCCCTCCCTTTTAGTCAAATCAAAGGTGTGTCAGCAGAGACGGTAGGTTGTTTTTTATGTAAGTAGAAAGCAGGATTTACCTGATCGGACCAGGTGAGCCAGAGAAGCGCATATATACTTATTTGTATACTCTCCTCAGTAGTATCTATTTTTCACACACACACACACCTGTCATTAAATATTTGAATAGCCTGATCTTCAAGGTCATGTCAAGTCTTGCAAAGTTTTCACTTAATCTGTTTCTAAATGCTGCAACTGAAAATCCTCTCACGCCCCATCTTGTATAGAACTATTCCCGCTGACCGATGCATGTTGTTCTCTTGTGGCTTTCTCTATCTCCTTCCTCTCTCAGGGTTAGTGAGGACACTTCCAGACAGCCAGACCCCAACAGCTTTCACTTCCCCCATCCCTTCCCATAGGCTCAGCAATGGGCACAGCAGCGGGCACAGGCCTGGGACCAGCAACGGCAGCGGGCTCCACACTCCGTGCAACAGTACAACAAGCTCTCGCGCTGCCAGGTCAGTTACTTCACTGCCGGTTTGATGAATGCTTTTTTTTAAAGAGCAAAATGAAGAGTGGCTTTAAGAGGTTTGTGTGCTTCTTCAGCATTTACATGCAAGAGCGGTGGCAAGAATTAATTTTTTATAGTTCATAACTTTGCTCAGAGGATGGAGCAATCTGGAGTGTGTGAAGGATTTAATTTCAGAATACCACTGTGAGAAAGAACACTTTATGTAAGATGCAGTTACCATAAAAGATCATTCCAGCTTATTAAATCTTTGGTGTTATTTTTGTAGGCCTCATTGGTTATAATAACATTGTACTCGACAAAGTAACGGGGTGGATGTCTGGGAACATTGTGACTTCGCTACAGTGAAGTCTAATGATGCAAGTAACATGAGTCGATTCAGGATCAGACAAGTAGTTAACAAGCCAACAGTTAATCCTTATCATCTAAAGCACTTTATTTGGAAAGTGAAAGTGATTGCACCAGAAATGTCAGTAATAACTGTGATGTTTGAGCTACTTTAACCTAACATAACTTTGACATATCTCACTTGTGTGCAGTCAGTCTGGATAATAATTTTACTGTTTTTTAAAAACTGTAGAAACTGTATGATTGTGTGACTGGTCATGCTCCTCGACTCCTCAGATGTCTTTTAAGCATGGTTGACACATTCCTAGCTATCCTGGATGGGAAAGATGGCTAAGACTTGTAAATCAGACTATTTCAAAGTTAGTCAGTAGCAGTATAGTTAATTAGGTAGTTATAGTTTGATGCATATACAAGTGCCAAGCCCAATTGGACAATAAATTTCACTATGCTTCTGTCTTGTGTTCTACAAACTAAATCTGCCACAAGAAAAGGCTCACTTCCTAAAACTTTTGTTTATAATCGTCTATCCAGAGGAAAACTATACATTTTCCAATGAATGCAGTATGTGTGACGTGATTTGGACTTCATGGAGCTGCGTCTCATGTTGCATTGATTGATTTAGCACTCTTCTACACATACTGGGATGGTGTATATTTTAACCTTTCCAGTTACTCTCATTGATGAATATAATTTCTCACAGCCCATCTCTGTTGGATCTTGTGGAGATTGAGAAGAAACTGAGGGAAGCCAAAGCAGAGAGAGAGAAGCTCCTCCGAGAAAGGGTGAGTCACCTGCCATGGGAAACACTCGCTGACACCTATAATCACATGCGACACACTGCATTAGGCACGGCTGTCTGATCACAGACACCCACTCAGCTTGCACATGATGGTCCAAGAAAACAGCCAGCAGATGTGTGCATGTTTGTAATGCATGTTTGCAGCCTTGGTGCATGCCAAGATTGAAAAATGTGTAGGCCATATGATTGTGAGTTTATGTGGAGTTTGAAACTAGAAAGGGGAACTTTTAGTGGTAAAAGTTGATATCAGGTTTCTTTCAAACCACTGTAAATCCAACTCTGTTAGAGCAGTATCATTATTGCCTTTTCAAAGTCGTTACCTTGAAAGGGGTCATGACATATGATTCATGTGTGCACCCAGGAAGAGCGACGGCAGTTATTGTTGGAGGACCGACGACAGAGAGAGCTAAACTCTTCCAGAACAGAACCACCGGAGCCAGAGACGCAACAAAGACCAGAGTTTGAACCAAAAGAGCAACCAAAGGCCATTTCTCCTCCAAACTCTCCAGTATGTATAAAACAACCACAAAACAGCATTAAAAACCCTGAAAACACATTTTCTCATTTTACACCCATTCTTCCTCTTTGTCATAATCTGACCCACAATGCAATACAATGCTTCAGTTAGGGGTTTGTGTGTGTTATGCTTGTAGCCGCAAGCGTGGTCTCGAGCTCGCCTCAAGCAGGGATGAGGAGCGGGCTACAGAGCTCTCTTGTTTTATGCAGTAGTTCTCCCTAAGACCCGTGAACAAATAAGGGGAAGTAAAAGTACCAACAGTTTATGTAGATTATATCAGGATCATGGATTGAAAAAGGGATATTTAAAGTAGATGCAGAAGAAGCTGAGGTATCCTGTGTACTACCAAAAACACTGGATCTTACATTTCCCATAATGCAGCTATATCGCCTATGTTGTTAAACCCTCCACATCTGATTAAAAAAAATAAATAAATAAATAAAAATTTTCAAACTTAATTCTTCTAGTTTGTAAAACTTTTTGTTGAACGTGTAGTCTCCAGTCCAAGTTTAATTTAAATCGTTGTCTCAGAACAAATTATACAAGCGACCCCTACAATTACATTTTTATCATGTGATCACAGAAGAAGTCTCAGACTCTCGAAAACAAGTGCAACCATAATAAAAAAGGCACTGAATGTTACTAGTGTTTCCTCACTTTCCATGGAAAATGGACTGCCTCTTTCCAACCACATCTAAACTCCATTTGTCTCTCCAGCCGCACAGCCTGCCCCTCTTCCTCTCTCCCAACTTTGACCTCCGGGCTCACTTGGAGTCTCTGGGTCACGGAGTAGCTGGCTGCACAGACCTTAGGCTGACGCCTCGACGCTGCGCAGGCTTCCTAACCAAGCGTGGGGGGAGGGTCAAGACCTGGAAGAAGAGATGGTTCTTGTTTGACATGGACCACAGACGACTAGCCTACTATACAGGTTAGACTGGCTCGGAGAGTGGTGTGTGCACGTTTGCATGAATGAAAGCCCTCTGTGTGTAACACCAGCTCACTGAAAGGAAGTCAGGCGTGTTGTGAAATAATATTGCATCAGTGACATTATCTTCCAGCAGCTTTGCTCTTCTTAATTTGCTGTACATTCTGTTGTATTCCCCAGTCAAAAAAGAAAACTTTAAAATAATATTTTTAAATCCATAATAATAAATTGCAGCGTAGTGAGCTAATACAGTATGTTGCTACCAGCTTTTTTTCTAACTTGCTTCTCCCTTTGATTCAGACTGTGATGAGAGGAAGCTAAAGGGAGTCATCTATTTCCAGGCCATAGAAGAAGTTTACTATGACCATCTACGAACAGCCACTTCTGTGAGTTCTCACATCGTACACCAACTGACTTATCTATCAGTCTGTAGAGTGTTTAATTTGGCTGAGAGTCTGTGCCAAATCTCTGGACTTTAAAATGAAGTCCACTTTAACCTGGAGTTTAAAGTCTTATACATGATGTACAGGCCACTGTTGTCCAGTCATGAATACCAAAAACCTTTTTAAAAAGTTGATTTTTGCGCAATGTTGTTTTAGGACCAACATCTGTTGTGTTTAGGATATTGTGTCATTTTTTGTCTCCTCTATCTGAACTGAGAGCACAATTTCAGCTGAACTAGGATGACCTCAGGATCTCATGTGATTTGGGAATTTACTCCCCATGTCAGTGTCTGTTCTAGTCACATGACCTAAAGTTTGTTTTACTGATTTGAGGTTGCTTATTCTCCAAATGGGTAATTGGACAGATTCTAAATATGGCGGATTTGCATGGGACTGAAAACACAGACAGTCTCTATAATTACTGTGTTAAGAATCAAAGGTGGGTGTCGGGTTACACTAGTACTGCTGAGTAGAGCTTTATTTGCTGCTGATAAGTATTAGGTATTAAATAAGTGTCACGTGACACTATAGGTTTACAATTACATTATAATTATCATGTGAAAACTTGTCATTTATGTCATGAGTTTGTATAGCTGCTAAAATGCAACAAAATAATTTGAACATCAAACAATTGCAGTTAAACAACTACTGCAACTAAATACTGTTCTGCAGTACCACTTTGAGGTACTTTTACTTGATTATTTTTATTTTATGCTATTTTCTTCTACTCTACTGCATTTCAGTGTACTTTTTTTCTCCACTACATTTTGTAGATAACCAGAATTACTAGTTCCTTTTAAGATTATGGTTTGACATTAAAAACATGTCATCAAATATTGTACATTAAAGATCTCCCCTTAATCATCTCACAGCATGTCAGATTTATCTGGTGACCCTTTGGAGGAGCCTTAGGTTGGGAATTACTGGACTAAACTAGATAGGTGAAATCTTGACAAATCATCTTTGCAGTCCCGTCTTTATGACTTGTCACTGTCTGTCCCTTCTCTTCAGTCTCCGCGACCCAGTCTGACATTCTGCGTGAAGACGTACGACCGTCTTTTCTTTCTGGTGGCTTCTAATGCAGTATCCATGCGGATTTGGATGGATGTCATTGTCACAGCAACAGACGAGCACAGCCGTTATTGACCTTTTGCATATGTGGACTGTGAAATCCCTGAGTGAAGCTACTGAGCGGACAATTAATTTAGTAATTTTCCCCTGTCTGCGGGGACTGGTTAGCCTGGGATCCACCTCAGGGGCTGATACTGAACCTGGACTCAGGAATCTGTGGATAAAGTACTTGAGACGCGGAGGTGCCCGAACACAGCAGAGGAAACTGTTACTGAAAGAGTGATGCTTCAGTGGTGACAGAGGTTCACCGCTGAACCAGCTGCAAACCACTAACAGCTTAACACACCAGCCTGCACACTGGGTGTCTGTTACTGGGAGGTTTCACTCTTTGAGCCTGACCTCCCCCTGCTGGTCTCAGTCCAGCATTACAGGACTGGCGTACACTACACTACAACGTGGGGTGGACACAATAATGGCAACACTTGTATAATATAATGCAATCTAATATAACAATATACCTTAGGAGACTGTCAAAGAGATCATTTGTGCAGTATTTTGTGATGGATTGCTTTATATTGTCTTAGCGTTTCCACTAATATGTCCATATCCGGTATCTTTGTTTTCATAAATTACATTTTCATGAATTAAGTTATTATTTGGAAATTTATAATGGTTTGATATGCAAATAAATGAAGGCATACATTGTTATGAATGCACTATTAAATGTTTATTCATAAAAGGTTTGCTTCAGTTTGCTGTCTTTTCTTTAATTAAATCTTTATTTACAACATTAAATGAAAACAATAGCAGAGAAAGTTCCTATTTTTCTTCCATTTGGACTTCTACACAGATGATGTGTAGATAACATTATGATTAATGTCCTACAGGAGTATTTGTTGTAGCCCTTTTAATACTATTTCCTAAAACGCTTTCTGACATTTTGAAAAATTATGCAATCTACATCAAATGATTCACACTCGACATATCTGACTGTCTGTCATGTTTGACTTTTTTTTTTTACTTTTTTTGTCTTTTTTTTTTTCTGATAAGCTACAGATATTTCTTCCTGCTTGACATTGTTGTTTGATGATCTGGAGATCATGTGATTTTGTTATGAAAAGCGGAAAACAAGACACACCAATTATGGTGTATTGTGTGTGTGCAATATACAGTACATTTATCTGCGTCATGGAGCCTGTGAGATAATTTCCTGTTCTTTTGAGGTCTTTACTAAAACAGATCAAAGTTTCATTCTCAGACACTTCAAAGGTCTCTTGAAGGGAAATTACCGAGTTTTTTCAGGCTGTGCAGCAATAACATACATAAAGTCTTTACTCATTGCAATGCTTTATGAACACAGAGACACACTTCTATTGAGCCAATAACTGGTTTTGAAATAACTGGTGGGTGGGGCATGGGATCAATCATTAGTGTCAACTGTCTATAAAACCCTGACTGTAAGAGTCCATTCTTCCATCAGGCACCTGTTTGGATATATTTCAACTCCTCTTTAGTTCTCTTTACTTTGCTTAAATGCGCCTCATAACACTACCCTGTGCCTATGTACTACTACTATCACTACTGATGCCACAAAAACATTCAACATCAAAACAAAAATAAAATTCTATATCTAAATATTATTATGTGTATCATCAACACAGTATCAATATTAAATTGTTTAAATATCACAGTTATAAGCCATCTAAACTCATGTCAGTACTATTTGAAAATCAGCTTACAGTGTTGAAATGTCGAACATTAGTGCGTTAAAGTGATTGTGGAAAAATCCAACCATAGAAATGCACACAACTGTCAAACTGCAATCTTTATTTTTTTTTTCTACAAAAACAACAACCATGTGTACATAATCTTTTTAACAATTTTCTTCTTTGCTTATCTTTGTCTGTTAGCTTTTAAAATAGCTCATGAATAGCTCAGTGATTGAAGAGGATTTAAAAAATCAAGTCAGTCAATGGCTGGCAAAGGCATTCATACTACAGTGTTTATTTTCACTTAATTTTAATCGAGTAGTGGCACTACTTCTATTTACCTCCAACTTGACTGTCTATTTAAGTAATCAAATTAATATAGCAAGATTATTATGATTAATAGAGGCTGACGAGACTTGCATTACTGTGGTATAAAGAGAGAATCAAACCCCTGTTGTTGTTCCGAGCACCACTCCCCAGACAAATCTCTCAAGAGCTGAGTGCACCATCCAGACACACCACCAGTCTGACATGACTCACTAGTTGGATTATTACCTCTGACCCTTCAATGCTGGTAAAAATCTTTTGCTCCTTTATCAATTTCAAAAACATAAACAGATATCTGTACTCTATATACTGTCAAAATCAGTATAACCAAATTTCAAATATGTTACTTTGCTTTTTTTTTTCCAGAAAGCAGAGACACTGTATGTTGAACATCATTGTTGGCTGTAAGGTAAGACACTCTAAAAAACTGTAAAATGTCATCATATCCTGTAAGTCTGACTTCCCTTAATAATTTATGCAACAAAATTCTTCTTTAGGTTCATCAACCTAAGCAGTCTATTTTTCAATTTTATTTTTAACTGGTGCAGTTTTGTGACGTACTACCTTTTTTAGTATCGTACTGTGTTTTTTCACTACTACTATCAGTGGAGAGAAGTGGTGACTTTTGATAGTTTGTTAAATTTTTACCACCAATAATTTTACTTGAATACAACTCTGAATATTTTCTTTTATTTTTTTTAATGGAGTACTTTGATATTGACACTTTCACAGTCTAGTGCTTCAATACAAATAATGGTTGGATTTATTTTCAGGAATAAAGTTCCAAAGTTACAGGAAGGAATAGTTAAGAAACAATCTTGTACTTTTTACTTTTTTCTTTACAGTTAAACAGAAAATCATTTTTGGTGTCCAGTACTTCTCTGTAGGATTATCAACCAGATAGAAAAGCATGACAGGTGCTGTAAGGCTTTTCCTCATATGCTGTCTACTTCAAGGTAGGCTATTCCACATTCAAATGTTTTTTTGTTCAAAATTAGCTTTTTGTCTTAGCATTTACTAGTTGGAATAATTATTCCGATGTTAACCTTGGCTGCTATCGTTTCCCCTCAGGTATCTTATGCCAACACTGGGCAGCCTTCATGCCTCAGACAGTAGAGGGACTGAGTGGATCCTGTGTGATCATCCCTTGCACTTTCAGCTTGCCCTCAGGTTGGGATCAACACCTGGATGATTCCTGTAAAGCCATTTGGAAGAGAGGCAGCTGGAGTCGAACACAGGTGTTTGATTCCAGCCTCACTGGAGCGAGTGCAAGCTTGAACATCCTGCAAGGAAACCTAACGGGTGTCCTGCATAAGAAGGACTGCACCACCATCTTCAACAACCTACCATCGAACCATTATGACAACTATTACTTCAGACTGCAGTGTGAGAACGATCTGAAGTTCAACTTTCAAACAAGTGTGATTATCACCGCTCAAGGTTTGTATTATGCCCATTACTTTTATATAAACCTGCATCTTTAGATATCTCTCCTGTCACCTCCTCATTGTTTTTACTCATCAGATTCACCGCCCAGACCGATTATAACTCCATCCAGGCTGGAGGTAGAGGAAGGGACTCCAGTGAGGTTGAACTGCTCGGCTGCAGCTGCCTGTCCCATTCTTCCTCCAGATCTGACATGGACCCCCAGTATAGGTGACATTGAGGAGAACATGGAAAACAAGTTAATGACCTCTGTTATGAACTTCACCGCTTCTTATCTGCACAATGGACAGAAGTTCTCATGCTCCGTACTTTACAGCAGACAAGCTGGCAACAGTGATATTCTGTATGAAAAAAGTTTGACCCTTCGTGTTCTTTGTGAGTATGTTTCTGACATTTGTATGTCTCATTGTGCGGTTGGATGTTTTTTTGTTTGTTGTTCAGTCACTACCATTACTAACTATATACTTGCTGACCTACTACAGTTTATTGTTACAAAGGGATTTCACACAATTTGACAACCCAAAAGTTGTTTTTAGTAAGTCTTATAAGTGATAGGTAAAGACTTTGCAGACAATTACAGCTCATTGTGTTTTGTTTCTGTGGCTCTTACCTGGTTCGTTCTCACCTCTCATCAATTTTGTTTGTAAGATTGACTATTGGACTACTACGGATATTTCAAACATTTAGATTTTAAAATGTATCTTCCAGATCCTCCAAATAACACATCAGTCACTTACTCTGGTCCTGTAAAAGAGGGCAGTTCTGTGACTCTGACCTGCAACACAAATGCAAATCCAGTTGTGGACGGCTACACCTGGTACAAAGTGGATGGAGATGAGGTGACAGCAGTGGGTTCAAAGAAGAAGCTTTCAACTACAGTCTCAGAAGTCGACAGCCAATTTTACTGCAAAGTCAGTAACAAATATGGTGCCCAGAACTCATCCGTTACTCAGATCGACGTACAATGTGAGTCAGATTGAAATAGAGACGCAGATGACAAATATTGACCAGCAACATGGATTTAAACCATACTTTTGTTTGTTTTTCCAGTCTCTCCCAAGGAAACCACAGTAGTCGTCGACCCTGATGGTCCAATACTGGAGGGCACATCTGTTACTCTGTTCTGTAGGAGCCGAGCCAACCCACCTGTGACTAACTATACCTGGCACAAAGACGATGAAGAGGATCAGGAGTCTGGATCGATCTTAGTTATAAACAGTGTCGACACCAGCCATAGTGGTGACTACCACTGTGCAACAAGAAATGAGCTGGGAGAGGAAGTTTCAGCAGTGATTCAGCTGGACATTCAATGTAAGTTCATTTTATACAGTAAAGACATTGATTTACACAGATAACAAACAAAGCTGTATGTTTCCAGTGTGTTCATATGCTGAATATTGCTCTACTGTAAATCCAGCTGTGGACACCCAAACATGATCTGAAGCCAAGTCTCTGTCATAGGGCAACACTACAGCGTCTGGACCTTGGACACTAATGCATTGTCACATTGCGTGCAAAATCATTTCTATGTCAGTGGTCCATCATGACTGAGCTCTGTTGTACGTTTACATGTGCCAATGTGTTAATGTATGTGTAGCTGTTTAGTTTAGTTTAGTGTCCTTGTTAAGACAACATTTCCAACCACAGAATGAAGAGGTTGTCTCGGTTTACTAAAAACTTAAATTTGATATAGACCATGGAGGTATTTATAGACTTTTATAGTATCTATAAAGCACAAAGCTTGTGTTTGTACTACATACTTGATAATGGCCTTCATAAATCTTTCACCATCAGTAAGTAGGTTGGTTCAGTTCATTGAAAAGGCATGAATAGCAAAAATTCCCTTGACAAAATGTTGTATTTTATTTTATTGCCCAATACAATGGACTCGATTTCAAATATGGTGATTCAAACTATCCACCTCATGAGGTTCAAAGTTCAGTCGTGACCAGTCTCACCACAAGGGAATTTAATAGCTGGTTTGATGATGATCAACTTGTAGATGTTTAAATTTCCATTCTTTCCTGGGATTTCTTGTCGTGTAAAAGTTGATGTTCAAAGATTATTCACAACCTTGGAGTTGTGACAGTAGTTGAGAAAATGTAACATTCTCTTCAAAACTGAGCAGTGCAGTTACTTCAACAGATCTGAGATTTTTGTCACCATATCCAGTTCTTTTTGCTTTTTTTTTTGTAAATTTATGCTAACACCAACATGAATCGACCTAAAAAATCATTTATTGGGAAAACTGATTCTGCATTCCTGACAAATGAGCAAAAACTTTGGACACAGGACTAATAGAAACACTGTTCCTTTTCAGTTCCCCCGAAGAACACCTCAGTTTCGGTTGACCCCTCTGGTCCAGTGCTGGACGGCAGCTCTGTAACTCTAACCTGCACAAGCGTTGCCAATCCAGCAGCAGTTAACTTCACCTGGTTCAGAGTGGCTGGAAGAGAAAAGGAGATGGTGGGCTCTGAGCAAGACTTCATCTTCAATGTGACTAAACTCTCAGAGGATCAGTACTACTGTGAAGCTCTGAATGCCCATGGAACTGAATCATCAGAGCCTACAAGTCTGGATGTCACATGTGAGATTTATTTTTCTTTTCATTTAATTGTAAGCCTTTACTTTCCCTAGAAGAGGCATAAATATCAAATTACCTTCTCTGTCTCAGTTGCTCCAGACATCCTGCCTTCTTCCCGCTGCATCAAGATTTTATCTCAGATTCGATGTTACTGCGACAGCCAGGGGAACCCTCTTCCATCCCTGGTTTGGGAATTGGCCGGGGAGCCTGTCAACCACTCTGCTGATATCCCAATCAGGGAAGTTCCTCAAGGGAGCATGGGCATGAGGAGCTGTATCACCTTGTACCATATGGATGGAGACATGCCCTCTTTAGTCTGCCTCAGCATCAACTCACTGGGGTCTGATAGATTTGCCTTTAATGTGTCCGCTAGTGAAACCCAGCTAGGTAGAGCAATCTGCAGGATGATCCATTCATATTTGTTTTTTCTTATGCATGATCTGCCCCCTTCTGGTTTTGATTACTGATATGATTTGTGGGGACTTTTCAGGCCTCCATACTGAGTCTCTTTTGATCGGCTCTGCGGCGGGAGCTCTGGGGATGATGCTGGTGTGTATCCCACTGCTGCTTTTCTTTTGCAGGTGAGTAACATAAAAACACTAGAAGCTAACACTGTAAATACAGAGCTGTTAACAGGACATTTTGAGGTTGTCCCATCTTGGGTATAACTTGGATGATGATCAGACTGGTTCTCAACTTTAGTGTGCAGTTATGGCCTCCCCATAATATCACAAAATATAACCATCAAATGAAAAATCTAATAAAAATGATAAATGACTGCTTTTGTGTTGGTTTTAGGAGAAGGAAAGGAAGCCTTTCCCCCAACAAAGGATCAGTGGACACGTCAGACTTTTTAGCTACTAATGAGGTGAGTTTATATCTTTAAACAATTGTAGAAATCATGGAATACTGTATAAAGTACCAATCAAATGAGGAGAGTCATACTGCAGACCAAAATCTATAATTTGGGTGTCAAACACTTGCTTGAGCAAGCTTATTTCCTACAATGATGAAGGCCTAACTGGGTAAAGAAAAATATAATCTTTTCTTCTCAGTTACTGAAGCAAATTACTCTTGTTTCTTGTAGACCAACTCTTCACAAGTGCTTTATGCCAATAAAGCTAACCTGGAAAAGGGAGGAGTAGCTGCGGACGACCCCCTCCACTATGTCAAACTAGACTTTGCTGAACTCCAGGCTAAGTCAGACAGTAAGCTTGGGGAAGGGGAGATCAGAGGCCCTGCCTCCAAGATGACGGAGTATGCCCAGATCTGTCTGCACTCCGGAGGAAGCAACGGAGGAGATGCAAAGGAAGAAGTGACAGTTACTGATACTCATTTGGGACCAGAGAAAGACACTAATGGCCTCATGGGACAGGTCAGTGAAAAGGCTGTGGTTTAACTTTTGAGGAAATGATGGCAGAAACACATGAATCTGGGCTTCAAATAGCTGCGGGACTTATGATGTTCCACTTCAGTTTTATGCAGTCAGTGCTGCCCAGTTGATCAGAACAACCTCAAAGTCTGCAGCGGAGCTACACACTTGTACAGTAGCTTCAAATTTAGCTCTTTCTTGTCTGTCTTCTTGGCTCTTTACTGAAAAATCTAGCAAAACAAAAACACCATAAAAATAATTTTAAATGCAGTAGATAGTTACCTCATGATACAGGTGTCAGAGCTGAACCTTTAACCTCCCCACAATCAATCACAACAGTAAATGTTCCCTTTAAACTAAAAATCCCTTTAGACCTTTATTCGTCTCTTAATATTTCAATGCTAACTTTTGTCTTACAGTTGTGTTCATTTATTATTCAAACCCTATTCTGTGCAGTTGGAAAGAAGCAAGTGCACAGAGTGAAACACAAGTTTCACAATAAACTTTTTTTTATTGTGAGTGAAATTATGTTTTATATTATTGATAACTTTACATATTTTTTTGTGAAAGTACATAAATATATGTGTGCGCTTTGATCAAAACAAAGAAAGTATAATAACAATAGCTGAAGTCAAAGCATGTTATGAATTGGAGCATCATGCATATAACACATTGTTTCAACATGCATATTTCAGAAACAAGCCTCAATAAAGCAGAAGCTGCACAGCATTGCAACATGTCATCTTGTGCTGGAAGATGTTTAAAAATGTTATTAAACTGTTATAAATGTGAACATTTTCCTACTTTCTTTTCTAACCCAGGAGTTTGAACAATTATATGTCAAAATGGACTTTTATTTATTTATTATTATTTCATGTGACATGGTTTTGGAGGTTTGGATTAAGCTCTTAACGTTGTCACTTTCCTCCCTTCTGTTTGGTACTTGTTACTGCACATTAATGAAAAAAAATGAATCAGTAGAAAAACCATCATCTAATGTAAAAACAGGACAGTAAAACCTTTTTTTAATAAACAAAACCTGATGATTGACTATGAACACAACTTCATGTGGCTCAGTAACAAGGTGGTTGTACCTGTAAGGTAGGATAAAAATATCTTCACTCAGATTTTGACGTCAGTGTATTCAGTCTCTTCTTCATCCGATGTGCTGGAGTCTCTATTGGATCTCTGATGTCCAGGCTTTGCTTTAAAAGAAACCTGTGAATAATTGATCTCTACGTCATCTTCACTAGTGTCTGTGTCATAGTTAAATGGATCTGGAGATTTGGCTCGATCTGCTGCACTGATGTTCTCGTAATCTTCATGCTTTTCTTGCCCATTCTAGGAGGATAACAGAGATAGTCACTAGATCATTCTCCACAAATCTCCACAAATTTCATAGTAACACACACACTTTCCGAACAGGAAACATCTTCTTTGCTACAGTATTGTGAGCACACAGATGTACCGAACAGGGCATACTTCTGCTTTTCTACATTCGAAAATGTAGCTGTACACAACACAGATCAACCATTAACCTGAACATGACACATGAATTTATAGTTTTCTGACCTTTTTAGGTGGCTTTTGCTTGGACACCACAGCATACACATCGTCCACTTTTTCCTTAGTTTGTTTTTTCCTAGAAAAACAAATATAATCATAAAAACTGCAATGTGACAATATCTTTTTTTATTAATGTAATATATGAAAAACATAAATTCTCACTTTTGTTTATTTCCAAAGTTTATAGAAGCATAGTTGAGAGAATCTTCCTCTGTGTTTCCACCTTGCCGTTTGACTGGCTTTTGTGCAGAAGGCCCCTGAGCAGATGCAGACAGGAGACATCAGTGAATGTACAGTAGCTACTGAATCAGTTCATTCATGCCTTAAAATGCAAGTTGTGGGTCGTCCAGCGATTCATTGCTCCACAATACTGAATACTGAATGATTAGTGTTCTGACAAACAGTGAGGACAGAGCTAGAGCATACAGGGCAGAGCAACAGCTTGATCGTTGAAAGAGACATCCGGCTGTCTAAAATAGAGACAGACAAATATTGAGTTTAGAAGACTGACGCCAGTGTTGATGTTTGCATAGCAGTTTCCTGAGCACTAATAATCTTTTCTGTGTATTGAACCTAACCCTGATTTTGATTCAATATTCCTGTTTAAATGTAAACCTTTTCAGTATATTTAAATCCAACACATTTATATGGAGGGAGGGGAAACCTGGGATACACCAGGTGTTTGCTTACTAAAACATAACTGAGAAATTAAAAAATCTTTTTTGCAGATGTAGTGTTTTTTGGTGGTTCTTTTCAGGAATTAACTTCCATCATATCAAAGATATAGCTACAGCAATGTTTGCATGAAGCTGATTTTAAAAATGGTCAAAATACATGTAGGAGTGGCTGAAATATTCTCACTTCGTTCCTACTTGTTCCAACAATTTCCATAATGCAACTCAACAGCATTTTTCATTAGACCCTCTGCCTGATCAAAGCCCATATCTTTCATACTCCATGTCAAATTTCTATTTCAATGTACAGTTTCTAAGCTCAAGCTGAGCTGACACTGAAGACATTACCAGAATTTTTTTCTTTTTCTTTCAGACTTTTCTGAGCCATAGAAGGCATTTCATGACGTTTTCATGTTTTTATATGCGAAGTGAAACATTTGAGTAAGATCTACTTCTTGAATTGTGAATTGTAGTAAAATCTCCTAAATACAGATGTTTTCATTTGTCTCTCTTAATGAAGTAGTTGTGAAATTTGCTTTGATTGTGTGACTCACCGTATTTCCAGCGGGCTGTTTCACAGTGCAGTAAACAGTGTTGATGTTGGATGCAGGCCTGTGGAGCAACAACGGCGATAAGACTAAAAACATGCATACTCAGTCTCCAACTATAATAAATGTCAAGGCAGACTCTCATTGTGCGATTCGTGTCTGAAGGATCCTAAATGGATGCTTTGTCTCCAGCATGAGCAGCGGCATTCAGCTCTCTGTCCTACAGAGTAAGCCTTGTCCTGTGTAGGGACAGTGTGTGTGGCTGCCGTCTTACGTGCTGTCTGGTTGAGACTGGCGTCGTTGGGCATTTGGATGGCACGGCTGGTCTGGCAAGAGGTCATCTCTACTCCTGAAAGGCTCTGCCGTGATGGGGTCGCTTCTCAGACTTCTCAAACTTGTGCTATTCCACCAATCCTGAATTGATTTACACACAAACACACAAAGATTTGTGAATTTAAATTTTTGTGATTTGTTCAGTAAAGAAGCAGAAAAGGTTGCACTGAGTGAGACATCACCAGAAAATCAAAATAGGGTGACATGTTTGTAGTTCTTTGTTGAATTGCTTTGTTCCTCTTGTGTCTGCAAATGTAAAAAATGTAAAAACTTTGGTTATGCATGACAGATCGCCTGTGAAATGTGTAAGTCAAATATTTGGTTTTCATACTTTACCTGTAGACAAAGAAAAGTGAGAAAACTATGAGCAGAATAATAAGAGCAAGGAAGAAGAACTTCAGGACCGTCAGATAGCTTCCTGTGGATGGAAATGAGAGAGCATTAGTATGCAGACACAAATATATGAACATGTGGTTTGAAGCTGTGATCCAACATGTATACCATATGAAAGCAATATACAGACACAAGGCCTTGGATTCACTCACTGTCAAAAAGATTGACGGGGTCAGACTTTTTTTGATTTATTTCATTTTTTGCGATGCAGTAGTAGACTCCCGGATTGTTTGAAGACACTTTGAAGGTCTGACTTTGAGACATTTTGACATCTACATTCTCATCCTTCTTGTACCATGAATATTCCTTGATTTTGGGATAACTTTGACTGTTGCAGCTCAGTATCACAAAACTTGTCCCGTCAGAGTCCTGCTGCTCCGCTCCTTTGACGATGTGTGCGTGTTTTGGAGCATCTGAACAGGGCAATTAATAAAGAAAAAAAAGCAGGACAAAATTATCTTGGAGTTCAAAGATCATAGAGGAATGATCACAAAAACAGTACCTCTAAGCTATATTCAAGTGTTGTTTGTTTTGGCACCCAGTGATCTTTTGAGAAAGACAAAGCAATGAACCAGCTATATCCTACATATTATTAATGAATCACATAAAAACTGTACACAGTGACTTTAGATATTCCCATTGTAGCTTTTTACCTGTAATTTAAAAACAATATAATCCTGCAGTAAATATTGTTGCAGTTCTTAATTTTATTTTGAACTGATTTCTCTATATATGTGGAGTTATAGAGCTATGTATTTTGTGATGACATAAGATATTAACAAATTGATGTTTACGGTTACTTCAGTTATTTACAGTTTGTAATGGTTATGAACAAGAAATTATTCTTATTATTATAAAAATTATTCCAAAAAGGATTCAACATTTAACACACATTGTTTTGGTGAAAAACACTGAATGTAAATGCAACTTTGTTCGCAAGAAAACTCCACAGGATACTGTTAGCGTCAGTCAGTGACACGTAAAGTGTAAACATTTCAGTCTGTATTAGAAAAATCCCCATTTAGGTTACTGCTTTCCTATTAGTAAGTCAAGTCCTCTGTTGACAAAGTTTTAACTCCTAACAGACCACATGCTTCAAATGTTTTTGTAATAATACTTTTTGTCAATAATAGTGTAGTGTATATTGTTTGAAAGTTAAATTTGCATGGTTGTGTTGTCTCCTTAACCGGTTCTATAGATTCAAAGTCCCTCCTAGTTCATCGGTACATGATCATGAGTGCATCAGTCTACTCACACTTGACTTTAACCTCAACTTTCTGTGACAATCCAGACCCCATTTCATTACTGGCTTCACAGCTGTAATTTCCACCGTCAGAAGCACTGACAGACTTTATTTCGATGGTCTCCTGAGAGTCCTGCATCTTTTCATTCTTCCCATCAGTCATTTTCATCCAAGTGAAAGAAGTCGCTTTTGGGTAGCAGTTGGCAGTGCAGCGCAGTGTCAAAAATGTGTTTTCATTCACAGTAGCATCAGGACGAACTTGCACTTTCACGTCTTTGGGACGATCTGTATTTGGCCAAAAAATATAGTGAGTGTGGGAGAAGTAATCAACATTTAATAACTGGTTATCTTAAAACATACATTCTAATGTACAATTACCTCACATAATGAGAGAGAAGGTCACTTACTGGTAATTTTTGAGGCCATAGTTTGTGGTGGTGGTGTGTCAACCAAAACTAAACTTTTACAAGTTGTAATAAGTCTTTTTAACTGCATAATGTTTTACTCAGTAGTGGAAGACTTATCAAGAATCAAGTAAATGTAGCAAGACCAACCATTTGTACTTTTACTCCAGTTATAATAGTTTTAGCAGGAAAATGCAGTTCAACTATCAACATTGACTACAAGAGCAGTATTTTAATATGTAATGACTAGTTTGAACTACTGCTCATATTGTATGTGTAATATGCAAAATATAGATCTTTAGTAGTAGCTAGTAACCACGCATACACTGTGCCAAATAAATGTAGTCAAAGTATGGGAGAAAAATGTACACCATACAGTACTTGAGTAGAGGTATGTAGTTACTTTTCAATAATTTAAGCTACAATAGCTAATGTTAGTGCCCACCACTCGAAAATTATGACTCATACAGAACTGCTAGGAAACTAGACACATTTGATGCCACGTGGAAAGAAAAGATGATAAAGATCTACTTTTTCTATTTGAAACCAAGTTGTTTTTCTTCTCATCATGAACTTAATGGAAAGTTTGGGATTTTATATCAAAAGATAAACGAGATAATGAATCACTGAATCACTCACATTTCACCACCAACTTCCTCTGTGTGCTACTTTTTGAACCATGCTCGTTCTGTGCCCCGCAGGTGTAGAGCCCCATGTGGGCTGAAGTTACAGAAAATGTGTATTGGAGCAAGTTGGATTTCCTATTAATACTGTACTCAGGGATATGCAGTTCTGAAGGCCGAAGATCTAATGTGGAAGCTGTCAACTGCAGCTGTGAGGGTGGGAAGCTCTCAACAGTGCAGGTGATGTTGATGAGCTGACCTTCCTTGACCTCAGTATCCATAGACAGCACAACATTGGTGGGACCATCTGTACACGGAAAGGATTTCAGGAGGTAGTTTTTAAACATGTTGCATTATATCATAGCAGCAGTCCATAAAAAGAAAATTAACCTCCTGAAAACAGTTGAATGTAAGTCCAATCCAAATTATTATTCTCCACTATCCAAATAAAGTGTTACTCATGTGTTTAATCCATATGGAAACTTGAGTATAAATTTGAATAAAAATTAAAACTTGGTTACATGGATTAAACAAATAAGATACAACATAATTTGTGAGCTTTAGAAGTACTTGGAGGTGAAATCAGGATAGCGGTTTCCAGTCTTATGTTAGATTCAGCTAATTTGCTGCTGAATCTACCTTCATACAGTATTTACTATGCAAATATGACAGCTCATTCGAGCGTCTCAGTTCACTCTAAAAAAGTGATGATTTTTTTTTGGCAGTTGAGCACATTGGGTGCAATGCAGATTTTTCTCAAATTGATGCAAATGTTAAAAAATAAAATTACATTTCAGCATAACAGAATTACTTACAGTGTACTTTTAGGCTCAGCGGCATACTGTCCTCTCCTGTACCGATGCTGTTGGTTGCGTTGCACATATACCATGCTTCATCTGTTCTTTGTACATTCATCAAAATCAGTTTGTTTGTTGTCATAAGATACGTCTGAGGGACTGGCTGTTTATTTTCATTGTACCAGCGGTACCAAGAGTATCTAGATGGGGAAGGATTTGCATCAGTCTCACAGGTGAATGTGATGGAGCTACCAACTTTCACTGTATTATCCCAAGCATTGCTGAGAATGATGGTTGGCTTCCTTGGCTTGTCTGGAAGAAAGAAACAACTTTTAGCATGCTCTCTGTGGTGATACAGTCTATGGATTTATATCCTTTAATTGGAGATCAACTCAACTCAGCACAAAGTGCAGTGTAACTTACATTTAACTATAATTTCAAGTGGCTCTGATGTTCCACTACCCACACTGTTAGTGGCTGTGCATGTGTATGAGCCCCGATCCTCAGGATTGACTGTTTTATTATACTGGTCTGCATAGCCCCCAATATCTCTATGATCTTTATGCCACGCGTAATGTTGAGGTCCTGGATTGCTTCTCTTCACATTACATGTTAAAGTAATTTTATCTCCTTCTATAACCTCAGAAGCATGTGGAGTCATCTTTACCTCAACGTGAGGTGCGTCTGAAACAGAATATTTTTAAAAATATTACATATTTACAAAGATTTTCGTTGCAGCAAAATGTCATAAATATAGAGCAGACTTACAGGAGTTGAAACTACTGAGAAACAAAAACACACCAAATTCAATTAATTCAAGTAAAAACATAGGAAGTACTTACATTTAACATCAATAGTAAGTCGATTTGATGTTAATTTCCCATGTTTGTTTTCTGCTACACAATGGTATTCTCCATCCTGGGAACTGTTAATTGATGTGATCTGCCATATCTGTTCCTTTGAATATACAATTTCCGTATCATTTTTAAACCAGATAAAAGAGGGGACAGGATGTCCTTTGGCGGAGCATGTGAGAGTCGCAGGATGTGCTTCCACGATGTTGGCAGTCTGTATTTCAGCCACTATCTCTTTAGGAGCATCTGCGTCAACAAATTCAATACGAGTCAGGAGAAATCAGGAGTGCATATTGTACAAGTATTTTAGTCCCTGTTATCTAAAGTGGTCTAGCAAATAATAATTAGTCATTTAAATGTTTTATTTTTCTGACATATAACAAAGCTGTTTATTAAGCTAAGCTAATGTAATTCAGTTGTATTGTATGTCACATTTTTTCTTACCTTTTAATGTTGCTTTGTGCTGCTAGAAGCAAGAAATTATATTGAGTATAATCTACTCAAAATGTACTTAATTTTCTAGTATTATCTTATTATTACAGGATCACAAAACAATAATAACTTTAATTTATGTTGTTTTCCAGTAATAGCTCTTGCAGTGTTTTTGTTGCTAGCACAGCCCTTAGTTTACATTTGGGTCACATAATCTGTGTTTATGTCAACAATAAAAATGACTAAAATGGCAAACATGACATAAATAAACCCTCCATTCATGAACTTACATTCGACATTTAGAGTGATATTCTGAATCAAATACGGGTCTTTGTTATCTTGTGTTTGGCATGAATAAATCTTCCCGTCATCCTGCCAGTTGGCTGTAAAATTGAGGACATTCTTTTTCAGTTGAACAATGTCTCTCGGACTTGAAGGTGATTGTGTCGTTTCTTCAATTTGTAGGTTTGAAGTACATGAACTTAAAGTGGAGCATGTGACTTCTATCTCGTCAGGTTTGTTCACGATAGATGGTTTTTGTACAAAAGTAATGGGACATGGATTATCTGAAAATATAAAAATGACACAATATCAAACAAAACATACTGAATATACATGTCCAGTTAATTCTAATCAATACAGTATTACTATGAAAACCTTTTTTTTTAATAAAATAATTAATTTATACTTTTACCACCATTCTATGCCTCCAGTTATATATGTAGTCACTAAGGTAAATACTGCCTCATGGAAATGGAAAGACAAAACTTCCACCAAATGGTGTTGATTAATCTCAAAATCTTTCTCTTAGAGGTACAAAATCTTTTGTTGTGCTATCAATATGGCATCAGAAGCTCACTGATACACGAAAGAGGGAGGGAAAGCTGTATAGTGACTTCCGTGTCACTATTTAATTCAAATAAATAAAATAAAATCATGACTCTCAAAATAATATTTTGTCCATTGATGAGTTCTTATAAAAATTACAATATTTGTGTCTATAATTAAGTAATAAATAATTTATTCCTGCACACGTATGACGTTTCTCTTCTTTTCATTCTAGTTTACATGCTTCACAGTTGTTTCACAACTATATATTTTTTTCTTAAAATCTAATTCAATTCTTTGTAAAATGATCCTATTATTATCGTTTCTATGTCCAGGCCAGCTCATCTCTCAGTGTTGGTAAAATTTATTTTGTTTGTTTGCTTTGCATCTTCTGAAAAAATCTTTCAGCATTCTGATATTTGTACTTACCTATAACTGTGAGGTTCACATCTGATGTTTTCCACTTGTCACCTAATGTTGTTGTTGTTGATGGAGGTTTAACAAATCTGACAGAATAGTTTCCGTTGTCATTTTTTGTCAAGCTGCAGATTAAAATACTGCATTTTGGCTTTGGATTGGCAATATAAGCTCTCTTCCAGCTTAAAGGATCAGACCCAATATATTTCACTCTCTTTTGAAAGTCAGGATTGACAGGGCGCTGTGCATTATTTGTGCTGTAAATGATAGTAGCATCCCAGTCTGGTCTTGCCTTGGAATCATTATAGACAGCATCTTTCATCCAAAACCAGTATGCACCTTCAATATCAGTATCAGAAGTGACTTCGCATTTTATTTCAGCACAGGATCCCACAAAAGCTGTCTGGCGTGTGTCTGCTAGCTTAAATTTGGTATGGGCATGAGAAAAACCTGGGTGGTAAAAACACAAGTTCAAAAGTCAGATAGTGTTTGTGAGTGTAATGTGCATTGTTATCATGATGAAGAAAAAAAATTCCTACTTTTTGTTAGCGCCAGAAATACACACCACCCAATCATCTGAGCAATCATCTTCATGCAGCACTATAGCTGAAACAAAAAAACAAAACAAAACAAAAAAAGTGTGATGTACATAATTGTATACACTATATCTACGTTAAATTAACTTTGTTTGCCATTGCAAATCAGCTAGTCTCAAGTTCGTCTTCTTCCTCTTTCTGTCTTGACACTTGTTAATCTGTGTTTTCTTCATCATTTCAAGATAGTTTGGATAAATCTCCAACAATGAAAAAGTTTGACATTGATTAGATCTTAAGGCTTTAGGTTAAGTTTCTTTTTCTTCTAAAACCTAAAATATGGAAGTTTAAAACCTAAGATGTGGAGGAAGCATCAACTGTTGGTTTCTTAAATAATGCAATTCAACCTATAATATACTACACTCAATCTATTTAGACAATTTCATTTCTCCCTCTAAACATATTATTGTTAAAAGTGAATTTTTGTATCAAAATACAATATATACATCACTAACAAATGCCACCATATGATGTTTTGCTGGAGAAGGTTGAATCAAAATCAGTAAAAACTGAATACTTTTTTGGATTCAAATGAACGTAAATCAAAACTAATCTTTCTCTAGATACAGACATTATACCATCTTGATGATTAAGGTGAACACTGACAGACAGAGATGACTGTTTAAGTAAAGTTAAGCAGTCAAATAAAGGCTATTTTAGACTAAAACATACAAGAAATAAGCTTGTTCTTACCTCAGGAGAGCCGCATCATGCAGTTAGTAGCACACGCCATCCCTCGTAAAATAAGTATAAGTTTTAAAAAAAGGAAGTTTTTTACGGTTGACCCAAAGTCTTGAAGAATTTGCATGCCCAATCATGCAAGCGAGAGAACACAATCTTTTATAGTTATACGGAAGAATGTGATATTATATATACCTCCAACTTGCCTGCTACAATGTGTATGCAGTTGAACTTCCTCTCACTTCCTCTATTTAATGCTTTTGATAATAGCGAAAGTCACTGCTCAGAGTGGGCAAAGTCTTTTTAACCGGCACAGAGCGTCTCACACACGACTTGTGATACAAGTTAAACTCTATCGCTTGAAGTTTACCACAAATTCAGTTTGGCTTTTGAAAGCCATTGCAAAAAAAAAAAAAAAAAAATGCACGCAAGACAATAACACATGACTGCAAGAAACCATCACATCAGAAGCAACTTCATCTATTTGCATGCTTACATAGTGTTTACAGAGTCCTTTAGGACTTCAGATTGTGAATGTGAATTCTGAATAATGCATTTATTACAGCTCAGAACATAAAAGTAAAGGTGAATCACACATAAACAGTTAGACTACACAAAGGGTAAAACATCTGACTTCACTTCCCCTCCCTAAGAGCATCAGCCAATATCTTCTCAGCATCAGCTGCCATTTCATCGATGGTACCGTTTAAGGCTTGCAGCATGGCAGTGAAGGAGCGGCTGGCAGAACGGGCATGTCGAGGCATCGCCATCTCCACCAGCTTCGACGAAACCCCTGCCATGTCCTTTTCTGCCGCAGCCAGCCGCTTTTTCACTTCACCTTTCGTGACCTCCACTGACAGTACACAAGTCCGCAGCCCTTTAAGTCTTGTTGGTTCTATGCCTCGCTGTCGGGCCAGACGCTCGACTGATTCATTGTCCAGGCACAGAGATAATTGTGCTTTTGTTAGAATTCGTACTGCTACACTTGAATCCACCATGGAGGCCACAAGGGGAACAGGAATGGCTGACACTCCACCAGATAGCGACGCAGCTGCCCATACCAGTGCTTTGAATGCCTCCTTTTTCTGAACGATTAGAGTCGAGGTAAGTGTCGGCAGAGCCAAGAGAAGGGCGTGAGCTCGAATCTCTGGAAGGTCTCTTCCCATATCTTCCAACAGGCCAGGGAAGTCAAACTTCTCCAGGGTGCAGGGTCTCACCACATAGACTTTAGGCTGTGCCACACCTTGTGATGTAAGCACTTCCAGACTGGATTTCCTCTTTTCTTCTAGGCTTTTTTCTGTGTCTTTTGCTAAAGCTAAGAGAATAAAGTACACTGTTTCTCGCTGCAGTGAACGGGCCTCCAGGAACACATGTACACTGTTGGGCTGGGGTGTCTGTGTGAATGTCATGAAGGTGGCATTGTAGCGGAGAAACTTAAATTTATCCATATATCCCTCTGGATCGAATGGAGAAGTGGATGGGACCGGTGGCAGATCCCACAGGCGAAAGTCAGGGTGTTTAGGGTTAGGGTAGCCTGCCACTTCTTCTGGGGCAACAGGGGATGGAGACGGAGCTGCACCATCATCCCCAGGTCCAAGGCCACGAAGGGAATTTATGAAGGTGGCTTTTTCATCTCCAGGGTCTCCCACCACAGCTAAGTTGATCCTGCTGATCAGGAGATCTTCCACTGCATCCTTGACATCTGATAACTTATTGTTCTCTATGGACTCTTTGAGGGTCTCAAGAAGGTTGAGGCCTCTGAAAACATCGGCCATTTCTGTGAAAAAATAAACATTGAAGTCCCTATAGTACAGAACTGAGCAGAAATATCATATGATTACTTAGGGATATTTGCAAACCAAGCATTAAAATGCATCATTTCACTATACTGGTCTAACATCCACTGGGCATGGCTGTGATACGTTCTGGTTGCAATGCGGCCACCAGAGCTGATCGTGGCTGTTCTCGATAATATTTGTGACTCCACCAGAGCGCTGCAGCGCATATCCCATGGGCACAGAAGTGACTCATATTTCTTTTTTTAAATAAAACATCCTGTGCAGACTCCTGATCAGACTCCTGATCATAAAACAACACAAACAAATGAAACCGCTTGCCTCTGAACCAAAACAGTATCACAGGTACGTCACAGAGCCATGCTCGATAGTATCAAGGTCTAACAATAGACATGGAAACTTCTAAACATATCAATAAAACGATTTAATCTAGCAGTTTTGCACTAGTAACCACATAACATACTCATAGCAGAAACTTGAGCTGCACAGCAGCTCAGGAAATCTGGTCTCAGGAAATCTACTCATTTAGCACTGATGTAGTACGTATATCATGTTTCAGCTGAATGTTTATGGTTCATTAATAGAAATAAATGCCACAAGCTGACACCCGCGTAAAAACACCTTCACACTCACCTACAGATCTGGAGAAGAAACAGGCCTGTGGTTGAAATATTTGTTCTCAGTTGTCAAATGTTGATTCTTCTGCAGCTCCAAAGCACCAGCAGTGTCAGGCTGATCTATTTAAGGTGTCTGTCCAGCTAGTGGAACATTCTAATCCCATAAGCTCAGGCTTAATCCAAAATCACTTTGAGTGCATGCTGGGTGTATATGTGCAGTAGACATATCATTTATGCATAAGACTGCAAGAAGGCACACACATGTAGATGCACCTGACATACAAACACACATTTGTTACATTCATGTTTATTTTATTTATTTCATTAATAAGCAATGATAGTATTTTTACAATGCAATAAGAAGAACTGTTATCCAGACAAGAAAGAATGACCAAAACTCATTAGCATGGCCACAAAGTACCTTAAGAAAATATATGAATTAACAAGACAACTTTTCTCCTTTTTTGAGGATCTATTACATATTTCTGTGTTGCTGTCACTCTAGACTTCTAATGTAAAAAAGCAAGAAAAAAAGTGAAACCAAAAGTGTGACACATCTGTAAAAGATGTATGAAAATAAATGACTGATTTAAATTTTGTAATGCAGGAATGCAGATTTATTGGGTAATGATGAGAACCTGCAAAGAAAGTTTATTTGTGGGTACCTTCCCTCTTGTGGATACACACACACACACACACACACAAAACACAATCAGCAATGTGAGTTTCATTTTCTTTTCATTTGTAATGAAAGTTGAATCATTTCCAATAAAGAGGAACGGATGAATATTAATAAGACTGAGAAAGATTTGTGTACAGTATGTGAGAGCCAAGCTGCAGTCTTGTCTTGTCTTGTCTCTACTAAGAGGAACCCAAAATGCAAATCATCTGACACATGTTTCAGACGCTATTTTAGGCTCACATCCTCTCACACCATGATTTCCTGTCAGGCTGCAGACATTTGTAGTAGTTTTAGGCTCCTACACCAACACAGTATGTGAGTTAATTTGGTTCGCAGTGAAGCAGTTACCCAAATAGCATACATTTTACTTCTGTCTTTGTACAGTCTTAAATTGTGAGCTTTACAGGTGTTTTTTTTTTTTTTTTTACTTTAAAAAGAGCACCCATTTTGAGTCTTTATGCCAAGCGAAGCTAATTGTCTGCTAGCTCTAGCGCAATACTAAAGAGACGTGAGTGGTGTTGCCTTATCTTCCTATCTACATCTGAGGAAGGAAGTGATTAAGTGATCAGCGCAAAATGTCAAACTACTACACAACTTTTACACTGCATGGACAATGCATAAACTTAAAAGATAAAGGCAACATTGTATACGAAAGACCTTTCTATGTAAATGCCTGAATATATAAAAAGAGTAAAATAAAAAGTTTAAATTGCTATATACAGCAGTTTTAACATAATCAAGGCCTGTTTTCATACTGAAAGTAATTCCATAGATGTAGACTGTGAAGTGATTTTCACATCAACTTTTTAGCTTTTTTGCATACAGTTGCCTTGAATATGTTTTGAATGTTCACGTAAGTCAATTATGTGCGTTTCATATGATTTGTACATGTAATATGTATAAACTACTGTACAGTGGTCAGTGCTGTTACAGTGTTGAATCACAAAATGACTACATTATGACAGTTAAACAATGTCTCTATGATTTAAATCTTACCATGGCTCAGTTTGGTTTGCAGAAACACATTTTGTTCACATCAGAACTAACTTCATCCTCAAACAACTAACCAGCACTATCCTCATTAAAACTGTCATCCATTATATCCTTTACAGTGGAATACAGTGCTACATCCTCTTCTTCCTCCACAACTGGCGCACAATGCCCTGTCTCCTCATCCTCCTCTATACCCTCTCCATCTTGTCCCGTCATTGCTTTTTTAATTTCAGCATACTCTGTGTCTGTGGTCCCTGGTGCCTCCCCTGCTGCATCCTGTCTGTCTTTAATCAAGGAGAAATCAAGGTCGGAGTACTCCACGTCCAATTTCCCTGCTGCCACAGCTCCTCCTGCTTCAGCTGCTTCTTGGTCAATGGCCTGATTACCTTCCACTACATGGCCAGCATCTATCTATCAGGTACAACACAGAAGTGATGTGAGTCATTCATTGGCTGCCTCAAAGGCTCATTTCAGCATGAAGAGACATTGATTCTTCTGAAATGTCCTACTCTGCTGCTTACTCAGTAACTTTTCAAATACTGTACCAAGTGTAACAAAAGTAAAATCCTACACATCATTTAACTAAGGTATAAATATAAATACCAGTAGATCTGCGTCACTTGTCACCATTTCCAGTCCACTAGTCTCAGCCAGATTTCCCTTGGTCCTCGTTTTTTTTCTGAGGAGAAATTTAAACAACAACAAACATAAAACATTAGAAAAGATCATTAATTTCATCAGTTTTTCAGTGGCTTTTGACTATTTACTTTGACACGTTTTCACGTTTCACGTTTCATTTCAATGATCTCACTCGATTTTAAAGAAGTAGTTAACCATGTTTTGGCCCATTTAGTCTTATTAATAAACATTTTAGAAATGTTCTTTCTAGCATTCTTAATGAACTGGGAATAAACATTATGCAGGACTGAGCCCTGGAATTCAAACAGACAATCAAATTTAAAACATTTAAAAATAAGACATGAATGAGAGTTTTGAAGTATTACCTTTGGCATGTTCTGATCAAACAGCATGTGATTGAAGAAAGAAGAATGCCAATCAAAAATGCAATGACGGTTTCCAGCTCTGTCACGATTCTTAAGATTGTTTCAAGATAATCTGGAATCAAGAGGAAAAAAATAGTCAAAATAAATAAATACATAAAATCAAAACTAATGACACTGCCTGTACAGTGTGATTAAAGACTGTCCAAATACAATTTATATGGGAGATTAGAGGAAAAAAGTCTGGTACCTTCTTCTCCTTTGTCTATAATGAAGATCTTTTTTACTTCCTGGGTGCTGACACACATGACACTAGTGTTACTTTGGCCCTTTACATTTAGGGTGATGGTGCTGTTGATTGTATAGTTTGACACTGTGGTAATGACAGAATGCACAATATGGTTCACAGTCCAATTGATGGTGGGTAAAGGAAAGCCCTGAATGATACACGTACAGGTCAGAACTCCTGACTCCTGAGTTCTGCATCCAGAGCTGTTTAGGATCTCTGGGTACGCTGCAAAAGAAAACAGAATCAGTAAGCCGAGTAGGTGACAACAAGTTTCCTTAATATGAAGCCAGTCTGCTTAAAAGCCTGCTTACATGAGGTCACATTTGTGTTTATTTGTTGTGGTGTACAGATGTACTGTCCGGTAAGATTTGCTGTTACATCATGGATGGGAAGTGTGACTGATACGGTGTTGTTCTGCAGGTCAGTTTCAGTTCCATTGGGCAGGTTTTTGATGTTTGAGACTCGAAGGTTACTTCCAACATTGCATGTCAGATTCAAATTATCACCCTCCTTTAAGTCTCTCTTTCCAGTTATTTCAGGTTTCTTCGCATCTTTGAGATAAACATTTGAATAAATAAATGAATTAATTAATTAGATAATGCAATTTCTAATTTTCGAAACATAAAGCTTTAGTCTGAGGGCAAAAACCCAAGCCCAAGGCAGATAGAAAAGGGTCAGCAAAAAATCTCAAAACATCTTTCTGCTCTATATTAATGACTAAATATAATAAAAGGAAATCCTTTTTTTAGGGTAGAAGTCATGAAATGTATCCACCATCACCCTGTATACATTTAAAATAGCACTTTCAGGCCATTGTACATTTAGGGTTATTCAGCATTATTTCAGGTTTAGAAGGACACCAGATAATGAAGAATGCATTACCAAATTGTCAATGTAAGGACAGTTGTACTATGTTCTCACCTGTCACTGTTATATTTACTTCTTTCATCAGGGTGTCATTCTGATGTGTTGCTTTACAGGTGTACTGTCTTGAAGAGTCTGCTGTCGCATGAGGGATGACAAATGTGGCCATTCCAGTGTCGTCACGCAGAGGGTAACCGTCAGCACTGCAGGTCAGTTTCAGAGTATCACCCTGTTTAATGTTTGTCTCTTCAGAGGTTGTATTTTCCTTGACATCTTTGAGACAAAGAAATTGGACAAAATATTTGTTTGTAATCACTCTTAACACATGACTTCAGCCTGTGGCTAAAATTTACTATAAGCCTCAGTAATATTAGGACATTTTCTTTTAATTTTGTATACTGCATTTGCTGAGGGGTTAATCTCACAAGACACAAGACAATAATCTAACATCTGTCACAAAATACCAATAGAGGCAAAGACAATATGTCAGGCTCATTGTTGGTTATTGGGACAATATAAGGTATGGCAGGAGAAAAATGAGACTCGTTCTGTCACTGCTGTTGCCATTCCTAGTGGAGTAGGAATGTCCCTATCCATATTTTTATGCATTTATTTTTATATATTCATTAATTTAAAGGTTATTATTTTTACCAGACAGTGAAGTGTTGTGGGCCTTGAGAGTTAGAACAAGATGCTAACCACTCAATGCCTGCAACTCTACCTGCATGGAGCATTAAAGGAAAATATTTACAAGGCACAAGGATATTTAGTATCCCTGTGGCATATTCAATTTCTAATATTGAAAACACCCTCAGCAAAATAAATATAGGTATTCTATTTTGGTCTCATAACAATAAAGTTGCATACTATACCGGTGTCAGCATTGCTGATTCTCACAGCGAAGAGCAGAGTCACCCAGATGAGAACAAACATCCTTTTTGATGATTGAGACCGTTAGTTTCCACAGGACAAAATCTTATCTCTCAGAACCACACACACTTTATACAAAATGTGGAATAAACATGCAGAAGGTTTGGTTGGTTAAACTGGACCAGAAACAGCTCCACAGATGACAGCACAGATGTTCATACAGGAAGCTGCATGTTCACTTATTCCTGTACTCATGTCAAAAAAAATTTGACTACCACTTCCCCCATAGGTGCCATTTTGGGATCCTGGCAACAGGTCAACAACAGCTTTCAACATGTACAGCTCCTCTCTATCTATCTTGACTTTATAGTCTGCCATACTGCATAAACAAAGCCAATGATTTGAAATAGCAAGGTCATGGATTATTTGTGGCATAATCATTCACTTTAGATAGATTACATTTAGAAAGGCACTTTAAAACATAAGAAAAATGTGTTTTACCTGTCTGTCTTGTTCTGCTCTCTTCTCAGTGATCACTTCAGTGTGACTGCAATCTAAACCAACTCTTCTACTTCTTCTTTCTTTGTGCAAACCAAGAAACAAATAAACAATAATGCAGAGCATTGTTGCTCCCATTGGGACACAGCTTCAGTTTCATGCATTTATGAGTTCATAGTATCACATTGTTTATCACAAATCCTTTTGGGAATTCATACTCTAAATAATGAAGATAGAAGAAGACACTTTTTGTTGTTTTTTTGTACCACTTATATGACTGTGAACTGATACAAAACATTTAGGAAGGGGAAGTTTACGGCAGTTGCACAAATAACCTCTGGTCATCTTGAGAAACAAATGAACCAAATGGTATCTTTTCTTTTTTCAGATGTTTATATGACCCAGTAAAAGTAAGTATAAAAGTAATTGTAAAATAAATAAAATGGATACTGCATATTGTGATGTGCCGGGTGAGTAATGATGGCCAGGTTTAGCTTCAGCCTCTTAAAAAGCACTTCTGTATGTTGTGTAATGTAAGCACTCTTCTTGTCAGTCACTGAGTGTTCAGTATGCATGTCCTTGTAAGGCGTCAAGTGTACAGTATTTTCAGAGTCTCTTTGATAGGCAACTTCCTCTTGCACCACAGCTAGACCCATCTTAAGCTAATACTGCAATTCTGTCAAAATAAGTTACCATGTCTGCATGTTAAACACAAACAGTGTCAGGGGTTTAGAAGGCTTTGTTGTCACTGAAAGTTCAGTAGTTTCTGCTCTTAGTACAAAATGACAGGTTGATTCTTGTGTCACATTTTCAAAAAGGGAAGTCATTTAATGCCTGTTAAAAAGAAACAAATACTGACCAGTATTTTTGAAATTTGAGGAAAATGAATATGTTTTATTATTTAATTCTTCTCTTATCAAAAGTCCTGTAAATTTGCCAAATTGTTACAGCAAAGTGTGCAGCCACTCTGAAGTGCAAATGAAAGCAGAAATACTTCCGTGCACAGGGTTAGCGTTTATTTATATACAAAGCAGTGCACCAGCATGAAAGAGTGCACTTAGGCAAACCAAACATACAGTGCACAGACCACCAGTGAGACTGATAATTCTTATTTAAATGGACTGCATAGCTAAAGTGCTTTAAAATTTGTCTCTCATTCAAAGAGGCTGACCATGCAAAAACCACAGACTGCTGGTTGACCCGCTCTATAGAGGCAAATAAACTTTTACGTTTAAAACAAAATTGCACGTTGGTGCAATAGGAGCTGTCCTGCCCCCTCTGTGACACCTGTACGATACTGGCACCAACACTATCATAATAAGTCCTACATTAAAGTGTTGATAGCAATGACACATGACTCAGTTCATTTAAATGTAACTTCAGCTGCATTTATTTCTCAAAGCTTGTTTGTACAAATATACAAAATGCAAACATGTTATATATGTAATAAGTGTATATGTAATAAAATATGTATGAAGCCTCTCTTGCAGGAATGCCCTGATCACATTTGCATAGCTAATCATATTTACACCTGGAAGGGAGGGGGATTGACCTCCCAGTCACAAACCTGCCTCTCTAATCTTTAGGCCAACACTGCCCCATCACTTGTCATGTTTTGCCTTGCATCAGCAATAAAAAAAGAAGAAGATGCATAACCTTAAGTCACTCCATCAAGCTACACAGTACTCAAATCTCAGCCATTATTTCCATCACATTGGAATACAATGGCACATCCTCACCTTCCTCCTTTTCTGCAGACATGCACTGTTTTGTCTCCTTATCTTGCCCTGTCATCCCCTCCTCCTCCTTCTCCTCCTCCTTCAACTCCTCCACCCTTTCCTTCTCCTTCTCCTCCTCCTTCGACTCCTCCTTCTCCTTCTCCTCCTTCGACTCCTCCTTCTCCTCCTCCTTCGACTCCTCCTTCTCCTCCTCCTTCAACTCCTCTACGTTTTCACCATCCTCTCTGTCATTGTCTTGTCTCTTCTTTATGTCTTCGGCCCTAATTTCAGCATACTCTGTCTCTGTGGTCTCTCGGGTATCCTCTTCCCCTGTGGAACTCCTGTTCAGCCTGGAAAAGTTGATGTCTGAGTATTCCACCTCTTTTGGTTCGACATCAACATTAATGACTGACTGCCCAGTAGCCTCAGCTTCTTCTTCTGCTGCCTGTTGGTCATGGATCCCATCCATCTGTCAGGTACAATGAAGAAAGAGCATGTCGTTAGAAAACTGACACAAGCCAGACAACAGTGTGTAAGCTATAAACCAGGAAATCTCTCCATATCAGCGACATTTTCAGCCATTTGTCCAGTAACTACAAATCATTTATTCTTTGCATTCAATCCTAAAAAGTTTCCAAGTCATTGCATAATCTATTTTAGTCTAACCTTTCAGGTTGCAACTACTTTACTCAATTTCCTAAGGTATAAAAATCAGCTTGAAAAGACTTGAAAATTATATATATCAAAGTGTATGTTAGCAAAAGAGCTGTATTAATATAAGTAGAAGTGTAGAACCACTTCTTGCGTAGCGATCATCTCCAGAGTCTCAGCCATGTTCTCAGTGCTTCTCCTTTTTTTTCTGTGGGAGAAAATGATTTAGACAAACAACAGTGTATGAACAAACACGTAACATAAGACATACGTTGATAAATGGTTGTCATTAATGTAAAATGGATAGGGTATGCTAAGACTGATTTTACATGCATGCATGTCAATAAGATGAATAACAAACTGCTAACAAAGTGTACCTGCAGCATTTCATGGCCAAGCAACAGATGATTGCTGAAAGAAGGATCCCACTGACAAATGCAATGATGACCTCTGGCTGCTGAACAGTTTTTAGCAGCTCCTTGAGTACATCTGCTAATAGACAGGAAAAAAAAAAACTGACACACTTGACAGTGGTGTAGTTGTGATCTTTCACAGAAACACATACAGATACAACTCTACATATTCAATGTATCACATATGTATATTCCAGAATATTCAAATAAAAGTAAAATAATAAATAAATGTAGCTGCTAATAGAGTACAGCATGCTACTCACAGGTCTCATTCCAGGGTCTTCCACTAGCACTGGTCTCCGCTACACTTGTATTCCAGTGACGTTAATCAATTCCACATCTGAGAAAAAAATAAAAACAATGAAATAATAAATTCCCGACATTCCTGCAAATAAAAGTCTACAATTCATATGAGAGCACATCTCTTGGGCAAATATTTGAGAAGGTGAGAAAACATATGTTACTCACAGGTCACATTCAGAGTCACTGGCCTCTCGGCAGTGATGTTGTTTGTGAAGCTGACCTTACAGGTGACATTGGTGCCATGGTGCTCAGCTGAGGGGTCAAAGGTCAAAGTTGAACTGTATCTCTGTGCGACAGAAGTTACAGACTCATTTTTGACAGCAGTGACATTTCCTGTGATGTGAGAGTCATTCTTCCCGTTTTCTCCACATCCAGTGATCTGAGGAACAGATCCAGAGCAGAGACCAGAGCAGTGCAGGTCAGTGTGGTCTGTTTTCCCTCCATCAGAGGAGGAATCATCAGTGTAGGCTTCTGCATCAGATCTACGAGAGAGCAGTCCATTAGTGTAATAAGGTGAGCAGTCTGAAGGTCTTATTCACTTAAATTTGAGCTAAAATGTTCAGATACTTTGTCAAACATTTTAGTGAGACAGTAAGAGTTAAGTTAGAAACTGCTGCAGTTCCTACTGGCTGCCAACAGAGGTTGACAAATACAAAACATTACTTTATTCCCCATTAAAACATTAAAACTCAATATTTTGATGCAGTTCATAAGTACAATGAACATCTTCACTATGCATACATGTTGTATATCTTCATATCTTTTAACAGAGATAGTTGCTTTTGAGTGGAACGGTAAAATCCATCCATCTTCTGATCCTTCGTCAAACTGATAAACTGAGCTGATATGATCCATCTGACTTGCGAGGCCACGATGATGATGCTGCAGTTCTTCTGATTCACGCCAGGTTCCAGCAGTGGCATCATCTCCAAATCCAGACTGAACAGTCGTATTGTTCTTGTTAGTGTCAAATATCGCGTCTGACTCACTACATCGCTGCTGTGCATCACATTTGACCAACGTGAAATGCTGTGGGTGTGAAGTCATAACTCGTGTGGAAGGAACATGGAATCACAATGACAGAGTCCAGCCTCTGCTGTTATTTCTCCTTCATTGAGAGTGATACAGAAGCCATTTGGACATTCTTTTCTTCCCACTGATGCATCTGTTCATGTAAACAGCGAGAAAAAACACAGAGACAGAAGATATGTTAATTTTGGATAATGCACCATAGTTAATAACTGATAATAGGTTTCTACTCCTGACAGATACTGCTACTGTATACAGTTGTTGTTTTACATAACTGCTGTTGTCATTGCTTTGAGCAGACAATGCAACGAGTTTCAATCAATTTATAGAAGGAAATTTACCATGACAAGACATTTATTTATTTTATTCATATCAAATTATAAACACAACAAGATTGTTATAAATCTCTATACCTGCATCAGCATTTCTGCCTGTCACAGAGTAAAGCAGTATCACCCAGATGAGAACAAACATCCTGATTCGATGATTGAGGCAGTCAGTGCTTCTCTCCACATGAAAAGATTTTCCTTTCAGAATCACAAACATTTTTTATACATTAAAATCATTCAGTTGATGAAACGGCATCAGACACACAGCACAGATTTGAATACAAAGTGTCACCTGTCTGACATCTGTCAGTCTGTCAACAGAGAATCCAGTCTGCAGTGTAGTCCAAAGGCTACACTTCACTCGCGGCTGTCCTCAAGTGTCCAAAGAGACATAAAACCTAATGTTAATCTACAATTCTGCAATTTAAAAAAAAAAAAAATTCAAAAATTAAAATGTCTTAAAATGCATGAATCCAACATATGATATATTTGTTATTATTATTTATACACTGATTACGAAGCAACCCATGACCTCACAGGTACCTCTATATTATATTATAAGTTTATATTATATGCAGTACAATGTTATGCAACATATGTAATGGGGGTCCCTGCTCTTTCTCTATCAGCCTCGATGTCCATGGCCTGAAAAATGTTGAAGGTCCCTGTTATAGGCTAAATACTATACAATATACTACATATAATGCCTAAGTTAATTGGTTTAAAGAGAATGCATATATCTTATCAGTGACACGGAGAAAACATAATTAAGGTAAAATTGTTTTACCTTTCTGTCTTGCTCTCCTCTTCTCAGTGATCTTTGCTGAGTGTCTCTGCTCTGAACTGACTCTCTCTTAATCCTCTTTTTGTACTCTTCCTTCTTCGCACTACACATTTCCAGGAAGTTTGAGCTTTGAGGAAGGGGAAGTACAGTATGTGTGTGCTTAAAATCATCTTGTCCTCTTAAGAAGCCAACTATTCATTGTTTTAATTATATTTTGAAGCTTTTTTAATGCCTTTATTTGATAGAATAGCTGTGATAGACAGGAAAGCAGGTAGGAGATGACATGCAGTTCATGTCCACAGGTTGAAATCAAACCTGTCATCGGCAGAGACTCTGCTTTTGTACAATGGCATGTGTCTGAATGTAAATGGTTTAGTACAGGTTAATATCTGCCAGTGCCAGTTCAATAATAATGTTTAAAGAGATAATTACTTTAAGGATTAGTTTATTCATGCTGAAAGGGTCCATCACTAGAGAATCATGACTTTAAAAGATTGGGCATGCATTTTCATTTTTAATCCTAGTTTTAATATGCACTTCTACTTGTAACAGATGTTTTTGTGGGTAAATTATTTATTGTGAAATATCTTAAAGTTGACAAAATCCTTGTATATGCATATGCCTCGCTGTGCTTTCTCTAATAACTTCTTGTTCACACTTAGATAGATTTGTTAGTTAGATAACAGCTGTCTTAGCTGTGAACTGACTTAATGTTTCTCTTTACCAGTTCCTTTTAGTCTGCATATTAAAGATTCACTACAGAACATGTAGACATGTAAGAAAAGCTTTGTGACTGACAAGTCAATGGTTTCCCATCCCAAATATTAAGATGTTTTCTGAGACACGTGCCATATACTGTTGGAGCATCTCATCCTCATCACCTCCCTACTTCTCCCTTCCTCTCTGCCACTGTCTTCTCTTTCCCTCTTCTCACCATTTCAGCATATTACTCTGTCTCTGTGCTCTTGTCTGTGTTGGTTCTGGACTCTTTCTTCTGGTGTACATATTTTGGCCAATTTCTCTGTTGCCACAGTTCCTGCTTCCTAGCTGCCCCAATGTTAGTAGTAATAATTGTCTGATCACATACTACGTGAATTATGATCATTATCAGCTGCGACGAGCAAAACAATATGCATGGAATCTCTTTATCTCTATATTTACATTACTAGTTAAGTCATGCCATCTTTTAACATGTTTAATATTTGGTGTCTATTAATTTCTTGGGGCATTTTGTTGCCTAACAGATGTGTGAACACTTTAATACTTCTTTGGATTGTTCTGCAATCAAAAGAAATGAAGCAGTAGTGTACAACAGTGGAAGTATTTTAGTGCACATCATGCACCATCTTTTTCTCTTGTGGTTATTCTAGTTGTGAGCTTTTCTTCTGCTTCCCCATTTCCATTGCTGTTCACACATTAACAGTAACAGTGCTGTAGTTTTTCACCTCAAACCTTGAAAACATTACAGGCAATTTTATTATCTGAATCTCAGAGAGAGTTTTCACTGTGGGTTTATTCCTCAAAAAGACAACGTAATTATTGTAGGAGATTTAAATATTCATGTGGACCGTCATGATGATAGCTTAGTACTGCTTTCATGTCTTAGATTCAGTTGACTGCTTTTTCCTTTACTGACATCATGCACTAAAGTGAGCAGACTTCACAAGTTTGTGATTGCTGTTGCTGATATTTTAGTCCGAGCATTGTTTTGTCTTTTTGAAAAAGTGGTGAAGAAACTGTGCCTTTAGCATACAGTGCCACTAGAATACGGGCCTTTCTTTGCACTGTTTAACATATTCTATCTGTGATGAAGCTGCTTTTCTGTCTTTCACAGGACTGCTTTCTGATGTATTGATCTGAAGGTGTGGTCCTTTTGGTCTGACTGACCATGCTTTGTTCCATGGAAAACCTCGGAGTAATAAGGATTTTATGGTGATTCCCCTTGCTTAGTTTAACAATTCCCATTTCTGACACCTGAACTTAGTTTTGAATCAGACTTTATAATCCCATCCAGGTTTGTGCAAAAAACATTTTCAATGTGGTCTCAGACTTTTGGACATGTATGTATAATATGTATGTAAACATAATATATACACATTTAATATGTTTTTTAGAATTACCACTGGGAGGTGCAAAGGTCTTACATTTCACACTTCACTCAGACACCACAAGTTTGTTTTTTCTAAACATGTGGCTGCAGTGAGGCTGAGAAACACCACCAGCACCAAACAAATACTCCATTTTTTTGGCCTTTTCAAGCTTTATTTGATAGAAACAGCTGAAGAGTGACAGGAAAGTGGGAGAGACAGATGGGGAATGACATGCAGCAAAAGGCCGCAGGTCGGATTCAAACCCTGGTCGCTGCAGCAAGGACTGAGCCTTGTACATAATAAGCCTACCAACTGAGTTAACTGACACCCTATGACCCCATGTTTTGTTTTATATGGCTGCTAAGCTACTGTGGCTATGCAATATTTTCTAATATTTCACATATTTCCTAACCTATAATTTAATAAACTACCTAATTGAAATAAATATCTATCCCATAGTTAATAGTACTTTATAATACCTTATTTCTCTAACATAGACTACATTTCCTTATCAGCGACAGAAATACCAGGGCAGTTTCTTTATATATTAGGGAACATAAGGTAACTGTTTTAGCTCTTTGTATCTTGTATCATCTTGTATGCCTCGTTTCTACAGTGCTACTCTCTTCTCTTTTCTGACTTTCCTATTTGAGTAAAAGGATTTAGGAAGTTTCCCAGACATTTTTCATATTTCTCCTCTTCTGAGAATGAGACACAGGCATCTACATAATATTTCACATACTATATTTTATATATTATATTCTCTACATCCTCTTTTGTACTCTTCCCTTCTTTGCACTACACATTTCCAGGAAGTTTGAGCTTGGAGGAAGGGGAAGTACAGTATGTGTGTGTACTAAAATCATCTTGTCCTCTTTAAGAAGCCAACTATTCATTGTTTTAATTATATTTTGAAGCTTTTTTAATGCCTTTATTTGATAGGATAGCTGTGGATAGACAGGAAAGCAGGTAGAGTGTGGAGATGACATGCAGTTAATGTCCACAGAGACTTTGCTTGTACAATGGCATGTGTCTGAATGTAAATGGTTTATACTGGCTAATATCTGCCAGTGCCAGTTCAATAATGTTTAAAGAGATAATTACTTTAAGGATTAGTTTATTAATGCATGAAAGGAACTATCAATAGAGAACTATGACTTTAAAAGATTAAAAGCATTTTAATTTTTAATCCTAGTTTTACATGCAGCCTCTTAAAAAGACTCTCTACTTGTAACAGATGTTTTTGTGGGTAAATTATTTATTGCAAAATATCTTTAAGTTGACAAAATCCCTGTATATGCATATGCCTCGCTGTAAGTTTCTAATAACTTGTTCACACTACAGTAGATTTGTTAGTTAGATAACAGCTGTCTTAGCTGTGAACTGACTAAACGTTTCTCCTTACCAGTTCCTTTTAGTCTTTCCTTTAAGTATTGGATAAGGTGACACTTTGATTTCATGATAGCACGGAGATAAAACATGCATTTGCTAAATAATCTGAACACAAATGCCTGTCAATCCATACATTAGTTATTTAGACACTCAAAACCACATACCAAACTCTTGTGACCAACATCAAAAGTCACACTAAGTCACAGGGACATGTTCATAGTCCCCATGAATGTCTGTACAAAATTAAATAAGAATCCATCCAATAGGTGAGATATTTGTCTGAAGTGGTCCTACAAACTGAAGTACAGACCAGTCGCTGCATGTTGAAAACACCCTCATTAATACACATGGTGAAAGTGATAGTAATTTTAAGACATGTGGGGATATTAGGAAGAGTTTCCAAGCTGACCAGAAGGACACCTGCAGCACATGCTTCTTTCTTGAGTTAAATAAAAGCTATCAAACAAAAGAACACCTTGCCCAGAGCGACAAAAGACGGCTGCCCTCAGACCCGCTTTCAGTCTGCGAAAAGTAAAACACTCCAAACAACACTTGAGACCAAAGAAATCCCATCCTCAAGCAGTTACTCAATCCAACATTGTCCTCATATCTCACTCATTATATCCTTCACGTTGGAGTAAACTGGCCATGTCTCCCCTTCCTCCTCTGGTACATCATGTTTTATCTCCTCCTCTTCCTCCTCCTCTGCCATCATCGCTCTTCCACTTCCAACTTCCATTGTCATTGTCTTCTTGCTCCTCTTTACTTTCTTAATTTCAGCATACTCTGTCTCTGTGGTGTCTTGCGTCTTTGCTGCCTCCCTGTTACTCTTTCTTTTCAGCATGGAGAAATCAATGCTGGCATACTCCACATCTTTTGGTCCATCATCAAGATTTAGGGCCGCTTTCTCTGCTGCCACAGCTCCTCCTCCTCCTTCTTCCTCTTCTTCAACTGCCTCCTGATAGTAGGTCTGATCATCTTCCACTGCTTCATTATCATCGATCTGTCAGGTACAATATAAATTATGACTCATTCAACAGCTGTTACAAACACCAAAATATGTATGAAATCTATCTGGTATTTTTAGTACACATTTAAGTCATACTACAAAGTAATACTTTAATATTTTAGTCATTTCTGTATTGTATAAAATCAGTTCAACCAAGACATGAAACTTATCTAAGAAACTGTAATCCATTATGTGTAACTGATTATCTTAAAGTAATGTGGTAAGGCCATGCACTCTTCTCAGTTTGTATATATGACTGCACTGTAAAACAACAAAAGGCACCTGGCTAATAAAGAAGGCATGGTATTGACTTGCATCTCAAACTTGCAGGTTTGCACATGTCATCTTGGGTTGTTAAGAGGGGATTATTTCTCCTAGCAATCTCTTTGTTGTTCAAATTGTGTGAAAGTTCTCTCAGAGGCTCTTGTGCCAAATCTAAATGTATGACCAATTGCCACTCAGGGTCAATTTCTTGACTGTCCGACTGATTCAATGTTAAACAATGAAAGCCACACGGACCAATGACACAGCTAAAATACTACATTTAATATTTGGTACAAATCTGAAAACGTAGTGTTTCATTATTATTAATATATAGTACATATAGTTTGATGTTAGCGGACTGATTATAAATACCAATGGGTCCGCTTGACTGGTCATCATCTCCAGAGTTTCATCCAGATTTCCGGAGCTCTTCTGTTTTTTTCTGGAAGAAAAAATAGTTACAAGTTTAAATCCATAAATGAAAGTCATCCACAACCAAACTGGAATTAAATATTTGAATGCGAGGTGTACTGTACCTCTGGCATTTTGTTGCCAAACAGCAAATGACTGCTGAAAGAAGTATCCCACTGAAAAATGCAATGATGACTTCAAGCCGGGAAACTATTTTTAATATTTCTTTGGACTGTTCTGCAATCGAGAGGAAGAGGAAACATGTTGATGTTTTTCAAATTACATGCAATAGCCTATCCTAAAGAGATATTAAAGATGATGCAGTAGCCTAAAGAAGCAGAACAAACATGTAATTCTTTTTTCTGGTGTTTCTGTTCGACCAGAGGTTTTTTCTGCTTCCTGCCATTGCTGCTGACACTCCACAGCAGCTGCTTGGTGCCGCTTTTTCACAGGGGAGGGTGATCTATGCTGACTGTTTGATTTGACACAGAGGTGATTATTGAGTACTCAGCGTGCATCTTCAACAGCGGCCATTTGATGGTGGGTAAAGGAAATCCCCGACTCATACACACAGGTCCTGACCTCTGACTGAACCTTCCAGCATCCGAGTCTTAGATCTTTGAAACACTAAAACAACACAAGCAGAGTCAGAACAAATTATTGATAGTGTAAAATGTAAATGTACCATTTTTTAGAAGATTAGTACAGTCTACTCACAAGTCACAGTTACATTAGCATATACAGCCACCGTTGTGTTCAAGTATTCTGCTGTACAGATGTACTTTCCAGAATGTTCTACTGCCACATTATGATGACAAGTGTGGCTGATCCAGTGTTGCTCTGCAGGTAAGTACTTCAGATCTATTGTGCAGCTTTTTGTTGGAACCAAGTATAGTCCATGTGATACGAGATGGAGGAAAACTTTCAGCACTGCAGGTAAGATTCAGAGCATCTCCTCCTCGAGGAAATCTATTCCAGTGATTACAGGCTTCCTTTCTATCTGTGAAGTAAATTTGAACAAAATATTTGAAGTGAAGATAAGACAGCAATAAGAAACAGATGAAAGATTTGTCAAATTAAGTAAATAAAAGGAATGACTTAAAGACGTGGGTTATTATCTATATTACAATGTTTCACATTTCAGAGTCTTAGTACTTGGTACGTCCACTTTTTGCTTTTAATGACGGCATGCACTGCTGGGTTGACTTTGTGAATGACATTTGTCATTCACTGTGAAATGCTGATATTTTAGTCCACCATAAGTGTTTGGCCTTACTTCCCTTTCTTAGAAGTAGTTCATCTGAGACCACTTATCATACAGCCTTTTATTGTGTTACCAATTCTGTCTGTGATGTAGCTGCTTTACAACTGATCGACTTTCTGCAAAATATTTTAGAAATCCATGGAAACACATGAAAACCCCCCTGTGTGAGTGTCTGTATGTATGTGTGGCACATCTATGTGTACATACATTATGCACATATTTTAATATGTTTTTCTACACACTGGAGGGAAAGCAAAGTCTGAACACTTTCAAATTCTCACCCAGACAGCACAAATTTATTTTCCCTAAACATGTGACTACAGTGAGGCTGAGAAACAGCTAGAAGACTTTGCAATGTCAAAGCACTTTTTAAAAAGTCATTTTAATTTAAAATAAAGTTAAAGACATACATTTCTTCTGCATCCATTTGAAATTATATTTAAATGCACTGAAACTATAAAACTATAAGAACATTGTACTAATGTCTGAGAACATTAGTACAGTTGTACTTACATATCACTGTTACATCAACTTTTTCCATCAGGGTGCTGTTCAGATATTTTGCTGTGCAGATGTACCGTCCAGAGTCTTCTGCTGTCACGTTAGGAGATGGAACAATGACCATTCCAGCTTTTTCCGGCGGGTAGGTTTCAGTGTCGTTCTGCAGATCAGTAAATGTGTCGTTCTGAAGGTTATTTTTTGTTCCATTTTGCATGTTTTTGTCAGAAAATTTAGTCCATGCGATAAGAGATGGAGGGAAACTTCTCAACACTGCAGGTCAGATTCAGAGTCTCACCCTCCTTCATACTTGTATTCCCAGTGATTTTTACTTCCTTCACATCTATGAGACAAAATGACATATAGTATTATATACAATGTTACAGTGCTCGAAATTCCAATATTTCTGCAAAACAATGCTGTGTAAATTTCAAATACAGTACTAGAACAGCATGTTACTTCACAGTTCACATTCAGAGTCACTGTCTCTCTTGTAATGATGTTGTTTCTGGTTCGACCTTACAGGTGACATTGGTGCCATGGTGCTCAGCTGAGGGGTCAAAGGTCAAAGTTGAACTGTATCTCTGTGCAACAGAAGCTGCAGACTCATTTGACAGCAGTGACATTTCCTGTGAGATGTGAGAGTCATTCTTCTCCTGCTCTTTCCTCCACATCCAGGTGATCTGAGGAACAGATCCAGAGCAGAGACCAGAGCAGTGCAGGTCAGTGTGGTCTGCTTCCTCCGCCAATCTCTGGAGTGTCAATCATCAGTGTGGGTTTCTGCATCAGATCTAAGAGAGAGCAGTCCATTAGTGGTATAATGTGAGCAGTCTGAAGGTCTTATTCACTTAAATTTGGGCTAAAATAATCAGATACTTTGTGAAACAAGAACAAAAAGTCAGAGTTCTGTCAGAACTACTGCAGTTTCTACTGGCTGACCACAGAGGTCGACAAACATTACTACATTCCCCATTAACACTACAATACACCAAATATGTTTGTGCAGTTCATAAGCACAACAATGAACATCTTCATTATGTATACATGTTGTGTTTCTCCGCTACCTTTAACAAAGATAGTTGTTTTGAGTGAATGTAAATCCATCTGCTCACTGCATAAGGTTAGAAAGCAAACCATTAACTCTGAGCTGATATGATCCAGAGTCTGACTCAGTGAGGTCATTGATGATACGTGTGCCCTCCGATTCACATCAGGTTCCAGCAGTGACACTGCCCTCTAAACCCAGACTGAACTTTGCTTTGTTCTTGTTGTTAGTGGGCACGCGTCTGAATCACACATCTTGATTTCCTCCTATGCATCACATTTGGACCAAACTATATGTTTTGTGTGAAGTTGGGACCTGTGGTGAAGGGAACACGGAATCACAACACAGAGTTCAGCTCTGCTGTCACTCCTTCATTAAGAGTGATACAGAAGCCATTTTGACAGCGTTTCAACGCAAGGTTCATCTGTTAATGCAAACAGAGAAAAACACAGACAGAAGAGATTTCGCCTCTTAATACACCATACTGTATTAACAAATTACAATATCCTGATATCTATACACTATACAAATATACTATCATGGTCAATGGTTTTTTTGCTCTCTATATAAATAGCTGTTGACAGGACTGGATCAGACACCAAAGTTCATGTTTAATTGTTTTATCGGAGCATTATCTTTGGGTAAAACAAAAGTTTAATAGCCATCTATTCTATAATTTAAATGTTGCAGTGCAAGCATTAATGACTGGAAAGAATACCATGGACATTCATTATTCAGGACATTCATCATCTTTTCAGTATTGGCATCGTAACAAGTTAATAATAAAAGAGCATACCTGCATTGCTGTCTCTCACAGAGAAAAGCAGAGTCGCTCAAATGAGAAACACTTTGATTTGATGCTTGACATTCAGTCTTTGCCTCTACAGGACATTATTGCAGCAAAGAGCAGTAAACACAAAGAAATTGAATAAGAAACTCCAAAGCTGACACAGATGTTGCATGTTCAGTTATTCCATAGTTAAAAGATTCACACACACTTGACCCAGGGGTGTATCTACCTCTTTTTTTTTCTTAAATGATGAAGCACATTGTGACATCTATTCTCAAAAAAAGTTCTATAGGCTGTTATTAACTATCACTTTACCACAACAATCTTTATAGCAACCTGTAGCTTTGTAGTCCTCCAGACAATACAGACAATACAAATCTTTCCCCCAACACTGTCCAATTCTAACTGCACATTACCAATCTAATTCAGGCCATTGCTCTTTTTCTATCATTTTTTTAGATAGTATAAACTACTTTAGCAACTCTTCCAATTCACAGTCCAAAAATATATTAAAATGTTGTGTTTCACTTGTATCGTTATCACTCTTCTCCCCAGTGTTTCTGCTCTGGAACTGACCCTTCCTCTCCTCACTTCTTTTTCCTCTGGTACAATATTTTGAGGAAGTTTCCCCTGTATACTGCTTAGCAATATTTCTCTCCCGAGACTATTGAGCTTTTATACACTAATCTATCTCATGTGAAATTTGGACTTAACAGGAATAAATTTAAGATAAAACATTTTTGTTTGATGTTTTTTTCTTTCTTTCTTCTCTGTGACTGTGAAGTAATGCAAATCATTTTAAAACAGGAAGTTTTGTAAATCTGTAATTTTATTATCTTGAGAAACAGACAAACTGGCAATTAAGTTAAGTTAATAGTTGGGCAACAGTAGCAGTGTCCACAGGGTTCAGGTTCACGGTTCACAGCCGGTTCAAGTACATGGACAGAAAAAGGTGTGTGTATATATATATATATATATATATATATATATATATATATATATATATATATATATATATATATATATATATATATAATGCTATTGAGTACTAAGGGTACCAAAAGTATAAAATGGAAAGTATCAGCTTTAGTATTTCCCCATTTTAACAGCACATATCCTCTGTGGAGCACTTCTGCATATTGTATGTGTGTTTTTAGGGTTTATATTGTGTAATATATGATACTGCACAGCAAAGTTGAATGCAGCTGCATTCCTTAAACATTGCCCTCCTTGCTGTTTGTATTTTATGGTGCTTGATTAAAATGTTGAACTGGTAATAATTTACGTTAACCATTTACTATACAGCTGCATATTGACCACTCATAACTGAACCTAAAAATGGCTTCAAGTAGAGGCTGCAAATCTCTCTCAATCAATATGTCTCAATATACAACTCAGTTGCAAATCAAACTCACTTTGACATCACCCATTGGCTGTAGAAAACCTCTGGACCTGTGTTTGGACTATAGCACAGAGTTGTTGGGGTGACATATCAAAAGTTGTTTGTTTCACATGTTTAGACTCTATTTTCAAGCAGGAAAATAAAATGGCCTGCCTAGTCACAAACCTTGATAGATTACAGAACAACAGCAGTAGAATGTGTTTTTGAAAATGTGACACAATAAATAGATAATAATAGAATCTGATCAGCACTGCTTTATCATCTATTGTACTCTTAAATAGGACCAATATGAATATCATGCTGTGTGAAGAAGACTATCAACTCACCCCATAAACTCTTAGGAAGCTGCGTTTACTGAGGAAATAGATCAAGTGAGACAAGGGTCATTTTCTCACATGATTGAACACAATCTGACTCTGTTGTTGCAGCCATTGAGCGTCTCCCTGCTGGCCATTAGAATGAGTGTTGGCTTCAATTTCACAGACCTGGAACTTCACTAATCTTATGCAGTCAACGCGTTTCACCTTTGAACCGCCCTACACATACAGTATGACATGTAAATATTGCTCTCCGTTCATTTCCTGATTTTACCTCACCATAGAATACTCTTTTAAAAGTAGATTTAATAACATATAAACAAAACAGATCAGATGCAAAACTACAACATACAAATTAAAAGAATATATAAGTAAAATATTTCATTATTTGCAGTGATATGGTGTGGTGTTGTTACTGCTAGCAACTGATTTTAATCTTAAAGTACTGTCAAACCATAAATTAGACTATTCACAACTGTTGTTGTGAACACATTGTTACAAGTTATTACATTTATAGTTTATGTGTGCATGAACGCATACTCAGGCCTACCTATATCAAATAAATAACTCACATCTACAAAAATATCAAACACATAGCGTGTGTCATAATTGTATGTGCACTACATGCACAAAAATGCAAAGCAAGGGTGAAAAATTCCTAACAAGCACCAAATAACTTGGCTATACAGTTATGTTACAAATGACCAGGAATCACACACGGCTGATGTGACTTGAGTACAGTACTAAATAGTCTTTCGTGTTAGCAAAATGACCATCAACCATGTAAAACTATCAACCTCTGCATTTACAGGAGTGCAATACTCTCTTACCATTAATCCATAGGGGTGCTGTTGCATTTATTTGAAGAAACTCAGATAACCAGTCTGCATGTGAGGTTTTATTGAGTGATAACAGTATCGGCAAGTCGATTTCATCTGCATTAATAAGTCTACTAATGAAAAGAAGGCAGCAGTATAATGAGAATTACAGGCTTTGCATATCTGGTGACTTCCTGCTATCATCTCCACGAGGCTGCATATAAATACTGTATGTATATCCTAAGTCACATAATATGGATATGCACAAATTTCATGGCAGTTAAACTGAGAGAAACATCAGCGTCATGGTGACACTAGATGAGAAGTCACTACAGTTACTCGGGTTCATTCTCTGAGAATTGAGAATGTATGTATAAAGGCTTTTAGGATAAGGTCTGATTAAAAATAATGACAGATATGCTTGCAGTTAGTAAAGCTTCCCCTTGTTGTACAAGGACAGATATTCATTTATCTTAGAAGAAACAGAAGAACACAGTGTTTTAGCTTTTTAGACCTCCAAAAATAACCTATTGTCTGGGGCTAGCTTTAATAGGTGGCAGGACTCTCTGTGTCACATTTAGTCTGATCATCAGGTTAGGTTTTATTCTTTGTGAATTGTGGCAATTCTAACGAGGAAACTACAACAAATCTATGAATTAAAATGGCCTTCCATATACCATCCTGCAAAGATATTTTTCTCTGCTCTATGTAGACAGAATATGTTTCAGATACAATGGTGTAAGGACTAAGCTTCTGTCACAGGCTGCAATCATAAACACTCGTCAATTCATTTCACTTGGAAACTGATTGCTTCAGATCTGCAGATTAGTTGAGAAATCAAAGTAGAACTCCAAGATACAATAGATGCTTCTGTGATTATACTGGAAATCTGTGTGTAGAATGTGAACAGGTCATTGCACAACATGCAATTTGAAATATAAACTAACAACTAAAAACACTGCATAATGCAAAATAGAGGTTCAATAACTAAAACATATAGCCTACATTTAAAATATGTTTTAACAGATCAATTTTATTCGATGCACCCTCTCTTCTACACTCAGCTGGATTGGCCAATGACATCATATCCGGTGATAGGTCTGTTTTCAGTGACATGTAAGTTCTGTCCTCTTGGTTTGGTTACTTTTCTCAAGGAGTTCCTCTGAAGAGAAGAAAATAAATAGAAAGACATAATGTGTCATCTGAAATTATCAAGTGCTTCGACAGAGACTTCAAACTAAATGATGATGAGACATACCAAAGCAGCATCACACAGATTATGCAGATGACATTCACAATGAGAGATACAGCAGCAACAATCCAGGGAAGCACTGCACCGTAATGCTGCACAGGACCTACCATAAGAAATGATATAAAGTAGATTATTAATTCTCTAGTAGTGTACATTTTATAGTTACCTATTTCAGGCCAAGGTCCATGTTGCTATTAAAAATAGTTCAAGAAGTTCCCCCCCAGATGCAGACCAAAAGATTCAAATCCAAACAACAAAAGTTCAACAAAAAATAGTAGAACCAGAACTGAGAGAAACTAGGAGCAGGAAAACTGTGAGAAGCACCAGAACAAAGAACTGGGAAACAAACACAGGGAACAGAACTAAGGAACAGACCAAGATAACAACTGAGCGCAGGGACTGGGGGCCACACATACAAGTGAAGACAAGATGACAAGACATAGGTGAAAACTAATCAGGAGAGATGAAACTATAAAGTTAGAAGAGGGAAATCAAATTGGCAGGAACAACAGTGAGGAAGTGAAGTAATGAGACACAAGGAGACAGGAGAATTACAAAATAACAATAAACTTTAAACTAGAAGCCAATGGTAACTGGAAAAAAAGGAAAACAGCTAAATTGCATGTTCTAATAGATTGAACAATTCAACTTCAACTTCAACTTTAATGTATTTGGCGTTAAGCTGCTGTACTTCCTATCAACTGTCACTATAAAAGCTCTGCCAAAGATGTCATGAAAGGCTATTTACGGGTTTGATTATAATGAGGCCATTATCTTACTGATGTCAGTTATTGGTGCTGTTTGTTATAAAAAAGCGCATTTACCTTCCTTTGCCCCTCCTGAAGTTATCATGATGTTGATGTTCTGTTGCATTTCCCTGTTTTCATTGTTGCTGATTAATACTCAACAGCAGTGTTGCTGTGGTCCTTTACAGTTATTGCGGATGGTGCTGTTAATTTGAAAGCGGGGTTTGACACAGTAGAAGATAGAGTACTGCAAGGTTCTCCAACAGTGGCCATTTGATGGTTGGTAACGGAAACCCCTGACTGATGCACACACAAGTCAGGACCCCCGACTGAACCTTACACCCAGAGTCTTTTAGGATCTTTGGAAACACTGTAAAACAACACAAGCAGAATCAGAACAAATTACTGATGGTGTAAAATGTAAATGTACCATTTTTTAGAAGATTAGTACAGTCTACTCACAAGTCACAGTTACATTAGCATATACAGCCACCGTTGTGGTCAAGTATTCTGCTGTACAGATGTACTTTCCAGAATGTTCTACCCCCACATTATGGATGACAAGTGTGGCTGATCCAGTGTTGCTCTGCAGGTAAGTACTAGATTCATTGTGCAGCTTTTTGTTGGAACCAAGTATAGTCCATGTGATACTTCTAGATGGAGGAAAACTTTCAGCACTGCAGGTAAGATTCAGAGCATCTCCCTCCTCGAGAAATCTATTCCCAGTGATTACAGGTTTCTTTCTATCTGTGAAGTAAATTTTAAACAAAATATTTGAAGTGAAGATAAGACCGCAATAAGAAACAGATGAAAGATTTGTCAAATTAAGTAAATAAAAAGGAATGACTTTTAAAGACGTGGTTATTATCTACATTACAATGCTTCACATTTCATAATCTTAGTACTTGGTACGCCCACTTTTTGCTTTAATGACGCATGCACTCAAGCTGGTTTGGACTTTTTGTGATCACCGCCATTTGTCATTCACTGTGAAATGCTGATATTTTAGTCCACCATAAATGTTTGGCCTTACTTCCTTTTCTTAGAAGTAGTTAAGAAACTATTGCTCTTCACATCTACATAATATGCATATTTTAATATGCTTTTCTTAATAATACCACTGGATGGTGCCAAAGTCTGAACACTTTCAAATTTTCACCTGACAGCTTAAATTTATTTTCTAAACATGTGACTACAGTGAGGTTGAGAAACAGCTAGGGAAGACTTTGCAATGTCAGCACTTTTAAAAGTCATTTTAATTCTAAATAAAGCAAGACATACATTTCTTCTGCATGCATTTGAAATTATATTTAAAATGCACTGAAAACTATAAAACTATAAGAACATTGTACTAATGTCTGAGTACAGTTTTACACACTTACATATCACTGTTACATCAACTTTTTCCATCAGGGTGCTGTTCAGATATTTTGCTGTGCAGATGTACCGTCCAGAGTCTTCTGCTGTCACGTTAGAGATGGAATAAGTGACCATTCCAGTTTTTTCTTCCTGCAGGTAGGTTTCCAGTGCTGCTCTGCAGATCAGTAAATGTGTCGCTCTGAGGTTATTTTTTCTTCCATTTTTGAATGTTTTGCCAGAAAATTTAGTCTATGCAACAAGAGATGGAGGGAAATCAACACTGCAGGTCAGATCTGAGTCTCACCCTCCTTCACACTTGTAGTCCCAGCGATTTTACTTCTCCCTTCACATCTATGAGACAAAATGACAGGGATTATATACAGTCTTTGAAAACACTGTAAACACACAGTACAAGGTATGGACTTAATAAATGTTATACATTATGTACTACATTTAGTCACAATTTGAGTAACTACAGAGAAACCTGTGTTGCCTTATATTGAATCAACATTATGTAACTTTTCTAATCATATTACATAATCACATATGTAATTACATTGATGCTAGTATTTCACTGATTTTTGAAGCTCAAGCATTTAAGGAAGAATATGATTTCTGGGCCTTCCCTCTGATGTCCTCTCTCTGACTGCTCAGCACGAACTCCTCTCTGATTTACACAGTTTTCTAATGGACATAATAAAACTGCTGTGAACTTTATAGTTACTGTTACTAGTGTAAACTAGTTTGTTAGGCAAGTCTGGACTGTGAGCAGTGTTGTGGTAACGCTGTAACCTAATTAATTACTTTCCAAAGTAACTATACCTAACACTGACTGTGAGCTCAGAGCACTGGGAATTTTATTGTTTGTACCTACGTTGTTGGACTCATAAGTACATTAGCCTCTTGTCTCTCTGTTGTTTCACTTGCTTGATGTTTGGCTGTTACTGTGCTATTGACTCACTAGTTTTTCAAGTAATATTATCATAACAAATGCACATATACAGCTGTCCATATTTAGGTCAGTGGTATTGCACTTTGAAACTAGGGAGTTAAAACTGCAAAATACCACCTCTACGTAATGTTGCTTTTAACTAGTCTTAAAGTCATAAAAGTAATTAGCGTGGGCTTGTCATGTGATGTTGTCATGTGACGTTTTCTCTGTGCTTAATCTGGTTTCTGATCCCAGTCTAGGAACAAGACATAAGGGAGGAAAGGTTCCTGTGATATTTTGAGAAAAACATATCACTGTATCATTGTATTGTAAGTCCAAAATCTCAAGAGACTTAACCATGTTGATGTTCCTGCACAAGTTCCTTTCACCTCAACATTGAAGGTGCAAAACTTCATCAATTACTCAATTCATTATAGTTAACATCTGTGAGCGGTACAGTAGAACGGTTTTCTAATTCTTGTAAGATAAAATCTAATGATAGGATAACGCTGCGGGTTATACTCACAGGTCACATTCAGAGTCACTGTCTCCTCTGTAATGATGTTGTTTCTGAAGCTGACCTTACAGGTGACATTGGTGCCATGGTGCTCAGCTGAGGGGTCAAATGTCAAAGTTGAGCTGTATCTCTGTGCGACAGAAGTTACAGACTCATTTTTGACAGCAGTGACATTTCCCGTGATGTGAGAGTCTCTCTCTCCTTCTCCTCTCCATGTCCAGGTTATTTTAGGAACAGATCCAGAGCAGAGACCAGGAGCAGTGCAGGTCAGTGTGGTCTGTTTTCCCTCCGTCAGAGGAGGAATCACTGCGGGGTTTCTGGATCAGGACTAAGAGAGAGCAGTCCATTAGTGGTATAATGTGAGCAGTCTGAAGGTCTTATTCACTTAAATTTGGGCTAAAATAATCAGATACTTTGTGAAACAAGAACAAAAAGTCAGAGTTCTGTCAGGAACTACTGCAGTTTCTACTGGCTGACCACACAGAGGTCGCATGTAAACATTACTACATTCCCATTAACACTACACCAAATATGTTTGTGCAGTTCATAAGCACAACAATGAACATCTTCATTATGTATACATGTTGTGTTTCTTCATACCTTTAACAGAGATAGCGTTTTGGAGTGAATGTAACCATCTGCCCACTGCATATACAGCAAAACCATTAACTCTGAGCTGATATGATCCAGAGTCTGACTCCAGCAGTGAGGTCATTGATGATGATGCTGCAGTTCCTCCGATTCACATCAGGTTCCAGCAGTGACACTCGTCCTCTAAACCCAGACTGAACTTTTGCTTTGTTCTTGTTAGTGTGGAGTATCATGTCTGAATCACTACATCTTGATTTCCATGCATCACATTTGGACCAAACTATATGTTTTGGTGTGGAAGTTGGGACCTGTGGTGAAGGAACACGGAATCACAACACAGAGTCCAGCCTCTGCTGTTATCACTCCTTCATTAAGAGTGATACAGAAGCCATTTTTGACAGCGTTCTCCCAACGGTTCATCTGTTAATGCAAACAGTGAGAAAAACACAAAGACAGAAGATATTTCATTTTTGAATACTGCTGACTTGTTGGACTTGTTGTTGATTAAAAAAAAAAAATCAATATTTAACATATTTATTTATCTATAATATCTTTGGTAAACAAACAAGTCAGTTTAATAAATATTTATTCCAGAATGTAGAAGCGGTGAAGAATACTAATGAGCTGGAAAAGCCAAGGTGGAAAACTAAACAGGCCTACTTGGAATTTAGAAGTATGTCAGAAAACATTTATAATAGGATGTTCATCATGGAAAATTATTGCTAGCCTTTTTAATCATATGTTTAATGTTGGCATTGCAGCGAATTAATAAAAAAGAGCATACTTGTGTCAGCATTGCTGCCTCTCACAGAGAAAAGCAGGCTTGTCCAGATGAGAACAAGCATCCTGATTTGTTGATTGAGGCCGTTGGTGTCTCCCTCCAAAGCACAAACACTTTATACAAAACGGATAAAAGATAAACATGAAGTGCAGATAAGATATTCAGAAAATAATGTTAAAGTTGCCTTTTTACCACTTTCTTCCTCTCTTCTCTCCAGAGTGAACTCTGCTGAGTGACTCTTTTTCTTCCCCTTTTGAGCTTCTTCTGTGTGTGTGTGTGTGTGTGTGTGTGTGTGTGTGTGTGTGTGTGTGTGTGTGAAGTGTGTGGTATATTATAAGAAAGAAAGGGGAACTGCTGCATTTTCAGTTAAACATCTTGTAACTAACTTGGAGACACATAACACAATCTATCTCATGCATTCTTTGTGTTTGTTTTTGTATCATTTAATAGAATAACCTTTGGTCATAGGGTAGAGTGACAGGTATGTGGGGGGAGAGAGATTGGGAATGACATGCAGCAAAGGGCCGCAGGGTGGATTCAAATCCTGGGCCGCTGCGGTACAGACTGAGCCTTTGTACATGGGGCGGATGCTCTACCACCTGAGCTAATCGACACCCCAAATTCTGCATTTGTATTTGTTAGTTTTGTTCCTGCTGTGCATCCAATTGAGAAACTCCACTGAAAATTCCATGACTAACCCATAAGTACCTGTACCCAGAAACCACAGTTTCAGCCATTATAAAAATAAAAAGAGGATATAAAAGAGGTACATAAACACATTCAGACTGTGGCTGCATCAATCCCATTTCTCTCCTTTCACTTCTGTTTTTACAGTATGTTTTACAGCTATGCTGTATACAGTGTATGCGCAGCAGTAATTTTAGCCAACATCTAGCGTCAACAACTAACGTGCTGATATTTAGCACGCTAACACTTGTTCAAATCAGTAAACACACAGCACAGTTAAGGCTGATGTCATTAGTCGGTGGATGCATTTGTCATAAAACAAAGTATATTAAAATCTTGACCTGATAATGGCGGCACACAAAAAGTCCACAACTTATTGCAATTCATCCCGAGGGTCACCGATTTTCGATCAATAGTTTTTGAGACATTTCACTCAAAATCCAATCCAAGAGTCACCCTCATGTTAGATGAAGGTTCATTTTCATTCTGGGCAACATGAACAAACATGAACCAAACTTTATTGAAATCTATCTAATAGTTCTAATAGTAGTTGAGATATTTCAATGACCAACCGACTAGCGCACTTTCACCCCTGTGCATGGCTAAAAACTATATTGTAACTGGCAGATTTCAGTGTCATTTCCAACAGACTGATCCTGCTGATCTTCAGGTGCTCAGAGAAAACATAGTAAAGGCATATTTGAACACTGCCAGAGTATGGGTAAATCTTTAAATGAACACAAAACAACACAGCATCTAAACAAGTTAATGAACTTAATTATGTTATGCTGAAAACGGAGGATTGATGTTTTAGATTGACCATGTAAGAATACACTTGAGGAGGACATAGATTTGTTTCTGTTTTTTTTTTCAGTTCAAGAGAACTGAAACCAGAAAGAAAAAGGGCACGACACACAGTTTCATCATGGTGATGTTGCTTTAAATTAATAAGAGACAGCATGAGAAACAGACAGTTCAGTTTGTTTTTTATGAATAATCAACTGTTTGCATTTCATGTTGTTTTTATTTTATTTATGTTTGCGTGGAACTGAAGACAGATGAATTTGCTTGAGGCATGAAAGACTTGTTTAAAATAAAAGAGCAAGCAAACGACACCATTGCAGAAATCCTACTTCCATTAAGTAACAGTGCTAATTTGCAGAGTTTGCAAAACCCTGATCTAAATTACTGTGTCAATCCTATATGTAGAAAACAAAATCTCCATCATGATAATTATGATCACCACAAAGTATAGGACATACAACGGTGCTTTACAACACACTGCGATGAAAGATTAGCTAAGACATATTTGATATTTCTACTTTAAACCAAAATTAAATAAAAAAGCTAAAAAAAAAAATAACCATGAGTTCAAGTTGCGTTCATAGAGAGGAACTGGTTATTGACTTTGTGCATACAGGTAATTTAAGAATGCTAACCAGCATATCTGGAATCCACCATCATTAAGTTGACAGAACAGTGTCTTAATAAAAGGATAATGTGAGTAAGAATAGCCAGTTTACACACACAGGGAACATTTGCATTTTTAACCTGTTTTATCTACGAGTGTGTAAATAATGCTCAAAATCCCTGGTACCTAGGTTTTTGTATTTTGTATTAGTACATTTTGTAGACTTTTTCTGTCAAATTCAACACAAAGTTGGCTCATTTGTCTACATGTTTGATTTTAAGATGACCTGAGGCAGGATAAGACAAGGGGATTCTTCCTAAAGATGTTATGCCAATAATTGAAAGAAGTTTAACTGACTATAACAATGAATGACTTTATAATGTATTATTATCAACACTGATGAGCATCCAGTGAGAAAGATCTCATTTCACACTCAAGACTTGCACAGCATTATGGGTATGTTTTGATGTCAGAAAAAATATTATCCTTATCATCTTTCATAGCTCGGTCTAAGAAAGATGAGGCTTCATCAACATGGTTTATTCAACTGGTATTTTGGCAGAGATTTATTTGTGTTTGTGTGAACAGATTCTGTTGTTATATTGCTGCTTATGAAATGTATACATGGAGTTAGCAGTTAGTGTCAGAGGCCTTTGCTGTATTTTGTACTCCTACTGATTGTAAAACCAATTAGAAACACAGAGACACACTTCTGCCTTGATGAACTTAATCCATCATTTAAAATGAGACTTCCACAGTACGGCATTGTTTCATAACATACATTTATAAAGCCTTAGTCAGAGCAGGTGTATCAAAAGTAATTTCATTCTTCAAGAAGAGATCATTGCACATCTCTTGCTAGATTTTACTTTCCACTTCTATCAACATCAGTACAGTGTAACAATGTCTGTCAAGGAAGAGAAAAACAGTGGACAAGTTGCATATTTGATGTTCAACACATTGATCTTGGAAAGTCAAAGGTAATTGTTTTGCATGATTCATTTAGACAACAAAATGCTTATCATGACTTACATTGTTAATCCAACATACAATACACCATAAATATCAATTTGCTTTTTCACTACAAAAAAACAAACAAAAAAACAAAAAAGACGCAATTGGTTGCATTATGGGAAATGTAGGATTTAGTGGGTTTGGAACTTTGCACATACTGTGGACTAAAAATCAGACCATCTTGGCTTCTACTGCTTTGATTTTGACCATTCTTTTCAAAATTCTGTCTCTTGTGACTTTAATGGAAGTGCACTGCTAAATTGCTGGAGATCCCTTTTAATGGTTAATAGAAAAGATTAACACAGCAGGTATTATACTTTAAATCAACCGCAATCACAGTCAATAACAAGGTTACTCTCTGCATCTAAACATAGCCTCTGATTTGACTACAGTGCACACTACAGTAGAGACTGGTACAGTTTTACTAAGCTCATATTAAGACAGTGTTCAGTCAAAAGTATTTGAATGATGTGTGACAAGTCTGTTTTTACTTCCCACACTGGCTTTTATCCATAATTAAATACATATATGTGTACCTGCTGGCAAACAGTCATGCAGGGTATTTACTGTACATACTGACATCCCTTTACCTATCAATATACATCTTATTAATATATATTATTGACACCATCATTATCAAGTTAGACTATTAGTGTGCTTTGATATTACATCACAGGTTCATCAAATGTCTTTGAATAACACAACGAACTGGCTTGTCAGCATCATTTTTTTTTGGTCATTCAAACATGTGATGGAACTCTGTGAGATGAAAGCATCAACTTATCAAGTGAAGTGATGCTCAAACTTCTCGAAGACCCCAGTGATCAGTGTCCTATGATCTTTCAGCACGATTTGAACACTCACGCATACACACACGCATTGTCTAAAAGAGATAACATTTTGGCCACTCGTTCGCAGGTATGTTGTGCTTTAGGTCTGTATTTTCCAGATCATCCAGAGAGCTAGACAGACATTTTGCATTGGCCACAGTGCAGGACATTGCCAAAAATCTCAACACATTCTACAGTAAACTGGAAAATGCTGAAAGGAAGCTATGACATTTTTCAGAACTGGACAGTGTACCACTACAAAACCTCTTCAATTATTATCAAAAGTAATGGTGACATCTCTTTTTTTTTTCATATATTATGTGAGGCTAAATACAATTAAGTGAAAAGAAGATGCTGAGATGTGTTTCTTCTGGGGATGTAATTAACCAAAGGAAACAGAGGAGAGGTTTGCTCTCAGCTGATAGACACACTTAAATATAAGAGAACAAAAAGCGCAGTTACCCCTTGCCCTGATGCTTCGACAGGCAGCAGACACAGTGACAGTTACAAGTGACTGATGTAGAGCAAATATAACATCAACAACCATAATGAGAGCAACAAAAACATGGTCGCTGGTTAACACTGCATGTTTTAGAGCCTGTGTACTACAAGTGAGGCCAGAAATTTAAATAATTTCTTTTACATTGTCCAGTGGGCCATGCTCTGACCCAAAAGAGTACCAGTTTTCCCAAATGATGGCATCTGAAGAGGGCCATGGAGGAGGGGAGGCATGAGGGGGGGAGAGTACTGGCATCGAGTGATACATTATATGTGACAAATCTGAGGAAATGAAAGACAAGGAGTCATCATATGCAGGGTGAAATCCAGTAGAGGAAGGGGGGTTATTACACAGTTTATGGGGCAGATGTGTCAGGGCTGCCACTGCGTCTCGCATAGCCGAGGGATCAGGGAAGGATCGCGATTCATTTGGCTTTGATTTCCGTGTAGTTGCTGCCGTCATCCCCCCTCCCTGAGGCCCCCTCTCTGGACCTGGCCCCGATAAACTCCAGTGCAGCATAATTCAGCTCTTGCCTCTCCAGTCCTGCCATAGAGCCCACAGGTGGATAATCCCCGTCTTCTCCCTGCAGACAGAAGGATCAATCAGAGGCACAAATCAAATTGGCAAGGTGCCGGTGACACCTCAGATAACAGAAGAGTGTGACAGACACCATAAAGAAAAGATGTTAGTGGTTACTGGTAGACAACTGACGAGGAGATTGAGATGTTTCCTATTAGTCTGGCAGTTCGTGTTAGTAATGAGGCATCCATGCAGAAGGCAGTTTCGGAAAAACAAACAGCAGTGTACAGGACACAGAAGCTGATATGCGAGGAGATGCATCTGTCACTGAGGCTTGTGGTTTTTAATGGGGATTTGTTTAGGAACCTTACCGTAGTCTCCTCTAGAATGGAGTTAAACTTTGAGCCCAACAGCTCTGTCTTAAGCTGTGCAAGAGTTAGGGGAGAGAAAAACAGACAGAAAAACGCAGAGAAGCGATGAAAGCAAGAGAAAACAGTGTTTGGAAAGGTCATGGTTGGAGCTACTGGACTGCTAGTGGGAGAGATTTCTTCTATCACCCTCATTTTCAGAGGTCAAAATGGGGTCTCATATTTTACAAGTTGTTGCATTACACAAAACTATAACCCCAAACAATTTGAGAATGGTCATCCAACCCATCCTCCATCATAATCATAATCATTGACATCAGCATGTCTCACCACTTTCTTCCTCAGATTATGTTTGTCCTTCTTGACTGCGCTGTAGTACAAAGCTGGGTTCTCCAGGACCACGTCCTGCCTAGGGTTGCCATTCTCTCTGGGGGACGGAGTCACATAATCAGACTCGGTCTCGACTGGCACTAACGCAGGGTGACACGCCAAGCCTGGGCATCCATTTTAAAACAACAAGCTCTGTAAGGTTATGCTGGAGGTCAACTGTGGCTGTGAGTGACGTGGTTATTTTATGGGTTTAGTCGCTGAGCTCACACCCACTTCAGGGGTGATTTGCCAGAGAAAGCTTGCAAATTTGGGAGGTCCAAATAGGCCTTGAGGCTAAAATAAAACACCTTGGTTAAGAGGGCTACCTGGGTTGTATTTAGCGTAGCGGGTCAAGGATACAGAAGCAGGGTCAGAGCAGGGAATTGAGCCTGCAAAATATAAGGTTAGTCCAGCTTTCTAACCCACTCCACAAGGCAGCCAATGTGGATCTCCAAGGATTTCAACAGGGACTTGTCCTGGCAAATGAACTGAAATTGCTCTGGAGAAATGATTCTCATGTCCACATCAATCCCACATTCACTCATATACATATGTGCATCAGTGTGTTTTATAATGGATGACAAGGCTTAAGTGTTTCCTTGGATTTCAGAAAATGCTTAGTGAGGAAAATAACTACTTCTGCCCCGCATTGGCCTCTCCATTAGTTTGTCATTTTATACTCACTTCTTGTTGTTGTGGCCGACGTATCTCACTGCTGCAATGATGAAGGCTATGACTGCCACTCCTCCGATGGTGCCAACTATAACTGCCATCATGTATTTTTCTGAAAACAAAGGTGGTTAAAATTTAATATGAGGGCATGTGACTTAATTATTAGTCAGCCTATTGATAGAAAGACAAATGAGCATAGAAAAGAGGAATAAGCCATCTTAAATCTCCATTATGTAGACTACCACAAAGGAAGGAATGATCACCAAGATGTACTTTTTTGAAGATATGGGAATGTAAAGGATAGGGTGCAATTCATATTTTTCTTATTGCCATGATCTTTGAATCCCTCGAAAAGGCCTGTGTTTGAAAACATTTAACTGTACTCACTCTCCTGCTGTAGCTCCAGGTGTACACTCTCTCTTCCGTACATGTTGGAGATGCTGCAGTGGACGTTGACGGCAGGGCCGTTGTCGACCCGCTCTCCTTTCTCCCGTAGCTTGATCATGCCTGTGGAGGTGTGTCCGTCTGTGTGCGTGTAGAAATTGTATCGGCCATCTGTTTCGTTGATGGTGACGTTCAAGTCGGGCAGGTAGAACTCAATGGTGGGTTCAGGGTTTCCTGTGGCCATGCAAACACACTGGACACCCTCCCTCACCACAGTGCACTTTGACTCCTCCAAAAGGACTGGGGCATCTGTTGAGGGAGGCAGCAGAGTTAAGAGCAACAATAACAGATATAGGATGTTTTTCTTAACAGTTACGCTTCATATTTTGATCTGGACAGGTGTGATTCTTATAATGGAAGTGCTTGAAATTGTGCAAGTGCAATTTATATCAGCCCAATATTGTATTTCAAAAGGTTGCAGGACAGTGAAGCACTCACACTCCACAGTGATGTTAAGGGAGCTACTGGCTCTTCCGTGCTCATTCTCGGCTAGGCAGCGGTACTGTCCATCTCCCTGCGGTGTGATCTCTACAATCTCCAGCACCGACAGCTCATCAGCAGTGATGGTTCCCACAAGCTCCCCATCCTTAAGCCAGGTGAGGGTTGGGGCCGGGCTGCCCTGGGTGCTACAGTGCAAGGCCAATGAAGTTCCCTCTTGTACGGTCATAGACTCATTCACCGTGGGCTCACGGGGAGGGTCTGCAACAAAATGTAGAGAAATTCACTTTAGAGTTGGAAAATCATTCAACAAGTTGTGCTATCTGGCAAACATAAGTCCAATATTCACTTGTTTACGACGTCACTCTTTAATGACTAAATGCAAGTGCACAGTTGTTTTTTTTAGACCTTGTTCAGTGAAAACAGCTACCTGCTACAGGCAAAAGCAACACTATGAGAGTAGTGAGGGTGAACCAAAACAATAAAGCTAAAAGCCAGCTAAACAATGAGCTCAAACTCCTTATAAAGCATTAACATTATCTTTTGATACATTGTTTTTATAAAAACATATTAATTATCCCTCTTACAGAAAGAGTGGTGTTCTCTGTCTTGGTATAAAATAATGTTTAAATAAATGTTCAGTGGTTACTTTGGGCAGAGATTTCTGGCTACCAAAAACACACTCAAACTCCAACCTACTCAGATTTTTAACTGTTCAAAATGAGGGTCATAGCACTCCTGAGCTTTTTCCCAGATTCATACTGATCAGCAGGTTTTGAATATGTAGTGTTCTGTTGTCTCACAATGAAATGCAATATGAAGCTCACTGCAGCAAAAAGTTAAAGAAAAAATGTGGTCATAAGCTTCAGGGCGATCTAAGAAAAACAACAAAAAGTAACGTATCAAATCTTTAGATCCTTGTTTTGTTTCTTGTGGTAAAGTTTAATTGGCAGTGGCATTCTAAGGTCACATTTTGATTGTTTCCTGTATCACTCTGTGTTTGTACAAAGCGAAAAAGTAAACTGATTTATGATGCTATTAGTCTGTTGTATGGATTTGGGACACAGCTCTGTTCTTTTCACAATATTGCCCAATAGACTTTATTGTTCTGCTATTGCCGTCTCGTAGAAGCTCGACAGTGCATATTGATTTATTGGTAAAGAATAGTTTGGAAAATACTGAGCATACACATCAACAGCAGCTAGAGGAGTAATTTGAGAGGTTTCTATAAATGTTTTGAGGCTTTTTTTTATTTGTTCTCTGTTGAAATCCTGCTGTGAATCCAGACCAACAACAAGAAAAGAAGAAGAATTTAAGTAAACTGTCCTATACAAACTTATTTTAAATTATAAAATAAATTGTTGTGTCCCAGTTCCCTACAACATACTAATTGTTTACAGTATGTCCAGTATGTGTTGGAGCTGGGACACAGCTACTATCTCAGGGACTTACACTTGACAGCTAGGTACAGTGAAGTGTTCATGATGCCGTAGCCATTGTCCCCGATGCAGGTGTAGATTCCCTCCCGTGCAGGTGTCACATCGTCCAGAGAAAGGGAGACGTTGGACGCTGTTTCCGATATAAGCTCCTGGTCTCCAAACATCCAGGAGATCCTGGGTGCAGGGTTACTGTCCACCTCGCAGTGCAGCATCACAGAGCTGCCCTCCATCACCTCTGAAGACACGTTTACCCAAACAGAGCGTGGGGCATCTGGGAGGGAAAATAAGACAAGGAAGAAAATTTAATGTCACAGAATTCATGAATCAACATTGAATCATGCATACTAGTCACACACACATCCAAATACTGCAAAAAAATTGCGGCAGAACATAACAGAACAGAGCATTTCTTACATGGTTCACTCAATTTGGATGTGCACACCCACAAATGAAAGCTCAAACTTAACCTGAGCAGATTACTACATGGTGTAATGTCCACATATGAAGGAAACATACAGCATCAGTGTTAGTAGCATCGCTATACATTAAGTCCTGCCATTAGTTATGTTTAATCCATACTGTAAATTTCTTGTTTGCATCATGATTTCCTGGATGCAGGGGGATATTATTCTGAAAAGCTGATTCTGCTCTTCATAGCCTACATAGAGTTGCTGCCAACTCAAAGCTAGCTTTAGTGTTCCATACACTAATGCCTTTTGTATAACTCTGAGATGACAGATGGAGGTGAAAAAGCATCATTATTGCTTATTTGCTTTATAGTGTGAGGTGCATTATAACTTACACTTGACGTCTAGAGAGATGAGCCTCTCATAGACCAGTGTGGTGTTGGGGTAGTAGACCCTGCAGCCTAGGAGCTGCCCATTGTGCATGGGTCTGGGCGTGAAGGTCATGGTGCTGGACAGTACTGCTGTGTTGCTCTCCTCCAGGTAGTCAGAGCTGAACTCCGGGTTGGGCAGGTAGTCGGTGTACATCCATTGGATCTCTGGAGTCATGTCGGGGCAGTTGTCTGGAGCGTAGCATGTCAGCTCCAGATTTTCATCACTCACAATCTCCTCTGGGACGTCAATGTTGGGTTGATCTGGTGGACAGGAATACAGAGACATTACTACATTTCTTCAGCTCAGAGTTAAGCTGAACTAGATCAATGATCAGAACAGAACAGTAATCTTGAGGAATATTTCTAGTTTATTGGTTAGTGTTTAATGTATTTAATTTTCCACTCTGAACAGTGACATACCCAGAACTTTGAGCTCAGCGAAGTCTGGGAATGTATACATGTTGGCTCCACCAAGGTCAGCACGAAAGTAGTATCTCCCTGAGTGTTCTGTGCCGATGTTGTTGATGAGCAGAGTGCAGTTTCTCTGGTGCAGATCACCCAAGAGCTTGGTCCGGCCCTTGTAGCTCTCGTGCACGACGTCTGTACGTGTTTTGAAGACAACAGGAGGAAAGAGCTGGGGATACGGCTGGCCAAAGTACCAGATACCGTGAATGCCACGGTACGGCCTGATGCCAGACGGATACATGAAGGTGCACGGGATGACCACACAGGAGTTTGTCATGGCCGAGATGTCCCGAGGTACCCAAACATTCCACTGGCAACTGGCATCTGAGATAAGAGGATGAGTGAAATATAAACACAGAAATGTAAGAATGCAAGAATATGTCTACTCTGTCTACAATCAGACAACAAAGAGGTACTGGAATTTATTACCTTTAATGATCAACAGCAGTGGCAAGAGCAGCTCCAAACACCACATGGTCTCTGCTCAACGCTGGACCATAGACCTCTTGAACACATAACATCCGCCATCAACGTCAGTTACAGCACATGCATCATCAAGGAAAAAAAAACAAACTGAAATGTCTTGTTTACAGCATTGGCTCCGCTACGTGACTCAGACACTGCATCTACCTCTAAGGATCACAGAAACTTGTCAAGAGATTTAACAGTTTCATTTTTTCCTAGTTGCTTTACTGAATCACTGATCCCTCAAATTGGAGTTAGATAATTTGGATGGGAACAGTAATATACGTATGTTTCAGAAGTCCTCTGCAAAATTAAACATTTTTTGCAGTTGCTACCAGCAATTCTAAGATCATATTTCCCAACCTCAAGTAGTTCAAACAAAATTTTGAAGGGCGACTTCTGTGTTTTTTTTAAAGCCCGTTTGCTATTTCAGTGAAGAAAGAAGAAAAGGAAAATCATTTGACAGTGTCTCGTAGTATCCTTTTTGTGGTTTTACCTTGAAATGCTGATGGTTAGAAACAGACAGAAGCTCTGCAGCTTGTCAGCAGCTCCACTAGAGGGTGCTTGCTCACACCCAGACAGCTTGACAGCCTTCTTCTCTGTAAAAAAAAAAAAAAAAAAGTGACATCAGCATCATCAGGCGATGACATCACTCACAGTCCCCCCACTCACAGAGCCGTAGTAAGTCATACAAACTCAGCGTCAGTCAGCACCTGTTTGCAGCCCCTCAGTAGAGTCACTCATTATGGTCGCCATACGTAAGCTCACCCAATGAATGACGCTCACTGTTGGCTGAACTCTGACACAATGCCAAACTCCAGGCGCCACACATCATGTCATCAGTCGATTACTGATACAATCTGTGCTGTACTAGAAATAAATTAAGAGTGAAGGAGGGACTGAACTGATAACCACTGTGATGACAACATGTAAACAAATGGCACGAAATATATTAAGAAAAGTAGAAAAGAAGCAAAATAGCTCCAGAAAATGCACATATATAATTTAGTACAACAACATAACATTCCATTTTGTTCCAAAATCTGATTATAGATTACATTGATCTATATTGATGTTGTCATTATATAAACACACAACATTCCTTTTTGTGTCTCGGTTGTATACTTTCTTTATAGTCTAGCATATCAGTTCTCAGTTTTGGATCCAAATAGATTAGTATAAAATTGAATTTTAATCTTAGCTGTCAAGCTAGTATCAACATTATTTCAATTGTCGTTGAACATATGCTCAGCAGAACCTTAAATACAACACTTTTTGCTCCAATCCAAGGCACACCTGTGTCATAGTCATACTGTTAAATCAGTATCCTGATATGCCATACCTGCCAGGTGGACGGATTAAAGGAGAAGTACTCACTAACACTGATTTTAACAAATTTGTTAACAGAATTTGAGACGTAAACGTTCTGTGTGCACAGAAGGAGTCTCAGATCTTTTACTTCAACTTGTAAAAAATGGGAGCAAAAACAAAAGTGCATTTAACAAGACGTTTGTCTCTGTTTAAATAAAGTCATTTTATGTCAAAGGGCTATGATATATTTGTCCTCACAGCCACATGTAATAGCTGTAAGGATGAGTGGGTAGGAGACTGCTGTGGGAGGAGAAGGGTAAGGTTAACTGATTCTTGACCTCTTGCATCTTAAAATCTTAGCTTCAACGGGTAGTACAAACTGCTGACATGCTTGCCTCTATTTAATCTCTATTTATTAAGACGTTAAAATGTTTTAATAACTTCCAGACATAACACAGGTTTCAGAATAATCTTTAGCAGTCAAGTCAAACTACTGCGCTCCTTCTGACTGATAACTAACTTGTTTCCACATATGAATGACACCTGCCGACTAAATGCATCATCACTCATCATCACTCAACTGTCACTTGGCACTGACGTATTTAGATATTTCACATGATGATTTTTGTTATGATGTGTCCTAAAACATATGCAGGCTAGGAAACTGCACTCTTTTTCCTCTAACAGGTTTTTGCATTTTACTAAATGATATATATATATAGAGAGAGAGACCAAATATAGACTATTATCAAGATGACTGTTACTTGCAGTAAATGTAGAATTAATACATGCAGAAGTAGAAGCAGAGGATTTAGCCTCATGCTGCAGCAGCCGGTGTGTGCAGATGGCAGGCCTAAGAGTGGATTGTGTTTTAAAGCTTCGTGATTAACACATCACAACATCCCCCGGAGAATCTGACCAATATTAGCCTCGGTGACGGAGAGAAGTGAAAAATGATGTTGTTCGATATTGAAAGGGCACCATGAACATGCTGCTCCTCATAAATTCATAGATATCTGAACATTTGAAGGAAATTTACTTGGCCAATCTTCTTAAAGCGTTAAATAACAAAGTTTTTGGCCACTTGCAAACAAAGTGTGAGCACAAAACTGTATATATATCATCAACTTTCAAGTTGATGGCAAACATAAACACATCAAGCAGTTACAGAGCAGCTTCATCATTCATTTGCAGTCATGTTTCCAGCCACCTGATTCTCTTTTAGCTTAGGATCTCTACCAATTCCTGAAGGAAATACCTAGATCTTTAGCTGCCAAATGTTCTATGTGCACCAGGTAGATGTTAACTCTCTGTCGATGAGCAGCTAGTGTAAGTGGGGTTTAGAGAGGTGACAAACGGTGACAAAAACAGTCATGCTGCAGGCCAGGCAGCTAGACAATGAGCTGAAACTGATTATAAAGGTGCACAAAGCAGAGAGGAGCTGCAGATTCAGGTAATGATTACTATGAGCGACCCCTTTCACATGGTCACTGATATATTATCATGATAAAAATATTGATTATAGCCGCAGATGTCAGATTGAAAGTGGTCACATTTCAAGATGGCCCATAATGCCACACTGTTGTCTGTGACAATCATAACTTTTCTCCAATGTTGTGTCAAGCTTCAACATCTGCACTATAACAAAAGGCCAAGAGCTGGGCAAGTGTGTTCAGGAAGAGAGGCCGTCCATGAGCAACAGCAGGAGAGAATAGAGCCGGGCAGCCAGGCAGGGCCACTGACACCACCAGCAATCCCAACAACAACGGCCTCATTGATGGAGCAGACAAACGGCACAGAGCACACAGCATACGTGTGCACACTTAAGCACACACGCGACACACACACACAAAACACTTGCCTCATACCAGCCTCAGCACCAGGCTCCTGCTCCCTCTCAGTCTTGACCTCTGCTTCTTCTTCTTCTTCTGTGGGTTTTGTTCTCCCTGAGTTGTTCGTCTGAATCCTAGATGTCAGATTCTATGGAGAAGGACAGAAAAGGCAGATAAAGAGAGATGTGAGAGGGAGACAAGGGGAAGGGGAAGAGAGGGAGTCTGTGTGAGCACTGGTTTACATGTGTTGTGGGCAGCTCTAAATATGCATTCAGGCATTTCTGGAGCCGTTCTTTGGCCCACTCAGAATTCCTTTCCTCTGTTCCACCATTTCCCTAAGCTGTCCGATAGGTCTCAGTGCCTTGAACTCTGGGCCTTGATCATGCTTCCCTCTAAGGTCAAAGCAAAACGTGTTGACATTAGCTGAACTTTTTCATGCTGGTGTTGTGTTGTCCATGACACAAGGGAAAATGTTGCACGGTGGAGAAATTATTCAGTGACTCAATACCACTTTGAGTAAGGCTGTGTTAGAGCAACATATGGAGAGTAGGAGGAACACAGAATTTGCGAGATGAATATGGTTATGTAAATTACAGATTTACATTTGTTTAATACAGATTTTAATCTTAGAAATGTTTGTTTGTTTAAAGTCACCACCTTGAAGAGTCTACATCAGACAAAGTCCACATAGTGTTTGAATTTGAAGCCATGTATGGATGATTTTAAATTTAAAAAATTACAAAAAGGCTTCAAGGCATGATCATTGATCCTTCTAGCTGTATGCAGATTTAATATTTTCCGTGCTGAGGAATGTTTGTAGGCGGGGAGCACAAGCATGAACAAGCACTAGTTAACATATAAAAGTAACAAAGGCAACTTGTCTGTCCAAGTGGCACTTTTTTTCCACACTCTCATTGTTACATGTAGGGTGAGTCACTGTGTCCAAAAGCTGTTAGGCCAACAGCCAAGTGATGGCATTGAGTGAGCCATGGATAACCTCAAGGGAATCCCTCTGTAAACAGTCTGGAGAGGAGCTGAAGAAGAGAATGCTGCATTGACGTTCTCGGGCCGTGTACAAACGAATACGCGGCATGCCATACCCCCCCTACACACACATGCAGCATAAGGCATGCCAGCACACTCTTCAGTGTGGGGTGTGCAGCTATGTGACCTTCCTCTGCATCCCCTCTGTGCTACTTGTATGCTCACCCTGCTCCATTGTCCTGCTGGGGCTATAGTCATTGTACATGCAGCATGTATGTGTCCATTAAATGTGAAGGGGGGTGGACGGATGAGCGTCCAGTTGAACAGAATTATGTCATGTTTGTTTTTGTGGTCTTTTATCGCAAAGAAAGAAGTGAAAAGGAGAAAAGAAATGACAAGAAATAGCATGAATTAGCATGCTGAAAAAGTGTAATGAGCTCAAAGACAAACCCTGGCTCAGATCAGACTTGAGGAGATGTAATCTAAAAGCACATCAGCGCATATTTATCTTCATCTGGTCTTTTGCTGCTGTGTGCAGAACCTCCTCTTCTAATATCTAAGGTAATCAAACCCCAACATAATTACTTATTCTACATCACGCTTCAGGGATACAGATGCTATCTGAACAATCATCTCTGCTAAATCAGGCCACGACACCTTTTATGAGTCATTTTTCATTATTGAAATTGCTCACACAAACCAAAAGGCTCTCACAAACAATCACTGTGCCAAGAAGAACATTTTCATTGTGAATATCATCTGCGGCCCGTGTACAAGAGCTCCGCCGTGTCTCTTGGACAGGGGGCAAAAAGAATAGGAACCTTGTATGCACAACACTGCCCATTGTGCAAGGGAGAAACTGGAGGAATTTTTCCGGAACAGGCCCGCTCACAGCTTGCGCTTTGCTGTTTGCCTGTGACGCGCGCTGGTCCACCACAAGCTAAGGCCCCCACTAAAATACTCAGAGGAGCAGATGGTCTTAAAACATGACTGCTCCCCCTCCCACACATGGAGTGCTGAGCTGTGATGAGCACAGCACACCGCACACACACTCATGCACACAAGATACAAACATAAACATGGAGATATGCCAATATCCAGTCACACAGTCTGTCCAAGGTTCTGCAGAGAGTGCTGGCATAAATAAAAGATTTAGACTGGACTGGACAAACAAAATAAAACCATCACTGGTTCCCTCTTACAGTAGATACTTCGAAGTGTATGTGCATAAAGTAACTATTTTTATTTTTCATGCTCATGGGTGCTTGTCTCACTCCATGCCTACAAGTTTGTACTGATGCTACGCATATTTATACATTTCCCATTTGACAATTTCTTCTGTCTGAAGACCCACAGAGGATTTCACCGAGAGCACACGAGAGTAAGCCTCAGCTGGCAGATAACCAACTTAACATGAGACCAGGAGCACCAATAGATTTCCATCTTTTCTACCTGGCAAACCCGTTGACTCTGGCAATCCCCAGCCCAGTGGGCAGATGGTGAGCCACAGGCCTCCTCTCTCATTACAGTGCTCTCCCTTCCGCTCTGAACAAAAGGGGGCGACAAACAGAGCCGTCACCTGTTCAGCCACACACAAATAACGTGTGGCCCCGTCCCAATGCTCCTGTCCAGAAACACTACACTTGACTCAATGTCCCAAAACGGGAATAAGTATATATCTGCCAGCCTTTGCCCTTCCATCAACACTGCTCTGATTTTGGATGTCCTGATGGGAGTCATTGGCATTCTTGAAGGAATGATGCAAGTCAAGATTCATCTACTGTTACATGATAAAAGCTTTAAAAATGCCCTGAATCTTACTTTGAAAGTCTAATTGGATGGAGAATCTTGCTACTACTGGTTCTAAAAACATCAATGTTACATTAATTGAAAAATAGAAGCTGTTATTAAAGGTCAAAATCTGAAACTCAAATGTGTCACCACCGATGTGATTTAGCCTAACCTGCAGGGATTATGCTTTTTCGCCAGTCATCTAGTTTAAAATTCTCCAATTAGGCTATAATTAAGAATTTACATTCACAAAGAAATGACACTGCACCACCAACACCACTCAGATTTTGATGAAACTTGTTTCCCTTTTTAAAATTGCAACACTTTTCCTGAAAACCTATTTGCTTCTGACAGAGTCATTAAAGAAAACATATCTTACACGCGTTTGAATAATGCAAACCATGGTTAAATGACTTGTAAAACTGTTTGGGTTTGCTGTGTAATCAGAGGCTCTTCTACCTGGCATCCGATATCTGTTTGGATGTGGTAATACCCTCTGGCAATTACCGGAATGGCTCAGCGCTAATGGCACAGGCAGCAAAATCTGTCCAGTAATAATTGGCAGGGCTTTTAGCAACCCCTGCTAACACTGAACAACACACAGAGAAAATACACTCGCTCACTCATGGGTGCACGCCTACACATCATCACAAACACATTCAGTCATGCACGCATTCATTAAGGGACACACACACACACACACACTAACATACACTTACTCTTTTACCTAACTGAGTCTAACTCATGACTCATCCAACTCTCAATCTTTTCACTTGATCACTCCTAACATCATCTCTGAACGCTCACACAAACAAGTACACATTCACCCTGACTGTAGGTGTTTCACAAAAATAACAAAAATAGATGGATATAGAACCTGATTTGAAGTTATTGGTTCTCATCGTTGGTTTCCAAATAGTATTATTCCTTCATTTATCCTCCCTTATATGCAAAAATCTACATCCGCTTGCCTCTTTCTTCCTAAAAAATCTGTAATCACAAAAGAAAAAATAACAAGTCAGAAAATAAAGTCCTGCTGCTCACCTGTGTAGGTGATCCTAACAAACCTCCAAGCGTTCAGCAGCTCCTGTATGAGCAGTTCCAGCAGCCTTCCCTCTGACACTCACATGCAAAGCGTCACACCAGCCCGTTGCCAGCAAGACCTCTCGCCACTCTCTGTACCAAGCCCCAACGGTGGAGAATAAACTGCCCTCCCCAACACCACCACCGCCACCACTATCATCACCATCACCCCTCCCATATGAAAATCAGTCCTTCAGTGTAGCAGCATTGTTCTAAGGCTTCACCCCGAGCCCCAGCCATTCATAAATACACCAGGGGCCACAAAGGGCCACACTGTTCCCCCTCATCCCAACAAATATGGGTGAGGCTTTGAGCTCTGAGGCCTTTCAATCCAACACGGCCAGTTGGTTTACGCTGGAAGGAACTGAGCATATTTGCTCATTTTGGATTGATGGAGAGCACATCAACATTTTTTTTTTTTTTTTTTTTTTAAAGTTTAGGATGGAGTGATGCACATGATGAGGAAGGATAGGGCGAATATGAGGGAAAATAGTAATGAAGCCTAAATTTGGATTTCTTTTAATCATATCTGTAAAAAACCCCAGTCAACACTTGAGAGGCAAGAACCGGAACAATGTATTTGCATGTTTCACTTCAGTGACTACATATCTGCTTTTCAGGGAGTTGTGGGTAATATTTTTAGGTGTGTTTTCCCACCTCCCACAGCTTTGCAATCAGTTTCACTATTAAACTAAAAAGTAATAGGTACTGCAATAAAAAATGTATAAATTGATCTTGAAATTCATGTCTGCATTACATGGCAATTATATAAGTTTGACAAGAAAAAACTAAATAACACTGTGCTATGGCAGTAATACACAGTAAAGTATATGGTATGTAGTAAATGGGCTAAAACATGCCTAAACTCTGTTATGTACACACAGAGTTCAAAGAGGTAAGAGTTCAATGTCACACCTCAGTACAACAATAATATTATTAAAATTTCATCAAGGATCCAAGATAACACTTATACAACAGACTTAATAATATCACAAGGTATGGTTGCATTGGTTATATCATGCTTGTCCATGTCTTGGCACATCTGTATTATCGGCTGAGATTCAGAAAAAATGTAAGTTTCCCTGTCGTATTTGCACCATAGATGCTGACAAGAACAGTGTTATTATTTAGTCAAAGGTCCAGTGTGTAGGATTTAATGGCATCTAGTGGTGAGGTTGCAGAATGCAACCAATGAAATACCCCACACCTCACAGAAGGGGAGGAAGAGAAGAAGCCCAAGGGGAAAGTTGTAAAGCGGAGGACCTGCTCCCTCTGTAGATATGAAATGCAACAGTGATTATAGACTACTGAAAACTAATTATGCATATTATATTCCATTTTGTTCGCATGTTCTCCACATATATGTGTGGGATCTCTCCGGCTTCTTCCTACAGTCCAAAGACATGCACTTAAATAGGTTAATTGGTGGCTCTAAATTGCACGTAGGTGTGAATGTGAGTGTGAATGGTTGATTGTCTCTATGTGCCCTGTGATGAGCTGGCGACTTGTCCAGGCTGTACCCCACCTCTCGCCCAAAGTCAGCTGGGATAGGCTCCAGCACCATCGTGACCCTGATGAGAATAAGCGGTTACAGATAATGGATGGATGGATGGATGGATGGATATTCCATTTCTGTCTTGTTCTGTCAATAGATTCTCCTAAATCCACACATCCACACTTTAAGTTGGAAGCTCAAAAGTACATTTCTGGACTAGACTAAAATAATTGTTTTATCTTGATGATACTTTTGACGTTTTCACTAATATTACTAGAGTTTATGACATCTTACAATGAAGCTGTGGCAGGCAAGAAATATCTTCACTGCCTCTCTGATCAAAGACACCACAGACTCCCTCATGTCCTTGAACCACACAGTGAACTGAGGTCACTCTGAAGCTGCATTTAAACACAGTTTCCTTTTCTACAGTCTGTGAAATAGGTCCACTTTGCAACTTTTCAGCCTGCCTATTATTCAACACGTAGTCAACATGCAACAGTAATCTAAAGGCAATCTGGGTAACTTAATTTAAAAGGTATATTGGTATATACCTAAAGGTATACTGTTGTTTTCAGGCAATTGTACATCACATTCGGAAATATATATATATATATATATCAACCTGCCAACTCATCCATCCCCCAACTAGCATTTGTAAATACACATTATTAAGCCTAAAAGAGTGTTCACATAGTAGCATGGTGCTGTGACCATGTCATGAAACCCCAAGACTGGCTAACACACCCCCTCCCTCCTCCTGACACAGGAGCCATTGTCTTCCAAGGCCTTCTGGGACAGAACAGCTCAGCTCGAGCCTGACACCGCACAACACTGGGAAGTCGATGTGCACAGATAATTGTCTTTTAATCACAACAATCCTCTTTTCTCTGGCCTCGCTCGATTGTTTCTGTGTCTTGTTCGACCTTTTTCTTGTAACTCTTGTGGCTTTTAGCAAGTTCGACCACGCACATCAAGCTTGCGAGTTAAAGCTTTTGTGCTTGAAGCGTGGCTGAAACTAAGAATAATGGGCCCCATATAAGCAGGGCCTTTAGGGCAAAACTGCTGATTAAATCTTTTAAAATGATTAAATCTATTAAAACATCTATGTCTACAACTCAAACACACGTCAAACATTAATTCACTAATTAGTTATCAAGCTCATCGCTGATCACGCTTTTGTTGTAGGATACACGGTTGCGCATTGTCTCAACACAACACTTTTAACATACATACCATAAAAACAACGTTTTGTTCCAACACAAAATATACACTATGTGTATGTTTTCCTGTCAAGCGACCTCTTGTGGCTGTGCAAATAACAACTGCGGAGCATGACACTGTTGTTAAGGGGTCACTGTGCTTCACAGAAAGTGCTTTTAAGATGATCAAATAGTGTTCAAAACAACCCTTGGACACCTTTATGCCATCGTAAATAGAAAGGAGATGTGTCAGACAATTTTTGTACTTCCCCATTTGAGCAGTTATTCCATCTCCCATCTCTCTCCGATGACAGGCTTTACACCTTGCTTCTGAGTCTGCCTTTAACATGAGAGAAGGTGCTTATTATCCTGTCTCCCACTGACAGTCAATTTGGTTTTAAACCAAAATCTTATGCTCTTTAATAAATTGAATAAATGCTCCTAACATTAAAGCTAAGAACATCTTTAAAGGCCCATGGTAAACCAACATGGGCGATTAGAATTGTTTTGGCCGATTAGACCTCTTCTCAGACCTGTGTGGGTGCGTACAGATCAGGCTTTATTGGCAGCTCCCTCCTCTCTCTAAGATTTGTTGCACCTCTTAGACCTATATCATTCTTATTAGTAGTCCTGTGACAACACATAATGCCAGCATAGCTCTGTCTACCTTCAACCTGAGCTGTGTACTCAAAAATAACAATTTAAAAGTGCAAGGCCTTTAAAGCCTTGAAATGAAAAATCTCAAAAATGTGCTGTCAAGGAGCTCAACACAGGGCTGTTCAGTTTAAAAGGTTGAGATATGTTTACTTATCTTAACCAAATCCTATTTCAAACACAAAACAACTGGATAAAACCCTTTTCTCTTGCAATAGTTGGCAACAATTCTTGTTGCTGTACTCCAGCATCCACGTAGTGTTAAAACACACATACACGCACATGCTTTTACAGTATTATGGTGTAGACATAGAAGGTGGTGCGAGGGAGAGTGGGCATGTGGGAGGGTGAGGGGGTTGTTAGGATTGTGCTGGACAGAGACGGGTGACAGAACAACACACTGAGAATGGATCCATTGTCGCTCTGTCCACTTTACTGGATAGAAGCAGTGGATGGCTGCCATTTGCAAAATGGCAAGAAATAATTGCATTTCATGGTTTTATCGCTCTACCTAAATCATATTACAATTTGGACAGTTATTAGATATGCAGAAATAGATGGACACAAATTACTAACAGCAAGCCTAAAACCTACTTTAGTTTAAAATACAACGTGCATACCACTCAGAAAACTATAGGATGACTGGTCAACACTCAAACATTAAACTCATTTATTTACTATCGAATGAAAATTATATTGTACTTACTTATTATGTTCATCACGTTGTATATACCACTACACTTTTCAATGAGGGATTGTCAACACAATCAAGGACTTTATATCCACAGACTTGACAGGCTGCTGTCCCTGTGTTGTCTGGGATTTTTATTCCCAAAGGTGCAACTAATCCAAAATTTGTCCTATTTGGCCTCAGTTCCCATATTGTGCTCCAAATGTCATTGTGTGGCTTTGATTTTTTTGATATTAACATTTTCTCTCCCTTTTTTCCATCAAAGCGGTTGAGATTATTGTCATTTTTTAGAAATTCAACACTCTTCTCCAAACATACCATTATTTGTCTTACAAAGTTGTTGTCTTTTTTTGTTTCAGCGTTGCTTCATTGGTATTTGCCCAGTGCGTGAAGAACAGTGAACTGACAAGACTGTCACAACAGACATCTAAAGCACTGTGAGCAATGACAGCTAACATGTCTGTGATGACAAAACATGTTGAACATAATAATTAGGTGATAATTTGTTCTGGCAAGAATGTTATGAAACCCCATATTTGTTTTCTTCTCTCTTCCATCAAATACATAATGCATGATTATGAAACATAGAAGAAATAGCACATTATTTCATATGCATCATTCTCAGCTGTAATCTAATATAATGTAATAATAGTTATAGTATTGAATATGGAGATGCTATAATAATAAAATAATGTGCAAAGGAGCTGTTACCAGTTTTGCCAACTATGACTGCAACATTAAACTTGTTTGCATCTCTGTTGCAAAGAAAATATTATGTTATGAGTTACGACCAATACTGTGAACTTTGCACTTTCATTGGATAATATTCTGCACATCTCTCCACAACTCTACATCTCATGTAATTAAAGGTCATATAGTACATATTGCCTATTTTTATAGTATTTTATTGTCTTTATAATATATCTTGATATGTTACTTGCTTTCATCCGTATTTATATTTTTCTTTGTACTGCGTTTGTTGTTCTGCACCAATATACTAAGGAAAATCCCATGTATATGAAAACCTATTTGGCAATAATCCTTATTCTGATTCTGATTCTGATTCTCAGAGAGCAGCAAAACCCAGCAGCATGTTCAGGATTTACGTATGAGGAAAATCTAAAAGTAATGAAAAATAATTATAGATCAGAGAGTAGCAGAGCTCTTACCTTATCAGCTGATCTGAAGCCAGTGAGGAGCTCAGAGAGTCGTCTTCTCTCCTTCGGCATTTGCTTTCTCTGCTGCTCCCTCCTCCCTCTCTCTCTCCGTCAGCAGATTGGGTATTTGGCATACATAACCTGTAATGATGGGGGGGTGGGGTTCATGGTTATTTTTTCACACTTTATTTCCATTTAACTAAAGGATAATACTGTTTTTTGTTTTTTTGGGGGTTTTTTTTACAGCTTGAGTCTTATTTTTATAGTTTTAACCATCATTTCTAATGATAACACTGTACTCACCAAAGTAATTGCTGAGATCTGGGAATGTGGCAACATCATTACAATGAAGTCCAGCAGGGCAAGAAACACAATCAGTTAGCCAATCAGACAGATTGTAAACAAGCTGGCAGTTTGGACAGTTTATCTAAACCACTGTATTGGGAAGGTAAAACTGTGGGTAAGCACACCCAAAGTGTCAATATTAATCTATCGCTGCAAGAAGGAAAACTGCAGTCAAAATTATACCTGGAAGTCTTATTATTACCTGTTGGTGGACTCTGGTGCCCCCAAGTTAAAAGTAGGGGTGGTAAATGAGACATGTAGCACATCAGATTGCAGTCAGGAGGCTGATGATGCAACTTTTCTACCATAAAATAACAGATCTAAAATCATTATGATGCTACCAGGTGAATGGTGCCTCTGCCATTCCCACTCTGCATCTATTTATGCACTAGGTGACTTTGGGTATGATCACCTGCAAGAAGTACGTAACCAACTGTTTCACTGATTTTGGTGAAACTGGATCATATTTTATGTGTAAATGTTTCCTGCTTTTACTTTGATGTCCTCCAGCTGCTTTACATCAACTCAAGAGTTTTCTGATCGACAGTAAACTGATACAAACTATAGCTGCTGTTAGCTAATCTTAGATTAGTTTGTTAGCTGGGCAATAATAAATCTGTGCAACCTGGTAGACACTGATAGTATAAAAATATGGACGTTGTATCCACAATGTCACCCACAATTTCTAAAGAGCTGTTGTGAAGCTCTGGTTGTGAAGTGTGGTGGCTCTGGCCAACGCCATCTTGGCAGTCCTACGTCTGTTGCCTGTTGGCTAATCCAAAAATGGGCAAAGATGTGGAGCATGGGTGGACCTGAGACTGGATGACTGACACCTGGGTGCTCAAACCAACCACCTGCAATGACACCCACCTGTCAGTCAAAGCAGCAACACTTTTAATTATCCACAACTTTAAGCATTAAGATGTATTAAACAGGTGAGTTAAATAGAAATTCAGCCTCAGTGCAGTTGTCATGAATATGGCTTCACTTTATAGCCATGTAAGTTGCGGCTTGCAGGTAGCTCACCTGGTAGAGGCTATATATATAGGTCCATCTCTGGGTGTCACTCTTAGATATAAAGGCTTAAAAAGCCAGAACATATACAAAAAAAGAAATAAACCAAGTGAACTTAATATTGCTTGCAAGATTTTGTTTCTTCTTCCTTATATCCTGGTTTAATAATCAAAACCACATTCATATATTTAGTCTACAGGCTACTGATTACGGGTTAAATTACATTTGTCAAGCAGTCCTGTTGAAAATAGGCCATATTACTACTGATAGTACTGTAAGCAGCAGTATGGAGTGTGGACGAGGTCATTCTGGGGCACTGCTGAGGTCCCCCTTTAAACAAGGTACTGAAACCTAACTGCTCCCAGGGCGGTGCTACATGGCTGCCCATCACTCCATCCTTTGTGTGTGTGTGTATCAGTGGCTGTGTTTCAGGCCTATATGTAAAACTTGAGTAAAAAAAAAAAATCCCATTGTGGGATCATCTAAGTTAAGCAAATGCAGTTGCCCCAGACAACTGAGAAAGAACCTTCACATACTTCTTCTATTTGTTTTTTCAAGGGGAACTCCATTAATTTCAAACATTAGGTTTGGACACCACAAATTTGTAAGAGCAACCTAGCAGTGAGAAACTTGTAGTGTGTAATTGATGAACAATGCTAGATCCAATATTTTAAGAACTTGACACGGTATCTCAGCCTCCGTTGCACTAATTTTGAGAATTCTTCTTTTAATTTGGCTTGTGTGACTCTAAGTTTATGGTAACCAGAGTGCCTAATCAGGATAAAGTTTAAGCCATTGGCAGAAGCAGACACTAAAGTGACTCTGTTTTAGTTCTGGCAGATGGATGGATGGATTTCAGTGGTGAAAAAAAAAAAAGTTAAGTAACGCTATAAACTGTAGTTTGGTTCAACAAGGGTGCACTTGAGAGTACCAATCTGTTTCCTAAAGTGGGGTCTAGGGGCCAATAGGAGTAAGAGTCAGAGAGTTAAACAGTGCTCTCTTCTTCACATACTGTACCACTCCCTGTGGGCTGCGAAGTATCAGTCTAACCTGTTGACCACTGAGTAGTTGAGCTATTGGATGCAATATTAGCTTCAGTTATGTGTGTTAAAAGACAATTACTCTGATGTCTTTTTTCACTTCCTGCATTCCCTCACTAGCACTACAAGACTTTTACTCACACTTATTTATTTTAAAGTGATGTAGTGTGAAAGATTCACAAAATAAGCTACAACTGTGTAAAATCAGGCATTATTTATAGGCCTGGCACTTCACTTGTAAGCTTGAGTAATTACAACACAAGATAAATCTAATGTAATCACAGAAAGTTACCTACTGACAGAGGGTTTCCTTTGGGGGTGAAATACAGAAATCAAATGAGAAGTTAGAAGTGGCATGACATTTCCTGCCTTATGTGGAAATTTGCATTTTTTTTTTTTTTGTATAAACATGAAAAGGACAAGGAAGCAAACACATTCAAGCAACTGAAGTTTCTGTTCTGACAAATCAGATTTCAACATGACCTCACTTGTGCCACATGCACAAAACCACCGCCGCAACAGACACTGTGTGGCAATGTGGAGATGATTTACACAGACCCTACTGTAACCCTCTTTTAGTATGAGAGACATTGGAGTGTTGACTCAAAGCAGACCTCAATGTGAGGAGACAGTTACCACAGAGAAAGACACATGAACTGCCAGAAATCAGCACACCAGAATTTTTCCCACAATTTTTCCCTTTAAATTTTAACAACCAGACACAGAGCGATTCAATTTTTGAAGCTGTAATTTGTGGTGTTGTTTGAAAATAATGGCCCCCACATAGAGGCGTGGTCTTCAAATCAGCATTACTCTTACATTTTAAGCTTCATAAAGCTTGATGGATTTGTGGTTGATTGTACAATTGTTCCTGTTTTTTGTCCGCACCCTGAGCTTGACCACACACAGCAAACTGAAGGGCTACTCCTACTCAAACGTTGAATGAAGTAAGAATTATTTTATCAATATATCATCAAAAACAGAAAAAGAAATCACTAAGTTAGTACTGAACTCCCAATAATGAACAAACAAACTTCCTCAGTGTCTCAGTAAATAGAGTTTTTTTTTTTTTTTTTTTTTTTCAGTTTTAAATATTGTATTGTTGCAAAGCCAACAGCAATAACCAACTGTGGCCCAATTTATTACCGTGGTAATAAATCACAGACAACATGCTGGTGTCATCTAGTGGTTAAACTCAGCAAGTCAAACAAATGGCCTGACAACAGAGACCTTTATTGCAAAATTAGATTTCATTGCATCACAATAAACATTTGCATTTTCAGAGTGTATTACTGGTTGGCTGTACAATATACTGCTGGTTAAAAGTGAAATTTTGTGTAAAAAACAAACAAAAGTACTCAAACACAAATACTAACCAAGACCATTTTGTTCACCAGGTTTCTAAACACGCTGAGCACTCTAACACAACTAATAGCAAAGATAAAATCAATTTCTTTAAATGTACAAAGTTTTTCCTACAAAAACAAGTCATTTTTCACGAGTTAAAAAAGCCAGAGAAAATCTATAGACCCCTACAAATCTACATCAATACCTGTATCTGCTAAAACAACATGAAAGTTAAAAATGTTAAGAAAGTTTAAACTGAAACACGTTTACCAACTTGACTTTCACATCTATAAGTAAAATTCTGTACATGCTAAGGCACTTGTGGCAGCCACAATGTTTTATACATGAAAAGGCACAAACAATTTCATCTGTGCACCTCTTCTTTGTTTAAAAAAAAAAAAAAAAAAAAGTGTTCATAGACATTCAGCATCAATTTATGATAAGTGTAACGTAAATTATGCAACATAAAAATTAGCACAGCAAATTAACAGTGTGACTAAATATTTACAGTCTTAGAAATCATAGATGGATCAAAGCTGCGTTACTGGATAGGTTGCTTACGTCACGGTTGGTTTTTACACCACCAGGCTCTCCCGACTCACAGCTCCATTCTGTAATAAAATAAAAGTAGTGTCAATGTCATATATGAACTGGAAGAAAACACAAACATGCAGACTTCAGGAATAAGAGTTTTCAGATCAAAGATCAACAAAGTGTTAGTCCATCACTCAATCTTTTCCCTACCTTTCCAAGCTCATTCATTCCTATTCAAGACTTAAATCTTATCTATCATTTCATTCTTAAGAAAGGCTAAAAGTGCAATGGTTATTTTTTAGCCACACAATAATACACCTTTTGTGTACAAGTGAATATTTACAGCAACACACAGGAATATGCTGTAAATAGAAATGAATAAAATTTTGCAGAAACAGATAATACATAAATAAAGCTTGGCCATACAGTGATACAATGTTATAATCGACTAATTTGACAAGGCCTAAAAACCATACCAATAAAATCAAAGCGCTGATAACACAGGTGTTAAGAAGTGTCAGAGAAAATAGGCCTAAAAAGCTTGGCCATTAATGATGAGGCATCTTAAATAAAAGCCAGGTTAAAAAATGATGATCATCCACACACAGACCCACAGACAGACTGTACCAGAGACCACAGACAGCCACAATGACTGTGTGTCTGAAAGGTGGCCTGGTGCCAAGCCATTCAGGGATTTAAAAACTAATAAGAAGATGTGAACTAATAGGCAACATGTGTAATGAGTTACATGTGCTCTATGTCTGGTCTTTGTTACTCGGGTTGCTGACCTACAGTTTTTAGGAAGAACAAACAATAGAGCATAGCCATAGTCAAATAAAGTGATCATCCTAATCTTTAGATTCACATTGCACATGAAACAACAAAATGCAATTTAGCACCTAACCAGAAGTGTAAAAGCATTAGCGGATAGATATGAATATGCAAAGATATATAAAGGATAAATATATAGTAATAATAAATATATAAGGACAATGTTATAAATTGTCATCATGCATTTTTATATATTAGTAACTGAAGAAAGCCCTTACAACAAATATCAAAACCAGTTTCAACATTCGTGGTTTTCTGACTGATGTTTTAAGATGGATGTGAAAAATACTCATACCCATCCATCAAAGGTACTATGAACGTGCCAAGTTTTGCTCTGACTCACTTTGCGAAGGTTGCTTTTCTTTGAAGATGACACACTTTCGTCTTCACTGTAAGGCGGAGGTGGAGGAGGTGGGTAGTTATCACGGCGATCGGGGTATCCAGATGGTGGGTTCTGAGGAAGTGGTGGGGGTCCACGTGGCACTCTTCCGCGATCCGAACGGTCACTCTCGCTGTCCAGTCGATCCCGGCTGCGTGCCCTCTGCTGCTCTCCCATCTTCTTCCTCTCCATGGCTTCTCGCAGGAAGCTGTCATCATAATCATCACGCCTTCCCCTGGCACCGCCACCAAACTGGCGATCCCTCTCCAGGTCCATCAGATCATCACGGCTGTGGCTGCGTCTCCCTGGGAGGCCACCGTAGGCCCCTCTGTCTCCTCTGCGGCGATCATCAGGGGAGTAGTCCCGGCGCCTGCGGTCATCATAGTCACGGTCATAGCCGCTGCGGGCACTACTGCTCCATCCATCATCAGAGCTAAAGGAAGGAAGTGGCAAAGTGAGGGTAAATACAGACTTTGACAATGATCACATCCTCTGTAGAAGTTGTAAGCAGTTTTAAATATCTGAGACTGATTGAGAACTTCACAGACGACAAACTTTCTACTAAAAGTTACAGCAAAGGAAGTTTTTGAAGATATATTTTGAAGATACCGTACATATTTTGGGTGGAAGCAGGGGTGGCAAATGACACTAAAAAAAATAGGGACAAATATATACATATATGTTGTTTGTTTTTAAAAATATCTCACGTCTTCTGGGGGTAGATTGACTTGAGGACAAGTATGCGAATACAGCATACAAATAAAATTCTGATTCGGTTAAGTTCATGAATTAAAAGAATTGAAAATGCTATATATAATTTGTTGTATGGAGTGGTGTTTGGAAAGCACTTTATTTATTAACATATTGAAGTTGTAATGGAAACTTGGATGTAACACATGTAGCATCTGTAGAAATGAGTAAATATAGCTTCATGCAGATGGACTAATGACTGTGCAGCTTCTTCTGAGTCTTTCACAATAAAACAAATCTTTGTTTTGTTTGTCTGTTTTTAATTTACATGAAATAGATTTTCAGAGTCCCCTCAACAATTAGAAAACTTTAAACTGGGAAATTAATTTCAAAAAATGACACCCTATTATGTTTTTCTGAGAGAAACCTGGAAGCTAATTCACATTACAGAGACCCATATTATCACATGTACACATCTGACAATGCAAGACTAGGTGAACAGTCAGTCAGTTTAACTGCAATGTGGATGCAGCTCAGCTGAACCTGTGCTTGTTTTGATGGTGATCTTATCGGCAGCAGTTAAAACAACCGAAACCACGGAGACGACCGTTAGTTTGCAGGACCCATCCAGTGCACAAGTTCAACTTTAAAAGGTCACTGATCGGGTTGTTTCGAGATGGCTAAATTGAGATTTCCCTCCCTAAAAATAGGACATACTACCACATCAGGATCATGTTAAAAAACAAATCTTGTTGTTTGATTAACATTACTATGCAATTGTTATACAGCTGAAGGTAAGGTAAGAGAAAAAGAAATATTTAAGTAAACATTATTGTGAAATTTTTCTTAATCACCTGCTGCACACTTTTATATATCATGTTTTTTTGACAATCTCTCAAAACTTATACAGTGTCTATATCCTGTATATATTTTTTTAATTGTTGAATAAAAGAAATGAATCAATCACATAAAAGAACCATCTATAATGGTAATATGGGGGTGGTATCAAGGCGGAAGGGAAAAAAATCACAGGTGGTTTCATGGTATCATTTTTACTCCAATCTTCCAGGGGAGAGCACCTTCATATTTTAATAATTAATGGGAAGCCCCACACCCAACTCAACTAGAAAGAACTGAGACTGCTTAAGTGAAACCGTAGCGATTTCAGCGTTCCAAATATCAAGAAATGAATAAACTGTGATCTAAGGTGGATCTATATTAGTATACACTATAGCACTAACGGGTGCTGGATTTTTCAGGTGCTTACCAATATAAATATGAAAGTTTAACAACCTATAACAAGTGAACATTGTTGATAAAGACCTGTCAAATTTGTTTTTTCAAATAACCGGAGCCACCACAGTGAACTTTATTCCCTTGTGCAAACCCTTTTTTGTGCCAACATTTGTCCCTCAACTTACTGATTTAATCGTAGATAATCTTAGTAAAGCCTAAAGGGAATTATCCCATGCAAAACACACTAATTCAACACTAACTTCCTCCTGATCCAGGCTCCATATAATCTTATAATACTATAATTAGTAAATGGGTGTAAATAAGGGCCCAGGGGATTTTTTAAATTTACCTTATCTTCAGATATTTACCCACTCCACTGAACTTCTTTAAGAAATGAAGTCTAGCTCTAACATCAGACAGATAGACAATAAAGACTAAAGAGAAGCACTAAGTAGCATAGGAGGCTGAACTGTATACTGTTTCCACTTTTTTTTTTTTTGCATACATACTACTATTGCATACTTGCTTGGCTGTAACTCTCTTAAGCAATAGACTGTGGTCTTGCTCAGGGAAATAAGACTCACCCTCTCCTGCCTCTGGGCTCATCTGGACGGCGGTGTGGTGGGTAGTCATCGCGGCGCCGTCCAATATCGTCAAGGTTGTCCATGGAGCGGGCGCGTACACGATCCCCCATGTATCCTCCACCACGGCGCGGGTAGTCGTCTCGGTGGTGGCCTTGCTGGGAAACACTACTGATTGTGCTCATTGCTTCATCCCGATCGTAGACTGTGGCCAGAGGTGGTGGCTGTGAACGACCTCCACGACCTCGTGGCTCCAAGCTATCATGCAAGGAACTGACTTCACTCATATTATCCACTGAGAGAGGAAAAACAGAGAAGAGATGGTGGACCAGAGGAAAGAGGATGAGCAAACAAAAGTCTTATTTGGACAGGATTAGCATTGCAGGTACAGTATTCTTTGTTCCTCTGTAATTTAACCATCACTGAATTATAGACATATTGTTTGTAATAGACATGGACACAGAGCAGGACAAAAGCCTCCCCGGGCAACACAGAGACTCATATCTCAGTTGAATTTTAACACCTAGCACATACCAGGACTATCATTATCTGCGATGTGCATCATGAATAAATGTCCATAAATCCACTTAGAAATAGTTATCCATTGAAAAAATAGTAAAGCACATTATTATTTCTTGATACAGATGTCAAAAATATCCAAAGAGAAGAATTTGTTTAACTGGCTGAATGTTATGCTTGATTAATTTCTGACTTCTCAGAGAAGCCCAGTGAGCCGTTCTCCTGGTAACTTTTTTCTGTCATATACAAAGACGTCACTCTGGACAGGATTTAAATTACAGAAGGACTAGTGACAAGTATTACTGTGGTGGAGGTGAAAAATTACCAAAACAGGCAGTAGTTAAGTGGATGCCTCTTGACACCTTTTGCCTATTGCCTATTTCCTATTTGGCACAATACGAGAATGGCAGGAAGTGATCAGTCACTCACAGCGGTTGTAGTTGGCAGGTCTAGATGGGTCCAATTTGGAAAGCTCCTTCTCCATATAGTAAATGGCACGTGTTGCGTTCCCGTCAGGGTCCACCTGGATGCGATACCCACTGCGAGCTGGTGAGAAGAAAAAAGGAAGTCGGATTTCAGCTTCTCCAGTTTCATGCAGCCCTAAACTGAATCCCAGTGTTTTGAACATGACTGCAGTAGGAGTAGTAACATGAACACTGCCGTACAAGGAGTAACATGAACACTGGAATCACATATTTATTTCATATCTGACACACTGAGAACCGGTGCAGCTACTAAATCTGACAGCTACTTAATCAAAATACCAAAGTTCCTGGATCATAAATATTATGTTGATCACCTATATTATGTTGTACACCTATCACTAGAGCAGTGACTGCCAACTGGCAGCAGGCATCATTTGGCCCAACAAAGTTTCCCAACTTTTCTAACGAAAGTGGGAAAAAGTTAATGCAAACTGAACATCTCCAGCTGCAGCTTCACATTAAAAGCATTTACTTGGGAAATCATGAGTTGACTTTTTATTGATACCTCAAGGAGAAGTTCTTGTTCATTAAAAACGCAATTACTGAACAGTCACTTTGAGCATTATTTTACATTTGTTTTTACAGCAGATCAAGAAGCAGCTACAGTGAGCTGTTAGATGGAAAGCTGTTGGTGACGGGCTGTACACCTCCTAACTTCTCATCAAAGTCCTTTCATTATCGCTGTTCACAGACTCAGATCGGTAAAATGAGATCACGGTCGCTCACAGAATGATCATAAAAGGCCAATTATTGCCTGGCTTCTTCTTCTTTTTGTGACTTGTAGTATTAAACTGCATTTGCTATTACCACTAATAACTAGGTTAGGTGTAGCATGACCGGTGCCATCATAACTATCTAATAACATTAATATGTGCCAGGATATCTTTATCAGAGAGAAATTCAAACAAGTTCTGCACAAACTTTAAATGAGTCACAAAGGAATGCCCCAGGGACAAACATAAACTCACTGCAAAAAAAAAAACAAAAAAACATCTTATTTAAGTGACTTAATTCACATATTGTAATTTTCTGTATAGTCAAACAATTGGGAGCAAATCATTTTAAGACTAGTGAGAAAGAGTACTGGAAAGACGTAAAATTATCTTTCATCTTTATATCATCATCTGAAACAAACATCTGTTGAATGGGAAAGTTTTGTAGTGCATGGTGCAGGGCTACAGTAAATAAACAAACATTTACTCACTGTGGTCCCCTGCACTGTCTTGGTCATGAAGCAAAGGCACCTGGGATCCCTGTCCCACTGCACAGGCGAAACACAACAAGTTTAAACAAAGACTCAACATACATCATCATTAAACAAATTAGGTAGGACATTTTATGTCAATTTGAAACTCAGTTGGGTGAGTTTTACTGATAATGCCCACTCAGGTTAAACAGATCGTGAGAGCAGCTACAGAAATGATTCAGCAGATGTGCCCTCCAATCAGAACAGAAATAGCTAGCACAGTAATTCTCACCTGAGCTGGCACCATCATATTCTCGACTGTAACCGTTCTGGGGTGGTAGAGCTCCAGCACCGTTGGGTAGAGGAAGCAGGGGTAAGCCTGGCTGGTTCATTAGCGGGCCACCGTATGCTGGCTGAGCATACATACTGGGAGCATAGAGAGTGGGGGCATAGTGACTGGGCACACCTTTCTTCACTGCTTTTCCTGCCTCATACACTGCAAAATAATGGAAGGTGGTTAAAGTGGAAAGAAAATATGATTGCAATAACACCTCTTTGGCAAGGACAGATACTAACACACACTGTATTTCCCGATAAATATATAGCTACAACCAGCAGCTGAACTGATTAGCTGAGGGAGACTGCACCAGACCAAAATATAGTTCATATAAACCCACAACATGATGTTTTAGCATGGTTTAAAAAAAAAACAAAATAAAAAATGTTAATTAGTGACTCTAAAGGAGCAAACAAGAAGGCCAATAAACACATTTCCTAAAATGTCAAACTATTGCTGTTAAAAAGATGAATAAAGATTATTTGACTGAGCATAATCCTTTTTTGTGGTGAAAACGGGGACTCAAATTGTGCTTTTTCAAACTTATGGTTAGCTCTACAGTACACAATACAATAAATATTAATCAGTATTAATAATTAAACCCAATTTGCGAGGCAGTTGAAAATCATTCAACTGTCAATACGTTGACGTCAATCATACGTTTTTTTTCCCTTTCTTGAACGTCTTTTTTCATACTTACATGCTCGTGGGCAGCAGCAGCGGTCTGGACAGCAGGGGCAGCTGATGTAACAGCAGCAGGTGTGTGGACAGCACTGACACCAACAGATTCCAATGAGGAGCAACAGCAACAGGAAGCCCAAAACCACCAAAACAACCAGGAGCCAGTCTGTGTGGACCGACCACCAGAGGGTGCATTAGATACATTTAGATCAAAGATTTACATTATTAATTCACAAGACTTGATTTTACTCCTTTAACAGGTTAGTTTGCAGTCCTGAACTATAGATACAGTTGTCTACAGATTATGTATACATTGTTTTTTGTAATAAATCACAGAAATTCTGTTTTAGCAGAGGAAGTAGCAGCAGCAGTAGCAGTTTGTGGCGAGCACTAGACTGAACTGCTTATTGTTAAGTAAATGCAAACAATCTAGATTCTAGGTAAATCATTGGATAACTCTTTGTTATTGAGCGTTCAGACTAACAAAACATGTTGTCTACAGTGGTAATTTTTTTTTTTTTTCAAACTGGTAAAGCCGGTTTGTCTTTGAAGCCTGAGTATGCTTTCATGCTGCAAGTCAGATCAAGCAGCATAGAAACAAAAACAGCATAGAGAGGGGAGACACTGTTTGTTCGAATAAATCAGCTAAAATGGAAACTGGATTAGCAGAACATAGTGTAAGAAACATAATTTGATAAGGAGATCCTCCTGATAAGGAAGTCCTTTTGTTGCAACCAGGAAGAAACACACACACAGGGGCTGAGCCACATTAGAGAAACAGAGTTAGATACGTAGGGAGTGTGAGGTGAGGAAAGTGAAGAATATAAGTGAAGCATAAAACAAGCAGAAGAAGTTGGGTTTGCAGAAACGTGTCATTACATTGTTAAATGTTCACCAACAACAGGATGTTTGGTGGCTTTTTCAAGATGAGTCACAGTTTGTGAACCTTGTGCAAGTTCAAACCTGACTAGTAAATCTGTTTGTCTAAAGGTCTAAATTGTTCAAATTGCTCAACAAAAGCAAAAATACATTTCTGAATGGTTTTAAAACACACAACCTAGGTGACCTCAAGCAATGCAACCAGAGTATTATAAAAAAAAAGTTTGCAGAGCTCATCTTCTTTAGAGCTAAACCTCTTCCTAATTCATACATGTTACTGTGGGACGAAAACATGACTGAGCTATATCAAGGGGCTTGTACTACCTTCCATAACCAGTAAGTCAATGCCAGGCAGGAGGTCAGTAGTATTTGACTTTCTCTCTGTGAAAGAAAGATAAAGCCACAATTACTTTAAAGTGGTATCGGTCTAATTTTACGGCCAACAACTAATGACTCTTACTTTTTAAAGACTTTTTAAAAACTGCGCTAGTGGCAAGTATCCTTTCTGTTGACTGTACATTTCTCCACACACTAGTCCATTAGTCACTTGCAAAATTTCTCCAGCCAAGTTTATTTGAAACGTTTGCTGTTGTTTGTGGAAAACCTTATGTGCAATGGGTCTGAAGTGGAGGAGGGAAGTGAAGAAAGGCAAAGCACAGAGAGAAAAGGAATAAGCAATTTGCGGTATACTTACAGAGTGTGACCATGTGCGGCTACAAAAGTAACTTACCAAGAACAATTAGCTCTGTGTAGTCTTCACTGTTTCCTGAAAGATCCTGAGAAGAGACCACAGAACAGACGTAGACACCACTGTCGCCCCATGCTGTCTGTGCGATATTCAGGTCTGCATCTGTGACAAACAATTGAACCACAGGTTTGATTTTTGTTGAAATTGTGTTGAAAATGTTGTATTATTTTTATTATTTACTATCAATACCACCTTATAGTTGTGGGATAAGATAATAATCCAAATTTCAGTATTTTGACGCCTTAAACAAGAAAACCAGCAAATTTCTGCTGCAGTTTTTTTCCCCCCATTCATTTAAAGCTGCAGGTGCAGTGACAACAGTTTTTCCTTTGGCTTGTGTTCAGTGGTTTGAGTGAATGTGTGCATCACATACTTCCTGCGTGACTATGCAGACATGTGCTGAATGGTCTGAATACCGCCTAACTGTTGTTCCCTCACTATGTCTTTAAAACTAAAACTAGGGCCAGCATCTGGAAACACTGTTTGCCTCGTCAAGTTAAACACTGATGACAGATGCACATTCTTGTATTGTGTTACTTGGACCACTCCTAAAACTGCCATTTTCTACACATATTGGGGAGGACACACTCATTTGTCTTCATCAAAAATGGTCATATATGCCTCTGACAGTGTCTGTAACTTAAATACAGCAGTATCAACGTGTTGTAGACTGAGGAAGGAAATGTCACAAAAATGCCAAGTGTTTTTTTTTAACATGCATGGTGGCAGCATAGACTATACTGGACAGCTGAATTGGATAGCTATTGTTTTAAAAGCTGATGTCAGTCTACACGGTGAATCACTGTCATCTAAGTCAATTCTTTTTTCATCACAGGAACTTAAGCAGATGCTTGCTTGTGTATGATACAGTCATAAATGCACTGGTTTCAGGATGCTTCTTGTCTTTTTATGTTCCTTTTAAATGTGTGCTACCTCTACTACGTCAGATATTGAAAATATGAGTATGTGGAAAAAGTACCGTATCTTTCTCTTAGTTTTCTGGAACAGTCTACTTCAAACAACCCTTTCTGTCCCACCTTGACATATTCATGTTGACATTCAGACTGAACAGCAGATCTACACATAAATGATAGTGAGAAGAAGCCATTAACAATTTTCACGCTAAATATGAGGGAAGAAACAATGACTAAGAGTAGATGTAAAATAATTCACTACCCTTGACTTATGTGTGCCAAAAATTCAGTTTAAAATATATTCACTCTGGATTTTTGGCCAAAAGTTAAACATCTCCCCACACAATCAAGTTCAAATCACTTAAAACATGAAATTCACCATGACCAAAACAAAAAAAAGTTTAAATGTCCACCACAATTTCTTAGATCTCAACTTCATCTCCTCAAACATCTTGCTGTATCCAACTAACAGTAAAAACTCACTCTCTCATTCGTCTTGTTGTAGCTCTTTTGTTAGCCTGGTAATAACTTTTATTGATTTCATAGCATAATTTGTTTGAGACATTTTGCATTGCATACCTTCAGGTCTACGGTCAAGTATAAATTTTGATCAACTCACTGTTTATGATGCTGATTTTGCGACCCTGGTAATCCGAGCCGAGGGTAACAGCACTGCCTTGTTTGGAGGCCACTATGCGCACAGTCCTCATGCTGTCGGCACACTCGATGTTGGGGTCGTAGTTGGGATTATTCTGAGACAGGACGTTCTCCGCACTGCTGGGATTCAGTGCAGCCTGGATGGGGTCCCGGCAATATGATTTATACCTCCATGTGACAACAGGACTCTGACCGGTGGCGGTTGTCTGGTAATTACAGGTGAGGGTTACAGGCTGGAAGAGGATCACAATGTACCTCTTTGTGGGACACTGGACAGAGATGCCCATGACGGACTCTAGAAAGAAATTCAAGGTACTGTTAGTCACATTTTGCAATATTAAGTAAAGGATTCTAATTAGTCTAAAATACCCCTAGGGCGTGGTATATGACAAACCGTATCACTACTAGTATCACTGAGAGTGGGTGTGATGAGTCACCTCAGATGAGCTCCATGGTAACAGCCTGACCATTACAGCCCAACAGGCAGAAGTTTGCACATTAAGAACAGAGTAATGATGAATACCAGATGTTAGAGCACGTCTCTAACATCTGGTATTCATCATTACTGTGTCTACTTCTGGCTTTTGTATGTTTTTCATTCCATATTGTTTCCAGGTTGAGATGTTAGAGGAGGTGCTCTCAATTGTCACAGTGACTTATCTAGACTTTTCTCTCGCCCTGCAGATTTCCCCATACACCTGAAGTTAAATATAAAGGCAAACAACACAAACACAAACACACAACTACATTTGATTAAATACAATATATCACTTTGTTATTTGTTCATCTATATATGCGACTGCATATTTTGTGTACAGCTTTTATTTTCTGACACTATGCAGGGGATGCAACTATATTTTCTGCCATAAAAATGTAAACCAGTGTCAAAGAACACACAGTGGGACAGTCCCACTGACAGGAAGCCCCCAACCAGAGGAAACTATTTATGATCTCTGGTAGAACAAGATGCCACAGCTCCTTCTGATTCGTCTGTAGCTCTAATTCACTAAATTCTGACGGGGTTTCCTGAGGACTTTTTGTTCATTCAGCTTCATGCTATGTGGCTATGGGCTGTGGTCGCGTGTGAAGTCAATGGTTTTACACTGGAAGTTAAGCTCAGACTCAAACTTCCTCTGATCTTGCTCCACGAATATATGTCTTTAATTTAAATGTAGAGGCCATAAGTTACAAAGAGGAATGAGTCAACACATTTAGCAAAAAAAAAAGAAAAAAGAAATGCGGTGACACATTCAGCAAAACAACATCCTGATTGATGATGATATATTTATTGGTAGGCCTATCTATCTATTTTGTAACCCTATTATTATTTTCTGGATTAAAACATACATAACGTCAACAAAGTACAAAATTATAACCAGTTTTATTATAAGAGATCATTCTGAACATAAAAAAACAGCTATCAACAAGACTGAACTACTCTATTTTTTTTTTTTTTATTATTAGAACAGGTAGTTTTACGTTAAAAAAGCTTGTTTAATGCACTGCTATTCGATAATTACTACAACATTCGCACTAAATAATCCATTAAATTAACATTAACAGGGCCAAAAAAAGTCATTACACGAAAAAATAATCTTTGAAAGCCGCCAAAAGTGAGAAAGACTCGAGCAGACGCAGTAACAGTGTTTATCAACCGACTTTTCACGGAAGAGGGCCCACCCAAAAAAAAGAGGCCAACTCACCTGTAGCCAGCAAAGCGGCGATGATTAACGTCCAAAACATGTTTTATCCTTTTTTCTTCGGTTCTCAGTCGATTAACAATATTATTAGTGTATCAAATCCACAGAAAAAACGTCAGGTTAAGCATAATAATAAGCGCAACTGTACTTCTCTTCAGCCAGGTAGTTCCAGCTCCATTTTGTTTCTTTGTATGTTGTAAGCGAAGGGGAGTACCTGAACGCCCCACGTCAGCCGCATAGCCAACAGGTGAGTTTTCACAGACCGGTTGTGAAACACAGGGGTGTGTACATAGTTTAGAGTTGTTTTTTTGGTCGATGGTGGATTTGTTTGACTAAAAGGACCTGGTGGTGAGGACAAAATAATATTATAACACACTATAACACACGAAACTGTTTGTTTGTCACTGTTTTGTCCGCTAAGATGGAATTTTGACGGAGAAATAATGTGTAACCCACCTACAGCACCTACTTGGTATGAACCACATACAGATAACACTATCAAAGCACTGTTTGTTAATGTTCCACCCGGTACCCTGTGTGAGTGTGTGTGTGTATGTGTGCGTGCGTGGGAGTGAATGCGAATTGTGCTGTGTGTGTGTGTGTGTGTGTGTGTGTGTGTGTGTGTGTGTGTGTGTGTGTGTGTGTGTGTGTGTGTGTGTGTGTGTGTGCGTGTGTGATGAGTAACCAAGTAACCAAAACCAAGTCGGCAATTTTCCCACTGTAGTGGCACACTCTGTTATCACGAGATTATCTTCACAGCGATGGGGTGAAATATAAAGTAGCCTACATTTACTAGTACAACAAGTACAACTTTGAGGTACTTGTACTTAAGTATTGTAAGTATTTCCTTTTTTCTATTTTAGGCCTGCTTCTACTGCACCCCAGTTCAAAGGGAAATATTCTACTACATTTATTTCATCACTTTGGTTACTTTAAAGATTCAGATTCAAATATAAAAGATTTTATTGATCCCCTTCATGAAACTGATAGGCAGTATTTAAACCAAAAATAAGCCCCACTTTTACTAGCTGCCTCATTGAAGTAATGAATTAATATAATTAAACAGCATAATGTATAACGTTCTTAAATGGCACACATTGCTTTTGCTACTCAAGTTCAAACTTTGCAGATATTTACACAAAATAAAATCAGTTATAAATGAAACTACTCAGTAGTAGTTAAACCTTAAAAAATATGCTTACACATTAATACATCAATAATTATAATATAATACTGTTCAGAAAAGGGTCCGATCTGTATAATGAGTACTTTTAGTTTTGGTATTTTAGTAGGCCTAACCCTTCAGTAAAAAGTTGCACGCAGGACTTTAACAGTAACAGAGTATGTCAACACTGTGGCATTTCTACGTTTACCTAAGTTAAAGATCTGACTGCTGTGTCCACCACTGATAATTCACTGAAATCACTCTGGCATGGTCCAGTGTCTGTGTTAAATAAATAAATAAAAATAAATAAGTATAAATAATGACGGACCCATATGCTATTTAAAGCAGTTTCTTTTTTTTTTAATGAAGACAGCAGGTATACAAATTCATTAGGCCATTTTTTTTTCCAGAAAGCATTGATGATTTGCGATAAAGATGAAAATAATCACAACTAATGTTATCGGTCTAAGCAGTTATCCCAAAAAGCAGAATAAAAGACAAGAAAAAAATCCATGCAGTTATTTTCTATAAAGCAGCTAAAACTAGGGATTATTATATTGCTGTCTTCTTCTTGCTTGATCATGCAGTGGTTTTCACTCTCATTTGCTCTTTTCTGATCCTATTAAAAAAAATAATAATAAAAAAAAAATATATATATATATATATATCTTAGTTAAACATATTGACTGAATTCATTAATACAGTGTGGTACATAAAAAAGACTGAACTTACCTGTATTTGTTGTGGCAGCACTAAAAGAAATAAAAAGAATAAAAAGCAGATTGAAATAGTGAAATGTTATGCACCATATCCAAAACACACAATAGATTTTATTTGGGTATATGTGACACATAAAATGTAATCACTTCAGTGAGTCATGCAGAAACTTGATATCAAATAGCTGAACAATTTGAATATTGTGTAATCAATGACATACTTACCCAGTAGGTTGCAAGCACTGCCACCGCAATCAAAAAGAGAACTGCAAAAGTAAAACACACATAAAACACATGACTGTCATGTGAGGTCAAAAAAAAATATATGGCTTAATGTCAATATGTCAGTATCAGACTGACATTCAATGACACACATACCACCACCAGCAATGAATCCGTAATGTGCACGATGACAGGTGTTGGTGTCCTCATATGCACCTTAAGAAGAAGAAGAAGAAGAAATAAATTAAATTCTAAATAGTTTCTGAATATATCATATAAAACTGTAAACCATAAGAACCTGTGCTGTAACACATCATAAAAAGACATCTAGGTTATATATAGTGTAGGTAAAATACAGACATGGTAGTAACATGTAGTATCGATTACATAAAATAATCTGGCCAGTATTCATTTAAAATAATGTGTAATTAGATTCGATCTAATATTTTCATGATAATGAAAATATTAGATGTCTGGTCTGACATACAGTCTGCTTGTAGTTTGTACCAATACTGTTTTTGTATGGCTGAATATGCAATTATTTGCACTGAAAATGAGACATTTTTATGGCTGCATCCATTTTTTCATATAAGGTGCAATATTTTCAAATTTGGAGGTAATCCATAAGTATTCAGAGTAGATTACATTTTTTGAATCCAATGGATTATGTTACTAAATTCAAAAATAGCCGTGTAATTTGTATTGGCTGGCTGGCTACATTTCAAAGTAATCTGATCCAACCCTACTCACAGTCTAATCTGATTGGAGGTGAGCCACCTTAAACAAAGACAACTTTAACTAATATAATAAAGATTAAAATACCTTTCTAAAGTCATTAAATTTCATGGGAGCAAGCATTTAATGATGTGGTAAGGAACTTCCTTTCATGGGTGCACCTTAGCCTAACAATTTCCTGGGGAATTTCCTGATGTGTCATTTCATGTAGCCCCAATGTCATGTCAAAAGAGACATGCTCTTTTCAGGCAAATAGAACTAAGTTAAGCTAGATGTCTCAACTTCTTTTGACAGCAGAGATGCATGTTTAATACAACTTTGATTTCTAAAAAAGTTAGGAAGCTGTATGAAATGAAAATAAAAACATGTGTATGTATGAAACAATTCAAGTTTATCAGTTTACACACATTACATTCTTTTTGTACTGTATTCAATTGAATATAGGTCTAAAAGGATTTACAAATAATTGCATTTTGTTTTTTGTTTTTTTTTAATGGGGATAGATAGATAGATAGATAGATAGATAGATAGATAGATAGATAGATAGATAGATAGATAGATAGATAGATAGATAGATAGATAGATAGATAGATAGATAGATAGATAGATAGATAGATAGATAGATTAGGTAAATTAGGTACATTCATTTAATACATACAGGCTGGAGAGATGGTCAGTTGCTCATGATCTTCTGCCTCCATTTTCCTAACTCCCTCTGGGCAGATGATGATGATGATGTCAGATTGGTTACGGCACACAGTTGTCATGTTGTTGGTTGGAGCGAATCCACAGCAGCTTGGAATTGTTGAGTTGGCCTCTCTTTGGTACACGACACGATCATTGATGAATATATGCGTCAGATTTGGACATCGGTCCTTGTCCATGCAGACAAAGCACTTAACTGCAATCAAAACAGAGAAAAACATCGATGAGAGCCAAATGTAAATGTGGCATTAATGGTTGTAAATTTGAATTTCAGAGCAAAGCACACAAAAATTTGATTTGATATGAGATAAAATCAATGCTGTGTAGTTCAATAAACAAAAATGACTTACAGTTCTGGTCTGCTGCAAGGCGAGCTCCTATGGAAGAAAATATGAGGAAGCGACCAAGTACTTTAAAATATGCAATGTATTATTGGTCAAAAGAGTGCTAATATTTAATTCTGTTAAAGCTAAATAAAGAAATAAAATCACAGAAGCACTGTACATAGTTGTGTGACTTTAAACTATATTCACATTTTTTTTCCACATACCAGCGGGAGAGCCCTCAGAGACAGGAGCACGCATGAGTAACACCAAACACAGAAGGTACACTGGAAATACAGACCAAAAAAAAAAAAACAGAATAATTATAATAACAGAAATGTGGCATTGATTACTACACATCATAACTGGGATACAGGAATAACATGATGAACTTAATTAATACTTTTTTTAGTTACACCTTTATATTGATGAGACTGTTTTCATGAACTTTAAGTTGAGTTGAGTTGTTAATACAAAATAATAATTACAAATACAAATATATTGGAAATACATTTTAGCATTGAGGTTATAGATGGTGTGACTACAATACAAAATAATGTATTCCAGTACAATAACACTCGGTAATAAAAGTAATTAAGTTTACACATTCCTCATAAAACTAAACAAAAACTAAAAAATTTAAGGCAGGGCTGTTGTATTGAATTATAATCTATTATACAGATGTAACTGTGGTCACTGTGTATATTACGGTACTGAAATTATACTGCAATCATTTAAATTAATACAAATTAAAATGTTATTACCTTTCCGGTTCTTCCCAGCAGCTCTTTTCTTGTGACGCTCATTGCTCATCCTTTCTCCATTAATGAGGGGTGGACCTTTTGTTTTGTCTGGGGTTCCTCTGCTGTCCATATGGGTGTATATCATGCAGCCATCTCCTTCTACTACCTCCTTCTCTGGCTCTTCCTCGCAACCGGTTGTTGTTTTGGCCTCTGATACTTTGGCCACTTCCTCTTCCGGGTTGTTCTCGGGCAAGGATATCTTCGTGGCACGTAGTGGAAAGTTATTTTTTTGAGCCACGGCCACAGTAGGTGGTTTTAAGAACCCCTTCTCATGAGTCACAGGGTGTGACGCCGCCTTTGGAGCAGCAGCAGGTTCCTCAAAAATCATCGGGGACAACCAGATCTTCCCAGGCTTTTTAGGATGCTCATAGTCGTCTAGTTCTCCCTTGGGAATTGGTGTCACAAAGCTCCCTTTATCGGCTACAGGAAAACTATTTTCACTGTAATTATCACTGAACTTGTGCTCCATGTTGGAGGAATAGCCATCATAGCTGTAATATGAAAAAAAAAAGCAGGCTTTACAGTAGAAGCAAAAGTGGTGCTGGTACTTCCAGCAAAATACATTTCCATTAAATCCAAACAAATCATATTTTACCTGCATTCATAGAAACAAATACAATAAGAAGCTAACATGACATTCAAATTACCCTCATCCAATATGTTTTGATAAAACAAGAGAAAACAAAAACCTACCCGCTCTCTTGGGTGTGGAGGCCATGGCCACCTTCAAGTGTCAAACATAAAAACAGTAAATCTCCTAATTAATGGTTATTTACAAAACATAAAGCTTTTGTCTTAGTCTGTACTAAGTAGATTAAATTACCAGAGAAAACACTGCCCAGGCACAATCAGGCACTCCTCACAAATACCCTCACATTACAGTGATAATAGCGTTGTAAATACATAAACCTAGCTGCTAACGGAAACATGACAGTTGCCTTTGGAATGTTGCAACATACGGGAAAGCTGCGTGATTTCACTGTAAGTTTGTTGTTAGCACGATTTGAGCTTTAAAAAGAAGAATACTTAAATTCGGTCACTTAAATTAGTAAAAACCTCTGATTCGATCAAAGATATGTGAGTTATGTCCTCAGAGGACACACATTAAAATCCTGCCAAAGCTGGTTTGCAGGCCCAGAATGAATGGAACATGCAGCAATCCGATTAGGACAGTAAAAAGCTTTCCTGCCTCTAACCTAAAGTAAGAAAACGATTGAATTTATATAAACAAACTTACTTAATGGCCGAGGATGGAAATAAACGTCCACTGGTTTGGTCATTGTAGCTAAACTGAATGCAGATGACTGAATACAAAACACTGTCGCCGGCAAGCTCTTCAAATGCTCAAACCCGGAAATATGACAGCTATATGACATGCAATGTCACCATCTTGTGGAAGTCTCAACTCATCTGACACTTTGGAAGGGAGAAAGTGAAACTTCCTTTTTGTTAGTCAGCCTTGTTTGCGACCAGCATAGCAGCAGATTACTATGCATGTGTAACAAACTGTAAGAAAAGGTGAAAGAGAGGCCCAGTTGTTCCTGCCATCAAAATGTCTTGACTAATCTTGACTGATTAGATACAATACATATTTGTACATAACTTACTTATCTGTTTACATTTTATTGTTGTTTTAACTGTGTCCAAATGGATCAAACTGAAGCTTGACAAACCTCAACCTTCCTCTGTCTTTGTCGTAGTTCCTTTTCATTTTCACTCAGCACGTATATATTTTTTTCTCTTTCTGCCAAGTCATTGCAGTTAATCACAGATTAAAACAGGAGCAGAAGGAAGCTTTGAAAGCAGCAGTCTTAAAGTGACATAACAAGTGAAGCTGAAGTAGTTTCTCTGTATTTCCTGATCTTGTAAATCTTTAGGGTAGTCCATGCCAAGTTCCTAATACCTAATACCTACCTCAGTAGTTCTGCCACACAAGGTCATAACCAAGATTTTAAAAATATAGAGGTCAAATAAAAACACAGAAAAATTAATAAAACTTCTAAAGCAAAAAAGCCTGATTTAACAAACAGCAGACTGTGTTTTGACAACAGATGTAAACCAGCCAAATAGGCATACTGGCAAGTATTTGTTTAATGTGGCTGTAAGCAATGCTTACAGGACTCAGTCATAAGGTGGAATGTCCCAATGATGTTTTTTCATCAAGATTATTTAATATTGAGTATCTGTTGATATCTAGTACAATCATATGTGCATATTTATGCCATGCTGAGGCTACATTAAAAACCATCCATCCATCCATTATCTGTAACCGCTTATCCTCATCAAGGTCACGGTGGGGGTTGGAGCCTATCCCAGCTGACTTTGGGTGAGAGGTGGGGTACACCCTGGACAAGTTGCTACCTCATCGCAGGGCACATAGAGGCGAACAACCACTTACACACTTAAACTTACACACTTAAAGCCAATTGAGTGCATGTCCTTAAACTGTGGGAGGAAGCCGGAGTACCCAGAGAGAACCCATGCAGACATGAGGAGAACATGCAAACTCCACACACAAAGGCCCCAGCTGAGGTTTGAACCAGGAACTCTCTCGCTGTGATGCAACAGTGCTAACCACTGCACCCATTAAAAACCAAAGAAATTAAAATATGTTTGTACAGTATGTTATTCAACCAACACATTTCATCCACTACAGCCATGCCAGTTATTCTGTGAGCCTGCACTAAGGCACACTACAGCACATTTGCATGCTAATAAACACAAAATGTAGCACAAAAGTAGCTGAGGCTGTGATGTCTGCATTCATGCCCAGACAGACACCTTCGTTTCATGACATTCCTATTCCCCTCCCTTCAATCTTTTTTTTTTTAACCAATAAAGTCCTAGAAATAGACCACATGACCCCTATTCTGGTATCTCTCCTTCTAATTGCCTACAAATCTCTCCACCATCTCACCATTGCATATATTTTATAACTTATAACTTCTCACCCCTTACAGAAACAATAGACCCCTCACATTGTCTCACTGTGGCATGTAGGCTGAAAAAGGTGACCCATCACTTGAGTGCAATATTTTTGTTGCTGGTTTATTTAAGAGAGACAGCGGATATTAATGAAACATGTAAATGCACCAGAGTTAGCCAAAAGGCTATTTCTCATCTGCAGTTGCTGACAGAAGTTACAAAGTCACCTTAAAAACAAAATAAAAGATTGAAATTGAAAGTTCTCAGTACAATTAAGACATCAAACGCACGGGTCACACATAAAACTTGACCCCTTTAATTAAAGTAAGGTTTTAGATAGTAGTTAATTGCCCTTATGCATGAATTATTTTAGAAACCACCACCCTAAATTTCACAAATCGTGTTTTCATGGGAGCTCATGTCTTATTAAGAGGAGTCAGGCTCCCCATGGCTCATGGTAGCTCACACTCTGCATGTCCACATACATAACTTCCGACTTCAACTTGACATTTGGACCCCATTTCAGTCCAACATGTCAAATTCTTAGCTGTAATCTGTAACCCTAAACTGAGTCTGTCTGGTTTTAGTATTTTCTCATCTGAAACCAATATCTACATGCACAACATTGTTTGTCTAGTATTTCAAAACAGTTGCAGCTCCCCATTTCAACTCATCAGTATAACTATCCACAGGCTTCAGATTCATGCACACAGTCATATGTCTAATTGTTTTTTTTTTGTTTTTTTTTACAGCGCACTAGTTTATGGGATGTTTCTCATTCCTAACCTCCAGTCAGGCTGTTAGAGCAGGTGTGTCTACTAGTGATGTGTCGTTCATGAACGAGGCGGCTCCAAGAGCCGATTCTTTGTAGCAAATGACAAGAGCCGACTCCCGTCGGAGAGAGCTGATTCTTCAGCCACTCCTGCCCAGAAATCATGCAGGTGGGGACGAGACACCATGGGGGACAATCAAACTGGGATCATACCATTATATGGACACTCCCAAAAGATGTTGAGTGTAGTGGTACGGGCCAGGTACACACAATAGCGACAGAGAGCCGGTGATGAAAAAAGTGAAGACATGAGTGAAAACTAAAAAATGAAGCATCCAGCTGCATTTCAGTGATATTGGAGACTGCAAGTGAGAGCAGAATTTTTAAAAGGGTCAACAAACCTGCACAAATGATTATGAAAAATTGCTTACTAGAACACAAACCATTCATAATTGCTAAATTAGGCTAATATAAAGCGCTAGAAAAGCCATTTGAGAGCCGGCTCTACTGAGGGGAGGTGAGCCAAAAAAGACGAATCTTTGAAAAGAGCTGATCTTCCCATCACTGGTGTCTACTTTGCTCAAGGCTATGGACCAGTTACAAGAAGGTGTGGAACTGGTATAAAAGAGACAACTATGTCAACTCGTGTTCAGACCTGACACAGCGGCTTCCCCACTACAGCAGAAAGGTAGGCATCTGAGAAGATTTCTGTGACACAACATACATGTATCAATTTTTAGAAAGGTTGTACTAGTAGTAGTATTTTGTTTTAAAACAGTCAGCCCAGTTGTTTAGCTAGGCTGTAATTCTAGCAAAAAATATCTTTATTTTTGTTGGATATGAGATGATTGTTAATTATTATTGTCATGTTATTAGTATTATACTTTTTCCTAACACCCTCACTCTGTTCTTTGTTAATATTAATTGCTGTAATGTGACTGGCTGTAGTCTCTAAATACTATGAACTGTGAATTCATTCTCAAGCTGTTGGCTGTTGGAATTTCATCCAGACGGTGTGTTTCTTTTATGTGCTTACATTGGCATCTGCCAATTTCGTTCCAGTGCAAATTACTTCCTTATCTGTTGTGGTATTACCAGTTTGTCTGCTTTTTTATCTTTCTGTTACACAACACACCGCTCAAATTGAAATTGGCTGCAGAAAACATATCTGTTTAAGTCAGTGCATGGGAGCTGTTGCTTGATTTATATGCCACTGGGGTGAGCCTCTTATTTATTTCTGTTTTTGTAGGTTACTTCATGATTCAGGATATCCTGGTTCAAGACTTTTTGAATCACCACCCAACACTGTACCTCTGATTTTGTTTAGCAATTTGATTCAAATGTAATGAAACAAAATTAATGGTCAGATTATCAAGCTGTGGCACTTTTTGTCCTTTTTCCTAACACAGAATACCCAGTCTTGCTCAACAGAGTTGACACTCCCTTCTTGAGTTTCCACTCATTTGAACCTTATTTGAAGCTTTAGTTCTGAGAAACAAGTTCAATCATGCTGAAAAGACGCTAAGAGGAAGAGTATTTGAGAAAACATTTGACAATCCAACACTAGCTCAGTGGTTTGGTGAATCTCATAATGTTTGCAGTCGATTTAATGATTAAACTAAAAATACTCTTAGTCCTGCACTTAAAAGCAGCAGAATTTAAAGTAAATAAAGGAAAAGTACTCATTAGACAACAGAAAGGTTCCTGACAGTGTGTATTGTAGTATAAGAATATTAAAACAGAAAACATTTCTGAAGATTATGAAGCATTTTAATGCTGTAGCTTGTCAAAGTAAAGCTTATTATAACTGCTTTATATGTAGGCTTCTGTTGGGTAATCTAATGAATAACATATGTTTTATTAGTTCCTATATATTTTATATTTAAACCTTTATCATCAAAATAGTAAATAATTGATTGAGTTTGGTTGCTTTCTAAATAACTCTGATGAACTGATGCACACTGCTAACTGGTATTTAGCTTAACATGAGTCACATGTTTTCCTGTATAAGCATGTTAATAGTTCCTAAAGGAAAACCTCTTGCATTAGTCACAAATTTTATTTATAACTTTGTTACATCACATCAGGTCACCAAGAGGAAAGTCCCTACAATCACAACAAGTAAGGCACCTGCACTGGCAAACAGAAACATCACTCATTAGACAGTGACTGATAGAACTGCATATTTATGCAGCAGCACCACAAACCACAGCATCAAAAAAAATTCAGTTTTCCTGGTATGAGAAAAAAACATTATGAACATGCATTTAGCACAGGAAACGAGTTTTTTCTCTGTTTTTTTAGTCCTGCGGTTTCATTGTTTGATCTGAGCTTATTAAAATGACCTCACCCTCGCTTTGCAGTCATCAAGTGGCTTAGATGGCGTACTCCACTAGCACTCTCGCACAGGGCTGTTTCGGGAAGGTGTATAAGCAGAAATACAATGATACCTGGGCTGCTGTAAAGAAAGTCCCCCATCACCTCATCGCAAGGAAGGACCTAGAGAGAGAGTGTGAGGTATACAAGTAAGTACAACTTCTGAGAAAACAGAAACTAATTTCCTAAAATGCTGAACGGTAAAACACCTAAGTTTCCCAAATGACAGTTGTGCAATCATTTTCTTTTTCTTAGAACAAAAGAGAACATTTCAGACAAGCAGTATACATAATTGCACATTATATGCATAGCATATAATTTTATAGATATCAAATGTATTAAATGTAAAGTTGTAAATATGTAGTACATACACCAATTTTTAGCCCCTTTTTATACTGTTTTTTATTTTTCTTACAAGTGTACCCTGAATGTACTTTAAACAAAAAACGTGACTTTCTACCACTAATCTGCAGCAAAGCAAATCATCCCAACATAGTGAAGCTTCTGGGCAACATATCTCTCAAAGATGGTAAATGGATTATTCCTCTAGAGTTTATCTTTGGAGAAGACTTGGAGACCACTATCTTCAAATCATCAAAGTCTAAAATACAGGTAAATTTATCATGATTTACACATGATTTAAGGTGAAATTAAGGAAGTATGGATAGTAGTAGAATTAAAAATAGAAAAATAAGAAATATATAAGCTATGTGTATATGTGTTTGTTGTTTTGTTGAGGTTAATGACAGACATCTAAAATGTTGTTTTCTGTTGTCTGCAAATGTGAGCCGATGTGTGGTATGAAAGTCTGTGCATGTGTGTACCTGCCTCATTGATTTTATGTTATACCTTGCTAACTTAAGCCAGCCAGTTTGATTCTGGCCTGAAGGAAAAAGGTGTGCAATTACATATGAGGAAGTTTGAAATTTCTGTTTCTTCAGTTGACTCCAGCCAATAAAGGCACTATCATTGTCGGCATGTGTGAAGGGCTGTATCACCTCCACTCCAAAGATATTGTCCATCAAGACCTCAAGCCTGAAAACATCATGGTGAGTTAAGAACTGCCCACACTGTCATCGTATTATTACTTAAAATGTCACTATTCCTCCACATACTGCATAGATACAAATGAAGAAAAAATATGTGCATCAGATATGGGCATACGGGGGCTCTAAAGGCAGATTCAAACTAAAAATACCAAAACGTTGTTTTGTAACAAAAACCAAGGCTCTCTATCTGAATCAGTCATGAGGGACGTGCCTTCAAGATGTGTTTGATTACCGCAGACAAACACAGAACAAAGACTTTCTATAAGAGCTAATAAACCAAACACAAACAATGAAGAAGATTTTTACCACACATTACCACACAGTTTTTTATCACAGTGAAAAACTGCAAATTTTAAAACAAAACACTGCAAATGGATGTTTCGGGTGATACAGATCTTTTTCTTCATTTGTTTGTTTGTTTGTTTGTATCCATTTGGATACCTGGATAGCAGTAAGCTATGACAGGAAGTGGCCATGACATGACTGCTATACTGATATATCTGAACTAATAAATAGATTTCCGTTACATTTTGGAACAGACGGAGACCAGAGGATAAATCCTAGTGACTTTTTTTATTCCCTGACCTTCCCTCTGGCATCACCATGAAGTCAGTTACCAGTTTTAAGTGAAATGTCTTGACAATTATTAGACTGATTGCCATGAAAATTGGTTTACCACATTGACATGGTACAGCCTCACAGAATGTTAGCCTGGCTGTAAAGTCTTCCTTATAATCACAACCTTTGTCCTTCAGGTGGAGCATAACACAAATAGAGCAGTTATCATCGACCTGGGACTGGCCAAGTTCTTCCGACATGGTCTCAACTCTGCCATGGACATGGGAAACGAGGCCTACTCAGCCCCTGAGGTGCTTCAGAGGTGCAGCCAACGGGACCAGCGCTCAGACGTGTGGGCCATGGGTAAGATCATTGCTGAGCTCTGTGCCCGGATTCGGCTCTACACGCCCAGTGTTTGTCCCACCAAGATCAAGGAGACCCTGCAGGATCAACCATACTGTCATGCTGTGTGTAGGATGGTGGAGGCTGACCCCACTCTGAGGGCCTCCATGGGTGGAGTCATGAGAGAAATACGAAAGGCCGCTGGTGTTACCAGTACACCCAATCAAATAGGGCACCTTAAGCCACCTACGTCGGATGTCAGAAACAGGGATCCCTCTCCAGTGAACAGAGGTGCATCTCCAGGGAAGAGGGATCTATCGCCGATGAACAGAGGTGCATCTCCAGGGAAGAGGGATCTATCGCCGATGAACAGAGGTGCATCTCCAATGAACAGGGATCTATCGCCAATGAACAGAGGTGCATCTCCAATGAACAGGGATCTATCGCCAATGAAGAGAGGTGCATCTCCCATGAACAGGGGACAATCACCCTTTAACAGAGATCCTTCACCACTCAACAAGCCATCACCGCTGAACTGGGAGCGCTCGCCCAGACCAGACACCAAGGTTTTGCATCCTCAAACTGCCCTGCACCATTCTCCTTTCGCTCAGAAGACAGAGGACAAGAACAAAAACCAGGCTCTGGTCCCAACTGGCAGAGCTGCCCTTACACAAGACTTCATGAAAATGAAGTTGTACCAAGAGGCTGCAAAGGATCTGCCCTGCAACCTACCCACAACAGGGAGGGTGGTGGTGCGGCGCTTTGAAGAAAAAAACGGGGAGTGTGAAAAATGGGAGCAAAAGGAAGTGGTGACCCGTGATGGAAAGATTGTCAAGTTTGACAATGTCATGTTTAATAGCAACTAAGAATAAGAGTTTCACAATGTACTATTTGGAAGATACTTTATTTCCCCAAAAATGGCTGCATGTGTTGGTTGAATGGTTAGTCCAGGGTCACCTAACTTTTGGTACAGTAGGAACTTCTTTCTGTCAAAGATTAAATGGACTTGTTACAAACTTAGAAATACAGGCTGGTCGTTTGAAGCTGTAATGATTAGAATTTGAACCTTTACTTGCCACGAAAAAAATATCTACATGAACAACCATCTGTGAATATTTTTTAAGACTGTGAATATGGTTCATTATTATTTGTATATTTATGTATATAAATAAATTCTCAAATCTTTTGTCTTATTGTAGACATAGATTTTGTTTTATATGCATTACATCTTTTACATTGTCATTGCTTTAGCTGTTTTAAAAGCAACCACTATAGCTGATGGTTATACAGACAACTAACTAATTATTTGTAATTATTAATTACATAATAGTGGTTTTACTGCTTTTCATCAGTTCTCATGTTGGTAACTTCTATTGCTGATTGTTTACATTACATGGTTCCTTTATTGGTCAAGAAACTCTCGGGCTAATGAAAAGATGGTGATGTTAAATAGCTCAATTACTGGATGATTTTTGTTTAGTTGTTTATGTTAACTAACTTAATATCTCAAACAATCAGTTACACTTGGAAAGTTGGAAAAGTTGAAAGCTTAGTGGAAAGTTGGGTCCTTTGCCAAGAAAGTGAGTTTTTTATGATTTGGTCAAGTTTGGCAAATAGATGTCAAACAAATTGGCAAATTTCATCCATCACCTAATTGGTACACATGGTACCAAATTAACTGTTTAATTGTATAATGCCTAGGTAGTGATGGCTCATTTGAAATATTGTATTACCTCTCCTGGGCATGATTTAGGTATTTTCCAAAAAACTTGGATAGTATAAGTCACTATGTGTCAATCACGCTGCATGCATGTCATTTGAAATATATCTAAGCATTGTGAAAACAACAAATGTCTCTCTTTATTGGATACATGCACACAAAAAACACAAAATCAAAGGACTGAATGAGTATTATCACAGTTTATTGAGTTTATAAGAGACATGGTGCAGTGTTTTAGGAGATCCAGTGAAGAGGTTACTGGAAAGGTGCAGGGCTGGTGGTGGCAGATATCCAAGGTGCAGGTGTGGAGTTGTGACAGAGCTGAACTTGACAGATGAGTGGCAGGGAGGGTATTCCTGGAGCACAAGGAGATCACATTTCACAAAAAATGTATCTATTTCTAAAAACCCAGGGTGATGACTTCATATTTCTTCTTTTGTCTGACTAACAATATAAAACAAGGGTATTCAATGAATAAAAAAACATATGCAGCTAATCTGAGATGCTGGAACCAACAGTTTTGCTTAAAAACTACTTAAAATTCAAAATTGTTTACAGCCGATTTCATTTGACAAATGGTTTCATAATTCTTGCAGAATTCTTAGTTACACAACACAAAACAAAAGGCATGTTTTTATATTCTACTGACCCTTTTAAAAACAAGAAAAACTTGTTTCACAGACCATTGGTTTGTTTTTGTTGAACCACATCTGACCCCGCCACCATCTAGTAATCTGCACTGCATACCTTCAAACATCAACACTGCAGATGCCATTCAGCTCTACTCAGTGTGCTCGCTGTGCAAACAGGGTTTTTTTGTGGGTGTTTGTTTTACTTTTGCATGTTAAATTGATGTGTGTTTAAATCATTCCACATGTTGCCTCCTCTTCTAAAGCAATGTGACATTGTAAGATCAAGAGTTTCAGCTCTAAAGTGTCAAAAGTGTTTTGTAATACTGCATGGATGGGTCGAGAAGTCTATCTCAGCCACAAATTGTGAGGAAGTGGCATATGTGGTTTCCTCTGCACATTGAGGACTAAAAATCCTTACCTTTCATATCCCCGTCTGATGTGCAATGGATGTTACTTGTACAGGACAAATCAACACAAACATATTGAATGATAAAATGACAATGAATTACAAAACTTGTCACAATGACAATACTAGTCTCTTTAAGTTATAATGACTTGTTCACCATGTGTGAGCATGATCAAGACTGTGGGTGTGGTTTCAACCAATGTAACTGTCATTGCTGACAACATGAGCAAACATGCAAGCCCTAGATCACTGACTAGGTCCACCTGTAGAGTAGCCCATATATGGGTGACTCATCATGCATGCTTAAGACATTTTTTTCACTATGTGCACATCCCTGAAAGAAATATTTAAAATGTAAATGTATAAATTTAAAATCAAGTCTGTAGTCTGATTTGTTTGTATGTGAGTCCTCCCTTGCAGCGCAGTAACTTTTTTCCCTGAATATTACACCATTGACAAAGAAAGAGGACAGTTTATGTAAGGCACAGCCCAACCTTTGTGAATCAGCATGGGCAAACAATCCACCAACTGTCATCACACTGTCACGTTGATCTACCACACACTTCAAATCAATAGAAAGCTCAGAGAGAAAGCAAATACAGAAGTCTGTCATGTGAACTAACCAAAACTATTGAAACTTTGAACTTGAAGAAAATTGCCTGTTTTTGTAAGACCCCATCTCTCAGAGCAAGAAGATGAGAAAATATGTTGAAAGATCTAAAAGTTCCATATCTGACTGCAGGTTGTGAATGATTAATGTCTATTTCTTTGATAATCTTACCCAGGTGGACAGAGACACTTACCGCTCTGTGATCATTGACTTGGGTTTTGCAGAGTTTTACCACAATGGCCTCAGCTCAGCTCAAGATTGGGGGAATGAAGCCTAGAGATCATGAGCACACCCTAGGCGTAAACATCGCTCTGACATGTGGGCAATGGGTAAGATCGTCGCTTCTCATTTATTCTCATACTGGCTTCCTTCCATACGCATTAACCCTGCACACATTCAGGATACTCCAAGGGGAAGTGTTTACTGTGACGTGGTAAGTAGGATATTGGACAGCAGACCAATACCGAGGCCCTCTATGGCACAAGTCATTTATGAAATAAGAGCAGCAGGGAGAGACGCAGCTGAACACCAGTCAATGTCTGCACCCAGCTATATGCAAGTCCAGCAGTATCAGGCTAGTGGGGAATACAATGGCGCCTTCTTAAGGTCCACAAGTTTAGATGAACTGCATCAAACATTCCAGCAAGGTGATTTACCCAACAAGGGCACTGTTGAGTTTAATCACATTAAATTTGGTGAAATTGGGGGAAAACCAACGTCAATCACATGGGGTGAAGCGCAATTCAGGGGTGGCGGAATGGTTGATGTTCGGTGGACACGTGTGAAACCTGATAGAGCACTAGATTATTAGTTAATGTTCCCCTTTGGGAGCAGAACATTTTCTAGCTCACATACGTGCATGCCCCTTTAAGAAATGAATCAGCAGTTTCCGCTTCATGTTCTGTGACTGGAAATTCTACTTCTTTGTCATTTTAAGATTCTGCACCAGAAAAAACACCACATGGCCATCAGTGAAAATATGTTTACATGTATGTACTATACAGGGACACTGGGGATGGGGGCATTATTCAGTTATTATTTATTATTCAAGTTAATCAATAAGATATGTTTTCCAGGCTGAGGCAAAGATCAACAATAGTCAAGATATGGATAATGTGGGGTTCATTTTAAAGTGTGAGTGTTTTTACTTTTTTTTTTTTATAAAACTATGATAACTTTAGTAAGTAGTAAGGAGTCAGATGATGATTTTGGACTATTAAAGTGCAAACATATTTCCTTTTTGTAGATTAATGACACTTATATGTTGTGACACTATTCTGAGGGCATATAGATGAGCCAGAGAGGACAGCTTCTTCAAATCTGAAGCAGCATCATGTCAAGTGTATTAATAAATCTTTTATTCTCCTTGATCAACCTTCAATAAACTTTTCAGCCTAAGACATCATGGATTCCTGTGCAGGTTATCTCCGCTGACTGAAAAGAGGGAGGTAGGGCCAACTAGAAGTATTTGGTTGAATTTAAATTGTTTTCTTGTATAGTATTTCTATTTGTATTTCTTACATTTACTTTGGTTTGCTTCACTTGCACTGTGGCTGTAATGTGTGTGTTAAGGAGGTATGCTTCTGACTACTTAAACTGTTCAAGGATCAGTGTGTAAAAGGATTTGGCGCCATCTAGCGGTGTTTTGCATTGTAACCCCTTCACTGTCTCCTGTTTATAGTGTGGAGAAAATACAGAGGCCAAAGAAACTTTTTCTAGAGCCAGTGTTTGGTCTGTCTGATCTGGTGAAAACATGTCAAACCATAGAATGGGTCCAGTGGCATCTGCAGATATAAAGGCTCTCTAAGATGTCATACATACATATATTATAATCCATTTCTGCTATATTCTGAATATAGAGCCCTGTATATCCTACACAAGGGACTCTCAAAATACAATACAATAAAATAAATGACCACAAAAGAAAAGACAAATCATTCCAACTACACCACATATTTCTTTTGAATAATCAGTTTATTAATGAATTTAAGGCCACTCTGGACTGTGCAGAATTCATAAAGAGAGCAGAAATAAATCACAAAGTCACATTGCCCTTGGTCGCCTCCGTTCTACCCTGTGATGACTGCTTTCTATCGCTGCCGAGCTTAGCAACATCAGAACGGAATCACATCAAAACATGAAAGGGCTTAATAAAAACCCAAAACAACGTAAATGATGGAGACTGTACATTGTGACTTCAGAAATAAAAATGTCCTTTGCAGATTTTGCTCAAAAGATGCTACTCTTATCCTGAAATTTAAATTTAAATTTAGGATTAAATTTAATTTAAACTATTAAGAGCAATCCACCAAGAAAACCTGTATTTAAAGTCACAAAACGATTTTCCGGTTCACAACACAGACACTTCAGCATGCGTCATATTTTCTAGGTGAGCACTGATATGTATCATCTCCATGGTGTGCTCAGTACATTCTCATACCCTTACTAATAGGTTCTTTGCCATGCATATCTACTCTTGATATAAAGATGCTATTGATGGCCATGTATTGAAATACTAGTACTGTGTGTGTTGCTAAGGCCATAGGCGTTGAATATGAATTCACATCAAAATGATAATACAGTATATAGTCATCTATTTCTGAAAATCACAGGCAACCACTCTCAGAGCTCATCTTGTCCTCTTCAGCAGACAAATACCACAATGACATGAAGATAAAAGATTTCAGTACAGCGTTTGGAGAAAAAAAAAACTATCATAATCACTCAAAAAACAAAGAAAAATGCAGTACTGAATACATGTTGGTTTGAGATTCTTTGAAGTCAGAACTGAAAGAGGCTTCCAATATAGACAGGAACAAATAATGTCTTGTGTGGAAATCATTCACAACAAACAGCATATCCTATATACACACACACATACACACATTTTTTATCCATCATCACAGCTTTCCAACAGTCATCTTTGGTTTCAGCCTTGTTCACCTGCCAGTACAGCCACATTCACTGTGTAAAGAGACTGTTTTTCTTTCGCATGTAAACAATCAAATCTGTCAGAGTGGAGAGAAGTGAAGAAGAGGAGGGCAAAGAGTTGACATGCAGTATACGCACTGATGGAAAACATACGGATGTCTCCACCTGATAAGTAATAACTGAGTTACAGCAAGAGCAAACCAGGTCAATGTTGAAGTCACTGGCTGCTATAACACAAAGTGACAAAAGAAAGCCTGTTTCCTTATTGATCAATCGGCCCAGAACTTGAAAATATTGCTAAAAATATCTGTAACGTGCCTCCAATTTTCAGTTAATTTTCACAATGACAATCATGTCAACTTAACATTTAGACATTACTTTGTGGGGGTTTTTTAAGGATTAAATAAGTCCAAAAGATGTTTCTCAAAGCAAAAAGGGACAATATAATTTTTTTCAGTTGAACTAAAATCAAAACATGCATGAACCCAACGTTCTCTCCCGACAACAGCAAAACAACTTTCATCACTCCCCGACAAAGATTTGTCATGTTGTGCTTTTGGGTTCAAAAAAGAAGTTTAGCAAGACATGATCCATTTCGATGTGAACCACAAGCTCATCTGAAGGCAGAGGACTGATCACTGTCACCAAAACCTGCTCTATTTGATATAGGCATATACACAAAAACACACAGGAAAAGAAAAAAAAAAAATCAATCAAATGCTGAAGATATTGGATACGCTGAAATCTGAAGACAAATGCTACACAGAGGAACCGTGGCCTTGGTGTACAGACCTAAAATGTTTTCACTATACTCATTCACACAAAGTCCACTCAGCATGTGGCAAAATTATGTGTACAGCATCCAAAACATTAGAAAGATTTAGTTTATCTTTTGATACATGAACCAAACAGATATAAATCAGCATCTCTGTGTAGGAACCATTTCTGCAGACAGATAGGATATGTGCACCGTTATGTGAGAAGCAGTAATATCAGTAACAGTAATACACAAATCTGCCAAATTCCTTCACTTAGTAATCGCTGTAGCAGCTTCACACACTCAGCTGGAAACAAAAACAAAACAAACAAAAAAAAACTCCATCACCTTCACTCATGTTTTCATTGGCGTTGAGACAAAAACGAGTCAAGTTCTGTTGTGTCACAGTGCGACTGCTGGAAATCGCAGCTACTGCTCCATCAAACTCAATTTTCTAAATTATGTAAGGTACGAGTGAAAAGACAAAAAAAAGAACAAGATTCTAAGGCATCACAAGGTTTAACCAACCACCACAGCCCTGTAGATATATAAACTCATAGAGTCCAACTTTAACCCTTCACTCTTCACTGTGGATCCCTTGGAAGAATAATCAGTGATGTCACAGGAATCAAGGCAGAGAGCTTTCACCTAAGGGTTGATAAATTCAGGTCCATTGTTTTTATTTTTAATAAATCAGGTGTTTTTAAAATCAGCCAGTACCCCACTGTCCGCAGGCAGCATGACACTGATTTTCCACAAGCTAATTCCTCGACAAACTGACGGGGAAAAAAAAAAAATAGCTATAAACTCCAGGCCACTGAGGAGAAAACCTACCCACTCAAGTTATGGCAGAGTGAAACATGATTAGTGGTCCCTTAGGGTAGACAATTTCTCTGAGTGGCCTTCATTGAGTTTGGCAGGGGGTTTGGCTGGGTCTTTCCCTACGAGTTCGTCAAGTGTTTTGCCTGCCAGTTTGCCTGCAGCTTTGGCAGGTGTTGCTGGGGGAGACGGATGTAGACCGGCCTCAGTGCCGATGTTGACAGTGATGTTGGTGTAGAGAGGCAGGTATTGCCGTGAGATTGTCTCATATTCAGCTGTGTTCATCCCATCCAATTTCCAAGTCTGACGTGTCTTGGCCAGCATGTTGAACCTTTAAAGAGAGAGCAAAGGATTGTTTCTGTCGTTTCTATACATGATCAAGTTGTACAGTTTGTCAGATTTTTTTAGTCTGTGCAAAAAACAAATGCAGAACTGCTACAAACTTCGAACACCCAACGAATTGCATCAACTTGCTGAGTGTACCTCTTTGGGTTCACATCATTGCCTTTGTCCAGCTTGTGTTTAATCATCTTGTAACGGCCAACCTTCAGTGACGGACGAGTGATGTACATCCCTGCCAGAGACACTCTGAGAACGTAAGAAACAAATGTCAGTCTGTGGTTCAAGGGGACATGAACCAAAACATTGTGATATTATATCTTAAGAGTTGGAATGTGAAAATGCTTCAATGTAGTTGGTAAGTGTTTAATATCAATGTCATATCAGAGATCAGACGTCATTCAAGCAGAGCATTGAAAGAGGAAACGTCAATGTCCGACTGGCAACTTAAAAGTATCTGGCCTAAACTATTCTCACCTGACTCCAATATCATCGTCCTCTCCGCCCCAGCCCCAGTAGTTGTTGGGAAAGCCGTTCATTTTGAGGTAGTGCAGTGGCGTCAGAGCTGACACTCCTCCAAAGTACATCTTGTACGGAAGCCTGGACACGATTATAGATCACAGTTAAGTACAACATAGAATGTGCTATGGGTCTATCTGTGAAGTTAGAGTTTTTCTAGCCTTTCTACTGACATTCACAGACAAAAATGGACATACTTGTAGCCAAACTTATCCATGGCGATGGCTGCGTGCTTGGGGTTGGAGTCGCAGATGTACGTGTTGCGATCGTCCTCTGGAATGAGGTCCACATCGTGGAAGAACAGACAGTCCCAGTCTTCCTCCTTCATGGCCTCCCGGAAACCCACATTCATCAGCTTGGCCCTGTTAAAAGTGTAGTTCCCAGCCTGCAAAGTAAACACAGACACTTAATATTAAAGCAGACTGTGTGTGTGTGTGTGTGTGTGTGTGTGTACTGATGACCTCACCTTACATACCAGTCTAGCATAAAGTATTAAACAGTAACTAATTTGTTAGTATGAGGTAGTGGGTGAAAAATCAACTAGTATGAAATAACCAGCAGACCTTCCTCGGTTATTGGGGAAAAATTGAAATTACTGTGTCATTCAACACAGCGACAAGGGACACATTTCAAATAGGAAGGACAGGTGGTTGTCTGTCTAAAAGTAGAGAAACCATCCCACAAACACAAGAGGAGGTCTCAGGCATCTTATCACCCACCTACAATGCTGTTCTTTCATCCATTCCCAGGAGACTGAACAACAATTCATACCATTGCCCTCTTGTGACTCCAACGACCGTTGTTCACACCAGATCTCAGGTGACCTAAACGACTCAGACACAACAAACAGCTCTAACGAACCAAGTAGAAACAATGGCATGCTTAACGATCCCACCAAGGCTGAGTACCTGGGTTTCCCTGCCAGTCAGTCAGAACTAACAGAAAATACTCTTGGATGAGAGGTGAAATATCTTCACAGATCTCCAACGAACTCCAGCTGCCCCAGATTTAACCAGTCTCAAAGAGAGATGACCTGGACGACTGTGAACCTTCCTGCAACCTTGATGCTCTGATGCATAATTCATAGACCTATGAGGGTGGGTACTGAAACCAAGTATTTAACAGACCCCGAGGCTAAACTACTACAAACAGTAGTATTAATAAGAATGGACATTATTTCTGTTGCCTGTTCTGCTCCTTTCTCCTTGTGACAACAGAGAAATAAACACTCAAAAGTACTAGAGTCAACATTGACAATGCTCGTTTCCACAAGTGCAACAAGTCAGAAACGTGAGTGATCTTTCTAAACATCTAATGAAAGTGTATCACATACAGTTGAAGAAATGCTCTGTTTTCAACCGCTCATAGCTCATCTCTCATTGCCCCATTCACCTAAGGTTTGTTATGTATGCTAGCGGCTTAGAGCCCACACAATGTTTCTTAAATTACACAAACATGGGTTGATGATTAGACGTAGTTTATCAGAATTTCAGTTTCAGGGTGCTCGGATCGGAGCCTCCTCTGGAAGAAGTGGTCACATCAGATTGTTAAGTAACGTTACAGACCATCAGTAACATTTATGCCGTGTTGCTGCTAAGTTACTAGCCTACACCAAGCGTATGAAGTTAGCTTCACAAACCTACTGTGTTTATTTTGGTCAGTGTCTAATCAGGAGAGCGCGCCAGCAGATGTGAGATTCGGATTTGATTCAGAAATCCCATTACTGTTGGTAAAATATAATATTGGATGGATCAAGAATATATATTCAGTATGAGAAAATATAGCAATGTTCATTTTGTTGGATCGCTACCATTAAAATCTAAATACCCTCCCTACAAACCTACCAGACTTATTCTGAGGTCTTGACCAGACAAATCACAAGAAGCAAGATTTAACAATATAATTAAAAAATCCAGCTCAAGAGGTGTAAGAGGGGAAAGTGCTCAGGAGTTAACGTCAATAAATTCTTACAAGCAGCTAAGGAGATTAAACCTTCTAAGCCACTCGAGCATTCTTAGCCACCAACATGCGCATTTAATAACAGCACACAAGAGGGCACTCTTCATCTAACCTGAACCTGTGTTAGTTTATGGCTTAATTGTGCGTATGTTTCACCTGGTGTATGACGTAAATCCCATACTGGAGCTGCTGTCGCTGCAGGAAAGGATGTAGGTAGTATAGTAGGAACTTAAGGTGATGTTCTCGGTGTCTGTGGGGAATGATGATGGCTGTTTTATGCCTCGCCTCACAGTCAGGCGGTCTGTAACGTCCTCCACGTACCACCAGTGGATTTTTCCTCTGAACCTCCGCTAGGGTCAGCCGCGATGGAAAGCTGACGTGGATCGGCCCACCTGTGAGCACAAATTGGTCTGCTGTCAATACTAGTAGGGAACATGATATGTCGGATGGAGTGAAGGCAAATAATCTGGTTAGAATAAGACAGCCTGTGATTTGAATATGAGCTCATTTAAAAAGACCTTTTTTTGGTCTGACATGCTGAACCCTGTTAAAAGTGTAGTCTGAAACCTTGATACTAGCACTGAGTTGGATGTAAATGCACCAATACTTTGTTAAAAATAGCACAGTATATTTGAGAATGTAAGAGTAAAATGTATGTTTGCTACACCCATAAACAGAACATTTCATTTTGGATTACATATAACAAATATATAGAATGTACCAAAAGATCTGCTTCATACCTTTTCAATATCTATCCTGATGATCTAGCTTTAAGACACAAATATTGAACAGCCTGTTAGTAGCTGTTGTGGCTAACTGCAATGGGTTTGGTGCTTCCGGTGTATTACTAGTCACACCACATTTTCAAAAAACAACATTATACAAAGACTTCTACAGGGTGTGGATTTCTTTTCCACACAAAGCAATAACTGAGAATGTGAAAACAAAGTACACGTCAAGAAGTAGACTATCTAGCCTAGTATGAAGTGTATATAACAAGTATAATGATACAATCAAGCAAGCAACTATTGAGAAAAAAAAATCCCGAATCCAGCAGGTCATACAAATAATTAAATAGTTGCAACCCTCAATGTGTTTTGTCAACACAGGCCAAGCCAGTAATACCTCAATAAGCTTTGACCATTATTTGTTTTCCAGGAAAGTATTCAATACCTAGTGGCTAAGCTATCAGCATATAGTGTAAGATTACTGACAATAATGCAGGGAACAAAAGGCGCAGAGGGCAGAGTCTGGGAAAAAGAAAACCAAGCCTACTTTAACTATGAATCTTCAGTCAGTGAACAAACAATGAGCTGGATCAAATTTTCAAGCTAATGTGTAACAAGTGTGTGGCGAGGAGAACGACAAATAGAGGATATGTGATAAAGTCCACTTAGTGCTACTATGACGTGTGTTCAGTTATCACACTCCAGGGCAAACAAAAGTGATTAAGCAAGCCAAATTTGAGTTTGGATTTATTCTGTCAAACTTCTATTTCCAAGGCAAATATTGATTTTACACACTGTGGTAGGCTACTGGTATGCTATTTTGCATTAAAATGTATTAACAGAGTGAAGCATACATACTTAGCTCTGTATTAAAAATATGACTGTGCACTGTGTTGTAGAAAATCATGCAGGGGAAAAAAAAAAAAGTCATTGGCTGTTTCAACTGCCATGTTTAAATTGCCCCTAAGCGGTAACTGACAGATAATTTAGATAACCAAATTTAAAAAGGGACATCACAACTACTGATCTTGACTTATAATTGTAGCCACAATATCCACAATCTGATGTGTGTATCTGCTTGTGATTACAGTACTGCCCATTTACATCAATGTAGACAATAATGTAGCTAAAATCAGACTGAAAGAAAAGATCCTCTATGTGATACAGGAGAACAGTACAAAGAGTACTTTCAAGATCTGTTTCACCTCTTGTCATGACAAACTCACTGAACAGGTATGCTATGATCCAGCATCAGGAATGAAGATACTGGTATGTCAGCGATTGTTTGACAAACCTGTTCACACTCAAAAACACAAAAAGAGTCCTGTGCAACAAACACTACGCTCCACTTGTTGAATCAGTTTCGGTGAAACTGTATGGTTTAAAATGCCGACAGGCTTGAGAATTACTAAAACAAGGAGGATGAGCACTCAAATATGTCATGCTTAAGTGCTACATATATACTTTATTTTGAAGTATTTCAGATGCTTTATGTTTTCAGGTGATCAGTAACAAAAAAACAACAATTTACAATTTACTGTATGTCCACTGTAAATATTTCAAAACATCCAAAGAAGGAACTTTTAGTTTGTTTAAGTTGCTTAACTTGTACAACCTGCTCCTAATACACATTTTGCAGACTCAAAGCTTTATATTGAGTTTCACAGCAGATGATGAAAACTGTAACAAACCACCACAAAACTACCACCAAGCAGCAGTTGATTTTCGACAACTCTATTCCAAGTGCGGCAATGGCCCATAAACAAGTGATGGCTAAACTTCATTGTGCTAAATGGTAATGACAGACAGCTGTACCATTCCGATGTACTTGAGAGCCATTGCTGCTACTTGAAACATCTTGAAATAAAGTGTGTGTAGTAAGATTATCTCTAGCACATCATTATAGAATTAGTAAAAAGAAGCAGTTGAGTGCACTCACCAATAAAAGGGGATGTCTTAGGGCAGTATGGCATGTCATCTCCATGGCTATGAGCTTTGGGTATGTGGGAGAGGTTGGCATATACATCCCCTCCAGTGGAGCCAGCTGCTGTGTGGTTACGACCTGACAAACCAGTGGTGTCGGGCTTGCGGAAGATTCGGATGAAGTAAGAGACCCTCTTCTGGTATCCCTCTCGGGACAGCAGTGCCATGACCACCAACTGGATGCCCAGAAACATGAAAAGGTAGCGCCATTTGGACTGGATACTAACCATGGCGACGGCTATGTGTCGTCAAACAAACAAAGACCGGGAGAAGGCGGTGCAGAAGAACAGAGCAACAGAACTCTCAGTGATTTACGGGGTATGTAAACTCTCCCCAAGAAGAAACAAAATTCAGGAAGATGATGATTGTCAGCTGTGAATCTGATGGAGGCTGGTGATGTCGCTGTAAACACCTATGCACAAAGTCTAATATACTATATACCTTTTTCTAAATGACACACGTGTGAATGCGACAGTTACTGTATGTAAAGTTATATGTAATAACCAGTGACGATATGGTGTATGAATATAGAGCAAGATGTGTAAAAAAAAAAAAAAAAAAATAGACAAAAAGGCACTTTTGGTAGGGTGTTAGTGAAAAGAACACCAAGGAGAGAAAAAATAGAAAAATATTCTAAACCAAAAAAAAAAAAAAAAAAGTCTCTTCTACTTTTCTCTATTTCACTGCATTCCTTGTTGCAGGTCACTATGTGGCAAATATCTCCAAAGTTGACTGTTGGTCCAATATGTGATTGGTGTGAGGAGGTAAGGCCAGTTCCACATCATGTGGTTTCACCCCCATTGAATTCCATCCATTGCCCCGTGAAGCTCATTCTCCTCCGGTCAAATAAATGGCAGCGTCAGTGTCCCTCAGTCCCTCTCTCGCTCTCTTTTTGAGCCTTTGTGAGCTTTATGCTGCCTTCTGTTCTCCCTCATGTTCTCTCCTGAGGGAGGCCTCTGCAACAATAACAGCTGCCATAACAAAAGGGAGCATATGCAGCCGTATAGGCCCTATACTTTACAGAGGATTACACAGTTTCCATCGACTCCCTGCCTGACTGGCTGAAGAGACAGGGGGAGTGGACCATGTCCAGCGTGGGAGGAGTGGTCAGTGGTTTTGCGTGTGTGTGTTGGAGGGTGTATTTGTTAGGAGGAGGGTTTCAATGGAGAGGGGGAGGAGGGAGAGTTTTGATTCCCACTGTTATTGTCTCGTAATGATGCAATCCACAACTAGGAGACACCTCGAAGCAGCTCCCAGGGCTGATGGCCACTCGGCTTACTGGATGTACAGACACTGGACCAATCACTCCAGCAGAGCTCTGAAAGACAAAACACAGAGGAGGAGGGACGGTTACATTGACTGACACCCTTTGGTTCAAACTGTTGACATCAGCGATTTTGTACTTACAGCAGAATGTATTTCCACACAAACAAAGACTAATTGTGTGCAGTACAGGCCAAATAAATGGATTGTGTTTGTTTACATGGAGGCTCAGCAGCACAGTTGGATAGCCTTGACTAATCAGGCCCAGCGTGGCCTCGGTGCAGATGCCTCCCCAAAGAGAGGCCTGCTGCCCACAGTGGATGGCAGACGGGAAGTCGTTGAAACTTCCTAGTTCTAGAGCCAACAAACTCAGCTGTCCCATTGCTACAGTTTGCTGCAATGTTGTGTTTGTCGACCTTGTATAACCCCTAGCCTTGCTCTTGTGCTGCACACTGTAGTATCCAATGCATCCTCAGTCGCAAATCAATTAGCGCTTGTTAAAGTAAACAGCCACAGACTGCTAATCCTAATCCTACTGAATGCGACAAGACTGGCGGAGAGACTGAAAGAAATAAAAAAGTTTAAAAGAATAGAGCAGCTGCTGATTGCTTACCTACATGTACCATCACTAATTTTACAGCGTGTGCTTTGTAAAAACATTCAGAACCTGTTTAATGCATCTGTCTGGACTCTTAAGTGTGCAGAGTATATGAGCTTTCAGAAGATGTTCCTGTGTTTGCCTTTTTCTCAGAATACAGAAAGCAAGAAGGGATAATTGAGTGCTTTCACAAGAGATGGCAAAAAGGACAACTGCCTACCGGTATATTTTCATCATGCAATTACAATTATTAGTCTTGATAATTCAAAGAAAACAACTTTTTAAAAGGAATTGGCTACACAATGTAGATTTATAAATGATCATATATAGATAATAAAAATAAATGTGACGTGTCATGTTTCCTCAGTAAACCTTAAATGTTTTTTAAAAAAAGTGACAGGAAATGATTAAATCTACAAGGCTGCAAAAACCTTTTTTTTTTTTTTTTGTGAAACACACCCAGCCAACAAGTACGCAGATATCTTGATGACATCTGACAAACCCACTGAACTGTAGTGTCAATGTATCTCTGCATTTTGCTTTGAAAGCTGACTGCAAGGATTTTCAGCTCAGGGATAATAAAGATTTTTTCTCTAACGGGCTATGTGGATCAAAAAGGAGAGGAAAGCCTCTGCTTGCCGCTGGAGATGATTTTCATCTGCACATGGAACTGTGAGCAGATGGGAGACTGACCCCTGTCACTTTGCCCGGCCCCTATAAATAACCCCCATAGATTATGGATATGATTTATAAAGATCGTGCCATAAAGTTAATCCCACAGCGGGGAAATTCAACTCCACTACTTAGAGATGTGATCCAGGACAAAAAAAAAAAAAAACAAGCGACCTGGAAAACAGTAATCTTTTTTTTTTTTAAGTAATAACTAAGACCTACTAACTGGTTCATGGTCTTTCAGGCTGATAAGATTAATATAAACGATTAAATCTTTCAGGGTTTCAAGGACAATACATGGCTGATAAGATCAATGTGGTGTGCAAGTTTGAGCTGCTAGATGACAAAGCAACATGCATTAGGGAAAATCCCCATGGACTCACTTTCTGTGATACTCTCTACCTATTCTTTCAAATTCTAGCCTCACGTTAATCTGTAATGAGATATTCAAATGTCTAGAGGGCAAAATTATAAGTGTGGTTTGCTTTATTGCTTGCGGGCCATATTGTGTTTGAGTTGGCTTATACAGTGAGAGATCTTGGCAGCAGGCACCGCTGTCAACAAAGAAAATAAAAGAGACCCAGTGACTAGATTTAGACGTATCTTTCTGTGTTACCTAGAGGCTGAGGGAGAGTGAACCAGAGAGAGAGAGAGAGAGAGAGAGGACAAAGCAAACTAAGAGAAGCTGGAGGAAAAGAGGGAGAGCAGCCAACAGTCTGGTTACACTATGTTCTTTTTGCTCCATTGTCTCTATTGCACAGATATCCTTCCTTTCTACATTTGGAATTTTAAAAAAAAGAGAAAGAGGTTTGGTATAACACATCATGCTCTAGCTCTAGGTCCCTCCTTTTATTTATTTTTTTTTTAATTCACTGTATAGCGTATGCTTTAAACAGTGATGGCACATAACAGATGACAAATGGGACATTTTCTTTTCTGCCCACGGGGCATTAATATTCCATATATATGGTACGTCCCCATGTATGCTTGCACACGCATGAATGAATCCACAACCGCTACCATGGGAGTTAGTTTGAAGAGCAGAGAAGAAAATGAAGGCGATGGGGGTATAGAGGATTGAGTTATATATTTAGATCATCATCTAGGGACTAAAGCTTAGGGTCAACACTGCTGTTCAGATCTTTTAAATCCCCATGAAGTCAAAACTGATGTTTAAGTATTTTTATCACATATGCTTAGCTCTATGTGTCATCATGTTTTTAGGTATTTACAGGTATTCTTAATGATATAAATGATAAAAAGTGGTTGCACTCTGGGCGTAGGCTAATTATTCATCCGATGAATCACTTTTTCGCTTCCGATGCAACTTGCCGCTGCTGGCTATTATAAATGTCAAACGATATCCCGCCCTATCTGCCTGTTTTTACAGGAAATGTGTAAATATGAAGAAGCAAATAACCTTCTAAAGCTGCTTTGTTTAATGGTAGCAACACAGAACTCATGCACAGCCAAACGACAGCCATAGACGCCCATAGAGGAAGAGAGTGAGCAGCCAGACCAAGTCATAGTGGGGGTAACCACAGAAAACATTTACCTAACCAGACATTCCTGCTGTGTCTTTATTGGCCCCAACACCTGAGTCAGTTTTCTTCTTCCTTCTACCCTCTCCAACTAAGATCGCTGATTGGTGGCTTTTATGCACAAAAACCTCACATTTTTAAGACACCAACACTCATTTACTACCTGTCATGGGTTATTTTACAGTTGGTAGTGATCTGAGCCAGAAATTCCAGGCACAGCTGGTTCACATCAAACGAGCTAAGTACAGAGCATGTGGCCTAACCCTGCTTGAGTACAATGCCATTTTACTGTTGAAACTGCCTTCAAAGCAGCGTTTCTGCAAGAAAGGGGAACAAAAGCTATTAGGTATCGGCTATTGATTTTCTGTGGACCTCTGAAGCAATATGTCTTAGCTCATGCATGTAAAGCAAATAAAGGCCTTAAAGCGATGAGTGACAAAAGACTAAAGGAGAAGAACAGAACAGAACAGGACAGAGGATGGTAAAATGCTTGTCACAAAACCAGTTAGACTGCATATTCTCATAAAAGGCCATAACCTCTTAACCCCATTGAAGCACAGCAAGGTTCTGTGTTGGAGGATGAAGCTTTCACATCTGCCTGAGTGTGTCATCAGTTATGTGCCAGCCTATCAAGGACGAACGAGTGCTGCGCTCTCCAGTCTTGAATGTGTGACCTTTGTGTTAAATCTGCTAAACCCTACCACTGTTAGCTGCAGGAAAGTCCATCAAATCCCACTCGTTTTTGCACAATCATTCACTTAAAGCGTAAGACTCCTGCATGCTATAAGCACTTCTTATCCAACTTTCTTAAAATCACATATCTAACTATGGAAAACAGGTCATGGTAGCAGGACATAACTAGCATGACAGTGAATAGGAGACGTTAAGTAAGTGTACAACCTTTCAGCGGGACGAAGAATGCATGACAGGAAAACAGATAGTCTTACAAGGAGAGGAGAATGTGCTTTTGGAAGTCAAATGAGTGAATATACACAAAATATGTTATTAATAGTTAAATGAAAAAAATCTTACTTGAACCAAAATCTCCTACATACTAACATTTATTTGTTTAAGTGAAGTAAATAATAATAAAAAGTTTCTCTGCAGCAACTTCACATGATTTCAACAAACTAACATGAGCCTTCAGAGTCATGCTGGCATCCCTTCAGCGTCAGAGCACCAGAGCAGAACTGTGGTACAAAGTTTGGAATGAAAGCACATTTCCTCTGGAGACTTGGCCTTGTCCTCTGCGTACTTCCTTACTCGCAACCTTTTAGTTCTGCAATCAGTATTATGTCACCCTAACCTGAACTCTCCACAAAAAAAACAACTGATTTGAAGCACTGAAATAATAACTCTGCCATTAGTTCTTTAACTGCAGCATGACTTCATGACTTTCTTCCACATCATTCTTTCTCTATATATTTCTTATTTATGGGAATTTACAGGTAATTCATGAAACTTTCACAGAAACCTTGTCAGTCGTGTCTCCTTTTACTTAGTCATGCAGGAAAACAGGAATCACTGATAGCATCGCGTTATCACTTCCTTGTTCTTGAAAACTGAGATAAATTGAGACAAAAGCTGGGATCCTGATTGAGGGCTACAGGATGTTGAATGTAAACCAAAGCTGGATGACTGCTTGATGTCATTCATACAGTGAGGTTAATTATCAAGTATATTTCTTATGGTTTATGAACTGATTTGTACAGAGTGATAAGCAGACCACAAATAGCTCTTACAAAACAGTGTGATTTTTTTTTAATTTACAAAGCTACCGAAGCATTAAGGAGATATTCTTTACACAAACGTTATTCAGATTCTATATACGTAAGCAGGCCTTTTCTCTTTTCTTTCTCTTAAGCACCATGCAAGCAAAAACAGGCAATGAAATACTGTGCAAACATGTCCTGAGAAAAGAGGTGTCTGCATAACAACGCGTGCCAGCGTCCTTGTCATGGCAACCCACCCTAAGCTCTTGCCATTCATCGTAGGTGCAGCTGGTACACGTCTCTATGGCTGTTCCCTCGAGTACGACTCTGCTGAGACAGACTGCTGAGGAGAGGGGAAACACATCATTCTCCTCCTTCCTCCAACTTATTCTTTTGGTTTGATATCCTGCATTTGGTTGCTCATGTTGTTTCCATAGTGTAGTGTTCACATCCAGCTATAATCAGCCCACCAGGGACAGTTACTTATGCAGTCGCAGTAAGTTGCAGTGAGTTGGAAACTTGGCAATGGCAGCCATGGAGATGAAGAGAGCCCTATGAGACCCTATGAGAAAACCTCAAACAAAACTGGAGCAACAAGTTACCCAAGAAGAGGACAGTTGACACCACAGGTCCTGCAGCACTTGGGGGAGGGGGTCTGAAACAATTTTTACTTCTGACTCACTGGCTTTCCGGCGCTCCTTCTCTCTCATTCACTTTCTTTGTCACCTGACCACAGCTGTCTCTCTCTCGAACAAACAAATGGACACAGGTCAAAGGAGAGTATCATAGTTGATGTAATTGATGAACGTCACCTGGATAGCGCTCAGATTTGGTGATATTTCAGGCTGTCTGTGGAAGAATTTGACTAGTTTGATCTTTACATTTGCCACCACAGCGTGACATCAGGTTGTCAACAAGTCGCCGCAGGTAGTTCCTTTTTTTTTTGGCACACTGTCATAGCCTAAACATAATACCTTGGTTCAAATGACTGGGAAAAAAAAACAGTGTTACCACAGCTGAGTTGTCTGCCTGACTTTGGTCTTAGTTCTTTGCAGTTCTGTTTAAAATGGTTGAGACAGACCTCATGTGATTGCAGACTGAATATCCAACGCAGACAGATAACATGAAATAAAAGCTATTGTCGGAGAGTGTGGCAGCTGATACCAACAATGAAATCTGATATTATTCAGTATGAATAAAAGTTATTGTCTCTGCATCTTGAGCTTGAGATCATATTGACAGAATAAAATATTTTGTTCAACTCAGGGTCTCTATATTAATAATGTGACAATATTTTGTATATTAAGGATTTTATTAACATTTAGCTCAATTTAAACTAAGGTAGGTCTGTCAGGAAAGAAAACGGTAGATCATTTTTAACCTAACAACAGCACTTCAACGGCATAAATTTGTGATAGTCGTTTTAACAATGCTGTCAGACCGTTTACAGTGTAAATTGCTAAATGGTGACCGTTGATGAAAATATCTGTTGCAGTGATGTGTAAGATGATTATAAATAGGAAGTGAAAACATCTTTACACTATTATACTGTTACAACAGACCTCAATGTCCCAATAACTGCCAACTGTTACACATAGAGGGGCACCTTTTAGTCTCTACCACCAAGTAGCAGAAATTACAGCCTATTTTGTAGTTACTGTTTTGCCATAAAATGACCCAGCATATTTGCTTTTACACGTTGGCTATCGGTGCTTAAATTCATAACACAGTTACTACAACTACATTTGTAATTTTTGGTCAAAGTTTAAAAACTACATGTTTTGTGATTTTAAAAAAAAGAAATATATTTATGTCACAGAGATAGAGACTGTTTTCATTCATGCCTAGTTGGAGTCCTCTTCTTACAGATAGCGAAGCCTATTGGTTTCACACATATTAAATGTGTGGAGAATTCAATGTGCAGTGTGTTTAACCTGACACAGATATGTAGCAGATACATTTACATAGAAGAAAATGAAGTGTGGGACACAACATATTTTTTTTCCTTTCTATACAGTAGTTTTATATTTCAGCGCTTCATTAGTTTTTTGGTGGAAAAATTAAATGGCATTTTTATTTTAAAGTTTATATTATTGTCTAAGGATTACGGCATGGTGAAGACCTGAACAGAAGCTGTAATAAAAGTCTTAATTCTCGACTTAACAGCCTTGTTCTGCATTAGAAAGTTAAAACTATTGCACAGTTCAAACTATCAAAGAGCTAACAGACCAATGAGAAGAAAACACTGAATCTGTTTTTAAAAAAAAAAAAAAAAAAAAGAAAAAAAAAAAAAGGGGAAGCCAGTAAGTATGTGTGACTGTTAAAAACATATATCAGTAAAACTCATCTCTGACGCAGCATTTATGGGAAACAGTCTGAGGAAAATGTAGTCAAACTGCTCATTTGACACAAACTTTCTGCAGTCATTTTGTTCACTATTTGGGCACAGTCTATCAGTTATTATAATTACAGTTATGCATTGAATACAGTATGAAATATGCATAAAACATGTCACTTAGTTAGGGGTCATTAATGAACTCAATGATAGAAATGGGGGAAAGTAAAGTTAGGAAGTACTGTATCACTCCAGCTTCTTGTGTAATAGTAAAAGTGTAGCTCCAGCATTGGTCCTCTCACTCCTCAAGTATGGACTCAATCAATCTGACAGTTCAGAAAGGGGGGGAGGGGGCCACCAAGCCAGGACTCTTTGTTCTGCTGGGGAGAGTAAAGACTGTGAAAGCCTGCAAGTCAAGCAACTCAAGCAAGAAAGTAACAGAAAATGGCACAATCAATTAGCAATTATGGACAATACCTTGTGTCCCAACACTGACCATGCCACCACTTTTAGATAAGTCAAAGTCCTCATGAGCATGTCTGCTATTAATAAACCGAGCTGCTGCTGCTGTTGCTCCATTTCCTCCATGTCATTAAACTTGTTAGAAAACTTTTGGCTGGTGTCATCCAAAGAATTAACACAAGCCGGCCAACTTGTGAGACCTCAAAGTGGGCACTCTAAATGAGATAATATTGATTTACATTAGCCTACCCGATGTTGGCCGTGGGGCCAGTGTTTCGTTAATTTGATTAGTAAAGTAGTAACGTACACTTAAACCGACAGAAAACTCTCTTGTCTTACCACGGCTGGAGTATATCGCCGTGTAAACTGTTTATTAACAGTATTCGTCGCGGTGTTTTGTAACCTTAACGTTACGGGTGTTACTTTTAAGTAGAGCTAACCGCCGTTAACTATCTGTAAACTGCTGTGTGATTGGACGTGGAGACAATCACCTACGCTTTCAACAATCACAATCTCTTAAACTCAGACGAAACTTGTTCTCACCCTACCTCCCAACTGAAGCCAGCTGTGAAGGGAAAGACGAACCAAACCGAGCCCAGCTGAGCCGAGCCGAACCGAGCCGAGCTGAGCTGAGCTAACAACTGGCGTTAGTTAGTTAGCTGCCTAGCTAGCTGTAGCAGGCAGACAAACCCACAAACACAGACACAGGGCGCTGTTTTCGGTATCAGACAGCAACACATTTTACAGTTTCAGTCCTACCAGAGGTGCCGCTTGTATCCTTTAAGCTGGTTAAGTAGCTGTTAGCCGTCGATATGTCCAACTGTACCCTCCCTCCTCCGGATTTCCGATATGTTTTGAAGTTGATGCCGTGTGGTCGCTGCGACGTGTGTTAGTCTCGAAGAGCGAATGGGCAGAGTCGTAGCACAGCACTTTCCCCCTCCCCTTTAATGGAAATCCTGGATGACATAATGTACCTGTGTATATATATATATATATATATATATATGTTTTGTTTTTTTAGCTCATATACAGTGGAAGTGGTACTATAATTAACAGTATAACCACCTTAAGGTAACACAACTGGGTAATGTTGTGCTATATTGATTTTTCAACTGCCAAGATTAAAAACACACAACCACAATAGTCTTTAGATATAAACTTCACCGTAAAAACAACCAAAAGTTGTGATATTTAAATTATAAACAGTAAAAGTTATTTTAAAGTTATTCATAAGTTAAGACAATTTGCAAACCTTAAAAGTGGTGAAAGTGTGGATTTAGTTTGGATAAGATGAGACTCAAAGGCCAAAACTGGATCAGAAATTAAAAATCTTGAGAAATGAAAAATGAGACATCAAGTAGGTATTACGAGGGTGTGTCCTTATGCTTTGTGAGGTCTATTACTAGGAATAGGAACAAAAGGAAATGCAATCAACCAGCAGCATTTCTGTTGACCTAAACCTAAAACAAATTGCAGGTGACAAAGGTTACAGGTTTATCTTGTCATGCTTGATTTGACAGTTAATTTCCTTTTCAGTATGATTAATCATCGTGTGCTCAGTGTGATTGTTCTTTGTCATTGTTTAAATGAGGTTCCAGGACATGACAAAAAAAATAAAAGAAAACAAAACTTTCACATTTCATAAAGATTACATTTCACAATCAAGGTAAGTTATGATTATTTAATTTGACTCATCAAAATAAACCTACTAGTTTTATTTCAAAAACAAATACCAGTTGAGAAATACACTGTAATTCCACGAAGATATCAATAAATACATATTGCTTTTTTTTCTGTGGCTGGCTGAACTTGATCTTGTCTATGTTTTTGATGGGACAGAAAATGGCTGAGTTACTGAATCACAGGCGCTCAGGAATTAAAATCAGCATGGATGGTTTGGTGTCAGCTTTGTGGTGTAGCCTCTTCCCTGGACAGGATTTTGGACAAAACCACGAGCTGGATGGAATCTTTGCCAGGATGAAGCATAGTCCAGAACTGGCAACCCAGGAGCTCTGTCCCTACTATTTTGACCAGGTCACTTACAGCCTTCCTACCAAAGAACAAGTGAAACACAGGTGGGTAACACTGCTGTAATCATCAAGTCATATTCAGAGGGTTCCCAAACTTTCATGTGCCTTCAGACTGTGATTGTTTGTTATTTAATCTACTTTAAGATGTAAAAGAAGGGTGTATGAAACTTCTAAGAGCACCTCATCATAGTCGCTTTTAGATTATATCGTCCAATTAATGTAATACAGTAAAGACTGAGCTATTCTTCAAGTGACTCTGGTCCTCATCCGGTTCGTGTAAATCCACACTATTTGTGAACAAAGGCGATTTTTCTGTGTAGCTTGGTGTGTTGTGTTTTCCTGACTGTGCAGCTTGGATGCTATAATGAAGGATCTTCCCCCCACTTGTGGCCTGAAGGGAGAACTGTAACCTCAGGCTGCACTGCTTTGACTCATGGGCAGACTTAAAACAGGAGAGGCAGAGGACAGTTGAGCAGAAAAGACAAGGAGCTGGGCCCAGAACTGGCATCCACTTGAATGGACTCTGTCAAGCCCAAGATTCAAACACTGGCGGCAGTATATCCACAAAAGAGTACATTAATCTGATGTACGGCTGCCGCATTTAACTGCCAACAACCTCAAGCTTTTGTCCTATTACAGATGTTTATGTAGAGCATGTGTCAGATTTTTTTGATGCATAACACTTTAATGTGAAAAAAGTAGTTTTGATAAAAGTTCACACAATGCACGACCATTGTTGAGGTTGCACCAGTAACCACAATCAGGGCTGCTACTAATGATTATTTTCAGTATCAATTAAATTCTCATTAACTTTAGATCCATAAAATGTCAGAAAGTAGTCCATCACAACCCCTAAATGGACATACTCATTATTTATATTGTCTGACAAACCTCAAGATATTAAATTTAATGTAAAAAAAAAAAAAAAAAAGACTGAAAGAAGAAAATCAGGCAATATTCCCATTTGAGCAGCTGGAACCAGTGAAGGTTGATACAGTTTTGCTAAAAAAAAAACCAAAACAAATGAACACAACAAGGCAGAAAAACAATGACCACCATTTTCTTTTTTTATGGAAAACACCTTTAATGGATCTTTTCAGTAATGTCTTAAGTGAGTACATATAGATATAAATGTTCTATCCTAGCTACAGTCAGGGCCCAGATATTTTTAGGAACTAGTAGAGTGTCTGTACAAAAAAAAAAGAATTGATCACATGGTAACGTGTCTTCTCAAGGCTGGCGACACAGGGCAGACATTAGGCCTTGTGCTGCACTGAGTAAATTTAGTCCAAAAATCTATGCAAGTCAGGGACCGCAAATCCACAAGAGACACTGTAGATACAGACACACAGACGTAAATCAATAACAAACTTGTGTGTCTGGAGACCTTCTCTCCCTCTTTTTTTTTTTTTTTTTTTGCTCAGGACTTTTTCTCTACTTGTAGAACTCGTGCTCCTGCTCGTCCTTTTTGATGACGGTCTTGTAAGCCTTTTCAAAGTCTTTGGCCAGGACGATATACCTATTCTCACGCACAGCCAACATGCCAGCCTGAGACAGCAGAGGAAGAAATAAACACAAAAACACAAGGAAAAAAAATTAAAAACAAATGAATATTTATATATTTAGATATTCTATAGACAAAGAAAACATTGTTTACTTCCATTTCACCCAGCCCAAGCATAAACAAACATAATTAAAGCTCTAGCTCACCTCCTGGCAGATGGAGTTGATATCCGCTCCAGAGATCTTGTCTGGTCTGGCCACATCTGCACATTGGTTAAGGATGACTGAACAACACAGCATTGCCAAAATACAAGAAAAAAAAATCTGAGTGTTTAAACATAAAGCAATATTGGAATGATGAAGTGTAAACAAGCTGCAGACTCTCGCCCTTACTGTTTAAATTGCAAACGCACCAGCTGCTGTGTGTTTTGATTAGGTTTCCATTTGTTTTTATACAGAGAGCTCACAGAGAGTTGTTATCAGCGAAATGGGATGTCAACGTCCCCGCATGCCCCAGTTTTTACGCTGTGAAAGCGAAGACGACGACGACGACGACGACGACGACGACGACGACGACGACGACGACGACGACGACGACGACGACGACGACGACTTGTTCATCTCACACTCAAAGTTATGTGTTAAATGTGATACCGATGCAAGCAAACGAGTGGTGGGCCAAAAGCCTGACTGACTGTGACTCTGAAATATTGAGTGGATTTACCATTTTGTACTGTAAAAACTGGCTTTGTTTTAACATGAGCTCCACCTTACTGTGATGACCATACAAATTTAGCATCCCTGACATTTAGCTCACTTCCCATCATGAGCTATACATATATTTATCTAGTAGTAGTACACAGCATACTGCATGCACACACACAGACACACCGCAGACATCTTTCTACTCCTGCACAACCGTGTGCATCCTGACAGGAAACATCACCATGTGGTATGAAACAAACACCGAACAAGACCGCAAGCCTGTGCAGAGTGGTTTGTTCACTTGAATGTACAACAGGTGGTGCTCTGCCCTGCTTAAAAGATATCTACAAAAGGGGCTAACCTTAAAGATCCCAACATCCTCCATAAGAACCATTATTATTCATCACATTTTCTATTCTTATTACTATGCTTTATCCACTGGGTTTAATTGAACAAATTGTAGGAGCTCATGGAAATACATTTCACAATGATTGTACATGTGATCATTAAACTGAACCAAAATAAATATACTGTACACATACAGTATATATGTGTAAACCAGAGTCTGAAAGCCCAAAGGAAGCTTGTGCCAAAATGTCCTTTAAAATATGGCTTGAGACCAGGGAATTGCTGTGCGGCCTGAGAGAGAAAACAACATTTTTGGATTATTAAACAACAGAGCTGACAGTAACAGAAAGAAATATTGTCACAACAAAGGCAGCAGTACAAGAAAATGCAAATCCGGCTGATGCATCTGCTTAAAAAACCTAAAAAAAATTAACATCCCACATAACTGAAGCTGTGTATTATTTATTATTTTTTTACTATGGCAAATCCATCGGGGGCACAAGATGACCTCGAAAAGAAAAAGTTAATTTCTCACTCTTGTTACACACAGACACAAACACCACTTAACACGCCCTTATTGAACCAAAAGGATACAGTCCTCCAGGTCGACCTCCTCAGAGAGGTTCATCTTACTGGTGATGGTGGAGAAAATGAGACGTTTCTGCCTGCGGTCGGGTAGGGGGAACTCAATCTTTCTGTCCAAACGACCAGGACGTAGCAGGGCAGGGTCCAGTGTGTCTGCTCTGTTGGTGGCCATGATGACCTAAATGGGGGTTCAAATGTCAATGGTCTTGTGAGCATGATGGTAAAGTGTAAACAAATCTTGATATGGGCTGCATTTGGTTTCATTAAATGTCTCCTTGTGGCTCACAAATCAGAACACCAACCAAATGCAACCCCGGTATCTTGGGTGATGGTTTTGCCAGTCTTTTAAAACTGGCAACCTAGAAGATGGAACCTCATAGAAGAAGACTCACTGGTTGCTGAAGCTGTGATATGACATTGTGTAAGTCTTCATTTTATCCAGAATACCTGCAGACGGCTGGTAAACTAAACAAAAAGGTACCTGCTACAGATAACTTCAAAAAATAAATTGCCAGTAAAAAACAAGCCTGCCTTGAAAAAAATAGCTGACAGAAAACTACACTTGCTTTGTTTCGGTTACAGGAAACCGTATATGTTATTTTAAAAAGTGTTCAAAAGTGCTCAAAAAAACCCTTGAGGAACACAAATTCTAAAGACATAAAAATACAGAAAACATAAATAAGCAATAAGCCACCTGTTGGGGAAAATTCCCCTGAAACGTACTCGGTGTAACAAAATATATCAAGTCTGACAACAACTACACAGTGTTAAGACAATAGGTCAGATCATGTATACGTCTAGTGTTTTACAAAGCATAGTGTCCTTTAAAGATATTGGAATATATTAGAAATAACCCCATTATATTCATATTGTATTTGTTTAGTCAGTTTGCATAAAAACATTTACTGAAAACTATATATATATATATATATATATATATATATATATATATATATAAAATAATGGTGTCAGAGAAGTTAAAGACTCTGAGCCAAAGTAACAGCAACAACATTTGAAACAAAAGCGGACAAAGCCTTGAACAGAGACCCTGAGGTGCTGTTGGCTTATGAATCAGACCCTGTGGCAGTGGTAACAGTATAGAGGAGGGTGGTGGGGCCTGATATTGTAAATTATGGTGCAGAGATAGACAAATATGGCTTCCAGGTATGCAGAAGAATGGTGAAATAATAAACTTCATTGCCTTAACTCTGTTCACGCTCAAAGAAAATGTTGACTCTTTGAATCTTTTTTAGACCTTTCAAAACTTCTGTGTTCACAATTACTGTAGATACAGGCTGTCATTTTAGACTTTTTAAAACTTCTTTAGCTCCATAGAGACTTCTTATCTCCTACACGCCTTCTTTGAATACTAAAGCCCTCACATATAGCCTAAGGATGAAATCTGCATTTAAGGTTTTGAAGATTGACAACACAAGCCTTTAGGGTGCTTGCTAAGCTGAATAAATGGGTACAAGGTGTAGTGAAGGCATAGTTGGTGTTATCATCCTGACAGTTCTCACCACGAGTCAGCACATATGGAGATGGTGCAGTCACAGGGGGAAAGTTAAGAGCTTCCTAAGACAGGCGGACTGGACTCACCTTGACATTGACGTTCTGGTCAAAGCCATCCATTTGATTGAGAAGCTCAAGTAAGATTCTCTGCACCTCCCTATCAGCTGCAGAAGAAAAAACAAACACGTAAGACGGTAAATCTTTGCTCAACACCAACATATGTTTAAATGAGAATCTTTACTTCAAAAAAGGTAATCCCAACTTTTCCCAGTTTAAACTTAGTCTTACATAAAAACATAAAAACTAAGTCTGCAAATTACTAGTTTGGTAAGTCTACATGTGAATACCTCCAGTCTGTGCATCAAAACGCTTGGTGGCGATGGCGTCGATCTCATCAATGAAGATGATGGCCGGGGCATTTTCCTTTGCCAGCCGGAAGACGTCACGCACCATTCGAGGGCCTTCACCCAGATACTTCTGAACAAACTCAGAGCCAACCACACGGATGAACGCCGCTGGGGACAGGAAATTAGACCACAATTAATAATCCATACCTAATTTTAAGTATCTATTATATGTATATAATATAAAATATCAAACAGGAGTGTATCAAGGGTGTCAGTTCTGTGTAGTGGCAAAAAGACATACAGGTCTCTGATATGGATGACTTACCTGTAGTGTGGTGTGCCACAGCCTTAGCCAACATAGTTTTACCACAACCTGGAGGTCCGTACATAAGGACACCCCTGGGTGGGTCAATGCCAATCTGAAAAAGGAAATAGACCAGAGTTATTAAAGATCTTGCACATGTTTTCTATATTTATGAAGGTCCCCTCACAGTCCCCACACAAGTAAGTGCAAAATTCATGTCTATGACACAAAAATGTCACATTTCCCCTGAATATCTGACCTGTTTGTAGAGCTCAAAGTGTGTGAGGGGCAGCTCAACAGCTTCTCTGACTTCCTGCTTCTGAATGTCCATACCACCAATGTCGGCATACATCACATCAGGCTTTTGATCTGAGAAGAGAAACAGGTTCAGGAAACAAAAGTTCAAATACAGTGAAGTTTGCAGAAACTCTCCAACAGCATGCATGCATACAAACTTCTGAGACACGAGTAGAAAATAAAATGGTGTCTATTTGTCTTTGCTGAGGAGATATTAGAACTGGTACTGAGTGCTTACCTGACGTCAGCATCATAATGCTGCTGTCAGCTTCAGGAGGGAGCACATCCACCAGGGCATTGCTGTGCTTGTGCAAGGCCACTGAGGCGTTGGGCTTCAGCAGCTCTCTGTCGATGGTGCTCAGGATGCGCACGTAGTAGTTGGACCCTACGAGGTAAAGGACAATGTATAAAAGAGAAAAGAACAAAGGAACAGAGCTCATTACATATTCAAAACTTCGTACTTCACACTGAATAATTAAAATTTGACAGCATAAAGTACATCTCTTGTAGGTTCTCTCAAAAGACTCTGAAAGTCTGAACATAATAAAACATTCAAATATACAGCTTGCATGCATCATCTGCTATTTTATTAATCTTTAATTCTCAGCTTTATGTATTCATTTATTTATTTATTTATTTTCACAGTTTTCGATGTATTTCATTATTTATCTGTTTGTCATTATTAAGTGTAATGCTAGGAAGAAATGAATTGTTCCTTGGTGATGAAAATATTCCCTTAAAATAAAAGTTGACACTAAGATATTTATTAGTTGTCAAACTAATAAATATCTGAGAAAAGGACAACCTATTGTGAGGTGCATGCTCTGTGGGACTGTCAGCAGGGTCAAACAGTGCTTCCTCTCTGTGTTTTTATTACTTAAAATGAATACTGGCAACACACACTGTAATTCTTTGTAGGTCTTTTGCATTTAGGCAGTACTTTTGTTCAAATCCTACCTGTAGTGGAGCCAACAATGGCTGTGTTCTGGTCAACAGCTTCCAGGAACTGGCCAATGACAAGTGGGATGCTCTGTATCCTCTTCACCTCCTCCTGGGCATGGAGGAACTCTTTCTTCAGGTTCTTCTGTTCATCTTTGATGTACTCCTCCTGCACCTCCAGGAACTCCAGCTCCTGCTGCAGCTTCTGCAAACACATAACAAAAGTACATGAAGAAAGAATGTCAGAGCCCGCTGAAGATAAAAAGTACCATAAATCTGCTCGCTGGAAATCATTGACCCAAGTTGGCGGCTTGTGTATGGACATAGAAAGTTGGATGACAACTAAAACTAAATCTCTTCTTCTTCAAAAAAGTAAAAGACATAAATGTACAAGAAGTTATATCAAACCTTGTATCTGCTGTAAAGGTCCTCGAGATCTTCTGGTTCTGGTGCCAGGAAAGACAGACCTGTCTGAGGTCTGGAAGTCAGTATTGCCGGCATGTCGTCCTATGAAGGTGGGAATACCAACAACAACACATTTAACATAAACACAATTTAATATTGTACCCCATAGACAGACAGATAGATAGATAGATAGATAGATAGATAGATAGATAGATAGATAGATGACTTTATTAATCCCCAAAGGGAAATTAGGTCGTCATAGCAGTCTGGTATATTTGAATACAATAGAATAAAATACTTAAGTAGAAAAAAAAAAAAAAACACACACACACACACACACACACACACAGAATGGAACAAGGACACTTCAAAAACACAAGATAAATAGGTAGATAAGGTGCAGTGGCAAGATGATGGTAATAGTACTGATGTTATGATGGCATTGTTATTGTTAATAACAGTATATAATAATAATAATAATAATAATAGAGCTTGTAATATATTTCACCCAAACAAACATAAATACTATGAGATTGTGGTACAGACTACTTTCAGTTCAGGAATATATAATGTCAAAAGATATAACTTTAAAGAGATATCAATAAACAATAACTGTAAGCGCGGTTATTACATTACATTATCTATCTACAGAGTCAAAGACAAACAGTAGCTTAGCTAACCTTAGCTCTTAACTAGCTAGCTATCTTCTAACAGCTCACAAAAGCGAATAACCAAACAAGTTAAAGACATTTACAGGGGACCGATGAACAATAAAAACATCCACTAAATGATCAACATCAACATTGGGTGAATATAGTTTTATAAAACCTTCCGTCTACTTCGTCTACTGAATCGTGCTAACGCTAGCAGCTAACTTGCATGACATAGCAACTGTGCCGAGCAGAGAATGAATTGGCAGGTTTAGCTACGTTTCGGCTACGAGCTAACGAGTGGCGAAAGATAGCGACAAACAATTGTGAACAGCAACACTCATAGACATATATTTACAAAAGCCTACCGCGAAAACTCTGTCAAATTTAAGAGCAAAACAGGAAAACAATCTCACTGATTCATACCGGGCTCTTTTCTACAGCTACGATATCCTCCATGTTGAAATATGCCTACCCGCTGACGTTATGACGTAATACGTTGTCAGAAGGTTGTATCATGGGTAATGGAGTTTTCAGACTACATTATAAAGGCAGGTTACTTTTGTTTTGATTGTGCATAACTGGTTCACTTAAATATGTATGTATATATGCAAATTAGTAATTCATACACCAGTGTTGACTACTGTACTGCCCGGGGTCCAATCACGGTCCGCGGTCAGATTTCATATGGCCCAAAGCTTCATTTTTATAATATATTATTAATATAATATATTAATATAATATATGTATAATATATTATTAATATAATATATTATACCTGGAAGATTTGGCTTTTTTCTTTTGACATAGTGAAGCATTTGAACCTCTAAGGACACAACTGCTGGTGTTATATATCTGTAGATGTGACACAAAATATTACTTTCTGAATAATTTATTTTAAGACAGGGGCAAGAGTGATACGTTTTAAACTCGCCCTCTGACCTACACCCTCACAATGGGGCAAAGGACATATATGTTAAATAAACAAAAACATACACAACTTTGTAATTATTTCTGATTAGTTGTATACTATCTGACTACAATAGCATAAGCTCTTTATATGACTACTATTGTTGTCCTGAAAGGGTGAGTTTATCCAAATTCAGCTAGTTTTTAGAGAATATAAAAGTAATACAAACGGTTTCAAAACCCCTTGACTCAAATGGCAAACAAGTGGGTGGGCATCCTGTTGCAGAGCTAGAGGTCTTCGCACCGATGCAATGGAAGGGTAAAAAAAAAACACAGAATTTGTGGTTTTCCACTTAATGTTTAACTGAAAAATAATGTAAATGATGAAGCTAGATGAATTCTTCCTTAAAGCTATATCGAGAGTGGGAAGAAACAGTAGAAAAAGTGCATTGTCTATCAGCAATGGAAATTATATGGCAGAACAAGTGGTTTGTTCAAAGGTTATTAATACATCTTGGTCTTGTCAGCTGTCACTCACTCATGTGGGTGGGTGAAAAACTGTAAGTGTATGTTACTCATTAGCAGATAAAACTTCTAATAGTTTTAAACTCCTGGTACATGTTAGCCTATACGTTCCTAAGTTCATTCTTGATCTTGGTAGCTGAACCTTTAAGTCAACATGAATAAAAAGTCCTAAAAGTGCTGAGAACATCTACACTTTCAGGACAACTGAACAAATCTGTTGATGAAGATTATGTGCTACAGTTGAGAGGGGAAAAAAAACTATCCTCTCTTTCTCCTTTCTAGATAAAGAAACAGAGCCACATCCTGTTTTTGTTTCACTTTTGAATATACATTTTTTATGTACTGCATTTTATATATGTATATATAAAAAAATGTTGAAGTTAAACAATACTATCTGTGCACCGCCAAAACAATACCAAAATACTGGGTGTTAACCTGCATTTCAATTCCTTTTCGTTTTAAAGGTTTCAGAATAGTGGTGTATCACCACCTTAGAGGAAGTGCTGTCACATACGGGGGGGGCTCGGCAACAGGCAACAGTTCTTTTGCAGAGAGACATGTTAAAGATTATTTTCTTTTATTTTTCAATTGTGATGGAAAGGAGATGGAAACACTGGATTTTGATCAACTTTATGGTCTCAGGTACAGTTTCTAAAGAGTTTTGATTTGTAGATGAAAAATGTATGTTTGTGGCAGAAATCCTGAATATGTCTTTTTGCTAAACCAAAATCTGGATGCTGCAAACCGATACCTGAATTCAGAGATCATAATGCAATGTGTGATATAAATGATATAGTACAGTATAATTATAGTATAATATAGTTATTATAGTATGATTATTATGTATATAGCCATGAATACTTGATGTCTTTGGAATGTCTGTGAAAGGTGTCATGACCGATTGAGATCTGATTCAACTTGACTCACTCAAGTCATATGTCAGTGAAGTGCTTTGACTGAGTTGAGTTACGTAAATATAAAGTGTAAAGTTGATGTAACATAAAACATGTTGACTCAATATATTCTGTTCAATAATTTAGACCACATATTTTTAATTAAGAGGAATGAATAGATGTTGATTGAACTTATTTTATCAAGTTTTTAAAAATGTGAATCAAGTCAGTCTAACGAAATACTTATTTCAACTTATATTACAAAGTTTAGAGATTTTCAAAGCTTTACAGGACAAATGAACAAAAAACATTATAAAATTACTATAAATCTACATAAATGAGACCTAACCTGGCACATGTACATTGAGATGTAGACAAAAGAAAAAAATGCATTTTCACAAATACTCGCTCTTGCTTAGGACTACTCAAAAACTGAAATTACTCTCTGTACCAGATTTAAAAAGAAGAGCACTTCCCCTGGGAGTAAAAATTCACTAATTAAATTACTCATACAACAGAAGTGAGAGAGGTGAGTTTTGATAGTTGTTCCAGTGAATTGCAGAAAGACATCCAAAGAATGGCTTTCTGATGTATATCCTCAAAATCAGTCAGAACATAAAACACTAAATAAACAAGTGTGACCCACAAAAGGGCTATTAGACTATGATCTTTTTTCTTGTTCATAATATCTTAACTTCCTTTCAGCCACCTGCCAGTGTATTAATGCTTATTGTCTGCCGGGCAGGCAGCTGGGCTAAGATGAAACTTGGCCCAGTAACTGGAAATGCTGTATGCAAAACTCTGCAAATGCAAAATTCAAGAGAGACTCAAGAGATTCAAGAAACATGAGTCCAGTGGGCTGTAATTTAGGCCAAATTTCAAATATGGAAAGATGATGTCCCTCATACCATAAGAAAGACATGGCATCTCATCATTATGTTCATTTAGGTATATTTTGTTATTTTTATGTTGCTTCAGGTACTTGCTCCCTGGTCTCAGTCCACCAGCCTCCTGTGATTACCACTGCTCTGGGTGATGATGTCATAATGCCGTGCCATCTCAGTATTTCCCATGATGAGAAAATGGAGTCCCCACCGGTTCTGTATTGGTTTCCCTCACCAGCAGACACTGACGCTGACAAGCTGTGGTCCCCCTCTGAGAAATATACCAAACGTGTTGACCTTCTAGACAAAGAGCCATACACTACAAACAAGTCCATTCTCCTTAAAAATGTCCAGTGGTCTGACAGTGGAAAGTACCTGTGCAAACTCTCTGTCACCACAACAAGGTCAAAACGTTTCAGGATCAAAGGAACTGAAACGTCACTGATGGTTTATGGTAAATGTCCTTCTGCAGATCTGCACAGCTATCTGTATCAATATTTACAATATGTATCTGCAGTATTGTTTGTGACCTCATAGGCATTTCTCAAGAAATGTTGACTTACAGGAAAAAGATCCCCTTCTAACCATTGTTGATTAAGTTATAAATGGTTGTGACGTTAGTAAGAACAAATACAAACAAAAGTCTGAGCGCCCTTATTTTGAAAATGAACTTAAGTATAAATGATTGTCTGTATCACAAGCCTTAGTTTTTTAAGTGGGCCTGGGGATGGTACAAACTGGTCCACCAGTTTGGTCCATATACTGAAACAAATCCGTATACAGTCAACAAGTTTTTTGGATCTTTTGAGTTAAGTATAAAGTTAGCACTTGTTTTTAGGTGAGAATTAGAATTGGGTTATTGTGTTATCGTGTCTTTGCAGTCCAGTCTGCAGTGACCTGATTTTGTTTTCGTTATCAGGAAACCCCGTAAACAGAGGTCATTGTGTGCTGACCACATACTGAATATGGTTAGACAGGTTTCTAAGAGGAGCTCATATGCACAACAGAGTCTGCAGAGTTTACACAGTTTGTATTGCTGACAGTCTGCATGAAAATAAGTTTTTAAAAGTACACTGCAGAACTTATAAACAGTTCCAATTTCTTGCCTTAAGCCAATTTCTTACAAAAAAATGATTAAACTTGCAATACAGATCTTTGTGTTTATGAGCTCTAACATGCTGTGTATCTGTCTGCATCTCTTTTCAGACACCATGATCTTTAACCTCACCGGCCACAATAGCACTCTGATCAGTTGTGAAATAAACGTGACCTCGGATCCTGGATTTGTTTTGTCCATCTCTCATGATGCATACAAACCCCAAACTACTGAATCTGCTCAAGGAAATGGTGATCTGCCCTACATCACACTCTCTAAGACCATTTTCCTGAGGAGGGAAGGAAAATATGAGTGTCAGCTGCACCTGAACGAAGTTCTGATGACAAAAAGAATCTTCTATTATCATCTGCCAGGTAATATCTCCTTTCTGATCTGATCTAGCTTCCATGCATTTACATTACACACTTCACTGATGACGGGATCACTAACTGCACTGACTTGCAAGTTTTTTTAACTGAATTTGGTTAAATTAGATATTTTATCAAAAAAATAACTCTTTAAAGAGTTTCCTGGTGGACAAATTGCTTCACTTGATGTGAAAGTAACCACCGACTGCTGGAGCATGGGTTAGTGTTTACACCGCTAGCACATGAGCTTTGGACCACAGGTGCCCTTTCTGCCCCAGGTCTGAAAACCTCCTCCTACTGGTGATCCCAAACTCTATGCTAGCAGATTGGATACAGGGATTTGGGTTCCTGAGGGGCCTGCTGGAACCCTGAAATCAGTCATAATAAAAAAAAAACATCAGTTAAATACATGTGGTACGAAAGGGTAGGGTGGTAGGAGGTTTTACTCACAGAAACAACCTAATTCATTTACCACACACGATTTTAGGAAGCAGATTATTTCACTGAACCAAAGTAAACAAAGATGGCAGCGCACATGGTCTGACAGCCGTTGAGAGTTCAACTCAGTCAGCTAGCAGCCCCAACTCTCACCGACTGCCAGCGCCACTCATCCAGAGCCCTTAAGCTCCCAGTCCAGTCAGGACTGCTAACCAAGCTAAGTAGCTAACAGCCACTACAGTTATTAGCTTGGCAACAAGGCAACTCTGTAAATCACTGAGATTTGAGGCAGATCAAGAGAACACCGGAAGGGAAAACCTTCTTCTCCTTAAAATATGATCATGATCAGAGTTCTGGTTGGAGCTTCGATAAATAGGAACAATGGTGAAAAAGTGAATTGCAGTCTGAAATTGTGGAGCGGCAGGTTACAAAAAATACAATTTCTTACATTATGTTAATTTAAAGTGAAGTGATCTAAATGTTTTCTCCTTAGTGACTGAAGACAGTGGAGATCCTGAAAGAAATGTTTCTGTAGCTAATACAACAGCTGTCGTCGGTGAGTCTCTCCTAACCAGCAGCAAGCACATACTTTCTGCTGCTTATGTTGCACACTCTCTGCTGCTTATGTTGCACACTTTCTGCTGCTAATTTGTGCGTTTGTACACACAAATTACAAAAAGACATTTGGAGACCTATGGTTAGTTTTGTTTTGACTTTGCTGGCTTTGAATTTCCAGTGTCCTCTTTTGCTTTGATAGTCTTTGTTGTAATTTGGGTAAACTTCTCCTTATAATTTCAGTTCCTTTTTACAGGAAAGAAATTTTAGGACTACACTTCATAGCGGTTGTTTTGCGTTTTTTCAGAGCCAGATGTGGTGGTGTTTCCAGAACCGTGGATCTTGTATATAGCTCTCCTCTTGGTGCCTCTTGCCACCCTGGTGGGCTTCTTAACTGCTATGCTGATGTGCAGAAATTGAGTTCGTCAACATCTGTCTGGAAGGGAGAGGCTTAGAAATGAAGATCCCAACTGTCATCGACAATCACCTGTGAAAGGTGCATACATCTATGACTGCAATATATAATATATCATGTATAAATATGTGTATATATACAGAACATATGATACATAGTATGTATATAATATATGCATAATAAATACTATGCAAGATATACATACTATAAATAATATACTCTGAATATAAATATGTAAATTGAATGTGCAACAGATGAGAATATTGCACAAATATGCTATATAATATCAATATGTTTTATATTAACACATATCACATAAGATATATATGTATATGTTCCAGTATTTGGAGTGTTGGGGTTCAGAATCTGCATTCTGGCAAGGTCTTGATTCGATCCCGGGTTTCAGCACCAGATGAAGAACTATTGTACAATGATGCTGGTAGAGTTGTCTCACAGAAACTAAACAGGGTTGGCTCTGCAGTTTTTTCATTTGTCATTAGGAAATATCATGTGACCACAACATATTTCACAGGTGTTACCGGTATCTATCATATGAACAGTAAAAATAATTAAAAATAATAAAAATAATTTTTGATGTTTTGTTTCCCTCTAATGGTCACCAAGGGCAGATGCTTGTACCATTGAGAGTGACCCCTTTTTTGCTTTACCTATTAAAACATTTATGTAATAACTAAAAATATAACCATATGGCACTTTAAGCTTTAACCTTATGTTTTTAAATGACATATCTGAGCTGATTTCAAAAGCAAAATATGTAGCTGAAACAGAAACAAAACGCAATAGAACTGTATCACCTATCAATGAATCCAGCCTGCTTTTTATATACAAGAATCACTGAAGATAAGTTTGTATTTGTTTTATCCTCCGCATGTCTCACAGGATGAGTGATATTCATCCCACAGTTGAAGTTAATCCATATATTTAAAAAGATGAAAGGGGATATTGGTGGAATTAGGGACAGGAAGGTCACACACACAAAGACACAGGAACAGTGCATTTGTCAGGGCGAGGACAGGGATGCAATCAGCACAGTAATCCTGACTACTGGCATAATGAAATGGCCAAAACGACAGATCAGCACACACACATACACACACACACACACACACACACCCACACACACACACAACCAGTGCACCGATTCCCCTCTGAGCTGTTTCAGAGAGCGAGTTGGTGCACCTGTGGTCATGTTACACATGGATTTTATTTATGCGTGTGTGTATGTGTGAACTGAGTCAGAAAGCAGTAATGGGGGCTTAAAAAAGCATGGTTCAAACTCGCAAACCTCAGTAGGTCTGAACAGAACAGAATACAGGCAACTTTCCGTGTAGATATGAGTAATTTCATCACACATTTTAAGGTGAGTAACGGCTTTAAAATCAGCAGACGTCCACCCAATATCTTATGTGAATTTGAAACTAGCTATAGAAGAAAGGATATAGCGTATCTGAAGACCATTTATATCATTATATACAATTTGTTTGAATGAGGCAGCCAGAAAGGAGCATTTATGAATGTGTTAAAACTCATATGAAAGCCTGATTACTGGCAATAAGTAACTGTATATTAATAATGCACTGTTGCCCATAAAGTTGGAATAAAATATTTTTACCTCTTCTCATGAAATGAATGTGGCAGTGTGATTTATTCTTGATAGATGTAGTGTATCTACTCAAAACTTTATTGATCAATCTCTTCCAAACATATCACAGTGAAAATTAAACCACAGTTAACCTGACGTGTATAACCAGGAATAAGAAGAGAAATGTGTTAAACGAAAACAAAATTATTCCAACTTTATGGGCAACAGTGTAGTTCATTTTTTCCATCCATCGATTCATTTTCCATAACTGCTAATCCACATCTGGGTCCTGGGGGGCTGGAGCCACCCCTAGTTGGCATTTGGATACACCCTGGACAAGTTGCCAGTTCATCACAGGGCTGACACAGAGACATCCACTATTCACTCACATTCACACCTATAGAGCAATTTAGAGTCATCAATTAACCTGCATGTATTTAGACTGTGGGAGAGGGAAGCCACGCAGACAGAGAGAACATGCAAACTCCACACAGAAGGCCCCGGCAAATAAACAACTTTAAATATTATAATAGGAAATAATATAACAAAATAGCTGTTTCTGTCTTGTTTATCTTGGACCTGTGTTTTTTGCAAGCTATTTTCTTGGATTAAAAAACAAACAAAAAAAAAAAAACATCTGAATGTTTAATGTTCTCTGTTGACATCCTCACCTGTAATTCTCTGATGTACCACACAGTTTTTCTGTGATATCACTGAGCTGTCATCTTTGCCAACACGTGGGGGTTTCTGGAAGGGATGAAAACATCACGCAAAATCACTGTTGCCATAACAACGGCTCTATACCTCTTCCCTCCTCCTCCTCCTCCTCCTCCTCTTCTTTCTCCATCCCTCTGCTGCAATGCATCACACCCTCCCTCCTCCTCCTCCTCCTCCTCCCCCTCCTCCTCCTCCATGCACCTCCCTCCCCAAGCCTTCACCCATCCCACAGACTGATTAGCGCGACATCCTTCCACTGACACACCATGTAATTTCTGGAGGTTACTGATTTTTTTTTGTATGTGTGTGTTTGTGTGTGTCCCTCGGCTCCTTCTTTATTTTGACGCCTCGGTCGGCATCTCCGAGAGGAATATGTGAGTCTCCAAAAGACATTCCCCAGCGTGTGTCTCTTCTTGAAGGCAATATATAAGAAGAAGGACATTTTTTTTTTTTTTTTTTGTCTTTTTCTACCCTAAATTGTCTTCGATGGTGGCCGCGGTGTGACTGCAGAGAGGACTTCCAGCATCCGACTGCCTGACGCGGGATGGAAGCCGTCCACCTCTGACCCATCAATAGGACGAGACGTTTCAAGGATATCAGTGAGGAAAAAGCGCAAGATTTGCTTTTTTAAAGATTATTTTGATTAAGAAGTGACAGGTAAAAGGACGCAGAAACGCTCGGCTCAGCTCGGCTTGGCTCGGCTCTTCTCTTGATGGGATTTTTTTTTTTTTTAACAAGAGAACAGACAGGATTTTATACATTTTTTAGCAAATTCACTAACAAGATTACTTCATGTAGTTTCTTGGATCTTGTGCAAACACAGTCACAATTCATAGCCACACCGCTGGAATGCACAAAAACACTTTTTTACAGCCTCCAAAGACGCACAGAAGGCGAGCATAAATAAACCTTAGCCATTCAACGCCTGCCTTTCAGACTGGTGTCATGTGCTGGTGACCCATCTGAGAAACAGAGCCACCTGTGCTGTTGCAGTCAAGCCTGTGAGCGCCATGTGCACAGGCAGCAGCTAAAAGAATCCATATGGCTTTACTAATGTGCACAAACAGCGGATGATTTCACTTAAGTAAGGCAAGAAGCAAACAGACTCAGTCCTAGCTCACTGCGTCAAGCTTTATCTGAAGAGATATGTGAAAACTGCGCTGCAGAAGGAATGAAAGAAAGCAATAACACTGACATGAGGCAATAAAAAGTTGATAATTGTAATTTCTTCCAAAGCCAAAGAGGGGTGGAAACAAGCTAGAGGATACTTCACACTGCTTCCGTTTGCCATTTCACGACTCTCCTTTTTGCCCAGGTCACATCTGCGGTCGTACATGAGGGAAAAGTCAGGGAGTGCTTCTAAATGTTCCCTGTCAAAGGCATTCATGCATGCAACATTTTGACATTTTAACAGACTTTTACTGCACAATCACTCCAGCTCCATTGCACTCCACCTGCTCACACACTGCGTCTTCCATTTTCGACACCTCAGCATCATCCCCTATCGAGATCAGCCTAAGATATCAGTCTTCCAGTAGCTTTTATTGTCCAATCACTCACCAGTCTGTGTGTCACATACTGGCATTATTTGGTGCACACACTGTCATTGTGGAGCTAAACACACACCTAAGGGTGTGTGCCACAGAGTATAAATAGTTGAACAAAGGCCCTTTTGGAGTGACAAGAGGCCGAAACCTGAAACTCGGAGTGATTCCTCCCTCTGGTAACTCTACACGCTCACACACTGAGAGGCTGGACAGAGTCTCCAGCAACATAGAGTGATTTAGTTCCTGAGAGGGTGAAGAGACAAGACAGAAGGGTGCACGCCTTCCACACTGCTGCTGTCTGATTTTTCAGGTGTTTAAGAAGACCAGATCAGCAAGAAGACCCACCCACTCCTCCTTCCAGCCCTTGTATCAGCTGGAGAAAAAAAAAAAAAAAAACTGAGGAGAAGATAACACCCAGGCGGACCACACCCAGAGTCCCAACAGCCTCAGGACCGAGTCTCCTCTTCTCACCTCCCAGACATTTAAGCATAGTCAGGACATCTTTGGCTTATTAGTGCTCATAACTAAGCTGGAATAGCTGCTGTAGATCTGTATTGTGTCTCTCACTCTGAAGTGTGTGTATGTGTGTGTGAGAGAGAGAGTGTGGGGTGTGTTTTGACGCCGTTGAGAGCCACCACCAGTCTTCTTTCTCCTGTCAGGATGTCTGCAGTACAAGAGCTGCTGCTGCTACCTCTGACCCTCCTAGCGCTTCAAGGTGAGTGGACAGTGGTCATGTTGCCATGGCAATGCCGCGATGGTAACACCTTGGCATGCACATGAGCCACCATCCAAACCTCCACCCCCACCCCCATTCACTGACTGTGCTGTTTGTTGAGGTGTTTCCTGTTGTCTGATGTTGCCCTTTCGACTGCTGTTTGTAGGCAATGTTTGGGGGGTTTTCTTGAGGGTGTGGTTAGAGATTGAAGGTGTGTTTGTTGGTGTGTGTGTGTGTGTGTGTGTGTGTGTGTGTGTGCAGATGCAGATGTGTTTGTGGTTGCATCATTGTGCTGGATTGGTTGCTTAAGGCCCAGCTGTTCAGTTTTTTTATTCAGAGTAATGAGATGAGGCCATGTGGCAGTGTTAAAATGAAGGACGCGCACACACACACACACACACACACACACACACACACACACGCACACAGACGTACTGGGCTGCAACTAATGATTATTTCCATTATCAATTAATATGCCAGCACAAATTAATCAAGATATTGATTAATTTGTCTTAGAATTGGTTTGTGAAATAGCAGAAAATAGCGAAAAAAAATGCCTGTCACGACTTCCTAAAGGCCAATGTTATAACATCAAATTTCCAACCAGTCTAAAACACAAAGATATTCAGTTAACAGTGATATAATTGGATTGGAAATGCTGGAACTGGACAATGTTTGGTATCTTTGTTTGAAAAATTGCTTAAACATTTAATTGATGATGAAAAGAGCTGCTGATTAATTATTTGTCTAGTCTAGAGAAGGTGCGATTTCAGTCAGGTCTCTATTGTGTCTTCTGTCATCATGATGGTCTTTTAAAAGAGAAAATGTTGCCCTCAACATTCCCACTCCTGGTGGTATTTGTATCGTTTGAGATACTCAAACTTAATTTCTCAGCTTTACAAGAAGGAGAATTTTCTGCCATTAATTGATAGCATGAAAAACACGCTCCCCTGAGATGAAAATAGCTTGAGCTGCAAAATCCATCACCGTTAAGTTACTGTCAGTCTCCTGCCACACACAGGAAAAGACGCAACTCTTCATGGAAATAATTCTTCAAGAAATTTACGATGACAGCTATGTCTCTTTATTCGTGGCCTCTTGGTTAATTTGAAAATGATGAGTTGGCATGCATTAATAATGACTGAAGGCAATTTAAATGAGATGCGGATGTTAGTCAATGCATTACAACCACAGAAACACAAACATTCTTGTCATTTACATGCTTTACTTTTTTTCTTTCTTTTTTTTTTAGCTTAACCCAAGTTAGGACAAAAATCTGTTTTTTTAGTTGGCATGTTGTCGTCACAGATAATCTCAGTTTAAGCACTGGGATTTAAAACTGAGCACAAAAAGGAAGCAATGCATTAAAAAAAAGAAAGCTTACTCAGCCAGATGCTCTTTGTCTCGCTGCCTCATAGTCAAAAAAAAAAAATCATAATTGTTGCATGTTATACCTTTACATGAAGTGCCAGTTTATCCAGGATATAAGGTTGGAACAAGCAGGCAGGGCTGCAGTAAGTTGCAAATAGTGAGCAGAGACGTGAAGCTTGGAAAGTAGGTTACACAACCTCGATTGACAGAAATAGACAGTTTGGTTGAGGAGCCGGTGGCTTAGTTAAGTACTGATGTGAGTGAACACATCTGGAACTGGATGCATGAGGATGAGGATATAAGACAAGACAGGAAATTGGAAGGAATCTCCTAAAAGAAGAGGAAAGGAACAGATTGAGGCTGATAAAAGTAGCAGTTTCTAGGTTAGAATGTGTATTTGTGTGGTGTTAATTCAAGAAGTTTCTAGATGATGGAAAACATTCAGGGTGATTTGATGATGATTGCAAGCTTCATGACACTAATTGGGTTTGGTTTGGCTGCAGAAGCAATAAAAAAACAGGAAATAGGAGAAACAAAATGACCTAAAATACATTAAAACAGACTTAGAGATCACCAAATGTAATGACACAATCATTCGCAATGATCCACATAAGTCATTGCTGCTGAATTCTCCTCTGACAGAGTAAAAATGTTGTTATATTTTTTGGAGTTTGCTGATATTTCAGCTTTTCGTTGCTTTCAAGGGAAGTTTTTCCTCGCCACCGTTGCCAAGTTCTTGCTCGTTCTCTGTAGATAATATTATAGAGTACGGTGTAGACCTGCTCTGTATTGGAAAGTGTCATGAGATAACTTTTGTTATGATTTGGCGCTATATAAATAAAATTGAACTGAATTATATTAAATGTCACAAATGAAATGCTACTGAGCTATAACTGATATCAACATGAAACCATCTGGATAGATACAAGAAATCACTTTGAAGATAAGAACCAGAAAGCTGATTAAAGATGAGCTGCAGGTTCATCTGGTCATGTTACCTTCAAATATGACACAAACTGAACAGTCAAGTGATGTTGTGAGTCGCGTGTTCTTGCTTTCAAGCACACCGCAGGATCATAAAACCTAATGCATCTGACGACAGCTTTAACTAATGTAGAGACTCTTTGTTTCTGCAGCCGCACCATGGAGCCATTTAGTCTGCAAATGGCTCGAACATGAACTCATGGTCAAAGGAGAGTGCTATCAGCAGGATGTTCGAACAAGAACACAGTTTTCTCAGCCTCTCTAAGCTCTCAGGATTCGTGCCCATTCCATCACTCGACGCGACCACTGCATTTGCACAAATTGGAAATTCGATTACAGAGAAGCTTATCATTTTAAGTAGGAGAGGTAGAACATAAACTAATTACACTGTTCTCCTCAACTACTTCAGTGATGCACTGCAGCTATTTTATTTATTTATTTTTTTTAGCTATTGTGCTTTAGCTTTTGGAATTTTCCAGAAAGTATTGTGAAACTGTTTCTGGCCAATCTTGCCATAAAATTTCAATAATTTAAATCTATACTATATAAAGCTTTTGAGTCATCTCTTTTTCCATTTGAGTGTACTTTTAACCTCTGATAAAATATTATGCCATCATTGTCTCCAAAGGTTGCCTAAGCCTGTACTATAAAACGTACAATAGCTGCTACATACAGTATATAGGACGTCTGTATCTATATTTATTGCTTTGTTCTAACAGCAGTTGCTGTAAACAAGGAACTCTTGATTGATGCACTCCATCTGAGTGGCCCTGAAATGAGAACAAAGACATGAATATGATTTTTAGAAACTATAACAGTGGCTCACTTGTGCCCCGGCTGCAGCTGCTGACTCTGAAGCCTCAAAGCAGCACAAATCTCATTCTGAAGAGAGTTTAATTTCGATTCTATTTGAGGCTCTTTATTTTTATTTGGAGATCCATTCTAACCCACAAATCTGGAGCGAGATACTGTGCCGCCACCGCGCCCTAATTGCAGGCTGCATGTGTCCTGCTAACATGTGTCACACACACACGCATGACACACATACACACACCTCAGCTCTTGTTCATCCAGCTGCGTGACAGAAGGCTCTGATGCCAGGGTTCTGTGCAGCTTCTAGAGGGGAGAAGAAATCAGCTGAGTGCGAGGGGCAGCTGGGAACTCGTTGGTTTATCCATAATCATTGTTAACACTACCAAAATAGTTCTCTGCACCAATAATGATTTAATTTGCTTGTATGATCAGCATGAAACAGTGAACAGATCTGACTAAAGTACCAATATCATTCATAATCATTAATTATCTCCCAATATATCAGTGTATCACTTCCAATTCCACCTAATATAACGTAATGTGTAATAAGTGCAAGATTCCTGTCTCAATATCAAATATTTTCATTGTCAGGTTTAAGCATTTTAGAAGACCAAGTATGATATCCTGGAGACAGACGGACCAGTAAGAAGAGAGACATGAAGCTCATAAGTGCAGTCATTGCTTTGATGCTTTATCAGCACTGTGACGTACTGCTTCACACCGCTCCAACACTTACATGAGGTGGTGCTTCTGGAAATTGCTTGTGTGTGCCAGAGCTGCACAAGGGCAGACAAGGACAAATACACATTATGAATCAGGACATGCAGATAATTTTCTGTGTGTGGAGAGCAGTATGTCATCTGTTTTGACAGGACTTGGCAGGCTGACAAAATTTAAGTATATTGAAGTCACGTCATGTTTTTAACCCATTAAATGCTAAATAGAAACATTACAGATCAGTAAAGTACATCCTAGATTTAAGGCTGCACCAATCATTTACGATACATCCATTCATCTGGTTTCTTCTGTTTATCTGAGTCACATTGGCAGTAGGTTAAGCAAGGTATTCCTGACTTCCAAGCAATATTTTCCAGCTCCTCCTTGGGGGATCCCGAGGCATTTCTAGGCCATATGGGAGATGTAATCCCTCCAGCGATTTCTGGGTTTCCTCCCAGTTGGACATGTCTGGAAAACTTTCAAAGGAAGGTTCCCGAACCACTTAATTAATACATGTATGTGGAAGAGCCAGGGATTACCCAAGAAATAACACCCAATTCTTTAATTTGTTGTTGTTGTTGTTTTAGTGTCTTTCACTGAGTGTTTTGGTTTTGCAGCCAGCAGAATTACTGTTCTGGTTCAGTTAGCAAAGTTGCTACTCCAAGAAGCAAAAAAAGTTCTGGCAAGGTCACTGCGCTCTACTTTCCCAGCTGGTGAACATAGTGGTGTATTTAGCAGCAGCATATTTTGTAGATGGAGGAGACCAAAACAGAGATAAAACACTGTTAAAGAGGTGGCTAGATACACAACTCTAAATAAACATGAATGTTGCTCTGTATCTACTGAATATTTTTTTTGTTCATTTCTTATTACACAGTAGAAAAGGAAAGGAATTTGACGAAAAAGAAGTGAATGAAATGATCATAATGCTTGACCTTGCTTGGTTAATTTTTTATGTTGGGGTCATTGAAGAAATATTGTGTGTAAATTACAATAAAACATATGCTGGATGTCAAAATAGAAATTGTGCCGTTAAACCAAGGGAGTAACTGTTTTAAGAACAAACGTAAAGACAGAAAACCAGGCAGGAATTGTTCTATATTGACAAACCGGTGTGCCATGACTTGCTTTGTGGAGTAAAATGAAAGCGATGCACACAGAGCCGTGTGCTTCAATGGTCTACTTGTTCCAGTGGAAACTCTCTTGCTTCGTGTCAAGGGAAATGTCATGGATGCTTGGCATTTCCCCTGGTTATGTATGCCTACACTATGTGTTTATGTCCGTGGTAACCAAGCTATGGGAACAGACGTTGTCCTCTCTTGCCTCTGTTGTTTATCCAATTTCCTTTTACACCTCAGTCTTGTGGCTAGTTCAGCAGGTAACTTTGATCCTTTTTGTATTCCCTTTAGCTCCCAACGACATGCTAAGTCAGCTAACCTCAGCTGTAAGTCAGTTTTTTGCTTTGTAGGTCTCAGGGGTATACAACCACTGATGTGAGGGATTAACAGCCAGCCCCCCCGTCAGTAAAAAAAAAACTCCTAATCTGCAATTTCTGGAATATCCGTTGCATAATCCTGAACCTCAGTCCACAGATTACGCAATGGATTTGCATTTTTTTTATGCTGTGTGTGTTTGTGTCCTGCTGCTGTTGAGGCAGTTTGGTGGACTGTTTAGTCTGCACTTTGGATGTGCAGTTCCTTTTGTGTCTGCTTGCATGTTTGTCACTCTCTCTCTCTCTCTCTCTCTCTCTCTCTCTCTCTCTCTCGCTGCTCTCCTATTCGCTTTTCACTGTCTTCTTTACTTGCTGTCTCAGCTTCGGACACTCAGCAGCATCCCTGCTCACCTTGCACAATCTCGCCTCTCTCTGCGTCACTAACCTCCCTCAGGATTACCGCCTCACACTGTCTGAGCATGCCGCTGTTCCTGCTAGATTTTCATCTGTCTCTGCAACTAAAATGCTCTCTTCTGTCTCCATTTATTTCCTGCTGTGTGTCAATCTTGTGCTGTGTTGTTGTAATGTGTCTCCTCTGTCTGTGTTTCAGGTCTCACCTCCTCAATATGTCAGCCATCTCACACCCTTCTGTGTTTTTTTCCGCATGGGATGTCTTGCTCTTGTGTCTGTCTGGTGTCTCTTTGTCTTTCTGTCTCTTTCTGACTCTCTGTCTTTTCTACACAGTAGTAGAACCTGATATGGTAGAGCCTCTCACAGACTTGAGTCAAAATATCACTGCAAAAAGCGTCTAACCAAAAATTTGGTGTGATCCACTTGCAAAAGTGTTGATAGGTTGATTTCCTGTGAGATATCAGAACAGTGAGTGTGCACTGATAGCTGGTGCATCTTACAGCAGCCTGTAATTAACACAATCAATCAAGTCACATTTCTAAGACAAAAGAAAGCTAATTGGAGCAGAGATTGAACTCAAAAATATAAAGTAATGTGACAATTTTGTATTTTTCACACACTGCATTACAGTGCACCTGTTCTTCAAGAGGTTCAGGAAAAGTATTTGCAAATGCTGTTTGCCTCAGGTCTGTTGGTTGTAATCTAGGCGTCCTCCCAGAAAACCTGAAAACCTCAAACCCTGACCTCAAAAGAACCCTGTTTTGTAGGTTCAGACATTTAGCATTCCCACATAGTGGTGGTTTCATTATAACTTTGGTTGTATATTCATAGTTCTGGCCTTTGTTTCTGTCTGTGATTTTAACATTGCACTCACCAAAGTAACTGAAGAGATCTGGGAACACAACAACACCCAGACATCGAAACAGTCTAGCCTGATCCAAAACAGTGATTCTCTTTCTAGACTCTAGATTCTAGAGGTACATGTACATCAGGGGGTTACCTGGGGGGTGCATGGAAAGATTGTGGACTAGCTCAGCTAAAACATAGAAATTATGATATGGTAAAATGAAATTAAACACCCAGACTGTTTTACATTTATTGTTATCACCCCTGTGCAGTCTAGGTAGTTGATGATGGGGTACTGATGTCCTCTGATAAAAACTACTTTATAATGAGATAAAACTGAAGCTGAGCCCACCAGAAATATCAGTAATAATCTCTCATTGCACAGAAAAACTGTGTGCACACAATAACGACAAGCAGGAAGCCAAAACCACCAGTTAGTCGTCTGTAGGCTGCAATGAACGACTGACAAATACATTTACTTTGATTTTTTATTCGCCTTAGTTTCCTCTGCCAAATGCAGTGTGGTCTCCTGACTGCTTGTGTTTCTGACGTCTTGTTATGTTCCCACATCTCAGAGCTACGTTATTACTGATAGGAACAATGACCAAAACTATGAAAGTTATATTAGATCAGCACCAAACTTTTAGATTTCCAGTAAAATCTAAAGTAAAATCGATTCTAATGAAGTTCAGGCTCAGGTTTAGTCACCCCCAGGTCCTTTGGGGTTTGGGTTCTGTTTTTGGGTTTGAATTACCGGGTCCATCCCTTGTTTAAATACGACAGCAATGGGTCCTTTTACGTTTGATTTTTATATTTTTGGGCCTGTAAAGTCTTACATTTTGTTCTTAACTTTCTCTTCTCCTCCTTCCCTTTTTTTTCTCTCCCCTCTTCTCTCTGCAGTGCATCAGCCAGCATTAGGCCTCTTCCCTCGTGCTTCCCCATCTCCCCATGCTTTTGTAGAAATGGCTGCTACTACTGAAGCCTGTTCTAACTTACTCTTCCTCCTCCCTCATTCCTCCCCTCCATGTTTCTCTGCAGTGTGCTGGCATTTTTAATTCTAATAAGTCTGACTTTGGTGCTGCAATCATAGGAAGTAACAAAATTTGTCTACATGAGGCCATCAACGATGTGCAGCCTCTGCGAATCTCAACCAAACTTTGAAGAATTTCAGTTCATCTTGAGTTCATCTGATCAGCGCTGTGTTTCCTGTCCTCTCCCTCATCCCCCTCCCCCCCCCACCCTTAACCCCTCCATCTTGCGATTCAAAACAAAAGCATCCCCAGAGGTCAAAGTTGAGAATAGCACAAGATCATTGGTTGAGAGCCATGCTGAGGCCTCAGTGGAAACTGCAGGGTGCAGTGTGAGAAAGAAACATTTGGAGTTACAGGTGTGTAACTCCCGTCCGATGAGAAGTATGTGTCATGGTGATGATGGCATATATAGACTCACGCTTCTATATATGAATTTAGCTCAGTTACCAATTGACAGAATGCAAGAAATTAGTATCGCTCACTGCAACCTCTTTATTTCCCCTCAGTTTCACAGATTAACACCTAAAATGTACATTACTACAAAACTAAAAAAAAAACAAATTTATCAGAATAATCTATGAACTGAAATGGTGAGTGGAAATAAAAACAATGCAAGAAAAAGCATTTGCCCGTTACAAAAGAAAAAAAAAACACGCATGCAATTACTATTGGGAGCAAGCACGCAAAATTACAAAAGTTACAGTAGCTAACATTGTTTAGTACTGCTTAGACAGTTTGCCTGCAAGTATTGAGATACTTGAAAACACCAGAGCTCTGCCAGGTGTATCAACCTTTCCCTCGCGGGTCACGGGTACGTGAAAAAGAGGAAGATAGCCACCCATGGCTCTTACCTCTAAACCCTGTTACATGCAAATAGACAAAGAGGAATAAAGTGATACAGGCGGTTTCTAACTGTGTGTTAATCTTTTTCACTCTGTAGCATCTCTGTGCCATGGAGCCTGCGTCGAGGTGGACTCAGACACAGAGGCCGTGGCCAATGAAGGCTTCAAACTGGGCTGCATCTCCTGTAAGATGAGGGGTGAGGTGCCCGCCATGGCCTCCGTCAAATGGTCCTTCAAAGCCTCAGATGAGACAGAGTTCACCGATGTGAGTAGAAAAGATAAGGCGATCTTTAAAAATGTAGAACTCGATAATGATTTTTAAGGAATGGTTTGACATTTTAGGGAACACACTCATTTCCTTTCCTGCAGAGTTTGATGTGAAAATTGAAATCACTCTCAGGTTTGTCTGGCAAATATTCACCTATAGCTTAGCTCATGTGATTAACATTAAGGTAGTAAAACTAGAGCTCAGTTGGAGGAGGCATTTAAGTGTTAGCTCGATCCAGGAACAAGCCTCCTTTCCAAAAAAGGAAACAAATACTAAAATATTCAAAAGTAATACTCATTCTTAGTGTAAATTACTTTCAAAACTGAAATTACAGACCAAAATGATCCAAAATTTACTGGAAAGCAGCCTGAAGTGACCCTGCAAAACTCCACTGTGTTGGTTGTGGTGTAAATTTGGAGATCTAAAATGGAATCGACATAGTCTAGAATACAAAGAAATGTCTATCACATAATAACAAATGTAATTAGTTGTCATGTGTCCATATAAAGCAATAGATAAAATTAACACAAAGCCTCAAACACATCTGTCACGACTAGGTTGTTTCTCTCCTCTTCTAGAAAACGACTGCAATGCATTTATCATGAGAGAGAGCAGAGTGCTGCATTTTTCATGATGGGCTTTTTTCACCCCACTTTCTGCCGACTAGAAGACACAGGCACATTTTCTGACTGAAGGAGTGGCATAGCAAAGAGGCCATTATGGTACATACTTATAGCAGGAGAGATCCCATTAGTCCATTTAAAAGCTGGACCCACTAATTCACCAGGAAGTGCAGAGGTGAGGCTGTAACTACAGCTCGGTCGATACGGAAAACCAGCAGACCAGCTGTAGCTGTAGAAACCTGAACACAGAAGCAAAGTGTTGGTGTACTGGACCACAACTGTTCTCTATTCTCTATTTTTTGCTGATGTGCAAAACTGTAACTGAGAGAAATATATTCACAGTCTGAAAGAAGTCTCATTCTGTAATTCTCTTCCAGTTATACAGCTACGAAGATCAAAAAGCCGAGATCATTGACCCACGTTTTTACGATCGTCTGGACTGGAACGGCAGCAAGAACACCGATGACCTACAAGATGGCTCCATCTACATCCTCAATGTCACCTTCAATGACACAGGAACCTACCGGTGCATTTTCAGCCGCACCCTCAAGTATACCGACTACGAGTATAATATCAGCCCCAACAAGACTATCGTCATTAACGTGGTGCCACGACGTAAGTACTGAGGCGATGGATGTGGTACTGTATGTATGAGTGGGGAAATAAATTAGCCAAAACCACTATGGAGTTTCTCTGTTTTGGACAACATGATATCGCAAAATAACCCTTAAAGCCTTCAGCATCAATAATACATGATGGGGTTCTCCTTGATAGACAGCTCTGTTCTTCCTGGATAGATATTTATCAAATTTCTAATTACACTTACAAATGCAGCACAGAGACAACTTGAACCTCAAGTCTGACTGAAACCTACAAAGACAGCACCAGCCACACACTGACAGTTAGAAAAGAGCATAATTCAGTGAGAACTGTCACATTCATGTACCAAATCAAAGATGGACGGCAGTTTCTTGGCAGTTTGTGTTAAGAAGGATTCAGTGAGGCCAGTTTAAAAATACATTACATCACAAAATAACCCTTAAAGCCATCAACATCAATAATGCATGTTGGGTTTTTCCTTTAAGAGGTGAAGGCAGCTCTGTTCTTACAGTATATACACGGTAAGACTGTCTTCTACGTGTCCTGTGAAAAGTCCCAGACCAAACAAAGCATAAACCAGCTATGCAAGCAGAGCTGAAATTTGCTCCAGTGTGTTTATAGAGCTGCAGTGTTTTTGCCGATGTGGTAAATAAATATCCAAGAAGGAAACTCTAAGGAATATACTCGCAGTGTTCATTTTTTCAAGCAGTGTTGGGAGTGGTGTTGATGGTTATTACTATTTATGTAATATCTCTATTAACATTATTTAACTACTGTATTATTTACTATATTAATATGAATTAGTTAAAAAGACAAAACAAACAACTGGGGATCCACAGCTTTAAGAAAATAGGCCAAGCTCGTATAACCAAAATAGAAAGGTCAAAGCCAATGTGTTCATGGCAGCTGCTCAAAGAGAGTATGGCCCTAGTGTAAAGGTGTTGACACGCTTGGACAGCAATAGATGTTTTTTTGCACCTCATTCAACTCTACTGTCACAACTACCATCAATTTAAGCCTCTCTAATCCATATTTTCATGACCGCTGGAGCAAATGACTATGTCTATGTCCAGGTATCCAAGTGAATGATAACGTTTCTCTGTATCCGCTGGATAAAATGAGCAAATATTTGATAGCAAGATCACATCTCTCAGCTCGTTGTTTCGGTTTCTGCCCCACAAATTTAGTATTTTGTTTCACAGCAGGCAAAAAACAAACAAACAAACAAACAAACAAACAAAAAGAAAAAGCTCCTGACATCCACTGAGTACTACCTGCCCAGCACCAAACAGCAGACATAATGATTGGTGGTGAACATGGTTAAGCATTTAAGTGATAAAAAGCCACATATTTCCTTTAGAAATCAGTGGAGATCAAAAACAGAGCTAAAAGGAGAATAAACATTGGACTTTTGATCACCAGATGGTCCCAAGGTTGCCACATCGTGATAATATGATGTGTTTACAGCCTGTTTTGCTGCCACAAAGTGGTCAAAAAAGTGTTTATGTGTTTAAAGTAGCATAGAGGTGTTCCCCATGGCTTATTGTTTGATCCTCTGAATTTTCATTGTTTTTTACTTCCAGGCTACAATGATCAGTAACTTAACTTGTGGATGTCAGATAGGTTAAAAGTATCTGCAACAGGGTTCAGTAAATTATGAATTATGGGACAGGAGGTCATAATTTATGACTCATATCATTTAAAAAACTTATGGCCTGGGCAGCCCACATCCTTTTCATGGTAAAAATTAAATCCAATCCCCTTTCCATAGCACACAGATACAATATATCTTAGTTTATCTCCCTCTCTGTATCTCTAGTCACCAGGGGACTGGCATCCATCTTGTCTGAGGTGATGATGTATGTCTCGATCATTGGGCTGCAGTTCTGGCTGGTGGTTGAGATGATTTACTGCTACAGGAAGATAGCGGCAGCAGGAGAGGAAGCTCTGAGAGAGAGCGCGTGAGTAACGCTTAAAACACACAAACACACCCACCCAGAGAGACACAGCCTCTCTCCAGTGCCAGTCCTTCGTTTCCAGATCCTGCTGGGCCGTCCAAATGTCCTGATTTCCCACCGACCGCTTTCACAATCTGTTAAAATCTGTTCTTTTCAAAATAACAAATGTTTTCCCTTTTTCCTCACTGAACTGATATCTTGTTCTGATTCTGATTCACTGACCTTGACTGCCTGTTTTTCCCCTTTCTCCTTTCAACCACTCTCTTTCCTTCAGGGCGGAGTATTTAGCTATAGCATCGGAAAGTAAAGATAATTGTGCAGGTGTACAAGTGGCAGAATAGCACTGGTAGGTCTGGCTTCTTACTAAACTTCATGTCTAAATTCATTTTCTTTTTGTGCTTATTTGTGCTTTTATTTGTTTACACACCTGCTGTATTACACCATTAGGGGATACCTGGGTCAGAAGTCACATTTTTCAGCATCCACTTATGCTTGTGATATATTCATTTTATAATATTCTGGGTTTTATTCTTCTCTGTACTGCTTACTACTATGTCAACATAACAGACATTCAATCATCAAAACATTTCCCCATTTTTCCCTTGTTCCTTTTTTTGGTTGGGACCCCTTGATATGAGACAATGATTATATCCTGTCACGTCATATAAGATGTGAGCAGTCCAAATGTTTTTCTCTCCTCACATTGTTTAATTTGACACAATTTGGACACTTTAAGAATAAACCAATAAGAAAATTAAACATGATTTTTTGATCACCAGGATGTGAACCGCTTCTAATTCTACTTCAGCCTATATGCATCTTTGGTTAGTCAGCATGCTCCACTCAGCTTTTGGCTCTTCAAAATGACTGATTTATCCACCAAAATAACCAGATGATTTCTCAAAAGTTGGAGCCAATCCAATAGGCAGAGAGGAGGAAGCACATGTCATCCTACATTTAGGCCAGGTGCAGGACAACAGATTCAGTGCAGGGGGAAAAAAATAGTAATAGAGTGCACTTGGATTTTATCTCCCCAAAAAAAACATCTTTGAGTCTGAAATAAGCAACATTTCATAATTAAAACAACTCAATGACGATGAACTGTTCCACTTAACTTACTTAATTTATTCCCCTAAATAATTTGCACCATTAGATTTGTTTATTTTTTGTCCTTTTGCTATGTGCCACTTCAGTTTAGTACAACTTTAGTTTCATCTTGGATTAAGACATTCTTTAAACACGTTATTTTGATTTTAGATACAACCCAGTGAGATTTTTGTTAAAAGTTGACATGTTACATCATCATAGCTCTACCCCAATCTTTGCCATATTTATTGTGCTAACAGTTTTATGTTTTTTTTTTTTTACTTCAGGTCAAGGAAGAACTCAAGACGGCTTCTTTAAGGAATCCCACATCTCCTCTCACTGTCACTCACCTCCCGCCATCCTCTCCACATGATGGAAAAATGGAACCACAGAGAGGCGAAAGATCTTCATCGAAAGGTTATTTTTAAAATGTCTTTCTGCAAAAAGATGGAAAGGACTGGACTATATTCTGTGCTGAGGGACAGGAGCCATGCATCCGGTCATCATCAAACAGAACACAGGGGGGAGAGAGAGGTTGAGAGTTGTAGTGTATATAGGTGTATAAGTATGCACAGATAATCTATGAACACATGTAGAGTATATTATAGGACTACATTGTATATCCACTATCTGCATGCTTACAAATGATCAAAAAGACCAACATGTATCTGACGTTCTGTCGCAGTCATGTTTAAGAGTTTTTCATCAGTTATTCCATTTCACACCATGTGTTGACATCAGGGTTTGACTGACACAGGTTTTATGAAGCCGTTTTTAACTGAAGTCAGTGTTTCCTCAAAGGTTTATGAAGCTGCGGTGCAAATAGAAAACATGTTTAATGATAAATTAAAACAAATATTTTAATGAGGCAAATTTGACCAATATTTCTCTGAGGAAATCACTGCTACGACAGCTGATATTTTGTCCTGATACCAATTTTAACCACGTATAATGCTCAAAAGTTAGTAGTATTTGGATTTTTTTCTGCCAAATTTCATTAAAATCTGCCTGAAAAAATCTGGGACACAATCAATGCATACTACAAAACCCGGTTTACCATTTCATTGGCGGCCACACAACAGGTCAGTATCTAAACTTCGGGGACACTTATAAACATGTTTTTGGGCCTCATGAAAAAATTTGCAAACCAATATATATGGTCCAACCCTGACTGACTTCTTCATATATTTTTAATATACAGAATTAAAGAGCAGATGTGAGAAGGTGAGATTCATCACCATTTGATCATTTTTGGAGCAGTTGTACAGCAATGACACTGAAGCTCAACAGGAATTTGATCACCCATCTCTCTCATGTTTACTTGGAGATCACCCACTCACATCTGCTCACCAAGAGAAGACATTATCTGCGTTAAATGTGAATTCTGTTAAACGTTTAGCTCGTCACTGGAAGGTGACGAAATGACAATTTCAATGAGTAGAGATTTGAGTCATTAACTCTTAAGAAAGCAGGTATGTAGTCATCAGACACTGTAATCTGTAGCTTAAACATAGTGCCGGTCGTGTTTTCAATGTTTCACACTGGACTGGGGAAGCAGCTGAGATGAGATCATGTTTTACCTTAAATTCTTAGACAGAATAGTGATGTTTTTACAGTGTTTTCCTTGATCCTGCAAGCTCATAATGATGACAAGTTCATGTTATTAACTTAAATTAAATTGAAGCATAGTGACAGGCCTGTTCAGTTGAAACTGGCTGTGTAAGCAGAAGTTTTAGTGCTGAAAAATCTCTCACTAGATTCACATGCTGAGTAAAAATAGCACCAAAGTGTGACTTCTTGTGACATACGAGAAGACGATGCCCACTTCACAGCACCAGACAAATTTTGTATCTATAAAAAAAAACAAAAAAAACAAAAAAACATGCAGCTTTACCAATTTGTCTTCAGTAGAAACTTTTCCATTGATGTCTGATTTCACACAAATGTCTTAATGTCTTTGTAGAAACTTAAGGGCTTGGCAAATTGTTAATGTCTAACTGCCGTGGGCAAATGTACCACAAAACCTGTCTAGTGTGCCTCCCAGCGTGAAGCCAGTGGAAACCAAAAGGAAAAAAAAGGAGAGAGCCTTGTTACAAATCTTTGTGTAGCAGCTGTACTTGCTTCTCTTTCCAGACAGCCAGTTACTGAATATTGGTGAACACTAGATGGCAGCAAAACACTGCCGTTCTGCATGTTTACTGTTCATCTCTTTCGTACCCAAACTAAGTTTGATACATTTTGAGATACTGAGAATGGAGGACACACAAACTGATGAATTCATACAGGATAACTGCATGCTTACTGATAGATAGAGCAAAAGTTACACAGACTGTTCAATGAGATACAAGCTAGGGTCAAGAAAATGAGTGAAGGCCGTTGAAGCATCAGTTTACATCATCTAAAACGCCTTTGCCTGCACAGATGAACCTACCAGTGAAATGAAAACCACACTGCTCCCCACGTTGTTGGTCTGCTTTGTGTCCGTGTGTTTTCTTTCAGCTGCGATTAAAACTGTAGTTCATGTGTAGGTGTGGAAATGTTGCTTGCCAAAAAGAAAAAAAGAGATGGGGGGGAAAAAAAGCGATGCACAGAAAGAAATAAAAAATTCTCGTGAAAAAAATCAGCAGTGTCCCACTTGTATTCTTTTTTATCTTACATAAGTGGTAAATGTGGAGGTGGCTGATATGCGGTGAGATGTAGGAAGTGTTGAAACACATTTTGTTCACGACTCTTTAAAGATCAGCAGCTGTGATCTGTAGTTACATTTTTCTGTTCTGCTGGGTTGTCGCAAACATTCATGACCGTTCAGCATTAAACGATTTATGTTCACTTGAACGGGAATGAAATTTTATTCTTTATTTTGTTGACTTAAAAGAAGCTAAATTTAAATACAGCATATTGAGTCAACAACAAGTAACTCAACACACACAATGTGTACTATTTTTAAACTGTAGATTGTAAATTCCCCTCAGGTCACTAAAGTCCTAATTAAAAATACTGAGGGGGGGGGGGGAAACTCAGTATTTATATAACCCAGCTAGTGTGAGTGTGGTCTCAGATGTATTTTAGGCATTCTGCTGAAGAGCAACAGGGGAATTCATTCATTAGTGTGTAGAACAAGTCATAACCCAGCAAAGGTTGTAGGATCTTGTTTGAGAGCAGCACTACACAGGGACACTATAACAGAGGGGATGAAGTTAGGTTACACTTGTTTTAAGAAGTTACTCTTCTGCCCTTGTCATTTTGACTCTCATGTCAGATGTAGTTGGCGGTTGTTGATCAGCAGCTTGTTTGAGACGCAGACTTATCAATGATCAAGTTACTTCTCTCTTCTTGTGAAAACCCACAAACCATTTCACTGATTTCAAAATCCGATTAGACAGGAAATGACTAAACTAGTGCTGTCTAATCAATTATTTAACAAGCTATCGTTTTCCAAAGAAAAAATGTCAAACGTTTGCTGGTCCTAGCATGAAGATTTACTGCTTTTCAGTTCCTCTTCAGGTTTTGGACTTTTGATCAGGTACAACTGATTTGAAGGTGTCATCTTTGACTCCTGGAACTTGAGATGGACAGTTTTCTGACATATTAAGTCAGAAAAGCATTGCACTAGACAGTCTTACCTTCTCAGATACTCCACTGGTGCATGCTCTTCAAAATGAGCAGAGCATAATGCCATGCAGCAAGACTATGAAAAACAATGAAATGCCTCTCATACACTGTCATGTCTACTGTAATTATCCAGTGTTGCAGCAGATTTTGGATTTGAAGAAAACAAGACCCAGTATTTCCCACCAGCACGTTCAACTGAACCGTATCCAAGAGTTGGATGTTTGCTGAACACCAGCTGCTTGAGTTCAGGGGGTTTCATTTAATTTCCCTCAGTGCCATTTGACTTCAGGGATTCAAACTGGCGTCCTTTGGCAGCAACCGCCTCCAATATATTGAAAGATGCCTGAGAAACTCAATGAGCACGTATCATGTCTGCAAGTCTGATTCTTAATTTAATCAATCTGTCTTGAAGAGAAGAGTTTAAATGGTTGATAGAAATTGATCTGCAACTACTCTGATAACTGATTCATGATTGATGGTTTCATTTACCAAGAAAGCCTGCCAGACATTCCTCAAATGCTTTTCTCTGTCATGTGATTATGTTAACTGAATAGATTTGGGTTTTGGACTCTTGTTCAGACAAACAAAGACGTTCGGTGAATAAAGTTATAAAAACAAATGTCAGGGTGTGTAACAGTTCTTACAGATTTCAATTGACCTAAACTTTACTGTAATACTGAGGAGAAACTAGAGCGACATAATGAATTATTACAATTGACAATTGATTTTTTAAGTAAAAATGTCAATATTTGCTTTTGTTTGTCTTCCGTGATATAAAACTGAATATTTGAATAAAAACAAGCTATTTAAAAAAGGTGTCAACTTTGACTCAAATTTTTTGGACCAAATAATACACAGATGAAATACATGATGAAAAATAAACTGCAAGATCTGACACACATCGTTTCGAGGTGAAATCACACACAGACTCAAAGATGAGCGAGGACTTGTTGCATGTTTTAGAACTTTTCATTTCTCTCCATGGCGTGGTGTACAATCACATCTTTACAGTACATTCTCATCCCCGCTCCTGATCCGGCTCTCTCTCTACCTCAGTCTACACCCCCACCCCGCCCCTCCAAAACCCAACCCCCTCCCTCCCGAAATAAATATTACACCCTTTTGTTATCCGCGGATTGGCCATGCACAGCACGGCCCACATGCTTCGGTAGCCGCCATTTTTCAGTGAAACAGAGAGAGAGAGAGCGGGTGAAGGGGAAGAGCACATAGAGGAAAGAGAGGAAGAGTGGAGTGATGAGAAGAAGAAGAAAACAAAGAGGGAGTACAAGTGGTGAGACAATTTTTTTTTTTACATTATCAGAGGACAGATCTGAGTGGACTGGCTGAAAATAAACAACAAATAAAGACGACAACATAATAAAGATAGAAAATGAAAAAAAAAATAAAAAGAGAAAATAAGTGAGTCAAATTAATCTTACAAACACACAAAAAAATAAAACAATACTGCAAAACAGATTCCCTTTTACTTCACCTGGACCTTCAAAAAAAAATCTGGTTGGTCCTTTTTTGTTTTGAAACGCCCGCCCAGTTGGACAACGGAGTAGCTGTTCTAATATTTAGGTTTCTACCTGATCAAGTCTAAGCTAAATCCCAAACTGTTAAGGTCTGGCTCTGTGATACAAAGAGCAAGCAACTGAACGTGAAAGAGAAATCTCCAAAAAACAAACGTCAAGAAAAAACGCTAATATGAAAATGTAACATCTGTAATGTAACGCCGAGGACTCCTCGTGAACACGCACGCACGCATCTGTCAAGACAAAATCCTTGCTTGTTTTTTTTTTTCACTGCCTCTACACACATTCACACACAATTCGTCATCATCATCATTATTATTATTATTATATACTACTTTGTTTGAAACATTCAAAAAGTACTAGAATCACTATTGTCATTATTGCTGTGACAGTAATCCTTCTCGTGTTGCTCCTCTTGGTCCGCACCGCAACAGCAAATCAGAGCACAAAATACCCACCAAATGACTTCTTAAGAGCAGGACAGGACTTCAGATCAAAAGTCATTGGTTATAATAAATACTGTAACAGTCTGAGAAACAGTCAGACGCAGCTTGTTGTCCTCACAAACAACCCAACACACTGAATTTGAGAAAAGATAAAAACCCAGACAGGACTGGGAGGAGTGGGATTTATCCATAGATGTATAATTTACATCTAAAAATAAGGGGGAAAACTAAAGTGTCTTGTGTTGAAATGTTCCTTCTCTCCTTTCGCAGAGGGCCGATGGCCTTTGAGAGGGGCTCAACTCGGACATGGAACAAATCCCTGACGGAAAGAGAGAGATTCAGGGAGAGGCGTCCTGCTCCTGTCAGCGCTCTCCCCTCTCCTTCTGGGTGTTTGTTTGTCACATCCACACAGCAGGTGGTGTCCCCCCTCCCCCTTAATTGTATCAGCAGGCGTTCACTAGAGGCAAAGGTATCTAACTGTTCCCAGGATGAGGAGGAAGAGTTCCCACTTTCCAGAAATCACTGATCCCTTCTCATTGCACTTATGAAATGTTGCAGAAGAGGAACTGAACTCTGTGATAGTCATTAAATGTGGGGGATGAGTTCTGAAAATGAAGGAGGTCTGAAATAAAGTTATTCTGAAACGCAGTTGGCCATTTTGAAATGTTTTTTTTTTTTTTTGAGGAGTTGATGGTCTGAATTGGGCCCACCAGTGGCCAGTTTCCATACAGTACATACAGATGACTTGCAGCTGTAGGTAAATTATTGCTGTGGTCCTGATAGCTTCCAGTCTGAATGAGTTCACTCAAGTTGTTACTGGTTGAGGCTGAAGGCGAACGTTGCCATTTCAAGTCAGTCAGGCGAGGAGAATTGTGGGTAATGTAGTCCCGCCCCCTTACATGTCACAATCCTGGTTGTGGATTTTGGGAAAACGAAGGGAAAGAGCAAACTGTGTCCTGAACCAAGTCGACCAGCCCCACATTTTTTCTTCCAGGGTGTGTTCAGAGATGGGACACAGTCAAGGGGGGGGGGTGTTGATCAGAAGAGGCAAGGCTCAGGCCTCAGTCAGGGACTCCGTGAGGGTCTCATCGGGGGGATCCTGCTGCACCTCTGGGACCACGATGCCCCGGTGGAGCTTTTCTAAAGACTGCTTCATCTGGGGGATACACACGACAGAGGCTGGGTCACACATACTGGATTATATAGCGCTGCAACAAGCCAGCGCAAGCTGTTTGTGTGACACATGCGATTTCTTGCTGACTGCTACCTGCAGAAATGAGCGACAAGCACTTTACTTCACAGACTAAAATAAGCAAACAACACACACCTGGTCAAGAAGCGTGACAGAGGACTGCAGGATCTGTTGCCACTTGCTGAGCTGAGCCTGGTGAAACTGCCTCTGAAGCTGCAAGACCTGAGCCCACTCTCCGGCTGTCTGGGGTAAAGGACTGACGAGAGGAAAACAAGAGAGTGAGACAAGCGTGGAGTCATTACAGTTTCTGTGGTCAGGGGTCAAGTCATAGTCTGATATTTGGCCCCAACGAAACACAACCTGTAAACTCAACAGTGACTTATAACTTTGACCGGCTAGTAGCTAACTTTGTCTGCTGTTTTTTTTCCACTGATGAGTGTCAGTGGATGAGGACAGAGAGAATCAGCCAAAACAGTTAACTGTGTGGGCCATAAAACCAAAACAATGGGCTGAAAGAGGTCAAAATGATCCACAGAGAGTTAGAGTGGCACCTTTTACATATAAGTGATCGTGTGATTATTGCAAATACTCATTTTTATCCACTTACCTCACAGCAGGCAAAAGAAAATTTGTTGCTATGCTATAACTTAAAACTCTGAGGGATATTCCAGACATTGAATCTCAGAGGAGCAACCTGAGACCCAACGCTAATTAACACCGCAATACAGAGTCTATGTTTGTATGGAAAACAGCGCGGAGTGTTTACCTGTCAGCAACAGAATAGGAGTGCCACGTCTCCAGTGTATGGGCCGCTCTTTCCAGAGCGTACAGCTTGTAGAACAGCAGCATGTTGAGAGCCACCAGCACCACCAGACTGACGGGGACAGAGAGAGAAGAGAGGAAAGTTTAGTGACTTTAGAAAGTGTGAAAACGCTTCAATGAATCGCTGAGAGAAAATCAAATAAATAAAGATATCAACAGAAAAATGCCAACACTGACGGGACAGAAATGAGCAGACACGGGACACTTATTCACAGCACAAAGCAAGTTTATTTCAGGAAAAATCCACCCTGACATAAACGTCTGACTGTTACACTGTACACTGAATTTTTTACTGATCATGTATTTTTTGTTCCTGTTGCTAAATGTCGATGACATGATGTAATATTTCCAGTTTCCAACAACCAGACCAGCGATGATTTAAGAGCTTCTACCCTCAGGCCACTGAGATCCTAAATGGCTCTCGTAATCAGTTATTTAGTTTCATTATGAATGTGTAGGAGCTCACAGAAATACATTTCACTCTAACTCTTCTTTTATGACTGTGTGTCGCAAACAATTTGCATTGAAACTGAACTTTCTGGGCTCACCAACACTCAATAACTCTATCATGCATGCCGACACAGATACCACTGGACCACAATGCAGTGCAGCCGCATTACACATTGTGTGCTTGGCATAAAGGTGTGAGCTTGTTCGCTCTGTCTTCCTGTTGAACCCGACAGCTGTTCTTTTCTGTCGTTCTGAGAAACGTAGGATATGCTTAAATGCATTGGTACATGAAAAGAGAGCAGACCGCAACAGTAACATGCCTGATAAAGACAGATCAGATAGCGCTGATAGGCTGATACGCAGCAGTGTAGGGGTGCTTTCACACCTAATCTGTTTTCATACAGACGCTGGTAAGTTTGCCAAGTCAGTGCGTTTTTTGGGCGGGGGGCTGGTGTGAAAGCTAGAAGAACTAAAAAGGCAACAATGTGCAACGGTTCTTGTTCTGGACTAAGTGAACCAAACTATAGCTGTTAAAGCGACTTAAAGGATCTTTTAGACCTAATACAAACATCATCTGTTGACTCTTCTCTACGTTTGTAGTCATGAAAATGTGCTTCATGCTCAATTTGAGTGCACCTCAAAAGTACCAAAGGGTGGATTTTTCCTGCATCATATTCATGTTTCTTTAAATCAACGCAGTCAGTGGTATAAAATCAAAGCCACTCATACGAACCTGATACAGATCCTACTCACAAGAAGTATTGCAGAAAGGAAGGGAAAAGAAGAGAAATAGCAAGAAAGGCATTGTGAGGCTGTTAGTATGCAGAATATCGATATCCAACGGACCTGAATGAGGGAGCATTCAGACGTGGATATAACCAAGACAGCAGAAAGCCAATATAATCAGAAATATACAATCAAACCAATGATTTGATCAGGTAGGAACTCCTAAAATTCCTCTATGTTACACGATATGGAAAAGGAACGTACTGTACTACACAGGAGGGGGACCGCATGCAAGAACAATGCATGCTTTTATGTGTTTATCTCCATGATTTCCACTCTATATTTGTACATTCAGAAAAACACTTTCTTATACAACAATCTCTATTTAAAGAAGCTCGTCACCATTCTGAGTAACTCATTGTGTGTGAGATGACTAGTGAATAAGACCTAAGACTCATGTGATCGCTGTGCAGTAAAAACAACATGCTGGTAATGATCTTGCGTTAAAATAGCCAGAAGGGAGGATCTGAGCAGGGATCCAGAAAGCCTGCTGTTATTCAAGGCACAGTACAAACACTTGAACTTACATGAAGCTGACGATGAGGAGGATGGTGGATATACTGTTTTGTCCTCCACCACGTGAACGCTCTCCCAGCTTTATATACTGAGCACCTTAAAAAACACAAGATCAGGATTATTAACTTTCCAAGACTGTAATGTCTATAATGCAACTCCAAACAGAACCACTAGAGAGTAGCATTGTGCAGACGATGGACTGTTTGAGCGTATGACCTTGGTGGTAAGAACTGAAAAACGACCCGATGCAAATCAACAACTGTATCCTGTCCGACTTACTGGCTTCTCTCCTGTCCCTGTCCTCTCCGACTCCTCTGTCCCCTCGGTCTCCGCCGCCCATGCCTCCTCCCTCCCTCTCTCTTTCCTTCTCGCCCTGCCGTCGAGAGCAGGTGCGTTTGCGGCGGCGCAGGGCCGGTGGGGTCTTGGCAGCGTCTGCACCTGCTGCCTCGCCCGTGGTTACAACAGAAACCTCCGACTGCAGCAGCGTCTCCAGCTTGCACACCTCGCTCTCTGTATTGAGGCGAAAGAAAACAGATGAAGAATTAAAATACACATAACATAAACATGTGCCAAAGATGGATGAACAGCCAATCAGAGTACAAGCGGAGGGGGAAAGTACCAATCAAACTGTGGCACTGAATACTCATGTCACATCCTTTGACAGAACGTTCCCTTATTTTAGATCATTTAAGTGCGTGTGGGCAAAGTTTCTGTCTAACAGCAAACACAAACATATGCAAATTTGAGATGTTTTCTACTTCACTGCAAGGGCTCTTCTCAGTGTATGTGCACTGGAAGTTTCAAGTACCCACAAGAGCAAATTCCGCTTCCACTTGAGTGAAATGCATACTGGACCACGGCTGACTTCAAAACTAGTTGCGACTTCAAGATTCTGCTTGTGGGTACTTGTTTTAAAGTCAGAATTAAATAATCACTGCACAGTGATGCTCAAACATCCAAGTGAATAAACACGAGCATCAGAAGACACTGTTAAGTGGAGGGAGACTTTAAATGGAAGTCAACTTTATCCGGTTATTTCTTGTCAAATGAAAATAAACAAACCATCAACTGCGTTAACAGAGTCATCGTCCATTTATGTTGAAAAGAGAAAGTAGGAGTGACTCACACAAGCATTAATACACGGGACTAGGGATACATGATGCTTTCAGGCATGGGTACTGGGAACATTATAATGTTTCATGTATTTACATCACGAGACTGCATGTTTTGGTTTCATATCAAGCGTTCCCTGCTTAAGCAGTTTCACTTTACTTTCGTTAATGCATTTGAGAACACAAGCTGTTTGGTTTCCACAGGCTATATGTCTATGTGTAAGAGGCAGACCCAGTGGCTTACCCATGTGTCTGTAATACTCCTCGATGCCACTCCAGGTATTCTTTTCAATCAATGCTTTCACCAGGCTCCACGGCTGCTTCCTGTAGCAGATGTCTGAGGAAACTCTGGGCAAAGGAAAAGCAAACAAGCCCTGTTTAAATATGTATAGACAATCAAATGTGTGGATCAGGTTTCATCTTTTTTATCATTTTTTTTTTTAAACCAAGAAAAACAGCTTTCGTATTTTGTTTCTCCTTTATATTACTTTAACATCGCTCATTAATCTTCTCAGTTATTGATATCAGACATTTCCCATGACTTTTAACTAGCTACTGACGACAACAGAAACTAGTGTAGGCGGCTGACACAAGTTCAGGAAATTCCTACAAATTTCCTCTAAAACCCATAAATAGAGAAGTTTTTACGAGGACTTCTGGTTGACTTGAATAGATCAACCAGATAAATCATGTTTCCGAGTTCCAAAGAACGCAGTCAGAAAACACGAACATGACACTCCGATCATAGTGCACCAAAACCTTTAGAAGATGATGAACCTGTGTGAACACTTAACAGATTCGACAGAATATACAACTACTACCCGAGAAAAACATTTATCTGTCCATAACTAATCATCTGTTCAATGATACTCCTGGGAAAGTCACACCACCAAAGGTGCTAGAGAAAAGTTAGAAATGGCAATCATATAGAGTGAATGGTTTATCTTTTAAGGTCACTTGCAATTAATTAATTAGTTTCCTTTATCTTAAACACAATACATTTGGTGCATGTGGTCCAGTCCATTCCTTATGAGGTGTACAAGTCAAATACTATTAGATACTACTAAGCAAAACGTTACTGGAAATCAACGATCACCCTTTAACACTAATCAGCAATCTAACACCTCCTGACACTTAACAGCAACATCTTTGTTTGGTATTAGGAGTGACTTTTAAGTATCAGGACAGCAGCAAGGGACACTAGGTGAATCAAGGGAGAGAAAGCTCTGATGGGAGAGGGCACAAGGGAGAGTTTCTGGTCCCCAGGTTGAGGGACATAACCTCTCAACTACACTTTGCATCATCTATTTTGCTACAAACTGACAGCACATGAGTAAACAAATATTACAGATCAAATGTAAAGCAGGGATGAAATGTGGTATATTGAGAATTATGTCACTTGTGGCTCCTCTGCTTTGACTGTGGTTTTTCGCAGTCAAAGGGCAAACTCCAAACACCAAACCTACCTGAGCCGGCTCTTGTGTTTGTTGATTGAGGTGAGGCAGTATCTGTGGACAGTGTAGAAGTAGTCCTGGTAAGGGATGCCTGAGGTGATGACTTCAGAGTCCACTACGTAGCACTCGCCTCGGGCGCTGCTCTTATGCAACGTCTGGAAGCAGGAAGAGAAGTGGAGGTGGACGGTTAATGGTATGCAAACTTTTGGTTTCCTCTGATACACAACAGCTAATTGTGGCTGCTTTGACTGATATTTAACTGCCGTACAGGCACCTATATGCTCCACTCTCCCTACATCGAGCAAGAACAAACAAGGGCAACGCTAAGTATGTCTTCCAGGAGAGACAATCTGAAAATGTGAGTTATCCTAAAACAATATCTCCTGGCGGCTGAACATACATGAACACTTTGGATTTCTTTTGAAGATTCTTTGATTTTCTTGCCATAGACTGCTCTGCACTGCACTGGAGCCTGAACTTTCCAGCACAGTCCCATTATTTGCCTTTAGCAAAGACTTGGTGCAAAAGGGCTAAAGTACGAAACTAAAAATGGCCGGCATTTGTCAAGGACTGACCTGCGTCTCCACCACAGGGGCAGTCTTGGGGCCGAGGGGGTTATTCAGAGCGATGGTGTAGCTAAGCACGCGGCTGGTATTCCCACTGCTGCTGTCCTGCTGCCATTCACCCACCGACAGGTCTGAAAGAGGGAAAGAAAAGAGACAGAGAACATGAGCGACTCATGAGAGAAGAGACAAAAAAAAAAAAAAGCCCCAAGAGATTTTGAGAGAAATGACAAGAGAGGTTGAGAATTTGTAGATGAAAAGGAAAGAGACCACAACATTCAGACGGGGAGAAGGGAGAAGGGAGAGCGAAAGAGAGAGGAAAAGAGGGTCAATCCACGCTCCTTCATAAAAAAAAAGAAAGAAAGAAAGGCCCCAATTAGAGTTACACAATGTTCCCAACAGGCTGGGCCTCCAAATAGAGTAGCCATTGGCCAAATCATCTCCATGGCTTCACCTCTGTCCTCATTTTAACTACTGCAAAAAAAAGTCCAGAATACACACTGCATTTATGCCTTGAAAAGATCCTGAGTAAAATATTTAGGGGGCTCTATTTACAGACTATGACAGCAAGTGAATAAAATATGCACTGTGAACTGTGTTTTCACTGAAAAATAATCATTATGTTTGTGTTACCTTAGAATGAGCCTTATATATCTACAGGTCCTCTTGCACAGAGTCTGTTCTTACACACTGTTCCTTCGAGTATCAGTCTATCAAATAAAAACTAGCTGAAACAGTGACAAAGCAGAGCAAAAAATGTGGCATAAAGAGGAACTGATGATGGAGGGTGGTTAACGCAGTGTAAACAGCTAGTGTGACACCCTCATTAGTGGCACAATACAGTGGACTGCAGCATGTCTTTGAGGGGTGGAGGGTGCCATCACTACATAGAGAGTAGCATAGCTGCTTCATTAGAACGAACGAACTACACCACATCAGCAAAAACATGTATAATGACAAGTAGAAATGTTTGCAGGTGCGTTTTTCTTATTCCCATGGATAACCAATATTGTGGCAACAGCACCTACAAATGATCAACATCAACAGCAAGAAAGAATAAAAAGGGTTTGTCCACTGACAAGAGCCTCAATAGTCCAGTAAGAAGCAGTATAACAACAAACACATCGCTGTAACTGTCACTGTCTCAACAGGAAAAACTTGCTCTCTTATGCAACAAGTTGATGCAAGTTCTGTGTTGGTTGGAGAAAAGCGTTCCAGGCAGTGTAAAGACATCTCATCATCATCATCAAAGTACTTTTTCCAGCATAAGAAAGAACATGCAAGGATTTCTCAAACATGGATTAAGTGTTCCAATAATAATAATAAAAAAAAAAAACGTCTTATTATGTCATCATTAAAAATGGGAGTTGTGTAACTCAAGAGAAAAATCAGTATTTTTGTACGTTTACATACCCACTGTGTACAAGCAGTTACAAAGTTTTGACCATTGTATTTGTGTGCGTAGGTGTGTGTTTTCCCTACCAGTAAAGTGTCGCTGGGAGAAGAGGTGCTGGATGAAGTTAGTGTCAGCAGAGAAGAGGAGGTCGTGCAGCTTGTCTACACTCATGCGGACCGCAGCGTTGATGTGCAGCCTCCCACTCAGGTCAGTGCAGAACGACTCCACTTCACCTGTCGGATTAGAAAACAGGAAAGATTTAGTAGACTTAATATTCTGAGTTGTGGTTTAAAAAAAATTATAAAGCTGCATCCAAACGCAATGCAAAATGTTTGCCGGTGTATGTAAATATTAAGACACTTAGACAGGTTTGTTCAGGTAAATTTGCCATCCCAGTATCACGCTTACTCTTGACATAATTTTATTGCTAAATCAATTCAGTGGAAATACAGACTGCTGCTGCTCTATGCCTTTGCTCATCCCTGGAATTCTCCTGAAATTCTCCTGAAATATGCTCTCTGCAGTTACTATTAAAACTCCAGGCAATCATATCATAATATCAGCTTGGAGTCAGTTTTAGGTTAATCACCGCACTGCCAAAACGACATACATAAAGTTCCAAAGGAATTACGTGATTTAGTTCAGGACAGATTCATCCGCAGGGCAGTAAATCATTTTATGTTAGTGCTGACGTGGAAGGAAGAAGAGGTGGAAGCGATGAAGCAGAAAGAAACTTCACAGAGATCAGGAGGAAGGAAAGTAATAGAACTAACATCAATAAACTTTAGCACATTCATAAAGGCAAAGTTAGCTCACAGTCAGATTAAAGCCAACAACCTTAAATAAATGAGCAGAGTAAACTGAGAAGAGACCACAAGTATAGACAAGACTTTATCGAAATAAGTTTTATGATGCACGTAATACTTAATTTGACATCGGATCTGCAACCCTTAGTCCTTAAAGCAGATTTTAAAAAGCCTTGGGACCTTGGCTGCAAGCATCAGGCATGTGTTTTTAGTTTATTTGATTTACAAAGTACACCCTGTTAAAAAAAGGTTTTCTGTTTTCAGGCTGAGTTTCAGATATTCTTTTCTTGTAATAACACACCTGATGTACCTCCTTCTATTTTATGGGAGACGTGTAAGCCTTATTCACATGGTCTGATTATATCTTATGAAAAAAAAAAAACACAAAACAAAAGTGTCAAGAAGAGCAACGGAAACTACAGCTATCTGAGAGTGAGAGATATAACCAGAACCCTGTCGATACTAATCTTTAAGCAACTCTGACCACAAGAGCAACACTTAACTCACTGCTCACTCAGAAGGCAGAGCAGAGTATAAGTTTCGCAAAAACTATATGAATTTGGTAACAAACCCAGCAAGTGAAAACTATATTAGTGAAATGTATTTCAAATAAGCCACCTACAGTTTTAGATTGGCATAAGGTAATATTTGACCTTTTACCCGTGGTATATCTGATATACTGATCCAGAGAGAAGGGGGTAAATGTAAAAAATGGTGTATATGTGAATAAGATGTGACACATAATTAATAATAAAGAAAAAAGGTTTTCTGATCTAATATAATTGACACTTTCTCATCATTACTGGGTTCTTCTTGCGGTCTATTCACTCAAAACAACACTCACTTTCTTCTTGCGTATCAGAGGAGTTGCTGGGGTCTGTGGGCAATTCCTCATCGTTGGTGATATCCAATGAGGAGAGATTTCCCAGACTGGTGGTTGGCGGGGGCATCATGTGATTGGCTGACTCGGACAGACTGTCCCCACCCTCTTCCAGATTCTGATGCAGTCAGGGGGAAAGAAGCACACCAGAGGACAGTTAGCGAGAGATTTGTAGGGAAATCACCCCATTGTCATATGACTTGAGAGGAAAGAGGCCTCAGCTGAGCTGAGCTGAGCTGACCTCGTGTTGAAGTGGCCTGAGCAGACATACCGCTGTAGCCGTGCAAGTAATTTGAAAGTGACACACAGCGCTCCATTTATTCACTTTAGCTTGGCTTGGGCTTGATCTGTCCATATCAAAATCAAGACTGCAGAGGAAACAACCACAGCAGCTGTTTTACAGCGGAATTGATTGGGCATAGAACCAATCAGAACAACTACGCAGTGTTCCACAGCCTGTATTTCTTGTCTGGTATGTCTGTCAGTTTGTTTATATTTCACTTCATTTTAATCTGAATGAAGTGAGATTTTAAATGTTCAGCAAACACATAAATTCTTGCCATATTTACAAAGCGGAACGTGTTTGAAAAGCGCTGCCCTGCTCTTTTGAATTTTTATTATCAATAAGCTGCTTTGTACTGTTCGGTTTTCAACTATTACAGGTACAGACATAAAAACATATATTACAGGTATGTATTATGGCAGGTTTTTGAGTTTTTCAAGAGCAAGTGAATAGTTCGTGAAGGAGAACAACCACTTAAAAAAAGTATATTAAAATGAAACTGCTGTGCACTTCTAATGCCAGCATGTACTGGAAATGTTAGCAAATCAAATAAAACATGAATCACAACTGGCTGGATACCACTATTTACTTGCTAACGCATCCACCAGATCACTGCACAAAAATGTCAAAACATGTCTTTGTCAAAAAATGTTTTCAGTCAAAGCATAAAAAAAAACATGTGTGGATTCTATTATATTCAGCCCGTCTCTGCCATGTATTAAAACCAAATATTAGGCTCTCTCACTTCTCTGTTTGTGCTGAACTTGATTATTAAAGTGGAAGTCACTAGCTAGTCCACAGCTATATGGGAAAACCTTTTTTTTCCACAGAAGTTGGTGCAGGTCAAATATGACTAATAGACTATTCATCACACTTCACTGAAAAACAGCTATTGCAATGTTCTATGGATAAGTATGTGCAGACGTAAAGAACACTCACGAAGGAGGCAGCAGCAGAAGCCGGGGCAGAGGCGGAGGCGTTGGTGGGAGTGGTTGATGGCAGCGAGCCGTGGGAGTTAGGCGGGCTGGGTTCGAGGGGGTCAGAGCTGAGCCTGCGTCCAGATGAGGAAGGCACCTCCATGGGCAGACAGGAGGCAGCGGAAAGGGGAGAGGACCCCCCAAGGTTGGTAGCTGATGGAGGGCTGGCTAGACCGCAGGGAACCAGGGGCGGGGGAGAGCTTCCCGTGGAGGGAACGGACACTGAGCTCAGGTCTAGTAGATCTGAGACTGACACTGACTCGTCTCCTGGCCTGGGGAATGGAGGGAGAGGAAGTGAGAGTGAGCGAGACAGACGCATACAGAGAAAGTCACACTGTGAGAGAATAGCACAGAGAAAGAGCCAAGTGTTTGTTAGAGAACTTCGAGGACAGGGGTTGGAAACCTTTCACCAGCTAGGCATTTCATGCAGTTGCATGCTTGCTGGCATTTAAAACACTAGTTCATAGAACTTATATAAATAAAATAAATTATAGGGTCTGCAAAAAAAAAACAACAACACACAAACAACCCCTGTCTCCCTATGGCCTCTGAACCACTTGTTTAGTCAAAGAAAAAGCAAACTAACTCCTCAGACTACATGTATGCCAGTTAGTCATGTGGCATTTGGATATTTGCACCTTCATGCAACACAAGAACCTGATGAGGATAGTTTTTCTACCACGTTTTAACAAGTAACCAAAATAAAACAACTTTTGGCCTCGGTCTCATTTAAGTAACTGATACTTAAATGTCAATGATAGCAAACACGCTAGCAAAGGAGGAGACAGCGCAATTAATGCTGAATAGCAGCTCTTTTGAATTTGACAGTTAAAAGTATGATTATGTAACACGACTGCAGAGGAAATAAAGTTCCCTTTTTATGAACAATGTCTCGCTACCGTCCTTCATCAGCAGAGCAGTCAGGACCGCTGGTTAACAGCTACTTACTTTACCAGCTAACAAATTAGTCCCAAGAAACTTCCAACAGCAGCTAACACAGCTAAACCTAGCATATCACAAGTCACGTAATTCCCAGATTTGCTTGACATTCCCATCCCTAAAGCATGCAATACAACAATATAAGACTCTCAAATAACATGCAAAGCAAAACATGCAGCGTATATTAGCATGCTTGAACACTCACAGTAGGCCGTTCATGTGTTCGGCAGTGGGAGAGACATAGTCGTCGTCTTCACTAGTGAGGCCCAGTTCAGTGCCGTAACACTGGTGTACGATGTGCCAGAGCTCTTTGGGGGAGAGCGACTGCAAAATAAACACAAACCTCTCGTTCAAGCAACAAAATTCAAATGATTGATTTTCTGATATTTACAATCACTTCACAGCACTGCATTCACTTATAGTTTAGTAATATATGTTGGACAGTCGGTACAGATTGTATGGCTGATGTGTGTACACTTCTGAGTTTAACTACAATATCGCACTAGATAATTGTTCTTGGCAGCAGCTTAGTTTTTTTGTTTGACATCCTCCTGCAAGAAAAACAGTAAGTCAGTTCCAGGCACTGATATAGAGTCAACATCTTCTAAAATTTCCACTGCACATTTTATCACGCTGTCTGCTGTGTTTCTGCACCAGCGCTGTCCAAATAAATGTCTGTATTCAAACTCGGCAAATAACAGGGATTTAAATTGTTCTTCCAAGCCTATGTTTGTGGCAATCTCCTGTTTCTTGACACTGTGCTCTATTCTAAGACGTTAACTACTAGCCATGTCACAAAAGGGAGCAGCACAAACCGCCGGGAGGGTGGGCATGGAGGCTGTACCTTGTCCAACAGTGCGTTCTGCCACAGACGGAAAATCATCATGAAGCTGCGATCCCTTGCTCCAAAAGATGTGAAGAAGTGCTGAGAGGGTGAATATCCGTGTGACAGGAAAGAGGGAGGAAGGAGGAAGGAACAAAGAAGGGAGAGAGAAGAAAAATGTGACAATGGATTTGACGCAGTGGTTTCCCACTGTTGGGATGTTTGCTTTGCTATGGTCAGTGGGGATGAAGCTGAGTCAGCTCATTTCATACTGCTTCATTTGCAAAAGAGGATCATTTGAAGCAATAGCTAACACTTTTTATGCGTCTTTTAAGCCATCGTTAGTAGGGCCCGATATTATTTGTGCTCGAGTCTGACCTTCTCATTGTCAGTGCTGATCTGGATAGCATTGGGGATGAGCTTGGCAGTCTTCTCCTTGGTCATAGAGGTCACGTCTTTCAGCAGGATAGTGATCTGAATAGGGAAACAGAGATTTACTGTGCGCATGCTTCAGTGTGCGATACCCTTATCTCGCTAATGCCCTGAGCGTATCTATATTGATCTGCAAACAAGTGCATTAAAAGGACTTCTTATCTGATGTCAGGTGTGACATTAACCAGTTTACAACAGGGATATGTTTGCCCATGCGCGTGCAAATGTGTACACAGAGTGTGCATGACTTACAGTGGTTTCCCAGCGGAAGATGTTACTGTAGAAACAAAGCCAATTCTCTGACAAATAAAGGCGGCCCTGAAGAAGTATGTCCTTCTGGAGAGCACAAGAGTAGTCTGAGAAATGAAACAGGAAAAGAAAAGAGGTCAAGAGGACAGAGAGACACCAGCTTGTGTCAGGAATCATTTAAACAATTCAAGAGGTTGATTTTTAAGTGAGTATTCACTCTTCTGGGCTGTGTGGTGGACAAGTGTAGCTCACCGCACACATTTCATCATACGTCAACAAGTGTTTCACACTTAACCCACCCACTATAAGTCGCTCTGTGTCAGGGAGTTTCTTAAAGAGTTTACGAAAATCCTCATTCCGCTGTTTGTATGTAGGACTGAGGACCTGAAGGTGAGAAGGTGAACGAGAAAGGAGAACATGTTATTATACCCCACGACTAACCTGCACAACAGTCACACCATTTAGTTAAGCAAATGAGAAAAACAGTGTTTATCTAAAGCCTTTACACGAAAATTCTTCACCACCAGTGATTAGCACTTTGTCAACTAGTTCCACCCACGCCGATGGAGCTAAACAAATACACATGAGCAAAGTCAAGTACCCTGGAGGGGCTGTTAATGTATACTTACATTGTACCAGCTCTGCATTTTCTGTAAAGAAAACAAAAAAAAAACGCATATTTAATAATAATAAACAATACTCAAATTTCTCTGTTAACAATAAAAATGTTCAGTTTGTGTATCTACATAATACATTCCGATGTTTGTATACGGGCTTAGCCCGTTTCATGTAATCTTGAGGTTTTCAGGAGGTGTCAAAACCATCAGCATGTCTCCATTTTCAAAAAAAAAAAAAAAGGTATGTCACCGACCAGCTGCAGCAAGCAGTCATTTTTACAATAACAAGTGCGAGATCATAAGATGTGAAAGCTTAAACAAAAAACTGTCAGGAACACAGAGTTACAGGCACGGGTAAATTTACAGAGGAAATGTTGCAAGGCAAACAAACATTTACATCTAGATGTTCTCCGACCCAGAAAGATATTTTTGGTATTCAAGCTGTTTATTTATAAACAATTTATTCCAGAAGTCTCAGTGGAAATGCAGCTGAAAGTTCAGACTGGTTGAAATATCTGCCAGAATGTTGCATGCATGCTCACCTGTTCATTAGCTTCTTATTAAATGTTGTTTTACCTCAAACATTACAAAGTCATCATGTAAATGAGTCTTTGATGATGACATGTTGGTGGTATCACAGTCTCATGGTATCTAGTATTTCACTACTAATACTAGTACTACTACTACTACTACTACTACTACCATCAACAGTTACAATGACCCTTAAAGCAACATTGCATTGAAATTGGTATTTGTGCTATTAGTGTTCCCAGATTCAGACTAAATACTTGTTTGTTAAATATGGACAGCTGTACACGTGGATTTCTTACGATTATATTACTTATGATAAAAAAGGTAGCAAGTTGACAACTTTGCTAACAGCCTAACTTCAGTCAAGTGTAACAACACTAGACATAGCAGCCAGCTTATATTACTTACTAGTCCAACAGAAAGAGGCAGTGTTCAGCTCTGTGCATTCACAAATCTCTCTCTATGTTCATAGAGGCTGCTGAGCCTGGTTATATTGTTCACATGCCCAGCTCCGGTTCTGGCACAACATCAGCATTGGCTTGCGACTCGAGTCTAAAAACATCTTCTTCTCTGTGGTCCAAAAGACCTGTGGTACGAACTCACAGTCCAAGCAGCCCAGCTAACAAACCGTACTAACATTAGCTAACATCAGCTATAGATGGTAGTGGTTCACTATATTGTCCATCAGGAAACTGGCTCAATAAATGAGGGTTGAAGCACAGCAGCCGGAGGACAATAGAAAACATTTTCTGCATAAAATATGAACCAGCTTAACCAAAATCAGTGAAATAGTTGTTGGTGTGTGACTTAGTGGCATGAAACTTTATGTACGTCTTGCGGGTGTTTGTACCCGAAGCACAAAGTTACATAGTGCAAAAAGAGTCGTATGAGGCGCAGAGTGGGAAATACAGAGACACCATTCACCTGATTACAAGTCAGTGTGAAAATGATTTTAAACCTGTTACTTTATGGTAGAAGTTACACAATGTTGCTTAAAAAAGGAATAAAAAGAACAAACGTTTTGTTATGCTTTTACAATATATTCTAACCTATATATATTTAAAATCACCAATACGAGAATTCAATTTTGTTTTTTTAAAAACTTATACAATAGAATTCAATAGCGTACATAAGCAAATGTACATAGTATGATCATCAATTTTCATACCATGATATACTGTCAAACAGCTGCAATCCTCATCAGCAACATGTTTGATTTAGTCACGTTATTCCTCACTGGGATCACATGAAAGAGATTTGAGTCTTCCACTCACACACACACATAAAACTTACATGGACTCTTTAGCTTCACCTCTCAGGTCTGCATATAGAAATCTCTGCAGCAGTACCATCTACAACATATCGCTCTGATCAGTGGATATTCTGAGTTACCTTGGCATTGCGACTGAAGTGGCGAGACGCAAGTGGGTAGGCAGATGTGAGGGAGGAGGCAGACGGTATGGACGGCAGGGGGCTATCTGAACCTCCTCCTCCTCCACCACCACCGCCACTCTTCTCTCCTCCTCCCTCGCTCTCACTGGCCCTGCTACCCCCAAGAACCCTGCGCCGCAGGGAGGGAGAGCTGCCGGGGGTGCTGCGTGGAGAGTTACTGGCCGTACTGGAGACAAAAAAAAAAAAAAAAAAAAGACACAGAGAAAGATTTAGCTTAGGGGAAACTGTTCAATTCATATCATTAGATTTTTCTTTGTAATAACTTTAATGTCATTCTATGATGAAAGGCTGGAGAAGGCTGCAGATGTTTCCTATTTGATAAGGAGCTTGCTATCTAAAACCGCCTACTGAACATTAAAGAAAGGTCATGTGAGGCTGCTTTAAATGTTTGTAACTGATTCTGTAGTGTTTGTGCTGTAATTACAGATCTTTAATTGAGATTTCCTTCTGGGGAACTTGAGTAAACGCAGACAGGCATTTACTTAAGAACTCATAGATGAAGGCTGCACAGCTGTCAAGACTCAGAGAATTCGCAATTTCACAGAAATGTAATCGACAACATCTATGACAGCTGACCTCTCTAAACAAATTTAACACTTCCCTTACAATGCCATTTACATTTCATATACGTTTAATTAAATGTTTCTGACATGGTAAAGGCTCTGCTGCTTGCATCATGGAAGTCTTAATGCTGGAAAAATATTTACATCTAATGTTCAGGTCAGTGACCCGTGAAAATGGGTATATTTACGCCCACAGTTTCCATGGTTGCACTTCAATCATCTGTAAGTGAACTGCGACATTCAGCATCAGTCCACTTCAAACACACTGCCATTTACAATCGTCCATTCCATTATCTTGAGCATACACCATAAATCAGATGTACGGTAGCTGTGCCAGCTTTAAATCAGTAAACTCCACACTTAAGTCAGCCTCCACCTTGATGAACACTCTGCTCACGCACTCAAGAGGACGTTGCAGCGACTGCTTCCGAGCTACAGTGCTTTCATTAATGAAATGAAACCAAGAATTTGTCAGTTCACTTAATCTCAGTTCACTCCCTGTGGTCTTTTCTCAAAAAGACAACTTAACTGCTGCTCTGCAACTTTCTCAGCCTAAGCCGTCATGTTTTGTACCGTCTCCTCTCCTGCTTTAGTTTGCTTTAATTCACTTTGTCTCGCTCTGATTCCTTTCTTTCCTCCCCAACTGGAGTCTAAACTTGCGTGCGTAGGACAGAGTAAGCAAAAAAAAAAAAAACTTTCATTACTCTGCCCCCTTCTCCTGGAAGAACAAATCCAAACTGTCACAGCTGATTATTGCTGGTGAATCCATGCATGCTCCATGCCTCTGCTTTGTTTTGGACACTCATGCTTTTATGCATTTTAGCTTAATATTGTAAATACTCTTTTGCAATGTGTTATAACAACACTGTCATACCGTCCTCTGCAGATTTCAACATTTAGTTGGCTAAATAAAAACAATACAGCTTGGACTCTGCAAACTTGGATGCCTTAACAGTGAGAGGAGCTGAAGAGGGAAAAGGGGATGATCATCTCCAAGGCAACACCAGTGATGGGTGGGACAAGGAGCTGAGAAGCTGGGGGGGAAGGGGGGTGTCCATCCACTAACCACAAGCTTATTTTATAGGAGAAATAATAACGCCATCTAATGCAGCAATGTTAATCAGAGCAGCACAATGACAAGGAGCATTAAGCTATATTTAGATAAAAGCACCTACATGCTCTAAATCAGTCAGGACAGTTGCAAATCTGTGTCAGGCATGCGTTTACAAACCTCCAGCTATCTCTCGGGTGTAGTTAACCTTAAAAATGTCCTCTCTCCCTTCTGTCTCTCTCTCTCCCTCTATCCCGGCTCATATTCAAGCGAGCAGACACTCAGGTCAGCTAACGGGTAGGTAGCACGCCGGCTAACCAAAACAATCAAACAAGAACACTGGTTCACGACACTGTAACTGGATATAAAATGTCAGAATCAAACATGAGGAATTAAACAACTCGTTTCGGCTCAGAAGCACTACATTGTACAAGGATGGAGGCTGCTGTGGTCAGTGGAGGACTCGCCGACAGGATGAATATAAACACACGGCTAAGCTATCGGTTATCGGCTAATATGAGCCTGTGGCTGAACACCCTTTTTTTTTTTTTTTTTTTTTTTGCTTTTACATAAACTACACCTGTCCCACCCATCTTATCAGCAGGATTTGAGAGCTGTGACTCATTTCAACACACCACGAACCGCTTACATGAGCACCAAAGACAGATTACTGCACAGCAATACGCTATTCATCACACACAGCGGAGGAGACTCTTCCCTTTATGTCACTTACTCGAACATGTCATGAGGCGTTTGCGATCCAACAGATTATCCACAAAACAAAAACAAAAAGAAACACACCACACACACAACACGTTAGTGTTTACTATCGTGTCAGTGTGGCAGCTGAAGCAAACCCAGACGCTACAGGGGTGTAACGGTGCTATGTCCGCTCCTCTGCTTTCTTTTCTTCGGCTTTAGCCTCGGGCTACAAATGCACCCATCGTCCGCCGTCCCATCGCGGTCGGATGTTAATTTCCCATCGCCCCTGCAACCTCACATCCAGGGTTACCGGACGGACCGCTGCTCCCTATGCCCGCTATGCCGCTAGCAGGACCCGGTAACGGGCTGCAGTCTCTGCGTCCATCAGTAATCCCCTTTTGCAAGCAAGGAGAGGGTGGTGGTGGTGGTGGTGGTGGTGGTGGAGGGGGGAGGTGGAGGAGGGAGGAGGCGGTTCCACGTTTAGTGAGGCCTTGCTGCTTCTTCTATTATTATTTTTTTTAAAGTGAGGTGGTGCTGAGCAAACTGTGGGGGGCACCTCTAAGGATGATGAAGCAGAGATCAAACTGACTCAGAGAGGGTTTTTATCCTCAAGGACATCAGGTCAGTATAACATTCACTATCAGATATGTCTGAGATGAATGCCCTTTTTCCACCACCGTCAAATCGATGCTCAGTGCTCAGTGCTTATTCTTGTTCATTTTGTGGGGTACGATCGCAATGCAACAGGTTGGAAAAGATGGATTGATCAACTTCATGAGTAAACCATGAGCGGGTCAATCAGCCGTTTTGACAATTGATTAATGGCTGTCATTTCTAAGCCAAAAATTCAATAGTTCAGACTTCTCAAATGTAAATATTTGCTGGTTTTTAGCCCTATTTGTCATGTTAAAATACACTGAACGTCACTGGATTTTTGGATTGTTGATCAGACAAAACAAGCTATTTGCAGACCTTGCCTAGACCCCTGGGAAACTGGCACTCTTAACAATTTACTAACATATTATAGACCAACGATTAGTCATGACAATCATCAGATAATCAGTAATAAAATGAACCACTGAAGAGCTAATGTAATGTTAAGACCTAAAGTATAGCATCACAAACTAAAAAAAAAAAAACAAGCTAAAACATGGCCAGCTTTGTAAACACAGAGACTGTGGTTGCCTGTAGAGAATCCACCTGGCCAAAGTCCAGAGCCAATGCAATCCCTTAACCCTCAATCTCTCTCTGTCCATCCCACTGGATTACAGTTCACATCATAATCCACACTGGGCTGAGCCAGGCCCACATCTCCTCCATTCTGCCTCCCTCTGTGTAATCTGCTTTTCTGAGGTTCATCAATGGCCTGTAATAATGTCAAGAGTTTCATGAGTCGGGTTGGTATTGAGAAAGAGGCAAGAAAAACATGAGAAGTCAGTTCAGATGAACAGCAGAGGAGATGTACGGGGTGCTGGTAGACAGGACAAGATGTAAACATGCTAAGCGTTCTCCTTCATGTCTACTGAACATCTCTTGTTTGAACAGAGTAAGAGAAAAGGAGGGCAGAGCAAGTGAACTTCTGTGAGAGCAGAGATGGATGACTTTGGGCTAATCAGGAGATTGTAGTGTGGTAACAAACAGACTAGGTCAAGGAAAAAGTACTGAAAATGTTCACTTTCTCTCCAGGGTCCTTTTCATAAACTTGTAAAACACGTCAGATACAAATAGAGCCAGTCAGCAGCAAAAAAAAAAAAAAAAAAAAAAAAACCTTCACTGACAGTGTGCAATTGCCTCACAGGATTACACAGTATTTTGAGTGTGTTCACTCAATACTAGACCGCTATCAAACATTGTTGCCCTCATTATATCAATGCCAAAACATTTTTTAAACACCCAGGTTGAAAAAGATCAATATTATAACATGAGATAAACCAGCATTTCCCAACAGTATGATTGTGAGTGTTTTCAAAGTAGGTCTGACACAGCTTTACTTAAAAAGGTCCAGTGTGTAATATTTAGTATTTCTTTGCAGGAACTGAATATAATATTCATTAATATGGTTCCATTAGTGTATAATAACGTGGATATATGAATTGTTTAATATATAAATTGTCTGGACCTTTAAATAAAAAAGTAAGTTTCTATAATATTTTAAAAACGGTTACTAAAGAATTATTCCAGTGTTACCAGTACTAAATAATAGGCACTAGAAGGACTATCATTGATTCTGATTTTCCAATATAATGTTTGAGCTGTTGAAACATTTGTGACTATTTCACCGCTTTTAATGTATGAATCAAGCCAGTGACTCCGTTTAGATGTTCCGTCTTTCATTTATGCGTCGTAACTATTTTTTGTTCTAACAGTTTATTTTATCTTTCATCTGGAGGAAACTTTCCACTATTAAACAAGAAAAATAAACATTTGCCACAAGGTTGCACAGGGAAGTAACACTTCACCTTTGGGGCAGACGTAACAACCGGGTCCAAAACTGTTTGACTAATCAACAGTGTTTGTGGAGCAAGTCATGCTGTACAAACACTTCAAGGTCGACTAGAAAGTTCTTCAGTGCAGTGAAAAATGCATTTGTTGTTGTTGTTGTTGTTGTTGTTGTTGTTGTGTGAATAAGGTCATTTATTTCTTTTATGGCTTATCTAAATTATGATTTACATAACTGTAGACATTTGTCTTATTCTGAAAGGGTATATAGTGTTGTTTATCTTACATAGTTTAAACCTAAATCTTTAACCTGCTTTGTAAGCTATATAAAATTATGTCACTGTCAGACCATTATTGGATGGGTCATAACTCAGATCTGAGTAAGTTTCACTGATATCCAACAAAAAAATATATATTTGGGCCAATAAAATGATGTGAAAATGAGGAAGACAAGGGCACAGCTGTTTATATGGAGCACAAGCAAGAATCACCCTCTGCTTGCCCTCTGTAGCCCACTGCAGCGTTGCCCAGAACCTCCTCTGATTGGGCTCACATGACATCATCAGACTAAGAGCAATCTCTCATTGGCTGAAGGTGATGTCATGCTTCAGAGGAAGGATAAATGGTGCATGAACCCCGCCTCTACCTCCTTGTGACTGACCAGCTCTGTTTTTCCTTGCTGCCACAACAACAGCGGTCTCACTTTATTTATTTACAGTTTATACAAACTTCCCTTTTTTGCTGGCATCTTTCCTTAAAGCGTGTGCAGCAAATCCATCTCTTGCTTCATCACTGAAACTCTACTATCTGAGCGCTGGCCTACTATTTTTAATCTGACGTCACAGCGTCCCATGAATGAACTTAATCAGGATTTTAACTGTGTAATCTGTCCTCACTAGGTTTAGCCATTAGCTAATTAACTCCACCCTTTTCCAAAATAGTTGACCTCATGAGTCATTTGTTAAAAGTCGACTAAGCGTAAATCTGTCAGATGCAAGGCCTTTTTACTCCCCACCAACATGCGCAAATGAGAGGCTACTCACTCCAGTCAGTCACTGCAGGCAAATCTGGTCTCAGAAGGCCTGAATCCAAATTAGCTGAGGTTTAACAGACGTATAAGAGTGGAATACCCATGAGACAGTCAAACATAGTGCTGACGCTGTGGACACTCTGTTCTAAGCCACTGAACCGTATTTGCTGCTGCTGCTGTAAGATAAGAGAGCCCATTCGTAAACTGCCAAGTGGATGAATAAAGAAAAAAAAACTAAAGTTTGGGCCTCTGCACAAGGGAATAAATAAATGCAGCACACAAGCACTTCATCATATGTTTTCTAATCTCTGACTGCTTATTTGGGATGAATCCAGCTCACTAACCTGCAGCTCTCCCAGTCATAGTCTCTGCTGAGCAGGCTCTTGAGGGACCAACGGGAGCGCCGGCTGGGAGAGGGACTGCGAGACCAGGAGCGAGACGGTGGCAGAAGGTGGGCCTGTGAAGGGCTGTCCTGACCTTGCTCTCCCCCCTCCATCTGAATGGCCACAGAGGGGGAGGGGGAGGGACTCCGATGTCGAATGGCGCCCCTCTCCGCAGTCTCCTCCATTACAACTTGCGTTTTTTTACCCCATTGCCGCTTAGGGGTGCAGCCTTGCTCTTCCTCATTTCGTTTCTTGGTTCGGGTCCTGCAGCGGTGGAATCTACCATGGCGGGTGGAGCGTGACAGTCTGGGGCTGGGTGAGCGAGACCAGGACTCTGTATCTGATGAAGGTGGCAGGACAGTCAGTGTTGGGACAGGGACGGGCTGAGTTGGTGTCGTACTTTCTGGTCCAACAGGAGAGGACATAGTCATCTTCAGGGTGTTCCGGGGCTTAGTTTTCTCTTTCTGTCAAATAAAGGGCTCCAAGGACTTGTCGCATCATTCAAGTTGAGGCTGACCAATGACTGGCTGAGATGTTTAAATCAGGATTGGTCTGTGCATACAAGTACTCCCTCAACCGCTTATTAATTTCTGTGCTGCTTAATAATCAGGTTGTTAAGCAACACTAACCGCAATTAACGATGATTTCATATTCTCTGGATATCCTGTGAACTTAAGGAAGTGCTAACCGCAGAACAGTTCACAAGTTCAGCAGTACTCCTCCTTTACAGTCTAAAAAAAGATGCTACAATGATTGATGAAGCTCAGTTTCATCTCCTGTTATTTAGGCAATCCATTTCCGAACAGTCCAGTTTGCATGTTGGCTGAGTGTGAATAAAGTCTGTATCGTTCCTTTCCTGTGTTTTGCTTATGGGCCTCACCCCTTCCTCTTCTGCACCTCTTACACTGTCCGGTGTCACTTTTCTCTCTTCAGTACTCCACCACTCTGCTCCCATTGGCAGACTTCAAGCTTGCATTTGCATTATCTGGCACATCTTTTCGAGAGTTGATGTCTCAGACAAAAAGAGATCTGTGCCTGGAAGTAGCTACCTGAGGAGTGAAGAGAGCAGAAACCTTGCATTCAAAAAAAAGGGCCTACATCTGATCTGACGCCCGCTTTTTTTAAAAATATAGATCGTTAAACCTTCCCACTAAAACAAATGATGTTGGGGTATAACTATTTCTATCTGGTCTTTTGATACTGCGGGCGCTGCCACTTCTGGGAACATGAGGTATCATATGACATTAATGATCATTTGCAATGGAATACTGTGCCTGTTAGAGGGCCGATCAATTGGATTACGTTATGGTGGGGTAGTTTATGTGATTTTTATATTTATTTCTTGGATTGTTTTTGCAGGCGGAAAAAAAAGAAGACTTGCACCCTTCAAGTAACTCAGAAATTGCCAAAACTGTGTGAACATAGCACTGACTAACACCAGTCACGGTGGGTTTATTGGTGGAGTGTAAAAGAATATTGCAAGGCTTGACTCCAAACCTTGACTTACAAAATTTCAGACACACACAACTTCCTATAAAAATACATACTTCACACAAACGCCTAGGTTACCAAGGTCAGAACATACTGCAGATGTGTCCTCCAACAGGGAAGTGTTGTATGTGTGTGAGTGTTTCACTCCATTGTTTGCCTTCAAAGCAGGCACTTCCAAGGCAAAGGTCCAGGAACGTCTGACAGTATTTACTGTGATGTGTTTGAACAAGAACAATCTCGCCACAGACATGTTTGTCCAGAGTAATCCAACCATAATCCTCACACTTTTGGACCACACGAGCCTGATCTTTTGGCCATAAAACATAAACCATCATCCATTGTACAACATTATTCATCATCAACAACAACAACAACAACAGCCATTTCAGATGCAGGGCACAAAAGAGGCAAGTTCCTGCACTGTGAAGCAAGCGGTTTATCTTGTGAACATTGTTGTTTTTTTTCTCAAGAAACGCAGCACAACCTGTTGACATGATGTGTGGTGAACACCCAAGGACAAAGGAGTATGCAGGAAGAAACTGGGTGTCGTTTAATAACACAGCAAAGAAGAGAGGGGGGAGAAAAAAAGGGGCAGCCAGTGAAGGAAGGCTAAGTTTTTAAACTCCTACCTCCCATTGGACGAGTTTCCACCGTTTCTGTTATCTTGCTCGGCCTCGAAAACAAGCCGAGCGACGGTGCGGGGAGTGATGTTAAAATCCACTTTCTCACAGGAACACATCAACATTCTCGGTTGCGTTTAGAAGCATCTGCCGGCTCCAGCTAACAGTTAGCCATTAGGCCAGGCTAACCAACGGTATCCCCCCTCCGCCTGCCTGCCTGCCTGCCTGCCTCGACCTCTGAAGGCCGACAGCGATCACACACGCACAACAAAGATGACAATCTCGCTAGCAGGCTTTAATTTTCAGCTGAGAAAGTGCTCTGCCGACGCCCTCCATTTTCACTTTAAAAGCGCCCCCGGTATAAAATACAATTAACAAACTTAATTTAAAGCTAACGACCAAAGCTAACTTAACATAAGTAGCGCACTAACTTGGTTTAAAGTAACACACAATACGGTTTATTGTCGGAAAGTGAGAAGGAACGAAGTCAGTCAGTCCGGCGACTAACTTAGTACGTGGGATGGGGGGTTGAGAGAAGTTTTATTAAGAGAAATATCACCCCTTGTTACGTATTTTTAACAAGACATAAACCGACCGTTACTTTCTAAATAATGTATTTCTAGAAACAATAAAAAGCCGTTTATTAATACGCTATTGCTACAAGCAAAACCAGGCGAACACCCCTACTGCAAACTTTGTGGTACAGTCCGGGAACATAACTGTTCAGAGGATGTGGCGAGAGAAGAAGGCGAGTGTGTTTAACACCGGACCAACAAAATCAATCAAAAAAATCTGATTTATTATTTATCAGCTATCCTTTTCTAATTAACTTAAACAAACCGGGCATCTTGTATGTATGAACTACGCCTCTTGTGACATTTGGGTTGTTTTTTTTACCCAAGAAAAACAAGACAAATGTCAGTAATGGACAGTGTTTTTTTTGTAGCATGAATCGCCACCACAAGTTTTAGTACTCTATAAGTAACAAGTTAAATCCACAGATTTGGCATTATTTGAGTTAACTGAAGGGAGTTGTGATATGACCAAGAATAATGGACAGAAACATTGCGACCCCTTGTGTCTAACGAGGTTGCATGCAGGTATTTGTGACCTGACAACTTGTGCTTCATTGTAAAATCCACTAAATTCCCATAAAACTGTATGTGAGGTTTGTGAGTCCTTATTCAGCAGAAATTATATTAAAATAATGCATGAGGTATGGTGTCAAATAGACATATTCATCTCACCCTTTGCCTCCTGCAGTAGCAGCATCATCGCTTCATATGGTCTCATGAACTATTATAGGTAGGATGCAGCCTGTGAGAGATTGGATATCTTCTCCTCCGGGGCACACACTGTGAGCAGGTCCAATGACAGGTCACCTTGTATGAAGCTGAAAACAAAAGAATATAAATGTACAAGACGCTTTCAGTTAAATGTAGAGTGTTTTAACCAAAAGATGCACATGGGTTTAGCCAACTGTCTTTTCTTAACAGTTCAACTAATTAATCAATTATTAAAATAGTGGCAGATTTACTCAACTAATCGATAAATTGACTAATTTAAGATCTTGTGGACGTATAAGAACCCAACTGTTTTAGTGTACTATTACCACTTCAACTTTATCTACTGCCCACACCCCATCATATGTACACACTTTGCATATCTGATTTCCATAATACTGATAACTCAGTATACAGGACTTTAAAAAATACTACAAATGATAACTCTGACTTTGTTTCTAGCTTAGTTGTAGATTTTTTTCCTTTTTAGCTTCTGAAATTTAGTTGAAGTTTGTAGATGTCTGTCCTAATGTGTAATTTTAAAGGATTATGGAGTATTCAACAACATACAGTCCAATCCTACAACATACAACATATATCCTGAAAATCTAAAAATCTTTTGTTGTAGTAAATTTTCCTTTACCTGTCTGTCAGTTTTCATCTTCAACCAGCAGTTGCTCCTGTATCTTTTCAAATCGATGGCACAGCATCACAATGACTTTGCAATTTCAAATTCTCCATAGGTTTACTAGACATCCCGTGTCCTCTCACTCCTTGTGACTGCCTCCCGCAATCAACACTTTGCCAGCTCCACTTCAAAACAGAGAACTGAGGTCTGTGTTACATATGCAGCCCGAAGAAGAAACTGCTCCAGGATACAGGGAGTTGTGTTGCTGAGCACCTCTGGCTGCTGAATCGGGGACTGGAAACTCGATCTGTGCTAAAAATAAATAAACATCACCAGCATAGCGAGAGAGGAGGTGTGTCACTCATTTTGTGTGTGCGTGTGTGTAGGGTCAGAGAGGTGCAACCCACCCCCATATACGCAACATATACACACACACAGGGTTTATCATATGTCAACATTTCCTTGAAGTTTTCCCCCTCATGTGTGTGCCATCCCAAGGTCTCTCTCTCTCTCACTCTGTCTCGGTCACGTGTAATTTTCAAGATTTTTTTTTATTGTCATTATCATTTACAGGCTACCACGAGGTTAAAAGAGGCAAGGACCTTTATCAAGAACTCAACGCTCCACTGTGTCATTTTGTTACATCACATGACAACATCCTCGACCTCATATTTAAAATACACACAAGCACATACAGACAGCCTGGGTGGCAGAAACACAAGTTTTTACTGTACACATGTACACTGTAAGTCCTTTTTTGTTTGTTTGTTTGTCAGGACGTGTTTAATTTGGCTTGACGTGTGACATGGCATTCCCCTTTAAAAAAAAAAATAGAAACGAATCATTACATTCATCACGTCAACATGCTGACTGTACCAACCACCATAGTCAACACGCAAGTTGAGGCCTTCAGTCAATGTCTGTTTTGTCAGCCTTGACTTCACTGGCCTTGTATTCATGACTGGCCAACTGGCATTGAGTGGCTGTCAGACCCTTTGACGGCAGATCCAAACTGATAAGTTGTACTACAGTTACAAAATGTGACTTTTTTTTCTGGTGTTAATAATTGAACAAGAGGGGAATGAGTGGGTAAAGGATTTATTGAAATATAATTGATAAGTATAGTTTGCAGCAGCACATGAGAGGTCCGAGAACACTGCGATAGTGAGAGGAAAACCAGAGTACCAAATTAATGTTAATGCCATGTATGAGTGAAAACAAATGTCAGTTGTCAGTTTCATGGATTCAAATGGATAATAACACTGAACAGAAGATAAAATGAATATTATAGTATCATTTGGTTTAGTATAATTATTGAAAATGTGATTAAGTCTAATAGAAAATAAGTACACATTAGACTCATTTCCTGTTATACCCCATCTGACACCAGATCTGTTACTATAGGACAAATGTAATGCATTCATCCCATGAAAGACGAGAAAAGCTTCTGGAAGGTTTGACACGTGCTTAGCCATGTTTTTCACCGTCCGACTCATCGGACTGTTCCCGAACAAGCATGCTAAAATATCCATAACATTTTTGCTGACTGGAACGTTTCTGTTTCTGGAAAAAGTGCACAAATGACAAAGTCAGACACTGGAACACAGATGACACATACTGCTATACAGTATACGGCACTGAAACCGTGTGACAGACTGTATTTTTGATGCAGATTTATTAAAGCACACGGGCAAGATAAAACGACTACTTTGATTTTATACATCACTTTGAATAGATACCTCACAAAGAATCTCCAAACAAGCTACTCAACTGCTGAACTCAGCTTTGATATGCAGTACTGTTTTACATACATAAGCATAAAATATATACAAGGCACCTGTGGGAAACTTTATTAGATTACTTGGGAGGTTGGCCTCTGGCCTTTTTTATAATGATGGTGATTTGGGAACATTACTATATACAGTATATTTTTATTTGTACAGTGAGACATAGACATATAATACACAGAAATTGACAGATATACTGTATACAAACTCACCAGCCACTTCAGTAGGTACACTTGTACAATCTAGTGTGATCTGATACAACAGCTCTGCTATAAATTTTGCCTTTACAAAGATAATAAATGTAACTGTACGTTTATTATTGAGGTTGCAGTTCATCTCTGCCACTGACCTGTGGAGAAGGGGAAGGAGAACAGAGCGTTAATTTACAGACAATAAACATATGTATATTTCCACTCTGAGCATGCGTTTGTCTGAGGATTTGTTTAACAAATCATTGCAGGGATAGTTTTGCATGCCAGTCCTGCTGCTCCCTGTTTTTTATGAAAGGATGAGCATAGAAGACACTACATAGAACACAGTGAATACATTTTGATGAAGATAATAATAAGGCAAGAAAAGGTAATGACTAATGCCTGCATAACATTTCAAGCTGTACACTAATAATCGACTCCTCTTGTCAAAGGATATTTTCAAATGTTCACTATTTGAGAGAACATTTCTCTGTCAACCTGTAGATCAGAAGACACATGGTTGTAGTCTTGCTTTAGACCATGCTGTGTAGTTATGGATCAGGTCTCATCATCTCAGGTTTCCTGCTGGCTTTCAGCATTCACAACGTCCAACTCTCCTGGATTCACACGCTCTAAATATAGCTGCCTTAAAGTCAGACCGGACTGAAGAGGAGATTTAAAAGTACTGCGAAGAAACACAGAGTTTTTTTTTTTTTTAAGTAAACATTTTCTGTCTCTTTCGGTCATTTTTTGGCCTATGTGAAATGCAAGATTGAACTAATGGACTGACAGTCTCGATTAAACAGTGGACTTGTTTGTGAAGGACATGGGATTAATCAGGAATCAAGAGGCATTATGTCAGTAATGTAATCTTCACCACCACAGATATCTCTCCACAGGTTTACGTGAAGGAAAGGTCAATATTTTGTTCAACAGCAGGCCAAAGGTTGCTCCAGCAGACATGATATGCCACTTGTCTCTTTTAGTTGTCCTCAGTCTTTTCGGTAAGTCAATTATTTATGTCCGTACCTTGATTATGAGAAACTATTGATGTTGGTTGCACATTTTAAACTAAGTTTCTTAAGTGGTCTGATTTTCTTTTTGTCCTCAGAGTCCTCACAGCTTGTTCATGTAATACATTTATTAAAAAATGCTAAATTATAATCACTGCAAAAGAGGCACTCATTAGACTACAAACAAAATAACAAGAACATTTTATTAAAACATGCTTTGAGGTGAGTAGTTACATCTCAATCAGTATACAGTCACAATAAATGAACAAATAAAAACTCTTAAATTTGTAAATGTAAATGAGTAATAAATCTTATTTAAAAAGTACATGGATTGATATTTCCACTGTGCCTACATTTCCTGAACACAAAATAAGTTCATCTGCTAATTCATAAATTCTTGAATATATAATTTTAGATGTTTAGATGTTGTTAGATGACAGACAGACAGACAGACAGACAGACAGACAGACAGACAGACAGACAGACAGACAGACAGACAGACAGACAGACAGACAGCAGCCATCATAGGAGACAAATTTATCTGAGACGTGAAATATCATCTTACAGAAAACTTTCAATTTCTTGTGGCTGACAAATTGTTTAAAAGAATAGTACATGTTCATTATATTAAGTATCTTAGAAGATGAAGTAAAAACAGGAGAATAAAAAATACAGTGCAGTGAGAAAAGTGAACAAATAGTCCCAAGTTTCAGTTAATTTATTTTATTTAACTGTATTTAAATCCTATTTATATGTCTCTTTTTATATTACTGTTACTTTTTGTGTGTTGTGTCAAGCACTTTTAAAGGATGCTATACAAATATGCTGTTGTCTTGTACTGTAAGAGAAAAAAAATATCTGTTATACTATCTATATACATTATATTAAAAATACATAGAAAGTCCAGTTCTTATACAAACATACAATACTGACAGTTACAGAGGTGGGATGAAGTCTGTGTCTGTGTTTCCTCCACCCCCTTCAGTGTCGCCGTGTCATGGTGGCTGTTCGGAGGTAGACTCCTTGACTGAAGCCGTGGCAGGAGAGGGATTCCTGCTTGGCTGCATCTCCTGTAAAAAAAGAGAGGAGGTCTCTGCCCAAGCCACAGTTGACTGGCACTTCAAACCGCTGGGAGAGGAAGAGTTCAGGCATGTGAGTTCACCAAAGAACCTGTTAAATCTGTGATTGCTCTTTTTCATATTTGGAGTCATCTGCACCCACTCACTACAGGAAATCCAGATTTATGCTGTTTGTACCTTTTATTTTCTAATTTCTAAATGCCTGCTTAAAATATATTTATAAAGCAGTTAGCAGGAACTCTAAAAGAGTGTATGCATGCTGATCAGTCCTTCCATGAATTATAACAATATTAATACATTTCCTATTTGTTTGTTTGTTTGTTTGTTTGTTTTTAGATTTTTCACTATGACCACCCCATGGCTGACATCCTTGATGGAGATTTCACTGACCGTCTGGAGTGGCTTGGGACGCAGAACAGTGACATTCAGACAGGGACCATTTACCTTCATAACGTCACCTTCAATGACACTGGGACGTACCGCTGCACATTCCACCGCACCCTCTTCCTGTCACAGTACAATGAGCAAGTCACTGTGGAGAAAAATGTGGAGCTCAGCGTGGTGGCTGTAGGTAAGTTTGGGTCTACCTGTGAAAAGGCAGGTATTCAGTACTTGTAATCTACTGGTCCACAACCCTGGGATGCCCCACTCCAACAAGATGAATCTGGGGATGGGTGCTGAGATGAGTAATGCAATAGAGACTTTTTCTCTCATCCTTGCTTTTTTTATGAAATATAGGATCATTTCACCACTTTAGGCTCTGGATAGAAATCATTTGTTAACCTTAAATACAATTTCATTTCTGTTAACAACTCATGGATTTGTGAAACATTTAATCAGGGGCCATTAGAAGACAGTGCTTCTTTGGAGTCACAAGGCAAAAAGTATTTGAAGCACAAAACATAAAGCAGCACGAAATGGAAACACTACAAGTGATGTACAAGTACCTCTAAATTGAGCAGTTGCAATTCACCACTGGCTGTCAGTTTTCTTTCCTCTTCTTTCTCTTATGTTTGTAAAACCACATATACAGTTTTCCCGTCAAGATGATTTTGTCATCATCTTTACCTTTAAATGCTTGTGACTCTGCACAGAAAACACAGTCTGAACCCCGGTGGTCATGCTTCCTCTATAATGTTACCATTGCTGGTTCCTATTTCCCAGCAAATCGGGAGCTGACAGCAGTGATCTCAGAAATACTGATGTACGTGCTGATCGTGGTTCTGCAGCTGTGGCTCATTTTGGTTCTGGTCTACTGTTACAAGAAGATTTCAGAGGAACACGAAGCACGGGAGGCCCGGAAAGCTCGCAAAGCTCAGGCAGAGTGAGTCATCCGCTTTTCATGTGATGTGATTGATTGGTTTTTTTACATTTTTTAAAAATTGTTTTTTAAATATATTTTCAGGTTGTTAGAGGCAAAAGACAACTGTGACGGTGTGCAGCTCGAGTAACATTACCAGTGAGTTAGATTATTCTTTCAAGTCACCATTATACAGATTTACAACATCTGATTTATGAAAATGTGATTGTTTTTGACTCTGTATCCACCAGGTAAGAAGATCATCTCTGCAAGAGTCAGGCTTCATTATTGTGCCCGATTTTGCAAACAAAGACACAGTTACTGTATGAGAGATTGATTTCAAACGCCTTGGTAAACCGCCTTGGCTCCTTATGCAACCTGTATGGTTAACTGTAATATTGCCTTTAGAGATTTCTTTTCAGTGTCTAAGGTGTCCTGTGGGACTGTTAAACACTTGGAAGTTTGTAGATTTGTAAATAGCAATTTTAATGTAGGGATTGATTAATGTAGGGATATTAATATTCAGTATAAAATGAAAGTCAAATTACAAGATCACAAAGTCCCAAGTTTTTTTATTGATAAACTAATCAAACAATTGACTTACTAGTTCAGCATTACTTTGAATACTTTAAATAGATTCTTAACCTCCAAAACAAACATCCTAATTTGTCAGCTCTCCGCCTATGCCCTGATTTCTATAGGATCAACAGTGTTGATGGAAATTTGTGCTTTAAAATAAATGGGTGGTGACTCACCATGCTGACGTGCGTACCATGTAAATATGTTGGTTTTAGTGCAGACTAGGACCTTTGTATAATTTCCTCTTTCCACAACACAACAAATGCCACAAATGTAACAAAGTAGGCCACTGAGTATTGAATTTGTCATATCTTCATGAGACTTCTTCAGTTTCATTAATATGACCTTGATATGATCTTTTGAAATTTTAATGTGAAGGTGAGTGGGTACAGCCTCTCCTGGCCCTAACCAATTTGATCAAGATTTAAGGTGGATTATTGTCAATAACAAAGTGACATCAGAAAACTGAGAGCAGGTACAATACAGTACATCAGTCAGAGGAGAGCTCCCGTACCAGCTTTAGTGGATGTTAAGCATAAGCAGCATGTCTGTTCTAGTCCACGTCCAAGTTTGTAAATGAACTAAAATAAATATTTTTGTAAATCAGTTTTTGTCCACTGGACTTGCTGCATTTTGCTGTGTTGGCAAAAACTAATGACTTTCACTTTGACAATAGGTGAGGAACTTTTATTTCCTGATGTTACCTGCCATGTTTGTTGTGAAAATACAGTGTAATGTGCTTTTAAAAATGTACTTGTTTTGAAGTAAATACAGTATTGATCTCTCTCTCACTAAACTTTGCCCTTCACCTACCTAGTCTCATGACAGAATATGAACATCTCTTTCTTAAGTACCACTTGATTGTAGGTTTTTGGACACACATGCAACTACAACAGTGCGTTAAAGGACATTTGGAGGTGATTGTGTTGTAACTCAATCTAGTCTGAGCCGTGCGGCAGACTACCTCCGGTCTGAAAGCAGCTTTGTTCTCCTGCTGCAGTCCAGCACCGTCCTGAAAATGACCACAAGCTCTTACTTTTACTGCAAAATGTGAACATCTGAGATCTATTTCATACATTAGACAATATAACTACATACCTTCTTTACAAACTGGGTTTGAACATCAATCCTGAGTCACAAAGAAACTGTAACTACAAGTGATTTGTGATTTGTAGACTTTTCCACATGTAGTCATAACATACATTTAAGCCAATTTGGCGTATTTGTCTTATGATGTTCATGAGAAACTACCAAATGAACGCTACTTCTCATTCACATGCTCATTCACAGTAAACTGCTTATTTCTGCTGACAGCAGCAGTATACGACTCACACTGGTGTGTAGCATCATGCTACACCAGTGCCTCACTGCGCTGAGCTTTTGACCTTGCCCTGTGACCTTCTCATTTCATTAAAACGTGTTGACATGTTGAACATGCTGGATATCTCTTCTGCGTAAAAGCATGAGCATGAAGGAGGGCACATTATGACTAAGGGAAGGCAGTGTACGGTTCTATTCGTGGTGCTAGTACCAGCTGCTTCTAGTCCTGCTGGAGACACATGATTTGAGATGATCGATGTCTGTTGATGCCAATGACAGCAGGAACTGATTCCAGATTCTTGAAAGGTAGGATTTCTTTCTTCTGAACAACACTTTCTGTATTGCTTCACTCTTATAACACTAAAACTAACCCAGAGAGGTCTGTGAAAATAAAGAAAAACAAGTGTATCCAGGCAGCCAGAAAATACATTTAATGTAGTCTTAAGTGGTCCTTAATACACATTCATAAATTCTCTGTGAAATTGAGTATCGTGAAATTGATTTCTCCTTTTAACCTTTTAACTTGATATTTTCTCACACATGGAGATTCTTGCTTATTATGCTCCTCTCACTTTGCTCCTCCATCTTATTTTTCCTTGAATGTCTTAATATACATTTATTCTATCAAAGGAAAATATGTCAGATCTTTTATAAACTCCAAAATCACTTATCTTTGTTCTTAATTGTCTGCCTTGAGGTGTTGGAAGCAGGTTAGAAGGAGTTAGATATCTTTCAAAGTAAATAGTACAATAGTGAAATACAGTATATTTTCCCTGAGATCTCCTGTGAGATGTTACAGTCTTCTCTTCCTCCTCAGTTGCAGTTTGCTGAGGGTCCAGCAGAGGACAGCCATGTCATACATCAACACAACAGAGTTGCAGTCACTCCTGCTCTCCTTCCTACAGTACTGCCTCAACAGCACAAACGTACTGTCTCCACCAATACCTCAGAACTACTCTACCCAACAGCCTGTGCACTATGTGGCTGGAGCAAAGGCTCATGCTCAGTCTGAGGGCATGCTGTACATCTTTCTCGTGGTGGGCATGTTCAGCTTCTTCACATTTGGCATCATGCTCAGCTACATTCGCTCCAAGAAGCTGGAAAACTCTCATGATCCATACCACCAGTACATTGCCCACGACTGGAGTAAGGTGATGACTCCATCCAAGGCCGTCGCTCAGGCTCTGCACAGGGAGGCTGCAGGTAACGGAGCCAGAAGCAAGGAGCCTATCGTCATCTGCAACCCTGCAACCCTGCAGCACCTGCCAGACTAGAATGAGACGTTCAGCGATTTAAACATTACTCTGATTGAAAAAATGTAAACATCTGTAACACAAGATTTTTAATTACCTTTAATTTAACTTTGAACGTCACATAGCAACCAAAGGTTAGTGTGTCAGATCAGTAATTTCACAGAAACAACTTGTATCATAAAATTGCATCATGTAATGTTGTAATCTTTGTTATCAACACATGCAGTTCCTCATACTTTACAGTCACATGATCATTATTGCTCAAATCTGTTCATCCACTAACAGCTGAAGGCAATCCTGCATATCTGGACAATAACCGTAACAGCACAGAGTAAAGTGCATCAGTAAAGTGGCAACACTGTTTCTGATTCAGAGTGTACAGAAGCAAGCGGGTGAACAAGTCTATCTGAAATATTGCCCCGTGGATTGTAATGATTGGTGTAAGTGGAAAAAACAAACAAATAAACCCTTAAACTCAAATGTTTTTCTGTTGACTTCAATTCACAGATTTAATGTTTCAATCTGAGCAAATTCTGCATCCAAGACATCAGGCTTCGTTTGGGATTTTTAGGTTTTGTTACTGTGTTGGCTCTTCTTTTTTCTTCCTTCCTCCTCTCTCTTTCTTTCTCTCTCTCTCTCTGCTGCTCCAGCCTTTTCTGCTGGGCTCCTTTCACGGCGCGCTCAATCTCTCGTTGCAAACTGAAGTGAACCATTTGCATGTTGAGCATTGGTACAATGAGGTTGTAATTGTCCACCATCTTGTTAAGTTTCACCAACTCTTCCTCGGTAGAAGCGCACAGCTGCTCCCACTGGTTTTGTTCTTTGGGGGTCATGGGGTCACTGAGTCCAGCTCTCCCCTCTAATAACTTCTTTCGGATCTGTGCAGTGCTTTCTCGGATGTCGCGCTGGGAGACGACCCATGCTGGCTGGTAACCATTGTCTATGAGGATGCGGTTAAGGTTGTGGGTCATAGGATCAGCATATGGATTGTGCTCAAACTTGTTGAGGGGCTTTCCAGCTCCACTCAGGTTCCTGAAGTCTCCTCGGGCCATGGACTCCTGGATCAGGTCCTCCACAAGGCGCTCCACAGCCTGGGTGATCTTGATCTTTCGGCTGCGCTGACGCATGTCCCGTTCCACCAAAGCCCCCTCTGCAGCGGCTGCCCTCTCATGCTCTCTTTGACGGTAGTCCAAAACCTGCTCGTTTGCCCGGTCCACTCGAATCTGCCGGTACTGACGCTCACGCTGACTGGGTGTGCCTGAACCTACACCCTCATAGCTGAGGTAGTGTCTGTGCGGAAGTGCTGTACCTCTGGCCTTATCCTCATCTCCCACTTTCTTCCCTTCATCAGGTTGCTTGTTCTTGCTCTGATGAGCCAGCACAGCTCGGTAGGCTTCCTCAACTCGAGCAAAGAGCACTGCATCTGCAGTCGGAGCGCCGGAGTCTGGGTGGTAGAGCTTGGCTAGGCGCAAGTAGGCATCTTTCACCTGAACAGGACTGCTGTGTCCCTCATCAGGCAGTTGCAGAAGCCTGTAGCTCTCTTGCAGACTGCGGCTGATCTGGCGACCAGAGCTGAGCGCTCTGAGAAACAGTGAATGTCGGGACAAGACAAGCAGAAGACGCCCATGGCGGAAGTCACTGCGTAAAGCCAGGAGGTGGAAAGTGCAACTCATTTCTGGCCACCTGTGGATTTAAAAAGACATTCAGTCACATAAATTATCTCAAAAGAAAGGTAGTTTATTTTGTCAGGTAGGAAGTAAATGTTTTTGTGAGGAAGCACTAAACTGCCAGAAGTAAAAATAAGCTTAAATAAAGATGACATACTGATCTGGTGCTGCTGATCTACCATTGCATTGATTGATTTATTAGTTTGTGTTGTTGTGTGACTTTGGTGTTTTGACATACCATTATTTTGGCTCAGAACAAGCCCTTTAAAAAACTAACACCATCTCTAGAAAAGCATAACATACGACCCCACTTTAAAAAATCTGAACTAATTCTTTAATTTAATAATAAAACTTCCTGTTAGACCTGTTGTAAGCAAACTTATAAAACTCCAGGTACAACTCCAGGTCATTAAAGTCATTAAAGTACAACTCCAGGTACAACTCCAGGTACAAACAGACAACTGTATTTTGGGGGGGAGCTAAGAGGTGAAGTACTGCTTAAAAAGTGTCAACAGTAATCACATACATAGAGCATATCAAATTAATTACATTTAAACGTGCTTTACAGCTCTTTAAGACCAGAATTATCATGATTTTAAGCACACTTACCTTTAATTATATTTATAGTAGCTAATTGAATTTATTTCAATATATATAATAATTAAAGATCATACAGTTGGGGAGCAGTGTCATAGGAAAGCCATAACTAACTATATAACGACTTACTGTCACGAATCACAGTCCATGCATGTCCTGAGGAGTGTGTTCCCATTAAAGGTCTGCACGTTCATTCATCGGGATCCACAAATCCACATCCAGAACTGTTATGTGACCAAACCCGAGCTTGAATTTGAAGGTTGCTTCCCTGCTGGCTAGCACACGTTATGACCAAAGAGCAGCAAACTGAAGAACCCAGAGGAAGACGTGTAACTAATGATACAACAGGCTGTTTAATGCACGTTAATGAATACACGTTACATGACCTGTAACTTTACAGCGTGCATTAAATCAGGTCACCTGTCCGCTGGTTTGTTGTTGTTACGTACTGTGCCTTCTTCTTCTTCTTCTTCTTCTTCTTCTTGCATTTCTCTGTGGTTGTGTTTGTATTACCGCCCTCTGTCGGCCGGCGAGAGAATCGACAGGTCAACCTGACACTAACCTGATACTAACGAACTGTTTGTGTTTGTTTGTTTTTTGTCCAGCTTCCAACATATCCACGTTTCTATTAATATTATGACACACTGAGTGTACAATCATATTAATGAGCAGGTTCACCTTGTGACGCCTGCCTGTCATGGCTCTCTGTCACTGATCTTTTCTAATTATTGAGAACAGACTTGAAGAAAACTTACAAAAGTGCTTTGATTTTCAAAATAGACATAAAAATATTATGTGTTGTCATTGTACATCATACAACAAAATGACGTGCGACAACTCTCATTAAGAACATAATAATAAAATAGTATTCAATCATAATCAAGCATAATTAAAGACGGCATCATAACCACCAATACAAGTGTGGTGTGCGATCTATAAGTAGTCTTCTGTGTCTGTTAAAACGTACCCACTCCAAGATTATTTTGCAATGCCCCTCTGATACATCCCCATACAAATTAGCACAGTAATTTGCCATTATTGGCATTTCTCCAGTTTCTACCTGTAGAGCAGCTACTGTCGATGGTTAAAACCCTTCTGCGCACTCTAAATGCTTATGCCTTCATTACATCCAATTTCCTGATGAGAAAGTTTCGTTTATGGCTACTAGTCTGCCTAATTTCATGCCGCCTTCACGTGTTCCTCGTAAAAGTAACAATTATATCTGTATAGACAAGACGTAACGTCCTTATTGGCTTATTGGTTTTATTTTACCAAAAACACTGGATTGATGACTTTAATATTGCTTAAAAAATCATGAAGTCATGGCCACGACCCGGACCCAGGAATTACAAAAAATTAAATTCCGACATTTTAGAAAGGCCGCGAAAGCCTCCAGTGTAGTGGATTTGTGGCGCCACCTGCTGGTCATATCAGAGAACACCAAATCTCCCTACTGTCTATATTATTCGTTTCAACTACCTTTTTTTTAAATGTTCACTTTTATAAAGCAAATTTAAATATAATAATTATCTGTTACTGTTAAAAAAAAACTCCAACGGCTTTAAACTGCTGCGTCAAGAGTGTGTATTTGTCTCTTATTCGGGTGATAGGTCACAAAACAAGTCTGAGTACTAGTCAGGTGACAGCGACAAACCTCAGAGGAGTGACAAGGCGGTTCGACCAATCAACTGCCGGATATGACATCAGACAGCCAATCACAACCAAGGGGTGGGACAAAAGGGCGATTTTTTTTTTCAAGAGAGAGGAAATCCTAAGGAAATGTGTGGGATCACACTCGGTGTTTCCAAGTAGCCTGGGCGTTATTGACTAACTATTTTCACTGTGTAGCGTCACTTTGCTCGTCCGATACAAACACGGGTGTGGTGACCGGTAAGTAAAGGGGGGGAAAGAGGGGGAAGCGACCGCCGTTAGGTCAAAATGTCGATTCAGTACGACGTGGAACAGCTGGCTGACAGCTACGGGGTGGCAGACTCGTTCCCCAAAGATTTCGATTATGGTGAGGAGGAGGCCGACATCGAGGACAGCCCGGCGCCGTCCGATAGCAAGCCGAGGATCCTGCTCATGGGTTTGAGAAGAAGCGGCAAATCGTCGATACAGAAGGTAAGGGAGAGAGATGTGAAACTGTTAGCCTGCCGAGGCGAGCGGCGCCTTCCCCCTAACCCTCACACCAAGTAGATGGGACGTTAGCCAAGATAGCTAGCGAGGTAGTTTAGCATGTCGTGCAAGTGATGATGGCTATCAATCAGCAGATAACATGTCTAGCTGCATTCAAGTGGAAGAACTGAGATAAAAACAGATCCCCGGCAGCTAATAAGTGGGTTAGCCTTCAGCTCACATTAGCTGTGAATTATTAACCAGGTAGACAGAGACGCTAGGTGCATCATTACTGATATGTGTCCATAAAGCATGTGACTGTGTTTGGTTAACAACTTGTTCAACATACCAAATATATCTTTAGTCCCCACCCAGCTGCGAGGCAGGCAGGCAGGCAGGCACAGGGCAGGTCTGTCTGATGTGCAGCTCTCACATGACAGCAGACCAACCACACCTTCCATTCTGCAAGTCATAACACTTGAAAACATCAGAGACAGCACCTGCAGTTTGGCCAACATGCCCTCCTAACCCTAACCCTAACCCTAACCCTTCCCATTAAGTCCAGAGCGAGTCCTCGAAGAGTTCCCCCAGAAATTCTTTGTTAGTTGATGTGGTAAACCGCACAGACCCTGATGCAACTCGCAGATCAAGGCCGAAACAATAGTCACACTCATGACATATTGCTCTGTGGAATAACACCATTGTTTCTTCCCCATTGTTTCATGATTTATTACTTAAAAGTGGTATTTTTTTCAGAAAAGTTCATTGGCCTATGAACTGTTTCCTCACTTAAAATTTCTTTTTGACACAGGGTCCCACATGGCCACAAAAGTATCCTCACTTACTGTACTTCAGCAGTGTAAATCACCTAACAAACACAGACTGATCGGAGTCACTTAAAGTGTCCTTGATTTGAACGTCTTTACTTTTACGTAAGTCCCACAGCTAGATTAGCTGTCTTGATCATATTCTTCAAGTCTGCCACTTTTAGACTGTGGTTTAATAATAGATGAGATGCAGTTGTGCCTTCTGTGATATTTTATTATTCATGCTACAGTTCAACAGTAAAAGAATCAGGCGGCATATAGCGTGACTGACCAGGAGCCTATGTCACTGCTGCCCGAAGAAACAAAAGTAAAAAGTTGGTTTGGTTTTCTGCTCTGAAGTGTGATTGTACTGTTGCTCTATAATCCACACACAGCCGAGTCTCAGATTAATGCTCTCCTGTAAGCCTCCAGTCTGAGCAGAAAAACATGTGATTCGGCTTTTTACAGGTTCATTGGCCTGTGACCTCAGTGTCCCAGGTCCTCCACAATCACACGCTGCCACTTCTTTTCTACCTGTTACTGTATTCAGCAGACCATGAGCCTGATCAACCTTTAACTAAACTTCCCTTTACAGCTGCAGTCTTACTGTCTGATGTTTGAAAGCAGGCAGCTGACAATGCTGAATGCAGAGTGACGTGTGTTGCATCAGATTATGATTCTGCAATGATTTGCCCTTTCCCCCCTTGTTCTGCATATGATGTCAAAATGATGCCTGTTTGTTTGAATTATGCCACAAGCCAAAATACAATACCACCGGGACAATCTCTCCCATGAAAACAAAAATACACTGTCTATGTAACTAGTAAAGAAAAAAACCCAAAACATCCCTTTAAAAAGTTCTCGTCTGAAGAGTTGAGTTTGTCATAATTTGTTCTGCAAATTAGGTTAAAGAATGTGTAACGAAAAGTTTAAAGTCTTAGTCATTTTACACGATTGTTAAACAGCCATTTAAGAAACACTGAAACGAAGCTGAAGGACGACACTGAAAGCGCTGCACAATATCTGTTCAGGTCTGTCACTCGCTCAGAACAGACAAACGTGGTTGTGAGGAGGATTTCCAGTTTGTTACAAAAGTCTCTTGGCTGTGAGCAACTCGAGCATCAGAATGTTGTATGACTGTAAGTAGATGCCAAATAAAACTCGAAATAAATCTATATTAATACATAAAAATAGCCACAGTTGGTAGTTGGTGGTATTTCCTAATGTGTATTCCAGCTTCGTATACCTCCTCCATCTTGTTATTTTCAAGCTTCACCTGTCCACAGCGTCGTTATATTTATGTCAGATTCGTCAGTCACATGCAGTTCTGGGGAACTGTTATTTCTGAAAAGCAGCTCGACTGTTTACTCATAACCTGCTCTTCCACTGTTGGCATGTTAACTTGTTAACTCGTCTTGGAATTTTACAGGAACCTTGAGTTTGATACAACATTAGCTTTCAGCACTCGTTGTTATGTCATATCTATCTAGTACATAGCATTATTTAAGAGTCTAATCATCTGCACTTATTCGACTCTGATTTCAGGTGGTGTTCCACAAAATGTCTCCCAATGAGACCTTGTTTTTGGAGAGCACCAACAAGATCTACAAGGACGACATCTCCAGTAGCTCCTTTGTCAACTTCCAGATTTGGGACTTCCCAGGTCAGGTTGACTTCTTTGACCCAACCTTCGACTACGAGATGATCTTCAGAGGAACTGGGGCATTGATATTTGTCATTGACGCTCAGGTGAAGAACTGGAAACACAAATATGCTTAAATATGCTGACTTCCCTTCTGTGTACTGACTTGACATTTTTATTTTACAAATATAAAATCCACCAATATTATTTTCACAAAGAAAACAAACTTATTTTAGCACTCACTGTTGTTTTAAGCTACACCTGTGAGAAGAACTCAGTGCTGAACATCCCATACAGCCAAGATAAAAGACCAATTACATCCCAGGGCTTTTATGCCAGTGCTATCCACATGACCCAAAGTGCTTTCGAGAAGTAATCTCAGTTACAACGTTAGCCACAGCTGATCTGATTGTAGGGTTTATTTGCACTCGAGGAGGTGCATCAGATTCAGTTTGTTTCAACAGTTGGTCACACAGTGATATCTGAGGAGACTTGTTTTTGTCTTGCTGTTTTGGAAGACAGTGCAGCAGATTTCCATTATATCTGATGTCCCTGTAACACTTTTAATAGGTGTGTTGATATTCTTGTTTCCATTTTGCTGACAGGAATTAGCTGTAGTTATTGTAATTATCTTTTATGTGTAATCTTTAGCTGCACTAAAATATTCCCAAGCAGCCAATAGTCCCCATGCAATTTTGAGATATCTAAATGTTTAATGAAGCTGAAGTGCTGACAGTCTGGCAGAAATAAAGGTGATTCATTGTATGGTGGCTGTGCATGAACGCAGTCATAGAAGATAATTGTATCTAAAATATAGACTGCTGGTACCTAAAGTTTTATTTCATTGTAATGCACGTGTAGCCAGTTTTATGATAAGTATGTTTAATTTATTTAATATATTATTTTCTTTGTCTTAGGATGACTACGTGGAGGCTCTGGGCAGGCTTCACCTCACCGTGTCGCGAGCCTACCGAGTGAATCCAGAGATCAACTTTGAGGTGTTCATCCACAAAGTGGACGGCCTCTCGGACGATCACAAGATCGAGACACAGAGGGACATCCATCAGAGAGCCAATGACGATCTGGCAGACGCTAGCTTAGAAAAGCTGCATCTCAGGTACATTTTGTCTAACATCTTATTATATTACTTCTACTTTCTTCTGTACAAGACTGAAGAAGAAATAATTTATTCCCTGCTATCTGTTCAACCATAGAGACTGTTGGTATAGAAAGACTCTTCAAGTTACGGTGTCTCATACACCTTTTAAATCTAAATTCCACGGCTCTGTTTTGGTCCGTTTTCTACGCGGCTTTATTCACCATAAAAGAAAAGTTTTAAGGTGACTTGACAATCTCTTGTTGGGGAGAATCTGAATGTGGGAGGAAGAGAATACCATAATTTAGGGGACAGAAGTCAGATGATCTTAGTTCTCTTACAACATAGTCTGGGGACAGAAGTTTTGTGATGTAAGAGGGTGCAAGACCGTTTAACCCTTTTTTTTTTCTTTTTTTTTTGACTGTGTTAAAACTTTTGCACTAGTTGGAGACAGGATACACAGGACTCCTGATACCAAAATATAACGAGTAGCATTAATCTAGGCAGGAGGATATGAAGGCATGGATGACTTTGTGCAGGTCAGAAGTACAGAGAATTTGATGAGTTTGATGCAGAGTTTGATACAGAGCTGCATCATTTTACCTGGCTGTAGATAGGCAACAGTGAAATGATTTGTTTGCTGCAAGCGGAAGCCTGTGGGGATAGATAATTTACAGCTAATATTAACATGTCTCATGGCTGATCAGATCACAAGTGGAAAGCTCTAAAAACAAGTGCTGCTTACTCAACTGACATCCTGTAAGTGCACACAAAACTTTTTGTTCGTGTTTTTCATCTCTCTCACCAACCGAGATAAGCAGAAGATGTTGGTGAACATGTAATTACTGCAACATCCCCAGACTTCTTTGTGTAAAAATTGCACAAAGTTGTTTGTTGCGTGAAGAGAAACTTAATAAACTGTGCTGAAGCTCGTCCTATCAGCAACATTTTATAGCTATGTGTTTGGAACACACTGGTTCAACAACATTTACAGTGAGTTTGTGAAGGACGAGCGTATTTTGTTGATGGTTTAAAAAAAAAAAAAAGGATTTGTTCTTTGCAAACTAAAAAGATGTACATGTTTATTTGCATATAGAGCAAGGAAGTGAGATCTGATCACAAGCTGTTACTCGAGACGGCTGTGTTGACGTATTCTAATTCCACGTTGTAAACTGACTTATTTAGAGCCTTGTGATGATCACCCAAGACGCACGTTAATACTAGATGTAAACAGGCTCACAGAGGGAGAAGAGAAATGGACCAAGTATGGTACCTTGGGAGACACCACAGGAGATGGGAGCTGGGAAGATGTATTGCTAATAGAGACACTGAAAGATCTGTTTAAAGTAGGCCTGTCATGTGATTTAAAAATAAATAAATAAATAATAATAATAATACTTATAGGCTCTGTGATTAATTAATCTAATTTAATCGCACATATTTCTTTTCTGTGACAAACATCCAAACATGTTTCAAACCAACCTGAATTTAGTTTGGTTTGAATAAATCAATGAAAAATATAGATTTTAAGCATGAAAGTTCAAAATGTTTTATATACAGTGAATTTCACTGTTCATATTCAAAATGAGCATCTCAGGACAAACCTCTAACCTCAACCTGACAGCACAGTAGCAGTTTCTTCTTCATCAGGACTTCTTGCCAACATCTTATGTACCAAAATAAACTAAAGTTATCTGTTAAACCTCTGCCTTTCCTCTAACACTGACATTGACCTGCAGTCCATTTAATGAGGCAGTTCATTAATCAGTCGTCAGTTTGCGTCTGAATGCCTGGTCGAGGTCGAGTGCAGCTTGGTGAGGCTGGCTGCTAACGCTAGCATTAGGTGTTGCTTCTCATCTGCCTCCATCATGTTTACAAAGCAGGTGTGGGCGGAGCGTTTTCCCGACTCAAAGGTGGCATCAACAGGTACCAACAACAACCTGATTCTTCTTTTTATTTAATGGCGGACGGCAATAAGTGTTTAAGGAGCATTACTGCCACCTACTGTGCTGGAGAGCAGCTGAAGTTTCCTAATTCCACTAGTGGATGCAGCCCGATTAATCTGCATTATTTTTTCTATAATTAATTAATCAAAATTAACGCCTTAATTTGACAGCCCTAGTTTAAAGGTTTAAGGCAAAACCAAGAGACTCCATCCAAGTGGTTTAATCTGTGAATAATCTGTGAATGACAACAGAATGATCCATGTAATTGCAGCTTAGAAATGAGCTCTAACCGGTTGGTACAGCAACTAACCAGAAACCTCGTTAAGCTCGTTTACTGAGCTTTTTTGAGTAATGCTACTATACTTGAATGTTACTGAACTCCAGAGTAAGTTCCTCAGACATAATGATGTTTCACTATTACAAGGCATTTCTTTTTTTTTTTTTTTTTACTTTTACTTCCTTTTAACACGTGAACAACACGTTGGCAGTTGCTTCCCCATCAGGCTGTAATTTGAATTATGCAGGGCTGAATTTAACAGTGGTGATATCCAAACACTGGAAGACAACGCACAGACACATCACTAAATAATGCTACTGAGGGATGATCCATAGTAAACACGAGAATGAGGACTGTTTATTGAGTTCTTTAGACATTTTTAGAGACTTTAGAGCTCTCCGGCCATTATCCCCACTGTGTTTTCTGTCAATAACGTCACAGAAGTCTGGCAAAATGTGAGCACATCAGGAGCTGTGTATGTAAAAATGATTATTACACGTACGGTTTGTTTTGTTAAGGCAGTTTGTGTGCCTAGAATTGTTTTCTTTACAGTCTTTATAATTAGTCTAGTGCATCACATGATACAGATATTATGAAGGTTTGTGTTGCCTTTTTCATTTTGAATTCGCTTCCCACTGAAGTTGTTACACACACAAGGAAGTAGCTGGGTTATTTGTTACTGTAGTTGCTAAATCAAACACATTAATTCAGCGTCTTTCTCAGCAGTTCTCTCTGCTGAAACTGTTTTGTGCAACCACATCACATGTAGGTGCTAACATGTCAGCACAGCGTCCAGCCAGTCATGTGTCCCACTGCATCAGATTAAGTGTTAAGTTGAAAATGAGGCTGCATTCACCAACGGTTTAAGGTGTCCCACTTTTTTTTTTTTTTTTTTTTTACCCGAGTCTGCACATTTATTACAACGTCATCATTACGCGTGAAACTTTAGCGAGCCGCAGCAAACAGCTTGCTTCAACTGCCAGAACTCAAGAGCACACAGTTTGTGACACAGTTGTTTAACCTGACTGTTTGTGACAGTTTGTGATTTCAGTGGTGTTGATGTACAGCAGCCCGTGTCCTGCATACTCTCAGTGTTACTGTGAGATTCCTCTTTGACCTCCTAATGAAGAAACAATGATCCATGCTACAGAGCTGTTGTGATTCAAGCTCCAAAGAAGGCTAAAGCATACATGTATCATTTGGTTTCTCCAACTATTACAACTGTAGGAGATTGATTGATTTGTTGCTTCCTCTGGAAAATATCAGCAATTTTGCAGCGTCATGTAACCTGAGGAAATAGTCCTGAGCAGATTACTTGATCAATGGCTTCGTCGATAGACAGAAAGTTAAACATTAAACATACCGTTGGTATGTTTCTGACTGATTGTCAAATAAGAAGACATATGTTTTGGCTCAGGAAACGTCTCATGGCCATTTATCACATGACTACTCCAGTCATCAATAAATGAATCCATAAGTGAGTTGACAGAAGAACCCGATCAGTTGAAGCAAAGAAAACTAGTTCACAATCATTTGGATAATCAATGTTTCACCCCAAAATTCACTGAAAAGTGAGAATGTTTGTATTTTTAGTCATTGGTTAGACAAACCAACAAGAGGACATCACTTATGACCTTTGGTTCCTTCTACTTTATGACATTAATCAATTAGAACCTGAAAGAATTTATAGATTTGTTGTAGCACTCGTCAAAAAAAATAACCATTAATTGCAGATTTTGCCCCGACACACTGTGCAGAAACTCTAAATGTGTTGTGTACGACATTAAACAAGCTGTCCTGGCTGATCCCAGTCAGCTCTGCAGCAGCTTTACTGTTGATGTTTGGGCTCTGTTGGCACACCCCGCGCTGTGTTTTATGTGGGGTGAGATTGTTGTTTATTCCGGTTAGACAGCCGGAGCAGGGCTGGATATATGGCAGCGCTGAGAAGGCTGTTTTTTTTTTTTTTCCTGCTATGCCTTGTGGCTCTTCGCTGCTGCTCTCTTCACTGTAATGCATTGTAGAGTTGAGCTCCTGCCAAGTGTATGCAGACAGCTCCATTTGGCTCAAGCCACCGGCTTCCTCATGGTCTGACCTTTTTTATTTATATATCTCAGCAACCAATGTCCACAAGTCATGTGTGTCTGGTTTTGTCACGGTCACGTGAAGACAGTTTTTATTATTATTTGTGTGTTTTATGTGTAAAAATGCTACAATTAACACTTCTTTTCTACCATTCAGTGTCTGTTCGTCATGTGATCTCGTGACCATCTGTATTTTTACCTGCTTTCATGTGTGTTTTGAGGAAGTGAGAAGTGTTAGCTACTAGTAACTGCTGTACTGTGTATTCACTTCCCTTTTTCTTTTTTCTTTTTTTTTATCTCATTCAGCTTTTACTTGACGAGTATTTATGACCACTCCATTTTTGAGGCCTTCAGCAAAGTGGTACAGAAGCTCATCCCTCAGCTTCCCACACTGGAGAACCTTCTAAACATCTTCATTTCCGTAAGTAAAGAACAACACTTGAACGCATGAATGAAGCTTTTTTTTTTAAGTTTGTCATTGGTCAGCGTGACTTGACGGCATCATGATGTGACTCACTGCCGGCCCTGATGTCACTGTATGGTTCACAGTTCCTCCACTTCCCTTCAATCCTTGATTGCAATGCTGGTCTCACACATATTCTCATAGTCATATGTTAGGAAATTACAGAGCTATGGATAACACCCAAAGAAAAAATATGCTGGTCAACAGTTTTTTAATTTTCTAGGTGCCGTGGAGTGTATGTAAGATGTTTATTAAGTACTTGCAGAATAATTTGCAAGGTGGTATGAACTGAGCCAAAGTGACGCCTAGTATCTAATATTTGGTACCTATATTTATCTGTGGCTGTCTTATAGTGGTGAGCAACACGGATCATTGTGTTTATGTTTGTCAGTAGACATGGTGACAGAAGGTGTGTGGGCATTTCTATGGAGCTCTGCAACGATCAGTGATATGTAAAAATGTGATTTAACATTACAGCTGGGCTTCTTTTTAAAAATGGTTAATGAATAGACAGGCAGGGATGTCTGCTTTTGTCTAATCGAGCAAATTCAATACCTGAAAAATCAAAGTACTTCATTACATGGACACAAAATCATAAAAATCCATCCTATAGTGCCATTAAGCAGTCATCCTCATTGATTTTGCTCCTAATGGCTTAAATACCTAATCAGAGATATTAAAGGAATAACTACCTGAATATAAACAACATCAGACATGTAGGGCTGAAACAATTAGTCGATTAGGCGTTCATCAGATGATTCAGCAACATTTCTCATCATTGATTTACCGTTTAAGTAAAAACACTGAAAATTCACCAGGTAGATTATCTGTTTCTTTACTGTGTGATCATCTCCTAACTTTCAGTTCTTTGCTTTGTCTCTTCCCCTCTGACAGAATTCGGGGATAGAGAAGGCCTTTCTGTTTGATGTGGTCAGTAAGATCTACATCGCCACAGACAGCTCTCCTGTAGACATGCAGTCGTACGAACTGTGCTGTGATATGATCGACGTGGTCATCGATGTCTCCTGCATCTACGGGTGAGTGCGCTTTTTATTTGTTGATTTCTACATTTGTAACAGAGGTCAGAGTTTTGTTCAGCTCTTCCTGTCCTGAAACCACTTTTCAGGTTATGTATGTATGCCCAAATGTATGTATAGAGTAGATTCTGACTCTTTTTGTATAAATTTGCATATTAAATACAGAAAAACACTTGAATCTTCTGTGATTTCTTAATGACTTAAGATAGAGTTTGCCCATGTGTTGTTGCTGAGGATGCTTTCATCAAAGCACAACTTAATTATGCATTTATTTGCTTAATTAATCCACATCCCCCCCCCCCCCCCCCCCCCGAACATGATGGTGTTGTGTTGTGCCACAACAGTCTGAGGGAGGACGGCAGCGGCAGCGCCTACGACAAGGAGTCCATGGCCATCATCAAGCTCAACAACACCACTGTGCTGTACCTGAAAGAGGTCACCAAGTTCCTGGCCCTTGTCTGCATCCTGCGAGAAGAAAGCTTTGAGCGCAAAGGTAAACTGTCAGGCAAGCCTGTGATCCACCAAAGCTCATTTAGTTTAATTTGGCTAATGGCGATGTGAGTCAGTTTTCTTCCATGAGTGCATGAAGTCAAAACAAGGACACCTGTGCACCTTGGCCTTCTGAGGTTTAGAGTTTAGAGTTTGGTGTGGTTGTTTTGATTTACATTATTACATATATACAAGTATAGGATGTTCTGGTTAGAATGCAAAACAATACGAGACCACAAACTGGAGCTCAACGTCTCACAAGTGACTACAGAGTTAAATCAGCACCTGTCAGAGTCCACAGGGAGCAAACATCAGGCGCTTTACGCATTATTCTGCACATGTTTACGTTATTCTGTCTTTATCATGCAGAAGTTAAATTTTTTTGCGCAGCCAAATATTACTTGTTGTTTCGTAATGATCAGGACATAATTACATGCTATAAAACCTATAAAACTTTATTTCTGTGAGGGTTCTCATTCGTCCAGGTCATCTTTCTTTAAGAAGAGTTAAATCTAGGCAGCTGGACTTGGTTGTAGATCTGTGAAGACATTTCATCACTCATACAAGAGGCTCCTTCGAAGAAGAAGTTACTTTATTTCCACAACACCAGAAAACTTTCGACTCCCTTTCTTTGTGTAGATATTGTTACAAATCTAATCGTCTGTTTTGTCTTTCTCCCTCTGTCTCAGGGTTGATAGACTACAACTTCCACTGTTTCCGGAAGGCCATCCATGAAGTATTCGAGGTGGGGGTTTCCACCCAGCGTCCGGCGGGCTCCCAGGCGGTGGGCTCGCCCTGCACCAAGGTCGTCGCACTGAATGGCACGCCGCGCAACACTGTCTAGACTCTGATGCAAAATAAAAAATAAATAAATAAAAAGACGCAAAAAGAGGGTAGAGGAAAGGAAAGATGGAGAACAGCCAGCCAGGGAGCCTGTAGAGGAAAGACTACTAAACTGGGGCTCACCAGCGTGCAAATCACAATCCCTTGCTCCCAGTACCTAACGTACTGAGAGAGGGCTTGAGCCAAGAGTGTGTGAGACAGCACTGGAGCACAGCGGGGTCAGGCTTCTCAAGCTGCGACGGAAGGGAAATTCAAGCATTCGTTGGAGGCGAATGCAAGGCACCGTGTTGGCTGTGAGGAAGTCAAGAGAGTAAAACTGCACCTGGACAGGAAGAGGTTCAGGATCTTTCTTTGGATTTCCTAAAGCGGTCAGAGGCTGTGATAATTAGCTGCTGGTCCCTCTAAATGAACAATGTGAGGAGGAAAAACAAACCATTGTTGTAACCTCTTGCTATGGACAAACTGTGATGTCAGTTTTCAGGAATCTGTTTAGTGATGAACCCAACCCGACCACTTCTGTGCTGATTTAAAGAAAAAATACTAAAAAAAAAATAAAAAGCTGGTGGATGTGAACTGCTAGTCCTAACCCCCACACACACGTTCAGAGATGGCCTTATGTAGATGAAGCTTGTCTGTAGTGCAAGCTTTCTCTGACCACCACTCACCTCACCCTACCTGAATGCTGCCCAAAACTCGCTTTTTGGTTTCACTTGTGAAGGGAAAACATGGTTTTGTTAGCAGACTGAAAAGGGATTGTGCTGTCCATCCAACTTGTGTGTGTATGCAGGTATATATGTACGAGCGTGTGTGTGTGTGTGTGCGTGTGTATGTCTGTATGTGTGTGTCAATGAAAGGTTTTGATTAGATCCCAGACTGGGCCCTGTGTCTGTACTGGTGAAGGACCTTATTACAGAAAGAGTATACGTCCTTCATCTCAATAACAGCAGCTTAGCTTAACTCTTTTCAATCAGTGAAATTAACTTTTCTGTGTGTGCTCCACTGAAAATCAAAATTTGATTGACTTTATGAACGGTTGTAAAACACAGAGTTTGGCTGGGGAATTTGCAAAAGCACTGCCAAAATGATTGAATAAGTCAGAAACGATGAAAATTTGTCGTCATTAAAACCTCATTTGTTGCCATCTAAGACAGAAATGGATGGACTGATGGAGGGGTTCACACTCCATGTTGGTTGTCTGAGACAATTTGGGATGATGATGATGATGATAATGATATGAACTGGTTGAAATTTGCATGTTTTTCCACCTCCAGCCCAAAATTATTAACCCATGTTTTGTATTGAGTTTGGCTCTGTTCAGCAGGATTTTCACAAGTACAAAACGGACCCATTCCAAGCATGCATACGTCAGTGTGTTGTCAACTTGTATTGTTCTCAACTATAACACTGCTCATTGTATTCAAACGTGAGAAAGTGAAGATGAAACTAACCGAGAAAATTAAACAGTTAAAGAAAGGGATAAAGACCAAATTTTGTTACTTTTGCAGACGCATAAGGTATCGGCGCCTTCGTTTTCTGTTTGTTAGGATAGATAGGAGAACTCTGGCTGCATCTTAAGACCAGAAACCGGACTGCCAAAGCAGGATTCACATGTTTTCTTGATAACTTTGCTGATTTAAAACGTCAGTGTTCCAGAGTTGAAGGTGTTTTGAGTTTTACTCAGCAAAGTTGTTCAAGTAACTCTGTGAACTTGCTTCTTGAAACAGGCCCAAGATCTTCTCAACCCTGGTCATCACCTGAACATAAACACTTGCACATCAGAACTGTGATGGATGATTGATTTGGTGTATTGTGACGCTATACTATGTGAAATAAATAAAAATTTACATTTTGTTTTTGTCATTGCATTTCCAAAAAGCAATTTTAGAAACCAAAATATCTTTTTTAAAACATCTAGTGATGAATCTCAACCGCAAACCTACAAGCAAGCAGAAGATGGCGCTGTAGGATTACTCCAGTGTCCCCCCACAGTGTACTTATTATATTTTTGCCCCCTCTCCAAACCCACTAACTATTTCTATACTTACATTTACAGTGAGCATGCATTGTTTTCTGAACAGCCTGTGAAAGTACCATAAATGTCAGCGGCTTCTTAACCACAGTGAGCAGTAGGGAGAACCTCTTTCTTTTATCAGGCCTGCAGTATGATCACAATTGTACAGTAAATTGGATTATTTAAGACTGATTTCACAGCTCAAGTCTAATTTTTAAAAAAGTTCACATTGCCTGGAAAATTTCTCTTAACGGTCTAAATGACCTTTTTAACCTTGCTCCAAAATAGTATTTCTTGGTTATTCTGTAATATTAAAACACTGTTAATTGTCAGTTTTCTTGAGTTGGCTGTTGTTCATATGGCATTATAATGAGTGAGAAGGTGGAGAGAGGGAGAAAAAATCCCCTCGCTGGTTTAGTGCATACAAAAACAACTCACTGAATAGCTTCGCCATGCAAGTTATTCACCAGTTAAGTTAAATAAGCCTCACAGCTACTGTCACGACCCATTATGTGGGGAGTAGGCGAGACAGCTAAACACCACTTCCACACAATTTAGATGCAATAAAACACTGACAGCTTTTTTATCCACTTCATTAAGCCAGTAATTTCTTATAAAAATCTCCCGCATTAATCCTGGCCATGGTTTCCCTGCGGTTCCTTAAGCTCTCCTCCAACCTTAGCCGCCTTGCTTTGATGCTTACTCAAATAGGCGCTAATTTGAGATAAATTATGCATCCGCATGTAGCCTACCCATGCCAAGGAATATAAAGTGTGACACTCTGAAAGATGGTGAATTAAAGCAAAGTGTGATATCTCGACAGTCTAATGGCAGATAGGTTAGGCCTGTCAGCCTGATGGTTTGTTGATCTGCGAGTCACTTCATATTCAGATGAGGGGAGAGGTCATGTTTATGATGTTTTGAAGGTCATTTGGAGTGCAGAGCTGTTTTTTTTTTTTTTTTGTCAGACCTCACAGCGGCTATAGAGCACATGATGCAGTGAGATTTTAATAAAGTCCCTCAACAAAGTATTCTACCGTAATCTTTATTGCCCTTTAAATTTTGATAAATTGAGATAAACGAGACAAATTTTATTGATCTCACACAAGGAACACCGAGTGTCAGAGCAGCAGAAGTACAAGACAGATGCATACATACAACCTGCAGTTTTTAAAAAAATGAATGCATAAAAGTAAAGCTTGAAATAACTCAAATAAACTGGTCCAACTATATATTTGTTAAACATAACAAATACAAATACAACATAAATTGTTACTGTTGTCTCAAAGTGAGGAGCCAATGAAGCTGCAATGCATGGAGAAACACAAAAATGACATTTGAGGGAATGAAACTGGGTAGTGGTTAAATTTTGTGTGTGTGCAGATGTCATCTTAAAAAGCAGTTATTGCACTTGTAGCGGCATAAAAAACTCTTTCCTTGGACATGTGTGTCTTATATTACTGCATGGCAATTTAAAAGATTACAGATGGCAGTCTCTATATAATCTGGACTAACTAATGCTGGATTAAATATTCCATTTGGTGGACTCCTTTATCTCGAGCAACTTTTATCACTGGATGTTTACTCTTAATGAAAGCATTTACTTCACGTGTCATATTTCGGATGAGTCAGTTTAGCTATATTAAATTCACATCAACAACCTTTGCTGAATTTAAAATGACTGAAATAACGATAGCTCATTAAACAAGACAAATGTCCAATATGAGTTGACATATTGGTAAAATCATGACTCAATATGTACTATATAGATTTCTAGTGCACCTGGATCATCTTTACAGCCACTCAATAACACAGTGACTTAATACAATCTCTAGATGGGGCTGTTGTCTGCCGTTTCAGCTGTCATCCTTCACTCTTCTCCTCTCGCCCATCTTTCTGCTTCGCAGTGCAGGCAACATGGAGATCAACATCACATATAGAGTCCTTCCAGATAGAGAGAGCGAGGGGAAAGGGAGGAATGGAGAGAAGTTGAAGAAGCAGTAAAGAGAGAGAGAGAGAGGGAGAGAAAGAGAGAGCTGCATGATGTACAAGTGTAATTTGCCACCATAGCAGCTGCTGAAATTGCCTTGCTTTATCAAAGGCAACACTGCTTCGCCCTCTGTCCCTAATAAGGAAGCTTAACCAATAATGAAATAAAGCGAGCAGAACATACTTTTGCCTGTGATGTCACGCTCACTTCCGCACGCCGGTCCGCCCTCCATCCTAGATGTCTTGGTATCATTACAACAATGATATTGCCATTAGACTCTTAATAAAACTCAGTCAGTGGTGTATTATCTCCCATCTTTACATTTTATTAGCCATGCTTATGAGGAACGAGGGAAAAATGATGTGACTAAGTGAGACGTCTCAGATAGGTGACAGATGTAATACAGACTTCATTGGTTAAATTGCAAGGTAGTGCAGCTCCAGTGAGTGTAATTATGCAGCATGGACTAGGGAAAATGGTGCTGAGATGGACAGTTTAGAGATTGTCTGATGATGAAGTTTCCGGTTTTTCATGAAGGGACATAATGCAATGATAACATACTTTGAGTTTACATTACAAGCTTGGTGCAATGATATTTACACATTAACTTTTTAACACAAATACCCAGTGCAGGTATTGTGCCCAGAGATAAAGATATGGGTTGTAAAACGTACATACTAGTACAACCTCAAAAGTAGAAATATAAATTATGAGGCATTGTGTGCCAAATATTCTTGTTTTTTTTATGTGTTTCTGTTTCCATGATGAATAAGGGAAGTATTAGTTTATTTAAACATAAATGCAATAATTGCTACTTATGGAATAATAAACTGGATAACTTTGAAGTATTTTTCTTGGGCTGTGGAAAATAAAATTGGGCATCTTCTAAAATTCAAAGGCCAAATGTTCATTGGATTAATTTAAAAAAAAACTTTGTCAGATTAATAATAATGAAAATAACCATTAGTTAGCAACTCTAAAGTCGATATAGCGGATTCTTCTGCAATAAAAGATGGAGCCCAGAAAATCACACTTTTCAAAGAATCTTCATTTTCTGATAAAGCTGACACACTGACTGAAAGTCTAGTTCCTAGCTCAGGTTTAAGGTTTCTGTTGGGTGTGTGAGTCTAATCTATTATGAAACCAAAACACGCCTGCCGTTACATGTTCTCCATTTTAAATTCACACCTTTTCGAGTTTACAAAACTGCACGACTACCCTTAATCTGCAGCAGTGGGAGGAGCTGGAGAAGGACAGGAGAGGGGAGGATAACGAAAGTAGGAGTTAGAGGAAGGGACAGGCGTCTCCTGTATTTTCTCAGTCAGGCAGCAGAGCGTGGAGCAGAGGGGCCAGCGGGCCAGCAGCCAGCTAATGGGGACCAGCAGTGAGCAGGGGCCAGGGACAGTGCTGACAAAAGGAGTAGCGACAGATGCCATTATCTCAGCCTCATGCAGATACAATGGAGCTGGACAACACAGGCCCTGACACTGACAGACGTGTATGACTGTGTCTGTGTGCGTGTGTGTGTGTGGAGGCCCTGTGTGGGCACAGAGAAGGAGCATATGTGTGTACACTGTGAGGTTAATGGAACACGATAGAGGAGAAGTGGATTATCGTGGAGACTACAATTTCTTGGTAACACTTGTCTGAGCTCCTCTGCACCCGATGCATGCATGCGTGCATATGTGTGTATGCAATTCGAGTGTGTATTTGGGTATAGCCTACATGACCCTGTCTCGTTACTGTAAGACAGCTAGATCAGTCACCCATCACTTGCTTAGAATTCAGGGGCATCGTGAAAAGCACATCACATTTGGTCCCAAATTTCACTGGGGTGCTACTCTTGACCTTAAAATATGCAGCATTCACTTCACCCAAGGATGTTCTGGTCATTTGAAGAACCAAAAACGTGTCAGGGTGGGGTTTTGAAGGGGGGTTACGAGGGGGATATGGCAATGCGTTTAGCAGGATTGGCAAAGGCAGAGAAGGGCTGTTAAGCAGCAGTTTTTGGGAGGGATAAGAAATGTGAGCTTTAGCCAGTGTAGTGCGGTGACATGGGACAGCGTTATTGACTGTGGCGGCGCATGCTGACAGTGGATTGTCAGCCCCTGCAGTCATTTGCCAGACTGAACGAATGCAGGGATCAGAGTTTTTGGAGCTTAGAGAACGAGAGAGAGAAAAGATGAAGAAAGTGAGAAAGAGAGGAATGGCAAGAAAAAAAAAGGAAGAGAGCAAAAACTGGCAGCCATACAAATGCTTGAATATACACATAACACACACACAGACACACACTGAGCTGAGGACGCCCCACTGAGTGTCTGACACTGATGCTGCCAGACTAATCAGGGTACTTTCTCTCTCTCTCTCTCTCTCTCTCTCACTTGCTCATTAGTGTTAGAGAAGAAACCAGACACTTGTGACGTTGTAATGACGTTGTGTCTTGCTGTTGTACCCGTGTTCGATGTGAGAGGCTCGAGTTTTGAGTTTACTCTTAAGTCCTAGTTTTTATGGTGCTCAAAACAGGTCAATGTCCTACTTCGAATGTTTCCCCACATGACACGAGTATTATCCTTTCCTAAGTTGTGGTATAAATTCTGCTTGCTTTATTAGATCGAGACTAATTAACTAACTTTTATAAAGCACACAAGGATTTAATAAGAATTTTAAGGATCGACCAAAAAAAGTAGGCTAATAAAATCCTCACTGTCGCAGTGAAACAAACTAATAGTAGCTGGAGCATCATGTGTACTGGATAAATGCTTGCACTGGCTGCAGATTAGAAAGCACAACTAGAAAACTGAAGGTGAGACAGGATCAGGGGAAACAGCATCAACTCCTCATCAGTTGATTTACAGTGACACATTCAGATGGGTGACAAATTGAAGAACTAACATAAAGTGCCTCAGTAACGCTTCATGCATTGTTGGTTAATGGAGACTTGAAGTCATTCATTCCACTGAAGGGTGAATGATGGACATCGCATCACAGATATGTTGGATTTTTTCAAAACTCTGCACTGAAACCAGAGTGTCAGTAAACCCGTAGATAGGAAGTGGATGATCATCGGCTTTATTCAGCCAAAATAAATGACTTCACTTCCTCCAAAATATACTTATGATCACATAAATACCTGCATTCACTGTGGATCATTTCACAAATCGTGACAGACAAGCTACTGCATTCTGTTGCTGGGTCGTAAAGGCATTTGTACCTGGATACAGCAAAGACTTAGCTTTCCTTCATCTTGTTTAGACAGTCCCGTCCGATTTTGCTAAGCCAAGAGCTCTGCTGTGATGTTTTGGGCGGTCGGGATTGAATCAATAAAAAAGGTCTGCCAAAACAGCAGAGTAAGTTGTGCGCACATCATTAGGTGTTCTGTGATTCTACAAGTCTCTAAAATACTTCTGGAGAAACGAACACCATTCGTCTAAAAAGATATTTCCTCCTTTTGCTGAAGGTGAGCCCTGTCTTATACATCCCATAGGTGAGTTTGAAATCATGCCACAGCATATAATTGACATCATTTTCCTTCTCATCAAACTATTTAGTGACTCCCCTCGAAGCAAACAACAAATGGAAGCATTTGTATTTGTTGTTTCTCTACTCGTTTATTCAGGTTTTTCTATTTTTTCATCTCTCACCCGTCTGAACTGTATGTCCCTGTCAGAGAATGAGATCTAGAGACTTGTAAAATCTTCACATTTTTCAGGGGAGGCTTTAATTCCAAGAGTAGAAGACGGGTCAAAAACCGAGCCAATAACAGTGAAAAGGACCCTTGACAGTTCTTCAAAATTAAATCTGAGAAAAACCTGCTTTTGCATCTCTAACCAGTTCATGATATTTCAGCAATAAATTCTTCACAACACTTTAGGACACACAGACTTTATTAGCCTTTCCATTAATGCTTGTGTCTTTGTTTTTCTTTTTTTTATGTTTGCTCTTTACAGCCCAGGCATGTCCTTTAGCCATGCAAGTTTTTCTTGATTTGTTGTTCCTAAAGGGAGCCACAGCAGCAGAAAGAATACTGAAGCAGCTGCTATTAAAACAATAAACAGGCTCTTTGGTGTTGAACAGCACTAGGCAGTAGACCAGTGTAGTAATAGCTGTCAAAAAGGCCTCTGAGAATTTTTGGGCAGGAGTGGACTTAAACATGATGGAGTGGACTTGTGCATAGAGACTTAGGCGGAATGTAATGCAGCAGAACATTAGAAACAATGACCCTCGGGTCACGTATAATCCTCACATCCCATAAACATAACATTTAAGGTCTGTGTTTCAAATATGTATCCTTCCAAAACTATTACAAATGCCCGTTGAAAAATAAATAGGTTTTTATGGTCTGACAGCGCTGTGGTTAAAGTTTGGCTAGGCTTAGACAGAACTTTGTTAGGTTTAGAGGAAGATCATGGTTTGGGTTATTAGTATTTGCTTAAAGTTTGAGGGACATCAAGGTAATAGTTACATTAAAAAAAACACTTGGTTTAAGTTGGGGAATGATCCTGGGCATTGCTAAAAGAAACTGGAACTAAGCAGTAGCAGTAGCTAAGTAGTACACCACTATGTAGCGGTGTAGTATAAAATACCTAGAAGTAAATGGAAGTACTCAAGTAAAAGTACCTCAGAATTGTGCTGAAGTACAGTACCTGAGTAAACCTACCTCCACATGCTGCACAGGCAACATACATGAATTTATAATGAAAAAAAAAAGTTTACCTTTGTGTACATTGAGACATCAGTGGACCATGGAGGTGACAGATAATAAAAGTGGGTAGATGTGGTCCGTAGAAGTGCCAATCATAAAGTGTGGAAGTGGCTGAGAGAAGAAGTGAAAGGCCAGAGGTTGATGTTTCATCTTTAGATTATATGTGCACTCTCATGCTAGGATGCTTGCTTGTTCCCTAAAAAACTTTCCTTGGAAACTTGGGTGTAATTTCTTTCTTTCCTCCCTCCCTTCCTTCTTCATTTCCTCCCTCCTTCCTTCCTCTCTACTTCTCAATCTGGTAGTCATGCTAATGACCCTGCTGTCTATCCCGGCAGTTTCTCATAACACAACTTATCAACCTTTCTCTCTCTCTCTCTCTCTCTCTCTCTCTCTCTCTCTCTCTTGCACACACTTACATGCATACACTCTGTTACTATTCAGTCGACTTGCTGGGAACCTGTGCTGAGGTCCAGATTGAAAATGTGATGTGTGCTAATGCATTCAGAACAGAGGTGAAGCCGGTCCTTTCCTTTTCTGTAAGCCAACAGTGGGAACACCAGCCCCAATACGGTAAGCTAGAAAGGCGAGCACATTATAGTGGCTGAGTAATGAGAACCATGGAGCTCCGAGTGATTCCCACATTCATACACACACACACACACACACACACACACACATGCTCACACACAGGCTGGTCTGTGGGAGTGTGTGAAGCAGTGTAAGACTCCAACAGTACTACCAGCGCTATGCTCTCCTGATGGTGATGCTGTGTGAAGTGCAGAGCTGTTCGACACAGACTCCAGCTGCTGGTGCCCTGTATTCAAATGGCACCACAAGACACCAGCACGCTGTCTCTTGGTTCTTATTAGACTCAGCCTCTCACTCTTTTTGTCTCTGTCTTTTTTTTCCCCCCAAAAGTCTCTCAACTCTATACACCCGCGGCATCCCACTTTTACTTTGTTTCGCCCGCCCCCCCTCTCCTCTCTTTACTTCTCTCCTCTACTTGTCTTGCGTGTGCTGTGCTCTAGTGACTGTTAGGCATCAATTTGTGGCACATCACAAGAGGAATAAAAGAAGACGCGTGTAGAGAAATGTTTATAAGTATTCTTAATTTATTTGCTGACAGCAAAAGGGACATCTGAGAATTATAACGCTTTATCTGTTGTATTTTTTTTAAATCCTTTATTTCACAGCGACTTCTACTTGAAAGAATCTGAATGGGATCAGTCAGGCTGTGTGCATATCCACCTATCCTCTCCAGTATAATATGTTAGTGTGTGTATTGTTGTGTGTCTGTGTGTGTGTGTGTACACATGCCAGTGAGTAGGTGTTCTGTGACAGCAAACATTCTCATTCTCAGGAATGTGGGAGATGGATGGAAGAAGATGAAAAGTGGATGGAAAGATGCTGATGCAGAATTTATATATATATATATATATATATATATATATATATATATATATATATATAATATATATATAAAGAAGTGATTATAAAGAGAGTTAAAGCAGACTGTGAGCGAAAGGTCAGAGAAATTTTAAATTTTAGGTGTGTACAGATTCAGTTCAGGATGCACTGGCACATCCTAGATTGAGATAAAAAAATACACATCTCTTTGCATGTACACTCAGTATCCACTTTATCAGATGCACCTGTGGTCACACAATAAGTACAAACAATGAGCCGGGTTACATATAAAAATATGTGCATGATGCATAAGGGGGCTGAGGTGCAGTTGCTGCTTATCTAAAGGTCAGAACGAACAAGAGTCAAGTGATTTTAGATGTTATGTTAATGTAATGGTAAGGTACACTGTATGGCCACATACATTAAGTGAAAAGATGAGGGTGTGTACATATAGAGTTCCTCATAGGTGCTGCATATATGCTGGAAAATACATATATACAGCAGGTTTGTTATACTGCACGTGTGTGTTATGCTTTCCTTTGAGGTCAAATTGGCACAACATAAACAAAACAATTATATTTATTCTGCCCTGAACTGTTAAGAAGAGCTACGAAATATATCAAAGCCCAGCTGGACCGCCTCAGCACAAGCTTCTGTTTTTGAATTTACGACGGTTTTAAACGCAACATCATTCCACCTGTTCCTGAACGCACCATATTTTGCGACGTTTACTTACGTCAGAAGTTGACGTGAATTAAGTTGCCGAGTAGTGAGTTTGTATTTTGTCCGGAGAAAACTTTAACGTAAGTTTCATTTTGGTTTTAGCTACGAAGGAGGACAAACGAGCATCTGGGCAAGCTTGACCAGCACAGAGAGTTATTTTGGTGCTAAAATATCACGGATAAAGACGTAAAACTCAGGAGCTACTTGGCTAACTTGATAGCAGTTACCATGGTGACATCCTTTGCAACTTGAAGAACTTGAAGAAGAGACGGGATGTATTTATAGGCAATTTCACACAACTTGCTTATATTTCCGCAATAGTTGTTGGGTTTATAACCGTTTTGCCCAATGTCTGCCACTGTAATGTTATAGGACAGTCTGTCAGTGTTTTGTTACAAGCATTTTGTTTGAAAGACGCGTTGCCATGTCACAGTAGCACAAGCGTAAACGAATTAACTATGGCTGAATGGCGTAGACCTTTTTAACAGCAGCCATTTTGACACGCAGTAGTAATAAATACAGGTAGCCCACTATACTACTCAAGGCCCTGTTCCGTTCAGTTCAAACAGGGTCAGGGATGCTGTTGTGGTGCATGTTGGCTTACCAGAATGCTCTGCTGCAATAAATGGAACTGAATCAATTAGTATCAATAGAAACACCTGTTTAATGAAGGGTTAATGAAAATACTGACATTATCACTAAATTTTAGGTTTTGAGATTGAGATAACAGATGCCTCTTGATGAAGTTGTATGTTCTCTCAGTGTCTATCACTGGAGGTTTGTTTTTTCCCCATAATCCAAAGATGGTGGATGTGGTGGCTCTAGGTTTCCAGTAGATGAGTATAATGTAAATGCTTAGGTGTGTATATGTCATCTGTCTTGCCCAATGTGTGCTGTCCCCTGAGTGAAGTATAGATGATGATTATGTTTGATGGATGGATTTGATGGTAGTCGCTTGTGGTTAAATAATAAATAGACAGCTAGTTTGAAGTGTGTTGTTGGACTAAATGAACTCAAGGGTTCTGTGATATTCGTCTCTCACATTGTACTTGTGTGAACTCATAAATGTTGGCGTTCTTGGTGATACTCATAATGAGCTTCTAAATGATTTTGTAATGACAGAAAAGTGCTGGAATGAATGTTCTGCTGTCACTAGCTGTGCCTGATAGAGTGCCACTGTAGATGGTCTTAATGAAGCCACTTCACAATAAGAGGAGAACTTGAAATGTCTATTATTTCCTGAGGTGAAAAATAAGAATGAAACCACAGTCTGTACTCTGTCCACCTTTGGCCCAGCACTACACTCAATTTAAGACAGGCAGCTCATCCACTGAGGGATCCAGAGCCACCAGTGCATGCTAATGGGGTGGCTCCTGACCTGCAGTTTCTCATCACACAACCTATAATGCAATGTAACACACAGTGACTATGTGTATTTTAGACACTGTTAGTTGGATTCCTCTTTCTCTCTCACTGTCTCCCCTTGCTCACTATCCTGCCCTCAGTCTTACTATCTTTCTTAGACTCACATGTATGTGGTTGTCTGAGCACGCGTGCACCTAAACTCGCACATATGCACACAAACACACATAGACACACACTCATTGTGCAGGGCGCGCCTGCAGCTCCTGCGTTTTGCGGTTGGATTCACAATTTCATGCTTTCTGACTGCACTATTGTTATTTAAATGGGAGGGCTGATCAGCAGCAAGCATTAACATAACTCGCACTGTGGATGGCCAAGACACACACCCACAGTCAATAACAAAGCATCAACACATAGACATGCACGCCTGCACGCAGACACACACACCCTTTACGCAAGCCTTGTGGATGCACCTTGAGGGCCATATGAATAAGCAAATACCTCTTCAAGTTATCTGCAATACCTTTCACAGAGTATTTCAACCATTTCGGGCACATTAGTCAGCAGTCCTTTGATCTTAGGCTCTCCAATGCACCACTTGGTGTATTAGCAATGCCCTCTCAGCCACGAGCATACCGTATTCAAAGTGTGCAGTTCGAAGAGAAGTTTGTTCTCTAAGATTAAACTTATGTTGCTGCTGATTCGACCTTGTCCTCTCGAGTCTGAGGTTGTGGGAGGTGCTTGAGCCATTTGCTGCGGCGACAAAGTTTTGTTCTGTCAAGGCCAATCAGAGCCTAGCTGAATACCTGTAGTATGGTATCGTTTTTAAACTGCGAAACCTTCCCACCCCCGACACTGCCAGACCAAATGGGATTAGACAGGCACCCCTTGGCCATTAACACTTGATCCTTACCTGCTTTCTTTCCACCTAGAAACCACATGAAGTTATACTTGCAGTTGGACATGTTACCTTCGATTCCTCTTGAAATGTGTAGTTTTTATTTTAGTCGGGTCGATTTTGATTTTCCTAAAAGTTCCCAACTTGGTTATGAACAATATGCATTCTTAACAGTGATTGTTGCCAAGCAAAAATAGCATAGCTATAAGCACTGTCAGCAAAAACATCCACTGTTTATCATATATTGGCTGATAAGTATGATACAATAGACATTTTTCTATCACTTGAGATTTTACCATTTTACCTTGTATTTATTTGAATCTGTAATAAACACGACACACACAAACATTTGGCCTTCCACATTTGGGGTACATTTCATGACCACCAAAGTCTCCTTTCTGTGCTAGTGAAGGAAAATTGCTCTTCTGTTTCATTTAGGTAATCACTCTAGACGTGTCAAAGTTTCCTTTATATGTTTATGTTAATGTAGCACAGTATGCAGTAAAGTTTCAAAAGATGAAGATCTTATGGTGTCCCCATTTTTAGAGCAAGATAGTTTTCTCTACTTTTCTCAGCTCATCTTAATTTAGTCTACTAATGATGATGATATCATTTCTATCTAACCCAAATTTAAACATTTCAATTAGTCTTCATATATTCTTTATTCTGTCTTTAAAGAGATAGTAATCAGTAAACATTTCTTAGTCAGATGAGAAGATAAATGTATCTCAGGGGCATTTTGGAGCATATTTCAATATTCTCTATTGAGATTTCTGGCCATATCATCTATATCACTGCTTCTCTTCCTCGCAGTTAAATGGTAGTCACCAGCTTGTTTGCCTCTCATCTCTGTGTAATTAAAGCAACACTGTTAATTAGTTACAGTAATCAGCTGACTGCAGCTAAACTGTTTTCACTGCAATTTATCAAAGACAAAGAAATAGTTATATAATGTAATAGTAGAAAACAAAGGGCCATGATTAGACATTGCCATGTGTGAATGTGTTCGCTCATGTTGCCACTTAGGTCTGGTTATTTTGGGGTGCATAGGCTGCGTCAGTGTTGTTGTATATCCACCTCATGTGTTTAAAAGCTGAGCATTTTCTTGCAACAAGCACTCATGCGCTTGGCGCTTTTGTGTGTAAAAGATTTGTGTGTGTACTAGTGTGTGTGTTGTCAGAAGATCCCATTTTTCATTACTCACTGGCTCAAAGAAGGAGGTGAGGCCCTGGCTTGCAGCAGTGATAAAATGGACACTCAATAAACCCCGTCTCCACTGAGGTGCTGAATGCTGACACACACACACACACATTGGGGGGAAGGGGGAAAGGAGGTTGGCGACAGAGAGAAGAGGGATGGATAGATAAAGGAGAAGAGACAATCAGATGGCAAGAGAAAGACAGTGACAGGTAAGAGGAGATGAGAAAGAGGAGATGGAGGGAGAGAAAGGGGGAAAACAACAGAGATGGGAAGACAGGAAAAGTGACAGGTGCCCGAGGAAAAGAGAGCCACATGAAGTAGAGGAGTCGTGGAGGGAAAAGAGGCAGGCAGCAGTGTGGGAGGGAGGTGGGAGGAGGAGGTGGCAGAGAGAGACAGAAGGTTAGGGGTAGAGGGGTGCTAATGGCTGTATGCAGAGTAGGACTGTGGGCAGAGGGATTGGTACATGTGTGGGTGGATGGATAGATGGTAGAGGTATAGATGGGAGTGATGGGGAGTGGGAGAGGGAGGTGGGAGGAGGGATCAGTGGTGTTCAGCTGGCCTCTCTCGGCCCCTCATTAGAGCAGCACCTATTCATGTCGTGAATAGCAATCCTAGAGGAGACGCAGGGAGAAGGTGTGTGTGTGTGTGTGTGTGTGTGTGTGTGTGTGTGTGTGTGTGTGTGTGTGTGTGTGTGTGTGTGTGTGTGTGTGTGTGTGTGTGTGTGTGTGTGTGTTTTAAAGAGAGTGTGTACATCTGACTGTGGTATATGTTACATGCATATGTATGTCTGTGTGCATTTTGACATAAGGGAGAGTGAATGCACTACTGTATACTGCAAAACATGAGTGGGTATGTGTTATTTATCACATGTTTCCTGTTGCATGTGTAAATGAGTATGTGATAAATACTGCATGTGTGTATGTGTGACTGGAAAATGTTTGTGTTGGCATATTATAAGATGAATGTATGTATATATACAGTACAGTGAAAGATGCGTGTGTGTTTAGTGTGAATGTGCTGGAGGTGTGTATAATGACGTGATAAGTTTGTGTTTGTGTGGCACTGTGTGAGTTAGTGCATGCATTTGTGTGTGCGCGGAATATTTTAGATGTGACGTGTGTGTGTGTGGGAAGTCTGTAACATGAATATATGTGAATTACTGTGAGTGTGTTTTGTGTGTGTGTGTGCGCCGAACTCCTAATCATTACCTCCCTCTTCTCCCTCACTCTTTCTCTCTCTCTTCTTTGCCTCCCAGCCCACCACACCTCTGGTAATGAGGTGAGTGGTGGGAACGGATCAGAACCCCAGGAGTGGACCTGCCCGCCCTCAGTCGCAGAATTCATGCGGGCCAGCCTCCTCATTAGCCGCCATCACAGTGACATCACAGGCGAGTGCCAGTGTGCAAATTGAAAACACCAAGTTCACCAATGAAATCAGAATCCTCAACAGAGACCCGCTGAGTCTGGAGCATGAAAAACAGAACAGGAAAAAGCAGGTCTTTTAATGCCTTTTTGGGATTTCTGGTGAATTAGAGGAGTCGGACGTGGTGTGTTGTGGGAGGGTCAGATGGGGAAAACGAGGCTGAGAGGGGTGGAGGGCAGAATACAATTAAAAGGGGAGCAGAGAGTCAAGGGACTGACTTGTGATGTGGAGAAGGAGAGAGGGGAGAGGGGGCAGTTCTCAGTGCACGTGCACCATAATGAAAGCTTGAACTTTTTGTATTGTATACTAAATCGACTCACACCCTGGGAGTGTTGAGAGAGAGAGAGAGAGAGAGAGAGAGAGAGAGAGAGAGAGAGAGAGAGAGAGAGAGAGAGAGAGAGAGAGAGAGAGAGAGAGAGAGAGAGAGAGAGAGAGAGAGAGAGAGAGAGAGAGAGAGAGAGAGAGAGAGAGAGAGAGAACTGCAGTGGGTAAGAGAGAGGGAGGAAGGAGAAAAGGGAAACAACAGGCGACCTGAGCGAAAGAGGCAAGAAGGAGAGCCAGAGATCTTAACGAGGACACAAGTGGGAGGTAGGGAGGGGACTGAACATGGGAGGGACAGAGGGATGCAGACCGACTTGCTGAATGAGTGGAGAGGAGGAGGATGTAGAAGGAAAGGAGGGAGAGACAGAGAAAGTGAGAGGCCCCCGCTACGTGGCTGCCACGGGGGCCTGAGTGACAGAAATTAATAATTAGTGACAATGATTGACAGCGCTCCCTCCATCTGCGGCTCTCCGCCGCCTCACAACGCCTGCCTCCGCCAGCGACCGCGGGCACAATGAGCTCCAGAGGGATTGTGGGAGACGCACTTGATTGACAACTGCCTCCTGGAGAGACAAGGAGGGGGTGGAGGGGTGGGGCAGAGGCAGAGGAGAGAAAGGATAGCGTGAAAGAGAGGAGGGGTGGTGTACAAGAGGGAGGGATAGAGGGGAGAGGTGGGTGACAGGGGCAAAGGGGGACAGAACAAGAGAGGGGGGACGGGGGGTAGGGGGGAGGTTTAGGAAGATGGTCAGAGATTTTTTCCCCCTCAGAGATTGAGGAAGGAATTGCTGCTATCAACTCCTGTCTGTCCTCTCTTCCATTACCGTCCCCCACTTTCTCCATCACTCCTTGGGCTGCTCATCTTGCCATTCAACTTCCACCGGTGCCTCACACCACCAGTGTATAGCACCATTATGCAAAAGTGACAAATTTACCACAGAAGGAAGGAGAGGGATAAATAAAGAGGAGAAAATGAGAAAGAGGGCTGAGGTCTCGGGTTTCTGCGGTGAGGGGGAATAGCCTGTAAATAGCCATCAGCAGGGAATTTGTCACTCTCTGCACCCCCTGTCCTGTCTCTGTTTTCCTCTCTTTATCCTTACTCCATCCTTCTATCGCTCCTGCTAGCCATCTCTACTGTCTTTCTCTTCACTGTCAGCAGTCACACCGCAAACTGTCTTGGGTTTGCTATATGTTATGTCTTTCTCTGGACGTAAAAATGCTTCTGTGGAGAAGTGAAGTCTTGTATGACGATGCACACACATGCTGTATAACGTGAAGTCACACATGTCATTTTTCTGTTGCATCTTTTTCTCTGTCACGTTTTCTTTCTTCCTTGTTTTATCTCCGTCCCTTTCTATGCCTCCCTCACATTTCTCGTCTCCCAGCCCTCCCATCGTGTATTTCATTTTTCGTTCATTTTATTCTCTTTTGATCCCATTTTTTCCTCTTCTTCCCTCTGGTGTACCCCTCCCTTCATCCTTTTCCCTTCCATGCCAGGCTTGTTTCAGCCTGCCATGACATGGCCTGGGCTAATGTGCTCGAGTACGGCTTAATCGCTGCACAGGTCTCCAAGGCTTACTGCTACACACTGTAACAAAGTACACTATTTACCTCAGGGCCACACAGAGAATAGGCTTGCACAGAGCACAGCGAAATCCAGTGGGGAATCAGTTTCACATCACAACACATTATTGATTCCCCCCCCCCAAAACAGACATGTTATTCATTGTTGCCTGAGCCTGGTTTCCTATCTCTCTGTCCCTTACAGAGGTGGGGAGGGAGCCCAGGATTAAGGTCATGCCCTCGAGGTAAACACTGTAATGTGTCTTATTATTCCACCAAATCTGTCCATTTTACTGGTTAATGGTTATTTCTGCTGTTACTCTGTGCATCAGTTATTAGTTTGCAATTTTTGTTGTATATCAAGTAGTAACTGACTAACTTGTTGATTTTATTTTTTCATTTAATTATTTAGTCTGTAAAATGGCACATCACAAGTTCCCGGAGACTTGGGTGGATTCTTCAAATTACTTGTTTTGTCCAACCAACAATCCAAAACCCAAAGACATCCACTGATTTATTTATTTATTTTTTTAAGATGGATGAAAGCAGAGAAAATCTTATGATTATCAGCATTGTTGACAGTGTTCTGTTGGGTCGACTAATTAATCAAGTGACTAATTGATTCAACAGTATGTAAAGTGGTGAATTTGGGGAAGGCAGTTTAATATCATATTATATGAATTTCCTCAGTATGATACTGTCTCAGAACGACAGTCCAAGTTATTCATCTCCACAGATATGGTTTAGTAAACTTTCATGGGTTTAGAAATCTACTCTTATCAATTGTTTTTTTAAAACACACAACTGTCTGTAGTAAATTTGGTTTTGTTTGAACGTCTTCAACATTTGTTGAATGCACGTTAATGTCCTTGAAGGTCCCTCATCACTTTCTCCCACCCTGTTCATACTCCAGCTGAGGCCTGTAACTTTGCTGCAACCCTTTACTCTTTACACACACACACACACACACACACACACACACGCACATGCACACTTAGATACACACTAAACAGACGGCACTGAACACGTGGAGTTGACAGCTGGTAACTGCAGGGCCCAGCAGGTGCAGTGTGTGTGTATGTGTGTGTGTGGTTGGCCCCAGAGGGCCCCTGACTCATGGCCAGAGAGGCAGGCAGAGGTGTGTGTGTGTGTGTGTGTGTGTGTGTGTGTGTGTGTGTGTGTGTGTGTGTGTGTGTGTGTGTGTGTGTGTGTGTGTGTGTATTGTATGTATATATGTGGATGTAATGGGGGCCTGCCTGACTGAGTAGCCTGGAGTTGACTTCACTTCAGCTCCAGTGATTGATTGGAATAGGCCTGGACGTGAGGCGATGTATTGCCTTTGGTCACTACCTTTGACTACCTTCATTACATCAATACCCTTCTCTTTCTGCTTTTCTGTTTTGTTTTTGTTATTTGTGTGTTCTTGTGGCCCTTTACTGAACTTTGAAGACTTTATTATGATAATGTTTTCCTGTGCCAGGAACTTCATGAGAAGTATCTGCTTCATGAAATGAATCATTGTAATTTGACTTGAACATACTTCAGATGGGAAGTTTGGAGGATCGTGCACACTGAAACTCTTTATCCCTGTTTCTGTTTATTTCTCTCTCTCTCTCTTAATGTAACCAGCTTGTTCTTGGTCAGTATACCATTTGATGGAGTGTGCTTGCCATCCCGCCTGCCTCTGGCTATGGTGCCATCTTGAAAGGCGCCGCGGCACACACACCTGGCCTGCCGGCTGCCTCTTTGGTCTGCCTCACCTTTTGTCAGCACCATGTTAATGAAGGCCCTGTCAGTGTCCACCGCGCGCACACCGGGGCGCCTTTTAATGAGTTCGCTATTTGATCGCTATAGACACCCGGCATGAACGATGCTCGCTCTTTTTTTTCATATCCCTCATGGACGATGCTCCTTCGCTCTTGTATATGTATGTATGTTCACAGAAGTGTGTATGTGTGTGTGAGAGGCTAAAGGGGAGGGAGACAAAAAGGAAGGGGCTGGTCAGCTGATTAGGACTAGTTTATAATAAAAGGGGGAGGGTGGTTGTCTTTAAAAAAAAAAAAAAGGGAAAGAAAAGAAAATTATTATTTTTATTCCCCCCTCCCTCTGTACCCAAGTGAGTCGTGGCTCTCCCTTTTCAGGGGTAGATGAAAGCAGCTGGGCGCAGGGCTTCCAACAAAAAGTGCCAAGCGATCACAAACAAACCTTCAGATGAATCACATCAAAGGCGCTGCCCCAATTGTTAGCCCTCTCGTATCTGCGGAAAATTGGCTCATTAAGGGCAAAAAATGACATTGTTTACATTAGCCGGGGCCCTGATTAGTGCCAGCCATGTTTGTTGTGTTGCTCTGCTGTCCGCTTACCAACAGACCACTTCAGCCGCCCTGCACAATCGCTCCTTTGAAGGCTTTCTTTCTCTGGAAAAAAAGGAGATAGTGAGAGTGAGGACAACAACAACAAAAAGAAAGGAAAAAAACAGAGGGGAAAAATACATCCGTACACAGACACACACAAACACATACAACTGCTGTTCCAAACCCACACAAATGGACATGATAGCTAGTCTTTTCTCTCTCTGCCTCTCTACTCTTCTCTGCTCATTGGCTTTTCTCTCTTTAGGACTAATTAGGTTGCTTGTGGAAATAGAGGCGATAGGAGAGGACAGTTGGGCCAATGATGAGTCTGTTTGTGCTGTAATTGCGCTGATAAAGAGGGCGGTGTTGTTGGCGGCAAAGAAAAGAAAAGAAAAGAGCTTGACAATGAAAAGGCCTGGGGCTCTTCTTTGCGCCGACGGCCTCGTCTCGGTGAAAAGAACACCTTTTGTGGAGCGAGGGTTTTGTAAACTGAGATGATTTCTAATCTGTGGAAAGTGCCATGTGTTTTAGACAGGCGTGTGTGTGTGTGTTTGATCTCATAGATCTGAGGTGTAAGGGTCCTTCTACCTTCTCATCGCCCACTTGAACTCCTTTCTTTACTCTTTTCACCTCCTTTTTCTATTTTTTTTTAAACCATTTATAGAATCTGTCGAATCATTCAGCACTAGAAAACTCGATGAAGTGTAATAAAATGAGATAAGTTATAATAAATTCTGCAGGGATGCAGATCCACTGCAGCAGCAAAAAGAGTGCATAGATTCTCTTTATTACAATCATTTATATAGCATATACATGCATATTGTTTTGTTTATTTTTACCCAGCTTTGTTTTTAGTTGTATGTCTATTTCTATCTTCATGTAAAGAGTTCCTGAAACTGTGTGCAAGTATATTAACCACGGTCAAGGTGACCTGGTAATGTAGCTCACCTTTTAGAGTATGTACCATGTATCGTTTTGAATCCAGCCCAGAGCCTTTGCTACATGTCGTCCCTTTGCGTGCTTTGCTTGATTGTCTTTGTTGTTACTATCCAAAAATAAAGTAAACTGCACACATACTTTGCCAATAAGGCTGATACTGGTATATATGCAGGGATTATTTAATAAAGACCAGCCCTCATTTTCCCAAGAATTCCCTAGAAAAGAACATTTCTATCTTTTTGATTCTGTCTGAGACTTTTTTTTTTGGCAAACTTCCCTCAATGAAACATTTGATCTATTAAAATTCAAGAGGGGACATTTCATCTATCCCAGCTTGGTGAGAAAACGAGATAGTGCGTGACAAAAAGAGAAGCTAAAAAAAAAAAAAAAAAAAAAAAAAAAACTTGGGGAGTAAAACTTCACGTTATAGGTGAGCAGGTCAAGCTGCCTCGCTAACGACAGCCGCCGACCCCGAGCTCGCCCCGCGTTACCCTTCACCTTCCACTGTTCCCCAGGCCGCCTCACCTTTGCCCTGGGAGAGAAATGGAGTCTGAGATAGGAAGGGGGGGAGGGATTGAGAGAAGGACGGCGAACACCTCCCCCTCAACATAATGATAACCACTGAGATCTGGTCACCGTCCCCCACTGGCCCCTGGACACTCAGCCCCGCGGCCCCCAGGTCAGCTCAGCACATTATACCTCCTCTCTCCTCCTGAACTCTATGACTCCACATTTACATACCCACCACTTTTTTTGTCCTACATTCTCTCTTTTTTTCTGGTTTGCTTCACTTCCACGTTTTTTTCTTACAACACCTCATTTTCTTCTCTGCCTCTCCCTGAACTCCTCCCTTTCTCCTCTTTGTCTTTTGCATTTCATCTGTACAGTCCAGGTAGTGTGTATGCACGCCTGTGAGTGTGTGTGTGTGTGTGTGTGTGTGTGTGTGCGAGTAATAATTACCATTTAGAATACTAGCAGATCTCTGAGGGAGGAAACCTAAGTTTGCCAACAGCGAGGCATTGTGGGAGCTGTTTGGTTTGTGTTTAGGTGCCCTTGGTGTGCTGTGCTGAGGAATCAGAAATTTCCTTGACTTTTGACCGCCTTTGTCCCCAGGGGGGAAGCAGGGAGGGATAGAAGGGCACAGACTGACTTCCATTTGCTGTTTAAGGACCCATATGGAAAATATAAATTGGTAGCAGCAGGAAAGACTAAAACCATTGGCATTCCGGGCATCGCCCATTTGAATTCATGAGGTTGTGTTGTGTCTCTGCCCACTTCTCGATTGGAATATTTAACAATGTCTCACACGAGGAAAGATAGATAGAGATGTCGACGGAGCTCTTTGCTGTCATTGTTTTCTGTCTGAAATCTTATAAAAGTCTCTTTTTGGGGTTTTGTTCGACTTTTTGGTTTGACAGCACAGACGACTTGATTAAGGATCAACAGCATATTTTGTACATTTACAAAATTCTGCAGACTGGTGAAAAGCTTGTACATTCAAAATCTTTCTAATATTTATATTCACATTTATGATTTGGAGCTTATGCTCTTACCCAGAGAAATTGAGATGATGTGTAATATTTATGATCAAGGCAACACAATCAGATCAAGTGAGAATGAGACAGTCAGCAGCTGTTTTCATTTTAAGAATGTAGATGTCTGTAGACATGACGCCATTCTGTATTTCACAAGAAAAAACAAACAAACAAATGTTATAAAAAGCTGTGAAGCAGATGTATTTCTTCTTTTCGTATTCCACTAATCATATTGAGGCCTCTCAGAGTTATTTCACTCCTCTGTATAATGAGCTGCTAACTGTACTGCAGATACTTTCTATTTATTATGAGTAAATACACAAGTACATTTAAGACAAAGTGTTAGATTTTATATAAAAAAACAGCTTTTATATATATTTTATAAACTATATTATCTGATTGAATGTCAAATGGTCCTAGCATTTTAGCATAGCATGATGACTATTTTCATAATTAATTCATTTGTAATTCTTTTTTTGATTAATTAATTTAGTGTGCAACTGCTCGTTTTACCCACACAACGGTCTAAACTCACAAATATTTCATTTATAGAGCTGGAACTAACAAGCTTTTTGTTTTTTTTTTGATAAATGACTTACATAATTAATCTATTATCAAAATAGTTGAATTCATTTTCTGTCGATTGATTGACAGTTTAGCTTGCTAGGTGTATTTCCATGTTTAGTGCTGTCCCGTGTTGAAATAACCCCTAAGTATTCAATAAAAATGAAACACTACCTTGTGACACATGCATAATGTCTTAAGTCATGAATCAGTATTACTTTGACGACATAATAGACCTCCCGTCTTACATCACGTCTCGTCCTGCTTCCTGGATCCACACTTGACTAGCACAAGGCGGTGGCATAAAGGAGTGAAGCTTGCTAGATGGATGGGAAGGGTATACTGTGTACTGTGTTTATATATGTGTGTACTGCAGTATGCGGCTTTACAGGAGCAGGCCTAGTGGGGGACTACATTAGAAGGGGTTGTGTCCTGCTCATGGGACAAGGGACCAAGTGTGACCTTGTGGATAATAACTGCCATCAGGGGTCATAGCCAGCCGCAAAGGGAGAGAGACAGTGAGTGAGAGTGAGTTAAAAAGAGGGGATGAAGCTTCATCACTTCCCCATTCTCTCCATCTCACTCCGAGTGCCCTCCCGCTCATGTCACCGCTATCAGTTTAAATGGAGCATTATGCAAAATGGAGATGATTTTGGCTTCAGGGGGTGTGATAGGGAGAATTGCGGGTTAATGTAGGGGAGAAAAGAAAAGAAAGATGGGGATTTTGTTGGGTTGGAAGAGAGGGTTAGAGCAATAGTACGAGGTTGTAGGGTTTGGTGGGGGGTGGGGTCGGGGGTGTTGGAGGGAAAATGGGGTATAAGAGGGTTAATAAAAGTGACAAGTGAGTGTTTCATTCTATCTAAGCCACCCTCCTAGACAGGTAACACACTTAGAGGATTCGCTGAGTGAGGGAGTGAGGCTATTGGGGGAGATCGTCACTCCGGTGTCTGTCTCAATATAAGCCGCAGGCAACACAGGACCCCAGGGTCCGGCCTTCCCATATAACAGCCCACCTGAGAGCCGGCACAATAAAGGCCACTCAGCCAGATGCAATATATCACAAAGAGAATTTCCTGAAAAACTTGATTTAAGCCGGAAAGGAATTGAAAGTTATTTGCAAACAGCGATTTCCTAAAATCATATACCCCAGGTTGACTTAGGAGAGGCATTCATATAAGATTGACTGTTATCTACAAGCTAAATGGATTTGGTTTTACCTGACTCAAAAGAAAAAGTTATTGGAAAACTCACTTTACCGAGTCTCTTGTCTCTTCCTGTGGACTGCTGGGGTGAAGTGCAGCGCTGGATATATCCTTATAGATTTTCCAATTTCTTTGCTTACATTGTTTTGAAAGAGAATCAACTTTTAAAGATGCTGCCAAATCTCAGATTTTCAACAAGTTTATTGCTCTTGCCATGAGACAAAGATGTGATTATTTTAAAAACATTCTGGTTCAGTCTAATGAGAATTTTACCTTAGTCATGTATCCAGCAATATTGAATTTGCCAGCCGAAAGTTCTCCGTTTTTATTGACAATGTGTCTTTCTATATTATGTCAGATTAAAGGCTGAATGCCTTTTGCTTTTTGTGATGAGGGAGAGGGTTAATTTTCTTTCTGATGGCCTTTTTGTCAGTGGCAGTGTGTATTAATTAGCCTGTTGTACACACCGATGACATTCTTACATTTGGCAATGCACCTTTGATGAGCATTTAAATCTGTAGTAGATTCAATTGTTTATGAAAGTAGAAGAGCTTCTGTACAACACTAATAAGAGGTGGTCTGAGAAGGACAATTTGATGTACAACCTGATTAAAATCACAACTTCTTGGCTGGCAAAGAGTCACTTTTTATTATTAATAGATTATTTGGCCTTTAAATGTCTTATTCTGCCTGACCGACAGTCTAAAAATGTAAAGATATTCAATTAAGAGCGGTATAATGGACATTTCTGCTTAATAAATAGCTTAAACTGTGAAACAGTTATATATATACAGTTAACTTATATGATGAGGTTATTATAAAATTGTTATGGGAATATTTTTGTGTTGATTGACTAATGAATACATGAACTAATTGTTTTAGTTCTACACTTCTGGTCCAGCACACACATTCATGCATCTGTTGGATAAATCTAAGACATGGTCAGCCTGAAAACTCTGCAACTGCCATCACAGGTTGGAAGTGCAGTTTTGTAGAAAAATCATTTTAACTTCTGGCCAGAGCACTCACTCAGTTTGTGTGTGCGAGGTGTGAGAGATCCCCCTGGGGTGTGTTAAATAGTTTCTGTGTATCGCTATTACAGAGGTTAACAATTATTTTCTCCCTTGAAATGAGGGGCGCTGACCCTAATATGAGGCCACTTAACACCCATAATAAGATGATAATTGGCCAATGATGATGGTCTTGCCCCTCCCTCCGCCCCCAATACTGTCAGTTAATCGTAATAGATTACCTGTGTATTAGTTACATTTATCATTTCCAAAATTAAGCACATTTACACTTTGCGTGTGTGTGATTATCGGTGGGGGAGGGGCGACTGAGACATGAGATAATAATACTTCAAATCATTTCCTCCTTCTCCATCCTGATATTTTCTCTTTACGCTCGACGCCCCACTTCCTCACGTGCGCGCTTCACTGATGACTGTCGTAATTGTGTGTTCACGGGCTCGATTTCCCCTGAGGGGTTCCCCAAATTAAAAGAAGTCATCCCACTCTTCCCTCATCTCCCTTTCCTCCAGCACCCTGTTTTCTACACACACACACACATACACACAGGCACACACGCACACTTTTATCTCTCCCCCCTTGTTTCTCTCTCTCTTACAATCTAGCTCCGGGGATGCCATGCTTATTTGAATGGAACTTTCTTGTCTTTTTTTCTTCTTCTTTTTCAAGCTGCGTGTCACTAATGAATAAATAAAACACACACAAGCAGTGGATTGACTTTCATGCATGGGTGCACTGGCTTTGATGAGACTCCCCCCCTCCCCTCCAATCTTATAGACAAGCTGCTGAGGACAGTCACTCTCTGCTCTACTAGGCTACTGTTAACCATTTGTTCTGTATGCAGATGATGCATGATATATTTTGAATTGTACACGGCCTCTGCTGTGGTCAAGTAATTGTAAGGACAAAGGAATCCACATTTAAATTCAGTCTTGTAAAGGGCAATCACACTTCTATAAAATATTTAAAATAATTTATTGACTCTGTCACTGATTAACTGCGATTCAACCTGCTTGATTCAAACAAGCTGAAAGAAAAGCTTTGGCGTTTCAAACGTGGAGACAGGTGGAGCTCCTTTTGAGAAATCCTACAGCAAATTTATTACTGCAGCTGCAGCGTTTTGTTTAGAATAAACTGAGAGTCAGCATGGGCAGTGATAGCGACCAAAGAGCAACACCTGCAGAAACAAGAAGTCAAAACGCATGAAAATCACGTCATCTTTGAACCACAGTTTGCCTGTGAAGTGGTCACTTAGAAGTGCAAGCAACAAAAGAAGATAACTGTGAACAGATCTCTGCTTTATTTACACAGTTCTGTAAAAATCTTAATTGTGGTGGTATGTAGATTGAAAAAAGCTTTCAGGCAATGTATGCACAATGCGCAATGAAATTAAGTCTAATTTCAGAAAGGATCAAAGTGTAAACAGCACCATGTTTCTGATGTACACAGTACACTGTATTTACCGACCTTTACAGCCACAGTTTAAAAGGAAAATGAAGCCCTGACGTAAGGGTAGCCTCTGCTAGTACTTGTGCAGCTAAAGCCAGCAGTGTGTGCCCTCTCCTAACTGCCAAAGGCCTGGCATGCCGAGCAGGGCAGAGGGATCCTGGCACTAATTAGCTTGTAATGGCATCATAAATTATGGACAAATCAAGGCAGTGCATCGGACAGACGTTTTAATGAAAAGTTGTAATGGGTCACCCCCGGAGGCCTGAGGTCCTCTCACCTGCCAGGGTTATCCATCACACCACAGCTAGCAACAGGACTGGATCCACAGACTGGTTCAGAGGCAGTGTGGATGGTCTCAAGCAAGGAGTTTTATCCCGGAGTTTCAATGCTCTTCACCTCCAGTACCGGTTTGTTTCGTCATGTTTGAGATTCTCTACCTGGCAGAGCTGATATCAGATATTCCAATGAAGCATTTTTTCCCTATTCAGCTACATTACATCACCTTGCATCACATCTAAATAGATGCATATCCATTATATCCAGATTCACACATGCCCACTCACCACACATGCATCAATTTCTCACTTGCGATGCAGCACAGATGATGAGGCCCTTGATTTTTCCTAGACAGAGGTGCCTCTCTTTCACCTGGAAATCTTTAAGAAAATGGACATCAATCCCTGGAATGGATGGTCAAATAAAATTGTTGTGGGACTTATTGATGTTTCTTTTGTCCCTCCGTGAAAGACCCGATAGGGTTCTGGCCGCGGCTGCCAGATGAGCGTCTGAGAATCATTAGCGAAGCTGATTTGATTTACGTCCTGTGTAGATGGGGCCACCCAAATGATCTGCCTCGCCATGGCCGTCATCAATCACCGCCAACCAGAGGGCACAGCAAGCACGCATGGGAAAGAGAGCGGGGTGGCACACCAAAGCACCCACAGGGCTGTGTATGTGTGGGCACGTGTGCACATGCTTTATACAAATGTATATTCTGTAAATGTGTTTGTGTGTGTATGAATGTGTGCACAAGAATGAGTGTGTTCATGGGATGAAATTGTGTGTGTGTTTGAATATGCGTCTGTATTCGGGGTATATAGAGCGTACATGTAGGAGTTATTTTGTGTCTTGATGTTTAGTTTAATTTAACTACATTTTAAATTGTAAATATACTCCAAGTAACATTCATTTTGCTTCAGTGAATTCACAAATTCAAGCAATGCCTAGTTGGTTCACAGTCAGTTGCATTTGATGTTTCTTTATTGTTCAAGGCAGTGATTCACAACTGGTCTAACATCAGTGTCCTCATTTCTCTGTAGTCATTAAAGGTCCAGTGTGTAAAATGTAGGGGGTGTATTTACAGAATACGGCAGTAATGGAATATAATATGCATAACTATGTTTTAATTAGTGTATAATCACCTGAAAATAAGAATTGTTTCCTTCATGCTAGCAAGGAGAGGGTGAGATGAAGCAGCTGCAATTAGCATCACCACTTAATCTTACCCACTGGTCCTTGAAGTCATAGTTTACACAGGATAACCAACACTGAGTAAGTTTGATTTTACAGATTAGACAATAACTCTAGAAACGGTTGATTTTACGTAAAGTTTACTTCTTTTTCAAGTCAGACTGGCTCATGATAGGTCCATATTGGACCAAGAACAGAAACTTTCTTTTTCAAAACAAGTTAAATCAAGTTTAATATATTCTCTGTCAAACTTGTTCTTATGTTTGGTCTTTTATTCTTTGCACTGAATAAAAGTCCTTTGTCAGAAATGTATTACATTTGAAAATAAAGACTTTTGGTTGATAACCAAATAGACAACATACAATCAGTACAAAGACAATTCTACCTGGTATATAGATAGAATACACAAACGCTTTAAAGAGACTTTAATGATATCAAATGGCTGGGACCCAGCTCCATATACTTTAAATTCTGTCCAGTGAGTAAAATTATATTCTAACCTGACCATTTCTGACCCAAGGCAAGTGAGCTGGGGACATTCCCATGCTGTTCATGAAGTCGTGAAATCACAGTTAAATTTAGTGCAGCTGCACAGGATTAATCAAGACATTCTGGGCCCTGATCAAATCTTCCCCTGAAAGTACTTACCCTTTTCTTTTTTTCCACTTTCAGTGCCCCTTTTGCGTGTGTTTGTATGTGTATGAATATCAGTGTGTCTGTCTGACAAACTGAGTGAAGTGGGGGGCTAGTGAGAAATGGGTGCGTTTCCATTTGAGGGCTCATGATTGACGGCCAACTTTGGCTTCCCCCGGAGTATGTTGTTGCTGGCAAGAATCCATGGCGCCTTGTTCACTTACAGAGAGTTGGCACAGGTTCCACTCCACAGCGGCGCACAATTCACATGCCATCGCACTGTTGCATCAGCAATAATCTCTTAAAGCCAACAGAGACAGGGAAAAGGATCAGCGTTTCGTTAATCGAAATGCCTTTATCCGAACCTCCTCCCATCGTAACCACCTCCACGCTAAAACACCATGGCACTTGTATTATTGGAACATGCATGCTCAAATATCTCCCTGTGATATGCTAATGAAACACTAATCCTTTATAGTGTGGGTCTATTTGCACTTTTATAGCATTCAGAATCCAGTGATTCTATTGGATTCAGGTTAAAGAAATATCAAATTAGATATGCAGTATCAAATCCTGAATTTATGACTCAGATATAGGCCTATTTGTTTTGTTTTTGCTAATACGCCGGAGAAATAGCGATGATCCTGAAACATGCTGTAAAATACTCACCCACATAGAGCACACACATACTGTGGATTATATTAGCAACATGAATATCACACATTGAGGAGAGGAGGGTTGTGTGAGTGTGTGTGTGTTTGTGCAGGGGGGTGAAGGCCAAATTAGCCAGGTTGTATAAGCAATTATTGGGGCACACTATGTACCTAAGCACCCTAATAGGTATGTAGAGGAGGCATTATTCAATTAGAGTGGCAGTTTGCTGTAGCGAGGAGCAGAGCAGTGGTGACAGCGCTGGTGTCTTCTCCTTATGAAACAACCTATTTAAGCTAAATCAACTCCCACTTAAGAGCTGCGGTAATAAGCACGCGGCGACGCTCGCCGGCCCGCGGGGGCCCATCCGTCATGCTGTAATACGGAATCAGAATGAGTGATAACACCTAGTCCTGCTACAGCGCCTTAGCTGCTGCCGCAGGAATGGCTTTCAAACACACATACACACACCCATACACACACAAGATAACATACACACCTACACTCACACACACACACAGACATGAACACATTGCTAGCAGCAGCAATACTGCTGGATGGTTCTGCTCATTTCCCTCTCCCACCCACCTCCTTCTCCACCAACTTGCATATGCGGAAAGAAATTGTGTTTCTATGGATTTGCAAGTATGAGTCTCTTTTTTTTTGTTTAACTTTTATTCATTGTCCAAGTGTGAGAACTCTGTTCACTGTGTTGGTGTGATGAGCGTGTGGGTAAGTGTTCAGTGGTTGTACATAGTTCAAATAATTAACTATGTTCATAAATTTTATAGGGCCACAGTTATTTTCATCAAATTATGTAATATGTTGACCGATTTTTTCAATACTCCTCAAAATGTCAGAAACGTTGTTAACAAATGATCTGTCGTTAATTTTCTTGATTCGCTAATTGATTAGTTATTTGGCCCATAATATATCAAAAAATGGTAAAACTGATCAGTTTCCCAAAGCCCAAGGAGAAATCCTTGAATGTCTTTATCCACAACCCAAAGTCATTTAATTTAAATAATTAGAGAATTTGGACATTTCTTTAAAAAAAAAACAAAACAAAACAATCTATCAATTAACAAAATAGTGTCAAATTAATTTAATAGTTATTTTTTGGTAACCGTGTCCTGTTTTCACAATTAAATATGCGCTTACTTTTTACATTACACTGAGCCATATTGTAAAATTGGTATCAGAGTCGATTAAGGCATATAAGATAAAGGATCAGTGCGTAGGCTTTAGTACCATCTAGCCATTAAACTAACACTAACTGAACTATTGTGATTGCAAAATGTTTCAAAATCATCTTTTGTTTTGTCCATTCTGAGTCACTGTAGAAACATGGCATGTGGAAGAGGACCTCTCTGTAGATAATAAAGACTCATTCTAAGCCAACAAAAACAGAACAATTCTTAATTTCTGGGGATTATAGACTAGCGCTAGGCAGTATGTAACATTCTTTCTTCCTGTCACTAAACATTAGTCATGTGACAACTTACCTTACCTGACTGCAGTTTCGGTCTGAAGAGAAGTTAGTCACTTACATAGTGAGTACACTCTCTATCTATCTGGCAGATGAAGTTTGCAAGGAAGTAACTGTAAAGGAAAAAGCAGCCACAGTGAACTGGTTAGATACGGAGCTGCAAGGCGACAGACAGTTGCTGCAGTTTCAACATGTCATGAAGATAATAAACTTTTACCTTGCAGTTCCTGTCTGGAAAGCCACACTGATCTCAGTTCTTCATGGTGCACATGGAGCTGTTATTTCAACTGTAGGAAAATTCTGCATCAGTTCAGCCATTTTAAACACCTACATGGTTGGAAGTGATGTCCTGAGGATGTATGAATATGGCACGCTCTTAAAGCTTTTTAACCAATCACTGACATAGCTTTAGCATCCCTAAGTCTTTGATCCAGTAGATGCTTTGCTTTTAGATTTATTTATTTATTTTACATTTTTACCGTCTGCTCAGCACTGTCCTGTGTACAGATAAAACTTATCACAAAGAACCTAGGCAAAAAATACAAACAACCAGGAAAATATGTTGAGTATTTTTCCGATTTGAATTATGGATAGATGAATGAACAGATGAAAACAACAACAAACATCTACCGACTGATGAAAACAGAGGAGGGAAAAACACTCAATAAGCGGCATGCTTGAAATGTTTGAGCAGCCTGGTTTCATGGGCATCCTTCTTTCTTTTTTTATATCTTGTTTGTTTTTCTACCCCATTCATTCCCCACCTCTCTCTCTCCCTCTTCCTCCTATCCCGCTCGCTCTCCGTGGCTCATCAGTGTGGTTGTTCATCGGTAATGACTCCCACTGTGGCAGGGCCCCTTTAAGGTTGAGGTCCCCCCCCACCCCCCACCCCTCCATCTTTCCCCCTCCTTCAGTCCCATCCGCCATGCATTATTCATGGATTCACAATCAAATGAGGGAACTACGGTTGGTAGCAGGAGACATGGTGCATGGCTCTTCCTCTCCAAAAGTCCCCCGAGGTGCCCCAGTCTGGTACCCACCATCACCCACTCCCCCTAACCCCCGCTCCGGCCCAATCCGCCACCTCCCACTCACCCCGCTGACACAGTGACAGATTTTTTTTATTTTGATTAGGGTGGGGGTCCAGACACATTGACTCCATCCAACCCTTCCCTGGGGTCATTGGCAGTCACGCTGGTCAGCGGTGACCTCCATTGCCCTTTGGGGTACTCATCATTTCCTCTTCCTCTCCACAGGGATGCACTCAAAGTGTCTGGCACCTTTTTTGGAGGGTGGCTAAGGATGGGTGGGTTGTGCATGGGATAAGTTGTCCTTACTTTGAAAGCTTTTTTTTACAATAGCTAACACACTGGCTTGAAATCACTGTCAAGCTTGTAAAGATGTTATTTTGTCCAACGTGTCGTTGCCAAATCATAGAGCCCCCCCCCGTTGTTCCCTCTTTGAACTCTGTGTTCTTTAGCAACCAGTAAATGTTCATTTGCCAGGACATCATCATCTGGATGGCTCTTCTAACTTCAGTTCAACATAATACATTATTCATTGCTCTGAAGTGCATATTACTTTTCCCACACCTGCCAGTGCCCCTTTAACACCAGGAACATGGTGGAAAGAAGGCAGGACAAACTTAAATCTCCTGTAGTTTTTCTCTTAGATCAGCAGACCATCTGAGCAGCAAACAAGCAACCACGCACACATTGAATAGTAACTACAAAGATGTTGTCATTGCATGTGCTGCAGGATGATGATATGCAGGAAGGATCTTCTTGCTCAGACGAGCACAGGTACAGGACAGCATCCTAACTAGCTGTGTCACTCACAGTGGTGATGATGATGATGATGATACCTAGAAATGAACATGTGGCTGTTTGTGAGCAGTAAACATGAACTACAAAAGCACTTTGGAAGTAAATTTGTGCACATTAATGCACACATTAGCTTCATAATGTTTCTGAATGTTCCTTTGCTTTTAAAGAGATCCAGAGAGAGAGTGCAAGCAGGCAACCAAGAGGGAAAGTCAAAATGAGCGAGTGAAACCAAACTGAATTGAAACTTTATTTGTTACTTTTCATTGCAGTTTCCACACAGATGGGGAACAGGCTTGTTGCACAGATGATGCCTGCCTAGCTGCTGTAGCTTCAGGAGCTTCAGGTATGAGAGAGCCCCCCTCCCTCCACCACACACACAGATCTTTGCTAATTTGTAGACAGAGTTCAGTTGATAAGTGCTTTTTAAAGCTGAGCCTACACAAAGTTTACTTGAAATGATTTGTGTTTTTGAGATCAACCACAGTCTTTAAATGAGTGGTTCGTTCCCAGCATTCATTCTTGCTTCCAGTGCCTGTGGCACAGTGAGAAGTGTCAAGATTAGAGTACTGAAAAGAGACACAGAAAAGGAGAACATTCCTTCAATGTGGTGCCTGTACTAGAATAGTTGAATGAAGAGGAAGATTACAGATTAACATATTAAATGCCAAGATAGGCCCACCTGGTGTGTGACAGATCTTTCACAGCGCAGCCACTGGAAATGGAAATGTATCATAACTAGGTCTCTTGTGAGTAATTTTATTCTGATCACTCCTGGTTTACTCGTTTGCAGCTTCTTTTTATTACAGGCTTTTCATATGAAGGATTAAGTCCTGTAATCATGTTGGTAATTGAAATTGCAGGCTTTGATATTGTACATTGCTTCAAGCCATACAGTCTCACAGTCACCTGTCTATGAATCAGACTTCTTTCCTTTCCTTGCCTACCACACTGAATAACCCAAAACACTGCAGCCAGTCTCTCCTTTTCCTAGCCAGCCCATAAATATGCCATTATGGTACTCTTATTATCCTCATTATTGGGGTGGCTGGAGTGGCGCCTGCGTCTATCATGGCCCTCTAATGTGGGTCTAATGGTTCTGACCTGTACGGGACACAGGTGGTCCCCAGAACAGCCTTGATTGGGTCCATTTATTAAGCTGCTCTGGCGCCAGAGATGGTTCGGTTAGTCATTTGTGTGCGGGGCAGGTTCCATTCCCAAGGCTGTTGATGGACTAGAGCCCCCCCCCCCTCACTCCGCACCCTCGCCTCACCCCATAGCCTGAGCTTTGTTCTTTTCTAATGGCTCAATTAAATGGGTTAATTCAGAATGGGGACCCTCTTCAAATCTGTGATTATCACCTAGCCCCCTACCCTGCCACATCACCACCAGCAGCACACACACGCGTACACACTGCTATTGCTCCATAGCCCCCCCCCCAACTCCAAGCCCACACATTTATTATTCATCGCAATCAAATAAGTGAGGTGGTTGAAGAAAGTTGCTTTTCTCTCTCTCACTTTCTTTCTTACCTCTCTCTCATTCTCTCTACCTCCATCCCCTCCCTGCGCCTCTGCTCCTCCTCTCCACTCGTCACCTCTCCTCTCCCAGGGAAGAATTTCTTTTATTGCGACAAACACTCTGTGGAGCCCTCGGCTTTCGGCAGCCCTAGCCAGTCATTGATGCAGGCAGTCAGGGAAGTAGGCAGCCAAGCAGCCAGGCAGCCCTCCCCGTCAGGAAAATGAGCAATTCTCTCATTGTAATAATGCGCCTCTGTCATCTTCCCATTATCGGCATGATAAAAGATGAAATATTCAGGGAGGCTGGCCTCCTAACCTGATCTGGGCGCGATATTGGGCCTGTGGAAAATGAGTTTTATCAGCTTTAATATACTCCTTGGCAGACTGACCCTTGAAATTAAACATTATTACAGAGCGGATATTTAAAAAACCGGGGCCACAAATTACATCAAAATGAAAATATTAAGGAACATTACGAATATATCAAGTGGCGCTTCTCTCCCTCTCGTCTCACGCTCGCACACCAGCTCTCCTCATCCTGACACCCCCTTTCTCATCCAGCCTCACCCGCCCCACCATTTCAACCCCCTCAACCATCTTCAATGAGCGTGGTCGGGGATGCGGCAGGCAACGTTGTAAGTGTCACTGTTGTGGTGTGTGTGTGTGTCTGCAGTGGGCTGGCAGGGAAATAATAACAATGCTGCCTGTCCCACCAGCTTCATACGTCTGCATAAACTAATTAGACCTTGACGCTCTCATCACCTGCTTTATTGAGAATGGAGAGGAGAACACTGGCAGGAAGTGTGGGACTTGAGTAGCAAGAGTGTGTTCCTACACTTGTGTGTTTGTATATCTGGGAGGGAGCGTGCGATGGAATTAGTGTTTGATGTGTATTTGAGAGGGAGACCCAAAGTGTGTGAGCTTCATTGACAGTTGAGGTGGGACTTGAAATACTGCAAAAATGTACATCTGTGTGTGTGTGTACCTAGTGAGGGAGGTTCAGTTACAGATTTGTCAGGTAAATAAAAAATAATTCCAGGTATTTCAGCTGCATGTTTTTGTCAGGTAAAGGTTTCTCTGGTCCCCTAATGTGACAACTCGTTTACAGTATTGCTCATGGAAAATATTGGAAAATCCAGTAGGAAGTGAGTTTCTCTAATCACTTTAAAAGTAAAAATCCCCCAAATCTATCTGTCCCCCAAAATGGAGAGAAAGTGATGTTGGCTCTGTGAAGTGTGTGGTGATTTGTCACTTTGTGATGGGGGGATATGAGAAATGCAATAAAAGGCGGAGGAGAGATGTGATTTGAATAGATTTCAGAGGAAGTCGGTCCTTGGGGGAGTTGGATGAGTAAGCAGTGTCCCCGAGGACCGAATTAAAACTTTACTTTTGGTCACGGCGCCCCCTCCCCATAGTCCTCCTTCACTTATCGCCTGCATGGGCAAATGTGTGTATGCATAGGTTATATTGTGTTGGTGTGTTGGCGTATGGGCATGTATGTATCTGACTTTTCTGTTTGTGTCTGTGTGTGTGCAAATGTGTTTTCAGATGTGTGTGTTTCCACTTGTGTATGTGTGTCCCACGCAAATGGAGCGCCCTCCCCTGCCCCTCGCCCTGAGGTTATGGGGGGATACACACAGCTCCCTCTGCCAGGCTCAGATGAGTATTCACAGCAGCACGCCCCTCTCCCTTAACCCAGCACAGGGGAGCTTTGCATATTGAGACCGTGTATGTATCTTAGTGTGTGTGTGTGTGTGTGTGTGTGTTTGTTTGTGTGCGTGCCTGTCTCCCCTGCCCAGAAATGAACAGGGGGTCCAGTTGATTCCATGCACATGCATTGTTATTATTCCATTGGTGATTCAGCTGGCTTGGTTGGTGCCAAACTCACACAGCTGCGTGCATGCATGTACGGTGGCTTAACATGAACCGATGCATGCTACTAGCTTACATTTTGCTGTGTGTACACTGTGTAAGTGCTCAAAGCAGACACAGAGACGGCATTAAACACATACAGAGCATCAAATAAACTGCTGTGTCCAGTCCAACTTGCAATGGCCGATTGGTTGTTGTTAATGCTGTGCTGAAGGGGTGAGCAGCTCTCTGATTGGGCAAAGCACAGAAATAAAAGGGGCAAAAGGGAAAGTAGGGGAAACAAGGTAAAAAGGCAAATGCAGAATAGAGGGAATAGACACCACAGGGGTTGGTTGCAGAGAGGGGAGAAAACAGCAGAGGGAAAATGGCTTTCTCCATCCCTTCCACCCTCCCTCGTTCTCCTTCTCTCTCTCTCCCTCTCTCTATTTCTCTCTCACTTGATTCATTATGCTGATATACACAGTATTTGCTTCCTGAGTGAGCCCCCCTGCACTCCCGCCCTCCTGGAATGCTCACACTGGTGAATGTACACACTCACAGACACACACACACACACACACACACACACACACACACACACACACACACACACAGAAACACAGCAAGATGGTGGTGGTGCCATAAATATAGCAAACGACACAGCCTAGCAGCCGTGCAAGGTCAGCCGCGGCCCAGGATGACAGTGCCGTGGGCGCTGCACCGAGCTCTTGTTAGAAATGCACACAGATAGCTCATTAGGACGGGCCCCTGAGGCCCCCCAAACACACACATGCACACACAAACATATACAAACATTGATCCATTTACTATTTAATTGCAAAGTTACAGTGTACGCTCCACGAACCCCTCTTTGACAAGATTCAATCTGCTCCCCTCATCAGCTACTGCTTTATTCCATGTGCGAGGATGTCTGCCGGTTTTCAGTGTGTGTTTATAACGTGTACCTGCAAGAGTGTACATGAAAAGTGTGTATTTAATTTGAATATCTTCAAGGTAAGCGTTACACTCATGCATTTACACATTACATGTAAAGTATATGTTGCAGTTCGCAGTATGTGATGTCCCATCCCCCAGTACTGGAGCTACTCTATATTAAAAGCAGTGTGCACTGCAAACTTGGCTTCACGTTGAAGGAATAGTACGTCTCTGAATGCAAAAACTGTCATGTTTACATAAGTGCAGGGCAGCTTTGGAAAATATCACAATGATACACACAGACAATAGAGATATTTTTGTGTTTTCTCTTACCTCTGTGAAAAAAGACATCTTGTTAGAGGGTGAAGGGGAGCTGCTGAAAGAGGGAAAAAGAGTAGGAGGAAACCATTTCCATGTTCCCATTCCTACTGGAACAACTGGGGTAAAATGTACATGACCAGTATAACTCTGCATGAACTTTATAATTGTACGGTAAAAGTTTGAGTGTGTGCCGTGCAATGAACTGCAAGCATGTACAGTAGATTACTGCGCGTCTGTGTGAGTGTATGAGTGCGTTGGGTGAAGGAGGGAGACAGTAGGAGTGCATGTATAGGAGAGTGTGTGTGTGTGTGTTTGTGTGTGTGCTTGAATGTAGTAGAGGTACTTGGCTCATGCTCTGGACACGCCTGAGAGGCTCTGTGAGTGTTGCCCTCCTCCCTCCTCCACGCCAGCCTCAGACACATGCTGGGACACACACAACTAGTTTTTCACTCTCCTTTATCCTTTTTTTTCTGCCCTATCTCTTTCTTTGGCCTCTCATGACTTTTTATCATTTTAACTGACTCAACTACAGTGCTATTGTAGTTGCGTATTGCTGTCTATCTATTATATGTTGAGTAATAACTGTCTATTGTGATTTCGCTCACTCTGTCACCTGAAACAACCTCAGTCACACGCCAACAGTGCGCACACTGGCACACCATTCACTGTGCTTTCTCTCAGTGTCTTCTACCCCTCCACCCCAATATATGAAATAGATAAATGCATTGGATACTGATTGTCCCCTATGCCAACCTCCACCTCCATACACCCCTTCCGTGGCCCCCTCCCCTACCCCCTCTCTACCTCCTGCCCGGCCGGGGGTGGTGTCAGTCTGGCAGGCCTTGGGGCCCGTCAGGCGACCAGTGGGCTGTGACGGGCAGCAGCTCCGCGTCCCTCTCCCTGCAGTCTGGCGCCCGCTGGGGTCTCGTCCGGGAGCTCAGCCTGCCAAAGTGACCTCACTCCAACTGAGAGGAAAAAAAAAAAAAACTCATACAGGCCGCGGCTCATGCCATTTTCACTCTGAAAACTGGACAACACTGCAAACAAGTGAACCTGCTCTGTTTACTTCATGATATAAATTTATATTGACAATAATAAGTGCTGTCACATGCTGTCTCAGCTTCTTAGATTATTTATTTATTTTTATACATATTGCTGTTGATTCAGTCTTTACTGATATGCCATCACTGATTTTAGTCCAAAAAAATCATATAGGTGTTTGTGCTTTTACAAAACAATCATGTTAAACTTTGTTAAAACTTTTTGATCATTGTCACAGTTTATCCAAAAAACACCATATAACCAATTCTATATTCCTCTGAAAAGATAGCGAGTAATCTGAAGTTCATTACTCGAAGAGAAATGCATTGTCATTTTGTCTTATAAAAGATCATTATTCTGTGCCGTCTGCTGTCTTGTAAGAACATTTGTGAAGCGTCATATTGGGATTTAAAATATTTTTTCCTTACATGAAGTGAATTCTTCTGCCAATGTTCTAGAAACAAGTGTCAACGTCTTGAAATTAGTCATGATAATGATGTTAAATTTTGAAATAGAAACAAATGAAATTACCTCATCTACTGACACATTTTGTCATGCATTTACAGAAAATTGTATTTTGATCCATCAGTGCTCTAATGAATGGGTGTCAGGGATATTTTAGAAGTAATCTAGTCTTATGTTTGAAATGCCACTCACTCATTTTCAATCATCATCTGATGGAGACACTTCTGAATTCATCTTAATTTTGAGGACTTTCGAGGCAAGATTTAGCTGCTCTTGCAGCAGATGAGGGGAGTAATTATAAGTGTGCCAGAAAAGATCCAGGTGCATTACACAAACAATTTCCCTGCCACCATCTCTGGTGGCAAAAACACAACATCGCAGTCTCTCCTGTGACCGAGCGTTGAGCTGTGCCTGCTGAGGCGAACCTCCCCCCTGCATCCCTGAGAGGGTGATGCAGCGAGGTGACACCGTTAGGGAGGAGAGCTCTGGGTATGTGTGTGTGTGTGTGTGTGTGTGTGTGTGTTTGTTTATCTGCATTAAATATAATTGTGTGTGTGTGTCTGCTGCAGCAAGTGTGTGTTTTTCGCTCTTCCTTTCTGTGGGAGTTCTGGTGACTTCACATCCAGTTCAAGTACTCTTTCCGGTGTGTGTTCTACAATAGAGCATGTGTGCATTTTGGAGTCCCACTGTACAGTATGTGTGCATCCCAAAGTGTGTTTGTGTGTGTGTGTGTGTGTGTGTGTGTGTGTGTGTGTGTTTGCAGTGTAATGTACTGTGCTTTACTTCCAACCCCTACCTCCCCCTCCCCTCCCTGTGCCCCGCCCTACCTCAGCCCCATGGAGATGCATCGGGGTCAGGGAATATGGGGAGAGGAACACAGGGAGGCCGCACTCCACAACTTGAAAGGAATTCTAATGAACCAGCACAGTCGCACTGACTATTCCCACGACAACAGGCCCCAAACAAATAGCTGCATTTGAAGTCCCTTCGTTTTATGACTTTGAAAATACTGCATGTGTGTGTGCGTGTGTATGGTTGTTTTTGTTTTTGGGGTACAGTATGTATCTGGTGTGTGTGTCTGTGCGTGTGTGTGTGCACAAGTGTCTACCTCTAGATTTTTTTTCTAAGAAATTGGCCTGGGAACAGATTTACTTTAATGTCTACACAAGAGGATGTAATTATTGTCTGCTATGACCAGAGATAGTTTTTTTTTATTTGTAATTACCAGACTCATATTGGTGTGCTTCCTCACCCAATAAACACTGTGCAATGCTGTGATGATAAGTCTGCTACACATGTATGGGAGGATAATTAGAGGATAATTTCTACTTTAAATTTAACATCAAGAAACTTTAACCCCAGAGGCAGGTAATCATCGAAACATTTAGCTTTCTCGATGCCGATAGCAGTCATGTTATTTTTTTCTTGGTACTACTCCCATAATTTTTAGATCCTATCACTTACAGGTATATTCATAGTACAGATTAAATATTATTCATTTGCACTCATAATACAAAATGTCATGTTTTTTCTGCTGGATTTAAACACCTTAAAAAGGATCTAAAAACATTAATAAGTTTGGTTTTATGGAGTGAAACCAGGTTTCAATCCTGTGTTTTGAATTTTAGTGGTGTGGTGAACATTTTGTTAACACTGGATCTTAGATTAGGACTTTGAATCATGTTGCTTTCAGCTATAAAACCATCCTGCGTGAGGGAGAATTTAAATAATTCTCAATCATTTAGTAGAAGAAGGGGATTTCCTCATATTTTTTTATTAGCTGAGCATCACCTTAGAAAAAGAAAAGCACTTTTATGTCATTCTTACTTTAGTCTCAGGCTAACACACTGATGTCACATGACATGCAGTACTTCAATGCAGAAAACAAGCCTTTCACACACTGTGCACCTGTTATCATGCAGGATACACACTCCTGATCTACCCTTCCTTAATTCACACAAGGAACACTTTAAAAGAAAATAAAATAAAAATCAAGAAACAAATGAGTGGGGGGGGTGGCCAGTTAGGTGTCTGCATACATATTAATATCAGCACCCCCTTCAGTGTCCCTCCCACTCCCCACCCTTTTCCAACCCCCTCTGTGCATGTGTGTGTTTTTCTTTGACAACCTCAGGATGCATGTACAACGGCTCCTATGAACCGAGATGTCTTTTATTTCTCAGTCCAGTGCTTTTGCATCAACTGAGCGTGGCGTGCAGCGCGTGGCTGCCCGGTTTGGTTGGCTGCCTGCTTCGGCTGGCGGGGCTGGCTTGTCTGTCTGCGCCTCGTGTTGTTTCGCCTGCTCTGCGCAGACGGCGCGGGTGAGAATGTCACTCCACAAAAGCAGCATGAGTTGAGCTGTGTAAACAGTAAATAATAAACAAGTGCTCTAATACATTATTGAGAGAATCACTTTAGGCAACTGGGACAGCATGAAACGCATAACCCCCCTTGAAACCCCCTCCCCCCTCTCCTTCTCTTTTCAAACTTGTGCTGTTTATGTTTTGAATTGGTGATACTGCAGATCAGCTACAGCACTGTAGCGCTTGTATAATTGTACGTTTTTTTTCTTATGTTGCATTAAAATAACGTAAGTGTTGTTATATTCTGTTTTTTTGAGATGGTGATTCTGCTGATATGATAAATTTGGTGCACGGCTTTCAAAGCTACGAGTCATGGGTATTTTCATTATTGATTAGTCTGCAGATTATTAAATTAGTGTTTAGTTTATTAAATGTTGGAATGTTGTGTAAAATTGCCCATCACAATTTCATAGAGCCCAAGCTGAAGTTTTGTACGACCAACAGAAACTCAACAATATTCAGTTCTGGTGTTCATAAAACAGAAAAAAGAGGCAAGTCTTTTTATTTTGGAAGTTGGAACTGGCACATTCTTGACAGTTTCGATTATAAATCACTTAAATTGCTTATCAAAATTATTGTCTGCTAATTTTCAGATGTTAAACTGATCGCCTAATCATTTCAGCAGTGGTGGTTTGGCACCTATATAACATTAAAATATCTGTAATTTGACTGTAATTTGATAAATTTGCAACTTATCATTTCCTCCGTCTATACCAGCAGCTCTAAAATCCGTAAACGTTACCCCATCTCGATCGTGAACTAACCGCAAACCCGTTTAAAAATGCATGTGTAATTTTTCCCCCTTAACCAGTAGCATGTTTGCTGATATTGTGTGAACATAAAAAAAAGCAGCTGAATCTACCTGCTTTAGAGCGTGTAGTAAATGGAATATCCTCCTCCAGTGGCTTATTGAGCAGAATAATTACATTGCACATATTGAATTCCACTAATGCTCCAAAGGTAGGTCTTATTTAATACCACAACTCCCCGAGGGTGCAGAGCATGATTTGAAGCACACATCTCTTCACTGTACCTAATGCTCCAGATAGATTTGTACATAAAAAAAATATGTTCAGCGGTTTCAATAGTAAACTTGGCAGAATTGGTCTGAAAGGTACCTGGAAATTGAGACATTATTTCTGTGAATATCTCTGCGATGGTTTAAACCACAGTGATTATTTTGCCTTCAGCATGCCATATATTTATATGACTCTTCTGCTGTTCATTTCCCACACATAAACCATTCATGCTTTTGAGGAAAATGATTAAGCTGTGTATAAATCTGTAAGAATTCTAGCTGATGATGTGCATTTATGTAAACAGATGCCACAGTTAATGATTATGTGTAACATAAGTCTTAGGGTTATGGCTTCTACAAAACCTTGAATGAAATTAGAAGAGATTAGGGGTGGGGATGTCTAATTTTCATGAAGGAACAATCACCATGTTTAGCTCCAGGGCTTGTAAATCCTATCTATGTGTTGGGAGGGTAATACTGACAACAGCCTGAAGATGGCAGCCAAAACCTAGTAAGCTGCCATGTGAATTTACAGGCCCATTTTCCTAATATTACTTCATAGGTCAAATGTATTTTCTGTGTAGAATCATGTTTTACCTGCATGTGTTCATTTCACTTAAAATACAGTAGTCAAAGCAGCAATAAGACAAATTTAAGCTTTGTTACCTTTTTAAGTGAGATGCATTTCAATATTCTGCAATAAAAGAGAGGTTAAGCTTGATGGATGACACTCAGAACACACAGTATAGTAGTTGTTACAATGAAAGCAAAGAGAGAAAATTTGTATGATTGGGCAGAAAATAAATTGAGGATGTCTGCTGTTTTATCAACACTTTCAGGACTGAAAATGTAAAACTTGTGAGAGAGAAGCAACTAAAAATGTGAAAATTACTCGAGGTCTGTGTGCATTAAACGAAATGGCAAAATAGCTATGCTAATTTCTAATTAAATAAAGTGTGAATTTGTTTTCAATTAAAAAGAAGGAATGAATGGTAGTGATGGAAGTAATTTGCTCCCAGATGGATTTTACCCACTGTTACAGTCTCACTTTTCTAAGTTGAGTGTTGGCAAAGAACACATCAGCAAACCCTTTTTTTTTAAGCCACAGTCTGTATGATGAACCTTCCAGCAGACAGTTCTCTACATCAGCATCCTGCTTTCACCGGCTGCTCATCCCTCCATTCTCAGCTGAGACAATGGAGGGGAGGAGAGGAAACAATGGGAGATTTGGGTGGACGAGTGAGGAGAGGGGAGATAGAGGGGGTTAGGGGAGGAAAAGGGCCTGTATAGGACACACATGCACACACAGAGGACAGTGCACGCACGCACACACACACACACACACACACACACACACACACACACACACACACACACACACACACACACTCAGGCCAACTCAGACAGAAGGAGGGTGGTGAGGTGGCGAAGGTCATATAGGTTAGCGATCAGGCTCTTTATCTGCATGTGTGTGTCTTTTGGTGTGAGCTTGCCGGATTGGTTGGACCTTGGATCACACACACACACACACACACACTCACACACAAACTCTACACCATGGGCAGTCTGGGTCATGCCTGTCCCTTCACAGTCCACTGCGCCATTATTGACGGCTTGAACTGATACCCAAACAATGAGGGTGTGCACGGTCATGTGTTGCGTGCTCTTGTGTTCATGTATATGTCTCTGCATGTATGCGCACATGCTTTTGTATGTGTGCTTGTGTGAGGGGGGGTGAGGGGGGATTGGACGGTACTCTTACAGATGTCAGGGAGATCCAGACTCCTCTCTTTATTTCTTTTTTTTTTTCCTCCACACACACACACACACACACGCGCACACACACACACACACACACAGCCTCTGTTGACACACCAACTGCTGGTATTTTGCACACATGCACACGCAGGCACAATAGGAGCCGGGTGGGGAGCCGAGGAATGGGGCCCCTGCGGGAGGGGCCTCCTCCTGGTCCAAATCAATAAATGAGAAGCCATGCAAGTATAACAGAATCATTACTCTCACAGGGCTTAGGAAGGTACAATACACAGTATGGTTTGTGTGTGTGTGTGTGAGAGAGAGAGAAAGTGTGTGTGTGTGTGCTCTGACACCTGTTGTCTCCATCCTGCTGGTGTCATTTTTTAAGTGGACTTTCTTTGAGATCATTAGTGTTAAGAGGAGAGGATTGTCAGCGTGCATATTCATCGTTGCTTCTGTAGCATCTTCACTCGCGATTCCTCACAGAGCTGAATACAACAATGCAACCGCACACTTCTAAGTACCCAGTGTCAAACATGTGCAGTACAGTAGGTTCTGTGCGAGGAACAACAAGATATCGCTGCCTGAACCTGTGTCTAACAAGACTTTGTATTTTTCTCACTAATCATGATTACTGCCACAATCTTCCCCTCCAGCCCACCTCTTTCTACCCCCTCACACATCAATGACAACCTCCTTTCATCTGCCGGCGTGCAGCCCCACATCCACGATGTATTTACAAGGCCTGAAATGAACAGAGCAATTATTATCAGTCATGTTAATTCTGCAGATAATGATCAAAAGCCGAGTCCTGCTCTTCTTTCTTTCTCCCCTCTCCCTCTCTGCCTGCTCTGGGGAGCTAACAGCGGTGACAAACCTCCCCTTTTATTATTTCATGGCCTGTTTAAAGATTTAGTGAGGCCCACAAACCACTACTTTTAATGACCAATTAACAGGAGCAAAGCTCTCTTCGGAGCACCGCGGCCTCGTTCAGGATTTGCTAGAGTAAACAGTGGTGCGGCATCGGTTGTGGTGGTATTGGTGGTGGTGGTGGTGGTAGAGGGGGCGTATGTCTCGTTACCGGCTCACCGTTCAAACTCACACACATACAAACAGCCATGCATGTACACACACACACACACAAACACACACACACACAAACCCTCTGCTCCGCTGCTTATTAAAACCTGGAGGAGCAGCAGTGCTTACCAAAACCTTGAGAGAGAGAGTCAGTCAGCAAGAGTCAGAGTGAAGAGTCCCGCTCCCACTGGGTATGTTTTTTTTTTTTTGCTTTTCGTTTTTTTTTTTTTTTTTTTTTAAGGGTTGAAATCTAAAATGATAAAGCTTGCTGCAAAGTCAGCCCAGCAAAATCTGATACGAGAGCCAGCGAAATGGTGTTGAAGAGAGAGTAAATGAGTAGAGCCTGGATCATTAGCATTGCTCAATAATGTAGCTGGGGGGTAGGACAGCACCACTCAAGGCCACAGGCTTTCTGAGCGGCTAATTTGGACCCGTCTTGTTTGTGGGTATAGCAAGCCGGCCCCTCAAGATGACTGTCAAGCTGAGGCTCGCTCCCCAAACTAAACAAACACAAATGAATACATACTCCTTGATGAAATCCACAACATGCATGAGTGATCAAGCATATAGCAAAACACATCCATACATGGTTCACCACTCTAACTTCTCAGCAGTTGGGGTTTGAAGTACGAATGTTGCTACTTGTGATGACACTACTTTCCCTTTTGCTCAGGAATTACTTTTTACGATCTATTTTAGATTTATAAGAAGCAGATGTGAATAGATGATCGTCAGACAAAAGAAGAAAATTGAATGTCAGCTTGGGCTTCAGGAAATGGGCATATTTCTTTTATTATTTTCTGACATTTAATGAACCAATTGTTTATAAACAAAGAAAATAATTAGCATATTAATCAGTACTAAAACTAGTTGTTAGTTACCTGAGGTAAAAAAAAAGTCTAAATATAATCTTGTACCTTTTCAAGTAATCAGACAATGTATTCTTTTATATTTGATTTCTTGTATATCTTTATCATTGTTTTATTACATTGGATCTTTTTAATGATGTCTTCATGAAGCACTACTATTCTAATTTTGCACCTTAGATGCTATATCAAAGTTTTGTTTTTGTTTTTTTAAATGAACTCAATACAGAGACTGAGTATTAGACTGAAGCACCTTCATTTTACATTTGACTGCTCCTCTGTTTGCTTTGTTCAAACTAAGTTATGGACCTAATAATACTTTGCATCATAGTCTCTATATCCCCTTACCTTTTCCCAATTACAAACCAATGTTGTATTGTGTGTTTATGCAAACCAGTATTTACATTCACTTCACAGTCTCTCCATCAGCACATTGTAGTGTACAGAACACACATGGGGAGAGTGCACTGTCTAGCTGAAGAGGTGTAGGGGAGGATCAGACAACCTGGTTAATAAGACAGTATGTTGATTGTATTTGTTTTCCATTTGTCTCTCATCGTTTGCATTGAAGACGCTCAGCGGTAATTAAGCCACTAAGTGAAAGTGAAACAGGCGAGTCATGGGGCGAGTGCCACAGCAGCATTATGAGAACAACAGACGCAGAATGACAAGTGCTTGGTAGAACAATGCATGGAAATGGAAATCCCCCCCATCAGGAATATCCTATTGTAACAGAAAGACAAAACTAGAATAGACAAAAAGAAAGGAAGAATATAATACCACAATGTCGGATTGCTGCCAAAGTGTTTAGCATAACATAATGAAAGCATGACATTTGTTTGTGCATATGTGTATGAATATTATAGACAAATCTAAACCTGTGTGGGAGGTTTGTAGGTGAAAGAGATACAAGGAAGAGAAAAAGACAGAAAGAGCTAGATGTAAAATACCTATAGTTATGTTCATACTATGACATAGAAGACTGGCTGATGGTGTGTCATATCATTGAAAGACTCAACACTTTTGTCTCCTGTGCATCTAATTACAGCTGCAACTAGCAATTATTTTCATTATTGATCGACACTTGAGAAGCTGTTTTCCCTTAATAAATGACGTCTTATGTTTTTTGTAATGAATCTACACAAGTCACATAATGGTTTCAGTAGTAATGCGTGTTGAAACCTACCACATACAATCCCATGAAAAACGTTGTAGAAAAAATAATGAACATGTTTTCTATCTGCAGCCCTGTTTCTCTCTCTCTCCCTCCCTCAACTCACCTCTCTCTGGAGGTGCAAGAGAAGGACGAAGACCCTCTTTTGGCCTCTCTTGAATTCTCCTCTTTGGTCTACCTTCCTTCCCCTTCGCTCCCTCTTACCCAATGAACCCCAGCAACAAATCAATGGCCAGGGATAAACACAAATCCCCCGTAGAGGTGACTTATAGAAAACAATTTGAACCTGCGCTGCTCGCTTAGTTGGTCTTGCCCAGCCTTTTTACTGTATGGTTCTAACCTCAAACCTCCTCTGTTTGGCAGTCAATTGAAATTAGATTCCCAGGTAGATGGGGCAGGGGGGAGTTGGAGGGACTGGGGTGGAGTGTCAGGAGTGGCGTTCCTACGCTGGAGGAATACATGGTTGTGTAAACACAGCCGACAAATGTTAACATTAACCAATGCTGCAGCCTTTGAAAAGAAACAGAGGTGTTGTAAGGGAACATTGATAAGGAGATCACCGCACTTTTGGAGTCACCAATAGGCAATATTTTATTATCAAAGATTGACAGATTGAAGATACTGATTCACTGCAAAATGTTCTGATAAATTACTGGATAATTAATGAACATGTGGAGGGAGCGTGTGTACTGTCGAGGGAGTTCAATGTCATTATTGATTTTTATTCTGTTTAATTCATCCTCTGTTTGAAATGAGCAAAAGAACTCTTCAATATATAAAAACCCGCCACACGGTATTATTTTAGCTCAAACACATAGCGACCTTATAGAACCTAATGACCTGCAAAATCAAATATGACATGCAGGATCTAATGAGAGCAAATCTGAAGAAGACACAGAGATGAGGCCTCTGCTTACTCAGGGGGAGACCTGGGCCCAGGGCTCGCACTGGGGAACTCTGGGAGGCGGCGGGGGAGTTAGAGGAGCTCGGGTGATGAGGCTGTAAGGGAGGAGGAGATGGTTGGTAAGACCAGGGCCTTGTGCTGAGTGGGCCCTCAGAGGGCTTCATCCTGTATTTGCAGATCTAGTGAGATGGGGGTGCTTTTGCATTACCTCCTTCTTTATTCTCCTCAGCCGCCCCCCTCCACACTCTCTCTCCCAGTCTCTGTTTCTGTCTCTCTCCCTCTCTGGTCATGCTAATTGCTCCCAAGGTCAGAGCGTCGGCTGTGCTCCCCTAAACACCCCCCCTCCCTCCCTCCGCACCAGCCCTCGCTTTGAATGGCATGTTTTGATCAGGCCTAATTTGATTGGTCGACGCTGTCTGGAGTGGATAGGGACAGCGCTTTACAGCCCGCTGCTTTTGATGTGTGTGGATGTGTGCATGTGTGTGCGTGTCAGGGTGATGCATGTCAGGTTATGAAGTGTCTGTGGATGAGTGCATGAGAGTGTTACACGTCAGCAGGGAAGTGTTTTTTGAGGGGTGTCAGAGTGTGTAAAAGGGAGTGTGTGTAAATGGTGGTTTATGTCACGGGCAAGGGTGATTTTTGTGTACTTCAGTGTCAAGGAGAGTTTAATGTGTTTTGATACAGCATATGGCAAGTGTGTTGGGAAATGTGGTCTGACATGGCTTGAAATGCTGCTGGTCAAATAGTAATCCTCATACTGCCAATATTTGACAAAACTCAACAAACAAATGTGCAGTGTGTGGGATGAGAATGGTACCATAAAGTTGGTTTTATTGCAGGAAATGGATTCAAAATGTGTAGTTCTCTCAACATGGCTCGTGGGTGAATGATTCACTCTTCCTCCTCCAAAGCTGATTAATTCAATCTATTCTTTATTAATAGACTTTTGAAATTCTAAATGAATTGTTTTGCGTTAAGGTTAACAAGATTATTTTCAGTTTGAATAAGTCACTTGTACTGATTATTGTCTGATCATCCTCTCCTCCTCCACAGTTCACGTTGTTTTGGTTTATATAATCCTAATTAGATTGTTTGACTGATTTTATTGTTATTTTTTTAATCAAACATCGATGGTGTAATTGTCTCAGATGTTTGTGATTTGACTCACATTTGATTGTATGGTGCCTGTGGCTCTAGTGTTGTTTCATATTACAAGTTTTGTGTTTGACGACGGTCTGAAACTAAAATGTCTCATTCCAAATAGACTTGGTGCTGGAAATGCACACAGATTCCAACTTTTTTTTTTGCAAAATTAAATCTATAAAATATCAATTTTTTATATTTGAGAAGCTAAAACAATCACATATTGTGGCCTAAAAAAAAAAAAAATCTGATTAAGGTTACAATAGTAAATAAATAAATGTCTCTGTCTATTGACAAATGGACTGATTATATCAGCACTGAAATGTTGAGTGGAAACCGCACAGATCTTAAACTTCACAGTAACACACAAACAAATGGTTTGGTTCAAATTATGAACATTTGAAAATGTCACTATAAACCACTTTGACATTGCCTGGCACTGCCTGAAACGAGAAACATATTTGAACTTTGCAAACATCTTGCAAGTAAAACAAATGGAAAGATTTTGGCTTCAACTTATTTTACCCCTGTTCAAGTCCTGCCAAGAACATATATATGAACAGGACTAAAGTATCACCCTCTGTGGAGTTCAGAAACAGCAACATCCCCTCTGTGGGTCTCCCTATCTCAACTACAGTCAGATCCCCAGTGAGTGCTAGTGCGAGAGGTACAGTAGGAAGTCCTAGGCAGGCAAACAGGCCATGTGTGTCTGCTGTCTGACAGCAGCGCTGATCCGGCCCCTATGAGTGAGATTGATAGGGCCTGTGATCAGGGACGCCGCGCTCCCTCCATCGCCGGCGAGATGGATCACATCACACTGCCGTCTCCTCCGCTTCCAGGATAAATGAACTGAGGGGGAATCTATCACTCCCCAAGAAGAAGAGGGAGAGAGAGATAGAGGGAGGGACAGAATACCTTACAGAGATACTGATGAGGATACAGAAGTAGGAAAGGGAAGGAAAAAGGTAAAAAGTAAGAAAGGCAACCTGAAAAAAAGACAGGGGGGGACTGATAAAGAAGAAGTGAATCAGACAGAACAGACTAGTCAGAGGGAAAGACAAAAGGAGGCATGATGGGGACAGCTGCGGAGGCCTGCTGCTAGGTCAGCCCCCCTCCCTTGCCCCTGTCCCCCTCACAGGTTAGGTGTTAGGGTGTGGGCTTTTTTGTGTTCGGCTGTCAGCCAGCTATTTGTCACAGTGAGCGATCTGATGCTCCACTGAATCAATCACGCAGAAGCGCTGTGGGTTGTGTGTACTGTATACATGTGTCCGTGTGTCTGAACATGAAATGGTGTTTGTGCGTATACATACATGAATATATGTGCATGGAGGTGCAAAGCCGAGAAAAGAAGCGCGTCCGTCTCAATAGGAGGCCATGCTGAACACGCACTTCATTTTCCTCACACCAGGCAAGGGACTGTGTTTTGGTTGGGACAGGTCTCATCTCTCCAAACTCTTTAAATCGCACTTTCCAACGGTCATGATCATTACTCGGCCCCTAGACTCCCTCTCCTCCTGCTCATTTGGCCCAGCATAAATTAGACTTTGTCATGGCTGATTGGGAATAGGCACCTTATTGCATTAGGCCATGGCTTATTAAGCAAATGCTCTTAAGACAAGCCTTGCTTAACTGGGTGACAGCTTCTCAATTAGGTCGTCTGTGAAATATGCCCAAGATAATTGCCCCCAAACACAAGCTCATGAATTAGATTAGAACTTCTTCCCTTTGACTTGTATGTTCACAGGTGTCATGGAGCTCAAAGTGATTGTGTGTGCCTACGATTGCTGAGGCATTTGTAGTTATTTAGACCCTCCCTATGATGTTATTTGTGTGTGTGTCTGAAGATTCTCTTCTCTGAGTACGTGCATGTGCTTTCGCCGGATACAGAGCTCATGAGACCCCCCCCCTTCTCCTCTCCTGGAGGAATGACAGCTTCAAAAACCTTTCCCGAATGATTGTAATTGACTGATTGGTGAGTCCTTAACTTCCTCTGCCTCCTTCAATAATCCCAACATGGCTCTCAAGTGGCTCTAGGCTGTCTTTATGAGTGCCTGCTTGCGTACTTTATGATTGCCTGATGTGAAAATGGCAACGGTGGTGCGAGGGGGTAATTTGTCGGAACCCAACAAAGAAATGTTGTAACAATTAATCACGGGGTGAACACCGAAGAACGTGGTAATTATGTTCATTAAGTGGCGAGCATGAGGGCAATTATCTGGCATCAGCTTGGGTTGTCACAGGCATGTCAGGCCAAGATTTTATAATAACTCACCAATTTTAAAGGATTATTCCCGCTCATCTAATATGGTCTGATGAGTAAGGATTAGCATGTTAGTCACAGTATGGCCACAGTAGGGTCACATGGTTGATATGCTGTTTAAAGTGCTGCCCTGTGTCCTTGAGTCTCTACAAAAATCCAGTGTGCAGCCTTCTGTATAGGAGTACTCATAAATACACTGAAAATGCAAATGAATGTCATTTGCTTCCCCTACATCTCCATAAGAGACACACAGGCCACGTTATTATAGAAATCTAACAAAAGATGACTATTTGTTTCCCAAGGTAACCCCATCACACCATACAGTATTTATTCATAGTTTCGACATTTTATTAAATTGATGATCAGTGGATTAACAGTCATTAGTAATATATGCCATTTTGAGGATGTTTTTATTCATAGCATTTAAAATAAATGTATACATTACGTGCCGGCAGCATTAAACTGGGGAGCTGTATATATATTCTTAACTTCACTTGTGTTAAGGCATTAATGGGGTATACTTGAAGTAAATAACTGTCATTACACTGTCATAACTGACTATGTCAAAAGGCATTAGTGAGGGGTGTTGATTAGCTCAGTTGGTAGAGCATCCGACCTGCGGCCCTTTGCTGCATGTCGTTCCCCATCTCGCTCTCCCCAAATTCCTGTCACTCTTCAGCTCAGTCTTCAGGCCAAAAAAATATCTATATATAAAAAAAAGGCATTAGTGTTTATAACTGTTCTGAATGGGCACACTAAAAGGCTGGAAAGGGCTGTTGTCATAAGTTTCCATCGCATGTAGAACAAATGTAACTAAATTTCCAGAAAATCGCAAAATGAAAATGAGAATTAGTGTAGTGAGATAAGTCTTCTTGTAGACGGAGAACCATATGACTCATTTTTATTCTCTTCTCAACAAATACTGTAGAAGATGAGTTACCACCACACCTGCAGGAAAAAAAAAACACCTGTCTACACCTGTATAAAACTCCTACGAATACTTGTCTGATGCATATCTGCTTCCTGTCTGACTTACAGTGAAAGAGACTTGCAAGCCCCAGTGAATCCTTAAACAAAAGGTTGAAACTTAAATCCTTACTCACAAATCCTAGCCTTGTAGATACAAAACCTGGAAATACCATCGGGCTAATTAAGCTGATTGGCTCCGTCTGTCCTGAAAGAAGGCCGGCCTGCCAATCAAATGCGGATGTTTCTGCTGTAACAAACTCTGGCAACGGCTTTTCTTTCCCACTTGAAGCCGGTGGAAGAATCAACCTGACAGTGGAGCGTGTGATTGGACAGAACTGTGCAGGCTGTAGTTGTCAATCAATCAGTGAAGAGTTGAGTATTTCTTACCCTTTTCACAACGCTGCGCACCTCTGAGGCTGCCAGGCGTGAAAATAATAGATACTTAGGATAAAGACTCCCAGTATAATTATACAAACCTGCAGAAGACACCCAGTCCTCCACTTTGTGAACACATAGTGCACTCAGTTCTCTCCTGACATACTCACTCCTCTATCTCTGGTTGAAAAAACATCTCCAGGTATCTATGCTCTCGAGGAGGGCAAGGCAAGAGAAAGACAAATAGCGTGGGCTTTTTATCACCAAAGCCCTCCTGGAAACAGACAATAGCCACACAGGTCTTATTTTAGTCACTGCCTTCTGTGGCTGCCAGCCTTCTCAAGCTCCCTCTCTCCCTTTTCCCTTTTATTTTCTTGTGTTTTTCCTTGGGCACAGTTCTCTCTCCCTCTCTTCCTCTTTCTTCCCTTCTCTTTCAATTGCAAGCCTATTTGGAGCATGTTTGTTTTCACGCTTTCTCCTCTCGTTCTCAATCTCTCCCTCCCTCTCATTTTCTCTTGCCTTCCCCTCCTCCCTCTTTTCCCTCACAGTGTATATGTGTGTGTGTGTGTGTGTGTGTGTGTGTGCTGTACATCCATCGATGGATGTGAGGCGTGTATCACCTCAGGTAAGCTCAATGAAGCAGCCTGACTAGCCAGAGTGTCTGTGGGAGGCTCTGGCTCATCTCAGCCTGCATCCCTGTAGCCTTAATCTGTGACAGACCATTTCATAATCACAGCCAAGGGGGCTTCTCTCTCTCCCTCTCTCTTTCTGTCTCTCGCTCCTCCTCCTCCTCTTCCTCCTCCTCCTTCTTCTTCTTCGTCTTCTTCTTCTTCCTGTGCTCCTCACCTCCCTCTCTCTCTCTTCCTTCTTCTCTTTTTTTTTTCTCTCCCAAAGTGCAATAATTCACAGGCATGCACCCTCCCACAGGCGGATTAGCAGGCGGCGTGCTCGTCCTACATAATCGCAGCACAATGGAGCCCATACGTGCTGCCGCCACAGCCACGCCATAGGGCACAATGCATCTGTGCCGTCCCCCCACACCAAATGACACTGGACAAAATGGACCCCATCTAGCATCCACCACCTGCATTACAGGGAGGCCAGCGAAGGCCCAGTCGTCTTCACTGTGGACTGAATAGGAATCAGATTCATCAATGCTAACCTGCACTAGAAAAAGACAAAGTGAAATTCTCCAGATACATCTGAAACCCTCTTTGTGTTTTTCTTGGAGGAACCTGTTAGTGTTGAAACCCGCTCAAAAAGCCTCTCTTCTAAAGGGAGTCTTGTAATCACTATTTTAATTTCTTCCAGTCTTCATAGAGATGTTTGTGTGTGAATGACAACGAGAGACAACGAGACTCCTCAATCCAGCTCCCTCCAAAATCTGAAGTTCTTCAAAAGACAAATTGCGGCATCCATTCTTTGATCTTGTCAAGTCACATGAAAATTCTGTGAACACACTCACCGCACAGTGCTCGCCTCTAAATCGTTATACGAGCCCAGTCGATTACAGTGTGCGACATTAACATATTGTAAAGAAGGAACAAGCATCTTATGATTCATTTTCATTGTCAGAATAATAGCTGAGCCGATTAGCAGCATTGTTGCCATTGGAGAGGCAAAACATCATTACGCTCCTCAATCTGTTTGAGTAATTAAACCATTTGGGAGAATCATCTCATGTGTTTGCTGATTCAGTCAGGAGGAAAAAAAAAAAAAACCTGCTGTTGAGCGCTGCAGCTATATGTAATGTTACATTTATGTATTAGCTTTAAAGGGCTTAAGTGTGAAGCTGTGCACAACTGCTCTGGTAACGGAATGTCAAATAGGATCCATCGCTCCATTCCAATGCATTTCATATAATACTATAATGAAAGGCGAGGATTTATACCGTATTAGTATCAAGCTCCATCAGATTTACAGCCATAAATCCATTCCATATCCTCCAAGTTTTTTCTCTAACATTTTCTGGGCGCTTAATTTAATTTTCTCTGAAAGTGCCAGGCGACCGCTGTTCTTTGGTGTCAGGTGAATGAAATCATTTGCACATACTTTGCGCCTAAACTGTCGAAATCCAGGAGGCAATTGCATGCTTTGCTATATCACACAAACACACCAAATCTCCTTTTTCCTGTTAGTCTGTTGTTGAAAACACACTATTAGGCTCACTTTCAAAGCTTGCAGTTGGAATACTTTTGACAATCCTATTTGATTTATCCAGCTTTACCTAAACCAGATCTACTATGTTACTTTCTATAAAACCCACGCTCCATCTTTCCATTCACTTCTTTTCTATACTCCGTAATAGCAATAGATGACATACATTAACGTCTCCCTGAGCAGGATCCAATCAAACTGCTTGAGGTTTCCTGGAGACTCGGCCTGTATGTAAAACACAGACACATTCAGCCTGGTATAGCTTCCTTTCCTCCTCTTATCCCTTTCTATTTTGCCACCTCAGCACAAGCCCACACTGCGGTAATCCCTCACAAGTCAGGACAAAATGAGTGACACAGGGTGGGTCGCAGCTGGAACACACACAGCCGTGCATAAGATATCTCCTAGATTCTGCCCCTACCCGGGCTTACGGGCAGACCCAGAATGTATTAGTGATTTGGCAAGCCTTATGGCCTGGCATGCTAGAGTCTTACGAGGTGTGGACTTTTTCCACACATGCAGGTTTAAACACACAGGACTTCATTAAAAGAATCACTGCGAGATGATACTCGCTATATGTAATCCACATGCATGTTCACCCCCCTTCTGCTTTGCAACTCCGAAGAGGCTTGTTAATCCTCGGCTGTCTTGAGGTAGATGCTGAAACGCACAGCCAGGTGAGCGCACACATGCTGTATCAACACACTGGTGTGTGTGTGTGTGCGCAGACATGTATGTTTACACAAATACATTCACATTTAAGCACGGCTGCGTTGCTTTGCAAGGGATTTTGATGTGAAAAATATTTTTAAGGACAAGTGTTCACAGTGTGTCTTTATGATTAGTTTTTTTTTCCTGCTTTTCTTCTCTCTATATATAAAAAAATCCCATGAGCATCTTAAACTCAATGCTGGAGGTATATGTTTGAATAAATAAAGGTAAAGGGTAGGGGGTCAACATGGCCACAGGAATGAGAGGTTACACTCGCATATGACCTCACAAGAGTGCAAGAGATGGAGTGAGACATGCTCACTGTAATAATAACATGAAGGAAAAGATAGAAGAAGGAGAAGAATAGTATAAAAGGAGTATACGGGTTATATGAGGAGTTAATCTCATAGGTTGCTGGGGCTAAACATTGGTAATGTTATGCTGTTGTTGTCTCACTTTTGTCTCCCTCTTTTCCTCTCTCTTCCTCTGTCTCTGTCTCTCTCTCTCTCTGCCTCCCTCTCTCCATGTCAGTCTGCTGATTTATGGCTCTGTTTAAGCGAAGGCCACACGTCTCTCCCGACGCTGCTATTTGTTTCAACCCCGCTTCATTTTTCCACTCTTCCCCCTCTGAAGGCAACCAGGAACCAACAAAAATTAACCCTTGGCTCTTATGCACACGCTAAAGTGTGTTTTGTGGCTCTTCCCAGGTTGTACCTGCTTCAGGGGAACTTGACAGGGCTTTATGGTGACTCCACTGTTGTTCTGACAAAGCGCCTAACAGGCCCAGCCCTCTCCTGTTGTTGTTACGAGCGTGTTGGAGATGTAGAAAAATGACATGCCACAAGGATGCTATTAATAATGCTCACAGGCAAGGTTGGAAAAATGGCCGACGTCACAAGGCCCTTTTATCAGCCTAATTTCATAAGAGGATTTCATGTCTGAGCAGGGAAAAGTGGCTATTTTTCCTCTTCTTTTATATTGTAAACAGCCATTACTTGGAGAGGTATACAGGCTTGCTCTGGCAGTAAGTGGATATGAATTTCAAACCAAACCATCCTTTTATATCAGCCCCTCTCACAAACGCTTTGACATAATCGTGACATCAGACAGGCTTACTTTTTTCACTGCACTTGGGTTCCGACCGAACCATAATTCATTTCATTTTCTTGATGAGACTTTTTTTCCTTCCTATTGGTGACACTGAAAATTAGTTCTTATAGATTTTCCCTGCAAACTAAAGCAATTGTTTGACTAAATCAAAAAGGCAGCTGGAGCCACAATTACATATTGTGATTGTGATTGTGTTGCCATTGATTCTAAATGTCTAAAGCACTGAGAGGGATATGTCTGACTTGGCTTTGTGTATTGTGCCTGGATTTTCTGCTACCATGCAGTATTGTACAATATTTGCACTTCTTCCCTTTTCTCTGTCTGTGCCTTTGTGGCAGACTGGCATGAAGAGGACTGTTGTTTACCCTGGTAAGCTGCCCATTGTCTCTGGTGGGAATTCCCTTTGGGAGAGAGCGCCACGGGAACAAGGCTCGACATAGAGCGGAAGCTAACCGCAGAGCTGCTAGCGCAGCATTGGCTGGGCTTCCATACATCCACTGGGATCTGATGCCAGGGGTAAGATGGCCATCCCGAGGGACCGGAAGAGATGGCAAGATAGAGACAAAAAAAAAAAAAAGTGGAAAGAAAGCAACAAAGGGGGAAAAAAGGGAGCAGACAATGGATGAAAGTAGAAGACAAACATAGAGGAATGAGAATTTAAAAGGTAAGAAAAACCCTCAGACGTAGTACGAGAAGTATGAGAAACAAAAGCCAAGGAAATAACCCAGGAGCTACATGAACAGATAAACAGAATAAATAAAAAAACAGATGCAACTAAAGAACTGAACTAATGCCAGCATGGGACAGGAATAGTGAAGTAAGAGAGACATACATCAGAATTTGAAGAGAAGTCAAACAAAGTCAAAAAAATATTCCACTCCCTCTCCCAAACTCATCATTTCTAAAGCAAAGCATCCTGTAGTATGACCTAATCGTCCTGCACGTCTGCACAACAGTCAGTGCTGACTGGAGGCCCGGTATGCCTGGGGCTGGAGTAGAAGGCGTGCCCCAGCTCAGGTGTGTTGGTAGTGGATGCAGGGCACTGACAGGATGGGTTAGTCTCCTGGCTAGATGTGACTTGACAGTAGTGAGGCTCACAGGGCCCAGTAGGCAGGTTAGGTGCTAAGGGCCTTTTAGCAAACCTAAAGCACACAGGACTCAAAGGGGGGAAAAGTGCACAGAACAGCACTGAGTCACATCTCAAGTCGAACAGGATGAACTGTTGTTCAGTCAGCGTCACTCCCTATTGCTCTGCTGTTTCATAATGATAACAACAGACAGCTTTGTAGACTGTGTGTAAACATTTGATGTTTTCAAATTGACGGTTTCAAAATAATGTTATCAGAGTAAAACTGGCAATCCTAAACTCATATTACCTTAAAACAGTTTAACGTGCTTCTTTTAATTCGCCTAAATGAGATTTTTTTGAAGATGCAGACTTAATGGCTTTGCTTAGTTTGGGAGCAGTCCACTACTTTGGAAGACGTTGAAATGCCATTGGTTAAGATAATGGAAGAAAGGGATGTAAAGTTCAGTGGAAGAGAGCCTAATGCCTTCTTAAGGTGAGCCATTTCAGCACGCAACCGCATTTGTATACGTCTGCGTATTTACCCGCGAAGGGAGAGAGGTGACCTTTCCATGTGGAGATGGTGTCTGCATGGAAACGCCGCTTGCTGCATCCTAATGGCCACCCAGGGCCACCTCGCCTCCACGGCCGTCCTGATATTTGCCTAAACGCGTGGGTGAAAGTTTTTTTTTTTTTTTTTCTTACCCATCCCAGAAATATTTACAGAGAAATTGTGGTCAGCAGAAATGAGGTGAGACCAGCGAAAGGTTGAAGCGAGGGTCACAAGGTGTATGTGGTATTAGATGTACTGGAACCTCTTGCTGGCAAAGGTTAATGTGGTGGTAATTGGTCGAATGATAGATTAGGGCACATTTAACATGTTTTAGTTTTATTTTGAAATGCAAAGAGTTTTAGCAAAGCCAATTGGACAAATTGTGAACTTTCCATGACTTTGAGCTAAAAGTAGTTTACACTATAAAGTTTCAGCTTGTGCTTCAAATAACAAAAAAGAAGTTTACAAACAGATTCAACAGAGTAAGACTGACACGGTATCATTATTAATGCTGCTCTGAGTGAGGGTTAAGGCAGAGGTCTCCCAGTCAACACGGCTCCCTGCCTCCTGCTGCTCTGCGGATCATTAGGAAAATGAACGATTGGAGGGCTGTGTGTGGGTGTGTGTGCATGTGTGTGATTTCTGTGCCACTGGGCTGCGGGCAGCCTGATTACTCTGCTCTGTCTCCTACTTACCTGCCGGCCCACTGACTTACCTTCAGCATACTAACTCCCTCCAGTTCCCTCCTCCCCTCTTACAGACACACACACAACCTACCCACCCCCTACACACACACACACACACACACACACACACACACACATATGGGAAGGAATCACAAATGCATTAATTTGTCTAGATTCATCTCTGCAAAACTTCTGAATGTATCACATCTTGACAGACGATTCTAGGCCAGTAAATCTATTCCTCGGGGTATCTGTGTACCTTTGCAAAAAAAAAAAAAATCCCTTTAGCTTGCAAAACCCCTCACTACTACCCGTTTTTCTCCTGTTTTATGTGTGTATACCCAATTGTATACTCGAAGGCAAATGGCACACATACATTTTAAAAGCACATCAGCGACTGGGGCAAAAACCCCCGAAAGGTGGGAGAAATTACAGGATCAACGATTGATGTCAGGGGAACAAATCTGAGCAAGGGGCTGGAGATTTTTCACTTCTGCTAGGGCGTTTGTGTGAGCTGTCCCCATTAACAAGCAGAGGAGATAATGTTGGTGGGTGGACACAGTGAGTGTGTGTGTGTGTATGTGTGTGTGTGTGTGTGCTGTGTGTGTTGCTGAGACTACGTCACACTACACGTGCTGAGCCTGACAAAACAAGGGATGGAGCGCAGTGTTAGGCATTTACTCCCCAGTCAAGCTCGAACTTTATTAACAAATAGTATAAAAAGTTATGATATTGTCTGGCAAAAATATAAATATATATACTGTATCTATTTGTGGTTTTACAAAATATAGGAAAAAAGCTACTTTTATATTTCTAAGAAAAACTCCAACCAGAGAACGAAGAGAAGAGTTCAGTTTACTAGTTTAGTAAAATTACAAATTAATAAATTGAGGAATTACAGAAATATATATGTATATATCCTGTAATTTAAGGCTCAATGGATTACAAATCCACCCCCTCATTCTCTGATTACCCTAATGTTCTTCTAAAGATTACAAAGGAATGGAGTTGTCTTCTTTTTATAAATTCCCACTGTTCTTTATTTTGCAACACAAACAAATTCACACTTTGCCATTCACACATTAATTATGCAGTTAGAGAAAAAGCTGCAATGGTGGAAAGGAAGGAAGGTGAAAATGAGGAATTCAGTTTGTTGTGCTCCCTTGTTGAATATTCATATAAAAATCAATTTTTGATGCTTTCGGGCGTTGTTTGTTCCAGGGCGGCGGAGTCACTTCCTATTTGTGAAGCTGTTAGGTACTAAGAAATGGGTAAATCTGTTTTGGTGAGAGGAGAAAGGTGTCTGTGCTCCAAGGTAGACACATGTGAGGTGTCTGTGGCAGACTGTGGAAGATATTTAAAGTGTGGCTTGATCATCAACCCCACTCCTACCCAAATTGCACCTAAATTTCATTTGATTAAGTATGTTTAATATGTCATTCAGTGCCGGCGCCATGGCGATGTTGATTTCCTCTGACAGTCAATGCAGTGCATGTCTGACGACCACTTTTGTGGCTCTTTCTAGTTACCCGTCATAATTTTTCTTGCAGCTCTGCACAGTTTGTTTCACCTCTCCAAGATGTTTGAGAGCACTTAAAAATAATTATTGCCAAATGATGCTCTAATGAGGGGAACAACTGTCGTTAAGTCTTTGCGTGAGAGCTGGGCCTGCTTGCTGTGACGCCACCTTTTTAGGCTTCATTTTGTTTGCCCGTTTGACAGTGTCAGACTTGCTATAGATGTTGCCTCAATCTGACGCATGCCATAATAATTGGCTGGGCGCAGGAGATGCAAATTGCTGAGGATTTATTAAAATGCACCTTAAAGGGGTTAGAAATGTCTGTTCGCAAGTCAAATTACCATTTCGCCTCTCTTTGAGTCTTTCTTTTTTTTTGTCAACCTCTCTTAAACTTCCTGCGCTCTTGGAAGAGGTCAGGCGCAGCCCTTCATTTGTGGAGGAGGATTTTCGTCTCCTGTGGAAAATTGCAAGGCATTTAGAGCTATCGGAGAGGGTCAGGGACCTTTCCTTTAATTTCCCTTTATCTTCTCTAGCATGCTGCACGACCCCAAGCACATCACAGTGCTGATGTCTGGCCTGTCTCTATGCATGCTGTTTATTTGTGTACCTGTTTTTCTTCTCAATCAAACAGAATGGAGTTTTCTCGCTAGAACTTGGCCCGTGCCTCCAAGATATTTGGATCATTTTTCATGCCTCTCTAAGCTGTATGAGCAGAACATGTTGTTGTTATTGAATTCAAATCTCATGTAGCATTGACTTTAGCTCTTTAGAATTATTTGGTGATGAGATTAACGTTACATGCGTTTGCTGAAAGAGAGCCTTCCTGCAGGTAAATCTTTTGTGTTACAGCTTGAACTTCCACAAGAATATTAATGACTGCGGTCGATTGTTCCCATTCAACAAGCTGTTTCCCCATGGCTGTTGTGTGTCTCTCTTTGGTGTTTTGAAAAGCAACGGTTGCCACGGGAACACACATTGTGTCACTGGTCAGCCATGAGTGACAGTTGTTTCTCATCAGTGACATAACGACACAACGATGAGCACAGAAGGACAAGAGTCTTCTCCTGTAAGCTTTCCAAGAGGACGTTAGCACAAACATTTCCCCAGTAATCCGTAACCGAGACTCGCAAGCAGGGAACTGGAACTAATGAAGACAACTATTCAATTATGAGCTCAATTAATGCAAGTGCCTGGAAGCATGGATCACAGATGAGCCATGCAGCTAGCCTTAGATGTTGTGGACCACAACTGGAGGCGAACAACACACTGAGACATTGAATTACTCCCACAATCCCTTGGCTTAGCAGTCATGGCTATCTCCACTTTAAAATGGCTTTATGGGCTCACGAGAGGGACATGAGAGTGTGCCTCAAATTTATGCCTTGCCATCCACTGTGTAGGGTCATAAGGACCTGAATAGACTTTGTGTAGATATGGGCCCTCCGTCTCGTCTTAAGTATTACTCTGTTATTGCCATTCTCTCCCGAGGTTCATCTCCAGTTGAACGATATTTGACCAAGCACAACAAAAAGTCCAATTTAGCCTGATTTCCCTTATTCCGGCTTTGATTCTTGCTTTGGCTCATATCGATTTCATACAACTTATGTTCTGTTTCTTCTCCGTCTTGTTTTTGGATAAATCCATGTTGTTTACAGTGTGCGATGACCCGCGGGGCGTCAAGATTATTCTTAACCCTCTTCCTCGCTGCGGTTTTGTGGTGTATCGATAGGCAGCCATGTTTGCTTATAATTAAGTCCCTACCACACCACAGATGGGACTCAGATTCAGACCTCTTGGCCCAATTAAAACAAGCTTTCCTACCTCACTACTACCTGCTTTGTTACTTATATAAATGCATCATTTTGATAAAGAGGTTTGCAGCGGTAAAGCATTTACACCGGTTGATACATGACGCCTGCATCCTCGTGATGCAAAGCAACTGTGAATTACCACAGAATATTACATCTTTACATAAAGCACCTTGTTGCCCAAAGGGAAATCTTCTACACTGATTAAAGATTAAAGATGAAAAAAAGAGGCTTTGCAAAAGAAAAAAAAATCTTTAATTATTTCCCTAGAAATAAAATAAAACGGTAAAAGCCACTGGGGAGTTGTGTCTAATTATTTCATTTTTCTGTAAAAGGCCTCGTGAGAATGTTTCCTTCCTTATTTTAATTTGTATTCTCTTTTTACACCTTTAGCATTCTTCTCCTTATTGCATTATGTTACATCTCCTTCTCTAGTTCATCTTTGCAGTACATATTTAGGACAAGAATTGATGTGTATGCAATAGCTGGATCATGAGACATTAATGATAATTAGTTAAGGTGAATGTGAGTTGTTCAAACTAGTCCATAATCCTCTCTAACTCATTAGCAGGAGGCATGCTCTATAGACCTTTTCTAAAACCACTGGCATGAAAAGGGGACACTTCTCCTCTTGATCACACATAAATAATTAAAATAAATAATTTGCACTATGTTGTTAGTTATAAATTAAATGGCACATACTTTCCTGACAGTAATGGATAACTGATCCATGAATAAGCACACCTGACCTAACGAACTGTGATGGCTCAAAATGACTGCAGGCTTATTCTGTCCTGACACTTGTGAAATGACTATAGAGAGCTCAGTACTGTGTTTTTCTTTCCACTACAGAGACCACAGCATTCAACAGTGTATCTCATGCCTGTCTATTGTTTTCAGATAGATACAGATTCAAGATAAGTATCATCTAATATTTCTACATTTTGTTTGCTTAGTTTGCTTAAGATCTATGTTACAACCCATTAGTAAATCAAAGAGACACATTTTTTTTGCAGTACTGCTGCTTTCTTTTTTATTAAACTAAACTTTCTCAAAATAATGTTAAGCAGTATCTTCTTAACTGGAAACCAGCCTGGAAGAGCACTGCTTTATGTTGTTTAGTGTGCTGTCAGACTCAGTTATAAGGGACATATTTGAGGTCTAAATGTTGGTAAAGCTCACCACTCTAGTGTTTTCCATGTTTTGGTTTTGCGACATGCTGTGAGGCTTGAGATGTTAACTTACATTTTCAACAATGAAAAAGAGGTTGGTCATCCACCACAAGTTCCACAATTTTGAACCACCCAGGAGAAGAGTTTTTTTCATGCTTCTTCGTTGCTTCAAACCAAAAAAATACATCGCTTTTTGGCCTTTATTGTTTGTAAAACCAAATCACATTCCCTTGCATGATGCTTCTTCAACAGTTTTTTCAAGTCTTTGGTCTTAAAGCCAAACAACACTGATTGCACTCTTCAGATTCTCATATTTCACTCTTGGCACTCTGTTGCTTTGGTTTTCCCCTCCTTTAGCATAAAATAACATAGCTGACATAATGACAGCAGGCAGCTGGTGTGGCTACTGTTGTTAACACCTGACATGTTGCCACTTCTGATTGACGTTATTTGCGAAGCGTGCCTATAGAAGTACTAAGATGATGTTTAAGTATAGATTTTCCAGAAGTTGCTGTGTTATTTTGGCCTTATTTTTTCTGATAACCGATCCAGTGTTTTTTTTACTGGTATTGGACAGACACAGATGCTGACTTTTGGATTAGCACAGCCCTAACTATGACCAGGAGTGGTGCCGCACTGCTTGGGGCATATGTGTGTGTGTGTGTATATGTGTGTTAGGAGCACCCAAAACAAGGTTTCCCTAGTGAGGTGACAGAGGCAGCTAAGCCAGTAAACAACGATGACAGTAATCATATGTGTTTGTGGTGCTATGCTTCATCACCTGTCCAGCACCAAGGCTTGTTAAAGGACAAATGACTCTTAATAAAGCATATTCTTTCCCCTCATCTCTCTCTCTCTCCTCTCTGTCCCTCCTGTCAGTGTTCCTTTGCTCCCCGCAGCCCTGCCCCCACCTGAGGAGGCCAGGTTGCCAGGCCATGGGGCGGTGGGATTGGCCAGCTCCACACTGAGATTGATTACCCCTCTAATCTTAGGACTGCCAGTGTGTCTCCAGGGCGAAAACTCCGGCATGAATCCCCCCTCTGCCCCAACTCCCACCCTTCCTCTGTCTCTGTACCTCCTCTCTCCCTCTTCCTCCATCCCCTTCATCCCTCTGTCCCTGTGCTGCCAGAGGCACTGAGGGACGACACTAAGTCACAGCTCCAGACAGGGCCACTCGCTCGCAGTGCCTGCCTTGTTCGCCATATGTCACGGCAAATGGGGCTCCCGTGGACTCTACCACGGACTTGCAGGAAAAAAAATGAGACGGGGAGGTGGATAGGGGATGAGGGTTGTAGGCTGCATGAGTTGGGCAATAGGGTAGAGCCAGTTCAGCTTAAATTCATCTTTAAAAATAATAGTCTTCTTGTGGGAGTTTTGTAGATGTAAGAAAAACTTAAACCATATATACATGAAAAAAGATTCATTGCTTTCATATATTTTTGGGTGTTGATATGCTTCATGTCTTTGCTACTTCCTTGCTGTGTTCACACTTTATTCGTTGAGGGGTGCTGGTGATGACATGACACCCTTCCAGTGTGCTTTATCACGGCATCAAGGACACAAGATGCATGACAACTTGTAAAGGTGACAATTGTGCTTGGTGATGGTACGACCTGTCATCCAGATGCTGGTGAAATGAGCTCTCTTGGTGGCACTCCAGCACTCACTAGATGTAGAGAGACTTCTACTATGGCTCGGTGGTGACATTACCTTTCAGAATGTCACTTTGGCATTCGTCTTCTCTTGTAAAGTCTGATTTATTTAGGACGAGAGTGGGAACAGAGTGGAAACCCACTGACAGAACAATTAGCACTGTCGAGATTCTGCACTTAGTAGTGAGTAGCAGAACAAAGTGGATATAATGAGGAATATCATTAGAAAACATCAGATTTTACAGTTTAATGTGTTAGCCTTGTCTGAATGACATCATGACATTTAGTTTGAGATCATTTCAAACTAGCTGTTTTTTAAGTGAGTTGCACTGCCAGTGCACAACTCACGTTTTTCAGGCCAGTGACTAAAATTAGTTCTTTTGGTCCGTCTTGTTCATGTCAACCCAATATACTTTGTCAGTGCTGGATTCTGAATTCGATCAGAGCATGATTTCACAACACATTGGATAAACAAAGGCAAACACAGTCGTAAACCTCAGCGCCTGATGGCTTTGGTAGAGACCGGTCCTGTGATTCATGGCTGTAGTAAAAGTCGAAGGTGGGGGCTGGGTTATACTATGCTTCAGATGAAGAGATGGTGTTATTGTGATGTGGTGTTTACATGCGTCTGCATGTATTTACCCTTAAGGGTCAAATTCAGCTTGCACAACCTTGCAGCGCTCTGTGTTTAATAAAACAGATTTTAGACAATGGAGCAGTTGATCTACAGTAGGACATTTGTAGTAGAAGTATTTCATTCTACTTAATAATATGGTGATAATAATATGGTGAAAGCATGGTGAAACTTTAAGTTTACTAATCCACCTGCACCAAGGCTAGTCTTTACACGCAGGATGAGTAATGCTTAAAAGCTGAGTTCATTTCGTACATATGAGTGCGTCCCCAAAAGCACATGGAAAGGGCCAGACAACCATCAGAAGGCTCTTTGAAGTGCTCTTTCAGGCCACCATGGATTGCCCACACACACGTACTCACAAACACACACTTGAGAAAGTCTTTGAGGGCACTGTTTTCTAATTCACCTCTGCACCTGTTTATACCTTCTCCCCATTCTTCCTTTTTTCCATGTCTGAGTGAGTCCGAGTCATAGGGAAAAAAAAAAAAAGGAAAGAAAAACAGCGTGGGTGAATCTGAGCAGAGAAACATCCTCTGGGTCTTTTTCCTTTTTTAAAAGAACTCCTCCAGATCTCATGTTTAATTTATGAAGAAGGGCTCAGCCGTGATACATCCTGGCATGACAGGCAGAGTCCATCTTTGTCTGGGAAACGTGGATCGGACCGGACCAGGGGTGATATGCCAGTCCCCATCAGGGCCCCGGGGTGCCACAGACTGGTCAACAGCTGGGAGCGAAACCAACCCTTTCATTGGAACCAGAGCGTGGTTAATTAAACAAGTTCCCCTCGGTCAGAAAGCAGCTGGAGTCGGTTTACTCCATGTGCCAGTCAGTGCCAGGCTGGCTTGAAGGCACACTCCACCGCACAAAGGAAGAGGAGATGCGACAGTGTTCTTTAACGTAGGAATGTACAGAACACAAGAAACACATGAGAGGATGTTAGTGTTTGGCCGAGTTTAGATTTAAAGATTTCAGTCTAAGGACACGAGTGGGATGTGCTTGCTTTGGCTCACCCACATCCTACTGTAAGCATCAATCCACAACCCACACCCTTAAACCTAACTCCACAGCATTATGTGCAAGCACATGACGAACTAATTGAATTTGTTTTAGGCTCTCCAGATCTGCATACTTACAGTTCAGACAAACATACCAGCACGCACACACACACAAGCGCAAACATAGCCACAAACAAACTCAAAACGAGTCGAAATCTTGTCAAGCTGAGCACCGAGTAAAGATTAGGCATCCTTGTCCGCCTTCACAGCCTCAGACGTCGTGGTCAAACCTGGGGCGATTTCAGAGAGAAAGATCGAGTGGCAGTTGATAGTTGATGGAGAGGATGTGAGAGAAACAAGACGTATTCTGAGTGCTAAATCAGTGGTAGGGTTGCAAGCTGGGGGAGGGCGAGAAAGAGGGCGGGGGTGCTGGGTACAAAATAGCCAATTTCATAGTACACATGTGGATTAAGTTCCCTCCTTTGAAAACGCTCTGGAATGCCCATGTACCAATTACGCCCCGGTGGTACAGGCGGGAGCTATGGGGCCATGTTTTTGGATGTTCTTGCGCCTGTGTGTGCTTGGGCTTGCCAGATTGTCTGCGGGCAGCGTTTGTGCCTGCTTTGATTCGGTGCCAGTGAGGCCTCGCAGGCTCTTGGCACCGTGACACCTCCCCATCAATACGCTGGCACCGTGTGGTAGGGGGTATCAAAAATGACCCAATTAGAGGATGGCAATGTGTTCTGACAGGCACTACCTGGTGGGGTGTGTTTAAAACTGCCATCTTTCTCTTTTCCTTTATTTCTTTCATTCTGTTTTGCTGTACACTCTCTACCTCTTCTCTCTATTTCTGCTCCTCTCTTGCATTTCCTACTCCGTGTGCGACTCACAGAGGGTGACAATGGTAGAGATGTGACTGGGTCTGCCTGCCTTGACACCCTCTCTTTGTACATTTCTTTCAGCTGTTTGCTATAAACATCCCAGCACTTTGCAAGTGAACAGATACGAGGGGATTGGTTTTGACTAAGAACACTGTGATTAGAGCGCTCAGTGACAGAAACATTATCCACAGAGTTGGCTTGTCAGTGTTCATTGCCATGACTGACAAGTCTCTGGATCTCCCATTCTCTTTTTCTATGTCTCTGTTTTTCTCTGCTGTTCTCCATCCCCCCTCGATATTCTTGATCTGTCTGTCTTTTCCATGTGTAGCTGGAGTTCAGTTGGAATCTCTGCCAGCGTGTGTCAGCGTGAGCCTATCTTTTCGCAGGATGTCTGCAGCTCTTTTTAAAAAGTCTAAAAATGCCTACTGTTGACTTTCCAAAAATTCATGTTAAAGTAGAACTTACTAGTTTATTTTAGTAATTCATTTCAAACTAGACATTTTACTTTATTGGCTTTTTGGTCATGAGTTTGTTTCTTCAACAACAAAATGTGATCATTTGATGGCTTAAGGGTCTATGGTCATGCTGGGTGGTAGCCAGTATGACGTCATAACATTAACATGTTGGAATATGGCCATCATTATGATATGCATAATCATGTTAAAAAGTATACTTGTATTATTGTGAATGATTTGATATGGGACATCTTTGATTGCCTAAAAATCCAAATCATAATTATCTGATGAGAGGCTTATCCCAATTCTCTTTATACTTATGGAGATCATGATTAACCTACTTTATTTCTGCTCAGTGCTGACACAAACTTCCTGTATATACTTTTATGCTTAACATTGGCCTCTACTTCTAGTATTGCAGTTGTCTGTCAACAAATGAAAAGAAAACAACCTTTCTCAGATTTCCACATGGTACCACCATTCTACCAAAAACAAGTTCATCAAAAATAATATTGTAGTTGGCCTCAAATCATGAAACCTTTTCAAGTTGTAGCTTTTTGTGTTGTTTGCTTCTGTTTTAGAAATCCTTCACTATGCTCCTTCTGTTTTGTTATCTTCCCATGAGTGCAATCCTCCAAAAGTCTCTCCAATGCATGATGTTTGCATTTGCATATTTAAGATAAGTCACATAAATTCATTTGATTGATTGATGCCGCTTGCTGATATCACACAACTGCAACAAAAAGGCTGTCTTCCCATGGTCTTCAATTAACACTGTGCAAACATGCAATCATATGCCACGTCTTTCAGCTCCCACTAATGTTTGGACACACCATGATGCAACAGGCAGTCTGTTTTCTAAGAGTTGTATCGGATGTACTCTAGGGGTTTCTAGGAGAAACTGCTAAATGTTTACTGTAGAGACAGAAGAGTGGGGAACTTGGAAAGATTTGTTTAGACCTTCAGTTCACTTCAGAAAAGACTGGAGATCTATTTATACATTTCACTAGAGCAGTGAGGAAATGTTGGAGACTTAAATGGATAGAGGGTTTTACAAATTATTAGTATTTACAGTTACATTTTCAACATTTACAGGTTTCACAGGGTAATCTTCTTTTACTTTCATCTTAAAACGGTACAAACTGCCCGTGCTCGTTTATATTACTGCTAGTGAAATTGTCTTTTATTTCCTTCTCATTAGATTTAATGCCTCAGTTGCTCCATCAGAGAGCCGACTGTGAAAGTTTGGCATCTGATACCCTCTGGCATTATACTGGTCATGAGCTGAGCCCTCACAGGTCTCGACTGGCATGTTAGAGCAAGCTGCCAGCCTAGATGGGCAGTTGGCGCCAGGTCCATTACCAGCTGGTGAGGTTCTGTGCCATTCTCAGTGCCATCAGGTTCATCTGTCAAAACTCCTATGACTCCACCTCCTCCTATGTGTATTTAATCAAAGTGCCTACTTTGAGTAAGCTTAAATCACCCAGAGAAACCTTGATTTAAAACCTGTTGGTGGAGAGAGTCTGTGCCGTGCAGCAAAATAAAATCAAATGCTGGTTGTTAAAATAATATTTTTTATACTGAATTTACATCTCAAAATAGATTTACTCTCACTGAACAGGAAAGGATTGTTACTGTATATAGAGCCCAAGTCACTGTGAAACATCGCTGCCAATATATCTACTATACATCTTCTCCACTTATTTTTCGACCTTCCCCAGTTTCTCTCTGAGCTATTAACCTTTTGTGTAATATACCTCCCCATGTGCTGTGCAGTTTCTGTGTATGTGTGCTTGTATGTCTGCTTCCTCTGTTGATCGATTGGTTGTGCAGGTTAAATGATCAAAAAAGCTTTTACAATTATAGGACAACTCCTTCTCTTAAGGCACCTGTTAAGTTGTTTGTTGCCAGGAGAAACGGACACTTCATCATGCTACCGTAAATGATTTCCCTGCTCTCTCACCCTGAGCTCCCTTTTCCCTGTTTCATTTTATAAAGGGGATATTTTTGCAGGAGACCTCCCATTTTTTAGTGGAAAAAGCAGGGATTGCTAAAAAGGATGTAGTGCTGTTTGAGGACAATATCTTATCTACGAGTAACGGTGCCTCGGCTAATTTGTACAACTTGCCATATCCTGCTGCGGCGCAACAGCTGAGTGCTTTCAGAGAAAGACTGATTTGACTTTGGCCATTATCTTTTGATAGATAAGAGGTCTGCAGGTGCTTTTCTCATCCCTCAGGGTGTGGTTTTGAAGATGGAGGACATGTTTTTACCCATTGACATTGATGCAATACATCCCAGAAGCAAGAGTACTAATGTCTGTGTGGAGTCCACTCAATCCTGGTGCCTAGTGTCCTCTCCTTGCCCCGGCCACAGCCTGCGGAGCCCTATAACCATGGACTGTACCCACCAACCATGAGTCATTAAGGTGTGTGTTTAGACAGGGCTAGGGGTCATTGTGGTGGACGGTAATGTATAGTCTCAGAGTGAACTCACAAATCAGAGGCAGTCCACTCCAAAACACCCTTTTTATTTGAGGAAAACAAAGCAATGACGACTAAAAAGTGAGATGAATCTGTTGCAAGTTGCATGCAAGTTGAGAAAGTGATTTTGGGTACATTTCAGAACTCATTTAACCGAGAATTATGTGTTGATTATTCAAAAAAAAAAAAAACTTTAAATGCAGGCAAAATGTTTTGGCAAAATTATCATATTACTCTGATTGCAAGCAAAAAGGACTCAAACTGGTATTTATCTTGCATAAGCAGAGTGATTTCTGTAGGTAAGTTTTGAATGGCGAGAGTTCACAAGTATTGGGGGTTAGAAAAAAAATCACACTTTGCAATTAATTAAAGTAAATCCTTCTTTTTTTTTTTTTTTTTTTTTACCATATTTAAAAGCCTGAAACTTGACCATTAACCTCCAAATGGATGTGAAACACCACTAGTGTTCCCCTTCCCCTTTCTAAAAACAATGTGCCACAAAAAGGCCTGTAAAATGAAATGATGAGTTTTAAATGTCTTTTTTCAGGCAAACTCAATTAGCAACATGTTTTTTTTTCCTGCCTTTTGCAAAGAGCCCTGCATTAGCACCAAGGCTAGTTATTATTTCCAGCGCGGACATCTTTACAAATCATTTCTCTTTGCCTTTCCACCACTGCCTCCCGTGTGCCACTATGTTCCAAAGTGGGCTCCAATTATGAAAGCATTAAAAATGCTGGTGAAGGATTTAGGTACATTACACCACTCAATGACATTCTACTCGCCATTATGTTATTAGCAGAGTGCTATGTGTAAAAAGGGCCTTTAATTGAGAAAGTGTTGTAGAAAATACATTTAGAACAGCCACTGTTACCCTCCCTCCCAGCCTCTTGCACTGGCAGCTGTGCCTACTGTGAAAAGCTTCTCATCGTGGCCGATTTGGCTAAAATTCCTCACTCATGACAGGTCTTTTAGGGCAGGACCTATACAAATGCAAGTACATGCACACACACACTCAGGTACTGTATATATTCACATAGCTTTTCTCTAAGCTCAATCTCTACGTAAAGAGAATGTTAAGATGCTATGGCTCACATCCATTACCTGTATGTCGGTACCAACTCACAACTTTCTCGATAAGTTTTAGTCTATAAAATAACAGTAGATGATACAGTAAAAAGAATAATAACAATATTGACATATTTTGATTGACATGCAGTATGAGTCACAATTACTAGAATTCTGTACCAAACCAACATGTTTTCTTACGACTGGAAAACACGATTTACAGCATCTCTGCAGCACTACAGAACTTCATTGTAGTAATGTTTTGTGACATATTTTATCATGATCAAGAAATCACAGCTTCTGTGATTTGATATTTCACATACTGCAATTTAATATTTAATATTTTAATTAATTATAGCAAGTATAACACGTACATTGCAGTTACGTTAACTTGAAGTGAAGGTTACATCTTGAAATAGCTTATTTTGTCTTATGTTTATCCTAGAATATGAAGAAAACCTTTAATATCTGGAACCAATACATTTTTGCCTTTTTTGTTTAAAAAATAATGAATAAATTATCAAAATAGTTTCTGATGATGTGTTCATCAACTAATAGATTAATAAGTTAATAGTTACAGCTTAAATTTTCTTAATTCAGGTTGGTCAGAGTTCGACTTCTGTATGGCTGTATGTCTGTACACATGCATGTACACACGACTCTGTTGTTCGACAAAAAACACTTAACTTAGAAATTCACCTTTGTTGTTTCACAGCCTTGCATTTTTGTTGTTCACCTTGTTGGTTTGTGAAGGTTTCAGGAATTCAAAAGTGAAATTATTTTTCAACCCACACACCGTAGGAGCATGCAATCTGTCATTGAGGTCACTGTATTAAAAGCTCCATCATTTGAAAAATTGTTTTTTAATTGAAAGGAAATGTGTTGTATGTGTCCCCACAGATTTAAACAGTGTGGTGTGTTTCTTTTCAAAAAAAAAAAAAAAAAAAGGAAAAAAAGGTCCATCTTCCTCTAATATGGCAGAGTAACAGATGGAGTTTGGGCTCTGTCCTGTGCTGCATCCACACACCCTATGTGTCATCTGTCATTACATTCAGGTCATTGTTTGGAGCTCAGTGGCAGCGTGACTGAGTTGGCCACAGCTTGACAACTGTCTCTGTTTCACACAGACAGGGAGAGAATATGCAGACACCCTCAACACTCAGGGAAGAATCTGTGTGCCATTGTGGCCTAGTTCAGTTTCCCAAATTAGGACTAAGATGTTGTCCAGAAATATTGAATAGAGTAGATCACAGTGTATTTCTGCTCTGGCTTTTTTTCATGCGCTATAACAACCAAAGTGTGGATACTGTTATATTGTGAAGAATCTGTTGTAGGTTTGCCTGCTGTCATGCATGTTTTTCAACATGATATCTATGATGTTTACTCTGTTGCCTTACAACCTTACAAACAGAATTTCCTTCAGGGCAACAGATGGCGTGGTGTCATGTTGTATTGCATTATAAATCAGTTTTATTGTCCACACAAGTGGAGTATTTGTCTTTTCACTTACCTGGGACACAAAACCAAAATCATTGCATGACATATAATCTAAATCAAAACAGAGTAAACAATGAAGGTATACATACAGCTTACATAACTGGATCATCTTAGTAAAAGAATAGGACAGTGTCGTATTGTAATGATGACTGAGGTGAGATGAAACACACAGGTTGTTACAAATTCCTGCGCCTTTGATCATAGAGCTATAATTACAATATGTATCTGCTGTTTTGTTTTATTGGCTTACAAAGCAGAGCCCAGTTTTGTATAGCAAGGCCAGATCACCACATTTAATTTAAGCCCTGTACCAGCACTGGAGAAAGGTCTAGCTGTCTAGCTTGTTCTGTTATAGGTGGGAAAAAATGCTGGCTTGTTTGTGATTGGTTTAAAGAAAAGCAATCCTCCCCGACAGTCTTCATCACTAAGCTGCAAAATAGCGTCAGAAGATAGCGGAAGAGGAGAATTCTGACGGTCCTTGCCAGGCTTGTCCCTACAGCCTACTTCCTGTGAGCCAGACTAGGCTGGCTCACTACCTGTCAAACCTGCAAAGCAGTAGAAGAAGAGGCTAGCACCATGCTTTGTGATTAGAGCTGAAATTAGTCAATTAATTGATTAATTTTAAATTATTAAATTATTACTTTAATTTATCAATTAATCTTGGTCTTTATGTTCAAATTCTCTGATTTCAGCCTCTCAACGGTCAATATTTTCTAATTAACTGATCAGTCAAGAATAAAAATAACCTGTCTAGCTGACTTGCATCACTTGCAGATCACGTGCAGATTCATTCACCCCTAGAGATGGATTATTTTGATGAATCTGTACAGAAAACCACACTGCACAGTGGGGGATCTTGAACATCTTCCTGATGCCAAACCTGATAGTACTCTACAAGGAGTACTGGGTAGGCAGCTGGTGAGCCACAGCTATACAGCCTCCTAAGCCTCTTTGGCACTTCAGTGCAATGGCCAATAAATGCTGAGACTGGCTTGATGGCCCGGCTTCTGACTACTGTACGAGTTGTTTACAAACATTTTTATCACGTGTATCATGTGTCCAATATGCAAACAAAAGATGGCTCATGTGAAGCTGAAATCTGCTCATATATAAAACAAATAACAACATTTCCAGTTCCAGTGAGTAATTAGCTTACTTAGCAACACTAAGACATTTTGAGAAATAGATAAACATGCATTGCCGGAGCAGGAGCAGTAGTTCTCATGCAGGCGCTCTACAAAATCACTGTCATACGTGCCACCACAGCAGTACTCCATTTGAGGAGAAGCTGGAATAAGGCTTCCTGTTTTGCGATAAGCACACTCTGAAAGTCTTGAACGGTGGCAGCAACAAGCTCCGCACTGAGGAATGTAAAATCTGCAGATAGGGATCGACTCTTGTGACTGAGCTGGCACAGAAAGAGCAGAAACTTACAGTCTGCCTGACACCATGTTGTCATCTGCAGGCTCTGAAGAAAAGTTGATTAAACGTAGCAGCGCTAATGTCTGTAAAGAGGGTCTTTTTAAATTTGAAAATGTCCTTCCTGATCCTGCTTTGATTCCTGATTCTTCTCACAGCTATGCTTAAAGAGTGGTGCTATTGCTTCTACAAGTAACAAATAAAATCACCTAATTTCAAGCACACTTTAAGTGACCTTTATTAGAAGTATTAATGATTACTAATTACTACAAAACTAGATGACATAACCACACCAAATTCTTGATCCCAACACAGAGTCATCTCTCCTACAGTATGTTGAAATGGCTGATTGTTAGCATGTTACAGACCACGAGTCATCCATCTATCCATCTCTCATCCAACCACATTCAACTTTGCCTGAGCTCCGTCACTGGTTGATGGGACAGGCTGTTATTAATGCCTTTTAGATTTTAGATTTTTCAGATGCATCTCTCTGGCCTTGCTCTAGACCTGTAGGGTCAGGGCTAGCATATAGGCTGCTGATTATATATGTATGCATAAATCTAACTATAAGCTGTCCTGACGGTGTGTGCAGTTGGTCATACATGTGTTCTCAATACGTGTTTGTGCGGTCATGTGTGAGAGATGGTGGAGCTACTTGTGCAGGCGTGTAATGTTGTGTGCGTCTGTGGTTACATGGAGGTTACATACACACCTTACGTGGCTTTCTGTATTCTGATGCACAGAGTAGATGATCACACCTCATCCTCCAAAGGGTGCACTCCTGTATTTTACTTCTCTGAGGTGGCAGAACCAAAAGCCCTGTGCCACTCATGCACAGTACGCTCATATACTAATAACATTGCCTGGCTTAGTGGCACGCTTCGACTGCATGTTTTACGTTCAGGTGAATAAAATTAATCCTTTGAAATCCATGTATTAATAAGAAGTATTGACCAGCAGTATTGACTGAAGCTCAAGGGCCTGTATCCAATAAAATCTGTTAACCTTGTGCCTGCAAAGAAGTGTGGAGTCAAACCTATTGGAAGAAGCAGAGGGGGAAAAACAGAAAAAACAAGCGAATGTATGTTTTTTACATTTGTTCAGTAAATAAGAAATATTCTGTTTTTATTTCAGCATCACCTTCAAACAGTGCAATTTAAAGGGGAACTTCAGTGTTTTTCCACCCGGACATATTTTTATTCATGAAATTGGTCCAGTATTGATGAGAGCGCTGCAGACGGCAGTCGTGAAACTGACTGCTACGTAAACCTTAGGGGCAATTGTACACGTCCACTAAAATTACCTGTTTTTTCCACTGATAGGTTCAGATTATTGTAAGTGTTGACGGCATTATGGAAAGGATCCCTACAGATATATGACTTTATTGCGAAAGAGTATGTAATATGCCACCAGACCTCATTGACCAAAACAATAATTTTACCCTGTAACATCACAACTCTTCATTTTTTATTTATTCTAGCTCTACAACGACTTTCCCTCTGCTGGCTGCTGTTGGAACAATGGAAAGACAAACCAAGGATTTGGTAAGTTTTATTTTTATCTCTGTTGATTTTGACACACAAGCTCAGGCTAATCACTGTAACGATGAAAGCTGCAGCCTTCTCTCCTTCATTATCGTTATAATTATTTTTGATTTCTTGTATCCCTAGCCAGCTATAATTGTGACAAAACTGACTGTTCCCTCTCACAATTCTTCACACCTTCCCACACTCTTGCTTCCACCAATGGCTACAACCACACTTTCTTTGTGTGTGTGTGCGTGTATGTGTGTGTGTGTGTGTGTGCCTTTCACTACTGGTTAGGGGGCTAACACCTCTTTCAGGTTAAGTCTTTTTTTTCTTCTACCTCAAAAAAGAGAGCGAATAGCAGCATTTTGTGTTCCCTCCTCCTCCCTCCTTCCTTTCCTTGCCCCACTCATCTGTCAATGAAAGACACAGTTTTGCCACAAGGCATTGTGTGTTTAGCGGTGGTGCCAGCAACTGCCATTTGGGTGCAGGGAGGCAAGGGGATCCACCCCCTTTGAACTGCTGCCAAGCCAGCCAGCTTGCACCTTCTTTAATAACTTCCCCCGAAGGCACTTCCTTCTTTTTCTCTCCCTCTCCCTCCTCTCTCTCGTCTTTTTTTTTCCCTTCCCCTTTCTCTCATTCACTCCCACCCCTCCTGCCTCTTCTATTTTTTTAAATGACTGCAGTTTTCACGGGTAAAGCTGTGATGCTGATAAGAAAGGTAAGGCTGCTTTTAACTGACAGCCTGACATCAAATCTCTGTGGAAAACACACGCAAATGAGTAGACGGTTAAGAAGACTGTGTGGACTCACATACAAAGGCTTAGAGTGTGTTTTCTTGAATAAGATTCTGTTGATTTTTCTAAATTGTATTAAAAATCCACTTAACATCAATGTTGAGTGGATTTTTGTCTTTTTTTTTTGTTAATTTATGAAAATCTTCGGTACAAGTCCATTAAGTCGCACGCACACGTCTGTTCTGATTTGCCAAGCTTTATTCACAAAACATTTACATTTCTCTTACCTTAATCAGTGGGATACATACTGTACGTGTTGTTCTTTAAGGCTTCTTTGTATACAAACCATCAACTCAACACTGACTTTACCAAAGGAAATGTATTAAGTCAGCATCTCTTCAAAATATCTTTTTGTTTTGCAAAATATAATATTTTATGTAAGATGCTCAGAAACCTTGTGAAATAAATAATAGTAGGCAACTTTTAATACATTTTAAAATAAGACATTTTTAAGATCAGAGAAAGAATAAAGCATGCTTCTGTAACTTGCTCTCATATCACTATTATTTACTTACTTTATACTTATTATATACTTACTATACTATTATTATTATGTAGATGTAACAGACAGAGTAGTTTTCTACAAGGTGAAACGTTCATTTCTTCTTTAACTTATACAACATCCAGCCAACATTTCAGTATAACAACTCAAAAGTAAGACATAGACAGGTGTGATGTTAGGGGGGGTGAGAAGCAAACCTCGAAAGACTGCATCCTCATTTTTTGCCCTACTTGACTGTGATTCTTCTTCCTTCCTCTCAGCCTCTGTGGGCCTCTCAGGACAGGGTTAACTCACACCATAAAGGCACTCTGTGAACTCCCAACCTGTCAGTTCCACTGTACAACACCATGGCCCCGGGACAGACAAGCTAGAGTAGAGAGGTAGAGAAAAAAGGCAGAGAGACCTGGCTAAAAGCACAGTAGGCAATAGGTGTCATATTAAGGGTGTGTAATACACTATGTCACCTCAATGGCGTATGGCCCATTAAGGCTATAACCTCATACACTGTGGCGTTTATTTTGTCACTAGGGATTATTTGGAACAAACGGGCTTGCCGGGGAGTGTGTGGTTGTTTTGTGTATGCTTGTATTCTGTTTGCGAAACCTTTTGTTTGTGTACTGTGTGTGTGCGCCTTGATGTATATTATCCTCCAAATATTTTTCTTTTTAAATCCATGGCCACCTTATTTTCATGTGTGCCTCCAGTGTCTGTGTGTGTGTGTGTGTGTGTGAATATGGTGCATACTTTGCATGGTGTGTGAGTAGCGGTGTATTAAAGGATGGTGGGTTAGCGAGGGGGGGGTCTAAAAATGAGAATGTAAATACAGGCGTGAGCTCATCCAGCAACTCCCCCCACCACCACCACCCCTGCTTCCCGCCCAGCCCACCACCACCACCATCACCTCCTCGTAGTCGTTCTCCTCCTTTTCCTCCCGTGTGAGGGTGAGCCAGCTAGGGGGTGACCTTGCCCAGTGTAATTAAAGTGAAACACCTTGACTTGTCACCATTGCCTGAGACAGCTTAAATCTCCCTAATGTAAATGGAGGCTGCCGCTGACGTGCTGCTAGGCATGGCCGCGGAGAAGATACAAGCGCTGGTGATCCATCTCTGTACCAGTGCACACACACACACACTTACACTTACACAATCACACACACACACACACTCCCTTCTCTATTTTTTCCTCCCTCTCTCTCTCTCTCTCTCTCTCTCTCTTTTTCTGACACACACACACAAATGTACACAATCTTTCTTTCTCTCCTTCTCTCTGTCTTTCATAAACACCCTCCTTTCTCTCCCCTCACACCCATCCTTGGCATTCTGCAACCCCCACCTCATCTTGCTGTCCACTGCCTTTATTTATTTTACACCCTAGACAGCACAGTGCTTACCTTTACAGCAGCAGCAGCAGCAATGCCTCATGGGATTGCTCAGGTGCTGTGGTGAAAGGAGGCACAAACACACAATGATTCAGAGGGTAGTCAAATTATCACTCATATCAACAAGAACATAATATAAATAATTTTCCTGTTGTCAGCATTATGATTTATAAGAGGGGAGTGTATAGTGTGTTTAGAAGTGTATCTGAATGCTGTTTATAAGCGCTTCATGACATTTTTTGGTCTGCTCTGCAGCTTGTCTGTCTTTGTATTTCAGGGTGCCAAAATCAGGTTGATTGATTGATCTTGTTTTGTCACTGAGGCCACACACATGGCTCATATCTGCTGCCAGTGCATTGGGGGTTGGGGTGTATAGGGGTACAGAGATGGCAATTAGCAGTGAAATTCTGTTGACTTTGCCCTTCAATTAAAGCTCTGTAATACAAAAGTCTTGTTGACCCTTCTGTCCTGCCCTCCATTAGAAGTCATGGCAACACATTGCTGAAAGACAGCCTACTAAATTCCAGGCTCATTTGCAGTTTGGGGAACCGGGGACTGCCTGAAACAACAACAGAAGCAGGACCAGGGGCTCCTGCCAAAAAATCGCCCTGTCTGAATGCCACAATGGCATGTGAAAGAATGCTATGTGCCCCCTGTGCCAACTTTACCAGTTGCCGGTGCCCTGTGCCAGCCCTCCTCCCCCTTCTCTCCTGTGCCCTGCCCAGGCACTGGGCACTGTGACAGAAGCCAGACGCCCATCATGTGTCTGCACCAGGCAGCATGCCCTCTTGCCCTGCTCCCTGGAGCAGTGCGGGTACTGTCCCGTACTTTTCCCTGGAAGATGCCAAGGATCGTGGGTGGTGCCAGGCAGCGGATATGTCCTGCAGTACACACACACTCTGATGGGCTTTGAGGAGGCCCAGTGGTTGCACGGCAGTGCCAACTCAACAGGGAATTATTCTGGCACAGAGGTTGTTTCTCGTTTTTTCTTGTCCTCCAGTAATGCCTCTGCTGTGGGCATCCTCTGTCCTACTGGTGGATTTTTAATCCGCAGCTGTAGACAGGCGCTGATTGAGGTAGAGTCTTCTATTTATCTGATTGCCTCACCTCTTCTACATTGTTTTTATATCATACGAATATAAACCTGTGAAGAAATATTCAATATTCAAACATAAGCCGGCATGCTTGTGGAACTGACAGATCAGATAATATTAGTTTATCCACAAAAGCAAATCCATATTTTCCCCCTCTGACAATGACTTGAAGGCACTGACTGAAGACAAAGACCGTTTACTTGTCTGCGTACTGTAGCATTATAGACAAGTACAGGTTTAGACAGCAAGGCAACAGAGAGAGACAACAAATAAGCATGCTGCTATTGTGATGGACAGCCTCCACTGTGAGGTTCAGTATGTCAATGTGTTCGGTGTGTGATGTAGCAACTGCTTCAGCCACGGGGGTCTGCAGGAAAAAAAAAAAAAAAGAGTGAGCAAGAAAAAAGAGAACGCGTGGGAGAGAGAAAAGAGAAAGAGAGAATGAGCAATGAGCTCAGGTGGGTCCGACATCTGCATTCACTTCCTGTCTTTTTCTGAAGGGAGGGAGTGTGTGTGTGTCTGTGTCTGTGTGTGTGTAAGGGGGGGCTTGAAGAAAACAAGTGCGAGATGAAGGCCTTTCTGGAGGCTACAAAGGAGCTGTACACTGGAAAAAGGCTGGGGAGCCCTCAATGGGGCTGAAGAACACACAGACAAAACTTGGGAAGGAAGAAGGCATGTCTTACAATGGCACCGGGCCCCATGCTTGGTTCAAAGAACCAGTCAGAAATACAGAAAGTGGAAGAGAGCGAAAGGCAGAATGGAAATGATGGACCTGCTGGGAAGTATAGTCGTCGTAGTAGCAGGGGGGCGAGACTGGTATATATTCTGGGCAAAAGGCCACAGAGTTTTCTCAGCTATTCATTTGAAAACAAACTGTGCGGCACAGACAGGCGCAGTCAAACTGCATCTGTGTGTGGAGTGGATTTTGTTTTGGTCCTCACAAGAAAAAAAAAAATACAGGGCCCATGCTCCATGTGTGGCCTTGTGCTAAAAGTCAGGCCGACGAAGCAGATGGATGGAATAGTCTGAGTGGGAAAAGCGGGAAGACGGGGAAATAAGGAGGGAAGTGAAGAAACAAGCAACAGAGTTGGTGGGAAAGGAAGTGAGCGTGAACAGACATTTGCTTTTATGCATGCTTACACCTACAGTTTCTCATCTTTTGTTCTAAACTTGGTTTAATTATTTTATAACAGATTTCATTTTGATAAATATCTATCATGTGGAACTAAACTAAACAGGCTAGGTATTTTTTGTGGACACAGCACACAAAAAGAGAAACCGAGTGACAGTGAGCTGTTTGTATGTCCTTGGGATGCCAGTGTCATTGTCAAGGCTTATCAGAATCTAGGGGCAAAGAATGAGCAGAGGGAGGGAGAAAAAGCGGGGCAAAAAAAAAAAGAAATGCACATGGCTTTAATAAAACTTTATCAGGAGTTACCTGAGCTCTGTCTCCCTCCTCTATGCCACGCCAATCCCCTCCCATCCTCCTCCACTACCCTCGTGACACCCTGACTCTAATATTCAAAGAGCTCCGGGTGCGCGGCTGCGGGAATCACGTTTAACTTCACCAATTTCTTATTGCCTGTCAGTCTCTCTAATTTGATCTGGCGTTGGACAGTTACCGTTTTGGACAGTAGAGTCACGGCACATATTGGCAGGGAGACTGGCAGCTAATAAAAGCCAGCCTGGTATTTACTCCCCTTTTCCTTTTATTTATAATATATCTCAATATTGTTATTATGAATATATATGCATTTAAGCCTCACCTATCTCTCTGGGTGGCCTCTCGGTTAATAATATGTTATTGATTTCCATACCGGACTGGCTATATATCTGTTTTAATTTCAAGGCCTTATCGCTCCCTGTGTGATTCACGAGAACCCTTCCTTTATTTCTTTTTCTTTTTTTTCCTACAGGCATTATTAAGTCTGTGTAGGAGTATAGGTAACATGTTTTTTTACAGTCTGACTGGTTACTTTGTATGAGGGAGGGATACTCATTACAGGCCCATATCTTCCCCAAGTCAGCCTTCATCCTTTCTTTGACAGATTGGATCAAGGGCAGATTGGGTCAGGTAGTGTGCCTAGATTTAGATGCTGACAAATTAGAATGGCGTGAAATAGAAAAGAATAGTTTTAACAAAGATATTTTCACAGACATGGCCTGGTTTTTGATACAGTGCAATATACTGTATATACTGACCTTGGTGTAATTAGCTGTAAGTCATTAATAGTTCATCCAAATTCTGGACTTGACTTCCTTACTAGTTCATCTACACAGAGGACAACAGAGACAGTCTGCCTCACTAGGCCAACCCTATTGGATAGTCAGACCTCTGAGGGCACCGCCTCGCCCCCAGTACCCTTGGCCCATCTCCTACTACCAGAATGATAAAGGGATGGAGATGAAGGAGAGGAGGAAAGGAGCAGGAGGAGGAGGACTAAGAAGAGGGCTTGGCGAGAAGGAGGAATAAGCAGTGCATGTATATATGCGAAATATATGCGCCATCAGCAGAAAAGGGCCTGAGTCAGCCGTTTGCCGGGCCTTGCCGCATGCTAAAACACATAGAGGCAAAGCCCATTAAAAATGAATGCCACACGATAATCACATTCACACTTAAAATTTAATGTTGGTACGCTGCGGCTGACAAAGAGAAGGCGGCATAGGGCGCCGTAATTATGACCATGTCTCCTGTACTTCCTACTTTGAGGTGACGCCTTTGCATGGCCTCTGGAAGTGCTTTCTGATTCAAGGGAAACCAGGGGCAGGTCATGTAGTCTGATTGTTGCAATTAGCTTAAATGACTACATAGTCCATACTGACATCTTCATAAGAGAGAGAAACTCTTTTATAAGTCTGTATCACAAGTGCAGTGGAAGGTAAATCTCACATAAAATCTTTTTTAGCATGTGTCTGTCCAGATCTGCCCGTCCAGGAAGAAGTTGTCTCTTCCTGACTTTTGCTCCCTTTTTCCCTTTTAAAAGTTTTTTTGAGTTTTTCATTATCTGAATTGAGGGTTTAAGGCAAAGGGTGTATGCTGTAAATATATAAAACCCTTTGACTCAAATTTTGGGGTACATAGATGAAAATGAGTTGACTTTTATTTTGTGATTTTGTGATTGCTAATCCACCTTCCAAGGATATTAATAATAGTAATTGATTTATTTTTCAAAGTATATATCACGCCCAGTAGCTCCCAGTTGTACTTGAATCAGTAAAGTACAATTATTTATTATTGTATATAATTAAATTTAATATATATGAACTGTTATCCAAGTTGTATTTGCAGTACACTGTCATCTCTACTGTATTCTGCCCCCGTGACAAACTTCACTCCTCACTCACTCTGCTACTTCTTGCTCTTCACTGTTCATGCCAAGTTTAATAAAGGTTTTCCTCATTTGACAGTAAAGAAAGGACAGTACAAAATGGAACAACTCTGTCACCCACTAGTCGACCTAAAAGCTTACATGTAGCATTGAAGCCCCCCCCCCACCCCCGGTGAGAGTGCATGGGGCATTGGGGGCCCTCATTTGGGAAGGCAGCAGAGACAATCAGTGGGTGGGTGGTGGCGGGAAGGATTGAGGGGAGGAATGGGTGGGGGGGGGGGGAGACTCCACTCCAATTCTAGCTCAAGTGGGCTGAAGATGGCTGAGAAGTGCACTTCCCTTCAAAGAAGGCAAATTAATGTTCTTCTTGCCCAAACATAATATTGTCAGAGAGGTGCACAATAGGAGCCTCTCACCAGTGTTTCCTTCTGTGTGAGTGTGTGCATTTACAGTATGTGTGTGTGTGTGTGTATGTGTTTGTAAATGTGTGGCCATGAAGGTTCCACTTAACCCACCTTCCTTGGTCCATAAGAGAGGAGGAACCTCCTCCTGGTCCTCCTTCAAGGTCAGTCTGGAGTTTCTGAAAGACACTCTCCCAGTCAATTTTACCTCCTTATTCAAGCAAAGGATATCTCTTTTAACCTTTCCCCCTGCCTCTCCATCCTCCCGTCAATTACAAAAACCCTGAGCATCTTCCTTTGACAATGACAGGGGTCATTGGAAAGAGAGAAAAAGACAGAAAAAAGAATAGCAACACACTTTTAAATGAATGAAGAGAGACAGCAATGCAGTCCAGGCTTGCTAGAGGTTGACTGGTTGAGTGCAGCTTGTACTATTCATCTCCCCAAAATGCAGATTACTTTTTGGTCTGTTTGTCTTTTCTCATTGTGAAATGTTTAAATTTAAACTTCGGACACATAAAGAGCGGCTCCTTGTAAAAAAAAAAAAAAAAGGTGTAATATATTTTTTATTTAATTTGATTTAGTTTTATACCATATCATTCTTCTAATACCAATTTATTGAAATCATACATATGTAAAGGTGAAAATTATGCAGAAGTCCTCTATTTTGAGACAACTAGACCAATAAAATGAATAGACAAGTGTCAAACACAGACGAAGGCAGCGCTACCTATAAGAGTGAAGTTTTTTTCTTTATCTAGGTCACAATATGTGGAACAATTTCAACAGATGGGCTGCAGAGTACTCCCCAGGCGAACAGAAGTTAGTTTCTCTCTTTCTTCTCTTACTGTCGCCTCTGTACCCCTCCTCTGCCTTAAAGGATTCCATCATCGGCACTTTGTTGCAGGCAAATTTAAGTGCACGTCACGCACATATACATGCATGCAGACACACTCACACATACAAACACACTGTATGGACTTTGTAGGAAGGACCACAAACACAAAATGTGGCCAAGTAGGTCAGCAAGAATTTCTTTTTCTAACTCGATGGTGAAGAAAGAAAGAGAAAGAAAGAAAGTGAGTTCTGGAAACTCAGGATGTGACAAGCTATACAATTTAATTTTTTAGTTGAAAGAAAAAAAAAAGGATTGAGTTTGGATTCTCACTGCTTCCTCTCAATGCAGTGTGAAAGACTGAAGGAATGAGGGAGAGACAGAAAAATGGAAAGAGTGATTGAAAGGACAAAATTGCAGACAGGAAGTAATGGTAGGAAAATGAAGAGCAAGTAGACAGTGGATATAATATGGATCCTGTTGACGTTCCCTCAAAACCTTCTCTAGAGACACACATGCCTGCATGTATACTCTCTCTCTCTCACACACAGATCCCATGGACAGACCACTTCACAAAGTATTTGGTGAAAAAAGGCACCCTGGGGAGATGTGGGATGCAGTTTGGAAGCCTTGTGGTCCAACAGCATCACAGATGACAGAGAGGTAGTTTTGGAAAAAACACACTCGCAACAAAAAAGTGGTGGTGGAATGTAGAAGACTGTGTGTGTGTGTGTGTGTGTGTGTGTGTGTGAGACTGTATGTCTGTAAAAGACATTGACATAGAAATAGACAGTTGGAGGTGGAGTGTGTGAGTGTAGAGGGGGGTCCTATATAATGGAGAGGCTCCACCTGTTTACACTTCTTTGCCCCCAGCATTCTTGAGCGGGCCCCTTTAGAGGGCCCTCGTTCCCGACAGCCAGCTAACTGCTCTTGGGGAGCCCTCCGCAGGGACCACAAAAACAGCTGAAGCCTCGAAGGGCTTCCTGAAAGGGAGAGGGAGGATTGCGGGGGTGGGCGAGGGCATGACGAATAGGCAAGATAGAGCAAGAATAATAGCAATAAAACTAAATGGAGAAAGCAAGCAAACAGACAACTTAAAAGAGTGTATCACTAGTGAACCTCTTCCAAACAAGCCCTTTTAATGAGGTCCACTATTAATAGAGAAAAGGACCGGAGAGAAAAGCAAAAGAGGGGAAAGCAAAAAGCAGGAGGGGCTGGTGGCGGACAAGGAAAAGAATGAACGAATGGGTGAACGTGTGCGAATGCCGTGTGTGTACTGAATCACTTTATCTTTGTTTTTCTGCGACTGTACAATGACCTCTGTTTGGGCCTGGGATGAAGACAGTAGTGGGCTGAGCATGGGGATGAAGAGAGGGAGGCGGAGGCGGAAGGGGGTGTTTGGGTAGTGGGAGGCTAACAGGCTAGACACCAGGCCTTTGTGTGCAAATTTCCCAGCAGCGCCTTACCAGTTAATTAAGGAGGTCAGTGAAAGAGGGAGAGAGAGAGGGGTAGAGAGACAGAGGGAGAGAGAGAGAGATGTAAAAGGTGGGGGTCGACCCTAACGAGCTGTCCACAGCACATGAATGAGGGGTTTGTCCTAAACTAAGCAGCGAGAGGCCAAACAATGTCAGCAGCAATTAGCAACCAGTGGTGGGCAGCCAAGGGCCTGTTGACTGAGCAAGCAAAAGATGTGAGAGGGAAAAAATAGGAACACGGACATGCAGACGCACATACAGTTACAGCATCCAGGAATAAATAGGATGGAGCCAAGCAGTAGGCGGGCAGCAATGGAGAGTAGTAGAAGAGGCAGAGGCGGGTCATGTTGCCTTCACCTCTCCACACAGTGAGGCCTTGACCCTGCTGGCAGAGTGCTTTGAATCTACAATACTGGTAGAAGGTAACAAAGGCCATAGGTGTAGCAGTGTGATCTGTATGCTCAAGTTACACTTGATATGGTAGATAGAATCTCAGAGGGCGTGAAGCGCAATTTCTCAGCAGAAGGCAAAAATAAAGGGTGGTTTCTTTTTGCATAGAGATCATATCTTATTCCATATTTACTGTCTAAGATTGAGTTATCATTATTGGGTTCTTTTGTGTGTAAATTGCCTCGTTAGAAAGGCATTGAAATCTTTTTTTCCCCCGGACAAGTCACTCCACTCAGCTCTCCAGCAAGTCTGTATTTGGCTCCTACCATTCTCCTCTCCTGTCTGTTACCATTCTTGGCACAATGCGAAGACTTCAGTCTTTGTTTCATTCTAATCTTGGAGGTGAAGTGGCCCTCTTGTACCTCAGGTTCTAATCGCTGGCAGAGACAATGTTCTCTAGTGGTGCTGGACTGCGATGAAAACCCGACATCCCCACAAAGAGAAAGAAAACTGCTGCGTTCAGGCTTTGTGTGCAAATATAAAAGCATACAAAAGCGGGAGCCTGAGATAGTGTCAGAGTTAGAATGTTTTTACTCTCCAGCTCTAGATATGGATTATATTTTTTTTAATATGGGGGTTATTTGTTGGCCACTTGTTGGGAGGGAGGGACTCGGTGGCTGTGAGAAAGTGGAGCCTGCAGACTGTGGGCTGTGAAGAAAGTAGGTTGGGGTGTCGTGGAAAGCCAAAAGGTTCACCGGCTGTTGGAAAAGATGGTCACAGAAGGGCATGAGAAATGTGAGAGTTGTACTTTGTAATTGGCAAATGGGTTTCTGTACGTGCTCTCAGGCTTTCAATACATGTACAGTATATTCTTATGAAATGATTCAGAGTAGGTATTCTAACTTTTTACCATGTGTTATGAATCAGAGTAGGTATTTTATGAATATCTCAATGCATTTACAGAGTTCATTTACACTAATTGCCCCATTCTCTCCCTCAGATATTTCAGTCTGCACATAGATATGGCTCAAAATGCAGATAATGCAGATAATCCAATCTTCAATCCATCAAATCAACAGACAAATAAATCCATTCATATTCTGATTTGTGAAATCCAGACTCCTGTGCACTCTAAAGAGTGGAGAACGATTCATTGGGATAAGTCCCTCCTGTCCTTCAGAGCAATCCATAATGCTGCTCATCCTGTAATCAGGGCATATAGGGGCTGGGTGATCAGTGACAAAAGCTAGGCAGGGAGACATCAACCTGCTGGAGGAGAGTTGGGGAGAAGGAGGGGTGGCTGGCAGGATGAGCGTGGTGGTGGTGGAGGAGGAGGAGGAGTAATCAGAATCCCATCCAACCCCAGCCTCCAGAAATTGCCATGCAGATTTAAAGCCTATAAAGTAGGATTCCTAGACTGCTCCTTCTCCCCACTGCCACTCCAACACACAGCAGACCTTTACTCCCCTCCTACCTTTTTCACTCCTTCTCTCTGCGGTGCTCATTGGAGGCAGGTAGCCCCCAGATGCGGGGCCCAGGTTACCGTAACCTTGGTGGTGAGATCGGCTGCTCGCCTTCATGCGGCCGGCTATTCATCAAAATGGATGGGTGGGTGGTGTGGGGGATGGCGGCAGAGGGGCAGAATATGCAGCAGGGGGAAATGAGCGTCCAAGACAGCTTCCCAAAAGGGTAACAAATCACCCTCCTTGCCCTAATCCACCATGGGGGAACTTGATGGACCAGTGGTTGCAATATGTGACCGTAGAGATGCATGGGTTTGACAAATCAAATATGTGGGCTCATGTGGGATTTAAAAACAAATCAGACCATAATACTCTTTCAGATGTTGTGATGTTACATACTGTAGTGCTGTACTCACTACAAATAATAACAAGTATAAGTATCTTAATATTAATTTGGCCCATACTGTAAAAAATATTAGATCATTAGATTAGACCTACAGACTGCTGCGATAAATGCAAATTGCCATGCAAGGCTGTACAGCAAGAGTCTTATCAGCAATATCCCACTGATCGATCGCTGTGGTTGCATTATCAATCATCCATCATCGCATTGATATCTCTGCAATACCTATAATCTCACCTGATCAGAATCATTGATCAACACTATAGCAGGATTGATCTTCCATGCCAGCTGGATTGGATGACAGTGACGCAGGAACGTTTGCAGACACATAAAACATTTGCAAATGAGCAGCGTACGAAAAATAGAAGGAGCAAATTTAAATAAATGCTCGCAAAAATAGCAGCCAAGCTGTGTGGAATATATCTTTTCTAAATTTGAAGCAAAGGGAATCCCATTCCTGCTACAAAGAAATATTTCATGTGGCATATTACAACGTAATTACCCCTGATCTTGCATTTGTGATGACGGGTTTCCTCCCCATTGGAGAATACTGAGCTAGTGGCTTGTATTCAGCAGGGAAAACAGGCAGCCAAGGCACAGTACCACTCAGAATCTCCTCTGCATAGGACCTTAATCATCCTGGCTCGGAGTGCATGTGCATATAGGGAGATTTGTGTGTGAGCAGGTCACGCGTGCACGTCTTGCAGTGGGTGTTTTCCAATAAGTGTGTATATTTGTGTGCGTCTGTGTAAGTGTGTTCTCGCTGCTGTGTGCCTATGTGTGTATGACAGAGAGAGAGAGAGCGAGATTGAGAGAGAAAACTCGTCCCTCCAATTCCCCCGTGAAGCCCTCTACACCAATTTCCAGCCATGGGCAATCACTCACTCAGCATACACATCTACATAGAGGCTGATGAGATCCTCCGTGGGCTTTGCCATGTGACTGGAGCTCGTCATCTACTGTATGTGCCTCCCCTTTGCGCTCCTATTCCAATACTATAGTCACTGGGGGTGGAGGAGGGGGGGTAAAATGGATGATCTACATACACTTATGATACATAGGTAATCTCCGAGGGGCAAATCAATGATACTACCTGCTATGTTTCCCTTTGAATTCGAGAAGAATCCGTCATTTTTGCATGCCCATTATTGGAAGAGGTGATATGTCTTCCAGTTTTAGATGTCCTTGCGCCTGGATAGGGGTCCTTTAATATAACGTGCTAACCAATGACTGATATGGATGGATGTGGAGTTGTAGACTTGGATAGATAGATTAGCGCTTAAAAGAATGTCCACCCTCAAGCTGTGATGTTAACATGGGGCACTGTATGCTGAGAGTTCATTAGTGTAATTGCCAGAATATTACCCATTGGCATGGTCATAATGTATAGAATATTAATACTATAAATCTCCATTCCTCTTGCATTCAGGGCGGCAACAGTATAGCCAATATCATTGCATATTAATGAAAAATGAACTTTTTGATGAGAGGCAATAAAATCGTGGCGTCTCCTGTCACTGGTCTACTCTTCCTGTATACTGAGAGCCATTTTTATCCACATCTGCTTTGTTGTGCATGTATATGTGCTGTAGCTGCCTTTGTCTCCAGGGAGAAATACTGTTTTGACGGACTAAGAGAGGGAATTTCCTCAGAGTTGCACAACGGGGCACCCCACCCACCTCCTCTTTCTAGCAACCAGCCCTCTCCTCCTCTCTCTGCTGATGTCAGCACATTGGCCACCATGGTTCTGGGACCACAATTGCTATTCAAAGAGTAAATAGATGTGTAGGTGGAGGGTCAATATGGGCTTTTGAAATTATCCCCTTGGTTTTTAGAATAAACGATAGAATACTTTGTGTCAGTGATGGGTTTTTGTGTTAGGCATTGCGGTGCCCATAGACAGTTTCATATTCAGTAATTAGCATCACTCAGTGGGCTGTATTATGACCAGGCAGCATTTTTACAGTATACTTGAACACCAGGAAGTTGAGTAGCATTTCAGAGGTCAGGCTTTTATGTGCATTCACATAGCTTCAGTTTGTTTTGCTCAAACTCATCATGAACTTTTTCAGAAGTTCAGAGATATGTAAGGGGCCAGTAGAAACTCATTTATCTGTCTCTAAGTTTAAGTGTGAGGGCATACACCTGTATTTATCTAAAGGCCAATGCACAATTTAAAGGCTCACATACTGGAGTTCTCAAGGCATTTATAGTGTTACTTTAACATTTAAGTAAGCATTAGAAAGGGGAGGCTGCAATAGCATATTCTGTAAGCACCCATTTTTTCATTTATTGATCTGACCTTCTGCTGCCCAGCCACTGAAAATACCTCTGCCTTTTCTTTAACACACTACACCATTTAGCTCGCTAGGCTGTTGCACATATACTGTATTACCTATAGCTCCGGAAAGTAGTATGAACAATTTATGGGAAAATTTATGATTGTTTAAAATATATTTTCATTTTGCATTTAACAGTGGAGGAAGAAGTACTTAGATCATTTACTTAAGTAAAAGTACCAGTATTACAATGTACTAGTATTGTAAGCTGAATTTAAAAGTACTGGTTCAGCAGAAAAACAAACTGATGTAATAATTTACATTATTAATGCTGATGCATTTATGTCTGAGCAGCATTTTATTGTTGTAGCTGATTGGAGCTACTTTTAGCTACTTTACACAGGTGTAGTAGTTCAATTCAGTGGTTCCCAGCATAGAGGTCAGGCCCCTCTGAAGGGTCGCAAGACAAATCTGAGGGGTTATGTGATGATAAATGGCAGTGGAACAAAAGAAAAAAAAACAAACATTTTGTTACATAAATTTTTATGATGTTTTGGATGATGATGTCTCTTCAACCTGTTAAATGCAGCCTTGTGACGTTTAGAAGGGGTGAGACTGCTAACAACATAGACATAAACATCTGAAATCTGTCAACAGGCCCCAACCAGACACTGTTTTTTTGTAAAGGGTGGTTGTTAATCTTTAACAATCTGTTATGTTTTATAATCTTATCTTGTGTTTTTTTTAATGTAAAATTTAAATCTGAAAAGTATCAGCTGAAGCTGTTAAATAAATGTAGTGAAGTAAGAAGTGCAGTATTTCCCTCTGATTTGTAGTGAAGTAAAAGTGGCATAAAATGGAAGTTCAACCACCGGCTTTCAATACGTATTCACCGCTTCGCTAAATATCAGTTTAACTAGCACATTTTCATTGTGCTATTCTGTCGTGAATACTTTTTTATGGTGCTTGCTTCCTCACACGCCCTAGCTAACACTATGTCAGTTTTGTTTTTTGTTTGTTAGATGACCAGAACAGTTCAGACTTTTTCCTTGAGGCTGCTTGCCACGTGTCTCCAGCTATAGCTGTTAATCAATGCTGGGGAGCAGGTAGACTCTAATGGAGGATTTATTTCAGTTCTTCACACCACTTAGTGCCCAATGAACACCTTCATACCACGTCCTCTCTGTACCTCCTTACATTTTCCCTTCACTCGCCTCCCCACCATCCCTTCAGCCTCCCCCCTCCGTACCAAAGGCCGTGATGGAAACACCACTCCTGAGAGAGTTGTGGAGGCGGAGGAGAATGGGTTGGAATGAGGGACAAAATAGGTTGAGAGGGTCGTTAGATAGTGAGCCAGGGGAAGGGGTCAGAACAATGTTGCTGACATGGTCAGAACTGTTAGCGCACATGAGAGGTAATTTTAGTGTGCGTGTCTGACCTCACATAGATCATAATAGTAATTTTCAGCTGGGTCTTTGAAATTGAATAAGTTCACATGCACGTTAAATACACGAGGCCCTTATTTATATTTCATAAAACGTCAGTTGCCATAGAGTCTTATGCTAGAGTGTCTCTATACAACGCATAGGCAGACTTGCCTCAGGAGCATTATACATGATGAATCACTGGGTTAATAGTCCATAAGGGTTAATATTGCTTAGTGGAGTCCTGCACTGTGTAATGTATTAGTGACGTAAGGAGCAAGAGAAAAGCAGGTGTGCTTGTATTTACATAGTACAGGAGGATTTACATACTTACATACATGCACACAGGAGAGTTGATCATTTACTGGCTGCAGTGCTGAGCGATAAATTTGAGAGAAGAGCAAGTTAGATCATTAGCAGAGAAGACTTCCTTCTTAGGTTGTGTGTTTTGTTTACATCCTTACCTTACCGCTTGTCCAGTTCACACTTCTCATGTACGGGGCATGCTGTTGCTTGTATACATCCCTTGACTTTTCATGCAAATTTATGTTTAAGCATACTTGTTTGTGTGTACGATGGGGAACACAAACACATACACACACACACACACACACACACACACACATACACACACGGGGGTGGAGGGAGACCTAGAAGGGGGAGTGTGGGGGGGTATTGGTGGTGGTGGTGGTGCAAGGCGGTGACAGAAATTGAGGGGGACGGGGTGGCAGCTGCAGGCTGCTCGGTGCACTGTCAGAGCGGAATGATTAATGAATGGCGGCCCCAGCTGAGCCTAACCTTTGGAGAACCGCACAGGACATCTGCAGAACTGTCAGCGCTCTGACAAGGACAGAGCTGAACAACCAATTATTTCGCCATCACTAAGGTGGGCTGTCAGCTTAATCCTAGCCATTCACTTAGGCAAGGACAGGCAAATTTCTCCTTTACATACACACACACTCATACACACACACACACAGAGCAGACCACGGCCCTGCGTGGACACACACACATAAACAAGGGAACAAACAGGCATGCACGGACAGGAACACATGCCCGTGTGGACATGTACACAAAGTGGACTGGTACACTCACACAAACACATAGGCACACTCACATATTCACACACACAGGCATGAGGTCCTGGACAAAATAGAGTTAACCCCTCCACTGCCGGCGGTGGCAACCCCATGCAGGTGACATATAGTAAGGAAAGCAGGGCGAGCAGGGGAGGTTTAATGATGACAAAACAGGGCTGGTGGATGCTGGCTGGGACTGTGAGGTGGACATGGGTGGGGCTGCATACTGGGGAAGACACTATGTCTGGTACATGTCGAGAGGGAGGAGGGGTGAAAGGAGGAGGAGGTGGGAGCTACAGAGGGATGGGTGGATGCCCTTATGTCTGCAGGATGTATTTACATATGATTCTTTAGGGAGAATAACAGTATTTTGTTTAATTTTTGTTTAATCAAAGTTGCAACAAACAATTTTCAGCTTTAGTCTTCTTCTATCTTTAAAAGTACCTGTGATAAGGGCACATAAAATATGATGAGCATGTAGAGGAAGTGTGACATTCAGCGGTCTATACATTCTGGAGTTTGTACAATTTTTCACGCTCCAGTATGGAAGTAAAGTATCGATTGACCTTATGAATTATACAAAATAGATCCTGTTGCATTCAGGAAGATTAAAAAAGAAGTATTTGAATAAAACATGATGAAGATGACAATCATGATACCAAATCATTTCATGTTGAGGAAAACTACTCATGTACATTAGAAAACCATTATACTCCATTTTATTTTATGTTATCCTGCAAACAGCACACTTCTAAAGTGTTCAAGTTTAAGGTATTAAATTATAAACAGCAAACGTTGGATGTTTTTTGAGCGATTTTAAAGTATTTTACATCCTACGCGATAAATCTTCTGCCATATTTCTCCACTCTATCAAAACAGGAACTAATCCTTTTACTGTAATTAGGACTAATGAATATAAGATTGCTAGACATATTGATTAACCACAGGGACTTCAATAATAACAAAGGTGTATATGAGTGTAAATGTGTTTACGTTTTACATTCTTCATCTATCACCTTCATGTATCTCTGCGTGTGTGCGTGTGTGTTTGTTTGTGTGTAGACTTTGGCCAGAGCTGATGGGCTGTATGAGTGACTGATTGGGATTTGATTGAGGCGTTTCTTAGGCGATAAAGGATCGAGCGTGGCCACGAAGCCTATTGACAGACTGCTGATGAAGCCAGAGAGAGCGGGAGGGAGGGAGAGGCTGAGAGGCGGCGACGGCGAGAGAGAGAAAGAAAGCTCAGGAAATTAATAAGGGGATAAAAATCAATTAACTTAAAAAATGTCCCTCATCAGTGGCTAACCACATGTATGCGTGTGTGAATGTGTTGTATCTCCCTTCATATATCTGAGCCTGTGCTATAATGTATTCATCTACAGTAACTACTCAGCGACGGGCAGCAGTGTTTTGGGTGGATTGACCTCCTGCTTGCAGACAATTAAAACATAAAATGCCAAGTCAAGTCACTTGAATCCTAAACACTGCTTGGCTGGTGTATATTCATGAGTGGAAACTCCTACTACTCTCTGTGAATGGTGAAGACTCATTTAAACCAGGAGAATCCTAATACTGCCTTACGATTTGCTATTCAAACAATTAGGTTGGCATCATCCACTTATGTGAATATAAAAATACATTCATTTTGGCAAACCTGTATGAATGTGTTACATTTAGGGATGTACCAAGCAGATCCTTATATTGGGCATATTTTAATGGATCACTACCACCTGAAAAAAGCGGATCAATATCCGACCCTTTCTTTGCTGTCTTTTATCCTGCTCAGCCTGCACCATAATGACAGCTCGCCTTCACACTGGTAGCATTTTGCTCCATATGTGAGTGAAAATTCTATTATTTAAGACACCAGAGTTGACAAAATATACAGATTTATTTTAAGCTAAACCTTAACATCCTTTTGGTTGGATAATGGACAATGGCACATTCTTTCAGGCTACTGTGAAATAGCTAAACTAGTAGTAAATCTGCTGACTGTGAAGTCTGTACTGTATTTGTATATTTATGCCTATCATCTGAGGACCACATATGCACGTCAGCGTAGGTATTTTTACCTGATTATTAGGTCAAAAGATGTTAAAGCTGCTGTCCTTGTATCCTACACTGTGTACTTTGTCCATTAAAAACCAAAAGTGTGTGATCCCACAGTAATAAGCCTTGAATCTTTACTGTACAAGATGCCTCCTTTTTGTCCTGTCTCTATGTCATTAATTCATAACACACAGCTGATTTGCAGTCTAACAATAATGCTTATAATTGGTTATTTCTTTGTGAGCTGTGTCAGTCGCCGGAGTTTAATTTCCCCACGTGGGTCCTTGTGCTGCACCGATGATACAGGATGACAGTCACTAAAACTAAAACTTGGCTGTTATCTGGTTTGTGGGCTCCCTGTGAGCTGCTGTCTGTACTCAGCCGAAGATTGCATAGAGCTAAAAGAAGCATCACTCCGCTACACTTGTGTGCAGTGTTTCTGTATGAACAGAGTAATCTTTTGAGTGCGTCATGCCAATTTCAGGATCCGCATTCTCCTGGTTAAACTTTCACCCATGTTATATCAATAATTTAAACTCGTCACCTTCATAGTTTTGAATCAGGGCTGAATATGTCTGTTACATATTCAATCAACATTTGCTGTGTGTAAATTGGAGTCTGTATCAACAGTTATTAAGGACTGGGCCCAACACAATTTGACCGGGACATTCCTAGATAGAGCTGCATCAGATGGAATTTACTGTGCAGTAATATAGAGATGGCTGTGTTTACAGACGTGTGTGTGAAGTGAGGTCTCAATCCCTAAGTAGTTATAGGAGCTTTACACTGGTGCACACACACACATACACACACAGACGCACACACACACATACACACTGTCAGAATGTAGTCATTAGAAGCCTAGTCCTACTAACAGGGCTGTCTACTGTCCCAGACAAACTGCAGGAGGAGGTGTCTGGCTGCTTGCTTTTAAACTGGGTTAGTGGACCAGAGAGGAAGAGAGAGAGAGAGAGAGAGAGAGAGAATGAGAGAGAGAGAGAGAGATAGATAGATGGAGAGAGAATGGGAGAGAGAGATAGAATCTCAAGTCTAAAACTGGGACGGGGTACATGAGAAGAATTTTCTTCATCAATTGCGGTGGTACTCCCTACTGTGTAACCCTTAATACCACATGTATGAGTATGAGTGTGTGTGTTTTTTGTGAACTCTGTGTGGCTAGATTCATGCACCATGTTGTCTCTTGAAATGTCTATTTGTTAGAGAAAAGTTTTACAGATGTCATTTTTTTTTTGTTGTTTTCATACTTTAACTCAGCTGACTTCCTATAATGAACTGGATATTGCTCACTTCAGTCTCCTGCCCTCGGTTGATTTAGGAGCCAAATGGCAGCCCATTAACATGTGAGAATGATTGTGCAGCCTTGGGGTTGTAGTGCGGCAACCCACAGAGAGGTTTTTTTTTCGCCGCACATCTCTATGATTCTCAGTCTTTGCACTGTCGACAAGAGTTAAGCATCAAAGGCGAGAACTAACTATCCTCACCCTCAATCGCTCCCTCTGTCTCTTTTTGGCCTCTGGGTTCACACTGTAATTTGCTCTCACTCTCACTCACTCACTCACTCTCTCTCTCTCTCTCTCTCTCTCTCTCTCTCTCTCTCTCTCTCTCTCTTTCTCTCTTTGTCTTTCTCTCTCTTTGTCTCTGTCTCTCCCTCCATCTCTCTCAGGGCTTAGGAATGGGGAGAGGGAGGTGATGAGGTCAAAGTGAATCTTCTCCTCGCTGAAGATGATTATGTCTTAACCTGCCGTTATTCAAAGGACCAGGCCCCATGGCCATGAGTTGGCCTATGAGCCACGTGTCGGCAATGAGGGGGCACTGTCGGCACTGTCACAAGGAAGAGGGAGAGGGAGAGAAGCTGTGTAGTCCAATGTACTCCCAGGGTCAGACGTACAACGCCTTGCTATGTGCTTCATGTGACTCACTACCCCATAGATCCACTTGGTTGATGGATGCTTGTAGTTTGTCTAATGGCCTGGGTGTCCAAGACCCCCAAATTGATTATGGATGCCGGTGACATCACTGGGAGCAGATATTAGATTATAAAGTTGCACCAGAGGTTGATGTAAGAATGAATCAGAAGCTCCTGCACGGATTTGATGTATCTAGAAAACTGGTGATGCCAGTAGTGATGCCTGTGGTGTTAATTAAAATCTAAGTAATTAGCAGCTAGCATTGGTTAATTGGTCAGTCTTGGCTAGTTGAGGTAATAGAGAACAACACCTCATTTATGCTCTGGCTCAATGAACAGGGCTCAAGGCTTCTCGGAGAGAAAACTGTTGAGTCTTCCACCTTTATCTTTGTCCCTCCTGACTTTTCTTTAAGCCTCAGACTTCATATTCAGCAGCCCCGGGCTTGAGCTATCTGTCTCCCCCTTTTTTAATTAATTCTTTTAAAAGTGTGACACACTATATGCTTTAATACACTTTCTCAGATGTACTCAAATCACATGTGCATGTGCATCCTGTAGATACAGTAACACACACACTCGGAAAACATGTTCATGTGTGCCTTCTCACACACACATTACAGCGTTTAGCATGGGTAACTAGAAAGTCAATGAGCACTTATCTGAAATCCACTGGCAACACTAATAAGCCAGTGTGAGGTGTGAACACAGCTGTTTGAGTCACAACAAATCTAATACACATTTCATCACTTCTTAAACAAGCCATCAGCAAGTCTAATGCTCTGGTATGGAGAGCAGCACTCTATGATACATGTGCCTTCAAAGCACTTTCTTAAACATCAGCACTTAGCACATCCTCCCCACACCTCGGCATCATACATCTACTGTAAGCGGTGCTGCTGATAAGTCAAATTTATCATTTTTTGCAATCCAGATTTATAAAACCAACAATGCCCTAATTGATAACACCAACAGCTGCCACAGTTTTCTGTGGCTGGCACCTGATCTGTGTGAAAATTATGTCTTAATCAGCGATTATCAAGCAGCATGTGCCAGAATTGTGAATGCAGCTTCATTTTCCTTTATTTCTTCATATTTTTTGGAACAGGAAAACACGCCAGAGCCGTCAGTGTCACTCACAATTGAACCAAGCGAGCCGTAGGGATTCACCCTGCGTGTCTGTCTCAGGGCTTAAGAGTTACTCTCTCATGACGCCTTACCATTTTAAACCTTATTTGGTTTGCAAAAGTGAAACTAAGCTCTTTCTGTGCCACTCCTTTTTTTCAAGTTCAATTTTTGGATTGCATAGCTTGAGACGGAGATAAGGGGGGATATGGGGATCACTTTTGGGGACAGTGGACGGTGGATTTCAAGAGGGGGTCACTAGGGGAGGAACAGAGGGAGAGGAGAAGAGCACATTGGAGGATAAGGGGGAGGATGGAGGTGAGGAGCCCGGAAGGGGTTGGGAGTAGGTGGTGGGGGCTGGGGGCATAGAGACACTCCAGAGAGAGTTTACAGAGCTTCAAAGGGAAGTTTTCTGCTTTGACTGACAGGCCCCTAGAGTGAAGGGGACCTGGTGGCAGGCGGCATGCCCCGATCCCAGGATGCCCTGTGGTCTCCATGGCACCCACCCCACCCCACCCCAACATATTCATCAGAAAGTGGGGTTGTAGATCATGAGGGTCAAGACGCATTGAAGGGTTGCTGTAGATCATGGCTCAGTATTTCATGGTGTATTTCCCTTGGACCAAGAGTGTGAAGGACATGATGACTCTTATGAAGGCTAGTCTATTCCAAATGAACATTTTTCTGCAAATTCGTACAGTTCAATTGAATGTTTTGTGATTCCTCTTAAAGGAGCCCAATAAATCCTGTTGCAGTTTGCATTAATACTGCAGTTCTCCTGTGAACAGGACTTCAAGTGCGTATGATACCTTCACTGTTGCAAAAAATCACCATCTTTTAAGCAAATCAAATTTAACTGTCATGACTTCTTTTTCAAATTCAAGGCCAAAACTGCTGTGCCAATACGGTTTCTCGTGAATTCTTAATCTAGCATCAGGAAAATTGCACTTGATGCTTGTTTCTGTTTTTATTTTTTTTTTCACTTGACACCTCATTTATTGTGCAAGAGAAATCTTCCCTTCACTCTCAGAAAAATTAGCAGAAATGCGTCTTTTGTGAAAACAAAGCTTATCACTCGGGCTGCACCAAAAATAGGACCGTCAGTAGCGATTTTCTCCCGACATTAAATACCAAGAAGTTCCATGATGGCTGGAGACGTACCCGTGGTGGTAAAATCTATGAGCACTGTACTCTTGAGTACAAAAATGTATTCCCCTTGTCATAGTATTTCTGAGAGTGCATCATAACCACTGTACAGTAAATGTCTGTTTCGGGGGCCAAGATAAATGACACCATTGTTCCCGGTCCTACACCCGGGTTGATAGATGAGAGCAGGAGGGCTGTGTTTAAATGTGTCTCAGTAAACACTGTTAGGCCTGTGTAAACAGCAGTACATTGATCAGCCCTCTATTCATGGTCAGCACGTCTCTGCCTGCACTGGATTAGTCAACATACCGACCCATCTGTTTGCTCCACTGTAAACTGAGGCCAATGTCAATGCCAAAGCCTAATTGGAATACTACACACTGCTGGGGCTTATTTTCTTGAAAACTAGGGACGTGGTCTGGTAGAACTTTTTATTCCAAAAGATATAATGTAATCTCAAACTGAATACAATTTTCTCTTAAATAACTGCACAAAGTAATAAACTTAATGAAGCTTCAGATGCCTTTAACATAAAACAGAGCATGGAAACACATTTAAGCATATAAACCTACTGCTAATGATACTTCCCAAATTGTTAAGACACTCCTCACAGACAATCCAAATCACTCCTTTGCTTGTTCAACTCCTGTAGTGAGCATCTACAATAATAAGTGTGACAGTGTGTCAGTGGAAACCCCAGCTCCATGAATATCCGGCTGGTGCCACTAACAGCCTCTCATCTGAGCTCCTCAGAGGAATGGACAACACTGGTTGGCTAGGCAGTGGCTACTGTGTACAGCAGAGAAAAGAGAGAGAGAGAGAGAGAGTTAAGAGAGTGACAGAGATGGAGAAAAAGAAGGAGCAGGAGAGAGAAAGAGAGAGAGGCATCGAAGCGTGGAGGGCAGCTGCATTGTATCACCCCATTTTAGCCCATTACACTATGTATAGGGGCCTTTTTCCCCCCTCTTTTGCATGGTAATTATTTTCCAGCCCAAAGGTAGCTGCAGGCAACGTCAGCCACTGCGTCAGGGCCCACTGCATTAGCCGGCCATTGCATTATTTATTTGTGCGCAGGCAGCCGGATGGATACCCCAAATCCGCCGAGACTCGGGGGGCCTCTCAATGTCACCTCGCGCATTGTGGGAGGCAGTTTCGGCCTCTTGGACCTGCACCAGGAAAGCTTAGGCAGAGAGTGGCTCAAGGGCAAAATGGTGTCTAGGCGTTGGAGGACATGTGCGTGGGAGTAGTAGTTAGGTGTGTAATGTATTCAGAAATGGGTCAGAGGTTTAGTAACTGCCCTCGCTTATGCAAGAGTCAACTGCGAAGGGTTCATTGTGACGCACTGGATGACCATCTAAGGGGTCCTATAGGACATCATTGAGTACCAGTGTAGTAAAAAGTATAAATAGAGGGTCATAGAGTTCACACTGCCTAAAGGCTTTTTGTGTAGCTATAGATGGTCGCATGCAGTCAGTTACCCCTGGGTATCATAGGTAAATAGATTTGATTTCAGTGTGTGGGAGCTGCTTTTACATTATGCCATTCACCCCTGTGTATCAATGAAGGGTTATTACACCCAAGTACCAGTGGGCTGGGTAAGGTCACAGCATGTCATGCTTATGTGGAGAGGTAGAGCGACACGGCTCAGTGATTGTGACGTTTGGGAGGTAATACCCTGGCGTCCCCTTCTGTACTACAGCTCACAGCAGCACCCACACACTGCTCTGTCCAACACAAGCCCCCATGACCTGTCAGCCCCGGCCAATCGCATCGTAGAGCCGGAATGACAGCTGAACCACTGTCCCTGTCATGGCTCCTCAATGTAGAAACACACACACACACACACACACACACACACACACACACACACACACACACAAGCACACAAACACACATATCCGCTACAACAGCAGTGCAACATCAACATCAACATCAACTCCCGCTGGCCCCTTGGATCTATCGCTCTGTCTCCCTGCTTGCCAGGCAGCTCAGCCGCACGAGACGCTCAGGCGGCCTTGTGACATGACAGTGACAACGTACTGATGCTCCGGAGAGCACCCACAACGCCATCTACTTCACCCTGCACCCTCCCCCTCCCTTTTCTTTCTGTTGACCCTTTAAGGGAGAAGATCCATGTTTCCCTCTCTCACCCTTTTTGTCTCACCAAAGCAGAGGGAAAAAAATTTAAATTTTTTGTTATTTGGAGTTCGCAAGATTTAAGTTTGGAGAGTTTATGCCACTCATATATCATACTGTATATGACTCTCCCATTTGCATGAAGAAGATCATCAAAATTTTACTAATAGATGCATAGACATATAGATAGATATGTAGGGTAGATAGATTGGACAGGCAGCATTAGTGACTTATAATGAGAAAAAAAACGAGAAAGGAAGACAGTCAGAGGAAGAGAAATCTGTGATAGAGATAGTTAGACTTTGCCCTGGCGCCCAGCGTTTCCCCTAATGGGAGCTGACACTGCTGAAGCGACCCGGGTGGACGGACGGGAGGACCAGCGTATTGCAGGCGGCAGACCTCCCAATTATTTTTCTGGCTGATAAGTGCTGGTGCTTGTTTAAGGCTGCAACGTGGATGGAGGGATGGGATGGAGAGAGAGGGAGAGAGAGATGGAAGTATGGAAGAAGAGGAGGAGGAGGAGGAACAGAGGGGATGTGGCTGGGGCTGGGTTGTATGGCTGACAGGTCTTGATCTGGCAGGATGGCTGGCTGTCACACACAACTTAAGACGGGGTTTCTCCCCAGGGCTTATACACACACACACACACACACACACACAGAACACACGACTTGCATGCACACACATCATGCATCATGTAAGCATGTGGAAACAATCTGGAAACAGACAACAATGTACACACACATGTTTACAAACACATCATATCACACACACACACACACACACACACACACACACACACACACACACACACACACACACACACACACTGTTTACATGTCAGTGCATACTATATGGACTGCTTTGAATGACAGAAGGACTTGTAGTACACACACAGACTGTTTGTAACACGTGATTGTTGCTGCATTACTTCTGTCACATGTCATTTACAAATACTGTGCAACCTGTCTAATATGGACTACTGGAGAAAATATTCAATGAGACAATGACAAGCATCAGATTCTGTTACTGAAAAAGTTACACACACATTTTTCATTCCTTCGTATTTAAAAGGCATTTCATTGCTGTAATTAAGTTGATGTTGCAAACTACTGAACAATTCAAAGCCTTTTTTTTTCATTAAACCAATTTATCAAACTGTTTACACCTTACTGTCTGAACTGAACACTTTCTAGGTGTTAAATATTCCAGCTTGTGTGTTCGTCAAATAAGTTTGGTGAGATTAGACCCATCCTTTGTTAATATACAGTATTTTATTCACTTTTTATCTACCAAATACACAATAAAAAATAAGCATAATGTTTTGTGATTATAGGGCCTGTTCAGTAATATAACAATCAACTGAGTAAACCTATGATACACAATATTTATGTTGCTTGCGTTGGGTTTATGAGATCATCAGCTGGATCAGTGAATTTACAGTATCTAATTTGTTGTGGATTTGAGGCTGTAGTGTCCGGGATTTCCTAAAGACTTGGATTGCTGGACAAGGAAAAGGGCTTTGAATAATCTGTGTTTCCGTGCATATGTGTGCAGAACCGGCAGTAGCAGTTGCATATGCTTGAAGGGCCGAGTGCCGTAACTTTTTCCTGTTTGAGGAACAGAGCTGTAACGAGCAGAGCAATGCTGAGAGCATTGAGCCGTTAGAAAGAGAAGACACTCTCATTTGCTCCTGGATGACGGTCCATGTGTGTGTATGCGTGTTAGCAGGAAATGAGAGGGCATGCTTATATTCAAAATTATTTAATGAGTCTGGAAAAAAAAACATGAAGTTTGAGGACAATTCATTTCAAAATAAGGCTTTTCAGAAATAATTATACACTTATAAAATAATTACAGACTTCAAATCAGACTTCACATCAGAGAAATTGTTGCATCAATCACATCAGGCCAAATCACGCAACAGCAGTTCCTCAGTGTCAGCTCTTGTCTAAACAGCCGTGGTATCAGTGTCATGACAGGCTATAATTTACCTCATGTTAGCTTAAATGAACGCCATAATAAGGGTTATTCAATCCATGCTAAGTGTCATAATCTGGAGCAGAGTGGCTGTATTACATTGGTGTCATTGCTGTGCTGTTAATGCCTCAGTGATCACCGCTACTGCTAACATGGCCCACAGCCAGAAAAGACAGAGTAGCATCACAGGAGAGGAGTTGTCTGTTTGATTTTAAACCCCATCACTGTTTCTCCCAAAGAACTTTTCTTCAAGATTTCTTTATATATATATATATATATATATAAATATATTTTATTCACCCCCTTTTTCTCAGTATATAAAAAGAAAAAAGCAAGCAAGGAAATCCTTCCTCAGTATTTTTACAACTCATGCACCTTATTTATTGCAGCTCCTTTCCTTTATCACTTTTGATATTCTTTATGCATTGCCCAGGAGAATTTTCCTTAGCTAACTAGGTGCAGCTTCAGCAACTTTGCTGTGCTCGAGGGTGGCTAGGGGTTAAGTAAGTATCATTCAGGGATGCTTCTACATGTATGGTCATATTGAGGACAAATCTAGTCCCAGTAGATTTGAAAATCTCACTAACCGCTGCACTAACCTGCCAGCACACCTATTGTATAGCCCTTGTATTTCAATGTACAAAGCCACTCTGGGATACTTGGTTGTGCAGTTTCCAAGCCCCTCTAGTGAGAAGCCTTTATGTGCCTTCTCTCAAGCAAAATTCGCTCCTTTTGCTTTAATTACAGTAAATTACAGCAGACCAGGCTTGTTTAAACAGATCAGCCAGCAGAAGAAAGAAAATGCTAATTGGTCCCATAATGTTTTGACCGCTAGTTCCTTAGCACTGCTGAGTTTATTTGACATAAGAAGGACAATAGGAATCCTGTATTCCAAATGACTTGCTCTGCCCTCGTGTTTTGGAGTGCAGCTGCTGCTGCGTGTAGACACGCCACCTACCACATATTTTTGTTATGTTGAAGCAGGTGAAATTAGACGCTGACGTCTGGCGAGAGTCGATGTGTGTTTGTCTTGTACCTGTTATTTCGCATCTAAATTGTGTGAAGCCTGTGGGATTTCCAGTATTAGGGTGTGCTTTGCTGCTTTACATGTGTGAATATTGAAAAAGGTGTCCGTGCATTTCCATGTCTCGTGTCTGTGTGTATGCATTATGTCAACTCCCATCCTCAACTGGCGCAATGCAAGTGCTTCTTAATGCATTCCATGTTTCTGAGCAGCTGTATGTGTGTGTGTGTGTGTGTGTGTGTGTGTGTGTGAAGGAGAGAGTCAGAATCCCAGGATCAATACTATTGACCTGTTTACCTTAGTGCCGAACATACGGGACCAGCGTCTCTAGTTTACCACTTGAAACATTAAAACCAGACTAGTATCACTTTGGTCCTTCTCTTTGCTGATTGGAAGACCCACACTGGGGCAGTCCACCTAGCAGACAGAAGAGAGGGAGAGACAAAGTTGAGAGGTGGGAGGGAAAAAAAGGGAGTTAGAGAGAGGGAGAGAGACCTGATTCTAATCCTCTTGACTTAAAGCCATCAGGTTTTGCAGCCCATGTCTCGCCCGCTTCGCCTCTAGACCTGATGTAGTCACTCAACCCTATCAAGCTGCAGGGGGCATTGTGGTCCGTCCGTCTCTGCCACACTGCCCCCTCCACCCTCAGCGCTTTCCCCCCCCCCCCCCCCTCTCCTTTTCTCATCCTCCTCCACACCACCAAAACAGAATTTCTTTAAATGCTTAATTTTTCCCCCCTTTGGCTTCCTTTTTGCAAGCGCCCTCTCACTTGTTTGTCCATCGATTTTTCATCCCTCTCCAGCCGCTGCTCCCCTCCGCCTCCTTCCCGTCCTCCTCCCTCCTCTCTTCCTCTCACCCCCCCACCCCCCAGCTCTTCGTCTGCATCTCCCCAGTCTCTCCCGCTCTCCTCTGTTGTTGATGCAAACTGATTTATTTATTTATTTTAAGCGTGTTGCCCAGGTAATTTGTGGCAGGTAATGACTTTCAGTGAATCTACTTTGCGCTCTTTGAATTCTTTTTCCGACCTTTGCATCATCCAGGCCCATCTCGCTGCACATCCCCTTTGTCCCATTTGCTCTCCTACTTTTTTTTTTCTCCCCATTTCCCTCTTTTACCATCTCACTGTCTCTCCTCTCTCTTTCTCCTCTCTGCTCTCTGCCAGTGTATTTTTAATTCCCCTAGATATTGGTGGTGCACGGTACATGTATGTGTGTGTGTCTCTGAAGCCCACCTGAGGAGGTGATTGACACCTGGCCCTCTGCTGTGGAGGCCTCTCACTCCTGTTTTCCTCCTTTCCCATCACCTCCCTTCCCTCCTTTCCCCCCCTTCTCCAGCCATTGTTCTTGTGTCCGTTGGGGCATTGGAAGAACAGTACAAGTCTCTGGGAGTTTGGAGGAAGGAAAGTAAGGCAGGGAAGAAAAGTGGAGGGGTGGGGAAGGGGAAGCGGTGGCTGAAGATTTACCTAAGATAATTTGGTGATATTTTACTCCTTTCCATGCTCTTTTAGAAACAATGATACCAAATGAGCATTCTAATTCAGCAGGCAAAGCTAAAGGAGTCCCTTTTTCTCACACGAAATGATCCCTGCATCTCGTTATCTGGGAAGGTAGTGTGAAGAGGGCGAAGAGGGGTGCTGTGTGTTTGTGTGTATGAGTGTGGAGGCATGTGAAATCTCAAGAGCCCCCCCCACGCACACACATATACACATGAACACACACTCTGCACTCCTCTATCTCTTTTTTTTTCTTTCCCTCTGTCCATCTTTCCTTTTCCTTGTTCCCATCTTCTCCTCCACTGTGGCCCCCACTAGCATTGCTACATTAGTATTCATAGGGGGGACTCTGTAGGGGGGGTAAATAAGGCTTCTGGCTGTTTCCCCAGCCAGCTGGCATACTAGGGCTGGCTGTAGAGCCGGACTGGACACTTACAGAAACAAGGAGTGGGTACTGGGAAGAAACAAGGACTGGAGCAAGAATTACAGTAAAATGGTTCAGTGTTTTAGTTTTAACAGAAAAACCTTACGGTACACAGCATACTTAACTGTACAGTTATGCTAAAAAGGAGACACTGTCACACTTCTTCTGATTACAGACACAAAACGATCCCTTAAATGAATGCTTTCAGAAAAGATCTACAGTATGGTACTCACATTTCATTATTTGAAGGACAAGAAAGCAGATACATTAAAACAGCACACAGTGTGAACAAATATGCAGCTCACTTCTGAGTTTACATTAATAGGAAGTGGTAAGAAGTGTGCTGAAGTTTTACTGTTTTTTGATTAGCAGACACAAACTGGTTTCCTGCAGTGACAGTGTCTTCACTGAGACCCTTGAACAAAGCAAAGAAGGTATTTTAAATATGGATCGTGTATCTAAGAAAAGGCAGCATTGAATAACACAATTCCGTGTCGTTAAATTGTTACAGAAATACAGAGTCCTAATGAACGACTTTTCTCAGCATCGATTTGTGAGTGTGATGGGCAGGTGTCAGTATGTGGAGACCAGCTGCCTGGTCCCTCCAGGAGGGGACAGTAGAGAGCAGGGAGACCACATCTGCCTCCTCTTCTCCTTTCCTACCTAGCAGGAGAAGAGAAGGAAGGAAGAACATGAACATAAAAATCCTGTTCGCCTCACAATATCCCCCAAGATTTAAGGAAGCAGATAATTTAGTATAAATCAGAGGAATATATTAAATGCATGCAACAGGCATTTATTAAAAAAAAAGAAGAAAAATAGAAAGGGAAAAAATGGTGGGAAAAGAAAATCTCTTAAATCTTAATAAAATATTTCCAAATTTCAAAAACATACACCTACTGCGTCACGCATAGACACACACATAAACAGACTCATACACACTCTAGTACTTCCTTCTGGCATAATCCAGAGGTCAGGGCAGAATTCATCTCCCTTAATCATGCAGATGAACATGACCTTGGCCGGCCTTGGCACCTGGTCACATCAGCACCCTTATCCGGCCTAGCTTTGCATCTCTGATTGTGTTAAATCATGTTTCCCTATCATCAGCAGACACTGGATGGACAGCATCCTTCTCTAAGCACATCCAGAAAAAGGATAATTGCCAAGACCTTTAAAAGCCTTTCAGAAAGAAATGGGAAAATCAACATAATTCAGATGAAGGGGAGTATCGGAGATGTAAAGTAAAGTATGCCAGGCAATATTGGGGGTGGGGGGGTGGGTGGGTGTGGGAGGGTGGAGAAAAAAGATGCAAGAGTTTTAAAACGGTGGGTCCTTGGCATTATTATGATGATGCGTTTAGCCATGCAGAGTGGGCCAGCCCATTGGAGGGCCCCTAAATGAAGAGGCTGACCTTCAACAAGCCCTCTCTCTGTTCATTAGCCACGTGGTGCTTATCTACAATAACACTGCCGAGGAGAATATGAGGCCAACAGGCCCAGCCAAAGTCATCATCTTTTCACTACAGGTGGAAAGATGAGTGTCTGAATTTGGCTTAGGTTGCTGGACTTTTACCCTTTCACAGTTTCCGCCTCTATCTCCTCAAAGTCCCATTTAAAAAAATAAAAAGTTATTTCAAGTCCAAACAGTACATAAAATCAGATTAACTTAATAAACTTTACAAGTCAACATCATTCGGATCTTGAAGAGAGTGATAAAAGAAGTGGGAAGGAATGCATGCACTACAGTTTTGTGCATACCTTGGTTTGCATACTTGCATCAGTATTTATGCATACAGTATTTTTTTTTATCAAGTTCAAATTGGAATGACAAAGGTGTTTTTACTCATAATAACCATCTGAATCATATGTAGCTTTTGTATGACTCAAGAGGAATGATCATTTTATTTGTTTCTCATTTGGTGCAAGACAACCAGCCCACACTCCCTTTAGAACAGCTCCTGTGGTTGTCCATTTACTTCTACAGCATTGTGGTGGTAATAAGAAAAATATGCTTTTTCTCCACTAGATGCCTGGAAGAACAAAAAACATTCCCCATCTGAGAGAGAGCTACAGTAATATAACTACAGTTTGTAACTAGTGGCAGAACAGAGTTAAAAGTAACAGTATATAAGTGGGCAAAATTCAAAAGTACCAGGCACCTGCCCACACCAGTGAGTATAGGTCCAGTACAAGCACTGGGTTGGGACGTGGGGGGTGGTAAATAGATGAATAAAAAACAGAGAGGGGGAGAGCGCATGGTCGATAGTGTCAAAAGCGGATGACAGATCTAAAAGAATGAATATTGATCTTTAGGGGGCCTTTACTTAGGCGACCTGTGGGAGGTCAGCCTGCGTAATTAGACCAGTAGAGGTCTAAATGCTGCACTGGGGATGGGGCTGCTGTTAGAGGAGAAGGCTGGAGGTAGGAAGGATGCCTGCCGTATACAGTATCTTACCTGGACCTTAGATGTTCACAGTGTCCATAAAATCTGTTTTAAGATGATTACAAATGCTTAATTTTGTGTGACAATTTCTCCCCAACTGCCATCTACAATTTCTGTTAATCTCTTGATGCAACTTTTGCTTTCAGAATTTCAGAAATCCCTGAGAGTCTCCCCTGTGTTCTCCTATTAGGATTTTCTGGTGTTTTCATCCTTGGTAAGCTATAAGAATATATTTTTTCTATAAAAAAATGTGCTTTGCCAGTGGGTTTGTGTTGTGGGAGTTGAAGTGGTAAATGTGGGCTCAGTGCGACATGGATAAGGTGCTGTTTATTAGGGAGGGCTGGCAGTGGATTAGAGTTCATAGAACCTCGGGCTACAGACATTGCTCAAACAGGTTTTTGCTTGATGATGGCAGTTAATTCTTGCCCTACAAACTCTCTCCCTGTCTATCTGTCAGTCTATCTCCAAGTTAGTAGCGCAAATACACACCTGAATCTAGGTGTGATGCCTACAATCACACACACACGGATGAACATTGCTACATTCCCAAGCACTTACACGCAAATGGACACACACATAGTTAGACGTCCATATGAACACAGGCTCATATGCAGTCCTGCACACACCCACAGACACACACACATGCATGTGCTGTCTCTTTATCTGTCTGGCTGTGGATAAATGCGGGCAGTGGAGACTGAGTGTGGCTGTAATCCGTGTATCATTGGCTTTATCCACTGCAGTAGCACTGCTGATTTAGTGCTCCACAGCCTTAGTAATGGGCCCCTGACACACACATACATAGAGCACACACAGTACAGCATGTAGTGCATCCACCCCACATACATTGTCCTCTCTAAGATGTTTCTGCTCACTGATTGACCCTAAGTTCAGACACACATATGCACACACTCCTGTGCACATGTTTATGTAAAGATAAAGAAACACACAAGCATGGATGTACTCACAAGCAGTCGCATGAGCTTGCACACCCACACGCTCACAGACACACACATCAGCAGCAGTGTGGTTGTCACCGCCCGGGGACGTCTCATGGTAAGGTGAACTCAGAGTGAACCTGCTCCAAACATAAATAACATCTCTCTCTCATCTCTCCCTAGCCCCCTCAGTCCTTCTTCCTACCCTCACTCTCTTTTTCTCTCCTCCTTTCTCTCAAGTCCCTCCCTGTTCCTTCCTTCCAGTTTCTCTCCCTCTTTCATGTGGGCGCCAACGTGCAAACTATTAAAACAAAGGGACGTTGCAGCTTGCAATACTCACACATAAACTTTGTCTTGGAAACACCTGAGGTCATGCCTTGAAGTACCCTCATTGGCACTCAGCAACTATATGCCAACATTGCCACAGTCACATCAAAGTGACTTTCAAAAGACTTCAGATCATATTTTATAAGGTGATGTCTTAGATCTTTTCTTGGTCAAAATTGCTACTTCTTCTCTTACCTAGCTGTTTCTGCAACAGAACATTCATCCCACCTCTGAGCAAAGCACCCAGGAACCGTATCAGAGTACACCATGCAACATCTCACTAATAACCTACCAGCTCCCTGTGTTTATAGCTATTTATATCAGAGAATTCACCCCTTCCCCCTCTTTATTGCTGTTGGTCCGTATCTGCGGTCCCCTTGCTAGCACTTCCTGTTAACACACGAGGCGTTTATTGATAGGCCATTCCCATTAGTGCTGTTTACCTGTCAGGGCTCACTGCACTAATGAGAGAGCTTTGGGGAGGAAAAATGAGTAGGGACGGTTAACCGCTAATGGATGTTTACAGCCTCCCTGGATACTACTGTGTTTGCAGCCACCTCTGCCGGTACCACTATCACTAGCCCCGGACCCGTTCACCGGCTAATTGGTACAACGCTGAAGAACCAGTCTGGGCCTATTTGATTATCATGGGATTAGGATGGGTGGAGAGAGCATGGTAAAGGAAGGAGCCGGATAAGTAGGGGGAGGATTGGTGTTAGAGAGTGGGAGTTGCAGTTGGGGTCACAGGCCTAATCAATATCTAGAGATCAGGGGCTTTGGAGGGGCTGAGTGCAGACATTGGAGTGGGAGCTAGATGGGGGTTTGAAGGGGTATGTACGAGGGTCAAAACATCAGCCCTACGTCAAAAGGTTCTCTTAGAGCACTATTAGTGCTGGTGGTGAAGGGTAATTGTGCCATTAGAGCTGTAAGTGATACTAAATGGTGCAGGTATGGTAAAGGAACTACTGCATATAGTGAGCTGGCAAGTGATCTAATGTAAATCTCCAATCAGGCATCTTAATAGCTGATGTATCCTTGAGAAAAGCACCCATAATTGTTTCAATATGACTGATGAGCCTGAAATATCTCAGTGCGACCAACCCAACCCAGCTGAGTCATTCGATTTGGTCTCAGGAGTAGAGACCAAATAGATTTAATTCACTTTATTTGCAGTGCTTCTTTCTTATGCAAGCAAGAAAGCTTTACAGTGTTGAGCCTGAGATGTTTTTTTGTTTTATAATGGCACGAACATGTACAGAGAAGACTCCACATTGTACGGAGTACATGCATCATATATTGCTCTAGGATTGCATGGTCCCCTGAGAAGATAAATTAATGTTTTTATTAGATTATTACGGAAATTTTATAAGTGCCGGATTAGCCATGGTAGGTATTTATCTGTTTATCAAATGGCTCGGCTCATAACCTCTCTCTTCTTTTCTGTTCTTACGAGCAGCTATGTTAATGTACATGTAGATGTTGAAAAATATTATATGGATCAATAGCCTGCAGTCCAACAAATGTCCAACAATATTGTATGAAGTAATATCAGTTCACTGATAGTGTGAGTTAGTGTCAGGTTATAATCCACATTTTCCGCTGAATTGATTCATTTGACTTGTCTATTGTTAAATGAAGGGGTCAAAGAAAGTCTCAGCAGAGCAAAGACCATAACCTTCTTTCTCTAATTCACTTGCTCATTCCCTTTTTCTCAATTGCTTATCAGCTCTGTTTCTTCACTAATTAAAACCACACATGAAACAAGGGGATTGTAGACAGACAAACACACACACACACGCACACACACACAGTAAGAGAGAGCGATAGAGATAGTTGGAGCTACAATTACCAGGCAGGCCTCTAGTGTCTCATTGGGTGTCTATTAAGAGGGGGGCCTGGCTCATTGTAATGATGGCAGAGTTTAATTACTTCCACCCGGCGCCTGTTGTAAAACATGCTGATAAATGAGCCAACAGGACGGCACATCATTATTTTTCTATAGTGCCAGCCTGCTCGTACATGATTATAAGAGTGGGAGGGAGGTTCCCATACCTGCAAGAGCCTGAGAGCATATTCGCTGCACAGGGGAAGGGAAGAGGAAGGTATGTGTCTTTTTGTGTGTGTGTCTCTTCTCTCAATTTGCCAGTGAGCGTACATGTGCAAGCACAAGGAGTTGAGATATTTGATGGACCCGTAGATGCCGAATCAAAACACAATAATAAGCAGTTCCACAATCCCACGCTAGTGCAATGATATCCGGCCACCCATGAGATAGATATATATTCATAGCACACAATGGGCAATGTTATTCACTGAGCACAGGACTACTACTGAGCACTGTATGCACTAATGCAGCTCAAATACAAGCATGCACATACTGTAGACTGTATCTCACAAACAAATATACATATTCATAGTCATTAATTTTACACATTTTTTAGAAGGGGGGCATGTGTGGACCCCCTCTGATTAATTGTGTTCCTCCTCCACCATTATTAAATCGCTGAGGCAAATATCCCCCATACAATAAATCCCTCTTGGCCCATGATTAATCAAAAGGCACACAAACCTAAGAGTGGTGGCGGGCAGGTAGAGTTACAGTGCTAAATCATCTTTATTGCTCGATGAGCAGGTTTGTGCATGTGCTCGGGGTCCAGTGCCATGGTGGAGTGGAGTGTATGTTTGGCTTATGGTCAGCCACCCCAGGGTTATAGACACACACATTCTGACCTCGGTGTCATTGATTTGCCAACCTGACCAGGGCACAAAGGTGAACAAGATGGTAGCAAAATAGACTCTGAAGAGGTGCAGTGATTAGGGGGACTTTGCTGTCCCATCGACAAGTTTACTTGTCATCTCCAAAATTAAAGTCAGGTGTATGAAGCTATTTTATCCATGTAGGAGGGGAGGGTGAAAAAATGTTTAACCTTGCCCGCCTTAGCCTCTACCATCAATTGGCATCTCCTCCAATTAGTGGTAGGTCATGCCGTGATAATAGCGGGTTACATAATTAGAGTGGGCACCTCCCTTTCACTACTGGCACAGGGAGACTTTGTGGGGGAGCAGTCACATGAGGCACTGATGGAGAATCTACAGGACCCAGGTTTCTGGAAACCTCAATTAACCTAAATGATTAGCTGTAGCCATGTAGCGCACCTCACTAGCTTGACATTTCTCAACCAAGCTAATATTAGCATAGTGACTCCATTCTATCCTGTTGTACTTCATCACTGTCCTTTTACTGGGAGGTCTTTGTGTCTTATTGACCGAAAATGACAATGTTTGGAGTATCAGAGCCTCGTTATTTCCATTTAGCACAAAAGTGCTGATGCTAATTTGGTGGTTGCATAATGAGTTTTACATGTGTTTGATTAATAGGGTGTAGGGTGGCGGTACAGCAACAGAGGCTACTGTGGTATGTGGTTTAACTTCACCTTATGTTAAATACTAATTGATTCCAATGCATTTTTAATCACTTACTAATTGGCGATTACACTTTTAAAACATGCCCCGTTGCTGCTCCTGCAGAATCACAGGGTTGTTGAGTGTGAAGATGGAGTTTAAAGGGCATAGTCTCCTTAGCATCCACAACTAAATGTCACAGTTGTCTGTTAATGTGTCAACCAAATCAAACATGCACAGTGGTCGAGGGGTGTTAAGTGACAGGTGACCTTGGTGGTGTGATGGAAGACTGGGCTGGTATTTGAGCCCTCTGATCTTCAAGTGGGAAACCCTGTCTGGTCCTGTCTAGAGATGTATGCCCAACCAATTAGACATGAAATGGCAGTGACACTCACACCCCACTTATCAAAACAGTCTTCAAGTGTGTTCATGAATTCAAATGGAATATGCGTCTTTGCTTCAAACATGCAGACAGGGTCATATGAAATTGAGTCCGTATTATTTGTATCTAGGTCAACATGTATAACGATTGTTGCAGAGGTCAAAAATGCTCCATTTCATGTATTACCCTTTTAAGACATACAAACTTACACAAAAATATCTACCTTAACCTCTCTTACTTGTCTTTTCACCTTGTCAAGTTAGCATAATATCCAGAAATACTCTGATAGCCATTCATTTATTATTTTCTATTCTTCCCTTACCCCTAGTTACCCCATCTTGGATAGCCTTCCCCATTGGATAACTCACAAAGGGTCCAGACACCTGGTTGGGTCGTCTGCGAGGCATCTGACCTCCCATACACGCACCTGCCCCCCTCCTACATCCATTACTGGGCCCCACAGTGTTCCATAATGTTCTGAGTAGTCAAGCATATAAATAAAGGTGAAGCAAAATGACTGCCTCTGTCTTGACAGAAGTGCTGAACCACAAAGAACACCTTGAAGGGCATGTTAACTGTCAATAGAGTTCTGTGTAAGCCCCTTCAATTAACATAAAACTTAACAGCTCCCCAGTTAGCCGCTATATAACCCTGGCGCTGTCTCCCCTCACCCATTCGCTATTTTACCCCCCCTCGTGTTGGCTGCCGTCATGCAGTCTAGCCGCGGAAGAGGCAGTAAACAACATCTCACCATGTACTTGCACAGAGGCGGTTACAAACACGCATAAGCATAATGATATTCTACACACACACACTGAGTCCCACATTCACAACAGAAGAAATTCAAACACACACTAGCGAAGCTTCCGCACAGTCCTTGCAAATTACAAACCCAAAGAGGCTGTGCTCACATTTTGTACACACACACACACACACACATAAGAATGCACACGCACACACAAATTTGAAAAATCCCATTTACTGTGATGCTACGTGACTGAACTTTGCTAGTGTAGCGTAGCTTACCCTTCTCTCCCAGGCCCATGGTAATGCTGCATGAGATTTGTGATGCAGTGGGGAGATGCATATGGAAGGCCCGTGCTCAGATCTCTCGGTCATGCACCCCATTAGGTCCTGCTGTTGATGCTGTTGCTATCAAAGCTGAAGTAAACTGCTCAGCAGTCGGCTGTATGCCTAAGCACAGAGACGGAGACAGGCTAGCGATCACACTATATTGCTAGGATAAGCCTATCCATCTTGTAATTAGGATGTGTGAGTAGGCTACAGGGAGGTAACTTCAGGCTCACAAACAACAACATGTTCATGATAAGAACAACCTTATTTGGGGCCTGCAGTGTACTGTAAAGTGTATGTTTGCTGTGCACAGACAGAACATGATGTACAGGGTGATTTCAAACTAATGGTGCATTCCTTATAGGATTTCGACTATTGTAAGTAAGTATTTCATCATGCAGAGTCTCAGACTATGTAGAATCAAAACCAATCTAAAGAGGATAAATTGCCCTAAAGACAAACAGAATGATGAAAATGCCCAGAATGAATATGTTGAAACATTCAACCCTCTATGTGTTGAATAGCCCCTAATGTGTTTGGGTTTTGAGATAACATGCAGTAAATACCCGCATTCTTCTGCTCATCACAAAAAATCCAATGGCAGCTTTCACATTTGCTTCCCATCACTGGTGATTCCTGGGGAGGCGTTATTTGTGCGCCATATAACAGTGCTGCTCCGTTGTAATTGTCTATGTTTTGCAAAGGGCCACTCATCTTTCATTTCCCTGCCAACACACATGCATATTCGTGGAGGTGAAACTAACATGCTTAGTTGTTGTTTTCCTGCTTTACCATTCTTCAGGGATGACTTAGTTCTGGTGTGGATTTGCTCCCTTTGCGCCCGCAGCAATGTGCCTGTGTCTCTGGGAGAGGGATGGCATCAGCTGGCATCGGATGGCAGCAATTCAAACCATGGTTCCTTTTCTGTGGGCGCTCCTGTTCAGCAAAGTAGATTGCTGGGGGAGGTTGCTATACCTTCCCTTCCTTTATTTCATCTTCCTTTTTTGATTTTCTTTAATTCCATTCTTTAAACCCACCCTGTGTCTGCGCCTCATCCCTGCACAAACATCATTCTGCTTGCTACACTTGGATGGCCGATGAGCTTGTTTCTCTTCAGCGAACTAGGTTGCTGGCATTAGAGAATGAGTAATGGCTATAGAGAAGTAAGGTTGGATAAAACATACAAAAGAAAATATAGACGTCTCTATAATCCAAAACAAAAACATAAGGCTAAAATGGAATCAATGAAACTAGAAGTAAAAAGGGGGATGGAAAGAGGCTAGCAAAGGCATAGAGTGTACACCACAGTCAAAAGAGACCAAGTCTTGTCTGTGAGTGACAAAAGGTTGCTCATCCTATTGCCACCCTGGCCTTATCCCTTTAGTGTAGCGTGCTGGTTTTAGGTTTGCAGAAAGATTCCAGCGTGAAATTCTGCTAAGCATGGTTGGGAGCCACAGAACATGGAACACGGATGAGCCAGGATTAGGGAGGCCCAAAGCCCTCCCTTCATCTGCGCCTTGTAGGGCGTCTGTGATCTGGATGGCGCTCAGTGGGCGACACATGCCTGTCAATGTCCACTGGCTCCACATGCAGCGACTCGAGGTCTTGCACACAGTGACGTGGCCACACGCCACCTCCACAAATCCCCCACTCTCCCACAGTGCCGCTCATCTATACACCTCTGTCCGCCAAGCTCCCCCCTCCTCGCCCTCTACTTTCAATCCCTTCTCTTATCTCCCCTCCTCTTACCTCTCCACATAACTATGTGTTCTTACTGTGATCTCATCACGTCTCGAACCGCGCTAGGCCACTTAGCTAGATGTATGTGCAACTCAATGTGTTGTGTGTTTACAGGGGTGTGTCTGTGTCAAGCCTGGCCCTACATAAAATAATGTAGCATGGTGCATGGGTGTGAATTTATTGTCTGAGCTCAGTCTTTGTGTGTCCATCTGTGTGCACTGATGACCGTGCATGTCAAGGGCCCATATGTCGTCCTCAATGAGTCGTCTCCCCTTTTTGTCCCGTCCTTAAGGCCTGCCATACTTACACACGCTTTTCATCCGAAGTCAATACCTATTGAGCTGTTCATGAAAGGGAAATGACAGCTAGTTCATAACTTCCAAGGCTGATCGATAAGTACCTGCAGTAGCTCAACTAATTCCTGAATCACTCCCATCTCTAAGAACTCATCCTCAAGAACCGTCTTTTCAAGCACGTCATGCTTGATTGAAAAGCAAGCTATAATGTATGTGGAAAATGTTTGATGTTAACACATTATGAGAAGACTGTAATATGTTCTCTAGGATTATGAATGATACAGTAAGCGCTTAAATAGAAAAGAAGCAATTATTTATATTTGACCTTTTGGCAGGTGATACAAGTGGTTTTTGTTCAGGTGCTCTGCAAAAAAAAAAAAGAATGTAAAACATTTGCATACTGTATATGGGTGTGTATGGGTGTCTACGGGGAACGTTCAGAAATATTTTGTGTTTGTGAGGGTGTGTGTTTGACTGCTGTGATAGAAATGAAACAAGCGCACTTTACATGGTGTCGACTTATCAGGTGAACTCAGATGAAGTCTTTGATCCTGTAAATCCACGGTGAGTCGTGAAGGGAAGATGCAGATGAAGGGGACGCAGTTAAAAGGGATTTTAAAGTATTGAGTCAACAACTGAGATATTGATTCTGCGCTACTCAATACAAGTCAGCTGAAAGTAATATTCAGTACATGTAGACAGTGAGTGTGTTTGACTGCTTTTATAGGTGTTTGCACACATTCTGTATGAGCTTGAATTAGTATTTATCGCTATTCTTTTTTTTCTTTTTCACACATTCATTCTTTTCTTCATATGTGTTAGTGTTTGTATGTGGCCGTTAATGGCTTGGCATCTGAGAGGTGCAGTGCAGTCACAATAAAGCCTGCAGCTCTCAAAAACACACACACTTCCGTCCCCTGAGTCCAGGGGTGTCGACACAGAAGACAGAGGAGTCTTTGAGGGCCAAACTAAGAATGCTCAGGGCCAGTAGCGAAAGAGAGAGAGGAAGAAAAACTAAGGTGGAGGGGGGGAATATATGATAAATATCTTTGCTTACTTTTTTTTTTTTTTTAAACATGAGAAGGCTTCCTTGCGGAGTTTGAAATACTGAACTTTGCCTAGGTCCGGTTGCTACCAGCCGGCAGGCAGCTGTGCCTCCGACACTTCGCTCTGTATCTCTGACTCTCTCTCCCTTTCTGATGCTTTCTCCCTCGACCTCCCGTTCAAAGCAAAGTTGGCTCCTTATTTATGTGCAAATTTGCTCTTAGGCCCTACGAGGGTGGCGCGCATGCTGAATCTCTCCTTTCTGGGCTTTAGCAGATTATCCCGCTGCTCCCTTTGGTCCCTGTCGCCCTAAGCCCAGCTGCCCCGACCTTTTGTCATTGAGACTTTCTCTTCTCGCCTTGGTGTCTTTCTTTACCCCCCCTCCCCATCCACCATCGCTCCATACACTTCCCCCCATGCCGCAAGGCCTGAACTCTCCAATCCTGCTCTAGACGCCATCACCCGCCCCCTCCCTCCTCCTCCCCATCTCCTCCCTCCTGCTCCATCTTGTCCCTTGCCTCTCTCCTCCGTCTTCTGCCTCCCTCCTTCACTCCCTCTCAAAGGGCCATTATATCGCTCTCTTCATGGACAAAGGACCCTGGAGAGACGGAGGGAGGGAGGGGGGGGAGAGAGAGAGAGAGAGAGAGAGAAGGAACATGGCTGGTGCTTTGCTGCTCTCTCGTTCCTAATCGATGAAAGTGGCCCACGTGGAGCTCTGAAGGCTAATCGATACTTTTTTCCTCCTTTTTTTTTCTCCCTCCCTATCTTTTTTCTTGACTGTCCGTTTTGTTGCTGACTCTGACAAAACGCGATGGAAGAGCAGAATAAGTGGGGGGTGGGGGGGGGGGGTCGTGTTTGGAGGGGGCACCCCCTGATCACTTCTCTCTGGGGGTTCCAGAGAATTGGTGTATTTTTTGTAGTTGTGTGTGTCAGTGTGTGCAGAACATGTTTGTGTACGGAGGGAGGGCTGAGCGGTAGACGGTGGACAGTGGGTGTTCGGAAAAGCGGAGCAGACGAAAAATAGAGAATGAAATCAACAATGTGACCTCCTCCGACCCCATCTGTATCCCTACACCAGGCTCCTATCCTGTCCCACCCACCCGGCCGACACTTTTGCCCCTTTTCTCTTCCCGTTGCCTCCCTGCCGGGTTAGGTTGCTGAGCAAACAGAAGGCAAAGAGTCGACTCTTTCTCTGCCTCAGCTCGCCGTATGGGCGCATGGAAGGATTTGGGAAGCTTCAGCCTGCTAAGCCACTTCATTGTATTCTTCTCCATCTTCCCTCTCTCACCTCTCCCCTCTCTCTGCCTTTCGCTGTTCTCACACTATGTCTGGGCTCTGTCTGGTCCACATAAATATAAAAGCAGTGTCGTCATAGAAAGGCTACACATCTGCATGTTGACAAGTTTAATTTTACCCAGTTTTACCATCCTTAGACGGTAAAGATAAACGAATATTTTGATGCCGTTACCTTTCTCACAGAATAAACAATATGTAAGATAGATTAATCTATTATTCAATGAAAAACATGTGAGATAAATGGAAGTTTGATTTGTTTTGTAGAAGCTAAGCTGGTTGATTTTTATACTATCTGTGCTTCATTATAGACAGGAAACTACAGAAATGAAAAACTGTAGTCTTTAGGGACATTTAGATGTTTTACATAAGTAATTTACCGTTATCAATTATGAGTAACTGATGCCATAAAATCATTCACTGAAATTTTGTAAGGAACTGTAAACCTTTTAACTGAATTAAATAAGAGTGAAATCAAATGAGGTAAAATAGATTTAGACAGAGGAAACTCTCCAAGTCTAACTCTCTCTCAAACACGCACATCACATATATAACACTGCACCTCCAGGACCTTGTACCTTCCTCCTCATTGCTTCACACACCTGTCTAACGGGATATTTAACAGCTTTTCCCCTTCCCTATCACCTTCCCAACACCAGCAGAGAGAAACAATTACGCTCAACTCTGCCACTGAAATGACAATGCGACATCCTCTTCACTTTACACCACCTGACTGTTAACCGTATGTGGTAATTACCTTTCTGCAGCATCTTCACAGTCACTTTATTAGTCTCCTAACAAGGCTTTTTAAAATATAAATAGCAGCCAATGAAATTGCAATTAACCTTGCAAATAGGTATAAATGACTGTCCAGGAGACATGGGTATTGACGGGGACTGTCAGAGCGAGGGAGGGAGAGAAAGAAAAAAGAGGAATAGGGATAGATGAGGATAAAGAGAGGGGAGGGGGGCAGAAAGAGAAACATGCAGGGAATGGTGGGAGATGATGCAGCCCACAGGCAAACTGCTCCCACGGGCCATTGTTTGTTGTGTCTGCACTGGACTATTGTTTCGGTCCCTATTAACCTCTTGCCCCTCTGTGCGAGAGCGGGAAAGGATGGGCGGATTCAAAATGACAGACATGGCCTAGTGACATGGGAGGTGAGGAGTGGTTTTAACAGGGGCTTAGGGGCAGTTGGGACTGTCGTTGTCTGGCAGAGAGAAAGAGGGGGGGGGGTGTTGTCTGTACGTGAGAGAGATGGAGAGAGTGTGTCTGCGTGTGTTTGGATGGGAGGGGGGTATGTCTAGCTGACCAGAAGGGGGAGGAGTTTGCCAGCCCAGACCTCGTAATGTGATCTCAGACAGGACAGCCCTGATGCTACTGCTGCTCAGGAGTGTGCTAACAAACTTGTAGGATTTCACTCTAAATTACCCTCGGTATACTAAAGATGCTCTGCAGAATTGTCTCTGTGCTGCATTTGGAGCATCAACTCCTCTGTGGTAAATTGCGATTCCACTACCAACTCTCTTCCATCTCCTCTTATCTTTCTCACCATGATGACAAAGTACTGATGTCAGCCCAGTGTCCCTTGGAATTATGTCCATATCGGATGACTTTGGATCTCTTGATCAAGCAGCAACCTCTGGTTTTGGGAAATGAAGCCAATGTGGAAGTGCTAAAAATTCCTCAGGTGCCTGCTTGAGACAGGCTGCAGAAGTGAGTCAATCTCCATAAGCGGCTGTATTAAAATGCAAAACTTCACTTCAAAAATACAACTTCTATCCATGTACTGGTCTCTTGCAAGAGTGCTTTTTCCTTTTGCCGTTTTTCCTGTTTTTTTTTTTTTTTTACTTGATTTCCAACAGTCACATACCGTAGTCTCCAAAACTGCCTCTTTGTACACTTAAAGGATCTTTTGAACAGAACAGAAGGAAAGATATTGGCTTTGATGAACATGACATTGTTGTCATGTGTGTTTTTGAACTTACTCTGACAAGTCGTACCTGTTTTGTCCCAGGATTTATGATCAGCCTAGATACTTTCAAATGTGAAAAATGTATCCAGTATAGCAAGATCCCCTTCACCTCCTATTTCTCTCCATAGTGACAAAGTACAGATGGCTTTTGTCTCTCACAGAACCACTGTTCTTTCAGGGATAGATGTGGCACTGCGTGAGGCACTGTGTCACATCAAGAAGCTGCTAGGAAAAGCCTCTGTCGTTTTACATGGGGACACACCATTTCCTGCATACGAAGGATGCAATCTCTGCCTCGTCTTATGTGTCCAAGTATCACAGGATTGCGAGAACAGGCGAGCTAACCCCTGAGAGCCTTACCTGTGCTCTAGTCAGGAGTGAAACGACAACTCTTTACCACACATTGAGAGCCAGGGGGAGCAGGAAGCTGTAGGAAGGTAGCCCTAAGAGGATGAACCGTGGGATTTAGAGTCCTGTGGGTAGGGCAGAATGCCAGATATTCTAGCTGAAAGTCCTGTGGATCAGATGAAGCTGTCAAGCAGGGCAGTAAGATGAGAGAGCCATGGGGAGAGGGAGCTTGGAGATGGAGGCCAGGCAGGGAAGCTCAGCGGATAGCAGAGACAGAGAGCTTAGGCTGAGGATCAGGGTTGTTTTACAGGAAACTGTCAAAGGTAGAGAGAGAAAGGGAGCTGAGATAGCGTGTGACTAGAGAATCAATGAGGTGAAGAAATGGAAAGTGTAACACAAAATAATTCCCACAAAGATCAGATTAAGAAACTAGGTTAAACTCAATTTTGGCTTAATTTATATTATGAACGGGGCACTTCAACAATGCAGGAGACAGCTGTGTGGAAACAGTTCCTGAAATCAGCTGCCACGTTAAACTGAAAACCATTTGAGTAAGAAGACATAAAGGGTCAGGCGGTGAAAATCTCAGAGTAGACTCGACAAGACATATGAGCAGTGTTTAACGTGTCGTTGTGTGTCTGGACTCCACTCGTCTGGGGAGCCTGGGAAAGTAGTGTTAAATTACGCAGAAGGAGATAGCGGGACCCTGTCAGGACATGGTGTGGCGTTGTGGAGAGAGCAGTGGATGGACGTGGCACTAGTTTGTGCCCCCCGGAGTGCCCTGTCAGGCCTCATGACCGCATTGTGCAACCACATACAGACGCCCTCACGCACACACACACACACACACACACACACATTACAGTGGAAGAGGAGAGATTAAAGGGCACACAAGGGAAAGAGAACCATGGACTCTATCTCCTTTCACATTAACCTCTGGAGTTTTGCACACTTTAGACTCTTTCTGTTTCTCTGACTATTTCTGCTCTCTGCACTTTTTTTGTATTCGCTACTGCAGTACATATATTCGCACTAATAAAACATTTCTTAAACGTTAATGGTGTTTTTGTTTTGAATTGTCAATATATGCACTCAGTATAGAGATTGAAGATACTGGAATATTTTTGTCACACACATGCTGTCTAACTGTCTAACAGACATATCAGATGGCTGAAGTTTATAGGTTCAAATGTCACTAATAAATGTATGTTTTTATTTATCAGCCACCTGGGACTGTAAAGGTAACTTCACCATTCTCTGTGTGAATCATTTTTTAACATGCGTTTGAAATTTTCTCTGATAAATCACATTAAATCTAAATTGAATGTTTATATCTCGATAAATCTGTCACCCTGTTCAAACCTGAATTACAGCCATCTTGCAGCTGCCACCAAGTCCCACACTGAAACTCCGTATCCGACACTCAGCTTATCGATCAGCCAAGCATTGATCATAGAGCCCGACAAACTGTTGCACTACTCATTAAACCAGCAATAAGCATTAACATGCATTAACAGTGTCAGCTGTCTGAACCCAAAGCAGGTGTTTTCTTCTCATTTACCTCTGGGTAAAATCATCCATCAAGTTATTAAAACTCAGGCTCTTTGATCAAATCCGGCCCAGTTGCCGTCAGTGATAGGAACTGAGATCCCTGTGGAACATTCTGGTTAAAACTTGGATTTATTTTCTGATGACAGCATCTTTGTTATGTACTGTACGATTCACACCAGCAGATGAACACTAAACTTGGACAAAGCTGTTGTATTCTGTGGTTGACAAGTGACCCCGAAACTCCATTTGACTAAATACAGCCAGTCTGCTGGTATTAGTTGGGCAGATTGGATGTAGCTGTACCTTGCGATTATGCCCATGAGTTAGATGTATTTTTATATTTAAAATGTCACCCAGGCTACCTTCAGTGTGCTCGCAAAGTCACTTGCATAAGAAGTATTAATGAATATGCTTAAAGAATTTCAAATTCACTTGCATTTTTTTTAAACAAAGGACTCCACAGAAAGTGTTGTCGCACTGTATTGAGACACATAATATGTCCTTGTTCATTTTTTTTTTTTTTTTGTCCAGTTATCTTCTGTCTCTTTCCACTGAATCTGTCGCACCTGCTTTGTCTGCTTCAAGGTGCTACAGAATGTCATTCAACCTTCAGTCTGATACTCTATTGTGCTGCATGGAGCAAAAACCTTGATGTGGAAAGTCGGTGGTTAGCTGACAGACATGGTCACACCTTTACATTGGGATCGTTACATACAGTGGGCGAATGTCTTAATCTGGCATGTCTGCAGTATCACTGTTGAATGAGGCGTTGGGGAAACAGCACAGAAGTAGAACATTTCTTTGATGGCTGGAGTGTGGAGCAAATTGCACTTTGGCGTTCAGCATATTCTGCGACACTTCAGGGGTTACAAATCGGATTAATAAACGCTTAATTACTTTAAAAGGAAATTCCTCTGGCTTTAATCGAATATTAATCACTGCTTATCGTTATCTTTTAGTCACACTTAATTACCATTCCTTTCCGCTTTTCACCTCTCTTTTTCCTGTTTTCTGGGGTGTGCATAGATAAAACGGTTAGTGTTCTGCGTGGCTGAATCACTCCCTTTATTTCTAATACACTTATTATCTTTTATATCCATCTATTTTTTACTCCATCAAAACCATGTTTTATGATGGATTGTTGAGACTGTGAATGCATATTTCATGCATTACTATACATTAAAGCATTTCCAAAATATAGACTGTCTCTCCTGTGAATGAATGCACTGTGGATGATAATATTTAAAATAAGTTTTTTCTTGCGTAAATGTACTGTATTTCCACATTGATTTGTTGGTGCACTGTACCTCAGGGTTTCACATGTGATGAATGTAATGACTTTTAAACAACATAAATCTAAGCCTAAGTACAGGCCAACCTGAATAGTTTACATTTCTTCTTAACTTAGATTTACAACGTAGGTAAGTTGCACTTACACTCCCATTACCTGTGGCTATTAGGAGAGATGGACATTTTTGCCAACCTATCACATGTGGAAGCTTAGACAATTGTCTCCAGGGCACTGACTGACCACAGGAACGAAGCTTTGCTGCATCCAACCCGAATATCCCCTGACATGTCGCTCCAGCGCCTAGAGAATATAATTCAACCTGATTGGCTAGCTCTGCTGGAAGGCATGATTCTGGCCTGTCCAGAACCGTACATTACTGTGGCCCAGGGGCATCGTGGGAGGTGGGGAGGAGCGTGTTATCCTGGTCCAGTTAACACCGGTGACTTAGCAGAAGGAAAATTCTATTGGTTGAAATAAATCTAAATGTTTTTTTGTGGAAAAACTCTACCATACCTGGAAGCTTAAGTTGGTGTTCATTCAGGGACTTTTCTCTTCCATGTTCGTATTGTATGGCTACTTTCTTCTGTCTTGTTCTCTCACACGGTTTCCTCTTCAGGCCTTTACATGGTCACGTACACATATGTGCAAACGGTGTGCGCTCTAGCATGTGCTCCTCTTTTGTTTCTCAATTGTGACACAAAGTGCTATGGGCCAAACTAGGCAGCGCAAGGGATGCTTAGCCCGATTCTGTCTATTTCAGTGCCCTCGGATGCCCTGCAGGCTAGAGAAGATGGCCTGGGAGACTTCGCCATGTGCCCTGCTTTCATCATATATGACCAGTCCACTCCCTTAGCACTGCAAAACTATGGTGCACTGTCTGTCACTGTAAAAATAGATCAATTAAATGCTTTATGGCTTTACTAATGGTATCCAATGTTTGAGCTCCAGTGAAGTTTTTCTTGAGCAATGAATTGCCAGTGAACCAGGAATCCTGTTATTTCACTGATGCTGTTTTGCTCTCGCTGTTTTTCTATTTCAAATTAGGTTTCACGCAAAAACGTCTTTGGTGCACTACTATGCGGTGAGTAATCCGTTCAGTGAAATACAGTATAAGTAATATTCCTCAGGGTGACGAACTATCTGTTTTTGTTTTGTTTTTTTTAACATTGTGAAACTTCCTGTCTCTGATATCAGTAATAAGAGAAGGACTGGCGTAGAGCGCAGCAGGAAAGTGATTAATGTACTGCAGTTCCTATACCACATCCTGGCACGATGCGTCCTCCGGTAGGTAATGCCAGCTGGTTCTCCTTCCTTCCTGCAGAGAGTAGGGGTAACAATCTCCACTATAATAACAGCAGCAAATTACATCGTCTACAAATGAACTATGCGCCCCCCACTTCCTTTACCATATCATCTTCCAGGCGGGGGGAGAGAGGGTGGTGGTTATGGTGGTGAGGGGAGATGTAGAGCGCAGCCGATTATCTCCTAATTAACGCTGATACCTCCCCCATGGACAATGTCCCATCTCATCAGTGGGCCGACGCGTCTTAATGTTAGGTGCTAACTGCCTCCCTCGCATATGTCAGTCCTCGTTAAGGGACTATGCCGTACGGTAATGTCCTCCCGTTTAATGGCTTGTAAAAAGATGGTTAACACTCACTATTTGGCTTCCCTCCTTTTTTTCTTCTCGCCGCCACAGTTAGATGACAGATACAGTATGATCGAGCACTCTTTGGGGGAAGTTAATTGCAGGCAGCGAGTACCTTGGTGTTTGAAGTGAGATAGTTGAGAGAAGGTAAATGATTGGCCCCTTGGCTATATGTTATATTGTTAAACCAGCCATAGTCACAATATGGTTATGGGTGACTCATTAGAGTGAGTGTCTGGCCAGCCACAGGCTAAATAGATATATGAGCTAAGAAATTACAAGTTGTCCATTACTAAATTATGCATCAGACCAGGCAGCTTCATTAATAAAATACAGTTTTACCACAGTTATTCCATAATCATTAACAATGACCAATGACATGTGCGTGCACCTCATCAGCAACTTCCCATCTTAACAATTAAATGTCTCCTTTTGAACTTCACTTCTGCATTCATTAACCAATAACCGTGTCTTAGAAGTCTATTAGGCCGCATAAGTTTACTCTGTTATTAGTCTGCAAGGCGGTAAAAGCAAATGAACTGTCACTTCTCAATATGCAAGTGTTTTCACTAGACAACAGTAAGAATGCTTCAAATATCAAGAGCTGTTTCTTTTTTCTCTCTGCATCTCCTCACTCGCCCTCGCTTCAACCCTCTCTCTCCCTCCATCTATGCGTTCGTGTTGTATTATGAAAAAAGCAAACACGATTATTTTTGATTTCCCGTTTGCCTGAGCAGTACATTTGGCCCACCCTTCTCTCCCCCGACCCTCTTGATTGAGGGCTAATGAAAAAGCTGTCCTGAGCGTCGCTCCCTCCCTGTATCCATTAAGAATAATTAGACGGGAACAATTTTGATGCCTGTAACCTCGGCGAGTGTGGCTAATGGTGTTATAAATTGCTCCTTGTCCTGGGCCCTGCACGCATTGGCGCGCAGTGGTGGGGGCGAGACGCTTAATTCAAAAGCACTCTGTCAACAGCACTGATTTGTGTGGTTAATGAGAGCGTTTAAAACAACAGGCGCAGCTCATGCATCCTAATGCCGATGGCAGGAGCAGGTTCGATAAAGAGGCTTGTCCACCATAATTAGCCACGACAAACGCCCAGGATTAAGAGACAGGGGGCCGAACATAGTGTGCCCTCTTAAAATGGGGCCTGTTTGCTCTCACTCTGACTGACTCTCTCCTTATATCCTCCCTTTAACAGCATGACTAACTGCATTGTTTCTATCATCTGTCTCTCTTGGTCTGACAACTTGACTGCCAACCTTTCATTCGTAATTCACTGTTGCTTCTCTCTCTTACTTTCTATATGTATAATATTTGTTTCCAAGGCAGAGGAAAGATTTCAGTCTAAGAAGTCTCTCTGGGACAGGGAGTGCCGGTGGATGGGGGTGTTCAGGCCTTACCAGCTGGGATACATGTACTCTTCTCACTAAACCTGACATTTTCTCCCCCTGAGGAGTCAACCTATTTCTCTACTGATCTTCACTACAATTTTTCTCACTCTCTCTAGTGAGCAGCTCTGTCTGTGTCCCCTCCACCTGTCCACTCTCTATTTATTCTTCTTTTTTACCTACCCTCCCATGTGTTGTTTCTAGACCATAAGCTGCTCTCCCTTTTTATGCTTTTGTCCACTTTCTACAACTCACTGCCTAGCTCTTACAGCCTAACTTTGAAAAGGGTCTGATGGCTGTTTGCCTTCGGGTTAAAGGTCTCAGGCTAAGATGAATACACCTTTAGCAATGCCCAAAAGCTGTCCCTTTGTGAACTGAAGAATAGGAAGAATAGGAATGATATCCAGAGATGAGAATGTGAAGAAAGTGCATGTTACATTTTGACAGGGACAGAAAAACTGAGGCTTTCATGGCAATCGACTTGAAACAGAATAAAAGTGTTAAAACATGGGTGACTTTTATTCTCGCTGCTGCTGTGTGGTAAAGGAGCCTCTAATATGTTTTAATCAGCCACGTTCTGCACGAGGTCTTCCAAAGGACTGTGTCTCTTTAATGGATAGAGAAGGAGAGAGTGACAAAGCCAGGGCTGCTTTAAAAGGTGTTTAGTTCCCCTGTAAATGCATGCTGACAAGATTAATTGAGCATCGCAAATGGTAAACTCTGAAACCCACACCTAAAAAAAAAACAGGCTCATATGCACACAGATACACACAGATGCAGGTGTTGACACAGTGATGTGATGCACATACCCACACAAACAGGCTTAAACACAGCCAAACACAAATATACATGCAGACGCCTACATATTGTGTTCATAAACCCACATTAGTCTGCACATGCCCACAAGTATGCACACCAGTGTGCTTGCTTGCACACACACACACACACACATGCAAACACACTCTTGCTGGCCTCCCTCAGCCTACTTCCACGTGTCTTGCCCAACACAAATGACTTGATGGGCAGTTAAATGCAGGGGTCGGGGGTTAAATGAACACCGTTGTTTATGAGGATGCGGTGTGAATCCATTTGCATTCTAATATTCCCTCTATTCTGAAAGACACACACATACACACACAGGGCCCGTTACGGGAAAGAGGGAGGGTGCGAGAGGAGGGGAGATGACTGGTGGACTGCTTGTTTTAAAATCCCATTATCAAGTTATTTATGGAATTCATGGCCCGACAACCTCCGTGACCTTGTTTTGTTAAACATGAACCAGACACGATTCCGGCACGTGGTGCTGCCTATTAGCTTTTGTTTTCAATAGCCTTAAAATGTCAGCAACTTCAATCACCCCTTGGGCAGCTTTCCACTTGTGTGTTTTGGCCCTCATCAGATGGACACATGGTACACATACATAAACACACATCACATGTAGACGTACACATCCATGAGGACACACACATACATGCAAACACAATCGTTCACACATATAGTGTGCCCGCATGCAAACATGCAACGATGAAATGTACACACAACTTAGAAACATGCATACATAATCACACATTCCCACTCGAACTATCCCAAAAAGCAAGGCTTCCAGCCAGACATCCCATCCCAGACTAGACCCCATTACTCCTGTCTGTATTTGTGTTTGTTTGGAATTTAACCCAATCTCTATGGCTAGTCATGGGCTGACTGACACACAAGGATGAAATCCATGCAAATCCCAACAACCTCTTTACCCTAATGCTCCTGTTTAAACATGGAAGGCCCATTCGTTTCCCTCCAGCTATCAGCACAGCACATCAGTTGACGGCCACTCATTACATGTAAACAAACTGAGGGATTATTCAAAAATGCTGCTGTCCCCATGACACGAGAGAGTTTCTGGTAGGAGATGTAGAGTAAGATGAAGTGGCTGACGTTTTGCAAGGTTGTATGCAAAGACAGACTTCACTTTAAAGCATAAAAAATGCATGTTTTGTACAGTTCATCGATGCTTTTTGGCGTTTGTGTGGATCTGAGTAATCACACTATTAATATTCCCGTGATTCTCTGTGACCTGCATGTGGGCTGCCCTCGTTGGCTGTGCAGTGTTGGGGTCATGAACATTCGGAGGTGTAAGCATCACCTGGCTGCTTTCCATCATGCTTTTCCACACTCAGGGCTCTATTTTTGTTAAAAGGAGTGAGGGTGTTAATAATAGAGAAGTTTTAATCAATCTACAATTTTTATGGAACTGTTTTCAGTGTGTCAGTATCCAATGTGCCTCTTGATTTGCTGTAATTAATCAAAATGACCATTTTGATGTGCACATAATCACTGAGGTTTCTGTGGTTGTGTTGGAACAGTTTCTTTTACCTGCACATCTGCTGCGTGTAGTTGTGGCTTGACTGTGCGTAACATCACTCAGTAAGAGACTACAGATGGAAAAGACAAGTAAGCATTGGTCTTCAGATGGCCATTGTGGATTATAGAACTGTTTTTTTGTCCGCGTGATCACATCAGCTGGCTAAAAAAAATGTCTACTAAAAGTGGAAAGACAAACAAAACATGTATAAAAGGTTAGAAACGTAAGACACACTTACTCTTGGCATCAAGATTTCAGTGCACTGCTAGATCACTGCACATTCTGTGCCTCACCTCCTACACCTTAGTGAGGTCAACCAGGTTGAGACTATGTTTTGCGCTCTGTGTTGATAGAAAAATTAGGAAAAAAAACACAGTACGCATACAATAAAAGCTGGAGAAAAGGAAAACATATTTGTCCATATTTGTGTGGCATTAAATAGCAAGACTTCATGAAATAAATCAATGCTGTTTCAGAACATTAATTGCAAATTATACATGTTTATACATATGAGCCAGAGTGTGCACTTAAGGTTTTAAGTCAACTATCTTTTCTTATTTGTAGTGTTTCACTTTGCACTCAAAACACATTCACAGCAGCGGCGGGAGTAAATCACAGTTCATCATTTTCATTCAAAATAACAAGAAATTGTGCTTAGAGGTTCTCAGTGCACACAGTATTGTTAATTGTTTATTTCTACAAACACATTTTCATCTCCAATCCTTCAGTCTTGAGATTGCTCTCCTATTTAATTACACCATTCAGTGTGTAAATATATTATGATTATGCCTGTTTCAATAAGGAACAGAGATAACATCCTGCAGTTCTACAATGTTCCTTCATTCCATCATCTCTTTTCTGTTATTTGCCCACAAAACTCTCTGCAAACGCCACTGGCAAAGAGCAAGTATTTGAAGAGGGCAAAAGTAAAATCGAGCCACAGACTGCCCCTGTGTGTCTTTCATTATTCAACGAGGCTCCAGCTGTGAGGCATGGAGGATTAAATCCCCCCACATTCTAACATATGCCAACTAAAAGACTTTAACACTGATGTGGGCCAGTGCCACCGGGCAAAAACAGACTAAAACAACAGCAGTTAAGCAGCCCGCATGTACGTCATGATACTTTTCTAACCCTTTGAGAAGATCAAGCCTAACACTGATTAACATTTAGTGATCAAATGTTGCAGCTATAGGTCTGCCACAGGCCAAACTTCACTACTCAAAGTCAATCCATTACGTACTGGCTAAAAAAAATATAGTTAATGGTCTTAGAATTGAATACATTATCCTTGGGTTTGTGTGTGGCCTGCAACACTAGCCAGTGAACCAGCACATTAACAATTTGAATGTTTTTTCAGTCTTCACTTCTTTATTTTTTATTTTTTTAGTTGAAAAGAAGATTAAAAAAATATGTTTATACATGCATACACAGCTACAGCAAATTCTCAGCAAACAAAGCAAGAATAATTGCTTGAAATGTTTAACAACTTCATTTACGGCACATTCTTCTAGTGTCCAACTGAAATTAAATTGCATTTTCTTTTGTTTGCTGTAACACACACATGTTCTGTGTTCTCTTTTAAGAAAAATGAAACCAAAAGCACAAAAACCAAAAATATCTTATTTAATCACAATCCAAACATACATAAAGACGTAATGTCAGTTTATTGACATCTTGCCTGCCGAGTCTCCTTCTTATCTATCTTACAAACATGAGCACACATCTTGTCCTGCACCGTAGCTTGTTGAATGAGGAACCAAACAAACATTCACTGGGGAAAAGTGCTTCACCAACGTCAGTTTGAAGGCTAGATAGTTAATTAGCTGCTCAGCTGCAACACATTAAACGGCATTTAAGCGTATCTGCAAATGTCACTTTGGTCCAGTTAGATGCTGCTGTGGTCCTTAGTCTTCAATACCACTAACAACATGCTGTCTGCCCATGACATGTAGTTATAGTGCAAGTTTGTTTACTTTGCCTCCTGTACCCTGCAGTGTAACTCCAGCAGTCTGGCCTGTCAGCTGCTGTCAATCAAACACCAAGACTGACATACCCCTCCAGTCAGTCCATTTCTCAAGTTTTTCTTCCTTTTAATAATGAAAAATCTATTAACAGTTAACAGCAATTTAAATAACACTGATATTATTTTTGACACTTGACTAAATATGATTTGAGTTGGACACTTAGTCTTTGATTGTAATAGTGTAGATAGAGTGGACTGAGCAGGCAGACACTAGATTATAGGTTTTAGATCAGGGCTTGTGGTAATTCCTAAAATTAGAAAATATAAAACAAACATGAATATGAACTAAATTGAGCCAATCAGAGGTTAACAGGTTAACATGAGAACTGAACTCACTCAGTTGCAAGTTAATTAGGTTCACGTAGCTAAAACCAATGAAGAATCAAGGAGTCATGGTCATAGAACACCACACTCATAGAACATACAGGATATACAAGTATAATTTAATTTAGAACAGAATAAAAAACAAAACAATATATACTGTTATTTACTGTATATACATAATTTTGTACAGCTTTGGGTCTGGGTTTGGGTAATGTAAACAGCTGCAGTAGCATAATGTTAATAATATGATCGTAACATTAAAACATCTGGGAAACCATGTCCATCTACCTTCATGAATAATTTTAGAGAAGTGTGGATTTAACTGTGGTCTTTTTTCACGCTGCATGTTGTGAGGCTGTTAAACTGTTGTGTGTCTATTATTCTCTCTACCCTTTTTATATGATTGAGAGCTGGTTAATATATTCTCTACCCACCGGTCTCTACTGATCTTAGAAGTTATTTTAAGCCAAGCAGTTATTTTCTGTTGTTGAAGGTGGTATCTCCATTTGGCGCTGAAATATCACAGAACAATGTTTTATTAATGAATGGATTCAACAAGCAAACACCTCTCAACATAACTAGCCATTTTGTTGAATTAATTTACCCCATGTTGACAATTCAAGCAACACAATCAGTAAATCACTAGAAGTCCATTCATTCCCTGCAGAGCTGAGTGACACCGAAACTCACCTGATGTGTGGACATTCAGCAAGCTTGTAAACATGGCTCAAGTATTTGTGATCATCAGCTGTCGAGAGCTCATTTCTGTGCTTCCTGTGTCTCTACTGTTGCAGTGTTGCTTCATTATCATTAATTCTGTGTTTAAATACTGTAAGAATAAACTTCAAATGATGCTTGGAGAAAGCTTGCAAACCCTGTCTCCTCGACAGGGTTTGATCATTAGCCCGGACATAATTTTATTGATTTGTTTTTCCAGTTAATGCAACCTAATTAGCATCTTCCTGATTTGCCATGTTAACTCAAAAGAAAGTAACTTAAGGTCAGACTTTGGCAGCTCATCTACCATGTTTCTTTGCAGCCTTGATGCAGGTTTATCGGCTTACATGCAGTGAGTTGCAACACAGAGAAAAACTTGTAGATTAATTTTTCTATAATTTAAAGTTTTTTTTATTAGTCATTCACCTTAAACTTAATCATACTGGCTATGGAACAGTCTCAATTTGATACCGATGCCTCTTTAAGACCTACATTAACAAACAACCATTAGTAACAAGATTTGCTATTTCTATATCGTTTTTCTTAATGCCTGCTATAACTAAACTACTTTAGTCCAAGGGGGCCACCAGAACCAACACCAAAGAAAGTTCCTTGTAGCTTTAACTAATCAAAACCTGAAACTGAATAGTATCAATGTATCCATTCTGTTTTAAGTCTTAACTAGAGTTCATCCATACAGATTTTATCCCCCCATGAAGTTCTTTTCTGATGATGCCTCTAGATTGCACATCACAGCTTGGTCCTGCAGGTGCTTGTCAACTTGTCTTGCTCATCTGATTGACTCTCCTTCTGTATGTTGAAGAAATGCTTATCAGACCAGGCAGCAGGCAAGTGCCCGATAAAGTATGTATGATGTGATGAGTAGCATCTTGTATTGTGGCCGACGCTGAAAAAAAAAAATCCCTGCTAATATCCTGTTATAAGAGTACGTTCTCAATCAAAAATATATCATGCACTGACATGTGTATGCAGCTGATGGATGAATGTATGTATGAAAAACATACACACTAACTCAGAGAAAGCCCTAGGATGTGGTGCAGGTGGTTGTCAGTGCCCCAGGAAAGAGTGCTTTTCACTGAGAGGGAGAGGTGCCAAAATAACTCAGTCCAGGCCAACAATTGGATGACTGCTCTGCAGAGAGGAGGAGGAGGAGAAAAAAAAAGGAAAAAGCAAGAGAGAAAAGTTGCTGCGCAATACTGAGGTGCTGGCTACAGGATTAATCAAAACCAGGCTGAACTACTATACCTACTCCTACCTTCTTAATTTAAAGCAGTTAATCTTTACAGTGACTTCCTTATGAGCCAAATGCTCATAAATTCTAATTATCATCTTAAAAATGCAGTGAAGTGCATTGCTGAAAATAGACCAAAAAAATATATTACAAACATTGATTTAAAGTGAGTATGACCCAGTATGCTGTGCTTTACCTGCCAAGACTTAAAACCACCAAGCAGCAAAACAGGTGTAGCCAGATACGAGTCTACTGCATCAGATCACTCTCAGATGTTACATCTAGTGGGTTTTTACTGCTGTTTTTTGAGTGTCAAATATTATGGGCTCATTATTTTCACTTAGAGGTCCTTTTAAAATGTTAATTTGGATCCCCTGTATCTATCTTTCTATTAATAACTCAAATACAATAGTTTATCCAGATTTTTTTTCCATAAGCTCTGTGTGTGTCTTAAAAGTAATATGCACTTTTTCCTGCGACTTTTCCCAACAATTTATATACTGTATGCATTTGTACCGTACCGGAGCTTTTCCCAGTACATTCAGGACATCAGAGCAGGTACCACACCTGTTCTTGCACTCCACACTTTTGCCTCCAATCTGTATTAAAGCTCCCCCCTCGGATCTAAAGGTGGTCCGTAGGGCCTCTTGGGCAGAGAGCCTGCTCCTTTCCCTCCACCCCATGCATTAGTTACCTCTCCTGGGAGTGTGTGTGGTTGTGCATGTGTGTGTGTGTGTCAGTGTGTATTTGCTGAGGGTGGCAGTGCTCCCTAGCGTAGTGTTGGCCCCAGGCTGCACAAGGTAACATCAAACGATTCTTCTCTTTATGACTTATTTATTTATTATTCTGACGTTATATGTGCGTGTCTGTGTGTGTGTGTGTGTGTGTGTGTGTGCGTGTGTGTAGGAGAGAAAAAGGTAGAGTGTGAGTTTGTACTTGAACAGACTTGTGTGCATTTGTCATCTGTGCCAGTTTGTTTTCATTCTGTCCTCATACGCCACCACCGGTTGCAGCAGCGTCCTCCCTGGTGGCGAGCAAAGGAGCCGAGGGAGAGTGGGGGGTCCCTGTAACTCCAACTTTGGGAACCCCACCAGTCTCTTTGCTCCAGCCTCCACTGTGTTCAAAGGATATGGGAACCTCCCTCATCTTCTGCAACTGCCATCCCAGAGCAGGCAGATACACAGGAACACATAAAACTGAGGAAGAGAGACGTTTATTGGCACTGTCACCTTGTATGAGTGTGATTCCCAAACTGGCATCATGCCACGCACCCCGGAACGCTTCACATGTGAAACACCCACTGGTGTTAAACATACAGAAGTCAAAGAACAAAGGCAAATGAGATAAGAAAAAATCCTCCAAGGTTAGTGGACATGGCACCAACATCCAAAGCAAAAATTCAAACCTCCTCATTTATTAAATTTTACTCTGTTGTCCTTGTGTTTTAGGGGTTGCTGCAATTTAACATTAGGTTTCTATTTACAGCCAAGACTGAAAACGTTACATCAAATCAAGTAAAAGAAAAAGAAAATCACTCACGATGAAGAGTAGCTGGATACATTAGGTACGCACGTGTCAAACTTGAACATCTTCTTTAGTTTACTCTGCCTTCCCTGTGCAGCAGACTTGTATTTGCAATTCTTTGATTAGTTATCGACCGGGCACTTCCTCTGGTTGTGCATATGGGCTGCTCGAGAGCTCAGAAAGGCTTCAGACAATCAGGGCTCCTACCTACTTTACCTGTGATGAATCGCATTACTGCTGGACCAAGTGCCGGCCGAGCCCCTTGCTGAAAAATCGGCCAGCTAAAACGGGCGGACGGGAAGCCGTATGGCAGAGCACTTCGTCCCGACACTTCCCCCACCCCTTCCCTCCCTCCAAATGAATATCCAGCCCCGTCCTCCATAAAGTGCATTAGGCACGGAGAGTCATTAGTACAAATGGGCTCAAGGTACTTCTGCAAGGAGGCTGTGTGTGTATGTGTGTGTGAGTGTGTGTAATGGGGATGTAGGTGGGGAGGGGGACAAAGCTGGAGGATGCTCATGTCTCTCCTGCCTGTTGTTTGGCGTGCCCACCTAATCCTCTCTCTCTCTACACACCCACACACACACACCTAGTCTGTGAATCTGCACCTATCCCTCGCCACCCCCACTCCCTCTCCTCTGCCCCCCCTCCACCATTCCTGTGGAGAAGACAGGGTGCCCCCCTGCCCCTTGTTCTCTCCTGCTGCGATGGGGAAGTGCATCCTCATTTAATAATGTATCAGAGAGAAGACAGAGGGAGAGAGAGAGCTCTGACCCAGACGAATGCAGCCTCTCCATTATTTAGCATTTACAGACACCTTCCAGCTCATTTCTGACTCAATATTTAATATAGCAGTAGGAGAGGGAGGGCATTCTCTAATACTCACACCCACTTGATTTTTCACTGTTAGTTTGTATTATGGCCTAATGAAAAGAGAAAGCGCATAGATGTATTTGTGGACATGCAGGGGCCTAAGAAAAAGTGAAAAATGGATGAACATCTGTGTGTATGTTGGAGGAGTTGGAGGGTGATATGTAGATGGGATCACAGGAATAGAAAGAGTTCATAAACATACAGGAATATCTGCAGGTCCTTGTCTTGACCTCCTCTCCTCTTTTGTTCTGCCGGGTTGCACGTGAGCGAACAGACAAGAGAGATGTTTATGTGAATGGATTGAGGGGTTGGAGGTTGCATGTATGTGGTGGTGGGGGTAGCTGTAGTTGTGAGCCAGGGTACTTGGCACGGGTGGACAGAACAGTGTGAGTTTTGGTTTGGTAACATGGCCTGCTGGGACCAGTGGCCCCTCACCCCAACATCACTCTCCCTTTTGTCTGTCATAGAAATATCTTTACAACACTTCAGAGTCAAAGATGAGACTCATTCATCTAAACAAAGAGAAAGCAATGTTGTCCAGTATGGGAGTCTTTGCACCGCACAGTGTGGTACACAGTATATATCTCTGTTACTTTACAGTTCCTGTTCAGCTGTCTGGCAGATCTGGAAGAAGTAGGCCATAAAACCTTAAAACATATGTTTACAGTACCAACACAAGTGCTGCAGAAAATCATGATTTGTTCTGCTTGCATGACATGAATCTCCTATAAGATACATGTACAGTACTATTTTAGGTGATGCTATCTTTTTCCATAATATACTGACTTAAATTCAAAGGGAAACTATGCTTATTTTCAACCAGTTTAGTAACATTACAATGTGGGTCCTATATGCAAATCAATGAATTTAACTTCCCTCCATGTTGTCTGCACCCAGAGCTCCCTCCCCCTTTGCCGGCTCTAGGGCTGTACAGATTGTACTTGTACATTTTTTGTCTGCTGGCCTCCATGGACATGGGCACTCTGATTGAGAGAGGCAAAAAAAATGATAATTTGCTGGCAAATGAGTGGGGAGATCTGGCAACATGGAGGGAAGTTAAATGTGTTAATTTCACATATTATCACATTGTAATGATACAAAGCTGCAAAGCTTCTCTTTGAATGTAATATGATCCCTAATTGCGTTGTAAATTTAAATTTAGTTTATATCCTCTATTCTCTTTGCCTTTATTCTCTTCGCTTTAAGAAATGACTGTTGGCAATGGAATTACAATAAAAACGATTTCAAATGCTGTATTAGCCATGTTTCCATGCAAGTATTTCATGCACATTTTGAAGTATTAGAAAATTCTGACAAAATTTAAAAAAAAAAAAAAAAAAACATTCTCAATTTTGCTTTTCGCTTGACGAGTTTCTTTTCTTTTTCAAGTTAATGCATTTAATGGGAGATAAAAAAAAGTTTTATGAATATGTTCTGATGTAGTGAACATTTAACACACCTGACTGATCAGCTGTTTACACCTCTCCTCATCGCTCCCCTGTCTCTATAATATATGATATATGATCACGCCACACAGATCTGGTGTGACTGCAGCCAGAAATGTCATATTATCATCACATTTTTCTCTGGTCCTTTTAATTATGTCATTTTGTTGCACCCTCTTCGTTCCGGGTTTCCAACTGGAGAATTGCCACCCCCTTGTTCTTATCACATCAGCCAACTCCTAATATGTATTGTACTGTTATCGAAGCAGCAAAATGATGCTATTGTTCATTCCTTACCAGCAGAGGATTATTAACATACTCATTTGTTAGCAAACTGAGATAGCATACAACACAAAACAAATCAATGAAAGGTGTGTGCGAGGATTTTTTTGTGAGAATGCTGCGAGGTGGTTGACAGGTTGGGAGAAAACATTGCCTATGCCAGCAATTACAAGAAGGAAATTTGCACCTTTTTAAGTGTCTTTAACAACAGGCCCAATTCATGTGAGATATTTATCACACTTTTTATTGGACATAATGCATTTTCACTTAACTGCAAGCAAAAGTTTGTGTGCCTGTCCACACGTGCATATTCCTAAAAACAGTATAAGCATGTGAAAATATTTGTAGAGTACACCATACCATACCCACGACGCTCACATGCACATACTGTGCTTTAATCAGAGATATTGTGTGACACACTGGGTAGCATTTGGCTTAAGACCAATGGCTTTTAACCTGGTAACACTCGTGTATCATTAGTTGTGGCCGAAAGGAGAGAAAGAACGCAGACTCTTTATATGCAAATACTTGGCCCTGGCTTGTCAGGGCTCACCTCTGTCCCTGTGACAACAGAAGGAGCAAGGAAACAGAGAGAGTGATACAGAGAGGGAGATGTGGAGAAAGAAGGAGAGCGAGGCAGGCTTGTTCTCTGGTTTGCCAGTGGACTCCTGTGGGAAAACCACTAGCCAATGTAAATAATGCTCAGGAACCATCCACAAGGAAGCTAGATGCAAATGATGCTCAGTTTCACTGTGTGTACCTCGCTGCTTCTTGTTAAATCACTCGGTCAGTCAGTCACTCATTCCCTCCCTCCATCCTGTACATTTCTGCCTTGACGTTACTCCTGTTCTTTTATGTTTACATTTCACCTTACCTGTCCTCCCTGCATGTTCTGTCTTTCTCACGCTTTTCACAACATTACTCAACTTTTCTTGTCATTTTTGAGACGGTATAACGGCAAAACGTCGCTCTTACGCAATCAAGTTATTTCACTTTGTGAAAAAGCCCCTCAGGCAGTGTCATTTTTCAGGTTGTGTTAAAATCACTTTGTCAGTGGTGATATAAATTACCTAGATAAACGCTGTCTGACCAGCTCCACTTGTACAGCTCCCTGGATTCCCGTTTCTAGGAGGAGATATAATATGACTTCATGGCACAGTTTCTTTTTCAACTTGTGTGAATCTTCTCTTTCTGTCAGAAGAATTCCCCCCTCTACAAGAAATCGTGCTGCTTTATAAATTGACAACACTGATGGCTGTCACCAGAGACAAACAAAAAAAACATAACAAAGGGAGGGACTCCATTAAAAAATTAAGCCAGCCTCGAGCATTGCGTGGCCATTCTGTTTGTTTGTGTGTGCATGTTTGCATTTGGTGGGAATTTATGACTTCACTGTGTTAGTGCTTGGCTGTTCCTCTGCTCCCAACAACACTGTTGCCGGCGGAGTCAAAGCTGTTAGTGTGGACCCACTAATTATTTAATGCACTGTCTTATTTGTTTATATTGTTTCCATGTTGAACGATTGCAAGCTGTACAGTAACCTAGAGGAGCTTTTTTTCATACTTCTTTAACTGTCTTCTTATCTGTCACACACACACACACACACACACACACAGAGCATATGCTTGAGTGTCCCTTTGCTCTACCATGCAAATCTAAGAAAAAAGTAAATCTGAGAAAAATAAGGCTTTGCTTTGTTTTGTTTTTTTCCCTCCCGTGCAAGACATGCCATTGTAAAGCTAGTCAAGCAATTTCTTTCCACTAAATTAAATCTAAGTGATTTGCAGGACAAGAGGCAGAAATGAACAAAACAAACCAGACATCTGCCGCTGAAAATACTGTGTTTTAGGAGACCAACAAACACATTTTCATTGACAGTAATATCCTTACTCGTGTTTGCATCGGTGTGGAGGGTCACACGCACGCTTATGTTAAAAGCCGCCAAACTCCCATTCACTAGTAGTTTCAGAAGGTTACTCAAGGGCGATTGAGCTTAGGTAGCTAAGTGAGAGAGGAGCCGCACTTTTTCATTATCTCCCCAAAAAATGTCCAGTACAATTTGGAGAATTCAGTAACCTTCCAGTCATCTGTCTGCTTGACCGAATTCCTTAAACTGTTTTTATTTCACCTCAATATGTTGCCCGTTTTCTATTTTTATGTTCAGTTCTCCTTCTCTTCCTCCGCACTTGATGCATTTGTCCTGAAAGCGCAGGACACACACACATGAACTTATTGAGCACAGAGAAAGAAAATCCATCGTAACAAAAAAAGGAGCGGATGAAACAGACACGGCTGCTGACAGAATTGTGAATCTGACACAGAAAATTGGAGCGCACAGCCACCAGCCACCCGTTTACCGCTCTCTCTCTCTTACCTCTCCTTCTGTCAGTGCCCACCACCACCACCATTTCTCTTTTTCCCATGGAATCCATTTCACATAATTAAAGACACTCAAATGAAATGGACCCTCAGGAAAAGTGGCTTTCAGCAAGGAGGAGGTTGTGGAGGAGGAGGTGGATGAGAGGCAGTGAGCTGGGAGTGGGGTATTGGTTCTTCAAGGAGCACCCCTCCTCGTTACATCCCTCCCTCCATCCCCCACTCTCGATGGGGGCCCACCCTGGAGGAAGGCAGAGTGGCTCTGGCCCCAGCACGGATCAATATCATCTCCGTTATTAATATCAAAAGCGCATTACTTTGTTTTGCGTCTGGCAGTTGGCCAAGGCAGCTCGAGGGCCCTGTACCGACCGACGGCCGTTTCCTTCCTTCCTCTCCACCCCACCCTCACTGGCCATTTACCGGGACCATAATTTACTTTGGTGAGTTTTTAGGGTATTGTTTTGTCAGGGCCAATCAGGGCTGAGTAACAAATGATCCCGGTAGAGTAGTGGCGGCCTGGCCCCAGCCACCCCTCCTTCCCGCTCCGTAAGTGACACACGTGGCCAAATTCATTTTTGAAAGTTTCGCATCAATTGCTTTCGTCCTTGACTCCGGGAAGAACAGAGAAAGAAGGAGGGGTGAAGAAGAAATAAAAGAGGGGGATGGGCCGTGAGGATACGCGGGTGCCAGGGTTAAACTGGACAGAGTGTACCGATTCACTCCCGCAACCCTGCTCCTCCCGACTCTCTCACCAGGGATGAGGTAACAACACAAACAAGCATCCCTGCAGTCAGAATTAGACATGACGGTATCTCTAATTGGCCCATTGAATTAAAGGGGCCACGGTGGGGCTCACAGCGAGAAACAAAAAATATTGACCACTTAAAGGAAGAGAGGTGGAATTGATTTTCAAGACGACGGTGAACATTTACCTCATACGGCGGAGTTCACTCACTCCAGAGAGCGCACTGTTGGCATGATAGCTCAACCACCGTTTTTGTGGAGCGTTGCTCGGTTTACGTGGTGCATAGCTCCAATTTCTGACAAACACAATACAGTCATGTCAGATTTTAAAGATTTTTAAGTCTCATGCTATAAACCTATTAAATACACAGTTTACACTTTGATGCACTTTGTTTCATTTCCACTAACACACCAACTTTCTGAAGTAATTGTGAGGTTTGAGTGGAAGCAGCATGAAATCTCAACACCGTCTAAATTTTCATGACGTTTTCTATGCACACACACAGAAAAACAGAATTTCTAGATTACACACGTTTCTCATTTCTTTTATATATATATATTATTTTCACACTTGGTAACACATGGTGTGGACTACATGGAGCATGTCTGCTTCTTTGACATCTGAAAATGTTTTGGACATCGCTGTCACATTCATGAAATGGCTGTAGATCTCCCACACTCAAATAAGGCTAGATAAAAGTGTCTGTATTCTCTCTTATTTCTAATACACATAAATTCACAGAGAAAAGAGAAGAGTGGGACTGAAAGAGGACGTAAAAATGTACGTTTTTGTGTGAAGACAGACTTAAAATATTATATTGCCATACCATGTCACCTATCATGTGCAAGAGCGCCACTAATGAATGCTCAGGAGTCTTCTTTGTCTCCTGTCCTGGTGTTCATCACATTTGTGGGACATGTTCTATGCCCAGATGCCCCCTCCTCTTGCTCACCATCTACACTCAGATGCACACAAATGCAGCACAAATGGCTGATAGGTCATAGTTTGACAATAACATATGAATATTTCACTGATGATGAAATATTAATTTGAGCCTTTTTGTTTTTTATCTTTCATTGAACTGCCAGTCTCACATTTCCGCATCACTTGCATGTGCCTAATATGTAAAACTCAAGGATGTGGTAAATAGGTGTGCATGTGCAAGTGTGTTTGCACATTCACCACTATCTAGGAAGACTTACGTGATGTAGTTAATTGTACCTATTTATACCGACCGATTTAATTGTTTCTACATGCATTTGTCTGCATGTACTAATGCCTATGTGTCCATATCTGGAATCTACTTCAGTGAATATGTGTGAGAGTTGGACAACTGTCGAGCATCTGCTGAATAGTGACATCTCCTCCCAACCATTTGGCCTCTGATAGTACGCGCTCGCAGCTTGCTTCTCGCTCCATATTGATGTCGCGCACCAGGAGGTTGCTTCAGGGTGCCATTGTAGAGGGCGCTAATTTATGCTTCTTTCAGGGCGCCCAACACCAGGCACTGCAAACATCGCAGCATGGGTAAACACTCAGGTGCACTTCCTCTCTCTCTCTCTCCAACCAAAGTGCAAACGAGAATCAATGGAATTAAAGAGAGACATGAGCCCTGCTGAAAAGAAAAACAAGCCACCTAGGTCGGGGTGAGATGGCCGGAGGCTATCCTACGCCATAGATGGTGGAGAGGGGTGAATGTCAGAGCTAACACAACAGAAAACGCAGAGTATGTAATTTTTCTCCACCTCACCTCCAGCGGAACAGCGCTGCTTAGATGGGTCCATCGGGGATCCAGAAATACTTTGAGGCGATAAAGACGTTTGCTACCAGTCAGATTTAGTGACAGTTTGTTTGCTGTGAGACATTCTTCATCCGTGATTAGGATGTGAGCCTGAAACTGAACAATTAAACTTGACAGTTCTGAAAAAAACAGAAATACAAACATCACACAGTAGGTTTTTAAATTCAACATCTACTTTTAAACGGGCATACACGTTTTTTTTCGGACGTTTTTTTAAAGAATGCATCTTGTATCTAGCAAAGTCTGATACGGAGGTGAGAGCGGCAGGTGGAGCAGACGGCAGGTGGTTGCTGCCATGCCATGTTCTACTGTTTGACATGAGAGTAACGTGTCAATCAATGGCTTCCTCCCTGCTTCTCCTATGGGGCCTTGTGCTATTGATTTCAGAGTGTGTTAGAGTGCCAGGGGGTCTTTACAACCTCGCAGAAGATTCACACCACTGAAAAAAAGATCTTCCGAACATACACTGTAAGCTCTTCACCACCCAAGTAAATGAATGGATTATTGGTGTAGTTGCAGACTATTAAACAAAAAAACACTACAGTTGAAATATGTTTATAGAGCTAAAACTTCTTGCAAATGTGTCCACCAGAAAGGATGCCCAATGACATGCCAGGAGTTTAATTCATCCCATGCTTTTCTAATCTTCCTTTGTGTTTGGCTTACTACTTTATTTTGTTAATTACTTGCTTATCATCTCAAGTCTATTATTTAATTTATGTGTGCCCCTTTGAGTGAGTGTAGGGCTCTAAAACAATCCTTAAATATGGCTGCACTTTAAAATAGTTCATAGGCCCACCGTTTCTCATTAACCATCTGAGGACAAATCATTAACAACTCATTAAATCATATCTCCTTCCGTATCAGTGAGCCTTCTCTTCTGCCAACAAATGGCCAAGGTAATAAATCCCATCATCAGACGACCTCAAATTGTAGTTACTGTGGTGTCTGTTTGTTATCAAGGAGAGATGTTGATTAGAGGGAATAATAAGCCTCTTTATTCCTTTCATTTTTATATAGCCTCTTGAAATTGGAACAAAGGGATATAATAGAGACAAGAATTGTCTTTCTTACCATACAACTGCACAGTATCTGCTCTAGTTTCCTCTCTCCCCCTGCCTCTGTTTCTGGCATTTGAGATAGCAACACACAAGACAGTTATTTTAAAGAAGTGTCTTGAAAAAGGTATCAAGGGGCAATTGCTGTGGTGGTATTAATTCAAGATTTAATTGCAACCTCTCCATGTTTCATCTCGTTGTAGGAAATGACAGTACCTCTATTGTGTCCAGAATTCAAGGACTGTTGTCTCCTTTCAAGGTGTTACTTTCATGGCCAAGAATCTTTGATTGTCTACAAAGGCTTTGCCAACAATCACTTGGCATAGGATGTACAATGTGCATATGATCTTTCTGTTTGAATCAATCATGTGTCACAAAGCCTTGTTTGAATGTATAATTAGCATACTGTGGATGCTGTAATCACTGTGCTTGTCTGCTTGCCAGCCACGGTTATCTGAAGCTAACAAGAACTGGAGCAGTGAAGCAAAGTGAGGTCACCCATATTGTTATGCAGTGGCCAGGCTTCTTCTCTTTTACTTTTATCTCTCTGAGTCTCTTTTACTTTCCATCCCTTTTTTTTCTTCCTTACTTCTCTTTCTACTTCCACTACCACCTCCCTCCAGCCTCTCTGTCTCTCTGCACGGTGGGGGGAAGATGTATGCCGGTGCCCAGGTGGAGAGGGGGAGAAATCAATAGTGAGGGTGTTTGAAGTTTTCTGAAAGACTTCCCAGGGAAGACGCTCTTGTCAGGGTGATAGATAAAGCTCGTGCCTCAGTCAGCCCCGGCAAGAGGCGGCCAGAGGAGAGGAGAGGAGAGCGCCTCACCTTTTTAAGTGGGGCCCTAATAATAAAACAGCATGAATAAAACATCCTGGCTGAACCGCGCGCTGCATTAGCGCTGCCGTCCCGTTATAAATGATACCGGTGGCCCTGACGCCATTTGGGTAAAAGCCCACAGCACCGCTTTAAAAGAGGGCTGTGCACAGGGAAAGGGAGATAGATTGATATGTGTGTTCTGCACTTATTTATTTATATGTTATGGGGCTCAAGGAAGAATGAGAGAGAATTAGTAAGTTTTAGTGTTGCAGGGTGACTTTATTGCTTGTGGAGAGTTAGTGTGATCAGCATTGTGAGGTTATTATCTTTGCCTGCTATTCTTACTTCCGAGTGACCTAAAAACAATGAACAGAAAGGACGGTTCAAGGCAACAATTAGAGAAAGAACTCAAAAATTGTTATATTTTTCACCCTGTTCGTGGTTTCTGCTCCTGTCCATATCTCCTCTGCTGTGTCTCAACAGTTACATCAGATGCCCTCAAGCTCTAAATCATGAACTTCTACATTTTTAACACCCTGAACTGAGCACTTGCTCTCACGGCTTGTTTATCCTGTAGGTAGTGTCATGTCAAGACAAGTGCAGGTAACTCTTTCTAGTGCCACAAGAGAAAATTCAGTTTACCACAAAAAGTGATAACTCAATGTTCGGCATATACAGAAGTTGACAAGGTTATTTCCGTCCCATTCCGTAGTTTAGCCTCTTCTTTGCAACAGTGTCAGTAACATGGCAAAGTACAAAAACAACATGGCAAGGCTGTTCAAATTCATCATCCATCACAAGCATACAAACAGTAGCTTTGAGCTTAGCCTCCCAGCCAGAAGGCTATCGGAGCTGCAGAGGGACATAAATCTCCCAGCACTCCTGCCCTGACCTTGTTTGTTCGGCCCTGACCATTTCTTACTCTGGGCTTGTGGTTGAAGGGTGGGCTACAGCCACAGGGTCCTGGACCAAGGAAAAGCTCCCTGAGCTCAAGGGTAAGCAGGGTCAAGTGGCCTGTCGCAGGGGTCAACAGTCCTGAATAACCTCACTGGCCCAGAGGTCAAATCCTTGACCTCAGCTGCGGCCGGACACTTCAGAGAGAGGCCGAAAGAGAGGTCAAGCCTTCTCCGCCTCCGCTTTCACCTCCGCTTCCTCTGGCCACACAGGTGTCAGAGGCCCCAGTCCTAGCTAAAGGTCAGAGGTCTCAGTGCAATAGGGGGTCCACTTTAATAGGTTGGATCAGGCCATGATGGGCTGCTACAGCAGGCAGTATCGACGCAGAGGTAGCAGGTGTCGGAGCTGTAGGCACATAAGTTTTACTGATCTCCTGAACAGTTTTTTAAGTTGAATCCTCATTAGCACCAAGCCATGGGGTCTTCATTGTATGGCTCGAGTGTTTAACATTGTGGATGTTCTGTTAGATCCAGATTACGTCTCTGGAGAAAGCTTGCCCTTTACTCAGTGTTAAAGACTTCAGTTCTCTCTATGCTAACTATTTCCTCCGCCCTCTGTTCTTTGTATACAGAACTATAAAAACCTGAATTCAAAAATGCAGATTTAAGTGGTGATTGACATTGAAGGGTCTTTGTCATCTATCAGCTGCTGTTTTAGCGTTTGCCTAGAGAACATACAAGAAAAACTTCAAAGGAATACTTGAGGAACATTGTGAAGGACGTTGAGGAATGTTAAAACAGACCTACCAAAAAAAATAAAAAATTTGGAGAATGTTTGGCGAACATGTTGAGAGAGCAGAGAGAAGCACAGCTGGAGCGTTGAGAGTTTGTTGCATGCTGAGGGAAGATGCGCCTAAATCTGACAGCACCCCACAGAGACAATCACAGAACTGGGAGTCTCCTTATTTGTTTAGCAGCCACCAGATAAATAACAACATTCTGCTCTGAACTAAAACACTCTCTGTCTCCCTCTGTCTCTTGGTCTCTTTCCTGCTCAGATCTCCTTTTCCCTCCACCGCCTCCATCGCTCGCTTTGTCTCTTTCTGCGCCTTGACAGTTATTTGTATCTTTGTTGCTCTCTACATCTACCTGTCTGCAGCTACTCACACAGCCAGAGGCTAGCTGTTTCTTCCCTCCTCTATGAATTGTAATATCTCCCCCTCACTCGGTTTTGCTGCCTTTCTGACTTACTTGTGTCGTATGGGAACCGCATATCTGCAAAATTGGTGTTTTTCAAGAATTATAAAAAAAAATAGTAAGATAATATGTAAATAACCATGCGAGTTTCAACTCTAAGACTGCTAAGAAAACCAGAATTGCAGTCACATGCTTATTTTTCAACAACAGCAGAAAAGTACTATTTGTGTTAATATGTCTCTTTTGGCCCTCTTCCTCTTTTTTTGCACTCTTATTCCTCTGACAAGGTGACAGATTTTGAAAGAATATATAGCTGGGATACAGACTCGGTGTGACAGCGTGATACCTATCAAATGCCCCCGGTTGTATCCTGATTACCTTGATATGAAGAAACCCAGTTTGATATTCAGTTTTGTCAAAAATTGATTCTTAGAGATTTATTGTTTCTGCACTTGAAAGATTATTCTGGCCAGAGAAGATGATAAGCCTGTCTCCCAGTGTGTCCTGTTTGCCTTCTAAAAAATTCCTGTGGCTTTAACTTGCTATTATCAGATCAGTTATCATATGACTTCATCTACACATCTTTCTCTAGGCCTTAACAAAACATTGTTTTGTCAATGAAATCTTGTTCCTATTCAAATACATCTGAATATTTTTGAATTAATGCATGCATAAAGCTCACAGTGGTTAAATGGGGACATAGTAAAACGAATAATTGATTGTAAAAAGTGATAACATGACTTGCTGAGCATGTTTTAACCTTTGCTTTTAGTTTTTAATGCTTCAGTCTGACAACAAACACAACTTGTCACAACTTGCCAAAGATAGCTTGACCTTACATTCTGTAACTGCTGTTAGACTCCTAGATCTCTTCCCACACACACCTATGGGGATACGCCTCCTTTTACTGCATCAGAAAACAGTGCAATTAGATGATAGCAAATACAGAGGTTGACAGCTAACAAAGTCATACGAGGTAAATGTTTTAAAACACAAAAACGTGTACCCTAATTTCCAAGTGTGTGCATGAGATCATCAGCAGCACCCTTCAGCAACATTGATCGGCATTAAAGCCTTCACTCCAGAGAAGCCAGTATACTCAGTCGCTGAAATTTATGGACACATTAGAGCCCCTCCTATAGACCACTGGATACATCACGGTGAAAAGTGTGACAATAAAGTGTCGGTGTGTTGCTTTTCACTTCTGTACAACGGGACTAAAGATGTGAGCTATGGAGCCTTAATTCTTGTTTGTTAATTGATGACGTGTAGGTCTTTTATTCTAAGCTTGGTGGCTTTGTTGAGAGGTGTTTTTGCTTGTTTATGCCAGGCCGTAAGAAGGTACACTGTCAGAAAATCTTTACAGACATGAAAAATGTTATTTACGTATGGTCATATGTTATTTAAACAGACATGTTCCGTTGTAAACCTTCAACAATTCCATTTGTTTTGTCTGAAGAAGATGTTGTGGGGCCTCTTGTGTTTGCCTGCAGAGTGTTTTCACATTGCTGTTTATTGCAGGTTGCCACTTGTAATATCAGTTCTGTGTGAATGAGAGCTTGACAGGGGATACCTTGGCTGTGTTGCTCCAGGTTCTGTAATTAAATTTACAGATGAAATATCGGAAAGGCTGCGAGAGTGGAGGCCAAAACCTGGAGAGCTCAGACAGAAAGTGCTGAGCAGCACATTTTGCCAGTTTCTTCCCCTCATGCAGACTTAATGTTACTGGCCCCCGACAGATGGAGCCCAGCTAAAAAAGCAATGGGTGCAAGGGGTGGCAGGGGCCAGGCGAGGGAGGTCCGTGAAAATTTATGAAGTTATTGATTGACTCGTTCGGCTATCACTAACCTTCGCCCATCACAAGGGAAAGGGGAGAAAGATAATAAAGAATTTTTTGAGTGGGTCTTTTTCGTTTTCTGCCCAGTCTACCAAATATTAATCTCCTAATTTTTAATTTTTAATCCGGACAGAGCGGGAAAATAAATGCCTCTGTCCGGCAGGCCATGGTAAATAATTAAAATTGAAAATTGATTGTTTGCACCAGAGCCGGGATTTATGGGATAGGGGCTCCACCGCACCCTCGGGGGACCCACTCCCACGTCTGCACTCACCGGCCTCGTTCCCGTGTGCTAAGCATTTTTTCACATTATTCTCCACCTAATATGCTAAGGAGTGTGTGTAGGGGGGATGGAAAAGAAGATGGAGGGAGGGAGAGGAGCTGGAGAGGTGTGCTTTGTTAGATGACTACTGTGGTATTTTATTTTTTTTCACAGAAATCAATGGATTGGAACCTTCCCCCTTCTTCCATATGGCTCTAATATTTATTTGAATGTCCTGTCAATAAATATAACAAGGTTAGTTTTATAACGGTTTACCCAGGGAATTCGATTCAAGGGAAGTTATATTTGTTATGCCCGATTAAAAACAGGCAATCAATGTGGATGAAACTACCACATAACCACCTCGCCCTTTTTCTACGCTGCCCCCCCTCTTTTGAACCCCTTCTCCTCCTACCCTTTACCATTTCTCCCAACTACCTCCCCTCTTTGGAAACAGGCAATATGTAATGCACTTCTAAACACAAAGACACACCTCCTGTCTGCATGGTTACAAACGGAGGAAATGTCCTCGCCTCCCAACTGTGGTGGCCTGCCATGTCAGCCTCACCTGACTAATGAACACTGGGGAAACAAATAATGGTCCTCCGGTTAAATTAATGAGCGAGGAAATGTGCCTCGCCTAACGTTCGTTTTTTATAATGCTGACCGGCTTTACAGTATGTATGTGGGTGTTCGCCATAATGATAATTCACTTCATGTAGCCTCGCACATCAAGATGAATCTATCAAGTCACCTGTGGCTCATGGTTTCACTGGTGTATTTCTTATTCTTAATATGGCAACCCTAAGGAGAAAAAAAATATTTTAGCATAGATGCCACACAGTGCCCATTTCATCATGGTTGGAATTGTAGCCAAAGCCCAATATTATTAGCTAATAGTGTTGGCTATTAAATAAGCTGTAAAGTCTAAGCATCATGGCTTTCTGTGTATTTTTCGTCTTTGCTCCTCTGTTTTTTTTTTTTTTGTTTTGTTTTTATTGTCTTTTTCTACTCTCTTACTGAGATTCAACTGAGTTCAATATTTGAATCCTATTGTCCTTCAATTGTGCCACCTCACAGCGTTGCTCTCTAAGCACTGTGCTGGCAAAAATTCAAATTTTTTTCCCCCGTCTCTCTAGTTGCTGGCAGTGAACAGTGAGATAACCTCTGTGCTTCTATTTTAATAATTAAAACACAGTGCTATGAAGTAGAGCACTACTCCTTTATTTATGAGAGAAGCATACACAGTGAAGTGATTGTGTTGAAACCAGGTGAGTCCTTGATCCCTGACATAAGGGTTTGTATTTTCAGGGCATATTTGAATATCAATGCTGAGACATGATCACCCCACTAGCACAGCCTGACCACACACACACACACACACGCATGCACGCACACTCACTAACGCTCCCACCCCACAAGCACACAGACCACCAGCGGGCCCTTAGAGGTAGACTACAAGGGGAAGAGCCATGATCAAACACACATCAGTCATCTGTCAAATGTGCACACCTACTACTCTACTGCAGGAATGGTGCATATGAACTTTGACAGTTTTGTGGATTATCTAGAGTGACAGGGGCACTCCTGAAAAAAAGATGTTTCATTTTTTTTAATGTAATTTTCAGTACTCTGAGCAAATGAAATACCATTCACCTCCACTGTCTAAGGGTGGACTCATATTTTTGAGATCCATATCTCAAAACCTTTTCTTTCTTTCTTTTATTTTGTCTCCTGAAAGAATTTTGGTCAATGTACAGCACATATGGTGAATCACACTACATTTAGCCTGTGAGCCCTTCTCTCTCTCAATTTTCCAACCACTACCAGTAAAAACAGTGATTGCCTGCTGTGGCTAACAGGCACTAGCTCACTGGCAACATAATCCGTCAATCCTGGTTTTATTCTTCCATGCATCAGTGTCATGTACGTGTGCGCTCACAACACACAAAGACTAAGAGCTTCTTCCACTGTTGCCACCACCACCACCTCCACCACAACATGGAACGCTGAAGAAATCAATTACTCTCAGGGCGGGTGTGTCGGGCTTTGGGCAAGAGCTCATACATCCACTAGGGGAGTTGTTTAGGAGAGAGGAGGAAAGGAATGAGGTGGGAGGAGGAGGGATGAGGTGGAAGGATGTGGCCTTGCTGGGGTCCCCCATCCACTGCAGCTCAAAACCCTAATCCCTCAAGGCGACATGGGCCCATCTCCTCACATTACTGCGCCGATACACTTCTCAATCCTGCCGGTCCGCCGACTCATTAGATCCGCATTAGCTTCCCTTCCCTGAGCCTGCTGCCAAATTGCCCGATCAGAAGCGCAGGGGAAAACAATACCTATTCAGCAGCATGATGCACACATGCACATGCATGAACATGTTCACAGACACGTGCACAAACACATACACACACACTTTATTAAGTATTGCCTATTTGGGATGTCAGAGTTGCAGTGATTTCAGGATCCAAAGATGAAATAAAGAGAGAGTGTGTGTGTGTGTGTGTGTGTGTGTGTTCTGTGTGTTCCACATGTATGTGTCTGTTTTTAATGTGAGAGTGATATGGTTATGTGTAAAAATATGGAGAGAGAAAACAGTCACCTCTGTCAACACACACCTGCCCAGTGCATGCACTCTCACTCACACAAACATATACACACATAAACACAGATACACACATGCCCCCCCCCCCCTCTCTCACTGCCACGAAGCTCTTTGTGAAGACATTGATATCACAACATTACATACTACCTCTGCTCAAGAAAAGCTGGTTGGCAAAATTTCTTTATCTTCCCGGAGAAGAGAAAATGAAAATATTACAAATTCACTTCTACAAGGTTATTAAGGTCTAACTGATGTGCCAGTCCTGATGTTGTGTATTTTTGCACTGAATCCTCCAGTCGCAAATATATGTTTTTTCTTACATATGACCGTGTTGTTTTTGAATAAGATAAGCAAACATGTAGTACAATGATACAAAAAATATAAGCAGTAGTGTACGAGAGGTGAAAGATACTTGTGTATGCCTGTTCACTACTTCGTGTTAAATGATTTCTTTTCCTACAATTCCTTTTTTAAAATGAAACAGTACAGTGTTTTTCATTTCTGTTTGGGTTTAGACTGTATTGAGTAACCTTGTTTACACTGTTCACGCATGTATGAATGTTAGAAAGTGCTGTGATGAGCTCAAGTATATTCTCTCTTTTTTCCAGAAGTGTGATTGTTTTGATGTCCTTGGAAAGTTTCACATTGACTTTAGTGTTTCACTAAACATATACAGTGTGTGTGTGTGTGTGTGTGTGTGTATGTGTGTGTGTGTGTGTGTGTGAGGAGGGGAGGGCAGGGTGCATAATGCATTTTATCAGCACGTTTAAATACTTCCTTTCTCAAGCAGGAAAAAGGTTGGCTGGACTAAACATCCTCTTGTTTTGCATTTTAATCCAATATGCTTTGACATTATGCTCCTACACATCTTTTTTTAGTATGACCACACGCTCAGGTCTATTCAAATTTGCCTAACTTGAAATATACCGCAGAGGTGACAATAGCATATTTATCAAATTCTCAAACTGTCCTAGTATTCAAATTACCATATATCAGGCTGTATAATTAGGCTGTGTGAAACCGTATTTACACAATTATGTGATTATAAGACAAAGTACAATATAATGTTAAAAGGAGTTGTATATGTTCTTATTAAAATAATAATAATACTTAATTTCTTAAGTTCTTTTGTTGTAAACCAACAATTTTACACTTCAAACAATTATGAATAATGATTTCAGTGTTTCTCATATGAGGTAATGATAAGACAAAGTGCATACGCAGTCTTTTGATCAACCAGAAATCAGATAAAAAAATCTTTGATTCATGATTGAGTGCTTCTTCTCTATATTCTCCTTGATGCTTTTAAGCTCTTGCCGCATACATTGACTATAGGGAAGCTCCCTTTCCTCATTGCAATGTAGTGGGTGGAGAACCAGAAGGATGTGGGGTGGAGAGGAGGGAAGAGGAAGAATCTCAGGGCCTGGTTGGGGTCTCAGGTCATTAAATATCCATGCTGAGGAGGAGCGCTCAACACTTCCAAACTTCCAGCTGCATCATACCGCATCATACTGCCTTCGAAACCACACCATCCGCTTTCTGTCTCGCGCACTCCTCCCTGCTTTCCCTTACCTTCCCCTCTTTCCCCGCTCTCTCTCTCACACACTCATACACACACACACACACACACACACACACACACACACACACACACACACACACACACACACACACTCACACATGCTGTTTACAACCTCAGGAGACTCACACAGGCAGGAATGCACACACACTGACAAAAACACACATACCTGCGCAACCACAAAATCGCACCCCAGCCTTACACACTCCATCCAGGGTTTCACTGCAGCCCCTCCCTCTGAATTGACTCACAAATACTGAGTTTGCATCACTGCTAACTACTCGAGAAAGATACGGGGTGTATTCTTTCCCTAACACACGCAGACACACACACACACACACACACACACTGAAAAAAAAATCCACACTACACAAACGTTTTCCCATCTCAGGACCCCCTATGTGATTCTATTAATAGCTAATACACACTACCATTAGCATGCATGGAAACCTCCTCTGCACTATTAATAGGACATGTCCAAATCACTGCTGTCGCATTAGCAGCTAACCGCTACAGCACGGGGAGTTTAAGTGTTGCTAACCGAGCGTGCCTGGTTTATTATGCCTTGTGTGAATAATAAAATACCCCCCTCTCTCTCTCTCCGTCATCTCTCTATTTCTCTAACTCTCTCTCTCATTCTAGCCCTCTCTCTCCTTGCCACACTCTCTCCCGTCACAGCACCTCTATATACATGGGCGAACTTGGCAGAGCACTTTGTTTGAACACTGAGTAGCTTGCCTTGTATCGTGAATATTTAACTTTCTGTGTCGGGCTGCGGCTAACGTTGCTACAGAGGGGGGCAGATTAAAAGGCCGTGCCACTGATTAGCTGAGCTTGAGCTAATGTCAGTCACATTTCTACCTCTCTCTCTCCCTCTCTCCTCCCCTGCTTGGTTTTCTTTTCCTCTTTAAAGGTGCTACACATAGCAGTTTAAATGATCTAGATATAATCGTCAAATCAGTTGTGCTATCTTTATTATCACACAAAAATATGGTTCAGACAAAATAGCTCTTGTCTCCTTTTTGTGAAGTAATATGTTTTTAAAAAATGAATACCACATTTATCATAAAACTGTAAACAAAGACAATTGTTCTATCATTGTGCGTAGCCTCACCCAAAATCAGAAAACAAACAGAAAATTTATTTGAAATGATTTCAATAATCAATTAAAGGCTTCAGGCATTTTTCAGGATAAATATATACACAATCCACACTTCTCAACTGTTCAGATTGGGAGGATTTGATGCTTTTCTCTGTCATATATGATCACAAACTGAATATCTTGGGCACTGGGTAATTATAATGGCCATTTTTTTTACACATTTTATCGCCAAAAAGATTTGATTAATTTACCGAGAAAACAATTTGTAGATTAATAGTTGCCTAGCCCTAATTGTGAGAAAAATCCCCCAATTTAAGTTTAATTTTAAATTATCATAAACATGGCTTTTTGGGAAGGTATACATTTAACAGCTTACAACACAGTTGTTTGAAAAATGTTTTTAGTTTTTGGAAAAGCCAAACAAAACAGATTTTCCTCAAATGTGTCTGAATAAACAGATCTTAAGAGAAAAAATAATATATTGTATTAAACACGTCATCTGAGCTTAGCTGATTATTGTATTTGAAACAGGGAACATCAGTTTTTTCACATGTTTACAAACATATGCTATATATCATTGCAAAATGAAATATGCATGGGCAGAGTGAAATGTGAGCTGAATTATAGAGTGTGGTAGGATACTAGGCCAGTTGACACGAATGATAATCATCAAGTGTTAAAAAAATATCCCAGAAGGCCGTGCACTGTGCAATTTTAGGAACATAACTTTATAAACTGTCGTAACATATTGAAATATATAATTCCTGTGTTTCTCTCTCATCGAGGACCTGCTTTCGATCTTCTCCTCTAACTAGGTTTTCCCTATCTCTCAGCCATTACACCCCCACCTTTCCCTCCTGCCTCCTGCTCTACTCCTCATGTCTTCTCCTTCTTCTATCCTTCCCTCCCTCATCTCATGCAGAAGAGGTCCCATGGGATGGTGTTTTCATGTAACACGCCAACAAGCGGAGAACAAGTGGTGAGGAGTCTTAAATGTCCTGCTAAACTGTATGTGCTTATCCTTCTCTCTGTTCCCCTTTCACTCCCTACATTTTGTTCTGTTGCTCTCATTACCTTTCGCTTCACACAGGAGACTCTTAGCTCTGCACATTCTTTGTTATTTTTACAAAGTTTTTTTTCTTTGGGTCTCTGAAGCATCTTTTTTTTTGTTTGTGGTTCTGATTTAAATTCAGAATCCTGAAGAAGTTGGTTTTGTGCTGTGCGTATAATTGACAATCTATTCTGTAACTTGATTTTTAAGTGGGGGAAATACACACTAACATGTACAGCACCGTAATACTTCAAGTCTGTTGTCTGTCAAGTATTTCCCCTTAGCGAGGTGGACATAGACAATCCTGAATGTGTTCTCCATCCAATTGTACATCTCGAAAAGACAGTGGAACTCATTTTCACCCAGCTTTTCCCTTCATCCCCTGATTTCCCATGTTCCAGGGTCATGATTCTTAATGGGCCAGGACCAGTCCTTCATCCCGGTCTCCTTGAATTTGCCTTTAGCCTATAAGGTCAAGGCCTATGGGCAAGACCCAAAACAGCAGTGGCCCATTATATCTCAAGGAAATTGATTATTGATTGGGAACAACAACAGAATTGTCCGAGGGTGGAGAGAAAGAACGCAAGTGACTGAGGGCTCAATAAAGAATGATTGAAGCATGTCACACAGCAGGCGTATTGGCTGGACAGGAATCGAAGCAGAGAGAGACCACAGTTTACCTACAACCCTGCTGGAACTGACAGATTGCTTTCACTCCTGCTTTCATCCCTTTCTTTCTTCTTTCCAGAGGTTTCTTTTTAATTTTTTTAAACTCCTTTTCCCCAACTTGCTTTTTCCTTTCCTTTTTTTCCTCATTATCCTCATCTTACTTTATTTAACCATATTGTGTGTCTAGCACCTTTCTATGTTATGTTAACTGTATCTACGTGTTTGTGTGGTTTGAATGTGCTGGTGTGTGTGTCGTGGATATATAGTTGTTATATACTAGAGATGTATGCGTGTGTGTCTGTGTGTGTGTCTGTGTGTGTGTGTGTGTGTGTGTGTGTGTGTGTAAGAGGTCCAAGTTCCTGTAGTGTTGACAGGTCTCTTGCATGTCCTGGCCACTCTAGACAAACCAAGGTTGGGTTTAATCTTATAATGGCTGAGAGAAGGCCTCCTTAAAGCAAATCACAATGCATTGACCAAAAGACTCATGCATTATTCAGAGTTCCTTTTTTTCATATCACACAACCTCAGCAATGTTCACGTACACACACACGGGCTCATTTGTTCTAACGTTTGTGTACAAAGTGCACACACGCTCACTGCTGGCTCTATATAGGCCCTACAACCAGTCAGATGGGATTTTGTTGTAATTCAAATAATTGATGTGTATCTCTGTTTTGATTGAATTAGCACACTTCAGATAATTGAATGATCTCTGTGGTCAAAACTACATTCCCACATTCTATTTTTTTTTATTTTTTCTGTTTCAAATAGCTTTTGACAAAAACATTTTGCTGGCATCCAGTAGGAGAATGTTTTTAGCCTCTATGTATTTATTAATGTTCCTGATAATGAGGAGGTTTTGTCATATTTTCATCTTAAATAAAATAGACTGATTTGAAATCTCTGCATGGAAGACATGTTTGGACTTTCTGACATCATGACAGTATGATAGCAAAAGGTTTTTTGTGTCCGTGCATGTCTCTTTGTCCGCTAACGTATGTGTATCTCACACTGAAATACACTCCGTCACCACGTAGTGTCCGATACACTAATTACAGCCAGATTAAATATTCATTAACAGGGCTATTAGTAAAATAATCTGATGGATTGAAACAATGAAGAGGACGACAGACTCAAGTGTTTAACAGAGAACAGACACTAAATTATTCTGCTGTTTTATTTTAGTGGTGATTCCTTTCTTCAGTGTAAATTAACATCACCATTTAACTGGCAGTCACACAAAGGCCTTTCTCAAAGACACAACTCCACATCAGGAAAACACATTTATCCAGGTTTCTATATGTGGTGTTTGACATTTTATGCTGTATGGTGAATTGATAATTTACTATCTTTGCCCAAATGTATTAAATGCCAAATTAGTAACAAACATGACAACAAATGGAAAACAACATAGTGTTGTGATCAGCATGTATGTGTGCCCTTGACTTGGCATGAAAATAATGATAGGTTAAAACGTATGTTCACACACACACACAAACACTTGCACTGACACTCACACACGGGCCCAGTCGCAGTAGGGTTTGTGTGCTTAGCCCTGTGTGTCCTGCCTTCCCCTAATTGGCTCTTTTGCATCGGAGCCCTGCCATTGAGACACAGGGTGTGTCTCTCTCTCTCTCTCTCGCTTCCTTCCCTCCTTCTTTTCCTCTGCTGCCTCACCTCCACTCTTTACACTTACCCATGCCTGCCCACCCTCTTTCAGAGGGCCTTGGCGTGTTCCCTGCTCCTCCTAATCAACGACTCCTGGAGCACACCGAAGCCATCAGTATAATTTTTTTTGCAAAAGGTTTTTCAGCTATTTGAGAACAGTGAGCTGCCTGCAAGCTCAGGTGTTTTCCTTTAATGACAGCAACAGCAGAAGAGCTTGCAGCGGAATCAGAAATAAATCACATGAATATCACATATTAGTGATAAATATGACACTGCCGCAAAGCTGCAGTTTGGCCTTTCTGATCAGATTGTTCTCAAGCCACCTAGTTGTGTGTCACCATGTGCTTGCCCTTTGACCACTCTTCATTTTATCATGGTTAATATCTGTTTATATAAATCTATGTAAGTATTGAATACGTGAAAATATGTGTCATATTTCCTTTTCTCTATTCTGAGTCAGAGCTGTTGGTTGTCAGTCTGTGTCCTGAATTGCAGATACAGACGGTTGTTTTTAGTTTAGTATTTGGACTATTGTCCCTTTGCAAGAGACAGCTTCGCTGTATTTGGCCTGAGGGGACACTTATAAACACATGAATATGCCCCGACCCAGACACAAAGAGATGACACCATACATAAACACACACTCACACACATGCACACACACACACACACACACACACACACACAGATATGTGTGGAGAGACAGACACAAACACAGACAGTGTGGACATAAGCAAGACTGTGCAACGTGTTTGATGCATGCATAAATACACTCATGCATGTGTGAACACATGCACACACACACACACACACACACACACACACAAACATGCAGCCCCATACTTCTACTCACCTTAATTGGCCCGCCAAGCATCACTTAAGAAGCCTTTGAGACCGAGAGAGTGTGAGATAGACGTGGAGGAGGAGAAGGGGGAGTTCAGAGATACAGACAGAAAAAGGAAAGCAATAGGGTCTTGGAGAGAAGGAGGAGATCGGAAAGAGGGAAGAGAGGGAGGGCAGAAGTCATGAGGAGGAGAGAGAAAGAAAGCTCCCCGTGTATTTCTGGGGGTAATTACAGATGCAGATTTGTGTTGCCACTTGCAACATGGCTGAATTCATTTCCATCTTCGCTCTGCCCTTCCCCGGTGCCCCTGGGGAGGTACAGACAGAACTGTGTGTGTATGTGTGTGTGTCATGTGTGTGTGTGTGTGTGTGTGTGTGTGTGTGTGTGTGTGTGAGTGTTGAAGGAGGCAAATCTGGGAATCTGCATAACAAGCTGGGAAAGAAAGGAGGAAAAAGGAAGAAGAGTATGAGAAAGAGGAAGACGGTGTTCTGAAGAGAGGAGAGCCTGCGTGAGTGTGTGAGTGTTTGTGTGTGTTTGAGGGGGCAGGTAAGACAAACCAAGACTGCTGGTAAATGAAAAAAAATACTGTACACGTAATTCTTACACCTGATTTAATAGAATAAACCGGAGACTCTCATGAAATAATACAAAAGAAAAAAATACAGCTCAACAAGAGACACAAAAGATTTTAAGTGTTTCTTTTTTTTTCATGAAAATTTGCACATATTTTAACGATTGCCAAATATGATATATCATCGGGTCCAAGCATGCTAACTTAGATGGATTTTTTTTTTTTTTGAACAACCAAACTTGGTGGAAGTGATTATGTCAGCAGAGAAAAAAGTGCAAAACACTTACAGTACATTATGGTTTGTTTTAAACTATAAACTGTAGGTGCCAACAAAAAAATCAGTCCCACAATGTTTCATCAATCACAAGAAAATATTTGAAAGTCAATATAATTCATTTCGGGGTGATTGATAGCTCAACAGAAATACTTAAGTTGCGCCCCTGCATTAAACCACACCCACCTGCAGTCCCCTGCAGATTAAAACGGACGGTAAAAATAATTTTCTGCTTTAGTCATTACTTTTAAAATAAAATACGGTGTTCGCTGATTTTCCTTAAACTTGTATTTACTCATTTTTTCCATCCCCACTATTTCTATTTTTCAGCTGTAATTAACAGATGATTAGACGCCCTTTGTGCTCTGAAGGTTCGGGTTCTGCTCCCTGTGGATACAAACAATTGGCTAAAAAAAATCAAATGTTTTTAATTAACATAAGAACAGAAAGCTATAGAAACCTGACATACTGTTTACCCTGTTAGAGGGTACAGGTGTTTGATGCCACAGCAAAAGCCCCTATGGTGTGTTTACCTCAGACTTGTCCATCAGTCTGCAGAAGATTGATGGAGAGCCACATGCTCCCGCAGCACACTGGCCGTTGTGTAGTGATAGCATATGGCCACCAGGGGCTTACTGATCACAGTATTGTCTGTGTGTGTGTGTGTGTGTCTGTGTGCAAGAGAGAGAAAGTGAGAGAGAAAGACTGACAGAACAGTAAGGATAGAGAGAAAGACAGACAGACAGATAGACAGACACCAAGAGATATGTGTATGTCAGTCAACATGGATTCATGTTACACCTTTACAGTGTACCTGTGAGTGTGTGTCTGCACACACATGATGTGGTGTGCATGTGTTTATGGTCTCATGTTGTTCATATGTAAAGCCCCTTTGTTTAGCTGTTTTATGTACCGATGTTTGTTTTTGGCCATTGTCTCAGGAGAAAGAGAGAGAGAGAGAGAGAGAGAGAGAGAGAGAGAGTGAGACGAAGAGTCTATCACTGACTCTGTCGTAGTTTTTCATCCCTTTGTGCAGCATCACATACAAGGATACACACACATACACATGCACAGACACGCGCGCACACACACTTTCCTGTAAGACCACCTGGCTCCCCGCTGCCAGTCCGCCAGCCAGCTCAGCAGCCAGAGACTTGGCCCGATTAATTATCTTCCTGCTAATTGAATGTAGAGGGACTCTACAGGGATGGGTCATTAAACTGATGCAGCGTATGTTTGTCTCCACTGTTTATCTATCCACAGCTAAAAGATACATCACACTGCACACAGGCACACACACACACACACACACAGACAAACACACATATGCAAGGATGGAGATAGTTACATATGTGCTAATAAATATAAATGATGCTGCTTGCTCACATGCTTTCGTTCTGTTTGTCACTCAAACACATTCACAGGGATGAATAAATACACGCACAAAGGATTTTAAATTAAAAATAAATCTTTCTATCGCAGGTCATCTCAGTGAGTGCCAGATGGATTGAACTAGAACTGCAACTAGTGATTATTTTAATAATGGAATAATTAGTCCGTTGCCTTTTAAATTAATTGTTTTGTTATAAATAAGTTAAAACTGGTCTTCATAATTTCGGAGAACCCAAGGTGACATTTTCAAATATTCTTATTTTGTCTAATGTGACTATTAAATCAAAACCCCCAATGTTTGAAATGGTTGCTTGATAAATGACTTAAAGTGAACTAATCAATTAATGATTCAGCTGAATTAACGATTCAACATCAATTCATGTTGTCTTAGTACTTGTGCTTTGTGCAATGACAATAAAGTTGAATCACAAATCGATCCATTTTTTTTCCAAGTAAGAATAATATAAGAATTTGTTTTGTTTTTCTTATCAAAGTCGCCTTGTTTCATCATTCATTCCATCATTTTGGGGGTTGTGGGCTGACAAGCAATCTGAAGACTTTAACAGGAGCTTTGGGAAAGTGTAATGGACATTTTCCACTATTTTCTGATAATACAATGATTTATTATTAATTGGTAGATTAATTGATAATAAAAATTCAGCCTAAGACCAATATCTGATTATCAGGTATGATTGTTGTTGTTGATTTACTTTCTGTGACTGATGATTCCTTGACTAATAATATCCACAGTAGACAGAATGCTCACAAGGATTTCAGAAATGTAACTTATATTTTTGAGTTAGACAACTTCTTGCGCATGTGCTCAATCCCCTGCTCTCTCTTGCAGGTCTGATTCACTTGGTTTCATGCTGCCGCCTGGGACAACCGGGTGCTGTTCGTTTTTAACAATGTGTTTGCATGTTCTAGGTGTAAGGCATGCTCAGCAAATTGTACAGCCAACTCAATGCAATTGCAGAAAGTACAAGATTATGTTGAACCATCAAACCTCGTATTATTCTAATTTCTAGTGTGACATCTGCTCTGCCCCTCTGATAAAGGAGTGACATCAGTACAAACACTACGAGATCCACAATTTGCACAAAGGCACTCACAGACCACGTGCTGTGACCTTATGGAAGTCTTATTAATAGAGTGTATATGGGGTGTAATTAATGCAAAGCACTTTAGGTGTGACAAGCAAGCCCTTGGTCTCGGCATTAAGCCTACATTGTTTCAGTGCTAACGAGAGAGCTCTCAGGGGAAGTGGCTCTCTTCTTCTTGTCTTCTCCCCTGTCTTTGTCTTTATCACCTCCTTCATGTTATTGGTGTCATGTAATCCTTGATACTGTGACTCGGTAATGATATGCCATCCTGGAGACGTTAGACAAGGGAGTGTAATGTTGATGAACTCTTGGTGGATGGGGTGGCTTCTGTTGAAAAATTGACTACTGTTGAACAAAAATAGACAGATTAATCAATAATGAAAATAATTGTTAGTTGCTCTGCTAATGCAGTATACTAATTTGAATCCCTATACCCGTGAATTACAGAGTCTATAAAAATTATTCACCCCCTTGACAGTTTTAATGTTTTACTGTCTTACAACACTGAATCAAAGTTGATTTAAAGGCTGTTCACACCAAGTACGATAACTATATAACTAACAACTATAAATATATTTTTCTCAGTCAAGTGAATGGTAGTCCACACCACAACTATCACTACCAGGGCAATCAAAATCCATTCAAATTTACAGTTTCATTTAGGTCTAATCACTTTTGGCTAGTTGTACACACTATTGTTGTGTACAACTTTGTAAATGCTTATCTAACTTAATGGTAGGTTGCAAATTACACATAAAAACAGTTCATTTTACCCGAGACATACTTTGACACTGATGTAATCTGGGGAAGTTTGTTGGTCCTTTTGACTGATGTCCTTTTCAATGATCGCCAGGTTACAGTCAGATTGGTGTTGACTCAGATGAAAGGTGATGGTTAGACTCACCTAACTCCCCTCGTCTTTAAAGAATTTCATGAACCCATATCCTTCCAGATTTCTTTTTGTTTTTCTGTGCAACGTACAGGAGTCTGGGGTCTGTTTGCTTACATCAGTGTGGACGTTCACATTGTTATCATTATAGTTAGTGATCTTGGCGTGGGTGATATGGATCTCTAAAAAGTGATCTGAATGATTACAATACTAAATATATGTTTGTATAAGCTATCTATAAATACAAACATCTTAGTCAAGGAGTTACATTGCTTGAATCTTATGAAATTCAACCATCAACACTGCTGTCATGCCTTCCCTTCATCTTTCCTGAACGGTGAGCCAATGCTATTTCAATGTATTTGTATTTAGTGGCCTTAGCAGGGTATTCAACCACATATATGAGACCCTTTGTTGGCTGGTAAAGGCTGACGGCCGGCATAGAAGCCCATTCCCCGCACATGCCTGCACACACATAATGGCCATTTCACAGCTCGTCTGGGGGTAATGGAGCCTGGCTGGACCCGCTGAGATGGATCACCCCCAGATGGGGATGAAATGGGTGATCTGGCAGGATTGACGAGGCCTTGAGGTGCTTTTAGAGGATCTGGTGACCAAAGTTAGACACCCAAACCTCCAAGCTTCCTCATAAGTCTGCATTTGATGTAAGTTATGTGGACTGGGTGGATGATAGGTAATGGGGCATTGTTTTGGATGGTGTCACAGGGCTTGGGGTGGATGAGAAATGTATCGAGTTTGTGGTACATGAGTTTGTGCATCAGTCTCAGGTTTATGTATGCATATGTCTATCTATGTGTGTATATGTACCTTATTTTGAATGAATGTGTGTTTATCTAAACTTGGAACTGAAGAAATCATTCTAATCACCTATGTTGAGCCCATAAAATTACCTGAATCGCCCGCACACACCACCTTTCTCCTTCAAACTCAACACAAGCAAAACACAACATGACTGTGCTGGTATTTCAACCGGACCTTTGAGGCGAACAGCGGCTGACGTTATAAATGGCGTGTGGTGGATAATGTCAATACTCCGTGATTGGACTGAGCCTGCTGAGTCGCTAAAGGTCAGGGAGGAGCACATTGCTGATTGTTTTCCAAAGACAGCCCATTGAAGTTTGTCTGATAGGGGTCATTTAGTTTAAGACATGCTCAGAGGCTAAGTTATCAGTCTGTGTCACTGATGCTCCCTCCTCTAACAGTGTTGATTGTTTGAAAATGAGGGATTTATGGCCTAGCCTTTTGCTAAATTTAACTTCAACCTTTTTTGGGATTCGTAATTACTTAATTGATGTAAACTGTTATCAGAATTAAAAGCAAATCAGTATCATGGTGTTTAACTGTCACTAAAAGATGAACATTACATTCCTCCCTGTCAAATTGATGGAATAATGCCATGGAGGCCATGATATCTTGTACGGATGTGTCAGCACCCAATAACTTTGCAGATGAACACTGAAAGACATAACACTGTCATGTAATAAGGTAACACTTCATATTAAGGTGCTTTTCATGAGTATTAGGTACTATGTCATGTCAGAAATGTGTTAACAATACACAGACTGAGTCACTGTTAACCTTAAACCTTTATTATTTTTTAAGATATCTACATACATTATAATGCATTTATCATCAATTAAAATAAAATATGGAAAGAAACAACAGCAACAGTCCTGGTGCCATACTTATTAAGAAAGTAGAAATATGAAGGTAAAATCGGTTTCTCTCTATGTATTCAAACTTGTTTTTCATTCAGGAAGAACGTGTGTACGTTTCTAACTTACTCACCAGTGTAGATGTAGTCCACCATTCTTCACTTAAAATTGAGATTCTGACAATTTCACATCTATAATACAATAAACACAAAAGCATTCAAGACCTTGAAATTAAAAGGTTGTTCTTTGGTTGAAAATTAATAATTAGGCGTAAACGCATCACATGACTAAAAGTTGATTTAACAAAAAGAAGTGACTTAACAAAAACTGCATAAAAGCGTCTTTAAATTAAAATCTCAGCATTGCGTTCTGCTGTACAGAAAATGCCATGACCAATTAACCCTCCAAATATATGAAAACCAACAGTCTGTCCCCTTTTCTAATTTCAAATAGTGCAATTAGATTCTTTATTTGTTGCCATGGAAAAACTTCAATCTTTGTTGCTACACGTCCCATCCTCTTCCAACCTTTAAAGACGCTTTAATCTCCGCTGTTGTAATATCCATTAAAACACATACACCGCTCTAAACACGTATGCATGTATTATCATCTGCTAAACAAGGCTTTTAGGTCTAATTTCACTGACGATGCTCCTTTTGTGGTATATCCGTGAAAAGTGATCTGAAAAACACAAGATGCAAATGTGGATATTTGCTGTCCTATCCACCCACATCATTTGGAGGGCCGGTGTATGTGTCTGTGTACGTGTGTGCGCGAGGTGCGTACATTTGTGCTCACGACACCCCTCGTCTCAGTGCCTCTTCAAAGGCATTGAGTGGTGCCCTTTGTGGCCTCCGCTCCCTCCCTTTTCACTCTCCCTCCTTTTGTCTTAGCGTTTCATATTTAATAGAGCTGGCTCAGAAACAGAGCAAGGATAGGTACCTGAGGCTGAGGGCGAAGGCCTACTGATGCCTGGCTGAAGTGTCTCCTCTCTCTCTGCCTCTGTCTGCATCTCTCTCTCTCTCTCTCTCTCTCTCTCTCTCTCTCTCCCTCCCATGATCCTTTCAAGAGAATCTATGAGTAGCAGATCAAAGGGATCCACAATGATGTCCCCCTATTCTGTCAGCAGGACAGCACGATTGTTGAGACTCCCCCCTTTTCTCTCCATGCACATACACTTGCCCGCTTTCAAACAGGTGTCTTGACTGATAAGTGATACACATATGGAGCGGCAAAGGGAAACAAAAATTGAGTCCAAATCCTCTCTTTTGTCTTCATCTCTGCTCTTCTTCCTCTACATGATATTCAATCCGTAGTTCACCCTCTCATATCTCTTTTACTCACAGCATTAAGTGGATGCTTTAGTTCTGTTCATTTAGAGGCAGGAACATCTCAACTAAGCCTGCGAAAGAAAAAGCAACCTCCCTCTTGCTCTGTTTTTTTCCCCTGTACAGTAAGGTGATGAGAGCCCATTGGCTTCTGTCAAACTATCTGACTGATTTTATAGCTAGCTTTCAATCACCTGCCTTGTAAAGAACAAGAACACATGTTCCTTATTGATCATCAATCAATGATCAATTAAGCAAGCCATTTGTCCAATTAGAGCAAAAGGTCCATCCAGACCATGGCTTATTTAGCTGTTTGATTGGAAGGAAGCGGAGGGAATGGATATGCTTGCATAATTGATCAGGACCAGGTCTTTAAACACTTATCCAAGTCAGATAGTTAGGCCATTCAGGCTGCTATTAAGGAAATATGTTGCCTAGAATGGAAAGGGTTTTAAGGCATTTGCTGGACACTTTGCTGTATTTGTAATCTCCTTTCAAACATGCAGTCATTCTCAGAAATGTTCAGGACTATTTTCTACATGGGGGTCATGTGTGAATGGAAAGCAGGTATTCATATTAAGGGAAATCTGTACTTTTAGTTTCCCAGCTCAAGGCTTTGCAACATTTCACGGGAAAAGCCTGTGTAGCTGTGTTGTGAATGAAAGCAGTAACGTTACAGGGAAAAGCATTTCAAGGGCAGTGGTGGAAAAAGTATTTAGACCTTTTATTTCAGTAAAAGTAGTAAGTGTTATCAGGAAAACCTACTTAAAGTATAAAAAGTTAAAGGAGTCATTGTGCAGTAAAATGATCCCAGTCAGTATTTTGTTATCATATATGATGTTTTTGGATTAATATTGCTCCTGTATTAATGTGTATGTTGCATTTTGCTGCTGTAAATGGTAGAAGGTTGCAAATTTTGACCTCTTTTATATACTATTGGGTGGTTTAATCTACAACAATGCATCATAATCTATAACATCATCACACATTTGCTGTCCTGTGAGTTCATATCTCTAAAAAGCCAGCTGTTGCATGTGTAAAGAGTGAATCACTAATGGTGCTTGAAAGGTACCACAGGACGTACCAAATATATGTTAATATATCAGCTTTAAAACATTGCATCAGGTTTCACTTTCAGTTTTTAATATTTACTGTATAGTCCTGCCATTCATCTTTGTTTTCCTTCAAGCAAACGTATACATTTTAAATAGGGAGGAGGTTAGGGCAGATGGATGAGTCAGTAATACTGTACTTGGTAAGATAGACTGTTCACTAGCAAATTTCTACCAATAGTTACCTATCAATATTTGTTTCTTTTAACAATCCCCCCACTAACAATCCCTCACTACCACCACCTTCCATCATAAACCTAACTAAACCATTTACCCCCATAGCGGAACAATGACTTTTTGAAAAGGACAGACAAATTATGACGTCCTGCTGAAAGGAGGTGGTTATTCAGTTGGAGTGAAAACCTAAACAAGAATCAGCTCAGTGACGCTTTAGCCTATGTTTAGCTTCTAGGATTTCCATAATCCCTCTGAATGTTTCTTCCAAAAGACCTGCCGGACTCCTCTGGCCCCTGCCTGACTCTTCCTCTCCGTAGTCACCCCTCTCCCCCTTACAATTGTTATTACAGAGGGGGCGCTATCTCTCCATCTTCACCTAACAACTGGAACCTCAAACCCTCTGAACCCTCTTCCTCCTCCTCCTCCTCCTCCTCCTCCTTCTCCTGCCACTTCTTTTGGTTGAGAGAGATTGTTTATTTGGGTCAAATAGTCAGTTATCTCAGGGAAAAGAAGAGGGGGCGTCTTCCACCCCTGCCATCCCTTTCCCCAAATCCTAACCCTCCTTCTCTTTCTTTTCCACTTTTTTTCCACCCCCAGCCCCTCCATTTTTGGTTTTCAGCCATTTAACCAGTCAGCAACAATCAGAGCTGACAGAGCGATGGGAGACAATCGAGGCGGGGTCACCGGATGACCTCAGAGAGTTGGGGGGTAGGGATCGAAGGGAGGCCCAGGCAAAAAAACGCCACCCCAGTGGAGTGTCCCGCCTGGCTCTTTGTTGCAGTCAGCCAGTGAGAAAATTGGGACACTTTAACTCTCCTCTGCGTCCACCTCTCTCCAGCAACCCCTCCGCTCTCTTTTCCTTACCTATCACCTTCTCATTTGCTCTCCTCACACTCTTTTCTTGCCCCTCTTTGTACTGTCTGCTAGAGAGGAGAACAGAGGTGGCAAAGAGTGAAAAAGTGACTGACGGGCCATTTTTTTCTCCCATTTTTTCATCTTCCCTTTCTCTGCGACGGTGTCTGTGACTGCGTGACACTCAGCTGTCTGATTGACAGGGGGCGTGGAGGTGTATGTGTGCGTGTGTGTCTGTGTGTTCAGGAGGGGGGCAAAGTGACTGTGTGTCTCTGTGCACGTCTGTCTGGATGCTTTGTGGGGGGACGAGGGGTGGTGGGAGTTTTCAGGACCAAAGTGGGTGGGAGAGGGAGGAGGGTTGATGTTAGGATGGGAGAGTCGAGGGGAAGAAGTGTGAGGGTGAAGAGAAGAGGAAGGGGTTGGGGGGGGGGGGGGGGGGGGGTGGGGGGCTCATCCACTTATTCTCTCACCCTCTCCGTGACAGTTTGGAGGTTTCACACTTAGCTGCCCCGCGTTTGTTTGTCTGCGCGCCTCGACCAGGTTCCCACGTGAAAGTGCGCTCTCACTGTCCTCTTGCACTTATATGACCGTTGGGCATCACAGCAGTCAGAACCAGAGCTGAGACGGACACACACAGACGCTGACAGCTGGGCCCAGGTCTGCAGACGCACGGCGTACAGCACCTCACAGGGGCTCCCTCTGGTTCCCATGCTAGCAGCCCAATTGGTGACCTCATGGGTTTGTTTACTTGAGTCTGACGCACTAATTACACCGCATGCCATTTTGTGAACGCAGTGTAGTCGAAAAGGAAAAAATCTATTTTAAAAACACGTTTGGGGCTAAATTATCCCACAAACACTGTTCTACATATATTTCATCCTCATCATCTTTAATGTTTATTTTAATAAGGCAATGCTGTAGCAAAGTTGTTTGGGTAACACCTTTTCTTAAAATTTCAGACAGTCTCACAGCTTAGTGTGATGCCATGCTATTGTTGTGCAATTTGTTTGCATATTATTGCTTTATCTACTGGAAAATGTCAAACTTGGTTGACTTCATTCTCTCCAAATATTAAACTAATACACTGATACGCATAATTAGAGGTCATGGGCTGGCAATTAAAAGAGTATCCCTTGTTCTCACTAGGCTCATCACAAATGTATGATAATTTAATAATTTTGCCACTGGTGTCATATATGGATGATTGATTAGAGATGGAGAGAAAGGAGGGAGAGATGGGTGGAAGCGAGTCGAAAGCAGGCAAGAGTGGGAGGAAAGGTGGGAGGGAAATGAAGGGGGAGCGAGGGATGAATTAGTGACGGGACGGAGGGAGAACGAGAGGGAAGAAAGGAGAAGGGGGGGGGGTAGGGAAAGACGGAGCACATTCCTGGGTGATTCAGCATGGTAGACCAGCATGAGGGAGGGACGGCGAGTGGATGGACAGAGGGTGGGATGGATGGATGGAGGGGAAAGGAGGAGGAGGAGGGGTGACAGGGCTCCCCTCTAGCAAGTGCGGCGACAGGGACAGATGGCGTCCCTCAGCGGACAGAGTGAGTCCCAGTTTTCACCTGCGGCCCCATGGGAAAAATCCGCCTTCCTCACACATGCAGCTATACAAGAGGCCCTGGAATGCTTGTGCAACACTACAGCAAGATGAAGGATGTACTCCGAGGAGGAGGGGGTGGAGGGAAGGATGGAGACGGGAGGGAGGAAAGCAGAGAAGCGGGTCAAGGGAACAGTGATATAGGATAGTCTGAGAAAACTTTAAGGGAGGAAATGCGCAGAGTGGGAAAAAACATGGAGGATTAGAAGATTGTGGAAAGTCGGAATTGAAGGAAGATATAAAAGGAGGCAGTAAAAAAATCAATAAGCACCATGTTTGAAGAAAGGAAAGCAGCAGGGAAGCCTTCACACTGTGAAAACTATTTGACAGATACTTTCCGACAGACAGCGCAACACCCATTCAGATGCCTCACGTTCTCTCTCCCTTTCTCTCCCTTTCCTTCCCTCCCTCCCCGGCCGTCATCTCCTTTCTCCCCGCCTTGTTTTCTTTCCCCTTCTTGCCCCATCTCTCCCTCTCTCACTCCCTGACTGTTGGGTGATACAGATGGTGCTTTTGAGGACTGTGAATGGGGTCAGGCCGGGTCGGGAGGGGAGGGGGTTGCAAGGGAGGACCAGACAATAATGTAACGATTCGGCCGGCCCCCCAGACCAGCAGGGCCGTGGAGGAGAGTGAAAGTAAACAATGGTCCGTCGCTGAGGGGGTCAGTGGGAGTGGAGATGGAAGAGGGGAAAGGGGGGTGCAGAGGGGGGTCAGTCTCCCAGGGTATTGACGCAGGCCACTGTTGGGAGGGGGCCGAAATGATGTGTGTTTGTGTGTGTGTGTGTGTGTGTGGGTGTGGGTGCGCACAGGTTGGCTGCTGAGGGGCAAAGAGGTCACAAGGTAGCAGCACTCCAGTGTTGGCATGTGGTCTACATTTGCAAGTCTGTGTTTTGGAAATTCATTACTGGAACAATGCTTCAGCCCACCGTTTTTATTATAAGCCATATCTGAACATATTTTCTGTTAACAGATACGTAACAAATTTCCCACATCAAGCACTGTAGCCACAACTAAATCATGACAAATCTACAAAGCTTATGCCAAAATAAAACCTGGAAATTTTGCTTTCCAGTTACAGAAATCATATGGATATTCCTCAACAAAATGTACTCTCAGGAAATCAAAGAGTCGCATGTCCTTTATAAAACGTGAATAGCTTTGAATCGTGAATTGAAGGGGTTGGGTGTTGTGGCCTTGCTCAAGGGCAAGAATTGACAACACTTGTCAAATTTGCCCTTGCACACAGCTGCAAGGGCAGTAGTTGTCAATAGTTATTTAAGTGCCCTTTTAACATATTCCCAGCACTGTTTTAACACATATTGAGACTTTTTATTTGGCTTGTATTTAGCGCAAATCTTTTGGTGGTATTAAAATATGTAAAAATGTGCAAATTTGATGTGGCACAACAAAATTAAGTTAAAATATGACGTTACTGATACTGATTGGATTATTTTAATTTTAAACTTTTGTAATTATTATCAACTGTACTTAAAAAATATTCCTTACATTCATACTAGAAATAATAAAAAAATAAATAAAATTCCCCTTGTAAGTATTTTAATTCTACTCTCAATACTTTCTTTGTTCATCAGTTTCAGATCATTGTTCTACAGGCTGTAGTGGACTGTGTAGGTTACCATCTGTGCACTGGCAGCATGTGCCGGAGTACAAATGAAGGGAATAGTAGGGTGTGACAGTTGACACATGGCTAAGCAGGGTCTAAAGATGCCCCATTGATCTAATTGACTGCAGAGGCAGGAATCAATGCCAGTGATCAGCGGGCCCCCGAAGTCCAATAATTTGCACAATGACTTAACTTCTCTGGCTAACCAGATGTTGGTCTTTTTAGCACTTACTGAAGGCACTGGTTCGACCTCACCGCAACTACAATGAACATTTAGTATGGACAAACACTTTATTTGATTAGGGAGTAAATTGTGACCCAACGCAAAATTCCATTACACTAAAACACTTCTAATTCTAAGCTTAAACTTAATGAAATAAACCTCACACAAGCACAAGCACAGCCTCGTTTCTTTATCGTTACCATGACTTTAATGCAGATACAAATACGTACCCACAATCGATTCAAAAATCTTATTGTGCATAAAATTATACTGACACCTGAACTGGGTTATCCTTGATATGGGAATCTTCATCAGCTCAAATTTGCATTTGCATCCACCCTCATTTCTTTTCTAGGTTTCACGTAAAAATGTGTCTTACCAAATTATGAAAAAAGCTGTGTCTGTCAAACACACACGAGCACACATGCAACAGGTATATATCTTGAACCATCTTAAAACACATTTAAACAGCTGTCTAGCTTTTCCGTCTGTCTCCACATTTTCCATCTGTGGCTTCTGATTGACAGCTGGTAAGAAGTGGAAAGGGACCTTCAGTGCAGAGATGAGAAGGCAGGCTGCAGGGGTCGAGTCCCCGGGCTCTGGGGGCCTGTCTCCCCCTCAGCCTCTAGTCCAGGCTGAGGGGCCCGTGCGGAGGCCGAGAAATGCTGATTGGAAATCTTTTTGTCTGTGGGGCCCTCACATGTCAGAGCTAAAAGTCAAATAGTGTTGTGACATGTTGTGGGAAGTGTGAGTGACACACACACATACAAATGTCTTTTGGCAAGGTGTGCACAAATATACTGATGGTGCATCAGTGTGTTTGTGCACTAGATTTGCATGAGACACATGAGCACAGAGGCATTCACACTCAGATATCCACACACAATACAAACCACTTTATTACCGCCAGTCTGTCCCTCAGCGCAAACAGAGCTGTCTGCAGTCAAAGACAAGACTTTTAGGGGATGATTTTCTGGAGAATACACTGAGTTGTCTGATGTAGTCACAGTTTTTGAAACACATTATGTTTAATGTTTGTCTTTAGGAAGAATTAGAATAAGTTCAGGGTTAGTAGTTAATGATCAGATCAGGCTTCAGAGGAATTGAAAGGTTCTCGCCAGTGATTTCCTGAATTGATTTGATTCTGATTCACAAGGTCCAATTCAATTTCATTTCCGATTCAATATCAATTCAGTTAGGGATATTTTAGCTGCAATTCCAGTTTCTGGCACAGGGCCTTTCTGTGTGGAGTTTGGAAAGTCTCTCCGTGTTTGCTTTGGTTTTCCTCTTAACCCCTCACCATTAAAACGTGTCAGAGCCCTTGACCAAGGCTCAGGAGGAGTCGACCCTCAGGTGCTGCACAGTGTCTGCCCACTGTTCAGTACTTAGTATTACAGGTTAAATGCAGAAAACAAATTTTGTTATACAGTGTACTGTGTGTGATTGTGTCTATGACTATAAACTGGACTTGACTTGACTCACAGGTCTAGTGTGTAGGATTTAGTGGCATCTAGCAGTGAGGTTGCCATCTGGATTTTATGAATCAATAGAGGATTGTTCAAATTAAGATTTGGATCATTCGTATTCATCAATTTGAATGAGAAAATCATTTTCTTAAACCCAGCCTTAGAGTCCATGCAAGTCAATTCAGTGTCATCATAGTTATTGCAAAATCACAGTAGTATCTTCCAACAGAATATCATTGCTTTTGTGTCTTTTCTTTGCCACACACAAACACACTTGCTCGGTGAAATGAGGAAACTGTGTTTTTTTCTTGGCAATGCAGTGAATGCAAAGAGAAAGTAATAAAGAGACTCTACTTGAAAATGTAGGCAAGAGCTGTAACATGCTGTTTTATTATTCGTGCATGTTCTCAATAAAGCTCAGTGTTAAATGTCACTGTTGTTGACCTTTTACAGTTGCATTGATGATAGCAGGTTCATCAACAACTCAAAAACAACTTAAACATTTTGAATCAACTCAGCAAAATTAAAATAACAGCTTTTTTTGCACTATTATTGCAGTCTTCAAATATCTGAAATAAAACACCCGGCCCGCCTGTACATGTCATGTACATACATGAACATGTACATCTCAATACAATACAATGCCGCACAATTAAACATTTCTTTCTAAACTTGACATCTATTACTTTCCTTTTGTGACTCTTGAAACTGGCTATAGAAAACAGTATTATTCCCTAAGAGGTGTAATCTTGTATCAGCGGGGCCCAGATATGTGCATGAATATTGCAGGAGGGTGGTTGCATTGCAGCTGAGGCAGCAGTACAGAATCTGTGCACACCCAGTTAATCTCAGGAGGAAATAACAAGGGGACTTTTCACCACCTGGTGAAACAACTGGATAAAAGTCATTACCTTAACTACCTCTGAATGCATCCGCATCAGATGGAACAGGTCCTCTCAGTCATGGATGAAGATCTGAGGAGGCGAGCAATAACAGTTACTAGCTGTGACATAGTGGTAAACAACACGGGCATTCTTGTATGTAGCACACTTTATCTCTGTCATAGAAAGATTTAGTGTGATAGTTACAAAAGGCACACATTAAAGGGATAGTTTGGGTATTTTGAAGTGGGTTTTTTATGAGGTCAGTGTGTTTATTTGAGGTGAGGTTTTTTTTATTTAGCTAAAATGTTGTTGTTTTGTTCAGTGTCCAAACCAAATACAGATTGGGTCTCTCGCTTTTTTTGCAAGTTTTCCAGCCACCATGGATTCTCCTACCTCACCTCTTTAACACCTTTAAATTTTAACTCTTGGTGGGTTTAGTTGGTCATGCCGTTCTGAGTTTTGTATTCTTTGTTGTTTCTCGCCAACATGCCACTCTCACTCTCATGCAACACAAATAATTGCATGTTATACAGGACTGCCCGTATAATAAAGATAAATAATCAAGTTTATCTGTTTTACTGTATAACAGTGCAACTGTACTGCAATTGCAAAGTACATTGAAAAAGCATTGTTAGGTCTTTTTTTTGTTTTGTTTCTGCCTTTGCTGGCACAGCTATTTCACTTTTGCATTGTTCATAACTTGCAAAGATCAAATTACAGATAGTCCCCCAAATGTAGCATAATATAGACAAACACTATAAGACTTTGCATTATGACTCACCTCTGCAAGGTGCATGGATGAACTAAACACAAGATCTTGAAACATTTGTATTCTTTCTGTTGTCTTCTATCAGACCGAGTGGTGAGACACTTTTTTTTTCACTCTTTGTAAAAGACAGTGACAATAATAGTCTGCCTATTCAGGAGTGCATGGCATATAAAGACTGATTATCTTATCCAACTGCTGATGCATTGTAGAGCAGACATTGTTATGTATGTGCATGTGTTATGGACATCTGCAGGGCAAATGAGAGGAGCCATCCACTCATACAAAGGAGGAATCATGGGGGAAAATTAGTCATGAGTTTTGGAATAAGTAGAGTTTTTCAAATTTGATTAGAGTGATAGATGATAAGCACATACCGTAACAATAAGGAAACCAGTAAAATCTGAAAGTCACAATGTGAATTATGAAAGGTCTTTTCTATTTTGCTGCTTGTATTTGCTCATATGAACTGAAGTTTACTGCTGTACAATTTGAAGGGCAAGTGATGGGAGTGTCTGAGCTTCTATCACACTGTTTTATGACCCAAGTGAAGAGGCAGATAGAGAGATGGATAACAAAACCATGCAGGTGCACGTTTCTCCTGGAGCAATGGAACCAGGTAGAATGCAGCACACAGTGGTGGGAGATGTTGCGTTTCCTGGAGCTTTTTTTGAGGAGAAATTTCCTAGGATGGATGCCATCTTTAGCTCCAAACTCTCGAGGGCTAACAATGGAGCAGAGGAAGTGTTTGGCATTCTTCCTGCCAGACGCCAGGCCAGTCAAATGAAACCTGAGAAGGCTGACTCACCGGCTATGGCTGCCTGCATCCCCTGTAACTCTCTGACAACAAGCATTGGCTAAAGACAGAAGAGGCTTGAAGAGGCAGCCAAACATGGAGCATGTTAACAGTGCTCACCAGGGGCTCTTTGGTTCAAGTACAAAGCTCAGCAATTATGTCATATCGGTCAGAGGCAGGACAGTTGGCCTTTGAGGACAGGACATACCTTCAGTCACTTTTTCACCCCAAACAACTGTATACGACATATTGCAGGTTTACAGGGGTTACGTGCTGAACTATGTATTGGCAAGGAGCTGTAGCTTCTGGACATCACTCCAAGTGGTTACTGCTGCACCTTGCCAAGAAATCATCCAATCCAACACACAAAGTTGATTTCTAAATAAATACAACTTTTTCGTTTTTTACTAGGTCTTTGGGGAAAATAACAAATATCGAAAAACACAAATTACAATATTCAGGAATACCTTCTCTACAGATTAAGATACTAGGCATATGCATATGTATGTTTTTAAAAAGATTGTTGTATATGTGGATAATGTATTTTTGCCGGCTAAGTCTGACCTACATTATGGTAAATGTAGTCAGTTTGTGGTGATATAAGTAGAGAATAGCAGTAAATCAGATCATAAGACAAATAAAGCATTTCAAAAAGAAAAGTATGGTAAGAGCTACACAAAGAATTAGTCGCTTTAGAAGATGTTTGTGCCTGTAAATACTTGTGTTTGTCTCCTGATGAATTTGACATAAGAGGTGGGAATTGGGACCCATGTTAGCCCTGCTGAGAGAGCTCATAAGTTAAGTAATGATCTTGGTTATTCCACATATGCCGTGTTTATAATGCATTGGTCTTCTCTATATTACACTGTGGTGCAGGGGTATGGGGCTTAAAAGTGTAAAAACCTGTACACACTAGACAGAATAGAGCTTTACAGTTTTTTTCTGGGAGTTCAGAGATTGTATCTATCGAGAACTGTATGTTAGAAATCTGTGTTGCAGTTTGGGTCAAAGATCCAGACCTCGGTCTTACTTTCAGATCCATGGACCATGGCCTCAACTCCAAAGCTCTACGACCCTGTAATGCATTGGATGAGAGCGATCAGTGTGTGTGTGCAAACACACTTGTGTGATATATTTGTATGATTTTATCAGCTGTATTGTGGTCAGACTGAACTTGACAAACATCTAAACATGTTATCTGCTAGAACAGCATGAGTTTACAGTTCTTGGAAAGATCAAACAGCTCTATATCTTCGTCTTCGCTGTAGCTCACATTCAACACGTGGAGAGGAAAAAAAGGCGAACCAAGGAGAATCGTAGTGCTGTATATCCTCAGTCAAGTTCTTCATCCCCCAGTTGGATCACTGTGCTTTTATATCAGTGTGATTGGCAGCCACGAGAGCCTTATGAACACCCAGCTCTGTCAAAATGATGTACATTTCACAACCTGGTCTTTGTGCGGCTTTGCCCGGCAACATGGGTAAGATAGAATCGCACAGAGAGAAAACTCCGCGGACCGATCCTACTCATCCTTCACCTCACCACTACACCACAGAGGCTCATAGAGAGAGTGACAGCAGCTATGTGCATGTGTGTGCATATGTGAGGGTAGATTTTGTGTGTATTTTTAACAAAATGTGTGTGTGTGTCTGCGTGTGTGTATGTGATCGGGGATTGGTTTGTATAACAAGAAAATGTGTGTGTCTATGCTTGTGCATGCGTAAACTGTGGTAGACATGTAGGAGATGTGTGAAGGTGGAGGTGGAGATGAAGGACACGTGTGGGAGAAAGAGGCAAGCGACAGCGAGAGAGAAAGTTGGTAGGGGTTTATAATGGGGCACAGCAGACGCCGGGCCCTGGCCCTAATTGATCTCTGGGTAATGCAGAGGGCCCAGCCTCGGGGGCCACTGGAGGGGTCATTAGGATGCAAATATAACGGTGTGTTCCTCCTGCACTCACTAGACAGACAAAGGAGGGACTGATAGAAAGACTCTGCCTCTTTCTGGCATTCACCTTCTGATCTTTTTTGTCGCCCTTATTGTGTATTACTTACTGTATAATATAATGTAGGCTTTTCTATTGTCCTTATCTAAATATGCCGCTGCCTTGACCAGATCAAGAGATTCTTGCTCACACTAAACCAAGGAGATATATTTTATTAAGATACAATGGACAGGTGTTGGGATCCAAGGACTGTGAGAATAGCAGTTATGGCATTACATGTGGATATTCTGATGTCATTATACTGTCAAGGTCCTGTTGGATTTTGATTTTAATTTTTTTTTTTTTTGCGTTTGATTACGTAGGCCTCATACCATTAAATGAATTGGCTGGAGCCAGGTCATGTGTATTAAAATCTCAACTTGTGAATCTCGAGATTCGCCAGGGTTCATAGGAATGTTTATATGAAAAAGAATAGCATGCAGGTGGTGGAGCATTATAATATGTCGTAAATATTATATTTGGACATAACAAACGTGACACCAAACTTTTTGAATACATTCATACACGCAGGATCAACTTTTTTTTTCTTACTTGCTTTACTTGATCCGGAATATATGTGTGCAAAGTCAACTTTTATTTGCTCCTATTATTTTTTTTTGTTTAATTATGAGTGGTTATCACTAATAACAACACATTTTGCATGTTTGATGTTTTTGAAAAAAGAATCCCATTTTTTCCCCCCTTGCTTTTAAACTTGTGGCAAAGTGTGCAATGAGTTTCACCCACATTCAGTAACGCCACCCAACTAAACTCTTGTTTCCAGGACAAATGAAATGCTTGCAAGTCTCAACAGAGATTTTTTTTTTTTTTTTTTAAGAAATATGTAGTTTTGAAATCTAATTTTAAACATCAAGGGTGACTCACCGGCTATGGCTGCCTGCATCCCCTGTAACTGTCTGACAGCAAGCATTGGCTAAAGACAGAAAAGGCTTGAAAAGAAAGCCAAACATGGAGCATGTTAACAGTGCTCACCAGGGGCTCTTTGGTTCAAGGACAAAGTTTAGCAATTATGTCATATCAGTCAGAGACAGAACAGTTGGCCTTTGAGGACAGGACATACCTGCAATCACATTTTCACCCCAAACAACTGTAACATTTTGCATAAATCAAAATGTAAAAATGACATCTTGCAGGTTTACAGGGGGTTGTGTGCTGGACTATGTATTGGCAAGGAGCTGTAGCTTCTGGACATCACTCCAAGTGTCATTGTTGAGCCCTGTACTCTTAAATACATGATGGAATTTAATAGCCTGTGTTTGTTTTTTAAAGAAGTATGTACAATTTTGGAATCTAATTTTAAACATTAGTTTGGCGACAATGAACTAAGGAGTTAAAATACAGACACTTATGAATATCTGAACCACATTTTTTTGGTGACAAAACCAAGATGGATTTGTCGTTTGTTTTGTCGTTATGTTTATACTAAAAAGCCAACCATGTCCTTCCACGGAAACAAACCTGGACCTCTGCCCTTTCCAGGATGCATGCTGGTTATCCAAATGCTGGTGCCCTGCCCCTTGTACACATGTCTCTCATTATTTGTCTTTTTCATGTCTCCATTTTTTAAGACAAAAGCTGAGGATATCCGTGGCAGGGGTTGGGGGCTGGGGGCCAGCAAGAGTGGGGATCGTTTTTTCATTCTCCCCTAATTGACGTGAACAGTTCTTTTGACCCTAATTAGCGCTCTGTAATCTCTCATTTGCATATCACAAAGGCAACAGCATTTGCATATTTGTAAACGAGATGGGCTCTGCATCTGCATGCATTCCCTTGTTTCCTTGCCTTTCTTCTTTGCCCCTCGCCTTTCTCGCTGTCTCTTTCTCTCTCTCACCATCTCTCTCCCCCTCTCTCTCTCACATGGGTACAATGCCAGAAAGTGGCAGCGACAACAGGGCAACATGCAGACAGGGACAAGAGGCAGGCACTGGTTGCTTGGCACACGCCCTGGCACAGACACCGACAGGGAGAAAATGAGGCAAAAGGAAAGGAAGAGTGAAAGTTTGAGAGTTTGTGGGTGAGGGGATCTTAGAGATGATGAAGCAAAACAAGTAAATGGGGGCATGAAGGATGACCTAGTGAGAAACATTATTGAGTTTTAGACAGACTGATGATGGAGAAAAACAGATAACAGGATAACCGATGGTGACAGAGGGGCAAAATGCAGGAGAGATAGTGAGAAGGAAAGAGCTGGGGCACCCACTGATGTGCCCATCAGTGTTTTAAGTTGTTTCCTTTTCTTAATATTTTTGCTGAGCTGTCATAGATCTCTTCACCTGGAACCTCTCGTCTGCCATCTGCTATCCTTACTTCCTCTCTTTGTTGCCACTTTCTAAAAGAAAAGGGGATGCTACCGAACACACAAACAAGCAAGGAAGTGCCATCAATGTCATCGTCTTCATTTGCCCTTTTCGTCTTCCCTCCCCTTTTGAAAAATGCTCTATCAACAGGAGTCTTCTTGTGTCACAGTTTGTTTTGCAACACTCATTATCGGTAATCGCTACCACATAGTGCCAGTCATTATAAGTCACTATTGACTTCTTGGAAAACGGCTGCATCATGTTGGCCGTTTGTCTTTTGTTTTCTCCTTCAATTTCCATGATAAATTCATTGCTTTGTCAAAATGCACAATGTCTTACAAGGTCATTGCATCCATCAAAATGTCTGCATCCCAAGGTGACATCAAGGGACTTCCCTTCCACGCGCTACTCAGCCCAGTTTGGCCCTGAGTGAGTCTCTCTTATCTTAAAATGTTGTTAAGTGTTTTTTCAGTGAGATCTGTCCCTTTTGTCAGTGTCCTTCACTGTTCCTCCTGTAAGACCTGTATGATTTCACCCCCCATCACCTTTTTGTGGCCATAATAGAGGCTGACATTGGTTTGCCTACAGGTATACTGACATCTCTTTCTCTGTGCCTCTCTCTCTGCCTCTGACTGCTCTCCTCCTCCCCTTGTCAGTCCTGACCCTAGCAACGCAGCGCTCTATTACTATGGTAATGGGGGCTAATTGAATGGCTGAGGTGTAATGGAGAAGACAACACAGCCTACATTATGATAAGGAGCCTAGACAATAGCCCCACGTCCAGGGTCACCACTCGCCAATAAGGTGGGCTTAAAGGAGGATAGATGTCCTTCTTGCCCCCTCCACTCACCCCTCATCCCTATCACCTCTCCTTGTGTTTGTTTCTGGCTGTCTGTCACTCTTTTTCTTCTTTTTTACTCCTGATGATCCCGTATGTGCAAGGCTTTGAATCTTAAAACCGGTGGCTATTCATCAGTATTGTTATGTGTAGGCGCAAATGTGATGTTTAGGAAGCTACTATAGGTAGCAGATATGTGTTGAGCATTGTTTCATGGTGGGTGGGGAGGTGGATATCCGCTCACGCAGGTATGATGAAAAATGTAATGGGGACGAATCGTTGTTTTCCATCCCGGCTGCCATGAGGCTGGGTGCTGGAGAAGTGAGCGGGCATTCATTTGCTCTCATTCTACGGGTCCTCTAATGTATTCAACAGGGAAAGGTACTCTGTCAAACGTGAAAGCGAGGGGGTCCGCTTGTATTTCCTTTTTTGCATACGTGAGATCATCTCTTGATTGCAGTGTTTTGGGACAATGTAGTTCTAAACGCTGCGCTTTCGCCATTTTGACACTTTAAATATTCACATGGAATATAAACACCAGACACAACATCAGTGAAAGCACCGAAATGAGCAGCCACACATTGCAGGGGAGGAATGAAAGAAGCATGAAATGCTGTGGTGAACTTTCACTGTTGAAATGGATGTGATTTAGTAACCACTTAGATCATCATTTAAACAGTAACTTTTAGGATTGGCGCTGGATCTGCCATCTTTGGGAGAGCTGCAGTGAAAGCTGGTTAATGATAATTTGTGTTCTTAAACAGGTTCCATTATGGTTTCTTCTGGCAAAGGAGAACAATATGTTTTTGTTTTGTTTTGTTTTGTTTTTTTTTTTAGGAAGACGCGTTTCTGTGAGGTGGACCCAAATTCACTCACTGAATAGCATTAAAGAGGGAATGTGGAAAGGAGAAAGTGCTGCTCCCTTTGATTTTGTTTATGTTCTGGAAATTGCTTCGCCTTTGCAATTAGTCTGGTGCAGTGTGTGAGCCTGTGTTTATGTGTACTTCAACAGATAAAAGAATAAGGTGAGAGATCAGAGAAGAGGGTGGTTAAGTGTTCGCAGCATCGTTAGGCGCAGCCGCTACCCAGCAGCCGAGGCTTCCATCTTCCTCCCGTCCTCCAGTGTATTCATCAGAAACTTTCAGCACCACAACCGTTGTCTTCTGTTGTCATATTTTCTGAGATTGCCACATTTTTTCGGGAAAGGACATCGGAGAGTAGCTTGAACTACAAAGATGATGTATAACTGGTATATTTTAGTTGGTGCTTGGCAACAACAAACAGTAAGTTTATTGTGGGTTTCTCACATGCCTTGAACTTCATTTAATCACACAGATTTATAGCATTTACTGAGCAAACAATCAGTTTCCTCACTGTCTTGAATCCTCCTCATACTATTTAAAAAGGACATTCAGCACTAGACCAGGTCCATCATTGGACGGTCTGGCTGTTTTCCCTTCTTGGTATTCCACCAATATTGCAGCGTCAGAGGTCACCAGCTGTTTTCAGTTCTGTGTTTTAGTTCCTAAATGTCCAGAAGAACTCCTGGCACATTACTCTTATGTGTACTCCACAGCAATGACGTTTGGCTGCTGATTTGTTATGTACAGTGTCATTTTTGCTAGCACTGATTGGTCAGCCACGTGACATATCAGCCATAATTCAGCACCCACGTGGTCGTCAAATAATTCCTGTCATATATTAAATGAATGGTGGGTAAGTGGTGCTAGTCACTATAATCAGACACTCACAGTCTGAAGTGGAGTTTGATGTTAATTTTCTTAAAATTTAAAATGTAAATGTCCAAACTTCTTTACTCACATTTTTCTTTGCTCTGTATGTCAGTTAAATGACCTTTCTTTCAGAAAAAGATGTTCTCTTCCTCACTAACTATTTGAATCTACAACTGTTTACTCTGAGTCGTCTTCCTTTCGACCCATTCCTCATCTCCTTTCCTCCATCCTCCCCCTCCAATGCCCTCTGCCAGTATGCCTCCTCACCTTTAGCCACCCTCCGCACTTTGTTGATGTGAAACTCCCCGACCTGAGAGACCCAGCGGCCATGCATAAAACATGTCATACAGTGCTCGCGCTGCTACTCAGGGCTAACCACGTTTTCCTTTAGCATTTATACAAAGTGCTATCTTCTTTGACTTTTCAAACCCACAGAAATAACTTTCAGAAGTTGGGCTCTGCTTTGGCTTTTTGTGCTTTCGGTAGTCTCTCAGGTGGGCTAGAGAAACGAAAGACAAAGTGTGAAATAATGACAGAAAGGTGGACAGAGGGTGGTTTCTTTAAAAGCAGACCTTCCCCCCACACACACTGGGCCTGGTTTGAACCCCTGCTTCGTCTCAGCAGCAGGGTCAAGCGGGCTGCACTTCCCAATCTGAGCACTATCCCAGTGAGCAGAGCATCAGTGAGGAAAAACAGAGAAATAACAGAAAAAAGGGAACAAAAAGAGCGAATGCACAGAGAGAGAGAGAGAGAGAGAGATGAAGAGACGATGAGGAATGGAAAGAAGAGAGGGAGCCAGGAAGTCATTTGAAGCCATCTCCTGTCGGAGGTCTGGGCATCCTCCACCTCTCTCCTTCGCTCTCCACCTCCTCCTTCTCTTCATCGTGTTGTTGCTGTATTTTCCACCCCTGCTGAGGGCCCACTCGGGCCCCCCTGCCTCAACCCCATATTGGATCTCAGTAGGCATTTTCTGCTTTTAAATGAATAGGCAAATGAGAAAGAGGGTCCAATCGAAGGAGGGCGATGGCGGGTAGGGGTAGAAGAGGGGGAAACAAGTAGCAGGGGAGCGGAGGCAATCGGGTCTCTGGGCGGAAATGCAAGCCCCCACCCTTCACCCGAAATACTCCACACACATACACACAGATATGCACGTGCACGCACACATACGCCCAAATGTCAGGGGTGGCTAGGAGCCTGGGGGAAGGCACCTCATTTCAATATGGCCTCCTGCCGGGCGCCCCTGATGCAGCGACCGGGAGACCCCCGCTCAGAGACCCACTGATCTGTGATAAAAGCTGCCCCTGCATCCTTATCATCCTCTTCCAACTTCAAAATCCAATTCCAACTCCTCCAAATTGCTTATTGGTCTTTTTTTTCCACGTGGTGCACTGCACCTTCATGTGCTAGGACACATTTGTTTGAGGTCATATTTTGCCTGATATTTGCCTCTTTAAGTGCACCTGAAAAAAGACAGTATTCTTATTAGTATTAATTATAGCATTAATTGCTTGCTGAAACGAGTTTACCAGTAAATTTTCCTTTCAGTCGACTGATGGATTAATAGACTTTTTAACTTGGAAATGAATGTATTTAAATACATTTCATGTATTTAAAACTACTTTGCTTATTGTGTTGTTTTCTGGCAAAGACAGACATTTGTATTGGATATGGTGCTCGCAGTCTAAAGTAAAGTAAAGCATGTGATTATGGAGAATTTGAAAGAGAAATCATACTGCATCCATCAGTTTGCCAGCCAACTTAAGTTGCGCGTTAACCCTGATATTTGACATTTGGTTTAACCTTTGATTATCAGTTATTTTATAAGAATAAGTTAAGGTTAACACTCATTTTGGAAAGTAAAACTTATGTTAAAGTGGCAAACAAACAGCCATGTGTACAAACATGAGAAATGAAGTATGAAGATAGAGGAAAGAGCGGGGGGAAAGAACAGGAGTAGAGACACAAAGACACAAAGGTTGGAGCAGTAAGGTGAGCTGTTGTACTGCCGTGCACCCATGCCATGGTGGTTTGGTGGAGCCAGTACAGGGGTCTCCAATAAGGCCCGTTAAAATATTAATCCTTTCCCCTCCTACAGCTGGAATGTGACACACACACACTTGCATCAACACACACAGTAGCTCCCACTGGCTCCCGCACCAAGCCTGCAGACGGCCCTGAAATATTAATGCACAAAGTAAATTAAAGCTGCAACAAAAAGAGATAGGGTTTTCTCTGTCTCTTCCTGTATATCTGACTGTCTATGTTTTATGACTGGGTGAGGGGGTGGCAGTAGGTGCAAGGGGAGGAAAAAGAGAGGGAGTGGGTGGATGAATAGAGAAGGGGAGGAAGGTGGGTGGCACATAAAGACAGTGTGACATGTCTAATGACTCGGGGCAAAGAGAGGTTTGTGCTGTCACAGTTTTGGGTCATGGCGTTGAGCCGGACAATTTTACAACTCACAGAGCTAGGTGAGATAAGGAAAGTTGATAGGACACAAGTAAGAGAGTGTAGACATGAAAATCGTGGTTTGAAGAAAGAAAACTCTTGAAGGGAAACAAAACGAAGAAGTTGAGAGAGAAGTCAAAGAAAGGACACGAGTCGGATCAGTATTTTAAAAGGGTCTGGGGTCATGTATGCTATTGAGAAAGTGAATGAATAGACCCTGACTTGTTTGCATGTACATGCATACCTTTCCAGCTTGTTTGTGAATGTTCGCCCTTATTTTTGCCCTCCTGCCTGTAATAGAGGTCTGCGGTGAGGCGGGTGAGAGGGTGGCAGCGACCTTGGACCCCCCATACTGGCCCCTGACCGCTTCGACTTTGACTGGCACCTCATCACACTTGTACAGTAAGTCTGAGAGAACACGTTCAGAAACACACACCTGCACAGAGATACATACACACACACGAACAGAGTATCTACAAGACTGATCATGACACCCAAGCACAGAGACACGTTTCTCGGATACAAACACACTCATCTTCTTTCACTCACACAGTTTTCCGTCTCTCAAACACATACGCACACATAGCATGGCCTCAGTTCTTTATGCACATTTCCACATTTGCTTGCTTGTTCAGTATCAGCCAATCAAACATTACAAAAAGTACCCATTTTCAAACATGTTCACACAGCACAAAGACTCATCCTAAAAGGCTTCAAATTGCCACCTGATCAAACACTCGCATACAGACATTGATACAATCCATAAATCTTTCTCTGTCTCATTCTCTTTCCTTTTTTCACACACACACACACACACACACACACACACACACACACACACACACACACACACACAGCAGCAGCAGCACAGACTTTATCTCCACCATCAATTTCTCCTTTCTGCATATGGCTGGAGCTGCTTATGCATGTGCCGCGGAGCTGTACTTTATCAAAAGGCCCGTCCTGGGCTTGGGGCCATGCATTATTAAACACAAGCACCACACACACACACACACATGCACACACACACACTAACTAGTAAAGGGCTTGTTGCAGGGCCTGGCCGGACAGGTACACACACACACACACACACACTGCAGTATTTGCAAACACCATAGACCTGGTGATAGAGGGCAGATGCCACTGGAGCTTATTCAGAAATTCAGTCGAGACACACAAAATTTAGCACACACTCATACGTAAACATGTACATACAGTATAAAATGAGCACAGGCTTTGCAGAAAGCACATGGCGGCATCGTTGAGGTATCGTGGAAAATAAGTACATTTGCTTAAGTAATGTACTTAGGTAGAGCTCTGAGATACTAAAATCATGTACCCACTTGAGTTTTTCCGTTTTATGCTACTTTATACTTAATGTGCATTCTTTGCTCAAGTCCATTTATATTACAACTGTTGCTAGTCATTTCTTAGACTAATGTTCTACATGCAAAACACATCAAGTTATGAAAAATGACCAATTGTGAACGATTAACCTACCCAACAGTGTATGAAGTAGTTAAAATTAGCCTCGACCAGCTCAACCAGCCATAACATTAAAATGGCACTTACACATTATTGCATAATTAGTAATAATGTATGCTAAAATCTATATTGTTCATTTTGTATTGGAAAACATTTGTCTTTGTAAAGTTGTCTGTGAAACACAGAATTTAGTTCAATTCATACATTTAACACTGAGTACATTTTGTTGGTACTAATATTTTTGTTGTTGCTGTTTTCGCGTGCGACGCATGGCATGAGTAGTTTTCTTGAAAAGAGCACATGGCTGCTTTATGTCACAAAACCTTTATAGATCTTTACATATACACATAAAAGCACACACAAGAAACACAGACTTTCAGCCTCTGTGCTGAGCCTGGCTGCTCACTGGGGTAATATACCCTGTCACTCTGCAGAAAGTGAATTTGACAAATGGAGCCTCAAGTGTTTGGTACACTGAGCTTTGGATCTGAACTACTTCTTAAAGAATTTTCACTTCTAGTCTCTGCTATGGAATAAAAAAAGAGAATCCTTTGTTCCAAAACACAAGCAAGAATTTATCAAATGGCAAGATTTTGACATGCATGGTACACAAGGGGGTCCTCATAAATGAAATGCAGCATGCAGAGTAGAAATTCTTGTGACACAGACATGCTCTGGTCACTGCCTTTGGATTAAATGGTTGATAAATTTTCCACTAATGGCAGAATAAGTACACAAGAAACCAAGGCTGTGCTGGCCATTACTTCAGGCTTGCATCAGCCATTTATTACAGGCCGTTAACACTGTAATATAGTGTGATATGTGCCTCCTTCCTTAACAGGTGTGAGAGTCAGCCAAGGTAACCAGCTGTTGGGTCGCCCCCTCTCTCACCTCTCTCACCCGCTCTGACTGAAAGAAACTGGAACACTTACAGCGTTAGTGGCAGGAAGTACCACAGGTGCATGTGTGTATTTGTGGGATAGTGTGTGATAACATACCCAGCCTCACCCAAACATTGACATGCCTAGCAGGTGTGTAAGGAAGCTTGTATGATCTTGGAGACTTTTCAAAGTCTGAAACACTGTGATTGGAATTTGATTTATAGCTAAACTGGTGGAGTTTTACATCAGCTGGGAGGAAGCCTTTGCACCCATCCTTACACAAGAAAGAGTTTCAACAAAGTAGACTGAAAGGCCACTTAAATATTAATGAAAGGAAAATTTCCTTCACTCATGTTTTTGTAGATTCACTCATCATTCTCATTAGTTATAATGACACATAATTCACAGACTTTGACATAGCTGGAATTGGAGGACGCAAAAACAGGTAACATCTGTAGGAGTTCAGCAGGACAAGGAACACTTACGGTCATTGTGTAGGGAGTGAGTGAAGGGACAGTGAAGGGAAACCTAGTACCTACTGTAGTCACTTGACCACGTATTAGTTCTCAACTGACTTGTGTGGGTACTCTGGCTTCCTCCAGTCCAAAGTCCAAAGACTTAATGGGTTAATTGGGTGACATGCAATTTAGAGTCACCAATGTGTGAATGGTTGATTGTCTCTATGTGCCCTGTGATGAGGTGGCAACTTGTCCAGGCTGTACCCCACCTCTCGCCCAGCATCAGCTGGAAGAGGCTCCAGATGAGGATAAGTGGTAACAGATAATGGATGGATGAATGGCTGGAGAATAGTCTGAGTTCAGGCAGAGCAGCAAAGTCATGTTTGCACAGACTGTTTATTGGCATCAGCTGTTTCATTCATGCCTCACAATCAGTGCCTCATGTTCCCGCTGCTTGGCTACCAGCTGGCTGGTAAAGTACAATCATATCCGTATACACCGTGGTCATTATAACCTCACACTTCTCACTTAATGTTTTTTTGCACCGCATTTCTGGTATTGTTGATTCGACGAAGATCTAATGTTCATTTATGTGTTAATAAGGAAGATTTCGTCTCCAAACAGAATCCTCATTGCTTTTAAGCTTCTTCAAAGAGCAGAGCATTTTCCGTCAGATCTAGCTGAGTACCCATTTGCCATAAGCCTCTTTGAGTGATCTTGTAGTTTGTTTACAACATTTATGATCATGGCTTTTTATCTTCCCGTTGGGCTGTTTAAAGTGCTGCATCCCAATATGTCAGCGATTAACTTGGTGAATAAAGTGTTATCATAACCAACAGGAATGATGGAACAATGAAAATAAGACAAATATTGTTTTTATTTCTGTCATTGCCAATTTTGATTGATGTGAGAGGTTCTCAAATGTAGTGTTGTATACACAGGCTTCATACAGGACAAAAGAAGTTTGTCTTTTCTATGTGAGTGGCTATTTTCTAGGTGCATTTCCTGATATATTCCTCTTTGACCTGCAGAAATGACAGACAGTCCGCAAGTGTCACACATGTGTCTTCTCTGCACCCAATGTTTGTTGTTTGTTGTTAACCAGGGGATGGATTGCATTAATATTTAGGACATTGCCAGCACCTTAACAGGAAGTGTTAGGTATACTGATGAGCTCATATTGTCAGCATTCAACTCCGACCCCTCACATCACAGACAGCAGAGAAGGTGGTGCACAGTAGAGGGGTGGCGAGCTCTCGACCATCAGTCATCAAGGTGACTGGAGCGCAGAGAGGGCAGCAGGTGACCGCTGTGCTCTCCACCTTGCATGTTGCAACGCCTCTGACCACCGTCAAGACCGTAGCCTTTGCAAATGAGGAGCAGGGAGACGATGGACAAAATGCATGAGCTGTGAAGGGAGCGTGAGAAGTAGTGGAGTACAGAGATGGAGAAGCACAAAACAGCCTCTGAACAGGTGATGTTTATTCAGGAACTGAACTGACTCTAAAGGCGTCTGAACCCTGCCATGTTCCAGAATGAGTTGTAGACATTTTGTTGTGTCCCACCACAACAGGAACATTTACAAAGATACATTGTAGGTTATGACCCAAAATGAGATCAGTGTCCTCTACTGCAAAGTCAGAGAGAGCAGAAACATGGAGGAGTTGATAGGAATCACTTGCTTTCTTTATCAAACCTCGTCTTCTGTGCAGTGATGAAATACTTCATATGGTTTGAGCTGAACTCACCCAGTAAGGTTCATAGAGGTTGTTAGATTTGGCATTCATTCGTTGTTTGTAGCTGTTAGGCAAGAGCTGGACTGCTGGGATGCGTCTTTGACCTGTGGCATCATGTAATGTGTTTGACAAGCATTTCCGCCCTGCAAGGCCCAGCATGGTGTATGATTGCCAGCTCTCGCTCATCCCTGTCTGGGGTGATGCTGGCTGAGTTTCCTCTTTGGATCCTCGGCCAAATTTTCTCCACCAGCCCTCTTTGCTTTGAATAATTTAATCAGTTGCGTTATTACCCCAAGCATGTACGCTGTCTTGAATGAGAAGAGAAAAAAAAAAGAAAAGCACACATTGATAGCATTTTCATAGTTTTTGGTGATAATTGTTTTCAAGGTGTCTCTCAGCTGTCACAGCTCACGGGTGACAAGCTGCAAGAGCAGTCTAGCACATTCTGTCTGCCTCATTGCACCCGCGCCCAGCTACAACATGCTTGCTTACCCCAACAAAATGAAAAATCAATACATGTCTACCATCGCCCCCATCTTTTGCAGGACAATTGACCCTGACACCATGATCTCTCAGTGTGAGTGATATTATTTCCACTAGGTTGGGCAAGAGGTAAGAGACACATTTTTCAATCGGCAAGCAGGACACCTCTGAAGGCACCTTCCTGCCAATGGCCAATAAAGTCAAGTGCAGGCCATCGAACAAATAAATAGTTGTGGCAGGTTTAGGGTCTTTAAGGGCTTGATAAAAATCCAGGCATTTTTACTGTTGGTTTTAAAAAATGTTGTTGAGTTGAAATTTCAACACAAGTGAATATCTCACACTCAGTAAAGATTACCGTTTCTGCAGACTAAAAATCATAACTTAATGTATAAATTAGTAATGGAGTTAGGGTCTGCAATTTAGTGATTATATTATTTTATTATTACTAATCTTTAATGCTGCCTTAGGCTGAGCTGTATTTTAGATGTTAGAGAACATTTATCCATGGGTGGTATTAAAAGTAACAAGTAAGAGTTTATTCAAATCCAAATTATTTAGATTTATATTTGTAACTAAGACCAGGCAACTCTGACATCACCCACCAAACATCTTCAATGAACACTTTTTCCCTCTCAGATGTTGCTTTCTGGATTATGCTACATTCCTCCCATTTTTCCCAACATGCCGTAACGCCGAGCCGGGGACACAGACTTCCTGCTGAGGTGTCGCGCTTTGAGCTTTCTCAAACACGGGCAGGTTTTAATGTATTAAAATACACTCTGTCAGCACATTTCCGAAATTATGGGCTAGATTAAACGGCAACTTTGACCCACCTGTCAGAAGATACAAGCTTTTTTGCTGAGAGAGATTAATGCTTTGCTCTAACATTTTCTCCTGAACCCCCCTGAATGTTAATCAGAGCCCAAGAGCAGCAGTAGGGAGATTGGTCATTAGGTGAGGTGGAACACATTGATTTTTAATTTTGACATGCAAATTTGTTTGCCACCCTATTTGTACAGTAAGCTGACCTGCTTGCGTTCTTCTCAGCACTTCTCAGCATCATGGGATACTTTGTTTCAAAGTGAGTGATTAGTTTACTTTCCTGGCAAGTTGTGTGAAAGTATGAGTCCAGTGGTAGCTGTGCTTTGCTTTTTCCTATTTAAAAAAAAAAAGACTTTAAGCTTGTCATGACTTGAATTTTATCCTAACAAAAAAAAAATTCTATTGACTACGCTATTTGGACAGCAGCCTGTGTGGATATGTAACTATTCCAAGGCCTTCTATGGTTAAAATCTATAATACATTTAAAGGAAAACGTTTTCCAGTAGTACAATATATTGCATGTATTATTTTATAATTTATTATTTCATTGTGTAAATTAACAAAATCAATCAATCAATCATAATCAATTAATGAAACAATGTCACAAAAACTGAAATCTCACACAAATTTACTGCATTTAACAACCGTGAAAACATGAAACAACATATCATGACATTTCACAAAACCAGTTTCATGATTTTAAGTCAAATATTGTAGTGTCATCATATTAATCTAGTACATACTTTTAACACAGACACACCCGAGATATAGCATAATGTGTTTGTCTTGTACACACCAAAACTGAAGGAAGTCTTTTTAGGATGTCAGTCAATAGGTGTACTTGTGTTAAGTGAGGAGAAGCTGGTTAGCCGACCAAAGTCTACAAAAAACTTTTATTATGACATCTTCATCAAATTTAAAATAAATCTAATCAAATCAAATCTAAAATAAGTCATTTCTGCAATTCATTTTATATGAGAGTGCACCATGCAAGGAAATGTAGAGTATATTTATGCTGTCATCAGAAAAAGCTGTGGACCCACATGTTTGATAAAAAGTCTTTAAGAACTCAAAACAATGAACCACTTGAGTTTTGTAAGATGACTGTCTGACGGACAAGAAAGACCACAGAGGAAGTCATTAGGTCACAAACCAAATCTTACACCTCAACAGGTCGTTTCTTGCCTTCACGACTTCCTGAAACATGTGGACAGCGATCGATGCAGGCTGAGAAGGTGGCCGTGTTTCTGACCTCTAATCCCCACCTCCTTAACAGGACTGAGAAACAGGCCTGGAGGCAAGCAGGGATCAGGCCCCTTAGGAGAAGTGTACCAGTGAGTGGAATAAACAAGACTGCAGAGAGAAGAAAACACACAACGTTAGCAGTGTGGAGGGGAGGGAGAGGCGGCATAAAGGGATGTTATATGGATGAGAATGGGTTATACCTGAGGCTCAGCTCCAATTGATCCATTCACCTTTCCGCACTCCTCTGGCATCACTCCTACTGTCTCTGCAAAACACCTGCCATGTGCAAGTTTTGTCTTTGACTTTCCTCAACACTGACCTGCTCATCTACATCTGTTTGACTGACCTGTGTCACTCCCACTGCTGGAGGATTATCTGAAGGGTTGTGAGGTCACTGATTTGTATAGGTTCCTACTCCTGAACCCTTCTCACTTCTCCCAGCCCCCTGTGAGCCTCCACTTGCTTCACTGCACAGCCGGACGAGTCGAGACAGCGGCGCATCTCTGCCTGCCTGTGATCATTGCTTAGAAGCATGTTAGCCATATCAGGGAAGAGGATAACTCACAAAACCTGCAGTCTGTCAAGGCACGTCACAAATTTAGCGCAGGGCGCCTGTGGCACTGTCAGGCGGAATTAGAAAAAATTAAGACATCCATCCCGGAGACATCCAGTAGAAAGATAGAAAGAGAGACAGGCACCAGTAGATTGACATATTTGCCACATATTCATTTGAGCGTGTTCATGGGAGCACAAGCGGTGTCAGTGACAGCACTTTCTCACCTCAGTGACAGTGAAAAAGGCGCTGTGATCAGTGCAGTGGAAGGCGCAGCATGGCGGAGTTGGATTAGCTATGATAATATGATGACAGTAATTGAGCTTGTCATAATTGCTCAATCACTGAGCCTTTCCCTGGGGTCTGAAAGGCAACTGTTAACGCCGTACAAGCCTTCATTACAGGGGTGTGATATTAGGATAATTCATTTACAGTAGGATGACTAGCTCTGTGATCATTTTGTGTGCATTACCGGATTAAACCACTAAAGAATTAGGGTGAAATCATCTTAACTGTAGCATTTGATTTAATGGATTAGCTCATCTTTTAGTTTTAGATTTGTGAACAATGGACTGGCCAAATAAATGATCTTTTTTCGTGTGTTATATATTCACATTACAGGGTTGTTCATCTAAATAATTACAGTCAAATGCTGCATACTGATTACTTGATCATAAGTGAAACCTACTCAGAAGTTGGTAGATTTTCAGTTTTCAGTGATTCGATAACAACCAGAGAGCCATAAACAAGCACATCACAATGCCCCTAGCTCTCACTGTCCCTCATAGACAAAGACAGAAGACGAGTATGAAAGGGCGGGCAGGAGGGGTGAGAGGAGGGAAGAACAGAGAGAAATATTGGGACAGTGAGGTGGCGGCGACAGGACCACCTCACGGCGGAATTTACTGTCAGATTTTCTCCACAAGAATCTGGACCAAAAAGCCCCTCGCCACGAACGAGAGGACGGAGAAGAAAAAAAAAAGAGGGAAATTGGAAAAAACAGCTGAGGGTGTAAATAATTCATGCAGACAATATGACTTTTTTATGTAAATTCAGTGCATTAACCCTCTATTATAATGATGGACGACAGATACGGGTGATGTTTCCTTGGTAAGAGCTAATGGATGACCATCATAAATTCACTGCACATTTTATTGTGTTGCCTGGAAAATTGTGCCTGCAGGCAACGTTGTTTACTTTTATGTCAGGGAGGAGGAGAAAAATCCCGCCGTCTTCAAAAGGAGAGAGGGGAAAAGAGAATGGGGAGTAAAAATAATGGGGCCCACACAGAGCGCCTTGTTCCGTACCTTCTGCCATGTTTGGAGCAAGCGATCCCCCAACTACCTCGGTGTGTGTTCTTCCTCCTGCTCATCCCTCTGCCTCCCCTTCTTCTCCTCTTCTTCCTCCCCTCCAGCGCTGTCTTCCTCAGAGAACAGCGGGGTCTAGTCGCATTAGCAGTGCTGCACTCCTCCACATCGCTCCGATTACAGATTACTCACTTTTGCTGCCGCTGTTAGACTTGAAATTTGGGGAGGTAGAGGGACATCATTTTTCATTACTGTCTTCTGTGAGCAACATGATACTTGCCGGCAGTGTGTGTGCACAAGTACTGCAGATGGCATCAGTTTTCATAAGAGAAAATCCTTTTCTGAGTACTGATTCATAGAAATACAGTTTCAGCCATCAGTAGATCAAAATGCATAATCGATTAGCTTAAACCTGAGTGACACTTGATGGTGTTTAACGCCGACTTTGAAGCAACTAAGTGTGCAGCTAACAGACTTTCTCTTCCCACTTTAGTTCTTCACTACTGATGAAAAGAAGAGAGCTGCACAGGCCTGATCAACGCCTGGTTAGCCAGTCTATCATTCCCCTTTCTGCCTTGTAGGCTGCCCCCAGGCCCTGCTCAAATCAACACCCTGTCGTCCCTCTCTCTCTGTTTCGCACTCTCTTTTCCTTCCCTTTCCTCCTCCTCTAGCCCTCCTCCCTCATCTCCCTCTCCTCCCAACCTTCCCTCCATCTCTGATTTATCTTATAATATTGGCTCCCTAATTAACACTAGAACCGTATGTCTCATGTGTCTTGTTTTGGGTGGATTTTAGCATACTAACCCTCTCCCCAACCTCCCAATCCTTCTCTTTTTTCCCCGAGTCTGTTCAATAGACTCAGCTTGCTTGGAGCAAATGATTAACAACCAAAGGGAAAAGCTACATACACTAGGTAGTCTTAGCGCAGCTTTCAAAGAAATGTATATCCACTGGATTTTTTTCATTCCAAAAATAAATGGAAAAAGGACTTTCAAGTACTAGTATTTGAAAGGTTCTCTTAGTACGTACATGACATGTTTATTCCACAATATAACCTCTTAAATCAGGTGATATTACATTTAGGCGGGCATATCTAATTGTGGATTGCAGTAAGAAAAAAAAGGCCTGCAACACATGGAAAACACACACACACACACACACACACACACACAACATATACACATTCTGGGGCTGCTGATGTAGAGGAGTAGCAGATGGTGGGAGCCAGCTGTTTCGTACCAAGCTGGCAGTGGGCACACATGGAGACACTAAAAGACTCGCACACATACACACACACACACATGCACATCTGGGCCCCCTGCTCACTATGCTCCCAGCTGGATCTTCATGGGGTCACTCTCTCACCTTCCCCAAGGACGTCAAGCTACACCCGTTCACAGTGAGGCCACCTCAGCCACCCTGTCACCACGGTACGGGTCACACACCTGCATCACAGTCCAAGGTGCCAACTACGGCTGACTTGCCAGCACCTGCAGAGGGGGGAAACGCCGCCTACTGTTAAAGCAGCATACCACTGAAAATGTGCACTCACCCCCCCCACTCACACATACACATCACAGCACAGAGCTAAATGGGCCAACTAAGTGGTTAAAGCACAAGTCATATATGTTGCCCTGGATAAGGGCGCCTTGCTAAACACATGATGATAATTACCCACCCAGCTGCCTGGTGCCATGTGCCATAATAGGTCTCGCCTCAGCGCCGGGTCCTCCGAGACTTTCCCCACACGCACATTGCTAATTTCTCAATTTGTCCGCCACATTTCTTCTCTCATTTTACCATGCTTAACCTTTTCCGTCGGCTAATGTACACCTTCACAGCCGCTTTGTCAAATCTGGGCCAAAGTGATGCTTCTTAATGATTCACTTACCAGCGGAGTCATTCTGTAGATTCAAATGAACAAACAACAGTTCAAATCTCACTGGGGAATTTGATTAATACCATGTACATAAGGAATTGACAAAGTGAATGAATAATATGCTTTGTTCAAATGGCAAGCATGCCTCGCTAGGTATTTAGTAGACTTTGTTTGTGCTTAGAAGTTCCATCCCGTGCCTCTGGCAAAGCAGACACTTTACAGTACACTGTACAGTGTAGGACCACTTTGCAGAGCCCAGCAAGTATCTAGGGAGCCCATCTTCATTGCAATTGCTGGAGGAAAACCAAAGCTTGGCGTCGTTTCCCCCTCTTGTTTGCGGGCACTTGGAGGGTGTTTATCTAGAAAAGAATAACAACTTGTTTTATTCATGTTGGGGATGGAAGACACCATGCCCTCTTGAGAGAGGGGGTTGATCGGTATTAGCGGAAGAGGGATAGTCGCTTTTTTTATTGTGGCATACGTGAGTGCAAGTGTGTGTGTGCAGGTGCCTCATAGCGCTGATCGTACACATGAACCCAGGGGTATTGTGTTTGCTTGGGGGCAGTCTGTTCTTGAAGTCCTTTTTTTTTTTTTGCAGAGGGCAAGTTGAATACTACTATCTCAATCTCAAATTATTAAGATATATGCAACCATTTGCCACATAACAAGAGACAACCCTTTCATAGTTTGGTAGCAAGCAGATAAAGTCATATATAATTCTTGTAATTACTCTTAACTAGTAGTTTTAGGGATACAAGTTCTTTTAAGATGTCAGTTTTCTAGTCGGCACATCAAAATGAGCTGAAGTAAGTGGGACTAAAATGTGGACTGTCATACCAGTCCTCTTGTTATTGCAAAAGTATCATGTGCTCTGACCTGAAATGCTGTTGCTTCTTTTCATGTTGAGGCTGTGTGGTTGTTTTACGCCAGTCACTGAGAGAAAGCTGGTTGTGAAACAGGACATGTTCGACATTTTAAAGCAGAGCGAACAGGACGTCAGCTCCTGTTCTTGTAAAGCTTCCCCCTCAGTGCGCGCGGTATTTAATCTGCGGCAATTAAAATATTAATCATCTTACCATTAATTAAGCTGGTTGGGTGCTAGTTGTGGTTTTATTAGTGCCGCCATTTAGTGGTCGAAGTGACAACCCTAATGGGGCCACTCTAAGAAAAAGACAGTAATTGGGTTTGGCAATTCCATTTCCACCACCGACCATCCTCTCACCCACCCGCTAGCTCATCAATAATTTATCTAATTACTGATATTGTGGCATGAGTCACTCTCAATTTAGGAGACAAACATGATTATTTAATAATAATAATGCTTCCAAACATATGCAATGTCTCCTGGTCTGCCTTACTTCCCTCAATTTTTAATGACTTGTTAACACAATGAGCAAAAGAGACCTCAAACAGCACAACAAAAGAAGTCCATCAGTGACCTTTACCAACTAAATACTAAGAGGAGAATTACAATAATACAAGCTGCAAAATACAAAACTGCCTCTGTGCGTGTGTGTTTATGATTGACTATATAATGCTTTATTGATAAATATAAGCTGGAATAGGAAAGCTTTGGTAACCTTTCATGAGAGGTCTCCAGGATTCAAAGCTGCAACAAAAAGGGTGGGGTTTGAGGGAGAAGGGGGGGGGGGGCATCTGAATACTATCCACATCCCATAATGATCTCAATAATAACCCTGACAACACTCATGGACATAAAAATAGTGTGTGATATGGTGATATGAGTGCAAGTATGTGTGCGTATGCATGTGTGTGGTTGGCTTGGATTATGAGGAGCAGTAAAACACAGAGAAACTCAGTGAATATGCTGGAGGTAAATGAAGTCCCACGGGGGTAATATTCACCTCGCCATAATAATTCTGCCACTGTCAAAAGCCAGCTAGCTTTGCTGTAAGTGTGTGTGTGTGTGTGTGTGTTTGTGTGTGTGTGCAGGACGTGTCTGCTGAAACTAGCACACATGCTCTCTCTCTCTCCCCCTCTCTCTCTCTCTCTCTCTCTCCCCCTCTGCATTGCGAGCTGAATCCAACTTCCCTTGTTCTTTTTCTCTCTCAGTGGCAAGCTCGACAACTCGGAACTGCACCTCAGTAGTCGGCTGAGGCGAGCAGGAGGAAGTAGTCATTCATCCAGTGTGTGTCAACCACAAGTTGACTAGGAGAATGAGCAGGGAAGCAAAGCGATGTCTATTTCTGTCTCGGATGAGTGGGGATGGTCAGGGAGGAGAGCACAGACTGCCCACTGAGGGAGACACTGGGTTTCATTGTGAGCTTCAGGGCTATAGGGAGCAGTGATCGGAAGGTTGGATCTGTTGAATATGTGTCTCTGTGTGTATTTGTGTGTGTGTGTGTGCGCGCAAGCGAGCTTCCGTGTCTCCTTTGCTCCCAAATGCAATGAATGACACTCATTAGCCTCATGTTAGCCTTGCTAGCTGCAATGCCCTGCGGCAATGAGGTCACATACAAGGTCATGACTTGATTACATGGTAATGCACTTGCTGACTTCGGTATGTAAGCAGCAAATATTTTCCGTACAGTTTCAATACTGCTAACGGAGCAAAATACGTTGAAAACATTGTCATTTCTAATAGATTATGAACTGACTGTGTTTTTATTATTTGCTTTATCAATACTTAACAACCTGTATTTCACTTGAAAAAAGATAATATGCTTTCAACACAAGTTTTTACTGATAGTACACTTTAAATGTTTGTTTTACTAACATATGAAGCATAATACACACAGTACACTCAAAGAAGATGCAGAGAATTAGTTTTTAAAATGACACATCTTTTCCACTTCTGAAGTGTTCTTCAGTCTTTTGTCTTTAATTTAATGATGTGGGTATAAAAGACAAAAGAGCCTGAGGGTACGCTGTGCTCTCTGTCATCAACATTCATTTTTGTTCCTATCGTATTCTTTGCTATTGTGCTAATTTTATAGCCACTTTTTTATTGCATGCTCTTCTTTTAATATCAAAGCACAAGATATCCACATTCAGTTTGTGTTTTACGGTTGTTTTTGCCCCGTTGATGGTAAGACCTAAGGATGCTGAGGTCCATCCAACACTTTAGCCTGCGGAAAGATATCTTAGCACTTCTTTCCATGAAATTTGCTATCGATAGTCACGGCCCATTGAGGATGATATCCTTCTGGAGACCCCTGACCTTTCTTCCAGTACAACCATCAGGCCAAAAGTTTTACTTGTACATAAGAAATATGTATGATATTGACTGAGCACATTTGTTCTCCCTAGAGGACAGCCTCTTTCTATTTTGAACACAGCTTTCCTCCAGCATCATCCTCAGGACAAAATTTACATTTTTTTTTTTTTTTTTTTTTTGCCACAGTAGTGGTGAGGTTCTAAGAATATCAAAATCGTCTGGCAAGTTGTTGAACCTGCTTCTTAGGTGAATGACTGTCTCAGTGTTTGGGTGTGTGTTCATGTAAATAGAGTGAGCTAGAATATACTTAGACCTTGTTAGTTTTTAATTTTTAATTTAAGAAAATCCAGTAATGTATTGGTGTTAAATAAAATGTATGAAAATCAGATAAAAGAAATTGCCTATATGTAGCTCTGTGGATGATTTGCAGGGTTGCTTATTGTGTCATTTTAGACATACCGTACATATCTTTGCGTGTGTGCGCTTATTCATGTGTGTGTGTGTTTTGGCTCGAACCCATAACCCTCCAACTCAGACTGTCGGTGAAACAGAGGCGGGGATCTCTACATGAAATTAGTCTCTGTGGGAAGACAAGAGGCATTGCTAAGGCCTTCTCTTTTAGCCAGTTGGCCCAGCCCACAGCTGCCCAGCCACTGTCACACTGAGAAGCACATGTCATTGAAAGGAGACATTAATTGCCTTGGTGCTTTGGCAGGACGCTCACTAGCCGTGCTCAGGTGCACCTTTGCTGCTGCCTTGCAAATGAGATGCAGAGTGTTGGTTACAGTACCTCCTTCCCGGGGATAATTGACCCTGGGGATCCGCCTTGCAGTCCACCCACCCTCCTTTCCTTGCTTCTCTCCTATTCTTTACCCCCCCCCCCCCGTTACCTCCAAGACAGCGCAGGACACCTCCTGATTGGGTGGTAGTCAGCAGGATGGGGTTGGCCCTTTGACCCTGCAGCCTCCCTTCCCTTCTTCAGTGCCTCTCCCTTCCTCTTCCTGTCTCCAGCTACTTCACAAGGGCATTCACGTGGTGATGCGGCCAGTGGAGATGAGTAGAGAGGGGGCGGCCTGACACTACTACTGCCCAGACCATTACTGCAACCTTTGTGGGAGGTGCACAAACCCCTCCACTCTCTTTCTGTTTTTGTAAGTGCCCCACCCCGCACACCCGCTGCTTAGTCATGTTGTTTTTGTTGTCGCAGCTCCAAGTTTTAATGAGGTGAGACTCCTTGTATACCACCGTGTTACTGGCTGGGCTTCAGCAGGCGGTGCTGTTTATTTACAGCTAAAGGTCTATGGTGTTCAACCTTAATCGACCCATGCATCGCTCAATCACAGGCGAGTGTATGGAAAACAAAAGGCCCACCTGTATACCTGCGCACAGTGCCGTGGATTACCTTTCCAATCCACCCACACAGATTTTCTTTGACATTTTTGTTGTTTGTTCTCTCCTTGCACTGCCTTCCCTCTTCTTTCACAATTAAATTTTCCTTCTCTGACTGTCCCCCTTTCAGTTCAGTCTCTCTTTTATTTTATTTTTTAAATGTTTTTTAGAGCATGGCAAAAACAGTTAGTACAAGTACACACCTGGTAAGCCATTTACAAGAAGCCTGCGGCTGAGACCGCAGCCCCCTGAGCATAATATGCAAGGTGTGGCAGAGTGACACTGTTAATCTTGACGGATTACTTTCTCATGGAGCAATTTGTCACAGGAAAAGTCTATACTGTTTGCCTATGTACTCTGTGCATTTCCCCTTGCACCCTGCCTTTCTTTGCCTCTGCTTATATGCTTGTGTGCACTATGCTTATGTGTGGGTGTTAAAATGTTGAATTACTGATTTAGTGTAATTGAATAGTGGGCCATCTGCTCAGATGTTTATCTTCATTTTCTTTCTTTTTTCTTTTTCTTTTTTTTGCAGATGTATTCACGCTTGTATATTTACACGTCTGATTTCATCTTAATATTGCCGTATTTGTGTATTTGTGTGTGCACATGTGTGTGTTTCATCTGTAGCCTTTAACTGGCTGGAAGCCCCCTCTTTGGTGGAGAGGCCAGCCATGGCAGAAGAGGGCTGCGCTTAGTGCGTTTCATGCTTAATTCTGTGTCAATTAGTTGACTGCTACCTTCCCTCCAGCAAAAGAGCGCAGCGAGAAACACAAACCCACAGAAATCCTCTGGCTTTGACAGGCGCAGTGTTCAATCATTTATCCCAAGGCCCCGGGCCACGGAGCACTGTCAACAAACATTCCATTGAAATCATATCAAGCCTCTTCTGTTCCCTCATTTTTGTACTCTGCTCTGCCGCTCACTCTTTCCATCTCCCTCTGCCTCTTTATCTCACTTGTTCTTAACCCTCTACTTCCTCTCTTGATATGCTTTTACCCACCTTCGCTCTTCTTTCTCTCTTCCTCCTCACCCCTTGCCCTCTGGGGTTTCTCTGTCTCTGTAGCAGGGGTTTTAGTTAGTTCTTTAAGCCGCTGTGCCTCTTCCTCCCTCCCAGGACTTGGCAGCAGAGTGGTAATTTGTTAAGCTGTTCCCTGTTTGTGCCGGTTTCACCCCTAACTTGGCACATGGTCAAGTTGCGGTTGGATGTCAAGATGAGCACCAGATATACCAAGATCACAGAAAATTATATATATTGCACCTTGAATTTGGTTCAGAGGATATCTTAACAAAGCAGGGATGAATGCATCAAAAAATATTTCCAGTGATACTGTATATGCATTTGTATATACACACCTTTTGACCCATATCTTTTACACCAAGATCACATACTCTAAAACTTATGCATATGTCTCTGCAAATGCTGTGCTGTTCAATATAGGTTGGAGTTGAAAGGAGTCTTTGATCACAGCATGTGGTGGGATTGAAGATGTACGATCTAACAAATATTGAAACTGAGCGGAGCTATCATGCACCGGGCCCCTCTTCAGCTTTACTACCTGACTTGACTCTTACGCTGAGAAAATGAATCATTTTAGACAACGGTTAAAATATACTGCACAGAGATTTCATATCCACATGCCATTTAAAAGAAAACAGAAATTAGGCTACTTAGAATACATCAGCCAATTAGCTTCTCAGCCGCCATCTCTCCAGTTTCCCCCCCGTTCTCTGCTTTTGGCCCATTGGAACTCTGGGAAATATGCTGATGTAGGATATTTTGCAGGTAAGGTGGACAGAGGCCAAATCTGGGTTTTTTCTTGGCTTCCTCTGCTCTGGGCTACAAACATTGATGCAGAGCAAGAGATAGAAGAGAAAAAAGGAGAGGAATCTTCCACTCCCTCCCCTCCCTTGAGCATTCATCCCGAGAGAAACTCAACTCACCTGGGTATCTCAGTGGTAGAGAGTAATAAATAAATGTATTGGATTAATTATTAAATACAGCCTAAACGAAGATAGATACTATCCTCTGAAGATCTGGTGGTTCCACAAGTCTGTTCTTAACACAGATGTTGTTGTGATTCCTGTTTGTTTGCCTCACTGGTGGTCAGGAGACACATACTGTAAGTGTTCATGTCTTTACCATATCATTTTAGACAGTTCATCATAATTACCATATTTTATTTTGTCTATTTAGTTATACTCAGACTCAGACAAATGGAAAGTTAGATTAGAGTTAGGTTAGAAAGATAGTCAAAGCTGACATAATCACAAGCAGGTTATTGGGCAAAGAAACAAAACTTATTCCACTTGCATCCAAGCCTTGAACACACATTCAAAATTAACTGCGAACACATGACAACACTAATAAAATGGATCAAAGGATATAGTTGAATTGGGTCTTTCTCAGTTCAGACTTCAGGCCTTTGAACAATTTATAGTGGGTGCACTCTCTTACTCAGCAGAACATGAGCCACCCACAAAAAAAAAAAAAAAAAAAAAAAAACACAAAACAATCACCACAAATCCAAACTTTTTTTTCTCTAAAAAATGAATCTTAAAAATGAAATCTTTCAGAATTCAAGAAAAAAAAAAAATACATGTCCCACTTGTGTAGTTTCTCTTTGCACATGCTGGCCAAACATCCTAAACTCTCCTCTGGCTATTCAGGCTTACTTCCTTCAGAAGAGCGCCACTCACTCGACAGCTAGAAGACAACAACAGGGCCCTTCTATCAGTCCCTGGACAAAGCCAAATTAATATTTAAACATTATTACTAATGCCCCGAAGTAAAACACAGAGAGTAGGTAATTAATTGATTGAGCTGGGTGGTCCGCAGAGAGATTAGACCGGATGAGTGTTGTTTATCTCTGTTGTTATTGAAGTATATTATGATTGCTTTGAGCGAATGATTTCCTATTGAATGTAAAGAAGGGGGACATGCCTCTGTATGTTTGACCTGTAAGGCATATACAAGGAGTTCATATACTTGGAGTGATATAATCAGTTGGGGATTAATTGTCCCTCGTGCTTTACTACCGTATGTATGTAGTGTAAATTTGCAATACCAGTAATCTATTGTATAACACAGTTTACACTGGCGCTAAGTGGAATCTGTAGACCTGTTTTCACAAGCTCATATAACAAGTGGATGGATTTCCACTGCTGATGATAGCAGATGCACTTGGCAAGACAATAAGATGTGTTCTACATCATTTGGCCCACTTCCTGTATCAACTGTTGGATGTGAATAGAGTGTCAACAGAGTGCTAATTGTTGTTCGGCATTTTGATTTATCACAGGCGCAAGCCAAGGGAGAACAGAGGATGATTTTGCATTTGGCAGGCTGTCCCCATTCCGCAGCAGCATGCCAATGGGTCTGTTTCCTGGTGAATTCAGTGATTCAGTACCTTGGATAGAGCCGCCTGTTCTGTCCACATGCTGCATCACCATGTCCTTTTTCCAAACTGTAAACAAATACTCCAAAGTGTATACTGTGTACTAATGTTGACAGCGCACTATTTTGATCTGTAACTAAGAACGTTTATTCAAGAACTTATACTTGACTTGAATATTTCAATTTTGTTAGTTTTATGTAAGGTGTACCAGCAGGACCAGATTCAACATTAAAAAGCTGCTTACACATGAACAACATCAACAGTTTAAAGGAGCAGTGCATAGGATTTAGTGGCATCTAGCAGCATAGCTATGTTCCACCCTCACCTGTTCAGAATGAGGAACTATTTTGGAAAACATATAATCTCCTATGTAAGTTATTTTGTTCTCTGTTCTCAGTTTCTGTCGAAATATGGTGGTTCAGCTCCGTGGAAGAGAACCCGTACCGTATGTAAATATAAAAGTCTCAATCTGAGGTAACAAAAACATAATAATTCTTATGTTTGGGTTATTATACATGAATGAAAACATAGTTATGCATATATTCACATCAATTTCTGTCATATTCTGTGAACTTTTCCCCTAAATCTTACACACTGGACCTTTAAAACATTAAAATGTTCTCTATTAAAAGAACTTAAATTTTCATACTTGTATAATATAATGTTTTAGATTATCTCTCGCTTTTTAAAAGCTTTTTACTAGCAAGAAAATTAAAGTGCACCACTTTCTACTGACAGGGATGATAAAAGGCATTTATTGACAGTCAATTCAAGTCCAACTCAAAAATCTATTCATTTCAGGTTTGGTAATATCACATGTCACATACAGTACAACACTAAGTTTTAATTTTTAGGCATTTCTCACATTAAAAAAACAACCAAAAAAAAATTAAATTCAAAAACTAAATTATTTTAGTATGTGTATTGTGTGTGTGTAATTCAGGCATTTTAACAAAATATACATACCCCAAACACGGATCAAATTAGCATACATGGTTCCACATGATAGAGACGCTGGGTACGTGGCAAAGCTTTTTTTTTTTTTTTTTTTTTTTTTTTTTTGACTTCCTTTTTATGGCAATATAAATGTGAGAGGCATCATACACAACACACATAAATAATGTTTTGGCCAGCACATTGAATAAACTTTTCTGAGTTACCCCAAATGTCCTTGGCTTAGAAGACATGAAAAGGTGTTCTTTCTTTCTTTCTTTCTTTCTTTTTTGGATTTTTTCCCCCTCTTTGAAAGGATCTTGTGAAAGGAGCATTCAGGAATCACGAGGTTTTTGGAGATGCCTGTCATGAATGAACATGACGGTGTGTTCCAGTGCCAGCTGGCAGAGAAAACTTAGCACGTCCCAGGGATGAGCGAAGGGCCAGCTGGATGCCCGCCGAGAGCTTTAACACACTCTTCACCATTGCTGCAAACTCCATCAGCCCATCCTGTTAACTGACACAACACAACACTAATTGTGCATTAATCAGTGGGTTTAGTTACCCGATCCCATGAGCCTGTGGTGCATTTCAGTGGTTGTGAAACAGAAGTCTGATATTTGTGTTTCACTGTTCCGCGGTTCCCCAGAGTCCCAATTTTGGCTTGCTGTCTGGCATGTGGTTAGGCAGTCGGTTAAACTTGTAGTCGTTGAGATGTTCAGATTAGATTTAAAGTGAGGATTAGGGGTAAGGTGAATGCTGGCCAGATTTAAAACCAATTATGTTATTATATGTGTGTCAGATGAGTACTGGAGTCATTCAGACATCAGTTTAGATCTTGCTTACATGTTTTATTTCAGCCAACTACATTGACTACAAGTGGATTCACAACTTCTCAAACACTTGAAGTGCAAGATTCAGACTTCAGACTCAAGAGTAAAGTCAAAATAAGTAATATGAGTATAGACGGAATACACTCAAGGAATGTGTGTAGAGCCATTAAATAAATACAGTAAAAAGATACCTTTTAATTAAAAACTCGAACTGAAATACAATAGTCACCTTAAAAACCCAGTCATCACTGTGTTATGTAGAGAAGGTACTGTGAGAAAATTACACAACGATGGTGACTGGTTTTGTGTTTTGCTCATTTTTTCTGCTTTAGGCAGTAATCAATCATCAAGTCATTTATCTCACACTGGTGCTGAGTTCCTTTTATCAACTGCCAGACTCCCTCAGCTGCACAGTATTACTGACTACAGGTTTTTTGGCTCACTTTGTAGAAATTACCACGAGATAAAAAGTCAAGTTCCCATGTCTCTCTGCTGTATGTTGTTATAATGAAAAATGTAATCCTGCTGAAAGGAACATAGGATATTTGAAATGCCGTGTTGGGCTTATTATTTATAGCTACTTGACAGATTAACTCCGTTTTAAGATATTTGTTTGTTTCAGCTGCGTTTTAAAGCTAATAAATGTCATATGTGGCCCAGTGGCTCAGGGCAATGACCCATTTCTTCTACCAGCATCCTCTCACATAATTCTCATAAGGAGGAGTAAATATCAAGAACAACAAACAAATTCTGAATTTAACCTTTGGCAGAAATGCTTTTGCCATAAGTCACCCTTTGCATTTTTGGCCTCTTGGGATGCTAGCCATCACAGATGCAGCGTGTCTGGCCTCCCACTTCTCTGGGTCAAAGCTGGCTGTGTCTGTGGTAGTAAAGCACTAAGGAGAGTGTCTGTCTCTGTGTGTGGGTGTATGTGTGTGTGTTGAAGGGGGATCTGGAGTGTGGGTGCATGCAGATGGTTCACAAGCCAACCTTTCAATTAGGCCCAGAGTATAAATATCCGTGGCTGATTGGAATGTGGCGGCTGCTGGCACAAAAGGCTCTGCTTGGCCCGTCTCCAAGACCCCGTCGCTCACTCACTCTCTCAGTCATGCTGGAAGCCGCCCAAGGTTACTTCGTCAATGGACGCAATGATTTCTAACTCCCTGTGTCCGCCGACCACCCTCCCTTCTCCATCCCTGTTTCCATCCCTCCTGCTCCGTTTCCCGCGAGCTCCGTAGCTAACTTTACATTTGAAAGAGGCCTTCGGTTGAACCCAGTTGGCGGTTTGATGTCCCTACTTTCTCCTCATATGTTTTTGTGCATCAACTGGATTTTGAAACTCCCATTGCAAAATGTGTTATCTGTGTTTTCTAGCTCAGAAATTTCAAACAAATTTCTCCATTGAGATTTTGTATATACTGTATATATATATATATTTCTGCCCACAGCGAGTGTTTGGGTTCCAGTCCAGCTCCTAATCTTATTTGGCTAATGCTCCAGGTGAACAGTCCCTGTATCCCGCCTGGGGAGACCCTGTATATCCTTCACAGATTATAGGGATGAGCTCCCAGACAACTTATCCCTCCGTCCCAAAAGCCTGTCACTGTAAGCTGTCTGAGAAATTATCCACACACCCAGACACATGGTGGTGAGGGTATGAAATGACAAAGCAGAAATGTTTTGGGAGAAGGATATGTTATCACTGTCACAGAAAGATTTTAAATGTTGTGTAGTGCACAGCCTACAAATAGGATTGGAATTATTTCTGTTTCTTTTTACTCTCGATTTTATTTTGATAATTTCAGTTTTTAAACATTCCTGGTATTTTTTTTTTAATGTCCTATGATTTCAAGTTACTAAACATGGCCTGTGTTGGTACATTTAAATATTTCTCATGTTGTCCTCACAGTTTCTTAAAGAGTCATGCCCCACCAAGAATATCATATAGCCTCTTTGTTAAAAACCTCCCTTTTTCTTTTATCCCCTCACCCCTCCCATAACCCCCCTTCTCTGTAACCCACCTACCCAAGCTGTGTCAGGGAAGCCCCCCAGTCTCTTATGCATCCTTCTGGAATCAGGAGAGATTAAAAATTAGGGGATTAGGTTCCCCTCCTAACCCTGTAATCCAACAAAACAATGCTTTCTACCATTGAGTGAGAGCTCCCGAGGCGTGGGTAAGTCCTTCATGTCAGTTATTCCTTATGGAAGGGTTCCCTCAGAAAAGACGCACACTCGCTTTCTGTCTCCAACCACCTCCTCCATCCTAACCGCCTTTTTTATGATGCAGGGCTGTAATGAGGCAACATGGGAGATGGGGCCTAATATCTGCTAATAGGGTCAATGGAATAAACTATTTTATAGGGGTCACTGTTGGCACAAGGACAAAGAGGCTGCTAAATGCTTTCCTCCTCTGGTGCCAATTGTAGCTATATGATTTTTTTTTTTTTTTACAACAACAATACAGTGTCAGGCAGTAATAATGATGCCGATAACACTGAGGAGCCCCGGTGATGTAAGACACAGGCGGGCTACTGAATTAAGTCCCTGTTTTAAATATGTCAGTGCCACGCTCAGGCTGGAGCTATAGCTGGCCATGGGATGCACTCCTTTAATTTCATCGCTCTGTCAGCTTTTATTAAAACCCATTTGTCACAAAGAGAGAGGGAGAAAGCGAAAAGGAGAGAGGAAAAAGTAGTGGGGTGGGTGTCAGGGGGGGACACAGATGTAGAGTGAGAGAGGGGGTAAGGGAGAAGGGGGGGTAGAGAGAGATATAAACAGAGAGAGAGATGTGGAGACAAAGAAGGGTGAATTTTCTGAGGTGCTAGATATCAGAAATTGTTGTTTTGAGGAGGGGCAAGTGTTGTGGGTGGTGTTGATGGTGGGAGGGGGGCAGGAGGGACGGGTTGCCACCACCTTGGGGAGTGGGTCTTATAGGTGGAAGACAGGGGTGGTAAGGAGCAGTGGGAGGGTCTGAGGGGCTCAGCAGGAGTGATTAATGATGAATCTGGGGTATAGTGGACCAGTGGGACTCCCCATCCCCGTCTCCATCCCACTCCTTCATCCACCACCTTCCCCCCACCCCTTTACCCAATCCCCAGCCCTCGCCACCCCACCTTCATGCCCATTTGTAACTGTCTTGGGAGGGGCCATCAAGGACCCGGTGATGTGCCCCCTTATTTTCATGAATGAGAAACGTGTCCAGAAATGTGTCATTTCCAAATCCAGCTCTTGAGATGTCTTTTGGATGGCTACTGTTTATTAATGTCATTGACTCAAGACTAATTAGTCTTCTACACTTCTTATAAGAAGCCTCAACAATGCGTTCAAACACACTCATACAGTGACTCACATGCTATTCAGTGTAAAATTAACATGTTTTGATGTTTCCCTTATTGAAACCCTAACAGGATTACGTCCGAACTCCCGTCTTTCATTTTGAAGGTTTGGGGAAATCATGGGCGGAGAGAAACTGTGTGGCATGTGCATTTATTTGTTTTCACTGGGGACCAGGCTAGGGTTTCTGCCAGAGAGTTTATGTGCCTGTCTGAGTGTGTGTGTGCACTACAGAGTGTGTGGCAGCCACACTTTCCTCACTCTGTCAAACAGCTTTGACTTGGCGGCAGGTTCTGAAATGGCATCAAAGTGGCCCGCTGCCACATTTCCACCCCGTCCTGTGGTCCCTTACTCCCTGTCATCTACCTCTAAGCCCACGCACCCCAGTACCATACAATCAAAAGAAAAGTAAATGATTCATTATATCTTCCCGCCTTCTTCACGAAGTAGAAACATGAAAAATAAAAGACAAGAAAGGGCTTTCAGAAACACTTGTTCAATGCATTTTACGTTCTTCTCCATTCCCCTCGTTTCTATCTTTCTAACTGAATAGTACATGATGGCACTTGACGGAGAAGAGGAGGAGGAAGACGAAGAAAAGGAGAAAGCAGAAGGAGAAAGTGTGTGAGTGTGTAGGAGAGAGAGATAGAGAGAGAGAGAGAGAGAGAGAGAGAGAGAGAGGGAATAAAATGAAGTGTGACAACATATGAATTTCAAATTTCCAAGGAGACATCAAAGTGCACCATCCGGGGTGTCTCTTCGACAAGGACACTTTCTGATTTTTAATTCCGTCCCCTGATTGTATCGCTGAGGCCCTAACGAAGAACGGAGGAACACCGCCAGTGAGTGGCATCAGGCAGCAAGAGATAGAGCAGGAAGGGAGGGAGAGGGTGACGGGAAAAGAGGGGTGTGGAGGGTGGGGACAGCATAGAGGAAAGAGAGAGTAAGTGAGATCAGAGGGGGTTCGAAGAGATAGATAGAGGAGGAGGAGGAAGGAGAGAAGAAAGGAGAGCCTCATCCAAACACAGGCGGCTGGGCCCTTTGTTGTCGAAGCGATCATAGCTCCTCTTTCATCAGACAGAGAAATGGAGAAGAGAGAAAGGAAGAGACAGTGAGAGTGAGAGCGATACACTCCTTTTTCCGCTGGGGTGACAGGGACATGGATAGAAGGAGGGCAACTTTTTTCACCCTTTGTACATATCAAATCAAGGCTCTTCTTCCAAGGACTTATCATGTTGCGCACACTTTGAGAGCAAAATGCTTACAAGTATAGCTCGGGGTGCATGTTAAAAATATGCTCACTTTAACCTGAAACAATATGTCTGTTTACACTCAGTCTATTAGCTCACATCAACACAGCGTCAACACAAACTGTCATATATTGCTAATCGTTGGTCTTGTTCACTCTTCCTCTGCTTTACAGTTCAGACGGCGGCTCACAGCCGCAGCAGTCTAATTGCCTGGGAGGTTCTCAGCAGGAGTGTGGCAGGCCTCTGGCATTCCCATTCCTGGCAAAGCTGTGTGCCAGTACTGCCGCAGTGCCAGGCCGCCCTGCCCTGTGTCCACGCCAGGGGTCTCATAACCCAAAAGGATCCCCCATGATGGGCACTCCCCACAAGGCCTCTTTGGAAACGGATGGGAAACCCCAGGGAAGCAGCAGAAAGGTTGGAAAGGTCGTATTAGTGGCATGTATTCGCGTGTAGTGCACTCTCTCCTTCTCTCTCTCTCTCATACTCACACACACACAACATAATATAGCTATAATTACTGTTACGACTTTATTGTTTCTTTTCAATAATAATAATAAAAAAATACTATTCAGTACTGTATTTTCATCTTCAATATTATATCAAACATGATATATGATGAATAAAAAATGGTGCCAATATAAAAATCAAGTCATACACAAGAACAAGGAGGGAAGAGCAGAGTCAGTATACAGCTCAGCAAAGTGTTTTTCTTCTTTTAAAGAGTGAGCAAAACCAGTTTCACTTCCCACAGTCCCAGTGATGACGAGGTTCAAGTCTTAAGACTTAAGGCTGTTGTACTGTACAAGTCAAGATTTAACAGCCCTCCAATCCACACCTGAGTAGATTGAGTCAGAGCTGCAGGCGACTATAGCAGCACACCTGGTTTTTAAAGCCATGTGAGCGTCTCCTGTCCCCACATACATTATCTCAGTGACTCATGTCATAGCACAGGGACCTGTTCTATAAAATCTGTGAATTGACAAGTAGCCAACTATACATTTGACTCTACAGTCTATGTGAGAGTGTGTAGTAATTATAATGTTTAGAATATTTGTTTCCACTTCTCAAAAATGTTAAAAAATACTAACTCAACAAGGTTTAAAGTCTTGTCAGCAGATTATCACAACTTTAAAAGAAGTCTAGAGTGAGATGTTTTGGGTTTTTCCTCTTTGAAATTTGGCTGAAATCTTGAAAAGAGAATTGACATTATTAAACAACATGTTAAAAATGAGTTTTCATGGTTTAAGGGTGAATTTATTTTGTAGGATTCCCTCATTGAAGTTAAACTTAAAAATCTTTTGGTCTGTCAGGATTTGAAAGTCATGTAGTACATTTTCTTGAAAGTCTTCTAGTAAAAAAAACCCAAAAAAAACATCCTGCTATTTTAACAGCACAGAGAATTAAGACCGAAGGTCAAGCGCACCCATGCAATGCACCACCCATCACCCACGTACACAGACGCACAGACACACTCACAAGGGCCCCTCCTTGGTCGTGGAGAGGGGCGCATGGTGAAGCAGCTGGGAGACGTGGAGCTACAATGGCCCTTTAGGGCGAGACGGTCCTAATCCGTTCCCCGTCCGACAGCGCCAGTGAAAGGAGGCCTGTCAATCATAGCATGGCACCCTCGGGTCTCTGAAATGGGCGTGCTCAGATTTGGGATTTACTGTACCCCCTTCTTTTTTTGTCTTATTAAAACCTCTTTGCAAACAGACAGCGATACATGCATGCACGTGTGTACGTGTGCGGACACACGCATGCATATACAGTTTGCTGCTTCATGTGTGTCACAGCTTTATAAGAGCTTGTCTGAGCATGTGTGTGTTTGTGTGTGTGTGTGTGTGGAGGGGCCAACAAACAGAAAAATTTGCAGATGAATGATAAATTAATGTGTTTACATTCACACCAAACACGTCATGTTTAAAGAAATGTGACGCCAGACTTCAAAAAAAAAAAAAAAAAAACTCCACATCACAGAGAAATTCACTCACATTTTTTTTATTTAGATCACTTTGCTTAATCATTACACAGTAGAATTATACTTCACTTTCTTATACATATGATGAGGACATTGTCAATTCAAATGAGCAGTTATACTTCAAGGAATTACATGCTGCCTATGTTAATGATGGAGACAGCCATGTAGAGGCAGGGAATGGGGTGATGATCATTTAGGATACATTTCATAGGCCTGTTGTTGCCTGACACACACACACACACACACAGAGTTATAGATGGAGAGGCAACCATACAGACAAATAAGATGCAGAGGCAAATACACATGCACAGATACGCACACTCTAACACACACACACACACACACAGTAAACAGTTATTTAGAGGTGTCAGACACTGCATGTAATATTCTCTGGCACAGTAGCTGTGTGTGTGTGTGTGTGTGTGTGCCATTGAGCCGTCAGCTGAGCTGAGCTGTGCACTGTCCGTTGCAGCTGGGTGATGGTGATCAAATCTAACAGACAGTGAGGACCGGAGCACGCTTTCTGCCTCAGAGACATTGAGGGAGAGGGAGAGAGAGAGAGGCAGAGCACTAAGACTGCCTCTGGCCACCATTATCTCTTCAGCGCGTGACTGTGTCCATGTGAGTGTGACAGTGTGAAAAATAGAGTGTTTGTTTGTTTACTTACTGTGTGTGTGCGTGTGTGCGAGTGTTTGCTTGCTCATGTGTGTGCCTGTCAGTGGATCCAAGTGAGCGTGTGTTCATATTTGCTGTTCAATATGCTGAAGCCCATATAACTGACTGGGAGATAACTACTGAGCCAGATGACATGGCGGGAAGGCCCTAATTCAACCCCTCCAGCCAGGGTTAAGGCTGCTTAAACTTCTCTGTTTTTCTCTCTTGGACGACTGGTTCATTTATTATAATTATTAAAGTCGACGAACTTCTATCCAGCTACACTCGGCTCTTGTAAAATGAATTTAACCTGCTGCTGTGGGAGGACAGAAGAGCCAACAGCTGAAACAGCACACTGCAGGTTGCAGATAGGCGGATTAATACCTAAAAAGTATCAAAAGTACTGATGAAAGTCTTTTTTTAAGTATCGTACTAGTGTTCATAGCATCTTTACCAAAACAAAGTGGATCTGTCTCACATAAGATCATGTTAGGGTGCATAAACAGCTGTGTGCACTTGGTTAAAGTTTGTTTAGTGCCACCGTCTTTCATTTTAACATGCATCTAATTAAGTCAAAATAAATTCCTGATATTTGGCAAATCACTGAGTGGTAAATGTGAAATGTATTCAGAAGTAGCTCATTAATGATGCCTTCACCTCAATATTTGTGATTCTGGGCTTCGATCAGATTAAGTGAAATGAGTATTTTGTTGGCACCCCCAGTGGTAGGACGAAGACACTGCAGCACCACTTTCTTTATTCAGCTTCAGGCGGAGGCAGATCATGTTAATGCTTTGTTATTAAAACAAAAAAAAAGTGTTGATTGTTGGTAAAGATGGGACACAAACCTTGGTGTCAAACTCTCTTTGCGGACATTTAAGAACCCAGCACTACAAATATAGTTTGTTTTAAGCTGTTCAGAAAGAAAAATAAAATCCCGTTTGCTAAATTGCAAGTGGTCACGTTGTATTGTTTATGTCAATTGAACAAATAACCCTGATTCTCTACAGAAAGAGATTCAAATACTCAGTATTGACTTATTTGTCAAACAATTTAAAGCAGGGTCAATAAAGTACAGGATATAGGCCCATTGAATTCAAGAATTTGTGATGATTGATCACTGTCCTCTTTATCTTGCATGTTTTATTTCCTTATATCTACTCCATTTATTTTATTGTCTTTTTTTATGTATTATTGTGACACTTAATAAGGCAAATATAAGCTTTTATTTTCCCCTACTGGGACAATAAACTTGTTCTACTAAACTAATATACTCAGAACAGAGAATAGTCCGCTCCAGGTCGCTAACAGAAAACAGCGGAAAACTGGGCTGGCCTGAAGACCCACATCATTTAACATAGTGCCAACACCACCCCACCTCTGCAGCCTAACCACCCCACACGCTCCATCCACACATCAGTCACCGCATGCTGTGTGTGTGAGTGCGTGTCAGTGTGTGCGAGCAAGAGGAACAGAGATGAATGACCGTCACATCACTCATACAATACAGCTAAGCCCCATAATGAAAACCGTTGATAAGAAAAATTAACATAAAACCTAAGTGCTACAGAACGAGACAGTGGACATAAATGAAAAGGCTCTCGCACCGTAAATCTAAACCATAAACACAAATATATATGACTCACATACGTAACTCAGACACTTCCTCATCCTAGGCTGGAAAAAAAAGACCCCAAAGCATATGTACATATCTGCTTCATCCTCATTTTTGCTTTTTGTTAGTTCCCGCAGAGCCAGGCCCTCCACTCATAGCACGGTGCAGTAAGTTTTAATGGTAAATCAACAAAGGGCCGACATGAAAGAAAGGCTAGCTTTCCAGTTTGCAGGGTGAAGAATTATTCATCAGCACTGTAGTGTTGCACTGCAGGCGAAAATCCTGCAGCAGCGCTCCATTTTAATTGCCAGAAAATGACTGTAAATGATACAGAGAGAGAGGGAGAAGGGGGCAAAAAATAGGAGACAGAGGGAGAGAGAAAGGAAAAAGAGAGTTGGAATTGAAGGTATAAAGAACGGAGGGGAAAAAGGACACCCCCACCACCAACAGCTGCCCCCCAAATTGAAGGCCATGGTGATAAAAAGCTATGTGGCAATCAGAGAAGTGGAGTGTCCCCCCAGCAGCCTAAAAGAGAGATAGTGAAGGGAGAAAAGAGGAGAGGAGGGCGAGGGGAGCGCCATCAAAAAAGGAGTGGTGGGATTAGGTCTGAGAGAGAGTTTACTACGCTCTTTTTGTGCGCCGAACCTGCAGGATTAGAGATAACAAATGTTAGCCGAGGACCGGCACCTGCTGTGAGCTGGGAGGAGGAGGAGGAGGAGGAGGAGAGGAGAGGAGAGAAGAGCTAACCCGCTAAAACAGCAGAATGGGCTTTTGTGGCCCCGTGCAGAATTAGAGGAAAGAGGGCTGAGAGAGGGAGAGAGAAGAGAGGATAAAGAGGGAGGGAGCGCAGGGGCAAAGAAGTGAATGGAACGGGCACAAAGTAAATTTGTAATTGTCAAACAGATGAAGGAGATTTTGTAGAGGAGTAAACATTGAACTTGCTAATCTATGGACCTCAAAGCCTGCTCTGCTCACAGCGACTGTAACGCTGTCGCCAATATGCGTTCCTGTTTGCTTGAATCGCACGGCCGCTGTAAATCCCGAGATCAAACTTCACATAGAAAAAAAAAAAAGAATAAGGCACAACAATTTTTTTTTTCAAACTTTCTGAAGTCTCTCAGCACTTCTCAGTCCCCCTCGTCGTGTCCTAAGTACCTTTGCACCATCCTGCTCTCCATCTCTTTCGTTCCGCCCCTCCGCGGCGCTTAGGTGTACGTGGCTGAAATTGCTGCTGGGGCCTGGGGACCTCCTCGCCTGCTCTCTGCAATGACCCCAGCCCAGGAAGCACTCAGACTGGTCAATCAACAATTAAAAGCCTGTCTGTAGCCACTAACTCAATTCAACCACTCAGCTTAGTGCTCCGTTAGAGCCGAGGCACCCAGACAGAACCGAGACAGACTCAACAGCATTGACCCCTCCGCTCCTTCTCACACACACATACGGTGGTCTGAGCCGGCGTGGTCACTCCTACACAGCCTTACCGATGTTTGAACCTCAAGGGGGGCGGGGGGTCTCAAACAAATGCTTCCCCAAGGTAAGCAGCAGCACAGTGGATGCACACGTGACAAGAGGCAACGGCAATTTACCTCGAGGCCTGGCCTGGACAAAGAGGTCATGACCTCTCTCTTGCAAATGTCTTGGTACCTGCACTTCAACCTGAGCGTTTAACCCTGCTTAGTGTTCAATACTGAGTTTGACCTTTCTTTGGTCTGACTTAAGGCATTTACTGTAGTGGCCTGTGCATTAAGAGAGTCGGTGTGTGTGGCCTAGTATTTCAACTTTTCACACATGCAGACATAGATTTGTGGAAAAAAACACAGTGGAATAATCAATTAAATGAATATGAAATATAAATAGAAAGAACACAGACAGAAGTGTGAATGCTTGTTTTCATTCACTCTGATGCGCACAGACACTCTTTTACAAACACTCACATGCATCACTCACTCCATAGGTTTCCTGCTTTTACTGTTTCATCATTCACTCATCGTTTGGAAAAAAAAAAAAAAAAAAAAGACTTGGAAATGTAATATAAAAACAAAAGCCGGAGAATAACTGCAGGGGCTGGTAAACGAAGCATAAAGACCCAGAGTGACCGAGGGGAATTATTTGGCTCCATTAAGCAGGCATTAACATGAATTACTATCTAATTAAAATTAAACAGCTCATTAATAACTTTGTGGTGGGGCCTTAGTGTGGAAGTTCTCAGGAGTGTGTGTCTGGAGTGTCTGTGTGTGTGTGTGCGTGTGTGTGTGTGTGTGTAAGAGGGAGAGAGAGTAGCTGTGTTGTGTCGTAGCCAAGAGAGCAATCAAGTGGGATAAAACTAAGCAGCTGCCCCAAAGGAAAGTCAGGGCCTGAGAGCGCTTACCTGTGGAATAACACAACTACCCTGAATTAGCCAAATGCAAAGATGTTCTTCACCAAATAAAGTTAACTTTATTCACTGTATAATTCTGCAAAATCTGTGTAACAACCAAACAATAATCAGAAAACCTCTGTGGTTTAGAGGTGAAGGTGCCAACCATTAACTGCACCTTCCTGGGTTCAAATCAGACTGGGGCTGTTTTGGAGCATGTCATTTCCCACCTCTTCCCCCTTTCCCCTTGTTTCCTGTCATCTCTCTACTGCCGGTCATCTATGAAAGCATGAAAAATAAATAAAGCAAATAAAATAGAGATGTGTTCATACTGATGAAAATGTGTCTTAAAAACCATGAGAATGGCCAGAGTGATGGAATAATCAGGACTTTTTCTTTGCTACGTGAACATGCATCTCTGGTTTAGAAAACAGTCCTTTAAAATCCATGAACTCAACACTGAAGGATGTTTTTTTATTAAAACAACAAGGGGCCCAGTAATCCTTCATATGAGCAAAGTTTCTCCAAAACTTTAGTTTAAACACTAAAATAAAAATGTGAAGATGCTGGAATGGAGCTAAGCAGAGACCTGCCACACCAGGCAGCATGTTTGCACACTTGCACACACAAACACACACATTGTGACAATATGTGAGACACGTCGACTCACTCCTGCTGTGTCCCATTTGGGTCGAGGCCTTCGTGCTGGCGAGCCTCGTAGAATCTGCTGGGAGAAGAGAAGAGAGCAGCAGAGAGAGAGAAAACAAGAGATGGTCAGACGTCTGAGATCATCATGATACCAGTGTTGTCGTCAAGAAAGGACAAGAGCGTGGAGTTGTGAGTAGGATTACTGGAGATATGACCGATGCCGAATGAGGATGGTGACAATCATAACAATAACGACAGGCACTAATAGCTGACAGCTCGTATGCACAAAAACAGCCTGATTTTACCGTTCTTAAAAATGCAGCATCAGCGATGAGAAACCGAAAACTTCTGAGCCCGAAATCAGGTCTGCAAACGCCCTCGCTCTCTGTGTATTGATAATGGAACTTCATCGTCAAAACCCACAAGATTGTCCAAAAGCAAAAGCTCGACAATATAACAACAGAATAAGGTGAAGAAATAATGATAGATAGTCCTCAGAGATGGTGAGTGAATAACAGAGAGCGAGGGATATGGAGTTAGGCCCCAAATGTATGCCAGTGCATGCATCAACCACCTCTGCCACCTCTCCCCCTTCTTCCTTCTCCTGGCCAGGAGCTGTTTACCTCTCTATCAGCGGTGCTCTCTAAAAGCAGAGACCCCATCCATATTCACCGGCCTCAAATTCCTCTGCTTATCTCCCCCCAACCCTTGAAAAACCTCCCCGTGTTCCCCTCTACACATACATACATACATAAACACGTCTTTATGGAGGCAAGAGGCAAACGCACTAGGGCAGGAGGGGGTCGGGGATAAGAATCACCTTGAATTCAAAGCAGAGGATTGTGGGTCCTCGGCGGGCGGATGGACAGGCAGCCAGCCACACAGGCTAAGGCTCACGCCGGCGTGACACACGAACCACGAGACAGGTAGAGGGAGGCTTTAGGGGATGGGAGCAGATGTGTGCACCAGGGGCCATTGGCAATTCAGGGGATTTGGAATAGTGAGGTGTGATGCTTATGAAATTGTGCGGTGTTACATGATATGCGTCATTAGGTGGTGGGTGCATGTGCAGGTTATGTTTCTGCATGTGCATGCATTTATTTGTGTGTCAGCTTCATGCCACAGATGTAGATCTTCAACCCCATGGAGTGAGTGTTAGACATATCGGATTACTTTACGGATACAGACATTTTGAATGGGAAAGAATAACATCAGCTGACACAGGAAATATCTCTTTTGACCATTCCAGAAGTTATTGAGAAATCTAATTGGATTAGCTACTACTCCCAACATGGAGATTTACATGAAGTGGACAAATCACTTATGTTGGTGACTGCTTTGGAAATGGAAGCAGGAGACTGGCTGATAAGAATTGAGAGTATAAGTGAGGGCTCAAAGAGTGCTTGAGCAGAAGCAGAGACACATGGAGTAGGGGGGACCGGTACCCCGTTCCTCTGCAAGCTGCGTTGTTTGGGGATTGAAGTTGGGAACTCTCTCCACTACTAATTGCGCGCTGGTGCCTTTCATGAATATTCATTCTGGTGTGTTCAGACCCCGCCTAATTAGCTGAGAGATAGAGGGAGAAACTCGCACCTTTTTACCACAAGAGAAGCGTTTCCCCTCCGTCGCATTCTCAGGGGGATGCTGGCAGAATAGCCCAAGTTCATTAGCCAAAAAAGAAAGGGAAAAAAGTTACCTGAAAAGCACGGGACGATTTGGTCTTCAAAATGGATGGGCAAACAGTTTTTTTTTCTATTGCATATTTAGTGCCTATTACGCATGTCTATCAAAAAAAAAAAAAAAAAAAAAAAAAAAATGGAAACGAAATACAATTATCTGATTGAATGAGTTGGTGGATATTATTCTACTCGCTGTAGTTGGGGGTACATCACATGAATTTTAAAATCTAAACAGAGCTTGTGGCAGGTCGACATATTCCCACTGGAATTGAGGGAGACTTGTATTTAACATCTAATATGAGGCCGAGGCCGTTTTAAGACAGTAAGTGTGTTATTTTAGGTGTACCTGTGGAAATAAAACCCCATGACCCGAAACTTTATTTTGAAATTGAATATTTGCATACAGAATGAGGACTCAAATAACCCGCACGACTAATTCATGTTTTAAAATAGATGTTAAATTATGTAAAACAGGTTTTCTGATTAATAACACAATTTATCTTTTTTTTTCTTCTCTGCATTATTTATTTATTTATTTATTTATTTTTACCATCTCATCTAAAAGTTAAAGAAAATGCTGTGACATAATTTCGCAATCTCCTCTAAACTATTTGTCATGGATCATTATTTATTGTTTACACTGCATCCTTACTGGAGCCGCCCGAGAGAGAGGAAGAGAGAAAGTTGGTTAATTGAAGAGGCGATGGGGTCCTATTGGTTGAGGTGCGTCCTGACAATAACTGCTGCATATTAAGTAGACTGGAGGGGGAGATTAACACGTGACTGGCTGGAATAAGAAAAAAAGGCCCTTCATTTTAATAAATAAACTCCTAAATTGCAGCAGCACAGAAATAAACTCGCTGCATTTAGTTAAACATTTCCATAAAATAAAGTGAGTGAATTGTGTTTGGTCAGGTGTTTGTTGGCCTGTCCATGTTTAAATGTGTGTGTGTGTGTTTTTTTTTTAAGTTTTAATGTTTCTCCAGTTCTCTTTATATCAAGACATCACAGGAAAGAAACTCGCGTGAAAGTGAAGAATAAATCAAAGAATTGTGTTTTCAGGGTGAAGGCGACAAAGACGAGACTTGTGCCCACACTTATTTCTGGTAAAAAGGGGTCACCCAACTTCCTCCACACTCATCTCTGCGGTTCATGCTCAGTGTGCGTCGCGAATTTCTTTTTTTTCCATTCTATTTTTTTTTTTTATCCATCATATCGTGCTCATTTCCAGCCGCTTTTTCCTGTACGGCCTGTCATTCACCACTAAGTTCTGTGTGATCCCTTTCATCGAGCGCACCATGGAAACGTAGTGCGTCCTGGCAAAAATGCACCTCAGCGCACACAAGGCCATATTCTTTACAAAAGGGCCAAAGCATCTGGATCTTTCTTTTCCAAGCAGCTCCTCGCTGGCATGGCGAAAAAGCACAAGACCGGGTCTGTGTGGCAGAAACCACTGCTTTTTATAGACTGGGAGACAAGAATGAGTGAATGGCTAACGCATCTTCATTAACTGAGAGCTGCATGGAGCTCCGGTCCCTTATAGCAGTGACACACAGCCACTGAGGTCTCTCAGGAGTTTAAGGCGCAGAGAAAAGACAGTGACAATAAGAAATGTCCTGGCTGGGACTTCCCATTAACGAGTCGCGTTAGAGAAGCATTGTCCATCATTGTCTTGGGTGTTATTTTTACATTTTATACGACTTCTCCTGGGACCTTCAATCAAGCATTAATTACGCAAAAATAATGATTAGGTCAATAAATATATGTATTGATAGATGGTGTTATTATAGTTCAGTCTATTCCATGTTCAAATTTAAGCATGCATTTATTCATTTTAGAGAATAAAAGAAAAATATGTTTGCAAAATTCAACGTATAAATCATTAAAGGTGTCTCTTAAAATGAAATATTTTGCGTATACCGCCGATAAAAGTTACACATCATAAAAAAAATCATCACATATCTTAAAATCTGACTTTGTTATTAATGAATCGCCTCCAAAATGATACACAGATAACTCGCGCAGATCGTCTCCCACTCATCCCAAATAAATATATAAAGGATGGGTGGACAAAAACCACGCCTTTCAAGAGATGATGACGAGCACCTGTGACCCCGACAACATTTTCCACACACACACTCACACACACATACACTGACATACACACACACACACTCGCTACATTGTTAACGCTGGAGACAAGAGTACAGCAAGGACGCGGTCACAGCAGAAAGGAGACAACTTACCTTTTAGTCATGTAGTCCCGGATTAAAATGAACACTGGAGTCGAGTCGTCCTGTAAATAGAAAAGAAAATAGTCGCATGTGTGGGGAAGATGACAACAAACAAACACGCGGCAGAGATAAAAAGGCAAAACATTGCTTTCAGGTAAATGATTAAAATGGGACTGTTGCGCCTGAAAAACCTTCCAAAAGCTCCTGTTTTAGAAGGAGTGGAACATGTGCCTGATTGCAGAGTTTTAGGCGAATGGAACGGGAGAGATGTAAGATTTGTTTAAAGCCCCGCATTTCCATTTAAGAACGTGATTGTGTTTGCAAAGATCCCTTTCAATCTTCGCATCTCCCCCCCCCCCCCTCTTCTCTCTCTACCCCTCAGCGTCTCTGAGGCTGCTTTGCAATTCATAGAATTGGTAATTTGCTATTGGGACAAAACGTGAAGGGAAAAATAATCAGATCAACCGGGAGAGGTAGTGAGGAAGGAGCCAGGAGGAAGAAACACAAGGTTTCTCTCTCCAAGTTGCTGCTTAGTAAAATGCTTCGAGAGGTAAATGATATAAGAATATGGCCAATTTTATTTTCTTGAATCGGTTAAATCGAAATTTCCAGGGCTGCTGAGATCCAGAACAAGTGCAGCAGCTTGGCAGAGAGGATGCAATGTCATATAAAAATGAAATTAGATTGTTTTATGATAAATTATGAATGATTATTATCGGATATGGCACTGAAGCTGCATGACTGTGATCAGGATTTCAAAATAAGATACTGGATGATGTGAATAAATTGATTGTAATGTGTCACCTGCACTATACGTGTGTGTGTGTGTGTGTGTGTGTGGGAGGGGAGAGAGAGAGAGTCTCTTGGCCTATCATAACTAAGTGGGTGGTGATGATGAGATCATACAACATTGAAAATTACCGAGACAATACAAATAAATGACATTCGCGGAGGCTTTGAAATAGAGCAAATGCTTTCAAATTTGTCACACATTTACAGCAGCATTCACACACACGTCACATAGTGCTTATTTACACGCCTCTCGTTGTGTGTGGGTGGCTGCAGAGCTGGAGCATCGCGCCTTATAATCTATTTAAAATGAGGAGCGCTATAATCATCAGTGACCTATTATAAAAAAAAAAAAAAAAAAAGGAGAAGGTGCATGGGGTGTGTGTTTGTAAGTGCATGTGTGTCTGTTGGGAGGAGGAGGTGGTGGTGGTGGTGATGGTGCTGGTGATGGGGGGGACCCTTCAAAAAGATCACCGTACTCCCCCACGTGGTTATTTGCAAAACAACCGATCTAAACTCAGGGAAACCTAATCAAACCCCGCTGCTGCAGCCCCGTTCACCTTCCATGGAGAGAAAAGGGAAAATTTAACAGACAGACGGGAGGTTATCTGTGCGCAGGTATACGAAACGAGAGTCCTATTGTTAAAAAAACCCAAAGAGACATTTAATAAATAGAACATATGTTTTTCTATAACATATGTAAGATCGGAGCTCTATCCGTCCTGTGTGAAAAATGCGCTGTACCATGCTCTGAAACCCTGCGCCTATTGAATATGTCCCTAGTGGGCTTGAATCGGAGAGGAGCCAATACAAGCGGAAGGGAGGCGTGTCTTCGCTCTTCCAAGACCTCCCAGAGCAGGTTGTGCGTGTTGGCTCTAAAGCCTGGAGACCTCCGAAGTGATCGTCAGTTTTCGAAGTAGGAGCCATGGCGACAACAGCTCAGTATATTCCGAGGAATAACTCCTTACCGTCTAACCCGCTCATGCATCCGGATTCGGATAGGATGCACCAGGGGACGACCTACAGAGAGGTGCAGAAAATGATGCACCACGAGTACTTGCAAGGGCTTGCGGCTACCAACACGGGACACCCGATGAGCCTGACGCACCACCAGTGGCTGCCCACTTCCAACACCGACTGGTCCAGCGGCACCCACATCGGACAGCAGGAGCACAAAGCCACCGTGCAGGCGACCCGGGAGGACCTGAGCAGCGGCTTCCACCACAGATCTCACCTGGTGCACCAGCAAACGCAGAGTGGTCACCATGGTTCGTGGGCGCCTACCACGACCCACCACTTGTCCCCGCTGTCCCCCGCATCCAACGGCCACCAGTCACTGGTCTACTCCCAGCCTGGATACACAAATCTCAACGCAATGCTGAGTCCCCAGCCCGGCTCCCTGCACCATGGCATGCGGGACCCGCTCCACGACGATTCGGGCAGCCACGACAACCAGATGGAGTCGCCCCAGCAGGCGTTCAGTCACCACCAGGACCACTCGGACGAGGACGCGCCCAGCTCCGACGACCTGGAGCAGTTCGCCAAGCAGTTCAAACAGCGGCGGATCAAACTGGGCTTTACGCAGGCGGACGTGGGCTTGGCCTTAGGCACCCTGTATGGAAACGTCTTTTCTCAAACCACAATCTGCAGGTTCGAGGCGCTGCAGCTCAGCTTCAAGAACATGTGCAAACTTAAGCCGCTCCTAAACAAGTGGCTGGAGGAGACAGACTCAAACACGGGCAGTCCCACCAATTTGGACAAGATTGCTGCGCAGGGCAGGAAACGAAAGAAGAGGACCTCCATTGAAGTGGGGGTGAAAGGGGCGCTGGAAAATCATTTCTTAAAATGCCCAAAGCCGTCTGCTCATGAAATCAGCACTTTAGCCGGCACTCTGCAGTTGGAAAAAGAGGTTGTGCGTGTTTGGTTTTGCAACAGAAGACAAAAAGAGAAAAGAATGACACCAGTGGGGGTCCCTCACCCGAATATGGAGGACGTATATTCCCAAGCAGAGACCCCTCCTCTACACCGCACACTACAGAGTCCTGTGCAGTGACTGTTTTCATGAACAATCCCAGCATTTCCGCGGGGGGATAGAAAAGGGAAAGGGACTATGGAGTTTACAGTATTTAAGTTTGGCTTTTGTTTTCCTGAGAGAAAAGAGACATGGAAAAGTTGAACAGATGAGTTTTGCCCTTAGTATTCGGAGATCGTCATGTCCAACAAATAGATGACAGGAGGGAAAATGTTAAGGAAAAAAAATCAAGAAAAACAGAAAAAAAATATTCGCTATTACTGATTCCGTGCGCATTTAAAGTGAAACAAAGATCTTTATTTACCAAAATTATATGGAGGAGACATGCATATAAAGTAAATTTGAAATCCCATGGCTGTTTCTAATGGGGGAGAAATTAAATGTGGCAACTGAGGCCATCTCCTCCTGGTGTACCATGAACTGTTTGCGCTCACCAGAATGAGGTGGTTGCCTGAAAATGATCAACACTGGAGATGAATAGCCTACACTGAATGAACATTTTGCTTTTTCAGGCTTAAACTGATTAACCAGATTTCTGAATATTAGTGTATACTTTCTTTGTTATATTAAGTGTGATGTTTTGGTTTGGAAAATACTTTAACTTCAGTGTCTCTCTTTCTGCAGATTGTCTTATGATTTCTTTCATTATTTTTCGCTATAGGTACTGTAACTCATCAGAGCAGCCTCTAATTTTTTCTTTCTTTTTTTCTGTTTACTCAGTGGGAGTTGATGGTGGAAATTATGGCACCCGAAAAAAAAAAAACACTCATAATTAAAAAAGGTCAGACACATTTCAGAAAATGTCCAATGCAACAGGACGCCTAAGTCCTGCTCTGCATGCCTTAAAAAAAGATATTTAAAGCTTTGCAGCTGACCACGTCGACATTTGCAAACAGCACCAGACGCTAAAAGGGCAATTCTAAAAAAAAAACAAACGCATTTTCTTTTAATTGGGAGGGGGTGATTGTTTTCAAATTATTGTTTTCTTTGCATGTAGCACTTATTCTTTCGTTGATATTATTATTGCAATTTTATAGTTGTTAATAAAATTGTGAGTGGAGCTAATCTCCATAGGCTTAAAAACACAATAAATCCCATGTTTACAGGTTCCTGGTTATCACCACAGAGCGCTGTCAGCTCACACTGCTTACTGCCTGTTATCCAGTTGTATTCCAAACATTTTAAGAGAGATTGGTCAAATACGAAATGAAAAGTAATAATAACTCAGGTAACTTCAGTGCCCCATGTCGGAATATCACGCCTGTACATGATTTTTTTTTTCCCCCTTTTTGTTCCTGTGTTTTAATCTGGTTACAACCACACTGTTTTTTTCTTTGTCCCATAAATCCATTGTATTATATATAAAACGCTGGATTCGGAGTAAAGAAAACAACAATTTCTTAAGGGTAAGCGTTGAAGGGACTTAACTTTAGATATATTTATTTTTTTCTGACCTGAAAGGAAATCTGAAAATCTCATGCGTTGTGTGTCATTTCTCAATGCTGGACCAGTCCAAAAGCCTACAGCAGTGCTATTCAATACAGATGAGGGAAAAGATTTTTTTTTTTTCAAGAAAAAATAATAATAATAAAAAAAGATTTTAGAGAAAAATGTTGCCAGGATTATTTCCGATATGTAAATATGTCCAATATGTAAACTTGTATTTGTTCTGAGATATTGTTTTGTTTTTGTTTCTTTCCGGGCAGTTTTGTACACTTACTAATTCCAAGAAGATATTTTAATATGATTTCATTTATGAATCTGACCATTTATATATATATATTTATTTCTTAAACGTGTTTGGAGCTTTTTTGTTTAGCTCTGTTAATGGTTATGTTGCAGTGGATTTCAGTATGTTTTTCTTTTTGTTTACTACATTGGTTGTATGTTGATTGCTAAATGTAGACTGCAAAGTCACATTTATATTTATGTTATAGTAATATTTTATTACTTACATAAAACATATATACAAGAAATGGTCTTTTGTCTTCATTAAGATCTAAACCACTCGTCCTTTGTTGCTGTCTATTGTAGCATCACCAGGCAAACAAGATAAACATGATCATAAAGTTTAATGCTGTTCAGTGTGCTGAGCATCGGGAAGTGGTCAGCACACCATGTGTTCAGTTTAAATAGCAGTGATTCGTTATGTAACAGGGGGTCGTTTAAATCAGAAGCTGTGTACATGTGCTGTTAAAGGGAATAGACAACAGTATTTTACCTCAGGCATTCCCTGCTAAGTTCACACAGTCTCTGACGTTGTTCACATCTTTGTGTAATAATCGCAGTATTAAATTGTGCAATATTAATACGGCATTATTGTCTTTTCATTGAGTGGTGGTTACTTTTATTATCATCATTATTATCATCAGTATTATTAGTCTTATCCAGGTGACTTATTTATTCAGAGTATAGCCTAAAAAGGCCTTCTTCAGTCATACTGAAATTTGAGCTGCTTTCCTTACATAAACCATAAACCATCACTTGTCATGTTTTAAGCTTTTAAAAGACGAATTGTGACGAATCTTTGATCTGAGACAGAAGTGCCTTCAGGCAAAAATCTGCCTCTTTTCCAGAGATGGAGAGAGAAAGAGGGGGGGAAAAGACATATAGGATAAACGAAAACGGCAGGCCCTAAAGTTTAATAGGAGTGAAGACAGGCTCAGATTTAAAAGGCAACAATTTTTCATTTTATTTAGCACCTAAATAAATATTTAATTGATCTAAATCATATATTATTATAATCTTGAAGTTAGGCCCTTATGTCATCCGTGTAATCACGGGCCACAGCGGCAGTGCGCATTGTTTCTATATTCATACACATGTAGATCTGGATACAATTGAGCTCCATGGAGCGATTCACTGCAGGCGCTGATCATTTTTAAATCCCTCCAACACATTCTTCTTTATTGTGTTTGTATTTCAGCGTGAAAAGTTAAAAATGAAAAAAAAAAAAAGGTGCAGGCCTACAGAAGCATTACATTTCCACGTTAACGAAGCTTACCAATTTTTAAGTCTTGTGTTGCTGAAGATGCGTAAACTTGTCCAGATTTTTGGACATTATTTTAATCATCAGAGGGAAGTTATTTAAGATAGTTGTGCGCATTTGTGTTTTATTAGGTTACTTTCTCACTTTATTAAACATGAATACGCAATCTAAAGTTTGAAGCAGCGTTCAGTCTCCAAAGAAAACTCAGCTCAGATTTTGGACACAGACATTTACCCGCCTGTCATTGATTTTTATTCCATTTAAACATCTCTGACAAATATCCACGAATATTTTCAAACTTCATTTTGCGTAATGCGATTCTTTTTTGTGTGTGTGTGTGCGCCGTTTTGTACAGCTGATGCGCTGGAAAAAAAACTGTAAGTAAAACAATATAAGCCTAACTAGAAGACACAACATAAGCCTGCCGAAATCGGCCCTTTGTGCTGCTGTGGTGCAAGTGGGGGAAAAAAGTGTCTTTGCACTGGCTGCGGTGGTCAAACTGTGGGAGAAGAGGCCAACACCAAGGAGCAAACCAATTGCCAGAGAACAGCGGGTCACAGGCACCCCCTGCTGTCAAAACAGGAGTACTGCAACACCAAAGTATCTCAAAGTTTAATAGAAAGGAATAATAATAACAAAAAACAATATAATATTATAAATAATGTAATCATCATTAGGCCTAGGCATGTGTAAACACACAGAACTCAAAAGTAGCTCCACTTGCGTAACTACTTTATTTGGCAGCTGTACTGAAGTTTATAACAGAGATTACATTTTGTTTTCCCCTTTATCAAATATAAAGTTAATACATACATTTAATTTGGACTGAGGTGTATGACATTGTTGGAGGTAACCTGTTGTTTATGTGAAGTTTTTTAGGGACACAAGCAGGTTTGCCCCTGTCCAATTTTAGTCAGGGATCAACCATCAAACCTCTCACAGTATCAGGACAGCCACAGACCATCAGGAGGACAAGCCACAGAGGGTTTGTAAGTGACCACTAGAAATGGGTTGAAACGCAGTGCAAAGCACAGAGGACTACAGCGACAGAAGGAGTCCACAGTCCACCAGACAAGAGAGACTGTGGTGACTGCTACCAACTGTTATTTTTTGATGATATGCAATTTTTATTCTGTACCGTATGGAGGGACACAACCTCCATTATGCCAATAAATCAATAATACATGAGCAGAACTCATCACAAAACAGCAAAACCCAGCTATTTGACCTACGAATCACCACAGTTCACTCTGTCCTCATATCCTCCTCTTCCCCCTCTCAGCAGTCTGCTCTCCTACACTGAGTGGGCCCTCGGCAGCATTTGCAGAGGAGCACCAGCCTCAGCAGTGCCCGGGCGCTCGTGAACACTGATGCCTCCCTTCATCAGGGAAGTATCGTCACACACAGGAGATGTGGATTAGTGATGATTAGCAGGGATTATGGCTGGTTAATGGTGGGAAAATACATTAGGAACCATCGGCTCTGAGAGGGGGAGGGGATTTCACTCACGCTAGCGGATTTGCATTGATCCACAGCAAATGAATGAGGATTAGCAGCATCAAGCTATCTGCCAACAGATAAATAACATTAAGCATATTATACGCCAACGCCTGTTATTAATGACATTACAAACACCACTACAATGCTGGCAATTATGGAAATAACGGGAGCGGCTGAATAATTTACTTGGTTTGGATTCTTGGGATTGCAGATCATCTTCATGTACAGAGATGTGAGGTGATGCTCGAGAGCCAAGCTGGTAGGGAGAGAAGTATTTTGGGTACCACTTTCTAATGAGGCATGCTTTAAGGGGTTTATACTGTATATCGTTAACGGCTTTATTAAGGTTTTGTTTTATACATTACTAATAAGCCATTTTTAAGAACAAGTTTTGGGTGGTAAGGCTGTGAAATACTTTGGTTGGTGTGTATTCTTCTCCACCTGCCAATTGATATTAGATCTGTTGCACTGTGGAGAAAAAAGCTGAAGTGCACCAGGACCAAAAGTCACCCAATAACATCTCCAGATATATTAGATTATCATAGTGAAACCCAGAAAGTGTGCAGCTTTCATAACCTTCATAACCTGTAACCTGTTCTTTTTAATTGCTTGATCTGTAAGATATTAATAAATGTTTTGTTCCTCATCAAGTGCCGATTAGCCCGAGATGGCAAGCTCACCTTAAAAAAATATGACACATCATTTACACTGTTAATAAATCATAGCAGGCATCAATCATAGCTAAATGCAGTTTCTCCGTTGCATTCTTTTCATTTTATGGAAGGTAATGTCGAGGTTCTATTGGATCAATACAGAGATATGATTGACATGGATAAGATTGCATAGAGACAGTAATTACAATAAACATCACTGCAGAGCCACATATTGCTCTATAGGTAGAGTGTGGAGGAGGAAAAAAGTGCTCTTTCCTCCATCTAACCCACATTTTTAACCTGACAGGTGAAAGAGCCTGTAGCTTTCTTACTCTCTATTACTACCTCTTCCTCTAGCCGAGTTCTCCTCTCCTCTTTTTACCGTTTATGTAATAAATACTCCCCTCCCACAGTGAGTGGCAGAGAAAGGGGGGATGGAGACTGGAAAGAGAACAGAATAATGCATTTTTTCATCAAAAATTCCTTCTCTTCCTCTACCTCAAGGTTTCCTCCTCTGAGCCACTTGAAAGATGGGCAACAATGTGGCCACACAGTGAACACCTAGTTACCATATGAAACACTCCAGCAGTGAACTGGAGGAGACGGAGACGGGAGAGGAGAAGTCTTGTGTTATTTATGATACTGGGCCTTGTAGCTATATGGGTTCCCTCTTCATGTCTACTCCAAGGTATGGCCCCCATATGCGAAGGGGTTTAAGTGCAGCTTTAGAAAGTTACTCTTCCCTCCCCTCTGCATCCCTTTGCTCCTCGCTCACAGGTTTTGAAGAAGAGAAGTAGCCCGTCTTCCTCTTTCATGGCTTTGAGGGACATTTTATATCGCCTCAGGTGTCTGTCAGTGTGACTAACAGTTCTGAGAGTGGAGAACTAATATCTCAGGAACTTGCCTCCAGGCGGCAGCGCATAGATGTTACCGTTGGTGGCATACAATGAGAAGAAAGTCATACTTTTATTCTTAAGAGGCATTCGGCAGCAGCAATTACTACTGATTCAGTGAGCTGGTTGGTATTAAACAATGGCTGTGGCAGGTGATAGGAACACAGTGCGAAAGGCAAGATAAATGCAATCATCTGTACTGCACAAGCTGACTTCAGTTTGTAGGATGTCTGACAAAAGGTTGCAAATAGCCCAAGGAAACATATTAGGGCAGTACACTAACCAAACAAAGCAGTAATAACAATAATTCTTCTTTCCTTTTCTTTTCTTTTCAAGACGACACATCTGAAATCACACAGCACAGCTGCCGAGGAGGCCTTTTAAACTACCGCACAAGGTTGCAAAGTTAATTGTCACACCTAAAAGGACATGGCATTCCCATGTTAAAGGTAGTCCCCTCTCTTCACCTTCAAACCTGGCTTTTGTCAACCGTATGGCTTTGCGATGTCTCCTGGCTTCAATAACAAGGTTCACTGCAGTGAAGAGGAGAAGAAAAGAAAAGACAAGGCCTTGCAGTAGAGAGACAGACACTGATAAACAATAGGAAGGCCATCTAACCCTAGAGCACACTCGGATGTTCATGGCCTTTCTTCATCAAGGATATTCAACAAGAAAAAAAATGGCTATACAGAGTTCACAAGTGTATAGGCAGAGCAGCTGAAAGATCATCTTTCTGCATACACTGAGCATCTCAGGTGTTTCTTTAAGAAGATTTATGGACAAATACAGGAAAGGATAGCAAGGATTCTCACAGAGATATTGGTAGTACTAGTAAAAAGTAACTGAGGAATTTCCAGCTCTGCTCTACACTGTTTGTGTGTCAGTCCTACAAACGAAACCCAAACAATATTCTTTGCTGTTGTCCTTTACCCATGACTGATCCTTCGTTTTATGCATGCTGGAATGGATATTATATTGTGCACCCCTGCAAATTGGTGCAGGACAATAAACATATCATCAAAGATGATCCCGCTGCCCATGACAGTCGACTTTGCCCTGCAATGCTGAGTTCAAAGAATGAAGATCGGTGGGCAAATGAGTGCTGTTGCTCAGCACACAGTCAACTGAAACAACAACAAAGATAAGGCTGATGGAAATAAATAAATAAATAAGGACAGAAGAGAGAGGAGATGGAGAAAAAAAAATAAGGCAAGCGGGAGGGGTAGACACAGAAAAGAGATGAAATGGAGACCTGCCACTGTGCTCAAGGACACCGCGTGCCACGATGTAATTAGAAATGTACACAGATGATTTGGATGCAGCGATATGATTAGGCAAAGCAGTCCCCAGTCTTAGGCCTAATCAGCTCACTTCTGAGAGCTCCAAGACTGCTGGTGTGTGTGTGTGTGTGTGTGTGTGTGTGTGTGTGTGTGTGTGTGTCTAGTAGAAGTAGAAGGGGTGTAACACACTACTAGGCATCTCTCCCCTCTCTAGAAGCTCTGGGAGGGTACAGGAGAAAAATTGCCATACAGACAGCAATGCACATAAAGTTAGACAGAACACATAGGAATGGATATGAGCACACATTTAATTTAAACATGCAAACACATATGCAAGATCTGTTCATGATGAGAATTAAGGCCACCATTGAGGGAAGATGAAGCTAACACTGCATGTACTGCATGTATTATGAACCCTTGCTACTGAGCCAGTGTCAAAGACTTCCAGTAATGAAAACACATGGCGAATGTGAGGAACAGAGGGTATAGTATAGAAAGTATTGGACTGACAGACTGCCATGATGAAGGATAAGATAAAGGGGGAGAATGAAAAGAGAAATAGAGCAGGAGAAGTTGGCAGGAGCCCTCATCATACAGTTGGAGGGTAATAATATAGGCTACTTGACTGGAAGCAGGATTCGAGAAAATTTTTCACTGTTTTCTCCCTCAGTCGCTTTCAGGTCAAACTTCAAACCAGTGTTTTGAGAGTGCCGCATTTGATGTCAGCTCAAGAAGAATTGAACAAAAACACCTAAAACCCCAACACATATGTGCCCTGGAGCTAGAGGCCGGGACATGCACAAAAGAGGCGATGGTCTACAAAGACCCAAGTAATGAGCAGAGGCCAATTAAAAACAGAGCTGCTCCCTCCTCCTTCTCATCAACCGCCTCCCCTTCTCCTTCTCGCTCTATCTGTCCTTCTGTCTCTCCTCCTCCAGTGGCTTGTTATTGATCACCTTTAACCCCGTCTCTCAGTGGTGTCAAAACTACCATTTAGGATCATCCCTTGGGCTGAGCGTGTGTCGATCGCACCCTGCCCCATAAATCATTACTTGGAGGATCTGGCTTGCCTGAAGCGCAGAGGGGAAGGCCTGAGTTTCACAGATGCATTTTGGCAGACCCCAATCCCATGCCTCCAGGGGTCAAGGGTCATTGATGGTCCCATGGATTAACACCCAGACACCCCCGCTAACCCTGGTTTTCTCCAGTCAACCCACCTCTATTTCCCTATGGGCCGGTAGTGGCACCCCTTTGATTTTTAAATAAGAGAAAAGGTCAGTCTGTGTCTTGACCCTTCTTCGTAGTGATCTCCCTCCATGTGCGTGATGGTTCTTCTTTATTCATGATGGATCCTAATTTCTGCCTTGTTGCCGCAAACTGAATGAAGGATGAGCAAAGTTTTAGATAAGATGTAAAGGGAAGTTCACAGAATGATATGGTCGAGAGGGTTTGTCAGTGGCGCAAATGACTGGTGCTGTGGGCTACAGGAGGCTATTGTTGTCACTGTCTATCTATTCGGCTATCTGTGTTGGCTTCATACAAACTCCCCTACCTCCTCCTGCGCTGGAGGCGCCTCATCGCCTCAGTACACGGCTGCATATCAGCCAGATGCTGCATCCACCCATTGCCCCCCTCCTCTTCTCTTCAGCCCTTTCTTCCCCTCTCCATCCCCCCTATGCTGCTTCCCTATGCTTTCCCCTCTATGTAGAGAGGCAAACACACAATTGTCTCTCTCCCTCAAATCTGCCTCTTACTGTCTGCCTGTCCACCTGCTGCTCTCCCCGCAGTGGTGAGACTAGGTTAGGTTATCCTCCTCAGTCACAGTCAAGGGGCCTGGGAATGAGGATGATGGGCAGAGGTGACAGGTCCTTTGTCGGGGTAAAGACTCATGACCCATGGGTACGTAGGTAAAGGAAGGGGTAGGGGAAATCCAGTCCCTTCACATTGCACACATGATGTATTATTGGAGGTAATTTTGTCACTTGTCACTTTAGTTAACCAGTGATGGATCACAACCATGAATAGTTACTTGTACACCTATGAGCCCATAAAGTACGAAGCTGTGTTAAAGACTGCTGGTTGTAAGTTAAACAATGACAGGTCCCATTCTGCATAATGAATCATTTTACTTACTAATATTATAAATTGGAAAATTGTGAATGCTGTACTGAAGTATTTTTATCTGGTGGCATTGCTCCTTTAACTTAAGAAGTAACGAATTGTTAGCATTAAATACAAATAGTCAAATCTTTGTTCTAAAGCTTCCGCCTTCGCCTCAATTCAAATATGATTGATGCAGTGGCGTAATGTGTGAACTGGTGGTGCAATGAGCTTGCGTTACTTGCATATATAGATGAAAGGTGATCCATTGATGTTGAGCGGGGGTGGTGGTGAAGTGGAGCAGAGGGTATGGATTTGGTACCCATTGTTGGTAGGGGGTTCCCATGTGCCTCTCCAGCCACTCCACCCCACCCACCTCTCCCCTGCGGGACAACTCTACCAGGGGGTGCAGGCATGGGACAGGACACTGCGCCATCAAGGGGATTAATTGGTGTGGCACCTCTTTGGTGCACATGGCCAAAGCAATTAAATAGTGGCCCTAGGCCTTCAGTTTGCTATTACTAAACCAGTGACAAAGCAGCAAATTGGGCCTTTCTCTCCATACTTGTGCCCACATATGAGTGCATATGCCAGAGAGATGAAACAAATTTTGCACGTGTCTGCAGAGGTTGTTTTATGAGGTGTGAATACTGGGAGGAAGGACTACATGCATGGCAGCATCAAAGACTTAAGGAAAGTGAACGATGAGACTGAAGATTTTAAAACATACCTTTAAAACATACCTAAAATTTGTGCTGTGTGCATGTGTTTCTGTATATGTGTCCATGCTTTTCAGTATGGACATTTGAATGCATTATGTGCAGAGTGTAAGCAGGGTCTGGTGGCTTTCTTATCTCTCCCACTGTCTCTCCCACTCCCTGCAGCCGTCAATTAGTGAGCCTGGATGTGCGAAGGCCTTGTGCTCTTTCACATGAGCCTTTGTTGCTTCTCTTTCACTTTCTCTCTCTCTCCCTCCCTCCCTCTCTTTCTCCCCCGTGTTTGAATATTGAGAAAAAGACACAAGGCAGGTTACTGTAGTGCCTCTCTGGGGTGTTGGTTGCTGTCTGCCCTTCTGTAAGCCTGCCTGGGCCTGAAGCAGCAGACCACAGTGTCCACAGAGCCTTCAAACACAAGCTTGGCCATGGAAAGCCAACCTTCGTCAGTAAAAAGGATGGCTGTGTCAGATACACCGTCACCTCTACCAGCGCAGAAAGACAGATGACCCCTGAGATGTGTACATACAGTCTATGTATATTGTGTGGTGTTTGTAGAGTATGTCAGTGAAGGAGGGAGACGAAGGGGAGAAATCCTAAGACTGTAGTACAAGAAAGGCAGGGAGGTAGATGAGGATGAGGATGGAGACAAGGAGGTGGAAGAAAAAAGGAGGGAAAAGGAAATGAAGGCACAGAAAAAGTAAACGTGGAGAACAAAGAAAACAAAAGCGTCATTATTTTTCTACTTTTATTTTGAACTTTACCTCATGTGGATCAGGCTAAACAGCTGTCTTCCCAACACTATGCTTATATCAGACAGTTCTTATAAACAACAGGGGACATTTTTTGTCCTGCAATTGTTCCTAAAGCACATTCTGCAAATGTATCTCTGGAAAAATATTTTTAAAAAACCTTTGAAAGTATATGAAATATTCTATATCAGCTGTGACAAATTCACTACCTTTACTCTCATTACCAGTTTTTGATTTTCATATATTGACATGTTTAAGATATAGCAATTCACAGGTTATAAGCAGGGGTAAAACCAAAAGGAGTAGGAAAAGAACAACGTTATTGTCTGCTAGCTGTCAACGTCAAAGCTGAGAGCAATTCCAGGTGCTATACTGAATAACTGACAGCTGAAATTCAAGTGGTTTAGCTGAGAGCAGTTGTTCTATTAAATACAATTTAGCATAGCCTCTTTTTTTTTTTTTTTTTGAGTGCAGGCAACCTTTGTCTAACAAGGACCAGACGTGTTCACCCCCAACTACCCAGCAGCCCAGCCCATACAGCCCTCCACCCAAGCCCAGACACTGGGCTGGAGAGAGGCGTGAAGAAGGGGGCCAGACTGCTAACCATCCATCACATCCGTCTGACCCGCCCTGCAGTGCTGAAAAGACCACGGTTATCACTCACCCCTGACACAGTCATCGACGTTGTTTGCCCTTAGACGCGCACACACACACACACACACACAAACTCACATATACAAAGACACATATAGACAATCCACATCCTTGCAGTCACTCCAAAATGTCCCGTCACCTCTTGTCCTTCCCTCCATTGAACTCTCATCACCATCCATCAAACCTCATCATTCACAAAAATGCCAACACGCTCAACAGATGGCTCCAAACCAATATAACGACAAATGCCAGGTAACTCCCAACAGAGACCAATCACGTTAGTCTGCGTTCCCAACGAGAAAACTGTTATTTCCAGTCCTGGAAAACAGTTATGCAAAGCTAGTGTCAGCTTTCGACCTAGACTGGTGGGGGCCTTTGTGCTGATCTGAGTTTGGTGTTACAATAGCTTGTATTGTCCCACTGCCTCTCAGCTTTATTACATATGTATGTGTTGATTGCTGCAAAACAACAATGCTGGTGCATGGCATTAAGCAGTAACAATAACAGTGATGCTTGGCGCTCCTACTCAGCGTTGGATGTTTATCCAACAAACCCCTGTGTTGACGCCCAGTACCCAATGGTGTGAAATACCAGCAGAAGAGCCAGCTTGGGAATATCATGAATGGGGACTTTATAGAATGCTTTCCTGTATTGAGGCATATTTCAGTGATTTTAACTCTACACACTAAAAACAATTACTGAACAGGGATGACTGGCTGTATTTATTGTTGAACACATCGTGAAATGACAGAGAACTCACGAGACATCTGAACAACTTTTAGTTTTGGCTGTATCCAGAGTGCTTAGTATTGAGTCTGAACTCTAAGTTTTGAATAGGAACCCACTGTGATCCATATTGTGTAGATGTGTGAAATTGATACAGAATCCCTGGCACAATGGACACATATGAGAGAGCTCCATAGGCTCAAAGGTCACCTGGCCCACCCACGTCACTGTGGTGTAACAAGCCAGTGTGGAATGCCAGGGGGTCGTTCTGGTTGAAAACCTTGGGTTTGTCACCCGCTCAACCCTCCAACCATCGTGACACACCCGAGCGGGCCAAGCAATGTGCACCCTGTGGTATCAGAGACCTCCCCACCCTTGGGTCCCATTCACACAAACCCACACATGGGCGTACGCAGACAACAGCCATCTCTGATGCCCTTCTGATTCTCTCCGTTGGCATTTAGCTGAAGAAGTTTAGTGTGTGTGCGTATATACGTGTGTCAGTGTGTGCGTGTGCCCGTGTATGTGTGTGAGTGTTTGTTTCAGTGGGGCTGTGTGCAGAAGGGAAAGACGGACGGGGGGGGGGGGGGGCTGAGGTGACAAGAGTTGTGGTGCAGATGTCCCCGCAGCCAGTGGAGCCTCATGAATGGCAACTGTTGTGATGGTGACGGGGAAACGCGTTGGAGGCCTGGCCTACGCACTCCAGTCATCTGAATGGCTGGAATTCAACATGGTCGAAAAGACAAGCTCATGCGTGCAGACTGGAAACAATGTGCCCTCTTTATTACTTTTTCTCTATCTCCCTCTATCACTCTCACTCTTTCTTCTTTGGCTTTGAATCATAACCCCTCTGTAAATGTAGCTGTAATTTTCATTGTGTTGACAGTTTCATTGTGACGCAAACATTTTATAGCACCTTTAAAATGGTTGTTGAGCATCAAAACTTACTGTATAGATAGACATAAAAACAAAATCATTTTTAATCATAAATCACATAATTCTTAAAAGGACAAACCACAATCTATTGAAACAAAGAACAAAGATGGATAGGAAGTCATGGGATAATTGATTAGAAGTGGAAATGTTATGATTGATCTATTGATTTTCTGTCTGGTGCTCCTGCCCTTTTTAACAGCAGACATACAGCCTCACTCAGGGGACTGTGAAGCTCGGGCCTCGGAGGGACTCACAGGTCCATCTATTTGCCATGCGGCGATCAGGACTATGAGACAAAGAAGAGACAAGATGAGGCTGCCTTTTCAAGTTCTGTCCTATTAAACATCTGTTCGATCAATCTAAGACGTCGATGCTTGGCCAAGCGCATTTTGTGACTCAGAGGATTCAGAAATCATCGTCACAAATCAGCATTTTTCAGATCAACTGATGTGACTTGAGTGAATCAGTATGCCCTAGATTTACTTTACAGTACTGTCAACATTAGACGTAAATGAGAGCACACATACAAATAAAGATATAGCACCAGTATACAGTATCAGTCCACGGGTGTGCGGATGTCCTCACATACTGTCAATACCAATAAGAAAACAACAAACATGAATCAATCAACTGCTATACCATGTGAGATGACACCGACCCACAGGGCACTCACAACACTTGAGAGAAAGAACACTCCTTTGTTAGTAGTTACATGAGAGCCGATCTTTTAAAAGTTCTGTATCTAAACCTGAGTTTCAATCGAGGTTCACACAGCTCCCATCTGCTTCTTTTTTTAGTGACAGTGAAGTGGACAGCCAGACTACAGTGAAGTCCTTTATCCTGAGTAACAAACAGATAAATCACTCAGCTCTTACCCACACACTCACACACACACTCATACACAGGGGAGCGACAGACAGTAAAAGTCCAACATGTCCCAAGAGAGACTAAGAAAAGGATTCTTGTTTGAAGCAGGAAGGGGTTATTGTTCACTAGATGCCAGGGCGTGGGCATCCAGGCACAGATTAGCTACAGGGAAACATTATCTCTCTGGGCCAGTTTACAAGACCCAGTCTGGCCTGGCCAGGCACAGTTTGGTCATCTAGGTACTTTATGTTCTGAGTGGCTCTTGTCTCCCATTAGAACAAAGTGCGGGCTTGTTGAAGGGGTGAGTCCCTGCTCTCCTCCCTGCTCTCCTCCCACCTCTTCTCCTCCCCTCTGGCCCCCGGACCAACTGCGAGACTGCTGGAGTTCAAGCCTGGCCACGTGTTGGCCATTACACTCCCACAATGACCTTGTTGAGCTCAACATTTAGAGTCCCATAAAAACATTATTGTCCGACTCCTGGGATCATTTGTCCACTACCACAAAGGCTCAGAGAAAATCAAAATGTTAACCCCCCGGGGTTTTGCGGAGGCACATATTTCAGATTCTGCCCCTTCTCCTCCTCTCTACCCATCCGCCCTCCTGGTACCACATCGCACCCACACTGACGCACTTCCCAGCGGTGCCCACGGGGCACTTCTACACCAGCGCATTCAGAGATGAGAAAGGCTGCTTGGTCAAAATGCTGCCCCATAAAATAGTCATTTTGTGTTTTGTACTCCCAAAGAGCAAAACCAACAATAATATCCATTCTCTTCTGCATACATCACCACTTTAGCTTTTTTTCCTCTCATTTTATTATCTTTTGCCTACAAATGTTCCTGTTTGTCATCTATCCATCTTTCCCTTTTCAGATGCAGCTATGCACCCATAACAGGTAAAAGTCCCTAATGGTCATTTAGTCTGTAAATATGTCCATTTCACATCGGCTGGGTGCGTGTACCTGCTGAGTGAATGGGCAAGGTCGTGCCAGCCTATTAGCCATATTAAAAACCAACCCATTATGGTAATTGGGGAGGTCTAATGCATGTACAGGTTGCTTAGCGCCCATGTATTAGCTCTGATAGATGACTCAGTGATTAGCATTGAAAGGTACATTGTAGTACAGCACTGCCGCTTGCCCCGTGCTTGCCGTCCTCTGATCCCGTCTCTCAATGTGGTGACCTCTACTTTGGACACTTTGGTCAGTTATGCATGTCCCTGACCAAATGTTTGCTGCTGGGAATCAGAGTGACCGCTAAGGACAAGGACATTCGTTATTTACTGTGACAATGACAAAGAAATTTGACTTTTTTTTCTCGGAAGGCTTAAAAATATACTTAATTTCCATTTGGCCGGAAGGACATGATTGTGGTTAGAAACGGGGGGAAGGCATGTTTTATCCCACCTATGCTACGTAAATGGACGTAGGACGTGCATGTAAATGTAGAAATTGTACATCCTGGACTCTGATCCTCTGATCAGAACACACTTAAAGTAGACAGACATGCCAAAAATATTTTAAAAGGCCAAACATCTTAGATATGTAATTATTAGGCCATTAGAGCTGATCAACACTGTCAAATTTCTCGTATTGTATTGACAGTTGCATTTCATCAATAAGAATGCAAATATCTCAGAATTCAAAAAGCTGGGAAAATCTTAAATGTATGACATGAGAAGATGGTAGCAAGAACTCATGCTGATGAGAGTGTAAATACTTCACTACAAGTTTTTAATTTAGAAATCCATGAGGGAAATGCTTTGCCTTGAGTATCCAAATCACATTTCATTAAATTTTACCATCTGTCCTGAACTACCAGCACCCACCCCAAACCTCATCTTACTCCCAATCCAGAGCTCCCATCCTCTGCTCTATGAGCGGCCCTGACTGGGTCTCTCAGGGAAGGGAGCGCATTCTCCTTTCATCCCCTCTTAGAGGACAAACATCAGTCCCATCTTGCCGCCCATCCATATTCATGAGCCGCTTATAAATATCTGATAGCAGCCTCGCTACAGCTGTTTAGCTGGGAGAGCAACGTAAAGAGCCTTGCACATACACACACACACACACAAACAAACATTTTGAGTGGGTTGTGTATGCATGTGCACAGATACCGATATATATATATTTAAATATTTAAATATGTACAGTATTGTTCTCTCTTTTAAACACATACATGCACTGGTCGGAGGCCATATATCTGCTCTACATCTCCCAGTGGTTCTACCTGCCTGGCCCCCTGATAGCATCAGGCTCATTGCAGGGCTATCGCTCTCTCTCATTCTCTCGCTCTGGCTTTAATTAAAGCGTAAGTGTGACTACAAAATGAGAGAGGAATCCTTAAGTGCCGTATTTACCTTCCCTCTGACAGGGCTCATGCTTATCAGTGAGGTGAGAGTAGTGGAGCCAAGAGACAGGGACTTCTCAAAGGCCTGAGTAATAGCTCGGGTCCCTCTACCTCAACACATGTGCGCACACACACGCTTCCACAATGTGAACATCACCCATCTTGTGATGCCACTCGAACTGTTTGCATGCATATGGAATACAAATGCATAGTTCTCAATTTCAGTAATTTAAATGATCTAATGAAGCATACAGTAAGTACAAAGAGTTTAACTAAATCAACATTCGTAACACCTCATTAAGACAAAACAAAACAACATAACAGTGCATGAAAGGGGAATTTCTTATGTTCAGTCATGTGGCTGTAGAGATTCATGCTAATTACGCTTCCATTAATTCCAAACAAACAAAGTCTTTTTTTTACAGTTGCTGGAACATTTCACTTTCTGTGTGCCAGAGGACTTTTCCCTGGAAAGATGTAATTGACACGTAGGTGTTTAGAACAAGGAGTGTAAAAACTCATCAAACTGGTATCAGTTGTTCTCCTACACAGAACAGTAAAAGGAAGGACAATGCAAAAAAGATTTAATGAAAGTGTTGTGGGATTTGATATGGTAAATTTGCATGAAACTGGCAAGACTGGCTGTGATGTGTTAGATAGGTCAGAGTTGAAATAAACTGCTGGAAAAGTTGGAAAATAAACCAATCATACCTGTCACACCATAGAAATTAAACATTGTTCTGATGAAGATATTTAGCTTTCTAGCTTTTGTTTTACATCAAACCTGGAATGTTGGAAATGGCTGACGAAGTCCTACATTCATGCTTCTTTCGCTTCATCAACTGAGAGAAACATCTGGCTCTTTAGCTGCTAAATATTCCACCATGATCACCAGGTAGTGGCAAAGTTGAGTTTTTCCTTGAAAACAGTTAGAAATGGCTGGAATCAGTTCTCTGGAGAGCGTGGGAGTGAATAAAAAATGTACTCCTTTGCAGCAGTACCGAAACAATGAGCTGAAAGACGCTAAAACTGCAGGCTAGGGTGAATTCACTGTGGGTTCATTACTGTGAGCTTCCCCTTTCATATTAATGTTATCCTATTCCAATATAAATATTTTGATTACGACAGCTTTAAATCTTCCATGTTCTATTTTAGCTTTTATTTTTAACCTTTATGCTTGATAAAAATCTGCCTTGCATTTTTCCATATATGAAGAGGAGCCTTGGAGCCATTTACAATGCAGAATCCTTGGGAGAGGAAAACAGAAGGGGCCTTTTATTCCTGGGGCTCCAGATTAGAACGGTGATATGAACACCTCCCTATCACTGTCTCGTAGTGGCTTCCTAATCACATCCCTGCAACTGATACTGAGGCAGAAACAGAACGTGAGAAGGAGGGTGAGCAAGAAGAAGAGAAAGGAGAGATAGCGAGAGAGAGAGAGTGAGGCAGCTAAAGGCACAATCTTGGAAATCAAATACCACAATCCACTGCGTGCTTAGTATGGCACCGATGCAGCGACAATATTCAAAGGTGACATCAGTGGACAATACTGGCACGGGTTCCTCTACTTTCAGGAAGGTAGAAGCCCCAAAACTGCACTCCAGAGGAACTTTTGCTGGTCTTTCTTTTCTTTTCTTTTGATTTTCTTTTTTTATTTACTGATACCTAACCGCTTCCAGCCGCTCGTCTTCTTCTCCTCCAACTCATTAGAAACATTAGAATTGCTGATGCCGGCAAGAAAACACATTTTGCTTCGGTCTGAAGAATATCTTTGTTCTGTTTCCAATACAAATAGAAGGAGATTTAAATATTGCTCCTCTGGAGTGTGCCTGTGTGGCTGTGTAAGAGAGGGAGGCAGTAAGAGAGAGTGTACCGTGTGCATCTGTGTGTTGAGTCGCGATTGGTTGTGCATACGAAAGGATGAGAAATTGTGTGAGCTTGTATTTGTGTGTGCGTGACACTATGTGTGTTCCCAGAGGGTATTTCTGTTCCTTGTGTGGAGTACAGTTAAAGTGAACAATAGGCAGTGCTGCACTGCACCCTATGTAGTGTGATACTACAGAACATCAACAAAAGGCAGACTACAGCTTTGTAGAGGAATCTGGAATCCTTCTTTACTTTTGGAAATGGTCCAAAATGTTTAATGTTAAACCTAAAAAGAAGGCCCTGTAGTTGGATGAGGTTGGGCAATGGTTTTGACCCTCTACTTGGAAAAGACAACTGTGCTCTGCAACAGGTGCATGAGATAGTTTCTATAGCCTAAGTCAGTCATCAAAAAGGGAAAAAATATTTTTTTAAAAAATGATAAAAACATACATAATTCAGATGGAATATAATCAGAAGATGAGAAAATGTAAAGATTACAGTAAATGAAAATTACAATTAAGCAAAGGAGGAGGAAATTACATAACAGAAGTAAAATATATTTGAAAAAAAGGACAAAACGGAAGTCAAAAGAAGTTGGAGAACTGAAAGGAGAAAGGGGAGAGAAGGCTGAAGCAAGCTAGCTTTCCTCATTAGCCATGCAGAGCATCTTGGCTCCTCTCCCACACCTCCCGGCTCATCATCGCCTGGGCCCTGACTGCCAGCACACCCCCACCTCCATGAACCATCCCTCTCTGCCTCATCCCTCCATCCCTCCCCTTCCAGCCCCTATAATCACACCCGCAATCGCAGCCCCTAATTAGGTTAATTAATTTGTATCAGCCCTTGTAGGGACTTGGCTGATGAGGCAGCCATAATAGCATCAGCGATTGCACCCCATCCCACCCCCACCTTGCAAAAAAAAAAAAAAAAAAAAAGAAAGAAAAAGAAAAGAAAAGGGAAAAAAGATCTGATGCAAGCCTCTCTGTGACAAGACAGGACTATAAACCACGGGGTCACATTTACCTCCCCCACCCCCAGCCTTTCTCTCAACTATGTCTTTTCTCCCCTCTAACCCCAACACATCCCTTCCCCCTGCTCTTGTTATTCAATAGGGGTGACACTGACACCTAAATAGTGATATATAACCTCTCATGTCACAGTGCTTCACTGTGTCCATTGGAATGAAAACATCCTGTATAATAATAATTCAGTCGCATCTTCCCAGTGACATACTTCCATGCATGTAGAAGTGTGGTGTTTTGCTTGTTTGTTTACACTGTCGTGTTCCAAAAGTGGGGGGGAAAAAGTGCACGGTATGATAATGATTCTCTTTGGTGGTTTGTCTCTGTAGTCGTCAGAGAGACCGATTGAAGCATCGCATTACAATCAGCGGCCCTCATCGCCCCTCATCAGGCCACTGACGAACAAACTCTGATTAACACCCCCATCTGATTACTGCAATCACCCAGGCTAACCACGCACAAGCACTGTCCCCGACCAGCACACACACTCATACACGTGCACACTCAACACTGCTGAATAGATATGAGGCACACTAGTACACAAAAAGTGCCTCTCATCACACATCATCACACAGTTGCTATTAGAGAGGTAACCATTAGAGAAGCAACACACCAACACATTTGGGAGACAAAAACGTGCATGTCAGGAGCAAAGTGTGTTCGTGTGACAGACAGAAGTAGAAATTAAGATACTGAGGATATTATAATGAAGAGAAAAGAGGCTGACAGAAGAGGAAACTAATACAATTAGTCATTTTCAAAAACTTACACACCTACAGTGCCAAATCAAGTACAGTGTCCAGTGTGTGCATTGCCAAAATATTGCTCACTTTCAAAACACACAAACAACCCCCCACCCACCATACACAAGAAGTGGGTGCGTTCAATTGTGATGCAAGCAGACACATGCATAAATATACACACACACGCAATCTCAGGCAGACAATGACACGGGGAGGCTGCGAGACAAGGACAGATCCGGTAGTTAAAGCGTAATGAACACGTCCCCGAGGCGCGCGCCTGGCATTCCCCTGAATGATGGACTGACAGTAATACCGGGGCAGATGGGTGCCCTCCACGCCCCGTTCAACACCACACACACATGTACACACCCTCCCCCTGTTCTATCCTGTCCCTCTCTCCTGCAGAGAGATACCCCCTGTAGGTCTGATGTGGAGGTGGGGGTGCGGGGGTGCGGGAGGGGGCCAGAGGTGCTGTGTATGTGTGTGTGTGTGTGCACCTAGAGGTGGGGGGCACAAGTATGAGGCCCCCGTCATGATTTAGGCTCCCATGCAAATTTAATCAATTCGAGTACCTCTCGCCAGCCAGGGCTCATTAGCGGCAATTTAAAAAGGGGGCTCTGTGATCCCCACCTCATTGCATGAGCCAGACATTCAGCTCAGGCACACATGCACACACACAAACATGCTAAGATACACACATGTATCCAAATACTCACACACAAATACACAAAAATGCACACACGTCAGGGGCACTGTCAAGGCTGTAAAGATTTTCCTTCAGACGTCTTCCCCCTGGCATAGAGAGAGACCCTGCCTGCACGCCAACTGAACCCCCCTCTTCCTCCCCTCGTCCTCCCCCCTTTCTGTCCCTCCTCTCTATCCACTACTTCAAAAGCCCCATGACACCCAGCTTCAAGTTAAAGGAGAGAGGGATCCGAAGATAAAGACTACCTCTCATCCCCCACCCCTCACATTCTAGAGACACCCTCCCAACACTCAATCCCCAGGCCACCTCTCTCTTCTCCCCACCTCTCGCTCTCCAGCTCTCCGTAATTGGGGGATCGATTAGTATTGTCCTTAACCATCCTTAACCTCGGCTCTGTACGCCGGCTTTGGAGCATGGCGGCGCCATGTTGGTGAACAAGGTGGGTGGAGGTGCCGCATTTGTGGTTAGCAAAGATCAAGTGCCAGGTTAAAAACCATGCAGGGAAGGGGGGCGATAGTTAATTTGTATTCTGTATCATCTTGAAAATGATGACTAAGAGATCACCTGCTATTGCTTAAAAAAATAAGGTCACCAAAATTACAATAAAACACACTGTGTTTATCTGTCTCTGAGATTTTTACCACCCTAATCCAAAAGAGTAAGCACTGAAATATTACATTTAAAAGACAACCAACAGCTATATAACTTTCCAGAAACAGTGTCCCTGTCACTCTGGATAGCTTTCGTGGGGATATTTCTTCAGTAGAAAGTAGTTCCAGTGAAAACAGTCCACAACAAGGTCTGTAGATTATCTAGAGTAACTTCTAATCTTTTACAAGCAGGAAAATGTTCACATCTACTATAAATCTTAAAACTTCTTAATGTGTTGGTCAATTACATGCATGTTGAAGTGAGAATAATATGTTTTATATGTTTAAAAATAAATTCAGTGTCCAACATTAAACTCTTACACTAAGGTTTGCTTTCGCTATAACTAACACTTGATGTTGCTCGTTGTAACAAGCTGGAACAATGCGAGTTCATTTTAAATGTACGTTAAATACACTTGAAGGAAACTGATAACAAAAGGTTCCCCTTATTTAAAGGAGTGGCCCTTTTCCATAATATGTTTTATAACTAAACTTGTAGAACAAAGACCTATTGTATTGCACCCCTTCTTAACCAGGCTAGACTTTTACTCTCAAACAGTTACTATATATTGGGGTCAATGTCATACCCTGCAGCTGTGTGACTACCACATAACACTCGACTTCCAGCTCCCCCCACCATTCCAAAAATGACTATTCGTTTGCAAACCTCCAGGGTCATTAACTTTAGAGATGCCATTTGGGGTGGGGGGGTGAGGATGAGGATGGAGGGGGGGGGTGGCAGGATGGCCTGTGCGAGTCGTCAAATGAATTACGAGGCTTTTGACAATAGAGAAATGCCTGTCTATATCTTTAAAATCAGAAGGTCGCCCACTGCCCACCCCTGAGCGCTGCCACTGCACCCCGGCGTAAGAGCTCCGTTGCTGGGGGGAATGAAAGGAGAGCTTGAGGAGGAACAGTGGCTTGTCTGTGTTTGGGTCGCACAGTCTGATAGGGGTCCCGGAACTGCGCACATAGTGTTTTGACCCCTGGGCTCTCCTCAACGACCTCCACCCCCTCCGCTTATGGACGCTGGGCCCGAGGGTCCCAATACACGCACGCTCTCTCAGCAGTGTGACGCAGTAGCAGAGGGCAGAGGAAGGCGTGAGGAAGGAGGGAAGGAGAGTTGGCGGAGGACGTCAATCACTCTTTTACTGGGCACCACGCAATTCTGACATGAATGGTCAACACTGAAATGCCACTGAAGGACCTTGCCGGGTCTTGTGCGTACTTGTGTGGTGTACAGTGAAATCCACACATGCATACATATTCTGTGTACTACTTTTGTATCCACATAATCTTATATATATATATTTAAAAACATTTCCTCAACATTTCTTGCCATTAGGAAACTGCTCTTAGCTTGGCACTGTGTTTTAAATGAGAGCAACCAGTCGAAGTGGACACCGACCATCACTCTTTCCCTGTATTGGCCCAGCCTGAGGAGTTGGCTCACCTTTGCTCTGGTCAGCAGTGTTTGGGCCAAGGCCTCTGGTCTCTCTCCTCAAGCCCCTCCACCTCTCACTGTGGCTGGTGACATTTCTGCCTGGCTCCCTCTCTTTCCCCTCTTGCCTTCCAGTGGTTCCCAGGAGAGGCTGATGGATGGGCCCTGTTTATGAAGCTGCTGCCACCACAGTGATCAATCAAACCTGGGTCACTGTGATCTGCTGCTGGGTGCCAGGTCTTCAGTCTATTTCACGCTATCGGCTGGAGGAACCACACATACAGTTTGTTAGTACTTACTACACATGGCCATACATGGCCACATAGATGGAAAAAGACAGCACTATAAAGAACTAGAAAAGGAAGCAAGAGAATTTGAGTGTGCTTGAACTCACCTGAAATATGAAGTCTTGACTTCGCGATTTAGCAAACTTGATTTTGGTTCCTAATTTAGTTCATAAATAATGTGAAAAATCTAAGGAAGCATCACATCAACGAGATAGCTCAGTGAATGAGAATAATCTGTAGAAATGGATGGAGCTATAACACGTTACATTTGCCTCTCAAGGGAGCTTTTTAACGGAGGTGTTTTGGCGTAAGCACAGCTGCAGCTAATAAAATTAATAATGGGTAATTTTGATTAAAGTGAGCTAATGAGTAAGCAGACAATACTATTATTATTAATGCTTTCTAACTGACACTTAATTTTATTACCTGCAGCTGTGTCTACCCTGCTGTGACATGTGAAAAGGATCTGTTGGAGGTGTATGCTACATCCGACTGAACATCAGGGGCTGCAGCAAAGGTGAACTTAAGTTGAAGATGGTCCAGCCACACAGACACTTGAGCTAACAGTGTACTTGAGGGTTCCATATCAAATGTCAAGTCAAACATTTCCATGTTTATCTTGAAGAAGTTAAGTTAAATGACCAACAGGCTGGTTTCAGTTATTTACACCTTGGTGCGGCTCCCATCATGTCTTTTACCAGATGACCACATATGAATATGGTGTGGTCATGTGACCTGATCCTATGAGATGAGGATAAATTAGTTGGAGCTGATGTGCTGTGAGATACTGAGGAACCCCAAAGTTGTGTCTCTCAAATTCTGGCTGAAGAAGAATGCATTTCCTTGCTGCTTTTTGGAGAAGCCTTTGAAATGGCATCTATCACAACAGGTTTGAAATGTGAATGAGGAGTTCAGCTCCTCAATTCACAACCTACTAAACCGAGGAGCCGTTTGTGACACACACAAAGACAAAATACATCAGTGGCATCATACAGAAAACATCAAAAGCACAATTAAATCTAAAGTCTACATGTTGGGTCATACAATTGGCTGACTTTAAGCTTAGTCTACTGTCGATGTGTGCTCCTGTGCCATTTCCAAATAGTGTGATAAAGAACACTAATGCCACCTACTGGTACAAGACCAAAATACAATCTACTGCCACAATGTTAATGGTTCAGCTGACTAGAGCTCACGCAACATCCTCGAATCAAGTCCTTCATTGGCAATAAAAATATAAGAAAACGTCAATCTATTCCCAAAAGAAGTCAACCACAAGATACATGTAAGTGAAGAAACCACATAAATGTTCATGTTCTTCTGATATTTATTTGAAAGAAACCAAAAGTCTTAAATATGTACAAAACTGCAAGTCTGCATTTATATTGGAGGGAAAGAAAATGATTCCATGTGTGGTCTAGGTGTGATCGAGGAGTCCATTATTTCACCAGTATCTCAATGGAAACGTTGGTGAGCTCTTCTCAGCTTGACGATTTCTCCTCTCTCACCGTTTCCTCTTGGCCTCAAACTTGTAGATAGCTGCAGCGTTGGGTGTCTCCTTTTTTACCTTCACTTTCTTGCCCTTATCCTGGAGCACAGCATAAAAAGACGTTGATTTAAAGTTCATACAGTGCAGCCATTTGAAACTGAAAACAAAGTGCTCATTATGATTGAAGACATCTTCTCCTCACCTGTAGGTCCTTACGAGTCTGAATCTTCTGGCTGATTACAAACAGTTTCTTTTCTCTGTCAATCCTCTGGGAAAGGATCTTATACTGGTGCTTCCTCTGCTGGGCCATCTTCTACAGTTAGAGTGAGGAAAAACACAAACCATCAGTGGGCTGAAATGTGTCTGAAACTGGAACCTTTAAGTCACAATATGACAGATGCACTTTAATCATTAAGTCCAATTCACATGTCCATCAGGACAGCTTACAGAGACACAGACCTTCATACTGCGAGGCCTTACAGCTCCCTGGATGCTCTTAGTCTCTAGAGTTTCCAGAGTTGGTCTGTTGTACACTCGGTCCACCAGCTCAGGGGCTGTTTTGAGGTGGCGTGCCAGGTCAAATGACTGCACTGAGGAGGAAACAGGAAAACTTTGATTAAACCTTCGCAGCCTCGCAGGGAAACTAATAACTAGTAAAGCTCACAAAGACACTGATGTCTGTTTGTATCAAGCAACTAGCTACCGTACATTGATATTTACCTTCTTTTTTTGAATCCACAAAAAATGTGTGGCTGTTTTTTTGTTTGCTGTCTGCATCCAGAAGATGGAGCTCTCCTTTCATCCTCTCAATTTTCTGAAAACAAAAGATTAACACACAAACGATTCATTGTATAGTAGAAGGTAAGATCATTATTACATCTGTAAATGAAATTCAGTGAACAACAATTCATACATTAAAAGGTTTTGCAGCTAATTATCCAGCTGTCCGAGTGCAAAATCAAGTCTATATTTGTTGTGGTCTTCAAACAATGTCTTAAAGGACTTTTGGTGACATCTAGCTGTATAGTTGCTGTTTTGCAAGCCTTTTGCCTCACTCAAGCATAGAGGGAAAACTACGGCAGCTGCGAAACGTGCAAAACGTCTAGATTCAGTGTTTTGTTTGTTCATTCTGGGCAGAAACAGGGCGGTTCAACATGGCAGACTCCATGGAAGAGGACTTATGGCGTTTGTGGACATAAAATGCTCATCTAAGGTAACAAAAACATAACAAGTCTTATTTTCAGGTGATGAAAATATATTTACTATACTAATATTATATTCCTTTTCTAACATATTCTGTATGTCTTACACACTGGACCTTTAGCTCAGTCAGGTACAAGAGGTTCATGATCTATTAGAGAATATAAACTCACCTTAGCCTCTGCAACCCTTTTCATCTCCACATATTTGATATCCTGTGTCCTCATCATTTTCTTCTGCTCCTCCGTCACCTCCACCTCCTCTTTGCCTTTCTTTGGTACGTGGACTCCATCCTGTCAACATGCCACAAAATAAGCCACAAGGTAAGCAACTTGGGGATCAAGATGTTCCTCTTGTGTCTCTGATGATGAGGCTGATCTGACCTGCAGCTGGGTGTTGATCATCTTAAAGTAAAACTCGTCTGGGTTCTTCTCCAGAGCTTTCTTTCGCAGAGCAGCGAGTGTGTTTTGTTTCTTGTGGTAGTCACTGTAAAACAATACAAGCAAGACTTATTCCTCAAACATGTCTGACATTAAAAGCTTTACGATTTTAAAAACACACAAAACATGTCTTCAACTCACTCTGCACGAAGTTTGTAGTCCTTCTTCTTCTCCAGCAAACCCAAATGTTTCCTGAAACCAGGCTGGTCCAACAAAATGACAGTTAGAGATTAGTATTCATAACTGTGTGTGTGTCACAGAAACACAACGTTTATTAGCTTGGTGAAAATGCTAAGTGTCACTGTACATGGGTAACCCGAAAGAGCACAGCCGGCTAACAAGCTAACCAGCAAAACATTGAAAAGCTCACCTGAGATCTTTCATGGTGGTTTCTCTGCCGGGATTTTAACGCTTTCCTGAATGAAGACATCTTGAAAAGTGTCGTGTAGTGTAATACAGCAAAACAGATCAGTCAAAGCAGGTATATGTGAGGTTTATCTAAGCTGTAACCTCTCAGCTGCTGCTGCTGCGGCTGCTTCTGGTCCTGTGTGCTTCCCCGGTAGTTGAACACGTGGGTCGAGCCTCGCGTTCAGCGTGTTTCCATTTCCGGACCGCAGATTCGCAACTCACAGGAGTTATCAAATAATGAAAATAACAGGCAATTTATTAACAATAAAAAAATAACTAACCACTCACTGTTATTTGACAAGAAACAGAAACAATAAGACTTATTTTCTCCATATAATAAAGCGAGTTTCTTTTCATGCTACGTGTTGTAGAGGCGTGTAACAAACGGTAGGTGGTGCTGTTGCACACGTTTTAAAAATCTTATTTACCCCTGTGAGCTGTATGAGCCCTTGATTGTGGGATCAAAGTAGAAGTAACATGCAGTTGCAGGTAGTAACTGAGCACATGTGCAGCTTTTCTTGTACATTGTCTTGTACCTCTTGTATTGTATTTTATTGTTTTATGCTACTTTACCTTCACATGCAAGGAATTTGCCGCGTCTGTTTGGTGTCTAACACACATTAAGTAAAAAATATAATAAAGATAAAAAATCAAGTGCTAGAAGATATAAATGTGCGTACAATATGTTTTTAGAATGCCAAGAGTTTTAAGCAGTTTTATGCAGGGATGTGCAAAATATTCACCAGGTAATGTGCAAAAGTTCACAGTATATGCAGAATAATGAAATGTGCATCATATTTATGAAACATAGGTCCGGGGTGCACGGTGAGAGTCAGTGACAGAGGCCTGGTTGATGAGGTCAGCCGCAGTTGGGAAAAGTTAAGAGTCTGGAAACATCTTCCAGCTCTGGCATTATGTGAAAAAATAATTTATGAATGAATAAATGGAAGGAAATAAGATAACATTTGAACAACTTAATCACCCCATTTCCTTAATAATATCTCTCATTCAATAACCTCATGTCAAAATAGTTCAAAGCCCTGTAATATTTCATTTGGCTTTTAATAATCAAGACCACAAACGTTGCGATATAAGGCTTACTGGCAAAGGAAAATGGGTTTAATTGGTTTATGGGTTTAAAAGACCAATGCAAATGGTATCTGCAATTTTCAAGTTGTATACAAGCTGGGCTTGGCACAGTAACCACTTAAAAAGTGAGGGTTATCACAGTGCTGCTGACTTAATATGTTTTGGCTTCACTGTTCATACACTAAATGATTTTGGTCATTATAATGAGGGCCTGCATTTGCCAGGCTGCACAGTTAACACTAATTGGTAACAAGTTCATGTTTTTCCAACATGGACATTTATTGCATGTTTCCGTTGGGGTTCCAGACCCCTGTTTTGATTTATGTCCAGACCAATAGACCTAAAAGAGATTACAGAAACCTTGTGATATTTCTCAAGACATTTGCACACACGCAAACAGAAGATAAACCAACCATCCCATTTAAATGTTTTGTTGTTTGTATCCTCGCAGACTATGATTTCAGTGCAGTGAATGTGAATGTGCACTTTTTTTCCCCCTCCACTTTGGAAGGAAAAAAGCGCTACAGGAACTTGGAAGATGATGGGGTCATCACTCTACTCTGGGGGAAAAGACTATCCACTTCCTGACATGATATTTTGGGTATAGGGTAGACAAAGACAAAGCCACAACGGCACCAGACCCCTAATCTCACCCAGACTCCCAACTCTTTGTGGATGTGAGAAGAAGCCTGTAGGACAGAGAGTGATATTCCACTAAACAGCCATTTTCCCCCCGTGGCAGCTCACTATCCCCCCACCAACCGCAAGGAATTTGTTTTATATGTGTGAGATTTGCACGGCATGCAGAATGTTTTGCGGGTGATTAGACCTATGAATGGGATCAGTGTTTCCACATTATGTCACAGGCTTGTTTATCAGTCTGATGGCTAATGACCCCAATTCCTGTGAAGGTTTCAGCCCAAGGCCCGACTGATCCACTCACCCACGAACGTGTTTAACTAGGCAGACACGGAAGGCAACCAGGATTTACGGGTTAAATGTCTGCGTTCTGCCTTAGTTGGCTCCTTGCTGTTTAATTCATAGGAGTATTTATCATTACAAGTGAAATGCCTGGTGAGCCGCCACAGGGGTAAATACTACTTTGGAAATCAGGGGCTTGTAACAAGCTGATGCAAGAGCAGGACGACAAGAGGTTGTGGGTTTGCTCAGGGTCAGCAATGGAGGAATGCCCTTGTGGGGCAGATGCAGATCCGTTTGGTTTTCTAATATGACCCTGTAAAAATAACACTGCTGACATATTGTAAGACTGCTGCACTTGGGCTGAGCTCAGGACTTTGGTATGTCTCCCCTGACCATGGTTGGTCCTCATATGCAGCGAGCCGCTAGGCCAGCCCAGTTGAAAAATGCATGAGCCAGAAGTTCCTCCTGCATGATTATCTAGTTGCATCCCCTAAAATTCGCACAAGGAAGAAAAACAACATCAATCGACCTGTTAAATAACTCATTATTGACAGTGGTGGCATATTATCCTTTTCACTTCACAACATGTATTTAACAACTACAGCTACTCGTTATTTTTCAGATTAAGAACCTACATAAAGAAACAGAACAAGCCTCCCAGCCTCTTTGGCTTGTGACTCCACTAGCAGTGTCTTGATAGACCATGTGTCATATTTTACATGTGTGTTGTCCATTATTAGCAGTACCACCGAGAGCGTTTTACACTCTAAACTTAATGGTAATTAATAATTGATGAAGTCCCAAACAGGTAAAAGGATCCACGATTTCATAAAAAGAGATTCGAGAAAACTGCATAATTGTTATGTGACCCTTTGGAGGAAGGATGATTCCTAGACTGGAAACCACTGCACTGTAGTAGTAGTACATGGTACTGTCTATAAAAACTAAAAACTAAACTAAAAACTGAAACTTAAAACTGCCTACACTTCAGCTGAATACAACAGTAAAATGCTAATTAATCTACTTTTACTTTTCAATGCAGAACTTGTAATAAAATATTTTAATGTTGTGCTATTGCTACTTTTACATAAGTGAAGGATCTGAATACTATTCCCAGCCTTACCTCCAAATAGTCCCCTCTGCTTCTGAGTGCCCGAGCCACACAGTAGGTGCACTCCTGGGTGGGATTCTCACCATAGTCCCTTAACCACAAACTCTTGTAAAACAAAAATTGTCTACAATTAAGTGCCAATACGGAGCTTATTTTCCCTGCTTGAGTTTTGAAGTGTATATTGTAGCATGACCTGTTTTATACTCTAGACAATCACAGCGGTGAAGTGGCGAGAAGTGGATGGCTTTCAGATGAGGAAAATATATTTCAAGTGCTCTGGAAAAAAAAAAAACTATTAACACCAATATAATCAAAAGGATCTTACAATTGATGGTCTTTTGATGGTTTGTTTTGAGCTAGCACATGATTCAGCGTGTCCTTCTGTATCATCTTCATGTGCTTAAAGGTACATATGCACAGTAAATGCACGCTCTCTGTTCATACACCCTTTGATTTCTGAAATAATGTCTTTGTTACATAATAACGGCATGCCACAATTTTCTCTCACCATCAAGTAGGTGGTGAAAACAGACATTGAGTTACAAGCCATACCTACAGATCACTTAAGTGGGTCTTTTAACAATTTCATTGCCTCATTAGTTTGCTGCTCAGGGCCATGATGCTCATTAGAGTTAATTTCACTCAGGTGTTTCAAAACCACACGCTCAAGAAACGAGTTTAAGGTTTAAAGCGTAGCACTAATTTTAATTTTATTTAACAGAGCATGACCGTCATCTGAGATGTCATCATCACTGTTCGCACGCCGCTTCATAAGGTAAAGTGTGTTTTAAATGCATTGTGTGCTTCACTTCAGGTAGAAAATATCTAATATAAAGTTACATTTCACTAGATTTTCCACTTAGAAATCCTTTACAGTTGCCATTTTGGCTCTTGTTTTTGTTTTTTGTTCATTTTTATGTGTTTTCTTGTGTAAATTGTTATGCTTTAAACTGATTACTCAGTTAACCCCTATTAACTTTTTAACTTGTTTTTGAAGACTAAAACAGACAGATCTTGTAATTGTTGTAGTGTGTAGTAAGTAAAAAGAGGCTTAACCTTTTTAAGCTGAAACAAACAGTGAGAGAGTCATTAGGCCATTTCTGTCATGATGAATTGACAGGCGCCTTTCCTCTAATTTGTTGCACGCAGCTTGACAGGACCACGCCTCAGAGTGTAAAATTAGAATTTATAATTAGGGGGTTGTGGGAAATACAGGGGTCAGAGCAGTACTCTTTCAGATGTCACAGGACCATGACAGATAAGAGTCACATGTTCAGGCAGTTGTTTAAAAAAAAAAGAAGGTCAGTGTTTAATAAGATATTTCATGTGTAACATTTTGCAACTGTTTCTTCATTTCCTACAAGTGCAACATTACGATTGACTTTTCATTTCTCACCTGGCTTTCCTTTGTGGCCATCCTGAATAATCTATAAACACTTTTGCCTGGTTGGATGTCTGTCGTGTAGGATTTAAAGGCATCTAGTGGTGAGGCTGCGGATTCCAACCACTGTGAAGGAGAAACTTTGGGTGAAACTTGTGAAAAATGCGAAAGGCCTTGTCTTAAGCCAGTGTTTGGTTTGCTCATTCAACGCTCCCTCTGTGGATATAAAGAGCTTATTCTATGGTAACAAACAGTGATTATACACTTGTGAATATCATAATACATTTTTGCCATATTCTGTTTTTAGAGGCCCCTAAATCTTAAAAATCGTACACACTGGCCCTTTAAATGCATGTAGGAACATAGTCCAGTGGGTTGTAGATGTTTTATTACTCATCCATGAACATGATTATTTGTTCAACATTGAATTCTTTCCTCTGGGTGACTACAGTCTTGGCATCAGCCTACCAAATCTCATACTGGTCAAACGCTATTGTTGTTCTGTTTGAACTACAGCAGATAAGACTGGAAAGACAGACCACAGAGTACATGGTGACTTGTGAAATACTGGCAACCACTCTGAATCCATAATGTCATGGGAAACAGCAGGACAATGTTATCTGTGATACACGGTGTTTCTTCCCAACATTACTTTGTTTTAATTGGGTTTGCACAGACCGATTAACAGTCATGACTCAAATGATCATATGTAAGAATCATTCCATGACAAAACATCAGCCAACTGCATCCAGGCCAAAGGTTGCAAGCACATGTTGAGTCATGACAAAATGAAACATCCACACTGGAGAAAGGACCCACACTGTAAAATATGGGGAAGTGAAATTTAGGGTTGGGTTGGTCTTTACCCTGTTTGGTAATGTCAGGCCGTACAAAGGATAGTCAGCTAAAGTCATTTGAGGGCAAACCATACACAGAGAGACACAAGTGATATGGAAGTTTGAATGCTGATATGTTTTAGACATTAGCTCAATTTAATGCTCAGTTTACACATTTACAAGAATATTTATCTAGTTTGAAACAACTTAACACCTAAACCTATTTATAACAGTAAAGCCAATCCCCAATGCTTCACATTTTACTGGCATTCATTGGTCACTTGATAGTAAATGATTCAGATTTTCGTGACCAATTATGGGTGATTAATTGCTCTCATCATAAATCACCCACACATAACAGTAATGTTTGCACCATTATCACTGGTAATGTAGCGATAGGCCAGGAGGGAGTAAGCTCCACCACCAGAAAAGATTGGTGCATACCTGAATTCAAACTGAAGAACATTATCAATACCAGTAATCTAAGCTGAAATCTAGTTTTACGTGGTCAACACTCCCTTAATCAGTAGCTTTATGAAAAGCAGCTTGGCCTACCTACCAACACCCACTAATAAAACATAATTCTATTAGAAAAGCCTGTAAATAAGAGGCACCAGAGCCTATAGCCACAGGGCCCTGCTGGAAGCTCCTATCTGCCTGGACTTCTCTCTCTGGACTCGTTTGAAGTCACTGGAAAGAAGGAGGGAGGAATGCTTTTTTGGGGGGGCGGGATCTTGTGACTCACAGGCAACTTCCTCAGTAGTAGGACAAATGTAGCCGGCAAGCTGCATCACTCCCCGCCGCAGAGATTTGACTACTGTCAGAAGAAAACACAAAAAGTTTTACTGCTGGAGAGGCGACGCTGCTGAACGCTCCGGACTTAGCGACCTAACTGATCCCCGGTCCTGATCTGAACGAGTCTGCTGACACACACAGAGAGAGGCGGGTTACCGCTGGTGTTACAGAAGGTGCCTCCAGACTTCAGACATTACTCCTGGTAGGACTGCACTTTTTTATATACACCTATCCAGACTTTTTTTTTTTTTTTTCACGTTTTCATTGTTCACCTGTGGCTTCACAAGGCAATGGAAATACTTTATTTTGACTCAAATATTAGGAACGAAAGTTTTTTATTTGATGGGGAAAATGAACTAGTGTGTCCCTAGTGTCATTCAAAGCTTTATAGTGATTGTGGGGTTTCAAATGAAAATGAATGACATAAAGACGTCTGTTGAAACACTATGGTTAGTGCTAAGTATTTATCTATAATTACTGGAAAGAGTCTTCAGAGGAAACTTTGTTTCTTTAGACTTGAATCAAAAGTTTAAAAGCAATAAAATCATTTTGAGACTATATTATTATTATTACTATGGTAGTAGTAGTAGTAGTAGTAGTAGTAGTAGGCTTAGGCGTAGTATGGGTAGTTTCCAGATAATTATGATCTATACACGTATCATTTAACACCTAAGATCATATTTACTCCATACTTTTCATTGCAAGAGTTTTGGCTGTTTAGTAAAAATCTGTGAGTGTGAAGATTAAAGCAGGCATGGGCTTGACATCATGACAAGCCTTAATACTTCACACCTTAGTCAAACACACCGCCCTGGGAGAAGCCTGCAAAGTAAAACCCTGACAAAAGAGGAACCACTTCCTGTGACGAGCGAGGGGGTCTGGACATTTTCTGTCTACCTGAGTTTTTTCTGCTTTCTTTGTTCATGCCTTTTTTTTTTTTTTTTTTTTTTTTTTAACTTTTTTACTAATCAGTCTGCACTCATGTCCCTCTGTAATGTAAACTAAACTAACATAAGTAAGGCTAAAAAAACAACAAATAACATCTCATCAGTGAAGGAACAGACTGCATTGGACTGTGTGACCCATTGAACTGTGCGAAGGAAGGATTAAGGAACAACTGTTGGGTCACAGAAGCTCCCAGCTGAGCAGTGTGTGAAGGCCTCAGAGAGCAAAGTCCCTCAGGCTAAACTTGTCTTTTTCTCCGGCAGCAGGAAGTGGGATATGGCACTGTGTGTCTGGGATGGGTGTGTCTGCGCTGCTGCTTCTAGGTTTGTTTTGGGCGTACATCATCACATCACAGCGCATAGTAGTAGTAGTGTCATCCTCATGATGATTGCTTGGTGCTTCACCTGTTGCATCATCTGGTGGAAAGTGTCTGGGATTGCCAAAAGGGACAAAATGATCAAGATCTCACATGTTTTCTTGGGAAAATATTACCTTTTAGGTTGTTTTGCAATACTTTAGAGGAGGATGAAAGAATTGAGATGTTGTTCTTTAGTCTAGATAGTTCTCTCAAAGACTGTCATGTTTTTTGTCTTGATTCCAGTTCAGGGTACTTTTGATGTCATGACGTCTGTCTTGCCATTCTGACCCAAATAGAATATTTTGTCAGAAAATAAAAGTATTTATTTAGATTTTAACAATTTTATTAACTATACAACACACATTAACATTTAACATTCAAGGTCTGAGATACTGAAGCTGCAATAACCTTTCTTTTGGCCACTTTCGGAAAGAAGCTGTATGCACAACATTGACATATCATAACCTTTTAAGCTGATATGGCAAACTTGTAAGCAAGCATTTGCTTATTTATACACCTAGCTGTTATGAATCATTATTATGATTCATTTGGAGTCATGTTTCTGAACTAATAGTCACACTTTCTTTCAGCTCTCTTTTTGGTCTCTACCATTCCTGAGGGGAATATCTGACTCTTTAGCTTATAAGCACACCACTATGCTCACCAGCTAGTGGTTAATTTAGTCTCTCCAGACCTGAGGGTTCAATGGTAGCATATAGTGGATTTATTAGAGCATCAGCTGTGTGCTGCTGTTGGAAATGACATAAACATAAACAGAACAAAAGACAGTTGAAAACACTGCAGAGTTGGGTGATAATTATCTGTGAATTTGTCACTATAAGCAGCCGGTTTAATGTTACACATAACCACTCGCTCCATTGTTAATGCAAAATATCAATTAGTGAAGCTTAATTGATCTTTAACATTCAGAGATTCAGGTAGTTTTGATTTGGAATGTTCCTCCAGCTGTATGCCATAGCCATTTCTAAAGCTATGGCTTGAATAATGCAAATATGAAGTCACATTGGGAGAATTTGCTCCCGCACCTCTCTTTTCTGCCTGTCACTACAGAAATTACACCTTGGAGGAATTTGGTCTCTTAGGCATCCCGCTGTGCTTTCACGACTGACAGGTTATTTTTACACAAACTGTTTGTCAGTAACGAGCAGAAATAATCCCATAGCAGCCAAAAGCCAGTCATTCGGTCCCATTTAGCATCTGGGAAGTTTGCCTTGACAGAGCCCACGGGCTGTATAATGTATTTGTTTGCTTTCTTCCTCTTCCTCCCTCTCTCTCTGTTTCATTGACCATGGTCACATTCTTCAGAGGTCTCAGTGTTTTCCAAAGGTTAGCCCCGCGTGGTGGTTGGACCCTGGCCAGCTCTAAACTGCAGTGGGACTGCAACTAAATGACTCGGACTGGCTGTGGCTGGTTTCATGGGTTGGCATCGTTTGAAACGAGGCCAACGATAATGATGGAGAATCGGTGGTCAAGTGGTTGCAGGTGGTTAGGGAGCAGAATTTAGATTTGTGTTGAAGCAGTTCCCGTTTTGCGTTCTGCAGCTGTTTGTCCCTCCGTGGTGTTTCAGAGGAAGCGGGACACAGTTTGTGTTGTTTATGCTACTTTCTGTCACATTTCTGCGTAAGGCTGCGTCCAGTCAGGAAGTTTTCCTGCTGGGTTCCAAACTTCTGGTCATATCTGATGTTCTGAGTTTTCTTCATACTATAATAATTCTTCGGCTTATTTCAAACACATTTAGTCAAAGCCTGTTTGTCAAAATCTAAAAGAATTGCCTTCTCTCTCTAATCATCAACTGCTTGCTCACTTCTTTGTTGTGTGTCTTGATGTCGTCATTTTTGCTTAGATTTTGACAATCTGGACATTCCAGCACAGCTATTAGGGCACATACCTTATTTTCAACTTTGCATTCATGTGGTTCGCTTGATCCAGCTTTTTAGCTGTTCAGACTGATTAAAAAACATCACATCTGTGGCACATGTGAGACCGAAAAAGGGAAATTGAAGCTGTTTCTGCTTTGGTGTTAACAGAACCTGTCTGGCACCCAACTCCCATGCACATTTGTGAACTGTGTCAGAGAAAACTTGGGAAATCACATGGTTTTGGCTGTATAATTTCTCAGAATTCAGATGTTCTTTTTAGTTTGTTGTATGTGTGTCTCAAAGCCTTTCCTTTTGGTAGTCCTTTTGGTGGGGGTTTGGCGCCCCCAGAACCTATTGGAGAGGCTGTGGGGGCGCGTGGCTGGCAGCAGGAGTGTGTCTGAATTCCCTGAAAGGGGGGAAGTGACCTCAGGTTTCCTGTGTGGGGATGGCCAGGTGCTGTGGTGTTATTGTGAGGGGCGCAAGACTTCCTCCATGGATGCTTTGTTGGTAAACGTCTGAAACTTGATCCTTTCAGCCAGGGCCCCTGTGGGAGGTAATATGCCGCCCCCCTCCTCACAATCCAGTCATCCTGCCTCGCTTTCTTTCCGTCTCTTCTTTCTCGCTCTCTGTACACTCTCTGCCTCAGTGTTCACTCCGTTTGAGATTTTACGTAAAAAGAATGTAAACTTTATATAGGCGGCTAAGGAGTGTAAAAGGTAACTGACTCTGTGCTAATGGGGTAATTACATTCTTCTAGGCATACAATTACAGGTCTATACCTAGCACTTACCTGCTACTCTCAAAGGAAGTGCTGTTTTCAAAGGAAATACCAAATTCTAAGCACAGAATTGCAGATGCCTCATAACTACACGCTTACTAGTTTAATACAAACTAATTATATGTTATGGAAGAATGGGTCTCCCCCTGCCACACTCCTTTCACAAACCTCTCACTTGGTATATTCCTTTTAGCGTCTTCCATCTGTTATTTTTCATTGCACATTGAATTAATGGTACCTCATCCTTATCAGGGTTTCCTTTGCATGTCTCACCTCAAACAGATGTTGTTTGGGTGCAGGAAACCTGTCGATTCACTTCTGCGTCATCACATTGTGTCATGTTATAAACATGAGTGAGAGAAACGTGTGAGTCAGCCATGACTGTTCCCCTGCACCCTCGCCTAGAGGTACGAGGTCTTGCACCAACCCAAGGGTATAGTACACACACAGATTCACAGAACTTGATGATGCAAAACGTGCAACGGTTACCAAATTCTCCTGCATGTGCCTAACCTGCCTCGATTTGCTCTTGGGAACTGGATCAGATAAACCTGTTTGCATTTCCTTGGAACTTCCCCACCTTAGCTGTGGGGTGAAAGACTCTTGGCCAAAAAGTGTGCAAATCCATCTATAATTGCGTGATGTTACTGTTTATTCAATAATAAACTGGCTCCTATTAAAATATGTTACTCTCAGAAAAAAATATACATTTCTACACAGAATAAACGTCGCAAAAGTCCATAAATAAGCATGACAGCTGGATATATTTTGTCAGCAAACTGGTCTCCAAAACCAACTAAGAAAGTCACATCAAGCAGCAGGGAGAGGGGAGGACTGAGGGGGGAGCACAAATTTAAAGACTGTGGACAAATTGCAGTGGTTTTTGTACAACTGGTAATGCGATTGCGATGTATTATGAATTCGTATAACTAATGGTTATGTTGGGCTGTGGCTAATGGCTAAATCATAGGATAACCTATAGTTAATGGAGGCACTTGAGGAGAAGAATGTTGGGTGAGGAAAATGTCTCCAGTACGCAAGGTAAGAGATGTTATTTCACCCTGATGGATCTCTGCAAAGAGCGATGACAAAGTACAGTAAAGAGCCATGCTTAAACCTTATACTGTGACACCACATCTTCATATTTGGCATATGTGAGTGATCTTCTTCTGGAAGGATTCACATGGCTTCTGTGAGAAGTGGTGCACTATTAGTTTGTGTGCTTTACTTATTGTAGATTCGGTAACAAATTACTTGATCTTTGACACTGACTGGCACCCCTACACCCCTACCATGGCATCTTTAGTTTCAGTTTACAATGATCTACTAGGAACCACCCGCCTACATATGACTGACACAGTGGTTTTATGTCTATGGGAGTAGCAATGTCGTCATCCTTCCCATTGGATGTTCTCGCACACTGGCTTAATTGGGCAATAATTTGAGACCATGTGGCAAACAGTCCTTAACCACGCAGTGATACACAGCAGGCCTCAAACAAGGCAACAATGCCCCAGGCTCAAAATGTCACCTTTCAAAACACTGTAAACCCAGAGAGACTGGGCTGTTAACAGAGTGTTTCTCCACAACAACATCCTAGCAGGACTCTGTTCTCATAACAGATGTCTTGGAGACGTAATTTAGCCTTGGCACCGTGTACGTGCGTTGTTTGTTCCACCATGCCACTACTGTATCCCCTCATTCAGCCCCCTGCTGCTGGGGTAGTTGTGTCTTTATATGGCTTGTAACTTCAGTTTGCCACAATGCCAACTGCATTAGTGTTGATTGCTTCCCAAACACTTAATAGGTTTGGCTCCCACATCTGCAAAGAATGAACCCAGACTGTGACATCATGGCAGAGGAAGTGCAGTCATGAGAGTGTGGGAGTTTGTCAAGGTGTCTGCGTTTAGTATGTGCACATTATTATTCAAATGTGTGTGTGAATGTTCTTGAGTATTGCACAACTGTCCTCCAGGGATGAACCACAACGACCTGACTTGTTGGGACTGCATGAAAAGCTGTTGCTTGTTCAGATTAGATGTGTATTATCTTGTCACTGATAAATACATGACTGTTTATTTGGAGTGCAGCTGCGAGCGAGAGCATTCCCCTCGCTGAAAGTAAACACTGTTAAAATGCCTGCTCTGCATGATGAAACTAGTGAGCGTACAAGAATGTGACTCCTTACCCAGAATATCTTACACCATCTCTCTCCCATCATTGTTCTTCCTCTATATATCTTTGCTCACTTACACACACACACACATACACACACATGCACACTTTGTCTCACCCTATCACTTTCGTCTCTATGGCTCTGTTGGAGAGACAATAGTGTAGGAGACAGGCTGAGACAAGCCAGACTTGCTGCATACACTGAGGTGTGGATTTATGTCAGTCACAAAGAAGAGTGCACTTGGCACTGTTCGGGCACACTTTGGCACTAATTTGTAAAGCTGTCAAAGGTGCATTGAGTAGGAGTAGGAAGCGGGGAAGATGTTTCTTGGCCTCCATTGCTTCCCTGTGTTCTCTCACCTTCATGGGATACTGACCGTCTCTCTTAGCGTTCCTTGGAGGAGCCATAAATGGCAGAAAGTGTCCTTGGTGTGGCTATAAAAGGACGTCAGCTTCTCGACGAGAAGATGACAATAATTTACGACAGCGACAAGTAACAGAGAGCTAAGGAGGGATTTCTTGGCTTCTTCAGTTAAAGTTAAAAGAGAGAATGAGAGGATGAGATGAAGAGAGGAGTGGCCGGAGCACAGTATTACTGCCTGTGGGTGCAACTGTCAACGGGCTGTCACAGAAATGTGTAATCAAAGACAAATTAAGTCCCAACTGTGTATAGTTTACTGTGCTTACCACTTCTCCATCTTGGAAAAGTTTCTATTAGTGTGCAAGAACTATTTATCCTTAAAGAACATGTTGTGACTCCCCGAAAGCATCCGGCGTCAGCTCTTATTCACCTTATGTAATTAAAGTTCTCGAAAGTGATGCTGTGAGATCATTACAGTGAAGTACTGTTTTGTTTGACAGCACGTTCACAACCAACAGATCATACTGAACCCAGGATGTTTGTAGTAATCGGTCATAACTCGGTCCAGAGGGAGATCAGAGCTTTTACATTCAACATAATTACCAAATGATTCACAGACCTCCATGCCAGAGAATACTGTTGTTGTTGCTTTGCTTTGACTCTTATTTAGCGTAATCATCTGGTGTTGGTAGACCCTCGAAAATACAAAAGCCATTGGGGCTGTAGCTGGACCAGTTCTTTTTTTTTTAACCAAAAATTCCAACATGAGACTATTCTTGCATTTTAAATCCCCTGCATTTCTCTGATATATATTTACTATGTATATGCATCTGGGAAATATCTGAAGCAAAAGTCAGTCTTGTAATAGATGTATTTCCCCAAAATGTGCATGTAAACCTCTTTTCTATTGACTGGCCTATTTACTAAATACAGAATCCAATAAAGAATTTTAACGTTTGTTTTATTATATTTTTAAAATAGATTCTGTGTTTTTAGCCACATATGAAATGCAGTCCTGGGATGCTACAGTTCTCTGGTTCAGTTGTCACCATAGTTCGCAGAGATTACAAAAATACACATGCACAATCCTAAAAGTATATGAAAAAATCCAAACCATAGCCTCCTGTCTCTCTTCCACAGATGGAAAAGCATAGATGGGTACACACATGAGCCGTGCATGTGGTACAGTAATACATACGGTACAGTGAAGTAGAAGAACAGTGACTTGGTCTGCTTTTGTAGCAATTTCATTTCATTTGATGGGGAAAAATTACAGATGTCTGGACCTCATTGTCGCCAATGTTAGCTCCAGCTTTAAAAAAGAAATATATTTTTGTGTCAATGGAAAATTCATCCTGCCATTTAAAACCGTCTTCTTCTTCTGGAACATCACTAAAGCAAGAACAGACACTCTTACTGCACTTAATAAAGCCATCAGTCAGGTTGACGTTAACAATAGTTTGGTGTATTTTGTCTTTTCTGAGCATTGGTGCCTGTATAATTCTCTGCAGTTTCGCATAGAAATGAAGCCGTCTCACTGGTATTTTGGAGGAATTATGTGACAGATAGAGACTCCTATTACAACTGGCAGCTTGATGTAGTGTACATGTCTAGGGCAGCCAGCCAAACCACCTACAGAGAGGGCGCTTGACCGCGTTAGCAGCAGCAACGTGCAAATGTAACACATTTCTGCCAGCAATCTACATATAGGTGATATATAAGTGGACATAAACTGCGACATGCTGACCCAACAAGAAGAGCACACAAAGATTTTCAGCTAGACCAGATGAACTCTTAATTTTGACTGTAATAAGAAGAGGCAATGCTGTATTTGTTATCTCACGAGGGAAAGAGAGTTCAGATTTTGTTACATTTTCATGCCAAACATTTATTAAAACCAGGTCAGAGCTAGGATGCAAGATGCTCGTTAACACCAGGTGTAAATAGGGTCGTTGATTTTCCCACCTCACTGAACGCTGCTCAGAACTGTACATTGTGTTTATCCAAATCCTCCCAAGAGTCTGGCAAGCATCACTAAGTTGTTTTCTTCTTTACTTTTTCCTAAGGTCCACCATACGTTTGCAATTCTGTCAGTGCTTTAATGGGCCGAAACATTCGGCTTCAAACAGAACCACATCCAATGTTGGCAATGGAAATTAGATCAATGGGTAAAATGGGGGCCAGACGGTGAGCAAAGCACAGCAGAGGGCCAATGACACAAGCACCATGACTTCACTGTGGAAGTATTCAACCCCCCTTAAAAAACCCCATCCCTCATCCCATCGCACGCTTTCTCGAGAAGTGGTGAGTGGAAACTGTTTAAGGTTTAATGATTGCTGAAGAAAAAAACGGAAAAAAAAGTGTCCTATAGTACGAGAAGTCATACGAAATGATAGTCATTGGTCATAGCATGTCATGCTTGTGGTGATCAGTCAGGGGAGTATTAGAGTGCCTCTGTACTGCACTGTGTGTAAGTTAGTGCCATGTAGCTTTTAACATTCATCTACCAGCGCCACTAGATTCAGCTAGTCCAATAATCAAGGCAGAGCCATATATTCTGTTAATTTACACGACGGGAGACACACATTTACACGTCGCTTGATCGATGAAGAGGCCACGGAGCCGTGACGAGAACCTTGAGCCTTCAACGAGCTTCTCACTTTGTTTGTGTCTGTTTTGTGTTCAGCGCTGTTCCCGAAGCCAAGAATACTCCTATATAGGAAAGAGAGGCAGGATAAAAGCAGAATGAGGTCGGACAAGAGTCGAGCAAGTGTTGTTGGTTAATAGATTGAAAGAGATAGACAGGTCTGCTTGGGAAGCAACATAATTCAACCACGCTATCAGTGTTTACCAAAGCACCTGTTTTCACGTCGTCTCTCCATTTAACAACTGCAGCTAGGACTTTGCATTTTATCACCGATAATGAATTAGGTGGGGAAGATGAATGGCGTTTTGCATGGCTGCATGATAAAGAGATCCCAGTGTGTGACACTGGGAGATAAGAACCTGACGGATTGCAGCTCTCTTCTGGCAAAGTCGAGAAACTAGCTATAGGATTTCTGAACTTGCAGCTCTTCTTGATACTTATATGAACCTCAGATAAATCCATTGTCTACTAAAAAGGAGTATTGCTTTTTGATACCAATGCTAATCAGCTTTGTGGTGAGTACATCTTTACATCTACTGCTGCCACCCCTCCACTCCCCTCTTCTTCTGCTATGATTGATTTCTACTTGACCTGCATGCTGCCAGGTTACAACACAATCAAATTCAACTACCCAGGCAGTATGGGTGGATACAAAAAGCACAAATCACAAATAAGAACTAGTAACGCACAAAGGTCTGAACCTAGATTGGAGGACAGCAGAGAAAAACAGAAAAGGGTAGGTGGATGAGTGACTGTGGGTGTGGGGGGTGGGAGGGTAAGGGGTGTGGAAGGTGGAGGCAGTCCTGGGATGCATGGCAGCATGATTTATGGACACCTTTGAAGTGAGCTCATTCCAGCCACACGGCCTGCCTGCTGCATTTCAGAGCAGGGACATTCTCCTGGCGGCACGGCAGAAGGGGATAAATGACCCTTAGGTCACTAACCTCCACTAGTGTACCACTCACATATGCACTTCCTGATTATGTGGCAATTCATCAGTGTGTGTTTGGTTTCCAGCAAGCAGAAATGAGCTGCCAGAGCATCCAACGGACACGTGACTCACTCCTCAGTAACCTACTTAGAGGTCAAAGCAAACAGGGAGAATGACAAAGAGGAAAAGGAGGTGGTACTTCTCTGGGATCATAAAAATTAGGTCAACTGAGATATGTTCCTACAGAGTCCAGCTAGTTTTCTTTTTTTGCTGCAGTGTGCAGAATTATCAGGGGAAATTTATAGTATCTCCAGTAGAGTCTGAATGGAAACTGATTTTTTTATCATCCTTTGCCGTATTTAAATCTCTTCCCCTCTCTCCAGTCGTCTCACCAGTGATGACATCATTGTTTGAAGAAGTAAAGCTTCCATCTTCTGTTCTGCTGGTGAGGATTGAAGACTATGGATGGTGGCTTGGCAGTAGTCAGTCCCAGTGCGTCAGTTTGGTTTGAATTCATCATCTAGCCAATGTGTTTGGATTGCTATAACCAATATCTTCCCACTTTGTTTGAAACTCATTTCCTAAATACATCAAATTGTTTGATCTTATCAGCTCCATTTATGTGAGCAGAAAAGCCGGGGATTGTGAATATGAGTGGTAATTACACTCCACGGGAAGTCCCCACAAAGATACTTAAACACACTGCTCACTGCCTGCACTTCCTGCACAAGTCACCCATTGTATCCCAGTTTGGCTGCCGTGTTTATTTTTTTGTTTGATCCCTCTATCTACCCTCTGCGTTGTGTGTTCACATATGTACTACCGTATGTGTGTGACTACACATGCACGTGGCTGCAGGTGTGCCTGCGTCTCTGCGGCTTTGTCCTTCTGCAGGACTGTGTCAGTGTGTTTAGACATAATAACGCCTGTTTTTCATTGTGACTGTGTGTTTGCAAATGTGTGTGACCGTATTTCTGAGAAGTCCCAGAGCTGTCTCTGTTTGGGGTAACAGGAAGAAGCACAGTGTGTGTCTGCAGACTGGCTTGGACTTCTCATTGTTATCAACCCCACACTGGCGAAAGGGGTTGTTGTCCAGTAGGAAGTTAACTGCCGTTTTGTTCTCACAGCACATACCAAAGGAAAGGAAGAAGACATTATTTTTTTTATGACAGGAAAATGGTGCAAAGGGATGTTTCAAAGGTCAGCCCACATTATCACATCTATTTTTAGACTTTTGGTTTTACGCTGTGTGGTGATTTAAAACACATATAATAGTATGCATTTAACTGTATGCACTGGTGAGTTGTCAAATTTATTTTAGGTACAATTGACCTAACTTTTTACAGCCACATTCACTAAAGAAAGTCTAAAACCTCTCTGAATAATCTAAGTTTGGGATGTATTAATATAGCGAGTTCCCTGATGGGTTCAATATTTTTTTATGGTGAAACACATCAATTTTCACATTGCCCTAATAAAACGCTGGGTTGTGCCCTCAGTCAGCGCTGTGCAGGATGAAACGAGAGCTAAACCTCACTGCCAAGAGGTTTATGGTCCTGGGGAATGAGGGCACTGTTTACGTGTTGCCAGGGAGATGTGCCTGTGAAGGGAAAAAATGGCTGCATATACTGGAAATGACTTCTTAGATATTCATCCCAGTCGTTTCACATTTGGCAAGCACCCCTCGGTTTTCTAAGCTAACGTAATGCTTTTTTTTTTTTTTTTCTACTTATTCTTCTTATTCATATGAACCCATCTTCTCAGGGTTACAGAGTCGGCCAGAGGGAGAGGTGAGTATTTCTGTCTGTTGTGGTTGTGGGAGATAATTCGTGCAGCTGTTGTCAAGAATGTAGATTCTCCTTACTGCTCAGAATGTATAATACCCATGAAAGCCCTCTGCACCCAGTCATCGGGAACATCCACCTGCTTGTAACAACATGCTGAATATTCATGTCTGGGGATGTTGGGATGTATGCTTAAAAAAATACCCTTCTTGTCTGGGCATTAACCTCAGGGTCAGGTGCCAGCACTGCAGCCACGAGCCGCAAGTCTGAATGAGTTATAAATAATTGCTAGCAGTTGTGGGTGTGTACTGCACAGTTGTGTGTGTGGCATGCTTAGATTGCTGAGTGTGCGGCCCGTGAAACCTTAGCCCAGTTCCTTGAAGTCCGAGCTAGTTGCGCTGACTCAGCAACATTAGGAGACCACCTGGGAATGACCAGTCCGTGGGAGCCATTTTGTGTCTTTTGGTTCACAGTGAGCGAGCCTTGGTGTTCAGTTCCTGTGGGTTACTCATGAAGTTGGTTGGTAAACAGCAGTGGTCAGGACATGTTAAAGTCATAATGATGTTGCAGTTATTATCGCCATGCTTACTGGGCTCAACTTTTCAGTTATTTTCAACTGGTGTATTTTAAATTATACAGGCATACCATACAGCTGTATGATTAGCTAATCTTGTGAGTATGAATTTGTGTTGGAAACAGTGTTGAATCACACATAAAGCTGAATGTGCGTTCAGAGGACAAAATAAGAATCTGCTTTAGCCCTGTTTTTTTTTTTTTTTATATATATATTTGTCTGACCTGATGTTAAAACTTTCCACTGATGCAGCACAGGAACAACTGACAGTATTTTGGCTTACATCAAGGCCACAAACCTGTAAAACAAACACTTCTACCAATAATAAAGACATTTAGCCATAGTGTAGCAGTAAGACAGGAAAAAGAGAGTCCGTGACCGATTTTCTATCATATCAAAAGGAGATACAACAAAGTCAAAGCATCTTGATATCCTCTATGCTCGGATTTCATGCTCTCCATAGCGAGAGCTCAAAGGCGCGTGCCTCAAATCCATATTAGGAGCTTCGTAAATCAAAGAAGGCCAGATTGGCCCCTAAATCTCTTGGCTCCAGCAGTTTAAAGAAGTTTGTTTTATTTATCAGAGCAGACCAGAGGTAATTTTCCATTGTGGTGACATGCAAGACATTTGCTGCGTCTGCCTGGCCTGCAGCAAAGACAAAAGTTAATATTTCTGTTTTGCCACTGAAGATATTGCCTCAGAAGGGCTCTTTTTGTTCCCCCTCTAGAGGCTGGTCTTGTGAAAACAACATCCTCTCCAGGGGCTTGCAAACCAGTAACTGAATCACCCAGCTTGCAAGCGAGAGTACCCTGACCTCACTATGCATGCTTCTCATTCTGAGCCGATTTGAATGGAGACTGGGCTGTGTTACACATGTTAAGTACAGTATGTGTGTAAAGCAGGGTGCTTTAAAATACAGTATGTTTATTTAAACAGTGTGCAGGTCCACAGTGCTCAGAAAAAAACAAAGCAGGTGTCAAAACTGAGATCTCCACTGAACATTGAAGGGTTCAGATTTCAAAGGGATGCCCTATCCCTTGGATCACAGGGTAGAGAATGACAGAGAGGATGTGAAGATATCAGGACAGGGACTAGGATAGCCATTTTTGGGCACAAATCTGCCCTGGGAAACTTTGGAGTAAAGAGGTTCCAGGGATAAATGGCTATGTTTGTTCAAAGAGAAATAATACACTCTTCCTTTCATACGGCTGTACAGTACAGAGTCTTCAGAACAACCTGACTCGAAACCAGACTCAAACCAGCAGCCACACCAAAGCACAGAGTGAGACCCCCAGAAACTGTAACTGTTGCCCTGCGATCTTTCAGCACTTTTCTCAGTTTTCCTATATGTTTATCTGTGTGACGGTGCAGTTTTGTTCAGCAGGCATCAGCCTTTAATCATTTTGTAGAATAATTCTACAAAATTTATCTCACATTTTCTTTAACCCCATTGTATCTTCATCCCTTACCTTTCCTCTCTTCTCACCACTCTGTTTACCATCTCAAAGTTTATCCAAAGATCAGCTAGCAGACTGTCAAGGCTCTTTTTTTTTCTTGCTTGCTTTCAAGATTTGCTTTCTCCTTTCTCACTCTCGCTCCAGTTTTCCCTCTGCCATCCAAACATTTACCGGCAAATACCGGCACACTCACACACACACAGAGACACACAGAAAAAAAAGACAACCTTTCTTGCATTCTCCAGGCAGTGACTCTCCAAAACCTCCACTGGCACACAGGAGTTGACTGCATAGTTTCCCCAATGCAAACCAGATGTGAAGCACTAATGTATGGCAGCGTTTTTTTTTTTTTTTTTCTTCAAAGGGAGACAAATGTAGGCCAAAAATGCAGTCTTTTGGCCATCCGCTCACAGTGATATAAAAATAAATTCAGATTCGTTCCTGAGTTCCAAACTTTCCCTCGTGGTGGTTGGGACAGCACTGTATGATTTAGAATAATTACGATGTTATTGTTTGGTGTTGGTGGAGAATTGTGGAACATCGGCATTGAGACCGGCTTGTGAAAGGTGACAGATGAGATGTGACAATTGCATTTTCAGCTGTGCTTTTTTTTTTTTTCAGAAAATGTTGTCATCCATATGCACACGGAGTACTCGGCAGCTAGCACGTTCTCCAGTGTCTGTGTGCCAAGTGGCTGTCAGATTATGACAAATGTATGTTTTAAGTATAACTAAACATACGTCAGCGCAGGTCTTGTGCTGTGCTTTTGTTTATCTTTTGTACACATTTAAATCACCATATCAAATCCTTGTAATAATTGTGCCCAGAAGGATTGACGTACAGTTCTTTCAGGCCAGCTCCTATTCACTTGAAGCTTTGCTGTAATGCTGCAGTGTGTCCTACACAACAGAATCAAGGCTAATATTAAAAGACATCAAGCCATATCCCTACACTTGCATAGTCATTAAAAGTTGCCAAGAAAGGACAAATTACAAAGGCCGTGGTGACATTTTCTGCTGCAGGTAGTCATTTTCCTCCTTTATGTTTATGATGTTGGCCCCGTGTTGCCTCCCACTCCACACCAGGCGGTGTTTAAACGCTCAGGGACAATAACAGGTTTGCGTTCCAGTGTCTGGTCCTGCACCCTGTACTCTATCGTCAAGCCTGACCCAGGCTCCCACAGAGGAGCGGTCTCAGGTGCCCTCCCCCTTTACACCCCACCGCCTTGCCGCAGCTTATCCGTTGATGTTGTTCAAAGAAACTCAGTAAATGAAACTGCTCTCAGTTCCTTCCTGCTTATGGCCTCATGTAGTGGCTTGAGAATGTGGGTGGTCCAGGTTCTCCTCTAATGCAAGACAGAAAAATGACAACACTCATAGTAGAGCCACTGGTTGTTTACCAACAGCATCTTAACAGTGGCTAAGTGCCAATCCCATCCTATAAACTTCGATGACCGCAGATTGCTCAGTGTCTTAAATGTCATGATGATGATTGCAGTTTTGGTTTTCTGGCTTTGAATCAGTGTCATAGCTACACTAAACAGCACGATGCTTTACTAAACTGCCATTGTAGTAGCCTTTTTTTCTTACCTTTTGAGTAAGCAAAAATTCTCTCTCAACATCGGAATTAAAATGTTTTTTCTATTTCCATAAGCATTACTTGTAAGCTTGTTTAAATAAGCACATCTGTTTATGTATGGGGCTGCAGCATTATCTCTCCTTCATGAGCAATTTCCTCCTCTTCCTGTGATAAGATTCATTGCCTCGGTGTGTCCTTTCGATTACTGGACTTCATTTATCTGATGTAGTGAAAGCCAGCAGGACCAGCACACCAAACTAATATAACAAATATATTTCAGTGTCCAACTTTTCTGTTCTCTGTTCACTTTAAATGATGTTTATGCACACAATTAGTTTTGTTCATGTCATTTAGCTTGTGGAGTGACTAGTATCATGAAGTATGTGGATCTGGAAGCCTCTCCCAAAGGACCTGACCTCAGTTTCCAGTCCCTTGAAGAAAAACGTGAATGTAATCCCTCTGACATTGTATCATAAACATAAGTTCTGAACCATTAAAAAAGTCTTGTGCAATCCATGCCTTTGCCTTTTCACATTAGTCATCAAATGGAAAGTCTTCCATGGTCATGAGGCGCTGGAATAAATAAGATTAGACATCTCCATCAGACTGCTTTCAAGTGACACAAATGATCTTTTCTGAAGTGTGCTTTTGACACTGTGCTTTATTTTTGATATGCTCAACCAGTCCCTAAAATGATATGCTTAAGTGTCCAGTGCTGTGCTAAATTTCCCCCCATTTCAAACCCAGCCAAGAAGCTCTACTGTGTCTGGAAGATGTCCATGCACCAGACAAAGGGCAATGTGATGGTATGTGTTTATCCAAACGCAGCCGTTTCACTTCTTCCCAAATTTGATTTAAGAATTGTCATAGGTTTAAGTCCCTTCTCCAGCATTCATTTGCCTCTATATGTCACCTTATTCAATTTTTTCCCCCCTTTTCTTTTCTTGCTGTTTTATTTCTCTTCTGTTCCCTTACACTCTCTCTGCGACCTGTATAAAAGGGAACAGAGTCATGTACTCTTGTAAATGTATTTGCTGCCAAAAGATTAGATAGTTAAAGGTGACTGAGTGGCTTTTGTAGCCTCTACTTTTTTTTTTTTTTTTTTTAAGTAAATCAAACCTTACTATGCACAGTAAAATCCACACTTCCTAAAGTATCCACTTGGACATAAAAGCACACTGGTCACAGTGGACCTATAAACACAGGCCTAACAAATAGAGCAGTTGCCCTGCTATTGAAAAGTTCCTGCTTAACTGTATTGCTTGCAGACCTCATACAGTACTACAGCATAGCCACAACTTTTGTATCGTTTCCCACTTGGCAATAAAGTAAACCTTTAAAAAACGTCTGCCAAGGCATTGGCAGACTGTGATGCTATTTCCACCAGCGGTCATGTTGTCTTATCAGGGTGGATACAATTGCACCACTTCCGTACTTTTTTTAATGTTAGACATTTGGTATTTTTTTTACATTGGCTTTGCAATATCTTAGCCACAAAATGTTTTTTTTTGCAAAGAAGGAAAAAAACAGACTTCGCTGTTCTCCATTATTGACATAATGTCAACAACTGGCAGCTACTGTAACAGCTGCTCCATTCAAATTAATTTTATTGGCTCATGGAATATCCAAATTATCCAATAAATAGATATTCATTTTATTGTACATAAAAAAAATAATGGAAATGAAAATGTGCCCACTGTTGCTACATATAATATCACAATATAAAAATGATACATCAGTGAAGTTTACATACAGTATATATCCAGTAGAGATTAAATTGATTTAGAACAAACATATTTATATATTGCCGGTTACAATTCTCCGAGTCAGCAGTACGTGTAAGTGAACTTACATGACACTTATACTGTACATAATGGCATGTCTGTATACTGAAAAGCACTGAACACCAGTTGACTAATCTGTATAATTGGTGTGATTTCGCTGAGATAAGCTCTTGTCCCCAGGCTATGTTTTCATTGTTAGCTAGCCTTAAGCCACGCTGACTCACACAAACACACTCTGATCCACACGATGTGTCTTCAGGCCTTGAACTAGACATTAAGAGATAATACAGCTTCTAAAGTAAGTCTGTTTTTCATGACTTATACCATGACAATTCATTATTTGCATTTCATAATACACTCTTTCTAGTTAGCCTGATCTTTTTCTCCTTGAGTGTCAGAACTTAAGAGACATTAGATAAGAAGACATTTTGTAGTTATGGTGTCATTTTGCTTGTACAATACACAGCCATCTGCTGCTGCGGTCAAGCTGATCTTTCTCCTCTGTTGATGTAACATGATGTCAAGTGCTTTGTCTAGCCTGTAGTAAAACAGATATTTTACAAGCAGATTCTTCTAATACGCAGCAGGGAACGGGGAAAGAACTGGCAGGCTTGTTCCCAGCGGGCTGTGCGGACTGTTCATTTGGAATCAACCAGAGCGTAAGCAAAGTTTGCGCTGGGGATTAACAGGCCGGCCTGTGGGACTGGACTGGACTGGGTGTCTGCTAGCCCTCCAGTAACCAACCATGACTGTGTTGCCTGGCAACAGCATACGGTCTGCTCTGTGGTGTCTCACAGTTGGCCCTGAACTTCACCCCTTTATGCCAATCAGGGAATGTGACGACTAATAGAAGGTAGCCTCGGCATTCCTTTGCTATCTTATAGACAGATGTGTTAAAACAAATAAAACTTTGCAGCCCTGGGAAGAGGCAAAGTTCATCACACCCTGCAATAATAAGTAAGGTGTCAGACCCAACAAGTTGTATGTTTCATGATTTTAATGGATGTCACGGTACAAAGACCAATCGTATATAATTATATAATTTTGATCTCACTTTTTATTTGTTAGATCATAGAATATAGTTCCTCAGCTTTTGAATTTCTCTCTTTTCCATCACACGTCATCAGGGACCTTAACTTCCTCTCATAACTTCTGCTTCACCGTGGCTTATGTCATTTTAAAAGTCCTCCCTTTCCTGCTCTTTCCTGACCATTGGACAGATTCACACAAACTTTCTCAGTTGCTGTTGGTGGATACACAAGGGTTAAGAAAACCAGACAGTTCTGCAGAGTCATCCACACTGACCCATATAACTGCATTTTATATATATTTTAGTCTCTCTCTCAGATTAACTTCCTCTGAATCATTATAGTGAATGGAATGGACTGTGTGCACTATATTAAACACAGATCCCTACTTTGTGCTGAAATACTATAATTAAACTCAGTGAAATATTTCTGGACCATTGTCCTGTGTGGAGGCAGTAGTGATTTCCTTGAAGCCCACACTTTTTCCCAGGGGGCTGAATTCAGTCACAGCTCTGGTATTTTGGAACATTATTAACCCAGAGTGGGGTTCTTAGTCATTGGGTCCTGGACATGAAGGAGATGGACCTCTGCTGGGAAGTTAGCATACACAGTAGTAGATATAAAGCGCTGTGAGAACTGACCTCTGGACTGGAGTTCATTGTGACCCAGATCCAACTCTTCTCTTCTCTTCTCTTCTCTTCTCTTCTCTTCTCTTCTCTTCTCTTCTCTTCTCTTCTCTTCTCTTCTCTTCTCTTCGCTTCTCTTCTCTTCTCTCCCCTTCAATTTGAGAAAGTGGGTTTTGGGTCAGTGCAGTTTCTGCATGCAGTCACGTCTTAGTCCATCGCCCCAGGGGTCAGTGCACTGACGTCATGCCCCGCTCTGTGAGAAGCTATGCCATCAGGAGTTCATTTCAGGCTCTGCATTGGCCACTCAAACAGTGATACTCAAAGTGGATCTCTCTGAAATGGAAACACTACAAGACCCGGAGGTTAAAACAAGCCCTTCTTTTGATTTCTAAAGTAATACATATTTTATGTATCAGGCTTTGGAATCTTTGCAGTTGAGTGTAGCGTTCCCATCTGTGCTTTAGTGAGTTCTCTGTTACTTTATCTTAACCTGATTGCTGGCAAACTAGTTATTCTGGCTCAAAAACACATCTTCTGGAATAAAAACACTTGGATAGGGAAACTAGCCTGCATGGGACTAGTGGGGAAATACTGTGACCAGGAACACCCTGATGGTCCATCTCAGGTACAGCAATGTTAGCTCTTTAGGAATGTTTGTTTTGTTTGACATTTGTAGTATCTGAAAAAGGTCAATGACCTACTTTCTGCAGTCTTTTAGTATGTTTATACACGGCTAATACATATGAATTCAGGGAGGGTAATTGGCAGCTGTCTGATTTGCTTTGGAAATGAATGTTGACAACAGACGTCATAGCTTCAGCTTCTTGGCTTTGTGAATCATGCCTCGTCTAGTTCCCTTACCTGGCAAGCAAAGGCAGCACATACCTACCTGGCACTGCTGATAACATTAAAGTCACAGAGCTCATTTTTTAGCTTAATACTCTGCAGATCTAATCTTGACATTGTGGTTATGTGGGCTGATGGCGAGGTTGCTGGAATTTTCTGAAGGATTCTTTGTCACATGTACAGAAATCACTGTTCAGCACCTTGCTGCACATCACATATACAGGCCTACCACAGCAGCTTACTCTGATGTTTAGCTATGACCTCCAGATGCATACTATAATACAAGACATCAGATACTAAAGATGTATCCATTCAGTGAGTAGATAGAGATATGGCGATAAGACTGGTGGTGTGAGCCATGGCTGCAGGGCCGTCGAGCACTAACACATTCTAATATATGTGTTAAGGTCATCTAAAAGAGGGTGAGAGTGTCTCTCTCTAGTCTGGGGAAGTGGTGTTGTGTTAGCAAAAGGCCTGTCACTGGGTTAAATATGAGGACTGTTAGTAGGTGAGGTCTGTTGGATCTTGACTTTCTCACCCCGACTCATTAAGAGCTTTTGTCTGGCAAAGGGCTGAGACAGATGAAACATGAGAGTCTGAGAATAGTGTTTTCTTTGATGATGGATTCTGTGTGATTTGGCTTTTGGTCTTTGTTCCTTTTTCTGTGTCGCCCTGTGTTTTGGTGTGTGTTTGCATACATCCTATATGCTTTGTGTATTTACTGTTTGGGCACACTTTTTTTTTGCCTGTGTTTGGGGGTGTAAGACGGGTAGCAGAGGGCCAGTTTGAAGTTTGATTGATTATTATATCAGTGGTGATTATTATTACTGGGTGGTGGGAATGAATAGCCAGCAGTGCACCCTGCCAGAGGGCTGTATCACTTATCACTGGGCTTTTCTCCAGCCATGCTGTAATGTTTTGGCAATCTGATATTGTTGCCACAATGCTCTCACAATATTATTCCGTCACTTTGTTGTGTGCTCAGTCATGATCAAGGGGCCTATCGCACAGTGAAAGCCATGTATAGTGTATCTATATGTGCATGTTACTGTAGTTGCGTCTACATGCTGAAAGGAAGCCACTTGTTAGGGAGTCATGTTCAAACAGCTTCAATTGTCTGTGCACACACAAACTCTCACAAATGCTTCATGGGGTTTCTGTATCTGTTGGTGGTCCACGCTCTATTCACAAATAGATTCTTGCCTCATAAATATTTACCAGTGTGTATGATGTGCGAGCTTCACATGCAAAGATACACTGCGTACGCTTAGTCATGAGCCAGGCAGCTCGGTTTGCAGTGGTGCTTTAATCTTTAGGTTGCAGGTTTTGAGCGGTTGAGTTTGGTAGTTATAAAGAGAAAGCGCAGTGACAGCTCCCTCTCTTGTCCCCTCCCTCTGCATCCACCGCACTTTCATCACAAAGCAATAAAAGTTAATAGGCATTTTGTACTGCCTCTCTTGTCATGCTGTCTCTCTCTCTCTCTCTTTCTCTCTCGTTCTTTTCCTCCCGTCTCTTTTTCCACTTGCTCCCACTTGCACTGCGTGTTTTGTTTGAGCTCAGCTTCATTGCTGGTACAAGCCGAAGTATTTACAGCATAAATATTGGCAGTGAAAGTCTATACTGATGTCCAACTGCTGTGCCGGAAAAGGTGACAGAATCATTTTTCATGAGTCTACCTCCTTTTTTTTTTTCTTTCCCCCCATTGTCTCAGCCCTCTGTTCTTGTCTTCAACTCTTGTGGATTCGCTGATGTTTGTTTTGTTTTGTTTTTTTAATGTTGCTGACCTGGGTTTCTCCTTTCTGTGTTCTAGGCTTACAGAATATTACGATGGCTACCCGTTTTGACTGTCACAACTGCACGGAGTCCTTGTATGGCCGCAAGTACATCGAGTCAAAAGACAGACCTTACTGCATCCCTTGTTACGACAGCCTGTTCTCAAACACATGTGATGAGTGCAAAGAGTTGATCGGCCATGACGCAAGGGTGAGGCATCCATTTTAACATGATCAGGCATGCAATCAGCTATCTGCTGCACAACAGTAATGACTGCATTACATAAAGAAGAATTTCAATTGAAACATCATCGTTTTTAGATTTTATTTAAAGAAAAAATATATTTCTGTGAACATTTGTTTTCTGTAATACCTGCACTAGAATGAATCCCACATGTGACTGTAGTCTTTCCACACTGTGAGCCACATATTAACAGTTTAAACATAGATAAAGCACATCAGACATCTGCCCTAATTAGCTTTAAGACATTTTTACCATGTTTTGACATGGTCTTGGATAGCTTAACCAGAAGTTATGTCAAATGATGTAAAATCCATGCTCAATGAGGCATGTTCTATATATTTTGTGTGGCAAGACATGGTAAAGGCTAATTTAACATACAATTATACAGGCAATTTCCACCAAGTCCACATAAGCCAACAGCTAATTTTGTCTGAGAATGTAAAAATGTAGCATGAGGGAATGTCTCCCCCACAATCAAGTTAAAATTTAATCTTCCCTTAATGGAAAACACTAACATGAAGTGGATCATTTAAGCCTGACATACACTACTTACAGAATGGGGCATGCTACAGTGCTTATTAGTTTGCTTAGCTAAGAAGGCGAATGACTTGTCAGCACCCTCGTGGGCAGTGGACGATAAATAAAGCCAGTATTTCCTTGGCTCAGTGCCCCTTAGATACTCAATTCAACATCCATGTGAGACGTCTTTTAAACAGAAGTATGCACGCAAGTACAGCACTGTGCACGTATACAGAGTAAACACATACTTCTTACTCTCTAGCAGACATTACATGTGTCAGTTTGACCCAGACCAGTCCAGCTCTGCTCTTGGCTACAGTTGTAACCAAAAACCAAAACAAAATAACAACAATCTTCATTGGTGTTTCAATGAATCAATTAGTTATTTTGTGCAGAAAATGTAGGAAAATTATGAAAAATGTTGATTACTGTTTGATCACTATCTGACATTTTAAAATATCCTGTTTTGTCCACGACCCAAATGTTTTCAGCTTATTGTTATAAAGGACTAATATTCACATTTGAGAACAACGAGGACATTTTTTTCTTCAAAAATGAATTAAAAGGATTAATTAATTATCAAAACAGTTGCTGATTAATTTCACAGTTTACAACTAATGAGTACATCAACTAATAGCTGCAGCTCTAATTACAATTCTGAAACAGTAACACATGAAAACAAATTTAGAACTGAGGAAATTTCATCTCTGTAATGTATTTTTGAAATTATCTCTGATTCATTGTTGTTTCCTCTTGTTCTGTTGCCAGGAGCTCTTCTACGAGGACCGGCATTATCATGAGCACTGCTTCCGCTGTTTCCGTTGCGATCGCTCGTTGGCAGACGAGCCTTTCACCAGCCAGGATGACGCGTTGCTCTGCAATGACTGCTACTGTAATGAGTTCTCCTCCAAGTGTGTAGCCTGCGACAAGATCGTCATGCCAGGTAAAGGTGCATTTGTGCACTGAGAGATTTGGGTGTTGAAATTAAAGGCTCATTCCATTGTTGCTCTCTGAACGACTCTTTTCCCAACCTTTTATTTTTTGTGCTTCAGCTTTTTTGAAGAATGAACTAGCTCAGTTTAAAATCCAGGCATAGAGAGTTGACTAAAATGAAATAAAATAAACATGGAGTGACTCGTGAAATAGCTTGCGCATAATGCATTTGACAGTGCCATATATTATGGTACTTCACTCACCCACTAAGCATTGGTCTCATTGCCCCACATTATATTTTCCATGTAGTGTACAAATTCAAATTTCAAGATAGATAGGCACATGACTTTGGAAAATGATGACATGGCAAACTTCAGGAAGCAGGGACAAATGAAAAATATAAAGTAACAGATCAAGCAGATAGAAGAGGAAAGAGTTTTTAGAAAAAAAAGAGAAAAAAGACGAAGGCGAGGGTCCGCGATTGAGCGGCAGCCAGGGCTGAATGTGACAGAGTAATTGCCAGTCTGCTTGACTTGTTGTGTGTAAGCCAGATCCCCAGGGCTGGTGGGCTGCCAACAGACTGATGATATGAAGAGATAAGCAAGTCAGTTATTTCAGCGCCCCTGTAGCAGCTTACACAGCCCTCATAAAGCGGAAAATGATTCCAGGAAGAGTATGACTTTCCCTAGTATTTCTACAGTAGACATTCTCATGTCTTCTTATGAAGACTGCACACTTAACTTTGTTTAACAACTGGATGTTTGGCTGTTTTATGGTGCGGGAGAAGAAACTTGACACAATGTAAATAGATTTCTCAAAAGATGATTTGGTCAAAAAGATTCCTCTGATAAAACGACAGCGGCACTCTCATTGCCGACGATGGTTTATTGTGCTCTCTTCTCTTGTCGCTGAGTTTTTATCTGTTTAAAAAATCCAAACATTTCTGTGTTTGTCACCATCCACTGAGATTAAGTATTTTTTGGGGGGGCTTCAAACAATGTATTTGTCAAGATTATATACAGGCAATCCACTGATGAAAAGACAAACCTACAATACCCGCATGGATAGCGCAAGGACAAGAGGACAAAAAGACAGTTCAGAGCATCTTGACGATACACTATGCAGAACTAGTAGAGGTATTTGCAATCTAATTGAGTAGATTAATTAGATAAAATGCAAATAAAAGTTGTATTATCTATTATATGCTGTTTTCTGTGCAGAATGTCTGTGTTTTGTTGGCATCTTACTGTATATTACACCTATTTAATTATATAAAAACACTTTCAAAGCTCTTTAAACTTATTTGAGTTCTAGTGAAATTGCTGTACTGCATTTAGCCATTCACCTTTATTCTATTTGTACTGTAATACTCATAAATAAATGCTGCTATTGTCCTCCTTGAGTCACTGTAATTCCTGTAAGCTTATAACCTGGAATGTTTCTTTTTTTTTTTTTACCACAGCACACACACTGAGCGTTAGCAAGCAGCAGTGCAGACAGCAGTAGTGCAAAATGTCGGCCACACACAAACCACTGCGTCACCATAGAATAAACCAACCAGTATAATAAAAAACTCAACAGCCAACGGATAGAAGATGGATTGGTTGGGGACACGGAGGGAAAAATGGCATTATCCCTTTCTGTAAGGCCTGCCGCCAGTTTCCAGCAGTAGGAAAGAAGTGTGGGGCCTGTGGTATTATGATTTAAAATAAAATAAATCTTACTGAAACAAAATTAGTTTTATATGCCTTCATGCAAATCGAGTGTATTATTTCATAGTTCAATAAAATTACCACCAAAAAACACCAAAATGGCCATAACGAGGATGGTAAAAGATTCATTCTACACAAAAAAGTTAACTCTCCCTCTGCTCTGTCATTCTTTCCATCCTTCTTTCTCTCTTCCTCCTGTCATCTGTCTTCCTCTCTGCTAGGTACAAGGAAGTTGGAGTACGCAGGCTCTACATGGCATGAGGGCTGCTTCATCTGTCACAGCTGTGAACAGCCCATTGGCTCCAAGTCCTTCATCCCTGACAAGGATGAACACTACTGTGTTTCCTGCTATGAGGACAAGTTCGCTCCGCGCTGCACACGCTGTAAAAAGGTCAGTAAGATGATTAAATAACTGCCAGAAATGTTAGTCGAATTTGACCTTGCATGGCACATAGTCAAAGAAACATGCAAGGGGGTGGATTTTGGGAAGTGAATTATGAGGATCTCCACATGACCTTCGACCTGTCTCATTTTCAGACCCTGGCTAAAGGTGGTGTGACCTATCGGGATGAGCCGTGGCATAAGGAGTGTTTTGTGTGCACCAGCTGCAAGACACAGCTGGCAGGTCAACACTTCACCTCCCGAGACGACAGCCCTTACTGCCTCAAGTGCTTTGGCAGCCTGTACGCCAAGAAGTGTGAGGCCTGCAGCAAACCAATCACAGGCAAGAGTACATCGCTATGTCCTACACGACAAAATGGATTTGTGCTACTGCATAAATACTCTTAATACTGTAAACAAAACTGGCTCTTTTCTAGATTCAAATAAATCACAAAAGATTGCTTTACAGTACAAAGTCAAATAAAGGATGATACACACTAGTTGTACTCCAGAATAAGAAAAATAGCTTCATGAAGTGTCCTGAAAACTTCTTGATCAGCCTCTTACTATGTCATACCCAAAGTTTTAATAATCTCAATCTCGTTGCTCTTCTTGTGCTAGGTTTTGGAGGAGGAAAGTACATCTCATTCGAGGATCGCCAGTGGCATCAGCCATGCTTCACCTGCTCCCAGTGCTCTGTTTCACTGGTGGGAGCGGGCTTTTTCCCTGACGGTGACAGGATCTTGTGCCGTGACTGCAACAGCAACCTATAGAGCAGTCACTCAACCATGTTCTCACCCTTCACTTGACTTACCTTCCACTCTCCGTCACAGCATTTCAAGAACCCCAAGTCATTACCGAGGAAGGTAACGCAGGCTAACAAATGCTGCCTCTCAGGTTGTTTTTATATTAAGAGATCGGTTCCCTTTCCGGGTCATGTTTTCATCAAGGAGCTAGTGTGCAAAATCCTTCTTTTGATGCTGCATTGTTTAAATGATCGACCACAAAGATTTCCTCTTTAACCAAAAAGTTTTGTGAAACAAAGTTAATGGAGTGCCTTAATAATAACATTACTTGTATGTAATGTATTATTGAACCAAAGAAATGCAAAATGCGAGTCACTTTGCAAAAGATTCCTTCATATTTTATATAGAAAAATTGCCACTTCAGGCAGAGGTTAGACGAGAGGACACAGAACACTGATACAGTATAATATGTAAACCTTACAGTGTGTACGTATGGTGGAGGTACTGTTGTAATGCTCTTATTACTGCATTTTTAAGCATTTTAATTACAATATGCCAGAAAGTAAAAGTAAGAAGATATTTTAGAAAAAACTGAAGTAGTCAGTTTATGGTAGTTATGATCAATAAAGTCATTTGCACTTTGAAGATATTCTCTTGCTACCATGTTATGTGCACATAATAACACATTTAAAAAAAAAAAAAAAAAACAGCACACAGACCACTTTTTTTTTGTCATGTATCTGCTTTTGTTGAACTTTGCAATGACACTTATTTTTGCATAAAGTTTCTTCTTATTTCTGTCTTTTTTCGTTTGTTGTAATGAATCTTTTTTTTTTCTTTTTTTAATCACCATTGCTCAAAGAGCCTGCATTTATAACCCTAAAGAAGCTGAAATGAAATCTAATATCGTTGTGTATTGCAGGAGTATGCATGTCTTCATCTGCCATGATTCGCCTAAATAATTATTTTGTTGCTGTTACCGCTGTTAGTGTTTTGTTTTTCACTGTTAGTACATGTATGTGAAAAAATCTAAAAAAAAAAAAAAACAACAACAAACAAACAAAAATACCTGTATTTCATTATTTCAGCTTTGATGCTGGTGAGTCAGAGTTGGCAAATATACATTTTAAGATGGAAAATACGCCATTGAGGCACTAACAGTATGAATTTACTGTTAAAAAAAAAAGATGATAATTGATATGGCTAAATGCTACATGTTTAGTTTTATTTGTGAAGGCTTATTAAATAAATGTACACTGACCGATCATTGCTGGGCAGTTTTTTTTCTGTTCTGTGTGTATTTATGGTTATACTGAACTATCCATTACTTATTAATGAAGTCATAACTTTCTGTGGACTTGTGTTTACTGTCTAAGCCAGAGAAAACCCTTCTGGTGTATTTAAGTCTTTCTAGGAAAGTTCAGCGTGTGTGCGTATGAGTGAGTGAGTGCACAGGGGGAAGGGCATGAAAGTGTGTGAGTGTGAGAAAGTGTTAGAGAGAGAAAAACCATGTGTGTGTAATAAAAAAAAAAGAGTATAAAGAGTGTTTGTGTGTGTCTGTAGGTATAAGATATGTTTTGTGATTGTCTGTTTGAGAGTAAAAGGGGGGGAGGTGGGAACATATCTGTGTATATCAGTGTGCCTGAATGTGTGTGTATATATATATATATATATATATGTATATATATACTGTTGTTTATGCTGAGTCGACTGTTTCATCGCCTTGATGAAGCACACATACACAGACTGCCAAATACACTCTCCTGTCGGCATTGGTGAAATGTCCTCCTCCCTGCCTCCGTTTGAGATTTTTTCACCAAAAAAGGAAATGGAAAACTCGTAGCTGCATGGGGGAGGGAGGGAGGGAGGAGGAGGGGGGTTGACTGGTGGTGGAAGTGGGAGAGAAAAGAGTGTGGGAGAGAGAGAGAGAAAGAGAGAGAGAGAAGGAGGATGTTCACATCTGGAGTTACTCCATGGCACTTTCACTGGGGGGTCAGACTCCACACACGGCCTCTTTTGGATTTATTGGAAGGAGGAGGCGAGCGGGGAGGTGACGGCTAGCAGGAAGGGTCAGAGGAAGAGCTGTGGAGATGTTAACTGTATCATATGGTACATGCACTCGGGGACCAATTTTAACAGCTATTACTAGTGAGACGGGAAATGTGCTTATTGGTTTGAAAAGCTGCCGTCTGTCTTGTGGTCTTTCAGATTTTCAGCAACAATATCACGCTCTTGAATTTGTCCCATGTCTTTGTCGTCACTGTCACCCAGAATCAAGTTTACCCAATAGAAGTCCCTCAAAAACAGGACACGGCCTTTCACTTGGCTTCAAGCAGGCTAACAGCTGGTCACTTCACACAAAACATATTAGACACACAATTTCGCTGCGAGGCCTAACATTTCACTAAAACATCAACCCTTCATGCAAAAACAAACAGTGTGACTTGTAGGCTCTGAATATAACTAGATTAACACAAGTAGCCCTCCATCAGCCATCTGTAGCTGATGTGACACATTAGGCTGTCTGCCAGTAATGTCATTTACAATTTCCCCAAAAAGAGACCTGGGTGTAGTTCACAGACAAAACACAGCTCAGTTTATTTTAATCAAAGCTGCACATGTGAAAGTTTATATGGTGTGTAAAACTGAATTTGCCTTATCAGCTTAAATCACAAAATGGAACATCACTCCTGAAGGACACTTCAAGTGAGACACTTCAACTTAGTTTTCTTGTATGAGTGTTTGTATTCATACAATAGATTGTATATAAAGAAAAAGTTACAGTTGGGAATGTTACAGGATTACGTATAGATTTATGGTCAAGTCAAATATGCAGTTACTTCTATTGGTCATTTATTACTTGGTACAGTATGTAACATTGCCTGGTGCAGCTTTTTGATAAACAGATTAAACAAAACCTATACTTAAAGGTGAATGAATCAAAAATGCAATATAAAGTTCATACATATGTTTTCATTACAGTAAAATCAAATGAAAATAACCTGTTCTTGAGGTGACAGATATTCAACTGTTTGCAATCTGCAACATCACTGCTAGGTGCCACTAAATCCTACACACGTGACCTTTAATTGATATATTTTAATCCTCAAATTAATCAAAATTATTGATTAAAGTAGTGGATTAATACCCTATTAGAATATAAACAAACATTTCTTTGAACCTTACCACACCGCACATCACCAGGACTTTAAAAAAGTAACAGATTACAGTTATACTGTATATGACACACAGTATAGTGTGAACCAGTGCTCCTGAATAGCTACTTATAAGGTAGCCTGAACCAAAGAAGATCAGAAGGGGAGTGAGGCTGATAGAATCATGTTAATACAGGCTCAGATCCCAAAGGTTTATAGAAAGTTGGCTCCATAAAAACAGCAGTGAGGGATGATTAGCACAGACCCTGTCCGTATCATTCCCAGATGTCTGCTCTGCCCTGTGTTCACCCAGCTGGATCACTTTTCAGCCTAAAATCAGAATCGCTTATCACGGTTTCAGAGGGAAGGAAATCCTCAGAAGGTAAAGGTGATGGGATAAAGTGTTATTTCATCTGTAGAGTGCAGTGAGCTTAACAAATCTTAGCCCTCTAAGACTTATTACTATTCATTTATGGCTCCTATCTTACGTAACTCATGAGATTTGTGTTTAATTTAAAATCTATGTTTATATGCTTAGATTAAATTAAATCACAGAAACCTAATAACTATTGTTTATAAAACAATAAAACATTTTCATAAAAACGTTATTGAGCAGCTGTCTGAAAACAAAGACTAGTTTCAGTGCATATTAAACTGTGTAAATGAACTGATGCCTGATGTGATATGAGAAAGTAGATTACTTAATCCATTCATGTTCTTGATTGTGTGATTCAAACTGAATCAATGTGTATTTAAACCAATGAAAACACATAATGTTCTGGTCCTGGAGTTTTTTCCCATGCAGAGCTTGGCATCAATAGCAAACTGAGCAGATGCCTAATAAATTAACCTACTGCAACAAATGGTTTGTTGCATAGAACCATCTGGGAAGTCATAATTGGAAACGGTTTGGAAAAGGGGCAGACACTTTCAAAAAAATACTTGACAGGTGATTGAATCTGTCTGTCAATGTCTATGAGACCAACAAACCATGAAGAAATACTCTCAACTGATGCTAGCACCATCTACGCTACCCTCTCAGTCACTTCACACACACGTTGTGACACACACCATTAAACCACTCCCGTAGCGCAAGCTGTAGCTCCCAGTAGTTCCTCATAGGACACTGACTGGTCCAAACATCTGTGTTCAGGCACAAACGCATAGCTTAAAGCCTGGCAAGATGGATTCTTGCATGATTTTGGGGATCTTGCAAGTGCAGCTGCCTAGCAAAGTTACCAGTAAGCTGCATTAAGTGGAAACACCTGTGTCGGTGTGTATGGCCTTTAAAGCAGCTGGGAGGTAATGTTTCTAAATAAGCTTTCTGTCGAAGAAACCTTCGTGTATTAATTGCACAGCAAGCTGGGTATTGCATTAACACAGTGCCCCAAAATGTCAGAAAATATAATCCCAAAGTGTCAAACTAAGCTGCAATTCAAGGTCATTTTAGTCCAGGTTAGTTTTATACATGAACTGTTCCATTGATTATAAATGGAAGCATTATTTTTTAGTACATTTAAGGTTCGAGAAAGGTGAGAAGGTAAGTGAACACAGCTGACGTGGTTTTAAAATAAAACATCTCTTCCCTTGTCAGTTCTAATGATGAGATATTTGATTTTCCACTGGTGCAAATGTGATTGTTTATCTATGTTACCTTTTATGGTAACCTACTTAGCGTGGGTTATGTATCCATCTTCACACCCCATGACTCTGAATTGTGGTGAACACATTGAATGAGTTAATGAATGAATAAAAGATTAAATGATTGCTGTTTTTCTTTTGCCAATCATCAAGGCAGACGTAATTAAAGAAACGTGATCAAGCTTGAACTAGCTGTGTTGCGGTAACTTGAGGTCACGTACTGTTCGATGTCTAGACAAGCACAACGGGGAATGAGTCAGTTATGCTGTTCACATCGCAGCCTGCTGTATCCCAAGTTCTTCAGCCAATACACCTCATCGATTTGATTTGATCAGTCAGTATGACCCCTTGTATCAAAATACACGGCAACATTAGTCCGTTAAAATATTGTCTATTCGATTCAGATTCATTTATTTAAAACATTGTTTTTAGTGTCACTATTGCTGAATGGTAGCAACTGACACACCTGATTACTGATTGGGAAACACACTTGTCTGGGTGATATGATGCATATATATGGGGAGGTGTGTCACTTGTTTTGTTATTTAAACCACTTGAAGGAGTTCAGTGGAATTTAAATGTTACTGTGAATTAATTGTTTTCTGAACAAACAGTAGCGGTTCCTGACCTTGATGGATTTTTAACAATGGAGTTAGAGCAGTTTTGGAAATTTCATTCAAAAGGGAAATACCTCATACTGTGATGCGTCATTAGAAATGTTGAAATTTGGATTCCTCATGGAGGATTAAAGTCGGAGGGGCATTTTGAGAGAGGGCCATTGGAAGCTCTGTCAGGTGGAGTGTCATACTAAATCTTTATTAATCCAACCGCAAAGAGTATAACTGGAAGTGTGTGAGTCTACAGCCCAGTTATCAGCAGTGACGCATAACAAAAGCTGAAAAACAGGCAGTGAGGGAGGGAACAGCTCTCTTTTCACACCAGACACATCACTAAGTTTCTGTTCTCTGCTTGTGTGAGTCACTCTCAGCGTAATAAAAACAAAAAAATGAAAACCATGAACATTGTAGAGACAAGTTTGATTTATGTGGGAATCAAAGTTGTGGTTGTTTGGTGTTGTTCACTGCATTGTTAAGGGGATTACCTTGAATTCCACTATCAAATACTGGGATTTTCATTTAATGAAAAAACTGAAGAATCATATTAAGGGTGGAAGCCTTTTGACCACACAATGTATGATTATAGGTCAAGCAAAGACATTTTTGTGACTATAAAAGAGCTATGAATTAACAAGACAGTAGCTCGAAAGAGTTTAAACGTGTGAATTAATCAGAAACGCGTTATATGTAGTATTTACTTTATGCAGTTTAAGAGACAGGATATGAGTTTTGACAGAAAATTTTCCATAGAGGAACATCGAGCCTGCCTCAGCTGTCAAAAGACAGAAAGTTAAACCAGGGCCATACATTTCCAAGGTTTCTTCCTGCGCTCCCCTGGCCTGTGTCATTACTCAGTTTAGCGTTAGGTGTTCACTTGACAAAGTGCACTGGTCCACCGCATTCATGTCTGTAGTATGTAACCTCAGCAGACGTAGGTTAACCCCAAATGTCTGAGAGATTATACTCTCATTGGTAATTCAGCATACCTCAATGACTACTTAACTGTACGTTTGCTACTGGAGAGGCCGGAGAATGGCGTGATGCAGAGTCAGAATGAAATTAAGTTATAAAGTATGTCAGTTTACAGTTGAAGTCAAATGCTGAAATGTAGTCGTATTAGCACTGGGGCATGCAGAGTAGCTTTTTCCTTCTACTGTTTGCATGCAATCATCTCCATGTGTCTTTTTGATTACTAGTTATTTCTCTTCTTATATTGCTGTATTTTTAGTGTCGGTGTACGGTACGAATACAGGCCATTGATGTAACTAAACCCTTTTTGCAAATTTCCTCATAGAAATTAATCAAATGCTGAGATGTATGCCAACTGTATATATTTTCAAAAGTCAAGTTCAAGTTTTTTCAAGACACCACAGGTCCTCTTCCATGGACTCCATGGACCGCCATGTTTTGAAAGACTGACTCTGGATACAGCCTTTTCCAAAAAAATTATATATCAAAAAATTATATACTGAAATTATCAAATATGAACTCTTTGTACTGTGTGTACTCAAACAATGAGAAAAAAATCTTGGGTAAAAATAGTTCATTTAAATTTGTCCTGTAACAAGACCCTGGCAATTGAGCGAGTCTCTTTCTGACTCAGTGCACAGACATTCATGGTCCCCAGAGGATACATTCCTATGACTTTGGTGTACCCTGACTTTTCTTCTGGCTCCACCATGAAATATTTGTGGTTTTGTGTGGAATTTCTCAACAAATATTTGATTTATTGCCATGGAATTTGCACAGACAAACTTTTCTTTTATCAACATCATCAGGTAAGAATTTCATTGTATCCAATACTTTGTATTCCAAGTCAGATGATGAAGATGGTAACCTGCCATGACTTAACATTTATCATTTCTGTGGAGGTCGATGGATATTCTCTTCGCCACCTGCAGCTTTTCAAAGACCTGGCAAAAGAATAAGTACTTAAGTTACCGTGTCATTTCCATTTGGGCAATTCCCTGAGCACTGATGTGTACACAAAAGAGACTCTTCATCTACTAGTTATATTTTTGTCTAAATTTGTTGTGTTCCTTTAGCTGAAGTACTGCACCACAACATATAGTAAGTCTCCACAGCAGACCAGCTGTCTGTGTACTGAAGGCCTATGTGCTGTGGATGGAGAAAGAGAAAAAACAACATACATCTGTGTCCCAAGCTGACACTCACGGGGCTGGTGCTTGTTGGTGAGGTTTGGAGTCTGCCTCTGCGGCTTGGCCCGAGCTCTCGTCCTCTCCATTCACTCCCATCTGAGGTCAAGGAGTTGTACTTGCTTGTGGGAAGCTCTTATACTGTCTTGTAATGAGCGATCTCAGCAGGAAAACAAGGCCTTGTTTTTCCAGAGTTCAGGGTCGGATGTGTCCACCGCTCTGATCCAACCTCTGTTAAAATCCCTCCTTTCCTGAGGATGACTGATGACAACTACAACTCTGGATGGCATCCTAGTCTGTGTACTGTTTAATATTTGGCATAAGGCATACCTGACACCAGTAAATGTTTTGCGTACAGTATATGCATTGTGCTTGGATTTCACACCCACACTGTATGTCACACATTCTGCAGCGCAAAATGTGTTAGGAGTCGGACAAATAGTTTGTTTTGTTGCCATTTAATCCCTCCTCATACATTTTTACACTTTTAATGGTTTGGTGTGGTTTTGGAACAAAAACAGTTTATTAATGTGGGAGTGCAGGAATGTGATGAATTCCTATAAAACAAGGACATCTTTGGGACAAAAGGATATTAGTCACATCTATTGTCTGATTGTGGTTTGGAGCTTTGCCCTTCTTGGCAATTGCTCTGGCGAAAACCATAAAAAATATAGTCCCTGAAATGTACAGTATGCAATAAAAGTTTCTTCTCTGTTGCTGAAGAGAAAAGCAATTTGTGTCAGCAGATTATTAGCTTACCATAATTTTCTCTATTTCTGTTCAGTTGGAGAGCTATAGAGGATGGATTTGTTCAATTATGTTTCAAAGGTCGGTGATGAAGTCACACTGATTTTGAGGCAAGAAAACTTGGAGACTCAAAACAAAAGTCTGGCATGAGTAAAGTGAATATTCGGCAAGTAAAACAAATAAAGATATATTTTATTTCTGTCAAAAAGAGTCTCTCAGGTTGAGTGGTGTTTGAAGAATCAACTTGTCATGACAACGGCTGAGCATGGTTCACAGTTCAGTGATTCTCTAGTGATTGCTATAAGAATACAGCAGTCACAATCAGGCTAACATTGAGGAAGATGAAAGATGGCTCAAATGAGGCAAAGCTGTTGACATGAAATGAGAAGTCTCTTGATTACTTTTCTGTTTCAACAGGATTGAAGGTTGTCCATGAAAACATTGTTTTTTTTTCTGCAGGATGTGTTTGAATCTGCATTGGATTTTCAAACAGATGTGATTAAAAGTAGAATCCAGTTTGCTGAGCATGCATGCATGTTTTTTGGGGTTTTTTTTTTAAGCCGGGTTAAATTAATATTCCTACTGTGGCATTATGTCTTGGAGCAGCCCAGTGTAACTAAAGTCCTCTACTGTTGGCAGCTTGGCAGCTCTTTTGGAACAGTTGTCTGGAGATAAGATGTTTGGAATGTAAAAAGTTTGAGGAGTGGATTGACCATGATTGACTGTATAATTCAAAATGTCAGGAAGATTTAGCATTGAAAAACAAACAAACAGTGAAGCTCTGCAACTCTTTGTGAAGGAGCGATCTGATTCCTGTGTCCGTTTAGTCTAAAAAAGAGGATGTGTGCACATGTTTGGATGTGTGATGTGGTTGATATGAGGCATCTGAAAGGATTTGCTTTGACAGACAAACTATCGAGATGATAAATGAAATGTCAATTTATTGACGTTGTAATTATTGGATGAATAGAATGCATGTATTTCTGCATATTTTGCAGTGCATTATTTTCATAGTCCTGCTTAACAAAGTATTTTTCTTCCAAACTAAGTTTTTGCCATAAAACACTGCCACAAAGGCATGCGTAAAACAATGGTCACGGCAGAAAATTTAAGTCACACATCTGTCATCAAAGGTTCGGCAAGGACACCATTAAAAGCCAACTGTCACAGTGAGAAAAACATGCAGGCATAAATTTGGCTTTTTGTGGCAGATTTTTGTTTAATATAGTGGAAAAGAGGAAAAAATGAGATTCTTTGTAAAATACAAACAGAGACTAATCATAAAAAATGACTGATTGACTGTAACAACAAAAATCTCTATGGTTGAGTTCATTGTCAGTCCTCTTTACATGATCTTAAAATGTTATGGGAAACCAAGCATCAATTCAAGTTAATGCCTGTCTCTACATATATAACTGTAAACTCTGTAACTTGTTGTATGATTTCATGGCTCCCTCTTGTGGCTCTTTGTTTCATTGCAAACACATACTATCATTAAGTGCACCACAATCTACGTGATAAAAAAAAGAAAAATGCAAAAGCATGACATGAAATTGTACCTATCTCTACCTCAAGACTCTTAACCATGAACTAATACTGTCATAACAGTGTAAAGTTGTGATCCGTGAGTTTAGATCCAGCGGTTCTAGAGCTCAGTGCTCCTCCTCCTGTGCCACAGAGGATCAACATGTGGATCTGAGGAACTCCAACAATGTGGACGTTAAAAAAGAAAAAAACCTTGAAGACATACCTTTTTAGCCTGGCTTTATTTACAGTGCCTCCACATTTACTGCTGAGTTATTAAGCCTCAGTCATCCTCTCTGATACTTCTTATCCTGTGTTTATTCACTGAATGGACTTTAACTTACTTTGGACATCTTATTGTTTTTATTGTTACAGTTTTTAGGCCTTGGTCCACCAAACTGGTCCTTAGTTTCCATGGACTGGTTCGTAAAGCTATGGTTTATACTAAACACTTGTACTTTGTAGTATAATACCTGCTCATGCTTCTTGGCATATTAGTACTTGATATTTTAAATCTTTATATTTTTCTACCTAATATTTTCATTATGCATCAAAACTCCAAGGCAAAATCCTCCACAGGGATAAACTTCATCACTGTGCAAACAATGATACCACGTCTGTAAATAAACTAAATTCCATTTTGATATGTTTTATGAATAGACTCATGCGAAAAAAGGGGTGTGATCATTGTAACAGCAGATTTCCTCATTTGCCTTTTTCTTTCCATGCAGTACTGAGTGATTCCAAAAGGTGGCAGTACATGTCAAGTATCATCCACCATTCTTCAACCATCCGCTCAACTTTTCTTCTCCTGTATCAGGAGTTTCTGACCCCTTTCCCAGCGTAAGACACATTTGGGATAAATTAAGCTTTGTAAATAGTAACTAAATCTCATTAAGTGTGCTTGTCCCATGCATACCCCGGGTTTTCTACTTGCTTATTATAAAAATGGCTTGATACGTCATTGTTTCTCCCTGGGAAATCCTACTGCTTCTCTTTTCTTTCTGCACTAAGTGTCGAGCATAGAGTGAGCTACAGACCCTACAGATGATGCTGCAGAAGTTCAATGAATCTCTTAAGGACAGTTGAACATCTGGCGTTGACACTGAACATTGAGACCAAGTTTGCCAAATTTGCACTCACTACACCACCCTCATGCCTCGGTTATGATTTCCACTTCAAGTGAATTATGTCTTTTAACTATAATCAGATGTAGATTTGTCCCTCTAAAAGAGTGCTGGCTTCCTCAAAACAAGAGTGCTGGCTTCCTCAAAACAAGAAATAGTTTTGTTATTTTGATTTAGCAGCCCTACTTTTATAGATATCTGTTGCTGAGCAAACATGCCAGGCTGTCAGTGTTGATGTACAATTCTTTGGAATATTTTTTAGAATCGAAGAAGACATTTTCTCTTTGTAGATTTCCAGATTCAGCCTCTCAGATCTTGAGCCACAGAGAGAGAGTGGTTGTGAAGCTTTAAAGATGGAAATTATAATGGCTCAGTGGGATTGCTGACAGGATATCTCCAAAGGCTAATCTTTAAAGAGCTGGAAGCCACTATACTGGGAGGGATGAGTCCAGTAGATACTGCTGGCAGCCACTGGTGACTCAGTCGGAGAATCCAGTGGCCTCGTGTACCCCAGACCTCTTATTCACCCGGCTGATGACAGAACATCTTATGGAGAGTTATGTCACTGATGCTGTGCATTATAATGGAACTGAAAAGCTTTCAAAATGCTGACGTTTTGAGTAAGACAACAGTGAGATAATAAGAAACCAGAGCAAGAGTTTCAAGGGTCAGGTCACCCAAAAATAACAGATATTGTGGAGAGATTTATGGAGATATTCACATATTTACTTACGTACCAATGCAGGTCAATGGAGGTGAATGGATTTAGAATTATTAATATGAATTATTATTTGTGAATCTCACAGCATTGATCAAATATATTTGAGTATCTCAGCCGTAACATCATCTTAGATAATTCATATACCTTCCTGTAGACAGTTATTTGCTACATTTAGTCGATTATCCAGAGGTAGGTATACAGAATTTCTGTAAGCGTATTATGCAGCTGAAGTCTTAAAGCTGAGTACTTTGCTGAGCAAAATCTGAATTTGGCATGTCTTAATGATAATTGAAAATCTATAATTGACTTTCTTCTTCTGTTTAAAAGAATAACCGGTACAACAAACAAACAATATACAAGAACATCAAGCTCATTCTTGACCTTGGAACAGTACGTGTGAGAAAACAACATTTATGCATTTACTTTTGTGTAGGTGTAAGTTTTTTGTGACGCACTGCTGCTATTCTTTTAGTCTTGGACAATGTCCTTTTTTTTTCCGTAGATGGCGAAAATGTCAACTCAAAGACCTTCAACTGCATCTTCCAGTCAATGTTCCACCACAGCTCCTCTGTTCTCTAATGAAGACTGTCAGAGGCAGATGAGGACACTGACTGGACTTCAGATTATTTTGCTTCACAATCCATTAACAGAATTAGAAAACATTAATTAGTTAGTTTTAGTTGGTCTATTAGTATTTAAAGACCTGTCAGACGATCTGAGAGTGATTTTAGGGTTTGGTATAGTGGTGGTACCCTCTTTGTTTACATTTGGATCAGAAATTGTGCATTTAAGTCAAGCAGACATGGACTTGGTGTTCTCCATTGACATGATGCACTCCCTGGGGTCTGGCTTAAAGGCCAAACTAAAGTAATGAAATCATTCAGTGTTATGGATCTTGGCAAATCGAGGGCACCCATATACTCCAAAGATTTACCATTCATTTCTCTTGGAAAACATGGGAGTTGCGAACAAGAGAGTGAAAAAGAGAGAGTGGGAGGTGAGGGAGAGCTCTGTCCAATGGAGCCAGGGTAAGAATTTATGGTCAGGAAGAGCGATGAATGTGTAATTTACGGTGCATACTCTACCATTCCCCCTGCCCTCCCTTTTGGTAATGAGAAACGGCTGTTTTGTTGTAGGGCCAAGGCATGGTATACCCCCTCCCTTCTGGCTATGACACACCATTAGTTTTTATTTCTGTCTCTGCTTTTACGACCCCTGCCCAGGCGCCAGCATTTGGCCAGTGATCGGGACCATCACACCATAAGCTCTTCCACCTCCCAAGATGGCCTCCTGTTGTCCGAGGAAGGCCATACCATATCTAGTGAGGGCTATAGATTGGATATAGATATTGTGCTCCCAACAGCTTTTTGCTCAGAGAGTTCAGGACAGCGAATAAGAGATTTTATATTTAGCAGTACAAGCTTTCTTCACAGAATTATGAAAACAGATCTGCTGTGAAGAATCCTGCCATGAAATTAAATTAATTGAGACTGAGCTCCCTTGTCACATGTCTGCTCAGTTTGTTATATGAAAAATGAGTACTGTTATTGTTTCATCAGTAACAGATTGATAATTAATTGCAATTTGGGACTTAAGTCTCATATTCTGCGTAATATATTTATGTAATTGTACAATTGGTGAGGTAATTGCGGACATCTGAGAACATGGCGGCATTGCTACAAAGGAATCTGACCTGGCAAAAACACGAGCGGTCAAATCAGACACGCTGTAAACAAGTTTATCCAGATGATCTGAGTCACTTTATTTAGAAGTAAAACCACAGGGGAGTGCACCTAAAACGTTGGTAATAATCCCTCATTCTCAGAGTGTTTTTTGATTGTATGTTTGTTTCATTTCACTTCATTTTATTTATATTTTTGCGTGTTCATATATCATGTTTGATGACTGTTTGTGCCTCATCCTCGTCCTGTATTGTTAATGCTATGTGGTGGATTCCACAATAAAGTAACTAACCAACTAATTAAGTAACTAACATTTATGTTTTGACTTTTATTTTGCTTTTGTTTTGCTTTTCTTCCAAACAGTCTGGCTAACCTGGGGGTTTGTTTAAAACCTGTATGATTGTGTAACTTTTCAGGTTTCTTGCAACATCAGACTGGAGTTTCCCAATTTATTCCAGTGTGTGAGACTTAATATGTTAGTTTAACTATGTTTTCATTCGTGTATAATCACCTGAAAATAAGATTTGTTATGTTTTTGTTATGCATGAATGCCATGGGCCCAGAACGTCTGAACAAAACACTAGCTCTGGACCGGGCCTTTCACGTTTTTAAATGCATCTTGTGGCCACCGTAGTTTCTTCTTCATGCTAGCAATACAAGGGTGAGGTGAGGGAGTTGCAGTCAGCAACTACACTGCTAGATGCCACTAAATGCTATACACTTTAAGTTTGCAAGTACAATGTTTAAATGATAAGAATAGAATTGTAAAATATAATTGTCCACAACATATATAGTCTTTATAAGAATTTGTTCTTCTGTGTAAAGTGTTTCATATATGAAGACATGCAGTGTATATGTAGCATTAGCATAGACTGAATATCATAAGACGAATCTGAATAAAAATGATCGTGGATCGTTTTTAGACAAAATCATGAAAGTCATTCTAACTGAAATCAAACAAACTAATAGCAAAATCAGTGTATGACTGAAGTTTCATCAGCTTCATCTGAACTTTATTTAGGCTTTCACAGAATAAGCTATACATGATGATACTAATACTTCTTGTTTGATGATAAACACAGTTTATGGTATCACAATCCATAGTATGAATGAATAATGTAGCATGTAACTTCTCCTGAAACTAATATTTTGTGTAAAGCAAACAGATGCATGGAAAACATTCTCGGACAAAAAAAAAAAAAAAAAACATTTTCCTGTATCTGCAATGTCATGAAGCCAGATTTTGGAGTATAAATGTGTAAAACGCTATGATTGTTCTGAAACTTAGCAGTAGGAAACATTATAGTTGTGCAAAATCTTCAGACCCTGTTGCAAACAGACATGATTACTGAGCAGCTGATGATTTGATGGCTTATATAATAATCAGTGGCTTGTAGTTACTGCATATTTGATATATCACTGTGCATTTACATTTCCTTCCTCTTGTTTTCCAGACCATATTCCTTCAATCTATGAGACTAATATTAACACATATGTGCAAATGTAAACACACATGTACAAACATTTAAGTTCCGTCGACAACTTGATTCCGTGCAGAAATGCATACAAAGTACACAAACACCCAGACTTTAGGTAGAGACAAACACACACACGCATACACACACACACACACGTTTGCATGCACAAAGGCACGCACATGCAACCATGTACACATGCAAATACTCATGTTTTTATTCCTCGTTTTCTGCGCTGAGTTACTTTCTGATAGAAACAAATAACTAAGCTATCAAATGGCAAAGGTTTGTGTCATGACACCGGAGAAGGATATGAGCTGAGCTCCTGCTAATCCTCCTCTACCTCTTCTTGTTCTGTAATAGATTCCCTCCTCAAAATAATACATCGAAGACCTTCTGTCCTCAACAACCACAAATGATTTCCAGTGCCTTTCTTTTTTGTTTCATCTCACAATAGGAAATAAAGGTACAAAGACTTAATACTATTCACTGTCTTTACATCACGTACAGCGGCTGTTGAGAAATCCATCTGCCACCTCTCACAAACATGAAAACAAATGGAGAACAGATTGCGATTAAAATCGGAGTGGAACAAAATACATCATAGACCAGAGGAGACTGAAGAGACCCTTCATTCGTTATCAAAACTTCCAGCTTGAATGCTGCCTTTGAAACACAGGAATCTGTTCTTAGTTCAAGAAGTGACATAGGTCAGTTCATGGCACGGACCATGTCCAACCACAATCTTCAACGTGGCTTTGCAGTCCAACAGTGATCCCTCACAGTTCAAAGATCCCTTTCTGAGTATCACTAAGACACCAGTATCTTCCAGATATGTTCATCTATTCAAAAAGGCTCAGAGGAGCCTTTTGTGTTGCAGCAATCCTCCAGTTCTCTTTGCATCTTCTACAATGCATAGCAGCATTAATCAATTCTTTCATCGCTTTGATCTTTGTCTATGGCTGGTGCTGCTGGGTGAGGCATTGTCTTTGTTTTCTCTCAGCCTCATCCAGCAGGCAATGGAGTTTAGGAGACAGAGCTGGTCGTGATGCTGGGAACAGTCGTGGTCCTGCTCTGGCCTTTTCTCCTCTTCCCACCTCCCCCTCCTCCTCCGTCTCCCCCTCCATCTCCTCCGCCGCCTCCACCGCCTCCTCTTCCTCCCCCTCCTCCTCCTCCTCCTCCTCCGCCTCCCCCTCCTTTGCCTTCTCGTCCTCGCCCGCGTGCATTCTCTCTCCTGTTTGTATCATCTTGTCCGTCTCCCTTTCTCCTCTCTGAAATGAGCATACATAGAAAATATGATTAATAGTTTACACAACTACTCAAATAAACTCTTGTAAGATATCTGTCATCATCGGATGTTGATTGTAGAAGTGCCTCTGCTTGGCTAAACAAAATTAAAAACATGGATTCTTGGGGGATGAGAGTGGATGATAAGAGATGCGTGTTGGATCAAGACTTGTGGTTGTGGTTGTGTGGTTTTTAATACAGGCAAAACAAGTGTAAACCATGCACATTCAGACCAGGATTATAATGCTATGTTTAGCCATGCTGGCAGGATATGAACAGCAGCGACCAGTGTGCCACATGTGGTTGACAAATAATAAGAAAACCTAATAAGACAAAATAATATTAAACATTTGCAAAACAATTGTTTTTAGCCATGTTAATAATACGGTCAGTCGGATGATCAGTTGGTCTACCACTTTGGTCTGGACTGAAATATCTCAACAACTGTTGGCTCAGTTTCCAGAGGCTGAATGCTGATTTTTCCTGTAGAAACACCATGAGGTTCAAATTTGTGGTTTTGAGTGAAATATCTTGGCAATAATTGGACGGATTACCGTGAAATTTAGTACAGATATTCGTGTTCCCCTCAGGATGAATTATAATGACTTTGGTGATCTCTTAAGCTTTCCTCTAGTGCCACCATCAGTTCACAACTTTACCTTGTCAGATACTTTGTAACCAAGTATGTGAAAAACTACTGACATTCCCATTAAGGTCAGCTGTACTTTGTTTTTGTAATACTAATACTAACTACGCTAAACTGATATGATTAGTATATTTACCATTATATCTACTAAACATCAGCATGTTAGCATTGTCATAGTGAGCATTTTATGCTGATAGTAGTATTTAGCTCAAAGCACGGTTGCACCTGGGTATAATGTCAGGGAGCCGCTAACATAGCTGTATACTCTCACTACAGAGGTCGCCTGTAATTTTATTTCCGTGCAAATCTGCCATGTGCATAATTTGTAAAGTAAAACTTTCCGCAAAGTAGCTGCCATAGTTCCCCAAACACTAATGATATTAGTTCTGTGCTAATCAGATTCTCGTGATTTGTTTTGTTTGTTTTGCCATTTTTCTGCCTCTTGTTCTTGGCAATAATAAATTCAAGTTTTGGCAGCATTGTGGGTGGAAATTCAGGTGGCTCATCTCTTTACACAGCATGGAGAGCCATTTGCAGAGAGAGCAAGCTTAAATACATCAGAAATAAATAAATAAATTAGGAACACGATGAGATGGATGACGTACATGGCAGCATATAGTAAGGTAAATATTTCAGTATATAAATATTAAGCTATATCTTTCAATAGGCTCAGCGGTTATTATATGTTATAGGTTACGTTATGCAGAGCTTTGACATCATATCCAGGGGATAATACAGAGAAAAAACAGACTCTGCTGTCCTGTGGAAATGTAATTTCTAAAACACATGAGGTCTCCTGGTAATATTGTGTGAATGCGGCTTCAGTCTTGTTAATTTTTCTATTTCAACAGCTTTTCAGTTCACACTCACACAGAACACTTCTCTTCTCTGTTGGCACTCTTGCATTAGAATTAACACCTGCCCCACATTTATGAGCTCTCTAAATACAAACATCCATCACGGCGTGGTTAATGTCCACACACAGCCCAATCAGGAGAGGAAAGAGCTTATAGCTCTGCTGCTAATTTAAAAATGCAGCACATGCATAGACTACAAGTGCACTCGGGCCAGTCGAGTGACACCATTTTCTGTCACATAAATCACTTTAAAATCACTTCTGGCATAATGAGCTAAACATTGTCAAGGACCCAATAATGGCCCATGAAGAGTTGTCATAAAGCTAAAAATGGACTGCGTCCAATGTCAGATGGCTATTGTTTAAGCAGCACTCAAAAGTATTCGTTTTTGTATATCTGAGTGAGTGTAGTTACGCTCGAGGATGTTTGTTATGAACTTGTGCGTCGAGAGTCTCTGCACATCCTGGAAACTGAGTGAACACATGCCAAGGGCTGGACAGTGTTCACTACACAGTTGACAACAGCACGGCTTATGGCGCCACCATGTTTGTCTACTGCTGTCCAGTAATAACTGTAGGTCTGTGTTTATTTTCCTACCAGAATTTTTAAACTTGTCATACAAACAGTTATGATTCGTTGGTTTAAGTGCAAAGTTAAAAGTCCAAGTCCAAAGGTACAGTATTTCTCAAATTTCACCAAAAACATGTTTCTACACCAGCCAGTGAAAATCATTATACGATGATGAAGTAGATTCAGTGTATTTGAATGTGGGGAGACCTAACACAAAAACATTTATTCACCGCAGACCCATGCAGAGTCACAATGGCTTTACTCTCAACTGAAAACTAAAAGGCTCAGTCCCACACAGTAGTACACAAAAAAGGAACTCTTTTTTTTTCAAGAGCCATTAGTGCCACAATCGTGAAAACAATACTGCTAACATCATTTGGTCAGTTGGATAAATTACATAAGATGATTTTATGTGTAACATGTTCATCAAGTGTGTATTCTCTTGAGTTAATAAACATAATTCAAAGCTTTTATGACCACCGTTCAACAAGCACTTAATAATGGGCAGTTATAGTTTCAATTTATATGAATGAGGCACGACGAACGAGAGCCTGAGTAAAGTAAAGAGCACTCACACACACTCCGCAGCATCTGAGCTGATGTGGTTATTGTTTAAAGACTTAATTACTTCTCTAACAAATCACTAATGGAGCCAAGAGAGGGGGACTCCATCAGTTTATGACGGGCTTGATTGTACCTCCTCTCCATCCAAGCTAAACAATTTTGCCTGACAAATGCAATAACACATCCAGAAAATTCTGTTTTCGCGTGAGACCCTTTTGTGGAGCTTCAGGAAAAGGGGGAAAAAATTTGCAGCCAAATCAACACAAAGCGTGAGATCTGCAGACCACTAAATCACTAATGTTATACAAGGTCTGCCCCCTGTGTTTTATATAGCCAGTCTGCCAGCCAACTCCCACAGATGAATCGACAGCTGCGCTCTTTTTGCAGAGAGTGAGTTTACCCACATGAACTGGTTCACCAGAGTCATGGTACCATCACCCATGAATTACCTCACAGAGGAAAATTCATGCCTGTGCATTTTGGCAGCAGTACAGCATGTGTCTTATTTTCATACGAAAGTATTTAGCAACAGAGAAGAAGAAAAACTGGACTAAAAGTATTCTTAACATCAACAACAGTGGACCATTTCACAATCCATGAAGCTTCTATGACTCATCACTCGTCAGCTGATACCTCTCATGTCATTCCTGCCTTTCTGATATGACCTACCTTTGCTCCAAGTTTAGAAATTTGGCAGTCTACATAGCAGTTTTCATAGGGCAGTTTATAATATTTCACTGTTAATTATTCTTTGGAAACCCATGACTAAAATTCTTTCCAGGACACAGGCGTCAGACAGCGTAAATTTGCTTCTCATTTCTCAAATTTTGCTGTTACAGCCTGTCGAACGAAGAGCCCACTCTACACTAAGCTTTAATATGCCGTGCCAGGCTCCTTCCCTCTAGACGTTGACCACAGATCTATAGAAGACAATGCCGGATCATGTTCTGTTGTTTAGACTCATAACCAGAAAAGAACTGCTACAGATTAGAGGATAGTGCTTGAATATGCAGGCCTCCTCCATGTTTACTCACATATATCCAGGCATATCATCTGTTACATGTTGCAACATCTTTACAGTTGCCAACACCGTGCAAATATTGTTACGCAATGCTGCTGACTGAAATCCCCTAAGCGTGCCACCGTATAATAAAGGCTTTAAATGCTGTTTTTTTTTTTACAGTTCTCTAAGCCCTTGTAAATAAGTATAAGTGCTCACCTCTTGTTAAAATTGGCACATTATGCAAAAGAGTATATAGTGACATTTACAGACAAAAACATTTGCTAATGAATCTTTTATTAGCAACAATTCCTCTGCAACTCAAGAGAACAAACACAAAAAGCTCAAATTACCTCTTTAACAACAGCTTTGGTTTTATTTCTGAGTTGCATAAGGTTTATCATCCCAGCACTACTGCTGGTAAATATTTAATTTCTTTGTCTCACAACTAAGGACAAAAAGGTTTAAAAGCAAATAACCAAGATCATCGTGTTTTTGTTTGCAATTTCCATCCAAAAAACTCTGGACCAACTGGCAAGATTTGTCATTTCTTAGCTTTATCTGTAAATTAGTCCAAGAGCGATTAATAGGCTGTTATGAAGGCTGATAATGGCCATTGACTGGTGAGAATGACTGTTAACCTGCTGGAGGGCAAGCTGCTGTGTGGATGATAAGAGCCCAAGCAAACATGTCATGGACGTGTAAACCTCACGCTTCAATGGTTCTTCAGAACAAATAGCTCTCTTGAGCTCTGATCCTTGTCCAGCTTTGCAGTGCGTAATGCACGCCCTTCATCTGCTTGGCTCATAGATGGAGTTTATTGTTTACATGCTGAGAAGTCAAGAGATTCTGTATCCTTCTGTGAGCTCAGCCAAACCAAACCCAATCAACACGCTGCGGGTCACAGACACACTGGCGGGAATAAGACCTTCGGATGTTGAGTAATGGTTCCATCAGTCATCATATTAACTGGTAGAGGCATTTCATGAAATACATGAACTTTATTGTTTGTTCATCTGTAATTGGAGTACTATCATCTTATTATAACTACTATAAGTCTACTATATGTATGTGTTTTCTGTACTTTATGTGCATTACCTCTCACACAGGGTGTCTTGGTCACAATGCACTTCCTTCTCTCTGTCTGTGGAACACAGGTCTGTGAGGGTACAAAGGCCGGGGAGGTGTCTGGGCTGTGGATCTGTGGAAGTGGCACACGAACCCGAGACTGCGAGCCTTTCTTAAATCCACATGTTTTGTTCTTCTTCATACAGGAACCCCATTGGCTCCACTCGCCCAGTTCGCACTCTGCAGGGCGCTGACCTGGGTACAGAAATGTGACAGACTGGGGTAATGAGTGAATGGTCCACAGCTCCAACATCTTACATTTGTTTTACAGCCTTCCTGTTTGCTTTTTTACAGCTCAGCAGTTTTAGCTCAGAATAATGAGTTTAAGTGATTCCAAATCTGAAAGCAATTTTATCTTTTTTTTTTTGTTTTTTGACTAGCGAGAGGCAGATGGAGAAGGTCGCTATGAACCTGAAAATAGAGTATACCAAAGCATTTGGCTATAGTATACTGTGAACTGCTCATGGCAGTGTTAGTTTAGTCTCAAGAGACCAGGCTGGTCAAGTAAGACCAATAAACAACAAATGATTAAAAAAAAAAAGTCAGTTCAAGTCTCCAGGTGTTTGCCACACTGAGCCAAGATGCTTGGGCTTCCCTTTCAGTGCTGTTGATTTTAACTTCTAACAGAATTAACAACAAATAAAAGAAGAAAAGAAAAAGAACAGAAAGGAAAGATCAAGAGAGCTGAGAAGAATTCACTTGCCCATTTCTAGGCCACAAAATCGAACATATTTGGCTGAGCTCTTACCTATGAGCTACTTCAGAAAGTGAAAGGCACTTCAGTAATATATTATGGTTCATTACGTGAGCTTTAAAGGTCCAGTGTGTTAGATGTAGGGGGCACTATTTACAAAATATGTCAGAAATGGAATATTTTATTCATAACTATATTTCCACTTGTGTATAAGAACCTGAAAATAAGAACTGTTATTGTTTTTGTTACCTTAGGTGCAGGTCCACTGCACTGTGTTTCTATTGTAGCCCAGAATGTACAAACTAAACACTACCTCTAGATAGGATGCTTCGTAGCACCGTAGTTTCCCCTTGGAAAGACAAGGTGAGGGAACAGGGCTGCAATCAACAACTACACTACTGGATGCCACTAATTCCTACACACTAAGAGATGCTATGGTTACAGTTTGAAATTACTTAAAGCCATCAGAAAAGTTTCAGGAGCAACTGTGACACATTCCTGTAAACACCTTCCTTGCGCTTCTTTGCTCTTCTTTCTTCACACAACATCAAGCACTCTCATAAACGTGAACTACAAATTCATCCATCCACTCACCTAATTTTGAACATCTTACTATCCCCAGTGGACAATGATTTATTTAGACAAATTCAAAGTGATCACGTTCAAAGTTTCTATCGACCAACGCCAGCAGGCCCAGCAGAACAGACTCACGTCTCTTGTATGTTTTAATTAATCTCTCCTCAATATGCAAGACCATTTTAATTCACCTGTTCAATCTGTCATGTCTCCCAGGTCACCCACAGCCCACTTCCAAGAACTTCAGCAGTTCACTCTAGCATGGCACTACCTCCTGGCACCAGGAAGCCAGCCTCACTGCTCTCCAATCCCAACAACCATATCAGCAGGCTCTAGTAAGGATGCCAGGATCATCCATCTCACAGGTTCACCACTCCCAGCAGCTCATGTCAGCCGGAATCTACAGCACTGGGATGTTGGCACCCCTGCTGCCTACTTCCACCAACCACAGTAGCTTGCTCTTAATGGGGCTCCAGGAACTGGTATGCCAGAAACCACAGGAGCTTGTTCTAGCCCCAGCTCCTGGCACTGGGATGCCAGTGCTGAAAGCCATCCACTTCAAGCAACTGAAGGAGGTCCAAGCTGTGCCCTGCTCTGTCTTTGGGTCAGCTTCCTACTGACTGGAACAGGATGACCATCTTCTATGACAAACAACTGGCAACCAACCACCCTAAGATAAATTCACTTCTGGAAGTAAGTCTACATTCAAGAGCCAGCTTGCTATCTCCTTGTTTCTACGGACTTGCTGTACGTCCACACCATCCACTGTGAATATAGCGCCCCCAACTTGCTTGAATATGTTCTTATTTATTTATTTTTAGTTTCCTTTGTTGCTCCAAATTCACAGCTTCTACCCTGCACTTCGACCTACTTCATCAAGCCTGTATTGATGGTCTTAGAAAAAACCATTGCATTCTATTTAAAGTGAACCAAATCGATAAATCTGGTCATCTTCAAGTCCATTCACAGCTGAATCCTTTCAAGTTCAAGTCTGACTCAAGTTGCTACTTGATTCTGGTGCCACCAGCTCTTCTGCATGTTCTCTGCTTTCTCCTGTCTACTCCTGCAGTCAATCAGATTAGAAACAGAGCTGTCACCTCGGCATCTCAATCTCATTAGCATCCCAGAGCACTTAATACAAATCATGGATGGTTGATAGAAAGATCTCAGATCTCGCCCCATCTTGTCTCAAGTAATTGGAGGTGTTGGTTGCTACAGTGGATTACAGTGGATGCTACCTCGTAATGCAGCAACAGACCAGAAAAGTACAAGAATTCGCGCTTCACTCAAAATCTTTTCATTTTGTTAATAAATCATTTTAATGTATCTTGTTGATGGTGTGGTCCTTGCTAGTAAATAACAGTTAAGGTTAAAGGTTACAGGTCACTCACCGACACACTCCATGGTATCATTGACGGTGCGCTGGTCTGGAGGGCAGCTGACATAACATCGCCCACTGTGTGAATACAAGCCCTCCTTACATTTTGTGCAAAAATTGCGATTGAAACACTCTTCACAATTTTCTATTTTACATTCTGAAAGACACAGGAGAGACAAAAACACAGGATCAAATGAAAGGATCAAATCAATTAAAGTCACATTGAGTCTGGTGATGGTGAATGTTCATTTTATTGACTTTTGTTCTTGTTCTAGAAAAGGTCTTGTGAAATCACAGAAATCTATGTTCTTTTATTGGAATATTCATTTTTTTTTTGTCTGAAAAGAGGTTATGGTTCTCCAGGGAGAGAACAAGAGAAATTTTATTTCCTCTAAGAGATTTATTAGTGATTAAACAACACGTGGTCTATTTAGCGGGAGTAGCACTCTTTCCTTAAAAACACATGCACCACAGGCCTTGTTTTTTTGGAAAGTGTGTACGAATGAGTACAGCCACTATATCGGTTCAGTGAGTTTCTCAATAGTGAGTTTCTCCACACCTCAGACTCATTAAAATCTTAAACTCTCGAGTCAAACAAACAACTTCTTGAAATCTGGATAATTACAAACACAGGTCGATATAAAACAGACCTCTTGAAAGACTCCAAAAAGCTTTGGTTTCATCTTGAAAGGCACTTACTTGTTCTCATGAAAAACAGTGGAGAACAGTGGAAATCTGTAAATTCTTGTCAATAGTTTTATACAGGAAATGTATTCAGATCTAGACTCACTGTATTCATGTGTACTAAACTTGAGAATCTACTCTGCAGCTGGTCCGATGCCAAGGTCAGACATGATCTAACGCTGAATCCTCACTGGGATTTTAATGTTCTTGCCTCCTGCTCCCAATTACTCTTTTGAAGCCTCTGACAGCTAAATTTGACAGTACTGACTTTTGTAGCCATATAATGTAAGACAAATGTTGCTAACAAGACATTCTGGGATGACATGTATAAAGTTAGATGACTGGATAATAAGTCAGGTTAGCCTCTGGGGGCCTGGGTTTGCTGTGGAAAGCTGCAACACATGGGGTTAAATTTAGTTGAAAATCATCAAATCTTGTAATACAACTGTAAAAATCTCATTTGCACTTTTGCAACAAACTTCACAAGAATTAAAATCTTAAACTCTCGAGTCAAACAAACAACTTCTTGAAAGCTGGATAATTACAAACACAGGTCGATATAAACCAGACATCTTGAAAGACTCCAAAAAGCTGTCGTCTATACATGCTGTCCATAATATGTTGTCTACCTGTAAAGATAAGGTCTGAAAAACACATGGCTCAAACAAATATCAAAATCTAAAAATATTGCATCAGTTAGGAGTATTTTATCTGCCTTGGGGTTATGTAAACTTGAGATAAAACATTATTTTGCACATCTGACAGATATTATGTGATGTAGGAATGGGCAGTCAACCAAAACATCTTAAGAAAAGAATAGCCTGCATTTTTCTTCCTGTAGCAGAAAATCACTACAGGCTGTGAGCATTGTGGCTGCTCACCAAATATCTACACTTTCAACTAACTTGAAGCCAGTGTCATTTAATGTTATTGAACTTGAGGTAAGAATTTGAGTTAATTAATTAGATAATAAATGTTTTACTGTGCAAAGAACGATCAGTAGTCCTTTCAGTCTGGCTTACATTGAAATCAACCTTTTCCATGGTCACTTCAGGAATGATATAAACAGACTGTATATGATACAGTTAGTAAGAATAGAAATATGTGTAAAAGTGAAAGAATAACTAACATGGATTGTGGCCTGGCATGAACCCTGCACATGAGGGCCAAATAAAAAACACAGACGTCCTCCCAGAAAAACAGACAAACAACAATGCATTAGAAATGTTTTTGTTGGGATTTTGTTCCAATCCTGTTTTCTGCCCACACATAAGAGGAAACAGACAACAGACGGAGGTGCTGGCGCTGCTTGGCTAAAAGTTCGGGACTGGTGCCACCAGAACCAAGTAAGTAGGTTTGATAAGTAGCGTGAGTGTGGCCACCCTTTCACCCAACTTCCAAATGAGCCAAACCTGCCTATAACCATAATCAAGACCAGTTAAATTTAAAAAAAAAAATCTGACTTTCCTCCAGTTCAGCAAATACTTCTGCTGGATATGGTGGCTATTTTTGTGCCCTTTTCCACAGGGATAAAAAACAATAACAGAAGGATTTCATCAAGTGGCGACCAATATTTACTTATTTTTGGACATTTGTGTCTTGTTAATGTGTACTCAGTAATACGGTTGCACATTATTCACTTACAGACATGAAAAATAGTAGCGCAGATTGGTTTAAAAAGATGAGGCGGCATGGAATGACGTAGGAGAATGAAGGGTGTGGCATATTGACAATACTGATTAAGGTAGAATCCCTATGTTCTTCAATGTTTTAAGGTCTTTGTTAAACATACAAACTACACAAGACATACTGTAGAAACTAGCAGGATATCCCTTTGCTCCTCCAAATAGCCTCATATTGTACATAAACAGGAGATGATGAGCCAAAGATAAACAGATCGTTTACACTTCTGCAGGCTTGATTTGACATCAGCTGGATTTTTTTAAGAGTGGGCGGTTGGCAGCTAGTTTCACTCGAGGCTGCATGTATTTGGAAGACTCCAGATGTGTATGTACAAATCTAATGTGCCAACTGACTCTACAACACAAAGCAAAACTCACGTGTGCATCTGTTGTTGCCTTCTGGGTTCCTCATGCCAAAATATCCCATGGGGCAGGAGGCGAGGCACACGCCTATCTGACGGATATCATTGCGCTCCAGGAAGATGAAGAGCTTGGGCTTACATTTAATGCAGCCATTATACTCAGAGCATCGTTCACAGCCTTTGGGGCAAGATGGTGGCCCCTCAGTACTAACTGTGGAAACATAAACACAGAGAAAGGATCAGCCAGGTTGAAGGTAGGAACAAGGTGGCATACCTTCACATAAAAGAACATAAATTGTTTCCAGACAGACATGGATTTTAATGAGGAAATAAAAGTGGAATTTGTCAACATTCTGCATGTGAGAACAACATCAGGGAACTAATATTTTACTGACATCTCCACAGATCCAGCCATAAACTTGTCAGCACTTTATCACTCCCACAAGCAGGGGTTAATGCTTGCAGCTTAATCTAGCCAGGGGCCAGGCCAAACATCTTTGTTTGAACGTTTACTCACTGTTTACTTCAAACTGCTTGCCGGAGATCCTTAACAGATTTTCATTTGGAGAAACCCGGGTAATTTGGGTCAACAAAGGAGAGCCAGTCAAAATCAGTCAACTAACATCACACAGGGCCTCCCCTGGGGTTGGTCAGAAATGACCTGGGCATTAGAAAACTGCAAAAGTGATGGACATAGCTGAAAGCTCAAATACTACCAGTGATTTTTGATGGCATTACCAAAAAAGTAGACCCCGTCCTCCATCCTAAATCTGAAAATGCATGTACACTTCACATCCTTGTAATCCCAGACTTAGGCATTAATCCAATTCCCTCAGCTTCCAAAAAGGAAAAGGCACATAAGCAGTAACCTAAATCATTTTTAGGAAAAGGATGTCAGAATGCACATCCTTTTTCTGGGAGCCATTCAAAGACAAAACCACAGTCGTCGGACTTGATTTACAGTCCTGTACTGTATCAGCTCTAAATATACATTCTCTCACACAGCAATCAATCTGCCGTCCTGCCTCCCAGAGATAAATTGGATGGTAAAAGCATTAAAAGGGTTCTCCCATGAACAGATTACACCATGTGTGAGTCACTGTAACCTCAAATGCAGAAATTACAGCCAGGTCTTATTGCCCACTATCACTAATAATAATAAAAAAAGTAATAATAGCCCTGGGGAGTAACCATAGCAGAGGGGAGGGAGAATGTGGTGTTGTAAACTGTAAACTGCTTGAAGCATCACAAGCTTCATGAGCTCCTCTCCTCTTTGATGGTTTCAGTTGGATCTCTGTATGAATTTAGAGGAGAAAAGTCTAAAGGGGATGATGATAATGATGTAAAAGCTCTAAATCAAAGGTGTAACCTGCAAACCCTTTCCATATCTGGAGGGATGAAGCCTCAACTGAGTGTGACACGGTAGATGGTGTTCATATATAATGAGTGACCTTAATGCTTCTGTCCCCATTGTATTGGCACATGACACACTGTGACTGCATGTAAGGTCATCATGCTTGCATAAGTGAGTGTATCTACTGTAGGAATACTCTGTTTTCATGACACAAACAACAGTCACAAATAATTCTACCTCTCCGGTGTGTGCTATCTCAATATCACCACATCTGTTACTGTGGCCAGTCATGGTATTGTGTGAATTCTGGTTCAGTGAGGTTGAGTTTGAGGCTGGCATTGGCTGAAAGCTCCTTGTGTGTAAAGGAAGAATTATTTCAAAGCTGACAGTAACACCAGCACTGAGGCTCTGAGGCCAGAGATATACTGCGTGTCGGCCTGAGCACCATCTTTGTGGTTGCGTGAGGTCAGAAAAATGCTTACAACAACACCGGCAGCACGGTCCAATTGAGAGCTTAGAACTGTCAGGTACTCATTTCATTATGTGGCCACGGAGCCAGACACAAAAAGAGTGATAGCTTTAAGGGTGAATCCATCAAAACCCCTTCTATAAACAACCATAATACCCATAAAAGTTTTACATAAACTGAGAGAGGCATAATCTTAAAAGCAGGAAGAAAGAAGAACCATTCAGGGGAAACACTGAACCTAACATAACCCGCCGAGAAAAACAAATAAGAATGATGAAAAAATAAACAAAATGTTATCTATACTTTTCTTGTTAAATCTTACAAGACAGTCACCACTGTGACTCAGACCACAGAAACGAATGGCAGCAGTGCTGAAAAGGAAGGAGGTGGGGGGGAAAGAGGATCAAAACAAGCTGAGAAAGAGTGAACTCACCCCGTCTCTGCCTTCTCGCCTTGGAGAGCTTTAGAGCATCGCTGTGACCCATGGAACTGAGGAAGACCATTGCCAGCGCCACCAGTCCCAGCTGCATAGTCCCTGTTGCCTTCCTGGTCACGCAGGGTCCCCCCCTGCGACCAGATGGATCAGGTGGGGGGGGGGCCCCTTGCTCTGTGGGACAGGTGAATCCCTCTGCTATTGGGACGGGTGATCCCTCCTCTCTCCTGCGGCACTGCTCTCTTTCTCTGTCTGTCTCTCCCTTTCCCCCCCTCTGTCTCTCTGTCTCTGTCACTTTAGTGGCTGCTGCGTCCGCTAGTCTGTGTAGTGGAGGGTGATGCTGCGGTTGCAAGTCCAAACAAGCCTGAGGCACAAGAAGCCATCACGCTGGTGGTAGCACTGGCTAAGTAGAGTAGACAGAGCAGCGTTGTAGGATGAAAGAGGGGTAGGGGGGTGGGAGGTGGGGGGGGGGGTTGAGGGGTTTGTGCCTATTTGTAAGTGTGAGGATGAAGAGGAGGAGAGAATGGAGAGGAGATTGTTAAACTTCTGGTTGTTCAACCCATGAAACTTAGGGTGGGCTGGCAGGGAAGCAGGAAACCTGCTGTTTGAGGAGGGATTGCTGTCAGTGAGTGTCTAAACTCACAAGCATGTGTAAAGATGATCTAAGAAGGCACGAAAATAAGGGCTCGCAGATTGAAAAAATATGGATGCAGGTTGTTGACTGTGTGTTACAACACATCTGCTTGGACAAGAACCTGCTGAGAAAAAAAAAGGATGCAGAGTAGGTCAGAAATGGTTGAAGGATAACAGGTTAAACATGAAAGGAATACTTACAACATTTTATAATTATTTGTGTTCTTGATGAGACTAAGATGAGAAGCTCAATACCTCTGTCATGACTGTACGAGATGGATAAAAATCCAGAGATGTGAACTGGAGTCGATTTGAATCGCTGTTTTGATGAGTTGTAACTTGGCTTGACAAATGAGGTAAGACTGCAGTATCTTGGGGCTTCAGACTTGGACAAGTGTCATGATAAATCTTTACTGCTAGCTTAGCTTAGCAGAAAGACCGGAAACGATGGGAAACAGCTAGCCTGGCTCTGATAAAATCCACATACCAGCACCTCTAAAGTGTACTAATTAACGTGTTATATCTTGTCAATTAGATAGGTACAAAACTGAGGTGTGAAATGACCAGTTTCAGTTTTACCTCTTCTCTGTTAGCTGCTCAGCATCCTCAAGGTTATGACAAAAGACATAATAAATAGTTGAAACCACAACTTGTAGCCTTCTGCCTTTAGTTTGTGTACAGATTTAGCATTTGAGGTGTTGGTAGGCAAATTGCATCTTTTCGAGTATGACTTTTACATCTTTACATTTCCACATCTCTGTAATCTGAAGAACTAAACTCATAACTGGCCAATTTGAATGATCAGTCACGGAACAAGGGAAACTGGAAACCACAAATACTTTGGGGTCATGGTATTTCAAGTTGTATTTGGATTTGAATGATAAATTGAGAAAATTTGTCCTTTGAAAATACAATAAATCAATTCTCTCTGGACTGGAGGCCTTTGTCATATTTGTTGCTGGGATCTTTTTTAGATAGTGTCATACGCTGCCTGTATTTACAGCTCTTGTGTGAAGAGGACACACAGAACATGTTAGGATCTGAGCAATGGGAGGTCCTCCCTCGCAGCTCGATAAAGAAAAATAGGACCATATTTGGCTGTTGAGTTGGTTGTGGCTCTGAATCACACTAAGGACAATGCCATTTGGTGCATCTAAACATTCCTGCAGGCAACATTACATTCTTTGTTAAAGTATAAATCAAAAGCGAGGAAATCTGATTCAGATTACACCATGTTCCTTTTAGCGGGACTGACCCAAAATATTCTGAAGAGAGTTATGCCATGAATAACACGCTATTCTTAAAATAAATAATAAAAATGATAATAAAAATCACATCCATTTTTCATTTAATTCCTAATTGATACAAATGACCACAAAAAATCCAGGCTGATTTCCTGTTCCCATAATAACTACTTTGTCTTTGTCTTGTGACGAGCTGTATTCAATCCCATCATTGACATGGAGGGAAAAAAAGAGTCCCTAAATAATTAATGTCTCTTTATTGTTAAACATCAATTTAATTAATTTCTTGAGCTAAATGGAGTCCGGTAGAGGTGCTGATAAATTGAGGTATCTGCCAAGTCTGCTGGTGCTAAATGACTGCGGAAAATAACACAACAGACACAACAATAGAGGATTACTTCTTCATTTTCAGTTCCTTTTCTAATCATTATTCCACAGCATTGTTTGACATCTAACAGATGACATGGATATTTGTCTCATCTCCTAATTGGGAAAGACCTGACACTCTTCTCCACCAGTAGGTTTATTTACTTCTTAACCCATAATGACTCACAATGTCACTGACACCTCTCAGCTAAAGTTCATATTTACAGGAAAGAGCCAAAAGAGTGGCGCAGCCAGTCATCTGCAGCACCTGTTGGTTACTTGAGAGAGTGATGATTGGAGAATGGGACATGCTAAGTCCCTGGATCACTCAGAACACAACCTTTCCAGCACTGAGTAACTCAAGACATGTGCCAGAGACTCTTTCATAACGCAGCACTCCCACACGACTCTGTGCAACCTGCCAAAAGCCCACCTCAGCCCATCCATGTCTGCTCTCACACAGCATGGAGATAAGAGACAGGATGGGGCTGTTAACTTACTGAGAAGACCGATTGTTTTGGTCTTTGCTCGTCTGCATTGCAAGGCCTTTTTTTTTCTTTATAACATGCAGTCTTTCATTGTGGTACTACTGTGGCACCTGTATGTTTTTGAAGTTTTCTGCCACTGCTCCCTCATCCCCAACTGAGTACCTTTCTTCACCATCAGCCACATTCAGCTGAGCCCAGTGAAACTAAGCCCCACTCATCAAATAGTCAGGAGATTAAATTGCCTCCTTTGTAAGTCCTAAGTTTGATCTATCAATTATTCAAGCACTGAAAGGGAGCTCCCACACTGGGAATTTATTGAACTCGAGAAGGTGCCACAACTCTGAGCTCAGAGTTACAAATGCAACCTGTCGATGAACTTTGTGCCTGGCTGAATCTACTGGATTTTCGACACGTATTTAAAAGCAAAGATCATCAACATGTATAACACATGTCCAAAAGCCTCAATCAAACGCGCAAACTGCAAATCTTAAGCGAGGACGGGAATAGCTGTATTTGCAAGTGAACCAAGACTGAGAGCGTGAAGGCAAAGAAAGGATTAAAAAGGCACAACCTTCATGGGTTTCATTGTGAGGTCATTACATCTTTTTACCCACATGGGAATGACCAAACTTTCAACGAGTCAACATTTCCCTGTTCCGCTGCAACATGTGGCCCCTCGCTAACCTCAAAATGAAATCATTTTTAAGTTGCATCTGCGACTTGGACTCCAAAAGTAGAATTAGCAGTAAAATCCGGCTTTTAAATGAACACATTTTTGCTCCCCTAATTTAGCTGCGTGCGTGTAGAAAACAAAGCAACAAGAATCTAAGAATATGTGGGTGATTTCACCCATAGTGAGCGTTCAATTTATTTTGGTTAGTAAACGCCAAGACTTGTACCTCCAAACCAAAAGCTCTCAATAAGAAATGGAAGAAAAACAACATAGAGAGATAATAGAAAAGAAGGAGCAGGGAAAAGAGGTGTTGACTGTGGTTATTGTAAGAAAAAGACGAGCCAGAGTCATCATCATCCTAATGCATGCACCAACGCTCTCAACACCTTGTAATCTAAATCTGGAGATGATAAGTAGCCTGTCCAGCTCAGCTATCTGCAAAGTGTGGAGAAACACCTGGCTGCACCACCAGCACCCACAGAAGCCTCAACCATTTTGTTAATCGTTTCCTCTGCTCTTAGCGGGGTTAGTTCAGACAGCGAGACATCAAATCTGCAGCAGTTGAAACACACTCGACACTCAAAGCATAGAGGAGCATCATTGCACTCTTCCTCCCAGCAAAAACCACCGCCAGACTTTCTCTTTTCTCTTTTCATCTCAAGCCGTCAAAGGATTGATCTTGTACAGCTCAGCTGAGCACATTTCAGCTTTGTCTCGCAGGCTTGCACACCATGCTGGATCACAGCTGTTTGCATTGCACTGCTCTTCAGGGAGAATGAAAATCAGATGCAGATCTCCACCTGTCCCAAGTCCAGCATCTTTGCTGTCACGTCACCATTCTGTTGTTTTTCTAAATCACTGTCACTTTGAAGCTGGGGAGCTTGACATTTATGCAGTTCCAGGGGATGACAATGAGCTGATGTGGTGTGCGTGTATGGATAAATACTGTACAAACACTGTGTTCTCTCTATCCTACTTCAGCTCGGTTTAGTTTTCCACTACAAAGAACTGTCAAAACGTGATGTGCTAGAATTAATTAGCAGTATTATTACAGTGAATTGGTCAAATATTGGATATGTCTGAAAATGCATTTCAGGAAAAAGTTCAGTAGAAGCAAAAGATCAGCACTCGTTATGGCTGAAAATGGGGCATTTAGAGTCTCAAATTTAAACCCTTTAACAGGGAAAATGGTATTGATAACAAAATAAAATGAATTAGGGACGTCATAATAATAATAATAATAATAATAATAATAATAATAATAATAATAATAATGAACATTTAACATATTCAACATAACATTTGTTTAGGGTACAATAAAGTAACAAATGTCTAGATTCCTTCTAACAAACTTTAAACCCAAATCAAGAAATTTATTTACAATAAATCAAATCAAAATGTAATCATAGCCTTGATTCAGTTAATCCGAAAAAATAAAATGTAAAATCAGAATCAACCCACCTGTATACATCGGAGTCGCCGAAAAATGCTGTTCATTGAGCGGTCCGGACTCAATTTCCTTTTTTATAAGGGAAAATCCGTTACTTGTTTGGTCACAAAGAACTCCTCCTACAGGATACCCCCATGCAACCTTTCTCTGTCATCATTTAAAAAGACATATGATTTCATTTCTTTCACATCTGTCACAATTTCGAGGCAACTTCTTAGAAGACTGTGCAGAGGATGCGCAAGACAGAAAATGTGCATTGCATTAAAAATAAATTCCTCCAGTCAAAGATTATATGCATAAAAAAAACATATTCCGATGACATTAGTCACTCAGACTTTTTATTTGGTCTTCTTAATAAGTCAGAACACGTGTTTACACTGAAGCTCCTGCGTTTTTGCGTTCTTGCGTTTTTTAAATCCACTTTGGAGCGTCGAACTGCATCCAACTCAGGCAAGTAGTTGCAAAGCCGTGATATTTGCATCCAAACCCCAGCACTGCCAGCGGGCATTACAGGCCCCACCCCTCAAATGCTCACTGAGAGATGAAAAACCTGCGGTGGACTTGAGTAGTGTTGCTGTTAAACAGCTAATATTGTATACAAATTCACACTGTCTCTCACATATGAGGTGGTTTGATAAAGATTGCTCTTCCTCTACTGGGCCTTTATAGTGGAGAGAAAATAATAAAAAAAGAAAGAACATAAAATAAAGTCATTATTTCATGCCATCATATAAGATAGACACAGGTAAGCCTGTGAGTGACCTTGAGTACTTTTAAGTGATAATCTCACTTTGCATAATGCAAGTAGAAGCAATGAGGCATCAGACAACACCAGAGCTGGCTTTGTTCAACCAGGTAAACCACACTGAACTTAAAAATGCCTGAACCTGGCAGCAAACATACAGCTCAGAAGATTACTCCGTAGCGTGCAAAAAGCAGTGTTTTTTTTTTTTAAATCATTCTTTTCTACTTATTTACTCCAGCCTTTCGCTTTGATTTTTGAACCCATATGGTTTCTCAGTGCATGCACAGTATCCCTGGAAATGCAACACTCGTTTCTGTCAGCATACCTCTGAGACGGAAAAAGATGGAAGAAATCTTTTTGATTCACTCATATAAATGAGGTCATGAGCTGCTAATTTAGCCTGTAAAATAATATAACGCCTAAATCAATTAAATAACAGTCCTTTAGGACTGTTGTCCATGCTAATATATATTCAGTGTATGTTTGCACATGTTGTAAGTGTTATGCCTAAATATCAGAAATGCCTTCCTTTTCCTTATTATCCAACAGGGGGCCACAAACAACACTTGTTGGAGATCATGCAGACCAGGAATCTTTGTTTTGTGACTGTGACATTTATCAACAATGTTACGATGAGAAGGACTACTGGATAAACACCAGTCACATCCAGCTACACTTATCCCGCTGAAGGATTTATCATGAGAATTAAGTTACACTGTAGGCTGTTTATTTTCATGTCTGGTCGCCAAGAAATAAACAGAGCCAGAACACTGAAAATAGCACATCATCACTTCATCGTCATGATGGCCTGTGATGCAGTTTGACATCTGCCATCAAAGAAAAACAGAGATGTAGCCACAGCTTAAATGTGAACTGTCTTACAGGCAGTTTGAGTTTGTTTTATTTGTTCATTATTTGAGTGGAAAAATACAAGCTTTACCTGGCTACAATTAGCTGATTCAGTCTGACCTAAATATTTATTTAGAGCTTAGGAAACCCATAGGGTTTCTGTTAAACTTTAAAGGGGGTGAATGCAACAGAACAGAGGGAACCTCACCATACATAATGCTACTATTTTTACATTAAAAGGTCAGTGACGAGTGGCATTTCTGAACCGGCTGGACTTTATGCTCGAAGCATTTTTGAGTCACTTTGACAGCCTGTTAAGTCATGAAGACATCCACCGCCTGCCAAGAGATCGCCCAAGGGAGCCCTAAAAGAGAGCCAGACAGTCTTTTTGTATCAATTGTAAGATGCTTATGCATGCAAATATTGCAAAGTCGGCTTTATTAAGGTCATAATTTCTGTCATATCCTAAAAGCCAAGGGTAGTTATGGGCAATGTAATACCTCCAGGGTAGACTGCAGAGCAGCCAGTTTAAAGAGAGACCCGGGGATTAATGATGACTAATGATAGGTTTATGACTCCAGCATTGTGACTGTGCAGAACAGTGAGAATGTCAGAAAAAGATATACAGATGTTCATCATATCCATCATCCAAAAATGAAAATGATACCACCGTCCCGAAGAAATCACAAAGAGCTGATTTCAAAACCATGTAATGTATCAGTCATCATTTAAACTACACATTATACAGCTTTTAAACTAAACAAAATACAGTTTTGAGAATTTACATGACAAGATTGAATTTCCATTCCAAGTCTTGAAAAAATCTTGATTGGGATCAGAAAAGATGTAAACGTAAACATAAAAGAGAAAGATAATGGCATCATATTTCATAGTTTATACATAGGACATGTCCATTTGCTTCTGCAACACTGATAATCTTGCAATATTCTCACAATATGGGGATTTATTCCCAATCCTGAAACACTGGATTTCACCAAGGTCTTTCATCCTGACTGCTCTTGCTTTCCCCTATACAGATTCTGGAAGGGACACGGTGCTACATAGTTTTATGTCAAAACTTTTTATGGATCCCAGTCAAGATAATTTAAAGCTATTTTATGGATTATGAATAATTGTGTATAAAATAAGACAGTTTACAATAATCTGTCATTTAGGGTCCATAATATCTATAATGTTCTTTAATTTTTGAATATTTTCTGTTCTGTCTGCTGGTACGAGGTCATTTCGCTTGATTGGTTTTGTTCTCAAGGCAGGTATTTCTTCCAAAATATATTTTCATACCCCGTAAAAACAGTTTCAGACTTGGCAGTCCGTGCAGGATGTGTCTCTAAACGGTGGAGTTAAACATGGTTTTTGCATATTTTGTGTGTGCGCGCCATACTGTGCTGTAACGTGTCACAAGCTCCTCGTCCAACTGCTCTTTACCACATTCAGTTCCCTTCTAATGCCTGACAAAACCACAGCTCAGACTTGCTCCAAAGTCAATTATCTCCCCAGTCATCTGTGCAGAAATCTGCATGACCTCGGGCTGTTATGTCCAGAGTACACAAAAACTGTAGCTCAGTTACAATACACACATTACACAGGGTTTACATGGAATGTCAGCTGCTTTAAGATAAGAAACCACTTGAACAAGGTATAGTTGATGACAAATTTAAGTATCACAACATAGCATAAGCAATGATGCATCCAACAGGACAGAAAAAAAAGAAGGAAAATCTAATGTGAGGGAAGTACTGTGTGTACTTTCCAATGTGTTTTTCATTATCAGAGTCAAGTCAAATTCCCCTTTTCAGATTAAACCACTGCCTTAGTTCTTCAAAATGACAGATGACGGATAAAATTAAAATCTCACACTTCAGTTGTGCTTTCTATTTTTAAAGGATAAAACAAAGTGGCCACAATTTTGCCTCGGATTTACCGGTGTTTGTTGTTGATAGTGCATAAAACTCACGGAGGAAGTCCAAGCATTCAGTCTTCCACCATAAAATTTTAATGCTCCACATCATTATTTTCATCACAAAAGAAAATCAATTTTTTTTATCAGCAAACTGCCACGTTATAGCCTTTGCTTATTGGTGAATATCTAACTACCAAAACTGGATCTTGCTAGTTTTTGTTTTTTTACAAATGAGATCATGAGATAAGAATTATGAAACAAAGTCAACTGAGATAAATCTGACTGATTGAATTCCATTAGCACAACAGATCTGTTTTGTCACCGAAGACTCTGTGAAGAATCGGAGAGAACAATAATAGGATTGAGAACAAAAGCATACAATTTGATGAAAGAAAAGAAAAAGTGTATTTAGAGCTGTTGTCTTTCTGTCTATGACTCCAGGCATGTATGACCACTTCATTGGACTGTCAGAAGTACTAAAATAATCACAGGGTTCAGAATTTTCTATGTTTGACAAACAGCAGAGGACAGAAAACTTTGATCATGGAATTTCAAAATAAGAGGGATAATTACTGCTATGTAGCCCTATTGTAACTTTATAAGTAAACAAAGAAAGATATCCTGAATTGTTGCTTGTTGTTTATTGTATCACCAGTCTTCTTGTGTACTCTGTCCTGAAGAAGTGCAGACACAGTAATCCACCCTGGGAGAACACAAACCATTTCTGCCATGGTGTTGAAAGATGGATCTCTCCATGTTGTAACCCTAGATCTATGAAAACAGCAGGAGATCGCTAACAGGACTTCTTCAGGGATGTTAGGTTCAACTGAAAATTTGTACCTAGAGAATGCTTTGTCTACAAGACAGGCATTCAGTTAGCATCCATTAAGGTGTCACAACACTGTTTTTTTTTTAAATTAAATTCTTAAAGGGATAGTTTGGGTTTTTTGTTATGGGGACGTGTGAGGTACTTGTGAGACCTGGCACGGAAGTAAAGCGATGCCCTGCTGTGGATAGGGTCAGCACTAAAATGTGTTTTAGCCCCATAAAAAGGCCGACATCAAAAGGTATCACACATTAAAGGGAACACTTGCTGTCTGATTTGTAGCATAATTCGCCATGCGAGGCACAGTTGGGCTTAGGCGTATGAATATGCAAATTCTCTTGTTGAGGCAATATAGCGCCAAAGGAAAGGGCTGTCCAGTGTGTAATGCTTCTCCTAACTGGTGGCACACTGACTGCTGTCTGACTACGCGTAAGTACCTCATACAACCTCACTTCAGGAAACCCGAACTTTGTCTTTAACTTTTCTTACTTATTCTGCTTTTTGACCCCAACTGGTCAGTAACGGCGAGGGTGTGAAAACACAGCAGACATCTGCAAGGCAGATAATTGATAACATACCTATGAGGAGGAAATTAAGTTTGGTCATTACTGGAAAAACTACAAGTTTGTTGCATACACACTTACTTCATCCTGCACTATAATCAGATATTCATGTTTTGGCACAAACGCATGAGCTCGTCTGTGTTCACACCCTTACCTTCACTTGAGGAAGACCAGTTGTGGTTCAAACCAAATATGTTGTATCAATGTGGAGTTACCCAGCACCTGCAAAGAATCTATGGAAGTGAGAGCACTTCCTGACCATTGCCTTTTCTCAACAACACAGAAGAATAGTTGGTGAAGAGTGTAAAAGCATCTTGGGTAAAGATGAAGAAATATTCTTCAGAATTTATGTCTCATGGGTATACGAAAGAGAGAAAAGAAGACAGCAAGATGTGGAAAAAAAAACTCTGAGTGCTATGTCTAGCATTTTCAGAATTGGTATGAGTGGTTATGAAGTAGTGGTGAAGCAGGGGCGTAAATGTTGTTTAATTGTAATTGGCTAAATGGGGTAACTGAATCATTTGTTTGGAGACAAAATATTTACTTACAGTATTTTTAAACTGATGACTGCCCCAGTCGTATTTAAAATATGTGTAAATAAGTGAATGTAATATGTCGTGTATGGTTAGGGCTTTGGTTTCAAATATAACCTACCTTGGTCTTTACTGTAACTGCGCTACTTCTGTAACCCCATCAAAGTAATGTTCATTAAAGAGGACAACTCTTACATTTTTGTACATATAATACGTTCGTTGCCATCTGAATAGTCATAAACATCATGTGCAAAGCAATTTATCACAACAATTTATTCAACATCAACAGTATGACCGAGAGCACTTAAATAAAAGCCATGCTGTCAAGTGAATAGAAGATGTATGTGTGGCTTAAATGTTATGGGAAGCATTTTCTTTGAAACTCTTCCCACTACTTGAAAATAAAGATTGATCACACTTGAAACAACGTGCCCAGAGACTTAGCTGCTGCCAACATGTGTTTGCCATATTGGTCCACAAATGAACAGCCGGAATATCACCTTTTTTTTTATACACACAAAACATGTGGTTACTTTGAAAGGATGTGCAATGCCAATCACTCATTGCTCTTTACAAGATAGCCTACATACTGTACATACCTAAATGAGTCTTGAAGTGATTAAATCTACAGCAAGGGAAGAAATGTTAAATTCATAGGAAGAATCCAGTTTCTATCTCAGCTCTGACCTGTTTGTCACTATTTAAACTCAGTGGGCAGACTCATTGTTACCAAGAAAAACACAATAGATGGCTTTTCATTTAGGAAAAAATAAGTCTAGGAAGGAATAGCCTCTTATTTCAGAAGACAAATCTTATTCATTTATTTTAAATTCCCCTTTGGAACGTCTTCTTGGAAGACACATAAACATTTTGTGTTATTCTCAGACAATTTGAAACAGGTGAGCTCCGTGCTCTAAGATTTCAACTGAGAGAAAAGTCCCAAAGTAAACAAATTTAATTTACTCACTACAAAGGATTCTAAATACTCATCTGCAATTTGATCTTGGTCCGTATGATTTGAATTACGGTAAAGATAAGTTTTAATTTCAGAGTATTAGCCAATGTTACCTCAGACCAGGTGAAAGACAGTCTCATGTCATAAAGATCTGAGCTATAATACTATTGAGTGAGAGTGAAAGAGGATGGCAACTGTATGAGGCAAATAGCTTGACTGCAGCAGATGTTTGGAGGATCCAGATGTGAAACTTAGACATTGTAGGTAAAACTTAACATAACAGTCTTTCCATTTTTTGGAGTTTTCCTGTCCTGTGAAGGATTCACTCTGCGTACCAATGAACTGATGATTCACAAAAACAATCCATGAAATTTTTCCTTTTTAAAACAATGTGACGCAATGAATTCTCTCAGCCCACAGTTTGTGTGGGTGCACTATAAACAGATACTTTTTTTTTCTTATGTGGCATTTTGGAAAGAGTAGTCACTTAAAGAGTAACTTAACACCGGGCTGAAAAGCGGCGTTTCACTTCCCTTTCTGAGAGTTTCAACTCTAAATCACCACTGACGACACAGCATCACTGATGGATGTGGTCGGGTGTGGTCAGACATGTATCGCTTTGCTCCCATAAACAGTGATGTCACAGTGTACTGACCACACCCTGTAGACATTGCTATATCACTGCAGCAGGACAAGAAGTTTAAACATTAGAGATGCACAAAAACAAGGTTTCCAGGGTGTGTTAAAGCAACATTATGCAACTGTTTTTTTTTTTTTTTTTTGGCTTTTGGGGACAGAGGCAGCTTGAAGAGTGACAGGAATGTGGGGAGAGAGAGATGGGGAATGACATGCGAGAAAGAGCCACAGGTCAGATTTGAACCCTGGGCCATGGCAGCAAGGACTGAGCCTTTGTACATTGGGTGGTGGCTCTACCAACTGAGCTAAACGACACCCTGTGTGTGCCTGTTTTTGCACTTTGTAACTTTGGGCTCCAGGTATGATCTCCTGCAAGACGATTTCTGATGGACTCTAAGCTGCTGTGAACTGTAGCTGCTGTTAGCTCACTTCGTCATGCTGCTTGGACTGTGAGCTCAGAGCATTAGGGAACAGAGGAGTTCCCTAACTGCTGTTGTACCACTGGTGCTTTGGATCACCAGAACAAGTACATTTTCAGGCCCGTAGCAAACAGAGGGGGGTTGCAGATGGGGAGTGATGCTGGAATGGACATGAGAAACCAAAACCAGGCAATTAGGCAACATAACCAGGGTTAATAGAGGCTAATGCAGCTCAGCTCTATGGACCGTTACAGCATCTTTTAGCTCATTGTTTTGGTTTTTCCTAGCTCTGATTAGCCACTGGATATAACCTGCCCAGCACTAAAGAGACAGTAGACGTACAATGTTAGCCACTACGTGATGAATATAGCAAGACCATTGGACAAGTAAAGAGCGAAATATTTTTCTCAGGACTTGGAGTGAAGACCAAAATAGAGCCCAAAGGAAGATGAAACTCTGTCAAATGGACAGAAACACAACTTGGCATTAATGCGAATGTTGTGTGTCTGCTGCATGTGCGAATTAGCAACTGGCTCATTCACCACAAGTCGTAAGCTTTATAAAGTAATAATATGTCAATGTTGCGTTCACAGCTTGTTCTGCTGTTCTGAAGTGGCCAAAAACAAAGTAATGGCACTAATGCAGGGAAGCACTCCAAGGAACCCAAAGGAATGTCATGTGTGCCTGGACACCTTTGCTCAAAGTAATTACAGCCATCTATTTGGATTTATAGCAGAGAGGTACAGAACTTAGTATGAGCTTAGACCTTTATTTGACTGACACGTCCAAAGCAAAGGCAAAGGTATTTTAAGGTGAGCATGGTCATGGAGGTCAATGCCATAAACCTGCAGTTGTGCTCTGGAAGGTGCACAAGAAGATGATCTATATTAGCCAGTGGAACATAAAACAATAGCTCTCAGGGATTTTATGCAAAATTGATGAAGGCACAACTAATCGCCAGTTAACATTTACTGCATTGATCATAAAAAGAGACATGTGAACAGACAAGTTGGCTACTGACTGTTGCCGAGATTCCAGACAGTCTCATATCACTAAATCTTCTTTCATTTTCATACCATCCAGAAACCAGCTTGAGACAATCCTCTGAGGCGCTCTTTAATGAATATGTTTATTTTATTTTATTCTTTCCCATTATTCCCCCAACTCTACTGAAAAGTAAATGCATGATATCAAGTTTACATACATTGAAAATGCTCAAGACTTGGGAGACTCCTTGCTTTATGTCCAACCCCACCGTGGGATGAGAAAAGGACTTAATCCCGGATTGCTCATTTGTTTGAGGGTAGATTTAATATTGTCAAAATAAATTTGATGTATGACCTACATGTGACAAAGGACTGCTTCAAATGAAATCAATTGACAGCATTTGGTCAAATGTCATGGTATGACCTACCATATTGGATCAAGTTTTAATATCTGTGCAGTGTCAACAAATCCTGGTGCAATCTTCTCCCATGTTTAGTTGTGATGGATTTTGCAGATGATCAACCTGGGAATGTTAACATCTGTTCGATCTGTCAGGAGAAAGATTAATTTGATCCAATAATCTTCAGATAGATGTTGTTTCAATTTGGTTGCACACAGAACCAGGGATTGTTTTTTTCCCTTATCTGTGCTGTTAAAAATGTGCTACTGTCCAATATCAAAATAAATAAAAGATTTAAGGCTGGGAATGGTAATTGTCTGTAATGGATTATATGCTTGATGTCTTTGGATTTGGAGCAGATTGTGCTCTAAAAGATCAGACAAGCTTGCATGTTTGTTCTCCAGTCCTTCTTTTTTATGTTACTTCTATGTATGTTCTCAAGTTGGATGTTTGTCCACATCTCAGTTCTGCAAGTACAATCTTGAAAACTGAAAAATATATAGTAATATTAATAATAATAATAAGAAAAAGAGTGATATCAGTGTTCATTTTTAGTCCATTGATCCCATTAAAAATATAACTAATGCTGTCTGTGACAAGGTTTACAGTATAGAGGTTCTAACTATTTGAAACTGCCCTAGAATTTTTCAAAAGTTTCCAGAGTTAACGCTCAAAGTCATCCGTGAGGAAACTGGGTTGTTTCACTGAAAATAGCAATAAGATATATGAAATGAAATAAAAGAAAAATCAGAGGACTACAAACAAGCATATAACAAATCATTATTTGAACACATGCAACCATTTCAAAAAGTTATTTATTAGATCAAAAAACAAAATGCAGTTTCATGGGCTGTCATTTTATCTCAAATCCTCACGATAACAATATAATTTGAATCAATAACCACTTTCATAATTCACTGAAAAGAACTGGTTTTCATAGAAAATGTCATAAATAATGTCTTTGCCCAGACACAATATTGGCTCCAACGACAATGGTTGGTTATGGATCATGCCAAACACTATTGTTTCTTTATGTACCACAAATGATGTGTCATGACAAATTTTCTTCTGTTAGATATTACCTAATATTTTTCCCAGATAAAAAGTAAATGAATTGGCTGGTTGCACACACAGATGGATAAAATCTAATCTGCGTGATGGCTCCAGTGAATGAGCCGTGCAGCTGAGAACAATTTGTAGTGACACATATACATTCATTTACAGTACTTTCTGTCAAATACGAATCCAGATGCTGTCCAAGAAGACAGCAGTATAATTATTTTAGTTCATCATAAAATGTAAATTATCATTACGTCTGATACAACTTGTATTTTGTTAAGTGGTGCACTTAAAACCTAAACAATTTAAGAGCCACTGAGGGCAACTTTAGGAGATAATAATGCCACATATCTCAGTTCTTGCAAGACCTCTAATTTTTACTCCACAATTCCTGCTTCTGCTCTTTTATTCTCGCTGCTGTTCTCTCTCATCCCCTTTCCCTACGTGGTGCATGGATTACACAGCTCTGTGCTTCTTCTCTCTGACCGATATTGTTTATGTTTCACTCGACCGTGATTCGCCTCCCACAGATGTTCTGGAACTGTCCAGGGTGTTAATCACAAGTAACGTCCTCCATGGTGTAAAGGAGCTTGGCGTTATTTCAACCTTCCCCAAACGTCTCTATAAGGCTGGTGTGTTTTTCTCATCCAGAGGCTAATGAGTTCATTAACACTTGAAACTGAAAGGGGCCCCTTAAAGTGTCTAAACTTACGAGATAAAATACTTTGAGCAGTGAAAGTAAGTACTGACATCACTCACTACTGTATAACATAGTAGAGTAGAGTATTTTTCTGCAATATTTTAGCTGTAGAGAGACTTGCCAGCGTACTGGGATTTATGTTACACTTGTTATTTATATATCTCAATGGTGTCAATAGTCTTTTGTCTCTCATTGTCGTTGCAGAAATTAGATGAACATTTTTAAAAAGATTTGCTGATTTTTGTCAAGATGAATGAATCTAAATTTTGCAGACATGCCAAACCAAGCCAATGTGAAGCCAATGGGAAATTCAGCTACTGCAGCAGCATACGGACAAAAATAACAGCTAAGAATTAATAATAAAAACAGAAAGAGCAAATTAAACTCAAAATTAGGCAAGTTGTCACCATCCTTTCCGGTCTCTTTGACTCACTGCAAGTAAGTGACATTATAGTAAAAAAAATAACCCTCTAAAAATACATCTTTAATTCAGCAATTCCCTTTCTTCTGTCTTTATTTAATTTAATTTTATTGGTTGTCTGTTTCTCTTCAATACAACAGGACCCACCGACACCTCCATCATTACAGACAGACGAGCTCTGGTCAAACCAAATTCAAATTCTAGTCAAGATCTCGAAGATGATCTCATTTTTTATTGGAGACCAACTACAATATTTCCCTTCGATGTTATGGTGAAGCCATAATAAACATATTTCACTCAAAATACAAAACAAATTTCACTCAAGCAGAAACACGTGATGCGAGAATGAACACAGCTTGTTAAATCTTGGTTACGCTGTGCTGTATCACTGTTGTGCCACTCACCAAAGAATGCGTTTGGCCTGTAGTTCTGACATTTAATCAGAAACATCCAAAGAAATTATCTTAGTTTGAATGTTTAGAGCTTGATAATTGGCTTAGAGAGTTAGTCAGTTGAAAGACACGAGCAGCTGTGAGATTTATGTAGAACTGCAGCCTTACAATATACTGTTTGACTAGCAACAGACAAAAAAACAACCAAAGACCATGGTTAAAAGTTTTTATTTGAAATCCCCAGTGGCATGGCCTGATGATGTCAGCACGAAGACATTGGACTGCCTTGCGTGACTTCACAAAATTGCCGTCAGTTATGTAACCTCCACCCCTCCGTTAGCTTGAACGACAACCAGAAGCCACAGGTCTGATGCTCAGCATGGTTCTGTGAGCCATGCCTGGAAAGCTGTTCTCATTAGGGTTGAACTGTGATTTAGGGAACATTGAGGACAGACGTCATGGCTGTTGGAAATGTGGTAATACCCCCACGCACTATGCAGGCAAGAGAAGGCTAAACGGATCTGCAGAGACATGCAGTTTTGAAAGAAGCCCCTGTAAAATCAATATTTTTTGTAAGGACTGTTAGTTCAATAGATAGTTCCAGATGTAGCAGTATTTCCCATATAAATTTACTTGAATCAGGAAATAGACAAACGTTTGAAGGAATCATGGTACATTACAGCAGTGATTATACTTGATTCAAGACTAAATCAAGCATTTAACCATATGTGGACTCTGATCTTCAGATTATACCAAAAATGTCTGAGAGAGCACACAGACTTTGCTTAACTAATCACAGTCTGGACTGGTTTTTATACAACAGTTAAGCTGCAAGTGAAAATTATTTGTGCTATTTCATAGCAATTACTGCTTATTGGCCTCCAGATAAATCATAATAGCATGCATCTGCTTGAAGTCAGCTGTGGTGCATGTTTTGCACATTTCCACCCATCACCAAATTGTAAAAATCGCTTTTTTATAGGAGAGCGTGTAGATGGAATAAATGTATCTGCAGCTATTTAAAAGCTTCAGCTTGTCAGATGTTGTTAATATCTTTGTTGCGAATAAAATCTATCCAATAGCACCTGCTGGGAAGAACATACCCTGAATATCAGAACAAAGAATACAGGCGCTGGGAAAGCTGCTACTGACTTCCTCAGTGGAATTATGTACTTACCATTAATTTGACTGTATCCTCATATGACCTCTAATTCAAGATTGACTTTGTAGACATACTAAGAATCCTCCCAAATTTTTGTTTTAATCCCACACAAAATGAGGAACTGGAGAGGGAGCAGCATCATGATAGAAAATAACTTGTGTCAGCGGCCTTGAGCTCATTTAGGCTTTGGCAGGGAGACACTGTTGGTGCTCCCAGCTTATAGTTATAGTATCTTCAAACGAGAAATATTTCACCCTGAAATGCGTCTAGACTTCTCTCTCCAGTACCGGTTACTGGGATGATCTTGGCAATTTGACTTCCACAATTTACAACGCTGCCTAGATATTAATAGCTAATTCTCAGGTCATTTTTTTGATTTTCAGAAGTTTCTTTGGACTCAGGCTAGAGAAACGGTAACAAAGTCTGCCTAATGCAATCTCAAAGGCCACACAATAAAAACAGCACAATATGACTCACAGAGATAACCATAACATTAAAAAAATGGGTAATGTCATCTTTTAAGTTGTTTATTGAAGCAGACATGAGATGATTAGTGAGTGGGCAGTTTTGCCAGAGCATAATATGTTCCATTGTCATCTGGTATTAAACAACTCTCAAGAAAAACATTTTGGTTTGATACATGGACTGTTATCTTTATTTTTAAAGTGGACAGAAGAGTGCACTATTGAAGAGTGTATTGATAATCAATATTTGTTATTCTAGGCAGCATGGCTCTGAAGAGATGGCAATATATGCCCGTTAGTCTATTGGTACACCCATTTAATCCATTGCCATAAAATTTTGCACAGATATTCATAACACTTTGGTGACTGTCTGACTTTTCAGCTAGCTACTTTTCACTTCCAGAGAAATTTCAACATTTCAACGTCTAAATATTGGACGAATTGCTGTGTAATTTGGTCCAAATATTCATGTGCTCTGGATGAATTGTAACTTTGGTGATCTCCAGCCTTTTCATCCAGCATCATCATCTGGTCAGAGTCTTAGTTTGTCCAATAATTTAGTTTATGACCTGCAAAACTAATGGCATTCCCATCAACCGCCGCTGTACTTGGTGTTTAGGGCTTATTTGCAAGTGCAGGCACGCTAACACACTGCTTAATGCTATTTCAAATTTTAGGATGATGATTTAAGGATAGAACTTGAAACACCCCTGTGTCTACACACAGCCTCATAACTGTTTGTGTGGCAGTAGATTCAAAGGCCAATTAATGGGTCAGCATGATGTATATTTTATCGTCTGCACATGTATTCACAGCACAGTCAGTTTTAATACAACAGATACAAATAGAGATACAGATATTGACACCAATACATACTTATCTTCACATAAAAGCCAGTCTCAGAACCTATTGGATATTGGCTGATGATGATTTAGCCTCTAGGGGCAATGGCCAGTGTTTTATGACTTCTGGTGTAGCCAGCGGACGTATGGAAAATGTATAACAGATATCCGGACCAGACTTCCTCTGCAGTCCGATCAGCAACTTGATATGCAAGAATAATGGGAAAGACACATTTCCACTAATCTATATGAAAAGATCTGTATATTAATGCAAATAAAAAGGTAATAAAAAGTCAAATTGTCATTAATGTTTCAGGGTTAGGGTTGCATTTTGGCCAATGCTCTTCAAACACTGTTTACCTACACGCAATCAAAGCCGTCTGAAACATGTTTGGTCAATATTTTCCAGACTACAAACAGAAACCTGAACATTTCTGATGCCAAAACTTTGGTCCCTTGCCTACAGATTCTGCATATGTGTTTATAGAGATAACATAAATTTAATGAGCTTTGATTTGGCTACTTTGTGGTTTGTATTTTTAAGTAGAGGGAAAAAATGCAACTTTTGTTGTTTATTTGTCCTGCATGTCAAGTCTCATTATCCTCTGAAACAGGTTTTGGGCATAAGGAAACAGTATAGTATTTCTTCCTTTCCAAACTGAGCTGTTGAAACTCCTTATATTAGTGCTTTGTTGATAATGTAGTGATAAGGGATGAATTATAGTGATGTGGAAACATCCCTGCTCATGAAGCAATTGCAATTGTGAAGCATACTTCACTTTGGAGCTGTGACTCACACTAATTCATTTCTCATATATGGGGTGTAAGTCTACATTCGGGTTAAATCACTCCTCTAATGTGGGGTAATTTTACCCTTCCTGTTTTCCTTTGTTTTCTGTGCCCACTGATCAGCACCGATAACCTCGCAAAGTTCCGTGTTAAAACTGTTTCAGATTTTTTTTGAATGGTTTTAGGACATGATGTTATTTCAGTAGTACGGCAGCAGTTCTGCTTTGCTGAGCTGAACTTCAAAAAATGTTTCGCAAAATCACACAGTTACAATTATTTCTACCAAATTACACAAATACCTGTTATACAAGCATGGCACTCTTTTTTTTGTATCAACGCATTGTGTTTGCACAAAAAAGAACAAGTAGGTGCCCTGTCACTCATGGAGAAACAGGCTGGAGAACAGTTTGCAGTCCCGTGTTTTCTTTTTGCATGAAGCTATGCATTTTAGGAGCTCTAATTTGCGATAAAATGTATTTTAGAGTACTTTTGTCTCAGCTTGCAATCCAAATAAAACATTTCTCATTCTATGCTTGAAATAGCAATCACGTCTTTAAACAGGTCTGAAAGCAGTACTATGCAGTTTACCTGCCTGGTGTATATACTTGACAACTTGTTAGGATTGGAAAGGCCATTGAAAACACACGCCAAAATAAACACATTTTTGTAAGTTAAGTCCTTTTTCTTGGTTGAGCCAGGAACAGATGTCCAATCTGGCTGATGAATCGGAACCATCTGAAACAACCCTTTTAGTCTCAGTTCAATAAATATACCTTTCAACACATTTACAGGAAAAACATGTGGAGTCACAACACAGGCTTTGCTTTTGTGATACCTGTAACCTGAAGAGTTATTATGGAGTGGATTGCTTGCCTGTTCATAAACATTTCAATTAGTAATAATCTTTTTTTAAACTTTTACAGAGCTCTATATAAACATTTTGTATTATGTGTTCACAAAAGTGAACGACATTTCTGAATATCTCCAATGACACCATTACAGAAAACATGCTTGTAATAGCCTCTTTGAGGGTTTTCTCTCCAAATGTTAAACAATAACAGAACAGAATGAGTGGTGGTGGTGTGTCCTCAGTCAATGGGAGAAGGAGAGAGTTCTTGTCTGTCTTTTATTTGACGTGTTTCTCCCTCTTCTGAACAGTTGACTCGTGCTTTCCCTCTGCTGAACAGGTGTCAGATATGTGAAACAGGCATTTTGATTCACAATGTATATGCCTATGGTGTAAAGACAGTATTTTAAGAGCCATCGCCATCAGACCAGGTACCTTACGCCTACATCTTCTCCATGGAAGAGTTACTGCGGAGCTTGAGTGATGACCGAATACGCTCATTTCTCTTTTTTATTACCAGTAAATAATACTAATAAAGCAGTTTTTATAAATCAGATGGGTCGAGTACAAGAATGTCACACCGAGGGCAGCATTATTTTACTGCAAAAGCAACCAGCTGTACATTTGAAAAGTGAGTGTGTGTGTTTAGAGAAAAAATAAATCATCCAGACTCGCCTTTGAACACGTCTCCCGCTCAGAAAACCTTTGGTAGCAGAAGTCATTAATGGAACTTGTTTCCCATCTGTACAAGTAAAACATAAGAGGAGCTGTGTGTTGGAAATCAGGATTGTGCAAGTGATTTAGCATGTCACTGTGCAGTAAACACCATGATTCAAAACCATATGACTTCCTACAGCTCAGAAATTAGAAGTGATCACACATACACCCCCAGTGACCCTTCAATAAACATGCCACATTTGTTCTAACAACTCCTAATTGACCCTTTAAGAATGACTTTGATTTGATTTATATGTGAGTTTGTAAGTACGGGGAAGTAAAAGAAAAGAGGAAAATCTCTGACACGATTCGGTTTCCCCCAAAGGGGTTGAGAGTCAGTTAAACTGTCTACAAATTGCTCACAGCCCAATAATTGAGCTCAAGTGCTGCAGTAGGAGACAGACCCTATGGAGGATCAAATAACTGATTACTTAGGAAAAGAAAGTCAGGGTGCCACTGAAGATTTGTTGAGGAACCAAAAGATCAGTCAGTGTATCAAAAGATATGGCACAGGCTGGAAATTCCTCTAAATCAAATCAAATCTTGTGTGTATGAGATGAAAGTTTGGGAGAAGTATGCAGGAAGGATGCCATCGCTGTGGTTTCAAAGTTGCACAGTTGCACAACTATACAGAGAGCGTTTTGCTTCTTTAGACAAATACCTTATTGTCAGTTCTTATTTTCTGTCTTTTTCTGCAGAAATGATGTGAATTGTGACCAGGGATGCTCAAACTTCATCAGTTATATGATGGGATTTTAAGCCTTTGCAGGCTCTCAAAGAGACCCATGCAACCCTGCATGATGGTCTCCATAAGTGGTATTAACATCTGAATATTGTTCACAGATTGAACTGTGCTTCATAGAAACAAGCAGAAATTGATTTTACTGAGGTAGGAATTCTCAAAAGAGCACTTTTGTTTTGCAGATCCGAATAGATACAATCAATGCAGAATCAAGGAACACAAAGGAAGGAACACAAAGAGACTGGGACATCTATGAAATCCCAGACTTGCAGACAAAAGAACCACAACAAATAGGACACTGGTCTCAGTTTCTCCAAAATTCATCCCAGCTGTCTAAAATGGAACCACTATTTTGTTGCTAAAGACAACATTTAATATCCTGTAACGTGTGTTTGATGGACTGCAAAAGCATTCTTACATGTCACAAATAGAGACCTTTGACCCTGTGCTTCCTTTAGCATGCATGTGCTGATATTATCTGTTGGGTGGTCAGCGTGGGTCAGCGTTGTGGACATCCCTTTTTACTTTAGTCACTAAAGTCTAATCTTCAGTTTTGGACAGTTGTTGTGTTTGAGTTTCCTTGTTGAATAGTTGAGTATGGACACCTTGTGATCGTAAAATTTCCAATGTGGGAAAAAGATTTTTTGAAAAGGCTGTGCTTGTTTGGGGAATTAAGGAATGAGATGGAATGGATGTTCTCTTTTTCTGGATCTTTACCTCCAAATTGAAACCATATAATAGAGTAGATGTGTGATTTTGATATTGTCCAGCTTTCCATATTTATATTTTCCATCTTATGACTCTTCAATATAATTTATTGTAAAGAAAAAGATTCTTAGAACATCAAACATGCATGTAAAGTCACATTCCCTCTGATATTATTAAATGTTTTCCTTGTAAAAGGGTAAACATTTATATGTTGCTACTCTATGTTGAGCTTATCATCTTAACAGACCAACGTGTAGGATTTAGTGGTATCTAGCAGCGTAGTTGCTGATTGCAACGCCTCACCTCACCCCCTCCTAGGGAAAAGGAAAAACTACGTTGGCTGCGAAACGTGCAAAAGAAAAAAAAAAAAAAACGCAAAAGGCCGAATCTAGGTCCAGTGTTTATTTTGGCATCTATAGACATAAAAGGTTCATTCTGTACTCACGAAAACATAATGATTCATATTTTCAGGTGGTTACACAAAACATAATAAGGCATATTATATTCCATTTCTGCCATATTCTGTAAATTACACACTGGCCCTTTAAAACACAGATAAACCTAAAGGCTTTAAATAATGGAAGCATTGGCTTGGCCATGCTAAAATCTGTGTGTTGGATAGGATTTAAAGAAAGGCATGAGGTTTCGATAAAAAATGCAAATGCACAAAAAAAAAAAAAAAACAACAAAAAAAAAAACATTGTTGACAATATAACACATAACACACACATAATAATAAAAGCAGAAGACAAGGCAATAAGGTAAGCACACACATTTTATGGCACTTTTATAGTAGATGTAACATTATGCGTATTAAAATAAAACCATAAAGGAGTACAAGGAACGGTGAGAGAGGAAACGAGGGATGCATGTTCTTCTCCGGTTCCACATTCCTGCAGTGCAAGGAGGTGTAGTTCACACATCCTATCTGCTCGCTCAATTTAAATATTTTGCTGTGTTTTAAGTGCTTCTTAATTTTTCATGGTCTCCAGCCCTTCCAGCTGATCCCTTCCAGATGTGGTTCAAGTGGGAGGTGAGTGAGGAAGCAGGGGCAAAGACACTCCGCCCCATACAGGCACATATATGCACACGCACACACACACACACACACACACACACACACATACACGCACACACTCTCATCCTTTTTTATGCTCATATAAAACAGCTTCCCCCCTTCCTTTTTCTCCATTTTCTTTTCTTTCCTTCGTTTCAGGTCAGAAAGATATATAACACACAAAAGGACAAACACACACAAAGGAACAGCTCAGGCAGTCTCGTCCAATCTTTTCCTCAAATTGTGTCTGAATCACAGATAAACTTGTTTTAAAAGAAATCATGAAATAGAAAAGGAAAAACGATGCCTGAAGCAAAGACTGACCACAAACCACCAATCACTGTCACAATGAATGCAGACATGCCATATCTTGATCAATCACAGGAAGGCTCCGGGCTTATTCGCTGCAGGGCTCAAAAACATTTTGTTTCAAAAGGTCCTGGAGCAAATAAATAGTTATTGATGAGCTCACGCACTTAAGCACAGAGGGGAATTAATGAAAATGTGTTTTTTTTCTGCCATATTTAGACAGTCATAAACAGTTCCTTAAATAGGCCTAAAATTGTATTTTTGTGTGTGAGTGACAAGAAAAAAAGAAAAGAAAAAAAAGTCTGTCAAACTCAAATGCTTCAAGATATCACAATTTAAAACGAATAGCACACTATCAAGTTATTACAATCTTTTTTGTTTGTTTATTTTGTTTTCCTTGACCTATTAACTATAAAATGACATTGACATTTACATTTTCAAACTAAATATTTGGAGACTGATTTCCCACCTTCAGCCACTAGTTTCAGTTTATTTCAGCACGGTATGAAAATGTATTCTTGTCACACGATGTATGGTCTGCCTAAAAAAAAAACTTCCCTAGTGATGAACAAAGATCAAAGTTAGTGTTAGTTAAAGTTAGTAAGCTGTTAAATATTTATAATGCATCTTAGAATACAATGGATTTTAAATGCAACATCCCATTATCCTTTTCTCAACATTCATGTTTGTTTTTGTCATGTTTGGAGGCTCAGCTGTCAGGGACTCGCTGAACACAAAAGCAGGGAGCAATTTCCAGCGTCGGTCTTCCTTCAGATGTTTCACCAAAGGAGTATGACAGTAAAATAAATAATAAAATACTGACAAATGTGATTTATAACCAATATTATGTAAGTTGATTCTCACATAGTGCGGACAACAGAGGGCATTAATCAAATAGCATTAAACAAAAGATCTTTGGCTGTATTAGTGTTAAAGCGACATTATGTAAGTTTTCTACAATAAAATTAACAGATTCATTTTGATGTTACACCGGGTGAATGTGTACAGCTGTTCTCGCATGCAACTTTGTGTTCTGGGTACGATCACCCATGAGTAGTATTTACTGCTGTACGCAACTAAGTCACACACCGGGCTGCCCGGACTATGAGCTCAGAGCACCAAGGAGTGCCACAAGAGAAAATCGGGACTTATAGGGAAATAAAAGGCTGAGGACAGACACTAAGCTGGTTGCTGTTGGAGTAATAAGTATTATTAGCTAGCTGCTATGTCTTGTGTTTTTGCACATGCTTGATCTTTGGCTGTGTTAGCAGTTGTCAGAAGTTGTGAACTAGCTAGTTTTTGATAGTAGAATAATCAGGAAAATGCACATGTACAACTGTCTACATTTACAACAGCGGTATTGCACTTTGAAACTGGGAGTGCTAAATCACAAAAATACTCATTTCTGAATAATGTCACTTTAAGTGTTCGTCACTTGTGCAAATGGGCTTAAACGCTGCATCTATGGTCATTTAAATCCTCTTTGGTGCTGTAATCATAATTCTAAACCCACAAATTTGTGTTTAAGCACACCATTTAACCAGTAATCAACTGCGTAATGTTAACATCATTTCAGACTTTTTCCTTATGCTAAAATTTGGTCAAGCCTTGGGCAGAATAATCTGTTTCATAAATTGCACAAGATGGGTTGATGTATGTACTGGCTAATTTTGGGGCTTCTGTGGTTGGTTGCTCCACATCAGGAATTAGTTGGTTCAAATTTTTTGCTGTGTTGTTTAAAAATTCATCAAAGATCAAATAAGTGCTTTGCAGAGCAAATACCTGCGAGAATTTATAGAAGATAGAAATTATATATATATATATTTTTTATCCCAGATGGTTTTAAAGCCTCTTTGTAAAGCTTTTTGAAGACAGACATATACTTGGAAAAGAGGATTCATTGAGTATGGGATATGTATATGACAGGCCTTTCAACTATATCTTTCATCCCTTCTGAAAATGCCATCATCTTTGTCCTTGTATTCCCACAATGTGTACTGTAAATGCAGCAGATGGACAGCTATATTGACCAGATACTGTCTATAAACATCTTCAGCAAAGTATTTGTTGATCTTATGTTTGACCACAAAGAAGAAACGCAGTCACAAACGTGTCAAAATTGCATCCAAGATTGGGAGACTGGAAAGAGTGATCTAAGGAATCTCACATCCATCTACACCAAACTTAATGGTGCACAAATGATGGAATGTTTTTGAAAGTAGGTGAGGCATGAAAGAGCCCATAAATAGGCTACCAGGCCCAGGATTTGGGAGCGGTTCAATGCAACATTACCCCAGTGCAAAACAACACAGGAGCGAGCAGAGTGTCTTCCTCCAGACAGACAGAGTGAGGGGAAAGGCAGATCGACCTCAGTAACACCAAAACTCAGCGCAAAATTTATGGGACCCTGCACAGCGAGACAGTCAGGGTGATGCCAAATCTGCCGTTTTTGCCTGCCCAGTTAGAAAACACCATTAGATTACTTCAGTCAATTCATCAAAAAACTGGGGATTTGGGGGAGCTTGTCTAATTTACAGGTCCTCAGGCCCACCATGGAGAGAGTGTTGTGATTGGCTGGGGATGCCTCAGCGCCAAAACTGCAGCCAATGGCAAATTATTCCTTTCTCTTGAGGTCAGGTCAAACTGAACCATTAGAGAGGAAGGGCAAGGCAGTAAAAGAACTAAAGAACTGAGGTCAAAAGTGTTCTGGAGAATTATGGCACTAACGAGCATCTTCAGGCCAACATCATGGAAACACATTTTTTTTTTTTTTTTTTTAGATCCAACCGACACATCAAACCAAGACTACAAATGCTGAGTCATGTAGTTAATGGACATGAATCTTTAGAGAGTAGAACCTAATTTTCTCAGCTCAGTGGACCCAGGGAGTAGAGTCAGACACAAAGACGAGTGTGGAGAAGGAAAAGGGGGGTTAGAGAGCATAAGGACTACATGGGAACTAATAATCCCTTCACAATAGTCTGCGCGTCTGGGTTCTGATCTGCACCACAGAAACTCTCTATGGTCTGGAACATTCCTTCAGACTCAGGTTTAGTTCCTCCTGGAGACAGACGCAGGTTGGCTCTTTATCCTAACTCCCCTGTCAAAGCCAATATTTCAGATCTCATATAGCTCGTGGCAGGGGGCCAGCAGTCTAACTGCTTATCATTTTCAGAACAAATTCAGACCACTATTATAAAGAGTTCAACGTGCTGACCAAAGCAGTCCATTAAAATTCAAGTAAAGTTTTCTCGCTTTATGTAAGGCACAAATTAATCTTCCCCTGAGGACCTTCTCTTTAAAAACTGTCTTGCTAATCTGTCTGGGTGTCAAATACTTCTTTCTGGCCTCAGGTGCGGAGGCCTTGGCTGTATAAATCATTATGTTTGCATATTTGTGGACAATACTCCAAACCGAGCATGCCAAGAATTTGTTTATAATGTTTTAGATTGCATGTAATTCCTCACTTACACTGTGAAGAACAGAGGGGTTTTGGCCTCTGGAGGCTGAACTGAAACATAAACTATATAAACTCTGAAATAAACTCTGCAGATCTAGTGCCCCTACATACAAATTCCATTGTGGCAAAGTGTAAATTTCAGTTGCAACAATGGTTCTGTTGACTGCATTCATTCCTGGTGTATCCATAAAGCAATACACTCTATACACTCACTTATCTCACTACTAAGAAAGCCTAGTCAGCATTTCCTTACCAAACATGTAATGCCACGAATTGCTCACAGTGACGGAAAGCAAACTAATTTGTCTTTTTTCTGCCAACTTCACTGTATGCACTGAACACATTGCGTATTGACAGTGCCTTTGTATCTTTTTATTGAGTCCAAATTTGGAATTCTATGTGTAATCCAGCCTCTCGTAAAGTGGTATGTGCTCAGCAGACAAGGCCAAGCAGACCAGGAGAAGGTCAAAGAGTACTGAGTACTTTTGGGGGTGCTGGAGGGGGAATAAATCCCACTCCAATGAATCTTGTTATTTGATCAGCTGGAAAAAGGGCCACAAGGGAAAGGGTCACTTCAGTGGAATCACAGAAAAAAGGAAGCGCTTTTCACAAACATGATGTGTGTTGAGTGGATGATTTTGGTTTTTATGATCACCCTTGAAGCCAGAACAACAGCATCATGGTTAGCAGGACCTTGACAGCACTTTAGTAAACATGTCTCCGAACTATGTAAAAGTGCGCCAATAAAGCCTTACTGCTTTTCTTGTCTTGTCTCATTCTAAGCTGCTCTCTCCTTTAAAGGTAACACTTGAACCATGGTGACACTGTATTGTTTGCCAAGGACACATGGTTGGGAAACAGTCACACCTCGGAATAACGTGGGACATGGATCACAGACCTGAGCTGGTCTAAACAAACATCTATTAATAATTTACATCCATTTCCATTTGTAATTTGTGATGATATTACATATTTACTTCCACTGGTGTTCTGTAACCCTTGTTCGAGTTTGTGTGGATGGATACAACTATGAAGCACTTACAGATTAATGAACTTGCTACTACTCTTTTATTGTCTTTTCTTAGAAAATGCTGAGGACAACTGTCGCAGACCAAGGAAACATCAAACCACAAAAAAATGCAATCAATATGTTGTTTAACAGTTTGGTATGACTTTAACAAAGCACAGATAATGGATTTGTCATGGTCAAGTAAAGACTATGCATACCATCTGTACAAAATACAGCCTGTATGCATGGGATATCAATTTGTGTGTACACATATTTTCAGACCACTTTTTTGTATCCCATTCCCTTCTCTCTCTTTTTTTTCTTCCAATGTGCAACTTGTATGTGAAGAGTTGAACTCGGCCATTTACGCAGTCCCACCCTACGATTCAGCACCAAATGTATTTAGTCTTTTCTCTTGCGCTGAGTACACATTTGGGTGTGTTTGTCATAGGGTAGAAAAAGGGGTAATGTGTCCGCCAAACCACACTACTGGCCCATAGATAGGAATTTAGGAACTAAATGGTCCAACATTTTACTTACTCTTGTTACATTCCTCTGTGATTTGCAGTATTTTTCCATATTTCTTTGCTTTCACAGAATTTAATGCACTTAAGGTGAGATTGCTTTTAGTGTTGAGTGCAGATATTGAAATGGAATTATTCTTTATGAAATGCAATTAATTCATATGTAAATTGACCATGTAGTAAAATGTGGAATGTGGAAAACACCAAAAAAATTAATGCATGAAATATGAGTATAAAGCCTTGAACATAATTTCTAATATTATTATAATTATTAAATTAGACATTTGTGAGCTTTGGAATATTGGTTTGATATGTGGGTGTGATTTCTCTGACTTTCTTGTGCCCATTCTGTGCCAGGTCCTAACTAATTTATCCAGCTTTCATGGAGGTCCAGGAAGACCTACCAGGATGCTAAGGTGAAAGAGACCAATTGTTTGACTATGGCATCCCACTCCATCCAGCCCTCATCTACTTAGATTGTAGCAGAGTAAAGCCAATGATATATTATATTTGAATGTGACACTGAATGCTTAGAAAAAATCAAAATTGGAAGCAAAGAAGGTTCCTCACTCAAAGAGCCTGTGTTCTCACGAAGATCAAGATGGGAACGAGAGCCACAGTCCTTCTGCGCCTTTTCCCAGAGCCTCTCAACCCTCTACAGGCCAAGTCTACTGCCAAGAGAAGTTCCAGGTGGTCTCTGGGCTGCCTTTGATCCTCACCAACCAGGGTTTCTTGGACAGATCAGTCAGTGTAATCACTTGTGTTTCAGAGTGCTCAGGGGAAACAGTAGTGTTCCATTTCCCTTTCATGGCATGACCTCAGCAGTGGCAACCATAGCCTTGAGGTGACACAGACCTCTGTCCAACTAGGCTTCTCTGTTGTCCTTATCTAATTGAAAGGGCAGCAGATAAATGTTAGAGACAAGCTGCCTTGACAAGGGACAGAAAAAGAAGCAGAGAGAGGAGAGAGGGGTGTTGGTGCCCACCTCCGGTGAACAGTATTTCAGTTCAAGTGGAGAAAATTGTTGGCAAGAAGCCCTGTGGCACACAACTTCCCTGAAACTTGCCATGCAACTCTTATTTTTTGCTGACCCTTCAAGTTAACATCATGGCCGCACCACAGTCCAGTTACTGACACTCAAAGTGTAGTAGAGGTCCAAACTGTGTTTGCACAAACAGCCTGCGTTGGCAAGGTGAAGCTGGTGCTGCAGACCAGATGCAGAGACATGGTGCAAAGAGGGGCCTGAACTCTATGGCAGCTCATCTTTGGACTTTGGAGCGAGAGGAGTGTGTTTGCCTTGGATGAACTAGAGACAGACCTGCTGCCAGCTTCTTTGAACAAGTGCTTGAGCAGAAACCAAACGGGTTTGGTACATCAAGATTGCGGGCGGGGGAGCATTCTTGCATTTCACTTGACATTAGTATTAAGTTCCTGGGAAACTCTTGACACACATAATTTTCTTATCAGAAGGTAATTATTTTATTGTTCCGTCGGATACCAGGGGATAACTTGCATCCTTGCCTTTCTTGGTGCATTTTATTTGACATTTCAGGACACAAAGACAAGATTGTTTTAGGCACCAGGGAGAAAGACAGGGTTCAACTTTTCATGTCTCTGCCTTGGGAGAACTCTTCGTTGATGCTCCATTTGCCATGGAAACTGCCACAAGTTTGTCTCTGTTAGGTCAGCCGTGCGCTATGGTTTACTGTTATAGAGCCCCTTAACGTTCTTCCATTAAAATCTCTTCAAATGGTGGTTATTTAGACCTTTTAGGCCGATTTCCCTGTAATGGTTACCACATGTTTCTCAAGCGATATCCATCTTATCAGGCAAAACACTAACCAAAAGTGAAAAAAAAAAATTGTTTCAAGTAACCAAACGACTTCTTGTAAAACCGCATATTTCTATAAACCACTTTCATTTATTACCTTCACCTGGAGACCTGGCAGTGGGATTGCCACAGGTTTTTTGCTTTTTACTAACATCAGAGGTAGCTCAGACTTGCGTTCTAAATAAATTCGAACTTATTTTTGTATTGAAGTACATCAGAAAATCAGTAAAGATTCCGGCTTCATATTTCTATTACAACTCAAACTGAATGTCACTGATTATACAAGTGGAAACTGACCTGTGCACCAGATTCAGTGAATGTACAGCCCGCTCTAACACACTGAGAAATACATTTTCACCTTATTGTGGCTTATCTCAACCACAAATGGTGGTTTACATGCCACAGATTAGCACTCATAAACACCATTCATTAAAGAGCTCCGAGAACGCCTCCGAAAGGTCCTTGCCAACAGATTATGCAATGATTTATGTGGTGTGAAATTTATGGCCACGACAAGCCGTGAACTAAATAAGTGGAAGATTTAGGTTTGGTGAAAATAAACACAGAAGATATTATGCATTAATGAAACATACTCTTTTGAAAAACAACATATTCCATCATTTCATCTCCAGCTGGGTTTTTCCAGGATTGTTTTTTTTTATTTGTTTCAAGATTCATGCTTCTCACTTCTCATTATTCCCTCTATGTAATTTTAAATCTGTCTAAACCCTCTTGAAACTGGCAATAGTATCTCTATATATAAATGAGGTGTGGGCGCTACTTGAAGACAAGAGCTCCTGGCGTGAGTTCTTTGCTCTCTTTGGTGCTTTGAGGTGGGAGAAAGTGGCGTCATGGACACAAGAGATTTGTAATCAGGACCCTAATATTTCCAAATGTCTTCAGAACCTAAATTTAGGGCGTTGAGCATTTGTCTGGGAAATTCCACTGGGGTGCTGTGACATCAAGGTTTATGTCATATGATGTATTTATTATTCACTAGATGCTATGATTTAATCTTCAGTCTGTAATGGGGATGGAAGTGCCTGCCTTTTCATCAGTTAGTCCACCACTTCAGAGGAGACTTGGTTACTATTAGATGGATCGCTGTGAAATGTATAACTGTACTTACATTCATGGTTTCCAGAGGATGAATCATGACATTAGTGATTCCCTCATCAACTGGTTATCATTTTTGGCACTTAGCGAGATGTATTGATGACTACTGGATGGATTGCCATGACATTTGGTACAGACATGCATGCCTCCCTCAAGATTAATCATAAATAATCTTGTGTCGTCATCAGGCCTCTGCTGACATTTGCATTTGTTGCAAAGCACCATCGTGCTTACAGCCTCACAGAGCTAGCAGCTAGCAAGCTGCTGTAATGTGTCCTGTGTGGGCGGTGTTTTAATGTACCATTTGAATAGCAGAATTCAGCATGTGCAAACAAAGACAAATGTTAACCCTTCAAGACAATAAAGTAGACAATAAACTATTTTCTAATCTACAGTATTCTTTTAAACTCAAATGGAACTCATGTTGGTGTCCTAAATTATAACATTCTTCTTGCCTCAGTGATTTCTGAGACTTCATGAAATGTCTAATGACACAGCCATGACCATCAGCCTTCAGCACTTCAGTAGCCCTCCAGATAAGCCATGAAGCACTGAGCAGAAATGTTGACTTTCTATTACAAACACTCTCAACAGTGAGGCTATAAGGAGGAGCGACCTTGAAGCCTTTGTCAATTTTTCTCTTTTTGTTTAGTCAGGCCGGATGGAGGCTGTGCTCCGTCATCTAGCTGGTGTTCCAAATTTGACTCAAAGCAGAGATTCAGCAAGTGAGCCAGGTTGAAATATTATCCACAAATGCACACATTCACATGAACAGTTACAGGGAGCTTCAATGCACTGCCACTGACTTGTGCAGCAGCATCCGTCACATTAACCCCTTTTACATTATGTGTAACGTAGATTTTTTCTTTCTTTTTTTTTTTTTTTAAAGACCTTGAGTATCTTTACCCACTGAAATCCTCTGCATCTGGTATTTCTCACCAAATGAACCAGGGATGTTGGGATGAAAAAAAACAAATGTTTTTTATCCCTGCCAGTGTATCATAGGCTTTCTGAGGAAGTAAGTTTAATTGCATTGTTTTTGATGAAACTGTGTACTGTTCAGATGCTGTGGTTTTACAACACGCTGTAAATTTGTTACTGTTGTAAGACTGTTAGATTTTCATTGTTATCCATTAAAAAGATCCCTTTTTAAACACAATTTATTGTTTTTTTTTGTATTTTATCATCTTCTCTGTAATTCTAATGGAATTTTTTTACAAGGACTGTTTTATTTCATCTGAACGGAATTGAATCGAATAGGAAAAACGTGTTTTAGGGGAAAAATCATTCAATAAATCTAAAATACTTTTTTGGGGGCCTTTTGACAGCTGAAGAGTGACAGGAATGTGGGGAGAGAGAGAGAGAGAGAGATGGAGAATGACATGCAGCAAAGGGCCGCAGGTCAGATTCGAACACCTCATCTCCTTCTGATGCTTTTAAAACCATGAATCACTTTGAAAGAATGTGTCAGACATCACATCAGTCGTTTTTAATTTTGGAATGAACCTCTATAGCTGAATACATGGAATCTTTAAGACACATGCTGAAACTGACGCATCTATCTATCTTCAAAGTTCTGTCATAGCCTTATTAAACACAGGTGTTCTAGTGCGGACGCCCCACTCCATATAACTCCTGAGCCGTCACTCACAAACTATGGAGACTGATTAGCTGAATGAATATCTGCTTGAAAGATGGATGCTGTTTCTTCAAGACTTGGCACTCCATATGGTTAGACAGAAATAAACAAGCTATACCTGCCATGCTCCACGGCTAGAAGACCAAAGAGCAGAGTCAATGGGGGAAATTTTCACATCATCTGTCAAGTGTTCTCACTCCAGCACCCTGTTAGGAGGCCAAAAAACACGGAGCTCGTCTGTTTTAAAACCTTTCCCTTTTATATTGGTCTATAAAATCTAGTGTATAACAGAATTGTGTGCTGTGATATAAACCTGCTCGCTAAATCTGCTATTTAATGTAGTGGTTTAATTAGAGCTGATCTCTGTGTGCGAAAAGACAGAATAGATGACTGCTGACTCAATAAACCTGCCTGAATGGTACAGAAGGGTTATTAGCACGCGATATAATGTTGTTAAAATAACTAAATTTCTATTTCCTGACAAGCAGATTAGTTTCTCTTTTTTGTGTGAATGGCACACCCTGCCATGAGGTTTATTGGTTTAAAATTACCCATAACCCCTGCTTAAGTTTTAACTACTGCTGTGGGCATCAATCATAAATTGTGGTTGCTCCTGATGGCAGATGGATGGTCCATCCATGTCCTGTTTCATTCCTTGATCAATGCTTGACCAATCAATTAGTTTTCTTCTTGCCTAACTAAACACTTTCATGCAAATCAAGGTCACATGAAGTTCAGCCAAAGTGTCGGTTCGGCAGCTGCAAAATGGCACAACCACTAAATACAGACATGAGGAAAGACAAAATATACCCTACATTCATTCTGATGACAGAATAACTGAGACTACTGTAAAGTTTACAGTGTAAACTATGTTTAGTGCTTCTTCTCACTGAAGAGATTAACTGGTGGTGGCTTTTATGAGGGGGATCTAACTTTCCTCTGAGCAATAAAATAGTCATCCTGATTTCAGTCTTTTGCTACAAAGTGATTCAACCAGTGTTGAGAAAAAGGGTTTCAAACACTCACATTTTATGATGATGTGTTGGGTTTGAAGGAACTGCATGCAAGGGTGATCGTTTATAGAGTGCTAAAGGATTTCAGCATGGTGCAAAAAGACACAGAAAGGCTCTTCAAGGCACAACAAGGGAACCTAAGTGCTGTGATTGGTTTGCCAAGCCAGAAGAATGTGTTTAAGCAGTGGATTAAAAATGGTCACATTTAGATGTAAAGATGGCAAGAATTTAGACGGAACCACAATATCCGTCCGCAGTTACAACAAGTTCAACAAGTTAGGGTTCAAATGAAGTTGGTTTGAAATGGAAGGGATTTGATACTTTTGACCGTCAGCATAAATATGCTTTGTACGATGGACTTTTATATTGTAACTTTAGATTTTGAAATGGAAGAAATGTTTAGATTGAACCTAAACAGCTCCTTTTTGTTCATCCTGCTTGGATTTTCATCTGCTTGGATTTCAGCTTAAAGAAGGGAGGGGAAAAAAATCTACTTTCTGATTTAAAAAATCATTTATTGCAGTGGATTGCTGATGCAGTCGGTTCCAATTTCATCTGTATGAAAATGAACAGAGAACATTCCTCGGTCTCCCTGCTGTATAAACTGAGTACTGGATGGCGCCTCTCCAAACCGGAGTCTCTACGAACTTGCCTACCTTGGCACCGAGCCACTCTTGTGTAACGTAACATACACACTATAAAGGCAGCATCATCACAACCAGACAAACTTGGCCTGTCATATATTCTGGTGTCAAACGAGCCTTCTGCATCATTTTTGTGTTAATGAAAATCATATCATCCTGTTCTTTTTTTTTTTTTTTCCTATTGCAAATCAGCAACAAATCTTTTTTAATTCCTTTAAAATAACAGCATTAAAATCGTTTTACCTGTTTAAAATTGGCTATGTGCATTTATATATTTGATTAGACTATTCAAATTCATAAGCAGAGCTGTAGCCACGACTAAGGACACTAAAGTCATGTCCTTTACTTTTAGGAGGGCAAAAATAATATATATATATTTATAGTATTTTCCCACTAGAATTCCTTGAAAAGTCGAGAGTGCTTTGAATCAACATTTACACCTTCATGTTTGTCAAAAAGAAAAAGAAAACATATGATTAAAAAACTGGTTTAGAAGTAAAATATTTAAAAATCTGAAGATTTAAAATCATTGTAGATACTTTTTTCGGTGAACTGCAGAGACTCATGACCTCAGTTTTCTAAAATGCGTGCCACAGCCCAGAATTATCTTTATTTGCTTATTTTAGCCTGAACTCTTTTAGCATGCAAAACACATTTTCCTTCCATGAACCTTATTATTCACTTCAAATTGCAGACGGGAGCCAGTCAGGTAATGAAGGGCTATAGCAGGCCATGGATATTCAGCAAGGTATGTTGGCACAGTGGAAAAATACCCTAATAGAAACTGTGTTGCACCCTCTACTGGGATAAAATGAGTTAGCAAGTCAACATTTACATGAAGCAATTGAGCTTTACTGCTGTTGAATTATTACTATTGAAGTATGTTTTGTCTGGATTTTATTGTGACAGTTGCTTGACTTGTTTTTGTTTGTTTTGTTTTCATGAAATTAATTTTACACAAACGGTTGTATAAAAGATCACTTTAAGAAAACATCCTAAGATTAAATATTCTCAATTTAAAATACTTTATTAATTAAACTGTATTAATTACTTCTCAGATGCGTACATACACTGTATTTTACCTACCGTGAGCAGGAGCACTCTGATTGGTTCTTTTCGCTGTCGGTCCTTCTGTGACGTCCTTCCTGTTTCACCGTGTCAACACGTGTGCGGTGTACAGTTTAGCGCTGAAGGGGAAACCAGCAGCTAAACTTCACTTTTCAGAAACCTTCCTGTGGTTTCTCTTTTTTTTTAATCCGGGGAAGGCTTTGCCAAATAAGCCGTCAAAATGGTGAAGCCTAAATTCAAGGGGAAAAGCTCCATAAACCCGTCGTCGTCCAGCAGCAACCCTGGTGAGCTAAACCTCCATTAGCCGCACCGTGTTTGTTTACAGCTAATGCTAATAGCTGCTAGCCGGGTGATGTTGTTCTCTGTAATAAACGTCTCTGGGTTGTTTTCTTTAGTGCAGCAGCACTAAAGCAGTTAGTGACATTAAGAGTGCATTGTGTTGGTGGGTGACTTAACTCAAGCTGAACTTTAGCTGTCGTTACTGCTACAACAGTGGTAGGCCTTTTAAATTTGACACTTAAATTAACCATTGCTAAAGCCTGGGAACAATTGTTTCTATTAACTGGTTATAAAAAAAATGTCTATCAAAGCAGCACTTAAAGCCAATATTATAGCAGGTCTGTGGTGTTGATTATTTGAATCATTAAAGTAACTGAGCATGTGTTTCACAGATCGAGCCAAAGGTGCTGGTGGGAACAACATGAGGGACCGAGCCACTATTAAGCGTCTGAATATGTACAGACAAAAGCAGAGATGGTAAGTGATGAGTTGTGTTATTCTTGTGAGGCACTGATTGAAATATAATAAGCAGTGTGTTCACACTGATCTTCTGTTCCCAGTAATAACCGTGGAAAAGTCATCAAACCTTTACAGTTCCAGTCCACAGTGGCTCCAGGGACTGTCGCCAGAGTTGAACCAAACATCAAGTGGTTTGGTAAGCTCACTTCCCTACCTTTGTATATGTTGTCTGTGTTATAATGTGTCTGCCATGGAAGCTGTCAGCATATTGTGTGTCTTTGTAGAGAAAACTAAAATACTCCACGTGCACACTTTCAAGACCAGGAACAACAACTCTGAGAGGATGGTACTATATGTTTCTTTGTGAAATGCTTCTTCTTGATGGATTATAGATGAATGATTTCCTGTTTAAAGAAATAACAGGTGTCTTAGGTGCTGCAGTGGTTAGCACTGTCACCTCACAGCAAGGGGGAGCTTTCCGTGTAGAGTTTGCATGTTCTCCCCGGGTACTCCGGCTTCCTTCTACATTCTACAGTCCTCTAAATTGTGAATGGCAGTTTGTCTCTATGTGCCCTGTGATGAGCTGGCAACTTGGCCAGGGTTCGGCTGGGATAGGCTCCAGCCCCATTTTTATTTATGAATGTGTTTAATGCATCACAGCCATTGATACTAACACTAATATTACTACATACTTACAAGAATTCTATAGATTTGGTGCAAAACAGGACCTGATTATCTATGGGAAGGCTGAAAAGTTTGAACAAATGTGACTTAATTGCTTTTCATTTATTCCAATGTGATCTGCATAACCTAATCCTAGAATATGTTGTAGAATTGACGTTGTTCATTTGTTTCACCTCTCAATGAAATGTGCTACTGACAAGCCAACTACAGGGGACAGCAAGCTGCCACCACAACCAATGTAACGTCCTGTCATGAGATGTTATGTTCAGCCTTTCTGTCTCCATGCGGTTAGGCCTCGCTCGCACTAGCCAGCATTTCGGTTTGTCGAGTGAGTTACCGCCAAATTGTTATTTGTGGGTCATTCACCCATTAAAGTCAAAAAACCTGCAGACGCAGGAGGAGCGAGTTCGCAGGTGATGAGTACAAGCAGATACTCAGCTATCACATTTTACTAAGATGAAACATCAGCCCGCTGAACGCCTTACGAAATAATTTGCAAAAAAAAAAAAAAAAAAAAAAAAAAAATCACCTCAGGAGAAATTCCTTCATCGCAACAAGCCTAGCCTCTGCCACCTGTGGTGTCAAATGTGGCGCCAAAAATGCGTACTGGCATTACTTCTCAGATGGTCTGGTGTCAAGATTACCAGATCAGCATGGCTCACTAGTTTTCTCCATTTTCTGTTGGAAGAACACAAAAGAGAACAACGATAGCCTAGTGCAATGATTCAGCAAAGGGGCCGACGACCTGGGTTAGACTCCTCCAGTGGAAATGAAAAACATGGCCTGCTGTGTTTGTACACTGTGAATTTTGAATCATCAAATATTTTATACTTTGCTTACACGTGAACATTTTTGAGAATGGCTGACATAACTCATCAGTGAGTGTGAGGGGAAATTGGGAAACTAATAAGACAAATAAATGTGATCACAAATGGAAAGCCTAAAGCACACAGGTCACACTTCATGCATCTACATATTCTGCATTTCAGCAAACACCCGTGTGATCAAGCAGTCCTCCCTTCAGAAGTTCCAGGAGGAGATGGGAGCAGTACAGAAGGATCCGTATCGTGTGGTGATGAGACAAAGCAAACTCCCAATGTCCCTCTTGCATGATAGAGTCAAAGCTCATGTGAGTATAAAGGGTATAAACATCAAAGTTTAGAGGAAGAATAATTTCTGTTTTTCCCCTCTGTGTATGTGTCTTGTGTTCAAGGAAGACTTTGTAGAGCGGATGTTCGTTGTTAGAGTGAATTAGCACATTTTTGTAGATTTTATTATATGGGGTGTATAAACCTCTAGACATGTTTGCCTGCTTTATATTAGGTGATTCAGATGAGTATCATGCCACTGTTGTCCTCAGTAGCTTTTGTTCATAGGACTTTATGAGGTGAGATGAACATGAGGCCTGACTTTAATCTTCTTTCAATTCTTACTCTGCAGCATAGTTAGCCTGAGTGTACTGGATCTGTGCTTGGCATAGGAGAGTTGTAATCTGCCAGGCTTTTAACTTTCCCACTCCATAACCAGCCTGGTTCCAAATAACGCCCAGTTCTTCTTGTTCTCTTTCAATCGATCGCTGGGTCTGTTTCAGTCTCTTTTTTAAAAATTATTATTGTTGCTATACGCTGTCATCCCTCATAGAATTGAAACCTATCTCAGAGTTTGAAGCAGCTAAAGATACTGATATTATTTTACATTCGTCTAATTATTGATTGACTCATTTCATCCAGTTGTGTTCTTGTAATCAGCAGGGTTCGTGTCAGTGTAACATTTATGCTAATGCAGAGCTTTATTTTTCCCTCTTAATGATAACATTCTCATCTGTTACCGGGCTTATAGCCATTTCATGACCTTGATGTTTTTGATGAAACGCTTGGCAAGTAAAAAAAAAAAAAAAAAAAAAAAGTTCTTCAATCTCAACTCTTCCAAAAGGAAGATGAATTAAACCAGAGTTTGTGGTTCAGTAGGGGGAAGTGCTTTTTCAAAGAACCGATGGAGCCCTGTAGAAGATCTTGGCAACGTGAAGCCATAACCGACATTGTTTCTGACAAACCCTGTAAATAGTTTGTCCCCTCCCACCACCACTCATGGTAGTGTTGCAATAGAAGTATGGCTTGTGCTTTAAGATCATCGGAACATTTAATCAGCCTTGGCACAGTCTTGGCTCCCCTTCATTGGCTTAGATGTTGGATGTTTGGGTCTTCTGTTTACTGTTTGCATTTGTTCTGTGATTCTGTCTGAAAACTCTGGAAGGACACTTCGACTCTATCAAAAATCGTTTGTAACGCCGAAAAAAACATTTCCCATCTGTTTCAGTGCTGCAGCAGTTACAGGTTACAGCAGTCAATCCAACTGTAACCTGCCACCTCATTTTTTAAAAATTCATGTTGTAGTTGAATCGATGACATCATGATATGATGATACATGTAATGCAGTCTGTATATTAATGGCAGAGCTATTTAGTTGTTAAAGAATCATACCTTATCTAAGTATTCATTTTAATGTACTCCAGGCTGATTATGCACTGTGCAGGTGTTTTAGGGAAGGGTTTGGTTAAAACCTGAATGACCTTGTCAGACAGTCCGAGCTGTACGTCTCATCTATTTTCTTCTGTTTCTACACCTGCAGAACTCCAAGGTGCACATTCTAGACACGGAGGGTTTTGAGACCACATTTGGGCCCAAGGCTCAGAGGAAGAGACCCAGTCTCATGGTGGGGGATGTAAAGGACCTCCTAGAACAAGCCGAGGCCTCATCCCAGAGCTACGATGCAAACAAAGACAAAGACCTGGTGACTGAAGACACAGGGGTCCGGTGAGTCCACTCGACCATCCCTGTACAGGAGGCTTCTGAATATCTTCAGGAAGAACTAAATTCTAATTCTCATTTTGCAACAGGGAGGAAGTCCGTGAGGAAATCTTCAAGAAGGGTCAGTCCAAGAGGATCTGGGGAGAACTGTACAAGGTATTGTTTCTCTGCGCTATGTCAGTGAGTAAGAAGACTGAAGTTACAGGGTCATTCCACATTCCTGACTGTTTTGTTGTTTATAATAGGTGATTGACTCATCTGACGTCATCATCCAAGTGCTGGATGCCCGCGATCCCATGGGAACACGATCGAAGAGCATCGAGGCATATATGAAGAAGGAGAAACCTTGGAAACATCTGATCTTTGTTCTAAACAAATGTGACCTCATTCCAACCTGGGTCACGGTAAGAAATTCAAAACGTTCTCATCAATGGTTCCCAGTTTGACTGGAAGTGATTTGTGTCTGGCTTCTTATAGTATTTAAAACCGTGTGACTGACTTATTTGTCTCCACTCAATTTGAACCAGAAACGGTGGGTAGCTGTTTTGTCTCAGGAGTACCCCACTCTGGCATTCCATGCCAGCCTCACCAACTCGTTTGGTAAGGGCTCCCTCATCCAACTACTCAGGCAGTTTGGCAAGGTAAGCACATGCCTCGAATCCTAAATATAATGAGCCTAGACTGTTGAATGATCCACTAACAACCACAGATACCACCGCTTTATAGTTATTTATCCAGAATGTGGAATCGTTTTATTTGAAACAGAACTATTTATTTGTTTTTAAATTTGGATACTGAAATTGTACACTCTTTCTAAATTTATGTACTGTTTTTTATGTAAAGATATTCAAAACATATAAATAATAAAACATAAGTTAGGCTTTTATGGGTTCAGTTGTCTATAGTCCTCATTATTTCACCCATTCCAAAAGAAGTAAGCCATATTAATATGTTCTGGTTTTCTTTGTTAAAATCTGGTAAATGGTCTGTACTTATATAGCGGCTTTCTTTTCTTCTGACCACTCAAAGTGCTTTTTACACTACATGCCTTGTTCACCCATTCACACACATTCACACACTGGTGGCATTAGCTGCCATGCAAGGCATGCAAGGCGCCAACTGCTCATCAGTTTTAGGAGCTGCCCACTCATACGCATTCACACGCCGATGCATTTCGGGAGCAATTTGGGGTTCAGTATCTTGCCCAAGGACACTTCGACATGCAGCGGATCATCTGATTAGCAGACGACCCGCTCTACCTCAGAGCCACTAGTCTCTGTAAAAGAAATACTTATATTAATGCTGCTTTTGTACCTTTACGTACAAACATAAACAAGGACAGGCTAAGGAATGTGTTTATATGTGTCATATCAGAGGTTTGTCAATTGACTTTCATTAATGTGATGATGAAGCACCTTTATTTGTCACATCTTTAATCCATTGGATTCCTTTCAGACATTCTATGTAAACTAACTGAAACTGATAATATGTCAATAGTAAGCCAACATAAGCTTACCTTTACCATGATATGATACCATGGTTTTGTATTTCAGTATATTTTATGTGGATATGTGATTTTTGTATCACCCACCCCTAAACATGCAATGTTGCATAATAGCTGTGGAATAGAGCGTGATTGTGAAAGGTTAAAGATTTTCATATTCAAATGGAATGTTCTTGTTAGATTTAATATCATGATTTAAAGAGGCTTTTATGAGAAAGACACTTGTAAATGTTTTTTTCTTTCTCTGTTGGACCACATTCACCAAAACAGTCTGGAGATAACAAGGTGAAAAACGCGTTCCAAAACAGCCCTCGCAGTTTACCTCCTGGGACAAAATGAAAAGATAGATATATCTCTCGTTTTTAGAAGGTTTTACATATTCGTGAATGTCTTGTTTACGTAAAAAATCCTTTTTAAGATATCAATTCGTATGTGTTTTGAACAAACTGCATTGTAGTTCTGGAGTGATGACAAGTTCACTTTTTTATTGCTAATGGCAACGGAGCCTCATCTAAAATTACCTCCATGAACTGTGGACAGACTGAGGCTGTTGTTTAGGAAACAAAACACTCTGACTTTATTTTTTTGCCTCCCACAGCTCCACACAGACAAGAAGCAGATAAGTGTGGGTTTCATTGGCTACCCTAATGTGGGAAAGAGCTCGGTCATCAACACGCTGCGGTCTAAGAAGGTCTGCAATGTGGCACCCCTTGCCGGAGAAACAAAGGTAAGGTTCAAGTGTCATCTCAACCTTGCAAACAAAATGTATACCACAAATTACGAATCTGCACTCTGAAGGTTTACATATATTGGTTTACGTTTACACTCCATGCAGTGTAAAGGCCAAGAATATAGACTATGAAAGGAAAAGATCAGAACAGTAGAACCTACATGCTACTAAAGAAAAGAAGAAAGGAGCTTTGATTCAGTGGGGAGGTGATGTGAGGTAAAAACATGCATGTTTCTCTTCTTAACCTGGTAATTGTTGATAGCTGCAACAACAGAAGTAGTCAGCCCCGTGTTCTTAACTATATAACCGAAAGTCTAAGTGGAGGCTGAGCCAAGTGAAAGAGCAACAACCATTTTTATCTTTTAATTTCCTCTCTCTGGGGCTGTTTATCCTGTTTGGAAATGAACAATGGTCTGAAAACCCCAATGTCCAAAGCAGGGTCAAGGGGAAAGAAAGGGAAAACATTGTACCTTTTTCCGTGCTTGCTAAAGCTGTGAACTTGGACCACGAAAGAGGGTAGATTTTTGCACACCTTGTATCCAGTTAATCTGATGGGTCTGCTGCCAGCGCTCCAGTTACATGCGGTTATGTTTGTGTGAAAAGTTGCAATGCGCTTCTGTCTGAACCAATCATAGAAAGGAGGAGTTGTTTGTGCCATGAGGAGGAAAAGAGCCAGTTTTTAGCCAGATTAAGAGCAGTCTTTGTTCTGCCAAAATATTTTTCGAAAAATATTTGGCAATGTAAAATATGAAAGCATCACATCAGACAACATTAACGCCCTTCCTGTTTTTTAAGGTGTGGCAGTACATCACTTTGATGAGGCGTATCTTCCTCATTGACTGTCCTGGTGTTGTCTACCCTTCAGAAGACAGTGAAACTGATATTGTCTTAAAGGGAGTGGTAAGTCTCGTTTTTATTTTTCCCTTTTATGTACTAAAATGTGGCCCTCTTACCTCTGCTTCCACCTGCAATATGAATGAATGAAATTGCATTTGTCTTCCTCCTCCATAGCAATGAAAAACGGTGGCATCTGAAACACCAATATGTCTTTCCAGAAACAATGTCCCAGTTAATCCACCAACTCCTTTTAACAGCCTGAGTACTTGGAGTGAGCTGAACTGAGAGTTGGAAGTGGATTCCTGTTGCTAACACTCAGGTGTTTAAAAATGGCCTCATCAGCTCTGATTCTAATCACCCGGATCCTTTTTTCCCGATCCTAGGTTTAACATGCACGCAGTCCCTGTAACTGAAAGGTTGCAGCTTTGTATCTCAATTTTACGCTGCTTTTCTTCTCCTTCCTCACAAAGGTTCAAGTAGAGAAGATCAGGAACCCAGAGGAGCACATTGGGGCAGTACTGGAGCGGGCCAAGCCAGAATATATTCAGAAAACCTACCGCATCCCCACTTGGAACTCTGCTGAAGACTTTCTTGAGAAGCTGGCATTTCGCACTGGGAAACTTCTAAAGGTCTGAATGTTCCATTTTTCGTGTTTTTGCTTAACAGGCTGTTCTGAGAACTACATGCCTCAAGTTTTAATTTTATTTATATATTCATTTCATAACAATCTGCTATAGAGTTTCTCACAAGCAGCAAATATGGTTACCCAACAAAATGTTATTATTGGTTTGAGTAATTTCAGTTAAAGCATCTGTTTGTTCCTCAGACCACAGTATGTTAATTGTCTATTTTATGGAGTGCAAAAGCAAAACTTTAAGTAATACATCTGATTTATTTTCTGCTTATTGTTAAAGTTAAATAAGTCCATACTAACCACTAGTTTTAAATCTAAATCGATATTCTTGATGCTGTACAGGGTGGTGAACCAGATCTCTCCACGGTCTCTAAAATGGTGTTGAATGACTGGCAGAGAGGACGCATCCCCTTCTTTGTGAAACCCCCTGGACCTGAAGGGGATCAAGAGGTTAGAGGGTTTTTTTTGAAAGTGACTTTCTACAGCGACCCGGGCCCTATGTGCTCAACATTTTGTTTTTTTGCTCTTACTTTTCTAGGACAAGCAGCCATCAGCAGTTGAAGGACCTTCAGAGGTGGTGGAAAACGCGCAGGAGGAACAGGCAGACAATCCAGATGCCATCTCAGAGGAACAGCAGCAGAGAAAGAAGGAGCAGGTCCAGAAGATTCTGGCTAATGTGCGACAGAACTTTGGCAAGATCTATGTGGCACCTGAGTTCAGTGAGGAAGACTTGGTTCCTGTCGAGATGCCTGACCTAGACATGTCTGACTTCTCGGGCTCCGATGGCGAGGAAGAGAGCGAAGAAGAGGAAGGTGGAGAAGACGGAGAAGACGGAGAGGAAGACAGGACCAGTGTTGAACCAGCCGATGGAGAAACTGAGGAATCTGCACCCACAACTGCACAGACTGGCAAGGCAAACGGCAGCAAGAGTTCGCGCGAGGTGATTCGTGAGCTGGATGAGAAGATCTCCAAGTACAAGCAGTTCCTGGACCGGGCCAAATCCAAACGCTTCTCTGCAATCCGGTTCGTTTTCTCTCACCCAAACCTCACTCACATTTTTTTCTTTGTTTTGTGTATTCTCGTAATTTTACCCAGTAAAGTAACATAAATTTGTCAGAGATGCCGTGCATTTTAGGCAGTCCATGCTAACCAGCCTTTAAGTTCTGCAGAACCAGCAGTCATCAGTTTGATCTGATTAGTGGCCTTTTTCCATAACTTTGCATGACATTGTTTTCTTAAATCTCCATCTCCTCTTGTTGAATTTAAACCCACACGCTCGAGAACAAAGGGGATAGCAGTTGTATAGTTACTCTGAGCCTAATATGATTACTGTCCATTTCAGCAGATCCCGACAGGAGTGAAATGTTTGCTTGGTTGGGTAATGATTTAGTTTCTTTCTTCTTTGGACAGGATACCTAAGGCGCTTTCTGACAAAGCGTTCACAGACATCAAGACTAAACAAGCGGCAGCAGCAGCGGCTAAGCAGGCACAGAAAAAAGGTAGTCATTCAACATGACTTTGTCATGACTTTGTATGGTGCTTAAAGTGGAAATTATTTTGGAAGAAAATCATGAATGGTTTCTAAATCTCACACAGTTCCTCTGAACAAAATAAACACACAGGCATTTTGTCTCACTGGTATGATATATTTCCCATGTTTGACACACAAATACGTAAATTAGTTAAGTCAGGTTGACATTGAGATCCAGCCAGGACCTAACATCAAATCTTTGTTTGAATTCAGCTGCAAACCAGAGGAGCAAGAAGAGGAAAGCTGAGGAGGACGAGTCCACACAGGCGAGCAGACTGACGTCTAAACAGGTATGCAGTATTTGTTCACTCTGACATCAAACAGATCCTTCTTAGTAGACATGTTAGATTAATGTGTATTCCTCTTACTGATGCATCAGGAATGGAGATGAAAAAAGGCTCTGGGCTTTTTTAACAGAAGATTTCATCTTTTTTTTTTTTCTCTCTGTTCCTCTCTACAGAGAAGAGCCATGGACCGTGCTCAGAAGGCGAAGAAAGTTGGTGTACGCTATTACGAAACACACAACGTGAAAAACAAGAACAAGAACAGAAAGATCCCAAAATCAGCTACAGAAGGCCAAACGATCAAAGCACTAGACTGCAGTCGTAAAGCATAACATATATAATAAAACTTAATTTAAAATAGGCAAAAAGGTTTTATTGGATATGTGTCGACAAAAGGTGGAATGTGAAAAGTGTTAAATGGTTTGTTGAGTGGCCACTTGATGCCTTATCTTGACCATGACTCTGCCTTTTGAGCTCTCTTTTCCCCTTCAACCCAGAACTGTTTTTGAATGACATTTCATTCATCATTTACAGGTGCAATGCTCTCTTGATGTTCAAGAGAAATGTACAGTAATTGTTCACACTGTACTTGTCATGCTGTTAAACAATAAAAACATTTGCTAATTACATCAGATTACAGAAATCGATTTCATTTGGAAACAGAAACAGAAAATTCTCAACATTCTGTACAGAGAAATGGCAACTTGGTTTTTGTTACTTCTTTGGTGTCACGATCTCTTCCAGATGGCTCTGAAGAAAAAAAAAACATTAAAGACATCAGCATGGGTATGACTGGTAATAAATTGAATGATATTTTTCTTTGGTTTATAATTATAAAGTGTCACCTTGAGTTGCTGGTTGGCTCTCTTAAGACACTGAATCTCTTCGTTGTGCTTCTTTTCTTCTATCTGTCGCTTTTCACGTTCTCTCTTTTCATGTGACTCATGCTGAGCTTTCTGTTCGTTTAATTCCTTCATCAGATCTCGTTTCTCGTTCTCCAGTTCAGAAATCTAGGTATGTAATAAGACACACTTGTAAGGTTGTTCCAGAACTCTGCCACAATCCTTAGTTTGGAATAACTCTTAAAGAGTAATGGTGCTCTCTGCTGGATACCTAACTGAAAAACAGTCTATAAATGCACTCTCATAGCTTTGGATAAATGGCAAATTAAATCTCGTATTATCTTTGAACTACTAATTGTAAAAAGAATCAGATTTTTGGGTGCTTGTGCCCCTGTATGCCATTGGTTGTATATCATAAATGTCCTTACTCTTCTATTCATGTCAGCCTTGCCCTCCTCAGCCTGCAGTGCTTTCCTTATACCAAAAGCCACGCTGCTTTCAAGCAGTGTCTGGTAGGCATCAATAGTCATTTGAATCTCATCCCGAACCCTCAACAACAGCAGACCCCTCTCGGCACAGTTGATGGTCACCTGTCTGATCAGCTCATCTTAAAGAAATGGAAAATTAGGTGAGTTAGACAGGGTGTTGCTGATAATGTGGAGGAAAATGTACCTTCAATAAAATTTAGGAGGATACAGAAGCCTAATAAAGATTAAAAACTCAAAAATATAAATCTTATAATACATGTCCTTTAGCTCTGCATGTGTCTTCCATGATCACCAGCATCTCAGCCTCCTCCTTACCAAAGCACTGGGAATAGAGCTCCCTGCGTACAGGACAGATTCCTGTGTTCCTGGCCTGCCTTTGCTGTATCTTTGTATCCAGCAGCTCCTCTAGCTGAATAACATCTGATCTTGTACAAGGTGCGCTGGACACTTGCTGCACCCACAGTTGGTTTCCCTCCATCCATTCCCTGCAATGGTAGAAGTTGACATAAACAAGAGCACGGTGTTTGAACTTGTTGCTGTTGTAGATGGGAAGAGCTATACCTGGGTGGGAGGATGGCGTTCAGGATCTCCTCGTTTACCTGCCTGGAGGCATCATAAGTGGCAGATTTTGGTTTGGGAGGTGGTGGGACAGGGCTTGTGCTAGCAGGCTGCTGAGGACTCACTCTCAAAGGGCGTCCCTGTAGTGAAAAGTATTTTATGTTACACACATTATTGCCTCTGCCTTGTAACATTGTCAGAGCTGTTTCATATTCAAGCTGCACCATGTGGAAGAAAAGACAGTAGTCCAGTCTTGCAGATGTTGTCATGTTAAGACAGACAAAGAAACCCCTACAGCTCCTAGTCTTTTCCCTTTATAGATGCCATTGTGCTAAGTGGATATTTGTTATAATTTACATTTAACACTTGTATCACCTGTTAGATAAAATACAATTAATGATATAGAAATAAAATTGGGATTGTTGCTGTAAAACAATTAATATTATATATTTAATATTTCATTAAAAAAAAAAAAATACATCAATGACTGGGGTTTACCATTAAGCTTTTCGGGCAGTTCAAAGTGTTTAGTGTCATGTTACATGGATTAGTGTGAACAGAAAATATGATCCAACAAACATCAACTATAACTGAGGGTTGTTTTTATTTCTTCTTCAGTTTGTGAATAATAAAAATCTGTTCTCTTTTGTAGTGATTTCATGTGTTGCTCTTCTTCCGTTACTTCATCCAGGTAACGTTAACCAAAATTTCGGTTGGTGTTACTTGGTAAACTCACCTTTGGTGACTTTCTGTCTGTGGTTTTGCTGATCAAAACTGGATTGTCGTATTTCAGGAGAGACTCGGCTGGTGGAATCATTGTGGGTTTGTTTTCCTTTTACTATAATAATAATAATAATAATAAAGCTATATCTAAAACCAGACACTTCTTGTTCTAGAAATATCGACGCTCTCGCTGTTACAAAGTTCGTGCTCACTGTTTACGTCGTCATGGCAACAGCGTCCTGGCGTTTCTATATATTTTTTTTCCGGGTGGAATCAGCGGTTCGCTTCACAAATGTAGCCTATCGTTGTACTGTTAGTAAATATAATCTAGTCCGCACAACAAAAGCAGACAACTTGAGTGCTGCTAGGTTTTAATTCGGCGTGAACTTAATTTACTCTTTTAACATTTGTTCTTAAAAATGTACCTTTCCATACTTTAAATGGGAGACGCAATCACGCCGGAACCAAAGTAAAGAGACGTTAGCAGCGACATAAATTCTCGGCTCACCACCGGAAACGGAAGTGCGCAAGCCGAGCATAACAGTTGGAGTTTGTGGTCGCTACATTGTTTTGTTTTTTACACGCGTTTACTGCGGGCGACGATGCGTTTTTAGTCCAAGAAAGGGTTGAATTTGTTTATATCTTTTTTAGAATGACCAAAGAAAAGCGACACAGGAGAAGGGAATCTCCGGAGCGGGAGACTAAAGTGAAGATAAAGCAGGAGAAACTCAGCCCGCTTAGGCCACAGACATCACGCCGCTCGAGGTCGAGATCCAGCGGCAACTCAAGTCCACCGAGGAGGAGAACAAGCAGGTATTATCGCGATACAGTCGTCATGTCACGCTTGTTTTACAGTTTTTAACATAAGCGTCGGCTAGTGAGTCATTATTAGCTCTTAATGTTTAATCCGCTAGCCCTTAACAAACGCAGCTACTGCGTCCTGTATCCGTTTAATGATTAACTAAATAGTTTGGCCTTTTTTGAATTTCTTTCTAAAGTCGTTTAAGAGCCTGTTTTTTGTGTGTTTGATGTAACTGTTAGGTCACCCGCCAGGACGAGGGATCGCTCACCGGTGAGAAGAGAGACGTCTCCCGCCAGACGAGGCAGCAGATCGCCCAGGAACAGGAGAAGTCCTCATCGTGGCGCTGAAGTCAAAATAAAGCGGGTGATTAGTTTCTGAATTATTAACGAGATGTAACACAAGATCGAAACATGTCTACAGGATCATTCACATGCAATAATGAACTATCTATACTCTATCTATAGCACTTCTCAAAACAAAGTTATAAACTTTACAGGGTGAGATTAAAACATTTCAGGGCTACAAACAGGCAATTAAAATTACACAAAAGTAATAAAGTATAATTATAAAATAAAAAAAGAACAAAATACACAATAACATGTAAAACAATGATAATAATAAAATAGTTAAGACATGTTGGAAAAGGCGCTTTGTACATTCATACAAATAAGTTTTGAGAAGTGATTTAAAACCTTGGTGGAGGCCACCTTTGTCATCTGACACCTGTTACCAGTGAACTGATCCTGATAGACGTGATTTAATATGTGTACATTGGAGCCCTATTGTGTACTAGCTGTTCATTTGTTTCCCTAAAAGGTTTCATATTTTACGTGTGTGTGTGTGTGTGTGTGTCTTTATTTGAGGTTTTGCCATCCATAAGATAAGATATATTTGTGGTTTTAAGTGCTTAAAAAACAACACCACTCATCTCAATATAGTTTTACATTTCCTCTCTCGGGCTTCTCTCTGTAGCTCAATGATGTTTGTTGGATCATTTTTTTTGTGTTGTGTTTTGTCTCATTTATTATTTAAAAGCTTCTTTTCTGATTGGCTGACGCACTGTCTACCAGACAGTGTGTACAGGTGGTTTGTGCTGGGGGTATGGCTGAGAGTGGTGGCTGTATAGTCGTCACATCACAACCATAATGAAGTCCTGACTTTTTATAGGCACAGTTTCTGAATATGGGCTCTGTGCATTTCTCTGTGGTATGCATGATTTGATACACTTGCGATATTTGTATAGCCTAGAGCTGCTTTTAAATTACAGATGTCACTTTCAGAGGTCTAGGTAGGAAAAGACAAGGAAAAAGCAAGGTCAGCAGTTTAAAGTAGTTTGTAAGTAAATGCTAAAATAAGGTACAGAAATAAAATGGTGACATAAGAAATATAAATATGGTAATGTATTAAAATATAAAATAACAAAACCCACTATAGTTAAACTGTCATTCTGTCTTTCTTTGGTATCAAAAGAGGTCACAAATGTTACTACTACTAACTACAGTAACTTGTAATTTGTAATTGGCATATGCTTGGTTGGAGCAGTGTCACTCCATCCAAATTTAATACAATATAAACTCTCTTGCTAATGCGTGTACAAAAAGTTTTGGACTAATAATCTTCTTTTAACTTCCTTCCTACCAAATATCTCTCAGGAACGGGATGAACATCGGCCTAGTGGTGACGAGCGGAGAAGAAGAAATGACCAGCCAGAGGAGAGACGGAGCAGATGGGAATCAGACAGACCGCGGGAGAGAGACCGTGGCGGAGACAGACATAGAGAGCGTAATGCGCTCGCCTCCCAGCAAGCTGAGAGACAGCAGCACGATGAGCGGCGCAGGGAAAACCGTCAGCGGCGTGAAGAAAACCAAGAGCAGAATTTTGGAGGGCCTGAGGGAGGGGCGGGCGACCCAAATAACCCTCCTGCCGAGAAAGAGAAGCCCAACTTTGAGCTGTCGGGGGCACTAACAGAAGATACAAACACATTCCGAGGGGTGGTGATCAAATACAACGAGCCACCTGAGGCTCGCATTCCCAAGCGCAGATGGCGACTGTACCCTTTCAAAAATGATGAACCCCTTCCAGTCATGTACATTCACAGACAGAGTGCCTATTTGTTGGGGCGGCAGAGAAAAATTGCTGATATTCCCATCGACCACCCATCCTGCTCCAAGCAACATGCAGTATTCCAGTATAGGTAAGAATAACTACCATCAGCTAAGGCGTTTTACTCTCCATTGTTTTTGTTTTGAACTTCACTCTCACGTGCACATCTACCTTTCTCTTTGTATTTCTATAGACTGGTGGAGTTTACACGTAAAGATGGCACATCAGGCCGCAGGGTGAGGCCTTACATCATCGACCTGGGTTCCGGCAACGGCACCTACCTGAACAACCAGCGCATAGATCCGCAGCGCTATTACGAGCTCAAAGAAAAGGACGTCATCAAGTTTGGCTTTAGCAGCCGCGAGTACGTCCTCCTGCACGAGTTCTCAGACACAACCGAGGTGGACGCCAAGCAGGGAGAGGAAGAAGACGACGAGGGCCTTGATGAGTAAATTGCTCCCTTTTTTTTTTTAAAAAAAAAAGAAAAATATATATATATATAAAAACTGTGTGGCCCAAGTTCATTCAGGTTAGATGACATCATCCTCGGTTTTATCAAAAAGTTGTTTCTGCAGGGAATGGAACAATTAATGGGACTGGTGAACGTGGGACTTTATTAAAACAATGGAACAAAGCTGGTTTGTATATTATGTAATTACTGAACTGTTGCTTAAACCTGCCACAAATGTCTCAAAGAAGACTTCCTATTCTCAGGTTGTGTAATGTCATTGTGATGCATGACTGATTTCACATCTGACAATGCTCACAATAAAACAAAAAGTGCTTGGTGCCAGATAAAGACATCTTGCCTAAGTACAATAGTTCATTATATATTTTTGGATCACAGCACCAAGGCTAATCTCTTGTCTATGTCCAGGCTATATGTGTCAATGTACATGATACGTGGAATGTGAACTCTAGAGTCATGTTTAATAAGCGTTGCTTATTGTCAGACTAGAACATTACAGATGTACAACTTGTAATGCTGTTGCCTTTTTTTTTTTTTTTGCTTTGTAATGCAGGGAAAATAGTTGATGCTGTTGTGTGTTTCCTTGCACCAATGCTGTGTGTATTAACTTCCCCTTTTTATTTTTGTTTCAGAGCTCACAGCATTCATAGAGAAATTTTCATTTATGTACTGTAAATAAAGACAGTGAAAATTTGGATTTGGAGCTGTGTATGTTTTTTGTGTGTGTGATTCTAAAATGTTCTACGACTAATAGACCCTTTTCACAGCAGCCATAAAGACATAAATAATAGTTGAGTCAATGCAGATGTTTCAAATGACACTAATTAAAGGTCCATTGTGTGAGATCAGAGACCTGTTTTCAGAATAAGATTCAGATATGTATATATAATTTTCAGACTTGTTTTATGCATGTGTAATCACCTAAAAATAAGAAACCTTCTTAATTAAAAAAAAAAAAAGTTTTTTCTTACTTAACAATGAGCATCTACAGTGGGAGCGGGTCCTCTTCCATGGAGGCCGCCATGTTGAAATATGTTTCTACAGTAGCCCAGAACGGACCAGAATACTCAACCTCTAGACGGGGGCCTTTCAAGTGTTGTTTCTCCTTTACATTAGGACGGCGAGGGTGATGTGAGATTGTAAATACAGCAATAACTACATGTATCTCAATCCTACACACTGGACCTTTGAGGTTCTGTTCCATTTATTGCAGCAGAGTCTTCCCAGTGAGCCAACAGGCACCACAGCAGCACCCCTAACTCTGCTTGACCTGAATGGGACCCTTAATTAGTATCATCGGTAACACCTGTGTTCACCCTACTAGCTCCATTATACACTAAGATAAAGGAGCATTTGAAGCAATTATTTACTGAACCTCGTATTTTGAATTCATGATTTTTAGTTCTGTTAAAAAAGAAAGACATTAAAAGTGGCTGGGGCACAACCGCATTTTCCCCATCCACCGCATCAGTTTTCTGATAAGCAATCCACCTGAAAAATAGTTTTTCACAGCAGAGGTCATGCGAGAGCCGAGGCTGGCTGTATGGCATCCAGTTTCAGTCTTAAAATGTCAGCGGGCGGAGCAGAGGAGGGCGGGTCGAGTGGAAGGGGAGTACCGGGAATGTCAGTGGATGTGGTATGAGCGGAGGCGGCGACGCACCTGGGGAATTACAAGAACAAGCAACCGTGTTGCTGCATTTTTTTAAATGGCGGTTGTCCCGAAGAAGGTGATGCATTAAGTTTCAGCTGCGGAATATAAGAACCGAACATGTACACGACGGAGCGCAGGCGCATGAGCCTGCACGAACTGAAGAGGAAAGATCCAGTGTGGGTGTCAGCTGGAAGTTTGTGGCAGGACTCTTTGGCAATAGAGCTGAGCGCTTCCAACTGCTCGGGAAAACAGGTCGTGTCCCCACGGAGTCGGTCGAGAGCTGTATCCGTGGCATATATTGTCAACGAGGACGCGTCTGTGCCGCAGACTGAGGAGAACTTATCACTGAAGTGTCTGAAGGAAGCGTGCGCGGACGCACACGCCGTTTTCAAAACGATCTCGTTTGAGAGAATATCACTTGGCACCACTGACATCCTGGATAGCTTCTACAATGCAGGCAAGTGCGGGCACGCTGACCGCAGGGTAAATTGGATGATACGCGCATGCAGCAAACTGACCCGAAGCTTTTGAATTCCCCCAACAGATGTAGCAGTGGTTGAGATGAGCGACACTTTCTGCCAGCCTTCGCTTTTCTATCACCTCGGCGTGAGAGAAAGTTTCAGTATGACCAATAACATAATCCTGTACTGTTACAAGCAAGATAGTGATCTACAGGCTATCAAGGTAACTACACACACCCCTGTATTGTTAAAGAATGTGATGAACACTGGGCTTCAGCCATGGCATATAAACTGCCCTGGGGCCCCAACAGTCAGTGTAAAAAAAAAAAAATATGCACCAAGATTTGCTCTCATGGGGCTACTGTTTGTTCTCTGCAGCTCTTTGCTAAATGACACTAGGATGTGTGTTGCACTGTGTGCATGCACTGGGAGCAAGATCCAGCCAGCAGGGGTTGATGATTGATTTTTATGCCAGGGCCTCTTAGCTTGTAGATCCAACCATGGCTGCAATATTTTTCATTATTGATTAATCTGTTTGAAAGAAGATGTCAGAATTTCAGTGACCATTACTATTTCCAGGCCTAAAGGCGACATTTTAAAGTGTCCATGTCTGATTGATGGCACAAAAATCTAAATTACATTTATGGAAAACAGAAAAAAGCAGGACATCCTCACAGCTGGAAATCTCAAACAAAGGTCTGACATTAAATGATAGAGGTTTGACGAAGGAGTAAATTGATTTCTGCGAAGGTTCTTAGTCATCCAAGTCATCTGGGGCAAGTGGATTTAGTTGTAGGCCCGTGTAGATGTCTCACCTCGTATCCAAGAGGCTTCTTTAGTTATTCAGAACAGATTTAACTCTTCTCAAAGAGCAAATTGTTTGTATTTAAACAGAAATGAAACATGAAGTATTTAAAGCAAAAATACTGGCAACTGATGCGTCCAGTGTGACTTTGTTCCTGTATGATATCAGCGTGCATCATCTTCTTTCAGGAGCAGTGTGGAAGTTACACATTCATCCCGTACGTGGTGTCACCACAGGGCAAAGTGTTTGCCTGTGATGCATCAATGATGACTGGTATCAAAGAGCTGATGCAGCCCAGTTTCCAACTGGAGCCCCTGCTGACCCTGCTGGTAGAGAGACTGGTGCATCTGCTGAACAATGTGCACGTTCAGTCCAGGTCAGACATAAACTGCTTTGCCAAAAATATCATCTCAGATTTCACACACATCTCCTTATGCCGTATCTCACAGCTTGTCCCCATCACACGGCTGAAAGTGTGGGATTTTATGATCCCTCTGCTCTTTATGCCGACAGCGAGTACTTCCGGGAATCAATCAGGCATGAGATTCGCATGGCACGGGAGCGGTTCAGCGGCAAAGACCTGAGCAACGAGTTAAGCCGCATCCAGAAACGCCTGGACAGTGTAGAGCTGCTCACACCTGATATAGTCATGAACCTGCTGTTGTCCTACAGGGACATTCAGGTGTGTGTTTATGTGTGCATGAGATGATGTCTAGACACAGAGTGTGTGACAGGTGTAGAGCTACAAGTAAATTATTGTTTTATATCTTTATTAAATATTTGAGAAAAAAAACATAAGAAGGTTTTCAGTTTATAGAAAAAAACTTGCAAACCCTCACTTTCACAATACCTAAAAAAAACAAATATAAATTTGGGAGCCTGCAAGAGTCACCATGAACTTAAACCCAGGATCAGATTATGTCACTCGTGCGTGTAGATGGAAACAAAAACAACCATTATGGTTTGAATGATTATTAGTAATTAATGTTGTAATAACACAAAGTATTAAATGTTGGTGTCAAATGAGAGAATGGTAAATAATACATTGTAATCCTGCACCCTCTTTTCTCAGGACTACGATTCCATAATTAAACTGGTGGAGACTCTGAACAACCTGCCCATGTGTATGGTAGCAAGACATCAGAATATCAAGTTCCATTATATATTTGCTCTGAACAGGTACAGACGGCTGCTTCTCTATTCACATTTTGTTTTCATCATAATTCAACTTTTGTAATTCTGTGGTTTCAGCTTATTGTGTCATGCCAACCTCAGCCTGCAGCCTTCATTTGCCTTGTGTGTACACTATATACAAGACAGCTTTCATCAAGCTCATCACAGCTGATGTTATCAAACCTTCCTTTATCAGGAGAAATCGTCCTGGAGATCGCGCTAAGGCTCTGGAGTTAATTCTACCGATTGTGGAGTCGGGGGGCAAGGTGGCATCGGACGTCTACTGCCTGTGTGGACGGATCTACAAAGACATGTTCATGTGCTCCGGGTTCAAAGATCAGAGCAGCAGAGACCTGGCCTGCTACTGGTATAATCACTTTGTGTTTGTGTCTGTCACCACGGTTCTTAAAAGTTCTTTTTTGTTCGCTTGTGCGTGTTTGCAGTTTGTTTGCTATTATTCTGATGTGACTTTTGTCTCCCCACCTGTCTGTAGTATAATTCACCCGTGTTGTCTTTCTGTTATTTGTCAGGTATGGAAAAGCGTTTGAGACAGAGCCAACTCTGCATTCAGGCATCAACACTGTGGTCCTCCTGATGGCAGCTGGCCATGAATTTGAAACCTCCATTGAGCTGCGTAAAATTGGTGCTTAATGATTTGATATTCTTTTAGATTCTGTGTCATAAAATTTATATTACTTATACATTACACTTTATGATGTAGGGGTATAAATCTCAACACAACAACAACTAAACAGTTTCAATTTTTAGGGCCACATCTGGTTATAATTGAAATGTTCTTAAAATAAAAATACAATATTTTCTGTCATAATTGGCATATATTATTATATATATCAATATATATTACATATATATTGACCATAAACTCTTCTTGCTACATGGCTGACATGAATAGTTTTACAGCTTCTGATGTCGCTCACCCTGAAGGGCTGACTAGTACATGTATTCCTATATAAAGTACTTGAACTTAATTTCACAGTCCACATCATGATATTTTCTTTGGACTGATACGAGCATATAATAGTCTTTAAAATTGATTTATCGATTAGTGTTACATCCCTATTGACTTATTTTATGCCAGTAATGCACATGGTATGTGTGCACATGATAGCTTATATTGTTTCTGCTCCGGCTCAGCACCCTGGAAGATTAATGAGCTCACAGGGCCATCATGTTGATTCACATAGAAGCCAATCAGTCAGGAAATGTATACACATGATTTTATATGAATTTGTTAATGAATGTTTTGCTCTGTGTTTTTATGTTGGTGTTTAGGTGTGACTCTAAGCACTCTTCTGGGTAGAAAGGGCAGTTTGGAGAAGATGAAGGAGTACTGGGATGTAGGCTTCTACCTCGGAGCAAACATTCTCGTTAATGAACACAGGAAAGTCATTGAAGCCTCTGAGAAACTCTACAGGCTCAAGGCTCCAATGTGGTGAGGCTTAAGAAGCATCAGTTCTTGATTAGTAGTAATCATGCAGACCAGGGTTTAATCATCATCAGGATTCAGTTTGCAGAGCATTTTAGTTAATTTGATTCATTTGATTAAAAAAATCAACCCCCTCTCGTGGTTCAGGAAGGATGTCAAAGGACTCTTATTCCATATTCATTCAATGTGTATTAATGAGTTTAGTGTGTTTCTTTCAGGTATGTGGCATCCATCATGGAGACGTTCATCCTGTACCGCCAAGTTGTCAAGATGCCTGAGGTGAGGTCTCCTAAACAGGACACTGTGGACTTCTGGATGGAGCTGCTCCTGCAGGCCTGTAAACCCACTGTGTCTACAGACCGCTGCCCAGTAAGACGACACGGATAACCACCAGTAACTGTAACATAAATTGGGACTGAGCTGTGTCTATTTTAACATTAACACATGCTACTGTAGTACAACATGGAGGGATATGGCCAGGAAATAAAGAGACCACGTTTGATTTGCTGCTTTCCAGGTGCTCATTCTGGAGCCCAGTAAAGTTTTACAGCCAGCTATTGTGTGTGTGAGCGAGGAGGACGAAAGTCGCACTGTCCAGTTGAAACACGTAACCACCTTAAAGGTATGTAAACTCCATCCCCAGGTCACCTTCTTATCTGAATACATGTGCACCTTGTATACACACACAATGCAGAATAAATTGCATGATAACAGGAAGAGACAACTTTTCTCTTAGTGATTTATGGACCAGTGAATGTTTAAACCAGTGACTATGTGGGAGTGTTCTTTACCCCATGCCTTAGTGCTGTTTACTTTCTTTTTCTTCCCGGCGTACATGCATGCAAATAAAAGCTGCTCTGTCACGTGTAACACACATGCATTCAAAACTGTCTTTATCCTGCATTTTAATAACATCCTTGCTTTTACAGAAAGGCTTACATCAGTGGACTTTCCCAGCCTCTGCAATTCGGGGAGTGAGGTAAAGCATGTGCTAACACCTCAAATATCTGCTGTCAGCTCTGGGTGTGGTCAAGCCTGCAGCAAAGCCAGAGGGCCCAAAACATACTGGTCGTCTGGGAAACCTTGGCCATCAGTCAGATTTCAAGAGTCCAATATGATTTTAGGCTTTGCTTTGTATTTGTTGATTCCTCTCAGGCTGTACAGGTCTTGTCGACAGATTTACCTTCCGGATCACTTTCAGCAAATACACAAAAACAGTCAGCTGCTGGTTCACAGCAAACAAACAACTTTATCAGATCTCACTGTGTTTGGGGAAAGATGATAAGCACCTTTTTTCATTGGGACTTGCTTTCCATCAGCCTTTATTGAGCTAATAAATTTCCATGATACCCTTTGTAATTCAGTTCAATTCATTAATGCAAACATTAACCTTTGACTGCTTGGAGCAGAAAAGCGTGTTTGATAGTTTGTTTTAATAAAGTGTCACAGTTTTTGACACTGCCACCGTTTTCTATTCAGATAAATGAGGCATTATGACTGTTTGTGTCTTTTAAACTCTTCATTCCATTTTTTTTATCCTATTAAGTGCTTCAAAGATTGATGAGCGGAGCTGCTTCCTGTATGTCCACTACAACTCGGATGACTTCCAGCTCTGCTTCCCCTCTGAGCTTCACTGTAATGGGTGAGTGGCAAAAAAGTTGGCCAAGAAACGGGGGCGGAGTTTGTGTGTGTGTCTGTGTGTGTGTGCATGCCTGGCAGAGAAAATGATTTACTTACTTACTAACTGACTGGCTAGATAAAGATGAAGAGACTGTCAATACAGGGCGCGGGAAGATAATGAGAGTTTGACAAACATAAAGGCAGGCTGATCAAGTGTAGTAGGGAGCCTGGAGGAGTAACAACCATGTGACAACAACCATGTACCCCTGTGAAGCCAGCAACATGTTTCAAAACAGTGGCAACAAAAGACTGGAAATGTTGTGAAATGCTCGAAAGAAAGACTGGACCATCATCATCATGGTGGATCATCTCATAATTAATAAGGTTAACTGGCAACAAGTTAGTCACATAACTGAGGACAAACTTTATACAAAGCAGAAACAGCCCTGCCCTCTGTTGGCTGGAGTTCATTTAAGGTGGACTTGGACCAAGTGGAAAACCGTCCTGTGGTCTGATGAATTGAAATTTGAAATTCAGTTTGGAAATCATGGACGCCTCGTCCTCCAGGCTCCAGAGCATCCAGCTTGTTATCAGTGGACAGGTCAAGAGCCAGCGTCCATGATGGTATGGATGTGCATTAATGCAGATAGCATGATGGGTAACCTGCACATTTGTGAAGACACCGTTAATGCTGAACAGTATATACAGGTTTTGGAGCAATATGTGCTGCCAAGTAGACAACGTCTTTTTCAGGCGTGGCCTTGGCTTGGAGCCCCTTAACTGTTGAACAGGTGAAATCCTAAATCAAGCAACCACGGGGAAAACATTCCACTTTCAAGATTTCAACAATTGGGCTCATCAGACACTTACAGAGTGTTGTGTAAAAGAAGACGTGACGCAAAAGACTGGTAAACATGACCCAGTCAAATTCAAAATAGGCATCATTTTCCAAAAATCAATAAAGACATCATCACAACTTGTGCCACTGTTTTTGGAAACAAAGGTACATTCACCGCTTATGAATCATATTTCCTTTATCACCCTCTAGGAAATCCCCCAAGACAGATCTTTTGAGTCCATTGACCCATATCACAGCTTCAAATCAATCTTGTGGTTTCTGCCAATACAGATATGCAGAAACCACAGAGCTAACTTATCCGCTGCTGAAACCTCTGCTGCTTCAGTTTAGTTTTTGGTGCCCAAAGCACTTTTACATGACTCAACAAAAATGGTAAGCAAAATTTTAAACTACATTTATTTCATTTACAAAAAATCTGGGACGGCAGAACTGCAAAACCTGCACGGTTACATGGAGAAAGTAAGCAAATATTGGAAATCTGACATTGTATACATTCATGTTTTGTTGCTAGCAGTCCTGTTTTTAACTGTCAGTGTTTCTGCTGTTTCTTAAAATGGTTTTACTTATTTTAATGTATGACACCAAAGGTACAAGAATATGACCAAATATGAGACCAAAGGGAAAATAAAGGAATTCATGGGAGGATACATCTGGTTGTAATTAAATTGTTCTTAACCATAATGTGAAATAATGTGAAAAACTGAGGTATGTGTTTGCATGCATGACGACAGCTTGTATTGGCATGGCATTTCACTCCACTGAGTGTGAATCCTACTCATAACAACACTGGTTTGTTGATACTAGCATTCAGAAACTCCACAGTGAAATCTGACTCCATTCACAAATTTTACTTCAACATACTGGGCGTACGTTTATGGGTACATTCTTTCCACAGGCACGTTTGATGTTGCTATTTGTTTTACTGATGTTCACAAAAACTTTTATTTAACCACATTAAGAGCATAATGTCCTCTACATTAATGTCTTATGACGATGTTCCCTCACTAGTTTCTGCGAGCTGGTGAACTCCTTGCTTCAGCAAGCTGAAGACCCTGCTCAGGACCTGAACCATCTAACTGCAGGAATACTAGAGGTCAGTGACTGTACGCCATTCCTCTGAGGCAGAGTATCTATTTTGGGTCTGACTTGTCCCAACAAGTAGGAAAACAACTGCAATTCCTGGGTAAATAATCAGATGAGAGAGAACAGACAGAACAGGACAGAAACAGAAACATTCCTCTTAACATAGGGTCATATTTACCACACAATTTGGTACTGTGTTTAGCGTCTGTTTGAGTAAATAAATAAATTCATATTTGTATCTGTTCTCTAACTCTTGCCTGCTTCTTCTTTCACTAATCCTGTTCTATCTTCAGTACATCTATGAGACCAATGAGAATGGAGACAAGGTGGTTCTGGGTAAAGGGACGTACGGTGTGGTGTACGCCGGGAGAGACCTGAGCAATCAAGTGCGCATCGCCATCAAGGAAATTCCTGAGAAGGACAGCACGTATGAGAAACCAACACTCACACTGTCTTACTGGAAGGCACAGAGCTGCACTGTTTCTCACATGAATATTTTTTTCCATAATACCCTTAACGGGAAAAGATTTGGCAGAGATGACACTCACTGGCATGCTCTGCATCCTCTGTGCTCTTTAGGAAGCTTTGGGGAGATGGATGAGTGTTTATACTCCTCACTGGTTGTTTGTTACTCTGTAATCTGCACAGAGAGCTTAGGCTCACACTGCAGTGTTATCTGGAAGTAAAGGATTCCATCAAAGCAAATGTGATATTTAGATCACTTTTTAAGCATTTACCAAACCTCTCTGTTTTAAAGACGCAGCACGGCTCTTATTTGATCTTATCAAGCCGTACTACTACTTACTCAAACTGGAAATAACGTGTCACATTACGTCCAAGTGTAGTGACAGTCCAGATGTGAAACAACAAAAAAGAGAAGATCCTATTAACTGAAACCAGAAAGACAAAGGGAGGGGAAAAAAATCACTTCTAGTGTGGCGCAATAGCAGCTGCCACATGGCATAATGAATGAAACGCACATGTATATAAACTACATACGGGGAAGGAAATCATGCACAGTCTGAGAATTTAACTACGTAACTTCCAGATATGTTCATGTTCTTGCTGACTATTAATAAACTGTTCTTATTTTAGGACTCTGCATGTTTTAAAATAATATAGGATGATGTATTATATTGCTACATTTTTATTCTCTCTCTCTCCCTCACAGGTACTCGCAGCCCCTCCATGAGGAGATAGCGCTGCACAAGAGGCTAAAACACAGAAATATTGTCCAGTACCTGGGCTCTGTCAGTCAGGATGGTTTCATCAAGATCTTCATGGAAGAGGTACCCGGAGGTATGAATCCTTAAATCTTAAACTTCTAATATTTTTAGTTATACTATCCATCACCAGACGTCCTGAATCAATTCTGCACATACATACACTGTCTGAGATAGAATAATTTGAGAAATCCATATTAAAAGATTGTTTAAAATGACACATAACTGTCTGAAACTTAAACATTGTATTCGAAAACAGGAAACTGCCTTTTTAGAATTTCCTGACAGTGTCTAAAATTAGTTGCTGGCTGCATTAAATCAGAAAACATCAACTTATGACAGTGTGATTCATTTGATTCTGCTTTATTTTCATGCATTCTCCTCAAATAATCACTCACACCTTTTCGCTTTTTTTACACAGTGGCCCAGGATAATACATCAATGTTGCACTCATGTAATCAGACAAACAGACAAAAATGATGTGTTGTCATATTAATGTTAGGTCTTCAGATTAAGTAATGTTCTTACATACACTCACTGGAAAAGAGGAAGAACTTGCTAGAAGAATGATGCTCCGGTTCTTCACCAGTATGAGAAAGCCTGGCCCCTGTCGTTTCCCCAGTATAACTTTGTATACTTGTTACTTTTATTAAGGAAGTTGGCGCCTGCCTTGTGTTCAGACTTGCAAGTGTGATTGTGTAACGTCAACTGGAAGCCAGTTTTAAAAAGTGGGTGGATCCAAAGACATCCTGCTCATCAGGGAATAATGTCTTGATTCTCAGAGAAACATTTGAAGATATGTAAACAATTCCAAACCATAGTTCGGTCATCTTTCACCAGATGTAGCTGAGAAACGTGAGAAATTACTTATTTTTAACAAAAAAATGAGATTCTAATTTTAAGTCTGATTTTTTTTTTTTTTTCCTGGGGAACAGCTTACTCTTTGCATTAGTGCCATGTCATCCTTAATGACCTCAATGAGTCAGGGCCATGATGTAACTTCACATTCGAAGAACGGCACTCCTTCAGCATCGTCCCATGACCGAGAATTCGAGTGTATTTTTTTTTTTTTAGGATCAGAGGGAAGACTGCCCCCTACTGGACCATAAACACCACCCTCAGCAACAGCTTACAGTTTTTCCAGAAGGCTGCTGGCCAGATACAGCCTCATATCATTTTACATTTCTGTTTCTAGGAAGTTTGTCATCTCTCCTGCGCTCCAAATGGGGCCCCTTGAAAGACAACGAAGCCACCATCATCTTCTACACCAAACAGATCCTCGAGGGGCTCAAATACCTTCATGACAATCAAATAGTCCACAGAGACATTAAGGTGAGCAAAGGATCCTGGGACTCTGTAGGACAAACAGCAAATAAAGAATTCCCTTTCTAGTATAATATCATCCTAACTTTATGGTGTAAGACAGTAGTGTTAGTGAAACATCTCAGTTTAGGTAATTTGTCTGTGCTCCAGGGGGACAATGTATTGATCAACACCTACAGTGGAGTACTGAAGATCTCTGACTTTGGAACCTCCAAACGATTAGCAGGGATTAACCCCTGTACCGAGACGTTTGCTGGTAAGATTCAGTGTTTGTTAAGACATTTACGACTTATTAACTTATTACAGTTGTTGCATTTTAACCACTTTTATGATGATTTATTAATAGGAACTCTGCAGTACATGGCCCCAGAGATTATAGACCAGGGGCCTCGGGGTTATGGGAAGCCGGCTGATATCTGGTCCCTCGGGTGCACTATTATAGAAATGGCAACAGGCAAAACACCCTTCCATGAGCTGGGAAGTCCTCAGGCAGCCATGTTCAAGGTAAATAAGGAAAAACTGTATTTTAGGACATGCACACTTGCACATTTATGGTATTTTCATAGAAGGGAAGTTCTAAATTTGGGAAATATTCATAATTTGTGTCATGGTAGTGGTAGAACACTGTTTTTTAAATGATGGCTGATGTGACATTTGATATTTGTTTGGTATATCTTGATATATATCTATTTCATTAAAATATCAGTTTCCCACAGAGCCGCTAGGTTGGAGTAGACTTTTGTTAAATATTAACTTCCTTCTGTTTTAATGCAAAATCCCTTTAAATGTAAATTATATATAAACTTTGTCAGTAACCTCTAAACAATCCCATCAAGGTTGGCATGTTTAAGATCCACCCCAAGGTTCCAGAGTGCATGTCAGACGAGGCAAAGGGCTTCATCATGAACTGCTTCACACCGAACCCAGACGACAGAGCCACAGCTTCAGAGCTGCTGATGGACACGTTCCTCAGGTCGTCCCCCAAGAAGAGGGCCAAGGCTCCGCAGGAATCTGAACCTAAAGACTACAGTTCTGCCGGTGACGCTTCAGTACACATTAAACCCACATACTGCTCTTCTTTCTCACACGTTTTTATGTTTTCTTCACCCACTTCATCTAAAAAAAAATCTTCTCTCGTTATTGTACAGTACCTGTTTTGATCTGTCTAGTCAGTGTTGTTATGAAACTTGGTAAGTCACAGACATTCTGAAAACTGGCATATCTAACCACAGTCCCTCTGGGTTTTGCAGCTGATTACCAACGCAGCTTGTCTGTACCCATCTCCATCCTTGTGGAGGACACTGATTCGTACTCGGGTTCAATTGATCTGTCCTGTTCTCTGGACCTCAGGAGGCCCTATTCTGCCATCAGAGCAGATGAAATATCAGAGAGCCCACCAAATATCAGCTTCTTGCAGTAAGTTCAAGTATTACTATATTCTCAGCTTTAGCCATGATGCATCTACATCTACAGGATCTTACATCAGTTGCAAACCGCATTGAGGTTTCAGTCAGATTGTCTGCTGTGGGTACATCCTGTGTAGGTGTAAAAACGAGGGTAAAACATCACTGGTTCAAATGCCACAGTCGAGATAACAAGAGATAATAATGTATTTGATGTATGAATTACCATTTTTCTCATAGATGCATTACTTACATTACTTTTATAGAGACATTATGTCTTTAAAGCAGACCTGGGCAAACTGTTCCACAAAGGGCCGGTGTGGCTGCAGGTTTTTGTTCCAACCAAACAAGAGCACACACTTTGGCCAATCAACTGTCTAAAGACTGAGATCAGTTGATTAAATGAGTTAAGTCTGGTGTGCTGCTGCTTGGTTGGAAAGAAAACCTGCAGCCACACCGGCCCTTTGCCCAGGTCTGCTTTAAAGTGTGTTTTTAATCTTTATCCATTGACCTGATGCGATTGATCCCGTCATTGCCCCCTGCTGTTCAGCATACCAGAGGACTCTCCATCAGAAATGTGCAGTCCAGCCTCAACAGAGGAGAACATTGGTCTTTTCATGCTGAGAAAGGACAGTGAAAGGAGAGCCACGCTGCACAGAGTCCTCACTGATTACATCAACCTTGTCGTCTTTAACATACAGGAATCCGTGCCACAGGTGGGTGAAGAAAAGTCACAAAAATATAGGTCAAGACATTGCGAAATCTGCCTGCATAACGTACAGTGCATAGATTTTTCTCTAAAATTGTACTTTCATTTGTTTGTATATTAAATTATCGTACAAATACAATACATTTTTTCTCTCTGTACTGCATTGCTAGGGTTCATCAATAACTTCAGACCACATCACTGAGCTCATTAGCTGCTTGCGAGACAACATCCGCTCCCCGGACAGAAAGCAGCTGACCAGTAGTCTGCTGGACTTAAAAACCACATTGCTCACTGCCTCAGTATCACTGAACAGCCTGCAGGTGGTGCTCTTCAGCTTCCAAGATGCCGTAAGTTACTTTAGGGTCAACACACAGATTGCACTGCTGTGAGCTCTTTGGGTGGAACATCGCTCTTCTCACAGTTGTGTTAAACTATCTGCTCTGTACATAGGTGAAGAAGGTGTTGAGGCAACAGCAGGTGAAACCACACTGGATGTTTGCTCTGGACAATCTGCTAAGACAGGCAGTACAGGACGCCATCACTGTGCTCTTACCAGGTAGAGCCTCATTACTTGTGCTGTATAAGTTCAGAAGTTTTTGAGAGACAAACTAGAGGGCAAGTTGTGGTCACAGGAGTAACATTGATTTCCTTCTCTCCATGAATCAGAGCTGAAACTGCAGCTGCAGTCCTCATTTGAGATGGAGGACAGCACTCCTGAGGAGCAGTGTGCTGACCCAGACACTCCTGTAGTTCTTGCCCCTGACCAGCTGGGGGTGCCAGAAGATACACAGCAGACAACACCCACAAATGAGACGATGCTCACAACTAGCCCCAGCTACCCCACAGAACTCAACACCAACTGTCCTCTCAGTGAGAAACTGAGAGACCTGCGACTAGAGACCAAAGGGTAGCATTTAGTTTTCTTTATCATGAAGCTCTTATTCACATATTGTAAATTTATTTTTAATGGTTTTTGAGATTGTGTGATGGACAGCAGTTTTAATTTTTCAAGGCTACATAAACTGAAATTTGGAATTTTAATAAACTGTTGTTGCTGTGCCAAATATAGGAAGACCTGTAACACGAGGCATCGCACAATGATTAATATGATTTTTGAGTTGCACTGCTTTCTGCTGAGTGATGGTGGCTGCTTGTGTTTCAGACTGCTGAGTCAGCTGAATGAGAAGGAGAGAGAGTACCAGGAGCTACTGAGGAACTCTGTCCAGAGGAAACAGAAACAGATAGATGCATTGAAGAGAGCAGCAGTCACTGAAGGTAATATATTTTGGTAACATCCATGTAGTACTTACATATCATATGTACTGTATGGTGAGCAAGTTGTGGGTCAGTGAGAGGAGGTAGCTCCAACAACATTGTAAAAAAACAATTCACAGTCCTCTTTCTGTGCATTCCTAAGTTAGCCAATGCTTTTATGAGGCTTCATCAGTCTGAATTAGTAAAATCAAGTTGGCAGCTATTGACAGTGTTTCTCCCAGCTATGTGACTTAACAGGGCTTATACCTCCACTGTGCTTCAGCAAGGAAACGCTGTTTTTATTAGTGTATAATCACTTGAAATTAAGAATCAGAATAAGCTCTTTTGTTATCTACAAAAGTTTCTACAGCAGCCCAGAATAAAAAAAAACAAAAACTGTCTCTTTCAAAAGTTTTGTGTCTAGTGTGAGACAAGCAGTATTGATTGCAGTCTGCCCCCTCACCCCTCCTCTGAAATACACTTTTTTCATCAGTGACTTAAATCTGTCGAAACCTGTCAGTCCACTTGACAAACATTCAGGAATATTTATATTCTATATTCTAATTGATCGGGGTCAGGTGTCATCATCAGACCTCTAAATCAAGATTTGATCCTCCCCTTCATGTGATGTAAGTTTATAAATTATACTGCTATTGTATGGATAACGTTGTTTGCCAGTCATGTGAGTTTTTGTAAGAGCTGAGCCTATAGTCTGATGATTAACCGCACAAGCTGCAGCATGACAAGTGTTGCATCAAGGGACCAAGCCCTCTTCGGATTATCAATACACTCTGGGTGATTCTCATTACTGTTTCTTAACACTAGTACCAGTCAATTCCTACCACGCCTCAGCTTCAGGCTCTGGATTTCTGCCTGACTGGTTTGTGTCAGAGGCGTAGACGATCGGATCATCGCCTAATGTGCTCAAACTTGACTTGCCGCTTTGAGTAATTGTTATACAGTATGCCTGCGGAAACACGATAAGTGTTTTTGATGTGTGTAACATCAACACCGTGAGATATAGTACGTCTACAGTTTGAACCAGGTTGCCTGAATGGTTGTAATCTCTGTGCATTACAGACGGACTGGCTTCACAGAAAAGCTCTAATCCAGAAGTGAAGGCTTTAGTGCACTGGCTCAAGTCTGTCCCTGTAGATCAAGACACTATCGATAAGGTAAACTCAACTAAAGCTCAACCTTTTTTGTGTGTGTGTACTCCTGTGGCTGGTTGGTATTACTCATCTACCCGCTATCTAATCCACACCTGTGGGATCCTGTTTTCTAGTTGCTCTCTCATGAGTTCACCTTGGACTGTCTCCTCTACATGGCCTCCAGGGATGACTTGATGTACTGTGGAATAAGGTGAGCGCTCTCCACGCGTCACCCTCACACCGTCAGTCCATACAAAAATGTAAAAAGGGATTGCCCTCAAATGTTGGTGTAGACAAGATACAGTGTGTACTCTTGGTGTCTGTATTTAAATCTGTCCAAAATGACTGTTTCAGAGGTGGCATGCTGTGTCGAATCTGGGCAGCCATCAATGCTCGCAGGAAGACCCAGCTCAGCACACACAATGAGGACAGTGAGGACACTCTTCTTTAATGCCTGCTGATGTTGTACATTAAAGGACAGATTTATTGACAGGCTGGTCCTGTGTCGTCTGGAGGAAGAGAGGCAGCATGAACTGACCGATGCAAAGCAGGATAGATTTGGCTTACATGTTGAACTGTGAATGTATTTTTTCTAAAATATACTGGCTGCTTCTTCCAGTTTTTGTGCATAAAAGGTAGAATGTAAAAAAAATCTTCACTTAGTAATTAGATCTTGCCAGCATTTTACATTTCCTCGGGGCTAGTGGGACTATAAGTATGCCTTCATAAGAAACTGCCTAGTGGAGTATTGACTTGCCTGTGAACGAAACATGTTCAATCCTATTTTAATGCTGCCTTCTGATGATGCTGTTTTACTGTGATCTACAGGAAGCTTAGCGGGACCTAAGTTATTGAGGAGATAGTGTATTTAAAATGAATGTTTCTGCATTTGTATTTGTACTATACATCCTGTTAACACTGACAATAAACAGGAATGTTAAATCTCTCAGACTTGCTTGTTATCTGCATGCAGCCATTTGTGTGTAACAGGGAGGGAATGGCGTAGGCTGGAAGAAGTGAGGAAGTGATGAACAGTCTCAAAATTCCACACATGCTCCCTCATCTGTTTTCACAATGTTGACATCTCCTTAGAAACAGCGACTTTGTCTGTCTGTGTCTGTGTCTATGCTACGTGTGTGTTCATTGTGTAGGTACACTGTTAAGGTTTTAGGTGAGGACTTTCAGTGATAAATCATTTTTTCCAGCTCTAATTTCTTGGATTTCAAACTTAAGAAGGTGGCCTTGTGTCGTACTAGGAATGAAAATAAAAGGGGGGAAGGAAAGGCCGGGGTCAGAACATTGGGGAATAAAGCAGGAGGCGAAAACATTTCTCGTGCATAAAAAGGCGTTTGAGCACATACCTGATTTGTTTTTTCCAGTGTGTCATTACTTCCCAGTAATCGCTGTGGTCCTGTGAGATCAGAGGATGTTCATCACTTTGATAAGTTCAACAGAGGCTTGTTAAATGCCATATGCATGTCAGCTTCAATGCTCTGTCAATATGGATATGACTTCATTCAGAGACTGGGCTTGGTCCCTAATAACCATGATACTTACTAAAGATATTAGTAATGCCTTAATCATTTTAAAGGATGTACTCCTCCTTTTACATGACCTTGTGTGAGTGCAACATTAGTATATATATATATATAAATAAATATTGCATAATATTATAATTTTACATATTTTTATATATATATGTGTGTACACCTTATCCTAGATGCTGTCAAGCAAGTGCTTAAATCAGCTGCAGTGCGTTGGAGCCCATAAACTACTATAATGTAAAACTGGCATTCCTTTTCCTGTGTTCATAGATTTATGACATCATTTATTCCTTCAGCATAAAAAAAAACCTCTCCATCCCATCTGGCCAAAATACTGATTAGGCTTCTCACAGCAAAGATCACAATCTTTAATTTATCTCAAATTCAGAACGCTGAACGTATCAGGAGGCAGAAGGACAATAAATAAAGATAGACATCTTCCTCGTATGCCCTTGAATGGTGTCAAAAAGGAAATTAATTTTCAAGATGATGCCAAGTTGAATTTAGCTGATAAAATCTCCTCACTCCTCTCCGCTGCTCCTCCGTTATTGGTGTAATAAATTAATGTTGTGATGAATGTACATCGAAATCTTCTCTTGATATATGAACATTGTTCCACAGTGGGATTTCACTGATGGTGTTTAGCATGTTAAAGCCTTGCAATGATGAACAAGAGGGTTTTTTTTCCTGCTAGCGTGTATATAGAGCTGTGCTGTCACTGAGAGCTACATGATTGCAGGTGTTTTGTCAAACCTGCAGCAGATAATGTCATTGATTACTTCCTCGTCTCTGATTAAAACTGCTAATAAGTGAGATAAACTGAGATACGTTCGTATCCACGTGTCTGACTATTGCAGACGGTTGGAGCTCACTGGAGTGTTTTTTGGACACAATCTTTGAAAATATCTTCAGCTCTCTTCATGGCAGTAGTATAGATAAACCTAGAACAAGATTTCATCAATACGATTCGGCATAAGGTGGCTGTTGCCATGTATGCCACTAATGCTAATGTGCTACATTAACTGTACAGCAACAATGCAGGCAGCAGCTGTCACTTCAAACTTATTTCCTATTGCAGATAATTGAATGTAATGTGAGTGCAACCCCCTGAGTCTCCCTTATTCTAATAAGCTTTATGGCACAATAGCATTAGGCTTGTCCAGCTAATAGGATGCAAACTGTTTAAACTTGATCAGACATAATAGTGCATCCAGTCAGTGTCAACTGTCTCAAGTTGGGAGTTTGCAGTATTCACAATGGAGACGATACAAAGTCAAGGATTTCTCATTGTTCACTCTGAAGATTTTGTCTGAAAGCTGAGGTTGAATGAGAGTTTTTTTTTTCTTTCCTGGTCTGGTCACATTCTCCTCTGGTCATATTTTTCCACATATGTCGGGGGAATAGAAGGAAATCATATTTGTATTGTCTTTAGTATTTCTCTGATCTTCCTTTTCTGGTCTTCAGTAAATCTCTCCATCTCTGTTCCATCTCCGGGTGGAGTTAAGCCACTGATAGGCAAATAATGAGGACTGCTGTCAGGGGGATTTTAGCAGGCTCTTGGGGGGATTGAGGACGCCACACTGGGAGGCCCACAACCTCGGGGATTACTGAGCTCACCCTCTTCCCTGTCAGCTCTCGTAGGACAGGTCTCCCCACTGTCTCGGACCCGATTTGTGCCAACATCCAAAGTTAAATTTGACACTTTCCTGCAGGATTTAATTAAATCTGCAGCAGTGGAGTTGCAAAATGAATCAGACTTTTGCTTCTGCTCTGAAGAGTAAATCCCGTCTTTGGTCCTGAGTGCACCACTTCTCCAATAGCTCCAGTATTTTTTTTTATAGTTTTAATTAACAACAGAGCTCACTAACAGGCTGGCTGCTGTGCTTCTATTACAGAGCTCTGTATAAAATGTGCTCATGCATGCTTACATGCCTGCAGGTGTTGACATATGTTTACTACATGCACACACATCGTTATTTCCTTGCTAAATTGGCACACCTCTCTCCCAACCATAAAGTTTTTTTTTTTTTTTTTTACAGTGCAGTAGAAGAGTGCAACATAATCACATGACAGCAGATTATGAGCACATTCTTTGCGTTGCTGTCTCTCTCCTGAGCATTGATAACACTTTACTGTGTTGGAATTTTGACTTGTATATAAATAGTATCATTTAGTCTCAGATTACCTCACAGAAACCTGAGACTCGTCAGTATTTGTTTGCATACTGAGGCTATCATTCACAGATTTGATTTAGGACATACACACTGTATGCATCTGTTGCTGCTGTGCGGTATTTGTCTCTCTCAGGAGCGCTTGATAGGAATTTATCCTGTTATCTTCACGACCCTCAGGAGGAGGAAGGAATGATCTTACAAGCAATTAACTGGAAGCCTACTACTGTCACGTTATCTCCTCTGGCTCACTCTGGAAAAGAATAATCTATAAGTAGAAGGGTGTATTAGAGCAAACCAGACACAACACTGACACATATGGTTACAGCTGGGCCAGTTCTGAGGCATATAGAATTAATCCTGGCTGTAATCCAGGGAGCTGAATTAAAACAACTAATCCCATATGTGTATATGCATACACATGTGGACGAGCATGTGTGTGTGACAAAGCTGCACTGGAGCTTTGACCTCAAGACCTTTCACCCTTTGTTTATCTCAGTTGTGTTTGTGTCCCTCTGAAGGCCACCCATCCAAATGACATCAAATCAATGATTTCTATCACAGAGGAGTGACCTTGCGACCTTTTAGTATTAATGAGACCTTTCCTAAGGTGACAAAGGAAATTAATGAATTTGCACTATTCAGTAGTAAGTGCACTGTGTTCTTGCATGCATATCCTATTATCATAAACTGTTGGAAAGTGGAACTTTCTCTTTTCTAATAATTTTAAACAAAGTCAGTACACATAAAATGCAAAAAGATTTAGTGGCTAAAAATGGGGATGTCACTGTCGCTCAGCTGGACATTTGGTCCAGATGGAAATATCTCAACAACTATTTGATAGATTGCCATAAAATTCGGTTCATTTATTTATTGTGCCCTGAGGATGCAGCTGTGCTTTAGGGCACAGATGATGGGAATCTATTACATAAACACATAACAAGTAAAACAAATGTTTTATAAATAAAATCAATGTGTTGTACTTGCTTTTCCTCTGATGCCATCATCAGGTTTACATTTGTGGTTTTGAGTGAAATGACAGACATTTATGTCCCCCTCAAGATGAATTGTGATTCATTTTTTTGTTTAGCATCATCAGGTCAAAATTTTGATTTGGTTTATGAGAACATAACTGCAAAACTAATAATATCCCCATCAACTTCAGGTGTACTTTGTTACTACGATGGTGAACGTGGTAAACGTCAGCATGGTAGCACACTGATGCTCAGCTTCTAGCATAGCTGTACACTTAGTGTTGTTGTTCTCTTGTCTGCCTCTTTCATCCTCTCTTTTTTCCTTTATTCCTCCTGAAACACACTTTTGTGGAAAGCACACAAAATTATGTTAACTTGCTTTCTCAAGAGGCACCTTGGATGATGGCGCTGCTGCTGGTGCTCTCTTGATTGGCCAGATTAACCTTAATACAGACTGTTGTAGTGAAGGTTTCCCTCCTTACAAACAGAACCAGAGGTCAAGGGAAGACACTCCCACCCTCTCATTCACGTTTTTTTTTCCTGCCTCTGCTATTTTCCTCCGTCTCCCTCGCTCTCTTTCTCTCTTGCCTCATTGTGGGTTGTCATGGAAATGAAAGCCCAGGGAGGAGGGGGGGTGGGGGGGGTGGCTTCTATTATTGAAGCAGTTGTGGGATTGGTAGTGGGCTGGGAGTTGGGTATAGTGAAATGGAGCGATTCATGCACTCATAAACAGAGAGTGCGGTGGAGCAGAAGGGAGGTGGAGGGGCTGGGGTTGAGGGGGAGAGAGAGAGAGAGAGAGAGAGAGAGAGAGAGAGAGAGAGAGAGAGAGAGAGAGAGAGAGAGACGAGTTAAAGGAGAATAGAAAGGGGCCCCGGGGGTGAGCGGAGAGAGGAGCCAACTCCACGTGTTTTGGCCCTGCTTCTAACTGATAGCACGTTTTAGACCATTACATCATGGTCTGGTGTTTGAGAGATACAGCTGTGGAATCACATTCCTCGTGAAAGAAGGCGAAATGAGCCCCTGGTAATGCCACCTGTTGTTGGAGAGGCCAGGAAAAACTGCTCAAAGAAGATCAGCGCAAGAGGCGTTTATGAGCAGCAGAGGGCTGTGTTAACTACTGTCTGTCTTGTGTGCCATATGGGGAACAGTTTTAGGTAATTTGGGTTAAAAATAGGCTTGATAAATCCTTGAACAAAGACCGGTTATGTTATTTATTGGCTGACCTTGGACACAGTAAATGATTGCTGCTCTTGGATTTGTCAAATGTGCACACACTGTGCCAGAATGTTATTTTGGTGAACAGGAAAAATCCACAAGAGGATTTTAATGAGGTCTCTGATTTTTGGCATTTAATTGCTTCAACGCTGATGAGGCTGGTCGGGGGTTGACAGCTTACGTGTCACTAGAAGTACTAGTTAGACTAATAAAAGTTGTATAATGTCTCCTTTGGCTCTGGTGAAAGAGTAACCTTGATGAGTAACTGTCAGCACAGTTATCATGGTTGCATCACTGATCTGGTGTTTTTGGACATCATGTAAGTTGAACGTCAAACTTCATAAAATACACGAAGGCCTCCCAACTTAAGTCAAAATCCCAGCCCACAATGAGACGCAGACTATATTCGGATGATTCAGACCAAACGGTGCTCTTTTTCCCAGCACCCTAGAGAGACACACAAAGAAACAGGGAACTCTCCCACACTCTATCTCTCCCTACCTCTCTGTCTGCGCATACACACACATTTTTTCCAGCATGACATGTGATGTAGTGCCTGATTGAATCACACGACCAGAAACAAAAGACAACACGGTCGTAAATTATTTGAATCTACAAGCCCCCCCCACAGGTGCAGCCGACCTTTGACCCTACTGACTTGAGACAGCGACGATGCTTTCTGTACTTTGTCAGCATAAAATAAAAACCTACACTCTAGTGAAAACTTTATTTAAATATTATGGGGTAAAATTATCTTTGCTAAATGTCTCAGCTAGAATAGATTAAGAAAGTGCAAACAAACATAATTCAGCAGCAAATCCATCATAGCTAATTGGCCTCATTTCCCTTATGCTACTCCACCCCTGCTGCTTACATGCTACCTGCCATTTGCTAAAGGCAGAGATAGTGTATTCGGTAGTCTATAACATAGGCTGGGTCTCTGTTCTCTGGGGACATTCTGAACATTCCCGCTATTGTTATTTCATTACCAGGCTGAGGGTTACCCTTGCCATTCACAGTGGCTGACCTCTAGACTGACTGGCGGTGCTGGTGGTGACTGTGTTCCTTGGAATTGCAATGACAGACACTTTTTCTTTTGCAAAAGTGATGGTGCAAAAATATTTTTATAGTTGCAAGAACTCTTGTCTTCTTGTCTTGCTATTCAGAGTTTTTGTACATTCTAAAAGGAGGTATTTTATACAGCGCTCCCGAGGGGTCACGGTGGAAATCTTTTTCTGAACTACTTTCAGCATTCTGCTGATACACAGGAAGAGTTAGTGTGTTGGTCCAGTTCAGTTATACACTGTCAGTTTATGGAAATGCTCTGCAGATACTCCAAAAATGAGATATGATAGGACACTTTACATGATGCATTTATTGCTCATCTCTCCTTTTGAAAGGCTGAGTCCTAACAGTGCATAGCCACTGGCTGTGAGCTGAGTTGCAGCTGCTCTGCCTGGTTGTGCTAGTTAAAGCTGTGGCTGTGTTAGTGCTGAGACTACAGCTGGCATTCATGGTTGAACCTTTGATGCTATGGATATGGCTTCAGTAGTTGTCCTGTCTCCTGACAGCCAAGAAAGCATCATTAAGCAAAATAGGATCTGATTTTTCTTTTTCTGATGCTTAAGATGCTTCAGTCACAGTGACAGCAACAACCAATGTGATGTATAGTCATAATCACAGCTACAGTCTCTGCAGCTGTCAGTGAGAAAGCTAGGTTTACTAGCTTTGCTACCATCCACAGCCGAGGCTGTGCCCATTCACGTTGTGGTCTAAACTACTACATAATACATAATACGAAAACACAACTATTGGATGACTTTCCTGTAGTGCCATCATGTGAACAATACTTCAATCCTCTAACTGGTCCAATAATTTGGGTTTGTTGACCTACTAAACTAATCATCAGCCTGAGTTGTGCTTTGTGTTTAGTGCCAGTAGCAAGTTATAGCATGCTAACATGCTAAACTAAAATGGTTAACCTGACAAACTTTACCTACTAAACATCAGCATGTACAGTCTGACATAACTGTTAGCATGGCTGTAGATTGCTGCTGATGAATGCAGACTGGCTGAGAGCTGTGCTGCGATGAGATCTCTTGACCACCATTTCCTTCCATAAGATCTACCACTTTCACCACCCTTTCAAAAGAGGTAAGCTTATATAACTCAGCATTGCATCCGCTTGAAATGGATGTAGTGATCCTCCCAATCAGGAATACCTGGCCTTCACGGAGGTTTCTGTTCTGTTCGCACAGTTATGTTGGACTGTACTTGGTTCCTGCTCAAACAGCACAGTACTTGAGGTGCAAAGAGAGGGAGACATCGGGCTTCAGAATACTATCCTTACAGATAAGCCCTCATCAGCAGCTCTCTTTTCTTCTGTGGTATCAGTTGTCCCATAGAGTCGGTTACTGGATCCCAACTCCCCCTTCATTTTCTTCTCTTCCTATCTCTCTAATTGGTTCCCCTTGTTTTAGGGATGTTTATTTGATGATGCAATCACGTCCTCTCGGTAGAAATGATTTTTGTTTACACTCTTATTCCCAGTGTTCTCTGTTAACTGTCTTTTTTCAAGGCATGAACTGCTTATAGCTATCACTGGCAGTTTAATGAGATGTGCATGTGTGTATGTGTGTGTGTGTGTGTCTATGGGGGTCTCTGTGTGTTAAGTGAGGAGTGCAGCTGCAGCTCTAAAATCAAGTCCTTTCTTGAGCACTGAGGGATGGATAGAGAAGGAGGGGGGGTTCTCTACTTCCTGCATGCAGTGAGGTCACAGACGTGGATCACAAATGGAGAAGACACAGGTTCACAGGTTGCTCGGAGAACTTGGCATGAGTTCAAAACAATAAACGGACTGAAGGGTGTGAGAGTAGAAAGAAAGATAAAAGCACTAGAATGCACTTATGTGTATCTTTATTAGTCACCATTTCAGCCTGCAGAACTTTGACATACAACATCTCAGTGCATCTAAAATGCAGCTAATGGAGACCAACTGTGCTATTTTCTCCTATCTGCATCCACCCAACTTTGAATGGCTCATTAGCACAGCATGGTACAGTGGTGTGTGATAAATGGACACACGCCTCCTGACTTTGAGGCATGCTTTTATCCCAAGCCCTTTAATTTTCCTATCAGACTATCAGACCAGCACCTGGTCTACTGTCTGGTGTGCAAGGTTGAATAGTAATGGTTTATTTGTAACACAGTCATGTGTGCTTAAAAAAAAGAAAAAGAAAAAAAAAAAAAGCAAGGTTACCTTGTTTTTGGTAAGATACAGAAAGTGTTAGGAAACTCAGAAACCGATTTAAGTTAATATTAGATGTTATAGTTTTTTTATATGAGTCAAATCCACCCTTTCTTTATCCTTTTTTTCTCTTCAGAAAACAGTTTTTATATACACAGGTGTTCATGTGCAAGTGTGCGCATGTGGTCGCTCAAGAGCTGGGTATAGAGATGAGAATGAAAAGGATGAAAGGACTGGAGGGTTTCAATACGTTGGCTAAACAGGAAGCACAAAAGATCTAGAAACGTGTGTCTGCAGAGCACTTAAAAAGTAGTAGAGTTAATGTTGTTGTGAATTTTGAATTTTGAACATTGCCTTATATATATATAAAATTCATGATTTCAGCATTTGTTTCAGATAACAGAGCTCAATATAAAAAGGAGATAATGAGGTTGAGCTTAATTACAGTTTCCTTTCATACTGGTTTTGGTGAATTGTACTCAACGCTAAGAATGGAAGTGAAATGGAAGTTATCATTAGCTGTTTTGTTGATAGATTGTTAAATTGCTGCATTAGCATTATTACTGTAGGTTTACTATGACATTTCTCAGTAATCTGTCTCAGACATACTCTCTCTTGAAGAGACTCTTGAAGCAAAAGTGGTATAAGAAATAAATATGGCTTCTATGTTCTGTTAATCCCGAGTTTTAGCTGAAACCACGGATCGTTCATCAGCACTCAAAAGACATTTCCTGTTCTCCTTAAGTCATGCTTTGACTTGAAAGGAGTTGAAACCTAACTCTAATTGCGCCTGATTTTTTTTTCAGTAAATGAAATACCACTTATCTATGATTCAATTACAGATAGTTCTTGAATCAACATACTGTAATGACTTCTGGGATCTGGACTGAAACCCCTTTTGAGGTGTGAATTCATCAAGCACAAGTATGCGATAACAGTAACAAGCAGACTTTGTGACATGCAGATATTAACCAGTCACTCCTTCTGCTTTTATTCTGCAAAACCTATCAACCACACACTCTGCAACACACCCAACCCCCATTTTCCTCAACATCCCCCACTTTCCAGTTGCAGTGACAGGTGGCTCTTGGGGGTTTGGGTGAGTGCAACTCAACAGCTGCACAAAAGAGCCCCACTGGGGTCCTTTTGACGAGGTGTCCCCTCTCAAGCGTGCCGATCATCCCCTGGCCCAGCCCCCACCTTGGCAGATGCTCTCAGAGATCCACAGGTGGTAGACGAGAAGACACTCTGCAGAAGTTAAAACTGTTATGTAACAATGATCATTTTAAAGATTCATTTTTTTTAAGTCAGAGACAGACTTAAAAAAAAAAACTCAAATACATAGCAGTAGCTCTATCTTGGGTGGAGTAACTTGTTTAACACATTAAACATCCATCATCCAAAACAAAAACTAGGCTGACAGGAAAATCTAGTGTTCTCTTTACACAGAAATTACATGCATAACCAACCTATTTATTCTTCTCTTTAACAAATGATTAACTGTACAGTCATGTCTCAGTTGTAGACGGTGAGAACACCGCCCTTACTTCACAGGAAGGCATGCTGACAAACACCTTCAAAATACAAGCGTGCATGAAGTAGTATCAACTTTCAATTTTCAGATCAGTTTTATAGATAGTGTAGTAACTCACTGTGTTTCTTTGAAAATAACTCTGTATGAGTGAAAAGTGCCTGTAAAGATTTACTGGTTTCTAGCTTTATGTGAAGGGAAAGGAGAGGTCTGCAGACTGAATATAATAAGCTCCCAAAAGCAAAACCTGAAAACCTTGGAAGGGAAAAAACAGACCGTAGTTCAAAATTGACTTTTTTTCCCCTTTTGTGTTACTTTTGTCCTGCACATTTACCTGCTTAGATTTGAGCAAACATGAATGTAGATGCAAAATAAATGAATAATGTCTTCAATAAAACACAAATCTTTACTCTAAAATAAATAGATAGAAATAAAAAACTAAGCAATGACAAAAAAAAACTTTGCAGAAAATATCGCGAACATACTGGTCAAAGGTGTTTTGTCCAAAGAAAAAGGATTATAATGAATGTGAACTGTGACCTGGCTGTGTGAGCATTGTAGTTTTGTGGGTGGAAAAACCAATCAACAGGCAGGTGAGCCATGTGATTTTGTTCACATAAATGAATTTGTTTCATGACCAAAATAGTGCCTTAAGATAATTATATCATATTGTAGGGTAGTAGTTGCTATACCTGTCTTCCATCGTGTTAAATTTCGCTTTTATCTAACAAATAATAGACTAGGTAACAGTCGTACCCCCCTTTTGGTAATGGTACAGTCCGAACCGGAGGCCGGTGAAGGACCATCCGCACAGGCAGAGCATCAGCTGTGGTGCGTCGGAGAGGGAGAAACTTCCCTCACTCCTCCTCCTCCTTCTGCTTTCTCTCCCAAATTCCCTCAGACACCACTTTAACTTCTCCCGGGAGCAGCTGGAGCCGCCGGTGCCTCCGTCAACCGGCTGGTACTGCCTGTTTTTATTTTATTTTTATTTATTTTTTAAAATTTTTGTTTTATATCTGGACTGAAGGGTTTCCTGTCCGGTTCGGGTGCAAACTGACTGGAGTGACTCAACCAAGTTTCACCCCCCTCCGTCCTCCTCCCTCCTCCTCCTCCCTCCTCCTCCTTCTCCTCCTCCCCGATTCTGAGGAATGAGAGGACTGTCGGAGAGGAAGAGCCGAAACTCGCATGTTTGAATGGACAAAAGAGAAGAAAGCGAGGCTATTGCCGCCGAAATGGAGGAAAATCCTCTGCCAGGAGCAACATGTAAGTATTTACTGACGGTACTTTGTTTTGAAAAAAACGCCGCACGAGCGTGCTTCGTCACGCTCGTGCCAAAATTACTTTAAATGTTGTCTCGCTGTCTGTTAACTTTCATAGCTGCGCGGCACGTTTGGGAAACAGTGTCGCAATGACTGTGTAGAGCAACAGAAAGTGCGGTCGGCAATGAATTTGTCTGCTGAATTATGGATAATCCATTAGGAGGTGCGGACACAGACAGTCCACAAATCATAATAAAGCTTAGCCAACCTTGTTTTTGTCCACAAGCTTAACACCTAAACCCCCAAACACCAGATTTTAATCTGAATCACAATAAAAAATGATGTACCAATTTGCAGCACGAAAACAAAACATATCAGCTGACTGCCGGTGGCTGCCTCTTCTAAAAAATATGTTGCCATTTCGCACAGAGCTCAGCCAACAGGGTTATAATAACACAATTTGCGCTAGATGAGGTAATCTGACTAGTAGCACCCCATCCCCCTCCGTATGTTATGTTTAGCTCACTACTAACATGATGCATTCACAGGCAGGCTTGCATCCCTTTCCTATCTTCTCTTTCTCTGCTGCTCTACCAGAGGATGTTCCCCCCCCCCCCAAAAAAAATACAGTCCACAGTTGTTGTATGCTCAGGTGCAGTCGTGCTCATTTTCCTGCTGGTGCAGAGATGCATCGAACAAACTCCCTGAATGGAGAAAAAACGTTTATTAGAGGCTCAGCTCAGGGTCAAAGTGCTGGATAAAGAGTCTGCCTCACACTCCAGCCGGATCTGGCTTACTTACTGGTTTATATGTGCAATTACAAACAATGTGATCCCGTGATCATGCAGTTCAAGGCCAATGTCACCTCAGTTTGAACGTCTCGGTTTGAGGCGAGGTTAAAAATGCCCTGTCAGTGTGAAGTTAGTCTTGCAAGACCCCTAGCATCAGTCAAAAGCATTGTATGCTGACATGTTGCGTGTTTCTAGAAATAGAAAAGGACACACAATGTGACCTCATCCTTTTGACAACAGAAAACTTCCTTCCTGCTGACAGGGGGCTTCACAGAGGCAGTGAGGCCAGCTTGTTTTGGCATTGCATCAAGACAGGGGAGAGACGTGCTCCACCCTGGTCGTGGGAATCTTGACAAGTACATTGGGGTGTCTTTTAATCGGTGTAACCATTTAAAGCTGGAAGGGGACGCTGTCATCGTGTGTTGTGACTAGCACAAGCACTGACATCTGGGCTCATGTGATGTACATGTCAGCCAGACTGTTATGCTTCTCGTGCTTAGTGAGCATAATAAGTTGGTTTCCACCTGCCTCTAAGAAGTCATAAGCAGTCATCAGAGCTCCAACACTACTCATGCACGACTCAAGCTCAAAGTGCGACATTTGTGTCCATCTCTTGCTCTTGTTTGACTCCCAATAATGTGATGTGAGACATCCTTGAGTAGGATATACAAACAACACCTGGAAACAGTAGGACAATTGCAAAAGCCTTCTCCTCTTTTGTTGAAATGCAGGCGCTGAAGAAAGCTCACTTGATCTGTCCCGGCTGAAAACTAGCCCTTGCTCTAGAGCTGTTGAAAGCCTGGCTCAGGATTGTGAAAATCTGCTGTCAGGACTTTTGGAGAAGATCTTCTAATCCCTCTTTTCTTTATGCAGGCTTTCTTCTCTCTGTGCTCTCCATTCTGCCACTCCAAGTTTGACTGTTCTGTTCGGTCGTCCTCTTTAATCTCCGTACCTGAACAGCTAAACTGAAGACCAGCTGAGATGAATAGAAACTTTTTATTTTCCCTTTTTGAGATTTGCCTTTTTTGGTATATTCACAGACATTTCAGATGCATGACTGCAGCCGCTAAAATTCTTACTGTTGGTACAAAGTGTATGAGGCGGCGCCGGTAATGAGCCATTATGAAAACTTTGTTTAAACAAAAATGACAAGCTGCTTTGCCGCAGGACTATTGAAGATAAAGAGCCTCTGCAGACAGATCATAGTGTAGTCCTTGTTTATCTGTGTAATATGTGGGAATCCACCAGCTTTGGTTGTCGAGTCTGTCCTGTAGTGAACAGGATTAGTCAGCTACACATCTTCAGTTGTTATGTAATCGGGAATATGTGCGACCTCGTCCCAATTTGGAGATATTGCTGCTTTAGTGTCTTTGTAAATTAGCAGCGGGTCGGATCCCACGAGCCCCTTCTAGTTTCACTCCTTAAAAAATGAGCCTGATAACAACAGGAACCGACATTGTTTTGGTGCAGGATTCATAGTGAGCAATGCAGTGGTGAAGTGTGTGTCATCATGAGATATTTTCATGTTCTGCAGGAGGTATGTTTGACTGAGATATGTGTCCTGGAAAATTCAATGCTTCAAGTCATGCTGTGAGATTAAAAATCTGAATATTTTAGCATCAGAGGGAGAAAATAATATCACAACATTACATGTATCCTGCTCTTTCTGCTGCTTTTTAAAATCTCATTTATGTCACTGTGTGATGTAGCTACACAAAGGGGACCAACCTATGTGTGGGATTCATCCTGAATAATCCATTTAATTCTGCAATAACAGATTACTTTGTCAATCAAATGGCTTTTTCCAGGCACGCATGCCTAAAAGGATTAAAGTAGCAAACTGAGAATCATTATACTTAACCACACTCTTTCACAAGATACGACTTTTCTCTTCTTGTGCATAGATTATTTGTTTATTCCTCTAAAGCTACTCCTTGCAGTGTTGATGGTGTTGGAGACTGGGGGGGGGGCTTCCCAGTTTCCCACATGTTCAGATATGTTCAAAGCCGGCATTCAGAGAAGGGGCTCAGACCCTGTCCCTATGAAGTTTGGAGACAGAGAGGGGGAAAAGATCTGGGTCCCAAAGAAACCAACTGAAGTCAGGCCAGCACTGTGGCATTGAAGTCTGCTGTTGAAACTGCAGTGCAGTTTTTTTTTTTTTTTTTTTTTTTAACAGTGACACATTTTCGGTTGTGTTCTGGGTGTTCAAATCATCTCGGTTTAAACAGTGTTGGAATAATGTTTTTTAGACATGGCCTCTGCATTTTGAAAAGATCAGCATGGCAGTGACGGAGCTGCAATTTCTACCTTCAGTTTCAAGCTGAAAGTTGGCACTCAAACAGCACAGTCACTGTTTCATTTCAAGTCCAACATATTGGTGTACAGAGCCAAAATGGTCACTGTCCAAATAACCAAATTGTAGACTTGTGCCCAGGAGTTAATGAGCGTACTAAGAGCGAGAGTTGATTCTCTATTATATGAGAATTCTTGTGTTCATGTGCTTGAATCAGGATGTGAAGCACGAAGCAAGGTGACATCTTACCATCCTTTTGTTGCCGGATAGAAGAATCCTAAAAGACAGGACTAAAGCAATAAGTAGAGACAGACAGTGAGCAGAAGAAGGTGAGACATACAGTAATCTGAAAAAGGTGAGAAAACTGGTTGAATTGCCCTCTCCAGATTTCAGCTCCCCACATAGAGGAAGTTTCACGTCAGTGCCGGTCCACTCTGTAGCACCCAGATGGTGTAAATCACGCCGCCCAGACACTGACCTCTCTCATAGGGGAATAGAAGTAGATCTCTAACTGTGCTCCATTGTAGACAGCCTTCCCATTAACCAGCACTCAAAGTGTGTCCACTGTCAGCCCCTGCATTATTCTGCCAGGAAATGTTAACTAAAAGCGATCAATACGTGCATGCAGGCACAGTTCATGTTAGGTTTTGCAAATGTGAAAGACAAACACAACCTTATTGATTTTTCATAATTTTGTGCGAGGTGCAGTTTTGGAACTCCCATTTTAAAATTTAACAGGAAAATTCAGTATTTACCCTGACAACATGGATTAAGGTAGGATTTGATAGGATTAGTGTTGAACTTGCCTGCCCTTAAACTGCCTCTAACCAAATGAAACCACAAGGTAGCTCATACATGACAAACAGTTGTTTGCAACAATATTGCATGAAACTGTAACTGTAACACTGTAACTGTATAGGCTTGGCTACATGAGTAATCTCTTGAAATGTCTCACCATGTCCAATTACCATACAGTCTGGCAAATGTCATTCAGATGCTGATATATGACAAGTAACTGACATAAGCTCATGTTTTCTATGCGTTGTGCATGACGTGATGATGGGAGTAATTTACTCACTTTCCACAGTCCCATTACATGTGTTATTCGTCACACTTAAAATGACTGGGGGCGACAGTTTTGTGGATTAGCCTTTATGCCGTGTAACCTCTCCTCTCCCCTTCAACTCCTTTGGTGTTTTCCTTATGACAAGACACTTTGATATAGAATACAGTTGATCATTGACACCGCTATGACTTATCAAGGACCACCTGAGATTACTGTGAGCTGAAGGACTAAAAGCAGATAGCACAGTTCCGAATTACTTGGTGATGAGTAGGCGTTTTAAGAAGTGTGTTTATAGCATAATTATTTGATGCAAAACAGCATGACGTGATTAAAGAAGCGCAGGCTGATGGCTCTGAGATGTAAGGAGTTAATGTGCTTTAGAGGTGCTGGTTGATTTTTGTTTTTTTTTTGTTACCTTTAGACAGAGACGTGAGCTAGATTTTAAGACCCGTTTCCATCTTCCAACAATCCTTTCAACAACAGAAACAAGCAGATTGCTTCAAGACAAATGCGGACAGCATTTATAACTAATAAATTGACTCCACCACAGTGTAATGAAACCAGAAAGACTGGCAGTGCAGAAGGTTGTTCAAATTACTGAACCAAGGCAAGGCAAGTTTATTTAGCACACTCAGTGCACAAAGCAACTGAATGTACAGTTTAAGACAACGAGACAAAAATGAAGGTACAGAATCTAGGCCTAAGTTTGGTCCTAGATGTTGCACAGCTGCAGCAGCTGGGTAAGAAAGTGACTGAATGCCAAAGACACATGCTGTTCTTTCTACTAACCCCTACGCTTTCAAAGCATGAGAAGCCCATGAAACATACACGTGTGCTATTTGGAAGCCGTCTGCATTTCCCAAACTCTTTCTGTCTTTTAGTCTTGGCTTTGACATACTGCAAGAAAGCTGTTGCTGCAGTGCTGTTGTCTAAATTTATTATTATCAGCTGTACAACCTTCTCCCTGGGACACTAGAGGAAGGACAAGGGGAGGGAAGTGTTGATTTGGACTGTGTCGCTCGTTCCTTCCACCTCCACCAAGTCTGAAAATATCCCAGACGGACTGCTCTGCGCTCTCTGGTCATCTGAAAGTTCCAGTCACCAGACCTACCTACTAATATTAGACGAGGCTGTGTTCAACTAAAGGGCATGCGTCTTATACTGTAAACACAAAATGATCTCCCAAATGATCATGGACATTTCTTGGCCGGTGTGGATGTCATCTGGAGCCATTGTTTGATCCATTTCCATGATTTATTTTAGTTGCGTCTGCTTTCGGAGAGATAAGATCATCGCAGTTTCACGTTTGATGGATTTGAACCTCGTCACCGAGGAAGAGGGCGTGAACGTTCTCGCCTTGTTTTAGTTACCTACGGTTATGAAAGCCATGACTGAACCCTGTTGCCAACAGAAAAGTTCTGTGTTTTTGTGCGGGGAGACAAAAATCCAGTTAATGATAACTGTTGGGTGTAATTGTATGTTGAACAGGCACAAAATTACTGCTCGGGACTGATTTTTGCTTTGAGTAATGTTTACGGAAATAACCATATCTGGGGGGGAAAAAAAAAGACAACAGCTCTGTGAGCTACCTCACACACAGTCACAGCTCTTTGAAAATGTTAACAATGCTGATGTGAAATTTCACTAGTTATATTACGTGTATCTACTCATTCATCCCAGTGATGAAGAGCAGAGAGGGATTGCTTCAAAGTTTGTACTCCTTTGTGCCAGGCCTTTTGTTCATCGTATTGCTAATGCAGTTTTAAGTTCTGTAGCTCTGTAAAAAAGGGAAATTAGACTGCTGTATAGATGGGGATTACCTTACCTTACCTGCCTAGCCACAGGCCACTGAAGCCCAATGCATCTATTTCTAATTTGAATATTTCACTGTAAGCTTAGTCATAGCTACTTTCATTCTCTCTAAACTATCCAGCTAGACAGAAAAACAATAGTTAGAAATTTTGACCATATTACTCTGTGACACATTACATATTGAGGGCATTGTTAACTCAATTACAAATGATTTAAACTCTTCCAAAACTAGTACAAATGGTTCACATTCTATTCTGACTAAAATTAGTCCTTGACTGTGACAGGGGACCATTAAACTCTGTCACTGAGACCAGTGAGAATTAGATCACGCTGTCACTTCCCAACCCCCCCCCGAAAAGGACGTGGAGCAGGTTGCTAGGAGTGACTGTCTGGAATGCCAATGTACCGCTTCCAGTTATGAATGGCAGCTTGTGCGGCCTAGAAATCCCTCCAAGTCCTCTGATGTCATTGAAAAATACTCGATTTGGCGGCTCTCAACACCCCCCCCCCCCGCCACCACCACCACTGGTCAGACCGTCTAGGTTATTTATCCGTTTATGTTAGAGCGTGTTGGTGGCAGCAGCAGATGCGGGGTCCCCAGGGAGCCGCTGCTAGTTCAGATAAGCGGAGCCTTTCATCAGCGCGGTGGCTTTGGCACATACGCCGGTGCAGGAGAAAGCAGCAGCACCTAAATACCAGGCATTGTCCTCAGCCTGGACCAGGTGATGGGATGAAAGCTGTTGCAGTCACTGACAGAGACATCAGTATTCAACGGCCGATTAACATGACATGAGGGAATGCTGTCTCTTGTCTTCAACCTTCTTGATTGGTATGCAGAACCACTTTTGTCTTTATAAGTCAGACATCAGATGTAGCCCGATGAGTGGGTTGATCTGTCTGTAACAAAATGTTTGACCTCTTCTGTTTGAGATCTGAAACGCAACTATTGCAACTATGCAACTATTTTATTAACTGATTAAAAGTATTTTTCCAAGTAAAAAATGCCAAAAATTCTTCAGTTCCAGCTCAGTTTTCATCATTTGCTGCTTTTCTTTCACTCATGAGATAGTAAATTGAAAATCTTTAGGTTTTGGACTGAGAAGAAGAAGAAGATTGCGACATTTTTCTAGAATTTGGGGCATTTTATAGGTTAAATGATTATTAGTTATTTTAGTAAATAAACTGACAGATGCATCAATAAAGAAAATAGTTGTTGTAGGTCTAAAATAACAATTCTTTAGTTAAAGCCTCCATATGAGGATTCCATTTTTCATATCGCTGTTAATTGAATATTTTTGGGTGCCAAATAAGCACTATCACAAGACTTTGGTGAGATTTTTTTCTTTTTCTTTACTATTTTCTAACATTTTGGACACTAAAAGATCAATTTTAAAACCACTCAGTACTCATTGCTAGCTAAAAGTGCCCTGGTGGTGAAAGTACAGCCTGATTGCAGTATTTAATGATCTTTAGCTCGGTTCCCAATTACAATTGTAGTGTTCAGTTGTAAGCACATTTAATGAAAACTTTGGTCTCTAAACACACACACTCACACACACATGCAAGGCCTGGTTTGGCATGGAGTCAGTACTTGTTGTTTACACTGCGCTTCCTGTGTGTCTGGGCCCCCTTGCCCTCTTACATCACCCTATTCGGAGCAAGAGGGACACAACAGGGTGAAGGGGCGCCGGGTTAGGGGGGTAAAGCGATGAGGTAGTTCATTACTCCCCTGGCCCGTCCTAAATGAGATGCAGAGATCCATTCTCTGTGTGTTTCCCCGAGTTCCTCTTTTCTTTTTTTGTGTTGCCGCCCTTTTCCCTTTCCAGTCTTTTGATTTCACACTCTGGGTCTCAATACTGTTTCCTCGGCTCTTGTTTGCCTCATTGTCCAAGAGAATGTGCTGCATTTCCAACCTGTTTATCAAGTGTTTTCTGTACGTTTCGTTGTATTAGAAACCTGAAGGTTTGTGCATCGGAGTGAGGCTCTTGGTTTCATAAATATTCCATGTCTTGTCCTCTATTTTTACTCTGCATAATATCTTGCCATTGGTGCTGCTCTGGGTATTGCATTGAGAATGAGCAGCAGTTGTAAGCTGTAGTAATTATAGCACCACTATAACTTTAAAGCTTACCATTATTTCATTGTATTTATTTCACACTGGGAATGTCTGCTTGTTTTTCTGTCGGACAGTTTCACGTTGATATCGCAGCTCTTCTCCACCGAAAGTATCCCTCCCTAAGCTGTTAATGAGCAAACACGGTCACAAGAATGTGCTGTCATAGTTTGCTGGTTCTGTCATACGGTGAGTCATGTGTTTTGCTGTGCTGCGGAGGACACATGCTTTTCTTACCTTGATTCATGGGTCCCATGTGAGGTTGATGATCAAGTAGAAATAGAGCAGTGTGATATATTGTCTGAAACCTTTCATGTGCTATAGCCTGTAGAGCAGTTTGGAGCTTCCAGTGAAGGTTGCAAGGACCTCTGCTCTCCTGTCTTCCGTGTGTATTAAAATAATTCACCTGGATAGCTGTCTTGTGCCCTGCAGTTTTTGTGGTGACTATTTAAGTGGCAGCGGGGCAGCACTACATGAAGAAGCAGGCTCTGCAGTGTGGGTATAATAACACAATAATGTGCTGTGAAATTGGATTTCTGCTAAATCACATTTTGTGTGGCAGTATTACCAGTTGTCCCAGTTTTAAGTTGGCTCTTTACTCACAATGTCATCAGCCAAACTGTAAAGCGCTGAATTCCTTTGTGATTTCATTTTGGGAGTTAATGTACAATGATGTCTGCAAAGCCAGCATTTGAAGTTGCACATATATCTTGTCCTACCTAACATATCTCTGACTGGGAGATGCCACTGAGTCTGGGCTAATTACCTGCTGATTCCCAACCTGCCATCTCGCTCCCACACTGTGCTCGTGCATGCATGCGTAGACCCACTTCTGCTTTACTATTTCCGCTGACTTTTACAGATATCTTATTCTATTGTATCACTTTTGCATGTAAATAGGTTTAGCTCAGTGCCTGAGCCTTTGTTTGACACCTACAGGTAGAGAGGCCCCATAGGGAGACATGGTGGGGCCAACTGAGCCGTGGTGCAAGGTGACGGTGTGTTGTTCAACCAGTGATCACGCACAGCATGCCATGGATTTCTGAACCTCCTCTGACCCACTTTGTAGGGTCTATTTCCCATTTGATACTCAGCAGGAGGGCAAAACAAAGCAGCCACACCATGACATCACTGCTTTCATATTTATTTGCTTGCTACCACCAGATTAGGAGGAGATTATGCTAATAATGCAAATAGTATGCTAATTGTAGTGTTGGTAATACTTGAATATCCAAAGTGGACCTCTAAAGAAGGACTGGTGTTGCACACCAAAGTCCTTAGCAAGTCTGAAATGCTTGCAAGCTTGTGAAGTGCTGATGTTTGTCCTGAGCTTTCTTCCTTGCCATCCAGTAATAAGCTCCACCAAAGTGTTTTTCCATGTTCGGGGGCTCGATGGAGTCTTGAGCGTCTCAGAGGAAGTCGGTGTGCATTGATTTCTAAATATAAATCACGTTAAATATGTCACAAGAGGATGGTCTAATGGCTTTTGGCCAGAGTCGTCCTCTGGGAAGCTGGAATGTAAATACTGTAAGGAGTGATAGTACTGCTCCATTGATAGACCCCCTCTGTTGTACAGGTTGTATAAATATAGTAATAGAATTAGTCATTAGTCGTTTTTGTGGTGATTTCACAAATCAATGTACCACATGGGAACATTCTGTTAAATAAAAACTGGATAATTTGATTAGCTCGGCGCAAGTCAATACTTTTTTTTGTCTGTGACAGCCAGCACACAGAGTTCATGCACTGATGAACACATTTTGTCATTGCATTCAGTGCATTAGTGCAAATATTACTTAAGCATTCCTCTGAAAGCCCCGCCTGATGTCCCAATCGTATTTGCTATAAGGGGTCACTGTGTAAAATTTCCAAATGTACTTGTACCCATCACTCTGTCAGCCTAGGACAGGCAAAAGTCTGAATCTGAGTCATTAAACTTAGCAGACTTCAATCATGTAGAGAGAAGTATGAAAACATTTTCAGAGGCTTTTTGTTATTTATAAATGTGTGTATATATATATCTTAAATTGTGCATTCTTTATGTCCGTGTTAGCTAGCTTGTGGTCTTCTGCTTCGTCTGCCTTTTTTGGCACACTAACGTGTCTTTGTGTGTTACTGCTGCGGAGCCAACTGTCAGTCTGTGAATGAGATCCAAAAAAAAAAAAAAAAACACTCCTCCATGGTGCCACTAGCTGTCAAAAATGCCATAGAATGAATTTGACAGAATGAATGAAAATGATAATATGAATTAGAAATGAATTGCATTTATTTATTGATTAAATATTTCACTGAGAGGAAATCAAACATCAATGTCTTTGATAATCAATTAATATTTAAGTCATTTATCAAACAAAAATGACAAACATTCACAGGCATATTCACAAATCTGCTGCTTTTCTCTATTTAAAATTATATTAAATTGTATTTCTTAACATATTGGACTGTTTGTTGGATAAAAAACAATTTGAGTAGTAACATTGAGCCCTGTTTATACTAAACAATTACCAAAACAACAATGAAAAAAGTTTTAAATGCAGCCTCGGTTCCAACTTTTTCTTACATTTGACATTTTCTTTTCCCATTAACTCTCAGTTATCTGTCGTACACACTGTCCTCCCATTTGTCTGGTACCGGAGCCAGTCGGCATCAATCAGCCCTTGTTTCAGTCCCTTGCAACACGGCAGCAATCCTCTCCCTCAGCTCCCATCCCATTTTACTCCAGAGAGTTTCAGGTTTCATTGGTATTCATTGTCAGTGCCACCAACATACCAGAGTGTGTTACATTCTTATTCTCCTCATCATTGACTGTATGGATCCCAGTGATTGTCTGACCAGTCGCCCACAGTCCTGTCAGTCAGCCAAGTCTTTGTGGCTCCAGTTCTCAGGTGTATGGGGAACTTTCACAGGATATGAGGCAATACAATAGCTGTCTGTCAGAGCTGCACTTACTCCTATCACCTTTGCTAGCCTTGTTGCCATGTTTGTCCGTAGGGATTCTTGGGAAATGATGTAAGATGATAAATTCAGAGACAAGGGTTATATTCACATCACCTGAGCAGTCACAAAGGAATGCCTGAGGTTGTGTGTAGCATAATTTGTTGTTAATGTAGTGGAGATTTGGTTGATCATTTCAGATCACTTCACATCCTGTGTACAGATTTTCCATCAGTACAGTAATATAAAAGAACTTTATTTTTTAATTTTACTGGATTTCAGTCAGGTTTAAATGAAGCTGGTCATTAGCCCCACTGAACCGATTCCACTGTTTATATTCCTGTTCTGGTTTATCTCACTACCATTCCCCCTCCATCCTCCTTACTTTCTCCTCTCACTGTCATTGCAGTGTTTTGGCTGCAATCCCGTTGCCATGAAGAGACCACAACAATGGCCCCTCTCTGTCAGGGCACATCGCTGCCCAAGGAATGTTTATTTAATAGTGGCATGCTTCGACGGCGGAAACACAATGTCTAGTCTCCCAGTTGAACTCTTTCATAGACTCGGGCTTCATCTAACTCATCAGTAACTGCTTCCATCTTCGAGAATTGTAGCATCGCCTTCACAAGAGGCTGGATGAGCTCAGTCAGTCTTTGCCATGAGGCCTGATATCTCATTGAATATTATTAAGCATCTGTAGGCGCAGTAGTGAGAAGCTGTTTATTTGGCCGAACAGCTAGTCATGCAGACCTCTGCCCAGCTTCATCCTTGGGTTATTAATAATTATAGTTGTGTGGCTTGTTTTCAAGGAGATGTTTACGGCTTGTTTTCAAGGATATGCGTATGGCGTAGGTAGCACAATGTATAGTCTGTTACTCTATAGAAAGCTATAATCAAACCTCTTTGAAGTTGCACAGCGTTGGCCTCTTACTCTTCTGTGCAAACTGTTGAATAGCACAGCATTTGTAGAGTAAATCTTGAGTGCATTCACTGTCTGTGTGACAGCCCCCTGCTGTCTGTGTTGTTTTTAGCCAAAGTCTGAATAATTTACAGCGTGTTGCCCCAGTGTTTACCTTCAGAGACTATGCAGAAGAAACTGTGCTCCAACATGGTTCCACAGAGAGCGCAGGAGTACAGTGCTGAGTGGACAAAGCCAAGTGTCCCTCCCATGAGGGTCTTTGTTTGGCCGTCAAAGCCGGGGCAAACTAATGTTTGAGTAGGAGATTCAAGCAGCAGCCTGCCAAATGTGAGTCATGGTGCTGTGAGTTGAGGCTGCTGTCCCAACAACATACCCACCTATTCTTTAATCGAAAAACTTTTTAAATCTCAGAGTAGAGACGACTCACGAAACTGGTGAAGGTGCCTCTTTTTTGAGTAGTTTTCAGTACAAATAAGTTCTGGGAAGATGATAACTCCGTTTCTGTTTTCCTAGGCGATTCATTTCACCTCAATAGAGTTATCAGGATGCCAAAAAGCAATTACTGTGTTTTGCTCTGCCACTGAGTCAGGCCATTTGTTCAGGCCGGTCTGTCGATAAATCAGAGTCGTGCAGAGTAGAAATGGTATTAGTCGTAGAGTCAAGAGGGGGAAGCTTAAGGCCTATTATGTTGTGCTTCTGAGCGAATCATGTCATTTCTGCAGCAGATAATGTTGCTCAAGAACTGAAAGAAATGTTGTACGGAAACAGAGGAGCTTAGCTTGTTTCTTTGGAGGTGTTCTGTTTCATCTTGTTGTGACATTGCTGAGTTATTGAACTAAACTTCTCAAAGAAAACAGCCTTTTCCTCATAGCCATGGACTCCACCCGTCACATTTAACACATGCAGCTCTTGAGGAAGTTTACGTCATCCGCAGTGATTTACTTCATAGGCCCAGCAGTGAGAGGAATGGAGACCAACTGGTTTGAGTTCCTCCTCTGTACTCTGTACACTTCACCTCGTCATATACTGACTTGTTTTTATTCCATGTCTTTGTCTTCAACCAGCTCCCCACTCGGATCTGAAGACAAACCCTACGAGGCCTGACCCTGAGGGGGAGAGCAGCCCCCAGAAGACAGACATAGCTGAGAGAATGGAGTCTCCAGCAAAGAAAGACACAGACCGGAGATTGACTACCCCCACAAAATCTGACACCATCCCTCGATCACCTGCGTCACCGGCATCACCCATGGCCCGGTCAAAAAGGAAGGAAGGTAAAGGAAAATAGAAATTTCATCTGTAAGGGTACTGATGTCACGTAAAGAGCTCACTTGCTTGAAGGTAAAACCTATAATGGAAGCTGAATTTGGCCTGACATGAAACAGCTCTTATAATGGCGCCATCACATCTGCAATCTGCTGGAGTTAGGTCAGCTCTCTTGAGGCAAGGCGATGTTTCAGTATCTGAGTAATAGTGACCACATGCTTTTAGACGCGAAGCCAAATCCAATAGAGCTGCTGTAGTTTAGCCTTAAGTGTCGGAACAAGTACGGAACAGAAGCTGCTATGTGAGAACATCTCAGCTTTGGGCGCAAAGGTTGTAAACAAAAACAATTGAATCAGTAAAGAAAATATGTACAAATGAGCTTTTTCGGTAAGTAGATAGCTAATGCTGATCACTGCCATGCGCTGGTCCCTAATGAAAGGTGGGCAAAGGGAATCTGAACAGGAATCCCATTTCAACGAGCATGCCAAGAAGGTATTTAGTTTGACCTGCTGGCACCATGGCTATTTTCATAATGGCACCACTTGAACTCCTTGCACCCACTAGCTTATAGCACAAGCCAACTCTAAGGAACATGTTTGAGGGTTTTTGGAGGGTAAGCCTCTTTTCTGTCTTCCCTTTATTCTTTATCCATTAACCCATTCACTGTGGTCATGGTCTTAATGCCCTTAGCGTGAGGTGATGGGGATAAACCAACCAAAGTCACCACTGTAAAGATACTTCCAGTTTTGATACCTTGTTATGCCATGTTAGCTGTATCAAGACTTTTATTGGATATTTATTTGTCAATGTCTGGCATCTATTTTAGATAATTATGTAGTTGAGTCCTCAGTCTCCTGATCCCCAAAAAAATGAGCCACACTTCCTTTTTGTCCTTCAAGTTCCTTTTCTGCCGGGTTAGTAAAGCTCATTACTTGTGAGGTTTTGCACCACCCAGAGGGGTATAATGAAGATGAAAAGCACTATGTAGCTCCTTAATTAGTAATATGAAATGCCGAGGCCTGTGGTTCAGTTGGGAATGGTCTGCTCAGTTGTATTTTGTCACATCTCAAGCGTTTTCCTGTGAAAGCAGTGATTTGCTCGTGTCTAAGTTAACCTCCTCTTATAAGTGGAGTCAAGGGTTGTTCCTCTGTTATGATTATGATGTTGTGTCAGAAGATATGAGTGAAAGAAACCTCTTTTAACATGTTCTTTGTGTTCTTCTTTCTTATGTGTGTCTGTTGGATCTGCACCATGAGGCTTGCACCTCACACCATAGTATATCCTTCACGGTTCTTATTGTACCCCAATTTAGAGGCGAACGAAATAACAAAGAGCTGACATTTTGAGAAGATGACAGTGTGTTTGTGTACAGTCTGGAGCCCAAATACCGCACCTAGCAGCATTTTCTAGGCCAGTCTGTTTTTGTCTCGGAAGCTTTGTGCATGTGACGTTATGATTAACATGGTGGTGAGTTGAGAAGAGCAGCACATCACACTGACCAAGGCCGTGCACATGAGCTTTCCATAGACCTATAAATATCAAAGTGGGTCAGGGGTTGTTGTTAGGGGAGGCTGCATGGCAGATTGTTTTCATGTTTATGATTCACGCCTGCACCTATTAGACACTCCTGAGGGATGAGTTCCTTTGTGGTTGACATTGAACATCTGGTCTTGTGAAGATTGAAGGGGGATGATGTAGCGTGAAGACTCAAGAAGGATGACGACTGCAGCCTGTGCCTGGGTTTCCCGGTGGTTATTTGTGGTAGTTACACACTCCAGATGTGTGTATATGTTTTGATTAATGCACATGCTAAGCTAATTTGGTTGGTGGCTGCAGAAACATCTTAAAGCCCACAGCAATTCTGTATTATGAGGTAAGCTACTTGAATGAAGTTTGTGTTGTAAATCTCAAATTTGGTCTAGAAAATGTCAGCAAAATGACTAAATAATTAACCCAATAATCATTTTAAACTATTTTGTAAGTAAATATTTTGATTAGCATATTCTTTGGAGGACATACAAAGCCAACAAGTGCCTTTAGCAGGTCAGGAGGACAGCTATCATGAAAGGATGCAGTGTGAATTCTTGAAATGGCTCAGTTCAGTGTTTGCTTACACTGCTGTTCCCCACTGCTTCATCTCCAGAGTGGCTCCATTGAGGTATTCGGAAGGAATGTTATGTGTGAGGGAAACATCAGAGATGTCACAGAGGGAAGTGATGTATGCGAGTGCTCCGCCGTAGTCATAACATATCACAGTCAAACATGCACCCACATCCAGATGGCATGGGAGATTTAGTGAGCCTGCCACATGCTGCAGCTTTAATGTGGAGAAGATTGGCTTCCATGAAGATTTATTTTTAAACATTTGTTCTTTGTGATTTGTCAGAAAATAGAGTACGCATCGGCTCCAGCCATTTGTTGAGCATCAGCGTTGAAATGTTGACGTTACCAGTTTCCTGTCATTGTCTTGTGGCATGCATTTCCTTGTGGTGACATTTTCAAGTTGGAGGCCTCTCCTGTGTGACAGTCAAGAAAACATTTACTTATATGTTTATGTCTACCAGAGGGCAGGTGCATTATTGTTGCCTCAGGTCAGTTTTGAATTGAGGGAAGTCAGAAAGGCGACTGGACAGATGGTACGTTCACAGGAGTTTGAAATTAAGTGCTTTGTTAACAAAATACTGTTTCAGATAAAGTGAAAAAAAAAAAAGACTTGGACTATTTTGTATGTTTTCAGCATCAAGTAACCCTTAAGGATTACAACAACAGCGAGCTTGACTAACCTGCTTAAATTGCTTCTTAGTAAGAGCTTTTTAACCTCATTGTCCATCATTTAAATGAAAGTATGTCATGAATCCCACTTGGTGAGTTACAAGGCCAAAAATTCTGATATTAAATTTCTCTTGGCCTGTTTCTAAGGAAAAGAAATGTCACTGTCAATCAACGTTTTAAAATAAATACAGAGTGACAGAGGTCACAACAATTTGACATATCCTTTCTGTATTTTTGTCTTTGCTCCCGTCCTCCATTCTCATCCCAGACATCATGAAGTCAGAGGAAAGGCAGAGGCTTGCCAAGGAGCGGAGAGAAGAAAAGGCCAAATATCTCGGTAAGTGGATGAGCCCGTTACCTTGGAAGAGAGCTCCCCCTAGTGTTGGGGTGGACGAGGTTGCTGTTTTACTCTTTGTCAGTTGTGCTGCTACTGCATTGGCTCACGGCTGCAGATGGCATGCACATGAAGCACAGGGGTACAGATTAAAAAGGTAGTTTGGGCTTCTGCACAAAACTGACTGATATTGGCAAAAGCCAAGCCACCATTTTAACAAAGATGAGCACAGATTCATCTCCTGCATGCATGAAGAAATGAGCATGAGCAAAACACTTCCTTATTGTATGTTTGCATTACTCATTAGCTTTTTAGCTCACTTTTGCACCAAAATGTACATTAATGGAGTTTGTTGAGATATTCCTCACACTGACAAATGTCACAGCTTTTTGCGGTGTGATGAATTTCTTATGACTTATTAAAAGTTGTTCCATATCCGGTCATCAAAGCACATAAACCTTCCACTACTATTTTATTCCAGTTTGAATTGATGAAATTTGAAATTTGCCTTTCACTTGGGCATCACAACAGTTGACACGACTGTACTTTTTATGTCAGTTCTTACTGCATCTCTTTGCGCGAGTCCTTTTTTCTTTAACACACGGCGGCCACTTGGCTATACGCTGGTTTCACACTGCTTTGCATGATTGACAGTTGCCTCTGTCTTCTCTCTCACCCCTTCCCCCTGCAGAAGAGCTCAGCATGTTACAAGGTAAGCCACTCACCTATGTGTATGTGGTGGTGGTGGTGGTAATGTTCCTTTTTGATCATTCCGTTACATTTTGATGTCTCAGCTTAATAAAGTTCAGTAGTTTTAACTAGAGTTGGGCAATAAACTGACATACAAATGTAAAATAACAAGCACCAGTGCGAGTGCTTCAGGAGTTAAGCTTATTTTAAATATGTACTTTTGGAAGATTCACTCCAGACTTGTCATGATCAGGGAGTTCTGATTTGAGGTGAAACATAGCTAAAACTTAATTGTCATTTTTTTTCCATATTAAACTAAAGATTGTACATAAATGAGTTAGAATACAGAGTTTATTGCCCAGCCCTAGATTTTCATGCATTTAATCTCCATGGTTTTCTGTTTTGAAATCATTATTGCTTTCTTTTTTTCTTCAACGTAGAAATTTCACATAATTTAACCTTTTCTCTCTCTCTGAACATCAACATGTCTTTTGCAAAATTCAAAGTAGGCATAGAATGATCACTTAACCAGTCATTTATCTGTAAATAAATGTCATTATTGGTTGTTAAACAAGAGGGCTCCATTGCTGATACTCGCTTCACATATAGGAAGATATAACATGCCCTGAGTTTGAACCTTTTTCATCTGCATGTTCCAACTGCAGACACCACAAAGCTCAGTGGATTTTGTATTTAAAGATAACTTGTTTGAACCACATGCCACAAAACTACCATGATTACCATCTTACAGGAGAAATTGGGGGTTTTCGAGATGCTTGCAGCCAGATTTATCTTGGCTGTGAACTTATATCTAAACAAGTTTATAGGAGCAAACATAAAATCATACAGTTCAAGGTTTTCTTAAATAGAATTCATAACTTGGAAACATACAGTTTGTGTTCTTTTATTACTCCAGAGTTCCAAAATTTGCAGTCCTGTCCAAAGCTATACGCAGGGCCAGATCATCACATTTATCACATTTAGACATTTCTTCACAAAATGCAGATTAATTCAGAATCACGATGTATGTCCTGACACTGATTTCTTTAGACCATCATGCTCGTACTTCCAGTAATACTATGCTGTCTAATCCAACTGCGTGTTGGACAGTGGTAAGATCACTTTGACACACTGCATAGCGTGGATCAGTCTAATTGGGTGATCACCGGGGAATGGCAGATGGCACGGGTCTGAAGATTAGACCCTGCCAAAGCTTGTCTTTTCAAGACTGGCTTAAAAGAGATCTTATCAACCATCACCCACTAATATTACTCATACCAGCTAGTAGTTAAAAGGGGCACAGGAAGAAAATCCCTACACACCCTAGCTTATTGCTTCCGCGTTACATGAGCACCTTGAATCAGGGAATTGGCTGTGATGGCACAAAAGCTACTCCCCCTCCTTGTCTGTCTTTGGTGGGATGGAATAAATACTTCATGTAACCGGGTTAGACCAGAGCCCTGTTTATAATTATTTAATGACCTTACTGTAGTAGTCCCGATGCTACTTGTCAGCACTGATCATTATCAGGAGAGAGGCGAGGAATGCATTTTAAAGCACTGGCGCTTTAGATATTCAGAGTTGAACATCTGTTTATCACTTACAGTCTCGGTACAGCTGCATAAAAGGCTCATGATGAATGACACTCTGAGAAAATGATGTAAATAATTTTAGTTCATAGTCTGGTGCCACTGCCAAGTTCCCAGCCAGTTTCCAGTTCGTTTTCCTTCAAGCAACCAACACCTATAGACTGGAAAACCACCAAAATACTTCAGATATTCAATCAGGAAGTGTCACACACTGTCACAGACTTGATTTGCTTGGAAAGAGTGGGTGTAGTCCTTTTTTTTTTTTTTACATGAAGTATGTGACCTAAACGTTTCCCTTAGTGGAGAGGGAGGAAATGTTATGGATACGGAACACTGTAATTTCTCCCAGCAAGCCTTAAATATTACATTTTTGGACAGTTGGAGTTTCCTCCTCCCACAGTTCTCATCGCAGAACAACAAGTGACTTATGAAGCAGTTTTCACTGCACTTAATTTATTTACAGCACCATCTCTACAGATTCGTAAAGAGTGGCTTCTCTAAAATCGAGGCCATCAAGCTGTGATGAGCTGAGATACGCACTGCAGCAGATATTTTCTTTGCTGCAAGGTGCTGGCAGGCAGCGCCTCGGTATAACTCAGCCTTTTTGTTCCATCCTCAGATAAAAGCTGAACTGTGTGCCTCCCAATAAATTTGAACCCCTCTAGCCTCCAGCGTCTCTGCATTGATCCGTCACCACAATCTGAAATCCACAACCAGTTGCTTTTGTTTCATCAAGTGCTTTAAAGAACTAAGCCTCGCCTCCTTGCAGAGGCTGGTGCTTTATGGGTGCCTTACTGTGCAGTTAAAAGACGTATGGTGAGTTGTGTACACAGAGAGGCAGCTGCAAAATGCTCCTTTACACCCTCTTTGAATGGTACAGGGACAAGGAGACGATTTCCATATCAAAGTGAATGGTTTATTGACGCTAACGTGGAGGCTTGATGCGATTAGTGTGTTATAAAAGTGTCACTTCAGACGTACTATCTGTCTAACTCGGTATTATGTAGTATTGTATGGAGTAATTGAATTTATTTTTTTCAAACACAAAGCGGGGCGACATCTCTTTTCAAAGACAGCTTTAGATTTGAAGTAAATAGTAGTAAACAACATCTTCTAGCTTCAGACTGTTTCTTGGAAATGTCAACTAGTGGCTTTCAACAGATATTACATTACATTACTTTAAAGTCTAAACTGTTCCAGACCTTTCAAAGAGAATATGTAGTATACCTACAGTAATCTGAAAGGACTGGGAAAGAGAGGGGGCTCCTTTTGTCCTGGGCTCTTTTGGTAAAATCATACTCTCTTGACCGTGTTTTCTGCCCCATCTTAGCTGCTAAAAAGACCCAGTGGCTGGAGAAGGAGGAGAAGGCACGGCAGCTGAGAGAGCAGCAGCTGGAGGAGCGCCGCAGGAAGCTCGAGGAACAGCGGATCAAGGCGGAAAAGCGGCGAGCCGCCCTGGAAGAGAGGCAGAAGCAGAAGCTGGAGAAGAACAAAGTACGTTTGAACGAGAACACTGTTAAAAATAAGCCTTTCGATATTTGACGGTGTTCCACTTTTGGAAGGTGAAATGTTAATGCCGTCCTTTACTGGAATGGCAGCTGAATAGGGTCAGTTGCAGATGAGGGGATTTAGGATTTTGCTCAAGGACACCTAAGCCAGGCTGAGTGCTTGAATCAAGGATTTTGAAGGACACACTATACCCCCCAGTTCTGCATGTCGCCTTTGATGCATTAGCTATTTAAATAACCGATATCTGTCCTATCCTGTATCCTTTCTAGGAACGCTATGAGGCAGCCATCCACAGGTCAACCAAGAAGACGTGGGCAGAAATCCGTCAGCAAAGATGGTCCTGGGCCGGCGCTCTAAGCCAGAACACCAGCCAGAAAGAAAGTGAGTACGATGATCCAATCTGGATACGCATCCTCCTAAAATAATACCCAAAGTATTTTACTTGTAATCACTAAAGAATTATAATTATACCAGTTACCCAGCTGGAATGCAGCATTGGTGCTGCACCTGACCACTTTTACTGGCTATAGATTATGTCGTTGAGGTTTTTAGTCGTCATTATTGGGTCTTGAGTTTCAGTTCCATTAACCTCTTAAGGCCATTAGTGGAAAATGATTTTAGCATCGGTCTCCTGTCATGCAGCTCACTGTTTTCACAGAAGATCATTATTGTCTGATCTGAATCTGCAGAGCTTTCTTTTTTCTTTGAAGGGACATTAAGCTTGTCGATGAGCTGTGTTGTCACGGATGAATTTTTAATCTCCTTTTTTCAATTAATCAATATATCATTTGTCTGCAAAATAGTGGGTTAGAAAATAGCGAAAAAAGCTGATGTCTTCACATTTTTGTCCAACCATCAGACCAGAACCACCAAATATTTAACTAAAATCATACAAAACAGAGAAAAGCAGTATAGCTGAGAGGCTGACAGCAGGGTATGTTCTGCCGTTTTGCTCAATAAACAGTTAGTCATATATCAGATAATCATTTTCAGTGCATTATCACTTCTTTCAGGTGAATTATACCAAACTAAATTCAGTGTCTGCCTCTTAATCCCAACAGCAACGTCAAGTGGGTGTGCAAAGTGTTTTCAGCGCACCGTTGGGGTTGGCGTAAGGCGTGGGCAGGTGTACAGTCAGGATTGTTGTCAGATCATTGTAACAGCTTTGGACAGCACTGGAAGTTTTTGTTTTGTCACATTTTGCTGCATCAGTCACACTCCTTCACCTTATTGCACCACCTCCCCTGATGTGTTACTGCAGCTCTGTCCTGTTCTCCCTCTTTAACATTACTTCAGGGTCATTAGCCCCCGATCATGACCAGACTGTATTGATCGCGCAAAGTGAAAATGTATTCAGCTGCTTTATTGCAACTGTTGCAGTAAGCAGGGTTTTATCGACTATCAGTAGTAGGATGTCTTATAATGCTTAATTTGACGTAATAAATGTCCTGACAGTCCAACAGCCAATGAGATCAGAGTCTGCAGTGACTGCAGAGGCGAGGCAATACTGTAGTAAAATGATGTCTAAACAAGACAGCCTCTGTCCTCTTGTGCCATCCTCCTAACCTGAAGCTCTAAATCTGAAGATTCCCAAGTTCTGTCTTATGTCGTGTAATCATCTCTGCCATATGCCAGGAGAATTATTGACACTCTTAATCAATCCCTCTCTTCCTTCCTCCCTCATCCAGTCTGCCGTCTGTCAGTGATGGAAGTAAACAAGCGTAAACAGGCTGCAGGGGAATGGCTGAGAGTTCAGGATGTTATTTAGGAAATGCTCCAGTGCACCCATCTTGGCTTCTGTCAAAAGTGCATGCTGCCTCATCCACTTCTTAAATAGACTGCTTTAATACTGTACCTCCATTACCGTAATGTTCTCTGAATCATGTCTGACGACATTTGGGAAAACAGTGTTCATTTGATTGCAGTGTATTAAAGGGATATAGACTTGGGATAGATGCAAGTATTGCACATTGAAGTTCTCAAGGTTTTGCCCTTTTCTAAGCCCCACTTCGTGTCATCATGAGTATATATTTCCCAGCAGCCTCTTTCCATCACTTGTTTGGTTGTTATGTTTATTATGAGGTGTCTTTTCTTGTTCATTGCTTTCATTGGGTTTAAAAGGTGAGCTTTTAGAGGTTCTTCCTCAGGCTGGTTGACATGCTTTTTAAAATTTGTATTGTTGTCAAGGAGGTATAAACATTTATTCACCTTTCATGTTAAAGTTAGACAAGAAACTTTCTTTTGTTCTTTTCTTTCTCCCCCCCCCCCGAACCCCAAAAAGCTCGCTCTCCTCAATGGAGCTTGACATTTAAAATATTCATTAGCAACAATAGTTGTCCCCGTTACACTGGATAATCCACAAACCTCACTGCCAGCAGACCTACTTCCCTAACAAAGCAATGGTACAAACTGCATGCATTGTGTTATCCAGAGAAATGGGGACAGAGATGTTGCTGATGAACAATTTAAAGGTCAGCTATAAAAACAAAAAAACTATATTCTATTCACCTCAAATGTATTTAGGTTGTATCAAAAATCTCAGAGACGGATGTCTGATTTTTATTGTCTTTGTTCATCATTAAAAGGAATATATTTTATTGTACTATATATCTTAAAGAAAAGAAATAATTGTTACTTACCATTGCTTACTATGTTTTTTTCTTTCTTTTTGCTGTGTATTGAAATAGTATGTTGAAGAATGGTATTGTGACGACCTTGAATTGGGTGAACTGGCCCTTTAAAAACTGTGGCCTTTTAGACGTTTAGAAACATTAAATATCTAAAAAAAATGTATAAATATTTTTGGTGTAAGTTTCATGTCATATATTCCTGCCTGCACACCTAAAGGCTAGCTGAAGTGAACATATGGCGTACTGTGTGCGTGCATGGTACCGTAAAGCAGTGAATGTTATTGTACAAGGTCAGCACACAGGAATTTGCTTTAATGGGGTTTGCTCGCGTTACCAATCCGTAACTTTGCAGTGTTTTGGTGTATGTTTGTAGAAGCATCATTCGAGTGTAACGCATGACGCCACAGAAGTTCCCTTTCTTCCTCTAAATCATGTGACCTGTGTGAACATCTGTGTGGCGCTCTCTTGGCTTCTTAGGCAGATGCTCTGTGTCTACGGTCAACCTGCCCAAACACGTGGACGTTGTTATAAACAAGCGACTGTCCAAGTCCTCCGCCACGCTCTGGAACTCCCCCAGCAGAAGTAAGGCAACATCTGGAATGCCCTCCCCTCCCGTTTAACTGTGTCCATCACTCCGCCACCGCCAACACCTCAGAACCCGTCCATCATTGTCCTCTATTTTTTTCAGTTCTTCCCCTTTCTGATTTTAGTCCCTCTCTTGTGCCTGATGGTTGGCAGCTGACCCATTTCCATCTTTCCACTATGAGTTCTTTTTTATTTTGTCTCCAGAATTTGGGTCAGGGTTTTGTTTGACATGCTCTGCATGCTCCTATTTTAATGTCGGTTATGTATATTGTTCACCTTTTGTGGTCTTTTTACTATCCTTTGGTTGGTTCATCATGTGGTGTCCATTTCATGTGTTTGCACAGTCCAGTGGGTCCCGTTTTCATCATAACATACTGGATACAAGATGTTTTTTTTGATTGAATGCTCTGTTGACTGATGATATGGAGCTGGGTTTGGTTTATAAATGAGAAATACTTCTGGGAATCAATTTTTCTTCGTGCTTTGGATGCGTACAGCTCTTAAGGTCTAACCAGGTCACGGTGTACTTCTGCAGAGAAGGAGAAACTTTAGAGTTTAAAAAAAAAGTGAGTGAGCCGGTGAGTCGGCATTTTTCAGGAGATAATGTATTCTGAAAACTCCCCTGGAGCAGGCACTGCTCATCTGTGCTGCTGGGAAAAAAATATATAGGCAACTACCACAACACAATTACACACCCTTTCTGGGAACAGTCACTGTAACATCCCCTACACCTTAAAGCCAAAAAAAGGTCTCTCCCACAAATAAATACTGATGAGTCTCCACTATTATTCTTCTCTGCTTGTATGCTCAAGGCTGTGGTTATAAATAACTGACTCACTGTCTAGACAAGCATTTCAAATAACTCTCTCTCTCTCTTGGGTGGTGTCACAAGGTTATAGTGGACACATTTACTGAGCTCATTTTCTTTCCCTTCTAATCTCTTTGGGTGTGTTATTGGAGTTTTGTGTACTTGATTGGGTCTTTATAGCTTGTAGATATATTGCTACATGTGATCATAACCTGAATAATTTTCTTTTCATTTCCCTTTGGTGGCAAATTTTTAGATTTTAATTTAGTGTGGCTTCTGGCTCAACTGAGGACATCCATTTAAGACAACTTTAAAGTTAATAGAAAAACATTTATCAGTGTGTTTCCCTCTACCTGCAGCCCGTAACCTTGCACTGAGTCCATGGGAGAGCAGTATAGTCGACCGGCTGATGACACCGACGCTGTCTTTCCTCGCTAGGAGCCGCAGTGCTGCCAGCGTCCTCACCAATGGCAAAGATGGTCGTAAGTCGGAAAAAAAAATGAATTAACACTAGTTTCTGTCATGTAGTAAATCCATTAAATTAAATCAAGTGTACATCTCTTTTCTCCTAAGACTCCCCTCTCTGCCCCCGTTCGGCCTCAGCCAGTCCCCTCACCTTGTGCGCCCATCAGCCTCACCACCGCTGCTCCGACCGCTGGAGAGTGACGTCCAGCACACCAGACATCACGCAGCGGCAACACAGACGGAGCTCCACACCCGTGAGTCTTCCTAATTAGCTTTCGTTCTGCCGTTGTCTTCTCTGACAGTTACGTCAGATACAATTACACCTGGGCCATTCAAATCATAACAGCTGATTGCATTTCTGCGAGTGGGTTCACCTGAACCTGAAAAGTTAATGGTCATATTGTTGGACTGAACTACTGCCATGGTCCCTGATCAGTCCCCCTGTTTTCTTGTATACTATGTATCACATATCTTGTCTTATTTTCTACTTTTATTGAATGTTATTTTTAAATATTGAAATTTGTTTACCTTTTATTCATCTTTTTATCATGCAGATGGATAAAAACAAGAAAGAAAAGAAAGACAAGGAACGGGAGAATGAGAAGGAGAAAAGTGCCCTCACTAAAGAGAAGGTGCTGAAGAAGAGACAGTCTCTACCCAGCATGAGGCACAGACCTGATCCAAGGTAAAGGTTTATTTCTACTTTTCATGTGTCAAAAAATAATGCGCTACAAGTTTTATACAGTCAGTTTATTATTAATCGAACCTACCATCAGTAGATGTAACGAAATAGAACTGAAAGAATTAGTTGATTAATCTGTTAATAATACTTTACTAATACAATTTTTCAAATAGAAAGTCAGTATTTTCTCTTGTTCCACCTTCCTATCTTTGAGCTATGGACTGTTGGTTATTGATCATGTTTCCAGTCAAACAATCATTAAAATTGATAGCTGAACACAGTGAATATATGGGAGTCAAGTGTGAAACATTGTGAAAGCTCCAACTGAAAAGTGTATCATTAAAAAAAAAAAAAAGGTATAGAATCTAAAGCTACCATCCCAAATTCAGCAAAATATTACCTCACTCTGTGTACCTCAAGAACCATTACGCTAATCTGCTATTGTGACATTCAGACTCACTTACTAAAACTGTAAACAAGGTTAACCTTACATCCCCTTGACCCACAGCTTGTTTCTAGTCAACGGCTGGCTTAGACAGAGCGACCGTGTTTACGTCTGCATGATAATGACTGCGTATTTCATGCTCTGTCTGAGCCTTGGCACTGGGATGAAAGATCCTAAGATGAGTGGTCACTTCCTCCCTTATCCCAGGGCCACTGACATAAATGACATCATGGGTGGAATGAAAGTTCTTTTGACTCGACAAAAAGGCCCCAAAGCGCTTGGCATAGCAGCCAGTGCCAGAGGCCTAGAGGAAAAACTTAATGGATGCTGCGTTGCTTGTGTATAGCTGGGATGCTGACCAATAATGCACTTCATGGGTGATGTAATATTTGAGTGCTTTGCCTGCTGTGAACCTGTTAGCTGAAGTCAGGTTTCTTCAGGACACCATCCATGTATTTTAACCCAGTATTTTCCCTTCTTCCAGTCCCAGTCCGTTATCAAGACAACGGCCATCATCCCCAGCCACGCCTAAGGGCAGAACTGCCTCCCCCAGCCCCGCTGCCTCCCCCAAGCCTCCATCTGCACGTGGAAGCCCGTCGACTCCTAAAGGTCGCCCCAAAAGAGCAAGGACCCCTGCCAGGATAGAGCACCGCACCTCGTCTCCCGCTCCACTCGAAAGAGTGAAGGAGCCGCGCAGGCCCGCCACCCCGGAGGAGAGAAAGGGTGAGAACAAAAGCCAGTTCTGACTGGACTGAAAAGCTGAAAGAGTCAGTCTAGACTTCTTGTTCCTACAGTGTTTCCCTCACAGAAAACACATTACACCTGCTCCGTTTCTCCAGAATACTTACAAAACAGAGCTGTATTATTAAATGCAGTATGCGCTGTGGAACAAGCTAGTAAGTAGACATTTGATAAAGATTATCATATTTTTAGATTATTCTTTTTAGAACAGGATATTGCACAATAATCTGCATTTGGTTACAGCGATCAACTGTCCTTTGTGCATAAAACATCTGGATTTTGGGCAGCTTCTGTCCACAGCTGACTCATACTGTACTTTTTTTTTTTTCTTGATATTCCCAAAGACTTCTTCACTGTCTGGCTTGGTCTCTTTTTGGCCAAAAATGGATCTAATGGAAACAGTGAACGAGCCTCCGGAAAGTCTGTGTTTCTTTCAAGAAGCAAAAGGCAAAAGCCATCGAAAACCATCAGGCTTAATTAGCCATGAAAACAAAGGGAATGCATTTAGTGAGCCACACACAGCTCCATGGGCTGTGTTTTCTCACATACAGCACTACGGGGCTGCACTAATCAACCCTAATTATGTAATTACCAAGTTCTTAGGATGAAGCTGCGGCTGTTTACAATTTCCAGTTGCTGGGGACAGAATGTTTCACAGTGCATGGGAAGATAAAAATCTGCAGTCGAACATATTATTATTAATAATGATTGATGGGCACCACTTAAAACGTCATTACTTGTAAGGAAGCATAAATAATTGCGTTTGTTTCTGTTAAATTACACAATAATAATCTGTACTGTCTCCTCTCTGACACTAACTTCTCCTGTTTTAGGGTCCCCTGTGGTTCCTACCATCGCGGTATCCTCAGCCGCTGCCTTGCCCCATGCGTCAAGCACCCCAGTTAGAACCACTGCAGCCTCCCCCTCACCCGAGCCTGTACATTCAGTGTCTCCTGCACCCTCTCCCTCAGCCAAGCCCATGGCAGGCACAAACAACCCAGAGGAGGCCGCTCGCATCCTGACAGAGAAACGCAGACAGGCCAGGGAGCAGAGGGAGAGGGATGAGCAGGAGCGCCGCGAACAGGAGGAGAAAGAGAGGTCAGTGGGTGTACCAATTCCCAAGCTGTGTTCCCACTTAGGGGTTTGGTCTTTTAACTACCAATTACTTTATTTTCCCTGTCAGACATCTCAAGAATTATAGAGAGGGTCATAGAGAGGACTAGAGGAACCATTATTAAAAGGCTCATTTGCAATGTCACCATCAGGCATATATATATATATATATGACATTTTAACTAATGCTGCTTTAGCTGTTTTTTATGCTGAAACACAAAACCCCATGTAATGAACTAAAAGACAGCCGTGAAACTAAACAGGAAGGCTCCTTTAGGCAGGCATTACTACAGCACACGCATATCTGAATGGACCTCACTCAACAGTGGTCATGCTGTGTGTTAGCCAGTTCTAACCACAGCAAGTTGTTGGCGATCTCTTGTTGGCAGTCATGCATCTTATTGTTTCCCTTTCTTTAAATAATCTGGTTTGATGCTTGTGCTTTAATGTAAAGTCAGCAGAGATGGTGTAAACTAAAGAGGAAATGTCCCGTCAGTAGAGTAATTTACATTTCAAATTGTTTACCGCATACACGAAATGTTTGGCACGTGATTTTGTGGAAAATGCTTCAACTTCATGGCCTAACTCTGTAGGATCCTGAGAGAGGAGCGGATAGCGAGGGAGGCGGAAGAGAGGCGACTCAGGGAGGAGGAGGCCCGCGCCATGGCCGAGGAGCAGCGGAGGAGGGACGAAGCCCAGCGGCTGCAGGAAGAGAAGGAGGCTGAGGAGAGAGCCAAAGCCGAGCAGGAGGAGAACCTACGCCTGCAAAAACAGGTACGCTCACTTTCAACGCCCAGCACGCAGAGAAAGAACCAAAGATAGAAGTTATGTCGAGGTTGGGTGTCAAAGTGGTGCAGTGAATACGTGCGGTTAACCAGAAATAAAGCTCAGGACGCACACAAATGCAAACTCGCTGTATCCTCACTCATTTTCAGGCACTTTGCCTATCACACCACAAACCTAACGCCCTCCTGACCTATGCAAATAATCTGTCTGTGGTTTCTTCTGTGTCATTTGTTTACTGTTTCAGCGCAGCGGCTCACCTCACGTTGACCTTTTTTTTTTAAACAACATCCAAAAGGACAGTCCAGTATTTCAGTCAGCGGGATGTTGTTGTCCTTTAAAGGCAAATATTAATCCAAACTCTTGGGCCGGTAGCTCCAGTGACTGTGCCCTTTATACCTTCCAACAGCCATCACGAGCAATATTGACTCTTCCTGTATTTGTGGATGTTGCTAGGGAGATGCAGAGGAGAATGATGTTTGATTAGTAGAAACAGGAAATGTGTCCATTCATTACAGTATTTATTTGTAGATGTGTAACATGATCAGCTTTTTACCTCAGTGAATGGTCCGCTTCCCAGCACTTACGCTTTGCCACCCCCTTGTGGTCTTTCACAGGAATGGCATTTGTGGTTGCACATGATTCAATGCAATTATGCAAAGGCTTTAAGTATTGTATTTCACTTTGAATGGTCCTCATGAGGCTGTAAATGTTGAAAATAGATCTTTTTGGCTCAAAGGTACAGGAAAATATCCCTTTTGTGGCTGTAAACAATAATTGCAGCGAGCAACCACACCCTTGTTACGTAAAAGGCATGTTATTTTGGCTGAGTTCCCCCCCCCCCCCTCTTCTGCCGGCATTAAAATTTTGTGGTTGGATTCTCGCCTGTGTGTGTGTTTCAGAAAGAAGAGGCTGAGGCTAAAGCCCGGGAGGAGGCGGAGAAGCAGCGTCTGGAGAGGGAGAAACACTTCCAGAAGGAGGAGCAGGAAAGGCTGGAGAGGAAAAGGGTAGGGCAACACGTCTGTCCTCCCATCATTGTTCTCTCCAGATTTTCGAATCCAGATTTTTACCCTTTTGACAATGGAAATTTATATTTTTTTAAATTCTAAAAGAAGAAATTTCATACTAAACATTTTCTCAATAGACAGAGAAGAAAGTTGGGAAACTTCACAGATGTTTTGCGAAGAAAACCGACTTAAAAACGCAACTTTGCTCTCAATTGCATACATCTCAGAGCAACACAAACATAATGCTGCAGTTAATCGCTTCACAAAAAGCTCTCATCCCTCACTGGAGGTATTATATTCTGTGGTATGTTCACTGACATGAGAAAAGCAGGCTTGAAAGTTGAGTCCCTGAAACCAAAATGAATGATGTTTTTGGCTTATCCTGGATTGCCTGTCTGCATGCCATGATTTAATAGAGCTTAGGCTGTGTGCGAGCTTGAAGCTATATATAAACACTAATAATGGAGTCCTCACTGCACCAGGCATCCCGTGCGGATTTGTGTAGATCTTTGCACATGTGTGCTGATACGTGTGTGTATCTTGTGACCATGACCATCTACTCAAATATACCACCCACATCTACAGTACCCTCACGCTTCTGTGTGCTAGCTAAGCCTTTCTTTCCCTCTCTTCATCTTCTCTCCATGCGTGAAAGGCTCTTATCTAGACGCGCCAGGCCTGGCTCAGCCTGGCTCCTTGCTGGAATTAGCCCCACAAAAACAGCATGTCCTCTGCCCCAAAGACTCGCAGCTTAGTCACACTGTACCACACAGTTACTGACTGACTTCTCCCGAAAACTGATTGGCCCAACTCTTGTTATCGCCTAAACAAAGAGGAGTTTGTTGTCAGCAGGCACAGGTGGTTAAAAGTGTCCCAAAGGGCCGACACAGCAACTTATTAGACAAGCAAGAATCTTCAGTCCAGAAGTCTTGCAGCGAAACTAGATGCCCTGAGTATGTGAGTGTTCGTGAATAATCTTGGATCTTAAAATGCTTCTCTTTTATGACTGGCAGCTGCAGTTACAGTCCCGTTGCCTCAGGCTAACCGTGTCCTCAGATGAAGGTCACATGTTGCCTTCTGTGCATGCAAAATTAGCTACATAGAACAGTTTGCATTCTAGTACAGCGCCGACTTATATTCTTCCCTCCATCCTACTGTTCACTGTCTGACCATCCTACGCTGGTGTTCCAGCTGAATACACAAGTGCTGCTTCATCATTATTGACACAGCCCTCCACCTGAGACATCAGGGCCTCAGTTTGACTCGGTGCATTCACTTCAAGCATAATGGCCTCAGATACAAGAGACAGGAAATCATTTTTCACCGAAGAGAAGCAATGGACAGCAAAAATGCGAAACCTCACTTTCTTGTAAAACAGTCTGACACGGTGTGTGGGCTCAGTCTAGCCTTCTAAACCTAACCCGGTTAAATAATGAGATTTTTTGTGGACACTTATTAAAAACATCCACATTTGATTGGTGTTATGAAAACCAATACCTTTTATTTCTTAACTTTATAAACACATCTGCTCTAATCCTTCACTGTGTTGGCATAGAAAACAAATGTGGTATTTTATTCCTTCCTTTCTTTTCTCTCAGCGTCTGGAGGAGATCATGAAACGGACACGCAAGACAGATGGAGGCGACAAGGTACTTTTTTTTTTTTATATTATTATTATTATTATGCAGCTTTTACCAAAAACAACAAGCCAAGCCTTAACTTTGTGATTGAAAATGACTGAAAATAACAACTCCCATCTTCACAGAAAGAGACAAAGTCCTCCCCTCTGGCACACGTCAATGACAAAGAGGCAGAAAGCAGCAAAGGTAAGCAAAACATCCGTCTGAACAAGGCTGCCTTTTACAAAACATCCTCAAGTGAGGGAGGAAAATCGTCACCCAGTGGAAGCCTTTAATCTGTAGGAATCATTTAGAGTAATTGTCCTAACTGATGTCCCTTACATGTGTTATCTGTGGCACTTTGTGACCAGCTGGTTTCCAGAATCCACTCATCCACATCAGCTACACGGACTGTGTCTGACTCGTGTTTTTACTTATCCCACCTTTAAGCCGATATTTTGGTGACACGCCACTGCTGCTTATCTATCTTCCACATGTTAGCACAAACAAAATCACAGGTATTTGTCGTACTTTTGTTCTCAGCTTTAGTCAGCTTCATTTTGTTTTAAAGTTTCATTAGATCATATCTCTGCCTCATATCCTGTACAGCTGCAGTCTGAGTTCTTCTTCTCTCAACAATAGGACCCATGTGTACGCGCTTGTTGTCCAAGCCATGGGACTACGGGAGTTTGAGAGGAAGAGTGGGCTCATGGCAACAGCCTGTAGCAGTTATCAGACATTTACTTTTGACACGGCTAATATTATAAAAGACACATGTGATGCTGCCCTTTCTGCAACTTCTAATTATGGATTTTTTTTTCTTAACACATCTATATTAAGAAACATAACTTGCACACCCTTTCTCATCTAAGCTTCCACGCCACGTACAGTATACTGTATGAATAAGAAGGAGATCAATGTGGTCTGGGAGATATGCTGTTTGTGGCATTTCCCCAATGCAGGAAGACATTAGGCAGCCACTGATGTGGTCAGAGGCCTGGCAGGCATGCCTCTATTCTAAGTCAGCTCCGCAGCAGAACTGAGTTAGGGGGATCTGGACTACACAGGAAATACGCCTTGGAAAAATTTGGCATACCCTTTCTTGCCTTGCCTTCTTGCTTCATCATGTAAGGGTTGAATATGTGTCGTCATGTCAGTGTGCATAGTTTACACTGGTTAAGTGGCTGTTTTACTTTGTCTCTTTCTAGCATCTGCTGAATATCAGCCGAAGCCAGAGGTCAACCTGCCAAATAACATGACAGAAAACGGACAGACAAATGTCAAAGAAAGGTAAAAAAAAAAATGATTCCAAGGTTTCTTTGTGCCTATATGAAATCAAGACCTCCGTGAACAGTATAAAACTTGTGTGCCAGACAAAATAAGCCTGGAGTTGACTGCTGTTGTAAACCTCAGTGAGAAACACAAGAAGCTCCACAATTCAGGTCCACAGTAAACAATCGCAATACTGAGAGAGTGATTTGGTTTTTTGAAATGTTTACTCTTTGTATGTGAACACATTTCTTGGGGTAGAATTTAAGACTCCTGTAATTGGACTGGAGTGGAATGACTCATTTGTTATGAGTCACTCAGGCCCGTCATAACTATAACCATATTCTGCTTTGTGTCTCCCCCTCTGCAGCAGCCCCTCAGTCCAAGTGGTCAATGGGATCCAGCCTGCGAGACATGAAAACGGTCTGTCCACTAAAGGAGACACTGCCCACTACGGGGATATCATCCATCTTACGAATCACGGCAACACGGCTAACGGAGCACGGGATAAGTCTGAGAGCAACATGGCCACCGAGCAGATCATCACGTTTGAAAGTGAGGATTCATTCATGAAAAAGGCGGGCCCCATGAAGCCTCAGCATGTTGCAGGTACAGAGTTACAAACTACTTTACAGTACACAAGTCCACAATACAAGCATGGTGTTAGACTTCAGACAGTACAGTACAGTTCAAATATATAAGCTACACTGTGTTAATTAGTCAGATTTAGGGCTGCTGGTTTTGTACCTTTATTAGTCTGTATGCTAAGCTAAGCGGCTGCTGGCTGTAGATTCTTAGAGCGGTATCCTTACTTTCAGCAATAAGGATCATTTACTAAAAAATGAAGTAGATTTTGTTTCTATAATCACAGAATAGATTGTAAAACTCAACCGGTGCAGAAAGCAGAAATAGATAATAGTAACATGCTCCTGTCTCTTAATGTAATAAGTTAAAAGTCTAGCTGCAGCATTTGTGGTTAAACCGGAGCTTCTAACTGAACTGTGAGTCGTCTCAAAGGAATTTAAGGCATGGCTTTATCAAGGTTAGTACAGTTTAGTAAAGGCCAAACTTTGGTTACAATTGGAGCTTTGAGAAAATGTAAGCTAAGGCTTTTTTGGTCCTTAGAGGGAGAAATTCAGAAAAAACAAATGTTCATTTTCCTATCAAAGATTAAAATCAAAGATAACATGTGATTACAGACCGTATCCTGAATATTGCTAGCCAAACGGCCACATTTTGAGTTAAAGGATTTGGTTAAGCTAGGACTGCCAATTTTCCAGTTCGTTTTTTTTTTTTGCCTGTCTGTTCCTAATAAAAAGTAGCAGCAGTCAGAGCTATGGTTCATTTGAAACGAGCTTGTGTTGCTTATTTGTACTGATCTGGTTTTAAAACTTGGCCAAGTTCAGATTACCCAACACAGACTGCATTACAAGGTACCATAGTTAGGGCTGTTGACCTTGGCACGAAGCAACGCCCAAACTGAACTTGTACTTCATCCAACGTGCGGGTCATCACTACCAGTGAGAATGAGTACCCCCTGAGGAGAGGATGGTGTGATTAGGAGACTCCACTTACACTCACAAAGGAGTGGAGATGGGATATGGAAGAAATAGTGTAGGGAAGGGTGAAGAAAAGTGGGGTATCTTTGTACTGATGACAGCTTTTACTCAGCGGCCCCGCTGACTTGGGCCTGCACCCTGTGAGGAATTCTTAGAATGGCCCTGGCGATGAGGAGACCCTATCCACAAGCGCTTCCCTGCCAGGGGTTAGAAACAGGACTCCGAAAGCAATTAAGCACCATATCACCCCCTCCCAGTGGCAACGTCAGCAGCACCCTACTCTCCCCTTCCTTTCTGGAGCTTAACCTTCACCCGATAGCCAGAAAGCAAGCCAACAGTCATAAATACTATGGAAAGAAAACAGACCTTGGCTAGCCCGCTGGCAGATTTTCTGAAAACCAGTTTAATGAATATTTTTATTCTGCTCATCTTCTTACGGCTCTTGCCTTAAACTCCGTTATGTATCAAGTGAATATGAGACGCCTTCAGCTTGGCAGGACATTTACGATGAAGGCTACGATTGGGAAATATTGATATGCGAGACCGATTGAATGTTACAATGTAATTTTATAGGTCATTTTATTTTGAGGCATACTTCCAGGGTTTATTTGAATGTTTATGTGTTGGGATCTTGGCTCTTCTTCACCTCACATGTGGTGTTGTCAGTCAAATAATTCAGTGTTACCTCAATTACTTGACTTGTTTCACATGTTGGCTGTATATGACTATAAAATGTCTTCCATTTGAGTTGAGGCCTTTCCATTACCCGCATGTACCCAGGACTGTCAAGGTTTATGGGTTCGTGCCCGCTACAACATGTTTAGCATCTTTTGCATTTGGTATTGTCACCAGGTCAGAGGTTTACGGACCATGTCATTATTCAGATTAAAGAGGGTGACCCTGTTTTGGCTACAAACTGAACTCCATTTTGTCTGTTAGCATGTGTTGATTAATGCTCAATGGCTGCTGACCCTTACCCCTCTGCTCTCTGCCTTCCTTCACAGAGGTCCTGTAACAAATTCCAGTGTTGCCTGAGGCCGTTGACCTTTTCCCAGCCCTGCCAACGCTTGCATGGGGAGCCCCGTGACCTGTGCCAATCAGCAACCTTTGTCTGTGGCCCTTTTTAAAACAAACATATTTCTTGCAGAAGATGAAGTGGGCCACAGAAGAAATGACAGCCACACATCAGGACACAAGCAAAAGACGAAAACAGGATGGAAGGTGCTGCTGCTTGCAACACGGGTGCATCAGTGTTAACATTTGTAAAAGATCTTTGGGGCACCGATTCCATGCACCTTAATACTCGACGGTATCATCCTTTGTACATTGCTGTGCAGCCGAGTAATTATTACAATAAGCTGAAGTGTTTGTTTTTTGTTCTTTAGTTATTTAACTGAAAGAGAAATATAAAAGACTGGGTACAATTTTGTGAATAATGTAAATTAACTTTGTGTGATGGACAAAGGAGGGATGGGTCTGTGGAATAAAGTTGTATGAAAGGGAGCCATTTTATGCTACTTTACTCTGAGTAGACCTTGTAAGTGAAACCCAGGTATTATACATCCTGGTCTGTATAAAGCTACCTGTAACAGTTTTTTTGTAAAGTTAAACTGAGAAATCTGAAAAAAGAGATTTCACATGCAACAGCTTCTTTTGTGTCTGAACCTACTGTCTGTCTCAGCTATGATTGATTGTATGCAGAATTGGATGTAATAATGAGTGTGCAACCGCAACGATTACAAAACTAGAAGTCATATAAGGTCAGATCCCTATGAACTAGGGATCTTTACTCTACTATTTAACAGTTTAAGCTGTTTTTTTTCTGTTTTTATTTCACATGTGCAAGCATGACTCGGTTCTCTCATTTGCATCGAGATGCCATGGGCTCATCTGTATTTGAAATGCTGGTGCGTGTATATGCTATAATTATTTTGATGTGCGTTAAGGTCAGTGGGAGTATCTTAAGTCTTATTAAAGACGAGCTGTCCAGTCTGTGGTCTCTCTGTCCTAAATAACTGTGGATTTGATGAATTCTGGGATTATTCATGGGAAGACGGGAAATGATACAGATGTTCTGAATACAATGTTAAAGTTTCTCAGGTTCGTTTATCCAAAACAGGCACAGAAAATTGATAATCATGTTATTAATTTTACAGTTTGGGAATGTTTTGTGCTCAATTTTAGCTTGTTTACTCCTGAGGCTCTAGCAATTTGCCTTTCGAGGGAGCTAACAATTCCCAGCAAAAGTTGCGAAAGACCGTGCACGCTAACCACAGAAAAACTGGAGGTGCCACCAGAGTGCCTTACAGTCTATACACAAGGCATGCGAGTTAGCTCAGCTGTCCATTGCAGTTTGGCTCTCCCTTTACAAAATCCCGACAGGGGGTGCGTGCCACTCTATCTACTGCCCCCCTTTCACTATATTCAGGTGGCCAGTGGGTGGCCTGGCACACCGTTTCTATCCTTCTAGGCAGCTGAAGTGCATTACAAACACGATTTATGTCCCCTTCTGTGAAACCCTAAGACATGCCTAACAGATCATCATGTAGAACTTACGTGATTTAAATGACTTATAGCAGCCTATGAAATGTAGTCCAGTAGAAGGAGGGACAACAGTTTGTTAACTTGAACCTTTTGATGCACAGATGGCCCTCTTACCTCCCAGTGGGATAAGATTTGATCACCATGCAGTGGAAAGCTCTGAGCAATGCATCCATACTCTTAATTGATCTTCTAGAGGGGGATGTTTTCAAAGTAAGACAGAAACCGAAGAAGAAAAACGGCTAACATTCATCATTAAGGAGATTCAACATGGATGTGCCCAAGATTTTAAACAAGCCAGAACTGTAATCTTAAATCTATGAACACGATGAAACATGATATTTATTATTATTCCTACAAATCATCCCTCGATCAGCTATAAGCTGGCTAACCTGAGCTCATATAGCTCACAGTTTGAATCGGCAACAGCCAGTTGGCTTCCCAAGCTTCCCTGAGAAAGATGTAAACTCTTGCCGACACCTAAGTGTGAGTTTCGACAACATGATCTCACTACTTCAACATGTTACTGCTGCAGTTGTCCACACGAGTCTGCTGTTAAAAGCTGTATTCATCAGCCCCACCAGAGGGTGCAGCACTGCAGCGTGGAGGTAATAGACGGCATTATGTACAGTATATATTTGGATTCATGCCTACTCTTAAGTTTGATAATAAAAGTGTGTCAACTTTGCTGTGCAAATATGAATGTCTATAAAACTGCAGAGATTTACTTAGAATTCATAATCTCTATGTCCATTCGGACACAGTCCATCTGCGAGTCAATCCCTGGTAATGTGTAGTACTTCTCAGTGGGGACTTGAGGATTAGTGGGCACTATTTTTAGGGAGGTGTCAGCAAGGCAGTGCACAGTTACAGGCTGAGTAGTGCCAAGTCTCTGAATAAATTCAAACAGAATGAGGACTGTAAAAATTAAAAAAAAAAGTAGAATTTGCGGTTTCCATGAACGATCCAAAAGCCATTAATGGTAAATAAATAAAAGGTGGCTTCTGTTAAGTTTAGTGGCGACGAGTTTGATAGTCCTGGAATAGCCTGGCTAGCTGGTATGGCATTGCCACTTTGATTGATAGGTGTATTATCTCCTCCGCCTGCAAGTGTGCTGATGGGTGCACTGGAGGTGTCATTATCCGTGACTATATTTTTATTCTCCTCCTCACCGGGTGAGGATGAATAACTTCTTGTTATGGCTCATAAAAAAAAAAAAAAAACCTAACCACATGTCGTGTGTGAGGACTTTATGGGCGTGTCGTCAGACCTTTGTGTCCAAGCTGCTCCGTGTAGAATATGCACCCCGGCTACTTTTGGACACACGCTCGCTGTTGTTTCAGACGGAAATCTCTGCACTTGAGGACTGTGAGGAATCTTGTAAATGTTTCAGAATGGCAAGTGTGCCCGCTCAGCCTCCATTTTAAACAAGATAGGGGGTCAGCACCAGGTCACGCTACACAGTCCCACTCCAGATAAGAGCGCCGCTGCTCCAGTTATTCATACATCACAATCATCAAAGCCCCATAGCCCAACCTTTGTTCGGTGTTCATGCTCACACCCCTCCCCTCTCTCAGGTTGGAACTGTCTTTATCTGCTCAGCAACAGGCTCTCTTCACACAGCTGCTCTCGGATAGCAGTACATTAATGAAAGGCCACACAGAATGGCCGGCACTCACAGCAAGATCATTTCTTGACCCCCCCTTCCCCTCCCACCTCCTTGGAGCTGTCAGAGCAGGCCAACCTCTCAGCTATCCGGGCAGGAGATGGCAAGATTTAAGAGCAAGCCCACATCGGACCCCCTACGGGGCCTCGATAGCACAGAGGTGCCCTCAGAGGTTGCACAGAGAAGCCAGGGCCTCACATCCCATCAGGGGTGGTCACTGGGGTCACGCAGCAGCTGAGTCTAAATAGGCAGCTGTTGGATCATTGTCACAACCTGGCGGTTATGGACGCTCTTTGATGAAGGGACGATGTTCCACCAAGCATCAAGTATTCAAGGAGTCAGACCTTTAATTGGTACACTCTGTATTCACATTATTGCGAGCCTGCAATGCGAATAAAAGCATGCTCAGAGAAAGTGGGAACAGATTTATTGGACAAGTAGGCATTTACTTTATGGGGTGCATCTGCTTGGCGGTTGATTGGTATTGAGATTCCTTTGTTAACAGAGATAGCAACATGCAGTCCGGAATAACTGTGTTGCTAACACACGCTGGATCGGCATCAAGACAGGACTTTATGATCATATAAAATAAAGAGTGATGCACTGCTCTCTGCTAATTGCCTTCCTCCTGTTTTTAGACTCTCAGCCTGTCTTATGAAAAGAATGAGAAAAGAAAGCAAATCTTTTATAGAAATTTGAAAAAGAAAATCAGAATGTCCAGATGTCTTCAGATCGGGTGCCAAAACACCTGAGCTATGAGGCAGCACACAGCAGTGGTTTGAGCAAAATGCTAGAGTCAAAATGCCAACAAGCTCACAATAATAATGCTTTCATACCAGCGCTTGACAGGAGTATGGATTACCACATTCATCGTCTTAACATGATAAAACTTGATCATCAGCACAAGCACACCAGAGGCTGATGGGAGTGTCATTAACCAAACACTTCATCCTCAGGTTTAACCACATTTTGTAGTAAACCATCCAACAGATGAGACATTTCACTTCAAGGTGGTACAACCACTTTTGTTCTGCGTGGGCACTGAAAAGTGGCTCAGACTGAGCCACACAACACTAACTTGTTATTCCAGCCGTCCCGGCCAAGATTCATGCGTCAGGTTACATTAAATTATTTGCTCACGGACATTCAGCTTACTCTGGTGTTTGCCAAGATATGCTGTTGTTGTGATGCTAGCTATAGTAGAAGGGGAGTTACGAGTATCGCCGCCTGGAGCTGGTGTGCTCATTTTGGTAAACCGTCTAGTCCTGTCCGCACAGCAGCAACATAAGCATAAGCGTTTGCTAACCCACAACACAGCTAATGTTAGTTACATTACCTCCTGTGTTGTTGTTTGCACTATATCATGGTATTTGTCACGGTATTGAATTTCTACATTTTAACCACAACATCTTCAGGATGCTGTACGTCATCGGCTAACCACTCCTTTCTGTGCTTGCGTATTTCACTGAATATTCAAAAGCCTTGATCTGCTAGCGGTGCTCAAACTTCATCCTCTGCATACCACATCTTCAGATAGTCATTGAGAACCAAAAATGTGACACCTCATGATAGCACTACACAAAAAAGAGAGGAGACCGTCATCAGTCGGCTTCATCCTCTGGGGGGCATGAACGTTTGTACAAAAGGTCAGGGCAATCCATCCGCCAGTCATGGGAATATTTCAATCTGGACCAAACTGGTGGGCCAACTGATCAACTGACATTGTCCCTAGAGCGATGCCGCTACTGTGGCTAGTTGTTAAAAAGTGGTATAACAAATGACGCCCCAGAGGTTTCACATTTAGACAGCGACACCGTTTTAGTTTCAAAAATCTGTTGTCTCTTCATCTTGGAGCTGACAGTTTTACAACATCACCACCAATCAGCACACAGAGGACAAGCGGCTTCAATTTTGCCAGCTTGCAGGCATGGTTATTTTCAGTTCATGGGATAACTGAGAATTAATCCCTGTTGCACGCTCGCTGCCAGCTACAGCAAGGGCCGTTGGATTGCTCAGTTTTCTTTTTGTTCCATTTGGAAGAGAAACTCTAAAACGGGAGCTCGTGAGGAGGAACTGTAGCCAAAGCTGTGTTAAGTAGAGAGGAGATCCTCTCCGGTGTCAGGGTGTGTTAGTACTGACTCAGTAAAGTGGAACCCCTATAGATGATTTCTGTCACTGTTGGACTGGCACCACCTGTAGTGTCTCTATATAGTATATTTTCACTCCACTAATGTGTTGTGTCTTGGTTGCTGTGACACTGTGGAACATCACAACCACAGGAGTAATCAGATGAAGCCACACTGACTCCTTTTTTTCCATTGGGAATTTCTGTCCGCCTGATTTAATGTTGGGGAATTTTCTCAGTTTTAAAGTAGTTTTGGAATTAGACTGTGTTTTCTCATATTTAATGCTCTACAAAAAGTTATAAGCCTCAAAACATCATAAAATATTGTTTGAAAAATTATGACGCAGGCCTTAGCAACTTTTAATCAATTTAGTTAATCTTGTTGAAGCACGAAATGTTGTTCTTTCTCCATGTGGGAAAAAAATAACATGGCGGGCATGCCAGTTTTAGACTGTATTAATTTATTGTCAAGGGGTTAATAAGGCGATGTGTTGTCTGTTTTTCTTTCTCTCTTTCACACACACACACACACACCACACACACACACACACACACACACACACAACCAGAGAGAAAAGGTGCGTGAATTCTTGTTTGCATTCCCACCGATTCTGCTCGGATGTGGATTTATGCGTACGTGCACATCCTCAAAGTGTGCGGGATTGTGTGTAGCAAGCGAGTGTGTTTGCATGACACATGAGAGCAGCCGTTCGGGGACCCTGGAGAGCAGAGTGAGTAGAGAAAGAGAGAGGAGGGGTGAGGGCTGAAACTACCATCCGCCTGGCGACAGCGACCCTGACTTGTCAACGCTGTCAGAGTGAAAGCATTCGGGCGGTGGAAGGAAAGTTAAAAAAACCAAAACGCAGTGACACGTTTCTGTTTCACACCAGACACTGGGACAAAGATCAATCCCACTTAAACGCAGTGACGGGAGTGTGAAAAAAGAGAGTGAAAATTAAAAGACATTTACATAAACTGTCATAAAACATCAGATGAGCAGTCACTGATGCTGACGGGGGAAAAACACCTGCATGATACTTCTGAATGCTCTTAAACAAAGGAAACACAATTTAATGAGCATATATAACCAAATTCTTTCCGTGCATTTTTCTTCCTCTGTGATGGTCTGTTAACACTGTGTGAATGTGGCTTTTGTTTGTTTTTGTAGTTTGCTCTCACAGACATAGTACAGAAATAGTAAAGACTTCTGTAGATGCTTATTAAAAGTGTAAGTGTGCTTGCACAGTTGGGTCATTCTCCATACAGATATAGATAGATGGGTACTCATACTTTATGAAAAACTATTTCAAGATTTTTTTTTTTTTTCAGAATTTTTCATGTCTTGAGTCTTGACAAATTGTGTGTTTTGGGATCTTTGCCACATATCCCATTACCACTGGGATGGAAACAAGTACGTGAAACAAACAAACTTCAATTGTTATTGTTCTTTAGTGGAAATGTGTTACTTCTGAGATTAGCTTTATCAACTCTACTCTGGGAAGATTAACAACCTTAGAAGAATGGAGGTGGTTATTGATATTTTCCTTCATTCTTCAAGCTAAGTTCTCTGCAAAACACAGGAAACCAGCTGTGTTGCATGATGTGAGACTATAAAAATGAGTATATGTACCTGTGTGCATAATTCAGCCGCAGACATTGAATGCTGACTTGTCAACGTTGATCCAGTTATGATGCACACATTCCTAACAAACACTAAATTATAATCTATATGATTTACGTTGCATGATAGTTGATATTGAGATCAACTTGGCATCAGTCTTTTTGTTCCACAGATCTGTGAAGAGACCGATCATTGTTCTGATTTACTGGAGATTTTCTGTCCGTTTTCCCAGAGGGGATGTCAGGCACAGCTGGTTCTCACTGTGATGTGGAAAGTCCCCTTTTGAGCGTCATTGTGCGAATCCTTTCTTTTTTTCCCCCTCCAGTTTCTTGCTCTTTTGTTTTTTTGTATTTCTTCTTCACACATGCATGTGTCACACAGCAGTGTCAGCTGTCTGAGTGTTCGATTTGTTGTGTTACTGGATATGATGTGGCTGGCCTTTTTTGAAAAAAAAAAAAAAAAAAAGAAAAAAAAGATGACTAATCGTTTTTGGGAGGTGCCCGTCCCTTTTTTTTCAAGTGCATTTCAAGTTGACTTAGTAGAAAATTGAGAAATGGATCTCGGATGTAAACCCGTAATAATTTCAAGTAGGGCTGCAGTTGAAATTTTATTTCAAACAGATGCATTCTCCATGCCCTTTGTGCCCTCATGCTGCAAATCCCCTCACAGCGTGTCTTTAGGTTTAAGAAAGGAAGAAAGGAGGAAACCCAGATAAGATACGCTGTTTGAAGCCTAAACTAAGAACACATTCAAACACAGAAACAACAGAAATGTTAAAACTCTGGCTGTTTCAGACGTATTGTGAACACACACGACAGATGGACACAATATATAAAGTTACCATGACCACATGGTGCTGATCACAATGACATGCATGAAACATATAGGCTGTATGTTTTCTCCCATGTTTTTATTATTGTCATTTATCCCAGCTGCATGCACTCGACCCTTAGACCACTGGTGTAGAAATGAAAAGAAGATCTGCAGCCGTGCTCACAGCTTAGTGAGACTAATTACAGCATCGCTTTGACCTAAATGCTAAACGTCACTATGCTCACATGCAGACATTTAGCGGGTATAATATTTACCACGCTCATGGTGTTAGTTGAACGTGTCGGCTTGATAACATTTGCTAATTGAAGCATTGAAACACAAAGTAGAGCTGAGGCTGATGGGAATGTCATTTGCCTTATTAGACAAACTACAGTTTTTCACCTGATGCTGATGCTACAGGAAAGGTTTATCCTTAAGGGGGCGTGAACGTAACAATTTCATGGCAATCCATCCAATTGTTGTTGAGTCATTTCATGATACTAGTTGTGATTTGTGACATTGTTTTGTATAAATGAAATTGACTTAAAACTGACTCACCAATGTGAACCACCAAGTCATGATTCATCATCTGGGAACCACGAATCTCTGTACAAATTTGAGGCATTTCTTGAGGCACACTGAGAGCACTGCTAAATAACTTTTCAGTTCAGTCCTTAGTGAAACCTCTTCTCCTCCATCCTTGCAGACCAGCACTAATTAAAAATAAACATCAGCTGTCAGGACAGTTAATTCTTGGGGCCACAAGATAACTTTCAACCATCATAAGAGAAAGAAAAATGCCTGCTCCAGTATTTGGTGTTTGAATGTAAAGTAGCAGAGGCCTGTATTTTAGAAGCATCCTAGTAACCCCACACAGCAGGGTTCTGACCTGTAGTCATCCATTTTCTCGCTGCCTCTGTCAGCACCCCACCCCTCCATCCTCCATCCTGTGTATTCAGTCCTCAATTCGTAAGTGTTTGTTCATCAAGATGGCAGCTGATCTACAGTCTACAAGAAGTCTACCTTGCCTGCTACACCACATAAAAGCCATCAGGCTTCATTTTGCATGGTAAAGTAGTGCCAGGTTGGATATTAAGTGATCACTTCAAGACATCTTGGAGTTAAAGAGTCCTGCAGGAGTTTGTCCTTCTGCTGATATTTCCAAACAAGGAAATGGTTGCCGATGGTTGGCATCAATAAAGCCGCAGGGTTGGCACAGAGGGGAGTAAGCTGGTCCTGGTTAATTTGCTTTGGACTTGATTGAATTCATGAACTTGCGTAACTCAGATCCAAAAGCAATCGGTGCAGCCAAGATAGGCTGCAGCGAGCCAGGGAACTGGTGCTTGTAGACATTGCCACATATGCATACAAGTTGCATTAAGCATTGAATTTTGCTTTGTTAAGCAGAACTGGAGGGACCAATGCAGAGTGCAAAGTATTTGTCAACATTTTTTGTGTTGATGATGCACATTGTAGTGGATTGAGGAGGAGGAGCACTGTGTGTTCCCATGTGCAGACACTAAAATGACTTATGATACAAGAAGTAGCTGATTATAGGTTATGCAAGCTTGTAGAATTCTCTTAGCTTAAGTTCAGAGAAGAGCTAAACATTTGGAGATTTGAAAAATCTTCATTTTGAGCTAAATCAGCCATTTACTGACACACTCGTCTGGCAACACACATCAAAGTACGAAGAGCTTTAGAATGATGCAGACGTTTTATTCGGCACCCAGTTGTGTTTCTTAGAAAGCAGTCCAAATAACTTTATTGATGTTTATTTATTCCCTGTTTAAAATGGCTGATGAAATTATAGCACCCTTTTGCACAAAAGAGAATTGTCCTCGGCTTTTTCCTTTTCCATTAAAAAGCCATGGAAAGAGGAACACAGGAACCAAAAGTCCGCTACATGTGTTCTTCATCTGGTGTGAAGAGGCACTAAATCAACATTCTGTAAAAAAGACAATCTCAGTAGGTTGTGGGAGCTGTGGGAAGATGAAGAAAAAAAAAATCTTGAACAGTTTGATGGGAATTGAGATCTAGAGGTCCAGTGCCAGGGTACTTACTTATAGCTGTTCTTCTGCAAAGCCAAGCATCTTTGCACATAATGATCATAAAAACACTTTTCCCAAAGACTGGTCCTGCAAAATGCTTGTACGGAGATAGAGAAGATGTCCAACTTGTGCAACATCTTGGGTTTCATTGGGTCCGGGGGAAATGCATGTAAGTTTCAGAACTGGAGGAAGACCAGACTCATGCTGATCTGCGTCTTTTAGTGTTTGAATAATAGTATGGCCAAGTAGCACAGAGCAGATGGTCATTGCATGATTTGGCCACTCTAGTCAAATGTGACTTCACACACTGTTACATAATATATTAAAAATCATAATTCAGTGACTTTTGCTATGGCGCTATTGCACACATGCTTCACTTATTGTGCCATTGAGAAGCTGAGCAACAGTTGACTTGTGTGTTACTCTGAGGTCTAAGAGCAAAGGTATTTAATAGGTGCAGGGGCGATACAATTTAAGAGGAGGTAAAGTTTATGCCCTTCCAATGAACCTGATAGGATTTCATCATTTAAAGCTCAAGGTTGTTTATGAGAGGAACAATTTCAGAGTGCCTCTCGAGTTTACAAAGGTGCAGTATGTCGCCATTGCTATTCCTGAAAGCCAAAAAGCTTTCTGAGCCCTACAGCCTTGGATGTAATGCTGACAGACAGGCAGCTTGCTGTCTCTCTCTCTCCTTCTGCCCCCCAACAGTCACTCCTCTCAGCTGAAGCAGTTGGGAGGAAACTGTGAATGCCCTGTTGTGTAGAAGAAAATGTGTTTGTCAGCTCAAAGATGTGTCATGCGTGTGTCAACATGAGTGAGAGAGTGATGGAACATGTGCGACAACATGGCTGCTCTTTACATTATGTGTAAAAGTAAGCGTACGCACAGAGTGTGCATGTGTCTGCAGCACAGATCAGACGGTGAAGGGGAAAAGGGGGAAATACTGCTTAACTGAACCTTGGAGCAGAACCAAAAGCCACAAAAGTAGCTCTGGATCCAGCATCCCTGAGCCTTGTAGAGACGTCTAGCAGGACAGAACAGAGGAGAACAGTGGTTCTATTCAAAGCAAACCATTTTTCCCTGGCACCAATTTGAATGGGTATAAAATGAGATCACTCGTTTTTTGGCCATCAGAGAAATGTTAAGAAAAAAAATTAAATGAAAACAGAAAAGAAAGCATTTTTCCTCTTTTCCAAAACAGCAGCTGAGCCTTATGTGTCTTGTAGTTGAATGTAATCAAGTTTCATCGTATACTTATAGAAACAAAAATAATGTTTGTGCTGAAGTGGATGGGGCCTCATTTTTTCCTGCTAGAGTTGTTTCTTTTCGGAAGTGGAGGGGACTGGAAATGTTTCCCTCACCAGAGTAAGAGCAGAAGAATAAATTCACAGTATGATTCCACTTTGACCCTCCTTACTCTGCCTCTCTTCTGTGACTTTTTTTCAATCTCTTTCCAACTAAGACGACTGTCAGTTCAAATTTTTGACTCTCAAAGGAAATGAACTTGAACTCATATACGGTTCAGAGAGAAAAAAACAAAACCACAGCGGAAGCCTAACAAGCACATTTTCCTGATTAAACTGACCCCATGAGAGAAAACAGGTGGTCTGGCTCATTGCAACCTTAACATACTGACTGGTCTAAGTCACAAGCTGCATTGCCTTCCAGGTGTTCAAGCCAATTACGATGCATTTGAAAAGCCAGTATGAAATGTAAATTATTTTATTTTCCTCATGCAGATAACAAATAGGCTATGGTCCACAAATTCCTGCAATAAATAGCAAGCATAGAGAGATGGTTGGAAGGATAAACCACATACAACATGTAATTGCGACTATAAACACATCTATAGCGCATACTGTACATTCAGTCACACTGTACAGTAGATACGTGAGAAGCCCCACTATGACTTACTATGTTAAGTGAATGGCTACAGCCTAAATAAAGTTGAGAAGATCCATGGCGAGGTGCCAATTATTCTATTTTAGCACCATTTCAGCTGTTTAGCTTTTTAGTTAACAGGTGCTTTTAATGACGGCAGGATACAGACATTGTGTCATACCACCCATTAGCAATTATAGAAGATGAAAAAAACTATTCACATTATTAGCCACAGTTATTATAGGGGAATGGTTTGGTGACTTTGAAGCCTTTGAAGATCATAAAAAGGTCAGTGATGAGGAATGGGCTTACCGCAATTAAATGGATACAATATAGTGTCATCAGCATAACAACAGATGTATTGTATGGTTCCCACTCTATGAAGGGTTCCCAGTCCACAGTGACAAAAGTGTTTGCTATATTCACTGAGAACCAAACACAGATGCAAATGGGGAAGGAGAATCTGTCACATGCATCTGCAAATTTCATGAGATGCCTAACAGAAGTAGTCAAAATAGCACGACAAGCCAAGCCTGTTAACAGGACAGAGCTTGGCAAAACAGTAGCGATAAAAACTGAATGAAAAAGCTGTTGCATATTTAAAAACACGGTTTGTTTTTTCTTTTGTTATTTTTGAGTGTACGTGTGCTCCAACACATTGTAGTACAATGAAACAATTCAGCCTTGAATGGCTGTGGGAAAACTCCTGATCTTCGGATAATCACAACAATATGTAACAAAGGCTCCGGCAACACTAATGTAATATCAAAACTGAAAGCAACAAAATTAAATCAAAAGTGTAACTCAAACATGCTCATGGAAGAACATCTGTATGCCTTCTTCCATTAAAAAAACAAAAATAACATTGCTACTTGTCACCTTCCATTTCAGAGAAAAGTTACGACATTCCTACAATTAGCTTTCATTTGATAATATCATTATATGAGCATTGGCTATTGAGAGAGGAGGAAAATGTGAGCACTTTGGAATTCCAGTAAAAGTTTGTAGAGAGCTGTCTGTTCCTAAAATATGTTTGGGCCTGAATGAATGGGTTGTATTCACTCCTAGGCTGTTTAGTACAAAAACAAATGGTACTTATTGTACTATAAATTTATGAATTAACGTTAACATGCACAGTGGCATAATGTTATCAGTCCAAGTTTAATTGGATTCTTCTGGCAGTGCATGTTCTTACTTTTCCTTTACATCTTCCCTTCAGCCTTTTTCCGTCAAGGTCAAAAGTTACTTTTCAACATAATGGTTGAAAGAAGTCTGTTTGACTGCTCCAGAAAGTCAGGAAAGGCGTTAAATTAGTATTATTTCAGTTAGCCAACTTGCGTGGAAAAAACTGAACTTTTGCATCCGCAAGGACTCTGGAAGTGGAATGTGACAATAATTAGAAAACAGCTAAATCTCTTCTCCCTACTCCTCTTGTCTCTCATTTTGCAAATAACAATCAGCTGTCTAATACAGACGCCAGGACATTTCTATTTCTTCATTTTCCAGGCTCACAAAATTAACACACTTAAGAAATCAAACCATGAAATAAGTTATATTTAAACACATTTAAACAGCCAGATTTGCAAAAATTCAGAGGGAAACATACTGAACAACCTGACTGCACACTGATCATTTACTGTTCCACCATTAGCTACACAATCAGGTGTTAATTAGTCTCAAAATACTCTCAAATACACCCAGTAATTACACTACATCTTGCACAAAATGTGTCTTTTTGTCAAATACTTTCAGTGAAGGTTATACGTCTCTGGGAAACAATTATTTTCAGTTAAGTAACACAGTGTGAGAATGAATCAATCCCAGATGGGATTCTGGCATATCGCAGTGGATGGGAGTAACTCCAGGAAAAGAACTTTTTCACCAAACTGGATATTTGGGTTCTTCTGTATCTCTCAGATGCCCTGCCTGATCTTAATTAGAAAGAGCTTCCATCGCTGCTGTTTATTAGATTAAAGGACTTTTTGGGTTAAAGGACCATTCTCAGTCTGAGCATATAAAGATTGGAAACAAACTGAGCTCCTGATACTCGACTAATATGTTCGTCTACTCTGCTTTGTTACAGTTTTTGTAGTAAAAAGTATGAAGCAGTCACAGACACTTGAAGAACATTTTTTTTGACACTTTGGACAGCGTGTTTTCATTTGTTTCATACTGACAAAATAATTTTGGCCTGAAAGACAGAATTTTCAAGCACAGTCATCTTTTAATAACACTGAAAAAGTCATGATTTTTTTTCTCCTCTGGGCTCTGTTAAAGGACCAGTGAGCAGAATTTAGAGACATCTAATGGTGTAGGAGCTGATTGCAAACCCCTTGTTTCCCCCTCTCTTTCCTAGCATCAAAAAAACTATGATGGAAAAAATGGCAGTTCATCATGGTGGACTACATGTCTATAGATATTAAAGGTGTATTGTAAATAATAAAATCATAAGCATTATTTTTCCAGGTGATTATACACTGATGAAGACATAGTTGTGCATATTATATTACATTTTTGACACATTTAGACCCCCCTAAATCTTACACACCAGACCTTACCTGGATATTAGAAAATTTACACTTCATACTTCAAGTCAAATATATTGATTAAAACAATATTTTTCCTCAAAGCAAGTATTTAAATGTCCAAAAATTCCTCAAGCAAACAAAGATTTCCTGATTATTTAAGGGAAAATCCAAAATAAAAGCACCCAAAAGGACATCTTAGTCTTGCTGCATCTCGCTGTTGTTAATGTGTGAGATGGTGTGACACACTTGCAGATATGATGATTTCCCCACGGACTTCACTCATTAATTGAGGTGCTTTCCTCTGGGGTTAAAGACACAGAAAAACAATTACAAGTCTGGTCATCTTATTTTGGGAACACATCTGATACTTAGAAAGTCCCTTCAGCTGATGTTTGTGAGTCCAGACTCGTCACAATGATGTCGAGAGAGAGAGATTATTTACTACACAGCCATTCAGCCATACGCACTGACATATCTTCCACTCTAATGCCATGTGACATTAATTAAAGTCACTGCTTTCCTTCTGTCTTACAAACCACAGCTAGTGCCTTGTTAGAGATTTCTGTCGTCAGCAGCCAGCAAAAGGTCATTTGAGGCTGAGAGGAGTTAGTCTAGGAAGCAAATAAATCCCAGTACTATAGAGCCACATATCAACATGAATATTAGCCAATGACAATTTACTAATAATCAAGACAGGAGTATTCATATTCTTATTTAGCAATTTTGTAAAACTGTTCTTCACAAAGTCGGAGCTGTACCTGGTACCTCCTCCAAGAAGATTATTCATAGCAGATTTTGTTTCCTTGCTGACTAGATGGATTCTTTGTAAATCATTACAGTTTTTAGTTTTTGTTTACTTGTGTCAGTCGACGATTAGTTGCTATGCAGTCACTCATTGTGGCTCTTGTTTTGCTTAACAGGCATTTTCGTTCTACAATACACTGTATTATAATTCACACAAAACCACCAGAGAATCACAAACAGGTCGACGACGACCATTTGTACGTTATGTTGCTTTATACGGACAAAGATGGGAGACAGTCAGTTAAAACATGCTCACAAGTAGCCTGAAGGTAGCACAGTTGACAAAGTCACTCAACTGAAACTAACGTTTCTGTGGTCGCAGTTGCAAGTTGTGCTCTGGCATATCATCACAAGTCACTCAGCATCTTATTAGGACCTCTGAGTCTGAGAAGAGGGCTTATGACCAGCTGGTCACTGGTTTTAATCTTTAAACTGGCTGCAAACGCGTATGCAAAATGTGAATAAGTAACATTTTCCGCTTCTTCACCCGCTACTGTTGACACGCCACTAATAAAGGAGCTTTACTGCACCGGTAGAACTGCTCAGCAGGAAAAGGCTGGGTTTGTTGGACAGTCCCTGAATATGACTCTATTATTGTATATTTAAAGAAGGACATAAAAGGTCTATGTGTGCAGAGCAAACTTGTCCTGACATGCAACAGATGGCTGCAAAAATTCACCTAAACGAGTAGGCTAAAAGGGGACAAACTTAAATTCACTTTGTGGCACAGACTGAGTTATAGGTTATGTTAGGTTATGGCATAAACCTTCCTGTTTATTCCACTTCATTTTGGTTATGAAATAGCTGCTGAGGTCTACACGGCTGAAACAAATCTAAGCTAATCTTCATGTTACAGTCTGTGACTGAGCCGCCACATGCTGCATTCACATAGCCAAAGTAAATGGAAAAGCAACACCAAACACTGTTAATGAGAGCGATAAAACTTTAAATGTGTTTTAAATGCATGATCTAATGCAGACACTCAGAGTGTGGTGTTAAAGCTGAATGTCTAAAGAAAAGGATTGAAAGGCTGGTTCATCACTGGTGTATTACTAGGCATGGAACGAGCTAATTGCGACATAGCGTTTCTATAACTGTCCTTGTAATCAAAATCTTATCCACTTTCACTGTGTATTGCCTGGCATAGCTAGATGCACGAACAGCTAACTTCAGCATTGGATTTAGCAAGCCTAGTTCGTAAACTACAGTATGTGCCCATTCACAAAGCTGGTAGCTGACCCATTGGACTTCTTTTCCTAGTGAGATTGTGCTATGTTTTTAAGGTTGAGTTTGTGGAGGGAGGAGTTCAATTTCCTTCTCTCTGTGCTTATGTCTTTACGTCACATACAGTTGTCTTATTGGTTACGATTTGAAAAGGTCAGTGGTAACGGAGGTAAAAGTTTAAATAATTCAGACTTGGAGTGCTGTGCTGAGTGGCAATTTTGAGCAGTGTGCACTGCCAAGGGTAGCGCTTCCCCTGGTGGCATCACCGCTCTTCCCATAGGAAAACCACTGATCATGTGTAGCCAGCATAGAAGAGACAAGTTTACAGTCATAAAATCTGACAGAACTGGGTCTGTGGCAAACCAACCACTGGCAAACCAACCTACAATACCAGCACCTGTGCACCTTTGTGGACTTCTAAGCATCTACTGTATTTACAAGTGCATGTAGCACAATATTCTCTGAGGACCTTAACAGGAACACTGAAATTGGACTGATATGATTGTTAAAAATGCTATATCGCAATCCGATGAGGACCACAAACAGAATTCCACTCACCTACTGATGTGGTAGCAGAAATCAAATGCTTAGTACCGACAACCAACATAATCTGCATCGCAAGATACCACTAGATGTAAGTAAGAAAAGTAGCTGTTGACATATTGGCTATTCACGCTCATCTATAATTTGTCTAGTACCTTGCTAGCCGAGTAACTTAAAGACGTAACTTGAGGCGTGACCTTGCTTAAGAGCAAAGATGACACAATCATGAATAAGTGAATGCGGAGGCTTGAAGTCGGACTTTCTTTCATCCACCCATTTCATGTTGAGTGGGAAAAATTTAGCCCTTGTCAGCAGGCTGTAAAGGCCTACAGTTCACCACTCCTATAGCTGCGGGGGCCAGTGAGAGGCATCTTGTGTCCAGACAGCAGAGGAGAAACACAGCGTGCCTTGTCAGGCAGAGCTTTCAAAAAGTCATCGTGTCCTGACCACAAGTATTATGACCATTTCTGCCACAAGCTAAATGGATCCACACGGTTCAACAATAGCAACTCAAGACACTGTGTGAGAGTCTCTCTGATGTTGACCTGTCAAATATCCAGTGCATTTTAGGCGCATATGTTGAAACGTTTTTAACATGTATACAAATTGCAGCATGTGCCCGAGGAAGAGATGTGCCAAACTGACATTTTTCTGCCTCAACATAAGCGGTATTGGCTGGATGTTTTTCTTTTCACCAAATATGACTCACTGTGGTCTTCCAAAAGCATTCTTCTCTTGCCCTCCATTTCCTGTAAGCCTTTTTTGGAGATGGTTAAATGCAGCAGGATTTTTTTCTGCATTTATTGTATTATGTGGAATTTATCATTTTTGTTTGAAAGACTTTTTAACTATCATTGTGTTGTTTGTTCCCGTTTGTTGATATGAATCGACATGAAACCCTGCAGTAGGCATCTGCCTCCACTTAATGGAGCAAAGATCCAATTTAATTCACTCCTAGACGGCTGTTATTCATTGTATTGTATAATTTTCAAGACAGAGGGGGTAAGGCACTTCAGCTTTGAATTATATAATCAGTTAAAGTCTTTCCAAGTGAAATAGAACAAGTATAGTGAATGGATTGTTTCATAAAGTGAACAAAAACTCTAAACTATAATAACATGTGCTTCCCTGAAGTTTTTACGCATAAATGCAATTAATATTCCAATCAAATGTCATTATAATGTAACAATTTTCACATTTCATATTCTATCTGCATCTCTTCAAGTAAGTCAATGTAGGCTCTTTGGTGTTCGTTTCTAGACATGTTTCTGGAGGGCAATGGTCTAAATAAGCTGTGATTCAGCTAAATGAATATGAACTGTGGTGTCCCAACTCACTACGTTACTCAGCTGGCAACGGTGACCACAAGGGTCTGGCGAAACGCCCTGAGCTTCTACCTCTGTGGATAGAAAATATGCCATCCATTCATTGCTATGATTCAGTTACGGCTAAGGAGATGACCTTTGAAAAAAATGCAGACCTATAAATGCCTGAAGGAAAAGATCAACAAATAAATATAATTTATACGATGTCAGCTCCCCCATATATATTACACTGTTGTAAAAGCAATACTAGCACTAGCACTAGCCCTTAAGTGAAAATTAACTACCACGCTGAATTGATATAAGCTTAGAGTGAACTTTATTTGAACCCTATGATTGCATAAGCTTCAGCTTTCATTACCACCCGTGGTTTCATTATATGCATGTTTTGTAGCAAAGAAAACTGCTGTGTAACACTCAGGACACCACAGGCTGAAAATAAGGTAAAGTGAAAAAGGCTGAGCAGCTACTCAGGTGTCAGGACGCCATATGTACATTTTATGATGGAATCTGTAGCCTCTTGATGCTGCCTGTCTTCTGATTATGTTCTCAGGTTACCACTGAGCCATCGGAACGCTAACTGTAAGCGAAGCCGATGACAGCCTGTAACACTGAGTGGCAGCTCAGAAATATAGGGCATCAAAGGTTGGGTGGATTTTCACAGGCACTAATTTTATCCCCAGAAAACCACTGATAGAAGGTACACAGCACGAAAGTGCACCTGTGTTAGCATCTCTTTTCAAGTGTTAGGTCTTCATCCTTTTCACCTCGCATGCGAACAACCCTGTTGACTTTAGCCGGGGAGAGAGGTGAGCTTGTAATGTTTTTTTATTGACCTAGCAGATCACAAACCGCCCTCCACGGGACTGAGCCAAGCCCCGGATGGCTCAGCGGAGAGTGGCAGTCTCAGCTGCACTCCTTATCATAAAGACCATCCTTCTGGGCATCTAGCTGCCCTTGGGGACGCATCCTTTGGGTTTGAGAGAGTGCAGCTGTGATGGAAGCCAAAGTGTTTTTCCTTATGCACCACGGACTCCCATGTGCATTTCACATACACAAACAAATACATGTGGTAGACTTAAACATGAACGTTTACCTTGCCAGCTGAAGAACTGCAGTTAAAACTCAAGTTGTTTCAATTCACAAATCTTTGCCCTTTATATCTATTATGTCAGGAAGTAACTGGCTCATGCAGACACCGTTTAACGCTTATTAAAGAGAACTGTCCAGATGATCTTAATTAAACAAGTGATCAGATTAAAAGAGGAAAAGTATGATGCACCGCTTGAAAGTCTTTTCTCAGCACAGCGTGGATGGAAATTTCATGTGTCAGCTGCTACAAGGGCTGAATCACACCGCAACATCTGCTTTATAGTATCACTGTGGCAAAATGTTCTCAGACTTGCCAACGTGTTGCCATAGCCACCAACACCTAGAGCATAATAAGCACCTCGATCCCAGACTGCCAGGCTCACAGCGCTATCTCTCAGCGGACTTACAGAATATCAAACCTGAGAAGCTGTGAAGCAGCGGAGGGCAATCGACAAACAGGCTCCAGTTCCTTAGTTTGCAAACTATTTGGGGAGATGCCACAGGAGGTGTCGTGTGGCCTTCGACCCAGACTTAGTTCACTTTCTGGTCATTTATTAGCCATCATTGGCTGCTCGTACGGCCTTAACACCTGCTGTCTATTCCTGCTGAGCTGAGTTACTAACGAAGCCGTTGTAAATTTAATCGCATTAGATAGAAAAATTGCATCAATATAGTGCCTCCACTTGCTCTAAACAGTTCATATGGTCAAGTATTTGGCGTACACTTTAATATTTTCCACATCCCCCGGGTACTGATTCATCAAAACATCATACATGGAAACCTTGAGCCCCCTACCAACAATCCCCCACTTGACGCAGACCGCTCTTAGCTGTAACTCCAACTGACCCAGCTGCTGTGCTGCGTGTGTGAGCAGCATGCACAAGCGGAGTTCCTTTTTTATGAGACTGCTGTGCTGCATCATATGGGTAGTCTATTTAGGTCCAGGCCGCTGGCATGGGCTCTAAGTAGGGGCTTAAGAACCAAACTTAGTTGAAAGAAGAAGCCCTACTGGGAAAAGCGATCACTATAGAGAAAGCAGTGTGGGCAGTCTATTTGCCTTTTGATGTTTTTCTTTTTTTTTTTTTAATTCTGTATTGAGAGAGTGGGAATCTAGGGAGGAGTCAGTGAAGGCACGGGAGGTAGGATCTGATCCAAGGCCAGAAGGGGTTCGGTTGCAGAAACCAAACCAACTATCTCTTGAAACAAAGAGAAGTCACTGAGATCTGTGCTGTATTTGAAGATACTGGAACTGAAAGATGGAAATGCGCAACATGTTCAGAAGTTGTCTTACAATGTGGTTTTCAAGATTCTGTGATGGGTAGCTGGAAAAGAGTGACTCACAATAGGAAAGTTGAACAAATGCCAATTTTTTTCATCTCATCTTTGGCTGATTTGATAATTGCGTGCATCTAATAGTTCATAATAATGCCAGTCATCATGCTTAAATATAGTCTAGAGAGAGAGAAAAAAAAGAAATCCTAGTGAGAGTTGCTTGAGTTTTGAAAAAGTTATTCTTTCTTTCGTCTCTGTGCCTGACATGTGCTTTCAATGCACGGTATCTTTGAAACACACTGGCCGCTTTGTTCCAAAAAATATTTTTTTTCATGCTCTCATGTTTATTTCAGATCTAGTAGACTGATCTAGATTTCATAATATAAAACAGAAGCCTAATTGCCAACTTGATGTTTTCCATCTAGGTAAATAACATTAAATGTTACTGGACTCGTGCTCAACAGTATCAAATCCCACACAATGTTCTGTTCTCCCTCTGCATTATACATTGTACTGTAGAAGATTTGTCATTTTTGTACCACCTAATGACATAATTATATACTGTGGTTATTCATTCTGTCAGCGAGAGATGACTCTGACAAGACCTACTGTACATTACATAACAGATAAATTAAATAACAAGAATTTAGAGGCTTGCCCAGAGAACGACTCTCATAAATCCAAGTGATGAGACTTTGGTGAGAGAAAAACAGGGTAATATATGAGGTGGCTGAGCTTGATATGTGTGTTTGGCTAATGATTTACAGTGTAGGGGTTTTTCCATGGTTCTCATCTGCAGTATCCGATAGGTGGATGCAAGAAAAAGTTTATTACTTTATCTAGATATGATAAGCATATATGAACAGACTGTTCTTGCTATTTGGCTGCAAATAACTTCACACTAATAAAGCTGTGCATCATTTTGATGCCTTTATTTGTCTACTATCAGACTCATAATCAGAGCTTTGTGTAAACCCCCTGAGCAGGCAGCTCCATCTTGGATTCCCACCTATCGCTGACAGAATCTGATGGGTAAGAGCGAGGATTTAAGCGTTGCAGAAACATCTAGAAGGTGATAATAGGCTCTGGATAGGGGTCATGGAACCCTCTGGAGGCATGGGCAGCTGTTTTGCTTATGTGTCCACCTTCTCAGTCTCAGATGGGCTGTCTGTGTTGACAACAAAGAGGACAAGGGAGAGATCCGTCTTGTGCTGGAGAGGTGTCAGATTACCTGACGTGTATGGTGACGGCGACAGTGCAGATGGCTGTGGTGGCACAGCGTGTATCTTTTCATTTTCTTGCCAAATATGAACATTTATAGGGTGGGAAAGTTGGATCTGAATTGATGCACCAAAATTAACTGGACATTAAACCCCCCAGAATATAACGCTCGTAAACACTCGCTGTATTTGACAGCGATAGTGCTCATGGATTTACAGCAGCTGTGAAGAAAAACAAGCTTCCACGAACTGAATTTCTTTTGTATCATTTTATTATACTCCACAGGTTGCTAGGTGATCTACATTGTCTAAAAACAGTAGTGCAATGTAAGTATTGTATACATTTACTCAGGTGCAATTTTGAGGTACTTGTACTTCACTCATGTATTTCCATTTCACAGTACTTTCTACTCATTTACATTTCAGAGGCGTATATTGCACTTTGTAAGCAGCTACAATAAAGTGACAGGTGCTGTATAGTTACTAATTATAAAAAAAATATTTAAAAAAACACAACAACATATAATTATTCTATAATCCATTAGATTAAACTACTAAACACTTGACAACCGACCAGCTATAACCTTAAAATGGGTGGGATGTTTTGGTTCATTCAATGATGCAATATATAATAATATATCCAGTGACAGGAGACATTAATCTACTGTAACGTCATGTACATTTTGCTGGCAATACATCTGTAAATCTGATTTTGAATGCTTTTACTTTTTACATTGGTATATTGGTCTTTGAAGCATCTGTATTTTTTGTACGCAATTATCTTTTGATTGCCAGAAACAATGTCCCGTATTATTTCCTAAAATCATTAGCCATTTTACTTCTTCTTTTCAAGCAGACCTTTGGATTTTACTGCACTGTGCAAAGCTGTAAAAATGACTAGTGATTAAATATTGGTGCTTAGCAGCAAGGGGAAGAAGGAGGAAGTGCCAGGGTCGTAGACTGCACAAAGTGAGTCAAAACTGAACTTGGGAACCGATGTGGGATTTGACACAGACTCATTCTGTTGAGTCATACTGAACCTAACCATATGCTTTCACCAGCACTGTTATTTTATCAGCGGGAATTGGACAGGATTTGGTTATTTGAGTATGGCTATTGTGAAAGACAAAAAGAGTTTTTGTCTTTTGAACAATCAAAGCTTTATTTTCAAATAATTAATCCCTGAAACCACCAGCACGGTACCACTAGAGATGATTTACACGATGATTCAGCCACCAACAGCATTATTAAGAAGAGTTTGGCTCTTTAGAAGAGGTAACCACAGCCAGATGGATTATATCTAAGTGATGTTATGCAAAAGGACTGTCAAGAAATTACCTAACAACCAGCTGTTTGTTTCTGGTATTATGTTTACTACACAAGTGTAATGCATTCAATTAAAAAAATTGCTCTGTTTTCCTGAATTAAAAAAGTTTCAAGGGGAAGAGACAAACTCAGCGTTTGCCCTGAATCGTGCCTGCGTTTGCAAGTTTTGCAGCCAACGAAGTTTCTACACACTTAGAAGGGCCGACTGGTGCGCATTTAGTTGCAGCCTGCAACTTTACGGCTAGACGCCACTAAATAGGGCAGCTGTGGCTCAGGGAGTAGAGCGGGTCATCCACTAATCAGATGATCCCTGGCTCTTCCAGACTGCATGCTGAAGTTTCCCTGGGCAAGATACTGAACCCCAAAGTGCTCAAGAAGCAATTGTGTCATTGGTGTGTGACTGAGTATGAATAGTTAGCTCCCAAAAACTGATGAGCAGTTGGCACCATGCATGGAAGCCAATGCCATCAGTGTATAAATGTGTGTGAATGAGATATGTAGTGTAAAAGCACGAGTGGTCAGAAGACTAGAAAGGTGCCATATAAGTACAGTCCATCTATCATTACCATGTAAATCCTACACACTGGACCTTTAACGAGATACAAAAAGGATATTTGAAGAGTTGCTTTGAAAAAGTAATTTACAATTGTATAATGGGATATGAATATTGAAAGTTAGCTGGAGAAAAACTTCAATACAGCTAAACAATGTGAGAAAGCCATTTCTTATGTGCAGCCTTTGTAAAGTTGCTCAACATCCTCCACAGTCCATCATCCCTAGAGGATTTTAAATTGAAGCTCTGTGAGTTCAGGCATGTCAGCAAGGAGACGGACAGCTCCAACAGGTGGGAAGGATATAAAGTAGGGGGAGTATGAACTCTTTTATCCCAGCATGGAGGGAGAAAGTGGTGTCAGAGGGATTGCCCAAAATAACCTGCCTGGTGTCTGGACTGTGGCGATATGATGTAGAGCTAACAGGCGAGAGAGATGGATGGGAAAGGGCGACGGGGCCACACTGTAGGTGCTAAAGCGGGGCTATCAGAGGACTCACTTTCAGCAAAGACACTGTCAAGGTTATATACTGGTAGGAAATAGTCTTTGGAAATGGTTGTGGTTGGAGTAGGGGCTCAGAGGCAAATACCAAATCATGACAGAGAAAACTTACTGCATGTAAAAACAAAAAAAGTCCATGCTAGCATCTCTGAAGCTAAACACAGGAACTAAATGTTAGGTCACCATACTAACATGCCAGCAATAACAATGCAGAGATGGTTTGCAGGTATAATGTTTCCAAAGCATGCTAACATTTGCTACAGCTGAAAATGATGGAAATGCAGTAACCTCTATAAACAGATATCTGCATATGAATGCAAAATCGGTAAGTGAGGAACCAAGATTCCGTTAGTGGAAGCATTCTAGTTTCCATTTTCAACCCAGTCTTGGTTCCTCACTTACAGATGCACCAGTCACGTTTGAGTGTCATAAAACACAGGCAGGACAGTTCATTGGCCGAAATGTTATCCCTGATCACAACAGCTATCGTCTGATGATGATACGGCTTTTTTTAAAAAGGGTAATCTACATTCTCATGTATCAAGTTACTTATCGGGCTGCAGAGGAAGTTTTGGCCCTGAAGGCAAATTTCTGGATATGAGCTGGCTACAGTGGAAGTGCAGAAACAACAGCCATTGACAGGTAAGGCTAAATCATTGACATGGGATAGCTGACGGGTTTCAAGATTAGTTTTGCAGGTATTTGCTGGTTAATGAAGATTATACAAATCTAAACTTTGAGCAGATGAAGATTCAAATCTGAGCAAGTAAACAAAGTCTGGTGGGCTAAACACTCACTTCTGAAACGCTCCGATGGGGTTTGAAGACCAAAATTGAGGCGCATATGCGACGCTCCAGAGATGTGTGCAGTGGGGTTTCGGCGTTTGGGGTTAATTGTCTTCACCAAATTTCATGGAAATCCTTATTGTTGCCAACCTCATGAAAACTGCTGGAGAAAGTCAGATTAATAAGTGATCGAGTCATTAGGATTCATCATCTGGGGACCCTGAAGATCTTAATTCAGGGCAATCCAAAGTGGTCAGACCAACAGAGCCACAATGCTAGCATGACTAAAAATTCACATTTAATTTAATCCCCCATTTCTTACTTTTACTTACGTTTTCTTGACGATTTCTTAATTTCAAGTTGTATTGTTTGATAATTAACCATAAATGCATGTACGCTGTTTTCTATCAATGCTGAAATATGGCTTACAGAGCTATTCCATGCTGCATGGAAACTAAAAAATAATAACAGCTTTAATTATCTTTAATAAAAAGTTAAAGTGTGTATTAATTTTAATCTTTGTTATGAGAAAATTCTGTTGTTTTTTCCAGGAAGACTTTGATTCCAAAGCGATTAAAAGATCAAGATGACTTTGTCAGAATCTAGAACATTGTTCCTAGATAAATAACCCCTTATAAATCTAGGTTGCTTTGTCTTATTATGTGAATCACATTGCTTGTTTATTGGCTTTGGCACAGTTAGCTTTGCTTTCTGCAGTGTTAGGTATTGAGTTCTGTGAGAGGACAGAGTGAGCTCCGATGTTATGAACATATGAAAAAAATACAAACACACCACTTCCTGTCTAATCTGATAACTAACTCCGATCTCCACTTTGCTTACAATAGCTGAGTTATTTATTTTACTGTGTCAATTTCTCAGTCGGAGGATCACAGTTCCCAGCTTCTATACCTAGCTGGCACAACTCTCAAACAAAGTGCAGACCTGCAATGTCTGGCTATGCAAGAATTTCCTGGGAGTCATATTTTGAATTAATCAAATGAGCATTTCAGTGGTGCTTTCAGGATGTATCAGTGGTATCAGCATGACATGCTGTCACCCTTTATGGGCGAGTGTATTTCCAATGCAAATAAACACTGCTGTATCCTATGACACATTATACCTCGACAGACAATCAAGAGATATTTCCACGATACCTACATACATGTAGCTGAAAAGAACGATAAAAATGCAGTATTCAAATAGACAATTTGTGTCACTGGAGCAGAAAAAGAAACAGAAAAGCATAGCAGTGGGACACAGTGTCTATATGAAAGGAAGCAGTCAAATTAACTTGGAAAGTAAAAACAACCTAATCCAAACTGCAACAAAGAGGATTGTATTCAGTTGCTGAACATGGCTTCCATCCTTATATAACCGTGAGAAAGCAGCACTCTGGAGTACATAGATGCACCCAGACCCATGTAGACAAGCATTTGTACAGATTGTAATGCCACCTTAATCTCAAATTAAGCTTCTGTAAATCCAGCATAGAAGTCTTTCTTACTGCAGCTTTTAAGAATATTATCACCTTGTAAATGTTGTCTGGTCTACTTTAAGAGTTATGGCGATTATGGAGAGATAAAAGTCTAAACCCAAGAGGATGTCTTCACTTTAAGTCCAGAAATCCTTCAAATATGTTGTTTTTGTAGACAGAGAGTAGGCTATGTCTAGGTAGGAATGATAAATGACAGCAGTATATTTGAAATAATATTAACCATGTTATGTTTGACCCATGCATATAAACATGTCATGATGTTTTATTTGTTTTATCAGGAAGATTGACAACAATTTTATTCCCCATAGGAATGACTGGCTGTTATGTAGCATATTCCAGGGGAAGACAAATAAAGTGTGCACAGACAGACTTGTGTGACTCCTGCAAAAAAAAAACAGTCTCATTATGCTTCTCCTCAGATCACTGCTAACATGCTAGAAAAATCATTATGAAAGAGCCACATCAATAAATCACAGATGATTTGTCATGGAGTAAGTAAATCATCACATATCTCCAAACTGGAAACGTTCCTCTACAAAACAGCAAGCTTTTATTTTATTGAGTCACCTGAAATAATATTTTAGAATTTGTCCTGATATCATTTGCTATTGCTCTATTATCAGCTATGTCTATCAGCATTTCAACCAGCGCCAATGACTAGCATTTGTAATTTTGAACACTATCTTGCCAAACTTGAAAAGAATTAGCCCATTTTCCCCAGAAATCTATTCTTGGCTGGATGGAAATGCCTCTGATAGAGATCATCAGTCATTAAAACCCTCCCTTGAAACCCATACGAGTGAAATGATGTTAGCAGAATACAATGTTTGAATTACACACTGGCTTTCAGACCTGGTTTTAAAGTGGAGTGTGGTTTTAAAGTGGAGTGTGTACACACGCACACCTTCCAGTGAGGGAAGTTCCCCTTAGCTCCCGCATATTTTGAATACTGGTGACAGATACTGGCTTTTTATGGACTGAAAGAATGTTGTATATGATGATCCTATTACAATGAAATAGGATCATCATATACAACAATGAGCGATTTCTACTTTTAAGCCAATGTGGTCAAACAACATATCACTTCAGCAGTGGTGAGGCTAATCTGAAATGTATCATATCAATCCACAGTTATTCGATATCCAGCCATTATCTGTAACCGCGTATCCTCATCAGGGTCAGGTGGGGCTGACTTACAGCTGTGATAGGTACGTAGACCCTGGGCAAGTTGCCAGTTCATCACAGGGTACATAGAGACAAACAACCACTTAGTGTGAATGGCCAATTTAGAGTTACCAATTAACCTATTAACCTATTAAGTGCATGTTGAAATGTGGGAGGAAACCGGACTACCCGGAGAGAACGTACAAACTCCCCACAGAAAGTTCGATGGAACCACCAAAGAATAATACCAAAAATAATATGTTAGCGATGAACTAAATGCTGAGGTCAAAGGGTTAGACTAGAATTATCCTTTAAAGTTGTCATCCATCAGAATAACATCTTATGCCTATGAAATGATATAACATTAGATTACAGAAACCCATTCAATTAGACATTCAAACCACGAACGATGTTCAGGTCCAAGTCGAGGATTAGAACAAAAAAGAAAAAACATCAATGAATTATAAACACTCCTTTTAAATATGGCACAGATGATCTGTAACTCGTATTCAAAGGGTTGAATGAATCTAGTTTTCTGCTGGCTTAGTCATAAATACAACTGCAGTCTATTAAAAGTTTAGCTTTTGTTGCCAGTCGGTCTTGCTTTTCTGTTTTGATGAAAAATGTGGTAGGCATATTCAAAATAAGATTACCCACAGCTCAACTGACTTCATAACAAACAATCACACGCCATTATTGTGTAATACTGAATTTGCTGAACACACTGGAAGCAGTAGTTCACATTAATATATTCGTACCAAAAACAGGTGATGACACTTAAATGGATTGTAGTTAAAAGTAACTGGGCCTCGGTGGTTCCCTGAGCTCAGTGGCCACTTCATTGAGCATAGCTGTACAGTTAAATGCAATCCAGTACAACTGGTTCTCCCGTGAAAAGTCCCCTCTTTGATGACTATCATGTTCATGTTTTTTGTTGACACTCCCATAGAGATGTTAATTGAATTATATATTCCTGTTAATTAACTAATGATGCCATTGTACTGGACAGCATTCCATCAATGGGAAGGACAACAAGTTAACCCTATAGGTCATTATTTCTTGTGCAGTTCAAGGTTAGTCACAGTGATTCAAGTCAACATCCAATGGAGTCCACGTCTTAGTCAGTCAATGAATGAATCGATCAATATGTCAGTATGGTAGTACGGGGATGGAAGGTCAAGAAAGTGGAAGTCACGACTGTAAACACTCGGTAAACTTTGGTTTAAACCAGGATTTCGGGACCACCAGAAGACCTTGGACAGCAGATGTCAGTGATCTCTTAGGGGACCTGAAAAGTGTGGCCAGTCCATGTTGTGCATTGTAGATGATTTAAAATCAATTCTACATTCACCTGGTAACCAAAGTAGCTTAGCTATCACAGGTTTAATGTGTGAACTATCAGGGTCGGCTGAAAGTCTAGTTTTGGACTTGTAGTCTAGCTAATAATAAAGCAAGCAACTGAGTGAAGGTGAAGAAGATACAAATAAAAACTGGCCTTTAGACGTTTAGTAAATTAATTGATCTCTATAAATAAATAAATAACTGAATTTACACCTTTCTGTCACAAACTGAAACTTGAAACTGTACAGGTTGACCTGATAATAAAGCAACCACTGAAAGTAGGTGAAGAAGATAAACTTTGGACCTTTAGTTCTCCATGTTGAGCCAAGCAGGAGCAAGGAAATTAATCAGATTTTCCCGCTTTTACAATACCACTCGAATAAATGACATCTAACACCACTGCGTAGGACAGACACAGAAGCTAGATTTCCTGCTCCATTTGGGAGCAAGGTTACTACAGTTAGTTTTTCTCGGGGATTATTAGGCTTCCATGACAGAATTAAGTCAACATGTTATTATAATACGGTGGACCTTTAGGTCTTCTGTGCTTTACTGAGCTGCGCTCCCGTTCACTGCGACACAAAGAAGGTGTTTTGACAGACGGCGGGTTGAAGGCGGAAGGAAATATGAACCTCTGAGTCGCACGGCTCAGTCACACCCCCTTTCTCTGAACACCGAAAGCCGACACAGACACACACAGGCGCACACACACACAAGCACTCACACACTTGACAGAAGCTGGGCACTACGGAAAATACGCACAGGAGAGCAGGGAGAAGCTGTGTTTAACTCCAAATCACACCGCGCTGCCTGAATGTGACGCGACAACACTGAACGACTACGCCGACCGGTAAGTTGTTTTTTATCTGTTCATTTATACATGGCAATACGTAGAAATAAATGTGCTAGAAAGAAAATTTGTGGTTTCAATGGCAGCGGCATGGAAAATGAGGTTTACAAACGGAAGTTGCGCAAGGCAAGGATAATCACTATGAAATATCATTTGAAAAAAAAAAAAAATCCAGCTTCGAAATTACATTTCTGGCCACACATAGCTACTGGAAAAGTATCAAGATTTTGTCAGTAAACTGAGGAGAGCCGGTGCTGTGAATGCCCTCCTGATGTGATAGATTTGTGATTTTTGGTCATAATCGATGCGCCATTACGCACAAGTGTAAACTCCAAAAGGATGCACTGTCCATCCAACCCCATCCACAATATGACCCCCACTGGCTCTGATATGATTACACCCAGGGTGATGTCATTTGTACGAGTGTGCAGTGAAAATATCTGTGAGCTAAGAGCTGGATAATTCACTTAAGCTCGTAGCCTTAATAAGTTCTGCATTTATATCTTGAACATTGCTCAGTGATTTTATAAGAGCATCATCTCAGGACCACCGGAGGATTCAACATAGGGGGACATCAGGGGAATGAGATGTTTAGTTTTACCAGTTATATGACTGCTGTTTTTAGTGGTTAGCTCAATGACAGAATGACTGTTGTGATTGCAGGTTTCACCAAGTTGTCCCTCCACCTACAGTAAACATCTTCAACCAAACCAAACAAGTCATATATAGCAACAAGGATTGTCTCTTGGAGTTTTCTATATGTCATCTAAAAGAAGTTTGTGGTTTAACGTGAATCTATTTCTTGGGTCCAGTGATGCAGAGAGAGAGAGAGAAAAAACAGTATGAAAACATTATAATGCAATTTCCTGTTAAGCTACCGGATCCTGGTTTAGGTCGATCCTCTTTAACAAATACCAGCTGCACAAAAGTACACACAGAAAGGTGTGCCCATGTCTAAAGTTGCTGGCACATACTTTAGTGGCGCAACACTTTTGTTTTCACATTTATCTGTGTCATTAATTTTTTTAAATTTTTATGTCAGGATCGACCTGCTATGTGGATGTGGCTTGACACTGGCGCCAGCATTGAAAGAGGTGGTGTGTCCATTTGTGCAAATTTCTTTTCTCGGCAATCAGCAATTAACAGAATTGCTTCAACAAAAAGCAAAGTGTTCTGGTTATACAACATGCCACCCAATAATTACCAACACCAACTGTCTACAGCTCCATGCAGAGACTTTAAGGCGAGGGGAAAAAAAACAAAAAAAAAACTACTGCACACATTTTGAAAAGATAGAACTGTAACTCATCATTTGCCGGGCTGTTCCCGCCTGACCAAAATAGAGAGGACACTCAGCTGATGAGTTCCCTCTTGTATGCAGCAGAGTTCCTCCGACATGGTGATGACAGACAGCTGAGAAGCGTGTCGGAGTGAGGATGCCTCAGTGGCACTCTGCTGTATGCCATTTTCCAAGCAAAAGTAGCCTCACACACGCTGTAGAAACTTTGCAGTGACAGATGCCACTTTCACAAACTGTCGGCCGTTGTTGTAAGAACTTTTTCAAGACAGAATTAAACGACAAAAAGTACAACAAATCCTTCCAAAAATGCCGCTATTGTGACGTGATACTGGGCTGCCTTAGTTAGCTGCAACTGGGATCATGTCATCATTAAACGAATTCAAACTGAGTGCCAAGCTGAATGGTGTCCTCATCCGTCTTGATGGCTGATTAGTAAGGGATAATGTTGCAGGAAATCTCTGCACTATGTCATCTGTTTGTCTTTCTAGCAGTTACAGTAGCTCCCTAAAGTCAGCTAATACTCATTCAGACATAACTGGATGGATCAGGCTGTTCAGAGGTTTGTTTTTTTTTCATCTAATGACCCATGAAGGAAGCTGGAAGGTTTATCTTGTCTTCAGCAGCGCTGCCAGAGGCTTTGCTATCCATTAACTGCCTCAGCATGAGGAGTGTCTTGAGGGGATCCTAAGAGGGACTGCTACATTTCAGCGAAGATTGTGCCAATGACAGTTGCTGTGGCTTTTCTGAAATAGCAAGCGGGGTGTCCCAGGGGCACATATAGATAGCAAATGTGATTCCAGCTGCCACTGTGGCATCCCGGTCTTAATGATAGGGCAGTTGATTGAGTGGAGTGTTTCTTTTCGTGCTCTTTGAGCTGTGTATCGAGTTGCCAGACCTTTGTTGATCAGAGCTACTTTTGCCGTTACATGAAATAAACAGGTGATGAGGATTATACAGCTGTCGTTCTTGACTCCACAGGAGACTCCTAATCATGTTTGTGTGTGTGTGTTCATGGACTTCTATCCATGTTAGAACCATTATCTGTTCAACACCCTCTGTTCAGTTCAGTTCTGTTCTTCCCCACAACTGTTTTCTAACCCACGATGTTGAAGACCCGCTTTTCTGGTTTTACATATTGTTCCTGTCAGTACTGTGTTGTTCCTTTTTTTTTTTTTTTTTTTTTTTAAAGATAAGGTATACCAGCGAAGCGCAAGATCATATTTTGTGAAGAAGGTTTCTGACCAATGATAGTTTCGATTTTACGATGATGAGACAGGGTGATAAAACCAAAGCCAGGAAAGGCGGGGTTTTTTAGCGCTGTGACAAGGGCGATGTTATTCATAGTGAAGTCTTTTCAGTGTTCTTTAAGCACGTGGATGAGGTTGGCTGTAGGTGAACTGGCTAGTTCAGTGTCAAGATGTGGAAAACGTGAGAAGGCAGACATTAGGGGGAGAAAATGTAAATCAACTAAAAGTCCTTACACAAGCATTAGGACACTTGTGTGTGTGCGCATTTGTGCGCATGTGTGTCAGTAACATCATTTGTGTGTGCAAATCTAGTAGTGAGTGATGAAAGACCGAGCTTACCACGGCCTTTTAGAGAGGCTGAAATCTCAGTGATTAGGCTGCCGACCACACAATGCTGTGCAGGGACAGCTGCAGCTGGTTATCAATCGAGCGTTTAGAGAGTGTTCTATCGAAACAGATCCCACCATTCAACTCTTGAACAGGAGAGAGGCTTATACTCATACGTATATACTCACCATATTAACATACAATAGCCTTATTTAAGTCAACCGTCACAGCGTAACAGTAACACCGGCTGAAATCTGTCACTGTTTTGTATACAGTTGCTGCTGACACTCATTTAAAAGTTTCATGGAAACTATTTTCAGCCACATGAAAATGTCTGAAACACAGATGTGCTGGTTTGAAACATTTTAATACAGCTATTATGACAAACTGAGACTAATCTATGAGAATGAAACCTCTCCCTCAAGACTTTCCCACAAGGCTGCCTTGCTCGGTGTATAAAGCAAAATTAAGAAGGCTCTAACATTTTATTTATGTTACTGTTTAGCTACCACATGCTGGAAAAGGGGCACATCTGAATGCCATTCTCAAAATGTGCACAGTAAGCTAAATTGACGGTCTGTTGAGGCTGGGCCTTCAGGAAATTATTCCCCAAAAGCCAAAAACAACAAGCTGCCAGGATTGAGGAGAGTGGGAAGTTCATAGAGCACGAGGAGGAGGCGGGGGAAGATGGATCCATTTCAATACCCTCCAAAATAGTAGAAAGGATACACACTGGGACCACCATGTGATAGCGTGCACCGCTTTTGAAATCCCTGTCATGTGTAGTCTGCAATTTCCTCCTTCCAAAGTCCCTGAAGATGACTCTCATAATGAAAGATCAATTATTTGATCCCTGGCATTTACTGTTCTGCGGGGCTCATGTGTCACAGATAATGCCTTCTGGACCTTGGGATGAACTAGACACTCCTACTATAGAATAGTGTTAATATTTTGGGGAGTATACAAAGTGAAGCTCTGGAGGAGTCGAGAAAAACATGCTTTGAAGTTGCTGAAGCCTGAGTGCACTGAGCATGTAGTCCTGTGAGCAACTCTCTCTAGCAGATCATTAACCAAAAGCAGGGTCGGTATGGTGAAGTAGTGACAGAGAAAATAAACTATTTTCTCATCAATCAAGTGGTGTGATTGGTCTAGTCAGGTCTGGGTGAGGTTTAACCGAAACCAGTGCTTTTAATCACAAACAGGAAGGTATGTAAGAGCAGCCAAGCAAATACTAGATTAGACCAGTCACACATATTCTTAAATATTTGTGTGTGTGGTGTAAAAATATATTTAGAAGCTTTGCACTCATTCAGCCGAGGCCTGTTCTTGAGCATATGCTGATTTGTTGTTTTCATTACTTCCTCAAAATGATTATTTCTGCTACAAATTGTCACCACATGCGTTCACACCTTTGACTTTCTCTCGTTGCAGCCCAAATTCACAGCTTTTAACTAAAATTGACTGACTTTTAAGAAAAAACAAAACAGTTTTGTCATTTCTTGTAAAGACAGTGGCTGGAGAACAAATATTTCCGTCACCACCCTTTTTTTTGCTGACTGTTTTCACCCTTGGAGGGAGTTTAAAAAGGTATACTATCTTACTGATAACTATATTTATGTGATAGTATTTATTACCAAGCGCAGCAGATAAGTAGTCAGACTGACGTACGACTGCCCTCTATGCAAATGATCAGTGACTAAATAAAACCTGTGTTCGGAAGCCCTGCACTCTCACAGATTGCCTTTTCCTTTTTCACAGCTGTTTTGTTTGTGCGCTCGCTTTTAAAGCGCATCTCAGATGACTCATCTCTGTTGGATATTGGATTTCATGGACTTTTTTATTTTTGGCTGTCTTTGAATATGTTTTTCTCCTGTGATAACTGTTAATGCCGTTTTCGATTACTATGGATTAATTGTAGCCAGTGTCTTAAAAAAGGTGATTTAATAACCAGTTATATTTTTTTAACACCTGTAAACAGGTTTCTCACATTTTTTTTTTTTTTGGAATCCTAAATTGTGCAACTCTTTTGTGTGACAGTTTGAGGTGGGCTAGCTGCAGTGATGTCCAGAGCCACGAAATCTGCCTCGAGGTCTCGGAGCCGCTCAAGGTCTCGGTCAAGATCCTGCTCCACGTCTCGCTCCAGAAGTCGATCCAGATCCCGATCCAGGAAGCGACGCTACGGGTACAGTCAGTTTTATGAACAATCTATTGAGATCTAAGATCAACTTCTTTTTATTTGATTGTTGAAGATGCCCCTGTGCCGCCAGGCCGAACCTATTAAAACAAGGCTTAATGACTGAGTAAACTGAAAGGCATTATACAGTGTTTACAGCTGAATAGTTTTGACCTACCTATTGCTTAAAGCATGAGTGACCCAACAAAGTGGCTGTCATGGGGAAAAGAGAAACTAGCAGCAGGTGCAGCAGGGAAAGTTCTGCCTCGTTGCACAGACGACAGTATCGATCATCCTGCTGAGCTCATTTTCCACTCAAATTCTACCTGTTAAATCTGAACTTATCTTAATGGACTGACCATGCAATGTGCTGGTAAGACTTGACATGTAAAAGATATGTGTTTAGCTGTTATAGTGGGAATGTCAACAAGCAATTCTGTGGTCTGTCATCTTCAGCATTTCCTGTTAGCTACAGTACATATCTGGTGATTGCTATCTGCAAGAGCATGTCTTGTCCTGAACTTTATGACTCTGGTTCTCACACGAACTTGACAGAGCGATTTAATGGATTTGGGTCTGACCCAAACTCTGGAGTCAGCTTCTGTATCCAGGGGAAATTGATGTTTGCAAAAGAGTTCAGCGGCTGGTTAGTGAAGCTACTTAAGTTAGATTGAATATTTTTGCAGTCTGCATTACATAGTAAAACATTTCCATAGAGGATGACCTCAGCGACATATGAAAATATTTTATCAAGGGCAGCGCTTGTTGGTTGCTTTGCCTAAATAAAAAGGCACTGGTTTCAGGGTTATCTGCCGGTTGGGCTGTGCATTTGGAAGAACAAGCGAGGCTTCACTCTGATGCCTTTACTGTTTCTGGCAGAATGACTGGCATTGCAATAAAATGGCAGGGGCGACTCATTTCCTGGCAGTGTCGCGGCACGTATTAAAATTAGCATAAAGAAGACACATGGAAAGAATCTGATGGTTTGCTCTTCTTGAACCCACCTTACACATCTGCTAATAGGTTTGTGGTTTCACTGGAACTATTTAAGCCTGAATGCACACATTTGCAAAAGGTGTGTATGAACACAACACCCAAAAAAAGTAACACATGCACACACGCATGCAACACCACAATCTCTTGCTTTCGAAATTATTACCTCAGTACTTACATGAGCCACAGATGTAGACCAATACTTTTTATTACTCTATTGTTTAATACAATAAGCTATAATCTTGCTGAAATTTGACATTAAGACCATATTAAATTGTCAATATCTGCAGAATTTTGCAGTCAAGAGTAGAAAATAATGTCTAATTTGTCTTTTTTATAAAGCCTCAGTAAACTGGTTGAGCAAGCCATGTAGCTGGCAAGCACAGAGTCAAAGGATTCCAGTAGATTTTTTTTCCCCCTCCTATGGTCCATGTGACTCTCTGCTCCACCAGAGCTGGCCAGAGGAGATGTAGTATCTGTAGCTCGCGCTGTGAGTGTGCAGTGCTGCTCAGTGCGCTGCCTTCTTTAATCACGCTGAATTCCAATGAAAAAACGCAATAGGTGAGTCCTGTGCTTCTTCAACTATATATATATATATATTTAAATATGGTTTTTGAATGTGTTTGCATGTCGTGTGCTGCTGCTTTGCTCTGCCAGTTCAGAATAGTGTTCTGCAATGTGTGGTTGGCTTTGTATGCATTCGTACATTTCTTAATACACCTCTACATTTGTGCAGATCTCTACATTAAGATTCTTAAAAAGGCAAAGTGGCTGTGCAGTTATATTTTGCCTATTGATAGTGGCAGAAAAGTTGCTGAAAAAGTGGTATTACTCGCAGAACTGGTTTGATGTATATGCTAGATTAACTGTCAGGGGAAAGTTTTGTATGTTGTGCTGACATGCGGTTCGGCTTAAACGGGGCATGTTGTGCTTGTTAAATCATTGATTTGGAGAAGAGAACATACTGTATATCATAGTGACAGACTTAAGACTGTTTAAGGTTCAGGATAGAGAACAACGCAAGGATTTTTTTTTTCTTTTTTTAAAGTGCAGCAGAGCCACCATGTGGACAAGTCTGACCCTGTGCTCACTGTGAAATCTCTGTGTTCTCCATGCAGTGCTCCTCTCTGGGCTCCTATATATGGCACAAGCATATGTTTTGCCAATTCCACATGACATATGGATGTTGGATGCAACTGCACATCCATATATCATGTTTGTGGTATTGTGACATGTATGTTTTTTCCATATGTTGGGCCAATGGTTAGCCAGACTTGGTTGTTACATTTGGAGTCTGAACAAAAAAAAAAAAAAAAACTTAACAGCCAATCTGTCATGTCTGTGTTGTTTGTAAGCTTGCAGCATTCGATTTGAAGTTGTCATCACTTTGGTTTCGCTGCTCAAAGATTTTTCAGTGAAACAGTTTGTGTTCCTGTAGTACTGGTATGATCATTGTCTCTTTAGCCAGAGCCAACATGAGAGCTTTGAAATACTGACCAGGTTGTACATACATTTGCGTTATGTCAATGGGCTTTATGAGAACACATAAAGCAGATGTGTGTGAAGCCCCCAGAAACTACAGTTTTGTTATGTATATCTAAGCTCTGTTCTTTTCTTTCCCCCCCTCTCTCTTTTGTTCACAGTTCTAGGTCTCGGTCACGGTCAAGATCTCATTCTCCACCTCACAACCGGGAGAAGAAATATCCAAGAGGATACCAGAACAGCCGTGAGTTCCGGGGCTACCACCGCGGCTTCCGGAGACCATACAACTTCAGGGGGCGAGGGCGGGGCTACTTCCCACGTGGACGCTACCAGCGTGGCGGTGGAGGCGGTGGCTATAACAACAACAACTTCCGCCCAAACTGGAAGAATTACAAGCAGCACCCTCAGAAACATCAACAGCAGCAACAGCATCAGCAGCAGCAAAACTATTCACGAGGACGATGTCACAACCTCCAGAAACGCTCAGGAAGCCCCCCTCGTGGTCACTCTAACCACTCTGACAGATCCTCCACGCCACTATCCCGACACTCGCAGCATTCTTCCTCTTCCTCACACTCCTCCTCTCCCAAATGCAGGCAAGCCTTGTTGCAGACTAACCAAAACTCCAAAGATGTGAAAGAGGAGCTCTTGGCCTCCAAGGAGGTCCAAAAGGGAGGAGGGGAAGATGGGGAGCCAGTGGAGCTTGTCGGGGTGTTGGCAGAAGATGCTAAAGAAGGCTCAGGCAGTGGGAAAACTGAAGGGAACTGGCAGAGCTTAACAGACTGCAGCAGGAGTCCAAAGAGAACGAGTCCTCTGGCAAGCTCTGCTGTTATTGTTGGTCAGAACAGCCAAACTACTAACCAGTCTAGTCCCTCCCCTAAAATCAGCAATGACATCAGCAATGGCGCCCCCTCCTGGAAGACGGTGTGTAGTTCATCCTCAACAAAAAAACCCTCACATGAAGGTCTAAATCCAATGCTTTCCAGCTTTGACTTCTTCTCCAATGAGGAATACCTGGATGGAGATAAAACAGCAATCTCCATTGCCTTCGGAAAGTAAGACTGATTTTATTTTATCTTTTCTCAAATAAGCAGTTGTCATTACAGACTAAAATAACATTTAGGTATTCAGGGGATTCCCAATATTTGCCTTGTTTTTGATTGAAATCTCTTATGCTTGTGTCTTTAATGCATTGACATGAAATTATCACAAATGATCAGTTTCTGTATGTTTAAATTTTCCTGTTGCATGCCCAGTTAGATGCAGCTTTTTATCTCTTTGTCACTGTTTAGGTTTTTGGAAGAGCAAAATAAAAAAGCTAAATCTTGGGAAAATGGAAAGAAAACAGCAACCAATGATGTGGATATGGAGCAAGAGAAAGTAAATGGCAAATCATCCGCGACAATCTCTGACACAGTGTCAAGAAAGTACAAAGAGGATATTGATGAAGTGTCCCTGAGCAGCTTTTTGAAAACCTCTCCTTTTCTGTCTGCTGACGGAGAGGAAGAGGAGGAGATGGTAATCAAGCCTCATTCAAAGTCACTTCACAAAGACTGCCACAATGGGGACGAGTCCTCTAAGCCAAAGACCAAGGTCACGTACTCGGCTCGGGAACTGTTTGAAGAATGTTTTGAGAAATGGCAGAATGCTGCATATTCACAGGTGGCAAACAGTGACCTTGACACCACGGCAGAGGACATGTACCTCAGCCGAAAGCAGGATAAAGCAGCGGCCATTGCTGCTGCCCTTGCCAAGAGGGAGTTAGCAGGAAAATTTGAGGAAGTGTCCCCAGAGATGGGTGGTAAAGCCAAGAAGATGGCAAAATCTCCCTCCATCCCATCTACCCCACCACCACCACCACCACCACTGAGGAGGAACTCTGACAGAGAGATGTTTATGATCATGAATGAGGACTCGCCTTTCATGTCCTCAAGGAAACAGGAAACAAAATTAAATGTAAGAATGGATTTCCTTGGAGATAGCCTGATAAGGTGAGCATCATATAGTAGTTTATGGTCTCATACTAAGCCTTTTCTTCATGAGTCATATCTGTACACTGTAAACTGATGGGTTACTGAAAATTATATATATATATAAAAAAGAAAAGCAACAACTTTTTTTTGTCATTTTCAGCTCTTCTGATATTTTAGCTGAGGAGCGACAGTTGTCTCAGGATCTTGTGCAGTCCTCAAAAAAGGATCAGGAGTTTCGCTCCATCTTTCAACATGTTCAGAATGCTCAGTTAAAGAGGTGTCCCTCTGAGCTGTTTGCTCAGCACATTGTCACCATCGTTCACCACATTAAAGGTGAGTCCTCTTATGACTTCTAATATTAATGACAAAGAGCGGAGACGAAGGCAGTTTTTGTTCTAGGAATGGACTGCGTCGTTTCCTTTAAATCACGCTACGTTCTTTTTCTTCTTTTATAATAAGCTTTGGCCATTAAAGTTACTCAGCACATGACCATGTCACCTTTCAAATGAGTGACGCAGCATCACGGTTGGATGGAAAAATGACAGACACTAGAGGCATTAACAACTTTAAAGGCTGTTTTTACCGTCTCCCTGTACAGCTCAGCACTTTCCATCTTCTGGAATGACTCTAAACGAGCGATTCACCATGTACCAAAGACGAGCTGCAGAGAAGGAAATGATGAAGCCAAGAAAAAGCCCAGAGATACACAGGTAGAGTCGCCTATTGAGTGACCCTCTCACCTTCAGTGTGCTGTGGCTTCACCTCCTCTTTTAACAGCTTTCAGGTATTTCTTTCACCTTTCCTACCTGAAAATCAACAGACTATCTTGGCTTATTTGTTCTCATGCTCGGTGGAGGTCAGTTTTATTTTCCCACCAATTTTTCTTTGCTTTTTTTTTCTGTTTTATGTCGTCTTTGCAGTTCAGTGTAGCTCGCAGTTGGTTGTTTTGGCATCTGTGTCGTGCTTCGTGTGCTATGTGCTTTGAATTACCTGTAGTCTTAACTGTGTTTCTTTCTGACAGGAGAATTGATGTTTCACCAAGAGCTTTTAAGAAACACTCTCAACTTTTTGAGGCGATGAAAAGCTCAGAGGATGGCTCTTACAAGGTGACTGAACATTTTGCAGTATGAAGTATGTTGGAAAAACAAACAACAGCAAACGAGTGAGCAAGCCAGATGCCTTTAGACTGCACTCTCTTAAAGCCTGTGGCTTTCCATGAAGGGAGATGCACAAAGTCTGACAAATGCAAATGCAAAATAAGGCACTTTGACTTTGTTGTTTGTTATATATGGCCTTCACACATGGTTAGACTGTGGTCACAAGACTGACGAAGGCTAATGAATCATATAAGTTCAGAAATGGAAGCCACTGTGCCAAAGCTGTTCAAGGGACTCTAAGCAAGTGTCTTCGTAAGTATTCTTTAAAAAATAAGGAACGGAAATAACCAACAGCAAGCACTTTATGCACCTGTGCTTACCTTTTTACATGCTTCATTTTCTGAGTAAACCCTCAAACTATTTCTTTATGGATGTGCATGGACACATATGGTCAAACATCTGTAAACATCAGGTGCAAAATACAACTAAAATAAGTAAACTGAGTAAACGTAAATTAGCATGAACAGTCCGATCTTCTTCCACTGTTAAAGAACCATACTAGTGGTTTTGCAAGCCATACAACAGCTCAACAACTAGTGTATACGTTACAGTAGGTACTAGAAACTGTTTCCCAAAGCATATCTCTATGTTCTTAGATTGGTTTCACTTCATGTCAGTACAGTATGATAATCAACTTGCAGTGACTTGAAACTTGTTTCAAATAGGAAGTACATCACTGTGCACATTCCAGGATTGTTTTGAAAGCACTTGGTTACAAAAAACCTGAAATCACCATGTCGGTGAGGCACTGGTGTTCAAAATGTGGAAATTTGGCTGCTGGAAGTCATGTAAGACATGAAGACTGACAAGCAAGGACAATGTGAAATGTGTCGGTGGTTTCTTGAAGGCAGAAAAAAAAATGCTTTGGAGAATGGTTCAGATTTTTTAGGTAATCCTAAAAACATGCAAAACTACTGGTTTGGCCCTTTAAGTGCACTGGAAAATTCACTTGGTTTCATTCATGCCAGCTGGCTGTTACCCAGCGTTTTCCCTTTTACTCATGGACTTCACTTTTTACTTTACAAACCAGCTTGGCTGAGAACAGACTCACAGGATCTACATGCTAATCAAAAGTCTGTCCACGACGTTGTTCTCTGTTTTGATTTGCTCAGGATGGCGGGGAAAAAATGAAGGGTGACCCAATGGACCTTCGTTTGGATATCGAGCGCCGTAAAAAATATTCAACCCATCCAAGCGATTATAATCAGGATCGGGGAAGAGATATGGGAGATTCCCCAGATTCTAGTAGAGAGAGATCTGTGGAAAAGTTCTCCAAATGCCATGAGAAATCTAAGTATGTGCAACTGCCCTGTGCTTTTTATTTTTTCAAACTATCTATAAATATGTTGAACACTGTTCTATCGATCCTGAACAGTTGAGCATGAAGAATTTTGCATGTACCATTTCTCCTTTTAGGAAAAATAAGAAGAAGCGTTCTCGCTCAAGTTCGTCCTCATCTTCCTCGTCCTCCAAGTCCCAAAAAGAGGATTTGCCCCATAGCAAGTCTGATCCCAAAGATAAAGGCTTTGACAGGGCCCGTCTGGGTCAAAAGGAGTCATTGGGATCAGTTGAAAGAGGAAGGCCACGTGGAGGATTTGTAAGTTTGACACGTGATGTCGGGTGATGGAGTAGCATAGCTGCATTAAGTTAAACTATGCATTTGATTTTCACAGTTTGCCGTGTATCAATGATTTTCATCTTTCTTTGTAATTACAGCAAGTCCGAATTCGTGGACGGGGCTGGAATAGAGGCAATTATCAGGGAAATTGTTCACAGAGTACCAATATGCCAAACATGGCAATACACTCAAAAAATGAAGACTGGGACCCAGAGTACACTCCCAAGAGCAGAAAATACTACTTGGTAGGGTTGATCTCTTTCCAATTAACGTGTTCTAATTAACTTTGCACTTGCAACTGCAGTTGCAATTGTTTTAACCCACACCCAAATCTTCTGTCTTCCTCTCAGCACGATGACAGAGACGGAGAGACAGAGTTCAAATGGGTGGATCACCGAGGGCGAGGACGAGGAAACTTCTCACGTGGAAGGGCACGGTTCATCATCCGCAAAGCCACAGGGGGGCCCAACGCCATCAGCCAGAATTGGGCCCATGATAAGTTCCAGGTCAACGGGGAACAAGGTGGCAAGCAGGAAGACTTGACAGAACAGGACCATAAAGGAGGAAAAACTGATGACGAGCATACTTGAGCAGTGAAGCAAAATGCTGAAACTCTTAATTAACTTCTGTGTAATTGACTCAGTGATTTCATCCACGACAATGGATTCATAAATGCAGATTAAAATGTTTTAAGACTCAGCTATTGCTAGGAAAACCGTTAAGTTTTTATTTGCAGCGTAGGACACTCACTCTGACTTGACCATTTTCCACATGAGGATACAACTCATAACTAGTAGAAGCACTGTTTCAGGGTGAACTGCTGTTTCTCATAAGATTTCATATGTTACAGGTTTCTCTTGCTTTATACGGTGTTTTTTTTTTTTTTTTTTTTTTTTCCCGTGCAGCATTTTGGTAGTATTTACACTTTTCTCATAGAAAGTTATTAAAAACACGACTCCTTAATGACATTTGTTTAAGTGCCAAGAGAAATGGCATTATAGATCAAATCAGCCTGTGCCTTATACTTGTACAAGTAAAGTAATGTTTTGTGAGTGGGCTACATGATAAATAGTTGTACTGATGAATGCATTAAACTCTGCTCCAATGACCCAACTATTTTTTTTTCTTAAAAAAAGCAGGCTTGGCTGTTTTGAGTTGTGTTTTGTCTGGTTTAAAATGACAGCAATAAAAGTACACTGTAGTTCATGCTGGCATTAAAAGTATCACTGTTTAGCCAATTCAGCACTCTACAAATGACCCTGATCTGACAATGGGACCAAACTCTGTGGGGTCAAAGGTTACGGCTTTCATTATACATTAACAGATCTACGGTACTAGCTGACAGCATAGGAGAGTTTTATTTTGAAGAACAACTACCTGTACATTGAATATGTTGTTCATTAAACATTTTGCTGTCAACGATTTCTGTTCAGTAGCTCTTTGATTGATCTTGGATACCACTTATCAATGTATAATATTGATAGTGACTATATGTGTTTCTCCAAAGACACTCAGTGTAGTTTTTGTACCTGTCCAGGCAGGATTTTGACTTTGTCTGTAAAGGAGAATGTGTCCCTATAGCTATAGATTGTGTTGTGTTTTTCATTTGCTGTTTGCAAAACTTTCTCAGCTATGTAAACTGTGTGAAACTGTGTCGACATTGTGTTAAAGCTCAAAATTAGTTTAAAAAAATTTGTTGTAATAAAACAGAAATAAAAAGGGTAGTTTGTATGACAAGGAGTTTGTCCAGTCCTAGAAGAAGAATGTTTTTTTGTTTTTTTTTTCTGTGCATCTCCCATAATTTCTTTTCTTAACTCTAGGATAAAGACTCAAGCTCACGTTTTTGGCAAACTGCCTATACTTTTGATTAGACAATTTATGTGCCTTGTTGTGGGTGTGCTGGCCTTATTTGTACAATACAGGCCTACAGATTGAGATACACGTTGTTTAAAGGTTGCCTGCTTAGGGAATACTGCTTTTTTAAATAGGTGTTGTTACTGTTTTTTCTTAGAGACTGTAAATTAAAGAGACACTGATTACTTTAGTTTGACTTGATGCGTCTTTTGTCATTTCTCTCAGACGTAAAAGCAACTTTATTATGTGAAAAGCCACTTAGCAGCAATCGCTGTAGTTGTCTCATGAACAATGAGCTGCGGCTTGTTGTACAGTAAGTGCACCAGTTCGTTGGACAGCGACACCAGACGGACACTGAACATGCAGCACAATTCAAGTGAATTATCACTTGATAATTCTTGAGAAGTCCTGTGCCTTTACTACTGCCGCTTGTAGATTTCAGTTAACAGCCTTGTTTAATCACAGAAACACTGCAGCAAATTATTGTAAATCCAGTGACCCATGTCATGACCCATTTCAGATTTCAAATATTTAGACATTAGCATATGCAACATTTTTATTTGCCCAAATCAGTATTTCCTCGACATGGCTACATTTAACATATAATACCTTAGGCTGATTCATGGACACACGACATGAGAAGGCATCTGTACATTTCCTGTGTGTTGTGTTGCGAGAGTATTCTGCACCATCCACACTGTGCAGCTCCTCTTTCATCACGCTGTAGTTCAGAGCATCTTGGGGTCTGATTTGGTCTCCACTCTGACTGAAGCGGGTAATCTTGGCCTTTTGTTGAACAGAGCGATGAAAGTTAATTGGAATCTCCATGTAATGAAACAATCATCTGACAGGTCATGACAGAACACGAGCATGTCCTCTACCAAGACTAGCAGCTTCACCCCACTGTTCTCATACACTTTATTTGTACTTCAAGTCACTCAAGCTTCTGGGAGAAAACTTTTACAGGACAATAAAATAAAATATTCCCTTTTGAACCACTAGACTGAGAAGACTCATTTACTAAAATTCAAGTACCCAAATCTGATGACTTAGTCTAATGACCTAACATGTTAACTCAAGCAAAGAAAGGGGTATGTGCAATTTTGGTGTGTGAAATCCAGTCTCGTGTAACATGGTTCTGCTTTCTATAAATGGCCAGCTGCTTTGCCTCAAGGGGTAGACAAAAACAACAACATCATTACACACACACACACACACACACACACACACATATATACAAACTCCACCCATGAGTACTGACTTTGAATCTTTAATATCAGCAGCTATTCAACATCACACAACAGACCTGGATTAAAGTAGAATTGTGCTGCTTGTGAATGCTGACTTTTGTCTTCTAATACTCTCATTGCTGCAGACGAACTATATAGTCATGCTCCAGGTTAAGCCTCACTTATTATGAGCTCTGTTCTTTCACTATAAACCTGTCCTACCTGTTCGCCTTCTCCATGTCCTCCCTCTCTCCTCCTTCTCTCTGTCTCTCTCTCTCTCCCTCTCTCTCTCTAGACTGTTTGACCCATCCTACTCCTTGCTGCTGACTTGCCTTGACTGGCCTCAGGAAAAGTTGCTCAATGTTAATGTTTGACAAGTAGGAAGAAGGGCCTTGGCTGCCATATCTCTCCGTCTTAGACAACACAACTACTCGCTTTCAGTTCTCCTTCTACTCAAGAGTTTGTTTGCAGCTCTGTGAAACAATTGCATATTCAAATCCGAAGGACAAACAGAAAAGACATCATGGGTGAGTCAGTGTTGTCACTTTTTCTTATATACTGGAGGAATTTCTTGACATCTTGGTCAGCTGTCTTGTTTGCTGGAATTGTGAAGATCTGATGGTAAAAACCAAGAGTAAGTGCAAAGGAATGAAATTCCAAATTAACCATAACAGCTGTATATGGACACAATTGTAGAACTTTACATGTATGCTTTTGCGTCTTCTGGAAATTTAGGGTTAATCTTATTTTTCTGTGTGTCAGTCAGTGCTGGAAGACCCGCTAACACTGGCTGACTGTGCTGTACTGTTTTCTGTACTGTGTTCATGTTTCACTTCATTTAAATTCTCAGAAAATACTCATGTGGAAAATGTTTGTCTTGTAAAGTGACTGTACAGTTTATCTGTCATTATCTACATTTGCTCATAGCCCATATCCCTGGTTAGCCTCCACTGCTTAGAGGTTTTGTCTTGGTTTTGAAATGTCAGGACACATCACTCGTGAAGCTAAGCCTTTGTGCACAGAATCTAATTTTCTGCCCCATTTACGGTTCCCTCTGTAGAGGTGCTGGTGCTGATCGACTTCGAGGGCACCATGGGAGACGAGCTCACAGTGGGGATGGGGGATGTGGTCAAAAACGTCACCAAGGCCAGCGAGGAGGGATGGCTGGAGGGCGAGTTGAGAGGAAAGAGAGGGATCTTCCCCGCCAACTTTGTCAAGGTCTGTTCACGCTGTACAGCCTACAGCATTGTACTCTGTTTATTTATGTGTTCATGTGTTACAACATGACCCTGTTTTGGTTTGTCATTACAGGAGGTGCCAGTCTATTTGATGGGTGACAACATGAGGGAACCACGAAGCATTAGAAAAAGTACAACCAAGTATAAATTCTCTTATTTTCTTCACAGTTACCGGCTTAAAAAGCAGAACATAATTTTTCACTCCTACAAACAAACTCCTGACATTTTGGAGTCACGTATGAGACAAATATTTTGCAATACAACGTGACCCATTATTTCGAAATAAAACTTTTAGACTGTCATTGTCATTGTCAGTCATTCAGAGATGATAACAGTACAGTTAATGTACTCAGAGTCATTATTCTGTTAAAGAATATGCACACATTGCAATATGAGCCCATTATCTCGGCTGGCATGAGAGTCCACTTAAAATAAACCATCAAAATATTGTTTTTCAAAAACAGCTTTGTTTGTATAATGTGACTTTTATGGTCTAAAAGCGGAAGTGTTTATAATTGTGGTTAGTGTGGCGCATGCACTCAGCAAGACAGTGCAGAAGGCAAAGTGACTGTAAATATATGTGTACCACATCCTCGCCACACAAATCTTGATTATAAAGAATGAAAATGGAGCAGATAGAAACAAAGAGTGCCTCGGGGGGATTACACATGTTGAATCCAACGCCACACACCACCGCTGAGCTCTTCTTTCTCCCTCAGCATTACCAGTAGTTTAGAAACTTTATATCAGTCTGTTGATGTGGCTGACGATTCTTTGCCTTTCCAGCGAAGAGAATGAAACAGACGAGGAAATGCGAGGTCACGTATGCCTACAAACCCCTGAATGAAGATGAGCTGACGCTGGAAGTCGGGGAGACGATAGAGATCATCAGAGAGGTAGAGTCCCATCTCATCTCGCTGCTTAAACACTCAAATAACCAAATGGTGATGCTCTACAAACGAGCTGGTTGCCTACGTTTTAGCTGCCCAGAATGAGGGCATTTACAGTAGCTCCTGCTTGTTTGAGCTGCACAGTAGTCAAAACCTTAGAATTACATGCAAACGAGGGCGTTGGTGAAATGTTTGCTCAGCCAATCTTTTCTGCGCAAATAAAGAGGTATTCATTGATTCGTTGGGCATTCTATTCGCTTTGTATTTGGCCGTCAGTGTGACAAAGCATGTTTCCCACACAAATTAGAGCTTTATGGCAACGCAAGCAGTCAAATCTGAAAGTTCATGGCATCAAATGATCAGAGCTCTTAAACATGAATGAACATGAAAGAATGATTGCCAAAACCCTTAACTTGATTATCCAGTATACATTCCAGAGATTGCAAAGCTTTAGCGCGGCCACACAATGTCTTCAAATTGTTTTCTCACATACTTTCTCTTTCTCCCTGACGTCGTCTACGTGACAGATTGAAGATGGATGGTGGATGGGTGTGAAAAACGGCAAAGTGGGAGCATTTCCGTCGAATTTTGTCAAAGAAATTTTTGTTTCCCCTAAAGGTCTGTAAACACAAGACGTCTGTTAACTTTTTTGTACTTTTTCTTTCTACATGTAATCTAAACTGACATCGTCAAAAAACCCACTCACTGTTGGTGATACTGTTTTTACAGATGGCAAGCACAATGACAGCAAGGCAAGACCCAAGCTCACTGACGCGGTGTTCAATAAGGACGTACGTAATGTGGAAATAATGTTTCTGAAATACATGAATTTTATGAATTACCTTTGACCTAATGTACTTGTAATGTCCCCATAAAGTTTTCTCAAAGGACAAGTGTGAGGAACAAGCCAAAACGTAAGTTCCCATTTCTGAAGTCATATCATAAACTACATCAAACATTTGCTAGTTCTTGAACTGATTGCTTTGGATTAAATCTAAGGGGATATCCTGACTTTAGACACAGTTTCACCAGCATGTCTATTTATACCCTGACATCATCAACATAAGACAAGTGTTCATTTCTGCTGTGCTTTAACCTGAATGGCTTTTGGGTGGGGTCAAATATAAACACTTCCTGTAAAGCGGCTTCATTGAATCACTGAGTTACATCAGAATGGAATACCCTTCAGAAATCAACCTTCATCTCCAGTTTATCACGTCTTCCTTCAGGTTATCTGTTACGTTTATGATGCGAAGGGTGTGTACGAGAATGATAAGATTACTCATTACTGATTACGATGCACAACATATTCAGGTTTTTGGCCTTATTCTGACAAAGACAATAGTCCTGTTCAGCGGTTTATATAGCCAATAAAAACAAACATTTTACTTTACATGCAGACGTGCGTACTCTGACGTAATCAGAAGATCGGCATTGCAATATTTCTTATCTTACAGTCTTTCCTGATGTGTGTTTCCCAGACATGTGGGCCTTTTTCTTTGTGCTTTTCCTGGCTAGCTGTTTGTTTATGACACACACACACACACACAGCAGGCCGTATACAGACAAGAATCTGTGTGTTGCAAACTTCAATAAAAGCCCAAACTAAAACTCATATTCCAAATGCGTCTTAATTGGGAAATGCTAGATTCTGAATAAGGTCTAATTCAGAATATCCAAACATAACAAGCTTTGGAAAATTAGTGTGCACATAAAAGTGTTCAAACCTCCTAATCCTGTCGCACATGTACTAGAATGCTCAGGTTTCATGTTACCCATGTTGTCTCTTTGTCTGCTCAGTGGTAGAGTGTTGCCAAGTCATGTTTGACTACAAGGCCAAAGCAGAGGATGAGTTGGAGCTGAAGAAAGGAGACGTTGTTGTGATACTGAGCAAGGTTTGAGCACATTGCATTGTTATGTTCGGGCATTGTTTCTTCCGAATACGTCATAGACTCCATGAACTCCCTTGGGTGCAATTTATTTTCTTACAAAGCAGTTGTAGGTGTACTATATTGTTCATCCAGCCAAACCAGTTGTGTCACTTTCGAGATAATCATGTGACACAGTGCAGGATGACGCACATTTGTTTTAATGACTCAAATGTGGCAGCTTTCCAAATCATATGGGTATCGCCAGAAAAAGATCTGAGATACCTTCTATGATAAATTGATAATAAGGCAGCCATGTCTTGCTTGACCGTTTGGTAACCTCTTGTGCAGCAATTTCACGTCCCGAAGGACACTGCCGTGTTTGAGCTTCTAATGTGTCTCTTTAATCTCCATGTGAAGGAAACAGAAGATGAAGGCTGGTGGGAGGGAGAGCTAAACGGACGCTGTGGCTTCTTTCCTGATAACTTTGTCATGGTGATACCACCAATGGACAGTCTCCAAGTGAGTGGACTAAAACACAACCGCATATCCTTGTTGGACTGGACTTCCATATTCAAGATTTGACAGTCGCATTGTGCCATCATGAAACCATGGACTTGTTTCATAGTAATTTATTCTGCTATACTTTATTATTTGAAATGGTCCAGTTTGCAAAGTAGCTGCAGCTGGCTGTCATTTGTGTTACTTTACTTTAAGCCTGTAGCCGGTATGCAGTGAGTCAAGTTAACATCCTCTGTTGGAATTACTCACTGAAAATTCCCTTAGTGGAAAAAAGTGTCAAATAGAAATGCCTTTAATTCACAAGGGGACATACTTGCCAAACTGACTTTTCCGTTTCTCTTCTTCCAGTCTGGGACCACAAGCCAACCACCTGCACGCAACACTGACAAGAAACTCTCAGGTAAGAGAACAGCATACTGTTGCAATGATCAAGCACAGCAACTCAGGAGGAAACACTGTTTGACAGAGTGAGAAGCGACCGGGCTTTGTGTTTTAGAGGGCTTTCTGGCTGCTGTTGTGTTTAGCCTGGCAGTGTGCTGACAGTTGGGACTGTGGTTGATGCAGATGGTGAAACTGACAACAATACTGGTTGGGTGCTGAAGAAACATGAAGACCTTTCAGTGTGGTTATACATAATAATTCAATCTTTTGGTTAACCATACTTCTGATTCTTCATTTTCTTCTACATTCACCAACTCAGGAGAGGAATACATTTACTCAAGTACTGTAGTTAAGTACATTTTTGATAAATAATGCTACTATCCACTACAATCTGTGGGCAAATATGCTTTGTCTGACAGCTTGAGTTACTAATTAGTTGGCAGATTAAAATTATAAATACAATCAACTGATAAATTATGGTGTAATGTCACAGACTACGCTGCCCGGCAGTATAAAAAGTACTGTAGTTACAGTTAGGCCCAGCTCAATCAACAGCCTGATTAAAGTACACGTAGGCTATTTTTTGATGCTAATGCTGATTTATGTTTACTAAAGTGAAATTTTAAATACAGGACTTGTGGTATTGCTATGACAACCATAAAACATGTACTACCACAACATGCTACTGCGTTCCTGATAATGTTTGTGTCTTGTGCTTTTAGATTAAATCAACCTTACATAATCACGTCACAGTCTATCTGTAACATGCCAAGAAGGTTAGACAGGCAGACTTAAAACTAAAAGATTAAACTGCAACGGGAAATGACCTTTGTACAGGAGAACAATAAACCTGTGGCACATGTGTGATTTGTTCTATGCTGTTAGCTTTCTAACCAACTTTGAATGACTGTTACTTGATATTTTTAGATAGATTTCCTTTTTAGAAAAGGAAATCTTTTAGGATTCTTTTAGAAATTGGTGCTGTTAATGTATTCTCACAGTTATAGCAGGTATAATGATTACTTTTTTTAGTTTGTTGATTCAAAAAAAAAAAAAAAAAAGGAACAGATGAACACTAACAGCCTTTGAAACAAGCTGTAGTAATCAAATCTACATGTCACCCAAAGGCAGGATGTGGCTTTGAGTTTGAGCTGAGGAGCGCTGTCTGTGATGCATGATGCAAATTTAGCAACAATTAAAAAAAAAAAAAAAAAAAAATTAAAAAAGACTAAACTTCTGTAAATTTCAAACTGCAGACAGATGGTACACAGGCAGATAAAACAGTTAACAGTTCCTCAAAAAGCACACAACTATTCAGAGATGTCACCTTAACTGAACCAAATATCAGCACAGCCTCGTTATTTGTATTGCCACCAAACTACACTCATCACAGCATTTTTTTTTCTTCCACACATTATCACTCACAAGAATTACACAGGAAGTCTCAGACTAGTGAGATGGGGGATGGTTTGACTAGTCATGTGACACAGTTCAGGAGTCTTGGAGGAAACAAGGGGGTGGGGGGACGGAGGAGAGCTCTGTCACAGTGATTTTCACGACCAGCACAAGAGGCAACACTTGAGCTTCTACTGCTGTGTGGATGGTTTGCCTGAGAGGGAATGTTGCACAATGCTCTGAACATTCAAGGTAGGCTTCCTGTGTTCTCATTTGGACCGTTATGCATCTCTGAGTCCTGAGCGTTATGCAAAGTACTATGCTCTGTTTTTACAGCTCTGCATTAGAGCAGTTTTACTGCTTTGATTTCTGCACTATTCATTTTACAAAGCTGTAACCTGGTTCCTCAACCTCTGTTGCATGGTAAATACCAACCTCTCACATTATCTTCAGTTTACAGAGGCTTCTGAATTCAAGCATCTATTCTCTCAGTTTCCTCTCAGTCCTCTCATAGGCTGTATTTTTTTTTCTATGAGCTGACTCTCCCTGTGGAACTTGTTGAGACCTTTGGGAGCTGCAGCGCTATTGGATACAGCTGTAACCTGGTGTGCCCCAGCGATGTGCACAACTTTACTTCCCATGCAACTGCTCATAAACTAGACTACATTTTAATTAAAAAGACCAGTGACATTTTTTTTCTTCCACCACATTAAACCATAATGCTTTATGGAGTAAACAAATGCAAATTCTTCTATTTGACTAATAAAATAAACCACTGGCAGTGTTATGGTGATCTCACACAAGTGGTGAAGTCAAAACAAGCTGAGTGGATGGAAATGTATCAGTACATTTACTACAGACAAAGCCACATCTGCATGAAGCGTGAAAGCTAACGTGTCTGCCAAAGGTAGATTTGCTTAGCATGCATGTCCCTAATAGGAACAACCTGCTCCATATTCATATTGTTACACACAATGACACCTGGGAATTGCCTTGCAGATTGATGGCGCCATCAAAGTAGACGCTTAGGGAAACATTTTCAAGCCTGTCAATCGACTCAAAGTGATATTTCTCTGACTGCTTTATCGCGTGCAGCAATTCTGTAATTTTACGGTTGCACGATAGAAAAAATTTTAGTATTTCATCTAGAAAGGTATCCGTGCTATTTAAACACCAAATGCAAATTTGTGATAACAGTCTATTCACTGCTTCTTTTGCAGTGAAGACAGAGGCCTCAGCGATGGAGAAAGGCGGTCCAGCAAAGACAAAAGGTATACATGACAGTGCCTTTTGAACTCTAACAGTTTTGTGTCACACTCTTTTTAAAGGTCAGCATTTTGATTTGATGAATTTGCTTCACAGATGATAAACCAGAGGTTAAGGACCTGAGAAGCCATCCTCCAACCAAAGTCAAGCTGCCAAGCATCGCCAAACCCAGCCCACCTCCAATCAAAGACAAACCCAGCAAGTTTTCACCCAAGTGAGTGATGCTAAGCATCTCTGATGCAAAACCCCTAAAGACCTACAAGAGAATATGTCTCTGAATACAGGGACATAAACAGTGATTCATTTGTAACCTTTCTAAAGCTAAAAGGCCTTCAGGAAATGTCAGGAACACTTTCTCCTCTTTGGTCTGGCACCGGGAGCGGCGCCTTTAGATGTTAAAGGTTTTGGTTGCTGCCACTAGTTGCCATGGTGTTCTTAAAGAAGAATGCCAGGATGCCCGACCTTTAGCGACTCAGTGGAAACTCTGGGATGAGTCAGATCAGGCTCTAAACAGACGAGAGCAGCCCATTTCCTGTTTCCTGAGCAAAACACACACACACACAAGTAGGCACACACAACTGAGAAAACAAAAACGGTCCTGTCTTGAGGGGGCTGCTAATGAAGAACGAGCTTTTTATGAAAATTGTTTCCAAGCAAACATATCTGGAAGGGTTACCGTTCCAGCTTCCTTCTTGATGTTTAAAAAAAGCTCAATTTTGAAGGCTTTTTTACGTCAAAGATGATATTTATAAAGCTCATATCAGATTTAAACGATGTATGAAGGTTACTGAAGTTGAGTTGTGCCTCTGCTGATCTGCTATTACTGCATATGAGCTCTGAAAGTGAGACAGAGAGACTTCAAGACTGCAGCTGCCATCCTCTGCACCTGCAGCCATCACATTTTTTTTTTTAATGAAAATGTGAACCACAGTTTCCTTTCACCAAACACCCCCAACTCTTATTATTTTGTTCCCCCTCTTATGTCCCTCACTTTTCATTTATTTCAATCAAAAGTTGACACTTTTTTTCCCCCTACTTTTTACTCATACTCGCGTCTGCAACTTGTTCTCACTAGAACCAATGGTGATGCGGCTCCTGTCACACCGAAACAACCAGAGGAGAAAGAAGCTGACCAGTTTGATGGAGTGGATCTGCAGACTGAAAAGTTGAGTCATCCCACAGCAAACAGAGCCAAACCCCCGCAGAGGAGACCACCATCGGGCCTGGCCGCAGCAGCTCACGTTAGTGGCAAACTCCTTTTGATTTTTCACTTTTCCATCTAGAGATTTGGCTTCACTTGAAGTCTGACCAATATAGAAGTGAGGCATGACGTAATCGACACTTAACTGAGGAAGGAAATACTGACAACCTGCCAGACCGGCCTAACCACCATTTCTCTAGATGACCTTTGCAACCTTAGATTGAGCTTTCACAGCCACAGTGAGGCAACTCCCTCCTTTATTTTGTACACACTGGTCAGGTAATAACACTTACAATACATGTTTGTCATACAGTGGAGAGATAGACTTAAAATGGAATAGTAGTGCATTCAATTCTTATGCCTATTTTGTTCTGTGGTGGTATGCTTCACAGAAGAAGTTACAGAAAGGGCTTTTCTAGGCTCAAATAGTCCTACAAGATCATTCTAAGAGAGCAAGAGAACAAATCCTGCATTTGCACTTTGCAGGTCAGAATGAAATGTAGCCACAGGATGTGTTTGAACAAGAGAACAGCCGTAGTTATTAAGAGAAGAGCCACCCACATGCCCACTTTACATCGGCAGCAACAAGTTCTGGCCTGATGAGATTATCAGAAGCCGTTCTGTGGAATGAAGGAATTAAGTGTGTATACTTTATTGGTTTGTACACGGTTGCCCAAAGAGACATACAAATTGAGGTAGGTTGTGAGGAATGGTTGTTTGCAAAGATTAAAAGGTGTGGCTTTTGCTCTTTTGCACGCACAGAATGCGACTGACCAGACAGAACCAGAATTATCACCAAAAAAGATTCAGACAGAGAAGTTACCCGGTTGGCAAAAGGTTTGTGACTTTGACTGCTTAAGTAAAGAACCGATATATACAACATCTTGTGCACTGTGTATTCTACATTTCAACTTGGAGCCAATAACGTTGAGTGGTTTCACAATAACATACAAAGCCACCCAATTCATTGCAGGGGACAGAAAATCTCCTGCCCTCACCTGCAAAGCCTGATCAGCGACCCAAGACGCCACCTCCAGTTCGACCAGCACCACCCAAAGTAGTTGTGGACGGCAAAACTGTTACGCATAAAGAAGAACCAACAATGGAAAGCATGCAGGCTGAAATCAAAGAGCTGAGGATGGCTCTGGAGCTGTTACAGACACGACATGAGTGAGTACTACTGATTACTATTACTATTTTTTTTTAAAATGTCACAGAAGGACACTCAAGTTTCCCATCGTCCATAACTGAGAAAGCACAGACAGGCCCTCCTATCTGGTGTTGTTTATGGACACTGGCAAACACAGGAAGTGACTAATCAAGTGCTTCAGAAAAAAAGAAAAAAAAACAAACAAACATGCTTTTAATATGAAACATCAGAGGCCTCGTGGGTAAACATAAGCCATGCTGTGTGTAGTTAGAGACATGATTTCCCACGGAGAAGCTTTAAAAGGTGAATCTACAAGGGTCATGTTTAAAAACCTGACAACACGTCATGTAAAAAATGTAGTTATGTTGCCTGATGAGAACTGACATGAGTCAAGTTTCACAACTTGCCCAGTAAACATTCATATTGGTTCAGTTCCCAGTGTAGCTCCACCCTGCTTTAACCTGAAGAAAGGTCCAGTCAGTTACAATGATCAAGCACTGGGCGCCCACATCAGGCCTTAAAGGTTTTTAGATAAGGAAAAGGTGTGAACATAGCTACTTGCTGGTAATATATTTGATTGTTAATCAAGCCAGATACCCTTATAAAGTTATCTAACTGGTCAAGGTAAAAGTTAGCTTGCCAGATTTTAGATGCCTTTTCATAGTCACAGTATTTGAGATATATTTTGGCATGTTATCTGTCTTTAAACCATATATATATATATGGCATCAATATCAATATGGCAAACAACTGTTCATGTAAATCCAAATCCTGAGGGAAATATCTGTCTCTATACAAGCAGAAATAGCTGGTTGGTGATTAGCATGTAGTGTACAGAGAGTTAGAGAGTTAGCTTAGAGCTTTTCCATTGAAAACGGGTGCTTCCTATGACCAGAAATGACACTATGAGTGGTGAGAGAGAACAAAACCACTAGTTGCAGCCACACAGCTGAACAATGAGCTGAATCTCATTTTAAAGCTCTTTAAAGCCGAGGAGAGCTGCAGGTTCAGGTGGTAATTATCTGTAGGTTCATGTGGGAGCCCTTTTACTGTTTTACACTGTCATTTGATACATTGTTCTTATAGAAGTTTTAATTATAGTTGCTTTAAAGTCAAACCCTCCAATCCTAAGGTGACAATTACAAAATGTATTTTTCACTACTGGAGCTTAATTAGAGTGATCAAGATCAAGGCCAATTCTGTTTCTTTGAATTCATTCCCACGAACGTATGATTCTAAATTCATATGCCTCCATTTATTCTTCTGACTTGACTTGTAGTCTTTAGTCATACCCATGTCTGCAAACCACTCTTTTTGTTTTTATCTCTCTTAATCAGGCGAGACATCCTGGAAGTGAAAGAAGAACTGAGGGAGGAGAGAAACAAGCGAATGGCACTGCAGGTCAGTGAGACGTGCCTTGAGTTTTGCATGCATTCATACTTACTGCCTGCTGCTTATTGTCACAAGAAAGAGAAGTTGTGGTTCCCAAGATCATGATGTTAGTATAATTGACTGAAATGTCTGTCCCTCACAGGAGGAAGTGCAAAGTTTGAGGATGAAGCATTAATCCTGACGCAGACTGTGACTGGGCCGCCTGTCTGACACTGTGCCATGCAGGCTCTCGTACTGCAAATTTAAACAAGATGGACATTTTTCTGACTTGGAACGAGGATGGAGAAGACGAGCAAGCTCTACAACTGCAGACACACAAGAGGGCTAAATCAGAAAGTATAGTTGGACACAGGATCAAACTCCTGCATTGAATCAGAAAAACTTGATCCTCAAAAAGACTTTTAAATGATGATGTACTGTTGCTGTTTTTTTTTTTTTTTTACATATTTGAATGCTGGAAACAGGGTGGGAAATTAACCTTTTTAAAATGTGAACATCTATAAGACTCTGACATAAAAATTCACAAGCGGCTCAATAGTTATTACTTAAAATATATAATATTATAATATAGTATATATAATATTTTACCAGCATTTGGCTCCTGGCTAGTGCTAATTTCTCACCCTGGCTGGAAATAAAATATTGGTCCTAAATGGGTTATTCTTGGTTGCAAATTAATGTTTTACATTGTTCATCTTTATTACTTTTATCATAGGATTTACTGTATGTAGCATTTACATAACTAATGCCTCAACAGAACATGTATTATATGCAGCTGTACATAGGAAGAAATATTATGATGTCTTTTGCAAAGACCTAAATTTTAATTTTAAGTCGTCCAACCTGAATGTTAATACTACTGTCAAAAACAGGTGATTTTCTACACCAGAATGTAATGCTGTACACATCCACTGGGGGGCACTATATGATAATTCAACATAAAGAGAAATGCTGAACTTTTAAGTGAATGCTGGATACCGCCAAAAGTTTAGTGACCTGGCACTGGTGACCTCACATCAGAAAACTTGCGATATATTTCATTCAGAAGAGTAAAAATGTGCTAAGATTAAAGATTTAAGAAAATGGCTGATGTTAACGGAGAGTCTTTTTATGAAATAACACCTCAAGATATGCTTCTGAAATGCTCCAGGATGTACAGTTTGTGGTCAACTGCAGTTTTTTGCAGTCAAGTGGAAAAGTCATCCTGTGTCACTCAGAGAAAAACTGACTCACTCTGAAAGCTCTGAACACAGTGACTCATCGTGATGGATGTCGAGAACGTGGGAAGAAAATTAATGAGAAATTCCTTGCGCCCACCATAGAGAGAGCTATTTAACATGACTATATTTGGACCACGCCATCTTCAGAGTTAACGCGTATAGATTTGGTTCTGGCTCCAAATGGTTGGCGGCAGCAGTGGTGGTGGTGGTGTGCTCCTGTCTAAGCCTACTAGTGTTGCCCACTGTAGAGCACATCTGGATGGCATCTGGAGCTAATCAGGGACCGGGTGCTTCTGAAACTGCCATGGGAACATACTATTTTTAAATACTGTGTTGAATAATGGTCATTAAGGGCACATTCCCTCTTGGACAAGCGGTGAAATAAATTAAACTTAACATACAAAGGATCAGTTGATATTGAGACAGTTTTTTATTAAGAATATGGAAAATGAATGCCCTTTCTGTACAGCCCTGCAAACACAAGAAGATTTGACTTTTTTCATGGAGCAACCTCTAAAATATTCAATCATGTCAGCGTGACAGGCGCTGCTTACATAAGGCGCTCCTATAAATTATAATACACGGCTTGGTATGAATATTTGACTCGCTAGGAAGAAATATAGCACTGTAAGTCTCAGACAACAGCAACACAGCACAGTGCAATGTTGGGAGTACTGAAGACTAAGTACTAAAAACTGAAGCAGTTTGGAGCTCAGAGGTCAAATACAAAAAAATCCCCTCCAAGTTAAAATTAGAAATAGGAGAGAAAGAGGAGCTGAACTGACAAAGAACAGTTCGCCTCTGTCAGAGAAAGGCGCTGAACAGATGCAGAAACAAATTATATGCATGACCTCATGGGAGAAGGAAATAAATCTGCCGCGTTTTTAAAAAATGCTGTTTTAATATGGAGCTCTTTCACTGGGAAGAATCATAAAGAAGTCCCAAAGCCGTGCTTATACCCTTGAAATGATACTGTTTGTGCAACTTTAGACTCAAAAAGGTTTGACGTTTGTCCATTATCATAAATAATGATTAATGCAACTATTTAAAGTAACGGTTAAAGAGCATGACTGCAGATGTTATTATCTGTAAAAGCTAGTTCTGGAATCTGGAAAAGACAGCCCATCCATACTAAGTTTATCTCTAGAGACATTTCCCATGCCGTGCAGTGGTTCAGATTTATGGCTTCCCCCAACTGGATTTCCCTCATGTTGCTGTTGACTCGAGTTTTATTGATGTATTGTTTCATAACTACCCTAGGCTTAAATCTGTTGCTTCTAATTACATGTGTGTCTTGATTACATCCTGTAAAACAGAAAAGATGCCATTCAAAATATTGAGCGAAGCACATTTTGAGTGCTACAATTTTGAGTTAGACAGCATTCACAAGAGGTTTATATAAATATAATTACACAGCTACTTCAAAGGAGTCTACACCATCAACGCCACTGATTTCCGAAAGCCCGTGACCACATGAGAGGCTTTTCCAAGACCTCAACACAGAAGACTTCAGTGTGGGCTCTATCTAAAAACAGAACCAGCCCCAAAGCAAACCTGAAGCCTGTCTGATCCTCCAGCGCAGTTTGGAGGACGACTCTAGCGGAAGTACTTGGCTCGTCTCCATCTTCAGCCAAGAGCTTCCTCCATGCAACGCTACACCAGCCTCACAGCACAGGCTTAAGTTTCTGGCTCCATGTTGGCCAACAGAAAGAATGTGGACACATGCCACACAGGGTTGATTATTTAGTATATTTTCCCTTTCGTAAGGCTTTATTGACATGCCAAGAATTCATACTTCATACATAACTTGTAAATCACCAAACCACTAAAAGATTGACTTGTGATAATGTCCAGTACAAACATTCGCCCAGTGTGGGCAATTCATCAGTGTTCTGTAAGTCATTATTGGCAGCTAAACAATTTTTCAGTCAGTAAACTCACGTGGAACAGATTTATTATGCGAATACAGAGTTGATATTGGCCGTCTAAGGTCCAACTTCCTCACTCCCTACGAGCATGCACCAAAGTCATTACACCAAGGTTTTGGGAGTGACGTTAATACACCGCCCCACAAAACCACATCAGATACGGAGCCTGACATCAGCTATTATGTGGAATCTACTATGTGTGGGCCATTCCTCTGCAGGGTACCGCAGACAATGAAGGGAACAGTGAGCACCTTCTTTGAGTTGGCCACGGCTGGTTCTTTTGTGGCCATTCCTAAACAAAGCACCTCCAATCAGGGAATAGAGTATGGAAATGTTCTGTAGTGGTGAATAGCAGCAGATTACTGTCACCCAGTTTAAATATTTCTCTAACAAAGCCAAAATATGATGTAAAAATGAGCCACCCACAAAACAATGTCAGCATGGGAGCAAATATGCCACAAAACAAATTTAGCCCCTAAGAGCATCATAATGTTCATGCCATAAATGAACTCTGGTCATAAATTAAACTCAGTTATTTACAATACCTCCCAATGCAAATACTGAAGAAAAAATCTATTCGGATGAAAAGTCAGCTATCACTACAGTTACTGCAATTCATCCTGTGGGGAGCGTGAATATCTGTACCAAATATGAAAGGAAATTCATCCCACAACTGTCAAAACATTTCACTTCAGAGCCAAAACCCGTTGGTGGAGCTAAATAAAAAGTCTGGGTGCTAGAGTCATTAGGGTACATCCTCTGGGAACCAGGAATACCTGTGTCAGTCTATCTAGTAGATGTTGAGAAGAATTTGACCTGCTGAGGCACGAGATGAAAAGTCACACAAGTCATCAAAAAAACAAAACATCCTTCAAACAGTCAGCAGTTAGTACTTAGCTCGGTGAGGGGAAGCAGGGAGGTGCTGCGGTCCCGTGTTGTCAACAGTAGCAGGTGAAGAAAACTTCCAGGTTGAAGTGGTGTGTGTGGAGAGATGAGCAACCAAATGGCGGCAGCAGCGGCGGGGGTGAACGACTAAAATACGCATTTTTCATCCGTTAAACTGTCCTTAAAAAACATACTTGAACACAGGCCGACATAATTTAGGAAATACTCGAAGGGGAGCGGGAGGAGAGGCAAACGAGTGAGCAGGTGTTTAGTTTAAATGGACCGCTTCTCAACAAAGGGTGCGCTTGATTTACGTTACAGGCGGTACCGACTTGTCTCCCTGAACTACCGGAACGGTCGCTAATTAACAGGGTCGGTCGTTAAACCGAAACACCTGGTTATACGTCATATCCTGTAGGTGCTTTATTCTGAAATGCTTTTTGTCAAATAGTTTGTTTTTAATTAGGATGTCGTTCATTCTATTTCTGTTTTAAGTTGTGTTATTTTAAATACAGATATATCGGGGTCCTGAGCAAGAAAAAGCACAAAATTCCACACTAGACACATATTTCCTCTTGTGCTATTGTAGGTGAGGCGAGGGTTAAACAGGACAGGAAATGAGTTTCGTTTTGAGTTATCATATTCTCTTTGTTATCAGAACATCTTCCTTTTACAATGCTGGATATGACTCCACCAGAGCCTTTTGTTTTCCCAGACAGTTTTATTAGAAACTGTATTTGTAACCTTTTAAAACACATTGTGCAGAAATAACAACTGAAGAATGACCTTTCCATTCATCTTACTAGCAAATTCACGCTCTGTCTTCATCGTGATTATAAATCCATGGCCTGTAGGTAACGCTGCAGAGAATGGACTCTGATGTATATTTATCTGACATCTGAGCAGTAGAAAAACAAACTTAAATTCTGTAATTTCCTTTGGTGAAAAATACAGACACAGTTTTAATATACTCATAAATTAAAGACTCCAATTTTAATCATCTTTACATTATACTGTATGTGTAATGTGACCCCCCCACTCCCCATACTGATTGATATGTGCTTGTTCAAACAATGTAATTTCCTTTAACAGTACTCTGAGAATTTCAAGAGCTGTTTTTCTTTTAGTTTTTCCCACAAACTCACCACTCTAGAGGAGGGTTGCCCTCAATGCAAACAAATAATCTTCACTGCAACATACAGTACATACATTGTTCTTACATATGCTTTCATTTTTTACTTATTATATACATTAACCTAGTTGCTGTGTGCATTTTAGTCATTAAGCGCCATACATTTTAATGGACTGATTACTTCAAGTGTCCATCAGCTCCCACATTCATACTGCATTCTTTCCATATTGATTAATCAGCCTTTAAGAGACCTCTTGGTTTAATTTCATGTAGTCAGTTGAAAAAAAGAACATAGGTACATACGAAGTGCAATATCACATAGTTCAGTCAAAGCCAAGTATTGGCATATCAATGCGTCACATCGCTGTTGTCCTGTTGCCAGCATTGTATCAAGCACAGGCTTTCAAGTCTCACAGGCTATAGGGACATCGGGCCCACCCAAAGGTCTCACAGTGTTTCCCTTAAAGCCTTGTGTTTCTTAGTAGTAATGCACTCTTCCAATAGTCCCTGTTCCTGATCCCAGGATATCAGGCTGACCGTTCCTCCAGATCTCACGTATGATACGTTCCCGCTCCTCCAGTCGCTGTGCCCGCTCCAGCTCCTCAGCTGAAGTAAATACGTTCACACTCAGTGTCCCATCTGATTGGCTGGTGTGATTACCAACAGGGATTTCTGTGCTGGGCAAAACCACAGGTGCCTCTACATCTTCCACATCTTCGTCTTCATCATCCTCGCTCTCCTCCTCCTCCTCACTGATGTCCTTTAAGTGTTTCTTCTCAGGCGTGGAGGGGGCGACGTTGGTCCGCGGCTTGCAAGAGATGCGGATGACCAGGAGGCACAGTGTCAGCACCAGGCCGAAGCACACTCCGAGCACAAAGTAAAGGCCAAAGCTCTCAGGGTTTGCTGTAGAAAGGACAGAAACGATCAGATAGAGTAAAATGCTGCTATTTGATATTTTGGATAGAGATCAATAAAACAGGCCGATGTACAGAAGGCATTCTGTTGGCCTGAGGTGTGACTTACCTTTGATGTGTGCATATGCGGCTATGCTGTTACTCAGGAGGTCCATTTCTTTTTTCTTTACATCCATGTTGATCTTGACTTTGCTTTCTTTACACCTGAAAAAACATTTGATATACCATGTTGAATCTGTCATTGGTGTATAATGCAACTAGACACCACATTAACTCTCTTCCAGGTGCTACAAGTCTTTCCAAAGAAGCCTTCCTCCAGTGTCAAGTTCTGTGCGGCGCCTGGATGTCAAACCCACTGACCACGGTACTTTTTCATACGCCTTTGGGTGGGTGGGATGAGGCCTCCAAGTGTCAAACAAAAGCTCCTCTGTGTCTTCCTAAAGTACTGCCTTCAACTGGGATCATCATAATGCATTTGGCACATGGCACTCTGCCTCTGCCATACTCTCTGAACCATGACAGCCCTCTATAAAAGAGGTCAAGAGTCAATTTTCCAAGTAGCCACAAAGGACTCTTCCTGCCTGATGGGACTCTCAGATCAGTTTGTGAAGCTCAGACTAAAAGGCCACTGTGTTGTTAACTCATTTATATTATTTGTACACCGTGTCCCTGACATTTAAACTGTCTGTCCTCCTTGTTTCCTGTTAGTCTGAGGTGCTCTATTGTGTTTTTAACTGTTCCTGCTTGCAGCGGTGACTCATAACACTTCAAGGAAGTCTTTCTTAAAGTCAAATCTTTGGAGCCACACACCAGATGACATTCAAGAAGAGTTCATGTCTCGTTTGCAGTCTGTTTTTTGTTTTCAGCAATTATCTATATCCAGCCCTCTGTGTTACCTTTGTGCTACCTCCTCGCTCGGTAGCTTTTGTTTTCGGGAGAAACCAGCCTGTTTCTCATTTTAAAAAAAATATTGGATTTGTCTGTATGGAATATCAAACCAGGGTCATGTTGTGCTGCTGGGCCTTTTCGCATTTCCTCTGCTAACCTTCCCCAGCTCCCCTCCTCCTCCTCCACCCTGTTGCCCTTTCCTGCTGACTCTGGCTTTTCTCCTCCAGTTTGGGAACACTTTCCACCTCCCTGGCTTTATGACATCATGGTGTTGCACCATGAGACACATAGGAGTGTTGATGGCAACAGAGGAGAGACCGGTTCAAAATAAAAGGAGGAGCCTTTAATCTTTCCAACTAATGTTAGCGCCAGCCCTTTTTAACATGTGCTTTGTGTTGTGGCTGGCTGTGGAAAAAAACATTCTGTTCATGTGAAATGATGACGAACTCTGAAACCGCCCCCACTCTAACCTGTGTGCAATGCTCTCTAAGTCGAACCACATGTCACTGTGCCTACACGTGGATCATATGGATGTCCTCAAATTGCACAAACCGCATGTTTGTGTTTGCATTTACCTCTAAATTATACCCACTGATAATCTCAGTGCTTGATTTCTATCACGATGTGAATGCCTCAGTGATTTATGTAGCATTCGTGCTTATTTGTTGATACAGCTTTCAGTAAAATGAAAGCATTAAACCACACACGTGAAAGCCATATGTAATGTGGCCCACTAATAAATTTTAAAACACAGCTAACATTCTGCTGTAAAAGCACAATTAAGCACACAAAGAGGAGTACAGATCAAGTATAAAACTTACCACAAAACGAAACTTTGGAGCACGTCTCAGTCCCAGCTCATAGTGAAACGAGAATTTGGAGAATGGATTCACGCTCCTCTCTCTTTCTCTCCCTTGCTGTTGGATCAGGGCCTGTGATCTTTGGTCCTCTGGCTAAACAGACAAGAGCAAACACACACACACACACACACACACACACACACACACACACACACACACATAGAGACGTCAAGTTACATTAGATCCAAACTCACTGAGGCGTCTGCAATGCAAAAGACAGTCCTGTTGCAGGATACACGGTCTAGCAAGAGACTACAGGCAAGCTTTTCAGTTTTCAGTGGTTTCAACTGTGCTGTCTTGTGCTCACACAGGGTAAATGCAGAGAGACAGCAAAAACACGGGAATGTCCAGGCTATATATTGTAGCCTGGAAAAGAAAACAATAAAAACAAGAAACCTGAAGATACAGCATATACCTTATACACTAAAAACAGTAGGGGCCATGAAGTTTTAGTGCTGACTGATGACGTGTTTATAACCGTATTAGTTCCACTGTCTGTGTGGGCAGGAATTATAGTTTGCACCAGTAGTTACAAATACAAACCTAACAGCATGATGGGTCCTAGCGAACTTTTTGAAAACATATTTGTAGGCTGTGATGTGCTACAGTCTGTAGCACACTACATAATTCAACAGTGCAAATCCTCACAAAGCTGACTTAGAAGCTATTTCAATGTGTCCTCTTTTGAAAAACACAGTAGCAGCACATATTATATATATATATAATTATATATTATTATAGAGAGAGGAGGAATAGGAAGGCAAAACAGGGGAAAGAAAACATTCAAAAACTTAGTTTAATTTGACAAAATATGAAGTTTTCCCTTCATGTCTTTAGCAACTCAAACCAAGACGATCTTTCTAAAAGTCCCATGAGATTCTCTGAATCACTTTCCTTTACTCAGTAAAAGCCCTGTAACTTGCTGGGGGTCTGTTCTTTACATGCCAGGTGGGAGATGGAGGGCTGTGAAAAAAAATGCTGCGCTGTTAAGTTTTCTAACTTGTAGCCCTGTGTAGGAAAAAGCTCTTTTGCCAGCTGCAGTTGGTTTAGCAGAGCCTCTGTGCTATCCAGGGCAGATTCTGATCTCGCTGACTCTTGGCAGATCCTATGTACACTACAGAGCGCCTGACTGAGACAGCGCTCGGGGGCTAAGCGACAGAGCAGTCACTATAGCAACAGGCTTTCCAGGCCACCCCCTCGGTCCCCACGGGAGCAAGACGATGGGTCTTTTGTTTCTGCAGCGCACCATAGGGATGGACCTATGCACTGCTTCCTTCCTTTCTTTTCAATTATGAACAAGTTCATCTCCTCCCTCCCGCAGAGTCTAATCCCTCCCTGCTAATGGAATCCATTCATTATTATCCAAGCAGAGTTGAAGAACATGGGCTTTCAATGAGATATTTTGTTTTTGTCTCAAGGGTAATAAAGCGGACAGCTCGAATGACTGCAGCCGCTCTTCAAGCCAAGGTCAAAGTTAATGATTGGACACCTACAGTACAGTAACTGGCCTCTTCTCACACTGGAATGCAGCAAATCTAGGCTTCATCAGGACTCAGGCATCTTTTAACTGGTGGTTATTAACAACTGGAGTCCTGTTTAAAGTCTAAACACTAATTATCCTGCTCTGTTGTTTTGTTGTGTTTTTGTTTTACCCTAAGACAGGAAATTATTAGCAGACCTTCTCCTCCCCATACGTACTACCCCATGACTCAACTTTCAGCCATTTTCTCCAAGTGACCCAATTTGCTTTTCTATTGCAGATGTTGCAGTACCCTACAGCCTTGAAAACGAGACAAAAGGAGTTGTGTATTAGTGATTTCATGTATCATTTTGTCCCATCATGCTTTACTCAGCTTAAGAGGCATTATTAACTGCCTGGTAAATATTATGAATGAAAACAACAGTGCTCAAGTACTCCTGACGTAATCAAATAATGATAATAACCATGACGGTTTGAGTCAGAAACATAACAAGCCAAACTCCTAACAATATTTAGTGATTTTATCACTTTAGATAGCTATGCACTTTGCAAAAAAAAAAAAAAAAAAATCAAGCAAACAAACAAACAAAGCTTTGCACTTCTCACACTCTAAACTGTAACTTTTGGGAACTGTCGACTGGTGGGAGCATCCACACCAACTGTTCTGCCATAGAAGTGAGAATATCTCAAGAATCAGGACGCCATATGGTGTTATTGTGGTGCAAAATTGCATCAAATCTCAGTTATAGAAAATAATTTCAGTGTTAGGACTGGGCATTTATGGCTTTTAATACAAGCCTCCATCTCACTTTTATTATTTAGTTACACATAGTAATCATTTATCAAGAGCTGAAACGAAAAAATGTAATTTTCCAATCATCTAGCCAAACCTGAGAAAGCACGTGTCCGTGTGCCATGTCTGAGCTCCTATGACGTTAATGTTTAGTTCTATTTTCTGTCCCGGCTTGCTTATCATTTGCTCTTTCCTGGCCCCATATCCTGAGGTCAAACACTCAGGCATCCCCTTCCTGAGTCCTTTGCACGATGCTGACTATTAAATAATCACTTAATCCGCCCTGATCTGAATTTAACTGTGTGGGAAACGTATGTCTTATCTTATATTAAATCAAAACAAAACATGATCCCGGTAATAAGTGATAAAGGTTAGAACTAACTAGGTAATTCATCCCAAAATCTGTCCATCAGCGATGAGTTATTTGTGTAAGGTCACAGCAGAAAATGTGCTCAGACTGAAGCCAGCATAAACACAGTATGGTGTTGTGTTGTGTTGTGCCCTGAGAAGAGGTCAAATACTATTTCTGACTGAGCATTGTTTGCTTTGGTTTGGATGGAGGAGCAGCGTGGAAGAAAAACTCCAAACTATCATGTAGTGTTATATTTTTGTTGTCATCTACTTGGAGATAACTACAATGGCCCTTCCTTCCCACAAGGTTTGTCCCTTTCCGTAGGGACAGCAGGTCAATGCCTTCCTCCAGCATCATTTTCATTGTCTAAGATAAGAATGTTAAGACAGAATGACTGAGCTGTCTAGTGTACACGGATGTCAACTATCAGCTGCCTTCCCTATCAGCGACGGACCTCCAGAGCAAAAGTTGTCGCAGAATAGAAGCACTTTTCTCTAGATGCTTAAACAGTAATACTTGTTTCATAAGCCATCCAACCACAATACTCTTCTTCCACAATGAAGAAATCATGTCAAAGTCATAACCCCTTAGTGGAATTTATGCAGGGAGTCAAGCCACATTTGATTTAAACACAGAAGATGAAAAGGTCAGATTACACAAGGGAGCAAGACTGTGTTATTTACTCATTGTAATGACACACGCCGAACCGCAGAGGGAAAGAAATATTTTAATACCTCAAATTTCTGTGCAGCCGCAACAATTCCTGGCACAATGGATGGTCTTTCTGTGGTTTGACTGGGACAAAGCTTCACACACTGAAAATTGCCAGATTTAAATTTAATCACATTTCATTGCTTTTAAACTTAAGTCCACACAAGCGCTCGATGGTGAGGGAGATCACAGAACCATTACAATTTATAGCATCTTACATAGTATCTTTACTTTTGGTTATGTTCATTAAAAAGTTCCTGCTTTGATTCTGTGGCTGCTACTGAAAAAAAAAGTCTGGTCTTAATGATGCACAGCATCAAATAAACCAATCTGGGTAATTTATTCACTATTTTCAGCTTGGGGAGCACATTCTGAGACCTTGCGTGTTTCCCTTAAATAAATATACTGAATCAAAGCCTGGTCTTGGCTCAGTTATTCTCTCGCACATGAAGGAATTCTTTCAGTAGCCGATGAAAAGTTAACAGCAACCTTCAAACTGCCAAAGAACCTGAAACTGTATCACAAAGTGTCTGCTGGATGTCTCTACAAGCCATTTATCACGCACCTGTAATCAAGCCAGAGAACCGTCTTCAAGTACTAAGACATAATGGAACTTCAAGATCTCCCCAAAACAGCAGAGGTGCGGGCAATCGCTTTCCATGTGGTAAACAGAAACACTGTCCAAACCAACATCTCTGTTCGCAGTGTCTGTGAAAGCATTCATGAAGGTCTACAGGGTAAAGGTAATTTCTTGTAGAAGCCACAAAATTTCTTCACATCCAGCAAGGTTGCAAAGGACATTTCTGGAGAAACTAATGCGCATTTCTTCCCAGTGCCTCTCGACATGAAGATCTTGGGTTTCAAGCTGTGCAAACTCTTAGTGCTGCTTCCTCCTTGTCAAGGCCTGCCAGAGTATCTGACTGAGAGGAAAACTGTTGCATTTGGAAACAGGACAGGCATGTGGTTGCCATCAGGACATCAGACATGGAGCACCAGGTGAAGTTGACCTCGAACAGACCCGGATCAGAGAGTATTTGCAAATACTTATACAGTTGGTTTAAGTGTTGGGTCAGTGAGACAGCTATAGTATGTCACTCTATGTATGATGAACTAAAACACATATGGGTTTTTGAAAGTAAAGGCCAGAACAAGGTTTGATAGCTCCTTGGACACCAAAGAGTCAAGTCAAAGGTGTCTCATTTTAGTTAAGGCATCTACATGCCACAGAGAGACTGTAAAGTACTTGTAGAGTTAAACAGGCCACAGAATATAATATATTGCACTTGCAATCAATATGCAGATAGCAGCTGTGCCACTGTAATATTTGTTTGGAGTGACTTGGTGGCTCAGTTGTTAAGATGGATGTGGACTGAGATTGTACACTTGTCAAGAAACTCTGGGACTTCTGCTAATGAAGACAAGCATAGAACAAGCAAGCAAGATGTCTGTGAGTTTGTCAACACCCAAAAGAAGCTTTTCATCATGTTAGGATTGCCCAGAAATGTGTTACAGAGACATATTGGCCTTTAATTTAGGAGACTATGTGACACGGCACGTTGGTGCAGTGGTAAGGCACTGTTGCCAAGTGTGAATGTGAGTATGACTGGTCATTTGTCTCTATGTGTATGAGCTGGAGACTTGTCCAGGGTGTACCCCACCTCTCGCTCAAAGTCAGCTGGGATAGGCTCCAGCCCCACAGTGACCCTGATGAGGATAAGCAGTGACAGATAATAGATGGATGGCACTAAAATGATGTGAAAACCCAGCAGGGTTTAACATGACTGTAGGTAAAAACAGACAATCAAACACATTTTAAATCAAATTTGACCGTAGTCTGAACTACAATGTGCCGGCAGCTGCACGGACAAACCGCGCCAATGAATGCATAGTTATAACCTGCCCAACTTTTATTAGGTTTCCTCTTGAGTGGGTCTTAGCTGAAAATAAATTTAGATCTAAACCTGTGTCGTTTATGCAGCATTCAAACTTTGACATTTTTGTTCCATTAGACGAGTCGATCTTATCCAGAGTTCTTGAATATGGTTTAGTGTTTGATATAGAGCTGAAAGAAAGCTTTGTTATTTTTTCATGTGTTGATGTATTTGGCTTTAGGCATGTACTTTATTTGACATACACTCAATGAACAACAGCTTTGCTTTCAAGGACAAAAACTTTTCGAGTTTTTCCACTTTTCCTTAACCAGTATTAAAAGTCAGCATGGTCAGGCCAGTTATTTGACTTAAGACACTACACTTTTCAGCATTGGTAAGAGTGTAAATTCAACATGACTCAGTGTGCCAATGTGACGCCAGCTTGGCTCAGAGTAAGTACAACCCTTGCCCCAATGAATCCCTGTGTATCCTTGTGTCATAAAAAGTGAACCACAGTGCACAGCTTGTCCCGCGAAGAGGCTATTTTGTGGGCTATGGCAGGTAATGGGAGGGTAATGTAGATATGGGACTGAGCTGAGGGTTAGGGCAAGTGGTTAATAGCACCCAGATGTGTTCCTTACGTGAGGCAAAGTCAGACTGCTTTACTATGTAAATCAAGAGGAGATATCCTATGTACCATCTTCATACTGGCGTTATCATGGGACCAATCAAGCAAATCAAGCAGCGCTCATGGCAGTAGGAAGCCACATTAGAACCACAGCTGTGTGTGTGTGTGTTTGCTGACAGTGTTCATTTCTGTGTGTACAATTTGTGTCTGTGTGTTGACAGTTTCTGGCTGTCTGTGACTGTTCGTGAATGTTGAAATTGATTCCTATGAACATTCCTCTATGATTCTCTAAAGCGCAAAGAGAGCTTTAGATTATCCTAAACTCAGAGCTCCAAAAATAGAGCCATGATCTCACCCTTTTCATCGATCTGGGCCACCATCCAGCAGCACGCCAACACCACATACTGCATCAATTACATGGACCCTACGGATTAGTCTGTGACACAAAACACGTGTTTGCCCTTTATATGATTGGGTCTGCAGCATTTACTCTATAGTGCTCATGAACATGGTTGGGCTCCATGAGATTTAGGAGGTTCAGAATTGTTGTTGTGACAGAAACTGTGTTTGCGTAGCAGTAGTAGGACTATTTAAAAGGTCTTTGAGAAGCCTATATGACTTTTACTGACCTCTATTAGCGACCAATAATAAAACACAAAAAGATCAACAGTATTGCCATCTGGCATGGTGCCCCCTGATTTGTAAATTTGCTATACAGATGATTAAGTGCAGCCTTCAGAATGGAAAAGTTTACTGAGTTCTTCATCACAGGAGAATTATGTAGAGGTAAAGTTAATGCTTTGTCATGTCATTTGGTTTTTGTGGCCAACGAATGAAACGTTACGTGGGGTTGCTGGCTTGTGGGGTTGGAGCGTTGGAGAGGACAGTCTAGTAAAAAAAGATCTGTTTTGTCATTGATTCTGATCTTCTAGGAAATCCTACAAATGTTTTTTTTGTTATTCAATTTTATATTTAATACTCCCTCCAGACTGTGACTAAGTAACTCTTGGCTCAACTCTCTTTGGCAAATATTGTTTTAAACAACAAACATACCAAAAAACACGGGCTTGTAGCCTGTAGCATCTTGTCCCAACCAAATATTCACATACAGTTTTCAACAAAAGGCCACCACTCCAGTGCATGTTCAAGTGCACTTTCATGTGTGTTTTGGTTCCTATTTGCCTCCCCCTCCTCCGTATGTGTGAGTGTATCCAAGATAGTAGTATAAACTTATGCAAACCCTCTTGACTTAGGATGTCAAACATCTGCTAGAGCCTAAAGAGGGGAGTGTCTTGACCACTGGAAGCTCCTACTAGAAAGCAATCAGCCCTGAGACCTGTAAGACATCAGCGGTTGATGCGGAGCTTTGCTAAACGCAAATTTCAGAGACACATCATTCATCAAACTCCCTTTTCTCGATTACTCTAAAATAGCCTGTTGGTTACTCATCGTTAGTGAGATTAGAGTTGCGGTAAACAAGACATAAATTATTGTCATTCATATTTTTATATTCATTCATATGTTAACAATGAGTTTATGAGCAGGACCACATCAAAAGAACCGCTGTCAACATGCAGTGAGTAAACTTTATGCTATTTATAAGATGTGCATGCGTTTTTAAGACACTTTGTTCTAAAGTGCAGAGAGTAGTATAGTATCTCTTTTAAGGTTAAATGAATAGTTAATGAATTAAATCAATCAAAACATGATGCATTTTGCAGTAGATAGCAGGTATTAACAGAAAAATAACACTTAGTGGCAGAAATAGTAGACCAGCAGCTAAAGATCTAAAGAGCTAAGTGTCTGAATGGACCACTCTGTTATGTGTGCTTCAAAGAGATCAGCTGATCACATCAGCTCCATGTCATAAAGACGCGCCATGAAATCTATTACCACAGCATTTCATACGTTAAATGCTCACCATGTGTTAATATGATCAGCTCTGGTCAGCAGTAGAGGCCAATAAGAGATCAGTTAAGGTCAGTATGATTTAGGTAGAAATGGACAAAGCACAGATTGTTGGAGGTGGGCAATGCAAATGGTCAGGTTAATGCCAGGTTTTGCCAGCCTGGAAGAGTTTTTGCACAATGATGCAGAGTTTTCTGCATGTCCAAGTAATACTGGGGCATAAGAGACACATTATGCTGTATGTAAGATCTAAAGGGCTGAACTTGCAAAGGGTCTAATTGTTATTACAGTGGTCAACAGTCCAAGATAATCAGTTTTTTAATATAAAAGTAATCTACTTCAGCCCTCTTCTAAATGAGAAACTGGGAATATTAGAGGAGCTGCTATATACATGTAAATGGAAAAGCATCCTTTGGGCCTACTTTGTGATAACAATGCATTTTTGTAGCTGTAGAATCAAGCTAATTTGAAAGTCAGCCATATAAATAAGCCAAATTCATTTTCTGTGGAGTTGCTTACTTCTGGTTTAAAGAGCTATTTTTAGTTCGATAAACATTACAAACACCCATGAACAGCACATTTTAATCTTGTTTCCTTACAAGGGGTTGTGTTTATTTCTTGTCTCTGTATAAAGCTGTCTCTGTTGGGCTCTTTCATTTGACTTGTCTCTGCTTTGTGTTGGCTGAAACTTTCTGTATCTCCTGCAAACAGATTGGTACTCTGGGAGTTTAGACAGGGGAGTTCAAGTCGGAGTCTGACCTCTCACCTCTGGGTAAATAGAGTAAGTTAACAACCATCCTCAGGACAGATAAGGACAGACAGACTGATATGTGAGTCAGTGGGGTTTGGGGAAAAGGAAAGTCTGCTGGCATGAATGGCTCGGAGAGGTCATACAGAAGTCAACTCTTCCCAGCCATCCTTGAAGGGGTTACTTAACTAAGCATTCACACTAATCCTATGGAAGGTTATCTGATTGACTGGGGGAGGCACAGTTAAAGTGCTGCCAGCCTACTCAGATAGTGTGTAAATTAAAGGAGACCCCTGAGAGCAACCCAGCCCTATCCAGCCTCCACCCATCACCTCCTTTCTCTCTGATAAGAGGTGTTGACCACAAACGTCCAGAGGACAGAGCGAGAGCTTTAGGAGCTGAAGCATATGGTTAACTGCTGTTACACATGAATGTTTCTATGAGCTCATATAAAAACAGAGCCATATGCACCATATGTACACTTTTCATGCCACATATTTTAAGATCCCTCATGTGTCCGGTTCTATAACGTCTGCTCTTTGTGGCCTCACAAAAAAAAAAAAAACACAAAAAGTGACGGGATGTTTGCTTTGATTGTAGCAAGGTGACAACTAATTAATCACAGCAAGGTTAGCCAATAATAAAGCCAGCTGCACAGGAAAGCCAGAGTGCTCGCCTGTCCTGTCTCAGCTGTAAGTGCTGCATCAGCTCCTCTTTGACAGCAGTTCACTGGATACATGCTGAAAACATGACACCGAGCTTACTCCAGGACGGATAATGACAAAAACACAGTGCTATGCTGTAATAAGATACTATTATTGTCAAAAAAAAAAAGCATGCTTAAAACATTCAACCACAGTATGACAAATCCTAAACAATCACACAAGGAACTCATTTTTTCCTGTCAAATAAAAACTTACTAGAACTGCTGTGATGGAAACTTTACAGCACATGGAAGTTTTCCCAAACGCACTCACCTCTAAACAATCCTGCCAAACTAACATTTTTAGTTCACATGAGATGCAGATACACTAAAACACTCGCTCAGCTACTGGGAAAGCTTCATCCACTGTAAAAGTTCAGTGACAGAAGAGCTGTGGTTCACTGGGGTTTCTGTGGTAGGCTACTCTGCATACACTGAAACAAAATGTCAAACTCACCGGTCTGTGATGACAAGAAACGGCTCAGTCCTCAGAGAAAGCTTCAGGCAAACTGCAAATTTCAGCCGACTTTCCCTCCAAATTTTGGGAAAAGAAGCAGCATTACAAGCGGTCCTGACTGTTTCAGTTGATTCCCTGTTGCTGCTGTGGTCAAGTCCTGAAGAGAGAGAGCGTGTGTGTGCGTGTGTGTGTGTGTGTCTGCCCTGAGAGTGTGTGTACAGAGTCTGAGGGAAGAGGTGGTAACTTCCTCTCAAAGTTGGAGACGAAGTGAGTAACAGAGTTTTCTCTCTCCCGGCTCCAATCCACAAGAAGCAGGAAAAGCTGTCATACTATCCCCCTATTCAGATGGAAAAAAAAAAAAAGGAACAGCCTAAAAAGGGCAAGCTCGGGGAAGAGGGGAGGGAGGAAAACAGTGGTTGTGTGTGTGTGGGTCTAGTGTGTGTGTGTAGTGGGGTGTGATTTGCCCTCTGTTGTTAAGGAAACAAGCAGAAAGCGACTGCAGGCAAATTAGCTCAAGTTTTTCCATGCACGGTCCAGCGTGACAGGAAAAAAAAAAACAACAACAAAGAAAGAAAGAATAGTGCGCATGTATAACTGCTGTTGCTCTATAAGTCTAATAACTCAATAAAATATGCTTTTTTTTACTTTCTGGTGGAGACTTATGTGAGAAAAATGAATACCACTGTCACATCAGCATGCTGAATATGAAGCTAGCACAAGCAGCTGGTTACAGCTCAGGTTAAATGTTTGCTGTAGCCCTCCGGCCAGATGTGAGAATGGTATCGATCTCATATAACTCATGACTTTACCCTGATACGATATTATTCATGATGCCTTACTCTCCACTGTGGATATCCATTCTCTAAGGGTGCAATATGAACTACAATGTGCTGACAGAAAGTCTCATAAAAGCTTCCCCACAGTGTCTGAAGTTGTAAATGTACTGTGTTTGTCACAATGATGCTCTTACGTTGCCATTGTGCTTATGATACAAGCAGCTTTACATCTTGCACGTCAGTTCAGAAATATTATGAGCATTTGCAACTTATTACTGGAGTCACGTTCCTCCTATGAACTGCAGTGTGCCGCTATAATGAGAAGGCTATATGGCTTTGGTGAAAGCAGCCTCACTCACAACATGGTAAACATGTAATCACAATAATATGTCAACTTCCATGCTAAAGGAGTTGACATACTAATTGCTAACAGCTGCAGGCTACAAAAAAAACTCTTCTGGTAAATTACATCAATGATCGACCACACAGCTAAAGGCAGCGCTGACAAAATCGTTGTTCTATATGTCACATACATTTGAGTTCTCAGCGCACACTCTAAACAACCAGCTTCGCTACCAACGTTTCCTCGACTATAAGAGCCATAGCATCTTAGTGGGCTCAGCTGTAAGTCTTTGTGGCCACCAAGCTCCATCTTGACCAAATTTTATTAAAGCCATACGCTCGGGAGGGCATAGTGACATTCCTCATTAGCGTTACCCCAACTCTTCATGGGAAAATAGGAAAGAAAAGCTCAGAGCAGTGAAATCAAGAGTTCATTTTATTCTTCCAAAGGGTCAATGTCAGAGCAGGGTTGTTAGTGTGCTACACCCTGCTGGGGCTTGAAAGAACATCTTGGTCTCTGTCCCACATATTTCACTCATTAACTTGCTCGCTAACCTGAGCAGCCTGCGTATGCGCGGCTACAAAATCTTATGAATGACTCACTTCAGTTGAAATAGCATTGCGTACATTCGGGGCTCATCACTCCAAAAGAAATATCCTCCCACTGCCTCTTTCTCAAATTTCTGCTTTTCCCTATCTCCACATAAAAAAAAGAAAATCCTGGATACAAACAAAACAAAAAGGAAAGCAGAAGGCACCTCTCCAATATCTCTTACTGTCAACTCAATCAATGAAGAGGAGGTGTAGGGGCTGGAGTAAGGGTTTTGGGAAAGGTTGAGTCACTTTCGTGCCAGGATTTAAATGTTTCTCTGAGCTGCATCAGTGATCACATTCCTCCCTGGATCCCCTCATGGCTGGCAGATGTCCACCTGTCCCTGAGGCTGATTTATACTTCAGCACTGGGTTGGTCTGAGGAGGGTGGATAAGTTCGTGGTAGAGGGAATTTAGAGAGACAGAGGGAGGAAGAAAATAAGAAAGAGGAAAATGCAAGTAAGAGAAAGAGCAGGTGAAAATGAGGCTTAAAGAGAAACCAGAACAGTCTAATTACAGGGCAGACTTTTCCTGGATCATGACAGATAAACCTGCATGCCTGTGTGGCGTTCAGTCTAAATACAAAGTATATCATGATAATCTGTTGCGGAGGCGGAAACAGGGAGCGATATGTGGTTGATGACCGGGGAGGGTCTGTCTGCAGGTGGGAAAAGATAAAACAAGCAGTGAAGGTGTGTGTATGCGGACGGAAGGGGGGGGGGGTTGGGAAGATTTAAACAAGATAGCACTCGTTCACAAAGCTCGCAGCCGGGGTGAAGCGAGGCGATACGCTCCAACCCTGGGTTTCATAGAAACAGAAGCTAACTATCGTCTTTAACCTAGATTAATATTTGCAGTGCGTTTCGCGGGAGTCGCCTCACCCACTCATTTTCCAAAGGTTGCCACACAGGGCCTTTGTTGGTGATCGGCACTGTAGGGAGGCTGTGTGAATGGGCTGAGTTTGGGTTGTAAGGGTAAATCACAAAGCAAGAAGAAAATCCAGAAAAGAAACACGTACTGTACGTTGTTTGCACTTCAGACAAAGTCAACATTCACCATGTGCAAACACAACACACATCCACTTGGAGGAAAGCAGTGATTTTTTTTCTCAAGAAAGCCAATAATCTGATAATTGACATGGAAACATGATAATTAAAGCTTCGTCTTCCTTGTGTGCAACCTCAGAGAAGGAAAGAAAGAAAAAAAAAACACCACCCATGGATGACTCATGGGTACACTGCACACTGAAATTAATATCCAAGGAGGGCACCCTGAGAGAACCAGCATTGTTCTTTCTTAAATCAAAAACACGCTGCTCGCTCATGCTGCTAAGATCTTTAGCACATCGAGTGACAATGCTGATGAGAAAATAGCATAGACAACACGGGTGAAGACAGAGGAGAGAGGAGCAAAAACATTTTGTCATTTTTTATTGTAGGTTATCATCAAGCTTGTCAAGGTACAAACACTTTGGCTTTCACAAACTGCTCATTAAAACTTCAAAACTTCTCTGGCAAACCTGTGGATGGATAGAGTCTAGGTCTTCACCTCCACACCCTCTTTCCAGTGCATGAAAACACATGTCTCTGTCTTTGGCCCCTGGTGCCCCCCCATAAAAAAGTGCACTAGAGGCATCTGCCAGCAGTAGCTTCTTTATGGGACAGATGGGATCCCAGAGCAGAGAGCTGCTGTGCATGGGGCTTGTTTTGTGATCATAAGTCTGATCTGCTTCCTGCTGTGATTTTCCACCCCCTCTGCATGCATGAATAATAAATCACATGCGCATATTGTAGGCACATAGAAACACATAATGTATAGAAATGTACAGGCACATTGTATACTGTACAGACTGACTGCTCCTTGTTGTATTGTTGGATACACCTACAGCCTAACAACAAGCTTAAAGGGTAAGTTCACTTCAAGTTGGGTGCAACATGTCATTGGGATTACGTAATCAGATTACGAAAAATAAGTAACTATAATCAGACCAGAATACATTAAAATGTCTTTAGAATATGGAAATTTAAAATTTTGAAAATTTTGTCATGGTAACCAATGTTATATTAACTCATGAAAAGTGTGAAGTCTGAACAGTGTTTTGTCAAGATTTCTTGTATTTATTTTTAAGGTGCAGTATTTTCCAGATCCAAAAGTAATCCAGTATTCAGATCAGATTTTTGTTTTGTTGTTGATGTTACTAAATGCAAAAAATGGCATGTCATTTTTATTCAGTACTACTGACCCAAACCTAACTACGTGCATCTGGTGGACATGCAGAAAGTTTTGTTCAGGTTTCAGGTTTCTGTACTACCGAGGTGAATCAAATATAGATTGTGGTGTGGTGTGGAAAAATAATTCCGTATAAAAACCTGGTCAGAGCAAGGTTGGCATTGGGAAATTCATCCACGCATCCCAATATTTTAAGCTTGGTGATGTAGGGACTGCTCATATGGTGCCAGTTAAGCCGCTAAATTGCTAGTGCTAGTCACTCACAATGTCTCTCCAGCTTCTATTTTTTCTGCACTCCCCCTGACATTTTATTCTTGTGGTCGAACACAATTTCATTCAATAAAAAGTTTTATTGAAGATTGGAAAAAGGCTTTCTGAGCTACAAAGCTTGCTAATTGTTTAGGTTCATTAGCTCAATTGCCAACAAGACAATAATTTCATTGTATTTGTACCACTGGCTCCTGTCTTAGAACTGTCTGCAAACCATTGCAGTTTAAACAGCCCATGGACGAGGTTAAATAAAGGTGATAAGATAACAGATAATAGCTACAGTGGCTTTCTATCCTATCTAGTGATGGGAATTTATAACATTTTATTGGTGCCAATGCGAGAAAAACAGTGTTAAAGGAACTGATAAACTTAGAGGCATAATACTCTGATGTATTTAGACAATTAAGGTTCGGTTCGGTTCTTGATTCTCATCCCTTGTTCTGTCAAAACTTGCTCTTGGTCAACAGTTGAACTTCACATGAAAAAAATCATTTGGATTTACTTCATTAGCTGTTGACTTTTGGTGACTTTTAGTGTCACACTGTATATAATATTATTTAATATCTTAGATTTTGGAAACATGTCAAGAAAAGGGGTTTAATACCCACTTCCGGCACACCCATTCAATGTGCTCAACAGAAAGGACATTGAGGGAGAGGTCTGTTTGGTATTAGGCGGGAAGCCTGGAACAGGAAATGGTCCAGGATTTCGCAGATGCAGTCCGTCCACGGTGCAGGCAGCGATCCGACCACCATGAGGGCTTGAATAAGGCCCTAGTGTTCGCTCTCGCCCCCACCCAACTCTGTGTCACTCGACACAGAGGGGTTGACAGAGATTAAATGAGTGGAGGAGGAACGTAGGAATTGCAAAAAACTAAGAGAATCTCAGGGGTGAGATTACATAAACATCTCAACTCTGTGGCAACTCGTCATGGCTCTCCCTGCCTCCTTTAGTTATATAGCTCCCCTTCCTCCCTACCTCCTCTCCTACTCTTCGACTTTTTCTAGTCAGTTCATGACAGTGGGTTGCCAAAAGCCATGAGGATCCAAGCACTTTAGCTGAACCTTTCACATTCCTCCTGCTCAGCTTATCATGATGATGATCCTGGTGTCAGGTTAGGTGCTATTAAAAAGAATGAGGTTTCATTTGTTTAAAATTGTGAACATTCCTTGCAAAATAGGAGACAGTGAGGCTGTAGTCTATTATTCACTTATGGTGCTGATAATGCAGGAATGTACACCTTTTCTACCATGACACATGACAGCCATTGCTAGCAGGAAGCATTTTTGGTTTGGCTTTGCTCCTTTGCTCCAGACAACAATTAGAAGGATTGATATTCATGGTCCCCAGATGATTACCACAACTACTGACTTTTCCCTGAGCGCCACCAACAGGTTGACATTTGTGGTGAAGAGGAAGATGTCACAGTAGCTGTTGGATGGATTACAGTGCCACTTGGTGCAGAGATTTGTGATCTTAGCTAACTGGCGATTACAGCGTTTCTGGATACTACAATGGCGTTTCATCCTTTTCACCAGATATAGTTCATATAAAGGACTATATTGAAAAAAAAAATTATCAATGAAAGGATCTTTTAATCATCAAAGATTTTTAATCATGGAAGTGGAGATGCTAGGAATGAAAAAAAAAAAAAAGTTGAACCAGGCTTAACTTTTTCTGCATCCAATGCCACATCATCCTGCAAGGTTCTACTTTGGCTAATCACATACTGTATGTGCTAGTGCACACAGATTGTAACTGGAAACTGTATTTCTATTTTTACCTCGCAATAGTCATGACAAAAGATAAAATAGTTGTGGCTGGGATAAGAGTCCACGGTTGCACAATACTGGCTGCGAGCATTACAAACCATTGAGCAGTGCTGTTTTCAGTCTGGATCCCTGCTTAGTCTTGTTAAGCATAAATGCAACTTCAAAATATTACACAAGCTCATAGGTTGATCCTAAACTGGAGTGGCATATTACTCAAACAATGTTTCTATTGCTGAAGTTGTGCACATCTGAACAACATTACAAAGACTGTACAGAAGGACACTACTGCCTTCTTTTGCATATTTAAGAATAGCTCTTTGTATGCATGCAAGTACATGGACATGGAAAGTATGTAGCCAGCCTCCTTTGACAGCCTTGAACTGTTGGATATAGAGGATATGGTGGTAAAGCCCTGCAATGGATTCCTCTATAAGCTCGGATTAGGTCCCACACAACAGGTTTATTAACAGCCAGTTACTTTAATTCACTCTCGGTCTTCCTCGAGCACAGAGAGAGTCACAACCAGTGGAGAGAAATACGGTCAGCTGCAATCCAAGATAATGAATAATTATTTCCACTTCTGGCCTCTTCTGCTAGCAGCACCACTCCTAGCAACACCAAAAATCCCTTTCTGTTTACACATGAAGCATAATGATGGGCTCCCTTTTACAGGGAACTGTAAAATATGCTAAGTATATACCCCAAAATAAACATGAACAATGTTGCACTGTGTTTATGAAGCTTGATTGGTGATGCTCGGTCACTGAAATACCAGCTTCCATTTTGAGATTTGGAGAGCAAAAAACACTGGAGATGTTCAAATTTCATTAGTTGTACTTTTTCTGTCATAAATCAAGAAACATAAAACATTACCCCAAAAAAGAATCACTATGTCAAAAAGAGATGAAAGAGACGTGTGGTTGCAAGTGATAATCCAGGCTAATGTATGTCCTCCAGAAGCAATAGTATAAAAAACTCAAACTAAAAAATATTCAGAACTTTCCAAAACTTTGACGTTTCATGACACGTTTCAGTAGCTCTACTGGACGTCACTAAAATGAAAAGTTGAGCTGCCAAGGCAAGAAAATTGCAGCCAGCATGTTTCAAAGATTGCAGCTGTTTTTACAAAACGGCAGAGAATATTATGAGGCATAACCACGGCCACTAACACTTACACAGTATCAAACTTGAGGCTGACACTAAAAACAGCAAGAGTAGCGATTATGGTTTGATAAAGGCATCAGTCCCAGAGCAAGCTGGAGCCAGTTTGCTTGTCTTTCTTGCACATATATATATATATATATATATATATATACCAGAGATACAGAGGAAAAGAGAACGCAGCTGTTGACTGTCAGAGTGACAATGTTGCTGGTTGGCTACCACATTCAGAATATGCAGCTTCTCTGGCCCCGGCCTACGATCTGTAACCCTGCCACCACCCTTGACCTGGCCTCCAGTCTTGCATTGACTCTTTGTTAGCTCCAGCATTGCAAAACAGACACTGTCCAAACATTTAGACAGATGGGTTTTTAAGAAAAATAGAAACACAGCGACAAATCTATCAGTGTAACAACTGGTCAAGCAAGAAAAACAGAAAGAAAAGAATAAAAAAAACAAGAGCTCAGATTTCTCTGCTGGCCTTTGACATGTTTTGTCTTACATTATTTAACTCCATGTAACATCAGATCACACAGGGAGTTCACCATTACTTCATACAAACAAATTCTTTCTTTTTTGACTGAACTCTTTGGTCAGGAGGTGAAAATGACCCCAATCCCCCACGTGGAAGATTTTAAATACAGCTTTACATTGCATCTTCACTTTCTACAAGCATTTACCCTCCCATCCCAACTGATGTCCAGGCACCAGAACCCTGTTGAGCACCACGCATGTTGCGAGTGGAAGTCGAACTGCAGTGTAGGTGCCGCAGGGCTTTTCAGAGGTACCAATTTGGTTTACGCATAAACAATTTGGGCCAACTTACAAGACTGCAATTGCAGCCTGTTTCGAATACTTTAACTGTTTCTGGCCCACAACGGAGACTGGTAACACTTTTGAAAAAGAAAAGAAGAAAAGTGAGCCAGCACAGTTTAGAAATATCTTTATCAGTATGGAAATGATTTGTTGATGTCAGCAAATAATACATAAATGTTTCAAAAATCATTTCTGAATGTTAAACCGCCCTACACGTTTCACCAGTTTAATATAAATGAGGTGTTAACACATCGCTTACATATCTGCTAAACATTTGTAACCAATAAAGTGCTTTTCTGAAAGCTGCATGTTGCACCAATAAGAAGGTTTTCCCTCATCCATTTATAACTTTTGTCTTCGTGATCTTCTTTGATGGATTGCAGTTTCACATTTGACAATTCAGGTCTGCAAACAGCCCCATACCTAAACATCTCTGAATCACGCGAACTTATTGGCAACATACTTGTTGTTTACTGAGCTGCAAACAGTATTTGTCTTCACAGATACTTTGTTGACAGTACTGAGATTTATTACAGTACTTAGGTAAAATGTTTGAGGCTGTTTCATAACCAGTTAAAACCCCCCTTGTATTTGAGTCCTAATTATGTCAAAGCATTACTACTGCAGTAAAACATACAAAAACACAGTACTTACATTAATCTCTGTGCATTGGCTAGCTATGTCAGATCTTGTGCTGTTATCCAAACTTTCATGTGTGGACCAGCGTACTATATCTGACATTATCATCAAAGGATTTCATATTTTAATAGCTTTATTGGAGGAGCAGTGCCTCCCAGTTAACCCAGAAAAAAATATATATCTTTTTTGGCTTTATAGTTAAAGAGTCACTTGTTTAAGTGCAATGACTCTGCTCGAAGCTCTGGCCTAAAATCATGTAAGCCTGTCATCAATTCATTCTGGCAAATGTCTCTTTAGCTGTGAAGGTCTCATGATGATGCAGAACTAATGGCGCAAACAGACTTCTAATGACTGAATCTGTTTTTCTTGCACAAAGAGAGGGACATCGATTTTCTTTTCTTTTGCATCGCTGTGTGGACGTGGGGGGGGGGTCAGTCGGTTCATTTGGTCACAGGAGGAAAAACGATGGCAGTGAGATTTTAAAATGTCTGGCTATGAAAACAGACAATATTTCTACCTCATTCACCATGCCAGTCTTTCGCTCTGGCCAATAGTCACCGTCCTGGGGACTTAACCTGCCAATCAGGTGTCAAATAAATCCACACAGCCTCATCCCCTGTGAGACTGGGCCTCTATAATATAGATCCCAAACCACAAATTTCACCCCCCTTTATAAAAACAGCCACTCCTATCCTTGTACAGACTGTATACACAGACGCACACACACACACACACACTGATAGATAGACTTTTTAGAATAGAGCTTGAACTATCCCACAGACATGAACTAAAAATACAAGCCCTCACTGGTATTCATGACGACTGAGAACAAGTTGAAGTGAAACATCAAGAAGAAATGTGGGGGTAGGTCGGCTTTTTTACTTTAAACCACAAGCAATTGTACAGCCTTGGGAACACAGCACTCTCAAAAGCCCGCTCATAATGACATAGAAACTGGCATTAATAATATGTCAACAAACAATCTGTTTCCATTCATGCTTTTCCCACAGTGAAAGGCTGCTATGAGTATGAAGATACCACACGCTGTGCGGCTGTACGGCGCACATGTGCCTTTCAAAATGAAGATGGGTTGAAAAACATGCTGTCGAGACAAATGCATGTGCAAAAAGTGTGTTTGCACGTCTGAATGTGTTGTGTGTGGAGAGCTTTTCAGCTCTATAAACTCTAAGAGTGGCGATGCACATCTCAGTTTCTTGCATGCAAGTGAATACCATTTACAAATGTGTGTATCTACAGTATGTGTGTCCAGTGATGCAGGCCAGAACCATTAGATGCTGTCTTTCTTTTCCTCCCTCTCATTAAGGTGGAGCCCGGAGGAGTGTGCTGGAAGAGTGTAATCGAGATAATAACACGGTTGCACACACAGCTGCTGATGGGGACTGCAGAGCTGAGCCAGGTTGGAAGTCAACACTGCTGAGAGTCAAAGTGCAGGTTTACTTGACAGCACATTCTGAGGACAGGACCCAACAGGCAAGGAGACAGGAGAGAGAGGGAAAGCAGATGTGAAAGGTGGATGAAGCAGTGCCTCTGATTCCAGTTTTTGCGCATGTATCGATAAATGAATACGTTCAATAAAGAGCAAGAATCACAGCAAAAGCATGTTAGAGCTTCCAGTGAAACTTCTCAACCCATTTGTGCAGGAAAATCATCTTCTTCGCCCCCGGCTAATCTAAATATCAGCATGGATCATCAGCTGACCTGAGGCGGGCCGAATGACGCCTGTGTGCTCAGATAAGCCATCTGTAACGGCACATATCTGTCAATCATGCAGCGATGCTGCTAATTATGCACAACTTGAAGCCTTAATATAATTTGAACAGGTGAATTTAAAAAAAAAAATACACCCACAGTTGTCATGGACGGGGAAATTAGCAATAGAGACCAAAACGGTTGCCTGAACTAGGCTGTAAACATTTTTATTTCTGCTGTGGCATTTTAATACGGCCACTTATTGAGATCGACTCACTTCGGCAGCCTCAGTCTCAAGTGCCCGCTTCTTAGCACTTCCGCATTGCCTTCATTTCCCAGCACCAGAGGTTGCTGCTCAGTGGTAGTCTGAAAATAACATCAACCTGAACTTGAAAATGACAGTGACATTTACAGTTTACAGTAATTTTCTGTTATTTAAAATAGTTTTTCTGTAAATTAACAACCATGACAGATTACGATTATTTTTCATACTTGTATTTTATTATTAATTTACAGTGATATTTATTTGAATTTTGATGATTTACTTATTTTTACAGTTTTACAGTCAATTGACTGTTTTTCAAGATTTTTTTAAGCCGGTTTCAAAAAACGGTTTCCATGCTGATTAACACCTGTGTTGTTGATGAATTTAGACCACATGAAAAGCATTGTTTCAACAAATGAAATTTAAGTTACAAGACTTGAACTCATGATTACAAGCTCTGAACATGATCACTAGACAATATAAGTCAATATAAGTTGAGTACGCTGAGTAAATGACAAAAGATGATCGACAGTGACAGCTGCCATCCATTGTCAAAGGAAGCCATAAACATTTGGCAGAGCCACCTGTCCAGCGTACATGCTGCATATTTGATGCTCAAAAATGTGACTCCTTTAAGTGTGGTGCGCATGCACTCATGCACATCAACATTACAATTGTGCACCCACCAACAACATAATAATTACAACTGTCCACACCCACATCAGTTGGAACACTGCTCACTCTGAATCACCCGGGCATCCGCTTCCTTTTTGCCCCCACCCCAGAAGCTTAAGCCCCATGTAATCGTTCAACACCATTGCACTTCCTTTCCTCTGTCCCTCCATCCTGCCGTCCCCCTCGGTGGGGAACTGTTGACTCATGGTCGACTAAATCAACAGTCTCTGGATAGAGGCATCCATCTGGACTGTGGTCACTGCTGTGGCCTGCTGGTCATTTACCTCTTCACCGGAACAAACCCCTGCAGTTATAGTCAACACACACTGACACTTGTGATAACAAGCTGAGCTGCTTTTCATCGGAAAACAAGCACTTTGACACCACTGCGCAGTCGGTGGAGCAAAATAGTGTCAAAAAAGTGAATGAGCAGCTTGTAATTGTGCCAGCACAAGGTTGTCACAAGTTCTGTTTTCGAGACCCGAGGGTTTTTTGGGAAGCAGAGGACCTTCTATGCTCTGTTCTCAGACGACGTCTTTAGGCTGCAGACAAGTGTGACCTTCCTTTCTACAGACAGAAATAAAAGAACAACAGGAAACTTGTATGGTTGCAAGCAATTGCCTGCATGTCAGAGCAAAGGAGCTCTGAAAAATTTTCATCTGTCAACAGCTAGTCTTGATCTTCACTGCATGCACTCACACCTTTCGAGTTTGCAGCTAAAGTACTTAATGATTTACTCCCTCCCCTGTGAGGAGCTGGAGCAAGAGCTGACATGTACGGGATCTCATCTTTTTTGTGTGCAGTTAACCCATATCAAAGCACCCTCTCACTGTAAGATATTGCTTCCTTCAGGCACAGCAGAGAATATATTACTGTCATTCAAAATGTAGAACCACTGGGTTCATGAACTATTTAGTCTCAGCATGTCTGTAGCACAGTAAGGTCAGAGTGAGATTAGATATTTATGGGGATACTCAAAGTAGAGGCTTACCTTCCAGGCTCAAATTTGAACCTCACTGCTTTACAGAATCTGCAATTATGAAGTCCCTGAGGATTCGAATCTCTGCAGACGCAGCACTTAATGAACAGCCAAAAAATCCACCCTGGCTTTTCACAGCTATTATTTTTTGATAGAGGCCCCCCTCAAGCACACTGAATACATCAACACCTGAGAGTTCAGGGAGTGTAGTGAGTGAACCCAGTCTTTGTGAAAGTGTGTGTGTGTGTGTGTGTGTGTGTGTGTGTGTGTGATGTGTGTGTGCTTACCGTTCTGTATATATGCGTATGCATTGCATTTTTCAGCTCTCCCGTGACAGGGGAATGCAAAAACACGACTCCCTCGGAGTGGAAACCATCTGCCTCACTTGTAATCAGCTTGTGCAGTGTCAGGGTGTTTACATTGAGGCTGCATGCTTGGAAGAAAACAAACGGGCAAGACTTCATAAATCAGTTTCCTGTTAAAGCCCCCAGAGTTTATGCGGACATGATGCTTATCACTGATGAAATGAGTGATCAGCAATCAGAGCCAAAATGCTTCGCCCACATGCAAAAGCTGCTCAATTTACTGATTCTTTTTTTTTTTTGCTGTTGTTTCTTCCGGATGTTTGCGGGTGGAAATAATGAGTATGTTTAATGTTTAACGTCACCTCATCCACACTCATTCCAGGGATATCTTGGGTTTTTTTGCTTCACTGGTTGAAACGTAATAAAGATCTCCTCTGAGAGAATGAAATTCCAGTGCTGCAGCTGTGGCGTCCAACTACAAAACAAGTGGGGCAAGACGCCCCCCCCCCCCCCCTGAGACGGTTCACCTCTCTCACAGCACGTAGTCTACCCCACTCGCTTTCAGGCCCGACTTCTCTCTGAATCCAATCCAAGGAGCTGCGGCATTAAACTGTAACACGAGGATGAAGCCGGTGGGAAATTAAATGGATGGAGTGAAATGTGCCTTTAGCATCCAAGAATAACGACTATACATTGAGCATTCCTCTGTATGGACTCCAAACCAAACAGCTTCCGCTGATTAGGTTCCTGCATTTAATGTTATAATTAGATAAAACAGACATTTCATTTAATACAGTATGTGTAGATTTTTCAAGTTGCCTTTTAGGCTCCCAAACGTTATCCTTATGGGCCTTCAACATATTCTGACACCAACTTAAAATCAAAAGAGTGTTCTTGGTCAACACCAATGTGTATTCTCAGCAGTCTTAACTCCGGTTGACTCATCGCCGCGTCATTTTCAGGCATCCAGAAATAGAATGCACGGCTCTCTGTTTGGTTGGACAGTACAGTATAGGGGGTAATGTTTAGCTTGGAGGCTCAGCGAGGCCAGACATGCAATCTGGAGAGTTTGACTGCTGAGTTCACCCCAGGACATATGAGTGGGGAAAATAAACTATTACAGGCTCACAAAGTATTCACTTGAAGCAATGGGGCAGTTTGTGTGTGAGTGTGTGTGTATGAGAGAGAAAGAGAGAGAGAGATGATGATGATGATGATGATGATGATGCATGCATGTGTGTAGTAGGAACAATAAACACAGCTTGAAGCCTTAAACTCTAACTCACAGGCTGTTATGCCAGTTTTAATACATATTAGAGCATAAACACAGCTGACACCTTGTCAAGGTTGAAAGGAATTCAACTAATTTGAGTCTACTAACATGTTGACTGAGGGAGGCACCAGTTAAGTGGATAAAGTACAATATTATCGTGGAAATATATACGCCTAAGTGTGTACACCAATACAGAAACTATTCATCTGATCTCCAGGAAGAGGTTTGCTGGTTCACGATAGCCTGCTGAGTTACTCCTTCTTCGCCCCTTTGCAACTGAACTTTCACAACTTCTCCTGGACATTCATTTCCCCCTGGTCCCGTCCGCCGTCTGAATCCCCGCTGCTGCTCCTCCTGATGCTCCAGGTGTTCGGAATAAAGGCGTCTTAACCTGCAGCTGTGGTGGCGAATGTGCCAACGACGGAGCAGGGAGATCGGTTGGAGCCTAATAAATAACAGTCAGGCCCTCTTCAAGCTATTTTGCAGTACAGGGGATCGTTTACAACGAGAGCGCTGCAGCAAAAAAAAAAAAAAAAAAATGTAATCTGGGCTATGGTGCAAAGCATTTCTACAGATGGAAAATAAGTTACTGTTGTGGTCAAAATGAGGGTCCAGGTTTTATTATTACTATGTGGAAAGACGTCAGACACTTCAGTTTCTGTTTCACTTCCTTCAAATTCTTCACAAATCAAGGCAAGGAAAGACGAGTTTAGCTGTATAGCACCTTTCAACAACAGGGTAGTCAAAGTGCTTCACATAAGACATACAAAGTTATTGAAGAATAAAATCACAGCACAAGGCAATATAAAGTTTATACTATAAAGAAAACACACATTATGATGAACAGAACAGAAACGTTAAAGTTTAAGATATGAGAGTTGGAGCAGACCTTAAGTCTTCTGGGAGTTTGTTTCAAATATGTCGTGCATAGAGACTAAATGCTTCTCTATACTCACTTTTGACTCTGAGGACTGTAAGAAAACTCATCCCAGGCGACCCAAGAGGTCTGTACAGTTCATAATGTTTGAGCAGATCAGAAATGTATTTTGGCTCTAAACTGGTTTGCGACGCATCGGTAATATTTTAAAAGCAATATAACGCACACGGGAAGCCGGTGTAAAAATCTGAGAACTGGACTGATGTGATCCACTCTTTTGTTCATCGTGGGGAGCAGCTATCTGTTAGAGAGGCCTGTAAAGACACATTTGTAACAGTCAAGCCGACTGCTGAGTCCTTTAATTCTTGATATATTCTTAAGAAGATTGTGGGCCAATTTTGTAATTGTCTTAATGTGGAGTTTTGGGTCTGACTCACCAGGATTTCGAGCTTAGAAGCAAAGTGCCCTGACTCCACAAAGCATTATTTCTGTTTAACTGAGGGGAATTTTGAACACCCAATCACTTGAGAGACGGTGGTGTCAGATGAATAATTACTAACATAAAAACACAAATCAAACACACAACAAAGGGCAGTGTTTAAAGTGCTGCCAGAGTCAAAAGGGCTCTTTTGGTATCTGAATTCAATTAACACAGGAAGAGATGTTATCTGTGTAATATTCAGGCTCCTGAACCGGTTCCTTTATCCGTGTTATTTCAGTGTACTTCACACAGAGCACTGTGCGTCACTTCCAGAAAAAATAAAATGATATAGCTTTGCTGCCACATTTTTCAAATACATTCATTTTCTCAGGGGGAAATGATAGCCTGTCGGGGATTTCAGCCGCCGCTGCCTTTTAAAAGAGCTGTGTGCGAAAAGGCAGAGCCCGTTTTTAAAAGGCATGAAAAGAACAGGTCTTAATTTTCTAAATCTAAACAGAGCCAAAGTATACACACCCAGCGTGCGCTGTAATTCATGCTGTAATCTATTTCTGTCAAAATGTTAAACGATTTTCAAACATCCAAGACAGTGTGTGCTCCTTATGAATAATACATGCGACACGGCTTGATGGATGTAAAGGAAGTGTTAACATAACTGTGATGTTAGCAAAGTCTGACATCATATTTTATTACATCTTCAGATAAAGCAGCTACACAAACACAAAGTAACTAAGTACATTTACTCAAGTATGCTACTTAAAGGACCAGCGTGTGAGGACCTTGTTGAAGAGGACCTGTGGCGTCTGTAGATGTAAAAGGCTCAGTCTAATGTAGCAAAAACATGACAACTGTTATTTTCATGATTATACAGTAATGAAAACATAGTTATGCATACTGTATTCCATGCCTGCCATATTCTATAAATAGAGCCCCTTAAATCTTAAACACTGGACCTTTAAAGGCCCAGACAATATTAAATATTTTAGAAGTGAAAAGTCCCAAAATTCCTACATAGTTTTGGAGCAGAAATATGTTTTTCCTTCTTTCCTACCCTATTAATCATCTCACAACTCCTCGGATTTATGTTTGGAGGAGGCTTGATCCATAAATTGGCAACCATTGGACTTAACTGTGTGAAAATAAGTTCAGGTTAGTTGTAGGTTTGATCAGCTCCAACAGTAAAATGCTTCTTTCATATTGATGAATGTATTATGTAATATACAGTGATATGCCAGTCAAGGATATGTACAAGTATATTTTGGTTATGATACTTTTGTACTTATGCAAGATTTTATTTTTTCATTGTTCCATTGGCTTTAATTAAGTAAATGATCTGATCTTCCACACACTGCTGACTAAAGCTCGGAGACTCAGTGACCTACGCTGAGAGAGTCCAGACTGATCGGTAGCTAACCAAAGATCCAGAAAGCAACCAGAAAGACAGCAACCACATGACCAAAACCCAGTTCTACTGAGTAAGAGCCACTACAGTAGGTATTAGACACAATTACTGCAACTTCAAACATAGTCTCTGCTGACGACAGACCTCTGGAGACTTCCTACTGTTACAGCCACACACAAAAATATAGAACTGTAAAGCAAACGAGCAGCTAGGATGGGACTGAACCCAAACCAAACCCCTGAGGAATTCACATCTGGGCCAATACGAAGCCAGAGTTTGGTCCAGACTTGTTTCTTCTCCGTGGGTGCCTGGCACCACTGGGGAAATCCTGGTTTGGTTTTTAGTGAGTGGCACTCCACCCATGCCTCATTGGGGTTGAAGACACAACCGCAAGAATTACACCCTATATGAATGTTTGTCACCCAGTGTCTACTATAAGAACCACTGTGCACCCACTTCACCCCGACTGAGCGAGAATAGACCTGAGCTTTCAGTCAAGCATTACCCTGGGAAGCCTATAATGACTACCTCCGGCTCTATTTGGCTTTCTGTGGGAAGAGTGATGGCTCAGAGAAAAACTGAAACAACAGAAGGAACAAACAAAACAAAACAACAAAAAAAAAAGATCTGTATGACTGTTGTAGGTGGGTTTTTATTTTCTATTCTTGAATTTCACTTCTTTTTTGTCTCATGCAACAAAGTCAATGAATGTGGTGGGTGCGGTTGTCGGTGCACATAGTCACAACGCGCTAGTTTCTAATCAAACATCTGAAAGTATGCATCTCCAACAAAGGATCAAATCATAACCTAAATTAAAGCTTGACACACTTGCAAAGTTTTATGTTCACTTTCACTTTCAATTACTGCTGCCCTTTTTTTTTTTTTTTTTTTTCAAATTCAAGCTGTAGAGTTTAAAAAGTTTGAATGTATTATTTTTCTTCATGATCATCAATCTGTAGCCTGCAGACTTGCTGCAGATAGGTAATTCATTCATTTCAGAGTGTGTACCAATAATTGGAGCAGCTTGGAGTTGTAAGTGCAAATTGATTTGAAATGTCTTCACTGCTAATTGATATTATATATCATCCTGTGCCCTGAAACGTCAGAAAAATTCAAATAAATCTGGTCTTAAAGCAACACCACACAAGATGGAGTGCTGAATATCAGCATGGATGTGATTCAGTCATAGGCACAAGTGCCAAAGAAAGCCAGCTACTTCTGTATATTGTGCAACCAGTGAAATAACAGTCTGTCTGTCTGATGGTTTAAGCTTTAATGGAGATATGTCTTTTTCTCACCTAGACATAACTACAAAATGAAACATGTTACCATGAAGGTAAGTGTGCTGTATTCAGCACCAAAAAAAGAAGCCGTTTCTTTGGAAACCGTCGGCTAGAAATCTTTAAAATGGTTTGCCTCTCGTTCTCGTGGTCTTCTCGAGAACAGGAGCTGGCAGCATGTTCTGGAACCGTCCTTTGCAACTCAGTTAAATCCTTTACATTTCTGCAGCTTGAAGTAAATGGGCTGAAATGTGAAAAATCACCTGTCAAAACTAAAGATATAATGGCAAAAACCAAAAGTGTGTTAAATATAGGAAAGGTGTGTTTCATTAGCTTTGAATTTAGCTTTTCATTTATTCAAGCAACAGACCGTTTACAACAACATTTTACGCAAGATGGTGTAATCTGTGACTTGCAAACATGAAATCATAAAGTCCTCACTACAAACACTGCTCTGAGTGGAAGAGACGTGCACCGAGTCTTTCTCACTTAACCCATCTGCTTCATCCTGTGCTTTGATGTGTGTTTCAGAGATTAGACGCAGCTCTGAAGTTTGCCTCTTTGATTGGAAAAAATATTTACAGCACACACACAAAGAAAAAGATGTGTCTCAACCTCCCACACCAAAGCTTGCTTCTGAGGGGCAGCGAGAGGAAATCCAAGGGTTGTTTGCCACCAACAGATACAAGATGAAGGAGTGGGAGGCTCTCGAGAGGAGGAGGAGGAGGCGGAGGAGGAGGATGTGAGAGTCAGAATTTATTCAACATTTTGGTAAATCTGGTATCTTTACTGGCATTGTGATGAGAATAAAGCTTTGTGGTTTCTCAGCACAGCACTGGTGGGCTTTATTTTCCTCCACATTCTCACATGTCAAGTAAAATCACTTGATTTCTGTAAATGATTCAAGTGTTAAAACGCCCACGCGACTGATGCCAAAACTCATGAAAATCCGTCTGAATATGTTCAGCTGATGTTGAAGCGTAAAAAGAGCAGTTCCACACTTCTTAAAGGTGCTGAAATCAGTGGGGAAAAAAAATCAGACTACACACCAGAAGGCAAAAAAGACTTACTTAAAAAAAAGAAAGAAAGAAAGAAAGAAATCTCCTCTGGGTTCTGGTCAACAGCTGTCTGGGACCAAATATGCCACAAATGTAAAAAAAAAAAAAAAAATGCAGTCAGCTGCTTTTCGGACAAATTTTATTGTTTGCGGGAAAGGCCCCTAGAGACTTTTCAAGAAGGTCCTAACATGACATTACACAACTTATTCTGTGATGCAGATGGTTCATGAACAAAAACATATGGACCAGTACTTACAAAAAGTAAGATTGCAATAAAAAAAAATGATCGTGGCACTAAATCGTAGATATACCAAGACTAAGCGTTTACAGCCACGATAGCTGCTGCGAGGATATAATTAGACACAGCGGTGCTTTAAGCTAAATGCTAATATCAGCGGAGGTGGAAGAAGTACTCAGATCTGGTGCTTGTATAAAAGCTTCAATAACACAGAGCAGAAATACTCTACAAGTGAAAGTCTTGCTTTCCAAATTTGTAGTACAATAGTAAGAAAAGTAAAAGTACTCACTATGCAGAATGGTCCATTTCAGAATAATGTATTATCTTAATCTATAATACTTCTCTCTGAAATTTAGTGCAGCAAATGTATAAAGTAGTAGAATGAAACAGTACAAGTACTTTAAAATGAAGTACAGTTGGTAAACGTGCTTAGCTACTTTCCAACACTGCATCCAGGTGTTTGTTTAGCATGTCTATGTTTTATCTCAGTTTGTTTCAGCGTGGTAGCATCTATTTGCTAATTAGCACTAAACACACATGCTGTGTGCCAATACGGATACTTCCGTTAGCACTCCTCTATGTAGTACACTGTGTACACTATGTACTTCCTGCCATAGTGTGCCAGTTTCAGGATGTTAGTGTTGTCTCAATTCGAACACGACTGTTGTGCACTTACCAGAAATGGCAGTTGCAACATTTTACTGCTTCTTCTTCTTTGACAAATTGCAACCAACCATTGCAGCCAACATTTGACTGCCAAAATAAAAATTGAAAACACATGTACAGTAACGCCTGTATGTTTGTTTGTATATTTAAGCATTCACAGTAAGCATTTGTGCTCCGGCAGCTTCCTCGGCTGCCATTTTCACATTGCTGGTGGTTTCTCCACTTCTGCTACATGTAGCCAAAATGGCAACCACTGAGGGCCTTATACAAGAACACTTTCTGAGTGGACCATACGGGATACGGTTGAGTGACAATGAAAAGCACTTATGTACTCACAATAGCAAATGTAAATATGGATGTTGGCGTAGAGAGATATACACATTATACAGCTGAGGCTGATGTCAATGTCATTAGTCTTGCAGGTAATAAACCCAAATATTGGACAAATTAAAATCTTAATGGTGCGAGATGCAAAGTCCAGGAATAATAAGAGTTTTTACAATTCAACCCAAGAAGAACATGGTATGTACACGGCGAAATTCATCGCAATTAATCTGTTGTTGAGTTATTTCAATATAAAAAAGATAGTTTTGAATAATCCACTTGAGGTTATGGATTTTATGTGTGACTGTAAATTACTCCAGTAAAATGGAACCTTTATTTTCCTAATATAGTCTTCATGTTAATCCAAACCAAACAGAAACATCACCCGTGCGCTTCTCCCCACTTCAGCAGCAAATACAGTATCTGATTTAATAACGTGTCTCGACTGTTTATGTCTCCGTGTCTGAGAGAGAATGCGGTGTGAGGCCAAACATCATTAGACACAGAGAGGTGCAGACAGACAGCTTCGTTTTCCCGAGTTTTTCCACAGCACAGATTACTGCAGTTTTCTCTCTGCTGACTATGCTGAGTGGGGGCTGAGTGGGAACAGCTGCCAGAGTCGTAATCACCATCGATGGACAAGCAGCTCTTTTCCCAAGCTAACACTCCCTTCACTCACAACTGGTCAGTGTGGGATTGGCCCAAGTGTGAATTCGAATTTCTGCTCTGTCTTTTTCCTTTGGAAGGCAGATACAGTAAAGCGTACAAAGATATCAGACTTTATGGCACAATTAAATTTTCCCTCATGAAAAAGATCCCCGAGGACAGGACGCAACTTTTGGAATTTGGATAAAACCAAACAGCTTCTTCATTCAGTCCGTGTATGACTTGATCTGTCATCCTCACTTGATTTTACATCCACCGAGTCTTGTTTTTTTTAACGCAAAAGAATACATTATCTCATCAACCTAGATCGGCCGAGGAGTGTTCCAGGAACGTTTTACTAGTCACACAATCACATTTTGATCCCTAGCAGCTTGCGACACAGGGCATGATGCGTGTAAGATTTTAAACCATTATAATTGCAGTGAACATCTAAGAAAAATATTGTCTTAACAATCTCCACATCTCGCAGCCACGAAGAAGTGGAAGTTGACGTGTTACACAGTTTATCTTGTAATCATGCGGCACGTGACTGCTATTTGGGACTGTTAGTATCCAATCTTTAATAATGTGGCCATAAAATGTGAGTGTGCTTAATGTCAGACACCAGTTCACATGTAGAAGTGTCCTGTCACTACACCACCAGCCAACAAGGACAAACAACAAGGTAACAAAGGGCCAAATGGAAAAACTCAGCAACACTAGCTGACTAACTGGAGGATTCCTCCTTAGTTCACCACCATCCTCGGTGTGATTTATGTTCACACACATAGGTGGCAGCAATAAATGGGTGCTGAATTCGTTTGTGAACAAAAACCGAAACCTTAGATCATTACACTGCTGGTTCTGCAGCATTTTAAGTCATTTAAACATGATCTATGTAATCTGAAATTTATGGGGCACAGAGGTAGTCAGAGTGCCCAAACAGAGAAAAGATAAGCCACTGCTCCAGATGGAGGCCTACTGCTTAAGGGACTGTATGCAAATTATCTGAGGGTGAGGGAGGTAGTCAGAAAACGGGGAAGGCATTGTAATATTGTATTTATTTCAGCCTTCCTTTGTAGTATAGTTAAAAGTTAAATAAATCATTATATCAAAGAGACAACTTTCAGTTCTGTCTCTGTATTGGGGATTATTAATACCATGAAAGAAGTCTTGCATTTCACAAAATGAATCATAAGGTCGAGGTTAAGGTCATCAGTCATAAGTAAGAAACTGGCTAGAACTTTTAGGATGAACGATGAATAATCTGTCTACCACCAACACAAGCGCATCGTCTACTTCAGCTACTACAGCTGCCTTGCACACTAATAAGGTTCCTTCACCACCCCCAATAACTTTCCTACAGTCTTTGAATACTATCATATCAAATGACATGATCAGCTTAGTAACAGACAGGATACATTACACTCGTTTTGTATAATACATTTTTTTTGCTTTTTGGTGATTTGATGATCATTTTACTATCTTTATGTTCAGATTTTGTTGTTGACCATGCTGATTAATTAACTCAGTGTGTTTTTTATTGCTACCATCAGTGTGTGGTCTGACATTAATTGCATTGGATAATTTCAGCCTTTTCAGTTACCCTTTGAAATCTTTGCATCTCACCTAAAAAGAAGGGATCAGAGTTATTATTACGTATACTCTCCTCAGTAATCCAGGCGATAAGCAGAAGGTTTTCTACAATAAGATGGATATCATCAAGCTAAAGGAACACCTATGACGCACGAATCTAGACGCTAATTCTGAGGGCAGATTGGAAAAAAGAAATCCATCCAAATTACAGTAGCTCCTTCCACAAATATGTGAGTCTTAACGATGCCTGTTAAATATCATTCCAGTACGAACACCGTCAGTCCATACACACATATTTGAAACACACACACGCCTCCTTGTTCACCTTGTGGCGAGCTGTTCTCATAGTGTTGACAGGAGAGACAAGGGCTCCCATTGACAGGGTCACCCTCCTCCCTGTAGGACCAGATGTTCAGAGTTAGCGGGCAGTTTGAATATGACACACTCAGTCTTGCGCCATTTTGGATTTCCCAATTTGCTTCTGACAGATTTGAGAATGAGGAGGTTAAAAAGGTATGAGGGGCAGAGGGAATTCAGTCAGATGCAAGTTTTCTAGGTATGTAGTGGAAGGAGAATACTTAGAAATAGTTTAAGATGGACTTGGAAAATTGAAAAGATGGAAAGTTTTTGAAACTTACTGAAAAAAAAGTCTCCCAAACTTAGTCCAACTGGCCTGGATCTTCTTAGTGTCTTCCTCTTGAGATTTATGCAAGACCATGCTATTTCTCAACACAGAATAAAAGCCATGTGTAGGCAAAATATGCAGGGACTGAACGGACCATCGTAACCATCTGCATCTTATCAAATGCAAACCTACGACACGCTGTATGAATGTCCCAAGATGTCATCCTAAAAGAGACAAGAAACAGAGGTGTTTCCTTCTCTCCCAGAAACAGGACAAGGTCACAATGAAACGTAGAGCAGCTGTAAACAATCTTCTGCTACAGGCTGATGGGTTTCAGATGATTATGCTTCCTAGATCATTAATGAACTGAAACCAGAACTGCTTCAAATTTGTAACCCCACAAAAATAGCTAATTTAGGGTCTTAGCTAGTAGCGGGGGTAACCATCGTGGAATAATACATGTTGTGCAAATCTATCCTGGCCTCTCAAGAATTAAAAAAATGCATGTACCACCTAGATTTTCACAGCTTACTAATTAGAACATTGTTTTCAGTTTAATCAATCTGTCCACAAACAGAAATAGAAGAATACATCATTAAAATTATGTTGTAAGGGAACCAGCCTCAGGCAGTGCACTGAAGTACTAGCTAAACAGATAAATTTGGTCAAGACAAACTTGCAGAATGCTACACTCTCTTAGACCACACACTGTACTTTTTAGCAGCGATTAGATTAACCTAAAAAGAAAGAAACAGAAGACCTGAGCTGGAAGAAGCGTTGGTGCTGTTTAGGTGAGCTATTCCTCCCTCTCTTTATGCTAGCTAAGCTAATTACCCCCTAGTTCCAGCTACTTGCCCAGCTCTAGTTCACGACACTAGCTCCACCTCCTGTCATCACTCGCTCGGACCGGAAAACTCGTCTTCCTCCTCTTCCCGTTGGTCCAAAATGTTTCTAAACTCACAGTCCGGGCAGCCCAGCTAACAAACTGAGCTAACATTAGCTAACAGCAGCTGTAATTTGCAGTGTCCCATGCCAAAGCTGTGTCAGAGTTGAGGCGGAGCAGTCAGAGGACTTCAGAAGGAACGCAGAAAACATTTTCTCCATTAAACATGTTCCACTTTTACCAAAAACAGTCAAATAGTTGGTGTTGCGCTGTATGATGTTACATATTTCTTGCAGGTGATTGTAACCTGAGCACAAGGTTACATAGTGCAGGAACATACGTATGGGCAGAGTGGGAATATCAGACACCATTCACCTGATTACAAGTGAGTATAGAATTAAAATGATTTATAACCTATTTTATGGTAGAAAAGTTACAAAATGTTGCTTTAACACACAACGTGACATTGGTATCGATCGTCTCCCTCACTAACCTCTTGGAAAAAAAAGTGAAAGATGTTGAACCAATGAAGTCATTTAATTAAGTCAAACACTGTGATTGCAGTTAAATGTTAGAGCTCTATGAAATAGTATTCAATAAAACGTGTCACATTTTTCATCATATTTTTGTACTCAGAGAAACAAACAGCTCATCACAGGAAAACAATTATTTTCTGTATTAGATTTTGTCTGGCGCAGTTCTCGGGTCTCACTGCTGTAGGGCTCACCATGTGTACAGTGCCACAACAAAGCCTTTGCTTCTGCTGGCACCAGTTTTACAACCACATTTAAAGTCACTGTCTGTTACTGAATTAGGCTGTGCTCTTTAATGTGGGGTTAATATGAGGACTGGTGGTTTTGTTACCTCGTTTCTTTTATTGTCATAAATGAAGGTATTATGTTAAGTGACCTTCACTGGTATAATGGAACATAAGTCACCCAGTATTAGTTAAGAGAACATTTCACCATGTGACTGTAATAAACTGAACTGCAAAGTAATTAAAAGCCCGGATATCTTGACTTCAGACGATTTATCTGTTTTTGTGGTCACACCAACTGTTCACTGTGTGGTTGATGATACAGTAATTGCATATTACGTATTTCAGATCCTATGTTTTATATCTTCTTTAAGAAACATTCAAATATGAGGAGCAAAACTAAAGACAAAGTAACTTAAAATAAGTGAAAAAAGAGCTTTAACAGATGTTTTCCCTCCTTGCTGCTCATATGGGGACCGTATGCACATTCTGTTTTGAGGCCTGTTTTGTGGCCACGACAACTTGCCAACAAAAATGAACGTAGTTCAGCATGTCTGTAAGTACAAATCATAATGCTGCTAATCTCATCTCCTCTTCTTTACCAGTGTTAAAGGGCATAAACTAGAATAAAAAGGGATAGCTTGTTCAGTTCTGGCTGTTCAGTTCTGGTTTTACAAATGTAGGCTTTGTCCCACAGGTGTCAGGAGCTAAAGATAATCATCTGGTAGTTCTGTGCACAGCTCCAGAGCAGGATGTCTTGATAATCACTGTCCAGATAGACACAAAATGTATTCTTAATATTCCTTGTCCCCATAGGATGAATCGTAACATTTTTGATATTCCCTAAACTCTTTGTGTAGTATCTCAGACGGGCCAAAATCTACACTTTTACAGAAAAGCTATCTAAATCTAAATAATAGATAGCTATTCTGTGTGTACATTCATGCTCCTCTGAGGATGAACCGCTTCATCTTTCAAAAACCAGTTTCACTTTAGCACTGCTCTCAGACTAGAGTCTTTGAATATATATAATATATAATCTAACAGGGAGACTGACACCAGATTTGCTGAGCAAATTAATGCTTTTTAGGGGACAAGCACTTTTGGCGATAATTATTATAAAATATTAGCTGCACGTTTGGTAAGACACAAAGAATTGCTAAATCATCACATGCTGGATATACGATATTGGCATATCCAGCCCTAAGGGCCTTTTTTTGTCATTAAGAGCAGGCAGTACTCTTTCCTTTACTTATTTCCTTGATCGAAGCAATAAGTCTTCACAGCAGTTACTGGACAAGGCTATACACTGCATGATCATTATCCAGTAGAGGCACATGTCCAGAGGTGAAACTTCCACCATGAAATCTGATGTTTAATCCTTTGAGGCTAAGATCATCTGACTTCTTGTAGCTGTGAGAACCTTTGTATCTGTTAGTCAGTGTCGTAAATCGTCAAATATTTTTGTGTTTGCTGTAATACAGCATAAATTTGATTTTGTGTTTCTTGGAATGTTTTGTCAGGAGGGGCCATAAAGCCTCCGCCATGCTGGATACAGCTGGAGACACATTCACGCGCTCCGATAGACATAAACACATACAGTAATAACTACAAAGTAGATACAGCTGTGCACCTCAGTTATTTCTAATAAATTTTTACCAATTAAATGCACTGCTACCAGTAAAGTGCACACACATAAAGCTGTGATAATACTGTTACATACACACATCTGGAAATGTGGATCCCTGTTTATCCTTTGTCATCCACGTCCAGCTGGATGTAGCCTGCTGTTTTCTGGTTAAACTGAATATGTAATGCTCTCTAAGGTAATTAAGCAAGAACATAGCAGATGTCTGACGTAGTCTTTAATGAACAATCGTTTGTTTGAGACACATATGAATTCAGGATGGACCTCCTCGAGGCCAGATGGTTGTAGTTTATGGGGACAGAGAATCTGTGGAGCTTTGACCCTTGAGACTTTTCCACCCAGCTTGACATGTTGGGAGAGGGGTGTAATGATCCAGAGGACAAGCCTGATTGAGGCAAACCCCGTTGCAAGGATCTCAGACGGGTGGGAAAGGTTACTCTCAACTCTGTTATTCTTTTTAGTGAGTCAGCACAGCATTTTTCCCTTCAGTAACATATTGCTTGAAACTGATCTATAATGACTAGGTCACAGGTCGGATCCCCTAATTTGTCCTTTTATGGCACAATGATTGTGGGCTTAAGATTTAATTTGCCTCCAGTGGGAGCCATTTGTTTCTTCCTTGTAAAAATGTGCAGGCACAGCATACATGTAGGTGTATAAAAAATGACCAGAAAGGTGTACTGTTCAGTGACTGTTCATGCAACATTTGCACATGCATACAGATTTAATCCAATTTGTCTGTCAGGCCTGCACATGATGAGATTTCCATGTATAATGGAATCAGTGCCATGCTGAAGAGGGGGTGTGTGTGTTCAAAGGCCCGAGGTGAGGTGAGGTGGTGGTGGTGGGGGGTTCAGCAGAGCAGCCTAGTGTCCCACAGTGCGGTCAGACTTAGCAGGCGGCTTCCTGTTGAAGCACGTCTACCTCGGTCTGGTCCAAAAATCCAACTCACCGCAAGACTCGGGCGTCAGAAACGCACAGAGACTCAATTATGCTGTGTTCTGTTCATTCTTCTTACAGGTTTCACCCTGAGAGGCTTGAGACCGCATGCAGATGGCTGGCACTGTACAACTGAACGTTTTCTGTAGATTGTATTGTCCACATCTGGTAGAGAAATGTGTGGAAGCCAACAAAGAAGAAGAACATTCAGTATGATGTCCTGCAAGTGCCAACATTAATTATGCTGCTCCTACTGCAGCCTTCAGTTTCAATTTTTTGAGAAAGTGCTCCACCTACTGGCAATGAGAGGAAGTGTCAGAATAAAAAGACATGAGCCGTTTGAACTTTTCCATATCAAAGTTTATTGCTGACATGCATGTAGAGATCTGATGAAGTAGAAAAATATGTTTTTTATACAAACGTGTTTTTCATCTGTACAATTACGCAGTTCTGTATCTAGATGCCCATGTCCAACCAAGCAGCTTACAACACATTATCCCATTGGGTTTAAACTACACCACGTTTCATATCCTACACCAAGTTTCCAGTTCAAAACAGTCAGCAATATATCGGTTTATATACTGAAGACCCGGGACTTTAGAAGCGGGGTGAAAATCATAAAAACTGAACTGAATAAAAATTGAGTATTCGTCCAATTGAGGGTTATATATCCGTCTTGATTTCTCGTAGGACCCAAAAAGGACTAAATCATCTTCAAATTCTCTGTCAGTTGGCACACCTTGCAAGTTTAAAATCATGCAACAGTCACATGTTTTACACAGAGTTTAACCTCACACTAATTCCATGCTTTTCAGTCCACGTTGCAGTCTACCAATACAACTCCGTAAAACAAACAATGAATGTGATACAATCCACTAGCTAGAAAGTGAAACACTTTTTGATTGGGGTGGGGGGGGGGCGAAAAATAACATCTACATCAAGGGTCTATTGAACCTGTAGTTACTAATCTTAGTTGGGCATCATGGAAGATGGCTTAAGACACTTTCCACAGACGATCACTTTTAAATGTCAGCATTCAGCGATGGCTACAGTGTTCGTGAAACACCCTTTTCTGATGAACAATCTAGACTACTACAATACTGCTGTATACCCATGGAATTCACATTGAGGTGGGAGAAAGCCGACAGCTCTCTTTACATATTATTTTAGCCTCCGGATGTGGTGGTCGATGGCCAACGTGGCCCATAATGCACGTCAATCGGCATGTGTTGAAACAGAGTTGGTGTCTCACTGGGTGGAACTACATACAATATGACTGGCACAGTCATGATGGTACATATTTACATACTGACCAGAGAGTGCAGCCTTGTGTGGGGATTTATGGGGATTAATGATAGGAAAGAAAACACTACAAAAAAAAAAAAAAAAAACCCTCCTGTAAATCAAGATAATGTGCGAGTATCATTTTGTTTTTCTGTAAAAAATAGAACTATGCAAAAGTCAGTCTCGTTATTAGTGTAGCTTAAGTTGACCACAGACTTTGTGGTAAAATGGCAAGAAAATGGAGAAAGTGGGAGAAAGAAAAACACAAAAACAGATGCTACTCTTTCGTGAATGTGGCTATCAAGGATTTAAAAAACAAAAAAAAAGGAGAACCACCGTTGGAGTTAACACTTCTTAAAGCTGAGAGAGCAGAGATCTGGGGCCTGTTTCACAGGCGTGAGTTGTCTTTGAAGAAATGTCCATTTAAAATGGACATTTTTTTCCCCCCGCAGACAATGAACAATGTCCGTGACACAAGCCCCAGTGGTTTGGGTTAGGGGGGGCTACACAAGTGAATAAATAAATCAACATGAAATTACAAAAGGAAAAAAAAAGGAAGATTTAAAGATGCTTGGAAATATTCCAGAGCCTATGTTCATGCAGTCAGTTTGAATATAAATAGGAAGAAGTCTAGATAGCCTAAAGCAGGTACCAATACGCAAAGGCAAGTTGCAGTGTACAGATGCCTAACAGTCACTGGTTAGTAGCTTTGCCGTGGTTTAAAAGAAACCCTTTGATAAAAGAAGAATGCATCAATAGCCAAGAGGACCCAGCAACTAAACTTAAAACCTATGAGCCTGTATTTTCATTTCTCTATGAAATATTAGTTTCGATTACCAGCCACCAGCTAGTTTCTCTGTACAGAGAACCAACATGGTGAGATAATACAAGCATGTACAAGTTCAGCTCGAGAGAGAGAGAGACAGAGAGGGCTTGAGAATGGCAATAGATATGTGATATTTTCCAATCCTAAAGAAAGCACTCACTGCAATCATGACAATTGCTAAAACATTCAGTCAAGCCCCGTCTTAGCAAAGCCTGCTCTGGTTTTCACAGTGTCTGCCACCGAGGCAGGCCAGATAACAGAACACAATGATTGGAGGATAGCTTACAGGGTCTGTGACTGTCAGAGGTTAACAGCTCGACAGCTCTGCAGACTCTGATTTTGCCTGGCCCGAAACACACACGTACACACTCATGGATACTGCAGACATATCAAAGCGTAGAATGACAGTTCACATTCATACTGACAAAAAAAAAATTAATATATATTGTCCCATGATCTGTCTTGATAAAGAGAAACAGGGAAGTTGGAATACCTGGAAGCCATTTGATTCTGAATGAGGCCATGGGTACCAGTTTCCTTGGCTAAGAGTAATTTTAAGACATGATTTTTGGCAATAGAAACATGACAGTGCCTGATCTTCACTATAATGGCACTGAGGAAGTGTTACCATCAATATGCCTTGGCAGGGAGGATCCAACAGTTTTTGCCCCATTCAGTTCTTGGCATTGTGACTTCCAGGTATCTCACACTAGCTGCCTAGATGCTAAAAATAGATTTCCACAGGGATGAGCAAAAAGCAGGAGGACAATGCATTCTGCAAATATCAAAGGATGCATGTACACATACTTTGATATTCAGTATCTTCAATTGAAAAAGGTAGGGATAAAATGCTACTTATTAAGGTAAATATGATAAAAAGCTTATTCAGATTTTTAGAAACCAATGAAAAGGTTTCAAAGCATTATCACTGACAGAAAACATTAATGCTTTATGTCACTGGTGGCATCAAGACTCCATTGTTACAATCCCTTGTCTCAGAACAGTGAGCATGGTTTACCAACAGAGAAGAGAGACAGAGAGGTAGATTGATTTGAAGTCAACAGACAGGACCAGTCTGGATCATTGTTGATACAGGAGAACAGTAGAGAGGAAGAGGAGTGAGGAGGAGGAGGAGGAGGAGGAGGAGGAGGAGGAGGAGGAGGAGGAGGAGGAGGAGGAGGAGGATGGGGTATAGAAGTGACATCTGCTTGATCAACTGATCTGACTTGAGGCAATACCATTAACCACTAGGAAGAAGAGTTGCTACATGATTCTGGTCCTGTATTGCTCAGGGGATCCAGAGTTGATGGGGAAAGTGTTACAGTAGGGAGATTTCAAGAGGAGGAGGACGAGTATGGGGTTAATTGTCTCTTCAACACTCCAGGCAGAGCCTGCGTGTTGTACAGCGTGACTGTGTGCCATCAGGTTGGTTGCACAGTGAGATCTGAGGGCAAGGAACCTTTGGTTCAGATCTTCCTCCTGGGCTTTCCATGTATCACTAGAGAATCCAGACGCGGAGTAAGTTCTACATTGGCAGTTTGTTCAGGTGCCCCTTCTCCTCACACAGGCTCCACCAAGCTTACCCAAAGCCCACCTTCGAATGGGGCCCTCTGTACCCTGGTTCGGGCTGGGCCTCCTGTATGGAGGTCAGTTTTAGGGTTTATCCTCCCTCAGTCCTCTCTGGACTCCACTGGACTCTGCAGTCCCTGGGGAGGTCAGAGAGGCTGAGATGGGTGGTTGGGGTGACTACTTCCGGAGAAGCGTTGTCCAGGATGGCAGCATCTAGAGAGGCCAGCAGACTGGCGTCGTGGCCCAGGCGCCTTACAGGTGGGATGCTGCCAAATTGGCGCTTGGTGAGAAAGCTCTTGGTCTCGTGGATAGTGTTCTTCTCTTCTGCCAACAGCAGCTGCTGGCGCATGTAGTTCTCGAACTTCATTATACGAAACTCTTCTATCATGGCCTGAGGAACAAAATTCAATGTGCTGCAACATCTGAGCTGATTGAAATAAACATGTCCTCTGATAGGATCTAAGGAGTAACAAAAAGCAAAGCAAACCAAAGAAACCAGTGAATTACATCAAACTATTTCATCTTGAAATGATCTCTCTTACTTAGGTCTACCTGGTTAACTTAGTCTTAGCTACTACAGATACAAAGACTCACATTCAGATCTGTGATGATTCTCTAATTTTTACCTCTTGCAGATGTTCTGGGTGATTGACCTGATCGTCAATATCCGGCACTACCTGCAGGGGGCCACTCAGCGATGAAACAGACTGCCTGTTATGAGGAAATCACAACAAGAATGGTGATTAACAACAATGAGCTTATCGATCTGTGATAACCAAGATGCTGTATGTAATGTCTTAAACATCCCAGCGGAGGCATACCATGAGGCAATGATGACACTGAGAGACTCCAGTACCTCTCCTGCAGTAAGCCTCTGCTGAGGGTCCAGCACCAGCAGCTTTCGGATTAGGCACACTGTGTTCTCAGACACACGGCCGTCCCTGTGAGAGGTGGAGAGGAAGGACAGCTTATTTACGCAGCGTGACTGAAGTCACAGATCCACAAGAGCACTATTGAAGATAAAACTGTTGTTTCTGCAGGTCCAAACAGACAATGAAAGCAGATACAAAGTGAATGTAAAATGTTTGGTTAAAACATAAACAATGACTCATTTGTTTTGGAGAGCCAAAAATTCTGTCAGTATAACCGCAGATGATTTCATTCACCTTGTTGCAGAACTATGACCATGAATAGAGAATCAACAAACTGTGTTTTTATTATGCTGCCACTGTTATTCAGAGCATTTGAATCTACTAAATGACACTAAATGTATGGGACAAAGGACTCATACAGGATGAGTACTCAGCAGCCTTGATCTTGCTTGGAAGAGCTCTTGAGGGTATGCTGTCATAGAAGGAAACTGGCCATAAAGCATGGTGAACAGGACCGCGCCAGAGCCCACATGTCACTGGGTTTGCCAGTAAAGAGGCCGACCTGGAGACACCGAGAAGGAGGGGTTCAGGATGAGTGAGATCAACAAATGTGGCATTTGAAATCCCGTGACCTCAGAGCCTTTTTGCTATACTGTAAAACCAGAAGTCAACATTTGTTCGGCGCGAAACAGTTTGGCCCCATGTGCCTTAGGGTGATCAACCCTTTTAACAAAGTTCACTTCATGTCAAGCCACCGGGTCTAATGATCAACTAGATGAGCAAACAAGCAATGACTCCCAGAACACTGCTGACTTTAAATTTTTTCTCTTCTTCTGACAAAACCTCCAGCCATTAAAATGTGCTGGATCAGTGATGAATAAACTGTAACTGGTTGAGGAGGTGGGCGTCGCGGCATGACCATAGGCAGTGTTGTTATAGCCAGGCAGGCGGTAGGCAACAGCAGCAATTATGTTAAAGCTTGTGAGACACACACGCGGGGGATGGGGGTAGATGGGAGTAGTTTCCCTCTAGTGAGTCATCAGCGTGTGAGTCACTGAAGCTCTGTTTAATTGTGCCTGTCGTATAACTGATATACCGCCCAGTTTTATCTACAGTTTAGAGTGGTTGGAGTGAATGGTATCGCATGAAATAGATTCTTCTTAATCTAAATGCCCGTCGGGATAACATTTACCAAATCAATGTTTAATGTTGGCTTCGCATGGAAGTGCATGATCACGCATCAACCCGGTCTCTGTATGAGTCAGGTCTGCACACTTAGCATTGTTGACATAACATGTTAGAAAAAAGGTGATTTCTGCTTTTTTCAAAGTAGCTTCCTCTGCAGACACCTGATGAGAAAATGCACCATCGCATTGACAACACAAACAAGAGAAGGACAAAAAAGAAAAACAACACTATTAGTTTGTTTTACCAGTGATAAGATATTGCAACATAACCTCTTTATTGTTGCCTAATAACCAGAAATAAAACACGAGACTGGCTGATCAGTACTTGTTAAGATTCCCAGGATCCTCTCTCAGCTGGACAACAAAGAGTCCTCTTACAAAACTCTCTGGACTGGACTTCTGGAAATCCATCAGCGGCTGTGTTGCGTGCATTTCATAACATTAAACTTCTTGAAGTGGACAGTGGAAAATTCGGAAGCCAGGAAGGTTTTCACACCTGTGCACACATGACCAGTCAACTGCAGAATAGGTGACTTGCTGTTGTGTGATCATCATCACTAGTTTTGGTCTGGGGCATTTTTGAAAGTGACAAAAGAAATAAAACACGTTTAGAGCCCTGTTTGATGTTCACTTGATGTAGCATTGCCCTTTAAAAAGAAGACTTATGCATGTAGCGTGGTGCCACTCACCACTTAATACATCAGGGCTGATGTGAGCGGACACCTCTCTGGTCTTTCAGCAGGTCATCTCGCTCTGGAGTGCTCCCAGGCAGAAGTTGGTGATGGTGATTCGGTGAGTACTGTAAACACACACAAACACAACCTATAAAACACAGCACATACTCAAGTGATTTGAATTCTTTGCTTTATCTTGATCAAACACGGGAAACTAGTAGACTTACTCGTCCTAAGAAATGCAAGTTTAGGGCTGGCGGGGAAACACTGCACACACGTAAAGCATGAAGTAAACAAGGCTGGCAGAGACAGAGTGCTGTGAACATACCTTGTTGTTTTAATAATCATGATTCACTGGGCTAAAAAATACATCAGTATCTAAATGCACAACAGTGTGCACACAGTCATACCATTTACTTTATATTTACCTTCCATTTGGTCATATGTTTTGTCATGAGGGCCTTTAACTCTAGAGCACCCTGCACTGGAGTTTATTGTATAAAATTATCTCCCCTCAATGAAATGTTAGCAAATGTGCCCATGTTATTTTTGTACCTTTCCGTTCAGCTTTATGTAAACTCTAATACTCTACATAAGTTTATCATCATAAACATTACTATTGTTTTTGCCGAAAGGCGTCTTCCTCGGCCGGACATTTCCAGAATAAGACCTGTGGACACACTGGCGCTTCAAAGTCTGAAGACCGCTGCTGTAACCAACAATGTTTGATTAATTTGGTTTTCTGTGGAAACAATGTGGCACCTATAGAGGTTTCTTTGAGTCATCAAGGTAAATTTAGTTTGCTTGTGGTGGAGTGAAACCCAACAGTATTAAAGCCGAGGGACTACGGACTGTATCTCTGTTCTTTTAGCAGAGAAAGAGAAAATCAAAAGCCACCTTTGACAAACACATGGAGTCAGCCTGTGGCTTGGGATGAGTGTCACGATGACTAAGCCTGCATGGTGATGGGCTGGCAAGCGAATATATAAAGCTCACGAAGATTTTGAAATATGTACACGAAGTGCAGCACAACTGCACCCACAATCACGCTCATGGTGAGCACGTCAAAATAACCAGCACATGAGCGCACTAAGCCACGGTCGACCTGGGTCCTCTCACGGATCGCTCCCTCACCACATCCTTTCTAAAGCCTGAGATTAACAGCCCTATTCTCTCCTTTCACACCTGCTTCATCACACACACAGATGCGGCCTTTGCTCCCATTACAATGTCTGGAGCCAGGTCACCTCAAACACTCAATTTTCAACCAAATGCTCCAATCTCAATCTTCACTTTAGAACATTTAGTTCACATAATTTCAGCTGTATTCTGTGATCCAACCATCAACAGCTTTGGTGATCAAGGCTCTGTAATGTACAGTGGCCTTGTGATCTGCTGAGATGATAGAACAGAGCAGAAATGCTTCAGGACCCTCCACATAAAAGCTTCCTTTATGGACGAGTCTGTTCCTTTGTCTGTGCATCACGACCAGGCTATTCTGCACCGGAGATTGGGTAAATGAAATTGCATGTTTGCCTCAGCTAGAACTAAGGGTCCTGAGGACTGAAGAGACCACATCATCTCGGCTTCCTGGTCATGTGACCGCGGGTAAGTCAGGAAACCAGAAGCCTAAAGCAGCCCCCGCGACGTCTTTCTCTCCCCACAACATTTCACAAGCCACACCAATGACGAGAAGCCAGAAAGAGAGAGGTTAATCACGGGGCAACTTCTACAGACATCAGCAAATTTCATTTCTCAGAACTGTCACTGATTTAGAGGGCAATACTCGGACCCAAGATTTGCTGTAACAAATGTTTTCATTGGTAATAATGAATTATATACCAAATAGCATAAAAAAATCCAGACTCATAATTTTCAGTGCAAGGAGTAATCCTTCCTTGAGACACTACAGTGATTATGGTGAGTGTGACCCAAGGAGGCCTAGCTGGAAGAATTTAAAAAAAACAAAAACAAATGTATGAATGTCCTTTGAAATTCAACAAAAAAAACTCACAGCTCTAACATAAATAGTCAACGACCTGCGGATTGATGTATGACATCCTGCTTTCATAACAGCTGTCCCTGCAGAGGGAAATCGCATCATCTTGCATAAACTGCTGAGCTTGTTGATAGCATCCGGTGCGTTTCCCAGAGTGACGACAGCAGCGGGGAGGAGGGATTTTGAAATGATTCTGCATCTAAAATTGGCCATGTCCTTCCCTTTTGACTGTCACTTTCATACACATCAGGGGTGACCACAGAGGAAACAACAACAGATCAAAGTATGATGCAGGCAGAGAAAAGTGAAAAAGAAAAAAGGGATATGACAAGGGATAAAACAGAAGACAATGAAGTATTGAAGTGTTGTGTAAAAAGGAAGTAGAGAAAAAGCAGATCAGAAGGGTAAATAAATGATGACTGTGTGTGTGATTGTGTATGTATGTGTATGTGTGCATTGCAGTGTGGAGTCAGCTCTGAGCTATGGACGCTGGCAGGCCTCTCTCCTTTGTCTCAGCTGGGACAGATGTTCCGCTCGTCTGCTCCTCGCCCACACCGCACCTCCACTGGCGAAACACTCTCCTGTTTCATCTCACCACCACCACCACGCCGCTGCTGGTGACAGGTGCAACAGGCTCAGACTCCTGAGATGCACAGCGTGTATGCCCGGTAAAGATAAGCCGACAACGTGACATCTCAATGCACATACTCGAACATGCATATCATGCATGAGAAGTGACTAGTAGAGCATGAGACAACTCTGGGATTGGTCACATGAACGATTTGGCATGCTTGATGTTTTGAGATATGAAAAGGTGAAGCAATGCAGAACAGTGAGTGTGTGTGTGTAGTCATATGGTTCCCAAATGAAAAGACTAGCTATGAGATCAGTTATCAAGTCTCAAATGTTACATGCAGACCTCTGCAATGAATCTATTGAGGTTGCCTCTGAACGGCGAGTCTGGCTGAATCACAAACTTGGACAGAGTCATATTTAAAAAGCAAGTAGCAGCTAAAATACACACTGATGGTGGGTGGCTTTCACCCCTGAATACACACACACCCCATACGTATGGTGTTTAAAGGGGCACATAGTGTGGTAATTTTCACTCCGCAGGGAACCTATCTGGGCTAGCATGACCTGATGTGCACTCACCAGGGTCCAGTGTACTGTGCAACGCTGCTCACGCCTGCCCAAAGCCTCTCCACGGGAGAACAAAGCAGTAGCATATTCTTTTGCTCCGTTTTGCACCTCTTACTGCTCGACTTCATCTTGACTTTATAGCTACACAGACACAGAGTCAAGCACAGGAAACAGGCTTTAAGTTCCTATGTGAGCTTACTCTTGAGTGAGAATGTGACCCCTGCTTGGGTTTAAAGCCAAATGTGCACTGGATGCAGGCAGCTGGGGCTCTGCTTACGTGAGCTGGACAGAAGGACTCACACGTGAGTAAATGACTAACCCGATTATAATGTGAGAGTTTATTAGACAGCTAACTGATTGACAGGGCTGAATGAGATTCGATCTTGCAGTTTGTTCAGCACCATGTTTAGCTTGAGATCTCATGCAATGTTTCTGCATGGAGAAAAGAGGGGAGAACAAAGTTTGGTCAAATTATGTTTACGGATGATTGTATCAAGACAATCAATTTGTTTTGAGAGCTGCACAAGCATGGGACATGAGTAATCAGGAGGATGTGTGACTGGCTAACAATAGCAAAGCAGTTGACCAAAATATTGAAGTATCCAAGCTTCCTCCATTGATGAAAATAGAAAACTACGTGTTCATATTTCTTTCATCCATCCTAGACTCACCTTATGAAGGGCCTCCACGACGCGCACCACATCGTAGAAGATGACGATGGCCTCCCGCTCACTCAGTCGCTTCTCCTTTATGACGTAATGCTGGAGGTTTATTAGATCTGCCGTCTTGTCGCTGAAGTCGTGAGCACACAGGCAGTCAACCACGAAAGGCAGGTCAAAGCCTTGTCTTGCGCTATTGGCCTCCGTGTCCTCCACTATTTCGCAGAAGCTCGATCTAAGGAGACAACAACAAAAGGAGTGGTGTGGCTATCTTGGGAAGATGCTTGCGTTGTAAATGAACATTGTTGTTGATAATAATTTAGAGACACTTTCCAAAACATCCAATCAATATGGGGTGATCTATCTGTGGTACATCAAACCCGAGATGGATTCCTGTGCTATACTGGCTGTTTCATTCAGCTAAGAAATGGTGTGAATCAAGCACTGTAGGAGCCGTCAATCACCAGCCATGTATGTGAATAAGACACATCTACCCCTGCACACCGGGTGGTGGAGGATGAATAACAAAGGTCATTCCTCTTCTTCAACTCCAGTCTTAGCAGAGTCAACACTTCTTATTGATTTTCTGTATCAGGTTGTCAGTTTTCCCCCTTTTCTTGTGGATGCAGTCAGCACCTCTGCAAGTGTACATTATTAACTGGTTTTCTCTGGTGGAGATGCCTTATAATAGCAATCAATATTGCAGGCCTAAATGAATCAGAGTGCATGGCTCCAAATGCTGCTATTCTGAGAACACGGCAGATGGAACAGACAGGATGTGTGAGAGAGAGACAAAGGAGAAAAATGCAGAGAGAGAGTTAAGATGGAACAATAACAAAGTTAAAGGAGGAGGCAGACGGGAAGACAGGTGAGGGAGAGAGGGGGGGCTCACAGTGAATGGATGGGACTGTGAATAGACAATGACTGCAGATAAATATGGCTTTTAATGGTACTCCCACTTCTCTATTGAAACAACCCCGATAAGGAAAATGTTAGCAGCTGGCTGGACTGATGACAAGCTTACCTCTGCTATTACCAAGCTGATAAGAGCATGCTGTTACTTGTACTTAGATGGTGATGCCATATTCTGAACTCAACAGAAAGTGACACCAACTTCTCCGTGGTAATGTTGGTGAATTTATCATGTTCAGTTGCAGAGAAGACTCGCCCACACAGCGCTGAGTAATAGACTACAGACTCTAAGAAACTCTTCTTTTTTGCCCAAGATATAAATCATTATCTGTCAACAGAAAAGTAACTTCATGTGTGCAGATCTCCACCTGAAAGAGGCCGTGGTGGTGGACCACCCCGTCCTGGTTGTGCAGCAGAGAAAGGAGGGAGTACTCTGTGTGCAGCAGCATCTTCCCCTGCCTCTCTTCCTGAGTCTCCCCTGCAGAGTCCACTCGCTCCTCCAGCGTCAGGATCTGCCGTAACCACACAAGCACAGAGCAAACATTAGGAGGTCACAAGACAAGAGCTCGCACAGGATCAGTCAGTGGAAAGATAGCTTTAACCACTGAGTATGAAGCTAATCTTACATCCTGACACGAAGGCTTAAATGATTGAAGACATGACATTAAGTTACATCTGCTAAGAAGTTAGAATCTATGCAGTGGAGACGGTAGGACACGGCTGCAGCTTTAAACAGAGTCCGCTGCACAGCTTGTTTACTTCACATATGAGCCACTGAGGTGCGGTGGTGATGAGTATGAGGCGAGGGTCACGCAGTGACTCACTACATGGTCATGGGGGTTAAAAGTCGACATTCCAGGTGGGGCGCTACCTTCCTCCCCCCACGCTTCTAGAGCGCCCTCCCTTGTGTAACAGACATTAGATAGCCCCAATAAACAGATTGCCCGGTGGAGGTTTTGTTGTTTGTGCCAGACTGAAACAGGGGGCCATAAAATGAACACCAGCAAAGGAAGGTCAAAGGTTCAGATGTCTCCTTGGATATCGCAACTTTGTTTTGAAAGATATGCCGTTTTATTTTTTTAATTGAGTTGTTTGCTTTACTCGCTGCGGTTGTGATAAAGAAAAAAAAACAACATAAAAACACGTGCCAGTCCCTGCCGACTTACTTTGAGCTGATAGAAGTCATCGGTGCCGTCCTTTCTGGCCAGACACTGCACTATGCTGGGCACTGGTGAGTTGCCCAGGCGAGGCCCTGCATGGATAAGAAAAGGAACAGCTGCATGACCAAAAGGCAGGCTTAAAGCCGGAGTGTGTGCTCTCACTGCAACTCATTAAAGGCCGCATGTGCACATACCCATTAACACCCCTAGTGTAATGTTTTCTTTGGCACTCTGCATTGCAAATAGTGGAGGAGTCGCATAGTAGAAAACAAAGTTTGAGAGTATGGGAGAAAAAAAAAAAAACATTTTCCAGAGGGAGGAAATAACCTTGATCCGACACAGACTCAAGACCTTTCTGGCCGATGTCATGGGGATAAGCAAAATTCTTCACATTCTTGTCTCAGGCGTGCATGCACACAAACACCCCACAATTCACACAACCCCTTCCTGCTTTCCTACACACAGAGGTTACGCATGTTCACAAGAAAACAAAAAAAAAAACCCAGCCACTGTGACCTTTTTGACTATTGCCATTTTGGGGCTTGCACAAGGAATAGTAGCTTCCTTACCAAGGATGAAGGGCCCGGCCCTCTTGGCGTTGTTGCCGGATATCCCAGGACATTGCAGCTTGCTGGCCCTGCCTGATGTCTCTCCAGCCCCCCTCTCCGACGAGCGCCGCTTGGACATACTGGAGCTCTACAGGGGAATATATCTGATTAGTACACAAGATAAAGATAGTCAAGTTAAAGGGTAAGTGCGTACATGTGACTGCAAGGACACAAACCAAAAACAAAGAAAATAGCGTCAGTGATCTGTAACCAAGCGATGATTATAAATAGTCTGTTTGAAAATATACTATAAACAGAGCTTTACCAGTGGTCCTACAGGCTGGTTGAGAGAGTACTGATTACTAAACAGAAGTGAAAGGAGGTAAACTCCAGGGCAGCTCCTCCCAGCCTATTTTAAATACCCCTCCCACACATTTACCAACACCTCTGTGTGAATGTGAGGCCATTACGGCTCCATTCAGAGTGATGGCTGCTGGCGTCAAGGGTGACACCTCAGATTCAATCTCCCCAACAGGCAAACGAACGTGTCACAATCTGCAATTTAAATGGCAAATGCTTTCATGTAAATAAAATGAAATGCACTAGTAGAGAATTCTTTAGAAAGAGTCATTCTTCTTTGAGCCTCTGCAGTGAATCAGTCTTTAGCTGCTGCAGTGGACGTGGGGTTTAGAAAATCCTTCCGCTCTTAATCTGCGTGATTTATCTGAAAATCTGTACAGCCGGCTTATCCACGCAGACCTTCCTCTAAAAAAGGACATGCGTGTTTGAACAAGGCCGAAACAAAAAAAAAAAGCCAAGCCTTCACACCGTGATAAGGAACTAGATTCACATGTCAGAAGAACCAGTGACACAGTATGACACATCATCATTACACAAACTACTTTAACCGCCACAGCAAATCTACCACCCAGGATTCAGAGTATAAGAGGTATGCTTTGTTTACTGATACTGAGTTCCAATGTGATGAAACCCCATCTGTTTCCTGTAACAGGGAAGTAGTGCCTTGAACCGAGAGGAATGACTCACCCTGCTGTCGTCCTGAGTTTCCATTGGACAGAAATGCTTAAATGTCTAGGTGATGACACCAATAAGAGCGTAAAATATACCCCAAAGCCTCTGACATGTGCACCATAACGAGCGAAAAAAAGGGGGGAAAAAACGCCTCGCAGAAGTTAGGTCCACAAAAAAAAAGTAAACACAAAGTGACATATCTGCAGTAAAAAGGTCACTGACTGATAGCAGTGGCATGCATATTTTAGCCTGCTACACAAGAGCAGTGAGTCAGTCTCATAAAATTCAAAGTAACTCATAAACTGTAAGCTAGACAACGAGCGGAGAGCTGACAAACGCCAAACAAACTTCAGTATATGTAACCAGTCTTGCAAGTGGAACAAACTAGAAAATATATATATACATTTTTTATTTTTTATTTTTTTTTTTTAAATGAATTGGGCCGTCTTCCTGTTTCAAAACTAAAATCGTGCGCCACTCGCCAGTTGGCGTTTTTGGGCAGCGAGGAGGCAGGACAGTTGGCAGTCAGTATGGGCTGGTATGAATTCTCACTTCCATGAGGCTTTTTGTGATCCCAGACAGCAGACAGTGTCATCATCATGTCTCTCGCCCATCTGTCTCCATCTCCACTAGTCATCACCCACTGAGTCTGATGAGCTGAGGTTTTCTGACAGCATTTATGGCACAAGCCGGAGTGACACCAAGTCACACTGCCAATAGTAAGAGAGCATCTTTACTCCAGAGCACGCGAGGCAAAGCGATGGATAATCCAGCGGCCAAAGCGGTTGGCAAAATCGACACATCCACACGCTGCTTCCAGCGCTGCCAGATAAATACATTTTAAATTGTCTGCTTATTTTATTCAATCTAGCAGTCGCTCCAGCACTCAACCAGCAGAGCCAAAGCTAACAGGCATTTCATTTGTGGCCAATTCCCACATTTTTAACAAGGTTATCTGTAATTGTACTTTGCATGCATTTCTTTGCTCTACAGTCAGAAAAAGAAAAGAAAACATACCAATCCATGCACCTTGGACTTGGAATAATAAACTGACTCACAGACACAAACTGCTACACAGCAAAGGGACCCAAGGCTATTCATCTACCTACTAAGCACCAGCTGTAGTGCTGTGGAGCCAACCCCTGACAGATCTTAAAAAGCAAAGGTCAACGCGACCAACTTACTTTGCAGGCTGACCTAAATGACATCAGTGCGATGACAGCACACAGCTATCCTATTCTGACACTGCCGTGCCTCTCTGCACAGCCAGTGATCTGACAAGCAAGACTGCTTCTGACTGCCTCTGCCTCTGACTGTACCAGAGGGAGGACAAGAACAGATACAGCCTCTGAATCATATCACACAAAAGGAGGAGAGACACGCTGCCGGTGCCCACGAGAAATGTGGGATCCCTAAATAGTATCAGAACAAAACAACCACGTAGGTGTCTCAAGATCCACCCACCCAGACTCCATGCCACTTGTCTGGCTCTGCAAGAAAAGCTAGATTGCAAAAAAAAAAAGAAAAAAAAAAAGGGTATTATCAGTATGAACAAAAAAACATAAAGACACTTGAGCAGGTAGTAAACATACAAGTAGATAAGAAAATTATTGACAGTAGGATGCAAATCAGTGAAGCCACATATAGCCACATCAGGACAAAGAGGTAAAGCAACTGGAAGGTCACACACTCTTCAGTCCTGCTGCCTGTATGAAATGTCAATCAATCATGTCGGCTCACACACACACACACACACACACACACACACTCAGACACACACAGCTACCCCCATAAACTGCAAACTGTTGACTACATTATCGCGACAACAACAAGTCTGCGTACACAAGGTCACGTCATAATCACTTAGACGAAAATAATCGCAAATGCACACAGGCTGTCACACATTGTTTGGTGCCATTTTGCGACCACAAGGTCTGGACACCGCTCAGTTCTGGCAGCGCGCAGTGTAAACGAGACGAGCCGTGGAGTTTAAAAAAAACAAACAAAAAAAAAAAAACGCTGACGTTATGCCTTACAACTTGTGCAAAACCACTCCACAGACAGCTCACAACTTAAGTAGCCAGGTGTTAATGTGTTTACCCACAACAATGACTACTCGACCAGCTTGAGACAGTTTTTTTTTTTTTTTTTAAATACGCACATTAAACCGCACCACACGGCCGTGCGTTAACGTGGACAACCGGGCGAGAGCCGACCGACCGAGGCGGTTATTTAAATACACAACACACACACACACACGTTATTTTACGACGTATATTTAGGCAGGGTAACATAAAACGTAGCTCGAGTGCATGTTACAAACTTAGTACGACAACAAGGCTGACTGAATTCCTCGGCTTCAGGCACACCGGCCACACAAAGGGGGCACACAACACAACAAGGAGTTGGGCTCTCGGTGCAAACTACACGGAGGAGCAGCCGTTAAGCTACGCTGCGGCTACTTTAGCATGTATTCGTCCGTGCCGGAGAGTTTTCAGTTTGGTTAACAGGCGAGAGACGTTAGGTAACGCCAAGCCGGAGGCTACATAGCAGCCGGGAGGCCATTTAAACAAAGTAGGTAACATTACAGCTGGCTAGCCTTTGCCAGAAAGCTAGATAGCAATGTAGACGCTACCTCGCTTACCTCGAGCCAAAACCGCCGGGTAAAGTCTGCGTCGTCTGCTTACAACATCGACATTTCTTGGGTAAACGCTGTGGTGGATGTGCGGAGCTTCTCGCTTAAACAGGAGAGACCACAGAGGGTTGGTTTCGGGTTGTTTAGCCTCTGTTACCGAAATGAGCAATTAAGGAAAAGCCTCCGCTCTTCGCTGATCGCATCTTTCCACAGCGACAGCGCCACCTGACAACGGAAATGACGCACATACTTATTTGATTGACAGCCGCGCTCGGCCAATGAAACACCTGCTGGGGAGGGGTGGGGGTCTTTCTTGTAAATGGTTGCGCACTGATGATGAAATTCTTTGCATAATAAAAGTTGCAAAATGAAACACATTACGTCATAGTTACATGCACGGGAACGGTTAGATACAGTAAGATTAATTATGAATAGTGTGAAGCAATAACCCATGCAAATGGCAGTGTGGAGGCAATGTCATAGTTTGCAGATAAAGCCAGCCCACATGGACAGGATGCTACAAATAGCATTAAAGTGTGTAAACATGGCACCTTTCCTACTGTCATAAGCTCTACAAATAAACAGGTTTTATAATCAACCAGCCAGAAGAAGTAACCAGAAGTGAAGCAACTTTTAATAAAGAAGTGTAATATAATATAATGAGCAATATAACAGGCAATTAACTTAATCTTCAGTCCCACATAAATCATATAAAAATAGCATTTTTCTTCATGGAAACCATTAAACATAAAAATCTCTGACTCTAGGCTAATTTTTCTGCCTCATATAAAGCTCTGCAGTACACTGTAGTAGCTTTTTAATGAGACACATATTGCAACTCATTAAGGTCAGCCATATGACTCAGTGAAACTGTGTATACTTGACTTCAGTTAGCACTCATCTCACAAGAGCATCACATTTCCAATATTTCAGACTCATTGTCCACTCATAACATTTCTGGATCAGCGCTCCCTGTGTTTTGCAACTGCGTTTTGGGAAGGTTTTCATTGCTAACAACTCCAATTCAGCTCACTTAAAAAAAAGGCCAGCTGTTACCCAGCAAGCACAGTTGAGAATGACAGTGACATTTAAAGCCCACCTATGCTCCCAATTTAGACTCAATGATTAATCTTAAATACCACCCACAGCTACCGTTTTCAAACCAGTGGGCAGGTGTGACAGACACAGAGAAGGGTAACCTAAATGGCAAAGGCATATTTGAGTTGCTCAAGACTTCCTGCCTTGACTAAGCAGAGCATATGCCCCTGGCCACATGAAACATTTGTGAGCCTGTGGCTTTACAGTGTCCTACCCACAGCCTTTAAAGAGGAAACTGAATCATAACTCAAAATGCAGGGTCTGTAAGAGAAACACGATTTAGTGTCATGTTAAGGGAAACTAAGGTTGTGTGGACTCTAAAGACCTTTTTTGTTTTTTTTGTATTCATATTTTTGTAATATTACTCGTGCCCCCAGTGGAACACGCAGTGCAAGTCTTTCCTTTATAGCCCTTTAAAACATTTTAAGAGAATCATATCTTTGAAATAAGCGACTATAATTAATCTCAGAAGTCACATTCATGTTGATTTTTACTATGCCAGTAAAATAAAATAATCCTAGTGATGAAATGAGGTTGGTTGACTCCAGTGCACAGTGTTGTAGGATGACTGGCATGAGCTTTGGTTTCTGTTTGTTTTGCAGGTAGGTTGTATCCTCAGGGCATGTAGTGTTTTCTTGTCTCTCCTTTGCCAAGACTATTGGGAAGACCTCACTAGAATACTCCTCCCCCAGATCAATTCAGAGAAATGTCTCAGCATGTTTTGCCTGCATGGTATGCACTATCTTCATCTGTGTGTGTCTGAGTGTGGTTGACTGGGGGAGTGCAGACTATCAGTGTCTCACTTTGATCCGTCTGCAGGCAGGCTGCACACAAATGTCTTGAGTACATTTAACTATTGCTGTAGCAGTTCTCATGGTAGGTCTGTGCTGGAGGACAGCAGTCGAATTGTGGATTATATTCTCGCGTTTTGCTTTAAATGTTCTGATTTGGTGCTTAAATATATAAGACTAAATAAACAGAATCAACAGACATTTGTTGTCTTACATTTCAGTGAATTCTACACTCATGAAGAATTGATGAATTCGTGAAAAAACACTGCTCCTATGAGTACGCCCATCACCTTTTGCTGCATTTTTTTTTAAAGAGCATGGCCATATAATTCTGTAGCAATATGTGGTAGTCAGTTTAGACAGACCACACACAGTATACGATGTTTATAAAGGTAAGATAGCTCCCCCTACTGTTACATCTTTTCAACTACAACAAAACGTTACAGGGTTAATGCTATCATTAACACACTGTTGCATCAGTAGCCAAGCCGATGATACAGTTTATACCATAATGTGTAAAAAAACATACATTTCTTTCTCAACTATTTATTAAAAATATTACATTGCACATTCAACAAATTTAACAACCGTAGCAAGATGCACTTCTCTATACACAGAAAATGATACATTCAAATAAATAAAGTATGCAATAAACATATTTACATATTATTTACTTATATTGCATTACACTCTATTATAATAACATACTCATCAGTGAGCACATTTCTGGGCCATAGCTCAACATTAAGAGACATCACAGGGGAGTGAAAAATGCCTTACAAGTTGCTCCTCGTACGGTGTACGGCGTGATGCAAGATAGACATATTTCTTACCAAAATAAAGATCTGTGGGAATTTGAATCACTTTAGAAAGAGCACTTGGGTTTCATCCAATGTTATTATTGACCAAAAATCATCTCAAACCATAATGTATTGTTGACAGCTAAGATAAATGACACTGCGTGAAATGAAAGGAATGTGTATTTCGCGTACCGCAGCGCAGCGTGAGTCAGATTTTATAAAATGCAAAATCTTTATACAAAACAGATGTTTTGCTATCACCACATACACATTGATATAGGCCTACTGCATGTTTTGATGCACTGAAACTCTTTTCAGTGTACAGCAAACATACTATTACAGTGTATTGCAGCTTAAAGCTTGGCTCATCGCGTTCTTCGTTGGTAACTATGCAAATTTGCAGTTCATCATTTGACAGCCAGTGGAAACACCTGCTCCATCTGCATCTTAAAAAGCACCCAAAGAAGCAGGTTTTTTTTCTGGCTGCATGTGAGGTCGCTGCATTGTGTTTGCAGGTACAGACAGCAGACTGGTCTACAGTAGAACAGTATGGACTGTTGACGATGCATTGCGCCTCTCCCGCCGGGCTATTTCTGTTAGGGTGACCACGTCACAGTCCATCCATCATTGCCAGAAGGTCGTCACCTTTGCTGCTGGCACTGGGAGATTGGTCCCCAGACTCTGTGAACTCTCCCATGATCTTGGCAAGCTCTGCATTGGCCTGCTGGTCCTGAAAGACAATGTTATCCACCAATCGCAGTGCAAGAGTGGTCATCACAGTGTCTTATATCTCATTACAGTAAATTACATTAGACTGGCAAAGCCTTATATCTCATAAGCCTGTCATTGAGATAAGTAAATAAGAGGTAAGAGCAATAGGAGTCCATTCATGGGGGTTGCTTATCAAGGTGAAAAGACAGCCTACTAGTTGTGACAGGTTGGACCGGTGCAGACTACAAGACTTTTGCCAGGATTTGTCTGTCTAAGACAAATTTCTTAGATCTGCGATAAAAATCCTTGTGTGGGCACAAAATCTAAATCGATTCTCCAATTTGAGCAGTTCTGACATGGCTCCAGATCACATTGTCATCAATTTGAGTCAGAGATTGGAGGAGGTCAGTGTGCAATCAGAGTGCAACAGGAAACAATGGGCTCTCAAAAGCAGACAGTCCAAAACAAAACAAAGATAATGGCTACAAAGAAAGTGAAGACGGGAGACGTGCATTCCATGGATGGAGTGGATACAAGAGATGGAAGAGAGGGGGGGGCTCTGTGAACCCCGGGCCTCATCAAGCTCCATCACTATCCAGGCGTAAACAAACAGGCAGGGGTAAAAAACTGTCTTGTGGTTTTAGCAGCACAGCAGCTCTGACTTTTAAGTCTTGCAGTCTGCACCTGACCTTAAATGACGGACGTATGGTCGATATGAAAGAAACAGTTTCAGGACAGCCATCGAAACTTTACCTTTGTAGCTTGGATTTTTATGACTCCATATGAAAGCTCATCTGGTCTTGATATCAATGCCTCTCTGTAATAAGGTGGAGTCACAGTGTTAGTCACAACAAGTTAAATGTGAAAAGAAGTTTCATTTCATCAAATGCCGTACCACACATTGAGAGCGCACAAACAAATAAAGGGACTCACTCTTCTTCCTCATCGGTGGCAAAGAGGTTGACTCGGAAGCCGCTGTCTGCATTTCCTGGTTTCTGAACTTCTAGCCCTCCCATTAACTTGGCCAACAGATTCAGCTCCTCTTTGGCTAGAGGGTTGGGAGCAGTGTTGACCTGTTGACACACAGCGACTTGTTTACTTTTGTGTATTCAGGCTATACCTGTTGTTTAAAAAACAGGAAGGCAGTTTCACCTTAGTGTGCTGAGCAGAATTTTTAGACGTTCCTGACATGTGAGTTTCCACTGGGCGGCTTACGCTGTACCTGAACGAAGAGATGACAAAGAGAGAATGGACACTTATGATTATGCAACATAGTGCCAGAGATAATCTGCATTACAAAAGACACTGCAAATGTTTTATTTACAGTATATGGTTCTTTGCAATATGTCAGACACATTGACAAACTATCATTACATAAACTGAGATGACTAAATCAAAAGCTAATGGATTTTTTGGTTTAGTAAGTGTCATCATGACTGCACCATAACGTACAGTTGCATTTGATTTACGATATCTAAATATCTAATGAGCTATATAACAGAAAATCATCCCAGTGCCATCATGTACCACAAAGTGACGTTCATGTACATCTTTTGTATTTTTCAGCATCTTACATGTTTGTTCCTAGTTTGGTGACCCTGTCTCCAAATAACTCGAAAGATCCCTCCCGCGTAGCAGAGGTGTAGTTTCCTCCGTTGCTGAACTGCAGCCTGTTGGTCTCTTCACCAGTACAGCTAAACATCCTGGAATTACCAAATACAAAAACACAAAATATTACGGACGAGCTTTTCTATTCACAGAAGCGTTTTTTATTTCTTTCTTTTTCCTGTGATGAAAGTAGTTCCTTTAAGTGGAACATCTGTTGCTTTCAATACTTTAACACTGTTGTAGCTTGTTTTTCCACGTGAGCTCTTGTTTCCTTCAAGTATTAAATGTTTCACAGTGCACATACAATCTGTAAGTAATTTGATCCAAGCTAAACACACGGCGCATCTAAAATTAGACCGTAAATGCTTGTTCAACAAAACCTCTGTAATGCAATTAGCTGTAGATAGGCCTGCTTAGCTTCAGATTACAGTGTCTGGGTAAGATTAGTAAACATATGTAAGACAAAAGGCAAACATTAAAGATCATCAGGAGGACCAAAGGTACATTTTTTATCATCCAAGCCTCTTATCATCATAATTTAGAGTGAGGACTGTTTGGGTCAGAGTGAAAACAGCTGTACGCTGTGGTACCTTATCAAGCCAGGGACTTGTGTTCCATGTGGCACAGGACCACTGGTGGGAAGCACAAAGCGGCCATTGGAGTTCTGCACTTTGTCCTTGAGGAAAATAGACACCTGACATAGAAAGAAAACGCAGAGACAGGCTTGTGAGGAAAACAGAACTATAGTATAGAAATATAGTATATTATCCAGTAAAAGGTGTATTATGTAACATTTCCACATTGAAATGTCTACAAAGCATGTAGCAAGCAAGCTAATGGACTTACTCTTATATGCATGTCTTGGAAGAAGATGAGGAGAGTTTGTCGGATCAGCTGGAAGTCCCCACTAGACAAGGGTGTATACATCTAAAAACAACATAACATTGGAAAATAAGATAATAACCAGCAATAAAAAAATATAACTACAAGGCAAATAATAAAAGGGAAACAGGATTTTAATATGACGACATAGATTAGTATTATTATACATGTAGTGTATAACTGTACTGTAAGTTTTAGCAGCATCTGGCTGGTGGCTGGTGAAAATATCGGGCCTGTATCCAAATAGTTTGACATTAATAAGATAACAAAACTACACTGACCGCATTGAATCAGGAAAGCAGATGAAACCTACTTCTGATATTAACAACTGTATACTGACTTGCCCCAAAACACTGTTTTGTGTACTGTGTCCTGCTCAGAGGCACTGAATCGAACGTTTTATTCATTAATTTCATCTGTACTTATTGATATTCTAGTTGTGAATTCATTATTGACCATGGTGTCTTTTGAACACTGGAAATTATTTTTTAAGCTAAATGTTTCAGGGAATGGGGGATAATAAATGATGTAAAAAGTGTTTCTTGCTGGCAGACGGGTTCCCTCTGACTTCACTGTATGCATGATAAAAGATTAATGAGGGAAATAACATCATTAAAAGAAAAATATTCATAATGCATGAAGAAAGTTGTTTGTGGTCGTATTGTTGCTCTGATCTACAATTGACAGATTTTTAACTAGATGGTGATTCACAAAATAAATAAAATATAAAACTTGGGCGTGATACACTTGAGTTTAATCTGTCTTCATTCCAGTGATGTATCAGGTCAGCTGCAGTGTCCAAATCAATCTTGTCTGTCGATGAATATTCTTTAATTTGATCAAAATGTAAAAAAAAAAAAAAAAAAGAGACCAATGTGAAAATGAATATTTTATTGTGGAAAATCTCCACAAGCAACTTTCATTGGCTGAAAATGAAAACTGGCTCAAACCGAAATGAGTGAATAATTCAACAACAACCATGTGGTAACGATGGCAGAGAGTTCACAATCAAACTCAGCCGCAGAGAGAGTGATTTGCACTCTGAGCGATCTAAAAAGCCCTGTTTAAAAATACTTTGGGTTTTTCAGCACGCTAGCTGGCTCAGAGTGTTGGATGTCTGTTCTATGCCATAACCATATATATCTGGGTATGTAGATATTTTAAAGGCATGGTTATATATGTAGTCATGCCTCTTGTTGTACTGTTTCACCCTTTTATGGACATAGTGAGCAGAAATAGATATTTGCATGGCTCAAACCTATGAGTTAGAAAGAATCATCGTATAGTTTTTAAAATCCTGTTTGAGGAAAAGCACTGACTCAGAATGTATCACCAGCTACGATGATGTAGTCAGTTCTCTACGCCACAGCTGACCATGTATGACTAAACTGAAGAAAAAAGAAGACTTGACCACGTTAACATCTGAATTTCTTTCTAAATTAGACAGTTCACACATCACCAAAAGCTCAAAGATCTTGCAGCGCACTACAGGAAACCCCAACAAACCACGTGTAACGCTGCCACCCACTCATGTCCAAAACAAATTGAGTGAAGTCACACACATCATACCTCGATGAGCTGTTGGTACGTCTCGTCAACCTGGCTGAGAATGCTGGGGGTGTCTTTCACAAAGTCTTTGATTGCATCCATGTGGTTGAAAGAGACGAGGAGGATGTCCTTCGGTCGGGGACAGAGAAGCACCTGGTACTTGAAAGCCATGGTCATCAAGTCGTAGAGCTGCGAAGAGGGACACACACGCGCATGACTTCACTGACTCAACCATCAACATAAAATGAACGCTATTGTTGTCTAATAAACAGCAGAGGGAGCCGCAGTATACGGTGAATAAGATATGAAGTGATCTGTACTTTCGAGTCACTGTCAATGGCTTCAAGGACATTTTTTTTACACTCTTATATAAATATAAAGCAATGATTGATGTGTAGATTGATATAATGTAGATCTGAACCATGCTTGACTCTAAAATACCACTCTAGTGTGTCATTACTGTGCAGGTGATGAGAGAATGTGATTAATATGTGGATACATTTTGTGTACTGAAGATACTGAACATACATACCTATACACGTATATGTTAACTTACCTTGTCCATGCTAGCCTGATTGAGTCTCATTATAGAGGCATGGGCCAGCCTGTCGAACACAGTCCGCAAGGCCTTCTTGGAGTAAAGCTCCTGTGGCTTGAAAAGCTCTTCTAGGAACTTTTTGTTGAACATGGTGGTGATGATGTCATTCATAACTAGTCAGGGAAATAGTACAACAGAAAAGTTCACAAAGAAGTTCATTCAGGTTAGGACAAACATACTTTTCCTCGCTGTATGCTCAGAAGCAGGCAGACGAGCATTCTACACTACATGATGCCCAAAATATTTTCACCCAAAGACTAAACCAGCAGCCCTAATAAAGCAGCAGCATGGAAAGCCATCAGCATATGTCCTACTTTGCAGCAGGGCAATAGCCAGGTAGGAACATTTTGTGTCTGAACTCCCCTCAGACATTGTTGATTTGTTATGGTTGCTTGTACCAGTCACTATTGCAACTGGCAGAAGTGATCACAAACACTACAGTGACTGTTAGAAGTCTAACGTTTCAAGTAAGTTCACCTTCTTTCACAAACCTTTCACAAGCAAATGAACTTGCTCAACATAGTGAAGCTAGGTAGCATTTTCTGGTACTTGTGTGTAAGGTAGCCAAAGTTCAACTACACACACACACACACACACACACACACACACACACACACACACACACACACACAAAGGAGCTGATTTTAGAGCAGAGACAGACAGTGTGGTGACCCCACATGAGCTTGATACTGGTTAAAAAAAAATCCAACCCCAAAACAAATGCAATGCGCTTGTTTTTGAGGCAGGAGACGATTTTATGTAGTGATTATTATATGCAGTGCATGTTGTGTCACATGGGCCTATTAGAGTAGATGTAAAACTATACTGAGAAAGTTTTTGGTACTTAAACCCACAAATATATATTCTTGTGGACATGGAAACATCAAATAAAAGACTGCAAAAGTTTAAAAAATTGGACCTTTAAAACATCTCCTTTGATTGTTAATGCAACTTCACAAAAAAAAAAAAAAGCCCTCATAACGAGTAAAGTTTATGGCCGGGGCTTGAGCATTTGAGGATACGCAGCCACTGACATGACACGTATCAGGGTGCAAAGAAAAACCACAGAGCGTTATCTGTGATATGATCTGTGCCCCTGAGGTCTCATCTGTTTGGTTTATTTTGTCGAGTCCTCCTGTTTACTCAGCATGTTGCTTGAGTCTAGGCCAAAGCAGAGCGAAGAGCTACTAATGCATCAGTGCATGGTTATTATACTGAAGCTCTACAGTAATACCTCTCCTTCTGTCCTCGTCTATCCAGCCAGCTATTGTGGAAACTTTATGAATTAAAGGGAGATAGGTAAATGAAATGAAAGCTCTGAAAACCAGATTTTGTTGAATGACATTGCAAGATTTGGCCAACGTGGTTGTGTGCTAAATATGAATGCATGTTTCTGCATCTCTATGTATGCACATGTATGCATGCATCTAAAGCCAATTTGTGCAGGTCAGGCTTGACATTATAGTCAGGTCTTAATAACCCCCCTTTTTTAGAGCAGTTTACTATCTATTGGCAATATAGAAATGAATAAAGGATTAGCTCTGGGCTCTTGATTACAGTGCCCCATGCAACAGTCTATGTGAGTGATGATTTTAGCTAAATATACAAAAACAACCAGTTGACACATTAATGTAAACTCTTCACTGCTCTTTATATTGACTTTATATGAATCCCCTAAGCTTATATAAATATGAATGATTAATTTACAAGAGGACAAACGGGCCGAAATGAGAGTGCAGTCATCGCAACGCTGCACTGCGGGGTTGTGTTGTTACCTGGATAGCTAATGCTAACCTTTCTTAGCTTTGTCTGCGGGGATATTCTGAGCTCGAAGCCGCTGGTCCAGGATGTACAGCATCTCACCGCCGAGGTTGATGAACAGCAGGGGCAGAGTTCTCGAAGACATGGCGGTGATTTGGACGTTGTTGAGTTATCTCCAAAGAAAACGTAAAAAAGCAGCTAGCAAGTGTGGCTAGCTCGAATTAGCTAGCCGATAGAGGGGGGTCTTGTCTGTTTGGTAAAGCCTCTTCTGGTTGCCAGGCCACGAAAAGAACTAGCCAATCAGAGTGCGTGTGTGTTCTGACGTAAAGGGTAGAGGAGGGGTCAGGCACCACCACTATGTGAATTAACCCAGAGGTCACTGGATACATGACTTAAACTTAATGATGCAACTCTTCTTTCGTTCTTGTGAAATACTTTAACCTCTACAAGCATCTAGCAGTCCCTCCAATAAAAAAAAGAGGAAATAACTGTGGTGTCCATATTATAATGAAACCTGTGACTCAAATGCAAACATTAATTTAAAAGGTCCCAATTCCCCAATTGGACACTTTTTTTTGGTGTCAAAGCACCACGTGGATCATCACATTTTATACAAGTTTATATATTTCCTACATGAAAATAGAAATGTAATAACATAAACCATCAAAAAACAGAATCACATTTTTATTTAAAATGGTGTACAAAATGATTCATATTAAAACGTAACTAATCATGTCCTAAGCGATTGAACAGTGCCATTTATTTACAGTAATGCAGATTAGTGCTAGCACTTTGCCACAAAGTTCCATGTGCACATACAAGGCTGCAGGTAAAAACATACATGTAACACTGACATGCATAATTCATCAGCCGTTCCATTGTTGTCTGCATGAAAGCTAGGTCTGCTACAGGAATAAACAAATCACTTCCACAATAGCTAGACATCATCAACAAGCAGAAAATACTGTATGGGTCTTGATATTTTATGTCTTGTTATTGTGAAACGTCTCCATTCCTGATGCGTATTTCTCGAGCCATCCTGCACGTCTCACAAAGTCCACAGAAAAAGGTCATCAGGGCGTCATTGAGTACTGTTCCCTGTGGTTAAAAGATTGCAACAAAATCACAACATGGAAGACCAACCCACTATGAGGAAATGTGCTATGATTTCTCAATTGCAGGGAAGAACCAAAATGTTCTGTGTACAGGAAATTGCTTTCACAAGAGCCAAGACTCTCAGGATCACCCAAAAATGAGCAAGGGTCTTGTGAAGAGTTTGGAATATGCAACAAGTACATGACAAACATACCTGAATACCATAGGTCAGTCTCATATGAGTCCTGAGGGCTGACAAGCCTCCTGGCAAACAGCCCAAGCAGCAGTTTTCTCCATACTTATTGGCCGTGTAGCAACTCAATGCAACTGGACAGATGCAACCAAGAGCACCTGCACAACAGAAGTGTATTTCAGTGTGAAGTTTTGAAAGTGAAAAAAGAAAGTGTGCCTTTGGTGTGTGGACAAAACATAAACAATGACAGATTTAAGCTTCTTGAATGGTACTTACAGACTAACATGTCACTGCAGCAGGAGCACAGGCCAGTGCTCCACTCTCCTGTTTGGACGTTTGTCCCATAGCCACCTGCGCCTGGTTGATGGGTGATCACTGGGTTCGACATTTTGGCTTACCGGATCTGCTTGTTGTTGTTTTTTAATTCAGCTGCCTAGTTAAAGAACACATTCAGCTGTTAGCACAGGAACAGAGCGAAAGGTGGAAAAGCTTCAGGAGAAATCAACCTTTCAATGCAGAACAATTGTTTTCACATTTTGTCACATATCATGTGATTCCAATCGTTTCCTGAGGAGGAAGTTGGACTTTTCATAGAATAATTCAGAGTTATACTGCAACTAAATAAAACACCAAAAGCGCTATTCATACAGGTCAATCAATGTTCATGAATTGCCCTAAAGAGCATGCAATGTGTCATCAAATATTTCATGGACATGGAATGAGACGCTAGCTTGTGGGTTGTGAGAACTTTTGATTTAATTAATATTATTATTATTTTCCATGTTTTTTTTCCCATCAGAAATATAGCTATATTTTAAAGAAATCCTTCTCAACATAATCAGTCTGTGTAAAAACTCAGTTTTTTCAGAAAAATACTTTTCTTTTGTTTCTGTGGTCGTGCTAGAAAGACTGGATTCTGTATTAACAATATAGTTAGATTAGAACAGTACTAGATTATAATACTGGTAAATTTCACCATAGTTAAATATGAATGACCATATTAAGGTCCATGCATGTACTTTACACAAAAAATATTGAAGGCATGACTTGACCTGAAGAGCAAAAGAGCAAGTGAAGTTATGTCAGTGCAATCAAAAAGAGTTTGTTGTAAATGTACTTTTAACTTTTCAAATCTAAAATAAGTCATTTTAAAGCGTGGTTTATGAGCAGTATCAGCAGAACTAAATTAATAGAGACTTTTTAAACTATAAACTAAATCTACTGCGAGAGGAAAAAAACAGGTGTCACACTTACCAGAAGAGTCTGTCATGTGCACTCCTCTTGATCAAACTGACAAGCTGTATACCACACAGGAAGCCGTGACGTGCTAGAGCTGTGAAATGCTGGTTTGCTAACAAACTGTTGCTTCTGAGGATGAGAAAGATCTGTGGTGATTCACCGACAAACTCAAGCCTCGTTAACGAGAACTGCTGCTTTGCTTTGAGGCTGATAGTGGGTTTCAGATAGCTGCAGATCATCTGGCACATGCATTTAATGGTTCTCCAATCTCACGTCAGATCAGGGGATTAAGAGAATTCACGCAGTTGTCAGAAACTTCTCGACGCTTTCACAGAACACACACTAATGCATCACGTCACAGCTTTTTAATCAGCCAACATGCTGTCACCTCTGCAGTTTGTAAAAGAAGGGATGGATTTAAAGAAGTACAAAAATAAAATCAGCTGTAAACCTCAAAAATATTCATATGGATTTGTTCTAGTCACACAGGGGTGCATTTGTTGGTATTCAGAGAATATCGTGTGAAATATCTTTAAATATTAGCGTAGATTCACAAAATGATGGAGCCCATTATCTATGAAATTCAGTTTTATCCACCATATAAGACATAAAATTATTGTTATGTGGTTAATTACTGGGGTGTGAGGTAAGGTTACTAAGGTGGTACACTAAAACATTTTAGTATTCTCACAAAATATTAGCCACATTGCTATACAATACCTCAACCTCACCTCTACAGCCTAAATAAAAAAATCACCAACACCTCTGGCAGGCACAAATGCAGCATAAGCATCAAATTGTCTTTTTGACTCTTGATTTTTGATTTTCTTATAGATTCATCATATTGTACAATATTCATATTATTGTTACTAACTCATGTGGTATTATCTCCACATGCTCATGTCCTGCACAAGGCCTGCAGAAGAAAGCCAACTGTACAAGGACAGTGAGAAGTACTAAAATGCCAGTTTTTAAATGGCCAGAGGTGCAACATGCTGAACTTGTACTTGCAGTAGATTTATGCCACGAGATTCACTGTTATGTCCTTTAAGCCTGTAGTGGACAAATCAGCAGTTTTGGTTTTGTTGTGCAGCCAAATATTCTCTAATTATCTGGTCATTTGAGCTCCTTATTTTAAGTTAACACATTATCAGCCATTGATCACTTGACCCTTGACTGACTGAAGTGTGATCAGTGGCTACCTCACTTGTTTTGTGCAGATGCATCTGAAACACATCTAACTGACAGTCATATATATCAGTACAAATAATTTCCAAAGTACGTCTAGATATAGCTTTCTGAGACATTTTATTTCCATTCAATTCTGACATCAACTTGAAAGCAAAAGGAAATTAACATTGATGATTTCAACGCGGGGAGGGAGGGGCACATAACCACATCTGAAGGTGGAAAAGCAAAGATGTTGGTCAAGACAAGCATTTAGAATCACTTGTTGTAATATAGAGTATATCGTCTTTTACTGGGTATGAACAGCTTTTGTCTCTGCTGTCTCTGCAGAGGCTAAACTTTGCTTCATCATCAGCCTTTGCTCTGCTTTCTGCTTCTGCACTTCTTTGAAGACCTGTGAAGAGGCACAAGTACCACAAGTGTCAGTGGTTGCACAAAAATCACACCTTTAATGTCAGTTAGATGGGTGTACACAACCTACACAAGGGTTGAGTAATGCACTCAGGCACCACACGCACTATTTCTACACTAGTGAGGAAGGAAAATTTTGTAAAAGGTTTGACGTCTTTAGGTATTGATCCCATTATGATACACTGCAAATAAGAAAAAGAAACATTCTAAATGATTCTTTATAGAAAATACCTTAACGCAGAAGGCCTTCTTGACCACCCAGCGTCGAGGGGTCCGTCTGTAGTACTCTAGAGGGAAGGTGTAGGTGATGCCTAGCTGCTCACACACTTTCTCAAAGGCATCATAGCGAACCAGCCTCAAGTTTTTCAAAAGCTTTTTTCGTCGGTCAATGGCCATGAGCATCCGCCTCTTGTTAGCTTTGTCCTGGAAATGAAATTAGACATAAAGGAACGGGGTCGGACGTGATTCACACGGGCTCAAACAGAAAATGAGGACACTTGTTCCCACACTAATCATTCTGAGAGTGTTAAAACACAACAGGGATCAGAGTTGCATCATCAATTCTCTATCTGTGTTAATTTCAGCAAAAATGTTTGACACATGATGTAACGTGGAAATTTCCGACCAACGCATGTTCTTATTTCATGTGGGGGTGTACACAGGATATCCTGTAGCATACGCATGCCTCACACCAGAAGAGGGGAGAGAGGAAATGCGGAGAGACGTATTCATACATGAAAGTTCTAGTGGTGCAAATGCGGTATGACATGAGACGTCAATTGAGATTTTTTTTTTTTTTTTTTTTTTTTTTACATAGAACCTGTCCAAAGACAAAGTCTTCCTGTTTAGCTTGTCAAATGAAGCTCAAAATGAAGTTGATTCTTCTCCCCTCACTCACCTTATGATGTTTCCGCAAGTGCTCTTGAAAGTTCCGGATCCTTGCAGTCAAAATAGCCACTGAGGGAAAAGATATTAAAAAGGGGGACTGGATGAATAGACAGTTTACATATCTATCTTGGGGGGACACGATGTACAACACTGAAGCAGAGCAACCCACCCTGAACTTCCACTGAATTGTGGTCGTTCTCGTCCCTCTGGACTTTTGCAATCAGTTGATCCTTTTTCAGCTGTAGTTTGTCACTCTGAAGACATAAACGGGACATTTAACAGCCTGTTTATGATTGGACTTTCTGAAAGTGGCGTGTTAGCGTTAATAAAAAGAGAAGTGACGATTATCATTAAAATAAAGCAGTGTAAAACATGGACATGAGAACTCACATGACTCGCCAACTCCAACGAAAGAAGTCTTCTGACGAGATCATCAGTCCTATTAACAGGGAGACACACGTGTTAAAGCAGTAGATGATTAACCTAATTGTAGATTTATAATGAAATGTGAATACACATTGCATTTCTTTACTCTTTTATGTAAGGTATAGTATACAGTTGATGTATGTTTACGTTTCAGCGAGGGGTACAGCTGCATAATCCTTCTTCAGCATTGTTGGAGAAAGATCACTGAGCTGGCTCTCAGAGACTGGATGAAAAGAAAATGTTGAGATTGAAAGTCAAATTTAAAAAAAAAAATAATAATAATAAAAAAAAGCCGGTTTCAAATGCAGCTTCATCACCTACCCCCCCTCTTTTTGTTCGTAGCCCGGGCATAATGTCTCACTGGTGGTGGAACAGCAAAGCTTCCTGCAACTGAGGAGGGAAAAGAAAGAAAACAATATAGAAAAAAATGTGTATAAATGTGTAGTGAGTGGACAAAATGACACCATCTTTCACAAAGGGGATGACAGCTATCGCAGCTGAGATCGAATGTTGCAATCCACAGGAAATCATGCCATTTGTTAGAACAACACAACAACTAACAAACTTGTTCAGCAAAGCAAGCTGACAGCAAAGCAGACAGTATGGAAACTTCCCATAAAGTCACTACAGAACTCAGCCTGAGTTCTAAGCAGGATCTGGGCGATCACCAGAGATCACCACTCAGCATGAACTGGATGCTGTGTCATGGGATGCAACAGATACAAAGTTTAAAGTTTAATCTGCAAAAGATCATCAAGATAGCACGGCTGTTCCACAGTCAAGATAAAACACGAGGACACACACATCAGATAGCGAGACTGCAGTGGTTTTTAATATCAGCGCCATCAAAATAACAAATGATGTTGCTTTCTCAGAAGCTACTCTTTATATTTCTGATAGGATTTCATTTCTATTAGACAAAACCATCAATGCATTTTATGCTCCTTAGGCTAACAAACGTATACACCAACAATTCAGTCACGATCTCGGGATAACCAGTTATTTAATGACATGCAATTTATGACTGCAGCGTTTTTCATCGAGGTGGGACGGCTAGTTAAAGGTTGGGTACGCCTGTGACTGGAAGTGAGCTGAAAATAGGATGCATCAGTGTGAAAACAAGTTATCACATTCTAGTAGACTTGGGGGGGAAATGAAAGTATAGCTGCTTGAGATGTTCTTGATAGGATCACATTGTGGCAAGATTGTATTGAGCAAACAAACACATGCATACAAATACTTGGTGAAGTTTTAACACATTTGCAAGCCTGCCACAGAGAGTTATAGTGGGTTTAGAGTTTGTATTTACCTCAAAGCTCCTGCAGGGAGTGATTCATATTCTAGCACTTTTGTAACTATTGATATGAACTGATCAGTTAGGCATCATACTTGCTGGCTGGGGCTCCTAATACAACATTTTAAGGGACTCTTTTTAATTTCCTGTTGTGCTAACTGTTCTGCACTTTACTTGTGTCCTCCCGTTGTGTGTTTACTACCATCTCTGTGGTTTCTGGGGGGCTTAATGTCTGTTTCCTGTTGTATGACAGCACATTACAATGTTACTGGCATGACAGCAAGTTCAGTTCTATATTTGAGTTTCCTTGTTACTGTGAGATACTTTTGGTCTAACTTATGTTTTGTTTTTTTACACTTCCCAGTTGCTTTCGGTAAAAAAAAAAAAAAAAAAAACCTTCGTAGGTCAGTTCCTTGCTGCATAGCCACAAGAGGTGTCAATGCAACTTCATGTTGCATTGTATTGCATTACACACACAGAATCAGATTTATTGTCAAGTACAAGGAATTTGTCTTGGTGTTTTTGGTGCATAACAAACTAAGTAAAAATATAAAAAATCAAATATTAACAACTATAAACAACATACATATAAGTTTGTGCAGGAATGTGCAGGTATTTGCCAGATAATGGGCAAAGGTTCACAGTGTGCAGATATTTATCAAATGAGGTAGTCCAAAAACATGTTAAATAAGGATAGCATTAATGTAACACGTACTCTGGTTGATGTAAATTAAGGTAGAGTAAATATTACACCTACTTTTGGCTAGGTATAAACTGTCAACTAAATACAAATGAAGTACGTCATACAGGGTTTTGTTTCTAGTCTTTTTAAAATGACTCCACGCAATACAATAACGCAATTTTGTAGGTTAGCTTATAAAAGACCGAATTGTGGCTTAACATAGAAAAAAAAAGTCTTTGCTCGCTAAAATCTCTGCAAGACCTTCCCTTCATGGATGCTCCCATAAAGGAAACGGCAATTTGGACTAAGAATACTATGTGGATTAAAGTACAGTCAACTTTTGGATTACTGAAACAAATATCACCATTAATCAGCATTGCATCTATGAAGAGCTTCACACCTAATAATTTGGACATCGGTTTCAGAGGGTTGTCAGAGTACTGCCTGGTTTATTTGGCAATATAAGAACATTTGAGCCGTTGAGAAACGGTTGTGGTCTTCCTAAGACGGATTTCTTTCAAGATCTGCAACTTAGAACATTTCTCTTTTTTTTTTTTGGCCTTTTCAAGCTTTTTATTTTGATAGAGACAGCTGAAGAGTGACGGGGAATGACATGCGGGAAAGAGCCACAAGTCGGATTCAAACCCTGAGCTTCCCCAGCAAGGACTGATAATGCACAAGGAATGGGGAAAACTGTTCTATAGAACATAGTCCCTAACAGAAGATGAAAAAATGACACATATTTAATCCATGAATACACAAAACTCCCTACAGACAAAGCAGAGATGGGAGGCAGGAATGGATACGGTTATAGCACGGGAGGCCTGGGAGGAGGTGTGCAGTGAGGCACGCCTGGTCACAAGATCAAACACATGGAGGGAGTTTAAGTGGAAAATAATTATTAAATTTTTCAGAACTCCAGAAATAGTATCTCATGCTGGATCACACCCATGTATCCTGGTCATGTCCCAAACTAAAGACATTAAAGGAGAGGTATTTGATGCTCTTACAGAGGTTTTCCAACAGGATACACCTCCAGTACATCCTACTGTGGCTCTGTTAGAGAGAGTAACACCTAAAGGACTGAACTGGAGGTCTATGGAGAAGTATATTACTTGAAGTGTATAACTGTGAGACAGCATGCTGTGACTCTCCCTGCCTGCACTGCAGTTAGCTGTCAACACTGCCCACTGCTGTTGGTGTTAGGACAGGCTTCACACAGCCCGGTGTGATTAAACACGTTAGCCAGCTATCTTCCAAACATACGAGGTCATCAGCTTCGTCTGCTTCTTACCCATCGCCACACTTACCACAAGCGGCCCTGGGTGCCGATAACACAGCCGAGCTGCACGTCCAGGGTCTCGCCGACAGAGAAGAGCACAGAGCGCCGCTTTCCCGCAAAACACCGGCGGACGACCTGAGAGCAGCTCGCAGGGCTACATTTGCGAACATGGCGCTCACAAGTTGGGAACTAAAATTCACTCAAAGTGATGAAAACGTGACAGATGATCGGTGCTCGACCCCTACATGAGGCTCGCCATTTTGATTAGACCGTACAAGCAGAGCGAGGATAGGAGATTGTCGTCTCCAGGCTGTGCTGACGATCCCAGAACACATCGATAGGGGAGACTCATTTCGGTGTGTGTCATGAAAAAACACCAATAAACAGTCTTTGTTCCACTAATGCTTTATTTGATCATTAAAGATGGTTCATTAAATGACAAAATCATAATTTTACAGTATCAAAAAAGACATAATTGGCTGTGATATTGGAGTTACAGGGAGAGAGGGGGATGTTTTAGTATATATAAAAACAATTCATAGCAGTAAGTCAATGAATCTAATGCTCAAACAGTAATGCTTTGTCGATTTAATGATTTAAATAAATATAAAGTTAAGTGGCAGAAGAGGTAGAGGAAAGAGAAGACCTGGAATAAAAATACAATATAATCAAAAGCAGAGTAAAGAAATATGGAAATGGAAGTATTTGAACAAAGCTTGTGGTCTTTTAATCAAACAAAATTCCCAACTTCCAGTACTGATTCTTTTATATTGTACAGCTGAGTGGATGTATAAAGCAATTTCACTTTGCCAAGAAGTTCCCCACATCATCTGAAATCACCCCAGGCAGCTTTGCTGAGTGATGATGTTACGGCATCTGTTTTCACCGAATAATTGTGGGTTACCCTGCTGCCATAAATCACATCTATTAGTTACAGAGAACAACTTTCTTTGGCAAGCGCAGTAGGTGAATACCAAACGTAGACGTAAATATAGAGGTGAATAATAAGTCAGCAGGAAAAAACATTTGTTTTCTGTCCTTATAGAGTTTATTTTTATTCAAAGGAACTGTTTAAACTGTTTGACCCATGGCATAAAAAAGTATTAAAGAGAAAGCTCACTTAATCCACACCAATATAATTTTTTTCTCAACAAGTGACATATCTACAAAGTGCAGCAGGCTACAGATGAAGAATGGACATCATAATCATTAAATATAAAAGTGATTGTAGGATTAAACCTAGCATGCATTTACAGCTGTCTATGCTGGATCAGTTTATCACAATCGGCTCATTATACAAACTCAGACCTATATGAATATGCTTTACTTTTAGTCATTTTGCATCTCATTCATGGCTAATGCTTGTAGAAAAGGAAAGTCGTCCCACAGGATGGCTGAGTCTGTGGCTTCTTCGGGTATACAATCATCGCACGGTCCAAAAAAACATTGCTCCCTTGGCATCCCATCAGTTGCCATGTTCTGGTAGCACTTTGGACTGAAGGATTCCTCCGTCTCCAAGAGGGGCTGTGTGGACTCAGAACGTAAGTAGACATGAGGCACATTAGGTGCAGGGCTGCTGAATTGACTAGAGAAGATCACGGTAGCATAAGGGACAGAGTCGGTGTTTGAACCAGAGTAGCCAGGGAGGAAGGGTGAACCACAAATGGACTCTCCCAGGTCACTCGTGTCCTCTGGACTTCTTAACCACACGTCATCGTCCTCTTTACCTAGTTTCACAGGGATGTCCAGAAAACTAAGGTGGGACAGGTATATTGGATTGGGCTCATCACTGTCTGAGGCAAGGTGGGTATCCTGCAAAAATAAAATAAACATCATCAACGTCTTCAATTAGTAAATAACAAAGTATAGGTCCTATACTATGTACTATGTATGTATGTATGTTAGTTTAAGCAACATTAATGTATTTGATCATGTGGAGGCAATGGAACAAGCTGTTAATGTTGCACTGACATATAAAGTTAATAATGTGTTGCTTGTGTACACATCCTGCTGACACAAAGCAACACAACTGTTCAGCTAGCTGTTAACTTTGTCTGTAGGCTGTTGGAAGCTGGGCAGGTAGTATATAGATGATTTATCATAGCCTTTTTGCTGTAAACAGCCTCCTGCTGTAGCCGGAAGTTTGAGAAGAACACTGAGACTGCACCAAAACAGTAAAGTTACTGGTTATATAACCAAAACAACAAGCCGAAAGGTGATGGGGGTTATTTCCACACCTGTGTTGATTCTGATGTCCATCTCTTGAGGCTGCTGTTGGCTGGATCTGGAACAGCTGGCCAGAAACGTCCCTTCAGTCTGCAAAGAAAAAAAAAAAAAGTTAAAAAGTTTTTAAGATGAAATGACATTACAGTGTGACTGTTTCACACAGTGTTGCACTGATCTCACCTGCTGTGTTTGGAGAAACAAATCGTCACTATGAAGATAATCAGCATTGACAGTCCAACACCACATGCAGTTACAATCATCACAACAGAAACTGCATCTGAGAAGAGAGGAATGCATACTGAATGAAATATCTCCCGTGGGAATACACACACACACACACACACACACACACACACACACACACACACACACACACTCTTGATATCTCTGTGAAGTTTCTAAAAAATTCAACAAGATAATACTAACCGAAGGGCTCAACTTCAAAATGAATTGCTGACCCATTCAGGCTTCCACCAGATGTGCTAACCATCATGAAAGCTTCATACACAGCCACCGTGCTGAGGTCTTTCAGGACAACCCTCCTCTCTTCTGGGTCAGTAGCCACAACTGAAGCAAAAGTCAGACAAAGTCAATAGCATCAAGTACATAAGAAAAATGTTTTAGAACAGTAAAATGAAGGTGTTTAACCGACCTTTAACAGGATCATTATCACTCCAGTAGAAGACTTTACAGCTCTGGATAATTCCATTCCTTTGGTCTAAAGCAAGTTCATCCCAGGTGAGCTCAACGTGGTACTGCCAGTTCTTTTTAATTTGCATTTTTGGAACCATCGATGGAGCTTAAATAAAAGGAAAGATCATCACAAGAGATTATTACCATAGTGAGCTGCTGGTCTCATGATTTGAAGCCTTCGAGCCAAGAAAATAATGATTCATGTCTATCCACAAGAGGGCATTATTCCATCATGTATCAGCTCTTTCTGATAGATTGCTCAATATATATTTATATATATAGATATTACTCATGTGGCAAACTCTTTTCCCACTTCCTCAAAGTTAAGGCTGCCCGACCCGCACACCTCTGCCTGCTCTTTGTGTGATCCTCTTTGTGTCTTTGGTGACTTACCCTTTTGTCTCGAGTAGGCCTTAACGGTCTGAGGAAGGCCAATCCAATCCTTAAACCTAGGATACACAGAGATCCCATAGGGCTTGTAGGGCTCAATGCTGCCTATTGATGAGAGTGAAGAGGTTAGGTTATCAGCGCCCATAAGCTCCTAACAGTGTGTTCAGGCAGGTTGTGAAAGAAGACCTCGCATAAGAGCGAAATCTCGTGGTAAAGGATGAACTTCAGATTAGGCAAACCAAATGAAAGGTGAGGGAAATAAGAAGGAAATGGATATGAAAACTTGCCACACAAATACTATAAAACATACCGGATATAACAAGGCTTGTCTGGTTTCTGTCTGTTATTTCAAACTTTGTGAAAGAGAGGTCTGTTTCTAACAAAGGTCTCCATTCCACCACAAAATCAATGAGACTGGAAGAAACCAGGCTGTTCCACTGGACCAGTAGGGATCTGTCATCTTGAGGAATGACTATGACATCTGATTTCACTGTAGGACCTGCGCACACAACAACACATTGTGATAAGAGTGTATCATACCTTTTTAGCTACTTTCTAAACCCGTTTAAGCAGTTTTAAAGATGTCAATCTTACCTTTGGGTAAGGTAATCCGAACTTCCGTAGGGTTGGATCTCCCTTCTGCATTTACAGCGCTCAGATAGACTTTCTTTGCTCTCTTAGGAAGCTGGATAGTACAGTAATTTGCCATCGTAGAGCACACCTGTCCCTTTTCACCTGACAGCTTTTGCAACGAGACAACGTATGACACATTTTGGCTGTTGGCACGGAATTGTTTTGAAGGCTAAAAAAAAAAAAGAAAAAAAAAAAGCGTGAAGATGTTTGAAAGGCAGACCTCACATGCTCAACCAGAGCTATAACAGAAAATATATCAATTTGTGACAGGTGTCAAGCAACATGTGTGATGTGTGTACCTTCCAAAACAAGTGTATGGTGAGTTGTTTGTGTATTTGATCCCCTGATACCTTCATCCACCAGTCGAGGCGTCCAGTGGGAGCTGAAAAGAAAGAGACGGCTGTCAGGTTAGCGGCTCGTCAAAAGGCTTCTCACTCTTTAAAAAATAAAAAGTTTTCTATACAAGACAGGTCTATGGATTCACTGCCAGAAGTCTACGGCAGAACTCAATACATCAATTCAGCCTGGGCTATAGAGCAAAGCAATGGGAGATGTAGAACATGACATTAGCATATATTGAAAAGACCAAGAAATGGAAGAAAAGGCAATAGATTGGAAAATGTTGGAGTGACTAATTGTGTCACTCTGAATTGATCTAAGTCCTACCGCTCTCCAAGGTGACTCCAGATTGGCTGCTGCTCCACTCACTCCAGGGACTTTGCTGGTATCTGACTCTAATCTGGGCAAAATACCGAGTCGCATGGAGAAGGCGACACTGGTCCACAGGTCTGGTTGGTCTAACCTGGTTTATCAAGATCTAAAATATGTCCGAGAGTGCACAATCAAACTTCAGGCAGGTTATACCACTGTCTGGTTGTTTACAGCAACTCTATCAAAAATGAATCAGCTAACCTTTCTGTTGACATTGACACCAGAATGAATCGTACTCACTGGTTGTTCAGCTGACTGGCTGCTGTCAGCTGTCTGAAGACGGACTTCCAGGTTCAGTTGGGAGTTACCCATCCAGGCCTGTTGCTCTGACAATCTCCAGCTCAGCTTTAGGCAGCCGTACCTTTTCGCTTGAACCTTCAGAATTGTTGGTGGGTCAAACTTAGCTGAAATAAAGCAAAGCCAACCCCTGTGTGAACTTGTGTTTTACTCATAATTCTTTTGTTTTCTAATATGGGCAGAAAAAGTTCACATCAGATTGAAGCGAGTTTGTGCCTCTCATGTGCCTGAAGACTCCTTTAACTGGATAAAAACAACAACAACAAAGCATTCTATCCACTTCAAAAAAATATATATACAATAATAATAACTAACCCATACCGAATTGATATCAAGGATATGTCCTTCAAAGCTACCTGGATAGGAAAAATATATGACACAACTTGGGAAATGGATTGAATTGGACAGTGTATGGTATACATAATATTTTCTGATCCTGCTGGTGTTGACTTGAATGTGATGGGAATACACAGGGTACATGGCGCATCTCTAAACTCCTATAACATCCTCACAAAGGTTTAAAAAGAAGATAATCTAAGTTGATGTAGCAGCGCCAGAGATATTGTTTGTTTTTATTCCGTGCATTCTTCATCCTTGTCAAGATCAGGTAATCCAGTAATACATTCAAAGACCAGTAAATAGACTATGATGTGTGGAGATGCCCTTTAAAAAAAATTTGGGACAAAATCTTAATGGCTGGTAAATGAGGCTACTGTCCAGAAATAATCAAAGGAAACGTTCAATAAAAGCATATTTTCTTTGTGTTTCACCTGCACTGATGGGCTCCAGAGTGATAGGTACTGAGGTTGCTTCTCCAAGGTCATTCACCGCCTTAACGTATATTTCAATTTCTGAGAACAGCACAAAGCCAGTGCGTGGGATGGTATATTGGTGGACTCCTGGTGGCAGCTCGTAAGTGTTGTTCTCATTTAAATCCCTGAAATGAGGAAATCACAATGTGGGAAACTCAGTTGTGAAACCTTGCATACATATTTTGTAAATGACACTTTCCTCCCTGACACAAAAATAATGTTTGCTTTCTGGTAACTGTGTGGTGACATTTAAAGGCAGAATATTACCGTATCTTGGTGTGGAGGGTGTACTTCGTCAGCAGATGGGTTTCCTGCTGCCCGGGGTCCCACCTACAGGTCAGGGTGTTAGGAGTGGTGAGGTTTGTCTGGCAGCTGAGGTTCTGTGGTCTTTGTGGTGGATCTATAAATGAAACAACAATATTTGATTTATGGACTATGTACATCCATAGTTTCCCACTGGAGTTAAACTATTAGTATAACAAGTTACATATTTGGGACTCAAATGGGAATTAGTATCTATATTACGCATGGTTGGGTGTATGAAATTGGTGTGTATGTTTGGATGTAACTAGTAGGATAGTTGTTGTTTGAATGTTTAGTATTTGCATAATTTGTATTAATTAGTATTACAAGTGTTTGCACTGCAGCTGGAAAGCATATACTTATATACTATCAAAGTTTTTTTGTACTGGGTTGTTGACAAATATACAAAATAAGAGTAAGAACAAAATAAATATCTGAATAATTTCTGCACTTTTTGTTGTTTTCCTTTCATGTTTGCAGGTTGTGAAATGTAGTTACCGTAATGATTATCTGGGCAAAGAAATTAATAAGAGCAGCTTCTTTTTGAGGCAAGGTTTTAATTTTCTGATACAATCTTTGCTGCTTTAGCTCTAAACTTATAAAACATGTATTCATCTATATGAATGTACCAGATCTCTTAGATCGGTGGACAAAAAAAAACGTTTCCTGTGTTGCTTTTCATTTGTGGGAGATGAACGAGTGATAAAGTTAATTTGATTATTACTGAACAAACATGCACAATAAATTGCAATCTTTCTCACATCCAGCTCTGATCTCCACGCCTCCTACGACTAGAAGAGAAGAGGCCTGGACACAGCAGGTGAGGGATCCCCTGGTGTGATTGAAGCTCGGTATTACAACCTCGGAAACCCTGCCGCTCTCGCTGGCCACGGTGCTGCTGGGGAGGAAGCGATTGTCGAGGCGCCACTGTATATGAACAGCTTGTCCAGTGACCACGGGGCAGCTGTCTCTGATAATGCACGTTGCTGTTACAGGAGACCCCAAAGGCACCACTGAGCTGGACGTTTGGACCTTTGCGCACGGCTGTCTGTCATCCTCTAAATAATGAGAAGATCAATTCAAACGTGGCATGTTGAAGAGAATCTTAATTGTAAATGCTTTTATAAATTACTACTATTGTAAAAACTTTTATTTAGCTTGGGAAGAATCTCCAAGGCAAAGAAAGGAATAACAATTGTCTTCACTACTGCTGGTTAAGTATTTCCATTTAGATTTGCTATTTCATTCTGAGAGCAACACTCACCATTTCTGGCTCCTTTCACAAATGCCACCAGCATGACAATCACTGACACCCGTGTTGATATCATGATGATAAAACCTGTTAGGCACCCCAAAATGAAATGTATTATTCTTAAATTACATATTTCATGGCCTATCTAAATAATATTTGAATTGCCATTCCTCCTGAGCGACATGCCCGCATTGTGTTAGGTGAGCTATTTGAGAATGATAACGCCTGTCGCTTCAAAATACATCATCAGCTAGCGTTTCAAGTGCTTGGTATGGCCGGGCTGATGTCAGCGAGGATGTGATGATCTCCATAACGCATAATATTTCAATATAAACAGAAGGCATCCGATGCTTTCCAATGCAATAATGGAGAAAAATCTGCAGCACTGTCTGTGTTAAGTGTTTGTAGAGCATGTATAGAACAAACCACACACACTAACATATGACACACTCCTGACTGTAAAAACCCCTGACAGCTTGGGTCTACATTTACGCAACATGATTACACAAAGGTACGTGACATCTAAAGCTCTGCTTGCTGTTACAAAATGAAACTTGAATTCCCCGTAGATGGAATAAATAAGTATGCTGGTGGTACACACTGCACCCCTCTCTTATAGCATTCTATTAGAAGGATAAAACAGACAGGCAGATTGTAATTGCAGGTTGTTAGAAGGTAACCAGCCTTGTTGGGCATCCGTTCCGTTGCTGACTGGTCATGTATAATGAGCAGAAGAGCTTGTAAGCTAAGCAGATGGAAGCACTTCAGCATATTGTACTTATGATATCAAGTCAACAACCTGCCTCTTAAATTGGAGACTCAGTCGGGACCTGACATTACAAGCAGAGGTGTTATGAAAATTAATTTTGAGGACTGCGTTTTTGAAATGCTCACCATTACACAACCATAAGAGGTTAGAAGCTACTGAACTCTGGCTGTCGGCTCACAAAGCAACACCATCGAGGCCCAGACATGCCTTCACAGCATCATTGTGTCTCTCTGTGCTGTATGGGAGGAAAGACAAAGCAGTTATTAGACTGGAACAATCTAGGCACACGTCATGGTGAGGTGTTTCACGTGTAAGACATCCTGTGGAATGCATGTATTCACATGAACACATATGGTTCATCTTGTGAAACAGCATTTTAAGCAATGAGCCGCACTTGGCGCACATGTGGGTTTTAGTCATTTCACAATATATTTCACATACCGTAAACATGTTCACTGTTCAAGAATCTGTTGTGTTTGTGTCCATGATATATCAAGCAAAAAACATGACGTTTCTCCTGGTTCCTGCTGATAAAGCCATTTAAAGATGTCACTTTGGCCCACAGGGAAATTGTGCTAAACGTTTTAACGGAGCAAACATTGATAAAAAAAATAATCACATTTCTCGATCATTAAAATAATCTTGAGTTTTAGCATTAGAAGCAAGGAAAACAGGTGAAGTGTGTCAATTCCAACATCAGTGTCATTTCATGTATCGAATGAGGTAAAAAAGAAAAAAAATACTTATTCACTACACTGGATGCGATTAGCATTGCATTATCTGGTAGTAATGTAATAATTCTAATAGTAGCTATATCAAATGTTACTAAGAACTCAGCAGGAAGGAAATCTCTTGTGTTACCTGATGGTGTGGGAGATGACCTTCGTTGTTTTTTTTCCCACCAGAGATAAATGTCACAAGTTCGCACAGATACATGTGAATACATGCACAGATATATACACAGTACCAGTAACTGAGGCCACAGCATTTAGAAACTTCCTGTGGTCTTGTAACACTCAGTCTTGGTCTTGTCTGACTCACTCTTGGTGAGAAATTGAACAGTTGTTCCTCTGGCTAAAACATGTTGGCAACATCAACATGTTTACTGTCAATAGGCTTCAACCTATACTCCAAAGGTGAAAATTTGAATAATTTGTTATGAGGTTTCCAATAAGTATTTCTGGTACTGAACAACTCTACACCTTTGGGCAAAAATGTTATGTCTGGGCTGTCAAATTGCACGCAACCACAACCAAGACGAGGAGGTCTCACTTTAATAATTTGTAACTATCACTCAAACTCACAGTCAAATCGCTGCCCTCAGTGCACAATAACCTACCATCTGGAGAAGTCTGCGCTAAAGTGATGTGAGAGAAATGGGATTTCTCCCTGTTTCTTATCAATCGCGTGCATAAAGGCCTCCATTTCCCCCTTTGCTTTCCTTTTTAGAATTTCTGCTTACTAAAAGGTAATTGCCTGCGGCTCTGACAAAAGGACAAAATTGAGAGAAAGAGAGAATGAGAGAAGAGATATGCTATTAAATGTGGAGTGTATTTTGTCAACAAACACAATTTGACATGCTTAAAAAAAAAAAACAGTATAGAATAAAGCTGGCTGTTTTCAGTGTATCGGCCAATTATGTTCCTAATGCTTCGATGCAAATTATTTGGTGTCTCAGTGAGTCATGTCAGTGTGCGTAGAGCTACAACTACCGTATGTTTCCTTTCCCGTTGCTGTTGAGGGTTACAAAACGCCCACTTTCAGGTTTGGCAATATCCTCGATGCAATGATAAACTTGTCACTATTTCCCCTTTTTGGTCTTATTTTTTCACAATAGGCACCGTGCTTTAATGAAAAGACTTTAAAAGTCTTAAATGAAACATACACGTAACATTTTTTTTGGTATTTTGGACACTTATTTGTCATACAGCAGTTTCTTCATCCTCAGACATAGTGACAATTTGATGTCAGCAGTTGTAAAAGTCCAGAAAAGCTAAAAAGGAGGAAAGAAATCTGTTTCACATCCTCTTTTTGTCATGGAAGACCAGAACATTAACATGTTTTTAACACAGCAATGCTGCTTCCATAGTGACAATATTGTCATTTGCAACTCACGCAATAATTATCCAGATAAAGCTGAAATTGCATTATATGTTTTCTATATTAAAACTCTTTAATAAGTTTTAATTTGACACATTTGGAGAATTAAGTATCTTTACTTTAAAACGATTATCTTGTCTTAGAATTCCTCTTTACATAAATGTTTGAAGATCCTCTACATCTGTAGTATTTCATGTTTGTTTAAAAGAGAATGTTCTGGCATTATCAGGCAGAGAACTACAAAGGATGATGAATGGCACAAGTACAGTACAGAACAGCCAAAAAAAAAAAAAAAGAAAAAGAAAAAAAGAAAAAAAAAATCTGATTAAGCGAGTGTTTTAAATGAAATTAAGCTGAGCGGTCTGTGAGTTGGATCGAGATGCAAGCCTGAACCTGTGTCATTCTGAAACAAGTTTTGTGAAGTTTCCCTTTTCAATCTGGCACAAGTATCAAAATGAAAGGACCAGCAAATCGCTTGATGCGAAGATAAAGAACAGCCATCAGAGAGGCTTGCCACTCACCACACAGCAGCTGCAGCAGACCCAGACGGACGAGAGGCTCTCATCAGCCCTGATAGCACTAAATGAAACAGTGTGGCTCAGAGCAGTTCAGGCTGAAGGACATATATGTGTGTGTTAGTCAAGCAACAGCAACAGCGGCAACGACGTCCTTGTTTTGAGTTTGTGAAACTTCACTATTTTTCAGGAAGAAACACATGACTGATGGGGCCCAGTTATGGGAAGAAAAATGGGGTGTTTAAATTCTCGAAAGAAAGGAGGTGTATACTTCATCTACAAATAATAAAATCTGAAACAAATTCTTACACAAGACCTTTACGATTGCTGTTGTAAGAAAAAAATGGCAACTTAATAAAATGCCAGTCTCTCATCGGGTGAGGTGCGTGGTCTTTGCTTGTATGTGAGTACAGAGGTATTTCAACTTTATTTCATGATTTTTACCCAAAAGTTGTCAATATGGAGGCTGCCAGTTCCCCACAATATGACTCCAGGGAGCCGTCTTAAAGAATGCGATAAATCTGCTTCAGGCTGACCCCTCTGAGTCGACTGTGACCTTTTGAGCAGCAGATCTGCTGTATCACAGAGCCAGCCTCAAATCGCCGTCATCTCCCTCCCTGAGCCTGTCCAAGCCTTTGTCAGCATGGTAATAGAACAAGCTCTTAAATGGGATTGTAAACTGTGCCTTGACCCCCCAAGGGCACTTGAAACTACTTGCCATATCACGTTTATTAGCTTATTAAATTGTAAAATGATTCTGTGGCTGAGGCCTCATTTCAAACAGCGCGCGAGGCGAGCCAGTGAGCTCACCCACTCAACTTTTAATCTAACACACTGCATCCCCTGCTCGGTCACTCCGCCCGCCCTCAAAAACATAATTGACGCAAACTGTTAATCAAGAGGCCGCTGGAGGAGGAATTAAACGCACGCGGTGGTAGGTTTTTGAATAGGAATCAACAGGAGGAAAGAAAAGCAGGCGCTAATTAAAAATACATTAACTGGTTATCATGCGTTGACATATTTTGCTTGATCTTTTTTCCTAATCAGCAGTAATGAACAAAGTGCTCTCCATCCACTGGGTATTACATGCTATGTTTCAGTGAGCAGTAAAATTAGCTGAGCGCCCCGAAGCTAAGTTAAAACGATGAAGCTTCGCTAGGTTTGATTGTGCCTCTTGTACTGTACTTAATAGAATGCTGTCTCCTCTTTAGATTCTCATTCACATTAGAGATGGGACTAACCTCAACGTAGTCACTGTTGGAAATATTCTCTTTTATCTATCTGCTATTATACAGAGAGAATTATGGTAGTTAACTGCAATCACTTCACTTCTGCTAATCATGGACGCTTACATTCAAATCTATAATCAAATCTAAAAATAATTTAGGCCCAGTGCTGAAACAATGCCGTCCCACCACTCCACCCAGCCCTACAAGTCAAAATCAATACAAAAGGGTTTAACAATAAAACAAATTACAGGTTTTATGTTTTCAGAGATGTCGTACTCCCAAATCAGCCCTATAACCACAGAATAATGAGTCGGATTCTTTTATAAATACTCAATATTAATCACTGATGACAGACCTGCTAGAACTGGAAAGAAAGTGTTTTCTTGTGTTGAATGTACAATGTACTTAGTACATCATGAGAATGAACCTTATTGGAAAAATTGGGCCATCACAAACTATTTTTGGGCAAACTAAATTTGGACGACAGCCTGTTGGAAATCGGTCACGTAATCTCATGTGTAAATGTGTATCAGTATGACAGCATGACAAAGGTAAACTGCTCATTACGTGTGACTGAAACAATCAGACATGACCTAAATGATCTAAAAACTGAGAGTGAAAGTACTTTGAAAAGCAAATGGCCTGCTTGTATTTTTACCAGACGTCCTGGATGTCAAAATTTCAAAGAAATCCATCCAATAGTAGTCATAACATTTTACAAAAAAACACCCCAAAAATGTCAACTTCAGCATGGCGCTGGAGGAAAAATGAAAGCAGTCTATTAAATAGCTCTTGAGATCTACAGACTTCTGAAACTGTGTGTGTTCTGCAGTGACAGTTCAGGAGATATGTGCTGTACGAGCTGCCTACATTATCAAAACTCCCAGATGGAGCCGCCATATGTCCTGAAAGTGGCAATGTGGAAGGTGCATGTGCTTTACTTTGTTACTATCGCCGCTACAATCACAGGATGCGAATGCATGCTGTTTGCATATGCATTGAACAAGGTCTCCTGTCGTGTGTGTTGCATTCACACAACAGTGAGAGTTATATTCCTTGTGGTATTTGGCATGTAACACTGATTCTGATTCTGCCATAATAACAATCATCTGTCATTCGACGGTCAAACTAGACCATGCGTAATATGATTACATACATCTGAGTTGTTGTACACAAAAATTGTGGCCTCTTGCTCTCCTGATGTTTCCATCATGGAGCTTGGTCGAGCGGCTCACTGAGAAACGGGAGTGAGAGAGACAGCTAGGGAGAGAGAGAGAGAGAGAGAGAGAGAGAGAGAGAGAGAGAGAGAGAGAGAGAGAGAGGGTCAGACGAGCTCTGACTCACGCTCCTGCTCCTTACATGCACCCAATCCACTCCTATCTAGTACCTGTCACACGCTGGCTGCAAAATGGAATTGACTATTGATTTCCCCCTTACCACAGGTCAGTTGTGCTGGCAGGCTATAGTGGGCTCACTGAGAGCCTCGTGTGGGACAACAAGAGGAGAGGAGAGGAGAGGAGAGGAGAGGAACACGAGGAGAGGAGGAAACACACACACTAGTAAACACACACAAACGCACGACCACAAATACACGCTGTTATTAACTCCCATTCTGCGGGATTGTGTAAAAGAAGACAATGAAGGTTGCTTAAAAAGAGGTGTGTGTGTGTGTGTGTGTGTGTGTGTGTGTGTGTGTGTGTGTGTGTGTGTGTGTGTTACAACACACTCAGGACATAGGTGTAGGTTTTGTTCTGGAAGGTAGATTTGCACGGTCAGCTTTCGCTACACTGAAACAAAGCAGGGATTCGCAACTTTTGTGGCACGTGACCCCTTCGAGTAATCCGCTCGTGACACTCTGCCGCAGACTGTAGACAGCTTGGCGCAGTGTTGCCACTTTGAGTGATTCATTTGAACACTCAGCAGCCTGAAGAAGTGAACCAATGCAATATTTCACAAGAAGAAAGCAAACATTTTTTTTCTATCATTTAGTAACCTGTCAGATTTATCTCTGGACCCCTTGGAGGGTCCCAAACCCCCAAACACTGAAAGAGAAAACAGCAAAATAAGCAGATTTGCTAAACAGGCATTTATTAAGCCTCTTTGTTGTTGATTGTGGGGGTCTCAAGCGGCTGTTTTTTTTTTTTATTATCGGAAAACAGGAGGAAGTGGGCTTCACCACACTGTGGCAGCTTAGTTTACTTCTGGTACACACTAACGTAATTTGACATTTACAGACGGTGAAATTTACAACTGATATTTGTCAAAGGACAAAACAGATTTTCCAAGTGACAAAGCACTTCCTTACATCTCAAAACAAGTTAGTTAGAATTGTTTTGAGCTTGAACCCATGGGTACAAGCTGGCAAACGGCATTTCCAACACCCATAAAAACCACCTCTGTAGCACTGGGGGAACTTACTCACCAAACTGGATGGGATGGTGGTGCATTGATTAACACTATCGCCTCACAGCAAGGAGGGCTCCTGGTTTTAACCTCGGCTGGGGCCTTTCTGTGTGGAGTTTGCTTGTTCTCCCGTTGTTAGCCGGGTACTCCGGCTTCCAGAAACATGCACTTAATAGGTTAATTGGTGACTCTGTATTGGCCATAGTTGTGAATAGTTGCTTGTCTCTATGTGCCTTGCGATAAGCCGGCGACTTCACCGGGGTGTACCCTGCCTGTCACCTAAAAGTCAGCTGCGATAAGCTCGAGCTCCACTGTGTCCCTGATAAGAGGTTACAGATAATGGATGGATGGGATGTCTGCACACATGGATTACCTTTTATGAACAACACCTCTTACTCCCTGCAAAAGACTGCGGGGGGACTTAAACAGCTTGTTCAGCAACAGACTGCTACATCCACCATGTAAGAAGGACGCTACCACAAGATCTTCATTCCAAAGTCAGACTCTTTAGCACCACCGTGACTTCATGCAGCACTGTTTGACTGTTATAATTTCACATTATAGAGGCATACCCTTATTTACATCTCACATTATTCCACACCATGCAATTACTTTTTCCCGTGTTAATTTACCGATTGACTTGAAAGGTGTACATAGTGTATATGATTTTATTTTATGCACTATTTAATTTCTTTCTATTTCAAGTACATGTTAGATTTGTTCTATTTTATTTCTTATTTATGAGTATTTCTCTTATCCACCTTGTGTATCGTGAGCTGCTGTAACACATGAATTTCCCCGCTGTGGGATCAATGAACTCTATCTTATCTTACGATGTTCATATCCAAACATTTGACTTTTTCAAGACATTCAGGCCATTTACGAGGAAACACTTTACCCTTTACACTTTCGCAGTCTAAAGCCAGTAACATGAGCAGCACAAGCTCCACTGACTACTAAGTTGAGTGGCACAACTTCCTTCTACAGGCTCTATAAACTTTTAGTGTGTGTTGGCCTGTGGACAATGATCCAACTAACATCAAAACTAAACTGGTCCGTGGACCGTTTTGTTGAATTCTGTTGGGGATGGCACTGGCAGCATACAGGAAGTGCCAGCATGTGAAACCAGACGACTTAAAACTTTATTTAATGAGACTGAAACAACTGATGGGAACCAGAGTGCTGTGACTGTGGCCTGAGTTTGAGTGGTCTGCAGTGTTATTTATCATTTACTGCTGCTCATTTCTAAATGTAGCCGGTATAGCTGCTCAGCTGGCTCCAGGTCTATTTTACCAAAGCCTTTGTTCAGGGTTGTAAAGGAGTAAGAAGTACCTTAATGTTTTCTAGGCAGGCATAAATACAGGCATGATAACATATATACACACGCCATTCCCAAGCTACTAGTGTGGTTTGCAGACCAAACTTTGTATAAAATCAATAGTAATATAGGCAGTGAGGAACAGACTAAGCACAATAGCCGTGATAGCCGTTCAATTTTTCTTTTTCTTTTGTCAAGGAGGTGCCAATTTAAGTCTGTCTTAGGGCCTCACCACCTCACATTTCTATTATCTTGTCCTACAAAACAATAGAGGACAAAATAGTAGCTTCTGTTGATTTGCTAAAAGTAACAGTATGAACAATATATTGCACTGCTCAGCCTCAAAACGTCAGCGTCAAAAACTTGTGACGCTTCAAAAAAAGGTCCTCGTATATGCTGTAGTAATTGTATTGTATGGTATGTGTTTTGGATTGCATTAGATTTTACAAGTATAAATGTTAATTCTGTCCACTCTGTGCAGATAATTAAGCCCTCAGCTTGTTTTTCTTTCAGTTGTCATTTGCCTTGTCAGTTTAGCCTATAAAATCACCAGACTGTACTATGTGACATTTATCAACAAGCTTATGTGTGTAAAAGTTGAGTTTTTGAAAAGGAGAAGTTCTAATATAAACAGATGTCAGACTTATTTGTCACTTTATGCTTCTGCCTCACACGTTGTGACAGCAACCCAGTCGCTTCTGGCGATGTGCACTTGGTATATGAAAGATTCACCTTAGGTTGCTACAGCCCACGTTTACACGCAGATAACTCTCTTACCTGCTCTGACTTTTGCCCCACCCCTTTCTCAAACTATACAAGGGGTCATTAAGTCATCGATCGAGGGTTAGGAGGTGAACAACTGCAGGGTGTTATGGCAGAATCAATTTTATATGTCGAATGCCGTGAGCGCACAAGGAATCCAGCTCATGTTCAATTCATGCAGACACAGAGACATTACATTTGTGTGAATTAAATGCATATGGCAGGACAGTATATCTGCAAATGACATTCATTCACGTTACGGTTATAACAGTGATGATAGGAACAGAAAGTGAAGCACATCGACCTTCCGCATTGCCACTTTTCAGGATTTAAATGTCCCTCCACCAGGTGTTTCTAGCGATCTACAAATTCAATCTACTTCTAGGTTTTGAACTGAGCCAAATGTGGTCTTCAGGTGGGCTTCAAATTGCCTGTCGTACGTCCCCTTTCTGTACCCAACCTGACATCCTGCATGATGTATGGCCGCTCCTGACTGCCTTCCTTCCCTCTCCCCATAAACAGTTGATTGCTTTACTTTGTTCTGTCGCTCATTTCCGTGTTCACGTTCTGGATGAGCGCTCATAACCGACTCACTCTCTGGCTCCTGATTGATTGATTTATGGGTCAATCATTAGATAACCTTACCTGCCTACCATTTCACACAGTCAAATGTCTTTCAGTGAGGAATCAAAGGCAGAGAGTTGACATCTCAAGCTTTGCTTCAATTAATCTTGCTTAGACAAATCCACCTGTGCTTTTAGTTTCTGGAATAAAAGAGTGAGCGCAAGGTTCCATATTCAATACCTGCTTACAGTAATCCAAATTTAAAATCTAAAGGCGGCATTTTAACACCTCATCAAACATGCCAGACCGCCAGTGAAACATGCCATTACTGAGAGACTAAGGTTATTTGAAGAAATTAGCATAACCACTAGTAGTACTTGCAAACAACAGATTGTAAACAGATTATGGGATTTGTCAAAGGCTGACCTTCTGTTAAGCAGCACCTGTGTACAACAATGTGAGCCAAAAAGCACATCTACCCATTATAACCAACAGATGGCACTCTGGTAACATCTAGACATTTGTGATGAAGGAGGGGTAAAAAAAAAAAAGGGGAGAGAGGCACAGAGAATTATAACCATTTGTAAATGTATGTTTATTGCATGATGTGACTTGTTTGAGAGCTACAGGTGAGTGAGCAGGAGCTTGTGCACCTAAGTTGCTTCTTTCAGTAAAGGTTAGAGAAAAACAGACAAATAGATTCTGAAATCATAATGCTTTTCCTTCACATAATGCTTGCCTGTTAACTGTAAAAAAAAAAAAAAAATCCTCCCAGGGACACTATTTGACAAGACAGCCAAGCTGTGTGTCAGACCCCTTTAGCTCACTTATTTATTCTAAATGGACCTGATTTTCGTTCTGTCATATGTCGAAGAACTGGGTTACCTTGAGCAAACTGTTTGACATTGAGGCTGCTGTGCAAAGGCTGAGCAAGATGGCCAGGGAACCTAATCCTTTTCAGCCTACCAACAGCAGGACCTCGGCCAGTCATCACTCTGATGTGGGGATTGTTGGTGAAGCCAGATGAACCGAGGACAGGAACTTTTCTTTGCAGGCCATATCCAGTTAGACCCCTCTGGTAAGTGCCATGACCTCGGCTCTGGGGCAGGCGGAGCCCAGTCAGAGCCACGCCATGTCTATTTGGGACAGACTCATCAACAACAAGGTCGTGCTCATTGTAGACAAATGAGAGTGGTTTGTTGTGACCTTGAGGATCCCAATTCACAAGGTCAGACTGACTCGAGGCTACAGCCAGAGTTGGAGGGGCAACATGCTTGACCCCCTCAAAATTGGACTCGCGGTTAATAACTGATTGTCCTCTGGGAAGTCTTACCACTTGGTCGGTGGTGTATTCACTTTGAACTGGATTGTAAGTGCCACGGCTGACTAGAAATGTAGATTCAAAACCCCCGGGGTGAGCTTGTTTATGTATTCTGTCATCCAGGGATGTTACTGCGGGTTGATTTTGTCTGTAGGAGGCCATGTTAGGTTCAGGCTCAGCCAATTCACCATTGTTATTGTGAAATTGAGGTCTGAATGGCATTGTTCCAGGCTGCATCCCATGGTGAGCTGGTCCATAGAGATCAGGGGCTCCATGGACTCCTGGATAATCCAAACCCAAGGCAGCAGCACGAGCTAGAGCAGAACAACACCCAGAAGTAACTGTATTTATTCTCTGTGTGCTGTTTCATTATTCTGAAATGTCAAAAATAACCGCTAATTGGTAATTATACGAACGCACTAACATCAATCAAGTGCACTACATACCTCTCGCTGTTTTTGCACAGTACACACCTCCAGCCGACACAGAGTGAAGCACAACAGAGCTGCAAAAGACAACAAATACTGTAAGGCAAACAGCACAGCGCAGAGCTGCTATGATTGTTTTTGAACCCCAGGAAACACTCTGGGTTAAAATACCTGAAAAAAATCACTAGTTGTACACACATCACTGCAGTCATATCAGCATAAACTTCACTGCAACACTGAAAGCCACTCTTGACTTCCTCTGCAACCACTCTGACTGCCCAAAACCTCACCCTGGCTTGATTTACTAATTAGAGACAGCTGGTTGTCATAGAGACCAACACTCAACCACTGAATCTCGTCAGCCACCAGCAAATTGCTTCATTACAGGCAATTAGTTAAAATGCTCGCTAGCAGCAGAATCCGAGAACACAAGACATTTTTGTTTACTTTTCATTTTTCAAGTGAAACATTTAAAACATGGTAGTGTGGGCAGTCAAGCAAATATTTATAGTTCAGTGTGATTTTTTGAAGGAACTTGTATGTAATCTCTTATTTATACACAACAGCAAAAGAAAAGTTTGTGTGAGCTTGGTTAATAAAATAAAAGGCACTCACACTATAAAGAGTGGACGGTGTATATGTGACGGGTCCCATGGGTTTCTGCAGAGCCGCTCTGAAGCTCAAAATCTGTGGCTCTGGTGGTAGCCATGTTGGCAGTCCTGCTTCTTCCACCTCAAGACTAATCAAAAATTCGTCAAAGATGTGGATCATCAACAGGCTGAAGGATGCCTCGGGGCTCAAATGAGCCATCTGTAATGGATAATCAAGGCAGCCATTCTGTTAATTATGCATACCTTTAAGCCTTAATATAATTTGAACAGGTGAGTTAATAAAAACAGTTGTCATGAACAACAAATTAAGCTAGAGACTAAAACTGTTTTTGTACCAGGCTGCAAACATGTTTATCTTTGTTGTGAAGTTGGACATTTTGATATAGGGACTTATGGAGATTGTCATGTTCTGTAGCCAGCCTCAAGTGCTCATTCGAGGAACTGCAGTTTTTGGCACAAACTGCTTACTTACTTAGGTTGCTGCTTGGTAAATGTGTGAGTGGAATCCTTTGGTGCCATTTTAATTGGAACTATTTTGCATTCCTAACAATATAAATAACATCACCGCAGAACCTCAAATTACCTGAACAGGTAGCTAATTAAAACGTCTAATTCACCAGACCTAACACCCATGACAATGATCATTGATTACCGTAACCTCCCCAAATTTAAAATAATCCCGTTAAGCTTGACTTTTTTTTACTTTACGGTTCAAAGAACACGGAACACATTTGACAACATGCATGCAACAGTGACTGTGAGTCACATTTCCTTAGTTTATTATGAACATGTAGAGTTAATTGAGAGAGAGAGAAAAAAAAGCACAATTAAATCATTTACTTTAAAAGCAGGAGAAAGGAGCAGAGCTTGGATTCTTGAAGCCTGCACCGACAATGAAGCAGCTGAGAGCAGTGGAAGCATTTAATAATTCACTCAAATTATTTCTGTCAGGACTGACAAGCTAAATGGCGCCTTGATTTAATTCTGTAATTGCACGTTCACCTTTACCCTGAACCCATACTTTGGTAATTAATAGGCCTGAGCTTTATTTGAAGTGTGGCAAGGCAAGTAATGGAATTTAAATTGCAGGTGATGTGAAACCAAAGACGTGAATGCCCGCTTGGCCAAGCAGCTAAGGTTCTTTTTTTTTTTTTTTTTTTTTTTTTACCACCACAGTGTCACCCGGGGGGAGAGTGAAGCCAAGAAGTGTCACCAACCCTCAATCAACCTACAGACCTAATCCTGTGCTCCTGCACTTTGCAGACCATCTGTTTGTTGTTAAGGATAAATTAGGCTTGTCTTAACCTCTGCTATTTGACTTGTGGGTTTCAATACACTGCATAGTCCTGATAAACACCCGGACCCACACATTTAAACCGTCTAACGCACTCTGATGGTGGTGGCGTCTATCAGCAAAGTGACTGTACCTTTGCCTTGTGCCGGCTAACATTTCTTGGGAGTCTAAAGCAGACCTACGTCCCCATGTGGATGAGGTTGAATCGCTTGACACGCACCCTCCGGAGGCAAGTTATGGTATACGAGGTCAGGAACAGAGGATCAGTGTTTCACCTCTCAACCTCAGGGTGACGGTGAGCCCCCGCCCGCTCAGCTCCCGTTGTCCCCTCTGGGCCTCATTTGTGATGAGCGGGAGGTCTGCGGTGTCATTTCCACAAGATGTTGACACAGACAGAATAGCCTCACTGGAGTGCCAAATGACCAATGAACTCTGACACCGCAGCGACACAATGTTCCAGTAATGATTGTTGAAACCAAAAGGTGGCATGTAATGCGCCGCTATTAGGTTCATGATGAAACCGCTCACATTTGTTCTGGACTAATTTTCCGAACTCGTGTAAATATCTATCAGAATCAATTAGGCCTAATAATATACAGTCCTTAGAGGATTCACATCAAAGCACATAAGCACACAATCCAATTAAGAGTGTTTACTGTTTAGATTGAAATGCTCAGCGTTCCGGTCTTAAACCCAATCCGCATATCAGTAAACAGTATTTGCCAGAGTGTCTTTTCCAGTGGTTGTGTGTGGGCGAATGTGTGTGTGTGTGTGTGTGCGGTTTGTTTATATGTATGAATCGAAAGGGAGAGAGAGAGAGTACACGCATCTTTTGCAGTCTTCAATATGATCCTGGGCGTTTGTTTCACGTGTTCGTGTGAGGTTGCGGACGTTGGGAGAATCGGAATTACAGATATTTCATTTGCTATTTTAATAGTGCTTTAGTGAATTTTCATGGAGAAAAAAAAAAACAAACAGCTAAAGGCAAACTGCATACATTAGTACCAACGCAATTTTGTCATCTCTGCACAAAAGCATCCAAGCCTATAAATCTACATCCATGCATGTAGATATGTTATTTATATTCATTAGACTATATAGAATATGATGCAGGTGGGTACCCAGTACACTGATCCAAGGTAGCATTATGGTAGGCTGGAACACACTGTTGAGGCTGACACAGAAACAGTGATATATGATAATGTTTGTGAAAAAGCATATAGTAAGTTGCTAAGAATGGTAGCTTACAAACAGTGTAAGCTACCCGTGCAACCCCGTGTTTCCCATGAATAAGAGCCAGGACTCTGGCAACCTTTTATTATCGTGGAAATGACTGAAAATTAGATGAAAACATTGGCATTTAGTAACTGTTAGTACTGAATTTCAGGCTACTCTTCCTTCTGCTCCACTACTGCTGCTGCTTCACCATTCTTCCTCTCAGCGCGGTAGACAACAGATACTGAACTCTTTGAGCTCTAGGGCTCAGGCTGCCTCCAAAGCACGAATAGCAATCAGGAGAGGGAGCGAGGGAGAGGAGAGGAGGGACACACACACACACACACACACACACACACACACACACACACAAAGCAACAGTTTCTGTGAGAAAGAAATGGTCAAAATACACACTGAGTGAGATATCTACAAAAAAAAAATACCAGAGCGGGATTGTGTGCAAGAGGAAGCAAACCATTTGTTTCCACACTTCCAAATTAGAAAGCCCTCCAATCCATCTACTGTTCATACAACTTTCATAACGGAGACTTGCCTGCACCACGCATGCTGAGCCTGCGATTTGTGGCAACAATTAATTTAGGCTTTTTTGGAGCCTGCCTTCGCATCTTTTAACTAACAGAACATAGACTGTTGCCCACAATCTGTCCCTCTCTCCAGGCTTTCCATAACAAACGGAAAAAAAAACAAGATGCTGTAAGGTCTAAAGTATAATTACCAATGACACCACCAGGATGGTTCTTTTAAATTCCATCCCAATTAGGGAAAGGAGCAGTCAGCAAATACTGCTTGTGATATCCTAAACAAATGCCCCTTGTGGCTGATTCCAGCAGGCACGCAGCGGCTTGCATTGGGGACGCAATCACCTGTCAGGCCTCATTTGGATGCAGTGGATTCCACTTGATGGCGTGGTGCTGTCCCAAACCGTCTCCCCGCACTTGATTCAGTGTCAGGGATTAATTAGCTTCATCTGGTTCAACAGAGGCCGTGAAACCCAAGCGAGCTAGTCAAGAGAAAGAAGGGAAAAGAGTAATGACAAATCAACGGCGGTGCCTTCCTCCTCCTCGCTGTGTTTTTGCTATGCAAGCACAAGCATGGCACTAATTCCCATGATGCTCGGCAGCAAATTGTGACAAGCTGAACTGAAGCAGCAAATCAGCATGCACCAAATCCACATGCAACTACTGGACGGCAAGTTTGGTGAGTTAATTATGCAACTCTCTGCTGTATATATACTTCCTTCAGTTCAGACTCTGAATGTATTTTGTCAGGGTTTATTACCTGTAAATACTGCATGTTTTCCTGACTTTTTCCCCTCCGGCTACACTGTATGTGTTCATCAGGAGCCTTTAATTACTTTTCCTTGAAGGCAGAATTCAACTGAGACAGCTCCCAGTGTCTCAGCCTCACGTTGTTTCATAAATAACGTCTCTCTTGTTATTTTCCCAACAATATTAATAATGATGATAATGACAATTATAGCAAATAACGTATTAGTCGTAGAAACAGCAAGGTACATTCAGTTCATCATCCTCAGATTAGTTTTACTTTGTACACTCTTTTGGGATTTAATTTTATTTTCATTTCCACTCTTTCATTCAGTTTATCATTTAATTATTTCTGCCTTTTCAGTGATATTGAATAAATTGCTGCAAATGTTCTTCTTTCAAGTTTATCATTTAAATTATCCAACAAAATTAAGCGTTTACATCTGCAAATGATCAAACGGGTTACATTCTTATTCAGTGCCAGCTGAGTGTGGTCACCACTGAATGGCAATGGATGAGCTGTTTGTCGCTTTATGTTAAGGATCTTTCTTATAGAGGATCGTCTGATAGCAAACAAGGCAGCTTTGTAGTTGTTTGGCTCAGGAGGAATGGAACAGTCAAAGTTACACCATTTCGTAGTCTCTAGTAGTCTCTAGTTTTTGATAATCAGTTTGCCTCTGCTGTCCTCCCCAAACTGTGTAATTTAGGGTTAATATTTGATCGACTTTCATCATTTGACACCATGTTAGGAGCAGACCAGATCTTATTTTTCTTATTTATACAGTAAACTGAGATCTGTGGTTTCAGCTGCTGAAAGAGAATCATCCCACATTGCCTACTGTAACAGACTCTTGTCATGTCTCATGCCTGCTCTTGATGGTCTGCAGACAGTCCAGAATGCTGCTGCACGACTCCTCACTTGGTCATATAGACAGCCTCACATTACCCCTATACTTAGGTTTCTTCACTGGCTCCCTGCTGCGTGTATAATCCAGTCTAAAATTCTCACACTCACGTACGGACCCCCTTGCATACTTCACCCATATTCATCAGCTCACTCCCTCAGGTCACATATACTGAACTTGCTGTCTGTTCCACACAACTGTCTTAAGACTGGTGATTGATTGAACTTTTTTTTGTTGTTGTTATCTTTGATAAGATGTAGATAGACAGGAAAGTTGCAGCATAGGAAGGCAGGTTGGAGCTGAACCTGAGCCAGTAAGGACTTGCTGTACTGCACACTCTACCAGGTGAGCTACTGGGGCACCACAGGTGGTCGAGCTGTTGAGATGGTGTCTGGGATACAGACATGTACTTTCAGCTGACTTCAAGGGCCATTTATTTAGTCACTGCTGTTTATAGGCAAAAATAAGGTTAGTATGTAATAAATAAATCAAAGAAAAAAGGTCTTAAATATCAAAAATTCTTCTTTTTCACTCTTCTCCACCTGCTGTAGGGGTGTGTTTGATTGACAGCAGCTGGCAGGCTGTCAGTGTTACACCACAGGGAATGAGAGACAAGGTAAACAAACATACGCTGTGGCCTACATGTCATGTGCAGACAGCACAAAACCTATACACACATGCACACATATGCATATGCATACATATATAATTATACACACACACACATATATATATTAAATATATATATCAGGCATGGTCCCTGAGAGCATCTAGCTAGACTGTAATGACATTTACATGCTGCTTAATGTGCTGCGGCTGAGCAGTTAATTAGCTATCTAGCCATCAAACTTGATGTCTGATGTGAAAGTTAGAACTTTTTCCCATTAGTTTAGTGAATGTACATATAGCATACATATATATATATATATATATATATATATATATATATATATATATGGAAACTGTGCTCTACTTGCTCCAGTTCTTTAAACTCTGCTGTTTTCATGCTCTCTGTGTACTCACTCTAAGCCATTTGATACACGTGTTTGTGGGGATGACAGATGGTGACAGGCGTTTCTCCTCCACAAAAGACATTAGTAATAAATACCGTAAGTGGTCATGGTGGTGTCATGTTTTGGCACTGAATTCATCAACCGCCATCAAACAAACACTTTCATGATTTTATAATGCACCATCTGTAAAACTCAAGGCAAAGCTCAGGGATACATCTCATTTATGGTTTTTTGCAGAAGAGGTGATGAACTACTGTGAGTGAGTCAGCAGGGGGGAAAGTTACTTGGACCTTGATCCGCTTTAAACACCCCATAACTGGTAGGCCAGGAGCGTGTATTTGCTGGCTGTGACAGCCTGTGAGTCAGCTAAATGTCTGTGGGTGTAGGGCCTGCCGGTAACGCTGATCCACTGCACATCTGGACATGCCCTGCAGTCATAGCCGTGCTGTGGGTGTTAGTAAGTGGTAAAGTTTTGGATCCTTTTACAATGGAGCAGCACCAAATGGCGCAGCGAGAAGAAGGCACAAAGAGGGGTGTGTGTGTGTGTGTGTGTGTGTGTGTGTGTGTGTGTGGGGGGGGGGGGGGGGGTAAAGCCTAGAAAGGATAAATAGGCCTACAAAGGAAGAGAGAAAACTAAAATGGAGAGCTCTTAGGCTGTGTTGGCTGATGCTGGAGATTGCTGCCATGCCTTGATTCCTCCATCATCTCTATCTTGCTGAAAACCTGACACATTTTTCTTTCGCTGACGAAGAAAGGCTGTTTTTTTTTTTTCTGCCTTGACGAAAGTAAAGGTAGAAAAGTCAATGTCAAACACGGCTTCCATTGGCTCCTTTTGGCCTGTGAGAGAAGAAATGTTCCTGTAATGAGCACGTGGAAGGCGGCCTGGGTGGTGATTGGTCTCTGCCTCATTAATGAGAAGAGATGGTCAGCAGTTGTAGAGGGCAACACATCGACTGTATTGATCGTATCGATCGTATAACAGCACTCACATTCTGCTTTTCTGAATTCTTTGTCTACGCAAGAAGGGAAATTTCAGGTATCACCTTGCAGGTGATGCTGCAGGGGAAAATGTTCATTCCTAACAAGCTTCATTGGTTCACTTATTATACAGAATTAGATGCCTTCAACAGACAGTATGAATCGACAAATGATTTAGCAGGTCTTCTGAGAATGCCTAACATGGTTGCCATTGTTACAAAAATAGATATTCAAATCCTCCACTTGCTATCACAGCTTTGGAGCTTTTTTTTTTTTTTTTTTCACAGAGCTGCTGTGTGGCAGGAAAAGAGGATGAGATGATGGTGGGTGGAGAAGGGTGGAGGGATTTTTCAGCTGTACTCCATATGTTGTGTCATTTGGGGGCTTGCTGGTATCTGTGTATGCTTGGCAGGTCTTGGCTCCTTCCCTCTGTTCATGGTGTCTGTGCACCCGTCTCTGTCAGCATCCACCTGCCCTTCTGCCTCCAGACCTGGCATCGCGCGGCGTTTTACTGCTCAGACACCATGAGAGTGAAATGAACTTGAAAACAGAATTTCCCCAATAAAATAATAGATGTGATACACGTTTGCAGTTCCTGGTCATGAAGAAATTATGTGTAAATGGGTTATTAGTCCACCAATTTAGCATGCTGTGCTCTCATCAGATTGTCGGACTCACGGTAGAGATGAACAAGTCTATGCAGCACAAACAGAGATAATTCCTTTTTTTTATTCCACACAGTCTTCCTTGTTAAAACCTGCTAACTACATTACCCACAATGCAACTAAAACCAAACCTTCAACAGTTTGGTCGAAGATTGTGGCGTGTTATGCCTGTAGCTGCTAATGTTTCCTGAGCTGCTAGCCCAAAGCAGGGATAAGGAGCAAGGTACAGAGGTCCTGAAAGCAATGGCTAACAATGTATATTTTCATATGTAGGAATTCAATTTCGACTATAAGTCATTAATGATTAGTTAGTGAATGATTAATTTAACGACATTTCAGAATACAATTACAGACTACAACTAAATTTCCACATAATAAAGGAAACATAACCTTCCCATTTCAGATATCAACAACTGCATTTCAGATATGTCCAATAAAGTATATCAGGAAATCATTTCTGACATGTCACCTAATTACAATATTGTTACCCCAGTTAGCATGTTCATTTTGAACATGTTTGTCCAACATGCGTGTTGAGACAACAGTTCCCAACATGAGTGTCAACTGGAAAGGAAAGGCTCCCTTTTAACTAGTCAAATTACATTTTGAATAGTGGAAAATTCCTTTTTTGATATCTAATGTTCATTTCTGACTAGTTATAAAAGTAGCTGTAGATCAAAAATTGAAAATTGAAGAATATGATCTACTCCTTTCCTTAAAAATATCTGCACAGTAAATGTGACTAGTGTAATTTCACTGCAGCAGTAGTCCTCCTCCCCTACGGTGCATTAAAGAGATCTGTCGACCATCTGGAAGATAACCCTGAAACTTTACAGAGTTCAGTCCTCCTCACTGTAGGCTTCTGCACAGCAGTCAACAGTCATTTGGTTTTGCTGAATAACACAGATTTGGAGCTTTTAATTGGCCAGCATCCTTGCGGTGAAAGGAGACAGTACTGCAAATACAGCGGAAATCTACTCCAGGAACAACCACAGCTTCTCAGAGCAATGTCTTATCTTTGTTGGCAAGAAATGTCATTCCTTCTGAAAGACCTGCACTAAAAGTTACTCTAATGGACTAACGTTCTTTAAAACAACAACATGACAAACATCATTCATAAACATAGACCAAATCTGCTACTCTCAGTGAGAATGTTTGAAGGATTCAAAGGGAGTTTATCTCTAACTCTCTCACCTCCATGGGCGAATCTGCCTGTCTGGATCAGCTTGACAGGTCAAAGAGCCACAGAACAGGAAATGTCAACGATGCTCCATACTGTGGGGGTTAGGAGGACTGCGTGTTAAAAGTGACATGCAGCACAGCAGAGTTCAGCTTCACCCCCACCTTGGTATAATTTCTACTGGCTGAGGGACGGAGGACATGCCCTCCAGGTGAGGCTGCATGTGCAAGGTCAACTAAAATGTGTGAAACATGGCCTGCTCAGGAAAGCTGAGCATAACTATGAAGTCATCTAAACGCATACCGACAATAACAGACGTAAAGAGAGGATGTGTTAGACTTTACTGATGCCACGCTGAGCAAGAAAATAGAATATAAAATAGAAATAGATAAGAGTTGTATACATTATATACACCTTTCGTATATACAGATATGTTTGATCATTGCACAGAAATATTAAATAAACACGAGGTGTAGCATTAAACTAAATATAGAATAGAAATAATATTGCACAAAGATGTGCAGTCCTCCAGTCAGACAACTGTAGAAAACATGATGACATTAATTCAAATTTAAATGGCTGAAACAAGTTACTCTACTACAATACTCCCACATGCCTCTCATTTGTAATCAGGTGTTTGTTGTGGTAAATTGCTTCAGCCTTAAAAAAAAATTCAAAAAAAAAAAAAAAAAAAAAGGCATCAAATCAACACTTCAATATGGCCAGCTTGTTCACCACAAGCTTCTGTTTGTAGAAACAAACAAAAGACAAAGACAGAGAGCAGACCTTGATTGCAGAGCGAACACCTTATGTACGATGCCTTAAAGTGGAGCCTAATCACAGCTGCCACTTTGGCAGTCACTGTCAAAAAAGAAAAAAAGAAAAAAAAAAGAAAAAGATGTCAATTGCCTTTCATCATTCAACTGCATTGCAAACGGCACCACTTTTCGTTCGGCGAAGCAAAAATTATACCGTTTTGAGTCTGAATGGGCTGATACGCGCTGAATGCGAAGCGAGTCCTCCCTGAATTCGGCGAGTGACTTGAGTAGAAACGTAAATATGAGGTTTACGTTTAAGAAAGTTTTGCTCTCCCGTCTCAACCACTTCCCAACTTGACTGTCACTTTTATGATAAAGCACTGACCTATTGAAAAGAATTTCAAGTATTGGTATCAGTGTTTGGTTTTAAGATATGAGGTCATAAGATACCACTAGATGTGCATGGCTACCACATAAACGATCATACGCTTAATCACTTATTTGGACGAAATTGAATTTTTAAGCCTTTACACACATTGTTGATGTTCAGAGGAAATTCCTTCTATAGCTATAGCTTTAACTTGCGTATACACAGTTTAAAAATCTACGATCAGTTATGATGGAAACACTTTGTTCCCTGATGATGATGACTCATGCAATAACCTGCACATACAGTAATGAGTAGAAATCTACTTAAATGAGACACAGGATGTAAAGTCAATGCATCTGAGGTTGTACTGTGTGCTAACTGCTAATGCCAGCATGCTAGCACACAGTACAGTTGATGAGGTTTTGCAGGCACGTCATCCATAAACCAAAATATTGGACAAGCTGAATTTTTGACTTGACGATAGTGCTAGATGGAAATTTGAAAGGAAGTTCACAGCAATCCATTCAATAGTTATCAAGCTTCAGTTGGGATCAAAGTACAGGACCGATTGACCGATCAACCGACGTTGCCATATTTATTGCCACACTGCTATCATGGCTAAAAACTGAATGTTCCTTTAAAATCAGTGCTTGTTCGCTGTGCAGAATTTCACTCCACATTAGTCTTTCAAAGTCATGAAATGTCATTGGAGGTTTTATAAGTTTTGATGTTCCTATTCTGGGTTACAGGCAGTTGACAGCATGCCACACTTCACTTCAAGATGCTTTGTGCATTTGTGTTTCATTAACGAGTGAATAACAAACTCCAAACAAACAACTCAAACAACTGCGGATCTGTGCACCTAGAGATTTCATCAGAGGATTGATGGAAAGGTGTTTAGCACACAGGCATTAGTATGCAAACCCAGGAGTGTAAGTGTAGAAGTGTGTGTGTGTTAGAAACCAGCTGGAGAATGGAGAAACAGTGACATTGGCTTCAGGTGGACTAAATATTGAATATTTCTGCTAGACTTTTACACAGAAGAGTGGAGTTCCTCGGAGACCGCCTGCAATGTGCTCTGATTCAGAATGACTACACCTGCACTTTCACATCAAGGTAAGCATGAGAGGCATTGATCTGAGAAGGAATCAATCTCACTTATGAAGTCTGTTAGTGTATTATTCATCAGTTCATCTGTCAGTCTGTTTATCTAGCCATATATCCGGTTATCAAAGGGTTTTCCCTGTCACTAATTGAAATCATCTTGAATTTTTCATTCGCTGTTGCCTTTCTTTCCCGGTGACCCCACTGATCAAGCAGATGTAACGCATGGGTGTGATAACCTTTACTGAGGTCTCGTTGTTTTCACATTGTTAGGCAAAACTGTAACCTTCCCGAGCTCACCATAATAGAAAAAGTCATCATAGTGTCCCTGAGAGCATGATAAAAAAAAAAAAAAAGCTGAAAATGACTTTTTTGGCAGATGAGATAATAAACATCACTGCACACATAAAACACACTGCGCCGGTAGGTTTTTAGGTCTTGATGATCCAGCATAATGGTCTTCAGCATCGGCTGGAACATGGACGATCCTGCAGATCTGGCCTTAACAAAAGGAAACAAAAGTATCAGTTTATAGTCTTTACTTACCGCCGACTTATCAGACACTGAAAAACAGTTCTGACTCAGTAAACCCCAACCTGCTACTCCTAGCTCCTCTCAAACACCAATATTATGCAAATGCTATCTGACCCGGGTGTAATTAACATGCCACGTTGTATACATATTCATGAAGTCCTCCGTGCTCAAAGGTGCAATAACTACAATATTTATTGTCTGATCGAATTAAATGGCCATAATATATCTGCAGGGCTGCTTCTTTGCCAGCTGGTGATGTCTGGCTTTTAAACCTTATTTATTTTGGAACAAAAACACCACTTCAGCCACTCGCAGTTTCATCTGTTCAGCGATGCCAGACTGCATTACAAGTGAAGGACCCACATGGCAACACATGTTGACAAAACATCAAAAAATACATTATTTATTTAAAGAAATGATGAGGATGAGAGCATATTTTGCTGTACTATATTATCTCCTCACTATCAGTTTGTGTTGAATTTCCATTGTATTTACTTCTATTATATACTGTATAGGTACATAAATCAAGGAGATGCACAAGATTAAGTTGACGAACAATGCACTGGAGTTGGAGACGTGTCCTCTGTCGATCATACATACCTTTCAAGTGGACTCAAAGAGAAATAAACAAGCTTCAACTCGACAGAGGATTGTTATTTATTAATGTAGCATATTGTCACCTGCTGAGCACTGTGCCTCATGCTCGCAGGAGCAGCCACTCTTTCATGCGAGTGAATGCAAAGTAAAACGTTGATTAGGAGCCAAGGCTAGTTAGCAATCAAAAAGGAAATTACCTTTCCTGTGAATGAATAGCATATCAGGATCAATTAATGCGGTGGTGTCTTAATTAACTCGCAACAGATGAGAAATGAATAAACGCTGTGCAGGGGGAACCTGATGCACAGAGTCTACAGCTTTGCTAGGCATGTATGGGGAACTGAGGAAGCAGTGCAAACAGCTGAATCACAGATATATATATATCTTTTTCTATTAAAGCAACACTGTGAAACTTTTATACTGTAAAATATCAGATTTTAAATCATGTTTATGCTACAGTGACTTGCAATCAGGTGCCTTTGTTATTCCCACTCTGCACTATATGTACCTTTGACAATCACCCGCAAGACGTATGCAACGATTTACTGCACTAAGTCACGAATCACCAACTGTTTGGCTGATTTTGGTGAAACTGGATCATATTGAATGAAGAAAATGTTTTTTTCCCTTTGGCATTGCCTAGACTCGACGTGATTTACAGAGTTTCCTGATGAACAGTAAAGTAAACTGCTGTGAACTACAATAATACTGTCAGATACTGTTCCCCCTCTGATCCACAGGAAAGGAAGCTCACACATCTTTCAAATTCACGCTGCTGACTTCTTTCAACACAACTGCTGCGATTTTCAGTCCATATTTACCACAGCTGTATTAGACTCTGAAATAAAAATACTAATTTGTCTGAAATTTTGAAACAATTTAATTCAAGGATTTGTCTTAATAAATCTTGCAGAGCATCACTTCACAGTATAATATAATTATAACTTTCTGTTTTAACCAATTTTCCCTGAAGAGTATACACAATAAAGAATTTGTTCAAATATGTTTTCATCTGCACTTTATGCACCAAAATGGAAAGGCACTATAGTTTACAGCAAACGCAGTCAGAGAACAATAAACAGAAGAACAGGAAGATATAATGTAAATGAGCAGATGATTATATGTCACTTAAATAGATGCAATACAGAAATAACACGAAATAATTGTGTGAGTTTTGCTGAATACGTTGCAGCTTTTTAATAAATAAAAACACTGATAAACTCCTGACTCACGTTGTTTCTTTGTTGTAATGATGAAAAATCAAAATCCTACAGTTTTGATATACAGCCAGAGACCATCTTGCGATGTTTGCTCGTCTTGCCTGTCGACCTAGGAGTAGTCATCACCGCATCATGACGTTGGTAGTCATGTAATCACACCCATCTTCAAGCTCAAGCCTTTATTTTGATCTTAACTACACACCTGTAGAGTTTTGTGAGCAAATCTTGCACAGTTATGATGCCACCAAAACCTGCCCACAGACAGACAGACAGACACTGAAAGCACTGAAAATCGTCTCAATAGTATTTCCTGCTATAATAGGTGTCTCCAGAAGCACACTTTGCCATGGTGACACACAGGCAGACTCATAAGGTGAAAACAATACCAGCTATTGCTGTCACAGCTGCTAACAATTGGGTTGAGTTTGTTAGGTGAGAGCTCTGCCATACGGTGCACGTTGTAAATGATACTGTTATATTTTTGTCTTACCTTCACAGAGGATTCTTTAAAAAAAAAAACTCTAATTGGATCCATCCTAATTAGATACAATCAAAATAAAAACAAGTTCTTCACACTGTAAAATCACGCCTTTAAATGTCAGGACACGAGCTGACTGAAAGTGAGCAGTGTGGCACAGTGGAAGCAGATCTTCATATTTTTGCTCCTGATTCTACCTCTGTGACACCAGGCAGTTACCCAGTCAGAGTGGTAATGTGTCCAGGGCCCATGTTGCTGAGCTGATGCTCCCTCTGCCCACCTGCTCACAGTGTGCTCTCCAGAGGAAGGCCTCCCATTGACACTGTGCATGCACCTCCATGATTTATGAGCCATCTGTCGCGTCTGATGTTCCTGTCGCCTAAGACAGGATGTTCCCGGCTGGCATTCTGCACAGCTCTGCGTGGGCACTGCCTGGGCATGCCAAGGTCCACTGTAATTAAATTACTCCAAGTGGGAACAGAGTGGACCCCATAATACTAAAAACCTTCAACACAAGACAGAGAATAATCAAAGAGTAACGCTTTGTGTTAGGATGAATTCCCAGTCTGAAAATACACTGAACAATGAAGGGGTTAAATAAAGATCATTAAAAGTTTATTTCTCTCTTGAATATTGATTTTATTATAAAATGGCTGGATGAAAAAAAAAAAAGAAGAAACTATTCTCACATTTGTCTACCAATAACCACACACCGAACTTCTTTGAGAACCCCGGGGTGTCTTCCTGCAGGAGACAGAGAGACGCATCAGCATGCACAACATGACAGCTAAAGAAACACAGATTGGTGAACACAAAAATCCCGGAGAAAAACAAATACCGATACGCACTAAACTGGAAGTGCCGCGTCGCCAACTCCCTCCCTCAAACTGTTGTTGTTTTACCTGCAGCGGCACAATGTGACTGAGTAACTTCCTCGAACACAACTATTAGCGAGACCTGTGTTCATCTTGAGCAGTGTGCTAAATGTTTGTTAAGCTGAGGTAGCTGCAAATGACAGCGTCCACCGTCAGCAGTCAAAGGAAAACAACCACGTTAAAATGTGCAGTGATCTGTTGTGTTCCAGTCCTGTCTTGTGACATCGCAGCTTGTCCTGTCCCATCCTGCTCATGGAGTGTGTTTTGACCTGCTGTGTACCCGTCTCGTCCCTTGCTGTCCTGTCTTGTCTTGTCATATCCCTGTGTCCCCGTGTCTTCCTGCCTTGTTTGGAATTAACATGACCTGATCTCTAACACCAGTGTCACTTAGCATGCAACGTGACTTTTGGATGTGGAGGTACAAACATGCATACGTGACCTAATTCTGGCTAAATTTCAGACAGACAAAATCTACATGCTCACAACCCTAGTACTAATTTGCAATTAAATAATCACCATTAATTGGCTTAAGCATACTTCACTGACTTTGGAGCACTTGATCCTTTGGATCCATCTAATCTATTTAACGCTAACACAGTCAAACAAAACCCTTACTACTGACAGGTATTTCTATTATTTTGTCCACTCCATTGATACCAATGAGGACAGGCAGATAGTTCAACAACACCACAAAATACATCTTCCAAAATGACCAATCAATTGTTAGAGAGAGAGAGAAAAAAGCTAAGTTTCGGATTAGGGTGGCTAACATCTGGCAGCCATGTAAACAGGCTCTAGATTGATAGCTCCACCTGTGCACAGTCAAACATAATTCTCTTAGGAAAACCTTAGTTAGACTTCAACAGCTTTTCCTGTGAAACTAGTTGGCATAGCTCTGGATGTTTTTGTTTTTTTTCTTTTTTTCTTCAAAATGCCATGTGGCTGCATTTCCTGTCATCCAGGTTAACATTCTTGCTGCCTTAGCTGTTAGCCTGCATAGCAGTTTAACTGTGTCTGTTTTGAAGTAGTCAGAGGTGATTGACATTTCTCCTGCAACAATTACAAAGGATTCAAAAACAAGCAAAAAAAAAAATCTTTTAGAAAAAGTTTTTTCATTTGGGTTTAATCTGGCAGCTCTATGAGAAGCAGTTTCAAGAGTCTCTTCAGCCCAATGGGAAATCAACCGAGGTATGTCATTCTTTAAGATTTAACTTGAATTTCAGTGAAACAAACTTTATTTCCAAAAGACTGCTTTATTTTATTTTTTTTCAGATTTAAAGACTGAAAACTGATACAACATATTTGCTGTGGTACATTAAGTGCACCTTTGCAAAAGAGGTTAAACATTTTTCTACAAGAGCAAAGGAGTTTATGAAAGGCTCCTTCACAGAGCTGTGCAAAGATAGGTTAAGCCTTAGAAAGTGATTGAGGCTGAGAGGAATGGCCTTCACCGGCAGCTGCAGCACCTGGCATCAGATCCACCCTCTCTGCTCTGCTTATTCCCTGAATGACACCCCATTCATCTAAGATCACTGAGGCTTCAGGTGGAGCTGCTTCATTCTCCTCACCCCAAAACACCAGGCAGGCTATCTATTGATGCTATATTTATTAGGAGGTAGTTGCAGAGTGAAAAAGGATGATGTGCTTCAGGTCTCCTTACCTGCACTGTGTCAACCCACAAGAACTCGGGTTACGATGTGAACTGCTGCTTTGATGCACACTGACATGCATCATTTTATAGCATGTGTGTGATTATGCACATACTAATGATAGAAACATATGGTTATGGAGTGAGGAGGAGCACACTGGTCAATACTTGCGTTTCTGGTTGGAAATCAGATTTTTTGAGCTCAGCTCTGTGTTCACTATTCAGGCATACCAGGCAAAACTTTGCAAGTTGAGGAGAGGTAGAAGCCTCAGCAGACCATCCATTCATCCATCCATCCATCCCTCCATACCAACAGACTACACAGTGAAGCTACTGTTGCATGATGATCACAGATTGCAACATGCAGTAGCCATATGGCGTACTTAGTTCTCTCTCTGTAAAGAGTGCGTAATTCTTGTTTGTGACTAAGGTTCAGTATGTTCAAGTGTTGTTTGAACACATTAACCATGAACCTTTGCTGCACACTGTCAAGCGGTCTTTCCTCAAAGAGATTATTGTTTTCATGATTGTTATTAAAGTCAGTTTAAAGGGTTTCTTTCAAAATACATTAAATATGTTGGAAAATAGTTGCTGAAAACGTGAAAAACTTTGAACCATGTGTTACTGAAATGTGGAGTCAGAGTTTAAAACAGTTTTCAGTCCAGGATTTTGTGGGCGGGCCTAAAGGGTGGCTCGATGACACGCTGAGGCCACCCTGAGCATACCCCTGCACCCCTGGCAGAGAGATAAAGATGAATTCATCTCGTTCAGTGTTTCAAAGTTTGTCAAAATTACTGCTCGATTGCTCCTGCACGTAGGTGTGGCTTCAGCACATTCAGTCGATATTTTTAATTATTCAAATTTAGAAATACTTTAGTTGAAATTGGTGTTGCACCTTGCTTTAATATGTGTGCAGAGGGAAAAAGAAAGCTTGAGAGAAATGTTCATGCTTCAGGTTGCGATCTCTCTCTCACTCACACACACAAACACATGCTGATGTCTTACTACAGTAAATGACACTGGACTTCATTTGGTATAAAACATTACCCATGTGTATGTATATTTATGCAAAGTCCGGTCATCTAAATGTAGGGTCACATTTTCTTCTGTTAAAACCTACACCAAGAAAACACAACACAAAAGGTACAACTTTCCATTTTCAGTTGGTTCAGTTGGTATTTCTACCAAATAATTTATATGTTAAAGCTAAGGCATTTCAATAACAATAACAACAACAACAACAACAACAACAACCCTAGAAGTCGGTATGCTGAGGAAGAGGAGACTATATTCAATGAACTTTTCTGCCTCTCTTTGTTGTCTAGCCCGGAGCAATATGCGAAGCTCCTGAGGAAACATCTGGCACTTCAAGGAGACAGTTTTCTCTGTCTTACTTTCCCACGCATCCAAAACAAATCCATGAACATTGAGTTTTGATGACTACCCTTAGTGACTCCTCCCTGCACCACAGCTTGCACCAAAAATAGTAATAGTCACATAATAGTGATGAGCCTTCTCATGCTGGCGATTTTTTAAATGTCACTGCTGTCTAAAAGAAAGTATTTTAGAACCTTCAGAGTTGTTTTTGCCGTTAACGTACAACACAGACAGACAGAAGAAAGTTTGGATAATGTGTTAATAATGAAAACAGAATGTGTTGATTTGATAATCCTCTGACCTACGTATATTTAATTAGCACAAAGACAAGATATTTAATGTTCAAACTGATGAAGCGAGGTTCACTGCGGAGATTTCTTACCTTATAGTACAGAAACATGCGGCAGGAACATCTGTGAGCCTGCACTCTGTTTGAGGGGAAGTTTTAACATGAGGGATTTGCAAGATGGATCGATACGCTGCCTGCATGCTGACACAGTGACATGGTAGACAAAGAACAAGGCTATTCCCTTAAGGAATTGCCTAGAGCATGTTGCGAATGAACTTCAATAATATTTCAGATGAAACGCCTACATATAATTGACTCACTGTGTCAATGAAAGCATCTTATTCATGGTGGTGCATACGCAGCAGAAGCGAGACATCCATTGTATGCCCCTGAGAAGGTGTGACACCGAGAGCCATCCCCTACCCATTTCCTTGAAGTTTGAACTATCTTTGCCCCCTTCAGCAAATGGAGGTCCAAAGGTTAATTATTCGGACGCCTAAAGCAATGTGTAGGAGACAAAAAAACAACTCACGATTCTGCCGTGATGCTTCACTGTAAATATAATCTTGAATGGAAAATGAATCAACCTTTCCTAGAATAACATCAATAACTTGGCTAAAATTGGCATTATATAATGGATAGTGGTAAATGAAAATGCTTTCTTTCCCTGATGAAGAAAATGTTTGTACAGTTTTGCAGGATTAAGAATAAAATACACCAAATAACAACATAATGGGCGTAGAAACCTCCATTACAGTCTCTATTATACCTGTTACGACCCAGCTCAAGGGGTAAAAGGAAGTAACATAAAATCAGGTTTTCGTAATAAACAAAGACGTTTATTAAATGAAATTTTGATTAATTTATAACAAAAGGAGGTGAGGTGAACTAGAAGGGAACAAAGGGAAAGAAAAACCTCACTATCTATTCATTATAACAAAAACACAGATCAGAAACAGCACCTCTAAAACTGTGTCTGTGTGTCTAACAAAAATCTTGTCTAGTGTGTAAAAATCAGTGTAAAGTAAACTAACCCTAGCCTAGTCCTTGTAGCAACAAACCCCCCCCCCCCAACAAACTAGTTAACAATAGTTAACACAAGCAGATTTATAACAACAAGGTGAACTCAATATCACACTCACAAGCTGCCTGGATGATTCGGCGATTCAAGTTTAAACAGGCTTGCGTCTCTGGATTGGGTCCCGTGGATTGGCTGGTTGGGGCAAGTGCCGAATTCGCCGGGCCTCCAGGAAATGGTGACATTGGGGCCACACCTCCTCAGCTGGGGGTCAATCAGGGGATGGCATCTGCACACCTGGATTTACATACACAACAAAACACTACACACATGTGATGTGAAATATTTCAGTCTTGTTGTCAGAATTGTCAGAGAAGACAATTTGACAAAATTCTAAGAACACATTATTGAGGTCATCTGGCAAACTATACCACAAAGTTCAGTTCATCCAATGTCAAGCTGTGCTATGCGATTCGAACCATGTCCAGACTTCTCTAACCATACACATCAGATGCATCATCCTGTTTACTGTGTTTCATCAACTGTCAGATGCTGCAGCAGCAGCAGCACTGTTGACATCAAAACTAAATGTAAGCCTTAACTTCGCATCTAATTGCTCCAATCAGTCTGAAGTAACATCTTTTGTAAATGGAATACAAATGACACCCACTGATTTTTTCCAGCAACTGCCTGACAGGGTAGCAGTCGCGCCTCTGCACAGACATTGTACTGACGTGTCTACTCACTGAATATTCCCACATTGACCGACATATATTAGAAGAAACAAGGCCTTCTATCCTGTAACAAGTCTACAGTCATGCTTGCAGCTCTGTAAGAGTGTTCCTCAGTCTTCAACATAGCTATGCTTCAAGCATACATTAGCATGCTAACATGCACACAACAACAACGCTACACGCCAGTGCTAAGCAGATACAAATGCATATCATGCATGCATGTTTACAATGTAAACCATCTTGGTTCAGCGTGTTAGCATGCTGATGTATGCTAATTAACGTTAGACACAACGCAGAGACGAGACTGGAGAGAATGTTTTGTTGTAGGTATTTAGCCATAAGCTGAAACTGAAATTCAAACCAGATGGAGGCGCTTGATGAACACTTTACAACAGTTCCACAACGAATCATCCTGAGAGGCCGATGAATTGCTCCACTGAACATTCATGGCAACTCATACAATAGATGCTGAGCTAATTCACTCCAAACCAGATATGTCCTGATGGCACTGGAGGAAAATCAAATGTCATTAGCAGTTTTTATTGTTATTTTGTTGCCTCATTACAACTTAATCCTTGTTTATTATTGTGATGTTTGACCAATTACCCTCTATAGATACTGGATACAGTTCATAATAATAAATAATTCAAATAATTTTAATGGTATTTCACTGATATAGAAATAACTGAACAAAAACTAGGTTTAAGCCCCCAAAACATCATCACATGCATAGATAATTATTTCAGAACAGAGGTAAATGTCCTAGAAGTATCCCAAATTTGGAATATTTTAACTGTGACATTGCTAAAAGTCACAATAAACCCTGAAGGAACACATTTTTTTTTTTCACTGAGAATGAGGACAAGAGCTCCTAGAGCTCCAGTGACCTCTGTAATCATCAGGTGGCGAAATTGAGGTTACATTTGCTTTAGGTGTTGGCAATTAATTCAGACTGGGGCGCACTCTAGACTTCTGTCCCCATTTTTTCGTCTAGAATATGGAGCTCCTCACCTCACCTCATCCACCCATCCACCCACTCAGCTTTCACATAAATGCAGTACATACTCAAACAACTACAGGAAAACCAAATCAACTGCTTGCACTCACAAACACGTTTGTACACATTCATCTGACTTTCTCATTTCCCTCCACAAGCACAGCGTGTGATTGCGCCACAACGAATAGACGTCTGCTGCGCGCAGGGTATCACAAACCAGAATTGTATTATTGTTACAGTTATCTGCATAATTTTGCTAAATAAAACTCAAGTCTCTTTGTGTGAGTCCACGCTACAAATCCGATGACGTTCCTGGTTTTATTCAGCAACTCGTAAACCTGCTCAAGGTCTCAAGGGGAGAGCTTCCTCCGATGATACTGTATGTTTTGCCTGCATCTCTTTGACAGTGCTGCCCATGTGCGACTAAACTCATTTCATGGCAACGAAAACAAATCTTTCTCCAAAATGCCACCGTCACAGCAGGAACAAACCTTTAGCATTTAGGAATTCATGCACCTAAATGCAAATAAGTATCACATTTATTTTGCGTTTATCCACTTAACACATTTATTTTAGGACAAACGTCACCTCTTATCTTGTACGCCATGCAGGTGTAATGCATTTTAAAAGAAGGGAATTTTGTTTTACTGTTAAGTTTTTTTTTTTTTTTTTTCCACAGCCCTCTGTGCTGACAGCAGCTACAGTCTACTGCATGTTTGTATATCTGGTCAAGTGAATTGGTAAATTTTAACCGAGAGAGACCATAAGAACAGCGAGGTTTGACTTTTGTGACAAGGGTGTACTGAACATGAACAATGTGTGCTCAGTGGGCAGGAAAATTGATGACAGCATATATCTGGAGGCTGTATACCTGCAGTGTTAAAGATGTCACACTGCTACTGGGGACAGTTGAGCACTGGTGATTAAAACAGAAAAGGACAAAGCATCGCCACTCAACAGCAGGCACTTTCAAATATGATATTTTTGACAGCTCCGCAACCTCGACACATTTCACAGTCCTCCGTATCTCTTTGCTTCCTAACACGCTGGGTCTGCCCTGGTAAAGACATTCTTGCTCCAGTTTTTGGTTGCGTCACTTTTTTTTTTTTTCCTTTTTCTCCCAAATAGGATCAGTGAAGGATTAGTTATGTTGTGAGAACAGAATCAGCAATCACAGTGACATGTTGCCTTCTTTTCACCTGGGGAGGATCTGAGCGCGTGCGTGTGTTTCGAGACAGATATCACCTCTCACCATCTGATATCCAGAAAGCACACCTGCAGAAATGTGGGTGACACCTGCACAAGACTCAACTTTAGGTTGTTTCTCTCTAGTTTTTTTTCTTTTGCTCCTTCTCTCGCTCCCTCTCACTGTCGCCTGAGGCACCTCTAGATGGCACTGCGCAGCTGTTTCTAAAATGTCGCCCTGAACAGTGATATTGCGCTGCTGTCTTTGTGGCTTGTCTGCCTGGATCCACTGCTGTGTTCTGAGGGGCATTTGAATGCCTCATTTCACTCTCATGCTATCCCTCCTTTTCTTTTTTTTTTGTGGTTATTTTTGTTTTTCACAGCCACTTGTGCCGAGAGAAAATGGCACTTTGGTCAGTCAGTAGGTCAATAACAGATAAGGCATCGCTCAGTGGGAATTTTCAGCCTGATCAGCCGTGGCTCTCAGTAGTTTGCATTTGTGTATTTTGGTAAGAATGGCTGAAGCTTGTCTTGATTTTCCACATCACAACAACTTTGCAAAAAAAAAAAGAAAAAATTGACAGAGAGACTGAAAATCTTAAGCCGAATAACCCCGGTGCAACCTCTGGCAAAATACCCAGAGCTGAGCTTCAAGTCTGGTCAAGGTCACTGCATTACGTTCACAGGGGGTGGGAGAGCGCCCCTGATCTGTTTCCACTCTCAAAATTTTATCCCATTCTGCTTATTATACAGCAAGCAAGATATGACCCACCTGGATACATTAGTCACCTCTCTGCAGCCGCTCTGTCCTGCTCTAGATGTCACACAGAGGACAAAAAGGAGCCATGCAAGCAGAGTGAAGGGACGCCTGAGCCATCATATTATATCTCCTAGTGAAAATAATCATTTAATATCTCTGGAGCTTGTTAAGATTTTAGGGTATGTGTTAGAATGTCTATTAAATGTATGATATGTCTTTATAGCCCAGTATAAAAAAAAAAATAAGCAGAGTTTCATTAACAAACTGGTCCTGAGTAGATATATTGTGTATTCTCACTCGTGCTCCAAGACAAACTGTTTGCTCATCTAACTTTTCATTTATTGTCAGTCATAATATTGTGTTGATGAAGCTAATAGTCAAATAGAACTACACACACAGTTTTAAGACTGGCAGTAGTGAAAGGTAACTGAGTACGTTATTCAAAGGCTGTACTGGAGTACAAATTTTGAGATACTTCGACTTGGCTTGAGTACTTATGCTACTTTATACTTTTTACTTCAGCTTCACAATATTTCAAATATTGAAATCTAGACTCTTCATTTATATGTGTTAAACTGGCTTTCAATCAGCAACAAAATCAAAATGCTGTTTATATGTTAATGCATAAATCCAAGATCCTGAACCTCAAGTTTTATATTTTAGAATTCCAGCAAACTCCTCATCTACTGATGAGGATCACGCGATGTGATCGCAAGCTCCAATGGCTACTAAATGGACCTTGAAGCGGAGTTGCTTTGTGATCCTCTTTCCGAGGTTAAGAACGATCTCTCAAACAATATCATATTTACCAACCTAACACTGACAGGATCCATTGTGCAGCATCATCAGTATGTGTACTTTTGATAATTTAAGTACATCTTGTTGGTAATACTTCTGTACTTTTATTTGAGCACGATTATGAATACACCCTGTGATGAGCTGGCATCTTGTCCAGGGTGCACCCTGCCTCTCGCCCAGTGTCAGCTGGGATCAGCTCCAACCCCTCACAGCCCTGCTAAGTATAAGTGGATTTGGAAGATGGATGGATGGATGGCTGATTTTAAATGTAGGGCTTTTACTTGTCAAAGAATAGTTCAGAATTATTGGCTCTACATTCTAGATGTTTCAAGTCTGTGTTTTCCAAGATCATATTCTTCAGTTTTAGGTAGACTGTGTATGAGGTTCACGTACAGCTTCCACGTGAATTTCAGTGTTCCCAGCTCACATAAACTACAGTTCCCTGCAGGATCAGCAGCACAGACATTATCATCTGAATGCACATTTCAGTACCGGATATGAGAATAGTCCCAACACAGTAAAACATTGATATTTATCAGTGCTAACCACTTCTGGCAAAAAAATAATTTCACCTTGCCCTAAGCTATGACACATTTCTTCGATCTCAGCTCCTACTTTTGCTTATATTTGAAATACAGGGAATAGTACAAAAGCCAGCATGGAGACTATTGGACTATTACAGAATGGCCTTCCAGTGAGTCTATGTCAATAACACCTGTAAAACTGAGTAAATGCATTTGAGTTTCCAGGAGTTCTCTCTGACTAAATGAGGGAAGATAGTGTTTAATACTGGGACTTGGCAACGGCTTTCATACTTTAAGATCCCGCAAATCCATCTGCAGAAAAAGAGCAAAAAAAATAAATAAATAAATAAAATAAAAAAATCGGTTGTTATTGTCAATTCCCACTGGAGCTGTGGCAGTACTAAGACTGCAGAGGATACTGATAAGACGGCAAAAGAGACTCTACACCTTATCTTGCTGGCACAGTCCTTGTTCACTCAGATTCCTTCCTTGCTGTACGTGAGAAAAACCCAAACAAAACAAAACACATTTTTATTTTTTTTTAATTAACATAACAATTTCTTATTGTAAGAACAGACAATCCAGTTAATAGTGAAAAAGAGAACACTTTGTTTGACAATGATGATTAATAAATGGGGGAAAAGATTTCCTCGTTTACATTTTTAATATTTTTTAATGATGTCTCTCAGTGTCCCCCCCGCCCCGCCCCTCCCCCTCCCGCCGCATCTTTTGAAGGGGGTACACTCATTTCCAAATCAATTATCGGAGATCATAACCAAGTGTTTCTGCTGATGATGATAAGACCATCTGCACCAGGCTGGAAAATGGCAGAGCACACACCACATTTAGAAACACATTCTGACATCTTACTAAAACAATCTGACTTTATTAAGGAAGACTAATAATGGTGTCCTTTGGATTTTACAGTCGGCGTTGTGGGTCATTAAGCCCACCAGGGTAAGAAGCTGCGCTCATGAGAAACAGCACAGCTGGGATGCTGACAGTGACGAAGCTGGTGGTTGTAAACGTAAGTAAGGGTCTCTTTCTACCATGTGATCGGAGTGCTTCGTCTCAGACATGGGATTTAATGGGGGTGATAGATGATCCGCGCATGCATGACAAGTCACCTTGCTGGAGACCTGCATTTGTCCGGCTCAGTGATCTAGCTGCACTCGTGACCTGTAGTCACATACTGTAGCTCTGTTGTAGACAAAGGCAGTTTAAACAGGGTGACATACTCTTATCTGCTACCGGCCTTCAACATGAGTGACTTTGCCTGTCCAAACCCTGTATAGCTCATTGACTGTATTATAGCTCATACGTTCTCCGGGCCTACTCGTGCTAATAATGCATGCACTTGTGGTAACGTAAGTCACTTTGGATAAAGGCATCCACAAAATGGCGGATATCATATTTCACTTTGAATCTGCTTAATACCCTGTCGCATAGAAAAAAAAAAAGAAAAAAAAAAAGGTTCTGAATCGGTTTCGACCGGCAACAGCATATCATTTCACTCCCCCTCAACAAGCTGAAGATAAGAGCAAACAAGTGGGTCAAGCTGAGAAAAGATGACATTTTTGGGAGGCAGCCATCTTTCTGTCAGGATCAAAGTGAAGTGGCTGCGTCTTCTGCCCCCCCCCCCCCCGGGCTTTCCGTCAACAAGTCTCGAAAGGGATAATCCTAAAGGTAGGCATTATGCACAAGGTGGGTATTATGTACACAAAGCCATTTTTCCACAAATGAATCTCATAATCAAAGAGAACCACAAAACAAAGTGCACCACAGTAACCTATATATTTTTCAGGCAGCATGTTTACATGATGTGATATTATTTCAGTCTAAACTGACTGTCTGTCTGTTAATCCCTGTTGTGAATTTACAACATCTCGAGTAACCTATTGCTGCTGCGCCGTGTTGGATGGAGTCAGTTGCGTGAAAGCGCTTCACCACGCCCTAGGCTTAATGAACTAAACAAAGCGATTACTTAATGGTGAACTTACAGCTTACACCGCAGGCACTGCTAAGACTCTTATCTGCTCATTAATAGATAAACAGATCTGAAATGTTATTGGCTGCTGCTTCTTGGAGGGATGTGTCCGCGGCATCCATTAGTATCCCCCCCCCCATCTTCATCATTAAAGAAGGGCATTGGAAGTTTATGAAAAACGGTTTTCAGGTGTATGCTTGTTGAACTCCTGAATAATCCTAATTGGGTGGCAAATAGCTACCTGCTGCTCCATTTCCCCTCGTGGATAAGGACAATCTTCAAAAGGCGGAGAGTGCAAATGCGTCTCTGCCGTGCATGTCATTCACCACCCCTTTCTCCGTGCATCCTGAGTTCTAAACAATTATGCTGAGACAACAGCTATTACTGCCTGTTATTCTTTATGATTGGTTTTCACATACAATATGACTTGTTAATAGCTGAGCTGAGGACATCAAAAGGACACCTGTCCCATCCTATCAGCATCACTGTCATTGAGCTTCAGTCCCTACAGCAAAAAAAAAGAAAGAAAGAAAAAAGTCTTCATTGCGTCCTAGATAACTCGAGGTGGCTCATGACTGGAGGCAAACTTGTATCTGTGTTGACCAACTACAGCAGCTGATGGAACGTACTGACTAGTGCCGACACAGTTTACTGTATATTCTAACAAAAAAAAAAGAAGAACAGACAAACACACAAACAGGAAGAGAGTTTAATATGAATATAAATATGTACAGGGTAAACTAGCTAGCATGACTCTAAAAGTACCAAATACTGCTAGTCTTGTTTGTTTAATTCATGAAAAAGTAAAAAAAAAATAAAAATGTCAGGATGTGGGTTGACATATTATTATGTACCAGATGATTTTCTGGCCAGAAGCAGGGACTACTTGAAGTCTTATAACTCTGAGGTTGCCAGGAAACCAAAAGAAACTTCAGGAAAGTACTCCTCCCAGCCAAGAAATAGCCTGACACACACATAATACCCCGTATAACCACAACTCCAACACCACCTGTTAAGTTCCAAATGTCTCATTTCGAATGGGTGTTACTTAACACTTCTCATTAAAAAAAGGGCACTGTAACAATATTTCTTCAAAATCTCTTTCATACGAGACGTTTTGATCCTACCATGTTTCCATAATGTAAGATGTAGGCAAATGATTACATGCTTGAAAAGGGGTGGGGGGGATTATTCAGTTAGTTTTAAGCTACAACCTCACAGCTAGATGCCACTAAATCCTACACACTGGACTCTAAACCTCTTCTGCTACAGGTAGAAGTGTCCTGTGTGGTCAATAAATATACTAAAAATGAAACAATTTGTAGCTCTACTTGTGTTTTATTTCCTTCTTTTTTGTTTAATATGTTTGATTACAAGATGATCTCTTGACTGAAATCTAATTTTGTAGAAAAAATTGTTGTATTTGATATATTTTTCAAAATTATTGTTGCAGTATATACCTGAATAGTATATATGATGCCCTGGCAAATGTATTTGAACATCAACAAAGCTTATTCTGCTGTAGCCAACATGTCAACAAACGTCTTCTCTTGTGATGAAGTCACGATGATGATAAAAATACATGTTTAAGATATCAGTAAATAGGAGCCACCTCATTATCTATGGCTAACTGGTTAGTCATGCGATTAAACTCAGATGGGGGTGTTAACCCTCGAGACTGGAGGCTCGGCGTGGACTCCAACCAGTGACAGGGAGGAGAAAGTCTCTCTCTTGATTTCCCTGTACTGCTTTTGAGCCACAAGCTTGACAGTTTATTGATCTCCCTCTCGTCTAATCAGTAGCCTTGTCACATTATAACAAAGGGGAGCCTAGCCAAAATGAAAGCAATTTACTTCAGCCCAGTGAAGATTGCAGGGCAGGGTGTAGTAGTTTTCTTGCCCCTACATAGACAATCTGATACAGGCAATAGTGGGGCTCGGGCTGAAATCAAAACAATGTCTCAGCGTATTCAGCCTGGCAGGGTGAAGCTTGGGGCAAACAAACACTCCAACCGATCGTCCATCTCAAAGTCACCAATGGAGGCTGTTATTCAGTCAAACCGGGTTGAGTGGACACATTTAAACGAGCCACATAACATGCCTGATTGAGGAAACATTAAAGATTTTATGGCACAAGAAGACTGAGAGGTAAGTAACGCAGTAACACAGTAACAACATTTGAAATAAATTAAGAATTAGACAAAGAGAATAAACATCAGTTGCCATTTATCTCCACATGACTTTTTATTTATGCCACTTACAAAGAGGTGGCTGCTTTACCGGGGGATTAAACATAATCATTATGTCAAGCGTCCCATGAGGTAATGAAGATATGTTGGTGAGGAGCATCCACACACGGTACCAATATAACACTACTGTTAGAATCGGCAGCAAAAAATAAATAGCTTCGCGATTACCATTTAGATTGTGAAGCCTGGCCTGCAGGCTAGATACATGCACAAATAAGTAATTGAATTTGCACTTCCCCCTGTAGAGGGGAAGCAAACCTGTCTGGAAACAGCTATACTTCCCAATTTCAATTTCTGCATCAGCTTGTTGTCATGTTTCTGAAGTCATCACTTAAGTCCTACAGGTAATAAAATAATAATAAAAAGATGATGTTTAGCCTAAAGAGCCACTCATATCTCATCTGCATGCCTGTTCACTGATTTCTTTCCTTTTAAATGAAGTGTGCTTCCTGGATAAATGGGCCAGTGAGTGCACAGAGTTCAAAGCAGCTCTAATATTTTCTCATTTGTGTACATATGTACTGGAGAATGTGCTGTTCTAATGTGTGATAAACTGTTTGCTCTTATGTGTTATTGCACTGAACCATCTAACCTCTTAGATCAAGTGTGCAGTACTCTGTGTACAGACAGGCTCCACGGTTTAGACATCACAATGCCTTTTCAATTTAGAGTCTCTCTGGTAACACGAAATGATTTACTTTTTTATCCCTCAGGTCATCACTGAAGAGTCTTGTTTACAGGAATAAACAAGGTTGAGTTTCCAAAAGCGTCAGGATGACATTGAAAGCAGTCGCTATGCAACCGAGGGAGTCTGTGCCTTGCTGTGACCTACCAGGTGACCCAGTCTTTCTGGCGCTGTAAGCAAAAATCACAGGAAGTGAGCTGACACTGCACCTTCAAAAGCAGAATATATATATATATAAAAAAAACTTTCAACACAAAAATCTCCTTCCACAACACATCCTGCATTAGTCTGTGCTTCCCAGTGTCATATGCTCCACCATTAATAGTGTTCCCCTGTGAAAATGTTTACAGTGCATCCCATTCATCACAGCCTCCTCACACTCAAATAAAAATGCCCTTTACGGCCTTATTTTCGGTCTCTGGGTTTTTAAAAGTGCTTTTGATTTTGACAGTCTGCCCTACAGTTTCTCTGGAGTCCCTCTTTACGCCTTTGGGATTGAGATCTCTTTGGACTTTGGGTTCAGAGAGCAAATGCTTAGGGACTGCTAAGAGCATAATAAAGTTAGTGAGGTGAAATCTCTGAGCTGAATATTAAAAAAAAAAAAAAAAAAAAAAAATGGAAAAAATATAAGCTCTATTGGTCGCAGGCTTCTCAGCATGTGCAGCTGGGTTAATGCAAACTGACAGAAGAGAAAAGCTGAGAGGAACGAAGATGTGGAGATCATCACATCAGGCACCGGAATAGCAAAGTTGAATATAGTAATAATATATAGTAAGGATATTCAGCTTGCTATGCCCAGAGGGTACTTTTGCAAAATGACAGGAGGCCAGGAGACAATTGATAGGGTAACATTAATAATATTTATCAGATAAATGATATAAAGATATCAGATTAGGATCCATGTGACAACTCTTTCTTGCAGTGCTAGAAGGACGTCAGTAATATTATTGATGATTGCATTGGCTGGCCTGCTAAACACCCGCCACAAAAAAACAAAACACTATTTTACACTATTGTCATGGAGTCGGCTTGACAATAAGATAAAGTAAGCATAACACTCCACTTTACTCAGCACCTGCGTTGTAGAAATTGTGGACCTAAGCTCTGCTTGAAACAGCTACAACAAAAGTGTCCAGTGGGGCCAAAACAAAAGCAAGCCTTAAACAGGTTCATTCAACAACAACAAAACCATGTAATGCTTCATTTAGACCTGAGGTGGCCAACCTTGTGCTGTGGAGAGCGAACAGGTTGTAGTTTTTTATTTCAACCAAAGACTGATTATAACCCTTCTCAGTAAGAGGAAGAACTCATCAGTAAAATAATCTACTGAGGTCATCAGTTGGACCACCAACCTGCAGACATCTGGCTAATAATGGTATATGGTTTGCCATCACGGACTCATCTGTATGACTTCACATTCTCTTCAGTTGCAGTAAGGCTTTCACAACAAATTAAAACTGACAATTTACCTAGGATAAACTGCAGCTACTGCATAGAACTGACATTCCCTCCATTTAAGTGTTAAGTGCTTGCTACAAGCGATGGACTGTTGTGCTTTTACAGTATGACTTTTGAATTTGAATTCTGAACATTACCGAGCAGATAGCAAATTTACATCCAGGTCAATAGGCAGATTGAACCCCAAAGAAGCTCTGCAACGTGAAAGAAAATCAAGGGTTAATACTTGGACTTTCCTTTAAGCTGACAAACAATGCACTACATGTAGCCACAACATGAATCATCTCAGTATCCTAAGGAATAGCAGCGATATATTATGCCCGACACAAACAATTATTAACAGAAAGTAGTGTGCCCTTAGTAAGCAAGGGTGCAAAGGTTAGTGTGTTTGATGGGTATGATGTGAGTCAAACTATCTGGAGACCAGAGTTTGTGTCCCATAACAGACCTGCAATTAATGACCCGTAACAATCTTCCCCTGAACCTTAACCAAGAGTTGTAGTGCCCAATGATAACCATGTAACCATAGTTTATATTGATATTTTTGGTCTGTTGGCTGGCCCTGCAATAAATTCTGCCTTCATGATAGGGATCAAGATAAATGCAGTTTTCTTTTGAAACTGTTGTAGAGGAGGTTAACTTAACGGTTATTTTGGATGCTGTAGTTTCTGGCGCTGATGAATTGGATTGTGTTACTGTATGCTGAAAGGTCTGTGAGGGAAGACTGCATCTATCTACTCATCTATGCATTTATCGTTCCATCTTTCCACATATGCAAATTGTTCTTTGAATACTGCCTTAACTTGTGAACATGCATGTTCTCCATGTATCCCTCCTCCCTTATGCCATCCAAGCCTTTATTTCCATATCCATGTGTTGTTACAATCTTGGTAAGGCACAGAGAGCGTAATGAAGCATCTGCTCATTTGCCTCTGGGTCACATATAAGTACATCACTGCCATGCCATAAACACGAGCTGCCTTCACCTCTCTTCATATCACAAAACTGCGGCTCCTCCAGAGCTGTGGGTGTTTCACATCTGGTGAGGAAGACATGGAGAGACTCCAAGAAACACGAAATACATGACTCTAAAAAAGATAGCAGTGCTGCACTTACAGATGCCTCTGACTCCATATCAATGGAGAGAATCCTCTTAGAGTAAAAAAGAAAACAGTTTAAAGGTAGGTATTAAAATGTACTCTGTTAGACTGTCGTTTGAGGTGGTATGTTTGGGTTCTTGATATGTTAGATACAAATCTTTTAGCCAGATCTGACTGGAAGATAGAAATAATAATTATGGGATCGACATCGGTTCTTGAATGACAAAGAGGCGGATTAGAAACAAATGGAGGCTCCCTGTCGATAATCCCATGAGAAAATGGGAGCCACTGGACCGTGAATGGGTTTCCAAATCAAATGTAATGGAACAAGGGGCATGGGTTCAGGAGGGAGGTGAAGAATACATGAGCAGGATGGGATTTTCTGCTCATCCCGTGTCACATATCAAAAGCCGTGGGGTCAAGGCTTTAATTAGATCAAGCACACGTCCATACAATGTTCACAACCCTGTCTTCCAAAGCTTTATTGAATATGGATCATTATTCCCGAACTGTAGAAACATGATTTTGCGGCTCAAGACACTGACCTCAAGATTGTTGGAAGAAATATGAGAGACTGAACTTCATTCCATTCAAACATCCTAAATGTTCAGACTGCCTCTGTGACCGATAGGGCTTTATTAGTCTTGATGGCCTTCATCAGTTTGATCTCATTAGAGAGAGTGTAATTGACTGCTTGCATTAAATAATGACCCAAGCCCCTCGTCCTGTTCTCTGTTTCACAAATTAACCTAAATTAACTGCATTTCCAGCCCCTGAAAGCAGACCATGAATAACAGCAACTGGGGGACTCGGCTGAACAAGAGAAAAAAAAAAAGAGCTGGAGAAGCAACCACCATCATCGCAATGTGGGCAACAATAATTGAGAAACTGTCCATTCATAGGGAGAACATTGTTTCAGATTGGATGTCACTGGAGAAGGATAGCGCATGCAGCAGCTGTTCTGAAGAAGTTTCTCAACATCTATGGTAGTGTATGAGCTGCATGTAAATTATACCAGAATCAGTAAGTAGGTGAAATAAAACCATCATGTCTTTTCCTTCTGCATCAGATAGACTTTCTTTGTTTTTGGCCTGGAGGCACAGAAATAATATGGAAATATGCAGTTCAACTCAGTATTTCAAAACTGTACTATTAAACAAAGCACTGCACAAACTGACCTTTTATCTTTATTCATTCTAATTAGACCTTTTACTTTTATTTATTTCTAAAAATAAAAACCCAGATAACAGTAATCTAGTGAGGCTTTTTACTCATGAGCCTAAATAGAGGGTTACTAAAAAAAAAAAATGCTTCGTTGATGAGGGTGGGAGCATAAAATTCAGCACTGCAACAATTTCACATCATTTGACATTTCATATCATTTGGTTTGATATTATGGAGCCTGTGGCATTATCTTCAGTTCAATGCCTTTTCCAATTTGAGATCCACTGCCTTCCTGATTTTACCCTCATTTGTAAATGTCACTTAAGTAGAAGTGATGGAAATAATTTGCAGTGGTGTAAAAAGAAAGATATATATATATATATATATATATATATATATATATAAGAGTAAAAATGAAGGGACGGACTGGAGGGGTGAATGGCTAAAACCATGTACCTCTATGTTGGGTGGTTTTAGCATTTAAAGATAAATTGGAGGATTGCATATCTCCCATCTTCTAAAAAAAAAAAAGCCAAAGCCCATTTGATTATGAAGACAAGCTTAAAACAAGATGCTTTCTTATTTCCCGAGAAGGATGAAATGCAGACTTTTCATTTGACAGCAGCAATGGGAAGGTTTGTCATACTGTCAACATATTGTGTATTATGTAGTCCGCAGGAAACAAATGAAGTCTGATGTTGTCCTTTGGCAATAGTTTTAGTCCTGGGGGAAATTACCAAGCATATGGCATTGGGATCCCCACCCCCCCAAAAAAAAACAACATAAATTGCAACAACTCAAGGACAGAACCTAATAAAAACACACCAATAATCATGTTTTTCTTTTATACATACCTCAGGTCACTGCTTAGCTCTCACCCAGCCCCTAACTCTAATATGATAAGCAAAAATGTTCTGTGCATGTATCTGTTTCGTCAACCTGAAGCCTGTGGTACAGTACTCATGTTTAAGTGTAACTGAGAGTCATAGCACATCCTAATGCCGGAGAGGATCTCATCACAAGCGGAGCCAGAAATCCTGAATGAGCTGCCTCTTCTTGGTGATGTCAGGCAGAGGCGTGACCTTCCATTATTAGTCTATTGTCGCCGGCTTTTTCAGTCAATGTGTCACACATACTCTCCTTCCCAATTCTCCACAGTCACAGCGTGTCCCGCAGGGTTTTTCTTTGCCCTTCGTGTCTTAAACAGGGTTAGGGTTAGAACTGGCTATTATGCGGCACATAATTGCACTTCGTCATGCTGCAGATTGTCCCAGTAGAGAGAGTTGCAGCGAGGGACATTCTTATTTGAAGGGGATATACCAGAGGAATAATACCCAGTCATAACAAATCCATCTTTCTTTCCCCAGAGCAATGTTAAGCAGTCAAGCAAAAATGCTACGCAGCTATTTAATGTATGTCCATGCTAGTAGGTGAAAATAGGGGTTTCCAGGAGTCTCCAGAGGATCGTAATTGGTTGGAAAGCTCATTAGGAGATCGTCGGATTTCCTGATGGTGAGAATGGAAGAACGCCGCCTCGCTCCAGGCAAAAGGAACTGATGGTCAGAAGGATGTGACCTCGCTCTGTCATCACTGAGAGCTCTCAGCAGCAAGCACAGTTCACAGCAGTGGTCAAAACAGTGCAAGACTGCTGACAGGCTAAAAGGCAAGATTTCCTCTACCATTAGTTCACCCTATGTTTTGTCTGCTCTCTGTCTTTTCCTATATGCCTCATGTCTCAAATACTTTATCGATGTCTACACTTACAGTATGATTCTACTCTACAGTATATACTGTAGCACATACTGTATTCCAAAAGATTTAATAAATTATACTTATAACGACAGAATAGTGTCAATTATTCATATGGCTAGCTCACAGTCAAAATGTAAACCTGCAAGATAGAGAAAGGAACTGAATCCCTTGCATAACTTTAGATTTACTTATTGTTTCTAGTGTCTTTCCTTGAGCCAATATTTGCAGGTCAAGCTGAGTGGAGACTAAATTGCTTTTGGACTCGAAGAACTGTCTGTTTGTATTTGCCCTATTTCGAAGTGGCGTCCTGTTCGTGATGTTCCACTGCTTTCCCCACATGGTATTTTGGGATACTTGAGCTACCTCATGAAAGGGCTTGAACAGAGAATACATATTTATTTCCATGGCTTGGGATTGTTGAATTATTTGTGATCAACTTTGTCCTAAAGCAAAAACACAGGGAAGCAAAAACTCTGTAACTGTGATATTGATTTAAGACTTGAGGCAAGACCACTGACTGCAGTCCTGACATTTTGAGGTTCCCAGTGTTTGTCCACATTTTTTGCATGCTTAATAGCCGGGCTGTGACCAAGGAGGATAACTCTGAATATCTAAAAATAATCACATCACAAACACTGTCACATAAATCCGTTTTCTATCTATTTGAATCCATCATTTCTAGTTGTGAGAACTGGTTTTGAAAGCAGAAGGTGGTGTAGCATGTTCACCAACAGGGCACAGTGCTAATACGGCATTCAGTAGTATCCCTCTTTAGGATAACAGATTGTAGGCAACACGGTTAATTTGTTTGTGTGTCCTGATAGACAATTTCAGACAAAAACGATTAATATCATTTCTCAACATTAAATCTTCCTTACTGTAAAGCCAGAGCACAGCTTGATGAAGGACATGGCCAACAGTTGCTTGTTAATGCCCATGCTTTTTGGCAGAGCGTGGTCTGAGTTAGCTACAAGAGAGAGGGTTGATTGATGGATCACTAATTGTGTCCTTGGTAAGTAGCAGATGTACCATCACAGATGCTACAAACAAATTAGACTTGCTCATGAAAGAGGATTACAAATGGCAACATTTTTGTTTGGCATTTAGCATTTATAAGCAATATATAAATAATAAACCAATGCTTTATATAACATTAAAACGTAGTTGTGGACACATGAAGACTTGACTTGAAGACTTGAAGTGTTTATTCTTGCATGAAAGCAACTGTATGCCTTTTTGATGTTGATATTTGGTGCGTAAAACACTACTTGATAACTGTTGTAGTTGCAAACTAGTTGTAATGTGTTCATTTTTCACACATTTTGCACAATTTAAAAGTCATCTGCCAACGATTTGGATTGCAAATGTGTATAAACAATTAAGAAATGTTTTATGACACGCTATTTAATTGCCATTCATTTTTCCTCCATTTATCTGGGTCAGATCACAGTAGCAGCAGGCGGCCAAGATGCCCTTCTGCCGAGCCACGTCCTCCAGCTCCTCCTGGGAGATCCCAACACTTTCCTAGCCAGGTGGGACATGTAATTCCGCCAGCTTGTTGTGTATTTCCTCCCAGTTGGAGGGGCCACCACACAAAGATGTGACCGGGAGGCATCCCGATCAGATGGCCAAAACACCTTAACTGTCTGTTTTCAATGAAGAAGCAAACAAGCCGTGGTCCTTTTCCAAGCTTGTTCTGGATGTACACAATTCTCCATCCTCAAGGTTGAGATCCAACACCTTGGAAAGGAAATATAATTTAGCATCTTGTACTGTCTCTTTCCTGAGCTTGTAATAACATATACAAGTTGGACTGTAGATAAAATGAATGAATCAAAAGCTTCACCATCACAATGAGTACCCTCTTTGTTAGCCTAGTATTGAGCCTGTACAACTGCAGACATAGCAGCAAGGAAACCTCGAGCTACACCTTCACCTGGAGCAGCTATTTGCTACATACCTGAAGGCAAATTGCTGTTTTCTGGCAAGTGCCATGGCCTCATACTAGGTGCAGCTGCAAATTGCCCAAATGCAGGCTGATGGTCATGTCTGGTCAAAAGCCAAAAACATAATAAGCAGAAAGAGAAGATATAATACTTGAGGTCACCTAAAAGGACACTCTTTGACTGCACATATATCAATGGAAATCACAAACAGAATCGGTGATGCCACACAACCTTGGCATAACCCAACATCCACAGAGAGCTTTGTGATTACTTGTGACTTGTCTCTTTCCCAGAGGGTGTGTTCATCATGTTCAGGAGCTCAGGAAATATTTCTTACATTGCCCAACATCTTTTCTCCTCCCCTGATCGAAACAGTATAGACAAGGCTCTGTGGTTTACCACAAACACTTTGAGGCTGTCTGATCCATCCCACCTCCTACCACACTGTATTTTTGGCCCTATGTCCAAGGAAGCTGTAGCACTTGTGCTGTCTGCAAAGTCAAGAAAACTGGGCCAATAATGCTCCTTATTCTTCATGTTTTCCTTTGCCAGTGATGTCCACCAGTGGATTCTTGGGCTGTTGTAACACAGCATCCAACAGCTTCTGGCCATAAGTCAGAGCACCTGCCTTTGACTTTGAATATGGCCAACACCAATTCCATGTAGGCCCATAAAGGTGGAAGAAAAGCAGACAACAGAAAGGAGCGTGTTTGGGTTCTTTCCAGCAGCTTACCTGCCACATGATCCAAGTCAGCACATGGCCACGATCAGAACAATTTGTAATATTTCTAATATTAATTAACAACTGACTGGCTTCAGCCCGTTCTTGTAATACCACTCGTTCCTCAAGAGGCGATAGTGTGTTACGCTAACATTTTGTCTCTACATGAGAATGAAGTAGTAGCTCAGCAGGCTGGGGGAGCTGAAGAAGAGAGAGCTTCTTCAGGATTAAATATCCAGAATCATGGATTCTGCACTGATCTGCTGCCGCTTACTCCTGGGGAACAGCTCAGAGTTTATTGCTGCCTCCTGCTATTGTTTTTTTTTTTTGGAGCATGAGGCCAGGAATTACCCGCTGCTCCTTTACCAGCTCTGTTTAACTGAGTGTCCGATACATGCATTGGGTTACAATGCACAGACAAACATAAAGTCCTCAGGCAGTGTCTTCTCCATCACCCCTCCTAAGAGTCTCTAAGGAGAGACTGGATACACCAAATTGCTGTTAAGGCCATCGGCACAAACAACAGCAACAGCCTCACTCCCTACAACATGACGCATAGAGGCGACCCTCTCATTGTCTGGAGAAAACAGCTGGGCCAGCCGCTTACTATAACTGTTTTCTTACGTACACAGCTGCACAGGCAGCTAACCGATTAAAAGAAAATACATTCTTTAAAGAGCATAATAACGACACTACATAAATTATTGTACATCTAAATTATTCAAATTGCTACTGGTGTCTCGTGAAATATTAAAACAAATTACAGCAGTCATTCAACCTACGATCATCAACATGTTTCTTCAAAATGTATTACAAACACCTCTATTACTCAATCCTCTCCTCACAGGCTGGCAGCATTGTTGTAGATGCAGATGTAACTGGATATTGTTTCCCTTGTAATTATTAAGTAATTCCAATAAATGCATCATACTTATGACTTCCTGGTGGGTCAATCACTACTATCTCGTCATATGGAGAAAAACTGATGTCACGTAAAGACAACAATAACGCAGAAAAGATCTGGGTTCAAGTGTTAAGTGAATATCACACAAAGTAGGACAAATATTCCATGCTGGGTTAATATTTATCATTTGTAACAAAGGAAAGAAAAAAATCTGCATGCTCTCCATAAAACTGTAAAGTGCATTATAGTCCCTTGTGTAATCTAAGGCAATGGCTAAACGTGTGAGGGTAATTCTGTCATCTCCTGTTCTTTTAAGCGTGCTCTAGAATTCAAAACTAGGCTAGTTTCAAATGTAGAAAAGCCTCCATCGAGGTGAACACCACCGAACTGATATACTCTGAGCTCCAACTGAGCAGCTGAGGCATGGAGTCAAGGAGAAACGTCATTGGCCCTGTCTAGAGCCAGTGTTTGGTTTGTCTGTTCTGAGTTACTGTAGCAACAGCTCTGATGTAAAAATGATCAGAGATAATTTATTTAAAAAAATCAATTTAATAAAGATTGTGAGAATGTATGTACTTAAATCTTTCCTCAAAACCCACATTAAATGTCCCAGTTAAAATATTTGACCATTTAAGTCAAATAAAGTGTCGCGTTACGACGCCCCTCATTGCTCCACAGTTAGTCTTGTGTGAAGTTGAACAGAATGCATAAGATAAGGGAGAGTGATGGTGGTGGATGTGCTTTTATGGCTCCCTCCCTTTAACTTTTCTCAGAAGAAATTCTTTCTACTAACATACAAAGGACTATTTCAATCAGTCTCTTTCTTGTGACTGGAAGATACACAGACTTTGATGCCGCATTCTTTGAGAATGATATTCATATATTATTTATATATTTTTTTTTCATTCTTCTTGGACTAGTCCAAATTAGCAGAATATCCTCTTTCCTGATATGCGTGTCATAATTTTTGTATTCATTTTTCTAGGCAGCATTTATTTATTTTTTTATTTTCATTGTTTTGTAGATTCAAGGCAGTTCGTAAAATCTACATCACAACCGCAGTTAAATCAACACTAAGCTATTTTCACCACTGAAAACTGTTTTCAGTTGTTTAATTGAGAGCAAAAGAGCTAAAGATTCTCTGGTTCAAGCTTTTTTGTGTCATTTTAAACTGAATATGTTTGAGTATTTGGCTGTTGAACTGAACAAAATGAGACATCACCTCAAAATGACGTCATTACTTTTGAGAATTCTCACCTATACTTGAAGTAAATGCACAATTTATTAACATTATCTGGTGATGGGGTAGAGAACATGCTCCTAACGGGAAAAATATTGCAGATCTGCAGCGTCTCAATCGCACAATAGTGACTTGTGTGGGTGCACTTAGCATGCAAATCTAGCTTTGCAAAAAAAAAAAAAGAAAAAAACTTTTTGTTGGAAATAAAGAGCAGGAAATGAGATGTAAATAGTGAATGCATGCAATCAGCTTGCACCATTGCCACCAGTTCTTGAAAATCACTGATGACTCAATAACAGCTTTTATCACAGGCCATTCAGCTACTGCCTTCTTTCTGATGAAATGTGCTGATTTCCTCTGCACCATGCCAAACGTTTGTGTCCTCAGCCTTTGGCCGCTCCATGCTTCCAGACAGCTGGAGGTGTCTGCAGCTGCTCTGCCCTCTGCCCTTTGACAGCCTGATAACCAGGCCTCAAGACACTCAAAAAGTTAAATAGGGAGTGCTCTAATACTAACACTAATATCCTATTACTGACTGTGCTTTGGACTAATCTGTGGGCTAATAACAACTGACTGATTCTGGAAATGGGCACAGGCTCACAATGTAAGTCACAATAGATTGGAGTGTCAGTGGAGTAATGGACTAATAGTGCTTACATATCAACTCAATGTTCTTTTCCTTTTAGTTCAGAAGGGAATGTAAGTCATTCTGTAATGAGTGCTGCTTGGTTAAATCGGAGCCAAGAGCACTGAGATGCAGTTTGATTTTGGACATTAGATTTCAAGGCGGCAGATTAATTTCAGTATTATACATTTTACGTCCCAGCAACTCAGGAAATGCAGTATAAATTTCCGTCTTCCGATAAACAAATCTCTGAATCAACGGGCAAAATTAAGAGGCGAGTGCAGGTTTTCATTTCAGGGAGCTGCACTTCTACACTGCCCAATTCAAGCAAAGGTGAACACGTGTCATCATTATATAGTAAACATCAATATTCTATTTTCCTCTAGGCATAGAAATACTTGCTTCCTAAACTTTCTGTTAAAATAATATTCATTAGAGAGACTGATGAGTTGTGAGTGTGTGTGTGTGTGTGTGTGTGTGTCTGTGTGTGGGCTTATCCGCTTGCCTGTGCAGTTTCAGAAGTTAAGAAGTGTGGCACTGAGCCAGGGTGCCCTTGGAGCGGCTCTACCTCCTCGTCCTGAACACACAGCCCAGAGACCTCATGATGGCTACTTATAGAGGTCTAACTGAATAGAAGCTGCCAATCAGCACGGATCCTCACCAAACAGTATTACTCACTGCCTACAGAGCTGGGCAGCAGAGCAGACACTGGTATAGTCTGTGTGTGTATGTGGTGTGTTTCCCAGTGTTTTTTTTTTTTTTATATGTTTTAACTGGATGTGTCTGGTAAACACCTCCAAATTTGATACCAGATTGAATTCCCTGGATATACAGCAAATCAATGTCAACATGCTCTTAAGTTGTAGCTAGCTAGTATCCAAACCAAAAGTTTGACATAAAAATACATAAACAAAAAACACCAACTCCTTATTTTCGCATAATGGTAGCGGATGCTACAATGTATGTTATTTTCAGAAGAAACTAGTGTTTACAGATGTATCAGTGAAAAATCTGGACAGTGAGGGAAGTTTCCTTCCCAGTTTTTAAGGAAATAGCAGGTTGATTCACGTCTAGTTGAAACCATGGTGGGTTTGGGAATTATCATGGGTTAGCGCTTATTTTTTTATATTACAGTGCAGTTCCACACATGTATCAACACATGTATCCATGTAACAATTCTCCGTGGTAGCTCGGGAGGAAAGTTCTATTCCTGGTTCCTCCAGTCTGCAAGTGTCCTTGGGCAAGATACTACTCCCGAAGGCTGTGTCCTTGGTGCGTAAATGTGATTAGCTCCCAGTCTACGAGTAACTGGTACCTTGCATGGCATCCAATGCCATCAGTGTATGAATGACTGAATGAAATATGTAGTGTAAAAGCGTCTTGAGTCGTTGGAAGATTAGAAGACACTATATAGGGACAGTCCACTTAGCATTTAAGGGTGTAATGGGACACGTATATTTCCCATACTGTTAGGGATGGTTTAGTTGGTGTGTCTGTAGTAATGCAAGCAATCAAACAAGCTAACATGTGGCATTATACAAGTTTGTCTATTACTACACAGAGCCTAAGCCCCACTATAATGCCTCTTTAATTGTGTATTAGTCAGCCTCTTGTTTCTGTCCTGTATACACAAACACAAGCTGCAGTCATCCAGGACTTATCCACCGCTTTAGTTTGTAACCCTCTGTGGACACAGAGGATTACAAACTGTACTAATGGCTCTAAAGGTCCATTTAAATTAATTATGAAGATGTGCATTATGACTTTATGTTTGCAGATTGGAATCTTGTAATAACAGTTATGCATGTCTGAGGTAATGACTTGTTTATGACCATATTATGCCAGTTTAGATGTCATTGTTAGATGTGAGGTGTCATTTCAGATTATGTTAATGTAAATGTTAATGCATTCATATTTACATTAGACAAAAATAAATTACCATAACTCTATTATGGATTTGCATTCCTCGTGTTTTGCCTGATGTACCAAATTCACAACATGTGGCCCCAGAACCGAGGTATGTATCTGTGAGAATTCAGCTTGTGTAGGGAAAGGCGGTAAAACCAGTTGTACTCGGTATAAACAAAGTTTTTTTTGACAGGTATTTGGATTATATACAAAAAGAGGAGGGGTATCTAAACAAAGGGCAAGCGGATGCAGGTCAAACCAACAAAATAAATATAACCAAAATAATAATAATCTAAACAAAATCAAAAAGGAGGAGAAAAACCTAACCCCTAGTCCCCAGGTAGTGAACAAATTACCTCAACAAAACACAAGTTAGTCATTTACGATTATTCACAAGCAACAACACTGAGGCGAGCTTAACACACAAAAAAACACAGCTGGGCGGCTCTAACTTTGTAAAATAACTGGATTGGATCCTGCTGATCCGGCAGGATCGGTGGTGGCCTCGCCTCATCAGCTGGGACCAGTCAGGGCCGTGACTTTACACCCCTACTACTCACAGAGTTAACCATGCAATGTTATTATGCCAGATTTAATTCAGCGCGGTGGTAAAGCGAATTACACCGCAGGAAGGTTTTGAGACATTTTCAGGGATGTGTGCAGGAGTTTTAGAGGCAGCTTCCTCTGCAGGAGAAAACTACCAACATCTTCAACCTCCACCCGTGTTTCAAGTTAGAGCATGTGGGTGGACACCGTATCACTTCAAATCAAAAAAATATGTTCCTGTGATGTAGCTGTACTTTAGACTGAATGATCTCAAGACTGTGGATTTGTTGCATCACACGAGAGCTGAAGCCAGTGTAAGTCTATGAAAACTTGACAGGCCTGTTGAAGCTAAGCTATAGCTTATGTATAATTTTCTTGGTATTTAAAGGGGATGTTCTTTTCATCAGAATAGGAAGACTGAAAAGTATTGGTTTCTGCACTGTGAGTTTTTTTTTTTTCATGCACTGACTTTTGAATAATTAAGATGAGATGTTTTGTTTTGAATTATTAATATAATCTGCTCGCTGTGAGTTACCTGTCAAAACTTAGTAGCTGAATCTTCTGCTTGTCTCTGGTTTCCTAACCACCATCCACCATCCCTTCCCCTGCTGTCATCCATCCCTCTTTCTTCCTAATCCACCCCCTTATCCAACCTTTTGCACATCCATCCATCCATCCTCTCATTCTCTCTTCTTTTATTGAATTCTGTGCATACCTCTCCCATCTCTTCTCCCTTCTTCAGGTAAGTAGAGACAAAGTAGGCTCGGGTGAAATATGGATGTGAATATGACACATGGATGTGAATATTAATGTAAATGTGGTCTGAATATGAAGATTTATTTGAGACGTCTGTTGTCGCTTGCTTGTGACATTCACGAATAAACGCTTCACGGTAAAGTTCTCAGTAAAAACTCTGGCGCTATTTTTCCAGCTGAGCCCTACCTATGAATACACTGGCCAATTATGTCTTATCGCAGACGGATTGGTATTGACAGATGTCCTGGCCAGTAAGCAACAAAAAAAATAGCGGCAATGTCAAGGATATGTTTGAGGTGAGATAGAAATACTAACTGAAATGTCATAAGAACATTCTTTAGCTCTCAAATATCAGAATGAGCCTTTAAGATCCAGTATTGGGGGGCGACGCTTAGCTCAGTCGGTAGAGCGGCCGCCCCATGTGCGAAGGCTCGCTGCGGCTGGCCCGGGTTCGAGTCCTGACCTGTGTCCCTTTCCCGCATGTCATTCCCCATCTCTCTCTCCCCACATTTCCTGTCACTCTTCAGCTGTCTATCAATAAAGCTTGGAAAGGAAAGGCCAAAAAAATAATCTTTAACAAAAAAAAAAAAAAAAAATCCAGTATTAGTGTCTGTTGGGATGACACCTTACTCATAGGATGATACTTGAAAATGAAAATGCTATTTTACTGCTCATTTTTAGCAGATTTTGACACCTAATTTCATAAACTTGTTAACCATTTGAATTTGGCTGGGTGGTCAATAACACTTTCTTCTTTGGTCTGACAAACTCGGAACACATATTTATTCTCACTTTACATAAAAGTGTAAGGACTGAAGCTGATTCTGAAGTAGAAGACACATTTTTTTCCACAATGTATTTATTCATTTATTATTTTTTTTAAACTACAAGAAATGCTGCTAATATGCTAATCCAATTTCTGCAGTGTGCTGAGTGACTTTACCTGAAAGGATACAAAAACTACTGACTAGTAAATAATAAATAATTGAGAAATTCTACAAAGTTTAGTCTACAAAGCGTCTCCACCTCAGCCCAGGGCAGTCTATTTGTCTTCTTATCCGAGATGAGACTTAGAGCTGAGCAGCCGCTCGCTGTCTATGCTGGCTCATGTAGCACAAAGACACTTTGCATGCAATTTGTGCTGAAAAAGAGGTGATTATTTCTCCAATATCTGAGTTGGAAATAACCACTGCAACTTTTAGCCTAAACAAAATCAATGCGACACAACAGATAAACGTCGCCCGATGACACTGGTGCCACCGTGTCACACAACAAGGAGAACACTGGCCAATAAATACCCTAATGAGTTGGAGCTGTTTTTGTCCTGTGCTATACTGTAATGTGCTCTTGGTGATTTCTAAACCGTGCTCTATGAATCATTGTTTTTGTATCATAAATAAAGTGATCAGTATGCAGAATCACAATCTGGAAACTAATAATCAGACACTGATTTCTTAACAGCAGTCTGTTCTTACTTTAGACATAGTCCCTGACAGTTACTCTGGAGCTACTTGGTAGCAGCTCATTGAATAGTTCTGGATTAATTAGTGTATTATTGTAGAGTTAATAGTGCTGTTTGTAATTTTTTTCAATGAATCCTCTTTGAACCGACAAAATGCTGAGTAAACCTCTTGGTAAAAATGAAGTAGTAACTGATGGAACTTCATATCATCCAGCAGTGGCTTCATGAAATCCACAGTAAGTCACATGTCACTAGACAGAAAAATCTACTAAAGGTCAACGCGTCCACAAGTAGCACTAGAAGGCTTTGTGTGTGAGGGAAAGGTGTTTGAAACTCATGTCACGCCGCTCTATAGCAGGCTGCATTCAAAAAAGGCAGCAGACAATACCGTTGTTTCAGAAGATGATTTCCAATTTCCATCAGCCAAGTATGAAATCATTGTGCTGCCAATATTGCCTGCCAAGTTAGAGCGACAGAGAAACACTACAGCTAAATCTTCTGTTTGTAATACAAGGAATGAGACCGTCACCTTCCTGTATAGCATAATCACAGAGATTAATTTAGAAGTCGATACTGAAACGTCGATGGGGTGGAGAGGAGAGCGCCGCGTCGGGAAAACAGGCATCAAAGTCAAAAGTCTTTCAAATCATTTCCTATGCATGAGTTTGGCTATACAAGTCAGTGCAAAGTAGAACAGCCAGTGTTTTGCTATTCAATCTCAGTGGTACAAAGGAGGTAAACAGAAGCTGTCGTCCCTTTTTAAATATTAGAAGGGTGCTTATGTGGTCTGAGTGAGAGTTAATACTGTATGTAAAAACTCTTAAATATTTAGTGGACGGCGAGCTTTCTACAAATTGATGCCGAGGCGCAGTAAAGATTAAGGGAGTGGGACATCTTAGCATCACGCTCTGAATTGGTGCTGTTCATAAATAGAGATTAATAAATCACAAATTAATCCCAATTATTCAGAGAGGAGTGTGTGCGTGCGCGCGCGCCCGCGTGTGTGTTCACGTGTGATAAAGACGGAGAGAGGGCGAACATATGCGTAACTGTGCACATGACAGGAAGGAGACAGAGAGGCAGAAAGATGGGAAGGGAAAGGGAGAGGCTCTGTGTGCAGCCTTCTGTTAAGATTTGGCAATGGACGATTCGACTCATCCACTCCTATCTTGTTACTGTGACACTCCAGCCCATTAAATAGAATAGATTATTGATTTTGCTCTCTTCGCCTGCTCTGAGATTTTCCATCAGACTCTCTGTGCAGTAAGAGAGAGAGAGAGAGAGCTGAAGAAAAGCATGTGTACTGACACAAAATCTTGCATCACTTATACAAATGGGGAGGGTAACATGAAAAATCTTGTCATCGCGGCAATATGTACTTCTCGGGAGGCTGAGGGTTGTCATGGTGCTAATGCAGAAATTAAGTCCAAACCCCTCATGTGGCATATTGATTTGAATGAGAGCGGGGTTATTGCAAAATGCACATGCTGTTTTTGTATCGATCTCGCGTCACAGAAAAGACAAGGTGAGCCCGTTTGATAATCGACAGAGGAGGCGCTGAGAAAAACTCCCTGTTCATCATCAGACTTGGATATTGAGTGATGACATCACATCCCCAGGTGCCCATCATAAGACTGTTCACTTGGCTCTGCTCTCCAGGAGAGGCAGAATTGACTTTTTAGTCATATTCGGCTGCGCTTCTGTTCTTGTCACTGAATATTTTGTCATAATCTCTCACATATTTTTGTCCCGCGGAAGCTAAACCGCTTCATTATTTAAAGGTAATGTCCTGTGTGTGGATATATCTTTGCTGTTGAGTGAAAGTGATTTGCTGATCCAAGCTCATTTTGCATTTGCCGTTGCAATGATTAATCGATTCATTGATCAACGGAGAATTAATCTGAAGTACTTTCATAACTGATTCATCATTTCAGTCATTAGCGTTTGCTGATTCCAGCTTCTCAAATGTGAGTATTTATTATTTATGCATTTACATTGTCGATTAATCTGCCGATAACGTTCTCAATTAATTTTTAAGTCTATAAAAATGCCAGAAAATAGTGAAATTTCCCAGAGTTAACATCAAGCCAAAACCCCAAAGATATTCAGTTTACTCTCACATATCAAATAAAAGCAGGAAATCTTCACATTCGAGTGTTTAGCATTTTACTAAAACGATGAACAATTATCTCAATATCTGATGATCAATCCACCAGTTGGCTAAATGATTCATTGACCAATCCTTTAAACTAGATAGTTTTCAGTTTTAGACTCCTGGTGAGATAATATTTGAATTTTTCATCTTGGACAATGGGAAATACTAACTGGCATTTTTACTAGTTTCTGACATTTTATAGCCAATAAGCAATGAATCAATAGCAAAAACAATCAGAAGACTAACTGCAACAGTGTAGAAATTTTCCTCAGTGTCTAAAATTGTCAAATCCTCTGTTCTATATACGTTGTAGGGAACTGATCAATAGATGCCCTGGTTTCTAGGAGCTTGTGGATTCAAATGTGGGTCAGGATCTTGGAAGCTCTGTGTTTAATGGAAAAATGCAAACTGATGTTGTAATAAGAGGGTTTAGTGTTAAATCAAATGGGTGTGAGCTTCTTACATGTGTTTTTTTTAATGAGGGCATCTTCCCAGATGTTTGGTATTTAACTCCTGAATTGATGGTGGTTTACACAGAGTGAGTTCACATCCCTGCATTTCCAAAAAGCAGGAATAGGTGGCAGCCACATTCTTGGAACAAGTGCCACTGAACCAGTAGGTGCATTGCAGCGATTGGTTGAATAAAGTGTGACTATTTGATGCAAAACAAAATACATTTAAATTTCTACATTGTTGAAGGACTGGCATTGGTGTCAGTGTAGCATCAGCATGCTGAGAATGAGATCCAGAAAGCAGCGGGTGCGGTGCAGCAATAGCAAACAAGGACACACAGTGTCATTGATGCGAAGCACCTGAAATCAAGCCCAGCCAATATCATACGAGTGCAGTGCCAACAGCTTCACACATGCACTCGGCCAGAGAACAACCAAGACAACAAAAGTTAATGTGGGTAACCTAAATTTTGTCTTGGGTACTGCATGTTTGGACTATCAAACATTTACACATACACTGTTTATTGGTGGGAGAGAACAGGTGACAATTTTTCAGTCAATTATAATTTGATCTTTTGACCCTCAAGTGCCTGAAAAAGCTTCATCTGAAGCCTGGATAATACTGTATGTTTAGGGTAGAAAATAAATGAAATGCAGGCAAATGAATGAGCAAATTAAACTAAAGTCAAGAGATGAAATCTTCATGAGCTGACATCAGTTGTTTTATTACTATTGCTTATTTGTTAAGAGTAAAAGAGAAAAAAAAAGGACAGTTCTTTCTAGGTGGTGACATCAACGTGTCCTAGTCAGGTTTAAACTGCTGCATCCGTCACTTTCCTTACCTACATGTTGGCATGTGTGGAACTGACAATGACCAAACAGCTGGAAAATCTGCCACCTGCTAACATGAATGAATTGAAGTGAATGACTGTGCTCGGGAGCGAGTTACAAGCCACAATGTGGTGCTTTGAATCTTAAGCAGTACTCCTTTTCCCTCTCTCTCCCTCTCTCTTTCTCTTTCAGACAGAAACACAAAGGCATGTTCGGGTAGCCTCAGATTTGGGGAAACTTTTTTTTTTCTCCTTCCTCTCTAAACCGTTGCAAGTGAATACTTGCAAACTTCCTGGAACTGAATTAATCATTAAAAGTCAGGACATTTATTTGAACCCACCAAGAAAATATAATGGGGTTGTGTGATGAGGATGTAATTGTGCGAGTGGAATGGGGCTATTCAAATAATAATGGTAAATGTCACGCGAGCTTTTAGGACTCTATACACTGTGCAGTATCAGGAAGCTTGCAGTTTCATGGCACATAGCAAGATGGAGCTTGGTCATAATCTGTCTAATCCGTCTCATAGAGTATGATATGGATTTTGATGCACTGATTGTCAGATTGTGCAAAGAATGCCTGATGCGTCATGGCTCAAATGTAAACAGAAAAATAAGCCACATGATCAACTTGCGTCATTCATCTTGTTGTTTTACTGTGCTTGCAGTCAGAGTCAGAGTCATAGCAGCAGTTGTATTGTGAGAATAACTAACCCCTTAAGCCAATGCCCTAAATTGATAACTATAACTATACATTTCACGTTTGTCTGACAGTTGTCAACTCTGGCATGAAACAGTCCACAATCTCAGCGTGTAAAGGGGCCTTTAACGCTTGAAAGAAAACAACACAGACTACAATGTATCATTGCTGCTGTTATAAATAGGCTGCCGCACACACATTTCTCCACATTGCATTGGAATGCTGTTTTTCGTTGCATTTTGATTAGACTTTGACTAGTATTCAAGACCATCATAGATTTCAGCTAAGGAGAGAATTGCATAATTGATCAATGCCATTCATTAACCTGGCCAGTTTTAATCGGCACACTCGGATCACCCGCTGCGCTGGTTGGCGCTGACAGCTGCAGCTAGTGGGTGGTTGGTGCTCCTGTCTCATTGACAGAGACGACTGCGGTGTTGATTACCCATAATTAAAAAAACAGGACTCAAATTAATGGCACTCACCAATGACAGACTGATTTCTGCTCTCTCGAATTGGCATGCGCTTTATTGACATGTTAAGGAGATTGACTATTTCTCTTATCTACGCCGCACGGCAGACCAGCAAACCCTGAGTGTTAAATCTTGTGCAGGATTTATCCTAAAAGTACACAGTATGGTTTGACATGTTACATTAATGCCAGTGATAATGGTCTAGAATCTTTTGCAACACGAATGAATAACTGGGTGACCTTTATGTTCTCCATCCTTCTTCCTATCTACCACCCTTTCCTCTGACTTTTCTTTGACACGTCTGTTGTAAATTGTCTCTGCACCATTGTGACCTGATTTCTGTTCATTAGCTTTCACTTTCCCTTCCTTCAGCACTGCGACGGAGGACTCCTCTCCCTTCACTGACTTGTCTGATAGGATTTAGTCCGCTCTATGCTGATGCAATCTGGGCAGCTCAGCAGCTGCGATTCTGGCCTGTCTCCTGGTGATATAGTGTGCCCCTCCACTCTCGGTGGACATACACCAACCAGTCAGCATTTCAGTGGTGATATTACCACTGTCATTACACAGACATACAGAATTAAAGCAAGGGCTGTGCTGCTCGCCAAATGTCAACAACGGCGGCTCTCTCAGCCGCCTTTATCGGCCGTGCAAGAAGTTTGAGCTCGAGAGAATCTGAGAAATAATATTAATAATAAAAAAAAAAACACTGTTTTTCTCTCACATTGAAAATAAATATGGCTTTGGAGCAGCTTTGGTGTATTTTTGTGTCTCTGTGTGTGGATTAAAATAAGAGAGAGGGAGAGACAGAGAGGGAGGCAAGACTGAATGACTGGAGGAGAATAAGATGGGGAGGGAAATCATTATGCAAGCCACAATTTCGTGACCACAAGCAATTTCTGCACAGCTGTATGACATGCATTGCAAAGTATAAGGTGAGAGATTTTTCATGGCAGCATTTCACTTTTTTCTTCTCTGTTCTGCTGCCACTTCCAGGGGTTGCAAACCAGCCTGACTCATTTTTTTTTCTGATGCAAATCCCCCAAGGAAAGCCTGTGGTCCGCCTCTGGCTTATAGTGAAATGCCACCAGTAGTGAGTGCTGTAGCCTCACATTCAGCTTCCAGGCATTACAGCCACAAAGCCCTGCAAAGCATCCCAGAGGCCTGGGACTGAGGAAATACGTTAGCCCCTCACACACCTCACTACAACTAGCAAAACTAGCAGGTCACATTTGTTGTATGTTTGTGTGTGTGCAAAAAGGTGGATAGAATGCGTTTCAATATGAACACAAGTCTCTATCCTGGCATCCTTGCCTCTGAAAACACATTTCAACCTTCTTCCTGAAAGGCTACGATGTATATCCTGACATTTCTCTGCCCAGCCTTTATTGGATTGGCTCATGTAAATACAAATTGTCACGACTGTTTCTGTGGTGCGCAGGCTGTTGCCTTTTTTGGGAAATAGGAAACGTAACTGTTTATCCAATTCATAACACAGAGTGTCCCTTGTTGATTAAATGTCACAGCATTAATGTGACATTATTATGTTCATTTAGATTGGGGTAAAATGGAGGGAAAAGGTAATAAGCAATTCAACAGTAATTGTGTTGGAATATGAATCAGTACTGCATTAAATGCAATCAATTTAAAATTCATACGGTGTGAGGCTTTTTTTTTGTGATACATGCATCTTAATCATTTTTTAACAGGTTTCATGGAAGTTTAATAGAAAACTGGTTTTAAACACAAAATACTGAAATAAAGCCTAAAAACTAATTTTCCAGATTTTTTTTTTTGGGTCAAAATATTACCGTGAACAAAAAGTATGGTTCTTTTTCATCTGATTGCGGGGTAGGCTCATGCAGGTTTGTGGCTTCCACATTATGCATATTACGACAGCACTCGCTGTGTCCTGACAGGTTGACAAATGTCGGGGAAACACGCTGATTTAATGATGTGTTTTCTATCTAATTATTGCTGAGTGTCAAGAATTAGTTTAAAGGCTCTTTCTGATCATTTGTCAAACATGTGAAACCTTTTACAAGCACCTAGATAACAAGAGTTATTAATACTTATCCTACAGGCTTTGAAGAATAACTTTTCAAACATAAGCTATTCCTATTGAATAAATACAAGTTTTGATCTCAGTACTAAAGAGTCAGGGAAACTATTCCGAAGGCAACATTTGTCAGTCACAGTGTTATTATATTTTTAAGAAAAGGGCTATTGTGATGAGGCCTTAAAATGCTGAGAGCAAAGCAAGAAAGCAAAATATGCTGTCTTTTCCATTAGCCTGCAGAGTGCCACTCCTTGGAGACAGAGTGGAAATGAGCTAGTGTGTTACTCGAGCCAGGTCAAATAGTTCGAGGTGATGAATGACTGCAACAGTTCAATTAATGACGAGATACAAGAAAGCTAGAAGAGCTTTGGCAACAGCGAGACCTCCCACACTCCCACACACAAAGGGATTTTTATAGCAGCCCACCACCTCTTACAAAAGGATACAACTGTCAAAGGCCTCCTAGCTCAAATTCAAAACAATTACATAATATACTAAAGTAATATCACATGACAGAGAGTGCTGTTATACTAAATATCAGCATGACCATAAGTACCAGGCTGTAGCTAATCACAGCGTGCTGGTGTTCCTTTGTAACATTACAACCTTGAGTGTGTTATTGTTTTTATAAGAACATCAATCAATACTGTATATAGCTAACAGTAACAGCAGATTATTTGGTTTGTTTATTTAATCATTTATTTGTCTTGGTCAACACAAATAGTTTCATATCTGCGCTGGGACTGCACGGCTGCAAAGCAACACATAAACATATCCTGAACACTAGCTTGTTAGCTACATTATGTAGAGCTACACGTTGCTGCGGGTCTGATGCTTTGCTTCATGCATGCAACCAGTGAAAGATGAGCCAGATGGCAGTCGCTTTGGTGGAAATATGTTTTTCTCATCTCGACCTTCCGATAAAATTAAACATGTTTAATATTATCTGAAGCTAGGTGTGCTCTCTTCAGCACCAAACAGAAAGCACGAAACTGGGAGGCTACTGTGGTAACAGCCAAAAAAAAACGAAATATTGTGACACAGGAAAGCTCAGCAGCGCCTCTACTTCCTCCGCAGACTGAACAGAGCCAGAGCGCCAGTCCCCATCATGCACACCTTCTACCGTGGAACCACCGAGAGCATCCTGACCATCACCGTGTGGTACGGCGGCTGCACTGCATCCTGCAGGAAGACCCTGCTGCAGCGCATAGTGAGAGCAGCTAGATCATCAGTGCCCCCCCTCTTCTCCCTCTAGGACATTTACAACACACGCCTGGCCCGCAAAGCACTCAGCATTGCGGGTGACTCCACCCATCCCACCCACTGCCTCTTCAGCCTCCTGTCCTCCGAGAGGAGAATGAGAGAAATTTCACTTCTGTGTATGTCCTGTACATATAGCAGCATTGACAATAAAGTTGACTTGACTTGACATTCAAGATATCCACCAGTCAGCACTTCTTTTAGTGAAAAATCTAAATTTCTAAAACCCTTCCCCTCATTCCTATGGTTGTCTCCTACTGAAGTAACGCAGGTACATGGCAAGTTCTTGAGTTGTTGAGGTGACAAAATACAGTTTATCTTTATGGATTATATTGATGACATGCTTTATCTTGTGTTTCTAGAGTTAGTAGTAAGGAATTGTTATATTTCTTGAAGGGAGTTTGGTGTTAGATCGTTTAGTTTAATTCAGACTGATGGAATGATTGCCTGTTGTGTGTATTTTTAAACTGCTAATAGAAATATGTTCATCTTTGCAGCACAACATACAATCATGGATGACGACCATTAATGTAAAGTTCATATAATGGTAATGTAAAGATTATTATCAACCGTAAAGAGATGATACATGTAGTTAAAGGTCCCGTTGCTGTTGTGCTATATATATCAGAACTCGCGGAGTCTGGTCACATTCCTTCTTGGACCTACCTGTTGTATAAAGCCATCTATTTGACTTTAATTTGGCATGTTCGTCTATTCCCTGGACCCTTAAATTGGTCATCTACTCCATCTACTTAAAGGCACTGATATCTTTATTAAATGATTTTTACCAGAGATTAAGTATGACTAATTTTAGAAATTTACATGCACATTTATTCTCATGAGTGTCAATGGAGCTACATTTGCATTTTCAGTGTTTTTGACTCTGGTGGCCTTTTAATGAGAAATCCCAGTTTAAAAAATTGACAGTTTGACACATGGAGCCTGTTTACACAGATATGGGCGTATGGTGCTCAAAATAATCACAATGCTACGTACACCGATGTGAATGTATCATAATAAGTTCCACCCCTGTACTACAGCATTACATGAGACAGTGGCCAAACACGCTTCTGCATTACATACACAATGTTGAAGCTAATATATGCAAATATAACCCAGAACAGCCTTCAAGCTCTATCTCTGGGGGGGAAGTGTTCTCTCATGACCTTGACGAGGTCACCATTGCACGCTTGCAACTTCCAATCCCTTTCCCAGCGCAAGTGATAATATACAACCCAAAGAAAATTACTTTGATGGCAAGGGAAAACAACTGTTTACAACTCTCATTTAATGATGTCTCCAAAACAAGGTCCTGGTCATTCATGCTTGAAAAGAAAAGGTAATTAATGGCTTTTGGGGGCAATAACATGGTTGTTTACAGAGAAATGATAAGTATGGGGCGTATATTAAGTAATTACAAATTTGAGTTGCTGTTTGTTAGTCTTCCAGAATTTGTGCACAAATATTTTTATCACAAATAAGAAAACAGTGTTTCGACAGAATAGGAAAAAAAACAAAACCTTCAGATAATGGCTTGGTTAACCATCATCTGCACTTAACATGCAAGCATTTCTGTTCTGCTTAATAATTAAATAAACAATTATGCAAATAGGTTTAACACATTATAAAGCTGTCAAAGCCAGATCTGTCATTTTCTACAGTGAGTCCACCCTCGAGTCCAAAAGTAGGATCTGAAACTCAGCTTTCACACATTCTCGCAAATGCATAATGCAGACCTCACATGGCATCAGTGTGGTGGAATTAGATCACCATTGTTCATGGCCAGTAAGCCGTCAAGCTGAAAAAGCAGAACTCCTGAATCCCATTAAGAGTGATGGTTTCTTGACACCAGTGATTTTATAGTAACAGTTCTAGCTCGTAACATTAATGGACATGAAATAAAAATGTTCCTTGTGCTCTCTGCTCTCTCTTTACATTGCGAAATCCCTCAGTTATTTATCTGGGCATTTTGAATGAAGCAGATTTAATTAAATATCATTTTTTTTAAACACTCATGGAAATATTTGTTTAATTTCTGTCTGCTGAGATAAACAATTGTTATCACAGTTCCAGTGGTATACTCGAAACCAACTCGTATTGTGCTCCTTAAAGATGGAATATTCTGTGAACCAGAACCACCCCGCAACTGTTAATAGTAAACAGTCTAATGGAGCACAATAGGAAAAATGTATATTTCTACATTCTGTAAAAACGTCCATATGTAGCAGCCATATCCATGGCAGATGTTCCCTAGAGCTGCAACAGAATGTGCTCTGGTGGTTGGTCTACATTCCCTCTCTTCGCATCTCCCCTCCCTCCTGCCTGCCTCCTCATTGACAGTCCTGTCACATTCGAAACAATCCTCAGGCAATAATTGCCATAAACAAAAAAAAAAAAGAAAAAAAAAAAAAACTGTTTATCTGGTCGGAACAGCAGTCCCAATGAATACACGCTACCATGGGGAGTGAGGAGAAAAAACAGGAAAGAATGAAACCTTGATATTCATACAAAAGAATGAAATCAATTTGAACCAAATACATATCACCCTTTTCTCTCCTTCTGTTTAGCTTCTTTGATGCTTTGGGTAAAAATAATGGTTCCCGCTTTTCTGAGTTTACCGGCAGAGCACCCTGTCTGGTTGATAATTATAGATTAGCTTGGCACTGGCATTATCAGTACCTGGGTAAGCTGTTTCCTAATTATGTGAGGAGAGATAGAAAGCTGGTTCTGCACCTGCTATGTAAGGAAGACAAAAATGTTCTAAGCATGGTAAGTGAGGCCTCTGATAGCCCACAACGTGGCAATCTTTTATCTCATAGCACTAATATGTATATAAAGCCTGGATGTGGAAAGAGAACGGGATGCAGCGTTGGAGGTGGGGCTTCATTTATTGCCGCTCAGTGGCGTAAAAAAAGTTCCCACAGACCGAGCACACTTGACCTCAGCCAGCTTCAGCTTAGCCTTTGCCTAACTTGAATTTGAATAAAATTATTTAATTGTGCAGCTCCTCTAGAATATCCAAATCTTATTTGACCAAATGGATCAGATTCTGATAAGGCCACAGACCATGTCAATCTCCATAAGCCCCCATGTTAAAATGAAATGTTTACAGCCTAGTACAGAAAACAGGTCTCTATATAATTTCATTGCTCATGACCTAATCATACCAAGGCTTTCTTTATACCTCACCTGTTCAAAGGCTTAAAGTCATACCTAAATAATTGGTGAGTAAATGATTGGTGGGTGCTGTTAGCTAGCTTGTCAGAGCACCCAGGCTTCGTTCAGCCCACCTCATGTCCACCAACAATCCACATCTTTAGCCATTTTTTAGATTAGCCATGATGGAGCAGAGGCAGCACAGCGTAACATGCCGACACCCAGAGCGACACCACATTCTGTGCTCTTGAGAAAGAATCTTGGATACAACACCTGTGTCTTATACTGGCTTTGCCACCCGCAGGAAGCTGCGTTCGGGATAATAACTCTACAATATCTCAGCCAGTGTCAACTGATCACAGTGTCATGCTCTGGCATGACAGTACAACAGTGGCACTGATGTGTTGCAGCAACCTCTGAATAAATTAGTCTTATTCTTGCAGGTTATAAACCTGGCCTCATGCTAACTTAACTTAAAAATTATTATTCAATGAGCTCCAGACAGTGAGATTCGCACATTTTAAATTTGAGGAAAAGGGAGCACTAGTATCTAATCAGTCCTCAGTATCAGCAGACTTCTCTCTCCATTTCCATTTGCTCTCCAGGCCTGAGTATGTGTCAGCACACATGGTCGACCTGCCCTCTTCTGAACCTCACATTGACAGACGACCACACACACACACACACACACACATGCAGACTGTCTAACAAATAATATTATTTATTAATTTTATTGAAGTAGATTTTTAAGGAGAAGTGACCTACTTTGTTTCTCTCATATTTTATAATTACTTGATTGATTAGAATTGATTGGAATAATGAGCAGAGTACTTAATAAGTGATAATTGCAGCCACCTTACGGAGACCTGAAGCACTTTTTATGCTCATTTCATCTTTTTTTTTTTCTTTGCAAAATAATATAATATTAAGTCAATTTGCAAAATCAACCAATTTGGGCAGAGCGCTGATGCACAACTAACAGAACTAGCATTTTATGTGGAACCTTTATGGAATTGCACAGCTACAAATAACATGCCAGTAGGTATCGAGAGCGGGAGCCAGGAGAGCCCTTTAGTTGAGAGGCGAAATTACATTTTTGTGACATTTATTTCCCTCTCCAGTATTGCACAAGGCTCATTTGGTGGTGCCTTGGGGCTTGTTGGTTTCCACAGTAGTGATGTTGGGTCCATTAGAAAAGACTTTCACTTTACTTGTTGAGAAAAAAAAAAGCCAGCTTGTCAAACCCACAGTTGTGAATTGCTGGGTGTTTTAGGGACAAGCCTCTGTGGGTGGCTTCAAAGTGCACTTTATCACCCCAGGGAGTCAGATAAAATCACTTAGTGGGACGATTGCTTTTCCCTTTTAAGAGTAGCACTTGTGGACAGAGGTGGTGGTGTCGGTGGTGGAAGAACATGAGATTCCATGACACTAAACACACTAGCCACGTCATAAGGACCCTGTTATATTTCATTATATTACACCTGCGAGTTCCCATGTTGATAACATTTTGAATGGGTGAAGTAACTGAAGCCAAGCTGCAGCTGAGAGCACGATATATATGTAGCAGCTCAATGGGTTTTGTGCAAGCGTTGGACATACTTGGATACAAAGGCTCGCATTTTTTCATGTCCTTGAAATGCATTCACCACGGCAACGAGCGGAACACAATTGCACAGCTGTATGGGAAATCTGTGCCATATTGGCCAGATTTCCAACTGCTCCTAGGCAATGGCAACTCATTTGGTGGCATCATTAGACCGAGCCCTTGTAGCCCCCATTGAAGAGCATGAGACTAGTCTGCTGGACCCGTCTCAGGGTCAGAGCACTGCTGTGGGAGCATCTGACTGCAAGACACTGATGAATGTCAGGAGACTGAAGCCCACCAGCCATCTGGCAGGCTGGAGACACTGATGGGAGAGTACCATCGATCTGTGTCATGTCTACAGGCTTGCAGCCTGAGACGTGGCAAATGACAGTGGTTGATTTGTTAAATTTATAACAAAGGGGATGGTGGCCTGTGCAGGAAATTCGGACTGTATGGGAAATCCAAAGGCTAGGGACACAGCAAACAGATAACAGAGATACTGTACTATCAATAAATAATAAGTACAACCATAAATTCAGAGATGCTTAAAAAATACCTTCTGAAAATTCAGACTTTTTTCTTATTTATGCTTCCAATTTCACAAATAATCTTAAATGTCATTGAACGTCAAAGTCAAATTAGGATTTTTTTTTTTTCACATGAAAGGATCTCTTTCGTTATAATATTACATGCATGCAGCTTCTCAGGCCGACAATATGAGGAGGAAATCATCTATTTCAGCTTGGCAGTTCTAGAAAAGATTTGTCAGGTTTTAAAGAATAAATAAAAATCCACACTTTCCAACACCGTAACATAACCTTTTATCTCTTCAGCTTGTGCACTTCAAGCAACTTGTTCCCTTATTTAAACCAAAACTGTGCAAAAGAAATGCCAACCAGGCTGGTTATTACACCACTTGCATTCCATAAATAATTAGTGGGGTAGTCAATATTTTTGAAATGTAATTAATAAAGCTATTGTGAAGTAGCTTCTTTTCCACAGTGTTTCTGATGGTATAAAAACTTGATACTGAGGCAATACTTTATTATTCTGGAATAATTTCCTTCACTCTGAGTCTGACAAAGTGTTCACCTCTCCAGCTGCCAGTCCACCCTCCATACTTTGGTCCATTCTGGACTTGACCCAGCCACCCTCCGGTTCCTAAGCCGAATCCCTACAGACTGAACTACTGCCGCCCCCTTCCCCCTTTGTTGCCATGAAATCCACTGTGATGAATATGAACTAAAATGTATCATTCATATAATTATGGGGTGTTTAAGGTGTATTGACAAGTACAGTTGCAAATACCCACTTATCTTAGGGCATATATAGAACACCTAAGTATCATGACTGAGCTGAGGAAACCCCTGCTTGAACGCAGACTAGCTTTAAATGCTCCCGTGCCTCAAGCTGTCAAGCCTCCTACTGTATAGCGGTCACTGCAATCAATCAAAATATTTCATTTAAATATACATATTCATAAATCAGTGGTCTTGTGAACAGGTGGTGTGTCAAACCAAACAACCCAATGCACTAAAATGGCTAGATGTGCAACATACACTGCATATTTATAATAATAAAAATATGCAAATGGTGCTGACATTAAAAGTCTGTACTTGTGGTAATGGTATTAAAGTGCAAATCAAAAGCACATTGCAAAATTAGTGTAATGTCTGTTTTTATGAGAAAAAAAAAAGCCTTTTGTTCCTCATATTGGATCACTGTCATTGTGTTACTGGCTCATTTTGGGCCACATAGGGAGAGGAGACTTGGAAAGCAGAGAGGATGACATTAGCCTCTCAGCATGGGTGAGTGGACTGAGGGGGAGATTTCAAGAAAGGAAAAAAAAAAAAGCCTTTGCATGTATCTTCTTGTGTTGTGAAACATCCTCGCAAATCAGGTTATTGTTTTCACGAATGCTGCGGATGAATAAATGCTGTTCCTGTGCAGTGATGTGTGGCAGTCACATCAGTTATGTCAAACATACAGTGAATCTATATTCAACCGGACTGATTTTGTTATTCCATTATTGTTAGAGTGACAGCTTCCTTATTGCCATCATTAGATGTATGCGTCATTTTTGCGTTCAGATTTCTGAGAGCAGATTTTTATAGAACTGTCTTCAGTTTGTCACACACACTACAGCTGGCTTGATTAGAGAGTAAGATTTCTTGCAAGACTTTCAAAATAAACCAGTTGGCTGGCGAATAAACAGCTGCAGCGTGTCCCGAAAATGTAGTCATTCTTATCTTTGATGCATGCAAAAAAAATATAACTGAAAAAGGGGGAGTTTATGATGTTTTTTGTCTTGTAGTGAATTTCCATGTCTGAACTGGAAGAGAGTAAATGCAGACAGAAGGCCAGTGGGGAACAGCACAGGCTGCTCAGAGCAAAGTCGTTGTTGCAGTTGTCATTCAATATTCATTTTGATTTGTACATAGACTATGTTTGTTTATGCTTTTGGAATCTATATCTGTGTGTGTATGTATGTTGAAGCGACCACCAAGGTATGTCATCCATTATAGCATTTCACTGAGAGAGTTGTGATCTGGTATTATGTTAGAAGATGGTGGACACAGTGGATAACATATTTTTGTTTCGTTAACAACCAACCTCACAAATTCATGGAGCCCAGAGGATGTTTGTTTGTTAATCTGTGCAGATAAGGCTCATGGGTATTGCGGTTTCTTTTTGTATCGTCTTTTCCATCCCTGACAACACATTATCAAATGTAAATTTACCTTTAGTATGATGATGTCTAGGTCTACTGTAAAGTTGTTTGTTTGAAATTAATTTTTAACTCCAAAAGCATGCAAGTGAGAGAAGAAAATCTTGAAAACTTGGCCCCAGTGGAGGTTGTCAATGGATAGTTACCAAAGGTTGCTACCAAGGTCCAAATTTTGATACAGAGACACAGAGAATTATGAAAACATTATAATTTGTCCCCCTCTTTAGCTATGGAATATGGCTGAAATGGGCTAAGGATCTGTTTAATGATTTTAAAAACAGTGGGAGCCTTTGACTTCCAGCTGTTAAGGAAAACCTGCAGCAAAAACAAAGCTATGAACATCTGTCTACGGCTAATGTGTTACTGGGTTTTGACAAATAAAAATAACAACAACAACAAAAAAAAAAAATCTGAGGAAATAGCTGACGAGCTGGCGAAATCTGATTATCTGCATACATTGAAGCTGAATTTTGCATTACTGGATGATAGCTGACATAAGTGAAACTTCAGCCATAATTAGACAAGCACAATGGAATTATTAATATCTGCTTTGCATCCAGCAGTGACAGACATTACCTTATAGGAACATCAGAGATATCTTGAACCACAGCACCATTGCATCCTGGGAAGCAGCTAAAAGTAGCAGCAAAGCACTTTTCTTTCTTTTAAGAGTCATTACATACAAGGATTAGAGGACAAATTCCAGGAAAAGCATTAGCAATTAGAAGTCCAGCAGCCGTCAAGGTATGTAATTATAGGCAATCTGTGTGATTAGGGTAAGAGGTTCAATAAATTACATTAACATACTTTTAAAATCACAAGGGAGAGTCTACAAGGACCCTAAAAGAGGCAGAATGCACGTATTGATTTCCCTTCCCCCAATGGAAATTTATTTGGTGGCTGCTGAGCAATGAGGGCCATAGCGGTGCTCAGTTTCCTGACACAAACAGTTGAAACTCTACAGTGCAAGTGAGTGCTCTGCAGAAAATGTGACAAGATTTTTTTTTCTAAACAGAACAAATTCTTAAGTTACAGCCAGTATTTCCACTCATTCACACAGAGGTCTAAGCATCTGTAATTGTCCTGCCCCGCAGAGACAGTAAAGGATAACACACTTTCTTTTGTTTTGCCGTCAGAATTTTTACCCAAGTCCTCAAACATCCCTCCCCTCCTTCGCTTCACTCTACTTTACTTCATTTGCATACCAGAAATGGGGTCTCACTAATGCATCTGATGAAGTTTATTAAAATGAACACAACTTGCTGATAAGAGAACACTAATTGATGGGACAGAGTGATAAAGTTTAAACGCTGATTACAGAAAGTTGTCCTCATGTTTGGGCAATGTTGATGCATACAGCTTAACAGCTCCAAAGACTTCTTGATGTCAAAATGTGTCGATGCGTGTGTGTATTGCAGGGTTGCCTGGCAGAGCCTGAAACGCAGCTGTTGGCTTTAATCGACTTTTCGGATAGGGAAGATTTTCCAGTCCAGGGACACACACCTTCAAATCGGCTCAGAAGCTTGCTGGCAGGGAAGGGAGGCCCATCTCCATGGTCAAATGGCACCTTTCAACCCGTCTGCTGACGTGCTGGCTGGGAGAAGGAGCTCAGGGTCCAGGGGAAGGGGGCTGGCAGCACCGGCACAGCAGTCTTTTACGGTGGAAGAACCTAATTGCAGAAGGCATCTCCAAACCCCACGGAACTGGCAGCTGTCCACAACTTTCCCTTGAGCTGGCTTAGAGGAGTGCATCACTCACATGAAAATCATGCTGGAAGCACAAAACCAAGGGTTTTTCGAAAACTTCACCTGAAGTTTGAATCTGTAAATGGTCTCTTTTTTTCTACACTCCACCTCAAGCTTCCCTTGGAATCTGCCTGGCAATAAAAACACTCACAGGAATATGTTTAAAATCTTTAAAAGGTGCACAGAGTGAAAAACCTCAGGTCAGAGCGATGGTGGCCTCTGTTTCTGCATGCTAAAAAGTCCAAATTAACTCTGCATTTAGTGTGCATACTTATTAAATGCATATTTCCTGTTCATATATACACACTTTTAAAACTAGCCTCCAATATCTAGATTGCTATTGCTGCCACCAAAGCTGACCTTTTGCAGGAAAAGGCCCTTTGAAATCTTGATTGTATATTTAAGCTGCATTTTTTTTTCTTCAACCAGATCATCCCCTGTTGTCCATCTTCCAGCTGTCTGCTATGTGGGCCCTGGTGCTCCTGTTAACTGCTTGGAATAGCAGTTTAAGTGGAGTGTCAGAGCCCACAGCAAAATGGTTGCCATTCTTCAGGAGGAAAGCATGCGGCACATGGCATCATTAAGCGGATGAGACCCTCAAGGTGATGTAGGCAGTCTCCATGATACTCCTTAGTACCATCAATTCTGCTTATGGAACCACTTACCTCCCAATGGCCCCGTAATCTATTTTTAATATTTGCCAGATAAGTGCACTCACAGACATTCTTCAAGGAAAGGCTGGATTTTTTCCATTAGTCACTAAAGAAGAAAAAAAAGGGGATGTACTGTATGCTCTCTTAAAGGTAGTGCAGAGGCCCCAGAGAATAAATCTACCCAAGGCCTTTGTATTTCTTTATATTTGTTCATTTGACAAATGCAAGAGATAAGACACGAAAACATCGAGAATTACAAAAGAACACGTTCAACCTCCACCTGATGACTGACCCCAGTGTCCACTGTATAAAATGTTACTACATCCATAATCAGGACCAGGCAGGTTACAACCAGGCTGTACAGATGCTCATGTCTGCGGCGAAACTGGGCATTTTTATACGGCTGCTAATGGAGATTGACTCACTTCTGCAGCCTGTCTCGAGCGACCACTCGAGGAATTACAGTTTTTAGCACTTCTGCATTGGCTTCATTTCCCAGCACACACCACTTGGGCCCAAGTGGTAGAGACTGAGTCCCTGCTGCAGTAGCCAGAGTTCAACTCTGGTCTGTAATCCTTTGCTGTGTTTTGTCCCTTCTCTCTCTCTCTCCGACTTCCTGTCTGTCTTTGGCTGTCCAATCACATAAAGGCAAAAAATATATTAAGATGTGATACATCAGAAGTAAAAACATCTGTCACTCTCTTGCAGTCAGTTTACATCCATACATCTGCCTGATATCATTTCATATGTGCTACTGTATACAGCTAATAGAAATGTCAGCAAGCAAACTTGTGAGAACCACAGTGAACACCAAATGAACCAGATGATATGATGAAGTTCCTGAACACCTCGCTGCTCACTATTATCAGATGCCTTCGCCTCTCTCCTCCCTCTAATCAGAGCTGTTGACTGAGTGCAGATGTCATAATTATTAATCTGTTCAGACAAGCCTCTGATGATTGATGAGAGGCACGTCCTAATCAATGGCGAATGCATGATAAGTGTTTACTGTGAAGATTATGGCAGCCGCATCTCAGGTGGAGTGGCTTTCCTCCTCATTATACCACCAGCGTAGCACCAGCAAATAACTCACTTAGACCTGATCTTTAATCAGGGATTATCTGGCACTTGACATTATTTTCAAGAATATGTTATTCTGCCAGATTCTTCTTTGAGCCTCAGACAGGAAAACAAATGAGTTATTTCTCCTTCACTAGGTTTGATGGAAAAATTGCATCATGTGCTAGTATTTTGGATGCCAGCGAGGCGATGTTTTTCCAAGCTTATGTCGTTATGGATGCAATTACACCATTTTGGGTCCAGACTTTAATTGAGACTTTGTGCAATTTTGTTTTGGACCAAGCTGATAACAGAACCTTCTGTTACATTTTCCTGTCATTGTTAATGTCCAATTTTCTTCCTGAACATTAGTTGAGTTAGTTTCATGTTCAGTACATCTTGGAATCGCAAGGACTGAACGCTGTGGAAAGAAATAGCAAACACTGTCTCCACAAATCTCAGTAAAAGCTTTCAGAGTCTGACATTCTTAGCTAAGGGCTCAGTGCAGAGGCCCACAAAGCACAAGCAAATGCCAGTCCAGAATGCAAATACCTTTCATAGAAAAAAAAAAAAAAAAACAGCACTCGAGCTTATTTGGAAGTGCTCGAGATTCTTTGAGGATGAGAGAGAAAGAGGTGGATTTTTGGGCGAGATTGTCTTGGTAAAGCCTCCGTCAATCACTCCCCTGGGAGAATGGCTGTATGGAAAAGGGGGGAGACTGGATGGCTGTGGCTTTCTGTTCACATCCTTGTACACAGACCTGCTCTTTGTCTGGGCTGTGACAGCAATGCCAGCAGGACAACATCTCGTCATATCCACCAAACCGACCGACATAATTAAACTGGCTAACAGCAAGATGCCCTTGCTACAGTGTAAATTACTACATGTTATGCTAAAGCTAAAAAAAAAAAAAAAAAAAACATTTGCAAGCTTAAATGAATAATGAGCAGCTCAGTTTATGATGAATGGAGAGAGCAGGTGTGGAGATACAGAAATGTGAATGACTTAGTCACTTAGTTGTATGATGTGGTAAATACAGAAAGGCAAGATTCCCTAGAGAAGGTTGTTCTTATATTTCAGGTTACTGAAATCAAATCCCTACATTCACCTTAATCCCTCTACCTCTGCAAAACAGTTGTCTATGTTGCTGATTTATCACATTTCATATATTGTCTTCAAGCTCGACAAGAGAGCAAGTACAGGATCAAGCCTGCCTTCCTGCCTGTAGCACAATGGAATCCGATTACAGACAATCCTTAGATGGCAGTATTCAACCATAGCAGAGCAACAGGAAAGTATTGTAGAGAGGGGGAAACTGTAAGCTTCTCGAAGGTCAAATTCTTCTCCTTTAAAACCACAAACCACCTTGCAAAAAACGAACGTGTAAACAGGGAAAAATGCAAATCTTAATATGCATGAATCCAGACAGATGTATGGGATTTACAGGAGGTAACTCTATTATGGGGAGAGGAGAAAGAACTCAAACTATCAAAGCATGACATACTGATCTGTGTACAGCGTGTACAAACTAGAAAATATTATTATGGGACTTTCTGTAGCCTAATATGGAAACATTTGGTTACAATGGTTACTGTCTAAACATAGAGAAATTGAAAATAAAATCACTGAGGATTTACAGCAGTAGGTGTTAAATTTTTCATTGGAGTATTCAACATAAAGCTCTGCCTTTGTCAGAGAATCTAACCTGGACATTGAACAAGTAAACATGAATGTTATGTACAAGAACAGCAGCATTTTTTTTCAGTAAAAATAAATAAATAAATGCTGTTTAGAAGTCAACTCCAAGTCCAGAAGATCTGAAGCCCCCACAGCTCATGGAAGCTCTATGGCAGAAGAACAAACCATCACTGAGCAGCCTGCAGCAGACTTTTAAATGCAAATGTAAATGGGTTAAAGAATGTATAACCCATGAACACTGATATGTGACGTGCTGACTAGATGGGAAACACATTCACTTTTGCTCATAATGGCAGAACTGCCAGGAGCTATGACTTACAATGAACTGGAAGTAGTGTAGTATACTGTAACTGGTAGCTGAGCAATACTGAAGCTGAGTCTCTTTGGTGTAGTGTCTTTTACTGTTCTTTCAGTGCAGTGCAGCGAGAGTACCCATGTATAATAATGTGAGGCTTGAAACTTTCTTCAGACACTAAAGAACTTCTATCAGAAGAAACTGTTCACTGAGTAGATGTTGTGTTTACAGAATGCACATATGGATACATTAAAAGGAAAAACATGAATGAAAAAGTAACAAAGGGCTTCCATACGGGGCGTGAGGGTTCACATGTTATGGACTTTGTTTTCATCAGATCTCAACTCAACTGGAGACCTACAGAACATTGTCAAAACTCCAAATGATGGAATAATACCTTTTGGAAAATGGCGTTTCAGTGGAGTTTTGGAAACTTGGAGGATCTATGCTCAACACCTTACTAAGACACTTTATTTACATTTAGACTTTTACATTTAGTCATTAAGCTCACGCTCTCATCCAAAGCAACTAACAAGATAAGGAAGCAATCAAGGTAAAGTACGACAAGGACATGTTAGTGCGGCAATAAGCACTACTTGCACAGAATGACATGAGGGGGACACATTTAGCATGTCGAGTTGTTGCCAGTGCTGGAGGAAGGTACTCTCTGGATCTTCGGGAGTTTATTAAAGGTAGAGAGGGATGCACTTGCTCTGACGGGAACTGGCAGCCCGGCCCACCAATGGGGAACAACATATGAGAAAAGCCTGCAGCTGTTTTATATTGCTTTTTTCCTTTAGTTTTACAGGTCCAATAAACTACTGACATATAATGATTAATTAATCAATCTCAGGTAGAGATTAAAAGTTTGATTACTAAAGATTTGAATATGTTTAAAGCACATTCTAAACCAATTTCAGAAAAAGACAATATTTCACAACAAGAAATTAGAGCCTTACGTGAACTACGTAATACTAAACACATAGTCATTAAGCCAGCCAACAAAGGATCGGCTGTAGTTATCTTAAGTAGAGAGCAATATATATTTGAGGTAGAGCAGCAATTAAATGGACAAACTGATTTATTTAGATACAATCTCGATGGTGACCGAAATTTTAGATTTTTCAAAACAGAAGAATTTGATTAATGGGAACCAGAGACAATATTTGATTGGGGAGTTATAACCTTGGGAAAGGCACTTCTATATATTACCTAAGATCCACAAGGATCCTGAAAAGTGGACGGTTCCTTTTGAAGTCCCCCCGGGGAGACCAGTTGTCTCTGATTGCGGGAGCGAGACTTATTTCACGGCCGAATATTTAGATTATTATTTGAACCAGAAATTATTTTATGTTTAATGGAAATTATTGTTTACAGATTAAAGGGACTGCAATGGGTAAGAAGTTTGCCCCGGCTTATGCCAACATTTTCATGACCAACTGGGAGCAGGAAGCCTTTTTTAAGTGTGATAAGAAGCCAGCACATTATTTTCGTTATTTGGATGACATTTGGGGAATTTGGGTGGGATCCAAGCAAGAATTTGAAGAATTTGTACAGGTTTTGAATGCCCATGATCCTTCAATCCAATTGACAACGGAGATGAATGACCAGTCTACTGACTTTTTGGACACCACTGTTTTTAAGGGTCCACATTTTGCAAAATATCCAATTAATTCCAAATTGGAGATTTTTTAAAAGCACGGATACGCATGCACTGCTTCACAAAAATAGCTTCCATCCAAAACATACTTTTAAAGGAATAGTCAAGTCACAAATTCTCAGATTCAAGCGGATCTGCACCAGAGATGAAGATTTTTGGGGAGCAGTTGGGATCTTGTTTAAATATATAAAAAAGAGGCTAATTTCTCCTTCACTCTTCAGATGATACTGTAAGCAGCTCCAGCTTTTCTGTTGATGACAGAGAGAGAGTTTTTGCTGTGGTCAGCCCGAAGAAGACCGTTTTAGGTCAAAACGTCACATTTTATTTTGCACACCTTTTGTTTATTGCAAATACTTGAACAAAAAGTTATTTTTTTTGTAAATAATAAATACATCTTATTTCATTTTAAGAAACTCTCTCAGTTCAATTTTACTTATCTTTGCTTCTTACCTGGTTTTTTGTTCTTTTTTTTTTTTGGAAGAAAGCAGCCTAACATGGACGGCTGGAAGGAGGTCCGTTACGGGAGACGCCGTCAGAGTTACGGGAGGTCCGACGGTTGGATGGACCGTGCACCCTCTTTCCGCTTCCGGAGGGAGGCAGTCCCCTTCCCTAACACTAACCCTAATCCTTTTACCTCTATTTAACTACAGAACCATTGTCCAGTTTTGTATTGTAAAATTCTAATGTTTTACAGCTATCCGGCAACCAAATACTCTTGTAGGTGGATGTTACAGGAACTCTTAACAGACACATAATAGGCTTACTCAGTGAGCTCTGCTGGTTTCACCACTAAGGACCTCACATACTGCATAGTGGACAGAGACATCTTACATTACATAGACTGTGACTGCATTCTTATCATCCCTATATTAAATAATGATAGGACTTTTCTGCCTTAAAAGGCGTTTTCTGTAATAGCAACTAATTTTTGTTAGAGTAGTTTTTCCTCCTCATGTATAGTACGTTAAATGTAAGTGAATATTATGTTGCTTACATATACACAGCACATACACTGGCAATTTGATGTTGTAGTAGCCTTAGGAGCGGGACATGCTGACCCATTAAGCCAAATTGTGATTACATTAAGCCGGCCAGCGTCACAACAGAACACAAACAAACACAATCTAAGCAGTAAGCATAAATAACTCATTTGAGTTGATGCACCATCCGGGTAATTCCACAGTCTTTGCTCTGATGGTGATTGCTTCAGAGTCTTGGCAGAGGTAGAGAAGTCAAAATAACTAGATCAGAGCACCACATATGCCCTGGCCCATACACTTGTCTTATTCATGAGATGTTTTTTTTTTTTTCTCTCCTTTTTTTATGTTGCTTGTGCAGTGGTTGTTTGGCCCATGTCTGCTTCAGCTGACAGACGGAAGATCAATACCATTCAAAGTAAATATTTTATAATGGAACGAGGAACTTTCTAATGTAAACATCTTATGTATTGGAGCAGTTTTAAACGTTGTAATGTCTGAGCAAAATGTAGTGGTCCGACTGTGCGTCTGTGTGCCATTGTACTATGGAAGGCTTGCTCTGGAAGGCCTAGGACAAACTGGAATATGTTACAAAACTGGCAAACAATAGCCGGCAACCTCGTATTGAATGTTAACATTTCTGTGTTTTTTTTCTTTTGTAAATGGTCTTTTATTGGATGCAACAAGTACATGAAAATGATTCTGTTTACAACATATTTGAAAATATTTCCCATCCGATTTAATTCTACGAGCCTCGTATTTGCAAAGCAAAAAAATCAATAAAAACATTAAATATGAATAGCCTTATAACCTGGGGAGGTTGAGAGCACTCATTATTTTTAACTATGTTATAAAACGTGGTTAACCCTGCTGTGTTTTATTTAGTATTTTGTTTCTTTTCAAGTTACATACAAGGCATTCTAATAAAACAATAAATCTCCCAAAAAACACATCTGAGCCTCAACTTAAACTCTACTGCTTACTCTGTTTTACATGATTCACTGAAGGGATATTAGTATTCACATATGCTTCCTTTCCAGCAGAGAATAAAGACAAATGTAATCCTGTTGATGTCCCTATCTAGATGAAGGTGTCCCATAAATCATGCAGCATCACCCCTGGCTTGTTTCAACTGTTCTTTAACGGAGAACTTCTCACAAGACCCAATTAAAAGAACCCACACAGCTCAGCTCGAGAGTTTGATGTGTGAATTATTTAACAAGGTGCATAAATATGACTCGTTGCTATTTAACAAGGTGTACGAACATGAATTATGAGCATAATCTCTTTTTCTGTCTCTGCGGGGGGTTTCCAAACTGAAGAATTAGAACAGCTCAAGGAAAAATCAAACTGCCATTGATCTTATTTAGAATGTCAGTTCAGACCCATTCATTTTGTGAGCTTGTTTAGGCGTGGCGTCAATGTCAAAATGAATATTTAAGCGGCTATGGCAAATAATTTTATATTAACTATGGATCACGTTTTTACATGGAAGCCGTTGTGCAATGCAATGAACCCGCAGATAATTAGCTCTACAGCGCTTTATAGAAACTGTCAGATCATTATTTTGGTTTTATGGCTGCAACCTTTACTACTCACATCAGTGTCGTTTTCAGGTGCAGCAAGCAGCTGTTTTCAGCTAACTTCACTGTACTTCACTCCACCTATCCAGCACTTAACAGCAGGCAGGCAAAGTTAGTAAGATAGTGGAGCAGTGAACAGCTAAAGCACCAGATATTTCCCACAGGAGCTGGTGGAAACTAAGAACAGAGCAAAAGGGAGAGTGAGTATGGCACTTGTAGATGGTGAAGGAGTGCTTCTCAACACAATGTGTTTAAAAAAAACTGTTGTTATTGTGACATTTGACTGACATTTAAATGTATATTCAATACAATGTTGTCAATCCTTTCTACGTAAACCACATATGAATGCCCCGTAACCATGCTCCATGACTACACTCATAAACATGCATAATGACTTATCATAGATGCATCGATATGTACTTCACTTTACTTAAGGCATACAGTGATAGCTTATGACACTGCATGGACCGTTATACTGTTATACTTTGTATACAGTAGGTAGTCATTATGCGTCACAAGTCCCTGCAGTCAACCTTTAGTTTATAGTCACATCTATAATGTTTCATTGCGTTATATAGATATAGTGTGTCAGAAGGCATTATGTGCATATATGAGCGTAGTCATAAAACATCATGAATGCATTATAATTCACTGTGAAAGCCTCCATAAGTGAAAGTGTTACCGAAATGGCTAAATTCACAGTTTTGTCCAGTAATCAGGAATTACAGAACCTGAATTGGCTGTACGTGTTAGAAATTATGACATTTTCCAAAGTTAGGAAAGGTACGAGACACAAAATAAAAGTTGGAGAATAACTCCTCTGAGATTACTCCTCTTTGTTGGTAAGCGCAGACTGGATATTTGGGTTATTTTCTCTTAAAAAACAAAATAAACTAGGGTGCTTACAGTATTACAACTGTACGGTGGAGAAAAGGCTTTCATCATTGAGTGACATTCACATGGAATTACAGATTCAAAAAGCCTTTTTATTACACTGAAACAATTTCCTCAAAGTGCAGAATTGTTGCCCAAAGGGGAAAAAAAAACTAAAAATAAAATGTTATAAACTTTTCAGCATGTTTCATTTTCTCTCCCAGTAATCATGTTTTTTTTTTTTTTTTTCTGTCAACTCCTGCAAATACACTCCATTATGTACCGTACACACAATGCCATGTTGCTTGTTAAAAATCAAGTGAAAAGATTTTCATCGCACAAAGCACATTTAATCAACTTAAACACGTGGACCCTGTCAAACTCTAGGTAAATAAATAATGTGACAAAATGCTGTGAAAAGGGACATCAAATGTTATTGAGCTAACGTGCACCTCGGTGATATAAATAACACAAATACTCCTTTTAATCTCAAACACCAAAGAGCATTGATACAGCAGAGTACCTGAGTGCAGAAATACGGAGAGTTTAGGAAGTGATCCTTATCATTATATGTGAGGAGGCCAGCGCTGAGCATGGCAAGGTCACCAGCACGACAGCATAAGGTCATCAGCGCCATGCCAGTCCGCCTGCTGCTCCTCAAACCTGACCTTGTCAAAGTCAAGTGTTGAACTGCTAATGCCCCTTAACCCAGCGTGTGCAGCGCTAGAAGCTCTCACCGATGCTATACAGCCGGACGTAGCCACTGGCATTACTGATGAAGCTAACACTCCTAATTGCCTCTGCGTGATTCCCAGGCTTGACCCAAACTTGGCTGCCACTTCATCTCCCCCTCGTCTGTCTCTCGCGCCGTCTTTTGCCAGAGCTGCACCCATAGCGGGACAGCTGGCCCACATCCAGGAGCATCAAAATATTGTCAGGACCACTCTCTGTGCTCCTGCTACCCTCCTCTCCAAATTAACCTTTAAATCAAAGATGGAGTCCTCTCCTTTCCTCTCCTCTCCTCCCCTGCTTCTCCCTCATCTTGTCCTCTGGGTGAATTAATAAAACCTTAATTTCCTCATTAGCCCTGTCAATTCATGCAGGGAGTAATAGGCACTACTTGGGGAAGTGCTCTCTTACATACAAAAATGTACCGTTGACAATTAGCTTCCTGGGAGCTTTTATGGGGGGAGGGTAGTCTTTTGCTCTTAGAGTGACTTTTGGCTTTAGGTTGTGTGTTCAATTGTGTGTGTGTGTGTGTGCGGGGGTTGTTCCAGGGGACAGTGAAGGAAGTCAGTGTTCCTGCTGGTTATTTTACAGGAGCACTTGCTGTGTTTTTTAACTAGTAAGAGAGAAAACTTCACAACGGTGTTTTGACTCTTGAACTTAAGCAGTGGGACACAATGGAGTGGGCTCATAATCTCAATCAAAATGTTCACCTTGTCCACAACATGCAGGTCATTTTGTCTGTATTTCTTCCAGGTAATTTGGAGGTTTTAGTAACCTTTAATAAGGAGTTTACATTCTTCAGTATAAACTTGCATATTTTCAGTATTTTATTCCAGCATTTATTGTTGTAAACTTAATTATTAGGCCAACAGAATTATTAAAAAAAAAACAATACTTAATCTACAGTTTTCTTAGTGGCTCTGTGAGGCTGCACTTAGACATGGAAGTGCTCAAAATCTATGCAAACATGCCCATAATGACAGCGTCTTGAGGTACTAATACTTGCTAATTGGCACTAAAGACAAAGTGCAGCTGAGACCGATGGGAATAGCTTTAGTTTAACATAGTCATAAATCACTATAACATTTGGACATATAAAATGTTTGACCTGATGATGGCGCTAGATGAAAAGTTAAGTGGTCACCAAAGTTGTTAGGATTTATCTGGCACTGTTTAATAAGGATCAATCCAAATGCAGAGACAACAAAGGCAGGTATGGTGAAAAGGTTTTTTTTTTTTTTTAAGTATACTGGCAGGAATGGAGAGATGTGGCTGGCTGGGGAGAAGTAGGAAATCCAAGTGGAGGTTTGGCAGAGGGAACACCAGGCATGAGAGCTGGCTAACGGGCTTGGTGGATGATGAGATGGGCAGGCAGGAAGATAATCCTGAGACGGACAAAACAGGTGTAAGTCTCAGAGAGATGGATGGGCAGAGAGGCAAGCAGGCAAACTAACAAACACCATGCAAAAGTAAAGTAGCTTTGTACGAGCGTGCAGTATAGACTAACCATGAGTGGATCTCTGACCCAGCGTGGGGGTGGGTGACCAGATGGCACACAGGTGTACTGAATGCTGATGATGGGCAGGTGTGTAGAGAGAGGAGCCAGGGAGCCAGAGTGAGGAAGGAAGACCACACCCACAGACAGAGAGACAACAAGGAGAAAACAGGAAACAGACAAAAACACTTCACCGTGATGGGGACATTAACGTCTTTACCAAATCTAATGGTCAACAGTTGATGAGATATTTTATTCTCTCCTATACCACCAACCAGCAGACCCACATTGTCGCAAAGCTTAAAAGGTCATGCATATCATAAAAAGTTAACATTTCAGGAGTAAAGAGCTGCATTCATTGTGACCAGAGTCTTAATACTTGGTGAATTTTTTCTGAGAGAGGTGCAGGGTGCTTTTGCAAATTGGACTGATGGTTCATGATAGGGGTCTGACAACCCTATAAAACAGTCTTACTGCCCCTCTGTTGTAAAATCATTAGTGTTTGTGGCTTTCCAAGTAGCCGATAAACAACTTAAGGCAGTTAACTGCCCTTGTGGGAGGCATAGGATAATAATGTGTCTGTGTACTACATTTCAAGCCAAGCGGCAACCTCCCTGGCTGTGAAATGAAGCCGCGGGAAACGCGGAAGTGAAAATAACTGCAGTCCTCAGAATGACCATTTGAGGCCAGTTACAAAACGAGTCAATCTCCCACAAGAGCCTGCATTAAAAAGCTCAAATGTTCGTTTGCAGTTTAAAGCAAATGAACTAATAAGCATTTTTTTTTTGTAGTCAAACTATGATTCCAGGGTCAAAATGAACTTTCATCTACATCTCATGGTCCTCCACAGCAGATGGTGATAGCTCAGGTGTCATCCAAAAATATTCTCCTGTCTCTCCTACATTTGATGTATACTGCATGTTTACAGGTTAGAATCAAAGCAGCAAATAGATGTCTCATCGCTTCCTGCCATCAATGTGCTCTGTGTTTTCTTGTTTTGATTGGCATACAGTCAGATCTATAAATATACGTTTCACACAGTTTCCTGTTCTTCCTGAAATTATAGCTACCGCGTATACAGAATATGTTCAGGGCGTGACATTTGTTTATGTACTCATGCGCAATCACAACAACCTTCGTGGACTATAGCAGCACTCTTGACATGCACAGAGACCCTCATACCCTCGAGGGCAGAGTAGCTGACAATGGTATGTTCAGTTCCCCCTAAACCTCTCTGACAGGTCACATGGTGACTCATAGTAACTGTCAGGCACACAGGAGAAAAAACAATATAGGGTTGGAACAGCTCAAGCTTTTCCAGCAAAGATTGGTGGTTAGATGCTGGGGTAAAGGTCACAGATTTTTTTTTTTTTTTTTTTTCTAAAGGTACACTGTCACAAAACTAGCGAGGTGTTATTGTTTACTTTGAGAGCCTAAGGTTTGTGTTATGTAACACATACTGTAATTTTGCCCTTTGTTATGGCCTGCAGTGCAAAAATGTACAGGTTTCCAGCAGAGTGAAAAGTTGCCTTGGAAAGGTGTTGCAGTTTCAGGAGAGACGTGTGTAAGTACAGTGGGCAATGTGGAAATGTGGATTTCTGCTTCCCATTCCAATTAATTACACCCCCTTGTGTGTGTGTGTGTGTGTGTGTGTGTATATATATATATATATATATATATATATATATATATATATCACTAGTTACGGCCCCTTGGCATACTGTTATTTTAGGAGGAATCTAACTTATCAGACAATTTCTGAAGCTCCCTTGTGTCCTTATCATGCTCACTTTGTAATAGTTGTTCTAGATCTGACCGGATTTGACTCTTACCACAAGCAATTCATAAGCTTGATGGTTTAATGAAGAAAAATTATATCAATTTACAGTAAGTCGCTTTTGATGTGTTAAAGATCAGAAAAGCCAATCTGATGTTAAAAGTCGGAATCTGACGGCTTTTAACATCGACAAAAAGCATGGTTGATTAGAAAGACAAGGCAGAACTCTGTCAGAGTCATTTTTCTGGATAAAAATGTGATGTGACGGTTGACGTTTGTGATTTCATGTGACTTGGGGACTCGGGTTATGTGGCCGACGTTCAAAGCTGGTACACGGGGGGGGGGGTGGAATGATGGGAGCGTAGCCTTGTATTGGCTAGAGGAGTGCGGCTGGTGATGCTGAGGGAAGATGGTGTTCTTTGTTGGAGGGTGTTTTCTCAGTCTCAGCACAGCAGGGCATTGCAGGCATGCACTGTCAACATATGCCTTTAATGTTGCAAGTTTTCAAAAGAAACATCAAAAGGCTCTACCCATGGTGCTGAAATTTATTTTAGTTTTATCTTATGTTTTTTTTTTTTTTTTTTTTAATCATTAACAGTGCCCCTAAATGTGAGAGCTTTTTGGATAAATAGTTCAAAGCCAAGCTGTCAGGATATCAGCATTTGTAAGTATAAAAACACAAAAGGTTCAAGGACAGATCATACTAATATAATTTTTTAATCCTTTTTGTGAAGCTGCATTAATGCATTAAAGGTGCTATGCAAATAAAGTTTGTACTATTGGTAAGTTGTTAAAAGTTTTCTCTGTATTCATAAATATGCAGCTGTACAACTGACTTCTAAACCCCGTCCAAAGTGCTTTTGTCCAGTCACAGCTTAGAAACTGTAACAAGGCAAGGCACTTCTGTAAAGCTTTGGATTCCTCCACATGCAATTCTACTAAATCACACTGAGTAGAACTACCTATAGGACTGTAGTAACCTAGCATTACTTCCGAGGCAAGGAGTTAGAATATCCTTAGCTAATGACCTTATGTTGTGGATTTGAAAAGTTAACATAGCCCCCCATTCAGCACTGGTGCATCTGCTGAGTGGGAGCTGGTTCCAGAGTTTGGGGTACAGTAAGTAGCTTTGTCCTGGTTTTAATTAGATTTGGGAAAGTTTACACTCCAGCAACTCTGGCCAAGCTCATTACCTGAGACAGCATTATGTTGTGAAACATACTACTTGAAAATACTATAACTAACACGAATCTAAACTTTTTCTAATCTAAACAACAATACAGAGTTGTTAGAATGAAGCCTGACCTGTGCTACGATGCAATAGTTAACAATAGTAGATCTACTCTGCAATGCAAGTGCAATTCTGCTCTTTTATTTCCATGTCTTCTAGAATAGAGCTTTAGCCAGTGTTTTAGCATCATTTCTGTAGCCATTAAGTACATATTTCATGACTTAACAAGTCACCTGCAGAGTTTCCAAACAAACAATGGAGCTAATGTGAATTAGCTTGTTAGGTAAATGGACTGCATACAGCACCTTTCTAGTCTTTCAACCACTCAAGGTGCTTTTACACTACATAGCTCACTCACCTCATTCATACACTGATGTTACTGGCTGCCGGGCGCAGTTTCACTTTGACATGCAGACTGGAGGAGCCAGGTATCGAACCGCCGATCATTTGTTTAGTGGGTGACCCGTTCTACCTCCTAACCACTGAAGGGTTAGGTATGGATGATCAAATCTGCTAGCAGTTTATCTGTCATTGCCTCAGCTTCCTCTGCTCAGTGTTTGCAACCCGAGCGGCTGCTTTTATCTGCTTCAAGTATCACAATGAACTTTAATTACTATATCTGCCACCATTATTAATGCAAACTGCAGAGGCACCATTCTAGAAAGCTTGACAGGCTTAGCAACAGTAAGGCAGATGGGTCAATTACACGAAATCATTTTAATTTCATGGCTCTAAATGTTGCTCCCCTTGTCCTACTTAATGAAAAGTCATCGCCATTGTGTCTGCACTCTTATCTCGTAGTTGCCATGCCCACGTTTCTATTTGCACCTTACATGCCTTGTATGGAAAGTTCCAAACACAAACTTGTACTTCTTTTTAAATCTCAAAAGTTTGTCGCTTGAAGTCAGTTGTTACCTCTATCTCACTTAATCCTTGCGTTTCCACTAACCTGAAAAAAATACAAAATGATATTTTCAAGGCAGAGCGCTTTGAAAATGTTTAGCACAGAAACACCTTTTGAGGTACAGGAGTCGAGTGCATATTCACCCCCTCTCTCTCTCCTTCCTCTCAGTGTTTCAAAGTTGTGATAAGATGTGACAGTCTATCAAACCTCAGTGAGGGTTTTATACCATCCGTGCTGCAGTGCTCAGTTATCTTGGTGGCATTTTGCTGGTGATATAACAGAGAATCAATTATGAGTACACAGATATAAGAAAGGTTTAGTCGGCAAAAGATGCTTCTTGACAGTTTGATGATATGATGGCGGTAAATAAGCCTCGTACATTTTTTTTTTCCTGAGCTAAAAATACTATCCCCTTGAGCAAACGGCTGCATGTTAAGATAAAGAGAGGAGAACAGCCTGTACAAAGCCACAGAATGTGGAATTAGAGTCATGAAAAGAAATAACTGTGATAGTAATGATCTGGATGATGTGGATTTATCTTGGTTTTGGTTTATATTCTACATTGTTTCTTCCAGAATTTTTAATCTTTTGTCAAAATATTCACAGTCTCTGGGTACTGAAAATGGAATATTATCATACTTTGTTTGTACCAATCTGGATCTGAGAAGTTTGCAAGCAAAACATGTTTTTTTTTCTTTTCGCCAAAATGTACACTTTCAGAATGCAATACAATTTGTTACTGTCAGACTATTCTTACAGTAAATCTCTGTAAATCACTTTACAGACACCGTAAGCTAACATTTAATGTAAGCATTTAGACAAACAAAATAATGAAAGCAAATTAAATTCTGAATATTTTCATTGAATGTTATATGTAATATCAGTATGCTAATCCTTTAAACTGTAAAGCACAACGAGCTTGAATATAGAATTCAATATCATAGATGTGTTTTAAAGGTGCTTTAAAATCAAATATAGAGAGGGAATGAGGATCCAGGTTTCCTCTCCTCTTCATTCCGTCTTAAGGTAAAAAGCAGAGGGTAGGTCAAAAGATTTCAAGATGGAACGACACACCTTTTGGATTTTAAAAGAAAAAGGCCTCAGAGGTGTCACAGCTGCTGTTGATACAGTTCCACTGAGCTGCAAACACTTCAAACGACTCAAGAAAAGGCATGTAGGAACCCCCAAAAGGCTTTCTAATCAAATGTCACAAGAACTTCTTGGAAACAGGGAAACAATTCAGCCTATGGCACTGCCAGTGAAATAGCAAACGCCAACACATCAAGAGGACTTTGTTCATTTTTTTCCAAAACTCCTTAACCTTGATGGCAGTGACCAGATGATTCTTACACAGACCTTGTGATGGACTGTATTGTTCGGCTGAGTTCAGTTTTTTATACATAATTGAACAATAATAGAATATTGATCCAACAAAAACAAATTGATGTGTCAAACATACGTGTGTCTTACAGGAATCTTTCAATCCCACGGGTCAAATAGTTTTAGAAACATGTTAATTTTGTGAAAATACCGAAAACACAATCAAACTTTTTACCATTTAATTTCCATGTAGCACACTGCAAAGGTAAAGTAAGGCCACAGTGAGGCCACTGTATATAAAAGTGCATGGTGCTCTGTTGTGAGAGGTGCTTATTTGTTCACAAACACACTGCTGTCCCTAAAGACGTATTGATTGTGGGGTCATTTTCCTTGCTCCCAGCCTGCATTGCACTGCTCCAGATGGGGACAGAGAGGATCTTCACTGAGTAAAGACAGCTGCTTTGTTTCCTTTTACTTTTTTTTCTGTCTGGGTGTGACATGGCGATTCCTCAGGCGGGAGGACGTTGAGTGGCAAAGTATCTTTTTTTGGAGTTGCTGTTGAGATTAATAGAGAATGCTTCCATCTCCACCTACGGTTGTAGAGGACAGGAGCACGCCGTTATGCCACACTTGCTCCTCCAGTTGCGTACACGCTGGTGATGACAAATGGGAAAGGACACACATTAGCCCTCTGCGTACCTGACGCAGCTTCCTACCCGGTAATGGATTCACCTCTGTGCCATCATCACCTTCTATTAGGGCCCAGGACAGAATCAATAGTTTTCTAAATGCAGCTGAATCATTCATCATAAGAGGCCTCGTGCAGTCCACCTCATCTACCGCCTGCTACCTCTCCAACCTGCCTTACTCGTTTTCCATCCTCAGATAGAGAATTGAGTACCCATTTGTGAAAACCCCCGAAGAAGAAGAAGGCTTGATCAAGCTGCGTAGCGGTGTCATCAATTTCATAGATTTGGGCCACGTAATGGCACCTTACCCAAATCAAATGTGAAGATTTTCAAACCTCATGAGGGCAGATAATCAGAACTGACATGGGATAATTTTTTCTTGGAACCCAGGAACATTTGAATAAACGCAAATACAAAACAACTCATATGGCATGCAATGACCCTTAAAGGTACATATCTGAATGAGATAAGTTATTAATGCAACAGAAAGTCATTTATAAGATCAAGGTAAAAAGCCCTGTGTGGCTGATTAAAGAGTTCAACTCAAAATTAGTCTTCTACTCAATTAATAATGAATATACAGTACAAAGGTTTTGGAAAACAAATATAGATACCTTTCATCTTCAGTGAAAATGAATGTGGTTTTAGGAAAATTAGTCTCTATGGGGAAACTGCACACTAAATTCATGGAGTGCATCGTGACAGAACTATGTTTTATCTTTTGTTTTATTACTTGTTGAAATCCATGTTTTGTTTTATAGATGAGTTACTATATTTACTTTCCATTTTCCATTCATATCCACCATGACATTTTTCTAACAGGGACTGGAACAAAAACAAAAATCCATTGCATGTGCTGCAAAGAGAGAGTTGTGCACTGTAAATGGATGGTAACACAGATTATGCAAAGAATGTGTGGTGGTCATGCCTGGGATATTTTTAAATACAAGCTTGATGGATTACTTAGTGTCAATATGGAAAATCAAATAGCTATCAACACAGTTCATGGGGTTGGTTTAATTCTTAGAGCAGGATCTCCTCACCGTGGGATCCTTGTGAAGTGAGCTGTGGGTAGCACCAGTCGGTCCTGGCCTTTATTCTGCCAGCATTCTTCTGGGAGGCTGGGCACTGGCTGCAAAGACATGATTAATTGCTGCAATAAAGCTCATTATGGAGATTAAGTAGGAGTTACAGGAGCATTATTGATCACTGTCCTTTAAATAACCTTAAAGTTGCTTGTTTGTGCATGTTTGTATGATTCTGGTCAATGCTCAGGGCACAATGGGAGGAAGGGGCTCGATGCAATGTTGCTCCAAGACACTCTGAATGATGTTTGCATGATTGGAATGACACAAGGCTCTCACACTTTACATGCCCTTATGACTGTTGGCATACAGTCTTATAACATTGCAAGTACAGGAGAGCCAACATAAAACAGGACAGTATATGACAGACTGACTTATATTAAGGTTCTTTAACATAACACTGTCTCATTTGGCCTCATCTGCAATGGGTTTTTGTATACTGTAGGTTTAGAGTCACTTGGAGTTATATGGATTAACTATCCTTTTTTCTGCTTTCTACAATGTCATGGCAAAGCAATGTCAATAATGGTCACAGCTCCTGTTTTTAAAATTCTTTTTTTATTTTATTCCATGTAAATCATATTCATTTACCCAGGGATTTTACCAGCAGGTCACTGATTTCTGCCGTATTAATGACGTCACGCACATGTATATGTAAAAAGAAAGCTGTTTTGAATCATATCCCTATTATCTCACCGCTTTTATTTACTGGATAAAAAGGAATTGTAATACATTGATTACATTATTCTTTCCTCATCTTTTGTCACCGAAAAATCCTCTTAAATCCTCTTATCCCTTCTAGCTTCTGCAAACCTCTTGCATTGACGATAAACCCCTGCATCTCTCAGTGCAATACCTTTTGTATTTTCTGAATATTGATCCTATGTTGACTCCCCCAGTATGAATAGACTATTGATGATGCCATTCAAACTTTATTATCCTTGCAACCCTTTCATCCATAACGGGTAAACTCTGAACCAGAAGAGTACTTGTGTTAAATGCAAATGCACAATGTGACTGGTTAAGAAAACACACTTACAGTCAAGGGGGACTTTCAAGCTCATGGTTCTTGTCAAGGTCAACACTCGTGTTGTGGCTCACACATTCAGTGAAGCTGGAAAGAAATAACCCAGGTTGTCTGTTAAAGACTTGTTATAGAGGAATGCATGACAATAAAAGGATGAGATCCACAGTCAAGATCCTGAATATCGCACACCTGGCATCTTGCCTTTCTATTATAATACCCAAGTCACCATTTACTTATCAAGAGCGTGGCCAAGGACAAGTGCACGTAGTTTGAGATCACTTACAGTGGGAAGCTCCTCGATAGATACAAACAAAACTAAACTCTGTGGTGTTTAGTAGTTATGACTCAAGGTAATTTTATAAAAAGAAAAAGAGAAATTGTAAATATTGTAGATGACAAGGGCAATTTGTTAATTATCAGGTCAAAATCTGTGAAACCCTCATTGAAAACATCAGTGCTTGATAAATAGCTCTCTGCAGTTTGAATGCAATACTATATATATATACTTGCACAGAAACTGACAGGACTGTGTTGTCGCACCACACACTGAAGGCTGAACATTTTTGCCTGTAGATGATAAATAAGGAAATACCGTGGTGCTAAAGGTGAATAGATAAATATATTCAGGGGCTTTCTAGTGCATATTTGGCCACATCAGTACCAATCAACTCAAGTCAAGGCCCAACACTCTCCATCAGCATCATAAGTTGTCAAATGAGACAGGCCAGGAGATCAGCACCTGCTCCTACCATGCGGTTGACGGGTGTTAACCTGTCACTCACTCTCCAATTTGCCTCGCCACTCACCATTGGCTTCACGTTTCCAGTCAGGCCAACCGCAGCACACAAGCCTTCCTCCAAGAAGGGAAAACTCATTTAGAGTGATGACGAAAGGGGCTCGGATTTTTTTTTTTTTTTTGCAGCATTTGCCATGTTCGTCACGTCCTTGAATAAAAGGACCTATTCCTATCACACTAATAATGCAGGGCTGCGCATGTCACGCTCAGCATTGGCATGGGGGCGTTTTGAGCATGTCAGTGAGATAAGAGAATAGCAGGGTGCATGTTCACATGCCTTATCGGACTATTCCAGGAGAGGGTTTTGCCTGCTTTTTTACAATGGTACAACCTGAAAGACGCAATTGCAGTATATGCATGTGATGCAGGTAGGCAAGAGAGGAGGAGAGAGGAGTGGCGGTCTGTTAAAAATAGGTCATTTAGGACTTAGAATTCAATTATATCTAACAGATTATGTTAGCTGTTAGATATCTGTGATATGGCCAACCTGGAGGCTGTTAACATGTTCACCATGAATGTGATCCACTCCCCAAGTACATACAAGAATTACCATAGTGGACAAATAGCAGGGCAGTTGCTACCACAAAATTAGAATGTAGGTTTATAATCCTTAGACCTGGATTAGTTCTGATACATCCACCCCTGGCATTTCCCCACGTGATACTGCACTTCCTCTGCTCTAAGCAATGTAATGAAGTCAAAAACTAATTCTCCACACTCTTTACCATAACCTCTCAGCACAGGGGCCATACATCTGCACCTGCTCATGTAGGAAAAATACCTCTGGCTCTGCAGATAAGTCAAGGGCACAGAGTTGAACTCAGGCCTTATTTAGTGCTCCTACAGGCTCTCCAGCTTCCTATCGGTAATCTACAGGTGAGTAAGCTTGGGATAGTAGACCAGAGTTTGGCAGACAGAGATAAGCAGATTCATTGACATGGGACACTTCGGCATCATTTCATTCCCGGGCCTATTACACCTTATTGATCTCTGCTCCAGTTGCTTTCTAAATCCCACATCACAAATAAGGCAGCTGCTTTGACTCAGAAATTCTCCAAACCCCCACCTCCCCCAACTGCCAGACACTCGCTTCTGGCGACTGCATCAGCTCAAACATCATTTGAAAGTATTTTAGGTTAGTAATTAAAGTCCCTCTTGTGCCATATCCCTATTAACTTTACTTTTGATCACCCGGTGGCTTGATATGTAGAGTGGGTGGTTTCAGCAAGCATGCAAATTTGAATTTTGTCTCCTGTCCACAGATGAAACATCAAGGAGTCTGATTCGTTTTAGCTCCGCATCCCGGCCTCACTTAGGCACTTAGACAAAAAAAAAACAAATTAAGACAGTGTTTGATTGATAAAAGATGTGCATTTAACATAAATACTGCCTTCACCTCTGTCTCTAAAAAAACTGATTGGCTTTCACTCTTGAATATACTTTTCATTTAATCAAAACACCAAACTACTTCTTGCATGAAATTAAAACAATGGGGCTTGCACAGTTGAACAAATGGTAAATGGAGGGAGGCAAAAAAAAAAAAAAGGTAATAGCTGCCTCAGAGGCCCTTTGTCATCACAAGACATGCAGCAAAAAATGTCAGCAAAATGAAGAGAAGAACAGGAGGACCAGCCAACGTGACATACTGTGTCATGCAGACATCAGAGGTGGGCAGATTTACAGGCAAAACAAATGCATACTGTTGGATCCCAGAGTAAACCAACAAGGAAAATCATGAAGAATATTGACAATTCTACCCTTAGTAACTACACAGAAATGTGTGCATATTATCTAAATAAGAAGTTTCTGAAAGAGAAGATGTCAGTGTGTGCACAAGGTCTATAATTTAAACACACACAAAGGAGAACAGCCAAAAGTGGAAAACGTTGACCCACGATTATCTGTCCACATAAATGATACTCGACCATCATTTCAGATAGTTCTGCGGGATGCTTCCTCCTTATTGATAGTCATGGTTATAATTTCTAGCCAGTGCCCTCTGCCCTAAGACTGTTGGTCTGGCATTCAACATTACCCAACTATGAATTACAGTCTTCTCAAAATTCACATAGATGCACTGTGATCCATTTCATATTACATGGCCTATTTCTGTGCAGAGGTACTGTACGTGTAAACAGATGTTAAGGCCGAGCCATTTCAGACTCCAGATGCATACACGAACCAGAAGACAGAATCAGTTTAAAACAGTTTATTGTATACACAAGAGAACGTGCAGGTGAGTAGGCGATCCAGAGGAGTTGGCATACGGGGTGGTGCAAGTGCTGGTGGTGGCAGGATTCCAAGAATGCAATAATGGGAACAAACAGAGTTGGACGTGGCTGGAGGACGGCAAAAAAAAAAAAAAAGGTTTTCTTGAAGCAGAGGGAGCAAACGCACAAAAAGCACACAGAATTAGCCTGAGGCATTGTTACCACTTGGGAAACTGAACGATTTGGTGACATCTGGCAGGACGAGCCCATCTTTTATACTGCAGCAGTTGACTGGTGAATGAGGACAAGTGGTTAATCAATCAGGCAGGTGAGATGGAAATTGGAGGCCCAGTGACACAGACAGGCAGACAGACAGGCAGACAGACAGACAGCAGAAACACAAGGGGAAGGGAGGAGGCAAACAGCCTCCAGATGACGATGCTACGATCTTGCACATACACCTATTGCCTACAGTTGCTTGTTAGATGCTATGCCGTTTCACTTCACTAAACTACTGCTGGGAAACATAGTGGTTTAGATTAAAGTAACTATTTCTAACCTTACTTCCTCGTTAACGTTCAGGTACCCTTGTTGTCATGGTTATAATAATATGTGATTCAGGTTAGGGATAGGTTTGATCATCGTTAAAAACAACATTGACTGTTAGTTGGAAATGGGAAATGAATAGCAGCCTCCTGTGTTACAATCTAATATTTTGCTGACCCATCCATCTTCCTTTGGTGGGCTTTTTTCGCTCTACATGTCACCTGTCTTCCCCCTTCACCCCTGTCATAATTTCTATGTCCACTAGACGGCTTTTTCACGTAAACATAATGCCGTTTTGGGACGCTTGCTGAAATAACTGATGCTATCGTTCTTCTTCAGTGGACAGTCTCAAATATACAATTCAGTTATAATTTGATTGCCTGCTTCTCCTTTCAGTTCATCTTTTCTATCAGTCTGACTATCTGAATATATTTTCTGTACCGTTGGGTGAAGTGAAAGATTATTAAAAATCAATCCAACCAAACAGTGCAACGCAAAATGGGAAGGCAAAGAAGGTTGAACAACCCAGAGGGGATAGGCTTAAAAACAAAACTTTCAAATAATGCCTTCAATACATAAATAAGTGCTTCACAAGTTAAATATACTATCTGAGTACCCACTAAACCTCAATATGTGGCATTAAGTGACAGTTTTGTAACACACACTGACTGCATTTGTAACTGTCATTGTATTGGTGTGGTTTTGTTGTAGTTATGAACTGCGCCACAGGGTGGTGCACTATATGCTGATAAGTTAAGAACTTTTTTTTTTGTATGGTTTTGAAAGTTGACGAGCAATTTTACAAATAGGTGACTAAATGACTGCAAGAGGTATAAAATCTTAAACTGAAACACTGAGAAAACAGCCTGTCACAGAGTTAAGATGCACACTAAGACTCTCACTCTGGACTTGACTTGGTATTCTGACTTTGAACCCTGGGTATATTAAATCTTAGACCTCTTCTCAGGTTGCTGTTAGATGTAGCTGACTCCATGCACTATTAAGAATGAAAGATGAAAGATGCATTTTGTCCTGACTAAACAGGTTGAACACAGCTAACAGGAGAGTGTGGGAGGTATAAATTAACCCAATGGTCCACGCCCACGCTGTCCTTAGAGGAGGTCTAATCAGGAACAATTCATATCACCTGTGTGGGCACCTGTAACTTGGAATTTGACTTTACCTGATGTGTTTATACCTCTCCAAACAACACTATAGTTTGTTGCAATTGAGCATGGGTCTGTCAACCATGAGTCCAATGTGATCAGTTTCAGTTGTAGTCACTGTGAAAGTTTTTGCCCGGTCACAAACTTTATTTTGATTGCTGTCGCTGATTCCGGTCTGCGGTATTTGATAGTTATTTCTACAAATTGATGACACAAGCAGGTCACATTTTGTATGGAGACCTTCCAATTTGTTTTAGAAAGGATAACAGTTTTGGACAGCAGTATTACAGCAACCAAAATGTCAATGTTTTACCAAAATAATTTTTTCCATTGTTGACTACAATGACCCACAACACAACAGCTCTCAGTGTGAAACCAGGTGTAATTTCATATGCAAAACAGGCCTACTTTAGACTGCTCTAATGATATTTGTTCACTCTGTCTGTACACAGCTTTAGACAAAAGGCGAGCTGTTGAAGCTCTCGGTGCCCTCTCCACTGTTTTGTTCATCTGTTGTGCTGGTGCCACTGCTTATGCAGCATTTCCTGAGCAAGCTAGCTTGCTATGAATATGACTATCGCTTCAGGATGGCTTTGTTTGAGGAAATAATTGTGTTTGAATCAAGCTCCCTGCTACAACTGCCTCCACACAGCAACCCAGTTTTCCTGTAATGTGTCATATCAGCTTTAGGCCTAAAACACCGCCTCAAACTGGAAGTTTTGTTGTTGCTCTTGTCACAGCTCTGCCTGCAAAGACAAGACACTTCCCAAGGTAGGAATTTGCATGTTATTGACTTGCTGCCTTGGCTGTGTTTCGTCTGTGTTTATGCGCTTGGCTGTATGTTTTTCTGCAGCTAATTTCTCGGGCTAACGTTAGCTGCTAGTCACTGCTGCTAAATGCAATCATGTTTGCGTGAGCATTAATTTTGAGTGACTGAGCTTTTTGACATTTCATTATGATGCTGTTCATGCTGTTAGCATATTCTAATTCATGATATCTGAGTATTGTTTGTTGTTTTGCAGCTTATTTTACCCCTTGGATGTGGCTGTTGCATGGGCTTGGCTGTGGTGATTTAGTTATATTTTCAGGCTAAAGTAACAGTGGAACACAGTCATTGTACTGAACACTTTTTTCACGTTGTTTTGCCTTCACTTGTATCATATTAAATGCAGCTGTATCGCCCAACTCCACACACTTTTGAGTGTTTTCCATTGAATTGTCCCTACAACATATTTTCTTCTTGACTGTTGCTGTTGTTACCCTTTGCTCAACACAAACATGGGTGCCTCATATGATATTAATATTTTTAAGGATGTGAACATGTTGTTTGTCTTGCACACATGCCCTTCACATCATCTGCTGTAGTATGGGTTGAATGGTAAACTCATGGCTGTCTGCTGTGGGCTTTGAATGTTCGCTTAAATCCAGAACACACTGAGTCTGTTTGAGACTACAGCAATTCCTCCAATAGGTTGTACTGACGAGACACCGGGGAGCACTTCTTCACTTCAACGAGGTAAGAGATTATTTGCCTCCAAACCGTGAGAAGACATTGAGCTAACATTAGCTGCTATTTGCTGTTGTTGAATGCCATCCTATTTGCATTGACATTCATTTGACTGACTGTCTTGTTGTGCCTGAACATGTATTTCTTTTGGTTTTGCTTGAAACTGCATTATAATGCTTTCCTGCTGTTAATATATGTCTATTTTCCAATGTATTATGATGGTTATTATGGTTTTGTGGCTTTGATGCCTTTTCAGGGGTTTGGCTTTGGTGATTTGATTTTCAGCCTAACAAAACAATGGAACACACTCATTGCGCTGAACATAAGTTAGATTTTTCATTTCGGCCTGGACTTGCCATGTGGAGCTGTATAGTTTGGGAAATATTCATGTTATATTAATTGCAGCCATATTGCCCAATGACCCAACTCACATTTGAGCATTATGTGTTTTCAACTTGAGTTCTTTTCATGGTGTGTTTTCTTCTTGGTAGTAGATATTAATATTTTGAACTGACTTTATGGGTGTAAACATGCTTGTTGTCTTGCACACATCCCCTCCACATCTTTTCCTGTAATATGGGTTGAATGGTAAGCTCACGCCTGCCTGCTGTGGGCCTTAAACGTCAGCTGAAAGCCAGAACAGTTTGAGTCTGCTGGAGACCATAACGGCTCTTCCTATAGGGTTTATTGCTGAGACACCAGGGAGCACATCTTCGCTTCAATGAGGTAAGAGTTTTCTTGTATGCATACTGTGAGGAAATGCTCTGAGATAGCTCTGTTAGGTCTGTTTGTGTGCTTGACTATATGAGGCTGTTAGCACTGCTGGTTGTTTGATAGCTCTCACTGTTCTGCCTTCATCTGACGGTTGCTATACTGCTGTTGTGGTGTTGCCATCTACTGTAGCTGCACACTATATTTGCAATGGCATTAATTGTGGATTGCTCTCCTGTAGTGGCTGAGCTTTTTGTTTTGCTTGTTTGGCCTATTCTTTATGGAATATGGATACTTGTGTTTGGGGATAGTGTTTTATGGACTGCACTTTTGCGATTTGTGTCTTATTTCACTCAAGGTTGTTGCTATTAACTCACTGTAAACAGGTCTCGAGTGGAGGATTGGCTCCAACAGTATGCTGCTGCTGCACAGCTACTGCAATTCACTCTCTTTTTGCTGCTGTACTGCAATTTCATATTGCTGTCACTTCATGTACTGCATTAAATAAAACTCATCTGTTTTGAACACATATGGACACAATTGTGTCCAATTCTGACGCAGTATGGGGCACTCTAACATGCACTTTACTGTGAGCTAAATCTTGTTTGACATTCAGACTGGAGACCTGACATCTGGCACTAATGACACGAACCTGACTTGATCTGGTATCCTGCTTTTATACATGAAACTTGACTTTATAATCATGAACTGCAACATAATTGCCTTAAAAAAAGTGGGTCTGCTATCACTTTATATGAAAAGATATCAATAAAACACAAGCAGAGATTCTCTAAAGGTGGCTGCAATTTAAGGGTCACGGTGGGGCTTGATCCTATCCAAGCTGGCATTGGGCGAGAGGTACCATACACCCTGGACAAGACGCCAGTTCATCACAGGGCACACAGCCGAGGTATGAACCAGGAACCTTTTTATAACTGTAATTCAAGGATTTCAATTTTTTCAACATAATACTGCTAGTGCAGTTTGACATTTACCACAGTACCTGTAACTCCTGTATGTCTGTCAGACAGAACAGAAATGATTCCTTCACCTGGTGTGACTGTCAGAAACTACAAGGCCTTCTCTAACAGATCATCTCCATCTTCAGGAGAACATAAAAAAAAGGGAGGTCCAAGGCCCTCTAGAGGTTTACCGTCTCAAACAGACTATGTCGTTTGGTTAAACCCTTACTCTTTTGTTTTTCTATAATGCCTCAGATAAACAGAACATGGCTCAAATCAGTGTTCAGAGGAACCGGTGATGAGCCGTAATCACATTTCTGTCTGTTTGCGACTTGTTCCTCTTCACTTGCACTCCTCTCACTCAAGCTGTTATCAGTCAAAGGCCTGACAGCGTCTCTCTGTTTCCAGGCCTTGTACGTGTCTTTGTCAATCCACATCTCAGCATTCGGACAAGCCGCTATCGTACAAGGGTGCTTCCCAGCCATTTCTTCCACCTGTGTGACAACAGGCGGTCTTATCTGCTCCAGTGATGTGAGCCTAGCTGAGTTGCTGATTAAAAGACATGGGGTCACATCACCTCTCCCTCCCTGTGTCTCTCTCCCCCTCCCTCTCTCTTCCACTGTCTCATTCACCTCATTTGGCACCCAGGGTGAATGAGATCTGAGCAGGCAAGTTAAACCAGGAAAAAAAAAAGAAGTATTACAAGATCAAGGTCATTTGGAGGTGATAAACATTAAGCGTGAATAAATGTTTTTAAAACTACTCTCCCCTGGGAACACACACACACACACGCGCACACACACACACACACACACACACACACACACACACACACACACACACACACACACACACACACAGTCTTTTCCTCTGTTTTTAATTAAAAGCCTGACTGACAACGTGGCCTATTTCTTCCATGGCTGTTTCAAATTGAGAGAGAGATAAGACTTATATTTAGGAGGTCTTATCAAACTCATCTATTTACTGCTGGGTAATTTTCCTTTTCTTGCCTTTTACAAGAAAGTGCAGACAGTAAAATCTCCCTCTATCCTCTAGGTTTCAAATCTCAAAGCCAAACTGTTTCTCCCCCTCTCTGCCTCCCCTCCCTCCCCCCCTCCCCTTCCCTCTGCCCCGGTACAAGGCGTATGAAAATGAGAAACGGAGACAATAGATTTCACTTGCGTCCGAACACGCTTTGCTTCAAAGCTGTTACACCGTGTCAGTATCTTGCCAGCCCGATGAATGATTAACATGGCTGTTTTTGCAGTGTGCTCTGGTGCTCCGGTGTTTACTCCACAGTAGGGCAAGTTCTGATCTCTAAACATTGTCATCTCTGAGCCCAGATCTGCACAGGACGCATAATGACAGACCAACATTAAAGCCTCTACAACACCAAAGAATCTGTTTCTCCTTGGTCTATTTTTGCATCCCAGTAAGGAGTCACTTGATCCTACCTCCTTCCTGACAGTTCATCCACTGGATATCATTTTGTGTCTGCCTGTAAGATTCACTAAAAAAAAAAAAAAAAAAAAAAGGGAAAGCATTTTACTCTGAGAACCAACAGGAGATACGTGACAAGCTCTGAAACATTTATGCTCGGCTTTGATTTGTTTGGCCTGGTTTGTGTCTGGTTTGTCTCAAGGCAAGGCTTAATCAAAAGAGATGCTCCAACCCATATTGCTTTGGAATACATTATGCAATGCCGTCGGTACAGTGCAGTCGATGAGTGAAGTGCATTTGTAAGCAAATGAGTTGCATTGTTTGTGGTTTTGACCTTGAGAAGGGCAACCTGTGGTAATAAAGTGCTTGTCAGAAAGCCAGCCTCTCTGTGAGTGGCTCCGTCCTGTTAATGTGAGACGTGTGCGTCGTCACCACTAGCATTCTGTCTTCATTAATGCTGGATGGTGGCACAGAGAGACTAGATCTTGGATGGTATGCGGGTAGCATGAGACTGGCAGACTTTTCACAGCATGAAAAAGGATCCTGAGCCTTTTAGCTATTTCTTACTCCATAATATGACTTTTGACCTCCGTATTTTGAATAGACAATTAAGTTTTGTTTCCCTTTTGTTTGTCTGGTGCTGAAATTTTGATTAGGAATAATTTATTGATAGGTCAAGTTTATCAATAATAAGAATAACCCCTTAACTCTTAATGTCCATCGCTTTTTCTTTCTCGGTTTCTGACCTGAACGGCTGCTCACATCTCAGATCAGATAGATCATCATCAAAATTTCGAACAATTTCAACAGCAGTTCAGTCTGATTAAAAGTCCATTTCCTTTTCCCCCTCATAAATAATTTGGTGTCAGTGTAGTAAAGTCCAGTAATACTGAAGACATGATGTACGTTTCAAGTACTATTTTTAAGTGTGGTTATAAATCATCAAGCTGCTGCTTTCATTTTGGATTTGGTTCTTGGGAGGCATAATTTGGATTCACTAACTGACGAGGTTAACAAATATTTTTTTTGGGAACTTTTATTCCCTGTATTTTTATTACTACTACTACTAATAATAATACAAATCTATCAGCTGGAGATAATTAATGTTAATTTTATAACAGCTAATATAAAACTTTTTTTGTCTTCTTCTGGTGAATACGCTCTCAAGCTGGTGTCTGTGCTCAGCCAAGGGAAAAGAAACATCACTCTGCAACATCACTGGCAAGTCCTTCTCAAGAGAAATGAATGAATTATATCACTTCTAGAAGAATCTCCCATTTAAATGATTAATTACTTTTTTTTTTTTTTTTTTTTTTTTTTTTCTAAGCTTATCAAATTAATCGCCTGAATCAGAATATGTCGTATTTGGAGCAAGTAGCTTGAGTAAGGTGTGTAGAGCCTGTAGGCTGCAGCAGTTATTTCAGTTTGTCTGATATGTTTAATCAACATTTCATATCGTTTACAGCTCATCTCATTTTCAGATTGTAGCTACAGGTTGTGAACATTAATTAAGCTGCCACTCAAACTGTTCAAGAAAAGCATAATTCTCAGTACAGATATTAGTTGAGTTGTGTTATTTCTAGTTACTTGATAATTTGTAATGTTAGTACAGTATAAGTAGATTTGATAAAATGCTGCTGAATCCAAACCCTAATAAGATGTTTCTGTTTCAAGACATAGCTTCTAATTCACTACACCAAATCCAATGATATTTGAAAGTTATTACCTGTGAAAAGTCTTTTTATAAGTCTAATAAACACACTCTTTGTACTCATTTCTCTGTTTGCACCCATCAGATCAACTTTCAGTGTTTTCTGTAACTCACCCTCTTCTGTGAATTTAGAGATCTTTGCTCAGTTATAGTCCGGCTATCCTGTAGCTTTGTGTCCTTGAGGCTGTATCCATTTCTCCTCCCTCACTGCCTTTTCCCTGATCTGTCACCCATTCCCCCCTCCTCACAGTGGGAAGATTTTCTAATATCCATTACTTCCACCAGGGTCAGTGCAATCCCACTGGGTCCGCCAAAGACTTGGCAGGTGCCGATAAGGGCCTTGCTCCAGACACTGTAATAACTTAACAAATCCCTCCATGACCCAGAATCCCCTTCACCAGCGTGGCATCCCACTATTTTCCATAAAGCCATTAAAATCTACCTGGTGTCATATTGGGAGAGGCGGGCGTGGGGTTGCAGTACTCTTCATGCCATGCACACCTCAAAGCTTTTTTTTTTTCTGTTAATACAAAAAAACCCAACAGTAAACTATAAATAGAAGAAGGCAACATTATGATTCAACACCTGCTGTCAGCAGGTTGTTGGGACAGAATTGGTTCACAGACTTTGGATTATGGTGTCAGTGTATGTCTGATTCAACCAGGCGTAGTGAGCACGCAGTTAAACTTGTTCTCAGTTTGTCATACTTTAATTTCCTTCATCCATTCCTTCGCTCTGTTCTGTCTCCCACTGACAAACAGTCGGTCATTTTGGCTGGACCTCCTGGAGCTCTTATCCGATAATGATACCCGCTTCGCTGGGTATCAAACCTCAGCTCCACCCATTTCCTTTCCCCCTCCTAACACCCAGCTTTCAACCTGCCAATCATGCTTTAGCCGCATTCAAGTGGCAATAGTGTTAATGATTCATTTCCCTTGTAATCCCCGCTCAGGCTGATAAGCTCATGACGGCTGCCGTTATTTGCGGCTGTTTTCCATTGTTTGCGGTGTTAAATTAAGCCTCAACGATCCATCCGTTGAGCCTCTGTGAGCGGAAGAAAAACCCATAGGCATGAGCTGCTCTAATAGATTAACTAGCCATACTGCACAAAGAAGGTGAAAACATCTTTGTCTGATATCAGTGCTGTTTCAAGATATGTCTTTTCTCAGAGATGAGGTAGAAGAGTTTTGATACTATCACTTGAGGCTCAAGCCCAAGCTCCAAAAAAATCACAAAACCCAAATTATCACCAAGTGAAATGTTGTCCTGTGAGCTATTTTCTGTCTGATATCTTTCTGTAACATTAAATATTCAGGTCTAAATAAGCAAAAATTGAAGTTTGAGCTTCAGAAAAAAACAGCCTTAAAAGGCCAATGCGTAAGATTTAGGATGCTCTGTTTACAGATTATAGCCGAAACTGAATATAGTATGTAAAACTATATTTTGATTAGTATATAATCATCTGAGTTTTTTTTTATGTCTAAAGATTCTGCACCATGTTTAAACTGCCATGTTTCTACAGAATCCCATGATGGACAAACTAAACTCTTTGCTAGGGAGAAGAGGGGGAGGCGAGGGGATTGCAGTCAGCAACTATACACCATTAGATGCCGCTCAATCCTACACGCTGCTCCTTTTAAGAATAAGAATCCGATTAAATCGACAAATTAAATGTGCAAACAATCCCACAACTGTCACGCAAATGGTGCTAAATTCAGTGCACCAAAGTGACGTCACCTTTTTTCCAGCTGAGCCCAGCCCAATTCAAAGCTGAAGAGCAAGGACAAAAGTAGTGTAACAGTGTAACAGCCAGAACTTTCCCTAACTTGTATTAATGTAGGACACCATCACTTATCGTAGAAGATGATTGAAGTGCAATCTCATCTCATCCAAATATGTTTTTAAATGCTGCAGACAGACTTCTGGCTTGTCTGACTTGAAAGGTGAGTCAAATTGAGTCTCTCGTATTCTAATCATCACACAGTGTCTGTCAGGGCAAGGTGAACAACGGCCCCCTCATAAAGACATCAGGCTAAACATCAGTGGAGCGCGCTGTGGGTAATAACAAGTTTCATGAAGCCATAAATCTGCCTAATCTAATGATTTGGCTCACCTGCTGCACCACTTTGATGTGTCATGGTGCCTACTTGTCATTTCAAGGGGATGTGTCTGCAAGATATCAATGGTTTCCCTCAACTGGACAGATTTATTTTTGTGTGTGACTGGTTGGCTGATATTTAATGTCCCTTGCAAGAATATGTGTATGCACCCTTGTTTAAATTAACTAATGGTGAACCATGTCAATGTTCTCGAATCAGGCAAAAGCATGGTAAGCATATGACTTGGTATTTAGGCCTATTTGGTGCACATCACTCTTACCACCTGTAAACAAATGTCTTAACTTGGGGCCAGTAAGCAAATGAATTAATGGATCCACTCAGTGGTATTAGTTACCGTTGACATTACTGGAATGTCACCCTTTTCCAAAAATGCCTTCAACAGCAATTTCGGAGACAATTGCTACCTCACAAAATGATCCTCTGAAATATGACTCTATTGAGAATGTAGAGGGTAAGAAGTGACCCTGGATCATGATGTGCTATTTTGTTCCAGTTCCTTTCATAAGGCATTAGGCATCTCCTCTAATTGAATGGATGCTGTCACGAGTTTCAAATAAATGACCGCAATATGTCCTCAACAATGTAGCCTAATGGCAGTTTGAACAAACAGTTCCCGCCCAACGTCGAGGACACATCCCTCATTGGGTCCTTCCTGCCCTAAGAGGCTCCTTTTTTTTAAAGGCAGCTTTGCTCCATCATAAAAGCTTGCAATTATGGGAGGTTGCCAAGTGTTCCGAAAGTCACCTTCGTTTTTTTTTTTTTTTCTGTTCGTCTAGGTGTGACAATACAATGCAACTTCTTGGCATTAATGCTTCTCTCTCGTACATATATAAACATCAACAAGCACTCAAAGTTGTTGACAAAAAATGTACTGTAGATCTTTTAAGACTGTAATAACAATCGCCACTGCAATTTCCCAGTGATTGGTTCATAGCACTAAGTTGGTGTCGGAATAATTGCTAGCTGGCATTTCAAAGAATCCAGGTGTAATGAAAAAGCTTTTAAACTTTGATCAAAACCTTTTAATAATATCTTAAAAAGGTACCAATTTGGCCATTCTTCATAATTTCCTCTCCACATTTGGTGTCCTTTTTATAAGTGATTTAAATGTAGCTGTCTAGTCTGGGAGAGTAGGGAACAGAACTAGTTCCTCTATACTTCATCTAATGTATCATTTGAAAAGGACTGCAGAGCTCATATTTATGTCAGAAATTAAATTTAGTTTTCCCTTCAGAGCAGAAAATAACCTGCGTATTGATATCATGAATCAAATGTTTCAGTATAATCTTAAAGTCTTGCCTTTTAGTTTTCTGATCTGCATGGTGTTGGTGTTACTAGAAACATGACTCCAGTGACAGACACATTAGCTGTAACAACTTAAAAAGCCAATAGTTTTTGAGGCCAATAATGTGAACAGAATATCACAAAGCAATACCCTTCAAAATAAAATCTGTGCTTTTAATTTAATTCAGCTGACTGACCTTCATACTATTCTAATTTCCTTTCTCTCCAGGCCACACTACACAGATGGCTTGACCTCCTCCAAATGATGAAGCCACTTGTATTTTTAGGTCTAACTTGAAGGAATGTGTCTTGCCTTTCTGGCAGTGTGTTGTGCTAGGTAATCTGCCCCCGGAGAGATGTCTAAATTAGAATGCACCAACAGTGACCCATATTACCTTTGATTCAGTCTGAAGCCTGCGGGGCTTTCCACTGTTCCAGCCTCACCACGTTATAACGGTGACATCACTGTGGTTGGCTTGTCGGACTCCTCAGTTTCCAGCCAGTTCTGCTTTGGAGCTTATCAGAGTGTCATTGGAGAGGAATGCTTCCATGTTTCCCACAAATATACTCATTTGCTTTCTGGTGGAGAGTTAGATGAGAACATTGACATGTTTGAATAGTAAATATGAACTTAGCTTAGTTTAGCTTAGCTTAGCTTAGCTTAACATAACGACTGAAAGCAGGGGGAAGCAACTTGCCTAGCTCTGTCTAAAACAGCCTAAAATCGTACCAGAATATGTACCAAAACCAAGTGTAAAAGTGATGTTTTACAGGGCATTTGCTGGAATATTTCTTGGCTGAGATAAGTAACTTTGTTCAATCACCGCTGGTTGCCTGGCTACTGGCTATAGCTGAATGTTTACCCTACAGACAGCAAAATCGTCTCATCTAACGCTCTGCTAGAAAGTGAATAAGCATATTTTTATAAAACTTTTGACTTAAATTTAAAAAGTTCTGTTTCCTAGTAAAGCCACTTTATGCCAAGTTGCCATGTCCTACTTTTTATCTGAGAGTTACATGCGCAGACAGAGACAGCAGAAATGGTTTAAAGAAAAGAAAAAAAAAAATCAATATGCAACATGCTTTGTGTCTGCTCTATTGCTTTCTCTACCTCTGCTATGATGGATGTCTTTTTGTATGACTGTTCATTGTCAATATGAAGTGGTTGTATACTATATGGATCAGTACCGGTGCCGTTGTAGCTTTTGATGAAATATGGCTATGTATATTCTTGGATAGTTTTTTTGTAGAAATAAGAAAAACACACAGCAACAGGCGAATTCATACCTGCATTATAAAACGGACATCTGTGTTTGAACTGTCATAACGTGCTTCTGTTATTCTTTAAAACTCTTATCCGATTGATTTGTGGTAATATTCACACATAGTCATTCATCTTTCAGTAATATAACAGCGTTGGATTAAGTGAGTGTGTGCACCTTCCCTGCGAACTCGCTGTTCTGCTCTTTTGGTTCAATGCAGGATGTGAAACAATGAGCACTTGAGTGTGAGTGAGAATTTTTTTTTTTCGACACAAAAGGCTGAACCATCAACTCCGCCAGCACACGCCAACTCAGAACAGAAGGTGCTGCTCTAAATCTAATAGGAAACAATGTAATGACTCAGACTGATTGACCACACAGTTAAGCAAAAATTTTCCTGCGAGCTTTAGCAAACTGTTACAGACTGCTGGACTATTCTTCACTGGGTGCTAACCTTCTGTTTCCTTTGGCAGTCGTCTTCTACAGAATTTTGTGAATTACGGTTGTAAAATACAGGTTATGAAGACTCTTCTAATCCTCACACGCTGAAGGAGATGGTGGTGATAAAGTGATAGCTTTGTGAGTTCAGAAAGGAAGGTGTCACAGCGGGGATAGACTAATAACCATCTCGCACCAGCAATCAACACTTTTCTTCTTGTTCGCCTTCTTTTCTGTTTTCTCTCGACACCTTGTTTCCCTTTGCTACTTTTTCTCCTTTACCTATTTCTATGTCGTTGCACTTCTTTGTCTCCTTCCCCTTCCTGTTCTGCCAGACTTCACTCTCTCCCCCGCCTTAACCCCCGAGGATACCGACTCCAGTGGAGGTGTAGGACCTGGAGGACACTGATAAGGCCTTTCCTTTAAACCTCAGCTCCACAGGCTGACTGTGCAAAGAGAGGGATGGAGCAGAATACACTGCATCGCCACGACCACATGGCTACATCAGAAATCGTGACACCCAGCCGAAAAATTTGGCCTTTTGACTTTTTCTTATAGCCACAGGGAGAGCCTGAAGCACAAGGTAAACAGCATAAAATAAGAAAATGTAAAATCAGGATAAGATTTGGGGAATGTGTTTATCATGGTGTATTGCGAGGATTGGTTACATGATTGGGGAACGGTTAGATTGAAGATTAGAGACACATACGTTCTTATTAGGAGTATAAAATGAGACATTTAGTTAAAAATCTCTATCAATTTAGCCCAAACAAAATCAGATAACAGCTCCGTTAGTGAGGGGGTAAAAAAAAAAAAAAAAAATGAAATGAGGCAGTGTTCTTAAGCCGTCAGCCATCACACAGGTAATTTATTTTATCGTGGCCATCTTTGCAGGTACTTCTGTAAGCTGTAAGCCGTTCGCCCACAACAGCTGTCATGGCTGTAATCTCCATGGTTGGAGATGGACAGATATCATCTCCAAACCAGCTTTTCATTCCAGTCTGTACCTCCCAGGCTGGCAGGAACAGTCACTGTCTGTCTCCAGAATAAATGTGGAAAACGATTCATCCATAAACTGTAACATAAAAATCTTTGTATTAAATGAAAATATTCATCCAAAATGCATTAATGCTGCATCCTACCTATCCTCTTGATCTAATTTTGAGGATTACACAGTACAGAGAGACTGGTATTGCTCCCATATCACAGACTCTCACACAGACAGTGCCATGTGTGACAAATACAACATCATCAATGGCGTACACAGCAGTATCAACACTGACAAATGTGGGCCTTTGCCTCCCAGTGGTATAATTATTATTATTACCAAACTTGTGAAGCAAATTATTATAAAAATGCAGAGCTTTTATTTGCCATCTCTCCTTTATAGCTGAGCATAATGATATTCTGTCAGATAGAGTGAAAAATTAAGAGTTTATTACACCACCAAGCTTCAGTGCAGAGTGCAAACACCCCACTAATGCCTGCGGTAATGGATATAAAAAACATAAGATCCAGCAGGGAGAGAAAACATACATTCAAGCATATCATGACTTGCTGAGAGGCATCTTGCTGCAAAAAAAAATAGGGAAAACAATATAAATCTTTAATGCTGTGGTGGGTAGAATGACCTTTTTCTCTTACTTGGAATGTGATGCTGTACGTGTTTCAACATCCGGTAGCAATCCCGCATGTTCTATCTGTCAAACTGAACATTCTCACGTCGTACTTTTTTATGAAATACCTCAAATGAGAGAACATTGATTTTTCTATTCGCCTCGGGGACCATGTGCAAGATTCCTGCGTCTCTTAATTTCAGAGACACATTGGGTAGCATGGGCTTTGTTTGTTAAAGGACAGCCGCTTTAATAAAGTTCACAATTTTTATATGAAAGGGCCATAACTGAAAACCTTTTAAATCAGTTCTTAGCATTCTTCAATCTAAAGCATGATAACAAACTCTTAAATGTTTTGCCACAATAGGTGAGATAAGAAATGAAACACTCAAAACTACATTTTATACATTTTACCAACAGAATTGTTCCTATCAAACTATAAATATAGTATGAACTGACTGGCCACTTTATTAGGTATACCTGTACAATATATAATTTTTGTATAAAAGGTATACCACAAATCTCTATTATATACTCAATAACTAGAGATATCTGTGTGAGCTAAAGTTTAAGGTCTTATGGCCCTTTCAGTGCCACAGCTGCTTGCACAGCACAGTGCTACAACTGTTGGAGTGCGGTCAGCCTAGTGGTCAGTGTAGCACGAATCCTTTGTGTTTTAAAAGGTGGTGTGTACCGGGCTGCATTACAACAATTACAATTGAAACGTGTTTCTAATTTCTAAGTTCTGTCACCATGAGCACTTCGAAACATCGGCACTTGCACACCAACGCTTGGAAAAGTTTAATCTTTAAAAGATTGGTTAAAATGTTGGATTTGGGATTATATATTACTTGTGTTGCTGGTCTTGCTACCAGCTACTAGAAACATAAAAAAAAAGGACTTCTCAGTTCCTCCCGGGTGTCCCTTTTTTTTACTTTGTTCACGTCTATTTTTATGGTTCCACCAGACGATTCTCAGCAGTCACAAGCTGTTTTGTCACAAACCTCCTTGGGCGCTGCCTTTCATGTGTGATTGACAAGTTCACTTTTTAGTAACTACAGTACAATAGTAACTTGCCAACAGCCTAAATAAAATCTGTCGATTTTAAAGAAATCACTTTTTTTAGTTACAAATGGTCGCACCGTGCATAAAATCTAGAAATGTTAAAATGCCATTTTAGATGAAGTTGTCTTTACCTTAAGAAAACAAGCCAATCATATCCTCCTCTGGTGAGTGCCGCTCAATAACTAACCACTTCTTGTAACTTCCATAAAAGTAAAATATATGTTTGTATTCAGCAAATGGTCCAATGCAGCAAACACATACACATTATTTCTTTATTTGGAGAGACTGATGGATCAAATGATCCAAAGACGGAATAATGGAAGTAAAAAGACCTGCCATAATCATCTGAAGACTTTGATTGGTTAAGTATTTGAAAGCATGTAATCTTCACACAAGCAGTGGTCAAAGACCAGTCGAGGCCTTCAGTTTGAAGTTTAAGTGATTAATGGAATTAAACTGATTGATCTTGTACGGCTCTTTGCAACAGAACCATCAAGAGCGGCATTTAAAATCAGGCTCCGCAGATTCCAGCAGAGGTGAACTGCATAAATAAAAGGTCTAACCAGGTGGTAGATGTTCATCAGTAGGGGGCCCACTGGAAGCTAATGTCAATTACTTTTTTCAACGGCATCAAGTAAATCAAGTTTTTATGCTATTTGGAAAGGTTCTTTTCTCATTTTCCATCAGTTCGCTCTCAAGGTAACCTCTATTTTTCAACCTGGACCTTATTTTACCATATTTTTGTATTAATGTGACTGATGGGGACAAGAAATTGAGCGAGTGCTGCAGCAGCGAAACAGGTTACTGTCTTACAATATAATGGAAATGACCCTACAGAGAAATTAAATGTTTTCTGTACATAAGCTCTAAAATCTCCTCTGTAGGCATAAGGTCAAAGCACCTGCAGGAACACCAACAGTCTCCTGAGCTTTGCAGCCTATAGCAGCGGCTGGTCTGCCCTCCTCTCTCTCTCTCTCTCTCTCTCTCTCTCTCTCTCTCTCTCTCTCTCTCTCTCTCTCTCTCTCTCTCCTCGGCAGCCACCAAATTCAAAGTTGTCATCCTCATCTATGCTTTCTGTACTCTAACACAACAAACTCTTCCCGGCTGGGGCATTTCTACGCTCATGTTTCCACTGTTTACTTTCTGCAGCAAGTCACCCCACCTCTCATGAGATTTCAGAATGAGCAAGACTTGGTTAGACACATAGCTGATCAAGAGAAAGGAACAGAAAATGTTTCATTTCTCTGTGGGGTCGTGCTGTCAGACACTTATAATAACAACCTGAGCCAGTCAGTAGCAAAAACAAGCACTTTTAATGTACCTATTTTGACAGTGCACAATTGCCCATAATGATCACGTTGTAACCTGTTTCGCAGCTGCTGGCTGCCGTGCTCTCACTCAACACTGGACCAAATTCAAAACTTGCTGTCCCCATTAGTCACTATGACACAGAATCACGGGAAAATATGGTTGAAAAATACTGGAGTACCCCCTCTCTGTTTTCTGAGGAAACCTCAGAGTATGAGCTGCATAGTATATAAGTCTATGTTTCTGGTGAAACCAGCTGGATGTGGGTCTGAGGATGTACATTAGATTGAATTAGCAGTGCTTAAAAAGCTTGAGTGCTGCACCATAAACTCCTCTATTTGTCTCATAATCATGCTGCTTCTTTTTGTACTGTAGTTTGAAAAAAATGTCTGATTTTTAAAGATACTATAGAGACTGTATTTTACTCTCAGAAAAATAGTAGAAAATAAACATAGTGCACTTGTAATAAATAGGGTGTCATTGTGGACACAGCCACTTCTAGACTGTCTGATTTGAATATATTGAGTTGTTGCCAACTTCAGCTACTGGTCTCTGTGTAATCGGCACCTTTGTTTCTATGAATGTTTTGCATTTTCAACATCAATTTGCATGAGTTATTACTTTTTTTTTGTTAAATCCATGTTTTCCTTTTTTTTAAAAAATGTAATAAACTCACTGACACACTAGTTTTCCATGTTTCCCACCAGTGAGGCCAAAGGTCAACGTCAGATAGCTTGGAGCTGGTGGGGAATTAAGGTCTTGCTTAAGACATTTGACTGCAAAGGGCATGACCCTGGGTCACACAGGGTCACTTTTTTACTCACTATTGTCTCTGCTTCTATACTGTAAGACTGACAGTGAAACGGATCCTCTAAATTTTTGACTTTTTAATCAGTTTGTCATGTAATAAATTCAGTGCAAAGAAATTCAGCAGCTGCTATTTTGAAATTCAATTTTGGAGCCACAGAAATGCCACATTATCCAACACTTAGATGATAGATAGAAGATAGAAAATAGGTAGCACCATGGCTAGTATTCTTGTCGACAAGTCATTATTTGAAGGGCATTGTTACAGATTGCTTTAAAATAATCATTGTGTTTTACTAAAGATCAATATAGAGGAATTTACATAGAGGTCTTAGTATCTGTAAGCAAACCTGAGCTTGTATACTGCATGTATTGATTTTCCATGTTTGTGATAGCAGCAATACTTACAGCACTGACACAAAAGGGAACCAGCAGCAAGTGCTGAACAACAATGTACTTTATATGACAATGTAGGTCGCTGTGATTAAGTTTCCAACTAACAACTGTCAAAAGGGTAAATCAATAGGTAATTTTGGGGCCAGACAAGAGTGGTTGGAGTCAATATCCTGAATCAAGCAACCCACTGGAAAGCCCTGAGGGAGCCTGGTAAAAGGATTACCCTCTGCTACCCTTAAGTTCTCACTCCATAATTGTCTTTGAGCAGCGATGAACATCACAGGCATGACCATGTCTTCAGCTCACACTCACCGAATAGGAGATAGAAAATCAATATATATAAATATATATATATATCTCCAAGCTAACCCCTGCCACACGGCTACATTGTTGCATTACACAGAGAAACGCATTCGAAAGCTTAACATCCGGGAAATGATTCGCAAATGTACCAAGGTTAATAGTGCCATTCATATTAGAGGACTAATCCCTATGATTTGAATGGAGGATAATCATGAGGCTAATCAGGGCTGTTCCTATAAGCTTTTTGTTTGGTGATCTATGCTGTGCCTTTGCTCCCTGTAGAAAAGGTTTCATGAAGCGGGATGTAATGCACACACAGGAATATTCACTTTGTTTCACAGAGGACTATGAATAGGGACAGTGAATGAATCAAGCCCTAATGTGAGCATTATCCTTCAGACATTTGTGCTTACTGGTCTAATGCATGTCACTGGAGCCGGAGTGGAGGATGACATTTTTAATGTCCGGTTTTATTGTCTGTGCCTTCTCACTAATGTTCACAGTTCAAACACATGAGCAAGGAATGAGCGATATTCCTTACATCTTCTATATTGCGTTTAATAATGTATTGCACTCACACAACCTGAAGAATCAACTGATAATTGAGTAATGGCTTGTAAGAGCCCGTTCAAAGTTGATTCATCCTGTCCAGTGACACGGAGCAGTATCTTGAAACAACAATCTAGATGTGACAATGCCGTGGCGTTATTGTAAATAATCCTCTTTCCACACAATGAACTGTTTTATCTTTGTGAAGGATTTATTCTCTTTTGTGTTTTTGTGAAACAGCAATGCCGAGGTCTGTGACTTTTTGAAAGGAGAAACTGCAGAGGAAATTCGTGTTATAGATTGAAGGAGAGCCACTTGAAATAGGGTTGACTGACCCAGCATGGCAGTACACAAGCAGCTTCAAAATGAAAGAAATGAAAAGAAAGAGAAAAGCTTATTGGATGTATTGAATCATTTTACTTTGCAGCCAGCCAAGGGATTGGATGGGGGTGCGTGATCAGACTGAGTGCCAGGTCGAAATGTGTTAACAGAACACGCACTCGACCGCAGACATCTTGAAACATGCACACAGAGGCCGAGCCATAGGCTGTTCAAAAACAGCTCTGTCAAAGCTGCAGGGAGAAAGTTTTAAAATTGGACAATGAAGCCAATTTTTTGTGATGACGTGCAGCTTAAATGAATCATCACTGGATTTTCTAACGTATTTGATCAGATGTTTGAATTTGGAAAACATGCTGAGTACTTAAACCCATAGTGCAGATTGAGAACTACCACTGCCACAGCTTTCTGTATTCTGCAAAGTAAGTAAAACACACAATGTTAAAGTCCATGTAAAGGCAATTCTGAGATTTCTTTCAAAATATATTAAAAATGTTGGAAAATAGTTGCTGAAAACATGTGAAAAGACTTTGAACGATATATTACTGAAATGTGGAGTTAGAGGTTAAAACAAATTTTCACCAGTTTTCAGTCCAGGATTTTGTGGGCGGTCCTAAAGGGTGGCTCGATGACACGCTGAGGCCACCCTGAGCATACCCCTGCAGCCCTAGCAGAGAGATAGAGATTCATTCAACCTGGTCGAGTATTTCAAAGATAGTCATGTCAGTTTCTGAACTCATCTGACACGTTTCAAGTTGCTTCAAAATGGCTGCTTTTATCAATTCAACTTTTAAAACTACATATGGCTTCTTTTTTTTTTTCAAAAGCAAGAGACATTTTGTCCAGATCTACAAAATAACTCCTCCTGATTCACCATTCTACAGTTTAGATCAGACGTCTTTCACTTGTGTTCAACCTTTCACAAAGACAACAAAGCGATATATGCGTTTCTGTTTTAAAGACTACTGGGCCATATGGCCTCTATTAAACTCCGGTCTGTTTCATAGCTCCCTCCCTTCCATGTAAGCTTTGAAAACACTTCAAGGTCTCTCTATTAAACTCGAGGGTAAACAGCTACATGCGCTCTGTGCTCACCTATTCTGTTTACAGTTTACCAGGGTTACACTGCAATCTAATGCAGCAATTGTGCCCTAAATAGTTATGTTACTGTCTGGCTGCTGCTCTGTCAGAAAAACCTTTTACAAGACAAACAATCAGACAGCAATTAACTACAGATGTGTTGAACATTAGGGCAGCTGTGGCTCGGAGGTTCCGAGGTAGAGCGGGTCGTCCACTAATCAGATGATCAGCTGTTCGATCCCCAGCTCCTCCGGTCTGCATGTCGAAGTGTTCTTGGGCAAGATACTGAACCCCACACTGCTCCCGAAGGCTGTGCCATCAGTGTGTGAATGGGTGAATGAGATATGTCATGTAAAACACATTGAGTGGTCAGAAGACTAGAAAGGCGCTATATAAGTACAATCCATTTACCATTTGAATGTATTCAAACTGGTTGTACAATACCTGAATTATGGATTATGCATTTCTGGGTATGATGAAGCTCTAAACTTTTTTATTTCAGTTTGTGATTTCTTCTCCTTCAGAAAAAAAACTTTTGAAAAAAGAATTAAACTCTTGCACCGCGGCTTCATGTTCTGATCTGGTTGAAAAATTGGCCTTTTTTCTGTGGAGAAGTTTCGCTGTATGATTTTTGATCATGAATGCAAAATGGCAGCTACAAAGGGAAGCCTTGCTTTTTGAGGTTCTGTACACCTGACGTTCACCCTCGATGTACTGTGCTGAGGAAATGTTTCTGTTGTTGCCACGCTAGAAACATCTCAGTGTGAGGTCACGCTCTCTATTCCTAATGAGTTATTTGCAAGGAAATATGTTAACACTAAACAAGGAGAAGTCGAGGTAGATTGCCAATTATAATGACAAAACTTGTAGTATTTTTCTTTAATTAATTTCCTTTGAAGCCTCCGCGCCTTAACGATGCGCTGTCAATTCTGACAATAGTTACTAACCTTCTTAATTCATACAGTGCAAATATGTAGACCAGCAAGTGCTTTACAAGCACAACCACTTTTCTCCAATTCCTAAAAATAACAACCTGCTCAAGAGTTAGAGGATCTGCACAGATGGTGGTATACTATGCGAGCCACACGGGACAATTAGTATGTGAATTGATGATGATGCGGGCTCAGCACTAATTGGAGGCTGGTAAATGAATGTGATTTCTCCCCCTGTCTCAGTGGGCAGAAACATCAGGTAGCACTGTTATAAGTTTATTTCCATAACCAGCCCTGGCAGCATGTAATGGGTTGATCATATGCAATGTGCAGCCAGTCTGTACCTCGGCCACCAGCACTAATCACACACACAGATTGCATTAACGTTGCGTTATGATCTTGTTTTGAAATAATTGAAGTGCATCAGTATCTCAATTTGCTGGCTATGACGCTCAGTATGAGATTATTATTTTTCTTTTTTTTCTTTTTTTTAACAAAGACAGCCTGATGTTTTGAGATGGCACTGGATTTTAGTTGCAGGCTTAATGCTATCCTCCACTTCACATCCAAACCCCTCGAATGCTGTTTGAGTAAACACTTGTTCACACTAGAGATGGAAAAAAAAGAAGAGAGAGAGAAAAGGTTCACAGTTTCGAGATAATTTGACAGGAAACACCAAATGTCAGTTTTGGAAAATGTTATGTAATGCACTGTGCTCTCACTGTGCACAAATTGTTTGCATGTGTTTATGTTTGTCACCCATTATGAAATGAAACGAAATGTTAAAGCCGCAAATGATCTGAATCAGCAGTTCCCACTCAGGAAGCTGCCTGCAGAGCAGCCTGGCTGCAGTTAAAATTGTCATTTCAATGTAATTTTTGTCATCTGGTCATGCTAGGATGTCGATGAGGTCTGATCCGGATGGATTTACTCCCATTGTGCTCAGGTCGCTATTTGAATCTTCAAATGGAGAAAATGTTAGATCAGATCCCACCTCTACAGTCTGAGCGACGATGGCACATGGACTTAGTTGTTAGCACTATCACCTCACAGCAAGAAAATCCCGGCTGGAGTGAAGTCTGTGGAGTGTTCACCCCGTTTTCATGCTTCCCACCCTGAGATATGCATGTGAGGTTTTAGGAATATGTTTGACTCAGAGCTGTAGTTGGTCTCTGAGCACTTTGCATTTGAACTGTTTTAACTATTTAAGAGCAATTCCAGCCACAGCAGAGGGCAGATTTCCTCACAGCACAGGGACTTATGAAAAATAATTGAAACTGTTCACTAGGACGCCACCTACAGAGCTTGGCGCCGCTTTAAACCAATTTAATCCCCAACAAAAGCAACAAAAAACGAAGCAATTAATCATTTAATATATAAAATGGCCCCTCCTATAAAATATATTTAGTTAATTTACATAAACCAGGTAATTAATTGATTAACAATCTGATTAAACTCAACACTAGTCTACTACTAGACTCACTATAATTTCTTAAATGCAGCAGAAACAGTGTTGCAGTGATCAAGCAAGGATATAAATGTAAAATAAATGTCTGTTACTTTGGATTAAATGTATTTTGTTCCAGTAGAGCTGTAACTACTACTCTTAATTTAATGTCAAAATTATTTTAGTTGTAAATATTATAATGAGCAGTAGCCACAGTTGCAAGTAGCACGTCCACTTTATCAACCTGATGCCTTTTTTATGTGATGACACATGTTCAATTAATGTCATCGCTTGTGTATTAGCTGATCATTTATTCAACCTCTGATGGTGCCAAATGCTGGCAGTTGAGCCTCATGGGAGGTCTGGCCCGGGGAACCTGTCTTTTGATGGAGCATGCAGGCATTTTTTTTTCGAGCTTGCGGTCCCCTCCAGGAAACCAGCAGCAAGGAGCAGTAAATCAATAGCTACGCAGTGTGGGCAAATGACAACCCGTTTAGTTTGGCGGCCTACTTCGTTTCACAACATGCGGCCTGGCCTTCTAAACTGAAGGCAGGGTCTCACGGAGAAAATATTTCCCTGCACTAAATCAGATTTGGCAGCAGGTGGTCCGTGGACTTGCGAGTGAGCTGCCTCTACACCTGCCAAGGACTGTGGTGCCAGAAGAAAACACTCTATTTTTCTCCACCCAGGTGACTCTCCTACACCTCCCGCTGGTTCGATATATCAATGGTATCTGGCTGCTTGTGATGTGTCATCCATCAGCATTGTAACGTCTTCAAAATAATCATTCATTACAAGGAGTGCGAAGAATGTAAAGGGCAAAAACCAAACACTATAGCAACCATAATAACAAAGAGGACTGAAATGACACATGGCACATGTCCCGGTGTTGTTTTGAAACTGGGAAAAGCTCATAGAAGAATAACGCTGATTGTGTTTGAAGTGATAAATTTCTAAGAGTTATTAAAGCTTGCTTTTTATAGTAATACATTTATGACCACGTGAGGAATAATCAATTTTGCCTTGTGAAGTATTGATGCAATCTCGGTTCAAAGGCAGGATGAAAGAGTGATATGTGCACAGAAATTCAACTCTCTTGCTTTCATGAGTCTGCTGTTCATATCCCTCTGGGCTAAAAACCTGTAGCACGGCTGACAGTAGGAAAATTAATTCCCATCATGTTCTTAAATCCACAACAATTTGTTCTAAGCAGCAAAGTCACTCTGAGAAGGAAAAAAAAAAGATACAAACCTAAATGTAAGATGAATTATGCATGTGAGGGGCAAAACTCGATTATACCGTTATTTATCTGATTGACTGGTGCAATGGCAGTGAGGTTCAATTTCCGCTCCTTCGCTCACACTTCATAGCCTCTTGCTCTCTGACGATCTCTAATCTTGATATATATATATATATATATATATATATTTTTTTTTAAGCGTACAGTGTCTTTTTTTTCCTCCTCTCACTCTTCACTCTGGGCCGACAGGTTGTATACTCCAGTGGTTTTTAAGAAGACAGTTATGAAGCTATAAAGATCTTTGTTTACGATCTTTCACAATTAGTTTTTGCCATCGACTCTGCATTCAATAAACAGCTCATGTAGACATGGAAATGTACCTTGTGAGCCATAAAGTGATGGATAAAGGATGATCGTCACATCCGTCCAGAGGGAAAATTGCAGAAAACTATTAAAAAAAATAACACACACAAAAAACAAGACAAAAATAAACGTGTTCCATTAAAGGATTTTCTATCCTGTATTTGTCTTGTCAACAAACCCCATGAAATAAAACAATATAGTCTTTCTATCAAGAGCCTTTAGAAAGCTTTTCTCTCTGTGTCATAGACCTGAAATGTCCCAAAAATATTTCAAAAAGACATGAGTGAATGTTACACTTGATATGTTGAACACGGACACTGTGGTTTACTTTCCCCGTGTAAACTTGCACTGCTGCTGTACAGTAAATAGCCACTACAGCACCAAATCCACAGCTGGCCTATAAATGCCCTACAAATGCACCATTTAGTCTTAGGTTTCAGCTGTTTTTAAGAAATTATTTAACCTTTGCAAAAATGCAACTATGTGTTTTTAGATTTGTGTTTCAATAGGATCTGGATTTGCAGTGAAAGTCAAAGCATTAAATGAGTGACTGATGTTTATTTTATTCTTTTCACGTGAAGAGAAATATAGAATATTGCCAACCTTATCCTTTTAAGGTTCTATTTCAGTCACAGTTAAATAATGGTAAACAAATCAAACAAACAAACAAAGCCAAGCTCAAATAAGTATAATCACTATCCTTTTATAGGAGTTAGAGTTAGCTGATTAAGTACTTAAATGGCAGAAAATCCATTTGAAACTATCGATGATATTCATTTAATTCATTATTTAAAGCAACATTACCAAACATTCCTGCTACTTAAATGAGAGGATTTGCTGTTGCTCTTTGTCGTATGTAACAGTAGACTGAACAAACAGAACAAAAAAAGCTATTTGAAGATTTTTGCAAACAACTGTGCTAAAAATCAAAACCTCTTTATTTTACGGCCACCGAAGGCACAAATGAATCATTCAGGCAATGATGAGCTGACATCTCATGTAGTAAATACTAGCATAAAGGTTGAAGGTACAAAAGGACCTCAGATGACTTTGACTTTGACATTGCATACAACAGACTGCACGGTTATTACCTTCGGTCTTATATTCTTATAAGTGAGGATGTCAAGTGGGAGCCTCCCCATATTTTGGCATCCTCCACTGACAGCGCCACACTTATTAGAGTGTGGAAGCATTGTCAAATTGCTTTTAAGAGCCTATGGATGCCTGAACTATTGCTCTCCAACCTTCCCCAGATTATTCAATCTCACAGTCCTATTGCCGGCTCAAGATAAGATGGCGAATCCATGCAGTGGAGGCTTATCTGAACTTAGCACACACTCTCAGGAGTATGGGATTTCACTACAAATTCCTTCAGCGCACTTCAGGTATGACCCAATTAATGTGAGAATTTGCTGCCTTTCCCTTTCACCCCCTGCTACATCAATAACTGATAAGAATTTTGAATAGAGTCAGTGTAGGAACTTTTCACACACAATCAGCATAGTATAGTAATCAGTAGTTTTTAAGCATTTCTCAATAATATTATAAACTAAGTTTTAATCAAACCTTTCTGTGTGTCTGTTGTGCAGTCGGTTTAGTATCAGTGTTGATGTAAAAATGTAGATTGCTTCATTGGTTAAGGGTTGGGTTCTGGCAGCTAGCTTTGAATGAACAGTATATCCAGAATCACTAAACCCCAAATCTAATAAATGTCTGGTGAAATAGTTTAACAAATGTTTTTATCTGTCCTCATTTTCATTTTCATTTGCAAATAATGCTCATTCAGATACCCAGCTTCTCGTTTCAGCCACATAATTCAACTGTCTCTCATGGCAGATTATATAAGCTGTAGTTAATACACCGTAGGTAACTTTTCTAAAGACCAGAGTGAACCCTATTGTCTGGTTAATGTGCCCTCAGCAGATTGGTGCCAGGATTAAATCAAAAGATTGTTTGTTAGCCAAAGGAGAAATACATTAACATGGCTAACATTACTGGCCACATTAAGCTCATCATAGATGTATGTTGACAGCATACAGCATACAGAATGTCAGACAGTTGCTGATTGCAACCCTCTCACCTCGCTCTCTTCTTCTAAGGCTGGAGGAGGAACTACAGTGGCTGCAAAAAATGCTCCATCTAGAGCCAGTGTTTGGCTGTTTATTCTGAGCTTACTGTAGAAGCATGGTGGTTCAACATGGTGGAATTTGTTGAGGAGGTCCCACAATGTCTGTAGATATAAAGGCTCATACATAACAACAACATAATGATTCTTGTTTTCAGGTTAGGGTTTATTATACACTAATAAAAACATAGTTTTGCACATTGTATTGTATTTATTTCACGCTACAGTGATAACTCAATAAAGGAAGCTTATCAACTTGGAGAAATAACTTGTGAAAGTAACATGTGAAGGTTAGCATTTCTAAGCATATCTTACATTGCTTTTCTTATTTTCAGTTTGTATTTACAAGTTGTGAACATTAATTCGGTGACCAAATGTTACTGCCTTTACAATCAACAACGTGATCACATGTCAAATGTTGAAAGTTGAACAGAAATTGCATCTCTAAGAAATTCAAAATGATTTCGATTAAATTTCAATCAAATGTCTTCAAAATCCAGCCTTATTCAGACAGAACACATTAAAGAATTGCCCTGCACCATTCCATCACAATTCCCATAACTCTCCTCCATTATTAGATTTGGCTGGTATAAGTATTTAATGTTTTGATATGTTGATATGTTTGATATATGTATGTTTTTTTAAATGGTTAACAAGCAGGACTTTTATGTGAGTGGCACAACTGTTATACATTGTATCACTAGATAATGCCGCTCTACACCCTGCACTCAGTTTACTGTATATCCACTTGCTTGGAAGATCCAAGTCAATTGTTTTCTCCAATTATGGATTTTCTCCATCCTCCGAGACATGTTAAACAAAGTGGTACTAAAGACTTGGCTGGACCATCTTGGATGTTTTTTTTTTTCTTTCTGTACACTGTGATCATTATTGACATTAGTGCTAATCTGGGGGCAAATGCCAGAGCAGCTGTCTGGGAAAAAAAGAGAGAGGATTACTGGCACTAAAAGAGTCCCAGAGCTTAGACAAAAATGCCATGACTGATGGTCAGAGCCTGAACCAGACCCAACACTCTAATTAGCTAAAATATGTACTTTTTGGTCCCAAAATTAAAACAATGACAACAACTGTGTCCTGACAACGCCATGTGCTTCTCCAAAATATGCTCTGACAAACTCCAAGACCAAAAAACTTGGACGAACAACAGTGAGTTTGGTTTACTGTGCTGTCTGCCTGCTGTTCACCTTAATTAAAACAACTGTTAATGAGATGGAGGCCACTTGCCCTCAACCGTCCATGTTTATTTTGCCCAACATGCCTGTTCACATTCAGGGACACAAGGTCTGAAGCTAATCCCATCACGCACTGGACAAAATCCAACAAAATGCGTTGCAGAGGTTGCTATTTTCTAACTAAATCAATTGACTTTTGTGTGTTGGGAATCTGTAAAGGAGTCTAGAAGGACGCGGAAACAGAGTCAAAGCTGAGAATCAAACGTGGATACCGCTTTACTTTTTTTGGATATTCTCTTTAAGTCGGTCTGTATTCCTGTCATGCTTATGTTCGCACCCATGGATGGAAGTTAGCCTAGATGCACCTAGTATCTTGGGTAACAATCAATGCCAAGTCGAGGAGAAGTGCACAAAAGAATTAGACAGCCAAAGGAAATGAACCAAATTCAATTTCAGCCCGGACCGCTCAAGCTGTCTGCCACATAAAGCCAAGACTTATTATGAGATGGGCACCAATGTCATTATTATTCAGACCTGATGAGGCGCCCTCTATTTAACGGAACCTTTCAATTTAGTTCACCTAACAACAATCCTTGCATTATGGAGCTGGTTTGCCTCAGTATTTTGATCACCTGCTATTTGACACAAGTGGCGGTTGCATAAATTGAGAATTCAGTGATCCTGTGGGGTGTGTGTGCAGATGGTGGTTATTGATTTATTTAGATAAGAAATATTGCTTATTTCAAAGTGTTACTCGTATGCTAAGGAGCCTGAATAAGTGAAGTGATGAGTCACTTGGCTGCCATAGATTCAGGAAATTGGTTTGTCGTGGTGTAACAAAGGGCTTGTCCGTGGCATATAATTGCTTTAGACCTGCAACTTTCACTACACACACACACGCACACACACACAGACACACACACAGACATCAGACGAAGTGTGGCTGAGTCTTAAGACATATACATGTTTGGTGACTTCAGAGCTTTTGTGATAAAGTGATGAGAGTGCGCGAGGTGTCGTTATATAGAATCATATTGCAATAGACAGATAAGATTTCAAATACGGCATCCACAAAGCCTCGCAGAAACACTTCCCATCATAAGACCAGTGATTTTAATCAGGTAGCATCCAATTATGAACTTGCATTGGCTTCACACATCTGGAGAACAGTTGCCAGCAGTTACAAAGTGTGTGTGTGTGTGTGTGTGTGTGTGTGTGCGGGTGGGCTTGGATAATGTAGATTGCTCCTTATCATGGATCATTTTCTGTCTACATATATGCTGACATAAAAGAAAACAGCAAAGGGCTTATCGGCTTGCAGAATTACGGTGCAGCCCCGGTCGTGCAGTCATTTAAATCTTACTCTGGTCATAAAACACTGCATGAGGATTCATCGAGTTCTCGCAGGAAGTCCAACAGCTCACTAAGTCAGTAACATAGACTTGACACTCGCTGCTAAACTTGTATTAGTTTTCTTTCAGGCAGAAGACTCAATTCACGTGCATATTTTTCTTCCCCCCCCTTTCTGTTCTGCCTCACTGCATTTCAATAAAGTCTCTGAAGGAATTCTGCTCCCAGCTCTTGTTCTATGAACACCAATATTCCTTGGGGTAATAATGTTGTTGTTATGTTTTTTAATGGTTCAGGAGCATTTGCTATTCCAGATCCAGGTTATGGAGAACGGAAAAAAATAAAAATAGTGAAACCTGACACTAACCAAACACTCCATTTATGCAGTATTTGTAATCACACAGAATCCACTATATTATTTTGACATCAGATGACTACTTCTGACCAAGCCCATGCATTCACTTAGTTTAGACTCAGTAATGCTTTATATTAATGAGAAGTGAACAGAACTGTGAGGACTTAATTAAGTGTCCAAGCCCTTGGCTTTTCAGCGGTAGAGTGTCAACCCCTCCTTATTCACTCGTGCACTCTGGATCCTTAATGCACTATGTCATGCCAAGAAACCCCCCCAAAAGATTTGTTACCAGAGGAACTTCTCGGAGGGACAAGACATTTTAACTGAGCTCCACGCTTGTCTTCAGAGCAGTCATGACAAGGCCTGCCCCGCCCTCGCCCCGTCGCGCTGCAACAATGAGATGAGCGAACTGGAAGTCGCAGCACAGAGTTCAGCGTCTGAATGTCGCAAGAGGTCAGGACTCGGCTCACGGCATTTGTTTACAGTAAGAATAGAAACCATTTCATCATGTGTTGCACACATTTACCATACTGGTAAATAGCTTCTGGTTCTGGTTGAACTTTCTTTAATTTAAGTGCATTTGTGGAATCATTTATTCAACTGCTTAGCCTTAAAATATTCTAAAAATTAGCGTTGTTATTGTATGAGGTATCGCAGCAGTGATCGCTGACCTCCAGTTGGTTATTTACTGTTTTCCAGGGTTATTACATAAATCATAAATTTATTTTCTAGGTTATTCCATATAGTTAATAACAACAAACAATAACAACCTGCAAATGCAACAACAACAAAAAAAAAACTACAAATAAAAACATTTGGAGATCCAAAATATAAGCTGGAACACTGGACCAAAATAAACTTAATTGCATGCAGCTGGACTCGGTCACACGATTAATTTAAAGAGTGGCCCTGTAGTGCCATAAGCAGGAAGTTGCAGTAATCGCATTTCATTTTCTTCCTTAATTTTGCCTCGTAATACAAAATATTTTTCTTCATTAAATATTTTCTTTATCTGAGAACAGCAGCCAGAGCAGCTGCTTTTAAACAAAGCTGCAGTCAGTAATTCACATTAATATTCATTGCAATTAAATCCTCGAAACCCTCACACCATCAAAATTAGAAGATGATTTAAATGAAAATAGAAATTACCACTGGGTTTATTGTAATATACTGTATACTTTACTGTGTTTTAATTGTTTAGAATATAACACGGTCTGTAAAGCACTGAAACAGTGAATCAATTAGGAAACAAACACATTATGTACATTATGTACACAGTAATTTTATCAGATGATCATGTAAGTAAATTAAAAAAATCTTTTGCTGATTACACCTTTTCAAAATGGGGATGTCACTTCGGCTTTCGACTTTAATATTTTCTAAACATTTCATGATTGAATTATTGTTTAATTAATCAAACTAATAATTGATATTTATGAAGGGAAATAACATAGGGGAGTAATAGTTTGAACAACTTGAAAATGCACAAAATTTGAGCTCCATGATGCTTTATAAAAAATATATAAATATAAAACAAAATAGAAAAAAAAAAAAACACATTCAGGAAAGAACATCAATGGATGTCAGCCAAAGTACCCAGTCTGGAGGCAGACTCGTTTTTCATTAAGATTAACTGTGTAGCGGGGGCGGCCTATCTTTCTATGCCTCCAGCTGACACTTGTCCCCCTCCTACAGCAGTGGTGCGTGTGCGCGTTTGTGACTGTGCGCACGTGCACATCCATGTATGTGTATGTGTGTGTGTGTGTGTTCCAGTGCTATCAAACAATGAGAGTGTTATCAGACATTGCCGAAGGCATATGAACGAATCAGAGGGGAATACAGACCCAAAATCAGCATGCTCCCAAGGGAACAAAGAGTTTCTACTGTGCACCAAAAAAAAAAAATAAGGAAGGAATCCTGTTCTCTTGACCTGTTTTCACAAATGAAATGTTTTCTGTTACAGTAAATCTGGTATCTTGTTGTATCTGCAGAGAAACCTTGTCATATAAAAGTTAGAACTACTTAACCAATCTTAGTCCCCGAACAATGGTTTAGCTGCTGAAGGGGATACGCTGACACTTTATTGAATGCGCTCTTTCTTCCATCTATTGTACAGTAAACACATTGCTGCAAGTTTCAGGCAGTATCTGTCTATAAAAAACTTTTGTATTGCAGCTTAAAGGTTTAGTGTGTAGGATTCAATGGCATGTAGACATGAGGATAAAGATTGCAACAAACTGAATACACCTCACCTCACCTTCCCTACGTGCGTCCTCTGTCTGGAGAAACTATGATGGCATAACCGGGAGAAACATGGCAGACTCCATGGACGACTATAGATATAAAAGGCTCACTCTAAGGTACGAAAGCGCAACAGTTCTGATCTTCAGGTGATTACACACTAATGAGAACATATTTATGATTATATTCCATTTCTACCAATAGATCCCCTGAAATCTTGCTACACACTGTAGCTTTAAAGCTGCGTTAAGCAATTTCTGACCACTATAAAAACTCCAAAGGAAACTCCCAGAAGCACAGCGCTGATAAACTATTGTGTCAAGTAGTTCCAGCTTACCAGCTGCCACAGACACTGAGCAATATGAGCAACCCACTCCAGTCGAACTTTTTTTTTTTTTTTTTAAAGTCATTACAGCTTTACTTTGGTTCTCTGTCATTTCATGCTGGGCAGACAGAGTACGCTTACCTTGTCTGAGCTTGTTTGTAAAAGGAAGGATTTTACATTTGTGAGGTTAGTGAGAGCAGTGTGTCTATCAGGGGTTTCACACCAATAGCGCAATTTTGACATTGTGCAGAGTGAGGATATTATTTTTAATGGAGAGAGTGGCTGCATTCAGGCCATAGTGGGCAAACCCTATATGCTGAGTTATCCACAAGGATGTGTGGACAAAGTTGAACTAAATCGAAGTTTGGCTCCAAATTGAATCCACAATATGCTTCAAATTGAATTCTGGCATTGAGAAGAGGGAGAAGTTATGACGGCAGTTTTACTTTTGTGAACCTCTCAATTCCCAGAGTATCTCTACTCTCCAATCCTACCCTGAGCTGAGTATAAAATCGGAAATTTGGCAGAAAATATTAGACGGGGACGTGGAGGTTAGAAAGTTAAGATTGTGTATATTACACATTTAGATGCAATCCATAAAATCCTTATTAGCTGCTTCATAGGATTGTGTCCTGCTCTTCATTCTGAACCTCATGCAGACTATAAGAGCTCAAAGCTCCATGGAGCTGCATCTCATGGGTTCAGCACTACAAGTGACCATTTAGCATACTTCATTTCATTCAATATAAAATGTAAATTTCAATAAAAATGTACATTTTTATTACTTAATGGAGCTTTAACTCATATGTACAGCATGCTTTATCAATGATAGCAACTGTATCTTCTATCTATGCCTTTAGTTGTAAAGCAGGATACAAAAAAAACAGTTATAATTATTCCTTATTTGTCCAGTGATGGGTTTTGTTTCCCTCTCTGTCCATCTGTTCTCAACCCGCATGAACTGAATATGGATAAAATGTTAACAATCCAAGCTGCTGCACTGTCACTTCTTTGTTGCCTTCATCCCAACAGCAACAGGTGCTGTATGAGCCTGTTGATGTTTGTCAACTGTTACTTGTCGCAGCTTTTCCGTTACTGTAGAAGCAGCAATCGGTTTTAATAATGCCGTGCGAACAATCAATGAATACATGTAGAGCCCAATTACAGCGGAACGCATTTACATTTCATGAAGGATTGGCTAAGTTTAAGAATACAAATGGCTTTAATTTTGGCTACAATTTTGCATGAATGAACTAGAAAAACTACAAATATACTAGTCACAAATCACTTGTCATTTCTGCGTAATCAATTCTCCTGGAACAGGAGACAAATGCAACTTGTTGAGCCACATCCTGTTATTTTGAAAATGTAGTGTGTGGGGTGTACAACACACACAAGCACCTACATGATCTGGAACATTCACAGCAGAAACACTGAACTGATGACATACTTAAATGCATACTTGGATACAAAAACTGTACGGCCTTTTTTGTTAAAAGATCTGACAGCTTGATCTAACATTTCCACTGAGGGTGAATCATCTACACTGTATGAGGAAAATCTAAATGGGATTACTGTGAATGAATGCAAGGCACATACACGTGTTAAATATAGCTCTCGCGTGCTGTAGGCACATGCAATTATAATATAGCTGAGCTACTATGTACGTTGTTTATCAGCTGACCCAGAAGCACAGTGTGTCTAAGTCAAACGAGCTGTTGTTTTGATCTGTCTGTGCTTTTTTTAAAATAATGTGAACGCATTCGCTCTTGGAAAAAGGGAGGCCTGATGTTTCTCACAGTATGACGCAGACATAAGCGACAATAATTCACAGTGTGGTAGAAAAAACAATAGCATATGCAGTAAAAAGAAAGGCACATGAATTAATATGGCACAAATGCTAAACATAGATATCTATTCAGATGCGACTCTCATGTAAAGAAGTGGCCATCAATGCACCACGATGTAGCAAACTTATATATTAAATACAGTTATATAATAAAACAAATAATTTGGACTGATCTATGACTTATCTTACCAAACTTTACTGTGCATTAAATTCAAAGCATACTTCCAAATCCAGACATTTTTGGAAGCTGACCTGAATCAAAGGCAAAGCACAGAAAACTAATCAAACTGAGCACAGACATCAGACAACCAGACAAACAGACAATTAAAAACAATAGTCATTAAAGTAATGAGAAATAAGTGTCTCAAGTGAATGGAGCTTTCTGTTGGCACCTCCAAGACTACCAGGATCTGGAACAGGGTAAACAGAATAAGCTTTAACAGGTGAGGCGAATGCCGAGTTATTCAGTCTGGCCAAACAATTGGCCATCAGCTAGCACCAGTGGGATTCTAGCCTGCCAGCAAACACTCAAGTCATCGTTCCCCTAATATATATTGTGCTAATGGACAATAGTTGAGTATGAAGGTAATTTATGGGACACGGTTTCTTGTACGAGTACCATGTCATCGCGGAGCATGCCTTTTGACCATTTAGAGTTTACAGAGGGTTCGTTGTTTTCTCTCTTTCTTTTTTCAAGTTTTCCCTCGGGGGACTTTCAATGGACAGAGCCAAGAAATTGCAGAAGTTCAGCACATTGTTAAAAGGAGTGTTTTCCTTGCAACCCTTCATCCAGAGTCATTATAGGTCTGAGAGCTGTTTGTGCACCGCCTGTCTAAGCAAGAAGAAGCCACAGGCTGAAGCACACGCTCAAAGTTTAACTATCTCATACTACACCACGGGTGCTTCTATTGGCAGGATATCCCAATTATTTTCTAAAAGAACCTGTCTGACAAGAAATAATCCTCCAAGAATTATATATCCTCAAACTTCACTCAACTCCTCTATGTCCCTTTGATATCTTCTCTTATTTTGATCCTTTAATAAAAAAACAAGTACTATTTTTGACAAGGATAATGTGAGTAAGATGATAGCAGTTCCTGAAAATTAAACAATTTGTGCCTTTTATGGAGATTTTTTTTCACAATACGTAAGCTGAACAACTACAAAGACTTGACCTACATTTGAATGTCAAAGGAAAAAAAAAATAGGCATCTACACGCATTCTTAAAATATCAGATGCCTGTTTCTCTTTTTGTTCATTTAAAACAGAATTCATTTTCTTTGAAGTGACTTCAGGAAATGTCCCACAGATGGCTGCTTGTGCAGTTGTTTAGATAAGCTTGCACCTTTTGGTGTTGATTGTCACACTTTTTTGTTGTGACCATATGCTCAACATTAGCACAAAAACTGACAGATTTTTTTTCCTTTTTCTTTTTTTTTTTTTTTACATTTCCGCATGACTGCATTTAGACCATATAAAGTAATTACTTTATTTTATTTTGTGCCAGCATGCTGAAGGTGTCACTGTCACAAGCCACTCTATAGCGGGTCAAATTTAAACTCATCATAGCACATATCTTCCTTTGCATATCCAGTAAAAGCACTCAACTTAATAAATACTTATGTCCTCCAAATTAAGACAAACGTTTACTACCAGATGCTCTTATGCACTCAGAGTTGCTAATGTATCCCACTGGATGAGTGTATATACACTATTTGACAAACAACTAAGTGAGGGGTGCATGGAGTTCCAGCAAAAGCACCGCACGCTCTCGTCTCCCGTCAGCTTTTATTGTTCTGAAGTCATCACAAATCACTGTACGAACACTTAACTGAGAGGATGGTTACTGCTGCATTGATGCAGACAAGTTTTCAAGATGTCTCTTTTCTTTCAGCTATTTAAAAACTCATATTTGTCAGTTAAAATCTTCCTTTAATTGCAAGCGGTGGAGTTGGCAAGAGAATGTCCGGTGTTCTGAAAAACGACAAGAAACCTTTGGTTTTTCCGTGAAAAAAAAAACAACGTCTTTTAACAAGCTACAGTACCATTTTCTGCTGCAAAGGATAAATGTCTCCATTTGCAACATTTTTAGAGGCTTAGGAGAAGCTGAATCTTGTGCCAGCAAAACACAAAGACCGCCATTTGAAAAGGAAGAAGAAGTTTGGAGGCACAGCAAGACGATCAGACACCCTATTTTGCCACCTCATTGCTGTGAAAGCCATGTACAGTATTTAGTTAAGTGTTAACAACAGATTCTCAGCCTGTAAAAATCTTAACCCGAGCAAGTGGAAAACCTTGCAAAGAAAATCTAAAGTTTGTTTTCAACAATCTTTATAACAGCATGTTAACGGTAGAATTACTAGTTATAAAAGCTGTCAACGGCGCAAACAGTAGCTTGAGAAAAAAAGAAGGAATGAACAAGTCAACAGCCATACAGCAGCAGAGACAGATGTATAAAATATATGTTAAATGTCATATTATGCACTATGAAAGAAATAACTTTGAATTCCCATGTCCCGCAATGTTGGCACTAATGTCAGCACTGAGTACAAAGGCAACATATCAGAGTTTCTTCTACTGACTTTGTTCATTTAGACGTGTATTTGGGTACTGACAGAAGTGGATACCGACCTTACTTGCATTGCACAGGTTATGTAACACACCTTTCAAGCCAATAGTTTCTCACTTTGCACCAAGAAGCACAAACATGTGCCAGCAAAGGCAGTATAAAGAAGAAGACTGGAGCATGTAAACATGGATGGAAAGACTGCAGGTTTCAATCTATTCCTTTTTATGAAGGAAATGCATTCATCTTTAGACCTAACAGATTCACACAATACACTTTGGTGTGTAACACTGTAAATGTAAACAGAACTTTAGTTTGTTTACATGTACATACAATATTAATGATAAAAATTTCAGGTGCTTCAACAGTGTATATGGCACGCATATATCTCTTACACTACAAGACTTACAGGGTATATTGACTGGTGCCTTAATTGTAAGAAAAGAGCCTCGTTGACAGCATATCAACTCGTGGAGTGTCTCATAACTAAAAAGCATCTGACATACCTCTCTGTTGACAGGGACACTGTTGGAACTGGTGGTAATGTAGAGGAAAATGGGAATCAGGAATTGGAACGTCCTGATACGCCGTGGTTTAGAATAAGAGGGACTCAATGAAAGGTTAATGGCTGCCATTTCTCCACAGTGTTTGTTCATTATTCAAATGCCAAACAGGTAAACTTTAATCAACGCTCAGCGCGGCACAGGCGGGTGACGCACCACTTTCTGAATATGTTCATTAGATTTCTCATGTATTATTAAAGTAATCAGACCGCCATGTCCTTGCATTCATGTTGCAAGTGGTTGCTTTGATCCATAAACAAGAGACAGTGAAGTTTGTTATTCTGCTTCTAAAGGCTAGATGCCTAGTGGAGGTGGAGAGCAATCCATTTTTGGTGGAAATGTTCACAGGTTTGATTGGCATGACGAGATGGATGTTTTTAGTCCCAGCTCTTGATTCTCTGTGTACTGTATTGTTTCTTTGGGTACATATCAATTGGGGGGAGAGAACCTCGCAGAGATACAACAGAGAGTAACACTTTGATAGTCGTCTATAATAAGCTGCTACTGAATCGCTGCTGAATAATGCATTAACTCAGCCTATTAACAGATCTTTTGCACATATTTATGAATAACGGTTGAAATCTTCCACTGGTGTGAAAAGAAAGTGGCTGAGGAAAACTGCTCTCATTGTACAGGTGCATACTCTGTCAGTCAAGCATCTTCTGCAATTACATATCTGTATTTATAAACTTCTACACAAGTAATCCTTGCAACATAGTCGGTTTATGATTTTACCTTAAGTCTGCACTAGTCAACATTTTAATGTATATATTTATATATAATAACATTAAATTACAATGTGCTATGTGAAAGGAGTAGACACGACATGACAGTTTCCTGCAGCTCCACAAAGTTTGTGTTAAAGCATCTTTCAGCTAATTGTTTTGGGTTAGGGTTAGGGTTCAGCCTGCCATTTTGTTATTTACCAACAGTGGTAATCCAGAGGCAGCCATTTTGTGAACGTAACCAAACCAAACCAAACCACCATTAGCTGCATGACATTCAACACCAATTGTTGTTAATCGATTGTTGTTGATGTTCAGAGACAGATCCACATGCATAGGTCAACAGAAAGAAACAAGCAGAAAATAGTATATTTTATATATATAATTTAATATAATTTGAAAACCGTGTACAGTGAGTTTAATGTTTTTTTCCCCCGTGTTTCAACTGCATTTGAGGAACTATTTGGGCCTCAACAAACTGAGAAAACTCTCAGACCCTTTGAAACCCTCTTAGCACCCATTAAATACATTCAAAAGTGCATGATGGTCATGCTAGAAGGGTCATCATTTTGTTTTTGGAAAAGCTGAATTTCACTGAAATTGAGTCACTAGCAGAGAGCATACGCGCTAGCAAAAGGTCTGTAATGCAAAAGCCATTGGCATAGTCGGAGAAAATAAGAAATTATGACTCTGTGTCTGTATGTGTATGACTGTAATGGCCTAGGAGATGGAAGTATGAAACTATCTGCTGCTTTGTGATGAAAAACAAGTGTGAAGGGCAAAGCAGGTGATAAGTGCTGCATGATTAGGCCTACATGATGCCTGGAAAAAGGTGCACTTGAAGGAGTGCTTGTTTTGTTCTCCGTCAGACTACCTGCTAGAAATCAAGCACTCAGCTCACAGAGTTGTAGGGGATGGGGCGGGCATAGACAGCTTTGCAATAAGGAAACATATGTCTGGAGCCGGTAATAGGATGAAGGAATATTTGTCCCACCCAGTGAAATCTCTACGGACACGTCTTTAGATGCACCAAAATTTAATCAATGTTTTGAATGAGGTGTTATTGCATTCAAGCGATTGCACATTCCACCAAACATGGTTTACACATTGGGGAGTTAATAAAGCAGGAGGCATTAGCATTAAAATGAAAGTTAAAGGCAAACTCCAGCTGAATATAAATCTTGACCAGGAATGTATCTACTGACGGAATCCATCTTTTGTAATTAAGAAAAAAATCTGTGGGAAATGTGTGAGGAGGACTGAGAGCTGGAAGTAAAAGACCCGCTCAGAAAGATGAATGCTATTATGGAGTGAGAGTGAGATGGCTGGTCTGGAATAATAACTTCCTCTGCCACATTATGTTAGTGCACTTCTGATAAGATCATTGGAAAATGGCAGCTGTTGGAAATAATGCAATTCATTCCGTGTTGCTGCGGGACACTACAGGGCCCTAAATGAAGCATGTCTTCTATTAGACCCCTAAAGAAACAAACTAATAGCCCTGCAAAGACTTGCCATTTATAATATGACTATAATTCGTATGATTCATTAAGCAGGAACAGAAAACGATAGTATACTCTGATTAGAATAGTCCTCAGGGGAAATTCTTATGTTAATTTATTCTGAAATCTCTCTTTGACTAAGCAACTTGTCGTGATATTGTGTAGATTAACTCCCCGGGTCACATTGTACTGTAGTCTTATATTGTCTCTGCATTATGTACTATATAATAGATTAATGTTGTTTACACATGTTTAATAAGTCTGCCCATTTTTGCCATCACAAAATGAACCCTATTTTTTTTTTTACCCAAAACCTAAACTCTGATAGTGGTCCTGATAAACTACTTTATTTTTCTTCTGCTCACAATGAACACTCAAGTGCATGCATGCAAGTACATGGACTGCTACACCTTTTATCAAGTAACTAAAATCAAACTTTGGCCAAATATAACACGATAAAGAAGAAAAAAATAAGAATATGAGAAAACTTGGTAACTCCTATTCCAGCGACCTTAGAGTGCAATACATGCAGATGTGGTAGTTTGCAGTGAAACAGGGAACCTAGAGCTCTGAAGGTTTTTCTTCTTTCTTCTTAATAGTTCAGCATTTCTCCTAATGGTTTCTGAAACATTTTTTGTTTACTCAAACTCACCAAATTCGGGTTATTCTGGTAAACAAAACTCCTCCTTCTACCTGCAGATGGAGGCCATGAGATTTAATTGAAAGCCCTCGAGAGCAAACATCAACCGGATTCTAAAGTACCTGATTAATAGATTCAATTTCGACACTTTTTTTTTTTTTTTGCAATAACCACCTCTGTTCACATCAGCGCACCACTTAAATGCTGCAGTTTGCACATGACCAAACATGTGAATCACATTTTTTTTTAAATTGTATCATTTAATGCAAAAATGTTGAATGGGTAATGGTTTAATAAAGGTGCATTCGTTTTTTTTTTCTGTTTTGCTTAAAAGCTCCAGATTATATTATCTATAACTATTAGATTTCTGCAACACTTTGGCAACGTTCATTCATCCATTATTTGAAACTGTAAACCTATTTGTGATAATGGGTGCAGGTTGTTACAGCACAGCACAGTGAGATGACCGATGTTGGAAGTCACTTATGCGCTCCATCTGTATTGTACCCATAATAACATTTAGACCATAAAAGGCAGCTCTTCTTTTGTATCTACTCTGTCTTTAGCTTTTTGATTTTTAACTCCACATTATTTGCCATTTCTTTTCTTTTGATTCCTCCTGCTCTTAGTTTTATACTGTTATATCAAAAACACTCTCCGTTCCCTTCATTTTCTTGTAGATGGCCCCCTCTGCCCAAACATTTCAAATCAATTATGTTTTCCTTTCTTACCACAAAGCCTCTCTTCTTTTTGGCCATTTATCAGAAGTAGAAAACGACTTACCTTTAATGTTTGAATGTCATATGTGCTGTGTTGCTGCCAGTTGTTAGTTGTTCAGTAGAGTTTTGATAGACGCCGCAGAAATGAACCCAAATCAACTGTTGTAAATGCTTGATAACCAAACTGCATGAACATAATAGGATTTGTTCCTGTGAATGTAAACGTAGCACTAAACACACACAGAAAGAAAGTGTAGGGAGCTGAAGAGACAGACTTTTAAAAAATGAAATGTAACCGTATCAGAATGTACAATCATTGCACTCTTTTTTTTTTTTTCCTTTTACCTGTACTGACGAATGTATTTTTCATTTTATGTTTGATCTCTCCGCCATCAGGCATAGAGTCATGGTGGATAGATCAGCCTTTGAAGCTGCTGCCTGTGTCACGACAATCTTGAATTGTTGTTCGGCACTGCTTACTATTCTGAGCGTGCTGTGTACCTATAGTGTATATGCATGTTTGTATGGTTATTATTAACAATGATGCCTATTAGCTCAACATCCTCTGTTTGTCAAAATGTTTCTTTATCTCAGTGTGGCAGAAATTCAGCTCCATCACCTCCATCTTTGTCAGGCAGCATCTGATGATCGCCATTAGTAAATCATTGTTCACTCTCTATTCAGAAAGATTATGGCTGATTTCTTGTCCAAATTGCCATGCATGCATTGTTCTTATTCAAACTGAGAGAAAATCTCTTATCTCCTTTTCTGTTAGATGGCACTACATGTTATTTACATATATTTTGTTGAAGGTTGTTGAAGGTTTTTTTTTTTTAATCCCCCCAGCACCTTTGATGCCGCCAGTTGAAACTGCGCTGACCTTGTGGATATACAAGAGTGTAATTATCAGGAGACTGAACTTAAGATGCGCCGGCATCACTGCACTGACACACAAACTAATCAGTTTGTTTGGATGCTGTTTTGAATGGGGGATATAGTATCGTCCTCTGTTTAGTTTGTCAAAGCAGATGACATCTTAACTCCAGATTTCAAACTGTGTGGTTATAAGTGTTCCTTTAAAGTGGACAGCACCACCAGTTGTCAGCAGCTGACAGCAGCAGGGTTTCAAACCACAGCAGGAAAAATGATCAGGCCTCCCACACCCAGAGTCATCTGTCTGGAGGATAATTGGTCTCCTCTTTGCCATGTTTCACCTTGCAGCTGTACACACTCTCCTTTGAGGATGATGTGCATGTGCAGCGGCCCGTGCGCATGTCTACATTTGCGAGTCTGTGCGTCCCCATGCAAGGTGTGAGTTTGACTCAGTAGGGGTCTAGGTGGGGGTTGGTGGTGGGTCCACCTGCTTGGTCCAAGTCACAGCCCATTCATCTAACTCTATTAAGCAGCATCCTTGTGAGTGGCCTAGCTGTGGGGCTCCACAAAAGTAATGCAGCCCTGTCAAGGCCATGCTTTGCTAGCCAAAACATCATTTGTTAATTACCTCGCAAGTCTTGACTAGCAGACTCATACATCATCACTTTCCTGCTGTAAACACCATAAGGTATGCAACTGTGAAAGATCAAACCTCACCTATGTCCTGCAAGGGCAAAAAAATCAAGTATTTGTCTCGAATGCTCTATGCGCACAGGTCAGAGGCTGTTTAATCAATTTTGCACTTTAGTTCCTTAAATCAGCTAAAAACACGTTGACACTGGATGTACAGGACATCTCTCTATATCTCTCTCTTTGGCAACCAAGCCAACACTGAAGTAGAGTAAATGCGAATACACAAATCACCGAAATAAAATAGTAAGTAAGTCAGTGTAAGTGCCCTTACAATATTTACGTGGCCGTAAATCACTCACGAAGGCTCAAAATGCAAGAAGCAGACAAACAGGAACAAAAGTAATAAATAGAACGACGGCTAAGGAGAGATTAAACGGGAGCAGTTTCAGTGAACTGAGGTGAGGTGCTCTCATTCAGTGTGTAGAAGGTGACGTTCAGCCTATGATGGAAGATCGGGGGTGACTCAGCAATTCTGGCTGGTCTAAATTGAGAAGGTCAATCAAGTGGTGAGAGGAGTGATGACCAGGTGTAGTCATATCACAGTAAAACAGAGAAAGGGGGTGCTAACGAGACAGGGTAGTAACATGTGGGGCTGCCAAAAGGCCTAGAGATACCGTACGGCTGTGGATCTCTTGTACTGAAGTGCCCAAGTTGTGAATTCGATAAGAGCAGCCGCCACATGAATCCCTGTTGCTCTCAAAAACAAGGTGACCTTGTAAATTCACAAACCACTGAATAAAACACTCAGTTTTATCATCATTCAGTTTATGAGTTATCTCATTGCTCCCCCTCATTTTCATTTCCTTCACAAGGACTCGCCCTGAGGAAAAAAAAAAAAAAAAAAGAGCAAGCTTTTTACCCTTGATACTTTGTGGATCAATCATAGATGTATGGTACTGTTCTGAAGACTGTGTGACACGGTCACCTGACAGTCAAGCACTCATATAAGCAGGTAATTTTAACCTCACTGCGCAGGAGTGACTGCAACAACATGACAATAAGTGACAGTCTCTTTGGCTCTCAGCTCTTTCTTTGCAGAGCTTTTTATATCATACGAGCTTAAACAAATAGCTCTCAGCAGAGGAAAAGTTTTTTTTTTTCTATTCTATTAAACTATGACCAGGTGTGCTTGTTAAGCACTGCAAACTGACAGCTTTCCCTTCTGTTTTATGACTTCCCTTTTCAGAGGGATCTATGTACACTGTGCACATTCACCAGTTGCAGGTGTAGCTGTACAGCCGATGAAGCTTTTTCCCAAACGCACGCAGCCTTACTGTAGAAATAAACCACATTTCCCCTCACATTTTCCTCCACTAACAGAGAATCAGATCACTTTAGGGGCCTTCCTGTCTCATCCCTCCTTACGGCAAGAGATGTGGTGTGACAATGACCGTTGTTTTCACAAGCAATGGAGTCCTCTTTCCGGGGCTTGGATAACTCCACCTGACACCTGACACTGAGCATGAGCTCCCACCGGGAGGCTGGGAGCTCTGTGGCTGTGAAGCCTGACTGGGTGCTAGAGTGGCCTTGGGCACCAGTAGAAGCTGTATCATGACTTGATCCAGTCCCAGGTAGTAGGGTTGTTACAATGGAATCGTCCTTGACCGAGACACCAGAGCTACAGAGCGTAGGTTAAACATAGAACATTGTTTACCGCAGCCCTCATAATGTCTGTCCATTTATTTTCTTTCCAGGTAAGTAAAAACGACAGTGGAAGTATGCTGACAGAGCAGGTGTCAAAGTCATTCGTTCCCTCTAAGGTGCAGTGATGTAGTGTCGTGAGGAAGTAAAGTAGTACAGACCTATAAGCATTAGTGGTCTGTGATTTCAGAGATAATTTAACTTCAACTGCACTATGAACATCCGATAAATGTGCATTCTTGGCTCCAGGGGGCCCCAAACTTTGCAGTATCATTAACCACCAAGGCAGAAGTAATTTGATCAGGGCTAATTTTGTTATTAGCCTGATTGTGTCCTCTGCCTGACCCAGGCAAGGCGACAGAGATTAATAGGGGATCCTTCCCTTCGGATGCACAGATGCACAACAACAAATAACTTCAGAGCATTTTCCTCCTGTAATATCTTACACTCTGAAAATCCACAAGGTTTTCCTTTTCACTCTGTTCCGCAATGCCATTTTTAATTTAGCCCAGTGAGGACGCTTTTATACTCTTGTCAGGATAAAATAGCTTAAGATATGATTTAAAGGCTTAGGAGTTTTCAAGGAGATGAAATTCATGTGAGGGAAAAAAAAGTTTTACTTTTAAATTTCTTGACCTCTTAGTAATTTTTAGCTAATTTGTAAAACAAACAGAGTTCTTATGAAATGACGGCAATCACACACTTTGATTGCCCCTCAGTTGCACAGCTGCCTGCGGATCTGAAAGCCTCTAGTACTTCCTCCTGCACAAGTACCTTGATACTAATCAGCCGTTTTGTAATTGAGACTGACAATTCTGCTCCGCTACATAGGATCTCTAGGTAGCCATGGAAACCAGAGAATATTCTTGATCATGAGAAGCCCACATTTCCTGATCACGTCTTGTTCTTCCTTGACTGAACCAATCATCCGAGGCACACGCAAGACATGAAAAGCTTCAACAAAAGTAAAGGCCAAAAGAATTGTCTGCTGCTTGTTAGAATCAGGGGTTCATTGTTCTTGTTAGATTGCTGTCTGAAGAACATCGACTGGACAATTTGTGAAAGAGGTGGAATTTGTTGAGATGAGTGACAGTGTTCCCGAGCTCCCTTGGTGATACCAATACAATACTATATACTTACCATCAATCATTTATATCTACATACTGCAGTAATGCATCATAATTTGTAGTATTAAGGTATTGCAATTTAAAATTAAGTAATTAAACTATATTGACCTCAGTAATGCTGGGCGTAATGTTACCTTGACAGATTGGGAGTCAGCTTGTTCGCTGTCTTACCAGGAGCTGGATGAAGGTTTTGTCTCAGTTTGGTCTCTCTGTGTTCAGCTGACTGATTCAGTACATGTCCGCTTGTCAAGAGGGATGAGGGGTGAAAATTAGCCGCGCGGAGTCACGTCTTTCAAACCCTATTTGGTTGTATCATGTGCACACAAGATCCATCCCGCTATCGTGATTGTTATCGCTGATATTCTATTCATTCACAGCTTATGGTGGGAATGCACTAAGAAACATAGTACCGTCCCAACCAAGCAGTGAAGAAGGGCTGCTAGCTTGCAAGCATGGATGTGAACAGTGCGTGATTCAAAACACAGAGCCCAGTCTGACACTTCGTGTTTCTGTGCCTCCGTGCTTCGTTTCACAGCCACAGAGGTTGCTGCTTGATTTGTCTACAAGAAAGCTCTACAGGGTACCTTTTAAGAAAGTGGCTGATGCTCAGTAAATGCCTCCAAAATGTGGGCTGGCTGCTTGTTAAACCATAAGGTTAGTTTTCTGTTTCATGTATATTCAAAATAGAATATGTGACATGTGGGTGTGAAAGCTTTTGGCACCTTTACGGAGCTTTCTACAGCTTTGCTAAGTAATAATGTAAGCAGCAGTGTAAGTGATTACTTTTGTTAACAGTAATTGTAATTATTTTTCCAATGAGTACTGTAATCTGATGAGAAATTGATTACGCACTGTCTTTATTCATACGATTTCATCACTTGACTCCATACAGTGCAGAATGCTGACAGCTTGCTGGGACTCAGATCTCTGAAATGTACAAATGAAACTGGAGTTGACTTTTGTTACAGAGTGATAGTGACAGCTCGCTGGCCTCGGGGGCAGTTGGAAGGGCAGCATGCTCTCCTGAGTTCCCCACTGCTTCTGCCGCAGCCCCACATATGAAGAATGCATGAAATGTTCGCAGAAGACTGAAAACCTCGAGCCATGCATTCCCTTTGCCATCTAACCTAATATGACATCTATCCCTACAGCAATGCAGATTTAATGCTGCATAATCCGGCTTCGCTGACTGTAGCAACGCGGGGATCCCATTTGAAATTTGGTACATTTACCTCCTGAAAGAATGCTTTCCTTTTTTTTACCAGTGCCACAATGCTGAAATTGAATTCTGAATTCTTTTGCAGCTTGTCAATGACAGCCCAGGTGAATGAAAAAAAAAAAAATCAGAGTCAAAACTGCAAGAGAAGCACTTTTTATTTACCTTCAGTGAGGTGTAACAGCTCCCTTTCTGTGTGGCAAGCAAAATGGGACTGACGGTCCTAAATGCTCAATGGAATAGGATGTCAATCTTCTGCAAGTTTTATTGCAAATACTAGTTTATTGGGAAACCCAATCACTCTGTTTGTTTTTAGCAGGCTGGTTTACATCTGTCACTTTTCTTTTGCCAGTAAAGATGAAGCTGTGTGTCACATTCAGGCCGCTTGGTCATCACACCCCTAATAAAGTCACTGTGCTTCACCCTGCAGCACAAACTGTCCTGATCTAATCTTCACAGTGTGTAGTTATACACTGGCAACTCTGTTAAACCAAACCGCACGGTGAATATTCGGCGCCATGGACGTCCGTCAGAGTGGAAATGTCGTTTGAGGAGCTAAAGACTTATGTCATAAGGTAATCAAAAGCATGATAATCACTGCACTAAAATCAGATCCCCAGGAAGAAATACATTATCACAACATCATATGGCAGCCTGTACTCCTATTTTAGTCACTTCATTACCCCTGATGTCGATTTCTCATATTTGCTGAGACATGCGCAATTCTCCAGGGCTTGTTGTCTCAAGAAAAGCTGCATCAGCAGTAGTATCTTCTTTTAAAAAAAAAAAAGAAAAAAAAATCAGCTGGGAAAGAGAAAAGCCAAAGCAAACACATCCAGTTTCTATTTTGATTTATTGCACTTTGTAATTACAATAACCAAAGGGCTTTGCTGTGATGTGCGGATATTCAAGTACAAGCTGATTTATTTTCTTGCCACATAGTGAACGCTGTTACAGCCTCGTGTAGTTTGCTTATTGGTGCGTGTGCGTGTGTGTGTGTATGTGTGCGTGCAGTATTTGTATGCAAACATTTCATTGTACAAAAGTGAACATGATTGGGAAATGAGAGCTGATGTCTGCAGGGCGGCTGCGCGGTATAGCAAAATGGATACCAGCCATGTATGTGGCTGTGAGACTTCTCAGGGTTCGGTGTGAAAGCTGAAGGAGATCTCAGATTTTAATTCAGAACAAACAGTTTAAATTAGGAAACAGAAAGGCCAGATCGACAGATCCTCTTTGGGGCATGAAGTCAATGGTCCGTGTAAACGTGTTGCCACTTCAAGCAGAACTCTGTCATGGCAACTTGGTCACTGGACAGTTCACTGGTTCATCACAGCATCTTCAAAAACACACACACAAACACACACACAGGCAGATTAATTGGGTGCAGCTGCACCTTGTTCTACATGGATGCATCTCTCTTCCTCCACTCGTTTTCTTTCTTTTTCCTTAACTCTCTTTTATCTATATTTATTGTGATATAAATATAAATATGAAAGGATATATGCAGGTTTGCTGTTTTAAACAGAAGATCAATATTAATTTTATCTGCGTTTGTCCAGAACAGAAAGAAGCTCATGCTGTGTTTAGCTTAGCTTAGCAGAAAGCCCGGAAGCCATCCTGGCCTACCTCTGCCAGAAGTAAATATTAAACCTTCTGACAAACTGTCAGTTCACAAAAAATACATGTGCATATTTTCTAGATTTTTATTGCATAGCACATAGAGGTTCATTTGTGACCTTGGCAAAACATTCATCCATCCATCCATTTTCCATAACCTCTTCATCCGCATCAGTGTCGCAGGGGGGCTGGAGCCAATCGCAGCTGACATTGGGCGAGAGGCGGGGTAAACCCTGGACACCTTGGCAAAACACATCTATGATCAAATATTCTAAAATCAATCTTTACTTGGGAGCTTTTTTCCCACAGCCATTGGCTGCATCTCACGGCCGCTTTCAGTGACTCACAGCAACTTTGACTTCTTCAATGAGTTAAGATTATTTTATCAAATAAGCCATCAGTCATGGATTAAACAGTTTAATGTTGTTTAAAGTAACCATACCTCTTTAACACTGTGGTGTACCGGAACTCTGCCGCTACATTTTAGAGAGGAAATGAGAGGTGAGAGAAATGGTTCTTGTGTTCATGTTCCAGGTACGAGTAGTTTCTGAAACATATTAATTAACATATTAATCATATTATTAATTTACTAAGTAATATGAATGGTCACCGTTGCCACTCAAACCATTTTCCTCAGTGAATGCTGATGTTTGAAATGTATATGACAGACGATTTTAAGTGAAAAGTCTGAGATGATTAAACTGCCTCCTCTAATTAACATTACGTCTGATCCTTTGACAAGCATCCTAACTTCCAGTCTGTTTGGTATAAAATAACCACGTCATAATTATCTTATAGTGGAAGCTCTGAAAATAGCTCTGCCATTGTGCCATATGGAAACAAAACATACACAACCTTAAAATATCATCATTGTGTGGCAGCTGTTTATAATCTGTAAGAGTAAGCGACCAACTTCGTTCATATGTTTGTCCATATGGCATGCAAAGTTGGGAAGGAATGCTAATTTTATTTCTGGCATTGGTTATGAGAAACATAAATACAGGAAGCTAGGTGGCAAGGTGGCACAATAATTTATGGTGTGTGGTGAATATATGGTAATATTTGGAATAATAAGTTGTAATAATAACTCTCCTTCCTGGCGTGTGACATCAGAGCTTTACTGTGAATGGCACGTACATATTCTGCCAGCATCCCCAGCTAAAATTATTCTACCCTCCTGATGACTCAGCAGGATTATGGTTTCAATGTCGATGATGCTGTAAACGGTGCAGAGTCAGAAAGAATCATATCCATTCTGGATGAAATATGTTTATGAATATTGCGTTATACTGAGAGTTGTTTAAGTGTAGACTAAATGTTGTATAAAAACTAAACTAAATGAAGTATAAAACAATAAATACAAAAGCTACAGCCTCCAAACTGACAAAGTGTAATCAGCATTTTTTCAAATGGTTTTAATCAAAACTGAACATTACAGTCTTAATGAATTTAGGATTTATTGCATGGCTGTCATATTATGATGCATTACTTCTATGTTTGTAATAAAGTGGTAACTGAGTTGCAGCTCCAGTATCTAAATATCACTGGCAGGAGTGATGCTACTAACCCACTAGTCCTTGTATCCAGATGCCAGGTGTCAAAGTCACTTATCGCACGATGCAGCAGATTCAGCAGATCTGAAATGGATTATAATTTTCTCAAAATCACGATTGAACCAGGTGTCACAGGCCCCATTTAAAGCAGGATCACAAGGACACATTGAGCATAGTGTCATCAAACCTGCAGCAGTTAGATGGAGGAGGGTGCTTGTCCGTCTGAGAGCCCTGCAGATTTATAACGATGTGTCCATTTTAGCCACCATCAACCACCGCCAGCGTGCTCAGGCTACATTCATTTTTAAATAAATGACATTTTGAGTGCTATTTCAAAAGTTTGATAGTCATACAGGATTATACCCTGGTAATAATAAATGATCCTTAAAGAGAAGCATGCATGATTCATTTTAAAGTTAGTAGACATTTTGAGCGATGTTTTTTGATCTAATAGAGACATCCATTTAAAAGAGAAAAGCTTGAATCAAAGTTTAACAACTAGCATCCAGTTAACTTTAAATCTATCGCCTTTTTCCCCCCTTTAAAAATCCAGTAATCCTTAAACCTGGCTCTCTAGGCTGCCATGTGTCTGAGCCAGCAGCAGGTATGTGTCTGCTTCCAACCACTTGGCATCTCTCATAGGCCTCATTACAGGTTCCTCCCAGCGTTCCAGCAGCGCTTTGACAGGCTGTACTTTGCAGACCTCAAATCAACAGGTCAGTAATGTTAGACCTAAATCACACTTTAACATTAATCACTGCGTGCAGACTCATGTGTGGGGAGGCATGTCAGTGTCACTTCCTATTACTGATTTCCTATAGAAATTCCGCTGACTGAGATCAGCGGTGAGAAAATAATTGGAGGAATGGGATGTGCGAAAGCGATGTGAAAGGAATTACTCATCCGCTGACAACTACGTCTTATCCATTAGGCAAAAAACCAAAAGAAAAACACAGAAGCTTTTTTATACAGGAGACTTTAGTAATACTTAAATCACAAGATAAATACACTTCTTTTCCACTTACCAACAGTAGTATTGGTGTTCACAAGGTTTTCAGATATCTATTGTTGACACTTCTGCAGCCACTACAATGCGAAAGAAGCAACTGAATTTTTATAATTGCCTTTACAGAATAATGTAGATAGTGTGAGACATTCTGCTGAAATTAAAGATGTTTGAATGTTTGTGTTATCCACTGTGAGAAGTATGAAACTGTCAACTTGAAATGCCAGCGTAATTCTTTGCCCCTATTAGCATTACTGCCCACAAAGACTCTAAACCAAGTAATGTATTTATAATAGCCTGAGGCAGTTGGATTTTCGAAAACAGCGGGTGTATTTGACTTCCAAGAGGCAAACCTGCAGTTAAACAGATTGTTGGATTCTGACTGCGGAAAATCCATTGGTGGGTTTATCGTATTTATTGAGCCATTATAACCATTAATGACTACGAGTACAAATGTGGATGAACAATTATGGACTTGCCAAAGTCCATAAAGTCTGGTATTGTTAAAGATGCACTAATTAACAAAGGATGAAATGACTGCATGTAATATTTAAGGAGTTGCTCGTGGTGTAAAACCCACATAGAATTATTACCCAAAGCTGCCGTTCCCCTCGTGCTCACTCGTCAGCCCCATTTTCAGCCACAGCAGACGGATGTTTTTAGCAAAAAACCAGATGAAGTTGATGACTATAGCTGGTGAACATAACGGAGCATTTAGCAGATACTTCCCTCAGGAGTTGATGGAGACCAAAACAAAGCTGAAAGGAGAGAGCATTGAACACCAGGTGGGCAGAAACATGACTCTAAATGAAAGCTGTTTTTCGTGACTGCTGGATGTATGAATAAATTTTAAAAAAAAGTTTAATAATAGGTCAGTACTTCAGTTTAAAATGTCTTCCTCTTCTTTATTCCCATCATTCCAACAATCGGTTAATAATACATCTCCAGAGTTATGCTCCTGCGGAAGAATCTGGATAAAGCCAAGCTTGTTTTAGGCATTAGCTTGCGCTTGACGAATAAAGCACTAACGAGATAGCGATCAGAGAGGGCCCAACTCCAAAGGCAGCCTGCTTGCCTGGCAGCGCTTGATAATCTCTTCGTTGGTTTCACTCAGCTCCCTTTAATCTGACTTCACATAATCCTTTTTTTTTTTTTACCCTCCTGATCAAGTAAATGCTTAATTATGGCTAATGAATTCCATCCAGAGCTTGGGTAAACACGTCTATCAAATAAGATCATGCTGATTTTTGACTGAAGAGAGGAGAGCAGGGAGAAAGAAAAAGAGAAAAAAAAAAAGAACAGATATGGGAGAGCAATCACTAACGGTGAACATTTTCTGTGCCAAAACAACTGTGGTCCCACTAAGGACTTGGAAGAGAGATGATTTTGGCAGAAATATGCTGCTAAATGGGAAATCTGTGTTGTCATGCTATTATTTTGTAAAACTGAATACCCTTATGAATTTATTTAGGTTGCCATAATATTGTTTCCAGGATACAAAAATGATTAATCTAGTCACATTACACACTATTCACACCCTTGATTTGCAAGTTGCAATCGTAGTTTCAGATGCTCTTAGCATCTTTAGTGTGTACAGGTTTACATACAAATCTTCCACAATAAAATAATGAGATACAGCAATAAAGAAGATTATTTAAAGTGATCATGAGAGGATGCATAAGTTTTATTGATCAAATTTAACAAGTCTGACCCAAGTCTGAGAGATGAATTTCATCAGTTGTTTAACAGCAGTATGACTGTGCGTTGCAGTAATAAATGAGAAGCAGACCATCCAGCATATCTTGAGAAAATACCAGTAAGCAAGTTTGCATGTGTAGCCTTCAATACGAATTGTGTTTTCTTGTGCTTGAGGTCTTTGGGTTTCTTAATTTGAATGTATGTAGTTGTTAGAAGCAGTGTAGCTTTTGTGAGACTGCTGTGGTGTTTGCTTTTCTTGGCCTCTGTTTGTTTGTGTGTATGCGAGAGTAAAGTCCATAAATTGTTGATGAGGGGTCTGCGGATGGCGGGAAAGCACGTGGATACATTGGAGGATGTTCTGAGTTTTTTTTTTTTTTTTCTTTTTTGCAAGATTGGTTGGAACCATGTTGTTGGTGAATTTTAAAATGTATTTACGTCCATGGCAAACATCATATATAAGCTGAAATAAAAGTAAAATACATATTTGTGTGTTTACAGTAAAGAATAGTTGATTATTTGAGAATGAAAATCAAAAAAAGGAACGTTTGTGTCTCACTAGCTGGTTGATCGGCCACCAAGCCGCCTGTCCCATGATGTTATTTACTCCAAGGAGGCGACCGCACTGAAACGATTTAGCATGGTGCTACACAGGTTATTATTATGACACAGTCCATCAGTTTAAGAAGCTCATTACTTATCTTGGCTCTGAACGTTGTTTACTGGAGGATTTGAGCGGTCTACGAGACGCGACTGTTTACTTTAGGTTGCCATTGTCATTCTCTGCCCATGCTTGACAGTTGGGCCTGGGCAATTTGTGCTTGGCATCCTTGAATAGGTTTCCCCTAATGAGCCTGATAGAATGACCATTCATCCACAGGGGGGCTCTTGATGTGCCACAGTTCAAATGTTAATCACCCAAGCTACTTTGGCAAATTGACAGAGCTCCATTCACTGCTTGCTCTGTGAATGTGTTCTCTCTAAAAGCCAGGCTTGTGTGTCCTCTCTCATCTCTTGATGTGGAACTAGACACAGGGAGTCCCCACTGACCCTGTTTTACAGTCCTCAGCTTACCTCTCCCTCATTTTTTTTCTATGTTAACGGACAGAGCGGTGGCACCCTCATCCGCTGTGGCGCTGCTCTGGGGGATGGCGCTGTGGCCCAATGACAAGGTCCCATCCGGACTCCCTCCATCATCATGTCAGCGTTCACTGGGAGTTCAGTCTGCTGGACAAAAGGGTTCTTGTTTGCACTTACTACTCAGCTAACCTCCCTGGCTCGGGTGTTTGTGACCCCCTTCAGTTAGTTTGGATAACTAAACAATCTCATTCAAGTTGCAGTGAAAGCGGCAGCATTATGAAGTTTATAACTGGACGCTTGCTAGAATAATTTATTCTGACAGCTGAATTTTGAGAAACGATGAAATTGACAGCTAGGATCATATCACTGTATAATTCCACTGAAAGTCAATACATGATAATATTGGATTATCACCAAACCCTAATCAGAAGTATCACTTGCAGTTTAAACATAAGGCTCTTAATATTTCTTCTTTTCTTCTCAAGTTTCATGTCTGTTCTGATTTTTTTTTTGCATGCCCTAGATAAAATCACTGCATTTTTAGGCCTAAGAGTTCCTCAAGTACAAGTGAAATGCAGCGTTCATTCCTATACCACATAACCAAGACAGAAGTCAAACAAGGATCAGCCAACTTCAGTCTGCTGTGTTGTACATTCACAAACTCTCCCCTGGACCTCCTCAAAAGCGCACGTGTGCTTGTTTAATCCATACAGGTTACGTTTCTTTATAGATTGTCCTGTTTGCCTTCAGCAAATAAAACTGGCCTTGGTCATATGTTAGCCCAAGATCAAAGCCTCCCAGGTCATGGTTATGGATTTTTCCCCAGTGAGAGCAGAACAATCTATATTTATATTGCACTTCAACAGCATGACGTCCAAATGATCCAGCGCTGGCCAGCTCAGAGGTGCAGTGAAGTCTGGGCACTCCATCACTGAGTGCACAACCTACTCATTCAGATCCACACAATTGCACTCTAGTAGTTTATGACTACAACTCATTGCTGGGCTGTGGTTAAACCCTCAGTGGTCCTAATGGCCAGCAGCAGTGCACCTCCCTTGAAACAGGTGATGAATTACAGCTACGGTTACATTTCCAGCTGGGGATCTGTTTGTAAATGGCTTTCTTCCTTGTCTGAGGCGTTTTTGTGACACTATGTCGGCGCCAGATATCAGGGGGACACTTGTTGTTCGGGATGATGCAGTATCTCCTGCGTGAACACATATCACTGGACTGATATTCTTTACAGAAAAATGCACACCAATGAACGCTCCCTCCCCTCATCATGTTAGTCTGTCGCGATGAGGCTCCTCTGCTGCAGCTCAGCGCGGCGGAAGGGAGATCGCGGCATCTGTCGCTGACAGTGATGAAACAGCCGTTTAACGCAAGGCGACAACCAACACGTGTAGAATCATCACTTTCTCAAGGTGTGGAAGTGGCACTGTCATATTCTTAATCATAATATTCTCCCCAGCTCCGAGGCCAGATTAAACAGCCCATTACCCCAACTCTCATTAAAGTGCAGGCAGACACCTTCGTAGGTAGAACCAGTTGTGTACTGATAGATGGCAGATTTCTCTGTAGTACTGCTTTAAATGTCTAATGAAATTATTGCATTTCATGTTTAGCAATATTTGTCAGTAAAATCACTGTCTGCATTACCACAAACAACTGTTTCTGTTCAGTTTCATGACTTATAGTGAAGGGGTGTAGATTTGGTTTTAACTTTATTTGTTTGACAACCAGTGCACTGAGTTTTGTATGTGTGCGCATGCTCTCTATTTATCTTAAAAATGTACACCTGTAATTCATATTCAGTATCTAAAACTGTGATTCTGTAAAGTTTGAATAATTCAGACCAACCAACAAACTTTCCCTTGTTCATTTTTTTTTTTCTGATTTAAAGACGCTACTGCTACTGCAGCAGCTAGCTAACAATGTGTAGCTTTACTACAGCAACCTTGCATTAACTTAACATATTAAAATGACAAGTTCATCAATGCCTGTGCTGAGAGTAGATGTAGATGACACTGTAGCATTTTATTTACCACGTGTTAACATATGTTAATTCACGTTACCGGCTTTTATGATCCTGTATGGATGACCAAAATATACCACTCTGGTCCTCTCGAACACCCTGATGAGTCAATTAACAATAAAACACCACTAAAGTCAAAGTGGCAGAAATTCAGCCTGATTCTAAAAGTAGTTTGGAGCAACCACTTAAATCTAAAATTGGGAGGAATCCATACGTTTTCTGCCCAGCTTTACAATCCTCATAAATCAGCAATTATTGCCTATGAATTTTTCATTTACAAGTCGTGCCAAACATCGAAGACATTTATTGTCTAAGTCTATTATTTCCTGTGCAGTTTTGTGACTTGGATGCAGCTTTACAATCCTTATGAATCTATGATCACTGATTTTCTTCCTGCATTAGCCGATAGTCAACAAGCTGCTGCGGAATATCTAGATTTAAAAGAACACCTGTTTTGACAGAAAGGTTACTGACATCTTTCCAAACACTGATGTGACCGGCTGAGATATTACTCTCCACACAACTGAAGGCAGCGCTCTAAGTGTAAACATGGTTAGACCTTGGGAAATAACCAAGATTTATTGCCTGACAGCATGTGTCTTCTTAACCCAGCCTCAGATATACAAGTGTCAAAAGGCAGGGTAGATAACACGCTTTAATCACTGTTGTTTACACTACATCCCACCTCATTGGGAATGTTATACTGCTGACATAACAGGAGAGGTTATCAACCAAATTATAAGAGTTCATTCAGTGTGTTACGTGGGCGGAATGTCCATGGATATCCAGGCTGAGCATGTTCGAGCTTAGTCAAGCTGAAAGCAGAGGATATTCAGAAGAATATAAGTTTTGAATAATGGTTTGAATATTACAGTGAAGAAATAAAATGCATGTTTTTCCCAAGAGGAGTGAATGAAAAAAAAAAAAAAGAATTTTATACCCTGATATAGTAATACTCTCCCACACAGTTATGACATATTGACCTCAAATATCAAAATAAATGAATGTAGTAAACTAAAAAAAAAACAAGTGTTTTTAATTTACATACCATAGTTTAACTGTCTAAGAATTTAATTATGCAAAAACAGCCTAATATTCTACTTATAGCAGTTTTTTTTTAAATGTGTGTAATAGTGTTTTTATCCTACAGCAGGTATAAAGGGAAGAATTTTAATTCCTCACAAACCCTTCAGGCAGTAGTGATTCTTCATTAATTTATTGCATCATATTATTTTTTTTTTCCAGTACACTAAGCAGCACTCAGCCTCACTGATTCCAGCTACGAAGATCATTTTCTGCTGCTGCAAATATGCATTAATGTGTCCATCAGCAACGATGTTTCTGCTGTCTGCACAGCATCCTACTGTGCTGTGACCAGGATAATATATGAAATATTCTACACCAACTAAATCTTTTGCAACTGCCAACATGTTTTTTTTTGTGTGTGTGTGTGTGTGTGTGTGTGTGTGTGTGTGTGTCTTCTGAAGAGGACCCGTTCAAGTTCACCCTTGTGAAAGAGGCCTTGATCTCTAAGGGTTTTTTTTATCTGGTTAAATAAAGGTTAAATAAAGTAATGGGGGGTGGACAACATATAATATAAAAGCGGTAGCTCAATAAGAACACAGCAATGAAGTGTATCAAGTATACAGAACATGAAAAGCAAAGCTCAACAAACAAAGTGTTTTTCAGTTGTGTCATTCAGTTATATTTAGATTCCTGATCAATAGTCTTAATCAAGTGATCTTGGACTTAATCGCTCCTTCAGTTCATTCTAATTTAACTGATTAATTCCTTGAATTTGATCTACAGTTGCCACCGACCTCATGTCAAGGTTTAGTCCTAATGTGAGATTCCAGTTTAATGCAGTCCTGTCAGCGTGTTTCGACCATTTCCAAAAGAAAATATGCTTGCAGGTTGGGTATAGGTTTGCAGTATGTTTTTCTTTTTCAGATACATCAAGAGCTACATTAATGGGAGCTATTAAGAGTGCATATCAAACCACAAGCCTCGAAGATGTGTACATTTAATCTGGAGGTGCACTTTTAATGAAACATAAAACAACTGAGAAGTTCCGACATAACACGGCCTGTAGCTGAGAAAGAACAAAGCCAAAAACAGATAATGGATGCGAGAAATGTCTAACAAGTGTCGATGCCTCCCTCCAGATCTCAGGGCACATCAGGAAATGAGAACACAAGCAATGTGAGGGCAATATCCAGCAAACACTCATCAGTTTGTAGAGCTGAGAACAGGATTGAGAGATTTTCACTTCATCAAAATTTAATGACTGGCTCAGTCAAACTGTTTTGCTTCTTTGCCTCCTACCGGCTGCCAGTGGTAGGCTATTTTGTAAGTGCCCCCTCTTAACATGATTACGGCTCATGTGTTTGTCTTTTAACTGTTTTGTTAGAAATTATTTGAAAGTGGGGACAGGATAGGAAAGGTTTGCTGCTGCAAGAAGATGTTGTATATAGTTTACAGTAAACAACAATGATAATGACAATTATATATTTATTTTATGCGGCGCTTTAAAAGGTACTCAAAGGCACTTTACATGGCGGCAAAAGGACAATAACAGAAACAGAAGAGGCAATATCAGTAAAACAATTGCTATTACGACATCTACAAACAGGAGAAGCAAAATAGTAAGTAGTAACCAAATGGGGTGAGGATGGATGGGGATTAAAAGCAGATTGATACATGGGTTTTACATTTTTAAAGGCCCTGGTGAGAGAGGTGAGGAGGTTCGTGTCAGCGGATCTACAGTAAGGTTGCAGGTAGCAGGAGGTCAGTGAGGTAAGAGGTAGCTAGGTTGTGGAGGGCTTTGTATGTGATGAGGAGAATTCTGAACCGGATTCTTTGTCGAATTGGGAGCCAGTGGAGGTTTGAAGGACTGCGGTGATGTGATGTCTGCTGCGGGTGAGAGGGCTGAGTTTTGGAAATACTGTAGTTTGCAGAGGATTTTGGTGGATGTGCCATACAGAATAGCTGATCCAGTCGTCAAGGTGTGAGGTGATGAAGGCGATCAGCATTCTCAGCATTTCAGCATCTGAGAAGGAAAGCAAGGGAGTCAGTAAGGCTCACCACTAGGCCTGGTATGGATCTTTGAGGTCTAACAAGTGCTGTGCGGTTCCCTTCTCATGAAACATTTGCAAAGCTGGATTTGAAAGTATGTAGTAGATGTTTTTTTTGTCTGTTTGCTTGTTTTTTGGGGGTATATTTCCAGGGATATAAATATAAATATTGAGTCATGTTTTGACCCTACCATGTCCAATCCATTCTTCTTCTCTTACTGTATATGACACCCCATATTCTCAGTTTATGTAATTGTTGTAAATGCACTTCAATGTTTTATTACTAAGTTGAGCTTGTTTTTTTTCACCAAACAGCAGATACAGCATGAATTCTGGAGAAGTGAAGGGGAAAATCAAGCAGCTTTCCCAAAGTTTTTACCTTCCCCCTCGGGCGATGAAACTTTTAAGGCAAATCTGCCAGTGGGAGGAGAGGGAGGCTATGCTCTTCATGCTAGAGCTCACCTGGGAGACTGACAAGACCTTGCTTTATGGGTCTGCAATTCCCTTCATGTACAACATTTGAGTTAATAGAAGTCCTCATCCCTGACCAACCTCATCAGGAGCTTACTGCCAAGGAAATTATGGGGCTAAAAATGGCCGTACAGCAGCAGCAGGGTAACTGGGGGGAGGAGGAGAGCTGCTGAGACAGGGGGAGGGAATATCATTACAAGGTTAGATGAGATACGGATATCACAAAATCATAATCAGAGCTCAGTTCACACACGGAGTGTAGCCGAGGTGAGACTGTCTCCAGTAGCACAATGTAGATGGCAGAATTTACTGACAAAGTTGAAGCTGTCGGCCGACTTTGTGTTGTGAAGAGCAGCTGCCTCTGCCATGACAACAAATCTGAGGACTCACCTGATAAATTAAATACGCCCAGGAACGAGTGGAGTGACGTCAACCGTGCAACCTTGTTTGACCTCCTACTCAACACACACAGTGTTGGAATACTTGTATGACACCACATGGGCAAATATAAGACTATACTGTGAACAAAAGCATTCCAGTTGTCATGGGAAAATGGTAATTTTTGATAACACATCACAACTGTGAAATACATAGTCCATAATTACTTACTGCAGGATGTCATTGTCATAAACTGTTCAGCTCTATTTCCAAGTACTGTACCCTGCAGTTAACCAGTATTTAGAAAAATACATAGTATATTGTAATTTCCTGGATTTCTTTTGCTGTACCCATGTACACATTGTCACCAAAGTAACACCCCTAATGCCTTCAACCATAACACCTGCCAACAAATTTGGCATAGTACGTAAAGGTAAAGAACAAAATGTTGACAGGCTCTGTAATTTAGGCATCAAAACAATATATAATACATTCCTAGAAGATGCAGTTGGACATTAGGGAATTGAGCAGTTGTATGTGGTGTTCTGTACATCTGCGGCACAACAAAGTAAAACCTCTGAGCAGATAAACGATGTAAGATATACAAAGTGGATGGATAACAGGGATCTAACACCCAAATAAAAGCCCCAGTCCCTTTTTGTGTGTGGTGTCTGGGAAGTGACTGCCTAAATGAGCTTTTCGATTGATGTATTATGGGAAGGACAAGGGTAGTGTCAAAACCACGCCGTCAGTGCCACTTAGAAAGGGAAAAGCTCCAGATAAACATATGGTGTATTCAATCTTGCTAAGCCTTGGGGGGCCCAAGCAATGAGCGATACAGTGAGGAGTTCCATTAAGGACCGGCTGCTTGTATTTGCACTTTATTATTGCAAATAGATGCTCTCCCCCTTTATTCCATTGTTTCGTGAGTGCTCAATTTCTCTACTGACGTCCCTTTGACAAAGCGCTGGTTTGCAGTTTTGATTTTTAAATTCTGTTGAGTGGAAAGCCTGTGTACCAATTGATCAAGTTGTCTTTGTGGAATGGTCAAGTACACCACGCTGTTTTCCATTTAAGACAACGCTGCTAGACAAATAGATATGTTTGTCTAACATATGGTAATGGTAAGCCCTGAAATCAATCATTCAGGTTGTAGCAAAGTAAGTAAAAGCAAGCGTTCCTTTGAGCGCCGGGAACAGATTCATTCTTTTTTGTCATAAGCAGTAGGCAGGCGTCTTACTCCATGTCTGTTGGTTTTGAACCCAGGACTCTTGCCAAGAGTTTTGATATATGACACAGCCGTTCCCCCAGATTACAGACCACACGCTTTGCCAAGTTAATGTCCCAACCCTTGCTAAAGATTGGTTAAAAGAGAAAGTAAACCTCTTCACATTCACTCTGACCTGCAAGGAGAGACATCTGTCATAAGCATCGGGAAAATTGGGGTCATGCGTTATATTTTCTGGCAGTTTATTCACCCTGGTAGATGACTGGAGAAAGTATTTAATTCTCCTCATGTTGAAGTAATGCCTCCATAGAGCCAGCTGCAGTATGTCAGTGGATTATAAATGACATCTGCCACATTTTCTAGAAAATAAGAAGTGATAACGTTCATCTGTTGTTCTCCAGCAGACATACCATCACAGTGTTAGGACACAGTGAAAGGTTTTTTTCCAGAAACCTTGTCAAGTGATTGTTTGATTGACAATGAAAACACGGTTTGCCTGAGTTACAGCTCTCCCTTGCAGGATTAAAAAAAAAAAAAAAAACGAGGGAATATAAGACAAAAACAAAACATCCTCTGCACCCGATGTGTAAAATATTTGTAGTGACATCCAAAATACTTGGCACACACGTTCGCTGAAGACAGTGCTGGCTGTAAGCGGTGTCATTTTTAGCTACTTTGGGAATCAGCTTGGCAGGCCTGACATGTTGCCATTCCTCAGTATGTATAACACGCTCTCCAGCCAAATGAAATGTTCCCGCAAAATTGAGGTCATTTCTATTCAAATATTTGTTGTCCTGACAATCCAACAGGAGGGAAGAGATATTACAAGAATAACTGCGACGACAAAGGAAATGTTTAGTCTAACGATAACATTGTTAGACAGCAACCAGTGAAACGCAATCTGTTTTTTTTTGTATTTCAAATTCTGTTCATAATTACCCGGAAAAATGATAATATAAATACACCCACAGCGTATTCATGCATAATGTCTATGTTGCATGATGTTGCTGCTTCAGATTGAGCTAATTTTAACTACTTTATATACTGTCGGGTAGTAATCTACAGCAATGCATCATAATCTACAAGATCATCATTTTTGTAGTGTTGCTGTCCTGTGAGAAACACACACCATCTAACAGTTTTCGGTTTCTGTTCTGGTTCATGCATCTAATTCTGAACCATTCAGGGTATTTCATCCAAAAAATAAATTGGTTCAGGTCCGGAAAGGTTGTTTTTTCCGCAGACGTAGCATGTGGACCTTGAAGTCTTGACCTTTTTTGGATACAAACAAATATCCGTAATAACTCAACAAAAGCTTGCAGGTCTATCTTGCCTCTACTGTTTACCTCTGTTGTGCATTATGCAATGCAATGACGATGTGTCCTTGATTACGATGGTTTTGCTCAAAACTGGTGGAACTGGGGGCTACAAGAGCTAATTTAGCAGAAAGACACTTTTAAATAGTCAACTTAAGCTCAGAAAAAGAGCCCTGTTTTCCAACAAATTCAAGTGTTTTAAAGAAACTATGTCTATGTCAAAGAAATTGAATTTTCTCAACCAGAACATTTGGTCCTTCAGTTTATCAGAAAAAAAAATCAAAATTTGAAGCTACATGGAAGATGGAGTCAGTATCAAAAGAAATGCAGTGGAGTAAAAAGTATAATATTTCCTTCTGAAATATAGTGGAGTAGAAATATAGAGTGGCATAAAATGGAAATACTCAAGTACTCAAGTTCCCGATTAAATACAATACTTGAGTAAATACACTGAAGTCTACATTCCACCAGAGACTAAAGCCATTCAGACATACAGATTAGCTCTAAGATGAATGCATTCTTGTTCTCAGCCTGAATCTCAGAGTTTCTGTAGGTTGTGTAATACTATGCGTATGTATAATATATTTGCACATGAATGAAAAGCCCTGTGATTTGGAGGATTTGTAATGCAACATAATTTGGCTGAGCTTCAGCCTTAGTATTTTACTTGCTTAATCAAACTGCGAGAAAGGGTAGTGCACACTACTAATTGGATTGTGTCATTTAATTCAATAATGAACATGAGGGGAAAAAATAAACAAATGAGCTATCCTACTCATTTGTGCAATTCATTCCAAATCATATTGTAAGTGTCAGTACACTGAGAGTCAGTAATATTAAAAGCTTGCTCTTAAAATGCCTGTAATAGCACAGTGCACAATGCAGTAAAGTAGCATTAAAAAGCATTCTGTCTGAATATTTTCAGCTGCTCACACTGTATGATTTCCACCTGCATAGGTCTGCTCCTTTAGTTTACATTCAGATCAAGCCAGAGTGAAACATATTTCATCTCAAAGCTCTGCAAGGTTTTACTTTGGGGCAGATAAGATGATTAGCTGCCTCATTTTAAACACCCTAAATAGCTTTTTTTTTTTTTGATCAACTGAAGTTTTATCTGAAAATTCTGCATAACACCTTTAGCACTGACAGATTGTAATTATTTCTACGACTGTAAAACACATGATAGTAGCGCTGCTGAGTTTAATACCATCAAAAACATGGCTTTAGATGTCACGATAAATCTGATATTATTATGCTCTAAGCAAGGCACCGCAGTCCAAGATACTGTAATTCAGAGAGAAAGTTTCCCCAACGTTAATCAGCAAAGCCTTCACATTGTAATTGTGGATTTTTATTCAGATTGAAAGCAAAGTATCTCATCCTGATCCATCTTGGTGGTTCTACATATAGCTGTCAGGCTTGTTCTGCCTGAAACTGACAGCAAGGAAACTGGATCTGGGCAGCCGGTGGCGATTTCCCGAGGGAAACCCAGGACATATGGTTGTTACGATGCAGGGACTTGTTATTCTGCAGTAAAGGAATCCCACTGGACCAGTTAAGTAGTAATGACAGTATGGAATGAATTGACGAGAGTCATATTTCCACAGGTGCTGCATTGATGTCCATTTAAATTGATACCCCCGACTCATCAAGGAGTGTCGTTCCTTTAGAAAATAAAACATATCTCGCGGTGGTTCTTGCGTGGTAAGGGGTCGTCTGGGTTGTTGTTATGGTGCTAGAGGCTAGTGCTTACCTTCCCAAGGCTAATAAGACTCTGATCACATTTAGTACATCTTGATATGGCAGGTCAACAAGCGTGTAAAAACCAGTGTTCTCATTAGAGCACGGAACATTGATTAAGATTAAAATTAAAATGTGCAACGGCGTAGTGAAGCCCAAGGACCATGCTTAAGATCATCAGCAATGTTTCATGCACCACAGCCTGCGTTTGGTCCACGAAACTTTAACTTTAGCTTTCCCAACTTACAAAGCGGTATTTGCCACTCATCAGTGTTTAAACAGAATTACGGAAACAGAACATTGCCTACACTTCCACTGCACGTCACGTGCCATATAATGGTTATGTTATGCTCAATATTAAGCGCAAAAAAAGCTAAAACATTTTAACCAAATCAACCCTGTGTTATTGTAACGGTGGCAGATTTTTTTGCCCAGACGTAACCAAAGTGGGCATGTAGGGCGAGGTGAACGCTGCAGAAAGGTGAGCGGCTTCTCGACTGTCTTGGGTCCACTGATTATGATCAGCCAGCGTCAAGCAGCTCCCAGCAGATATCAGCACATTATCTCAGGTTTAGTACAGCCTCTTAATCACACCAGGCACAGAAATCCATTAGTCTCTGTCACTTTCTCTCCAACTCAGGAAGCTAGATCCCAATCTGCCATTTGAATGTTGTGGCCCCTCTCTTTCCATTTTCCATTTTTTTTTTCTTCTTTTTGCTTCCATCCCACAAGACCTTTCCAAACACCGCCTTCCCATTACCTTTTCTGCATTTGTTGCATACTGTGTATTTCTATTTGTGTCTCGCCAGCAATCTCTCTGTATATCATCTCACCATTCTATCAGCTTCATCCCCCCAAAAACATATTTCCTCCACATGCACTCGGCAGGAAAATGTATAGCATACAAGGCAATCTTGCAACGCGAGAAGTGATACTCCTTCCAGTGTCATACCATAAGCGTATGAAGTCGTGATGTGACAATCAGAGACTGTATACACTTTCCCAGAAATTGATATAGCCCGATAGAAAAATTGAATAGATAGAGATTCACATTCGATTTTTTTTTTCTTGTTTTAGAGAAGATGCATCAATTGTACAGTCCATGTTTGTACGGTATGTAAAGTTACGCGCACAGACAAAAACATTTTAAATATTGATCTTTAAAAAGGCATGTGGACACAACCAATATTTCTTGTTTATGCTTCTGTGCGGACTATTTTTGCTTATAGAAAAATCAATAGAGCTTGAGTTATCAAATCCAACGTGTGTTGGAAGAGAGTGCCAAAGGGGAGAGCGAGCGGCAGCAAAATCGATCCTGAGATATTGCCTTATTTAACAGGTGCCATAAATAGCAACATTATGATGTTAACTATTGCTGAAGTTACAGGGAGGACAAGGAGAGGTCAGACTGCATGTTATACTCTCTTTTTGCCGACTCAAATGCGTCTCATCCAAGTACAGTATCCTTTCTCGCCTAACCGCTCCAGTAGGCATTTTCAAAATGCTGCATCTAATGCCCTTATCAGAGAATGTACATTGCGCTGCGGCTAAATTGGACTTATCAGATTTTATCAGCAAAACGGAGATCACTCCTCATTTTATGATATGGTAATCTCCAGTGACCTAAGCTTTGCTGGAAGGGAGCCTGTTGACTGTTAATTTAACAGGTCTGACGCCCGTGCAGACACAAATGAATGTGCGGACTAAATAAAGGAGACATTTGTGACAAGATAGTGAAAATTAATCAATGAGGACAATTAAGGGGAACACAAGCAGTTTACAGAAATCAGTCCATCAATACGAGCAATACATCATTTTGAAGAGGACTGGCAGGGCTAAGTAGATTCCATTAGGTAAATAAATGTATAATCAAGGTGATTAATTGACAGATGAGGTACATTAATAGAAGAAAAGCATCATAATAAAATGAAGAGAATAGAGGGCTGGGGAGTCTAAATGCTCAGAAAAAGAGATTTATGTGTTACATGAACGTACTTTAAGACAAGACTTGCATGCATTTATTTTACAAGCCTGTTTCATTCATTAACTCCACTTTGGATTCATATTAGTATTGTGGCGAGGCTGCTCTCAGCTGCTACGTTTCTTATAATTAGCCTCCCCCATCTGATGTCTGCAACTACGTGGCCATGCTCCAGCTGCATCTGGTGAACCTGTACTGCCACCCTTAGTGAGCCCTACTGCCGATGAGCCTCAGGTATAACCTCTTCCTAATCCTCCCACCACCTTCCCCACTTGCCCCTCTGCATGTGTGCCATCTTGGCAGAGCTACAGAGAAAGATGGGCTTATCAGAATTTTTACCTCGTGTTGCCCGACGTCACAGCGAGGCCTACTCACCATCCGAAGGATAAATCTTGCAAGAGTCTGATCTTATAAGTAACAGGATTAAAACGGGCAGTGAAATGCACATGCAGTACCTGCAACTGTAGAGTTCATTTCAAAACCTTCACTCTAAAACATCTTTGCATTAGCTGTGTGGTAAATGGAAATAATGACTACAGAAAACTATACTAAAATAATTACTTCAACAACAGCTAATGACTACCGTTTTGTGACCCAAGCATACACTGCTACAATCGCATTTTTTGTACATCGATGGTTCAGCCGATAGTCCAGTATGTGAACAGGGTTTTTGTGGTCAGAGGTGTGTGAAACACCTGTGGCGCAGAAACTTGGTGGGAGTTATCAGTGGGTGTGATAGGAGCTAGCATTAGTCATGGCAAATCGATCTTCTCTTTTTTTTTTTTTCGTGTATAAAAGCACTGAACTCCCTGCCTTGGTATACCATGACATTTCATAATGGTTAGCAGATAAGAGTGAAGACCTGCTTCTGTACAGATGAAACTTCTTATCCGAGAAGCTGCACAGTTCCAAGGCACAAATACGTTACCGCAAAATGAATCTAGGCCACATAAAACGTGATGTTTAATGGCAGGTTTCTAGAAGTGAAGTAAATTTCTAAGCAACTTAAATTACAAGATCAGGATTAATATGCCGCCTCCTTTATTATACCATTACTTGGGGTCAACATTTTATTTCCCATATTGTGCCATCCAGTGTGAAACTAATGGCCAGCATGAGTGGGAAGCACTGAAAGAACTGTACATTTTACCAACAATAAATTGAACCAAGTAAACTAGAAAATCTTTTATTTGAGATGATAATGTACGCCCCCTTCTTATATTTACTTTAAGGTTTAAGATGCACATAAATATGTCCCTGGGGTATTTCTTCCATATCTCACAAGTAAATATGTGCAGACTTATATAAGTATACTGAATCTTAGTTGTACTTCTGGCAAGCACATAATTTCACTGGGTGTACTCTGGCTGTTAGTTCAACCTCAACATTAAACTTGAACAGAATTCTTTAGAAAGACTTTTTTTTAAATAGGTTGGCAGACATTTTGTTACTGGCAAGCTGAGTTGCACCTGTTTTCTGTCTTGGTGTTGCTTTATCCAAGCAAGAATAAACTGTGGGCTAAATCCATAACAGAGAGGGAGAGAGAGATCTCGCTGTCTTTGCTCATGTTCCTCTGACAGCTACAGAGGCATGAGAAGCCTCCTCCAGGTTACAGGTGCCATGCTGCAAATGTCAAACAAATAGATGAGCTTGTGTTGTCTCCAACAGTGGGATGGAGAAGGGGTCAACCATGCAATGATGATGAAAACCAATACCATACAACAAGGTGAGACCGGCAAAAGCTTGACACTGACATGTTTCAAGAAAGGAAGCTGAGGATCAGAAGTCATCCATCCAAATTTTACCTTCAATATCAAAACCAGAAGGTCACTTTGGCCTTTTCATTTAGATAGCAACAAGACACCAGAAACTAACCAGTTCTTCTAGTATGGTAGACTATTGCTCTTCCTCATGGTGAAATATAGCAAAGGTTGTGGATTGCAACTCATTTATCCTTTTTTTTCAATCTGTCTGCATCTGTAGACCAGTAATGTGATAGCAGATTACTAAATATATGTGTAAAATTGCAAAAAGCATCTGTTGAATAACTAGAAAGGAGGCCAGTCATACAGATTAGAGGACATAGTGGTGCGATAGGTTGAGTCTTCTGGACCAAGAGACAAGCAATTGAATACACACAGCAGACAACAAAAAGTTGATCTTAAGTTGGTTGTTTAATATCAGCGCTGAGGAGACCACAGACAATCTCGTTCAGCATAGAAAGATACAACCTTAACGTCTGTTGGCAAACTCCACATTTGGAAACCCTTTTCTGGACCCTCTTCATTGTCTCTGTAATCAGCATTAGGGGCCCCCGTCTGAAGCTGGTCCTTTACTCATCCTAAGGTTTCCCTCCACAAACAATTCTACGAGATGTGTGCATGCCGAACTGATGAATTAATTACTTTAAACATACTTTTACACCGGACACAGAACTTTTTGTCACATGCATCTGAACACATAGATGTATCCCGAGTCTGTGTTTCTTGAGGTGTGCTTGTTGGATTTTAAATAGACTTAAAAAAAAAAGACCCATGCCACTCTTAGTAAGTTAGTGGAAGGGGGGTGATTAAGCTGACACTGTGATACATTTGATGTGTGGACTTAGACAACAGAGACTGATCAGAGAGTGTTCCTTACTTTCTAACTTGGATGCTGCTAATCAGATATTAAATATTTGGGAATGATGAGTGTCATCATTTGAGGATCACATTTTCAACATGCAGCAAAGTGGCTCCCATTGGGATAGAGCCACATAGATAACTTAGATATTTATTTATTGCACAAAATGAACAATACCTTGGATTCTTCAACAGAACGATGTGTCCCATGGCTGAGTTTGTGATGTTATGTATGGATCTGTGGTTGTAAACAACGAGAAAAGAATTAATCAGAAAAAATGGCTGAGTTTTGTTATTTTTAAAATCCACCTGTCTGTCGGGGGGTCCTACAAAGTTTGTTTACTCGTTCCTGACTTGGGACTGCATCCTTTGTAGAGGGTGACATGTTTACTGTTGCCTTTTGTCTGAGAGGCTCATTCTCCCAAAGTATCACAGTGGACTAAGTGACAGATCCTGAGGGATTTACTTGCAGCCTTCTCATTCACTGTCACTGCTGTCACTTTTTAAATCTACTACAGCTCCACCAATTAATGGTTCATAGTAAAGTAACGCTGTATGTTCCATAGAATACCTCTCATTATTTTGGGGGCTGTTTGTTCAGTTACGGCAGAGTCACTGGTGGCTAGAGCTTAACAGATGAGGTCTCTCTCTCTGAGCAGCTGTTGCAGGTTATTGATGACCTCATTAGAATGCTGCCTGCGGCACGGCGGCTGACTTTGAAGGACTTCCCATATGCAATGGCACAAACCGCCAACGAAAGCCGGCGCCACTTGCTTCATGCCAAACAACATTTCCTAACGGTCTTTTAGTCAAAGAAGTCAAAGGCAAGGAATTGCAATGCTGTGGAATCGCTGTGGGGGTCCCAAATCTTATCTCAGAACTGGAGGTTTTTCATTGCAAAGTCTGATTTGAAAGCTTGGAGGAGTTCCAATAAACAGCTTCCCTGGTCCCTTTCCTGATACATATTAATTCAGATCCCTGTCATTTGACCAACAGAATTTTGTTTTTCATCTAATTTAATAAACAATAGTAATAGATTACTCGTTGTATCTCCAAGTTCAGTAGTGAATGGACTCAGAAATTGAATTACACAGTTACTCCATGTCACCGAAGAAGGTAATACACTCTCCCATTTATGCCCGGCTACAGGTGCTGTCTCTTTATCTTTTATATCTGAAACACTAGCTTGCATTAACAAAGGCTCATTGAGCAATAATGCTCCGTAATTAAATATGACTTTACATGTGGCCTTACTCATAAACACAGGCAACAAGGAGCCACAAAAATAAAACACAATGGGGGACATAAATTGTTATTTTCAATGACTACACATTAACATTTTTGTAGCTTTGTGTGGCTATTAAAACAAGTCTAGCACAACGCAAGTCATCCACCATAAATACAGAAGGCGCGTTTTAATCATGCACTTTATGGCTACAGTGTGCGGCTTTGTTTCAAACTGCATACTTAGTGTGCGGCATACGGTGATGTTAGTTAAAGGTCTAAAAGAAAGAACTTCCAGGATCTGTAACAGAAGCCAAAAAACTTAGATTAGGTTAGAATAGGTATAATTTTGCTCTAAAATTCCTATGGTTTTAGAGTTAGACCACATTATGTCAACACCACCAAGGACCACCTCGGTCTTAGGAGTCCAAAGCAGCTGTTCTTTCACTTAACCACCACATATTGGGTTAAACAAAGCACCCAGCCATCTCTTGCAATCCCGCTTGAGATGCCAAGTGTGCATGCCAAGTCTCTCCAACTGTCACTTCCTTATTTAATATTAATGAGCAGGTTACGATACACAAATCCATGCCACTACCACTCAAAATGTTAAATAGTTTTGTGAACAAGAGTTTTGTTTCCTTGGTGATGGTGGATTTTGTTGTTTTTTTTCCATCGTTCTAGGGTGATAGAGGAAGGAAGGTGCCATGGCGGTTTTGGACTCCATCTGCAGGCTGCTTAAATTGGCCTTCACAGCCCATAAACTTTCCCCTAGCCAGCCAGACACCCTCTAGCACCTTCCCTGTGGACAGGCCATATAATGTCCTCTTATAGACGAGAGACATGAGAGAGAAGAGAGACTGTCTGGCTTCCATCTCTAAGGATTTTTCATGTTCTACTAAGGAGGCAAAGAGAGCAAAAGCCATGCTTGAATTGTTCTGGTATAATTACCTCCTCTTTGCAACAGTAAAGCAAAACTGCCATCATCCTCCTGCAGAAAAAGAAAGCCTCCATTAAACTTATCGTCGTGATCAAATCAATATACAATCAATATGCCAAGACAGGGAAGCTGCTGCTGGCCAATTCTGAAGAAGTACTTTTAGCCCACAATTGTGAAGGCTGTGTAGAGAAACGGCACAAACCCTTTCACTCGCAACATTCAAGTCTAATACAAACCATCAATAAACATTGATAAACATTGGCTTTGCACATTGTTTTTTTTCTTTTTTTCATCATCACTTATTGTATGTTGTAAGACCATTTTGTGGTGATTTACATGCTGGGTGCATTGGCAGCTTCCCAAGCTGAAGAATGGAAATGTTGGGATGGAGTTTGATAGAGAATAGCAAATCATTTGCTGGTGAACTTCATTCCCCTCTGGAAACTGAATGAAATCTGGTCCTGGGCCAACATCAAACAGCCTTGTGGTAGGCTGCAAGAAACCTTGGGATAAAACACAGACAGCATATCCTCAGGTACTGCAAGCAAAGAGGTCTGGAGTTTCTGTTTGATGATGGTAAGACCTGACTTACACAACAAATTGAAATCTTAAAACTACAGTGCGGAACTTTTGTCTCCCTCTTCTGGTAGCGAAAGTAATTAAACAGATGTACGTATGACGTACATAGACACTAGTCTATTATTTACAATAGCTAGAGTAAATGTAACATAGCCTACTCCGAACAATGTACAAATATCCATCTGTCCAAGAGCAGTGATGCAACACCTGTGCCTGTCCTCAGTCCCTTCTCTTCTTTCAGCACTCTCCAACAAGGAAAAGCTACACCAAAGGTTATCTGTGATTGTTCTTACCATTGACCACTTTCTTTTTTAGAATGTAACTGAAGGAAAGTTACCACAGCTACAAGACTTAAAAACTTAGAAAGACAGAGACTTAACTCAGCTTAAGTGAACTTGTTGGCAAAGTCTTGAATATAATGGGCGTCCGTTTATGTTTCGCACACCAAATGCCATTGTATTAGAAAAACGTAGCCAGGACCGCTTGGAGGTCGGACTGTTTTGTTATAGATGAGACTGAAGATGCTGGTTAGCAACTCAGACTCACAAACAGACTCATATTTGGCAGAATGCAGATTCACCACTAGAAGAAAATGTTTAGTCATTGCTACAGGAAACGAAAGAAATAGCAGCTTCAGTTTAATACGTCACCTGTGGTGTTATCGCCTCCCATGGTCAGGGAAAGTAGTAGCTGCTGCAATTTGAACTCTTATGCCCCCTGCAGGCACTGCATTGATATGATGACAACAATGACAATAATGCAAAGCTGTGATTCATATAGAACAACAAATTCTTCTACAGACCCAACAATGCTAGCAGCTTTCAAAGGGATCTCGGTTTTTGATGACCGGATAACTTCTAGCATTTTTCTGAAGTAACTTCAGTGAAACATTCATGCTGCCAATATTTCGGGTGCTTTGCTGATTTGTGATCCATCGATTGGGCTTGATAGAGAGTAGTTAGTCTTCTGGCACCAGAAAATATAGCCGTTTCTGGATGTGCGGGGACACACAATCTGGGTTAAAATGAGTTTAAATCACTACTCTTGAACCAATCTAGTTATTCTGGTGACGACTGAGTGGAACAACAAGTGGGCTGTTGTAGTCTTGAGTTACTGAAACCATCTTGGGAGAGACATGTCTACTTTTCCAGCTGGTAAACAACAGATACACAGAGACAATGAAAGCATATTGTTTTTTATTAAATGTAATTGATTATGTAATCATTTTTCTAAATGAGTTCCACTTAGTCACTCACTAAATGATGCAACCCTCATGTCTTTGTAATTCAACATACATATCAATACAATACTTATAAGTATAAATGTACATTTATTTCGTACATGTGTGTGGTTATATCTGTGTTGCATGTTTAATGATTAATTTGATATTTAATGTATAATATTTAGATCTGCATAGTACTTGAAATATCCATTCACAAAGGTGATTTATACTGAGCACTGCTTGATGATTTTGGCATTCAAACGATATTTTATCAGTTTAAAATTATGAAACGAAAACAATAGCAGTATCAATACACCATCGCTGCTACAACCTCCGTCAGATGGAGTCACACTGTTCACATAACAGTCTTGCTCATCAACATGTTCCCATGCAGCATTTTCCCTTTCCTCCATCGCACTGCACCCCAGTTATGCTACTTTTCTGGTTTAACCCACTCACGTCAAGGAACTACGGTTGTATCGTGGTGTTCTTTGTGCACTTTGGGCCCGTCTGTCAGCTTGAATGAGTCTCATCATTCTCTGACACCTCTCATGAACAAGGTGTTTTTGCCCTCGGTATTGCAGCAGATTGCGTGTGTTTTGTGTGCTGCACAAATTCCTGGTAAGGTCTCAGATGCTAGCGCAAACCATTCAATTCTCAAAGTAAACAACGTAATTATTGCATCATGTGCATTCTAACATTTAGCTTGACAGTGTGTGTAAGCTTTACGGTGTGCTCCGTCCTCATTTACATGTGACTCACTCTCTAGAGGAGTGAGTGATTTACATAAATGAAGAGTTGCACCTAATAGAGTGGCCACTGAGTGATGTTAAACTGCAAAAACACAGCACCTTCTTGACAAACACTACTCCACATTAAATGTTCAAGAGGGTTATTTTATGCACACTGAAGAAAATTGCCTTTCATCCAATTCTATATTTATATTCATGAAAAGCCTCTATTCCAGTCATTATCAGGGTCAAAGACAGAGAACAGAAAGAGTAAGTCACCAAGGCATTTTTATGGGGAATGTCTCTATCAGGCTATTTCACCTAAAGCCAAATGGATAATTCAATATGATGGTGTGAAGATAAAGCTCTGATACTGGTGGTGACAGTGATTTGCAATAAAAGAGATGGGGTCTGGAATAAACAATGGTTTTCTCTCATTCCGCCATATGGCATCTCCCTGTACAAATACGATACATATAATGTCAGGCTCATTATGGAAGGTAGACTATGCGCGAATATTCCCACTGTGGTATCGCTTCATTAGAGTATTATGGTGTGCTGTAATTACACATTCATTAATTGTTTGTCATTTTTAATGTCATTGGGATGGACAGTGCTGTGCACTGTCAATTAGTCATGTAATCCAGCTTTGGCACACTGCCCACATACGAAAGTGAGAAAGTGTCACTACTACTCTGCTACTCTACTCTTCCATGATTGATAACTGTGAAATATATTTGCAGGTGTGCAGATTATTGCCCGCAACTCTTTATCCAACCGTTAATGTAAAGCTGTTAGAAGGAAGGGAAAAAAAAACCTGCTTACGGGAATATTCCAAAAGTGAGTGCTTTTAAGATCAATGATTGTTGGGTTTGCATCAGAAGTAACTTAATACAGCTCTGATGCAGCGTGAGAGGAATGACCAATGTGAGGGCGACATCGTTGAAATAAATTTACAATAACGCTGAATATACATGCTGAAACTTTTCCTGCGAATCAGTTGTGCATGTGAAAGCAGTCTGAGTCTAACACAGCAACGGTGGACTCGAACAGTGAAAGCTACTATATGGAAAAGTAATTACTGTATGTAAATACACTGAATGTCTATTGTTGTCTAACATATATAGTGTCAAGAATGGGGTTTGCTTTCATCCTAAGGATTAAAAGTTAACTTCCCCGTACGCTGACTTTTAATACCCTCTGCTCTTTTGTTCGAAGGTGATATCTACCTTCATTCCTCCAGAACAATTTTTATTCAGCTGCATCCTTTACAGCTACACATCCTGCACTTCCTGGGGGGAATTCAGTTTTCTGGGATGATGACAGTGCCTATAATAAGGTTCAGTGCACACTGGCCCTCCTATCAAGTCAATCCTCTGGTGCAGCTTCAACTAAGATGGGTCTCTCACCCAGTGGGTCCACAGAGATGGGCATAGCATGGGTCGGGCATTCATTCACCCCCAAATGGGTCGATGATGCACAGCCATCGGGGCTCCAGCACATCACCCCGGAGTGTCAAGCAGAACATCACCCACTGCCGGCCCTGTCAAGGTCATCAAAAAGAGTACTGGTCTGGACATGTGCCACTGGAGTGAGAAAACCACCACGAGCTTGCATGAGCAACAGACCGAGGTAGTCTCCATAATGGCGAAGACACTGGAGGTCAGCTTTGGGTTGTACTTTCTCTATGCAACACTCCACTTATAGTATATGCTAGAGTGAAATATGTGAGAATAAATCTGAAGACGTGCGACTGAGGACCTTGAAGGTAGTGCGCGGTCCTATTCATTGCCTCTGCTACTCACAACACAAGCAACACTATGTAAAACCACTCTAGATAAATAGTTTATGGTTCTACATTAGGCTACAGCCCATTAACATAAAATCAAACATAGACTTTCCATCATAAAAAAAGAAAAATGTGCCTTTTCTTAAAAGCCACTTTACCATAATTGAGCGCTGCTACATACAACTGCCCTTAAATGGAATAATTCTTTTCATTAAAAGCCATTTATGAACTGTGTAGTTTATTCTCAAAAAAGGCTCATTTCTTAAAATAGTTGCATATTTGTTGACCTACTTCCTGAGATAGTTATCTACATCATCGCACCACCAGTCCAGCTTAGACGTTAACATGTAGCTAATCTTAAAAAAGAATGTGCACAAAGCACCTCATAGTGTTGTATCATTTTAAAATTCTGTTTTATGTTCCTGGAATCTCCTATAGACGTCTTTGCTTCTTTGTTTTATTCAATTTTTTTTTTCTCCTTTCTTTCCTCGCACGTATCTTGTTACCAGCTTTCTTCACTCCTTCACCAACCCATTGCTCTTCTCCCTTCACTCTCCGTATGCCTCTCAAATCTTGGTATTATCTTCAAATCATTCCTTCAGTCTCCTTGACTTTTTTTTTTTGTATTCTCACCCCATCTTTTTTCATTTCACCCCACTGCTCCTGCTCCTTCCACCTCTCATGTCCTTTCACATCTCTTTCTTTTCATCTGACTGGCTCCCATCCTCCCTCGGTCTCCCTTTCTCTCTTTTACATACTCCTGATGCGCTCCTGCTGGCCTCGGTCTGTCCGAAGGGATTAATTGATAGTGAGAGATAATAAATCTTCCCATTAGGCGCAAGGCCCCTGCCCATCGCTCATTATGCGCCTGCTGCTCCTAAACTCCATGGCCTGGGGATCCCCTTGCTTTTTTAACACGCACGTCTGCCATCCCATCACCAGCAAGGTCAATCTCTGCCTATCACAGTCAATTGGCTACCTCACGTCACAACGCATATTCCTTCGTGCATGAACGCCGTTTGAAGCACGCGTTTATTCCTTTCTCCCTCTCTAGTTTTGCGCTGCTCGGTGTTTTACACTATAGATTTGAGCAGCTTCGCCATGCAGCTGCTGTTGCATGTGTGACACTGTTTTGAATTTGTAGGCTCAACGTGAAAATCTTGGCAAAACAAAGTGTGCTTTTGCTTTGTTCTTAAGATGATACATAAGAAAAATGAGTCCTTCCATGGACGAGGTTTAATGGCGCTGAATATTTCTGTTTACTTTGGGACACTTTTGAGAGATTTTCAGATGTTCAGTCTTCAAAGATTCCTCCATTTCTTGTTCCAGCACACAGAGCTGCCACATGCATTAGCCGGTTACTGACCTGTATCTTGCTAACTATCTAGGCAGCTGTTTTCTCATCAGTCTTCTTATATCTAATCTGTCTCATTTTGAGCAATATAGCATTATTGCTTTTGCTGTTTGACCTTAATAATAACTGTGACAAAATACACTGGTTATTAATCATACTTATTATAAAGGCATTTGTTCTAAGGCCATTGCTTTGTCTTGTTACTACATCTGTGTCCCTTTTTGTTTGACTTTCAGTCATACAATGCCATAGGTTCTTAATCCTAAAACTGAAAATCCCTAAATGGTCTACATTTAATACATTCAGCAACAATTGACCCAGGAAGATCCGGTTACTAAACTTTAGCCATTTGCTTATTAATTTATGAGATTTGTAGTTAAAAAACAGATTAAAAAAACACCTGCAACCCTTTTTTGGGAAATATATAGTTTTTCCACACTGTGCATCACTTGTACTCACTTAATGACAAATTCAGTAATTCAGTACAAAATGCAGGTTATAGACAATGTGCAAGATTCTTCCCAGGAAATAATTTGAAAATGGTTCATGTAAATGTCGTCATGTTCTCTCATCTGACATCTGGTAAAGTAGTGTGATGATTATGGTGTATCTCCTATTTGTATAAATATTTTCACAAAGCTTGCTTGCATTTATTGTTCTGTCACTGTACTTGATGATGTTAGTCATATCTTTATCTTATGCACTGCTGTCATTTAAAAAATCTAACCTATGTCTTCATTCTAAGAGTTAAATTTGAGCCCAAAGATTGTTGCTGTGATGTCTCTGACATTATGCATGTACATTTGACTTTACAATGTTTCACATCATGTTTTTTAACATGGTAACACAACACCAATCAATCATAAGCTCAACAGGGATATAAATACTTTGTATTTTTTATTTAAAACTTCATATAACCCATACAGCAAACTGTACAATTGAATTATTCACAATGTGTTAAAAAGAAAATAATTCAATAGCTATTAATATTTCGTTGAATTTCCCCATGTTTTACTCAGATGTCGGTTATTCTAAGGTTCTCTTAACACATACAGTTACTAGGAAAACAAAATCATTTTTTTCCTTTTTTTTTTTACAAAAACCTTACAAAAACTATATTCATAGAAATTCTGCATGTCCACAAAGAAAACCCTGGTTGGCACCAACATATTTTCCGTATTGTTTGAAAGGTTTTCTGCCAAATGATAGAAGCTGTGCAACTCAAAAGAAAGGTATACATAAAAAAGGCATACCGTTGTGACTGCTGGAAAATCAAAACTCATATCACACACTGCTAATGGAACACAGGTTATGTAGCTTACATTTTGCATTACTTTTCTCTCACATTTCATATAATTTTGTGTAAAATGACATTATTATTCACATTAATTTATAAAAAAGATGGATATATTCAGTAACCAAACTGACTGAATCAGCCAAATCAGAAACCCTGTTGAAATTCCAACTAATTTTGATTATGATGAAATTTTATTTTCACATATTACAGAGGTGAAATACAAGCAAACTTGAGTCTTTGATTCACCCGCATGGAAAGCTACAGTACACGTGAGGGTAACAGTAATATAGGATAACCACGTATTGGTTGCGGCTGTACTTTAGACCAGGTCCTAATTTGGATTTCAAGAGCAATAAAGGTCCAGTTACGTAAGATAAACTCTACTCTCCCTAGTCTAAGGGAGGGTCCCCTAAATCCTTGGGGAAGGTCAACATTTTCACTTCACGTTCACCTTTTAGAAATATATTAGCCATCATAAAAGAAGATTTACATACATTTTCCCATCTGGATGATAGTAATCCAATATACCATAATATAATTAATTTCCATTCAATAAATAAACAAGGTTTGGGACTGTGGAACTGGGGTAAAGTGAGGAAGGTAGGTTAAAGTGACCTCTCTAATGAAATAAATAGCATCTATAACATATTTGACTGTGAACAGAATTCATTTATAACCGTATAAATTTAGCAAAATACATTTTCTCCTGCTGATCTTATCTACATACTCTACTTTGCAGAAGGGAAATCAATAAACAATTATACAGTGAATCTCTACCAAACCAACGCTAAGTTTTACAGATTGGAGTTTCCTTGAATCATAGATAGTTACGATTTTTTTGTCTCGATGTATCGACGACATAAACCTCACAGAGGTTTGCTGTTCGTTCAGCTCCCACATGACAGCAGCTCACAGACTCCTCGAATCTTCCCACGGCATGACACTTGCTGAAGATGTACACTTACGCAACAGGCATTAAAGTCAACATGAACACAAAAGCATCTCTCTTCTGTCTATTAACCACATTATCTTTCAGACACTACAAGTATGGATTTTCCACATCAGGTAATTAAACAGAAAAAAGCTTTTAAGTCTGAGATGACCTTCGGAATCTTTTTCACATTTTTAACCCAAAGCCCCTTTTCCCAATTTTCATAATGCAAAACAATCAGTTTCCTGCCAAAAAAAAAAAAAAACCTCTAGACGGCATCTGATGATAAATGAAGTAACCGTTCAAAAATGTGTTCAGAAGTACTTGGGACATTCAGTGTTCCAGCACGTAGTTTGATGGATATGTCACAATTAAATGCACTCAAAAAAAAAAAAAAAAAAAAGAAATTTAACTTTTAGGACACAGTCTCTTACCTTTTGTCTCTGTGACTTCTTTATTAAACTAAGATATGATCAGAAATACCTCCAACCCAATCTCAACATGTTTTTTTCATCAAAGGTGAGCACAAACATGAAACTGGTTCATTAAATTGCTCAAAATTTACATGATTATCTGTTTCTTTTTTTTCTTCCAAATTTACACAAAACCAACATTATGTTTTAAGAAATTATTAAGTTATGTTTCTTATGCAATGATTGTTTTACATTAGGGGTCATTCCCAATCCAGGAACTACAATTCATGACTGTGCCAAATACAATTAACTCTGGATACATATTACCCTGCATGGCTGGAAAAAAAACTATTATAGCAAGAACCCTTAATAGGCCCATTTAAACCGCCCCAATTTGCTTTGCATTGAACACAAAAGTGCTCTCTAAAAAGCTAAGTGAGGAGGAACTGGCTCATACTGTACTGTATATAGTGTATATAGTCATTGAATGGTCAGATCTTTGGCAATTTAACTGATTAAAATTCAATCATGTACAAAATTATTGGACATAAAATGTACTTCGGTTCAAATAAACATAATCCTCCCTATTCCAGCTTCGCATCGATGATTAATTGCTTTTGGGTAACAATATAGTTAATTTCACACCACAATTTGAGCAAACATGGATTTACTGTTGTTGAATCTCGCTGTGGGTTTCCACCAATAGCCAAACTGCAGATAGTGAATAAGCATTCGGGTTTTCGTATATGTCCCTGTGAACAATGCTTTCAAAAGATCCTGCAGTTCATGACTCAAAGATAACCACTCAAGCCTAGACAACATGTTTGAGGTAACATTATTTTCTGCTGCCGAAGGCCATTCAGAAGTTTGTGTAAATCAACAGTAAGAACTCGATATCATTTTAATGTGGCAAAACTGATCTCCAATGAAAACTTCCTTTCTCTCCTTGTGTATCTGCCATTTATTGCCATTCTTAACAAAGCCTCTTCTTGCTTCAGTCCACATTTTCCAATAAAATTCTCAGTCTTTTCACTGATTGCGGATCCCATGAACGATGTGTGTTTTCTTGTGTTTTTGTGTTGCGCACGTAAACATCAGACTCGCTGATTATTTGGGTATACTGCTTTCCCGGAACCTCTCCCAAATATTTCTTTTACCTCTTGTGGTTTGGAATACAGTGATGAATGTCGTCATACCTGTGTGGCTGACGCTGCCATTTTGAGTTGCCCGTGTTTTGTTAGTGTCCCCATGTCACTGTGGTTAATGGTGAATCTGGTGATTCCATCTATGCCATTGTCTCTAGTCTCTGGCACCACCCCTGACACGTTGCTCAGGAGGCTCTTGCCCGGGGGGGAACACATTGTCATGGGAACACGGGAGTCATCCCAGTGCTGCAGCTCATGTTGTCCTTTCCTGGGAGTCGTCGGTCGTTGTAGGCGTGCATGTTGATCACTGCATCCGTCTTCACCATGACTGGAGGCTGAGGCTTGTGTTTCACCCGCCTCTCGCAGGTGAATGACAGTCTGATCTCGTCCACCATGGCACTGCACAAAGACCTCTGGGCAAAAAGGGAGGATGCGGGGAGGGGAGCAAGAGGGGAAAGGGACGGGGGGTAAATGCCTTAGCTTTAAATTGTTCTGACAGCAGAGAGTGTTGACAGTCTAAAGAGCACAAAATGCATTAGAACATAACATTCATGCTGTGTTACTGCTGGTGTGTGTGTGTGTGTGTGTGTGTGTGTGTGTGTGTGTATGTGTGTGTGTTTGTATGGGTGCACGTGCATCCGTGGCTGTCAGCAATGTCAAATAGCACCACAGCCACGTGTAGCCTGCACACACGTCATTATTGCTACCGTGTCAGAAAGAGCGAACAAGTATGCATGAGCATGCATGCAACTACTCGCTTAGCATGACTCAAATTAGTAATTTACAACAGTAAAGGGTTCATGCTATTCTGACATCTCCAATGACTAATAATGGATTAATTCTCTATGCTCCAATTTGCAATTATGCTTGTTAAAATAAGTAAATGTTGTGGTGTTATGGCCAAGTACTCCTAGGGATTACCCAAAGGCATGCAAATCCTTTTATAAGATGTTTGAACTAAAAGCCATGAATAGAGCACAGCTCAGGTTTAGAGGCTATGTGTATCATAACAAAATAAGCATGGTTAGCAACTTATTTGCTAAAATCAAGGGTGAAGCAAACTGAAATCCCGTTTGAGTGTAATTAAATTAATGTTAGATTAATTTTCCATCCATCCAAACCACAGAGCAAAGATCAAATTAAGAAATTCCGAACGATCTATGGGGACATATACCTGCTCACGTTCTGCAGTCTTCCTTAGCTTGTAGATGAATTCAGCAATTGCCACAAAAACAGACAGCACTAAGCCAGATGCCAGCACAATGAATATACCACCCAGGTTCTGGATACCCATGGGGCCTGTCTCGCGACGCTCTTCATCCAAGCAGCTGCTCCCACTCCACCACTTCTCCTTCAGCATGTGTAGGCGCCCATCCTCCAAGATGCTTAGGATTGCTATGGTGATTTTGTCCCTGTACGGGGAGCCTGAAAGCAACATAAGGCCTGTTTTACTTTTGGAAGAAATGCCAGCTGGATTCTGTGATAATAAGGTTCATAAATACGTTTTGACATACTGACTGACTAGTAGCTAAAAAAAACCCAAAACAAAACAAAAAAAACATCTTATGCTGCTGTGTTGCCTAAAAACCAATCCCTCATTCATGTCCCTTGAAAGGCAACACGCTACTTATAAAAAGAACTTGAATGTTTTATTACTTGGCAGTCTAAAATGTATTCTGTGGTCATGCACAGGTCTTACCGAGGGGAGTGCCAATGCCATAGCCTTTGCTGTCGATGAGCCCTCCCACCTGTGTCAGGTTACAGTTCCTTTTGGTGATGTAATCGATAGTTGTAGACTCCATAATGAGGGCATAGTCAGACTTTAGCACCCTCTGAATCCCATCCTCAATAGACTTCACCAGTGATGTGCTTGGCTTGCTGCTCATAAAGGCCCACATCTTCTCAAAAGTAGAAACCTTAGATTTCTGTAAGGGATAGAAAGAGACGTTTTTTTTTTTTTTTTTTTTTTTAAAAGTGTCTTTTGAACCTCATTTGAACAATGTCCTTTGCTGCAGGTGAGGAAAAAAGTATTTGAAAAATATACAATGCTTTTACCACTAAAAAAATGATTCGGCTTGAACAAAATGACTTCTCAAACACTGCAGCCCAGGGTGTTAAAGCTGAAAATACAGCTAGGCAAGAAATCTTGGTAGTCCCTCTGTAGCCCTGATGAATGGCAGAATAACTTTACACCTACATCTTTGAATGCTTGAATAGAAAATGTCAAAGATCACACACATATAGTATTGAAGCATACAGAATCTTAGTGACCAAATAGATTTATATGATTTCTCCTGCAGATTCCATTGTCACAGGATTAAAGGACAGTAAATCGAAGCTTTGCACACATCTATTCTCATAAGTGCTACTGAAGCAGCAATAATAGAATGCCTCTCCATTAGTCTTGCATCAGGCTATGTGGTATTTCATGCAATTTTCTATGAGGTCACATTTATGCCATGTCTAATCCTAGATAATTACTGTCTAAAGACTATAAGCCATTTCAAATTGTGAAAGATGCTATTATAAGAAGCCCTCCATTATGTGTAACTACAGTAGAAGCACAGTCCTGGTGGCTTAAAACTGAGATATGATAGTCTGATATTAAAACTTAAACCTACCAATTAGAATGTACTGCAAGCGTTGCCAAGGTGGCATCTTTGTCACAAGATGCAGTGATTTGTTTTTTTTTTTTGTTTTTTTTTCCGGATGAGTAGGGGTAGGTCAGAAAGAAAAATGGGACCATATGGCAACTTAGTACACAGCTCATGCTGGTCTTATGATAAAGGATGGTTCCCTATAGATGCCTTATCTCTGCGAAAATGGCAAACAACCACATCCAGTAATTTCCTTCACCGTTTTAGCAGCAGATGAAAGCTGCTTTGCTTAGAGGCAGTTGACTTGCCACTGTGTGCCCTTGAACGCTCTCGGTGCGACATGACGTGCAATTTAACAAAACAACAGCTCCACGTAAGAAGGCGTGACAACCTCCTGGACGACAGGGGCTACAACCAAACCAAGCAGGAGTCTCAAACCTCTTATGTTTCTAATGCAATTGAGATAATTCAATTGAGATAGTGCCTTCTTTTAACTATCAAAGCACCTGGTCAGTTATCAGAATAACATTTGCTCGCTGATCAATTAATTCATATATCTAGGAGTTGGAAGTTAGTGTATGTACTGTACAAGCGTAGGTAAATATGTGGGGACAACTAGTACTGTTTTTTTTAATTGGGACAAATGACAAACCAAGGAGATTTTTTTACACCAATCAACCGACTTCTGGAGGTGGTGAAAGAAACAAAACATTGCAAAACAAACTGGAACAAAGCTTACGGGTAAAGATTAATGGATTTCCCCACGTTCCACAACCACAATTTTAACTAGATGTCTCTGAACATGTATCTTTGTTTCGGAGTCGCAGAAACACACCTGGCTTATGCCGGAACATCTGCTATCTGGCAGCTATTTATTTGAGTGAACTTTTCTTGAGCAAAAAAACAAAAAACAGACACCATAAGTTTCTGACTAAATCCATCCAGTTATATACATCTGCAAAGTCTGTATCTACTCCCAGGTCTCCTCAGTATTTATCATGCTTCTCTGCCTCATTGAGTCGACATCATTAGGCCTTTCTGTAAGAGCAAGAGGGAGCAGAGGGCACTTGAGCCATGCAACTCTGATGAGGTAATTAAACACCTGCGTCTCCTTCTATTTCTGATGCTACACTCACAACTACGATTTATCTAGTACACAGAATCAGCGAGAATAACTTTCATTTACATAGCGACTATATTCACAAGAACTGAAGGTTGATTTCTTTTCAAAAGGGTCAACGAGCCGAGTTGGAGCCAGACGTGCAATTTATCATTACAGGGCATGTCATATTCATGGGTTTGTGATTAGTGACTAAATGCATTTTAAAAAAATAAAAAATAAAATAAAGACAATAGGATGCAATTCCAAGACACCACTATTGTTTTGAATGTACATGATATCAGCAAAAACCCTAAACCAAATTACATAATTAAGGCTAGGGCAGACAGATGCCCTGGAAAAAAATCTTTTTTTGCATTCTCGCTATCGAATGTCATAAACTTATAGACCATCTTAAATAGAAATGTGCAGTGTTTTCATTTTCTTACTCGGAGAAACCGTAACTCTGTTACATGTGTTATTCAGCACCACAGCAGCAGCAGTAGCAGCATCTAAAGCCAAGCTCAAAATAATAAAATAAAGTGAAAGACCCTGAAGGCGAACGCTGAAACTTCGGAATAAAAAAATCATTACGGAGGAACACATCAAACAGTGGAGAAGCTGAAGAATTTGCCTTTGCTGTGGGAATTAAGATCTAACCGTTAAAAAAATTCTATATATTTTTATATATATACACTGTAAAATACATAAAATGAATGAAAGCATTTTCAGTGACTATATTGTGGTTCACATATTTTATTCTAGAACTCCATAGAACCATCAGTAATTGCTCCAACTTCATAATGATGAAAGAGCTTAACCCAATCATCACTTCTTCTTTTTTTTTTTTATTGTCTACTATACCTTGAAGAAAGTCATGGTTGCGCCATCTTTGACCACACCGTACTCAATCTTGGTCTGCTTCGCGATGTCATCAGCTGAGTCCACGGGCGAGTCCATTCTCTCCACAGTGAGAAAGGCTGCCAGATTAGCCGTATAGGATGATATGATGATCAGTGTGAAGAACCACCAGATCCCACCGATGATCCTGGTCGACAGTGCTTTGGGCATCAGTTCTGAACCTGTACGCAGCGCAAAGTGAGAGAGTATTAAAGCTATTAATTCGATGAAATTGAACCTGCTAACACAGTAACTGATTTTTTTTTTTTTTTTTTAAATGCAGAAACATGATCACTTGTGTTTTTGTTAATTAGCCTACAAATGTTCTTGGCAGTGACGCTGGTGTTGATCAAGGTGCTGTCAGTGAGGAAACAGGAAATGAAGCCAGTTTGGCAGTTTGGTCAAACTCTTCCACATTATAGTTTGCGTAAGTCGACGTCAATAACTTTCACTGTGTACTCTATCGACCTGCAGATGGCAATCATTTTATGCTTGCTTATACCATTAACAAACAGCGTTTAATTGAAACTGTAATATGTATCAAAAGCTTTAAATGAGGGAATATAAAAGCTATTCCCACACCTAATTGAATTATTCCTGGTGTGGTGTAGTTCCAGTATTTGAACAATATAACATGGAGGATGGCTTTCCTTTACAATTCAAACATTCTCTCTAAGAGCTTGATTCATACTCTGCAATTAAGCAACTGTTCCACTGTAATCACACTTTAACAGCTTTCTACTGCTAAAGCACTGCCGGCATTAAGACACCAATTTAGATTTATCTAGTGAGGATTATGAGTATTTGCAGTTGATCCTAGTCTATTGCTTTTTTTTTTTGTTTTTCCTTAAATGAGTTTTGGTGAACCAATTGGCAAGTTGATCTGTGAAAACGGCATCAAAAGAGATGTCGGATCAAATATAAATGAGCAAAATTAAAACATCACATTGCTCTCTTATCACTTAATGCTAAGTCACTGAAGGTCTTTTTTCACATGGAATTCGCACAAATATTTCCCATTCTGTCATTTCACAGCTTATCAGATTTACCAGATGTGCACACTAATGTATTTTGCAAACAGATCATCACGGCCTGTATGAAAAATGGAAAAAGAAAGATATAATACTGAGCCAGACTGACAGCGCACCTCTGCATCAGCCTTGACTTTGAGTGGTCCTCTGCTGAGTAATACTATGTTTACAATGGCTCACTGACTGGTGTTAAAGTTACTTTATATCTCATCTCTGACAACCTTTAAAATACCCTTGTGCTTTGTGCACTCTGTTACTTTACTGAGAAGATTTATGAGGGCAATTCTAAAGAGTAACAAGCCAACAGAAGGGGGGCAGAGTGGTCAGCTCTTTAACCTCTTCCACCAAATTTGATTGGATTTGTCCTTTGTGCTTTGACAGACTCTACATGGTTACAAACAAGGGAAGACAGTAGCATCCCTTAATTCACTATGACTTCAGAGAGCGAAGATCCAGATGCATTCTCTGGTTGCACTAAAAATGAAGTGAAGCAGCGAGTAACTCAATTGAAATCCACACTATAAAGTGCTGTTGTCAGCAGGGAACGGTATATGGCGCTGCATCAGAACACTCTAATAAATACAAAAAGCAGATCAGTCATATGGTGCCAGGGAAATAAAACGGTGTCAATATGCCATGCGTTTCCTCGAGGAAGGACTCATATCTTGTAAACCAAGGAAATATAAATGTTCTTTCAGGGACAAACATGACATCTATCTCACTGAGTGTTGCTCATTCACATGGATGCTTGAAATAGCTGCCTAAGACTACTATTACACAACACTGAAGCGCAAATATTATTGTGGGATTTGTGTTGTGGCAAAACAGAGTACATTTTTTGAAATCTGAATTCATGTGAAATTAAGAATAACGCACTATTATGCCATATTGAATTAAGCACTTTCATAGAGCGATCCAGGCTAGCTGTGCCCTCTGCTTTCAGTCTTCAAGTTAGTCAGGCTAACCGATTCAGCTCCATTTTGCGCTAAGTGCAGGTATAAGAGCGGTTCATCTTTTCAGTTCTTGGAGAGGAAATGAATAAGTGTATTTCCTGAAATGCAGAGCTATTTCGTTTAAGGACGTTATATACAATAGCTTACAATATTATATTTGTTGGAGATGGAAAACAACCCTCAGTTACCAGCACTTTATGAACATCCAATAAAAAACAACCACTGTGCCTTGTCTCTGTTTTTTAGTTAACATAGGAAAATGATAATGAGTGATTTTGAATATGCCACATGCTAATTGTTCAGCTTTTACCCATCGTCATCTGAGTCTGTTTGTACTAAGAGGACATTTTATGGTGTTGTAATGTTCGTTTATTGTTATAAAACCAACCACAAGCACATTTTACATTTACAGAATTTATCAAATTTTAATTTCTTAGTAAGATTGTTCCAAAGCGCTTTGGCAAGGAAACTTCTAAAGTGGCATGAATTTTGAAATGTGATTTTCTTTTAGTTGAGGTCTGAGGAAAAAAAAACTGCGCTGTTGCATTCTTAACTCATTTTGGATTTGTTTTACGATTCGCTCTCATGATTTATATATCAAAGTGAACATTGGGGCTCTCCATTTCCTTTTTATGTTTCAACAGTTTCTCTGTCATGCATACATATTCTTAGTTAACCAGCACTCAGGGAAACTGTCAGTGTTTTAGTTAATGTTGACTGAGGTTAAATTTATCCATTCATTCATTAGTCCATTTATTTCGTGTGTGAGACCTTCTTGTACAATACAGTTAATTTATTTTATAAATATATATATATATATATATATAGCTGTTCTCTGTGGATTCAGTACCACGTAGTACTAAACATGATGCCCCGATTTTCTTGAGTGTTTCTTCCCACTAGCAATGCCTCACCTCAACATGAGAGAACTAGGTTTTCCCACGAGAATGATTACCTGCACTTAGCATTCTCTCTGTGGAGTCATGTACAAAAACTCCCTTTCAGAGCTTGGGGCTTTACTAGTAGTTAATTGCTTTTAAATAATGACACCTGTGAATGGAAATGTTTATTTCATTGCAAGTAAATCTTTGGTCTGAATCTCAAAAAGGGGCAAAGTCACAACTCAAGACAAAGACAAAATGCCAGCACAGGTTAGTTCTTGCACGAACCAAATAAAGAATGCAATCATTTGGGCTTGGTAGACGTATATTTAGTAAAATTGAGGAAAACTGTCAGTGAGAATGAGAGGATCGGGAGTAAGTCAACTCACAAATCAAACATACTTTCAAAATTTATTTTATATTGGGAAACCAATTTACGGGAAATCATCAGACATATGTTTGTTGTGAGCAAAAGCTTACTGAGACCCCCAGGAGCGCCTTTGAAGTACACAAAGTGTTTGCTTTTGCACCTCCTCACATTTTGTGTTCTTTGTGTTGTCTATGACACCTTCCTCCCACAGACAAGCTGGTAGATTTTTTTTTTGGATCTCCTCAAACACTTCCATTTGCATTTTAAACATGTCAAGGAAATGGCTTCCGTCTCAGCTGCTGTCACTGTGTTTGGCAGACAAGCAGGGGATGTCTGTTTATGTGACACAGGCAAAATATACCTCGCCGCAGATACCACCATACAGCATGTGTTACAAGGTACTGTAGCACAAATAGGTGTCACGGAAAAACCAGAAACAGTCTGTGTCAGTTTTTAACTGAGACAAATTACATGTTCAAGATCACTGTCAAGATATTTTTGGAAATAGTCAAATTAAGAATCATGCGGAAATAAGCATGCAAGATGAAAAATAGGTCTCACATATCCATATTTTTAATACAGATAAACCTGTTAGAGAACATACAGGCGCTTCATATTAACTGTGATATGATATCCTGATGTGAAAATTTGTACTGAGGGAACTGTGAATGAAAATTAATTAGCAGCAGCAGCTCCGTTTAGCGATTGTAAATATGAGAAACACTGGAGCTAAGGCATTGACAGACAACACTGTGAGTCAGTATGAATTGTAATGGGGAATTCTCCCCTGTTTAGTTTAATAATATAGGCAACTAACTAGCTCATTTTGTTTTGATCCTCTCTCTCTCTCCTCTCCCTCCCGGCATGCTGGTGCTACACTCATAACCCTCTGCCCGCACCGGCAAATTGGCAAAGCTGCTATGCAGTTTCACAAGAGTGCTGCCGAGCTTCTGTGCTTAATGAATTGCTGAATGCGTTTGCTATCCTTACGGGCAAAGATCCACTGCAGAGTCTCACTAAGCCTCCTTGATTTGTCTTGTTACATTGAGGTTAAACATTTTATTACTTGGGTCTTTTTCCTCCGCAGTTGACTTCATTATGTTATTTCTCGGCCTTAATTTGCTCACCTATCCCTTTTAAGGGACACCTAGCAAGTGAAAGCTGATTTGTACCCCTTTGGTTTTTAAGTCAAAAGGTAAAATTAAATCTGTAACGGGAGGTTCAGTGAGACGCGTTGGGTTCATGTGTTGATGGTTTTCAAAATTCTACATGAGTATCAATCAAGGTCGCAGACATTTAATTGATAGGCTACTTGTTGGACAGTTGGAAGTGAGACATATGGATTCTCGTCAGCGGTCACTCTCAGTGCAAGTCATACAGCGCTGACAACATCACACCAGCCAGGTATAGCACGGATGACAGCTGGTATTTGTCAGACATGTTCCTCAACTTACCCTTTTTGTCCTACCACTCAGAAAGCTCTTGAGCAGGGCCAGCGTCTGCGTTATGGGGAAATAAATGCAGCAATATTTTCCATCCTTAGCTGACAATCTCTGACAAGTGCCAGGCACCTACACTTCCCTTTTTAAACAGCAGGTAGGTGACAACAGCCTTCCTTTGTCATGTAAGACTGAGCTCTGCGGTTGTTCTTGACAGGTAAACGTCTTATGAAACAGTCACGGAATGGAAATCATGGAGCTTGTCAGTTAAAGAGGCATAAAGCAGGAGCTAGCAGTGCACAGGAAAAGAGGGCTTGTGTGATGGTATTGTTTTTGACAGGGAAGAGGATATGAACACCACTATACCTTGTTGCATTAAGGAACCGACTCCAAACCAGAAGCTGTTGAGGAGGGTGAAGTTGTTCTCCACTACGTCTGATCCGGGGTTACAAGGGTGGGCGTCATACCATTCGTATGGGCTGAACCTGGGAATGAGACAGGAAGTCAAGATGGTTTTTTTTTAAGTCTGTATGTTATGAGATCTGAGAAAATGCAAGAATGTTTTCGTCTTGAACTCCTCAAAAGAATCTCAAAAACTGAATCATATTAACTTGAGAGATATTCTGAGAGTTACAGCTATTTTGGAGTTCTGCCTTTGGTTTATAGTATCAAAACTCTTGATGAGTGCACTAGAGGAGCGGTTTCAAAAGGCAGTTAGTATGAACAACATCAACAGATTATTTTTGACACTTGTGGCTGCAGCTTTGCAAACAGTTACCTACAACAATCACAGAGCAAGACTAGCATTGATTTGAAATCGTGTTTCTGGCGTCCTGATAATGTAACTGTAAATCAGCTTTCGATTCTGTTTGTTTTCCACCCACTCCTGTAGGTACAACATCTATCTCTTTAGCAGCTACATGCTTCACGTCTACCGGTTAGATGCTAACTTTGTCCGCTGTCTGGTGCTAGGCAGTCAGTTTACAAGAGCTTTTTTCACTAAAAACAGCTTGCGTGCTGCTGCTGGAGACAAAGTTGATGAGAGCAGTGAAGAGTGAATGGTAAAACCAGAACCTTAAAGCTGCGGCTGTAGAACCAAAACAATGAGCTGAAAGACATTAAAAGGCGCTTTAAAGCTGAGGCAAAATGCAGCAGAGCTGTGGGTTCATCAGAATGAGTGACAGCTTTCAAATGAATAAATATAGTCTTTTGATTCATTGTTCACATAAAAACATTGACTAGTACAGCCTTAATAGTAAGTCTTTGTGTGCTGTTATAATATATAGGGAATGACGTGACCATCCATGTGTAAAAGGTTTGTCAATCTGTTATCAAATGTCACATCAGAACATAAATCAACAAAAAAATCAACTGGTCCTGGTTTAGCCTTCGCCTTTAGATAGTCTCTCAGCTATTTCGTATATGCTCTGTACTCAAAGATGACACAAAAATATATATTTTTTAGAGGGTATATATAAAATGTCATGTTTGAGAATGTGAGGCATGAAGGCGCCTCTTAAAGTCAGATGAAACCATAAAACATGCATCTTCCCAAATCCCTGCCATTTAGTTTGACACCTGCTGAAAATGCTGCACAAGTCATTTTCACAGGCAGATCCTGAGATAAAACATGCTAAATGTCACTACTTTCCCCTTTTTTAAAATGTATAAGTGAAAAATCTTTCAGGCTCTTTATTGTGGGTGTTCTGCTGAGTGCAATTTGATCCCTTAGACTCCAGAGAGTATCTCCTTGAATTGTGGTATATCACTTTCTTCGCTGAGATAGTAGTAGCCAGTTGTCATAGAAAGTTCTAATGGCGGATAAAAAGACATGGTCCACAACACTGGAACACACACTGATAAATCCTCAAGTGTGTATTCTCACTTCTGAAGGGCCGTAGTTTGAATAATCTGGAGAGAAAGATTTAATTGACTTAAATTTATATTGTTCAAGAGATAGATACACTTCAACCTAATTAGATGCTGCAGAAATATTTTACTATGGCAGTCTATTTTAATCAGACACTTAACAGGACTGATGGTTAATCATAAAAGAGCTCTATAATGGAGTATTTTCCAGCCATCATTCAAGTCTTTTTTCCCTCTTACTTTAGACAATCAGACATCTGCACTGATGGACAATAAGAAGTTGTTTCTGTCTGATGTCGGCATGTCTCTGTTTTGTTTCTTGTGCATTAAAATGACTACTGTCAAACATATTGTAGTGTTTTCATCTCAAAGTGTTTCTCTTAATATTCCCAACTCATGTGCCCATAACATTTGCAGACATCAGAGAGGCCTTGGGCAGCGGCACAAATGTGGCACTCTCTACCATTTCAATTAATTCATCCAGTCTCATTTTGTTTCACTTTAATGTTAAATTGAAAGCCACGGTCAAATAATATGTGATAGAGAATAGGCATAGAAAATGGGAGCGGCTTTCTGCCCATCCAGAATACACTGAACTGGACTTAAACCGGCTACAAATGAAGAAAGGCGTAATGTTTTTTTTTATTTTTTTTCTTCTCTATACAGGCAATGTAACAGGGCTGATTCAATTTCCCTGCTAAAAAAAAAAAAAAAAAAAAACTGTTGTACTGGCAAGCAGAGCCATAAGCTTGCTTCCGACTGTGTACTGAACCATCCTATACAAAACTGTCTGCTATACAACGCTATTAGCTGTCGGCCAAAAGTACAGCCTACGCATAGAGGAGATGATCTGGAAACAGCTTGGCGTCCAAACAAAACATTGACAAAAATATTAGCCACTATTTAATTTGCACCTACTCCAGCGATATGCAACATGTTCAGTCATCTAATGTTCCAGTGATGAGCAATTTACTTATTTATCTATTTTCACACCCTAATAGTTCTGCTATTTTGCTGTTCCTCATTAAGTATTTTATGTTGCAATGTTTCCAGTAAATTCAATCTAGGATACATAATTATACAATTTACATTGTTGTAATGTATTAAATATTAATGTATTAAACTTTCTTTAGTCAAATTTACATATATAGACCTGAAATATAACCACAAATAAACACACAAATGACTTATAGACCTTAGATACTGTACTATGGTCCATGATGGACTTGAACGGCAACCCTCTGGTTCCCTGTCCCTCTGGACTGATCTACTGCTGTGTAACAATGCAAGCTACTGAAAAATAGCACTTTTGGTTTTGTAAATATGTTTTCTCCAGCAATAGAAGTCTGAATGCCAGAAATTGAATATAATATGCATAACTGTTTTCATTAGTGTATAATCACCTGCAAATAAGAATCAATTAATTGCAATTAGCAGCCACTGCCACTAAATCCCACAATCTCAACACAGCCCATTCATAGGCAGACTAAACTTCCATACTAAACGTCCCTGTGTTTGTATATGAGATGACATATGGAGAAGCCTCCATCATTACACACTTAGAGGATAATAGTCTGTTCTCAGCTGCTCTGTAATTTTCAGATGTACAGTATCTCTCTGGGTTTTGAGTTATACATTGAATGAAAGAGGCAAATCATTTCTTTCCTTTAAATCATCTTAAATCATCTTTAGTTTTAATGTACAGTATAGGCTGATATACAGTATATTAAAATAAAGAGCAGTGTCACATTAGCATTACAGTAATATTGTTCATAATAACTTAACACCTCTGTCCAGGATTTAAAATAATCTACTTGCCCTGAAATAGCCCTCTTATTGCTCACGACTGTCTGTTTTATGCTCACATGATGCACTTTTAGAGATGCAGCTTTTTCAGCTATTGCGGCCGGCTTCCAAAAAAAAAACAACAAAAAAACAAAAAGAAAACTGATGAAACAATTTAAGATGATTTTGTACTTATGCAAAGCTACTCCAGAATTTGTTGGGTCTCACAACAACGAATGAGGATAGCGGAGTGCAGCTGTTTGCTCTCAAGTCCCAGATCTCCTCTCAAAGCTCGCTTTTCCAGTTCCCACTTCCTCGAGCACCACTTTGCATGAGAAGCAGCAGGAAATACTGACAATGATGCTAACGGGATATTCATCATGTTCATGACCAAAAAAAAATCTCAAGTGAGATACTTTTTTCAGCCAATCAAACGGATCAGCTTCCATCAATGATGACTTCATGACTTATTACTGCCAGCAGTTTCATTTTCTATGTAAATGCTCACGATCGGCTAAAAATAGAATCACATCAGGTGTGCATTTTTTCTCTTGCACTGCTAAATATGATAATTGGAGAAGTTATTATTTTTGCCTCAGCAATTATTTATTCTTTTTAACAACCTCTTTAATGTACATCGTTTAAGGCTGCATTATGAATTCCAAAGGCATCATGCAGGAAACAAGAAATTGCACACTGAATGCTACTTTGCGACTGAGCTGAAGGTTTTTCTTTCTATTTCTCCTCCCGCTGCTGGGCTGTAGAGAGCCCATGCAGACATAAATGCCTTGATCACTACCCAGCATTATGTACTCAGCCTGCAATGATAACAGAGCAAATTACTATGTCTGTTGATCGACCTGTATAAATGTATGAAGGGCTACTACAACAAATAGTATTTAACATGTGGACTTACCTGGCAATGACAAAAAGGACGCAGCTAACTCCCAGGTAGGCCAAGAGGATGTAGACCCAGATATCGGGAGTCATGGGGTTCAGGAAGGAAAAGAAGCCGTTGTTGGTGGCATTGGGTTTGCGATACAGGATGCTGATGCCCATGCTCATGAAGGGCTTGGAGAAGTCGATAACCTTTTCACGCATGTAGGTGATGGTGAGAGGAGCCACTGCCAAATCTGCTCTCTGTAGTGGGAAAACAAACAAACAAAAAAACATGAATGGACAATTGCTCTCACCAACCCTTGGATGGACATCAATGAAATTTGGTTTGGGAGACATTCACAAAAAAATATGGCTGTAACTCTCAATGTGTATATGAGTTTGATAACGTGAAAGTAAAATATGCTTCCGCCTCTTTGATGATGTCTTTTGGAAAATATAGAGACGTCGTGCATCAGATGCTGTTTCATCTATGAAGTCATTATCTAGTGTCACTAGAATGACATATGACGCCATATAGCTTTATGCAATGGACGCGGCTGAACATGACAGATAAGTTGCAGTCACCTATTATATGCATATGACTGCATATTCGGAAGGTTACCATTTATATTGGCGGCCCCACAACTCCCCGGCACCATGGCTGGACAGGAGGTTAATGAAACCAGCTGCTTGGTTCACGCTCGGATACCTCTTTCCTCCAAGAAACGACACAACTCACAAAGGGAGGCTTTCTTTTCTTCCTACATACTGAGCTGTGAGAGAGGAACAGGGCTTGTTTATACAACTATTTGCCTCGGCATTTTCACCAAGTAAAATGGGATCTCACGTTCGTTCTGGAACTTGATATAAAGGTATTAGATCCGATCCAACAGGAACTGAATCTGCTGGTTCCAAAAACGCACAAAATCTTAATTATATTAAAGGATCTGTCTCTCTCTCTCTCTCTCTCTCTCTCTCTTTTTTTACAATAAATTTACCAAATTGATCAGTTCTTGACATGACTTTAACTTTCCCTTTGGCTTGGACATCCCTCCTCCTTAGATTCACGCGATAACAACCACACAGCGGTAAACAAAGGTCAAAAAGAGACTATTTCCACATTGAGTGTGGCACTGCGGCTTATGTACCCCTGTGGTCAGCACCATGGTGGCTAAATACATGGTGGCCTCTGAAGAGATGGAAAGATGGGAAAACCAGCACATCCTGCAGTGCATCTGCTGTCTCTAAAGTATTCAAATTTGTACATCACATACTGCTCCCTCTGTTTTCCGCTGCCAACTACAGCTTTGAACCAACCTGCCACTCAGCCGGAAGATCAACCAGCATGCGATTTCAGACATCCCTACGGTGGGCTAATATACATGCCGCATGTCCTTGTTCTGCTTACTGCTTAGGCACACAAACTGGGCACAAGCAAGATAACCTGATAGTGCCCCGCTGTGTGCCACATGGCTCAGTGTTATCTGGGTTTGCAGATGGTGGGCTTAGTGGTGTTCTCCCTCCGGACCTCCTCAGCTGATGACAGCCTGGAGGATTCGTGAAGTTACAACCGACGTAACTTGCATTTCCAATCAACTGACTGTACGCTGAACATACTTAGCATTATTACAGTGAGCTGTTTCTTCTTCTTTGTTTTAGTGAACTAATTAAACTGTATAGGACATTAGCGAATTTGCTCCAGCTCCATATACATTAATTACAAACTGCTTTCAACTGAGGCTTTTTATCTTGAAACATTTACACACTGTGCTATCCCGTATAGTATATAGTATATGCATTTTACAGCTTGCAATCTGAATTCTGATATAAGGACTTTAGTTAAATGTGTTGCAATTGCTGAACTGCACTTTGCTGAACTATGAAATGGTAACCTCAGAATGAACAGCAATTTTTTGCTGTAGGGTTTCCGAGTGAACATAAAAAGTCTGATTTTACATGCATTTACAAAATCCACAGTGAGAAACCTCCCTGCACAACAGTATAGAGAGGCCTGAACCCACTTATATAATGCAGTCTCATAACAAAATATGCAAAGGGGTAATGATGAAGCATATGCAGTGTAATCAAGACATTGTTGTTTTGCATAAGCAGCATAAGAGTGTGGTCGCCTGGAACTGTGATTTTACTCAAGAGAGCTTTGGCAGGCGAGACAGACATGTTTGCTGTTGAGGCAGTTGAACTTTTGCCCCTTGCAGCTATGGGTCAGCCGCTCTCACGAACAGGTCATCCTGCTGCTGCAGAAAAAAAGATGAAAATCACATTTGTCTGTCCACGTCCAGTCACATGCTTCTGTCAATTACCCCAAAAGAAATCCTTGTCTTTTGCCGAAACACACATAACGCTATGTAGGTTTTCATGCAGACTTAAAACTAGTCAGCTGCAGTCAAGAGGATGTGGGCTGGCTACAACCTTTCAGTGTATCCGTCAAAGCAAATATTAATTGTCATGACAGAAACAAATGATGTGCTAAGCACGTTGTTAACATTTGCATCACAGCGTGATTAAAGTGATCATCTATTGTGACTAAATCAAGTTTAACAAGGCCTGTTGCATCATTTAGCACCTTCCAAACAATGCCCTTTGGCACCGCAGTGAGCTCTGTGACTACACAGAGGAAAATAAAGGGCCGCGCGTTGCACAATGCTAAATTGTTGCACTTGGCAACGTTGCAGTTTCTCATTCAGAAGCATCAGTTACAAGGGGAGTAAATCCCACAATCGTATGACATTCATCCAAAAAATATAGGAAACACACATGCACACTCTTACGGAGCTTCACTCTATTTTGGTCACAGCACCTTCTCTGCGTGACAACTTGATGACCTACAGAGATGAATGAAGCTTGCAACTGATTTAAAAAAAAAAAAAAAAACAGAAAAAAAATTAAGTCTTTTGAAACCATGTCCGTCAAACTGTTACACTATGTGAGCAAATAGCAGGAATGCACGAGCCTTCTGATTCAGCACCAGTTTATCAGCTAAAACCAACTGTTTCCCCATTTTCCACCTCAGACCTTATCTAACTCTGTGACCTGTTTTTTTTTTTTAGTGAAGGTACTGATCCCCAGTCAACAGTTATACGTCTTATCTATTTGTATTACAATGCGAGGGCAATGGTTTTTTAAGAGGTTAATAGAAAGTAGTTATGAATACAAATTGAACAGATAACAACAACGACAGTGGCCATTTACTTTTCCCTTTCTCTGTATCTTTCTATGTGGTGTACACAACGAATGCAATTCATGCACACAATATGTTTCATAAATAGTATTTTGTAAATAATAGATATATAAGGAAATATCATTTTACAGTGAATGTAACGGTCCTTGTTAGAGTAAGGAAAGAAATACAGCCAAAAACTTATTACTTCAGTGAATACAATGTGGCAGTTTGAGGTTTACTCTAGAGAAATGTGTTGCTACACTGGCCTCTCATATCATTCCAGGGTCAGATCTCTTGAGCTTGCCTTAAAGTTTATGTTTCAGGTCTAGTGAATCACGATCAGCTTATCCATGCCGACAGTGGTACGGGAAGCACTAGACCACAAAATAGAACCAACTAAAAATCCACAAAGAAGATGTCATGCGTCCTTGGTCATGCGATAAGGAGCAGTAAAAGCAATAACTAGTGCTATAGATTATAATCTTCGCTTCTGCTGCTATTTACAAAGGCAATATACTTAAAAACGGTTAAATATATACACGCACTGTCTAAAAATGGATGATTAAATGCATTTCTTTAACTGTATTTATCTAATTCAATTCTTTAAAACAAAAGCAAATGGAGCTACTCATTGGTGTAGATGTGTGTTCAGCAGCTTACATTCGTAAGCTCAGTCCAGAGGTCTCAATCACCATATGCTACACTTTGACAAAACACATGCAAGCCTTATGTCACAGACAACAAACCCTTCCCTTTTCCTATTTGGTTGTAAGATAATGAGCAGACTCTTTGCAGCCACCTGCACATTCTCCCTTTAAACCAAAGACCAGACTAATACAAAGAGCATATGTGCTGTTTAATGATGGAGTCATGCATCTCCATTTCGTGCCAGCATTTTCTGCCTTTAGTAATCCATTTGTTCCCCTCAAGGTTATTGTTATTAACATGGATCTAACAAAAAGCTTGGATGGAGAAATAAAGTGCTGCAGTAGGAGCCCACCTTTCCCAACCCTTTCAGCGCCGAGCCATTGACTCCTGCCATACGATTCTCTGCACTAAATGCCACTTAAGCTATTACAAGTTTTCAGCTGAGTACAGCGCTGACCTGATGGGGCTGAGGACAAAGAGAGAGCACTGACAGGGACACTTATGAAATGCCAGCAGGAATTGCCACCATCACTTCATCGTGAGGCTGTTTCATTGCCGCTAAGGCTTTGAATTTGCCACAGACACCTGTGAATGCCCATCATGCCTCAGCAAGATGATTGTCGGTGTGTTCTCCTGCATCCTTAGAATATATGCAGTCTCAAATGCTCATCCTAGATGAAGGAAGTGGTTTGTCTCACTGAATGGCATCAAAACACTTGTAACTTTTAGGCAACCTTGACATAATTGTGCCATAAATGTAACTGACAGCTTTGCAGGCTCTTCCTGACTTGTACTCAATCATAACTATATCACTGCCTGCACAGAGGACATAACCTGCAATTCAGTTCAATGGCATGCTTTTGAAAGTTTGCGTGATGATGTAAAACACTTTTACCCTGTATGTGGCTGTGTAATTGTACAGATTGAGCAGATAATAAAGGAATAATTCGACATTTTTGAGAAATATACTCTGCAGTCGATTAGCTTAGCTTAGCATAAGATTACAAAACTACAAAATGAAAATTTGCCTTTTGAAAGGCGTAATTAGACTAGGCTGGAAGCAGTAATTTCTTCTCTGCCTGTTACCTGGCAACTGCTAAGCTAGGCTAATCAGCTGTTGGCTCGAGCTACATATTTACCGACGCATATTTACATGAATAAGCATATTTTCCAAAATGCTGGGCCATTCCTTTTAAGGTAAAATGTGAAGCAGACAATATAAAGCACAACTTACATGTTCTATAAGTTCCCTGATCATACCGTTCCACTGGCCCTTCTCATCCTGGGAGCCATATTTCCCATCAGGCACCAGACGGATCTCATACGTGAAGCCCAGGATGTTGGCCAGCTCTTTGAGCAAGTCGATGCAGAATCCTTCGAAGCGGTCGTTCCCAACCAGCGCCTTGTCAGACTTCTTAAGCATGACATATGGCTCCTCCTGCACAGAAGCAAAGATCAAATGAAAAGCAATGGTGAGGTCAGCTTTTTCAATTTGTTTCAGCACATGCATCTAATTGAAGCAAAATGATCTGAGCTGATGAGTCGCTGTTGCGTTTAACAGGCAGTGACAGCAGATTCAAGTTCAGTGTGCAGAAACTGTGAGTGTTAAAATATGAAGGGAGGCTGAGGTTTTTCCTACACTGATGTATGAAAGAATGGAAACCCAAGCTAATTTAAGACTGTAAGTAAATGTCTTGTAAATTGCAAAAACTGTGACCAGTGTTTGCCATAGTGACCATAAAGCACACAGAAGGATTGTTTATCAATGTGCTTGCAGTGTTGAGCTAACTAAACCTACTGTCTCCCCCACACTGCTGTGCGTTGACCTATATAGCTGGTGCACAGGTCGGTTCATTTTATGGTCAGGTGGCTGACACTCTTTACTGGCCTGTAATATCCTGCCTGGCTGCTCATAATTTGGGCTGTATAAAAGCTTGATTAGGAACAGAATGCCGCAGTGAAATGGGACATGCTCGCGACGCCGCCTTCATCAATTGACACCAACCTCCAAGGGAGCGCAACTGAGCTGATGCCTGCAGTGACAATGACTAACACAGAATAGCTTATAAATGATTTCCTTTATTTAGTGCCTGTTACCATTTCCCTGCCAGATAGGCTTCCATATCCCGCTGTGCATTTCAAAACATGGACGTCCATTTATGCAAGGCCTGTAATACAATTTATTGCCTTCAATAGCCAGATGTATAATTTACAAACTGAGCTCAGAAGCACAGTAATTGATTCTCTAGTGAAGGTGACCCCTTGTTTTTTTTTTTTTTTTTTTTTGACTGTAGCTTGTGTAGCACTAAATAAACAGATACAGTAAAACAGAAAAAAATAGGTAGTAACAGCACTATTTATTCCCTTAGGAAGCTGTTCATGAGGGAAAGTAGAGGTGACGAGGGTACAGTGAGGTCACAGAACGTGCTGGTGGCATGTGGATGCGGTTTGTTGAGGTTACTGCCTGTAAAGAATAGTTTAAAACCAAACAAACATCAAGCTGGGCACAGTTACTTCCACAAAGTCTAAGAAAATAAACCCCTCCCCGGGAAAAATATACCCTAAATGATAAGCATCTTATTCGTTTGCTCTCAAAAACATGAAGCCACTTGGACATTACAATTAAGCCTCTTAAATAAATAAGTTATGAATACTTGATGACAATGCGTTTAGAGAGCAAGTGCACAGCCACAAAACTTTGCTCAAGTTGTCCAATTAACTTGATCAAAAAGTTTGCATGTTAAGGGAAAAAGTCATTACCATCTGTTTCTAGCCCTCCAATTCTTGCTATTCCCCAAGGTTTGGACTCAAATCAAAGTGTTTATACCAGTTCTACCCTCACAGTCGCAGCATGGGCGTGCAATACAGAAAGAGGAGGGAGGTAGGCTTGCGCAGAGACATCACAGGCAATGGAGTGCAAACAATTAATGTAAGTGGGAAAACACATTAAGTGCCTTAATCTCTTCGACAAAGTTATCACTATAAAGCTGTCAGACGTCTTGTTCATGCATCACTGGAATCAGTTTGATGCAATGTCATTACACTAAGAGGGGAGATTGATATTAAAGTTGAAACTCTCTTCTGCAATTTGAAAGTAGGCAGTTTTATTATCTTAAACTAATGAGTCCCAACGAAATAGCAAATCAAGGAACATGTCAGAAATATTCAGACATGCTTTAAGGCAGAAGTTATCCAAATTTTTTTTCTTAGGAAACGTGAAATGCAACTAAAATTCTTGATGAGAAAACTACTCGGTGAGAAACACATCGACATTAATAGCAGTCTGGCTACAACCTAAAATCAGCAAATGCCAGCACTTCCTAGTGCAGTAGTTCAACGTTATACCACTTAAATCCTTGTTCCATTTCTCCTCTTTGAGACAGAATTAACATAGATGGCACCTGATAGGCATTAATTATGTCCTGCCTTGACCTCACTTGTCATAATTACAGCTTTGTGGTCCAATATAGGCATAATGACAGTGTTTATCGTTGTAGCTTGTATATCTGTCCTGAAAAGGTGCACGAGGGGGAACATTTGTGTCAGCATCTCCCTGATAGCTCCACAAAGACTTCCAAACATCCAGTGACAGTGTTAAGTACATACAACTGAGGATGTACAAATGAATGTGATGTGGTGCTGGGGGAGGGTTTGCGTCGTTCTTTCTATCTGCGCATGTAATTAATGCATTCTCAGGAATAGGTCAATGTACTTCGATGTCTCTCCTTTATTTATTTATTTTTTTCTCCAGGCCTTTTAACTTAGTGTAATCATGATGTGACATTAAGTCTCATCTGAATCATTGTAATTGATTTGCTACCCCCTTACCCCTTTAGTTACTGTTGCTAAGCTGTCTATTCTTGCATGGCACACACAGGCAGTATATAGTCATGGTGGCAGATTTATCATTTGTAATTCTTTTTTCTTTTTTTTTGGTAAACAATGAGTACTTCTAATGTTTTTAGCTGACTTGTTTTAAAACTAAAACCCTGTAAAGGGGTCTTAAATAAGCTGTGACTGTGCTAGACGAAGACTGAGGCTAAAACTGAATGCGCCCAACAAAAACAGGATTGTTTTGTAGTGCGGTGTAGAGCTAGATAGTGCTATAACAATGAATCAGACTCTTGTATTCTCAAACATTATATTTCACTTTTAATGTTAGGAGAAAACAAAAAGATTTTGCAGCGGAGGACAAAAAAAAATGTTGGACAAGTGGAAAGAGCTCAATATAAGACTGTATTGTAAAGCCTGAATTTCAGTGTATTGTCTGGAAGGGAAACTAAGGAGACGTGAAGGGTAGGACATCTTTTACGCCAGGCTACTCGAGTGACCTACCAGGATGGTAGAGATGACAAGGGAGCGGTTAGCCAGGGAATCGGTGATGTTCATCCCTTTTCGCTTCGGTACTTCTGTGATGTTAAGACCTCCTGACGCACTCCACTTCCCCACCTGCGGAAGATGAAAAGCATGTAGCTAAGTGTTCTGTGTCTGTTGGTGGGCTCTGACCCTTGCAGACTCCCCCGCAAACCAGTCTTCCACATTAGTGCCAGGTTGAACACATCTCTGGCAGCATTAGATGATTGGCTGAGTCACCTTTGTATCAGCCGACTAGGGTGTTTTTGGAAAGCGGGAGGGTAGTTCAGTATATGTATGTTTTGAAAGAAATCAGGCATGACGGACAAATCAAAGAAATTGGTCTAAATATAGAATTTCAAAAGATGTAAAATTACCTGCCAGATGCAAGAGAATGATGAAATATAGATATTGGTACTCACACTTGTGAGTGTGTATAGAAATAAACTAGGATAATATCAATAATACATATTAAAGAATCATTACGTTATATTGGTATAATGATGCTGTGAGTTTCTAAGGTGTGTGTAAATGCAGAAAAAGAAATGTAGGGCTAATAATCGGGCTAAAACAAACAGAGCAATATTAAGAGCTGCACATAAGAGGTTACAGTTAATTTGAATGAAGGTACAGCATGCGGTTGCTGGCTGGATTATATTGTGCAAGCAATTTTGCTCTGCGGTCTCAGTAAGATAAGCCGAGAGATTTGAACAAATAAAAGGAGTTATACATGCAAGAAGCCCTCAGGCAAAAAGCTCTGCATATTGTAGAGACACACTCTGGAACATATCATTAGCACAAATAGTCCTGTGGCTGTCGGTAACAATCTCTGTTTGCAAGTCAGGCCCGCCACCATCCCTCCTGCTTTCTCTATAACAACAGACACAGCTTTTAATATTCACTGGGGTTTGTGCTTGAGGTGCATCCATTTAAAGACATACAACCCCCCTCCCCACACGCGCGCACACACACACACAAAAAAAGCAGGAAAAACTTCTGTTAATGTCCTCCCTGCCTAATCCAGAGAGGCATATGCTCTAATTTGAAAAGCACATTAGTTACAGCTTGTCACACAAGCAAAGAGGACTCCAGGAGAGAGATTTAAAAATATCTGTGAATGCTTTCCGCTTTGCAAAATTCATTCTAATTGTACCCAATTACAATTAGCTCAATTCATTAAACATGATTAGCAAAAGGCTTGATTCAAAAGTTATTTACTCGTGGTACCACACGGAGAGCATTACATGCATTTCATCCTCTTGAGCATGCACATGTTGAGCGAAAGTGAAAACTCTGAGAACCTGTTCATAATTCCGGCACAAGCTCAAATTTTGGGCTAATATTCAATTACAATGGATTAGCCGAGAAAAGTCCACATCTTAACCGGCTCAAACAGTTAAAGCCGATTCCACGGATATACAAGAAAAAAAAATAAAATACAGCAATCCGGATCAATGTTAACATGCTTGAGTGTAGGATTTATCAGAGGCACAATGAGAAGATGCTAATGTGGCATCAAATACTTTTGCACGATGACTGTGCTTCAACTTAATTGACCACGCGCAGGACAAGATGCCAGCGAAAGGGAGACGAAGAATTTCAAAGCAGCGGTGTTACAAGATCCATTCTTGAACAGAAGGGTTACAAGCTGAAAAGCTCCTGCTATTATATAATGTTGAGCCTTTAGGGAGTACTTGAGGAAGTCATAATGGGACTTATCCCTATTTGATGTATTCATAATGTATGAAAGCCCTCTAGTAGAGAAAAAGCTGTTATAGTCCAGAGGGTACTTTGCCTTCCAGTATAATAAAAATAAGTTCTACATTACCAACCTTTTAGTTCGTTTTTTTTTTTTTTCTTCCTTTTTTTTTTGTAAAACATGTTTATACAGCTCATTACCACCAAACAGCATTTTGGGCATCACCTCAAATTATCATTAAGAGAGGCTGCAATTAACACCCTAATGTGTACCCTAATCCAATTTGCTTTATGATCCACTAACTTATGCTTATGTTGAAACAGCCAATTTGCTTCCTTGTTAGGAGGTAAATGATACTGTCAAATTTGCATTATCTGTCCCTCATCGAGAGGAGAATCTGAAACTTGTTTCTGAAATCAATATTCTATTAAATTACTTTTATGGAAAATCCATCACAAATGTTTCACTTTTTAAAATACGTTTTTTTTTTTTGTGCTTTTAACCCATCCCAGCAAACAATGCAATGAAAAAACAGAGTTACCTTCTCAAGTCCATCCTCCTTTAGACTGATGATGTCCAGGTCGAAGTCTGTGCGGAGACCGCTTGTCTTGTTGAATGACAGTCTCCCCGTCAAACCATCCCAGTGCGACTGAAAGATAATATATCTACATATTTATACTCCTATTCAAACACATCTATGGAGTACATTTTACATTACCAGCCTAATTTTGCTAAGAGGCTACACTGTACAATCTAATGCAATCAAGACAATTGTTCTGCAAGAAATAGTCTCTTCTGAAGGGGCGTATAATGCCTAATATGTTTTGATACTGTACCCAATATTTGGTCATGCCTTTTGTCTCATATGTAACAAAATATTTGATACACATTACCAATAAGCACAGAGAAATGGCTGTCAAAAATGCACACGCATACACACGACAACACCCTCATCCATCTTGAGCTGGGAGTAAATTCATACCCACATACACGCACACACACAGACCAAAAGTACAAACACAAACCATACAGGCTGCATTTCCCTTTTTAATTACATTTTACATTTCAACGCCTCCAACGCATTTTCCCTCCAGACTGCGGAGTTAATTAACAACCATCTCCTTTTGCTTGATTCCCCATGAGGGGGAAAAACACATAACTGCCCCCTATTAAGATTCCCTGATACCCGCCACCTCCACAGACGTGTTTATAGGCAAACAAATGACATTCCTACATCCCTGTTCTTTTTAATTTTATGCTAATGGGGGGAAGCGCTCGTGACGCTAACTCTTCTTACCCGTCATCGTCCTTGTCTGTTTTAGTTTGGTCTTGTCATGCGTATATTGTGGCATGCTCAGCAATTGTAGGTGGAATCTTTCTCTAGACTGCCAATATTTACTTGATCTTAATTATTTACTCTTTTGCCTGCCGTTGTGTTCCTGCAAAAACAGATTTGTAATTGTCTATCGGTGTCCTTTTCATTAAGTCACAGTCTGATGCAGGCACCAGCTCTTTTAATAAGTCTTGGTACAATAAAGTAATCAATCCTTGTGTGTCGAGCCGCAGCACTTTTCTGATATTTAAAACTGTGACAACCTTACGGGCTATAGCTCTCACCTGTCTTCCTCGTAGCTTGCCAGAACTTGTTGTCAGAAGATCGAAGCTTCAAGGAGAAATTTGTGGCGCTCTCTTTTTCCAAACTCCCTCATACCTCATTCTATCTGGCCTCTCGCCACCGAGGTGGGTGGCATGTTCAAACAGCTCTAATTCAGAGAGTGACATAAATGCCTCAGTCACATCACAACCGAAGGGCCAATTCGACCTTCAGAACATGTCAGGCGCCTGTCTTGAAGAGAGTGTAAATCAGGCCTGAGTAAGTGTTCTTATAGCCGAACACTAGAGTATGTTTGTATAAGGACAATGTAATAATATTTCATTGGCTTTTAGTGACGATCTCTACAAGTCACTAATATAGCGGCTAATGCATACACATGCTCACTGTTTAAACTGACCCTCACACACACACACACACACTAGACAGTGTTTGTTGTGCACTGTAACAGTATAGGCCATTGTGAATACTGTGTTGGCACATTTGGCAGACAACCAAATATTGTTTCTACAGCTCAGACACAAACAATAGTATTCATAAATGTTATCCCGGTTGGGGACGTAGCTGAGAAACATTGTAATATGGGGCATCCGATTTCAGAGTCTATTTCATACAATAAATTCTCTGTATTGTAGGAATGGTTGAAGACAGCCACACTATAAGTGGAAGAAGATATGCGTTTTCTCAGCCAAGGTGAAATCCTTTGTTTCTAATATAGCACAATAACAATTAGTTAAGTCATATATTATACGTATTCTTACTCTTGATAAATATAGGCAGAGTACTCAAGCAGGGCTCTAGGCTATAGGCCAAACTACATACTAAAAATTTGATGACGTAGTTTTATTTCATCCCTCCTATGGGCTCTACCACCACCTCCTTCGGTTCACCACTGACCCTTTTATTTATTTATTAGGTCAGAAACTAAAGAAGCAGCAGGGATGGTTTGTTAGAGAGCCTCACCCGTATTCATCAAGCCAGGCTTACAATAATCAATCAGTTTATTTCATGCAGGATTCCGTGTCTAACAAGCCTCTATAGACCTGAGAAATGCATGATAACTGTACTCTCTTCTTTGATGCCGACAAAACTCAGGTCAAACTTGTCACACTAGAGTTGCCTGGTGAAATTGATTTTGTGGAAGGTGAGAAGATAGGTGTGTAAGTTCAACAACACATGCACCAATTGCTGTGGATAGTAATTCTCGATTATGTCGAGGAGTTTACATATCTGGCAAGTGTCCTTGGTAAGGACAATGCACACATCAAAGACAGCGGCATGAGGCTGAGGAAAGCTCACAGTGCATTTGAAAGCCTTCAAACCATCTGGAATTCAAAGCAGTACAGCCTAAAAAATCAAGGAAATTAAACATCAGTGGCTCCAGTGGCACTAGGACCATATTCCTTAAGTAGCATTGAAATGGAGTCCATCTGGAAAGATGAAACAAGGGAGGCTAAAACCAACCTGGTGGAGAACTGTGACCTTGGAGCTGAAAAGGACTAATCTGACTCGGGGTGAAGCACAGAGGATACAGAGGATACAACCAGATGGAAGCAGATAGTCGCATGTTCCACAGGGAAGAAAGAGGATTAAGAAAGTAAACTTGCCAACACCTCACTGGTCTTAGTGTGCTGCACTGAAAACACAAGTACCAATCTTTAATCCTGACAGGTCCCTTTTTTAGTGCAATGCACAAACCTCGAGAAAGCCCCGAATACACATGGACTGCCATGGAAACTAGGAGATTTTAAAACATCCGTCCTATCCCACCTATTTTTTGCAGATCAAGAATAAAATCACAGAAGTGAGCTGAGGATTTGGGCTGTGCCAATTCCAAATACTGTTGCTGAATACTAGGGGAGAGAAAGAGCCATAATGGAATATCAGCTCTCTCAAGCAATGCCTGCTGGGGAAGAAAACCTGAAATACTTTTTCTCCTTCTGAGCCCAGATTCTGCCCTTACTTACAAACTAAGCTGAAAGTCAGATCACCTATTACCCCATACTTAAACATATACCCCACATCATAGTACCCAAGACTGGAAAGGGGGGTGGCCATGCATCGACATTGTTCCATGAGTTTGGGGTCACCCTGAATCGTCCTCAGTTAAGTGGATGGACCACATGAGGAGCCACAAATTCATCAGGTCAATAGACTGACAATATGTTATAGAGACTACTTTCTTACTGCTCCCTTGCCTCTTTCATTGGAGGCGAAACAGCACACTATGACAAAGGGATTATGTTTTTTGTGTGTGTGTGTCAGCCCCGGCAGCCTATTGTAACTTTGGCTCTGGGGCCTCTGGGGCCTTTTTTAAGCGTCTTTAACATCTTGATGGAAAAGGATGCTGTGGATGGGTGAGTCCAGGATCTACAGCCACACTCTCTCACTGTCATCACAGTAAAGCTCAAGAGAGATCATCACTGGAAAATTGGCCCTAACTAGCCAAAAAACATTCTGAAATTTGGCATCAGGATTAGCAGTAAGGCCACATAAAGCACCAACAGTGTTGGTCAACCATGGAAATCTAGCCTGTGCAAGGAGAAAATCTTTGGACAGAGCCATGGGTACTAAACAGAAGTTGTCATTCATTTTGCTAATGAAAAGTGGATGAGGAAAGAGGTTTAGCTCTGCCCTTTTTTATATGGACAGCCCCCCAGTAGCCATCATTCTGATTACACTGTGGGTATATGCAAATTTATTGGGCAGTTACCACAGATGAGGGATCCCGGTTAGAGGACGAAGCCTGTGTAAAGTACAGTAGATCCAGGAGGTTAATGCCTTAATTTTGCAATAATAGCAGTGATTTAAAAGAGAAGGAATTCCTGCCATTTTAAAAAATATTCTAAACCACACCCAGGACCAATACAAATGATTTTGTTGTCTGAACAAATCAAGATACAAATAGTGAATCTGCACCTCCTTAATCTGCCATTTTTCCACATGCTTGTTTTCAGGCGTGTGTTCTGAGGCACTGTCAGACTCTCATGTTAGATTAAATAAGAGCCGATTACACCAGTTGTTTTTTTCAAAAGGTTACAGTACACAGTTTCTGAAAAATAGGTTATGAATACAGGGAATTTATAAAGCTGACAACAACGCTGCTTTGATGTGTCTATCAAGGCTTGGTTTGCTTTGTGTGTGGATATGATTGATTTGCTGGGTAAATATCTAAGCCCCAAATGACTACACCGTCCTCACTCCACTCCTATTGTCATAGTCACCACTCAGTCAATATGCTCTGATATCAATAATGCTCAAATCAAATAGCAACAGGCCAAAGATGTCCCATCACCTCTTTGATGAAATTCATGAAGCGCCCTCCGAATCTCCAGGGTTTGTGGCGGTGGCATTGCAGTGAGTTAACCGTCATCTGCGGAGCGTGCTGGTATGACACGGACACAATGTGGACTGCGTCATAGGTCAGAGCTGCATCTGTCTGGAATAAGGGGTGAACATTATTTCAGCTGATGTCTGTGGAAAGACATAAATAGTTTGATCACAATCAATCTGCTGTTCAGACTGATATGAGGAGATCTAAAGGACAAAAGCCTTACAACAAGTATACAGTATAGTATACACCTCATACTTTAGACACATCAGTAGTTTGAATTTAGTTTCTGTGTATTTTTATACAGTGGACAAAAACTTGTCAAGAACTTGTATTTTTGCATCTGGATAACAGACTTCTAAAATGTTTAGTCCAAAATAATGACACTGATAATGAAATGAGAAGTGAAAATACATTTTTCTTTGTTGCATTTGCTACATTGTTAATTAACATTTGATGATGAAGGGTTCTAAATTTGTAACATCAAATCGATTCACACACTTGGCATATAAAAAAAATATTCAAGTAAACAATTGGTTTGGTAAATAAGGCTAATACTATAGAGCATTGTACCTACATCATCATTTGGCAAATAATATTCGTCAGTATGACACAAATGGGACCAATTTCTGCAGTTTTTGGTAGCACATTCATGCTTTGAACATATCCCTCTGTCTTAGGCCAAATGGGCTGTACGTGCGCCATCAGAGTAAGCCAAAGTCTCCATCATGAAACATACTGAGAAATTAAAAAACTATCTATTTAAAAAAGATTGGCTGTGAAGGGATGCATCTGGTCAGAAACAATGTTTTGGAAGACTAGTGCATTCAAGGATAATTGGTGTGAAAAGGTCTAATGAATGTTCGCCAAGCCATTATATTACCCCCATCTGTACTGTTGAAAACCAAAAAAATAAATAACTCTGTGGGTTTCCTATTCTTGCCAATATCTGACCCTGCCATCAACCTGCCAGAAGAAGAACCATCAATTTTTCTGATGAGGTGGCATTTTTCTCCTTTTCAGCTTGTTGCTTGGATAATAGGTATGAAGTCTGTACTCTGTGTCTTTAACATAGCCAGTTTGTCCTCATTACATAACTGGTTTACTTATTTGTTATTTACATACCTTGAACAACTATATATTAGCTTGAGTGATTTTTTTGTTTTCTATCCTCTCTGGTCACGATATTTTTGCCCAAAAATAGCATTAGGTAAACGGACACAGTGGTGTACAAAATGCCAGGACAATAGCTGTTTATAAGAGTGCCAATGGTCACACCACTTAAAATCACGTAAGATAAGCATGTTTCTCCTTCAACATTTAGTTGAACTGTAGGTGAGCCTCTCAAATCTGTTTGCATACGCAGCCTGAAACAGTAAGCTGTTTGTATAAATCAGCAGTTCTTGTTAAAGTTGTAACTGCATGCCTGCTCTGGTAAAAGAGTTGGGTTAGTATGGGTTACTATTCAGGGTTAAAACCATTTCATCCCATGGGCAATATATTGACATTTTGATAACTGACTTTAAATGGAACAACACATGAGTAATAAAACATACCGTCATGATGCCCTCCAGCAGTCCTGAGTCAGGTTTAGGTGGTATCTGCCTTTCCATTGACCATTTCTCCACAATAGACGCGACCTGGGGATTATCCACATTAAGGATGCGGAAGCCGGTCATGTTGACACCACAGAAGCGATACGGCTCCAAGTCAATGGCCATCAGGTCCTTTTGAGAGAAAACAGTAATGAAGAATGGATTCTCATTTAGTCTGCCAGCACTTTGTTCTGTTCACTGTGTCCTGGATGATTTCTCCTCATATGAAAAGAGAATGATGCAGCAGACGATTAGAGAGATACTATATTAAGACCAAAGAGGGTGAAAGAAAGGAGAAATACAATAGTTTTGAATGTCAAATCAGAAGATTTAAGCGTAGAGTCTGAAGCAGTGTCTGTGAATGAAATTAAATCTAAAAAGACTCTGGTGGCGGAGTTACTTTTCCTCTGGCAAATCCTTTTAGAATTGACAAACTGTTACTGTTTTTCTACCTACATAATAATGAATTATGCTGCACAAACTACAACCTTGTGATATAATTTTTCTTAATCATGTTCATGAGAAAAAAATAAAAATCTCTATAGGTGTAAATTTCAAATTTGGGAATATTCAAATTATTGTTTGTAGCTGAGAGAAAATAAAGCAAAAGTAACATCAGTTCTGTTGCATCATATTAATAATTCAACACTTGCATTCCCATGGCAACGTCTAAGCAAAAAGCAATTCAATCTGAGTCGCTGTAATTTCTGGGGCAGCCACTGTAGCTGAAGTGTGAAGTCACATGTTGACACATGTCGTGTTGGGATGGGCCAGGGGGCTTGGAGAAGACATTTGGATGAACATAGATATTTCATTAGCACCCTGTGGGGTTACTGCTGGGGGAACGAGTGCATGTAAAACACTAAAGAACAGTCATCACCACTTCTCACTAGAACGCAGTACAGTACTCCGTATTCTTTTATAAACCCAGATCAAAGTAAATCACTGTTGTTATGTATGACAATCAGAATTGAAAAAAAGTAGACCAGGTTACAAGTTTCTTTACCTTTTGAAGCTAAGGATACAAACTAACTGGGACTAATTTCCATTAGGGTATTTTCGGATGTCAGAAAAAGAGCTTGTCCCAATTATAAGTTCACTTTTTGCTGCCTTGTACACACACCTCTAACACAAAATCAACATAATCCTAGAACAGCATTAAGATGAAATCTACCAAGAGAACATGCTGCGTATGTCTGAATGCATACAGAAGAGTTAGGGACGTGGCAAACATAACAAAGTTCGTAGCTTTAGGTTCTCTGTGATGGCTATGGCAAGGCAGGGGCTATGACAGACTCATTTCAAAGGACAAGGAAGTTATTACCCCATACCACTCTACTGTTGCCTTTTCACGCTCTAGTAAGTCGGCATTTCTCTCACCTCTGAAGATAAAACACAGACAGCAGTGGATTCCATCGAGAGGAAATTGTATTGCCATGTATAGCATGCAAGTATTCATCATTTCGGATCAAATCAAGCCGCCAGGTATAATCTTCTTAATGGTGTGTCTATCAATATGACAGCATATCGCAGCTTTAGATACCATGCTCTGATTCTATAAAGATGTCCTGCCTCTGTGTGGGAAATATTGTCGTTGTAGAAAATCATATAAAATAAAAGTTTTTTTTTAACGTTAATCCTCTCGTAAATACATTCCTGTTCCATCCACTGGGCAACTGTTCCCCTTAAAAACCAGTACACTAGTAATGAAAATGAGCTTTTGGATTTCCGTATTAAAGCAATAGACATGCTACACAAGCATGAAGCACGGCAGACCAATGCCACGCTGTCAGGCGTGAAATATGACACACATCATGCCTGGACCTCGGTGTCATATCACATTATCACAACAGACTGGCAGAGTCCGGAGAGACAGGGAGTGTGTGTGCACAAGAGAGCCAGAAACAGAGACAATAACAGAGAGTGAAAGGAACAGCACATATCATGCTGGTATTCATTCCCATTCAGTCTGTTTGTCACCAGATAGCCAACGTCTCAGTGAAGAGCAGCAACGGCTCCCTGCTGGGTCTGCTTGTATTAGTCAGAGATCATTTCATCAGTGGGTGGGAACTTAAAATGCTCAAGATGGGAATGAAACAAACATACTCACGTTACATTGAACATATATGAAATATGTTCCTTTTCATTTTTAAAAGATAACACGAGCTGTATCATTTATTGTGAACAAACAACACCTTGTCTGTGGCACCCAACCCCAAGCTTGTACCTAATGAAGACATACATTCCAAATCCTAGTGGCAGCGCAGAAGTGCCAAAAACTGCAGTTCCCCGAACAGCCACTTTGAGGCTGGCTACAGAACAAGTCAATCTCTATAAGCGCCAACGTGTTAAAATGCTGAACTTCCTTCACAGCAGAAATAATCATGTTTACAGCCTGGTGCAAATAACGGATTTGGTCATCATTCAGGCTGCCTCGGGCCTCACGAATTTTGGATCAGCTGGAAGGCGCCAGAGGCAGGACTGCCAAGATGGCGATGGCCAGAGCCACCACACTCAGCTTCAAAATGGCTTATACACTTGTGCAAAGAATCCTACACTCATAAAGTTTAGATTTATTATTTTACTCACATTTTGATCACTTTAAAATACATGGCAATTCATTTCATGAGGTGTCATTTAGCGAGGAGGACCAATTTTAGTCTTCTACAAACTTGGAAGTCAGTTCAGGATCTCATGCTGTTGTTTTTTTTTTTTTTTTTTTTTTTTTTATACTGCCACCTCAAAGACTTCTGTTGACTTTCCTATAAAGCCGAGTGTTTACTACAGCACACTGAAGACTCCATTATGCCTCCAGCTTGTCAAACAAAATTGATATTATGGACTGGATCCAAACCCCATTGGCAATTAGCCACTATTCATCAAAAACTCAAGCGGTGGGGAGATGAGAACAAACGAGACTCTATTTGCATTAACAAGCATGGTACATTACCAGAGTGGTGAAGATATAGTGGTAATACTCTGTCATCATCCCCATGGTCTGCGCCTGGAGGGATACAGAGAGAACGGATGTTAAAGAAAGGTGCGAATGAATATAGACAAGATGACAGAAGATGGTCATTTTGTCATGTCAGGACATTTTAGAATCAACAGCACAGTGAGAACAAATAATGCTAAAGACATGCACAAAGGATTCTTTATCAGTAAAGAAAAAGAAAGGCAGTTTTAATGAGCACTTACAGACTAACACACCAGTTTCTGATATCACTCGCTGGACCATAAGTGGTCGACAGAATTACAGAATAGCAACAGCACTTAATGCTTTTCTATGCATTTAAATGGTTTGCAATGGCTTTGGGCGTGCAACATTATCCCAGCAGAGACGAGAGACTTCAATCAAAAGACTGAAAAGAATCTTTGCCACATATCCGAACACTTCATCACCGCCACTTGTTTCACTCAATCTACATTCAAAGGCGCCACATTCTCATGGCGGCTGTGCTTCCCATTTAATTGTACCATCTGTCGTGGAAAAAAAAAAAAACAAAAAAAAAAAACAAGGTTATGTAAATAAGATGCTATGCTCATGTGGAGGCAAATTCACACCACCATCTATAGACATCAAGCTGAATACATGACATTGAAACTTTGTGTCGTGTTTTCTATTGTGAGCAAGGAGTTCTCATTAATTAAAGTATTTTTTCCAATGCTACAGGCTGAATCTGCGGTCTGTCTGCATTTCTATTCTTTCGTCGCGCTAGTAGATTTCTATAAGTCCGCGTTTACAGTAGCAGGGTCACAGCACAAAGTGAAAAATAAAAAACGTATGGCGCATAGAGCTCTGAATGCAATGAATGAATGAAGGTGAACGAAAACAGGATGTAACGTATTATTGAGAACCATGGCGTGACAAATGAAACACTCCAAGGCTATAACCTTTTTGTAAACCTGTAAATTGAGCAGTCTGCAAATCTTTAGATACTGCGGTTCAGACCTGCCTGCAGATCAAAACATTTGTGACATCCATCCGAATTCGCCTTTAGTAAGTCATTGTGGGACTGTCACACAGAAATTTATTGGCAAATCATAATTTATCAGATTGTTAGAATGTACTGTCATCTATTTTAATTAACATTCTCTGTTTCCAGTCTCTGAAATGTCAACATTTCCTGTTTTTATTCGTGTTTTATGTCAATAAACTGAATATTCTGGCCTGGTGGTGGAAGCTGGCCTTGATCACAACCCTAATCTATGTTGAGTGACTTATAATATGGCCCGGTTGTGTCTTATGCTGCATCTTCATAAATGGATTTCACACAGAGCTGTTCTGGAAGCAAAGCACTATGCGTGGCACGACAAAACAGCTTATAAGCCGTGCACAGTGGTTGTGGTATTCTTGTCACCACTCATAACCAATCACCTGTTTCTCGTCTTTCATAAGATGCCGTCTGTGCTGTGGCTTCCCTGACAAGTCAGCTCTGAAAGGGTCTGGAGCATTTTTGCCCTTAAACCTTCTCTCACTTCTTCTCCCAAAAGGACACCGACTCCTTGGTGCGACATGTGCAGACTGACCACAAGCGGATAAATGTCACTTCACATCTCAGTTATTTGAGAGGACTGAGTTATTTAAATAACTTGGGAGGAGATGATGCATTTCGTAAACATGTTAACAGAAGATGACAGCAAACTGGACGGAGGAGGGAGGAGGGAGGAGGGAGGAGGGGTCCACCCGCCTGTTCCTACATCTACAGAACATTAGACCACCTACACAATCTCTGCTCTGTGCATCACACTGACAGTTCTTTGTCAACTGATGAGCATTTATATCAAAACACATGCACAGTTTTGATAACGACACATTTTGAATCTTATCCCTGTGTGTGGCGTGTGTATTTAAGTCAACAATCAACAAATGAATCTGTGAAAAGCGTTGGTACCAGGATCAGAATGTGCCAGGCATTGTTTTATATCCTCTATATTTGATTTTATAGTCAAATATTTAACTAGTAAACACCAGATGCATCAAATGGTCTAATATTCATTATACAAACTAAGCGTTACATCAATAGTTTTACAGTCTGCAATACAAAGCTAGTTGTAACAGATGCAAACTAACAGCTGCGCTTCACAACTGATCACAGCTCGACATCAAACTATGACTATGTTTCTCTGCCTGAGATCAGAAGAAGATTGTTCAACCCAAAGAGTATGTTCTCCAAAAGTTCACAGATATTGGCATTAGTCAGATTTCATATCAAACGTCAGAGAATAATCTCACTGCACAAGTGGAAACAAAAATTTCACTCCTGCTAAATTATCCCTGACACACCTTCTGTTGCTATTATTCCCCATCCTAGCTAGTGCTAAGTCAAAGCCGATTTTCATTCACAACTGATCTAAGAGGAAGAGGGCCGCATGCTTAGATTTGTCCAGCCATGCTAAGATCTGACATTCTTTCCATGCCACACTCTGCAGGACTCGCACTGACCTGTTTGAGAATCTGTGCAGCCATGTGGTGACTGCAGTCAAAGATGATGCGGAACTCCCGGCTTCTCTTCATTTCTTTGAGAAGGGGTCTCGTGTCCTGCGTGTCAAGAGGGAGCTGACGAATCTTTAGCCTGATGTTGTACCTCGAAGGGGCCATTATCAGCTCCTGTAGTCTTATAAGACCTTAAGAAGACAAAAAGCACAGATGAAGGCACTGGAAGCAGTACTGTATCACAGAGACATGCAGTGACAATGAGGTGGATGGAAGAAAAAAATCTATATTATAATCACCTGTGCTGTCATCGTATACGACAGTGGCTGTTTTCCATTTGAGAAACTGCACCAGGTCCAGGATAGCGTAGCTTAGAGAAGAATAATCTGGGTATAAATTGGCATAAAAGGTGTCCCTGTTGTCCATGGGGTGATGTTTCCACCGCACCTGGATGTGCGGGACTTCCAGTGCATTGCAGATGGACTGCACAGCATTCGATGACGAGCTATGTGAGGGCCCAAATATTGCAACCACACCTAAAGACAGCTGGTCACAAGCTGGAGAAGAGTAAGAGAAGGAAAGTTGAGAATAAAGTGCGTTACCTCTTCAGTCACAGTTTACAGTATTTAATAAGCGTTCACAAATTTTTGAGATTTGTTCCGCAGAATATTTCGATTTTTTTGAGGCAAAAACAATTTTCTTTGTCAGTTTTTTGACTGACCCGATTCTTGTCTTCCTCCACACTGTAATCACAATCCATAAATAAAAACAGAACAAGCCACTTACCTTTTCTCGATGCTTCAAAACTGTCGTAGATATTAATCCTCTGTATGTCATATGTTAGTGTTGTGTTTGGCAACAAAGTCCTGTTTCTGTTAATGTTATTGACAGCAAATTTAAAGGCAAGCTCCTCAGCGCTAACAAGTGAAACAGGTCCATCCGTTTGTTCGAAAATCCCGCCTGGAAAACAAAAGAGAAACAGACATTAGACCCATGACACTTGGTCTTAAACCTGATCACAAGCAAAAGGAGAAACAGAGACAATTCTCTGTGCGACTAAATGGTATTGAGAAGCATTTGCACTTAGCACGAACAGTGAGGGGAGCAGTGCACAGTACACACGGTATTAAATTTGCTCAGCAAACATGGAGCAACCCTTTTTATTTTCAGGGAATGTTGGAAAAAACCAATATCAGCTTTGAAGTCTAAAGCCATAATGGATTTAAAGAGTGCATGTCTGCTCCAAAAGCAGAATATCTGAGGCTCTTGTGTCTCCATTAGGATGTCCTTTTATTTCACCAGAACATCACATTGGTGGAGCAGATTACTGGACTTTAGCACTGTTCTTTTACATAAAATTCAAAGGTTTTTTCCATTTTTCAGATGGTTGGAAACTTACAAAACATGTCTGTATGCACATCAAAGTACAGTTGAGATAGAGTCTATATCCTGCAGTGTAGAGGGAAAACAACTTTTTTTTTTCTTCTTTTAATACTTGAAATGAAGCTTTTCATGATATACTGGGCCTACAGGACAGTCAATAAAGCTTAGCCAATCAAAATAAAGTATTGTAAATTCAATTTTGGTTACTTAAAGGGGGAATAACACAGGGTTTATACCTGCAGACCATTCTGTTTGTCATGGAGAGTTACTCTGAAAATAGCTGTAGCTTAAAGGTCGGAGAAAATAACCCTAAGGATGTCAGTGATGGCCTTTTAGACTTTTATTGTGTAACAGCATATTAACAGACTGCTTGGATGGAGCTTCAAACAAGTGGACATTCAACTAGTGGAGGTTAACAAGATGATGCTATCGATGGCATTTTGAGAACTGTTGATTCAGTGTTTTTGGAGCTTATTTCATACGAGGGTTTAAGGCCTTGTTCAAACTGCCAGTCTAAATAATATGGTGTATCCAAATTGTGTCCATATTGAGTTTAGAAAGTCTGGACAAAAAAAAGAACAACACGTGAATATGATTTTTGCAAATCTCCACATTTGGAGATCGTTTGAAATTCCAGTCGGATTTCTACAGAGAATCTCAGCCCGGCTTTCATCACTTATATCTAATTTCAAATCTCATTTAAGTCACTCAACAATGACAATGTCAATTCTACAGTGAGCGTAGTGCATCAACGCGGCTGAGCAGAATCATGCTGCTACTAGTGGCACAGTAGGAAGGACAATACATCTGTGGAAAGACAGATGGCTTTGACTACTCAACAGACAAAGCTGCTTCCTCATCGGAAAGCCATGTCAACTGTGTCCATAGTTACTGGTACCTTTGTCGTTACCAGGCAACTCATAATGATGGGCTGGGCATCTGGACACACAAATCCAATCTTGGAAAAAAAGCAGTGCGGACACTACGTCTTAAAGATCTACTTTGAGAGACAAATTTGATTTGTCTGCTGTCTGAATGAAACCTAAAACTCAGGATATCTCGGCCTCTGTTTCTTCAATTTCGACTGAAATGAATTCCTGTGATGTCTCTTGTCATGGAGACGCAAAGCTAAACCATTTTAAATGTGATAGAAAACTCACACTCCTTATGGAAGAAACCCAGACCAAAAAAGTTGCATTGTACGAATAGGTGTGTGTTTGTGTGTCTATCCATAAGTACGCATATACATTTATATTTTCATAGGCTTTATTTCAAATGTGAATGTTTAATTATGTTACGTTGAAAAAAAAGTGTGCTGTTCAAGAAATCAAGCACAAATCCAGAGATTCTTGTTTCATTTTAACATAGAATATAATGAAATCAGAGCACGTTCTTTGACAATATTTCACTGTCATGTTCTCTGTATCTAACAATAAAATAGTTAAGTTGCACTTATTGTGTGTAATCGGTAAACATTAGGCCACATATACAGTGAAATGTAAGACAACAAAGTCCCGTCTGTGGCTCTGCTGCAGCCTTTATAAGAAGACAGTTCAGACAGCTTCTTAAAAGATGCCTGAAGAAACATCAGCTTATAGAGTGACTGGCTCCTCCACCTCCACTCTCATCATATTATCCATTTCAATAACAAAGCAAAGTGTCTCTGCCATCTCTCATCAATTCTGGAAAAAAAAAAAAAAAAAAAAAATCACTGTCACGAGAAGTTAGAAATATCTTTAAGTTGAACTCATTTAAGCTATAGAGACGTCCCTTTGAAACCTCCTTCTTCTTTTCATTTCTAAACACTGAGTCACTATAGTAGATCGCTTTCAAGTTATTTCTGCAGCCCGTTAATGTGTTTTGAAGCTTAAATGGCATTTTAGTTTGGTGGTGTTACAGAGCATTTGAAATTTTATCATTTTATCCCCTATACCACCATTTATAGGTCAAGTTCCAGCAAGTACTTAGTCTGACATTAACACTTTTATAAATCAGCTGCTTTTTAGGGCTTATTTTCACATTTATAGGTATTATTCTCGTGGTCTAATAATGTATTGATCATTATTGCATTTTCCAAGATGTCACTCCAAAATATATCCAACTTTCCAAAGCTAACAAAGAGAAGAGCAGTAAATTCTTCCATTTATAACATCAGTGTGTAAGTTTTGGATCTATTGGCAGTAATGGAATATTCATGAGTTCGATTAATTAGCGTATAATCACCTGAAAATAAAAATTGCTGTGTTTTTTTTCACCTTAGGAGCTAGGAACAGTTAACACCAGACACAGTATCAAGAACAAACCCTGTGAAATTAGTCAAACATTCACTGTAAATTATTTATTCTCACTGTTTAAATTCAGTTTTTGTTCTTTAAACTTGTAAATATTATCCTCGTACACAATCTACTCATGTAGTTCATACTGTGTATACTGTCATATACACCTACCTAATGTACATAAAGCAACCTGCAACATAGATCAACATTTTAGTATCCTTTGCACTCTGCACCACTTGACCATTGTCTAATTTATTGTCTTATTCTGTCTACAAATGTTACTGTTGTTTAAATACATATAGATCTACATATTTATATGTATTCCTATCTGTACATAGTGGTTCAATGTTCATGTTTACCTTGTATGTGTACACATAAAAGTGTTTCTGATTCGTATTTATATCCACAGATGCAGTGAGTCATAGTGTGTGTAGTGTGTCATGTTTCACCATCATGTTTCTACGGTAGCTCAAAACAGACCAAAACACTAGCTAGAGATAAGGTTTCTTTCATGTTTTTTTTGCGAGTTTTGTGGCCACTGCCGTTTCACCGACATGAGGGCTGTGAGGCGAGGGTATTCATTTGGTTGCAATCTGCAATCTCACTGCTAGATGTCACTAAATCCTACACACTGATTCTTTAAGAAGCTTTTACTGCAATATTGATACGTTTGTCTTCAGTTGGAGGATTGAAACATGTCTTAAAATAATCTTTTTTTTTTTTTTTTAGGTGCACTTTACCATCCAATAGATTATCCAAACACTTCCTGGTCTCATGCATGTTATTACCATTATATAATAAAGGGCAGAGAAAAAAAATCATAAAGGCTTTCATTTAATTCGCCCATTTCACTTGAGGGTTTTGGTATGTTATTTGGATTTTGCACTCCACTGGCCTAGCACACAAGTACTATCTGGTATTATTTCACTAATCCTAGAGCATACCTGGTTGTGGAGAGCTGAGCTTCTCAATAGCACCTGTGACCTGCTGATGCCCCTGAACAGACCCCCAATGCCTGGATCACAGACTCACACATCTGCTGCTGCTGCTGCTGTGTGCAGAGTGGCAATTCTGGAAGCCAAGCTCATCCCGCTATTTATGACTCAAAGCCTCCCTGGATTGCGAAGGGGACGTGATGCATAAACCGCCCGGTGGAATGCGTCACATTAAAATAAATGAATCCCTCCATTTCATGGGGAAATCTCATTAGAGTACATTAAGTAATTGCTGAAGTATATAGTAATTTGACTGTTAAGAGGATAAAATGTGCATTGCTCAGAAGCACTTTAACAAATTTAATAAACGGGGGGGAAACCTGCTCCTTGGGAGGAAAATCCTGTGGATAATTTGCTTTGCCATTTTCAGAATTCTGCCATAAGCACAGCATCGAGGTTTAATGTACACTGAGCTCCCACAACTCCACCAAATAAGGGAGAAGCAGTTCTTTCCAGCATTGCACAAAATTTACTCTAATGATGTAGAGATTGGAATCTTATGGAACATGTTTACAAGTTCCCATTTAAACAACTCCTGTAATTGTTCGTTACTGCAGTGGGCGCGTGCAAATTGAGATGCATGAATTTCAGACTTGTTCTGGTGAATCTCAGTCGAAAGGCTTCAAATTAGCATGTCTCCAATAGACAAGAACACAAAAGCCTTTAATTAGTCTCTAAGGTCCTACCACAATATATAAATCAGCCACTAATTGCAGCTGTTTCCATAATTTGTCCTTTGTGGATCAACTGCATTCAAAAGCCAGAGACTGATGTATGTGAAGAGAGGACAATTCAAATTAAAAACTAAAACTCTGAAGAAACCGGACCGGAAATACTAACAGAGAAAGTGGGGAGTATCATGTAGAAGTAATTTCTCACTTACAAATCTGCACTGCTGGTTTCACCACAAGTACAGTAGTGTTAACTAAAAATAACAAGTGGGATTCAAACTTCTGTAGCTGAGCTAAATCTCATCCAAGTAGTGTTATAATGGTGCCAACATGTATTATCACATAGGTAAGGCTTCCTAGTTTTACGGTTCTACTTGCAGGATATAAGAGAACTTGGCAACTACAAGATAACAACTCATGGAATACTAAATACAGTGTATATTAAATGTTTATTGATATCAGAGCAAAATTTAAAGACAGTTAAACTAACAGATGTGACCAAACTGTCATTATTTAAGCTAATAAATTATACATTAATGAAACAGTTGGCCTGCATATAAATACAAGCCTTTGGTAATCTGTGGTGTTAATGAAAATCAAGTCGAATTTTATCCCTAAACAGGAGCTGTGAGTGTGGAGGGGTCTGCGAGGCCTCAAGGAACTAACAGAGACATGCTGTGCTGAGTCAAAATCAGAGATTTCACATTTCAGCTACAGACACCCTTGCAAAAAATCCATGTGGAAAGCCTCACATTTCATCAACCCACAAACATTGTGGGTTGCAAGTGTGCAAGCATAAACCCACCCCTCTGCTGTTATGTAGTGACAGGCTGCCTGCGAGCCAGCTTAGCTGGTTTGGTTGGAATCATCAGGGTGAAACACTGAAAATACTTATTGTTAACATCTCCTGCATTTATGGATTTCAGACTTCAAAGGGTGTGATCTGAGTGACACAATGACAGCCTGCCAAAACAAAGCAGCATTAAAATAGAATGATGTCGGGGTTATTTTTTGCTATTTTTGTTTTTGACTTCTATGACGTTATGTTAAAGTTACACATTGCCCATTTTCTGTTTTGCAACACGCATACTTATTTTATAATGTCTGATGAGATGACTGTGAAGTTATTTCCTGCTGTGTGAGTTGCATGAGGACTCCACTATCTGAATCAACTCTTCATCTAAATCAAATGTAGGCAGTGTTTAATTGAACTTGATCTCCAAGAGGCTGCGTGATTGGATCTGGTATGTCGTTTTTCCAGCTATGATCTCCATCCAAATTGTTTGGGCTAACATCCAAGACTGAAGAAGTCATATTTGTTTGTATTGTAAACAGGCATTTATGAGAATGTCATGTCCTTACAACAATGACACACCAGCATGAGCCAAAGATCTATTGTCTCAAGGAAAGAAAGTTCCAGAAAGTTTTGAAAGTTTTTTGAAAAATCCTTTTCCACTTCTGAGTTTAAACAGCTGACTGGTTGCTTTTTTTAAATTCTTTCTTTCCAGCAATATGTTTGGGTCAAAATAAATGCAGTACTCACAGTTTAAAAGCAAGGCAAGGTCATTTTTGATATCTGCACTCTTTACTACTGAGGCAAAAAAAAAAAACTGTGATGCCATTGCCCTTGTGGAACACGAGATTTGTGCAGAAGATCAACGACCTTTCTGTTACTTTCTGCCAAGCAAGAACCTGACCTTACATGCTGTTACAGGTAACTTCACAACAATAATGAATATGATTTCATTGCCTCGCTTGTCCTTCTAAACCTGGGTAACCCCATATTTTGGAAGGTTCTAAAAATAGATGAATTTCACTGGGACCTGTTTTAGTTTAGCAACAAATGGGACATACCAAGATAGAAAAAAAACACATCCAAAGCCACGAGTCAAAAGACATGAATAATAATTGCACATAAATGCAATACTGATGCATAAACCACCAAGTAGATAGATAGATGGAGCACATACATATTTTATTTTTATTGCCCTCCATTGTATGATGCATTGAGCTTGTTAAAACAAACTCCTTGCTGCTAGACACACCATTGCAGAAGCCCAAACAATGAAACTAGCTCATTATGCTCTTGGATACATGTGTGCTCGCCCACTGCATTTCTGAGTGTTGCTCTTTTGTACTTTCTTTTCACTGGTGGGATTCCCAATTCTCCCTGTGAATAGCCTCCTGTCTCCCTGGATGTGCAACAGCACTCAGTTTCACAATGATGGCAGCAAACAATGACCAGCACAAAGCACACACAAACCACCATGAACATCGGAAATGCAGCCAATTTCAGGAAGAATATGTTCCTCCATAATTACGGGTAACAACACAACACTCGGGACTAACTGTTATACAATACCGAGACCAGCGGTTAAGCCGGCCAATACTGCATTTTGTACCACACGTAGCAAAAAAAAAAAAACGCAGGCCAGGAATCTGTTACATTTAATCAATGATAAGTATCATGAGAGGAAATTAACGCTGCTGGTTAATTAATGGTGTCTGGCAGCATGTTGGCTCATTAGTTAGCAAAGTCACCTCACAGCAAGAAGGTTCTGGGTTTGATCTTGGACGTGGTTCTTCTCCCCATGTCCACATGGGATGCTCCCACATGGCTTGTCCCTTCAGCATGCAGGTCAGGTGAAGCTAAGACTTGACACATTCCCTATAGGTGTGAATGTGTTTGTGTTTTTCTGCATGTTAGCCCTGTTCAGGATGTGTTTTTCTCCTAATGCTCCAAACACCCCGTAGCCTTGGTCAGGAATAACGGCGCACAGATGATGAGAATGATCAGTTAGTTAATCAAAACTCTTTGGTGTTGCAGTTGAGATGAAAACACAGCTCCATAGTTGCAGAATTCTTCCAAAACCGATCCATAATTTAAAACTGCAGATTGTAAAATCAGTCTCAGCACTGTCATCTTTAACTTCCGCCCACCACTGGCAATGCACATCACAGAGTTATGGTCTTGGTGATTTGATGTTTCTTGCCAAAATACACCTTGGGTGTTAATTTCTGCCTAAAATGGTTATTTGGACTCATGATTCAGCTGTTCGAGTTTTATGTCCAATCTAAGTCACATTTTCTATGGAAAAAATAGTATACTTAATACTAATGTTGCTACCACTGAGGCCACAATGTTGTGTAATACACTGCATGTTAGTGTGGGATAGTACGGTGACAGATAGCGAAACACAGCAGCTTGTGTTTATTCACTTAATCAAAGTGTTAACTTTAATTATAAACATCTCTAATGTTGATATTGGTTTAAACAAAAGGTAAGGGTGATAGTGACTTCCAGGTCTGTGGTGACGTGCTAATGTTTGTACATGTGCTAATTGCCTCAAATGAATATTAACTCTGTAAAGGACTTTTTAAATAAAATGAATAATTTCATTTTAATTAGGGTGTAAGTTATCTGAAACATTTGTTTGTGTGCTTGTCTCGCATTGCAGCCACACACAAATCAGGCTGTGACAACAATAAGTGGCCTATTGGTTATTTACTTTAAGCAAATTAAAACAACTACAAATATATATCACATTAACAAATAGACATATAATGAGTTAAAGTATCAAAAAAAAAGCCTTAAGCTTCCCAGTACTATAATTATGTTTACATACGATTTAAAGGATGTTAGAACCAAAAGGAGGTTATTCTTGTTGTAAATGAATCGTGGTCATTTTTAGTTAAAAAGCCAAGAGGGATTTGATATTACGGATGATTATGTAAGCTAAAGAATGTTACAGCTTCAACAACAATAAAATTAACATAAATAGAGGAATAAAGGTCGCAGTTAAGTATAATGACTAGTCCATCCTTCATTCAAGGCAGTTCTGGGAAACAAGTTAAGTCCTTTAAATACCTCTTTAATCCCTGTAAAAATAATTAAGATGTTTTATCAGTCTCTATATAAGACAACACTTGTTATCACAAAGGACAGTTGTGTTCTCTTCTATAGTAATTATGCTTCAATGGTGACGCATTAAATGTAACTGGGCAAACACATGCTGTAACAATACTCCTATTAACTCCTATTATCACTCGTCTGTCATATAATTGATAGTATATAATTAGGAAAGAGTATTTTCAGTTTCCTCCAGTTTAATTATCTTTAACTCATCAGTTTTCTTGAGTGTATTTGGATTTAATAATGAACTTTTTGCTGATACCTGGTGAATTCAGTTATTATCATGCAGTGACTGGTCATGTCTTCTTAGTTTCATTTAAGCTCATATTTTACTGGGCTAACGGATGGATGAGCTAATCAAACTAGAACAGACAAATGACCTCCTATAACGGCAACTTAAACAACGGCAGTAAGAAGATTGGTTATGTTACTTTGCTCGGGATCCTTATTACTCAACTGCTCAACAATGGTTTGGATGATGAAACTGAAAAAATCACATTTTGACAAAGTTATATCCGTCTAGCGGCATCTTTGATATCTGGCTTGATAGTGGCGCATACGTAATATTAACACAACCATTTAACCTAAAAATTATGTAGAAATAAACAGTTGGTTTGGCTTGTATGTAAGCCAAATACATGAAAATCTTATAAGTGGGCTTTAGTCCTCTCTGTGCGAAAAAAAAAGGTGGCATCTGGTCTACATTTAATAAAGTTGTAATGACTGACCTCTCACATGTGAAAAACTTAGTTCCAAACGGAGGATTCAACACTTGAAAAAACACGAAACCAACTGTTACAAAACTGCAGACGTAAAAGTGTCTCAGGACAGATTACTACTGACGTTATTCGTGTGAAGACCATTGCACTGTAACAGAAATAACCATCATTATCTACTTGAAATCTCAAGCAATAAACATCAGGTGAAATATTTCCCTGTCGATTTATCACCACGGGGAATAAAAACCTCTGTATATTTATTCATAGTGCAACACATTTGCAGTGGGTTCACACACACACACACACACACACACTATTTCTTCTTAGAGCATACTGTAGATAAAGCTTGCCTCTGTGACTCGTCTCTCACACACAGTCTCTCTGCTAAGCCGAGTGGAATTAGAGCTTCCATTCAGTCATTCAGACTGATTCATTGTTCTCTTAATGATGTATTTAACTTACTGTTTGTAACACCAGTAATGTAGCAAATAATTGTTTCCACCGCTGCCTTGCCTCACAGCGATCCATTATGTAAAATGACTGTTTTTATTTCTTAAGTTAATAGGTTGTGCATACAGTAAACGTATGTTTTTTTTTTTTTTTTTATTAAATGTTGCATTAGTGTATCCTCAACTATTTTGATTGTATTAGAGGATCCAGAGCAAAGAGATTCATATCATTAAACAATATCCATAATTGATGGCAGCAGAATTGTCTAGTGCTGGAAGGGATAGATGATGCCGTTTCAAGCCCCCTTAATATCAAGGATTTGTCCTGCAGAAGTGTCCTTGAACCACTCTGACAGCTCTGAAGCTTTACCATATTATAAACATTATAGAATAATGACAGAAATGAACATCAAGAAGAGGAATATCACAGACATTAGAAAACAATTACTCGTAAATTCCAAAAGGTTTTCTTCAAAATCTGAACCCAACAGTTGGTGACGACGTTTTAAGTGTCGTAGCATTTAGACAAATGTGTCGTAATGTGTACAGATTTTACAGAGCATGATATATTATCATATAAATTGAATTTGGGCTTCTAATGTTTGAGTCCATAATGAGAAAGGCTGTTTTAATTATGTTATTTCTCCCTCTAACTCACTGTCCACATTGAATCTCCATCCAGCTCTATCAGAGCTGAGAGGCATTCTTATTTATTTGATACGATTAGTAGTACTCATGCAGCCCTATAATGTTGTGATATCTCCTCTGTCAGAGGACTGTCAGGTAACAACACATTTGTAAAATCTAATTTTATGCTCAAGTGGTTCTGCTTCTGCAATTTATCGCAGCTATCGCTCACCCTCTCCCCTGCTCGCTTTCCCTTACTCCCGCTCCCTCTCCAGTCTCCACCCTCTCTTCCCAGCTTAGTGAGGTGTTTTGATCTCATTATCATTCCCAAACATTCACACCGGATAATCTGTCAGGGCGGGAGCCTGTGCTCTGCACCGTACAGGGCACCCCGGTCATGATTAGGGGTATTGGGGCGTGCTTGCAATGAAAAAAACCTTTTTTTTTTTTTTCTTTAAACCAAACTAGAAATAATGGGAATATCTTTCCCCCTGTATGCTATAAAAACTGTGTCAATTAGATCCTTTAGTAAAGAGAAACTGCCTCGTACTGTAAGAGGACAATTGTGGGACAGCCCAGCGAGGACACCGAATTGATTAGCCAAACCGGGCAGCGGGACTCAGATGCCCTTTTACAAACCACAAATCCCTTTCCAGAAACCTTGCACAATGCACGGTGAACCTCCATTAGACAATCCTGTTCCACAATGCACGATACAAACAACCACCTCCCCCCGTCTGTGGTCTATTGTTATCACGGAGGTAAAACCCTCCCCATGCCAAATCCTCAACTCACCGCCAGTTCAATCAAAGGCAGTGCCAGAAAAACAGGGAGCAAGACAATGGTAACTAATGCCAGGTGGATGGGAGCTCTGAGCTGTGCCAAGCTACCTGTGTCCATCACCATCCCAACCCCATCTATCTCCTCACCCGCTGCCACCTTTCTTTGTCCACATATGGTGGCAGAAAATATGGAGACCTGCAGCCTTGGCACTTTGTCATAATGGGACATAAAGGCAGCCAACAGCAGGAAAAAGCTCCACACTGTGCATAAACAGCAGCTTTAGAAGGTGCACCTTCATAAATGCATGCGTGTGTGTGTCTTTAGGAAGTGGACTGACATAAATACAGGATACAGTTAACAGTTAGTATCCTACCACACACTCTGCTGCTGTTTTTTCTTGGTCGAAAAGGTCAATAAAATGTCTCTAATCCTCTGTAATACAAAAGAAAATGTATATCTTGAACCCATAGTTCCACATTGGATGTACACTATGAATAAAAGTCTTATCTGCCTAATTAACCTCAATACATATTTAGATATTGTGCCTTGTTCACGCATACCTGGGAAGCCTCGTACTTATTCTGCCGTCGGCCATGTATACCCTCTCTCGCTATCTTAACGTACTCTAATATTGTCAGCGGCATTCATGTGTGAAAATGGCAAAACTCCTCAAACATCTGTGTGAAATTGACCTTGTAACAGTTGACTTTTAAATGGTAATTCAACACTGAATCATATAGTGGAAAAAAAAAAAAAAAAACCTGCCGGCTCTCTGCTGTATGTGCTGAAACTTTCAAGCAATTGTGGCCACAACAGAACGCTAGTCAAATAAATAATTTAACAAATAATGTGATGTTGTGCAGCATTTATGAGAAAACATGAAATAAAAGTGACAGACCGTGATTATATTTGATAAGGCTAATTACAGCATGTTCTCAGAGACTGGCATAAAAGAACTATTTTTAAGTGACAAATGACGGAGGGCTTTCCTCTTGTCTCGAAAAGAAAACAAATTTTTGAAGCGTGACACATTTTATGTAACATTTTGAACCTCTTATCCCTGTACACAATCATAACATGCAAAAAAAAAAACAAAAAAAAAAAAAAACAAAGTGACAAACCGTCAAATAGACAAACTCAGCAGGCAGCTGAGTATTGTTCGTAGGTGGCACTGGTCTGAAAGTATAGGTTGTCGCCTATAAACACATGGCTTTGTTCTGTTCCCATACCATAAGTGGAATCTATTTGCCAGGCGACCAAACACAGAGATTTCACCAAGCATCTGAGCTGCTCTACTACTGTGGCTTTGTTCATATGGACAACGGCACTGTGTGGAAAAATGCAGCACCTTCCTTCATTCCAATGAGACTACTGCGTTTACGCAGCGGGGGTGCCAACCGCAAAGGGCTTTAGCAACAACAACAACAAAAAAAGAAGAAGAACCTGGCTCCACTTTTTCTGCAGCGTAATGTGATGATGTATGGCAAAGTGCTGTGTCGGCCAGTTAAATGCATGCAAAGTGTTTGTCATTTATTTCTGGTAGATTACTTTTTGACATGAACAGAGTATTTCTGCTCTTTACCCACTGATTCTAGGAGGATAAAACTATTGTTGCTGTGAAAACTTGCCGTCTTCACAGCAACAATCACCAAAGTCCTAACATCTTTTCTCACAGTATTGCAGTATACAGCCTCTAGTGTAATGCATCTACTCACTTAAACCGCCTGGATTGCATCTCATCACCTCACTTGTGTACTTTCAATAACACACCCGCACCAACATAGTTGTTTGTTGAATTCCTTACAGGTCCCAGTGTGAAAGATTTAGGACTTTTTTTTACAGAATAAGGCAGAAATGGAATATAATATGCACAACTATGTTTTCATTAGTGTATAATTACCTGGACATAAAAACAATTTTGTTACCTTAGAACAAGCTTTTTATATCTACAGAGTCTTCTCATGAGTCTGCCATGTTGACCCGCTATGTTTCTGTGAAACATGCAACAGAACACTGGCTCTAGACAGTAGAGTATTTTGCACATTTCGCAGCCACAACACCTTCTCCTTCACACTAGTAAAGATACGGTGAAGCCTAGGGGTTGCAATCAACAACTACACCACCAGATGACACAAAATTTTTAATTGAGATCTGTTTTCGATCTGGTCGCTGTTTCGACACAAAGCACACTCCCCAAACATTAAACACCGCCTTCAGTATGTCCTTTTTCCCGGTATCGTATGTTTTATGTTACAATCAATATATTGTGAAGAGTGTCAGTGAAGCTGCAGCACTGAAGCCTGAGTGTAATAACCTACCACCTCAAGGCTTCACCATAGAGTTTTATGTTCTTAGTCTTTGTGTTCATATTCTTTGTGACGAGTCACTTGGGGGCTTCATTTTCATTAGTAGCACTTTAGAAGGACCTTTTAATTTTACTGTCACCAACCTGTTGCAGACCAGTCGACTTATCCTGAGGGTTAAAGCACCACAGTTGGATGTATCGTCTCTAATGTGAAAGGTTAGATAACTACTCTGGGGCACAAAAAAAAAAAAAAATGGTGTAATTGACATTGATTTTAAAACTAAAGGTGCAATTAATATCAAGGCTTGTGTTTATCCCTGCAAGCAACTTCAAAGTCCATACTAAAATGGAAAGACATTGTTTAATTTAGGCCACCTTATTACCATGCAGTTTTGACAACCACTTAGTTGCTTTAATGCTTAACATAATTAGAACAAGAGTTTGAGTTCAGCTACGTATAAAACTCTTTGACAGTGCTATTATCGTCCCCCACCCACAGAAATTAGTGCCTTTTGCCAGGGGCATAATGAAAACAGGACGTAAGTATCTTTTTATGATCTCTTGTCTTACTTTTGTAAAAGGCCGTAAACATCTCTGACAGGCTTTTATTGCAGTTTCACAGCAAGACATAGACACAGCATAGAGCTGGATTGTAACCTAAATAAAAGCAAAGATATTCACGATAAACCTGATTAAAAATTAAACAATACTAATTAAAAATGTGGCTCGAATTTTCTAGATGAAAAAGGGGCCTTGAGCTGAGAGGTTGATAAGGTTCTGAAGACAAGAGTCACCCTGTTTTTCAAAGTCACTGCAGGAGCGGCTAAATATAAATCTGCCCCACTTCTTAGTGGACGGACCACACATGCAAAGTTAATGTAGACAAATGAGGGGGAGGTGCAGGTCAGATCATTTGGGACACCTCTGGCTAGTTTCTGGGACAGGAAGCACTCAAATGGAAATTCACTGTGTCTACGAGAGCACTGGAACAAGACCAATCTGAACACATCTGAATTGAAGCCCTGGGCGCTCGTTTTTATCCACATTCTCCAACTTTTCTGGTGGTATGAGGAGGGAGATTACTTCCCTCAGGGCACGTAGAAGGGCCCATGTACTCGCGAGGATTAACAGAGAGCACGGAGTAATGAATGTGAGGGACCAGTCAACCGAGGGACATTAACTGATACCTTCTGAACGAAAGTTCGACATTCATAGAATCTAAATTTAAGTTACTACGGGAGGACTTTTTTTTTCATTTATTAAAAGCCCCAGAGTGCAAAAAAAAAAAAAACTAGCCTTAATGATCAACTTCAAAGCACATTCCCTCCTGACTCTATGTAAATCATCCTGTTTGATTGCTAAGATGTGATTGACAGCTTACATGGAGCCTCTCTTGTAAACACGCTGTCTATGGCCAATCATGTAGTTCGACGAAACAGATGATGGGTCCACATTTGAATCGCACATATAGTCGTTTTAATGATCTCCATTTCAAATCCTGCGTGTTAAATAAACATATCAATCTGCAGCATCCAGACACATCAAAGTTCTGGGGATGATGAGACAAAACAAAATGATGAGACAAGATTCACTGTGTGAAGGAACTGTTGCGTGCACGCCGTGTTCTGAATGGGAGCCATTTATTCTCGGTGCGGGGAACAAAATGCGCAGAGCTTATATTTTAGTTCTTTTTCAAACATGGCTTGACTATTGTAGGTTTATAATAAAAGCTGCCTGTTTTATCACAGAGCACAAGCATTATTCCTAAGCACTTTGCACCGTCTTTTCAAAGCCGATTAGAGCACGGAGAAGGAGACCAGCTCATCCTCACAAAAAGGCAGGATATTTACATTTCAGTGCCATGTGCGGTGAATTTTAATTTGGCTCCTACGATTTAGCACGCTGGCTTCCTAGCAGTTTCACACATGACTGCTTAATGGCTTCGTTAACATCCTGAGGGACTTTCCTCATTACCTGATCTGGTCAACTCTGACAGGTGCAACGAGTCTCATCACTGATCTTTGTTCATAGTGCCAAGTTCCCTCGCGCCATCGATCGCGGTGGAATCCAAATCAAAGAAACACATGTGAGTCAAAAAGCCAAAGCACAAAAAGAACCGTCAGTCAGTGGCATGAGGGAATAATTCTAATGAGATCAGTGCCCTTGACAAAAATATACGGCCCAAAGTTAAATGTCTAAATTATTCCTGTATTGCCTTTCGGAGTATCTTTGGACACAGACCAAGAACACCATTAGGACATTTTAAACAAACCCATTAAGCATGTGTTTCATTACACGGGCACTGATAAAGTTCTAAAGCAATGCTGAGGAAAGATGCTAAGATGTTTTATTTGTTTTCCTCTATTAAATACACCAAAAATATTAAACTGTCATCTGAATGTATCCTTGAAACTGTGATGCTTTACAGCATTTTTGTTCTCATGTCTGTATTTATCATGGAAACCCCCTCATGGGTCATAATTCAAAATATTTTAATACATTGTATGTCAAATTTTAGTCTCAAGGTCACTTGTGTTTCAAAACAAGCTTGTGTGAAATATTTAAAAAGGTCAAATTATCTTAATAAACGTCTCTCTGTGTTGGATAATCTGTGAAATTAAAACCTAAAATTGTCCCCCTGTTTCTCTATTCATGCTTCATAACAGCGGTACCGTCTCCTCGTCAACATCCCCTGACCGCCGCACCAACTCCAGGTTCTCTCACATCACTTCCTCCACCCTCTCCCTCCGAGTGATGGTCACACATGCTGCACAGCATAAATTGTCTTCACTGTTCGCTTTGATCCCTGACATGGACATGGCACCCACGCTAAAGCATCTCCATGTGGAGTACTGACAATCAGCCAACACTTTGTTGTTGGAGGAACACATAACGTGTGCACCTTGTGAATCGCCTATATAACAGGCGGCGCGTCATGTCTGGCTGTTCACCCGAAACACACAGCGAAAATACTGACATGTCTGAGGTGGAATATTGATTTACAATCCAGCCTGAGACAAATTTGAGACTAGAAACTGTAGAAAAGTGTGTGTGGAATAGGTTTTCTCCCAGATATGAATTTGGAAAGGCTGTTTATTGTTTTATAGGGCATCCAAATGTTTGTTGAATAATTTAAATCACTGTCAATCCAGCTGAGCAAGGTCAAGTAAAGCTATGACAAGAAACCGCGGGAGCTGTAGATATTCTCACATCGCTTTTCAAGCAGAAGTACGATAACTTATAACAAACATGGCTCCACACGATTTTTATTCTGCAGTGTAGATGCTCATTATTACCTTCTTGACCTTGTTTAAGTGCTCACTTAGGGCCGTCCATAATTTTTGACGATAAAGTTGCTTCTCTTGTTTGTAAGCGGTATTAAATCCATCTATAGTAAATTGTGTTTAGGAAAGCTTAAAACACCAGAAAGGGATTGCAACTAATAATTATTTTATTATGTCAATTTTGATAAAAGAGTTGCTGATTAATTAATCTAATTACAAATTACTAGTTCTGTTTCTATTCATTATTGGGAATAATTTATAATAAAAGATACTTGAGATGTAATAATAACAATAAATCCAATTTAGAGTCATGTACTCCACATACATGCTCATAACATCTTGAATATAAATAATTATAATATAGTCAATAATATAGTCAATGGAGTATTACCTGGTTAATGTAATGTAATAATGTTATGGTGCTGTGTATTGTTGGTTATGTTGTATTTTATTTGCTTATTTATACAAACCCTATAACCCAATTTGAGTGTCACTGTAGTACATAGTGCGTGATCAGCCCTCACTCTTTTTTGTCCATGAATTTGTATCACAAGGTCATTCAAGGTGTCATAAAAACTTCATCCAAGCCGCTGTAGAGCAGCGTATGTTACCTGAGCCGATGGCATTTTCCTCTGCCAAATGAAAATGGCAAGAATTCTCAAATGAAGTGAAAAAGGACTGAGGCAAATCCATACCTCATAGTAACCTCACCTTCTTGTGCAGTCAAGACCCAGTGCTTTTATCTGGCAGGCCTAATACTATTGATGGGCTGTTGAAAAAGAATAGAAAATCCCCTCGCTACAACGGCATTTTGGCTGCTTAGCATTTGTGGGAATACACAGTAGGAGCATTATGGGAGCAGATTATTTATTTTGAATGAGAAGCAATTCGATAGCTTGGGTCCAATGGGAGAGGCTAAAATGTGTTCTCGGTGCAAAACAAGCGGCCAAGCGGAGACTTGAGAAATCATTTGGGGCAGAAGAGCGACCAAGGTGCTGAATTGAATAATAACAAAGAACGACAAAGGCAACAAAGTCTAAAACCTCAGAGCTGACAAGTTCATTACCCGCTGAAACCTCCTGGCTAGCAGCTTTTCTTATGAGCCTTTTACTAATAAAAGGTTTCAAAAATAACTGCACACGCTGCAATTTCTGTCTGGCCACCACAATGGTTGTGGCTTGGTGTCAGATCAAGGTCATGCTTTTAATCCCATATTTCTCCTTCTCACACTCAAGATTTCCTACGGCTGCTGTTACTTATCAAACCAACTATGTTTTTGTTCCATTATTTAACTGCAGAGGCTGCAGCTTGTCCACTTCATACAAAATGCATTTTGATGAATACGCATGAGGACTAAATCGAGATTTCTTTAAAGATTAGCGAGATTAGACAGAATAAGAAATATCATTGCTCCTAAATGGCAAGAGGAGGTAACAGACACACAAATGCAAATGTGCACGAGACACGCATGGGCATACAAACTAGAAAACAGACGCCACATGAAACTCCACAGTGACCCCCTGCACCCATCACACTGTTCAGCTCTGACTCCCAAAATTACATTTATACACTAATATGCAACCGCAAATGTGTTTTGCAAGAATGGTCATGCAGCCCTGATTGCATTTTTATCAGCATATTGAGGAACCTATAATTAAAGTATCTGAAAAATGCTGGTACTGAACATATCAACAAAATGTTTACTGACCATGTATATCATTTGTTTTCCTTCTTGCAATGCAATATTCATTGGTAGAAATTAAGGTTAATTCAACTTTTGTGGTTGCTAGGCTCTCGATACACTTTTACAGTGAGTGAATGATCTTTGTTGAATGTTAAAAAAAACAAAGTTTGGTGATTTAAAGTGTCAAAAATGAAAGAAAACCATAGTTTTCCCCTCAGTGTAAATGTGCTCTGTGGAGTTCTGTGTATATAAACAAGAGTTACATTTACATTTAGAGTGTCTTGCCTAGTTTGTTGATTTTTGAGGTTGAATGCACTCCTTTTGTCATAAAACCTTTTGTTCTGTACATTGTTTACATCCATGTGTACAGTTTTCAGTCTTCTTTATGTCATTTGTCGGCACATTAAGCTGTTTCTTTCTGCCACCAACTGTTAATCAGTTGGATTGCATTAGACCAGTGGTAGGATGTAAATCAAACTCCCAGTGCTTGCATGCGTGCATTTGTGTCCTCGCGTGCTTGCATGATGAAGACGAGGACCCACTTGTAAAGATGTGGCTCAGTAGTGCTAACAGTGGCTAAAAGCTCCACCGAGGACCTTTTAATCAAAGTGCTTTTGTTGCACAAATCTAACCACATGCAGGATTTGTGTAAAAAAAAAAATCTAAAAATCTAGGTGAAATGTAGCACTTCCTGTACTTAAATAACAATGGCAGGGAACAGAGTCCAGCCACATTACATTTCTCCTCAAAATGTGTTTGGCCAAACGCATTAGCAGAATATAAACGTAATTTCTCGGGGACAGGGTTGTACTGTGGGAGTTGGTGAATGCTGTTGGTATTTATTGCTGACACCCTTGAAACTTGGTGGGACCCTGCCCTATAGCCTGCGACACAGAGAAAGAAAAGTGCAATTGTTTTCTTGTGCCAATCTAACACAGTATAATAAAGGCCATATGCCAGAAGGTAACTACTAAATCCGCCTGGCCAATCTCAAGGGTTCTTGTGGGATCAAGAGACCGAAGTAAGCACAACGCCTGGCCTAGACAAGCACACAGAGAAACAACCGTGATGCACTTGCTTCCTTGAGGACTTTCACACGGCACTAGTTTAGTAACAGTCACTCCAAAGGCAGTACTTGAAACGTGAAAGCAGAGATACTGTAAAGCCAGTGAGTGGATGGAGTCAAGGGCCTATTTTTCCATTCAAAGCAGAGACAGCCTGAAGCGCTAAGATGTTTGAAGAAACTTAAATGTGAACTGCTCTACCTTGTCCATCATATCCTGTTAGTTTTCTGAGGGAGCATGGTAGACTGTTGAAAATCAAGTTGTACAGCTGCATAACTGTTGTGCATCACTGACTCCAGATCCCAAACATCAAGGGAGCCTCACTGTCAACTCTTAAAGGACACTGCACTAAATCATTCTGGGTGTCTGGAGGAATCCGGAAGGAACGGTTCATGACTCATTACATGGGATGCGGAATGTTTCAGACACTGTCATAATCCGTTAACAGACTTAATTAAAAAGCTGAGTGACTTTGCAATCATAATTCGGTCTACTCCCAAACCGACATCCGCTGCTTGTTTATATAACCTGGAATCAAATGGGGACAGTCAGTCAAAATCAAGTCATCACTTGGTAATGCCCTCGTGAATGCGTAGCACCCCACCAATGACTCATGAAATATGTTTCTCTGATCATAGGTTACTTCCACACCATCAATCCTCAAGATTAATTTGGCCTGGGAGATGAGTTATTCAATAATTCATTGTGTAATATTTGCCTGCAAATTAATCCTTATTCAATGTGACAAGGAGAATTAAATGATTGCTTACCAGGTAATTTGGACATAATTATTCTTCTTTCATGCTATGGTCTACTGTGCAAAATCTACAGGGTTTATCTTGTTTCTGCCAGGTGTTGTTGTTAAGACAAAGAACCAGTCTGTATGCATTTCCCAAAAGATGAAAAAAGCTAAGTTTAGACTGGGGCATATGAAAATGATACATGTGCTCTAGTTATTCATCTCCCCCGGAAGAGATTTATGATTGGTATGTTACACAGGATGTTAAATTATCATGTTTTTTTGCCATATGTCCTGATAAAAGCTAGTGTTGTCATCTTTTCCCGTAAGTTTATTCGACTTAAATCTGGTGCGCACAGCAGGGACACGTTCACCTTCTTCTCCTTCAAATTTTAAGAAGTACAAAACAATTAAGCTTACGCAGCACCCACATCCCTCACCGTCTGGTGACCCACATTTAACCACAATATGTGTTGTGAACTTACTGTGTGAAATCTGACACTAACAGCAGATTTTGTTTGCCTTTGAGAGCATCCATGCAAAATAAAATTAAGACGGGGAAAACGCTCAGGTCAGCATTTAGTTGGCACTTAAAAAGAGTGGGTATTCATTACATGTTCAGCATTGTAGTACATTGTAGTACAACAGCACCGTATCCTTACTGTAAATCAACGCATTACAGCTCGGTGCATCGCATTCTCAAGACTGACAACACAGTGCTATTTTACACTGAAGCCGCTGTCGCACTTGTAAATTCAATTCAGACTGAAGGTCAGCTTGATTAAGAGTAAAGTTGGACAGGAATTAATTCATGTAAGGCTGTTAACTCCAGACTGAACTCTAATTACAAAAGTCTACAGAATGGAAACGGTAGCACTTCAATGAAGTGACCTCAAAGGCAGTTTTTCATTCACTGCTTTTTCCAATACAGTTATAAGAGTTATTGCACCGTGTTGCCACAATTACTGTTGAACATCAAACCCTTACTTTGACATTTTAAAAGTGCAACTTGAAATCTACAAAGCATGTCAGTGGAAGAAAGAATAGAAAAATATGTTTGGTTGTATTACCGTAAATGAATTTGTTCAGAGAAATGACTAAACACGGTTCACAAATCACACTCATACACACACATATATATATATATATATATATTTACAAAAAGCCCACTGATTTTTAAAAAGAAGAGGGGGGAGGGAGAATATTGGAAACACTTAAAGTGATGCAGCCCACTCAGCACAGGAACAAGTCTATCCTTTTTACTCACACCTGCTGTCTACCTGTCAAAAGCCTTCACTGTATTGCTGCTCCCCCTCCTTCACTGCCAGCCCCCTCACTAGTCGAGTCTATTCACAATTGTAGGCCCCCTATTGCGGTCTGTCAGATGCCAGCCTCAGACATAGTGCACCACTGCGCTGGAGTCTCCGGAGCTAACTGTCACTTATTTTTTCCTTGTGCTTCTCATGAGGAGAGGAAGCAAAAAAAAAAAAAAAATACCAAAAACACGGGAAGAAAAGATGTGGCCGAAGCTGTCAGCCAGTGCTAGAAATCATTAAGGCATACACATGTTGGGAGGCATGTAACATCAGTATTGTCAGTGATGCTGCTACAGTATGCTACGGGAGAATTTGAAGCCAATGGGTGTGTGTGTATTTTGTGTGTGTGTACTGTCTCTTATATCTTATAAGAGATGGATAATAATTCAATATCTAAATTATGTTTGATTGTTGTATTAAATGTGCTGACATTAAAGCTGCACTAATCAATATTTTTATGTAAACCGATGAATCAGTTTACAACGTGTAATGTAAAAGGTGTCACTTGTAATGATGAACCCACAAAGAATTATCACCAGACTTTGCAGTTCCCCTCACTGTTCCCCTCAGCAGTGGAGCATTTTAGTATCTTTCAGCTAATTGTTTTGGTTTTAAAGCCCACAAATTCTCCGCTTTGGTTTACTCTCATCTAATCAACCCCGGTTTAGTTAATGGCAATCTAATATACAGTGATATCAAAAAAATACTTTAGTATTGTGATATTGATTTCAATTTGATCACCCAACCCCTACATATAGTATACTATATCCAGCCATACATTCCTAGCGTCAACTTCCCCCCGTCCTTGGTCGCTTTTGTGCTTCCCCCCTCATGCCACCACTTGAGTTGATGCTTTTGTTGTACATGATATTGGGAAAGTACAGCCCAGCTGAGTTAATCTGTTTTCTGCATCAGTGACTTGCAACAAGTCCACTCTCTTTTTCATTAAGTGACTGAGGGATCCTGGAGGCTGAGCTGAGCTGAGAGCGGAGCTGCTGTCAAAACGCCTTGCCTAACCATCGCACACATTAGCAGGCACCCATTTTGAGAAGTAACTGGGCTTTCTTACATTTGTGCATATAAACAGAAACACAAAATTGCAAGCAATACACACACACAGCCTTGTGTGTTTGCCAAAAGTTTGCATAGTAAGTTTTCCACAGCAGAGGTTTGAAATGTGCAAAAAAAAAAAAACATATCAGATGGATTATCCTGAGGCAAAAGTATTTGGCAATATGTTTGTGTTTACCTTTTTTTCCCTACTCTTTCTCAGTTAGAAAACTATTGTTTACAGCTTCTTTGCTTCCGTAACTAGAGGAAAGAACAGGGGGGATCAGCCTCCCTGGCCACGAGGTGCCACCATCTCTTCTCTCCATCTGTCTGCCCACTCTTCCGGGGGCTAATTATCCTAATCCCTTGAATCCAGAATGTAGGCTGGTGGCACACGCCTCAGTCCCAGGACGCTAACGTTTTGCCTCCCAGTTAAAATGTGGAAATTAATTACCGCCTGCCCTGCTGCCAGTGGGAGGAGGAAGGGGAGAGGCAACCGCAGGAAGGCTTGTCCCTGGCAGGTGTGGGAGGGTGCTAGGGACTTGAGAGCCTGATGTAGGGGGGGCATGACTGCAGTTCAGTTTGTCGAACACTGTATTGCACCATGGGAGTCATGTTACTCTCTGCACATTGTAACATTACTGTTAATGTACCAAACTACATATAGAAAAGGTTTATCTTGATGTTTACTCCACTTACTAAAAACTACATCAGAACAGAAAACAGCAGTTTGTTCTTAAAGTTGAACTGAATTATTGCTAAATTGTTGCCAAGAATAAATGAATAACAAATTGAATAAATACATACAATATGTTTTATTTATTTTTCTGCAGTGACAGGACCTCCTATATTAGTGTTCTTCAGAGGACATGAAGTTTTGGTTCTGACTAACAGTGTTGGTACTTGCAATTTGATTAGCATGATTCCATTGTGTTGAATTAGAAATGTTGCAATATATGGGCCAGAAAAGGCAAACCCATCCATCATTTTCTTGTTTTAAAAGTCAGTAGCAATCAAGTAGCAGTTGTTTTCTTATTCTACATACATCCTACAACAATGAAACAATGAAACATTATTTTCTTTGGACTTTTTGTCATACATGCAATAATGATTGTTAGAACATGCATGTTGATGTTGTTCAACGTCATCTCTCTATTTGATCCTTTGACAATACAATACAACATACAGTAGTCAGGATGCAATCATAATTGTTTGCACTAGGGCTCATAAAAAGGAGAAAACACTTTGCATCAACCTTCTTACACCAAACAGAGCTATGACGTGATCCAGTCAGGAGCATATCACAGAAGTTGACAATATGTTTTCTTGCAAATCTCACTGTGGGAGAGTCTGCAGGCCTGAAAATTAGTGTGTGTGTGTACTGTATATATCTGTATATACATGACTAAATAACCCTAAATTACATAATCAATATAGATAGATATTCATTTGAGATTATTGTCACTGTCACTGATCAATTCTTGTTTAGGACCAAGATACATGTTTTTTTTGTTTTTTTTCCTGCTTGTTTAACGTTTCCTGCATCATCATTCAGCCCATGTCATACCTTAAGCAGTTATATTGGGTGTGACTGCATCATGAAGCATGGAAAAGTATGATGTATAGTGCGGATTAATTTTTTCTTTGAAGAATGATACATGGGGAACTAACACTGATACAAAACAAACTGAGCTGAACAGGAAAGTCTTATTTACCATTAAGTTGACAGACAAACGAGAATAACTTCATTTTACAGTTCAGGAGAAAACGTTATCCATTATGAACCGTGAAGGGCCATTTCCAAAATATTTTTTGTTATGAGAGAAACATAATAACTGATGTACGGCATGTGTTTTCACCATTTCCTTAACACAGTTGAATGAATAAAAAAATAACCTGCAAGATATGTGAAAGCTAACGCTCTATTCCAAAACACCCACATGGCCAAATGACACAGACATACTCAGTCACGCTTTTACTTTGCCAAGGGAAACGGGGTGAAAAATACCACCATTAAAATGATATTCATAGTTGAGAAATTACCGTTGTTGGCATCCACAAAATCACACTTTCTATTTTTCTCAGGGGGGCTTGCTCTCATTAACACAAGTACTGGTCTTGAAAATGAACTGCCGGAAACGATGCCAACAATTTGACAAGTTTTCTTATGGATTTACAATCTATACCTCCAGGACCAGGATGTTGGCATTTGATGTAGTATTGTGCCCTAGTTCTGCTGCACGTGGCAGAACGTCACACCTGTGGACACATCGGGTAAAGAAATAAAAAGAGGAGAGCATTTTCTGAAATGCACATGTTCGGCCGTGGATCACAAACACCGCTCTCTCAGGCCTGGCCAAGTACAAGCCAGCGTGTTGTTGCTAGTAAACAAGTGTGCCCCAAATTTCACAAATGGGGCGACATATGGGCAATCTAAGTAAAGTTGTGATTCTCCTTATTTAGATCAAAGTGTTAATCCTGGAGATTTATGTTCTGGTGAGTTTGGCAAAAAACTCTGTAGTGGAAAATCTTTAGAAGACAAGACAGTCATCTATACTAGAGCCAAACCAATGACACAGTGGTGTCCGTAGCTCAGTCTGTAGGGACTTGGCTTGGGAACTGCAGGATGGCCGGTACAGTAAGTCCAGCATGGAGGGTGGACTGGTTGGAATAGAACATGGAAGGTGGCTGGAGAGGTCGCCTCTTGGGCACTGCCAAGGTGCCCTTAAGCAAGGTACTGAACATATTACCTCTTTGTGCGTGTGTGTGAGTGTATTTCACACCGTGCAAAAAAAGAATTTCCCCACTGATCTATTATATTACAGTATATTCTAATATATACTATGTTATTATATTGTATCATATATGTCTGCCAGTAAGAAACGGGAATATGCGACCCAAAAATGGCAAATACATGCCATCAAAGCCTCAAAAATTCAGTATCCCTCAGGCAGTACAGTTATAAGTTACTATATGTTCCAAGTTAGGGACTAGATGCTTCAAAATGCAAATGAGGCTTTGTTTTGCCTGAATCTGGAGGACACAACTTGAATAATAATAGCAGTTCTCTGTATCCCATGCACCGCTGCTTCAGTCACAAAGTCAAAACTTGACAATGTTTCTGAGTTCAGGAGGTCATCACTGGTAAATCTAAATCTATACGGTTAACTCCATTTTTCATTTTGTCTCTGGTTCAGAGCAACTTCCTGACCTTTATTGTAAAAATACATTACTTCAGGAGTTGCCCATGAATTCCTGAATGCAGCATTTGTTTTAGTTTTGTTTTCTGTGTGGATCTGTTTTGGGGAGGTTATCCAGGTTCAGCGACTTCGTCTATGAATCCTCTCTCCACATCCTTTAATGTCAAAAATCATGCAGTAATATCTTTTTGCATAATAAAGATGTTCATCATTAGAAATCCTGGTATGTTTTTAGAACCTTTGATTACTGAATGCGAAAAGAGTGGGGAGCGGAGTGAAGTGGTGGGGAAATTACATTTGCAATTCAGGATGTCAACTGCTTCCAATGCCAAAAGTACATTCATCCACACAGATCTGTGTGGAGATGAATCTGGGATAATACAGTATATAGCAGCGCAGCCCATGATTGAATCAACCTATAGATGCACAGATGGTTCCCCTTTTTGTCAAGGACTCTCTTCCAGCCTCTCTTTTCTCTGGCTCTCTGTGGCTTTGTGTGTGAGATTGTCAGGAAGTACATTTTATTTGACGTAATATGTGCCTGACCTGTGTGCCACGTAGGTAATAGGGGTCATCAGTGAGCAGGTTGCTACGGAGATAATCAAATACCCAGAGGTGCTGAGAGAGTTTGCAGTGTCAGTGGTATCATGCTCTTTCCTGCCCAGACAATGTTCACATCCTAAAGCCAAGACAGAGCTGGGCTCAATCCACGCTGTCTCTTTACTACCCACTACATATGTTTCCTTATTGTCTAAGGTAATTACAAGCAGGCCATCCAAACATGCACACACTATTAACACAATTAACCTTTTGTGCAAAGAGGTGTCAGAAGGTGAATTTCAGATTTCAGATTTAGGCAGGTACATACAGTATGTTGAAGTCTTTCTAACGACTAGCAGCCCAAAAATGATATTTTATGATCTTACATGGGACTTTTTATAGCTAATGTGCCAATAATTGCTTTTCATATCCTGCAAACGAATGCAATGTTTCTTGTTACCTGACAGATGTAAACCCAATATTTACTTTTCTATAATTAACTATACACATTTCGTTTACCGGAGCATTTCTTATATTAAAAAAAAAAAAGGACTGCCTACTGCTGCTGGGAATAGGTTTGCTGAGAACAGTAAGACTGGACCGTTACAATTAAAGTACAGGTCGTAAAAGTAAAAGAATGAGCTTTAAGTTCACTAAATAAGCGTATTTGGAAGATAAATCTGAGGTTAGTCATGTGAAGGACCTCTTTGTCGTAATATATATTGATTAGTGTAGCTTTAACAGAGATCAAATACTGATTGCTTTGTTAGCATTCATTGACTACAGTTCCCATCAGGCTTTGACAATGCTTTTGTGGTTAAGCTTTAAGGAATGTGGTGTTGTTTTTCTAGACTTTTTTTTTTAGCTTGAAACATATGGTGCAGCGCAGATTTACATCGTATGTGGAAAAATGCGATGACATGCTTGACGTCTTGTCTTATAGCGCCTTTAATTCAGATTTTATACAAGAATATACTTGTGTTTTCTTTGATTGTAGTGTTCCATATATTTTTATGTAGCAGTGAACTTTTGTACCCTTCTTTTAAATCGAAACAGCCAAAAGAGAAGCGGCCGAGATCAGCTCATTGTCTCCAAATCTGTATTAGAGACAGGGATAAGCAACCGTGTGACAGCGAATGGCCAAGAGTGTGCAGGTATTCATTCCAACCAAACAGTACACAGGGTGATTTCACTGATTAGCATGCCTTCTAGCTGACAGAAGGAACTAATTAGTGTAATCACCTGCTGTACCACAGCACATGGTTTCCCACTGCAGCTTTAAAACGGAGCAACTTTGTTTCTCCCTGAAATAGTGCTAGCTAAGTTGATTACAGCGTCTAATGACCTTGATAGTGTGATGAGTGGGCCTGCGTGCATTCATGGCTTTTAGCATACTGCTGGAATTTTAACACTGCACTTGACTTCCAGAGATGTGATCCCACCTTCACATATCCTCATTAGGAATCCTTTGCTGATCATTACTGCCTTAAGTGCCTTTAATTGATAGTCATCTCTCACAGATGACTTTCCTATTATTTGCTGACTAGCCCGAGCACTTGTTAGCCTTACAATTTCCCACTTTCACACCTTTCACCCCTGACTAGATTGCACTGTGATGCTTTGAAACATTGCTTACCACCCCTTGGTAAGTATCTCCCATTCTACTGCATGATAGTGCTGCAGCACCTGCAGTAGCAGGGCATCTGTTCTACTATTTAAAAATGATTTCTCCATAATGCAGCGTATGATGCCTCTGATGGTGCGCATCATTTTGAAGGTGAGTCAAAGTAAATGATATTTTGGGGTTGGTCCCATCAACAGAGCACCGTGGAGTGAGTGACAGATGACACTAGGTGACTGCTACTGTCACAGCCTTCATTACTTTTTTTCTTTCTTTTCGTTATTAACCTCTCACTGACCGCAACCATCCATCTTTCTCATTCGTCGCCGTCATCTACATCATCTGTTGCTGTGGTTTCCTTCCATCTTCCTATAAATCTCTGCCTATGCTGTCCTGTAATCTTCACATAAGTGACATAAATCCTTTTACAGTCATACAATACACGTCACTCTTATATCTTTCTCTTTATACGTGTGTGTGATATATGAAAAGTAACGCTAAAAGCAAACTCGACCATTAGCATCTGTCAATAGCAATGTCAATGTGAATGCTAATACAGTATTTTGTATTTTATTGAGCATGTGTTTTAAGAGAGAGATGAAGTAATAGGCTACATTTGTTCCTAATGGATACAGGAGATTTTGCCTAAATGTAAGCATGAAGAGCTAAGCTGCTGCTCCAAGAAATCAGCAATTAGTTTGAGAGACGTTTCTGAATATAAGTGCTGAGTAGTCAGTTGTCAATTCTTGATACAATAAATGTGAGTATTTATAACTCCATATCCCTAAAAAGTCCTAAGGAAATATTCAAAATCTCATCGAGACATATCTGCAGTATGTTTTATCTGTTCACAAATGAACGAAAAGACATCTAGAGCTTCTCTTCTTCTTCTTCTACAGCAGCAAGAATTTGGCACCCAGCGTCTGACCTCCAGGCACGCTAACAGGCTAACGATACGCTAATGTGTCCCATTACGCCCGATTTGCCAGGAGGGGATTCTTTTTGTTGAGCATCATGCTGCTGGTGGATTTCAGATGGGCACTGTATAATGATGCGCGCCTTTCTTCCTGGCTCATAAAAGATACAAGGAGTAGTCCTGCTGAGAGTCATTAGGAGGGCCATTTACACTGCGCTTTTCTTATTCACACACTTTTTTCTGTGGTCTTTGAAGAGAGCCACAAGGCTACGCAGACATCCTGAAAATGAAACGTGAGCCGCCACTCGGGCTGAAAGTACTTCTTGTGAAAGAGTACCGAACAGCTGTTCAGTCCGTGCCATTATCACCAAAATTAGCGTTTGAGGTTAATGCCTTTCAAAGTAACCAAATAAATAATTAAAAGTACCCGCAAACAAACACACACATACACACACACACACACAAAAATGAAGAAAAATCAAATTGTGGACCGGCGTTGAGAGGGAGAAACATTTGCGGTTTGGCTCGCATTTGCAGAGCATGAAACACAAATTAGCATGGTGTGATGCAAGCGAGTGGGGGAAAATCACATACCATTTTCTGCATCCTCTCTATGGCCTTACTATTACCATTCCATCCACAAATTGAATCCAAGGCTAATTTGAATTGCACCACTGTATAACCTCTTATTTATTCATTGCTTTTCTCTCCCCTACATACTATTAAATCTAATATTTCTTTTTTCTAGTACAGCAGCAGCCACAAACTGAACACCAGAGTGATTCCATGCTTCCCAGTACGTGCTTCCCAGTGAATAGAAAAAGTCAGATGAAAATCTGCTGCATGGTTATTAACTCCATCATTTTCCTATTGGATGTTATTTTGCAATCATTTTCCATCACACAGATCGGTTTTGATCGAAATCCCGACTACTAGTTTGCTGTAGAGGTACTCGATTCTTGGCCTGTAGCTCTAAAATATATACAGAGAATAAATCCTTTACCACAGTGCACATGATCTGATATTCAATTATTGCATTCAGAATATAAATAGTGATATAATACATTTTCTGGGGAATGGATGAACAAATTGCCAATCGATAAACTAACCAGACAGAAATGTCATTGTCTGATCCAGAAAATTAAATACCTGAAATAAAAATACTAAATCACAAAGATCCAATATTGTCATAAAATAGTCTTGTTCACTCATTCATTTACCCCAAAAATATAAATAGTATGACAAATTTCTATTGTCTGAGGCTATACATCATTACATTGACAGTTTGGATGCATTTTTTTGGTATTAAAAATGGGGTGCTATCTATTATTATGTTGACGATTGTTTAGGCCGTCATCTTCAAATTAAATTTCTCTCAAGATGAGTTGCCACTTGTGCTGAACAGTCGCCTGCTCAAAGCCATTAATTGTAATAATTGAATCTTTCTATTGTACATAACATCAATCTCTGTATTCAAAATCTTATGTAAAAGATGCTTTGGGGTTACATGGGGAAATTGCATCAAGGTAAAAGGCTTATATTTTAACAAAGTAAGCAGCCAAAAGATGTTAGCAATTAAAAGTTAATACCAAATTTAAAGATTCTGTTCAACCACAACATTGGTGAGCAGCCCTGTGCAGTCCTTCACTGACGGGTAATTACTCCATTACAGTGATACATCTAAAATCTGTCCACTGTTTACTCTGTGCATGCCCTCTTACATTAGGCTGTCTGCTATGCTTGACAAGAAAATTATGACAGAGGCTGGGCCAGGCAGCACTGAGGTGTGTGTGTGTGTGTGTGTGTGTGTGTGTGCGTGTGGTGATGGTATTAAATGGGGCTGTGATATTTGCCACTACAGAACCAATCAAGTTCTTATAATGGATGACTTGTCTCATATTCATTCTTGCCTGATGTGAGAATATAGCCTGGAAAACACTAATGTCTTATCTGAGTCTGTGTGCGTGTGTGTGCGTATGTGTGTGTTTGTGTATGTGCAAAAGGAGAGGGAGAAAGATAAATGGAGCAGAGGGATGGGGACTAGACATGCCGATACTGTGTGTAAAGTGTGTTAAGTTTCACTTCCCGTCAACACACTCTAGGATCAATGCTGATCATGAACTTGGTAAGAAATTTACAGACACCCTTTTTCAATTAAACACTGTCAAAGAGCATGACAACCATGCGGTGATAGGAGATGTGTAATGCATACCCCTTTGTTAATTAAGCAGGAACTAGAGTGAAGAACAGTATCACTTTCCTCTTATATTTGAGCAAACTTTGCACTGATTACATTTGGAGATACATTGACAACTCTCTGGCAGAAATTTAATTGAAGGTCATTTCTCAAAATTGTGTGCTCAGTGGAGACGTGCTGGCTGAAACAGTGAGTGTAATTACACTTTAATAATAAATACGTTCAAGCGATAATGTTGACACTCTGCCGGGTAGCCTATGCTCAGAATGACAAAGCACCAGGAGGGTTTAAACTGAAAGAGGCAGAAAGCAGGACTCACAGAGATGTTGAATCACAACAAGTTAATAACCATAACCACAGCACTGACTTCCTGCACTGAAAAGTGCAGAAAACAAATGGATTCCATATTCTCCTGACCTGAAGTGAGCACACGGATTCAGTGTGCAGTATCTCAAGCCTCTGGACAAGTTAATCACAATGCCCACATGCCAACAGCAACTCCTATTGATTCCCACTTTCCTTGTAGCTCCAGAGACTTTATGAAATTAAAATATTGTCTAGGAAACACTAGGTAGGGCAGTACTGTGTGTACATCAACTCTGACCTTTTGCATTGGAAGGGGCAAAGCTATAATGCACAGGATCACTGCCAGACACTGCTTTGCTGTTCAACATTCATGTGGCTTAATGCCTGGAGAGGAGGTCAGCCAAGTGGGTTTGCAGCCAAGAGGTCACTGACGTAGCCTGAAGGAGTTATCTCACTCACAAAACCTACAGTGCCCTTGAGCAAGGCAGCTAACTAAAGGTGGATAAGTGAGTAGGGTAAATAATTGAACTGGTAGATATGAACTTCCCCAGTTATGTACATTATATATGAATTTTTTTTGCTTCACAAGTTTTCTATACTCGTCTGTCGAAATGTGCAAACGAGGCCTTATACAATTAAAAAGGCAGTAGGGGCGGCGCTTAGCTCAGTCGGTGGAGCGGCCTCCCCACATGCGAAGGCTCGCTGCGGCTGGCCCGGGTTCGAGTCCCAACCTGTGGCCCTTTCCCGCATGTCATTCCCCATCTCTCTCTCCCCACATTTCCTGTCACTCTTCAGTTGTCTCTATCAATAAAGCTTGGAAAGGCCAAAAAAAATATTTTTTAAAAAAAGGCAGTATTTTGCATACATTTCCATAATATGAACAATGGACAATCAAAATTCTTGTTTCATAGAGTTTTTAAAGGTTTTTCCACTTTTTATCACTCCATAAAGAAAATACTGTCAACAACCGTAAAAATCTAATGCTATTTCTTTGTGAATTTAGGAGAAGTCTACAGACACAAAAAGGCAAAGTGAAGTTAATTTAACACCTAAATGTGTTGAGCATTGTTTTTTCCACAAGTCTGAAAGAAGACATGCTATTTCCAAAATAGTCCAAAATCTCCAAATTAATCTGTGCATGAAAAAAATTAACAAATTAATTAACCTGTAGTGCCTGTTTAAAACCAATGGAACAAGTGGAACAAGCCTATTAAAGGTAGTCACTGAAATTTATGACCACAGGCGGTGCTGTAGAGCATGTTGACTTCTACTAGCAAGATTGTGGTGGAGACACAATGCACATTCCTCCTGACTTCAGGGGCAGCAATTAAGTTTTTAATTTATTAGGCTGATATAGGAGCAGTAAGTTAGAATCATTTTTGCAATTTTTACAAAATAATACCTTCGCTGGAAATGTAGCATCAGATCACAAATCATCAAATTACCCAATGTGGTTGCGAATCAAATGAGTATGTCCATGAAATACCAATTTCTAAAAACTCTCTGCTAATATTGAGATTGAAAGGAAATTGCTGCAAAGTGTTTTTTGGTCTCAAGGACACAGATGTATTTTAGTGAAAGACACTGAACATAAACATAACCATGTCTGTTTACAAGTAAACTCGACAGGCTACTATCTAAACTGGACTGCGGCATGCAGTATATATGTTTCTGTGATACCAGCGTGCACAAGTCAATGTTTCTGTTTTAAACATTGCATCAGCGATATCATTATTTGGCCTTTGATTTTCAGCCACATTGAGATGCTCCAGTTAAGTGATTTGAGCGCACAGCACTGACAGACTGTGTCACAATACCGATTTTTCTGAGAGAGAATACAGAATTAGCCTACATGTCTTCCCAGGCACAAGCATGCTCACAGGCACCCAGCTACAGCTTGTCAACAAAATGACATGCCTTACTTTGAACTGAGGTTAGTGTATCTGTCTCCAGCAGTGACACATTACCAGGAAGGTATGAAGCTTTTCACAGTATTACATATTATGAAATAAAGGAGGAAACACACCGAGGGTGGACATTGGATTTAGGAATTCACATTATTTTCCTGCCATGCTGAGAATACTGTGTATTCACAGTACAATATACAATAGTGTTTCAGAACAAGGGCCGGGTATCAATGATATTTTTGCAATTATGAATCAATTTAGACAAAAATGTCAAACATGTTAAAATCTAGGCAACCTCTTACTGTGCTTATCACGTCCAATTATTGAGTCCCGATTCTTCTGGAATTGTATTTGAGCCATAAAAGAAACCAAAATATGTTGAAGGCACAAACAGCCTTTATTCTGAGCAGGACCTGACACTTATCTTGACCAAATGTCTACTAATACCCCTCAACATCCAGGCAACATTTCTAGAGAAAGCAGACTTAATGTTTCCGCATCTGCTGTGCTCAGAGCTGTAATGAGGTCTGATGCAGTTGAGCATATGTTAATGCAAACACAATACTTCCAGTCACAGCTTCTTGCAGCCTCAGTCATCAATGTTAATGACGACCGAGGCTACAACTCTTAAGTTTGTACACATTCAGGGGAATGAAAGCTGATTTGTTGAGGTGAATGTGACAGGCGGCGCTTATTGCAGTTGGCATGAGAACATAAAAAAAACCAACACCTCTTAGCATTCTGGCATTCCAATATCAATTACTGACTTTACTGACAAACAAAAGTAAGATGTCTCAGTTGTCAAAAGATTTAATCCGGATCATCAGGAGCCACAAACGTGTGCTCTGATGCTCTGATGCTTACCCTGCCAATTAAATGGCACACACAATGTTCAAATGTGTCACACGATGAGGTGGGTACAAAAAGGGCGACAAGATCAAACAAAAAGCTGTTAAACTGATCCCAAGGCATCTTGGCCATGACCCAAATCATTTGACAAACACAACTAAATATTTCCACAGCCAGTTTGCGCAAAAATGCAATAGAATCACTTGTTGTACCTTAATTACCTTTCTGTTGTGCACAGATACAAACACAGATACCCAAGATGAGCTGATATAAACCAACATGTCACTTTTACCCCGGTTACGGCACTCTTCAGGGACCCTTGACAAAGTCAATATTTTCTCTGAGGCTTCCCTTTTGACGCACCACGAACACGTTGACTCATTTCCTGACTGAACAAATGTGTAATGTTACGGCGAGCTACTCATCTGCTACAGGCCTCTACTTCTTATGTAAATGCTTGTGTTGAATATGATGGTGGATTTACTTTGAATACAAGTCTCCTTCGGCACTGTGAAGTCTATCACACTGTACAAGGCTGACACTGAGTCCTATTTCATTCGAGAGCCGTGTCACTAAAATCTCTATCAAAGAAACACAAAGAAAAAAAAAAATCATGTTTTATGCTCAAAGTCTGGTAAACATGTAGCAGGTGAAATCACTGAAACTATAATGGCTGAATGAAGTAAATGTGTCAAAACAGATGAAAGATTACACAAAGCCAGAGCAAAACTGAGCCAACGAAGACCATGCTTTTACTTCTGGCATAAGGGAAATAAGAATAAAGGGAAGAAAATGCATCAGCAAACACTAGTGAGTGATTTTATCCAAAGCTTGACAACAGAAAAAAGGCTATTTGGTGAGTAAAAGGTTTGAACATGAATAAGCCTGTGGCTACAGTCACCACTTTGGTAGAAAATAAGATAAAAGCTGACATGCAGTTAAATACAATTGCACACATCACAAGCAGCGGTCAAGTTATTTTCATCTTTTACATTTTAGGTTTTTTCCCCATATGTGCTGTGTGTTCACTGAACGCAGAGAATGACTTTTATAGAAGCCAAATCTGCAGAGAGATGTCATTTCATGTGTCTTGCTTGAGTGAAAAGCAGCTGCTGAGTTGAGTGACTGGAGGTCATTTCAACTGTCTGTCCGGTGAGTAGAACAGACATGGTGGACGTGCTGAGCCTTTCACCAGAGGCAAAAATATTTAACAGGTACCCACCATGATTGTGTACTTATTACTTACTTGTGCCCCCTGCTGTACTCACTGTACATAACATGACTTTGGTGGCCGGGAACAGTTCCAACTCCATCGTCAAGTTTGGTGATGACACAGTAGTGATGGGCTGTATCACCAGTGCCTACCTGGAAGAGGTGGCAGGGCCTTCTTACCGAAGGTCAGTCAAACCAGGGAGCTGGTTGTGGATTGTTGGAGAACTTTACACCGCTGAGAATCCACAAGACACTCGTGGAGAAGGTGAGCACTCTCAGGTAGAAAAAGGTAACACCATGTTTCTCTGGGGGTCCTAAAGATCCTCTATCCAGGTGCTGTGGAAAGCATTGTAACACGCGGCATTATGGACCGGTATGGTAACTGCTCTGCTCAGGACCATGAAGCCCTAAAGAAAGTGGTTTACTCAGCCAAGCATACCATCGGATCTCCCCTACCCACTCTGCAGGACTTACACAGTGCCCCAGCAGTAGAAAATTCCAGCTTCGGGCAGACACCTCTGAAGCCAAAAGTTCAACACAAAGAGACCCAGGAAGATCTTCTTCCCTCAGGCTATCAGGCTGGCGATCCCTGTCCTCTGACTTCTGTATATTTTCAGCCTTGTCTATCATGATCTCCTGTGAATCCTTCACTCTGCCCCGCACATCTGTATATTTGCACTTAATATATCGACTTATGCATTTATCATGTTTACATGTGTTATTTTTTCATGTTGAATTTTTTTATCCGTCCGTCAGCTTCAGCTTTAAGTTTCTGCGTGTGACAAATGAAGCTTTGAATCCTTGAATCTATTTCAGGTCCTAACCCGCAGCTGCCCAGTGCAGGACCCAAAGACTCACTTCAAAGTAATGTCAGCCAGTGCATTACAGATTGATCGTCACTGCATGGGCACAAGTCTCAACTTTAAGAAATTCAAGTGTCACCAGAGGCTCATGCCAGCACATAAAAATAATTAATACAGTTTAAGATTTGATGAGTTCCACACCTCGGGCAGTTCACCCACATAAGCTATATGAATCAATAACGCAGGCCAGAACCCTCAGACTTCTCAGTTCTGACTGCTTTAACTTTCAATCATGTCTACCAACTCAATGATTATAAATGCCATGATGGCAATTCTTTTCCAATTGCCTTACTAAAAAAGACATTATACCGGGACCATTTGCAGCTGCTGGAGCTGGCAGAAAGAGAGAGAGGGAGAATGAAGAAGGACCCCATGACATAAATGTTGTCCTGCATTTCTGCAGCTGCCAATTCAAGTCAACCTAGAACCCATACCAGGATCTATGATGCACAATTTTGTTATTTTTACTTAATTATGTTTTCCATTTGTTGAGCAGTATATTCTGAATGATGTATATTTTTCAGGGAGAGATGGCACGTCATTGAATGTCTCAAATAGCATAAACGTGTTGGCTCGTTCACTGACACAAAGATGAGGTGGCAGCATACCGGTCACTAAAGCAGAATAGGGGACAATTATGAAGCACTGTGCAATCAAGGGGGTCCCTGACAGGCTGAGCGGGGTCTGATGAGCCAGTGTGTCACTCCGGAGCTCCAGGGCTCCACAGCTAATCAACCACCAAGGAGGGGCTTTAGGGGTGCGATCACTCAAGCCCTCCATCACCGCGCTAGGAGGAAGGCAATCACCAGCCCATTTCCATGCACTGTTATTCTCACCCCCCAACTCCCATCTTCGACTCTGAAATCAAGGTGCACATATGACCAGGGAAGCACTGGATGGAGGCAAAGGTGGCTGGTGGGTGCAATCAAAAAAGAGACAAAAGAAAAGAAAAAAGAAAGAAAAGAAAACTTTCAGTTACGCAAGCGGTTTATTCAAGTCATTTAATATCTAAAGAAAAAAATCGGAAATGGATTGGAAACATGAGGGGAACAGATTGAATGAGGCTCAGTTGCTTTCCAACCAGCAGCTCATAAGATCCCTGTGATTGGGCTTGCAAATTGAAATGTAAGTCTTGTAATACAGTGCGTCGAGGAGACAGAAGGGGTATGGGTCAAGAAGGTGAGAGAAGGGAGTTCTCATTTTACCCTGGCAAGGGATTAACACAATGAGCATATGTTAGCAGAGTCACATTTGGTAAGTCTGGTAAGAAAAGATGGAGAGCAAGTGAATGAAACCCAAACAAAAGCTTATCTTTTACCCTCTTAAAAGAACACGACTTCATATAAATGGTTAGTTCTTTTTTTCAAGGATAGGACGATGGGTAATAGGAAAAAGGAGACAAGAAACAGGCAAGAGGTGGCTCCCTTTCTGACACGTATAATGTGAAACAAAAAAAAAAATGAATTAATAAACAAAAAAGACAAAAAGTCTTACAGTCTGACACTCTGACAGTGCTTAGACTTCACAAATGCACCACAGCATGTAATAGGAGGTAGTACCTCCTCCTGTCCTCTGTTTTAAGTGTGGCAGTGGCTGGAGAGGCACCCTACTCTGACGGGCTCCACTCAGAAAGCGACACACACCAGGCTCGTCTCGTACTGTCCTCCAAGACATAGGCAGAATATTGACAAAGAACTCTGATCTGTCTGAGCTCAAACCAGCACATCATTACAGACGTGGAACACAGAAACGGAAAGCCATTTCATAAACCAAGCTGTTTGTCCCAGATTGAGGGAAAAAATATATATTCATCCCTTTTAAAGTCATCCAACCTTCCTGTGGTTAAATCTCAGATTTTACACCATGCTGGGTACAAAGGACGTCTGCACATCTAACAAAGGAGAATGCTAAATTCTTACAATATGATGCACTCTGTTGAGGCGTTCCTTTGTGTTGGATTCTGTAAACAGACTGAAATTAGGGCTACAACTAAACGATTAGCTTCATCATTGATTAAAGTGTTAATTTATTTTGCCCAGAAACTAATAATTATCATTTTCTGTATTTCTCTAATAATCATTAGGTCCATAAAATCTCAGTACCTGCTACAATTTACCACAATTTCTGCTATCTTCAAATAACATGTTTTCTCTCCAATTTGGTATTTTTTAAAAAGATTTAAAATATTGATAGATTATAATTGTTGTCATTAAACTTTATGTGGACTAAGCGATTAATCAACTAACTGTTTCAGATCTTAATTTCATTCTGGATCAGTTATTTCGTGTATAAAATGCTAAATTAAATGTACAGTGTCAGCTGTTAGATGCATAGTAACCAAAAGAGAAGAATATATTCAATATATGATATGATATGAATGAAGAGAGCAATAAACTCTTGGGTATTTTTACTACTGGATTAATGTCCAGCATTTTCTGTTGACTGACTGATCAATTAATTGACTAATCATTTCAGGCCTATTTAAAATTGCTTCATTAAGAGATTGCTCTTTTTTTATTCTGCGTATGGTAGCCGGTGTTCTCCATACAGTAGGCATGGTAATTACCCCTCTGGCAGACAGGCGATCCATATGCGAACAGTGCAGAGGGAGGCTGAGCAGGACATTAACTGAGCATTAATTCAGTGATGCCAGCGTGATGCCAATTATTTTAAATGTGGTCAATGTTCTGATGGTTATAAATTTCTCCAAGCACCAATCAAGCTAACAAAAGCTCCTTGGTGTAAATGGAAAATACGCTCAACAAGGCAACTCTGGAGTAAAATAGTGAACCGTAATGTGATTGTTTAAACAAAACCAAGAGAAGAGGAAATCTGTGTGGACTTAAATCAGAGGTACAGCCATTAGAGACCATGTTAAACTGTGTTGCACTCTAAATTTTCTTAATAGATTTGTAAGTCTAGACATGTAATTACGGTACAGACCTAGTGTCCCTTTTCCTTGTTTTGACACAAAAGACATTTTTATATTTTTTTGTTTCACCTAAAATTAAGAGACGGGGCTCAGAGTTTTTGCAGATACTCACACACACACACACACACACGCACACACACACACACACACCATCACATTTCACCATCAAAATACTGTAAATATATGTGTTTTTAAGGACCCTCAATGATATCTAATGTTGATGTTTCATGGGGTTTGTGACTAGCACATGCATTGTTTGCTTTACCAGTGAAAATAATCAGCCTAATACACTGCAGATGTCTCATTAAATTTGCATACGATTATTGCAGCGTTACTTCAGTTGATCCTTTTCATCAAAACCAGATAATACTTGCTGATTGCAGATTATTTTGGCGCAGGCAAATTTCATGGTATTATTTTCACTCTTGGTGAAAAGCAATTAGGAGCATAGCTCGCAGTTTGCCCGATGTTATCCAGAAATTAGCCAGCTTTCACAGAATTAATTCTCCCATTTCTCTGGACGAGTAAAAGCACAAGCCTGGGGTTAAGGAGTCTGGGTCTGTTGCATGGAAAGTTTTGGGCTGTGAACTTTGATCAGCTAACATAATGAGTACTGAAGAGGGCAAGGAAAAGGGGACAGCGGCAGATTTTGTTTTGGATTGTCTGGAAAACATCCATATATACCATACAATTAACTTATGAGCTATAATACATTCCTAAATAATGAGAAAAATAATGACACTTTTAAAAAGGCTTCAAATGTAGGTGGTCAATGTCAGAAATACCAGCAACACACAAGACCGATCACTGAAAGAAGGGGGAAAAAAAAAACACTTGAGGCTGACAGTGAAGAACCAGAAGCACTTGAGACTGGAAAACATGATTTAGGAACAAAACAATCAGAAACCTAATTTTTCATTAACTCTCCGGGATAGAGAATTGATTTACCAAAAAAAAAAAAATCAGCTGCTTAGATAGCAGACTAATCACACGCTATAATCTCCACCAATCACATTCCACTTCGCCATACTTGAGCTTTGGTTACCATGACAGCCATCATCTGCAAGGGTAAAAACATGCAGGACACTTAGTTACTACCTTTATCTGGCTTTATATTTGAGGCCCTAATTCATACAAGCATCGCTAATAGCTTTATTAAAAAAAACTGCACTGCCAGCCTCAAACCGCCCACAATCTCTCCTCCTCCTCCTCCTCCGCCCCTCCTCTTTCTACTGCCCTGTCAATGCTAATCTCTGTCTCGTTCCATATATCTGAAGCTGGCCACATGCAGACAAGCTGTCTTCAGATGAGTCACGGGGGAACATTTTGCGGTTAACCACACTGCTCTCCGGGGGCAACCTGGACAGTAGATCGGCAGCCAGTAAAACATTCGCTGAGACAGGAGAGACCAGCCCATACTGTCTTGCCTGCACACAGTGCGAGTGCTGAGTGGAATCTTCTGGGTATTGGCTGTGTTAACTAAATTGACATTGGCTTTCAACCTCCTGGCTATCCATCAGTGGAGGGATGAGCACATGCGCTAGGGTAACCCCCCGAATCTTATGCACTTCCTGCGGTCGTGTTCGCATTTGTTACTGCCGGGATGAAGAGGGACGGGGAAAAAAAAAAAAAAAAAAAGATGTGTGAGGCAGGATGTGGAGGAAAAGATCTCTGTTTCCCCCATGATATTTTTGGTGATAGCCATTCATTTGTAGTGGTTTTGGCCTGAAGAGGTTTGTCTTATCTGTTCCTTCTTTTTCTCTCTGGGGGGAAAATAGAGGGTGAGTCTTCTCTAGCCTACTCCCTCACAGTTGATTAGTAACTCCTGCTCTACCCCTACGCTCCAGGGAGTCTGTGCCAGCTCCCCTTATACATCCCCTTGTCATGCACACACTAACACTTTCTCTTTTCCTCTCTTTCCTGAACACATACTCACACGCACACACACACACATCTCCCTACAGTCATGGAACAGCAATTTGAGGGAATCACACAACCAAGACCTGACATTTCTAACAATGAGAGCTTGATTAAAAGGGCAGGATGAAACAGTGTCACCCTCCATTCATTGTCCTTAGCCCAAGTTAAATAGGATTTAAACCTGTGCATTGCAGCTGATACCTCCACTGTCAATTCCTGATTGCTCTAAAGCAGTGAGAAGAAAAGGTCTTGTTATTGTAATGCATGTGCGTAACAGTATGTAACTGAGGTGTCAGAGGTGACCAAGTTTACACAGAGCGTCTGGGAATAGATAAGGACGTTAACGCGGGGGGGGGGGGAAGCAGGGCTAATGCTGCTCTGGTGAATGCCATGGTGTTTGAAAGGCGCAGGAATAAAGCTTAGTTTTATCTGGCTTTGGGGCAACACACAAAAGGCGCCAGCGTTGCAACGTGGCGGGTTTTAAAATTGGGATCAAAAGGTTCAAGCTAATTAACAAGCTAAATAAGAGTCCCCTAGCTTCATCTATGTAACCACCCTTGCTCTTTCTCCCTCCCTCTGTCTCTTCTGCTGCAGTACTTGCTGCACCTATGGTCTGTGTGTGTGTGTGTGTGTGTGTGTGTGTGTGTGTGTGTGTGTGTGCGGTTTGCCAACATATTCAGTGTGTCCGGGATAGTGAAGACAAATTGTGCTCCATGCTGAAATGTAAAAAAATAATCACCAAATTACCTCCAACAAGATGATTCTAATTAACTATGTTATATTGCTAGCATGACCCTGAACGAGAAATGCCCCGTGATCAAGCGTTCTTCTCGAACTGTTTTCATGTTATTGGACTTTTCCAGCAGAGCCCCGAGGAGGGCTGAGATGGGAGAGTCAAATGGAAAGGACAAGGGCACATAATAAAGACAAATGGCTAGAGCATGAAATTTGATTCATTGCCTTGGTACAGAAACATTCACAGGGAAATAGCCAACATTGACATGACATGAATTTCAAAACACTGTCAAATCTAAAAAAGCACGCGTCCTGCCATAATGACATTAAGTCCCTCAGGGGGCTGCAGGGGAACTCAGGCAGATTGTAGGCCGAATCAATCAGGCTGCTGTTTCTGATGGACGTCTCCACATTGAGCTAGATATTTAAAGGTTTGCTTCACCCATATTACTTTTTTTTTTTTTTTTTTTTTAAAAAACTCAAATTGTATCAAGTCATGCAAATCACGTTTGCAACAACAACCCCAAACTGGAACACTCTACCAAACAATCTCAATGTGTTTGGCACTCGTGTGGCCTTTGAGAAGAACCTTACTTGTTGTTGTTGCTGTTGTTGCTGTTGTATTTTTTTACTTCTGGGCTTTTAATTTAGCTTTCTGGATTCCTCCCTTTCCTCTCCTTTTCAATTTAATCAGGTTTTTTGGGCATTGATTTTATGTCTGCATTGCTATTGTAATTTTATTTTTTATTTTTTTATTGTTTTCATCTCACTGTTTTCTCATCTATTTTTTTTTGTGTGTGTGTAATATAAATAAATATATTATTATCTGTCTTCCTCCATACTTGAATACAAAGGAGGCAAAGGTTGTTCCTGGTGCCCAAAGTATTAAAAAAGCATTGTGTCTTTTCACTGCAACTGGTTGCTACCAAAGGAAAAAGTCCTTATGAAACTGTTTAACGTGTGTTATGTGGATTGTCTAGAGTAAAATGAACTCCCCAAACTAAAGCGCATGAAACCAAACCAAACAAACAAAATGATCCGCATTGCTCTATAGCACTAATTTGGATACAATGACTCTTAAAGCTCATGTTCCATCCCCAAATGGTTACAAATGACAACCAATGAAAAATGCAAAACAACATCCACCATCTATATAACAGCAAAGGGCTTCCCTCATTTCTTTGAATGAAAATATATATTTATAACCACGAGAAACTCAGCACCTTATTTATTTATTTTTTTTCAATAGGCATCAGAAGCATATGCTTGCAGCAGACCTTTCACTGCAGAGCACCCACTTTGTAGTACGATATGAAAACACCATCTGGTGTGTTAGCAGTGGCTAGGCTAAGCTAGCTGGGGCTAGATAGGACCCTGCTGTGTCACAGGATTATCTTACTGGTTGGTAGATCCGCTCTATTAGCCCCTAGTGGCTCGGGATTATTGGATTGATCATTATTATGTGTGACTAAACAAGGAGCTAAGTACCTGCACTTCCTTGATGCAGTTAAGTCTCGTTAGTGTTAGTGATCAGACACATTACGAGCGCATTTCAGAGCACTCATATAAGTATTACAACGCGCCTGAGACAGAAACACGCACAATTCGCTAAATACGTGTTGACTGGCTTTGCTGACTTGAGTTAAAAACAGGCTCTGCGCGTCAGAAAAGACAGACGACTGTATAGCAACGCCTGGAGCACGCGTTTGTTTGTGGAAGTAGAACGTTCCTTTCTAATGTGTCTAAACAGGATCACAGGCGAGTACAGAAGACAGCACGTTCAGAGACGGGCCCCTCTGCTCAACAAAACGAACATCTGCCGTTTCTCATCAGCGAGATTGAAGCTAATGACGAGCTGCGAGTGTGCTGACAGAGAGAATAGAATTGGATTGTGTACAAGAGGCCCACTGAGACCAGACATATGTTTTGGAAAATGTTGGATGGAGTATGGCATTTTATATAGCCTGTGTCCGTCAGTATGTGTGTGTGTGTGTGTGTGAGTGTGTGTGTGTGTGTGTGTGAGTGTGTGCGAGCTAAGATACAGATGCATGAGAGAGGGAGAGGCAGAAAATAGACCTCTGCTATTTCTTCTGCAGTTCATTTATCCATCCATGTTTATACAAGTGGATGAAGGGGAGTGTGTTAGCGCAGGTAAAACAACCGTTGTATCCCTCGCCTCTTCAATCTCTGCTTTTGCTAACAGATAATGGAATTACACATCAAAGAAGCTTCTCCCTGTATCCAATTCTTCAGTGACCTCTACCAGCCTTTGTTCATATTCACCACGACAACTCCCCGGACCCAAACCTCTACCAGCATGCTTCTCCCTGCTTCCTCTCTCTGTCTAGGGAGAGATTAAATTTAGATGAAAATGAAATATTCATTTGCACTCAGCAACTGATGGCAGTCTTAATTTGATGCAACTTTTGATGCAACATCACCCCTCATTGTTCATCGCCAAAAAACACTTTCTTTTTAAACGTCCTCTTCTTCCCTCTCTTCGCCAGCTTTCCCATCCTCTTGTGGGTAATTCTCAATACAAGCAGCCCTTTGGGGGGTTTGACTTTGTTAAAAGTAGAATTGCAAAGTACTATTACAGCTTTTTGCAGGTCTCTTGAAATATGTCTGAGTCATTTCAGATGAGACATTTGCACAAACCCCGACGAGGAGGATCTCGGGCAGAATGCGCTCTCTGTAGCTCACTAGAAGAGTTAATCACATAAAAAAAAAACTTTTACTCCGCTGTTGGTGTGAGGATGAAGACAAGCCTCTGAAGTGGCTCTTGTGTTTGCAGACTTCGACCAAAGCGGTGACCACGAAACCTGATTTATCCCACTGAAGCCTATGAGTGGTCACACACTGCATACAGCTCCGAGTGCTGCACATTTGTCAGCTTACATTTAAATGTTCAGCCTGTTTCACACACAATAATTAAGTCTGCAGCCATAGCTGCCCAAAGCGTTTTGAGGGGAGCTAAATGAAAAATGCATGTGACCAGGTGTTGTAGGAGCAGAGCAAGGAGCTAAGGAAATGAAATCAACATGAAATCATGGGGGAGATTGATTAACTGGCACTGATTAAGTGCTTTAAGTATTAGGTAGATAAAGTAATTGATTATTCAATAAATCCCTGTCGGGCAGTGAATAACCTCAGTGGAAGAGAAAGGAGACAACGGATGATGAATTTGTTTCATCAATCCACAGATGAAGGAGAAATAATCTATTACTGTATATTTTTACAATAAATGCATGTATGAATACATTTTTTTTACCTGATCAAATTTTACAAATTTGGGCAATTTCTATCTGATTGATAGAAAGAAGAAGAAATCAACGCATGTAGGGACTGTGCAGATACTGTACACTGCTGCTCACTGAGGCTGTGGGACAAAACACAAAGAGGAGCCACCATATTCAATGAAATAATCAGTGCTCTGCTTCAATATGCGTCTGATTTCCATGTTTGTAAACAGAAATTATCAGCAGACACATGCTATGTTCTGAGAGAAAAATCACATCCACCATCCCTCCAGCACTTTCATCTTTATTATAACAACACTGCATTATCAACTGAAATGGCTCCTAGATGAGATGAGAGGTTCCAAAACATGTCAGGAGGGGGGGGTGGGAGAAAAAAATTACGAAAGGCAGGCGGAGGGAGACTAAAGAGAAGCACAGCGGGTAAGAGGACAAATACAGGAGGAGTAGTCTTTTATTCCCTCCAACAAATAGAAGCTGCAGAATGAGACGGAGCGACCATCTGGCCTCAACTTAGAGCAATGCACTGTAAAAGCACTAAAATCAATGGCAACAACTCTACCTTGGATGCCCACCATTACCCAGATGGCATACTTGGAGAACTGCACAGGCCACCTAACCAAGAGCAGACACAGCACAGACAGAGAGCACCGTGCTCAAATACCACCGCCTACCTCGATGATTCTCACTGGTTTGTTTGTGTTAGTAACCAGTGCTGAGGAGCAGCGTTGGCCGCCGTGCACTGATTATAAGAGAGCCCTCTGTTGGTTTTTAGCAGGGTGGCTGTGACACCGAGGACACACACTTGCACACCAAGTACCAAATTACAAAAAAAAAAAAAAAAAAAGAGGGGTGGAGGCAAAAATGTCCACTACACATCCACTCACAGAAAAGCGCTCAACTGACATCCTCTCACAGAGAATACTATGGCGTGTCTTATAACACACACACATATATTGGATATTTTATCTGCACACCCTGAAGCTTAACCACTATTAAAACAAAATGAAATTTTCCAAATGCAATTTTATCCAGTGTTATTACGTACTTCTTGTTATTTTCACACAGGCCTAGCTTTTACGTGGACTAAATAAAATGGACGCACACACATGGCCGTTGTACATAAAAGCTCAAAAGCTTCAAAAGATCACATGAAGATGTGAGCCTTTTGATTTCTCTCTCTCTCTCTCTCTCCCTCTCTCCCTCTCTCTCTCTCTCTCTCTCTCTCTCTCTTGGCATTGAAGCAAATTCAGCAACCTTCTCTTGCATGTCCCTCTTCTCAGCTTGTCAAAATACAATCTGAGAAACACACACACACAAAACCCCAAACTGCTCCTGCACTGCAAGCAATGATAGATTCTATAAAAAGCAATAGTGCGGCTGTAGCACATTTCAAGGTAAATTTGTCTCAGCACTTTTGACATTTTTTTTTTTTTTTTTAAAAACAAAGCCTGTCAAGTCTATTTCAGGTCTTCATTTGAGTTGCTGCCACTGAAAAAAAAAAAATATATATATATATATAAAAATAAAAAATGTCCCTTTGACCAAACGATTTCAGTTCAGATCAGGAGAAAGAGAGCTTTCAGGATTCCTGCGCTTTCTAAGTCATCTCCAAAGTCCATACACAGCAATGTCAGAGAAGTCTTCAGAGTGCAGCAGTCCATCACAGGGACGTCCTGGGCCTGCAGGACAGCTGCATATGATGCTCAGCACTTAACATCGTCCTCCAGTCTTGTACTTTAGTCTTTTGGAATGCATATTAAATATGCACCATGCACTGGTGGTTATAAAGTCTAAGAACTTTAATTTGCATTCAGATGGCCACCCACTGAGAGACTGACATAAATTATGTGTTACAAAATCAAGAGTATGTGTGAGTGTTGGTGCTTTGCAGACATGTCATGCAAGAGACAACCGGCTCTGAGAAAGGCCATTTGCGTCTGTTATAGTAGTGGAGAATATAGAATGTGCAATTTTCTAATATTAATCCACTTTCAGCCATCATTAATACCTCGAAGACAAAAAAAAATCTCCATGCCATTAAGATGCTCTCACTCCCTGCCTGGACTCTCGGCTGTTGTTAATGTGGGCCAATGCCATTTTGAGTAATTGTCCTGCATGGCACTCCGCCAAATGTCAAAAACGATTTGCCTCGTGACAAAACCCGTATTGATCTTCATTCTGTTCCTGTCTCTTGGCGGCGCAAAATGTTTCATCGCATCGCCAGCCTCCGAATGACAATTCTCACATTGTTCCTCGGTGAGAGATTGGAAAGAAGAAAAAAAAAATAAGACAACGCCAGCACAGACTCTGCTTCTTCTTTTTTTATGTGTCACGTGTGTGAAAGATCAGGAGAAAGGCAACTTTGAACGGAATGAAGAGTGTTTTCGTTTACTGTGCGTGCACTTTCTTTTATTCGCAGCTAAGACCATGGAAGATTACATGAAACTTCCCTGCACTGAAGTGCAAAATTGTTTGAAACTTTCTGATGGTGTGTTTCTTAATTTGATTCGGTGGCTTTTTTTATTATCATTATTATTATTTAAAAGACCGCCCTTCAAAGCTAAAAAACTTACTTCCAGAAGGCATGGCAATCAGCCTGAATCTAGCTGGTGACTCAACATGCTGGCTGCAGAAAATGGAACAGACAAAAGCGGAGTGCACAGAGGTCACACTAACCCACAATATTTTCGTGGCATGGTCTCAAAGTGGAGAAGGCATCCTAAATTTTGACAGGCAATCGCGTGCAATGATGCACTGCTCTCTTGTTGCTGACTGCTTAAGTCAAACTGAGAATTCACACACGACCCGAACGAGGCGAAAATGAAAGGGGCTGCTCGTTTACTCCCCCCCACCCCAAAAAAACTAACCGCCGCCGCTGTGAGCGCACGGATGGTGACCCGCACTGGTCACAATAAATGAGCTGGATAAGGAGCAACTTTCAAGGTTATAATGCAAACGTGTGTGCGTCTGTGTGTGTGTGTGTGTGTGTGTGCGTGCGTGCGTGATTAAATGTAAATGTGGACAACTTACCTATTCGAATAACATGAGGCATCCCGTAAGAGTAGTGAATCCAAAAGAGACATGCAATCAGCGATGTCCAGTATTCCCAAATCGCACTCCGGGGAGACAGCCAAGTATTTCGCATGGTTGTAAAGTCGCGGGATCCACTTTTTAAAATTCCAAAGACGACTCAGAATTGCTCATCAAAACTGAATTCGACGGAGCATATATGGATTTTGGTGTCTGCGACAAATTTGCGCTCATTGTACTTGGTGCAACATTCTCTCAGGGTTTTCTCTTTCTCTCTCTCTCTTTCTCTGTTACAAGTCTGAGAGCGGCTCGATCAGGATGAAACCCCTCAGTCCCTCACAGGCGGATCAGTGATACACCTGCGAACGCAGGCTGCTACAATTAGCCTGCAGGAGTCTCTGTATCCCCTCCTACCGCCGATGCTATCTGTCTACTGGCAAGTACCACGGCAACAGCCGAGCCTGACTCTCCGCACCGCTGTGGAGGAGGAGAACTGCGCCTGCGGAACTTTGGGTCGCCTCGAACGATTCAGTCGCCCGAAAAGACAAACAGAGAAAAGCGTTGACACGATGAGTGCTGAGGAATTTGAACAGATATTCAGAAAAAAACACGCTTCTTGCAGTTTAATCACTCCAGTCCTACATCCCGGTCATGAAAACTGTTCAAATAACACAGAGATACTTTGTGAAGGTGGAAAAAGCCGCTCCGCGACGCTCCTCTCCAGTTGCGCACGCTGATGGCGAGAGGCTGTTTATTGAAGAACGTCCAAATGTGTTCAAAGGGGCTCTTTGTCACACAGTGTTCATTAAAAAAAAACCTTCTAGTTTGTGCTGGGTGGAAAGGTAGTGCTGAAAGCCGTGCATCTGCGTGCGTCTGACGACCCTCCTTTCACGGTGCCACTAGAGGCACGCGTCGTTACGCATACTTGTCAACTATGTCCAAGAAGTATTTAATAGAGGTGAGAGGGATCCGAATAATGACCCGGTTCTCTACTTTTCCAGTTGTTGTGTACATTATGTTATGCATTAATTTCATCGTTTTTTTATATCATGAGATTAGATTTATTTTTTGTGCGTGTGTGTTCTCAGGAATGTTAGAGGTGACATTTTCTTTCTTATTTACTGAAGTGAGCTGGGAATTACAGTTTCTTTCTTTGCCTCGAGCAAAAAAAAGAAAAAAAGATGGACAACCTCCGGCTGCCTACGGTGTTGTGAATGAGATGAATTATTTGCACGAGGGAAATAAGTGTCAGCTGAGAATTGGGCCATTGACAAAGCATGCTTCTTATCGCTGTTATTTGAGACATTCTGTCTGTGTCAACGAGTACATTAAACCCCCGAAACTGCTTGGTGCCTATCTAGTTGTCCATTTTTCATGCCTTACAAAGAGCCGTCAAATACAAGCTGCAGGATACATATACAATCACACAGAGAGAGTGCTGCTCGTGGCTCTCTCACCACTGCAGTGGAGGAGGTTAAAGCTGGGGCTGAAAGTAGTGAACTGCCTGTTCATGGGTACAGAATTTAGTAAATGTATTAAACATTTTGCCTAAAATAAATGACTGAAACTTTTAGCATCATCAAAAGGATGAAATGAAGTTTGGAAGGATAAAAGCAGCCTTTGGAATTATTATTTTTTTAAACTCTTATCAGTTCTAGAAACATTTTTAATAGATAGATAGATAATTGTAATAGCAGATGTTTTCAATTTTATGTTCTTAATAAGCCAGTACCGCCAAATGTAATTTTTTACATTAATGATTTGCAGTTTTTAAGCATATTCTGAAAAAATGCACTGCTACATTTCTTTGTGCTTAATAGAACGCTGTTGATGAGATAGTGCTGCGGCTCATTGGTTTTATTTTTCTGTTTGGAATGGGGGAGAGGAATAAACTGTGCATCAGGGGGCATGCAAGCAAGAACAAGCCAGACTGACTGCCACTGCATATTCATGTCTCCCAGAGCAGATTTATCGCCTCTTGGCACAATGTAAGGACTATCAACGTGAGTTATGTGGCCCGGCTCTCGCATTATCGAGATTCATTGACTTGCTGCTCTTTCAAATACAAAATGTACACAGCTCTAGCAAACAAGACATTCTGGGTCTGTGGGTGCCCTCTATAGAGAGATGGCGGTCTGTGCTCTCAATCACCTGGGTTGATAACTGGAGCGAGTCAGGCCCCGGAGCAGGAGGGTTCCCCCCAACTGTGACACAAAAGAGGAGATGTGACTCACAAGATCTGGTATCTCAGATAAATTTATATATACTCTATATTCTGAATGCTGTTAAAAATAAACTGCGTTTTGATTGTAGCCATCAGTTTTGTCTCCAGTTCACTCATTGGAAGTGGCATATGTTATAATGTCTCCCATCATTACTGGAAAAGGTAGAAATGCACGTTGGCAGTGGCAGGAAGTGGAGCCAGGAGGATTATTAGAAGAGACCAGAGCAGTGTTTGTGCCACATCAGCAACATGTTATGTTGTACACAAAGTCTGAAAGCAGTGTTGGAAGTAGTATTCAGATCCTTTTCTTTGGTAAAACTAAAAGTATTGATAGTAAAAGTACTCATTCTGCAGAAGAAAATGGCCAATGTAAATATTATTTTGCTCTATGATACATTATTAGATTATTATTATTGATCTAATATCTGCAAGCAGTACTTTACTGCTGTAGCCGGTTAATGGTGGAGCTAGTTTTAATCATTTGATATACAGCTTGGTAGTTTGGGGATTCCCAAACTTGAGGTCTTCAAAATGTGGGGTCATGAGATTTTTATGGAAGTGCAGTGAAGAAAAAAAAAAAAACACAAAATTCAGTTTGTTCTGTTTATCAAATCTGTTTTCAAAGTTCTGCTTTTTTTTTTTTTAAATATTAGATAGTTGAACCTCTGTGAGCCTCAATCAACTGAAGCAAACAGACATTTGCAACAGAAATGTGTCTTTGTTCGAACTGCTAATAGCCCATAGGCTTGTGAAACTTTTTCCCACATAAGGTCATAATCCAAAAAGACTGGGAGCACTTGTTTCATAAATAACAATGTACGATATTTCTGTAAGCTTATCTGATGTTTTTAATGTGAAATCTTAATCTGAATCTGAAAAGTGAGATCCAGCTGTCAGATAGAGATACTGTGGAGTAAATAGTGCAGTATTTCCCACTGAACTTAACAGTAGCATCAAATGGGAATGCTCAAAGTACAAGTACCTTGAAATCTACACAAGCACAATACAATACTTGAATATATTTTTACAAAATAAGGCATGTTTGCACACTGATACTTTATTTTAAAATGGTGTCTCCAGCGGCACATTTATCAAAAGCAGGCAGGCTGCACACTTCCTGCCGGTTCCTATACAGTATATATATATATATATACAGAATATATATAGACTTCCCAGTGATATCAAAAATGGTCGTGCTTTGGGAAGGGTAGTAACATGTTCTTCTTTATATGACACTGATGTGACTGTGCAAAGTCATGTTGAAGCACAAAAGAAACACAGAAGTGTAGAAGTGACACCGATTGAACCTAAGACCGTCATTAAACCACAGTTGAAATAACTCAGTCCGGTCTCTACTTTGAGTAAATAAAAAGTCATCTAAGCTGACACTTTTTCAGCAGGTCACACATCCATATACGTCATCACAGTCAACTCTATTCTTTTCCCTGTGAAATGATTGCTATTGCATTTACAACAGAGCAGCGATCAATGCCTCGTCTGGCAAGTTGGTCATAACTAATGGCTCCTGAAACATCAAGTCTCCATTGTGAAGCTGGAGACATTGACAAGAGGTGTACTTAGTTGACAGGATTGATCAGCACATTTTGTTTATTTTTTGAAGACTGGGAGAGAGGAGAAAGAGGACAATCAATTTCCACATGGCGCCTTTCAGTGCTTGCTTATACACCTATGATTGGCTGGAGAAGATGTGCAATCCAAGATGTTAGATTGTTCATAATTATTTGTAAAAATTGCTGCACTTCGATTGAGCCTTAAAAATGAATCATGTGAAACATTTTCACCATTGATTTTGCTTTTCTCTTCGCGAGAAACATAAAGAAGTCTGCCACCAGACTGAACATAATGCTGAAGATCGAACGTCTCCCCTCAACAATGGGTCAATAGGAACTCATCTCTAAGTCTAAATCTGTGGTTATAAATTAGATGCCTCTTTTCAAGTCTATTTGATGGGATTTACTTTTACTTTTTTTTATTTTTTTTTATTGCACAGCTTTAGCTTTGTTAAAAGAAAAGATGATTGTTTCATCAAAAGGCCACGGAGTCAACTTTTCAAACTATGAGGGAGTTGTATTGATCTCTTGGAAGAAAAGAGAGTGACAAATCAAAAAAAGGTTTGAAGGCATAGAAGCTTGATGTTTGGGATAAAAAAAATATATATATATATAAAAAAACATATTTGGGTTTTCATTGTGAGTGGGATAAAGTGCACCTGAGATGTCTATTTTATATTTTGTTCTTTTGTTAAAGCCCTGTGTGTCTTCATAGAATTAAAACATTTCAAAAACCTTTGTTCAAAATAGATGTCCGCTGTCAGCTAGAAGACAGAAGAGCACACACTTCATAAAACACACTGCAATGTCACATAGCTTCTGGTTGTAGATATTGCTGCCATGACAGAGTTTGTGGCAACTCCATTACATCAGGTCTACAATGCCCATGCAGCTTTTGTGGGCAGACACAGATAATTAAATGTCGATTTACCCTCTTCAACAGTACTGGGGCAATATAGCTGCTTTGCTGACAGATTGAACACTTGCTACAGCCTCACGCTCTTATGATTCAAGGCAAGGTGCCATGTGCAGACAAGGTTATGAGGAATTGGCCCAATTCTGGCGCTGATTGCAACGTTTACTGGGGCTCTATACCACTCTGGCTTGGAGTTAGAGACTGCTCAAGATGTATGTGCCGCTGCTGACGTATGTGGCGGCAGTGTGTTGGGGAGAGGGTAGACAATCACAACCCTGATCAGTCATCCAGACAGTCTGTGAGATGGGAAATGACTGCTAGCGGGGGTTCAGCCACTGGTTATAGATGAGAAAAGGCGCAGAGTAATAATAGATTCCTGACCAACCTGATTTATCAATTGAATTATTAGAGTTATCATCCTTATCATCCCATCGTCCATCTTCAATAACTACTGAATATGAGGTTAAAATTGTGATGCAGTTTGTACGCATGTATAAAAAAATTAAAAAAAGAAAAAAACAGCCACCGTTTCATGACCTTTAAATCAACTCTTTTATATCTGGAATGAATAGGAAAAAAAACATGATAAATGTCATAAAGTTGCAAAGATTCTTATATGAGCCTGTCAAACAAAGAACATTTCTCTCACTGCAACGAAATCCAAGTCGTTCAGTTCTCGAGTGATCGCTCCTCAATGTTCAAGCAAACGTCCGAGGTCAAGGAGGCAAACCGGAGAATTAAAATCTCACTCGAACACTTCTATTGGAGAACCTATGGAGTGCAATCAATGAGTAATTAATTTTCTCACAAAACTCTCTGTGTGATTATACTTGACCCTGCGTACACTATATGCATCACTGGTTCTGACCTACACTCAAGCTGTTAGCAGGACGTAGTGGGTACCATGACATTGTTTTGTCCTGTGCTGAGGTCGTAGTATTTGCGTAGTTATTGCCATGCGTGAGGGTATTTTTATTCCTTTTTCGTTTTCTGTTTGAGCTCTTAGCAAGTCATCTGACTGTCACTGTCAGTTGAGCATGATATTGGCACATATTCAGGAGCTGTACACATTTACACCTGAAATAATACTGCCGTACGTTGGTTTATGATACATTTTACTGTTACTGAAGCGAGGCATCCCTGTTGCCCAGTGGTTTAAGGTGGACATGTATTCCCAGGTTCATTAGACTTCATGCACATTTCCACTGTCATATTATCGACCCTTATCTAGGTCCAGCTCATCTAAAGCACAAATCATTGTTACACTTTATATTCGAAAAGAAACATCTACCTGTCTTCCACCACGTTTCTATCTCCCTGATAAGAGCGTGCTCCTCTGAGGTCACAGGGTGTCGCTTTGTGCTGTTTGAGCAAAATATCCTCTTTCACTTTAGTTTTTCTTGACGGAGAGCTATACAACATTTGACAATTTACCTGTACCCAACTTTCATTCATTTACAAAGTATCAAAGATAAGATAAGCTATCAGTTGACCAAAATAAAATCAACCCTAGCTCCAAGTGGTGATGCAGATAATACATCCATTTAAAAGGTGAAGGGAAGGAGCGTGTGGTGTTGACTGATGCCACCGTGGGTCCCGCAGCACAGACACACAGAGAATGACGGCTGATTGACACGTTTATTTAACTTGTACACAGAGCACCCGATGATTTGAGCCGTTCGCATCTGCAGCTCGCGTGCCGACTCTTGGCGTGTCCGTGTCTGTCTCATTACTCCAGGTCCAGCACACTACTGTCTTAAAAAGGGGAGGGTGATTAGACAACTAGATGCAGGTGTTCTAATCACCTCCCCTGGCACTGCTCTCCTGAGCCCCCTGCACACCTCTCCCCTGCAGCTGATGCACCATGCCCCCCTCCCCCCTCCACAGAGCCTAAACGTGAAACTCCTCAACATCTCTTGATACACTGAACGTATCTAGTTTGCAAACAAAATAAGCATGCACATACATACTTTATCTGGAGCTACTATTTTCATGATTAATTGATTAAATTACTTTGTTTTTACAATGTGAGTAAACCAATAGTTCTAGACTAGCTGCCTGTTGGCAGAGGGTTATGGAAAAGATCAGTGACAGCCTGGGTATTGATGCTGGTCTCACCCCTGTTCCATCCTCATGAATAGCACAGAATAAGAGAATAGGAGGAACGAAGGGTCATACAGAGGCACTGGAATGGCTCCCAGCTCTGTCAGACTCTCTTATAAGAGACTGATATACAAAATAAATGGGAAAATGGACACCTCTACAGAAATTTGGAGCCCTTTTCTAACACAGATCAAGAAAACGTGATCTAAGATAAGTGTCATACAGTACACGTGATTCAAAACCAAGCCTACACTGTGCCGTGATTGACTGGCAGGGCAGGCAAGCATCAAGGGATGAGAGAAAGTAGTTTCCTTTCAGAACAAGTACTCACATGTATGTCCACATGTGTGTATACGTGTGTGTGTAGCTTTTACCATTTTATTTTGTTTGCATCGACTGTTTGTACCTGCAAATGTGCACAGTTTCCGTCGGTCCAGCGTGCCGAAGCCCAACATTTCTTTACTCTCATATAAAACAAGCTGCAAGTCTCCATGTTTGATGGAATTTGCAGTTATGTTTGGAAATTATTTGATCAATTGTCAATTTCTTTTTTTGCCTATTTTCAAATACGCTGAGCAAGAGCGAGATATTATTGTAACAAGGACAAACCTGTTTGATGCTGATTTACTTCCTGAGAAGGGGTCCTGAGGTGGACTCATGGCTGAGCTCAGCTTACTACAAGTGATAATAAAATAATATAATACGTATCAGGTTTGATCATGCGAAACTGTATAAATAAAAAACATAATTATTGGATTTTTAGTTTAGAACTATGAGTAGGCCATCAGCGTACCACCCTTAAAGTGTGTTTACGATCTCCAGGGAGTTCGTTCGGTGCTTCAAAGTGAAGCAGAGTGAGAGGCCGGTGTCATGACGTGCCTCGCAAATACTTCAGCAACCAATACCCACAAGCCTTTGTTTCAGAGGTTATCTTCACTCGGCACTCAGTTCACTCGAGTAGCCTATCTATCAGTGACGGAAAGGGAGCAGTGGTGACAGCTACAGTACGATTAGACGCTGTGTCAGCTAAAATTGCGCAGGCAGTTGAACAGGGCCAGCCTTTGTTGTTGTTTACACAGCGTTGCCCATCATTAGGCTTGGCAAGGCTGGCTGCCTACTCCTTTTATGTTAATTAAAATGAATATACAGTAAAGACGGCACGTGTGGCTCCCAGCCAGAATTTTGAAGTAAGACTCAATTAACCTCAGTGACCCTGTCTAACAGAAACAATGAGAAATTAATTATATGCAGCATCCAACCTAGACAAGTTTAGTGGCTTCCAAACGACATTATAAATGGTTTCGAATGCATTTCCACCTTGTTTTCGTTTGCGTCTGCCAAATCAATGGCCCATTAAAAGAATGCACATGAAAGCACAGGTGTTTGCAGAGCGTGCACGCTCCGAGAATCAGCATTTTTTACATATTACTATCGTAGACTCATGGGATCTTCATCGATTTCACTTTAATAATAGACAGACATAATCTTGTCCAATACTCTGAAACATTTACGTATCCGTGCTGTGTCTTTTTGTGCGTCAAAAGGGACTCTGAGATTTCCTGCATCTGATGTTAACTTTATTATTCTTGTTTGAGTACAGTACGGTACACAAGTGGGTTATATTGTTCAAAGAGTACACGTTCATTTCAGACAGGTCACACAGAATTACAGCTTGGAGAGAGCGTGCGTCCATGCGTGTCTTTTAATATGCATGTAAACGCATGCACACATGCATTCAGACAACCCGTGAAAGAAAGGCTAATTTTAAACGTGTTTGCATTTGTGCACAATACAGTGATCCGCAGTCTTTCATGTTATCACATTGGCAGTTATGAGTAATTGCACCCCGCAGCAGTCCCTACCCCTGGACAACTTTTAATTATGTTACAAAGTGCACATGCTCTGCGTCCTGCATTAATGTCTCCACTGGAGTCTTGAACGATTACATTCTCTCTGGTGTTGTACAAGGAACGGCTTCTCTAAATCATAAAAAAAAAAAGCATGTTTATTAATCTTATGAGATAAACTCACACCATGGTATTTGGTGATGTGAGTTAGGGATTATCCTTTTGTGTTATGTATGATAAGGAATTTAAAAATAATAAGCAGCAAAGCCGTCGAATGCTTACAGAAGCTGAAAGGAAGGCAGCAGGGGAGCTGAAGTCTTTTTCTTTCTTTCTTTTTTTTTTTGAAGAAAGAAAGGCAGAGATGGAGCGCTGACAACATGAATGAATGAACCCACTGTAACATATTCCTCGGGCACCGTGGATCATTTATGTCTTGTATGGCCTATGCCTGGAACATCTCTCCCCGTGGAGATGAATGTGTGTGTGTGCTGTCCATCATCGTAGGAGCAGATGAGTGTGAAGTGAAGCACATATACAACCGGCAGCATGTCACTCACAGTTTCATGTTGGGCGAGTCCCTCTTGTCACACTTGAGTCAAGGAACATGTCAAGGCGTGATTGCCTCACGACCAGATCAACATATCAGGATCTAAAACATAAATCTCTATCTTTCTTTCTTTCTTTCCTTTTTCTTTAACACTGCAGATGAGATGAACAAAGCAACATTTTAGAAACATCCGTATTTTTTTTTATTTTAAAATGTATCATCAGTTTCATTATACAGCTCACGTTGTGAACCACGTAGGCACCCGATTCTGTTCAATTAAAATTGCTGCAAGAAGAGCTCAATTATTCCGCTATCAGATACGTACTACGGTGGATAATGCAAAGAACTAGCTCAAAAATGTGTGGTATTATACCAACAAGTCTCTTCATTTGTACACTTTCTTCCCTGCAGAATTTCTTAATATCCTGCGTAATATGAGACCAATTTTCCAGAGAGGATTAGAGAGACCTCTGGGATACATCTGTTGAGATAACATGATGATGAAACCATGAAGGTGTAGCAAACTCTTGATATTAGGTTTAAAAAATATTGCATTTTTTGTGGTAACATTTACCATCAAGACATAATTTATAGTATATTTTTTTCCATGTGTTCAAAGTACGGACTTGTTTAAGTATGAAACAGCTATTTAATGCCTGACTGATTATGACTGCATACATTAAACTCGGTGGGAAAATGACCAGCACATTTGCTGAAATCACTGACTGGGTTTTAAAAGAAAATTGTCAGGGGTCGTTCGGAAACGTGCTCTTACAATCAATGTACACTGCGCCGTGCTGGCTTAATCAAAGATCTTGTACATGGATAATCGCTACAAGTGAACCTTGCCTGGCTGAAATTAGCATATATTGAGCTACAGGAGTCAGTCTCACTCCGACTCTATCCGGTGGATCACATGTGATGTTATCTACATGCAGCTGGAAACATCAAAAGCGCTTTCTTCAAATCATTTCTTCACGCATGAGTGTGGTTATAGTTTGATGTTGATTCTGTTTAATGGAGGGCTGGAATGTAATTCTAAATCCATTATGGAGTTACAGTGATTTTGTTGAAGTGGATATGGAAAATGTCACTGGTTTATTTATTAGTTGGTGAGTGAACTCGTAAGCACAGTTATGATGGGATAATGGTCTGTTTGTCTCTAATGAAGTATATCATAGCTATAGTCCAGTGTCTCTCTGTGGTTCGTGATCCACGCACAAGGTCGAGAAGTAAATCTAAGGGGTCACAAGGTTATCGACAGGAAAGTAAAGCAGCAAAGAAAAATGATCTATATTCCTGCCACATAGGTATGTTTATCTTTCAGACTTTCCTTTAATCTTTTTCTGGGTCTGTGGAGACAGAACTTATTAAGACCAAGAGGAGAAACCAAACTATGTCTGTCCAAACACACAGGTGACCTGACGGTGGTGCTAATGAGCTAGTTTGTTTGTTTTTCCAGCCACAATTAAACTCTCTGGTGGAGAAGAAAAGTTTCAAGCATGTTTATGGACGACATTTATTTATTTGATCATAACAGAAGTGATAGACTCCCACTAGAATTACTAGATTTCCAATGAAAGTTCTCACTTGGATTTTTTTTCCCACACAGTTTTTATTGGTTTTGTAACATAACAGCCCCTCAGGGTGAATAATACAAGAATGTTAACTACTTTTAAAGATAATATGCTCTGCACAGAAAAAAAAGAGTGTGTAGACTTAAATTCACTCAAATGTTCAAGATGACTGTTGGGAAAGCAGAAAAAGGTCATATTTCACTACAAAGGTTAGCATAAGAACACCGGACCACAGCCAGAGGAAAACTGTTGGACGGGCATCAGATACACAGCCAAGCCTCCTACTGTATTATTAAGCATTCATTAATCATCTAAGTCATGTCACGGGCAATTGTTGTTGTCAATATTTATTTATATAATTATTTATATAATATTAATATTTCATATATTTTATATTATCTTGGACCAAATTCACTCATCATGCAAGATTCACAATATTTCATTTCATTTCATGTTTTCTTAATGTATGCATAAAATTCATATGTGGTTTAGCCAATTAAAACCAGTCAAACAGTTCGACTTAATTACACTTTTGTGCAAAAGACTTTCATAATGCAGACGCAACATTGTAAAACATGACAGCACCTATACAGACGTACTGTCAGCGAAACAATGACAGTGTGAAAACAGCATATTACTTCAATCATCATTATAACTACACTGACAGCACGGAGTCGTTACTTGTGACAAAACCACAGGTTCTAAGTGCTGCTGTTAGTTGAACGCTGCATTTGAACAATATTTTGTTCATTCGGAGGCTGTCTGAATCTGTGGTCAAACCAAACCCTACCACAGCAGATCAATGACCTGAACAAATTACTACAGGACAGTTTACAAAGCAAAAATGATAGGAAACCATCTGGGAATGCTATTATATGCAATGAGTAAAACAAAAGATAACACAGGTGGCAGAGGAACGGGGGGGAAAAGAGCGTTACAAAAAAAAAAAAAAAAAACCCTAAACTAAAAGCACCTGGGCGTGGGGGAGTTTGCTGCCACCCTCACAACCTTTTCACTGGCCTGTACTTAATATTAAATCAAAAATTAACAAATCACTGATATTAACTGAACCTTTGCTGAATGAAATGATCTATGCAGCGTTAGAAAATATTTGTATATAATCTATTAAAAGAGATGTTGTTTCAACTAATGCTCCTGTTTCTGGAAACTGGGTCCATATAATATACTAACTTTTTTTTTCCCCGCTGCTGTTCTGTGTTACATAAATCTCTCTGAACATAGTCATCATAGACTAGTACAAGTCTCTTGAGAATTAATTAACCTATATTGTTCTTGGTGGCTATCTTGACCCTGTGAAATAGTGCATCTGAGTGCTCCTCCTTTACTTGCATAGTCAATAAGAGGGAGTGACCTGACAAGAATGTAAATTTGTTGTAGGCACATTGTCTAATGAAGCACAATGCTCCTGATTTCTTTGCCTTTTTCGATATTCTTGGTGAAATACCGTATCCTTTGAAATTCACAACTGCTTCATTGCTATTGACAGAAGACTATATACTGTATGTCTAGTGGTTTATTTCTGATCACATTTGTCACTTTTTGAAACATTTTATTTATCGATCTACTCCATATCGGATCTTCAACAGGGGGTCCACGACCGATAAAATTAAAATAGGGTTAGGGTTAGGGGTTATAATAAATAAATTAAAATTCATAGGCTACCCATGAGTCCTTGTGAAAATGTGAGCTAGTACTACAGTATCTCTGTAGGAGGCTCCATCTCTCTATCATCCTTGGTTCTTGGCTGGAGGAAAATCGTTGAATACTTCTCCCACTGCCTGAATCGTAGGCGCTTCCAGTTTGAAATAAGAATTCTCACTTTTGTTAAATAAACTACAGAGCAGCTTGAGACTCTGGCTCCACCAGAGAAGCAGCCTTAAAAGGTGGAACTTCAACTCAAAAGAACAGACATTTAAGTGCTCCACCATTGGGAGTTGCAAGGTCTAATTAGCCACTGTGTCTCTGTCAGCGTGTGGCAGACCTGTGCAAAATTCATTCCTTCCTCTGCCAAGTGAGCACAGTATTCTGTGGCTCCACATTGTGGTGTCAAGCACAACTGCGCCTGTTTCCTGTGTGCTACTTGGTTCTCCCCATGCAGAGACGCTTCAGAGAAGGATACAGCAATTATCCATGGACTGCGAGAAGTGAAGGTGAAAAGTTTGTATTTACCATCCAGTGAGTGGTTAATGACAATACAATATGCTGGAATTATGGGGATTAGAGACCGAGGATTTGTTTACTGTACAGTCAATAGAATTTCAATCAACACCTTAGTGCCTCAGTAAATTCGGAGCGTGGTGTAATGCTGTGGGAAAGGGCGAGATGAGTTGGCAACTTTTTATTTCCTCATGGGCTGCATGTGATGTTTAAGTTTTCTGTGTGTACAATAACTATGTAAAAACAAGACAACTGGGGAGAGATCGATATGCAAACATTAAGGTGGCTCAGGGCTCTCTAGTCCAGTCAGAGTTTGAATTATTGCCCTTATTACAAATTTGCAGTCTCATACTAAATAATGAAAGTGAGACCCACAAAGGTGTGAGGTCATATGAAAACGCCGATGCCAGTTTCTACATTGGTAATATTTAGCCCAATTTTGGAGCATTATTTAGCCCCCTTCCCAACGAGCTAAGTTGACATGGTTGGTATCAATGGGAGAACTACTGTAGGTTTCATACGATACCTACAGTATGTCTCTATCTCTATCTATCTTTAAATCTGAGCCCTTTACAGCCTCACAAAGCAGGCCGACATCTGTGTGGAGTGGAAGAGGTTAACGCTAATTGTAATTCTGTTGCAGCCATCATTCTCATGAATACATTGCCAGTTTGAGAGTTATTACTTTTATGTGAGTCATGTGAGGCTGAGGTTAGAACATATATATATATATATATTTTTTTTTTTTTAAGTCTGTGTGTCACCTAGCTCTGAGACAAATAGTCCCTCTGGGACATAGGAGAAAAATACAACAACAAAAAAAGACAGCAATTACCTTCAGGAGATGATAATCAAACAAGTGCAGGTGATAGTAATTAACAGCAGATTACTTGACAGAGCAACACAATAAAATGTATTTTTGTAAATAGATTTTCTTTGCCTGCCAGTCATTTATAATGTATGAAGGTGTGTGGCCATTTTGCAGCGTGCAATGATTACATTTAAGAGTGCAATCACACAAAAAGCAGCAGCACTTAGCTTAGCACTGTAGGGAGATATAACCCATTTGACTGTTCAAGCTTAATTTCAGGAGGGATGGCACTGATTTACTCAAACAGCTTCCACCACTGTGTAGAGAGTGATAAAATGGCAACAGAATTTGGCAAAATACTCATCGAGGAGACTTTAAACTCATTTGGCATTTTACACTTGATTTAAAAAAAAAGCCAAAAAAGGCCGTCCTATGTTTGGTGATAACCCAATAACTGTCTTCTGTATTCAGGAGGTGAAAGTTGGAGGCCAGTGGGTACCAAGTAGAGGGGGAACTTATGAATTGCTTTGTAGATTTGAATTGTTCCTGTCCTTTCATTCTTCTGGTTTAATTTAAAGATTTGAATGGCTCTGTCTCTAAGCAATCACATCACCATTTAAACGCCAACCCTATCGGCAGAATCTCCAGGTTCTTCTACCCTCAATCTTTTTCTTATCGCTACCATAGATGAGAGCCAGATTGAAGACTAAAGCTTTGTTTTTTGGTTTGTTCCTGCATTTACTACCGAAGTCTAATGCAGAGTCTGTATTACTGCAGTTTTTCAAACTACAGTGGGGATATGACAAAAAAAATAGTCTGAAAAATAAGTTTATTTATTTATGTTTTTTTTTACACCACTTACAACTTGAATGATTTTTACAAAGGTTGACTCAGAGTAGCACATCAATTGTGACAACGCCATGGTCTAACCGTGCATGTAATTGAAACAATCGATTGCAATTTCATAAACACAAATGTGCATAAAGCACAGAACCGGTAAAGTGAGCTTCTGTTGGTTGAGTGATCAGAACTGCACGCCTATCAATCTCTCCGTCTCCCCCCTCCAGGCTTGTTTATTGTTTTCCCATTGAATGCTGGATAGGGAGGCATTGCGCAGGCCTTCTATCATCTCAAGGAGAGGCAGTTTCTGAGCTCCGCTTAAGGATCGGTTATCTCACTTCAGAACAACAAAAGGTCTTGTATTACAGGCTCAAAATATGCCCCCTATCACTAAATTGAAGCCTTCATAGAAAAAAAAAAACATGGTGTAAGTGTTTGAAATTTCTCTTAGTGGTGTGATACTGAGAATCTCAATGCAGGCTGTATGAAACCACCAAGTCTGTAAAAAGAATGCCAGCAATGTTCAGCCTTCAGTATTTTATAAACACCATAATGTAGATCAGGGTCTCTCTTCAATGCTGTTAATCAACACTTAATTAAACCCCTCCCCCAGGGCAGCGATTGTCCAATGATACCTTTGCAACTGTCGTCAGGTCTGTCATGCTTTCTCCGCATGGTGAAGTGGAGTGCATGGTGCTCTACTGAGACTGATACTCATGCTTGGAACAACTCAGAACTCGAACACTTCCAGCCTCCTACTAGAAAAAGTACAATGGAACAGCACTCAAACTTGAAGTTCCTACTTGTAAACTTGGAGAAAATCCATTTTCCCCTGACTTCATGAAGAAGCAGTTGTCTGACGTCACGCCACTTCTCTTACATTTCAATCAATAGAGGAAGAGGGTGTACTTGGAGACAGTGTTTCTGTTGGGTTAGAGAAAGGGATAGATATGACTCCAAGAATAGCTGTAAAATAAACTGTATAATGGTGTCTGTTAGCTCACGCATTGTTTTTCCTCTGCTGTTTTGTTTATACAGTCAAGGCTGCACTTGTGAGAGGTCAACTGTGTTTGTCTCCGTCAGCTGTGTGTTTTTTTTTTTTTTTACATCTGGTGTCCAACCTCTTTGACTGGAACTCGGTACCTGTATCCCAAAAGCTTGCGTCTTTTAAATCACTATTTATATCAAAAATATGAGAAAAAGTGTAAGAAATGGATGAAGCAGTGTTTTGCTGCTCGGACCTAAGCCATTAACATTAGCATACATTATCATATTGGCCCAAATATAGGACGACCCTGATGCATTTTTGTGTTTTTGAGCTCCTCATCATCTGTGACAGCCGATTCTTGGCATCTAGATGGTTGAGTCCCCGTGGCGTGATGTTGCAGGACGATTTGGGCTTAATTTCACTCATCATTCATTTATTTTCTCTGTAGGTTAAACTGGGCAAACAGAAAATCTTTGAGGGTACTCAAGACATTTTTGAGTCTAGCAAGACGAAGGCAACGCCCCGTAATGCTACATTCTCTGCAGGAGCTTGTGTTGCCTTTCAAAAAGAATATTTAATCTTGTGAAGAGGTATCTGTGAAATTTGAAGATGACCCCACTGTTCCAAATCTTTCCAAAAAAAGTGTAATCGATTCGGTACGTGTGGTGAAGTTTCCTGCTCAGGACAGACACATCCTGTACATGGAAGTTGGTGTAACTCTGTTCCTATATGCTACTTTAGGAGAGTTTAGGGTAACATTTTTGGCTCTGTCCCACCCTATTGTATTCAGATACTAAGGACAACCATCTTGACCTTGCAATGCAATTCTATCTATATCTATTAATATTTGTATCTATCTAATAATATTTTCTCCTCCTTGCTATGCCTGTTTCCTCCCTCTCTCTCCCTCTCTCTGCCTTTCCTGGTGTTAAATTAGATGAGAATAAGTAATGAGAACATTTCATGCCAGAAGCATTAGTAATGATGATAATTAATGTCCATTGTCTTTTGGATCAGCTAAATATTAGGCATCAGGCAGAATTATCTCCCTGTATCAAATCACATTAATCAGCATTGGGGCCACCTGCTAATCACACTAATGTGCTCCCTATCCTGAAAATTGGAAAAAGGGGCTGCATGAATGCATAAGGAACTCCTGAAATCAAATGTGGTGGGGGAGCATTCAGATTTAATAAGTGTGTGTATTTCTGAGAAGACTTGTTGAACAAACAAAAAATATTTGTATAGCAGTGGGAGTGACAAACAGATAGAACGGCAGTTTTCCATTAATCAAGCCTGTTTGTTATTTGATCCTTTTCATCCATTTAAAATCCATTTACTGTATCAGTGATGTACTTTGTATAACTGTGCAACTTTTCCTGTCTGGTTAACTGAGCAACTGTGGACAATGTGATTCTTCAGTGCAGCCACGTTTGAAAGAAGGACTCAGCTTTCTAGAACAGAAATGTAAGCATCAGGTTTTGCTAAGACTCAGAGAGCAAAGGTCTCTTTCTATATGTAATTTGTTGCCTCAATTTTCAGCAATCATTCAGGAAGAAATCCATTACAGACAGAAAGGCAGGTTTTTGAGTAATGGGTGCAACTCACCTTTTTGTGACCTGAAAAATTCCCATTTTATTGCTTTTACTATTTTGCTATCACTCTTTTCAGCCACACAGCATGAATAAAAAGTTCAGGTGTCTTCTCTGGTTATGTAGAGAGTCATTCTAGGATATGTACTGTCTAAAGAAAACAGTTGCAGAAAGGGGATTGCGAGAGAACGGGTGCAGGAGAAAAGCGTAACTAGAAGACCTGGCACAACACGATGCACTGAAAACCACCAAGTTTGATAGCTATCTTGGAGTGTAATTTTCTTTCAAGTTATATATTTTAAGAGGATTTGGATTTGTGTTGATCATGAGAAGGTGCAGAGCATTTTTTCCCCTACATTGTTTGAACTGCTTCCACCTCTCACTGCCAGCAGAAATCCTCCCAGATTTCTACTTTGGAGGTTTTGCCAGCTACTATATGCATGATGAAAACCACACCCGCAACAGTAGTGCACAATGTGGTGTGACTGAAACAGCCCTGGTTGGGGCCAAGAAGTTGCTTTGCTCCAGAACCCTGATTAAAGAAGCTAAATGTCAGCCAGAGAACACTCTGCAGCACATCAGTGGCTAGATTTACTGTACTTCTGTTGCATCTGTGTTTCAGCATGTTATCAAGGAAGTAAAGGAGAACTGTAAATAACAATGTTTTGCCAGATTTGCTCTTCCCCGTGTCTAAAAAGAGTACACGTTCAGTTGTGGATTATTTGGACTGTATATCAGATTATTTGAGGCTGTGTGGCTAAGGACAGTGTTTGCAGTAGTTATTGGTGACGTGGGAGTAATCATAGAGGATTTGAAGGAACAGCGGTGTTATTTTGGAGTTATTGATTTTTTCACTGCCGCTGGCAATGTTCGAGAAGTGAGGCAGGAATTTCAACCCCCCAACTGTTTTTTTTGTGAAGTGTAATAGAGCTTCTCCAGCATCCACAATGGCACACTCCTTTTAAAAGTATATTCACTGATAACACTTTCAGATATTTTAGGTTAACTCCAGACCTCAGTTGCTTTCATTCCCCCACTGGCTGTGTTTTGTTGCCAGTTTAATTTACATGTCATGCATCTCGTACACATTCTGACAAGTATAAAAATTGCATGTGTGTCAAACCTCAGGCTTCTAGTGAAAAGCTTTGCAAGGAGCTCTTCTAATTTCTCTTCCTGATCCGATCCCTCCAGGTTTTGGATCACTGCACACACATACAGTGGTGCATTACAACCAGTGCCCACTCACAAACCCCAGCTCCCTCTCCTCCTCTCTCTCTCTCTTTCTCTCTCTCTTTTACATCTGATTTCTGGAATAATCCAAGCAAATTCCCTTCAAAGATTCTACCATTGCACCACCGTTTCTTGATTTCCTCCCCAACACCCCCTTTACCTGCACACAAATGGAAAATGCCAATCCAGGCTCTCTTGGCTGTCTTCATACTGCAGCTCACAAGGATTTTAGCATTTCTACAGTACAATCAGCAAAGAGATTTGCATATATTGTAGTTCTCTGTGTGCAGTTTTCTGTTGCTTGTGTTTAAGTTAAAGGAGAGATATCATCTGTCAGACCAATGATCTGTGCACTGTACTGACAGCTCCCAGCAAATTTAAATTAGCAGAGCAGTGTTTCAAACTTACAGAGATGTCAGTCATTGTCAAGTGACTCTATGAATGGCAATGTAGGTCAGATGGATGGTCGACCAGACTGTAATACACCAAGAACTATTGGACAGATTACTGCGAAATGTTGTACACACATTCATGTTCCCCATAGGATGCACCCCAGTGAATTCAGCAATCCCCTGATGTTTCCTGTACTGTTACCATGAGGTTGACATTTTAGGTTTTTTACTAGTCCCAAAAACTACTGGAAGGATTTCCATATAATGTTGTCCACATGTCGTCATAGTCTCCAGGGGATGGACTATAATAATGTTGTTATTCTCTTGGCATTTGATTTCCCCAACATTTCGATTCATAACTAAATAACTGCAAAATTTCCCTTAGTCTCTGCTGTACTTTGTGTTTAGTGATTAGCAAATATTAGCTTGCTAACACAGAGAGCTAAGATCTCAAATTTGGTTGTTATAACTCCAATATTCTACCAGTACTTTAATATTTACATTGTGAGCATGCTATCATGATGGTAAAAGCATTTTGCTTAAAGCACCGCTGTGCCTTATGACATTCTTACACAGCTTGACAGTAGACTTTTAGTCTTGTTTAAATATAATCAGTCAACCGTGGATTCCTGTTTGAACAAGTACATTCCTTAGGTAAAACCAATGATAACTATTACTTGTGAAGATCTGCTCCCTGCTTATAAAGATAGTAACAGTTAATTAGCCAGGATCAGTAATTCATTGGGCTCTAATGTCAGACTGAGGGACATGCTGCAAAATGTATTATGACAGTGCTTCGAAGTAAGTTCAATTCATCACATTCTACCGTGCAATGAACACGGTCAGAGGGTTTCTCATTTGCCCAACCTCATTTCACTCACGATCCAGGAGTGAGGCTTCTGCCGAGGTCATGAACTGTGGAGCAACACTCCATATCAGGAATCATCTTGTGATTACTGTAATGCTAATCAGCCAGTAATCACCTTAAGAGCCTGTCAAGTCCTTGACGGAACGTTGTGTGAGCCACCGTTCTCATCAATGTGACCACACAGCTGACAGAAGTCTCATCCTGTTACCGGGCTTCATTTGAACTCTCTCCAGCAGGAATATGCTGACTGAGATATCCATCCTCCAGCTATTGTTCCTCTTCTAATCTCCTCACACAGAACATTTTCAATTTGAAGCTTTTCACAAAAACTACTGTGAGGACCTCCGGGTCTGATCTCAAATTTCTCAAAGAAAAAGACAGTTTCAGATATATGTAGATTGGGCCTGCAACTAATGTTTTTTTTTTTTTTTTTTTTGACTGTTGTTCCAGAGCCCACGGTGACAACTTCAAATGACTTGCTTAATCAGAAAACAAGAACATTCAAGAACTCAGAGATACTCACTTAATATTGTTAGAGCAAATCCTCATATTAAAGAAGCTGAAACTGGCAAATATTTAGTATTTTTGCTTGCTAAATTATATTGCTACATTGTTGTTTTTCCTGCTGATCAACTGGTTGATTGATCGACTAATCCTTTCAGCACTATGACGCCTCTACAATTACTGCCACTTCTTCTCAGTCCAGGGAGAGATTTCAGAAGCCTTAACGTCCAACACTTCAAAATAAAAGCTGTTTTTAGCGTTATCATGCCAAAATGGACGAGGGTAACATGAGGCAGTTTGATGAACAGACTGATAAGTCAAGCACGAGTGACTCATTTGTCCCAGAAGACTATACAGCATTATGGTAACTGCTCATTTGGTAGTGTCAGCTCAATTGTGCTGCTATGCATTCTGGTGTTATTCTTTGCAAGCATGTTATCTCTTTATTCCAGAGCTGCTGCTATGTCTTGGAAGTAAACAGTTGTCCTACAGCTTATTAAAATGGTCATGAGCAAAATACACTGCGAGTCATTGTCAAAGTGTGTTTACTCCTCATCTGCGGGAGATATTAAGCAAAATTTTAATATCTAAAGTTTTAAATACTTTTATTCCGACAGTGTGGGTTCCCTGAATATTAAACTGGTAATGAGAGAAAAAGCATCATTTCAGTACCTTGCGTGAGTGATTGGTGAGTGTGCACTGCCCCGCTATGTTATCTTCAGCTGTGGCATTGTTCATTAAAATCCCCTGAGAAACAATTAGAATTTTGGAAAACACTGAAGACGGCATAATGTATTTGGGTTTTCTTTCCCTCTCGCATTAAGACACATTTTGTGAATGCAGAAATACATTCAGTGAACTTTGCGAGCGCTAGTTAATTAGGGGTTTATATAGCCCACTGTATTTTTCATGGCTGCTCAGAGGCAGAATTACAAAAGCAGTCAGAAGTCAAACAGCAAATATGCCACACGGAGCAAGTTATAAGGGTTTATTTTCTGTCAGCTGCAGCCTGTGCTGCTGTCTGTTCTCGAGCTCTTTTTAAAATTACTCCTGCTTACCTCCTTCTAAGGCCAATTTTTCTACCATTAAGCTGACAGATTTACTCTTGTGATTTAATTCAATCAATTGGAAGGGGCAATGAGATATATTCCAGCTATGGGACAAAGGTCTGCATCATTCGTCTGCACTCAGCCCGACCAAAACAATTATACAAATGACCTTTGAACACATTACCTTATTTACTTCATTAGGTAAAGTGGTTCCTTTGAGCTACACGGCCAGATAATCTCCACTTGCCACTGACTTGGCTACTTTTGCAATGAGCTTTATCTGAGTAAAACGCAGAGAATAAAAAGGTCAAAAGTCATCTGACAGCATTTATCAGCCCGTCTACATCCTCCCCCAATTGCCCTGCGTTCATATATTCTCATTGAAATCTTGCCTCGATGTCAGCAAGAGCTTTTAGTCACCTTTTTATTGTGAAGCTCTACAGATAGAAGAAGGGAGTGCAGCATTTTAGGGCAAAGTGGTTAGTGGTGAATATAGACTGTCACTGCTGGGAGAGCAAGAGGGAACGAAATGAGAGAAAACAGGTACATCTCCCCGAGGTCTATAATCCTGAGATTACTGTTTGCTCTGGGGCCTGTCTGACTGCACTCCGGGCCGCCTGTGCTTCACTTCTAATCTCCTCGGTCCCAGCTGTCCAAGAATTGATTTGAAGATTCTCTGAATCAATTACTCTTCTGTCCAAGGTCCCATTGCCTGCGAGACATACTCACACATGCACATGTGCACACATGGAAAACAAATGCAGAGAAGAAAAAAAAAAAATTGCACCAGCACTCACATGCACACAACGTATTTATCCCTCAGTAGTAAACACTCATTCACAGAGGTTAATTACACAACCTCTGACTCACCAGTCCTGAACCAGACCTCGTACGTCTTCGCGGTACATTATACAGTTAAGTATGAGGTCATTAACCGGCCTCAAATGAAGTTTGATCTTTTAGTTAGTCCATCTTCTTCACTAATGCGATTGTGTTCTCCCACCTTCGTTTTCCATTGAGAGAATATTCTGGTTCAGAGTGACTGTGAATATCTGTAAATGCAGGCACTGCTTTTACACTAGATGCTATCACGCATCATACCGCGTGTTTACTGCATCCGCCTCTGGATTTTCATGTGGTTGAAATGATAAGATTAAGTGGATAAACACAAAAACTCTAACAAAATAGCCTGTTTTCAGTATACCTGTTGTGATTTATTTGTGTATAATTCCCAATCTGCAGCTGGGTTTCCAACCACACACTTGTATTCCTAAACGTATGAATAATGCATGTGAGCAGGGAATAGGGAGGTTTCTGTGTAAGGGAGAAGAAGCTAGAGCATGAACGTCTACCAAGTGCCTTCAATTGAGCTTATTATTTATTCATCTAGTTTTTATTGAGTCATGGAAAGCCACAGACAAGCCCACAAATGTATTATTATTAAAGCAGGGGAAAAGAAATTGACTCCTTTGGTGCAGGGGAACTTTTAAGGTGAACTTGCTTACCCCCTCAGCAGTAATTATTATCTCTCCATACAGCCATGCAGGATGGAGAGGGAGAAATTCAAGAAAGCTGGCGCTGGTATTCTTTTCATTTGCTAGTCCAACATTCTTTTCAATTCGCTGTTTGTTGTAGCTTATAAATGCAGTTTGCAGCTGCAAAAAAAAAAAAATAATAATTGCAGTTTATTGCCAATTAAACTAATGAGTTCTAAAATAGCCTCAAGTGTGTTGTCTGACAAAGCTGCATAAAACCGCACTATGAGGATGAATAGTAATGTAGGAAAATTAGCAGGATGAATTGTGAATAAAGGTTAGGGAAACTGAAGGTCAAATTAGAAGAACCCCCTCGGACACCCACACGCACGCACGCACACTTCTCGCCCCCCCAAGCCAGTCTGGAACTGAAGTACCTCAGCCTAGAAAGAGATGAGCTGCTCTTTGACAGATGTTGTCCCTAGGCTTGGCCTCCAGCTTCTCCCTAAGCGGTACGTCATTAATAATGCAACATGCTTTTGCTCAAACCTGTCTGACAGATGTGCATAGATTGAGCCCGAGGTTTCCTGCTGCTCGTCAACATTCTGCTGTTATTTTTAGGGCTTGTACTACAGTTGTACACTATGTTTTTTAGGTAGAGGTGACTCAGTCGAAACAATAGAAAACGTGTCACTTCCCCCGCTGCGCTGGTTATTCATGCAGCAGTGGGCAATGGTAAGGAAGACATTGAGATAACTCATTCATAAAGTGACGTTTCTCTAAATGTCACTCCTACACGTGTTTTTAACTAAAAATATGTGTGGGAGTGACATTTTGGTCCAGGCTGAAATATCTTAACAACTATGGGATGGATCACTGTAAAAATGACAGAGATTCATAGTCACCAGATGATGAATTATAATATAACTTTGGTGATCCCCTGACCTTTTTCCCCATGGTGTGACCATGAGGTTGAAGTTGGTGACTCTCAAATAAAATTTCCTTTAACTTTTCCACCAGCAACATCATCATCAGGTCGAGCTTTCATTTTGTGCAGTACAGTACTTGTATGATTAGATGCTAGCGTTCACAGCAGCCTCATTTGTGTCTTTAGCGCTAATTAGGAAACGTTAATGCTAAAACAGTAAACTAAGATGGCGAGTAAGCTGCCTATGCTGTGTGAGCACGCAAGCCTGCCGCCAGCATAGCCGTAGAGTACACAAAACATGCAATCCGACTTCTCTGAAGGAATAATAACACCAAATCTCAAGATTTTGAGAGTGTGTGTCTTATGGTTTGATCACAGTCTGCATTGAAAAAGGAATATCTGAGAGATTCAGCATTACAGTACAGTTATATTAGTATTTAGCACACAGCGAGCACCTGGACTTGTTTGCCATAGGCTGATTTCAACACTCTTCAACTGTAGTATGTATGCTTTTACCATCTCTCTTACGCTCTCAGTTTGTCTCTCAAATTAATGCAGAGCTCACTGCCAATGGCTGGAAATAATTACCAGACCCTTTGTGTAGCTGTACTCTATCAACACTTTTAAACACTGTTCCCATTAAACATTGAGAACCTCATAGCAGCCTTTCTGCAATTCACATCAAATTGCACTGTAGAGTAATACATTATTTATCAATGGCCAGTCAATAGTCAGTTCTAATTCTCTACAGGGCTCTCAATTTCACTCCTTAACTGCAATATGCTGCGTGATGGAGCGCAAGTGTCTTAGCGTGTGCAATATATTGTTTTAAATATTATCTCTAGTGACTTTAGATTGAAGTTTGAAAAAAAAGCACAGCAGGTTCCAGGTTTTGTTTTGAGAGATTGATCAGTTATGCTAACGTGGGCTAGCCTACACAGCAGTGAGTCATTAATGCAACATTATGATGAGCCGAGGCTGTGATTAATAATGCTAATGAAAAACGAACATGACTGTTGACATTAGAATTCAGCGTGCTGTTAAGAGACGAGATCAGTTCACATTAACGCTCGTGCGGTCAGTTGTGGCTCTTACCGTAACTGTCACAGAGTTAAAGCAGCTTTGCTGAGTCTTGTGAGATGTCATTCCAGCTGCAGAGACATCACAAGGATTGAGCTTTGCTACTTAAGATAAATGGCTTTGACCTGACATTGGCTGTGTTTGCTTGTGGGCTGCAGCATGTGAAAAGCCTGCCTTATTATATGAAACTCGGCGCACAGCCTTCAGAAATGCTGCTTTTCAAAGTGTTCATGCTAAGAAACCTTAAAGGAATGTCAACTTGTGACATGATATCTGGCTGTTAGGTTTGAATCTCACTCCATTTAAAGGAGACATTAACATTTCAAAGTAAACAAAAAGAGCAAATTCCACAGCACAAACGCCCCTCCTACCATATTTCCATTTTTATAATGTTAGAAAAGATGTTATCACCTTTGCCGCCTTACAGATGTGCGAGCTAAGAAGGCACAACGGTGTGGTGTCCCTCGCTGGCACCCCTGAGTCTGGCATCATTGCCGTGCCGCGGTGGCACTGAGGTTATTAAAAACACAGCCTCTCCATCTGTCTGCGCACGGTGTGTTTCTGGCCTTTTGTCACTTTGAAGATGCAGGCTGTCAAGCTTTCCACCCTATGAAGTGATTGGAGATAAAAACCAAAATCCGATATCAGCATGTCTGTCAACTATCAACAATCCCATCTGTCTTCGCTGATAAGACTTGTCTCGCATCACGGCTTCAGAATTTCACAGGGCGTGAACAATTCTGACTGATGCTTCGAAAAAAAAGGGAAATGTGATAAAATTTGAACCAGTCTCATTAAAGATTAAATGTGGTAAATGTTGAGCCTAATAGAATTTCTACTCACAAAGCATTGTGAGGGCAGAAAAACACGAGCAGCCACAGTTGTAACTTTGAGTTCACGACTGTGAGTTTGAGTTTTGAGAGGTCATAGATGTTTTTGCACAAAATTGCTGCTGCCTTCGACCTTAAGAACTTCAAATCCTGAAAATACTCTACGATGTTGAAAAATGAGACAACTTTCACTGTAAAGCAAAATACCTTTGACTAATGCATCGCTGTTTGTGCTCTTTCTTCCACTTTCTCCACTGAGGATGAGTCAGACGCTTTCCTCTCTACATGTGCATAATGGTTTAATATGTTTCAGTCATGAATATAACATCACTTCTGACATAGAAGGCAAAGACTGCCTGATGACAACACACAGGGATTTGAAGAGCAAATAAGTTTGTGGACTTTCACTGAACGCAACAGCGAAACAAAGCATTGATGTTGCACAACACCGTAAGTGCAAAAGTATCTGTGTCTGAGCGCCATACAGGATAAATTCTGAATTATTAATACATGAAGGCAAATGAGTGCTGCCATTTCAGAGAGTAGATAATCAAATGAGAAAGTGTGGAAATAAAAGCTGGATTAATAATGAATGAATTTGTCCCAGATTTTTCTGCTTGCAAACTCGTCTGCAGACGAAATTAAACATCTCGTGTGGCAAAAAGTTAAAGTTTTAATTTCATCATTTGTGTTACGAGTAGTTTCGAATTCTTACTGTGTTCATTCTCATGTTGACATCACTAATGAAAAAAAGTTCAATACCAAATGTTTATATGCATTTTACAATGCAATATCTTATTTAGTAAGTAGTAAGTTAAGTTTATAAGGTGTCTATTCTCAACTGGGAAAAAAAATATATTGAGTTGTTTTTTAATAATCCTTTTTAGATATCTTTTTTTTATTCATATCCTGAATATTTTTCTCAATTGATACTCGAGTTGGTTATGTGCACGGTATCTATAAATGCAGGAAACCATCATCAGATAATGTTTTATACTGAGCAACATCTTGGGTTAAGAGTACAGAGAATGTTTGAGAAATAAATGCCATCCTGAAACTCTTCACTGAGTCCCTGGAGAATGAACAGTCTGTAAATAAAGTATCTTCTAGTGATGCAACTTCTTTTCAGTGTCACCTTCATGCAACCAAGGCCCAAGTTTTCAGTAGAAAACAACAACAAAAAAAAAAAAAAAAAATGTTTCAGTTGGTGTTGCTCCTACTATTTTTTTTTTTTTTTACATTCTACACAGGTTTGGCATCAGGGTTGTGCAGAAAAATCGTCACATGAAAACACATGTCAAAATGTACAAAGAAATTACATTACTTTAGTAATTACTTTTGTCTGCGTGAAAAAAGACACTTTTAAACAACTCCACTCCAAATCCAACCTCCATACACACACTTCACAGCTCCAAATTGTTCAAAACACAGCAATTCTCACATATTACACCAATTTACTATTTTTTTTAGAATCCATTTTAAAGTGTTTTTAATCACATACAAGGCTCTGAATAAGGCTGAGCTTCTGGTCTTCCAGTCTAGAATCATTCCAGAGTCTGGTTTAAAAATAAAGGGTGATCAAGCCTTTGCAGCACTGGCTCCTTGGCTCTGGAAAAGCTGGACATGAGTTCAGCTGACTCTGTTGCTGCTTTTAAATCTCTGTAATAGAAAGGCTTTCCCTAACAGCTGACATACTGTGGTCATGAGTTGTTGTTTTTTTTTTTTTACATTGAGTTTTTATCTTTTTTATGAATGTGTGTGCATGCTTGTTTGTATATGCACATTTCATAGTTTATCTCTTGCAATTGTACTAAATGTTTGGCTTTGGAAAGTACTTTGTGCTTGTTGTTTGAAAAGTGCTCTATAAATATTATTACTGAAATAACCTCTTGGCAGCATTTTAAAGCAAAGCACGCTGGTAAGCACTCGTCTTTCTGGCTTATATGAAACTGTAGCCTGGAAAACAGGCAAATCTGAAAGCTCATGTTTCATTTGCTCTGGCAGATTTGGTGCCCTCATTCAGAAACATTTCCATCCACCCTGAATCTTTTCAAGCCAAGCACAACCCTTTATCTAGTATGGGGCACATCTGATACAATGACTGAACAAAAGAGGGCCACCTCATGGCCGTTGAGGCATTTTCATAAACAACCAAGATGGCTGCCTCTGAACTGTTCCTGTTGAATCCGCTTTTGAGTCACTGAATGAACTGGACGGTATTTTCTCAAACAAACAGCTGCACTTCATTTAAGTTTCATTCACCAGCTATGCAACCTCCCACGTTTTGTTGCTCTAATTCATTGTAGGTATATTCCCCTGCGTCCAAACACATTTTGGTCTGCGCTTGTTGATAATGCCTCATGGAAATCAAGAGAGATTCGGGATAAAGTTAATGTCAGACTAATGGAATCACACTGCATGTAAAAAGAAAAAAGCAATGATATCTTGGAGTCTTTAAATGCATCTGATTATTCATGACATGCCCGGTATGTAGACATTTGATCCATTTGAGATTGGAAATATCACATCATCAGAAGGCCTTTATTCATGGTAATCTGCAAATATTGTAATATTCACCAATGCTAATATAATATTAGAGGCTTCAGATTTGCTACAGTTTTTAAAAGTATTTCACTGCAGATTATCCAGAGTTCAGTGCCTACAGTAATTGGTGTTTGACTTCAACATACTCTTTCCCACCCCCACATCCCATGAGGTAGGGCACACTTTCAATCATACCCTCCCACCATTCTAGCATTACGGCCCTCCAGTGTTCCTCAGAAAGAAAAGCAGTAATGGCCCATTATTCTGATGCACACCAACTATAGCATTTACCACGGGGCTGCTAAAGAGTAGAGGTGGAAACCATGGTAGAGAGGGTGGCCCCTGCATGTCACAAGGGATCTACAGTAAAAACCTACATTTTCAAGAATTGCTCTACTGAACAGGCTGGTATTGGCTTCAAAGAGAATCTACTTTCAATGTTTCAGTTTTTTTTTTCTTTTTCTTTTATGGCTAGTTAAGTAAAGGGCACTAACATAAATGCAGTTAATTGCCAGAAATATTATTCCAACGACAACGGTCAAATTAGCAATTTAATATGAGTGTTAGATATTATGTAAAAGAAGAGGGAGAATAAGCATGCAGTCAAGGGAGAGTCACAGTAAACTCAGAATGAGAGGAAGGATGGGATGAAGGGTGGAAAGAGCGAGTGAGTTCAGTAAATGAAGAAATGAAGAGGGAGAGAGAGGGAGAGAGGACAGTCACCAACTGACTAAAAAGTGGGCTTTTATCATTTATTCATTTGAAATGCAAAAGCAGGGAAGCAGATACTGAACATACCCAACTAAGCCCTCCTCTCTTTTCCTCTCTCATTTGCATTGAAAGGACTGCAGGGTTCGTGTGAAGGCTGAGGCTTATGAGCTTCATGGCACTGTGTGGGCCCCCTTGAGCCAGTTCATACTCCCACATGTTGGTGAACATGTAAGAGCTCCGAGCAAAGGCAAGGCAAACAGCACTCACTGCCCCTACTCACACTTTTGGCAGTTATGCATAATGCAGACATGGAAACTTGGGTAAATACCCAAGTATATGTATGTTAATGTGCTATGTAGGGTAATTTGCATGCTAAGTGTTACTGCCTGCCTGTGTAGACTGATCAAGTGAGCTTATATAGAACATTGTAAGTTACAATTTCTATGTAAAGCGTGCGCCTAATAAAGTCAAACTCAAATTAAATTTAGTTTTTGCAAAGAAATCAGTATATATCCAATATTATTTTGACCTATGCTTATTAGATAAACAAAATGTAAAGCTAACCAAAATACAGAAATGTTATTTTGTTTGTTTTTCTGCAGTGGAGAGTGTTTCTTTTTCTTTTCTTTTCTTTTTTTCAGTTTCCAACTGAGAATTTCAGTACTAGTAATTTAATACTGCAATATCTGTGTGGGCAGGCACTAAAAATATAATATTGCTTCTATCCCAGTGACATTGTTAGCTGTTGCCTAGCGCCATCTGAAATTTGGTCACTGCCTATGCTAGACTATGTTACTCCATGATTCCTTTCGTGACAGGGCAATGCACAGAGAGCTGAGTTTTCAGGACTTTTGTTGCTTTGTGTGTTTTTTAACAGTGATTTGCCTTATTTGCCAACTGGACACAGGTAACGCAAGCTAGACCAAACCAGTACAAAACCTGGACATTGTATGCTCTTGTGAAGGTCAGAATGTGGTGGCTCTGGCCTCTGCCATTTTCGTAGTCCTGCTGTCCTGCCTCTGCTGTTTCACGACAGGGGGAAGGATGTGGATCATCGGTGGACTTGACACAGGCTGAATTACAACAGAGTGTTTAAACAAGACACCTGTAACGGCACCCACCTGTCCATCAAAGCAGCTTGCTGTTAATTATACATAACTTTAAGCCTTAATACAATCTGAATGGGTGAGTTATAGAAATTCAGACAGTTGTAGTTGTTGCCAGTACAGTTCTTATGAAATTTTTGTACCACACTGTAAACATGTTCATTTCTGCTATGAAGTTATACATTATGATATGAGGCTGTTTGATATGTTCTGTAGCCAGCCTCAAGTGGTCATTCAAGGAACTGCTGTTTCTGACACCTAAACACTGGCTTCATTTCACAGCCACAGAGGTCGCCACTTGTTAACTACAAGTGATATCTAGTGACGATCAGTGATAACGTTACGAAGCTAGTTTGACTCTGTGTTCTGAATGGAAACAGATTAGCCACAACTGACACTTGAAAAGTTGAATAGGAAAACGACAGACATCTTATTCTGATACCGACACATAAAGCAACGTAATGTGGGCATTGAAAAATTGGGGGGAAAAAAACAACATCAACATGTGTGGGCTATACATAGCTATGAGTCAGTAGCCCACCACAGAAGTTGGCAACACGTGTCCTAGAAATGTCATTTTGCTGCCCAATGCCCACCATTTGTGCCTGAAGCTGAGAACAGCCTTCTCCTCTTTTGAAAAATGGACCCTGTAGTGTCAGAGTTTATATTTTCTCATATGAAAAGTGAGGTGAATCCGAATGGCTTCTGAAATCAAAAGCGTGGCATTACTTTACAAAATTGGAAATATTATTACGATGGTAAATATATGAAAAGATTATCTCGCCAAATCCAATACTAGAATATTAGTCATGTCATTTCTCTTTGTTCTATGAAATATGATCAAACCTAGGAGCCTGTTAAGCCAATCCCATAAATACAATGAAAACACAATCCACTCCCAGCAGGAGATTAAATCAGAAAGCTCACTAAGAAATTAGAGCTCTGTGATACTGATAGATGAATGCATGAAAAAATATATTTTAGAGTATATTTTTAATTTAGTATTAATTAATGTGATTTGAATCAGTGCTTCACAAATCCGGTCTAAAAGTGCAGATGGACCTGATTCGGCTATAACCCTGCATGTATAGCTATAACTACAAAAAGATGCAATTGAGCATAACTGAAGCCACTGTGCTGTGATCACCTGTGCCTGGCTCCCACCAGACTTTCATTTGGCTCCAGGAGCTCCCACTAACTACAAAGAACTTTGTGTCCCACAGTCGTGAAGTGTGTGTGTGTGTGTGTGTGTGTGTGTCTGTCTGTGATAGTGTATGGGTGTGCGTGCAAGGCTCCACACATGCAGTAGAAGCTGTACTGGAGGGAGGGGGCAACACACTGACCGTCACTTTCCCTTGCTGTCAGGACCAATCAGTGTCTGGCAAGTTAATGGAGAACACAAAACCTATTTAAAAGCTACATTTACCACTTGGCTGATTCCATTACATTGTGTAATTTCCAGGTGTCACATTTCCCCTCCACACGTCTGTCTTAATGCTCTCCCAAGCACCCTCTGATTAGTCAGCCTCGGCTGGCTCCCCCAAATCCACTCTACCAGAGCACCCCATCCGTTTACATCCTCCTTGAGGGGGAAAAACTCCTTACTGCACATTTTATTTAGGTGTTCAGCACGATACCAAATAATACTGGACACTGGCCTGGCTGTAAAATGCTAAATGGTGCAAGTCTCTTTTGTTCTTGGTAGGGTTGAACTAGCTATAAAGCTATAAACATGGCATCAGATTAATGTTCAACATTTCATTCCTTGTCGTGTTAAACCCAGATATCGAATCAAATCCGGGGATCAGAAGCGCCTGTCATGGGCAGTTGACCGTGATGGGATCAAATACTGTTGTCTACTGAAGCTTATCTCAAATATTCCTTTTACCTGGTGTTTAATTTGGCTTCAGACAACAAAATGTCTCTTTTGTTTTGGACAAAACGGGCCAAAAGCCCGGGTGACACGCAGTTTTTGGCTTCACCTATGAATGTTTGAAAGCCGTGGACTGAAACCAGGTTTTTCAGAGATCATTTGAGCTGTAGGAAAACCATTGAAGTCAAATCATAGCCTTAATGATGTAAAACTAGCCCACAGGCTTTTTATGATTTGGTGTTATGTGGACATGTATAGAATGGATAACAAAGTGCTTTTTTACCCTTAGTTTGACCACAAACGGGTTCTACCTTAAATGCTGTTTTGATCCATTCTGTGATAGATGTGGGTACTTTTTTGATCAGGGGCCAGCGGTTTAAACTTTAATCTGCAACAGTTTGAACGTCTTTTTTTTTTTTTTTCTTAAAGCATAAATTAGCAGTCTTTGGGACTTTAAAATCATTCTGGCTGTACTTGTATCAAGATCAATGGAATTCCTCCTCCTCTACTGTGTGTCAGAGGTTGGTTGGTTAATAAGAAGCCGCTCAGTGAGCTAACCACTTAAAAATGAGCTCTGGATTCCCAGTTGTACCAATGGCGATTAGGAGATAACCTCCACTGCATGCTGCTGATGTTTAATCAGGGGCCACACATTGAATTGTGGTCATCCACAGACCCAGGAAATCAATGTTGGTTGAAGATGCAATCGAGAGCTTCATTTGATTTGTGACCCGAGGCCTGGATGTTCTTCAGGTTCCAGAGCCACCAGGGAGCTGCCACCATCAAACGTTTGCCCCATAGAGATGTCCCTTCAAAGAACAGGCAACCTATTGATTCATCGTTTCTTTTTCTTTTTCTTTTTTTTGTATGGTGTGGGCAAAGATAGTGCTCTCAGAAAGCTTGTCATTTTCTCCATCATTCTAAGTTCATAGTCAATGGAGTGCGAATACTTCCTCCTCATAAAGGTCACTAGCCTTTTACAGTATGTTACGTGTGGCGACACTCACTTTAATGTGACATCTTACTAGCCGGTAGTTTTATGTGCTCAAGGTGAGGTCGATGCTGCCGCGTGTGTTTTTCTTGCTCTGTTTGCACCAGAATATGAGCTCCAAAAATGAGGTCATTTGAAATGCAAAGCCTTCCATCTGTGAGGGTCCTTTCCCCTCCTTTTAATTAGATGCAATACCCTGAAGTTATGAGATCTATCAAACTGCCAATACTTATAAGTGGGAAAATAAGGACGCAATTGATTTCAGGATTGGTGATCATTGCTATTGAACATACATGGCCCTCAGTGTGACTCAGCTGTCGTACTGTAATAGATCAACACAACTTAGGAAACACAGGCAGATAATAAGATAAAAGAAGGTCAGTTTGACTGAGGATCTGTATTTCCATTGCATTATGGTGTTTGTTGTTGTTTATTCTGACAGTTTAATTGGAAAGGTGAAAAAAAAAAATACTAAATTAAAATGATCAGTTCTATGTTGATTCCTCTGGATTTTAAATCGTATGCATGAATGTGCATTGTACTTTTACCACAACTATAAAGACTAATGCTTATCTTCCAACAATTTCACGACAATTCCAATCAGCTAATAAAAAAGCAATAATTGGGAAACGCCAGGGGGTGTATCTTTATATTTAGTGCAGCTGATATCCAGCCCACAGCAAATTACAGGTCAACAAGGTTGATTTGCGGGTTGGGTCCTCCTACTCAAGTCACTGCTGAATTGCCTACTGTCGGAAGAGTATATTAAAAGGACCCAAAGGGCCACTAATGATCTGCTCTCCATCAATGTGCAGCTTGCCAGGAAATGTCCCGTGCTTTAATTAATGATTCTGAAGGTAACAATCAATTTGCGCGTATGTTAAAGGAATTAAATCTGTCCCCGGAAAATGTACCCATTTGGTGGGTGGACGTGGTAATTGTTAGCATTACTGACAGTCGAGCATGTTGTTTAAAAAAGATAGAGGAAAAATAACAACAAGGCAGGCTGTCCATCTTTCCTTGGGTCAAGTGAAGTGTGTGGGGAGGATAACATTCGTCATGTGAGCTGTGAGCTATTTTCTGTCTGCTGACTGACTGGAGGCGATCCTTCAGGAATTCATCATTTATCAAACCGGGCGATATCCCCTCCGGCAGGACGGGAGCGGATGAAGTCTGACACCTCCGGCTTTGCCTGGAAGAAGAAGGCCAATCGGGATGCATTAGCTCCTAGCATAACTATGGGATTACTACCACTTTCATTAAACTGGACTTACGGATGATAACAAGTGAATAGTTGAGAGATCTGCTGCTAGTCTCATATGCAAACAGACAGCATTTTTTTTTTTCTCCCTTTTTCTTTTCACACATTACAACACTGGTCTAAACAATCACAGAGCCAGAGCACAGACACAGGCACCTTAGCAATGGGGCAAGAGGAGCATATGCATCGCCATTATTAAAGTAGGGGAGTCTAACTATGGTTTTGCTAACCAACTTTTTATCTTCTTAAAAATAGACGTCATCATACATGGTAAGGTGATTATATTTAAGCAGCCTATATCAATAATTATTTAGTGTTTTAGGTAATAAAAATACATACAAAATTGACAGCTTTGGATGTCAATCATAGTCTATCGGTCTACATCAATACAGTAGCATGCTCAAACTCGTACATGCACTGGAACGTTCCTGGTTGAATCTGAGACACAAAGGAATTTTGAGGACATTGTTTGAAGTGAGAAACTGACATTACACTATCCACTGCAGTTATCCGCTGGTTCAAACAAAATTCTATCATCATTAATATATGTAAAGTACCAGATCTAACCCTTTTAAAGCCAACAAATGATGCCCTTAGATCACCCATCAAGTTATGCAGCGTTGGTTCTGTTCAATTTTGGCAAAAAGCTTCATTTCTAACAGAGAGATAATGTGCCCTCCCTCATCCAGAATATTTTAAAACATAACCAGACATCCGCCATGAGCACAGGTACATAAATACAGTTAAAAGAAATGTGACACAAATTAAAGTATTCTGTAGTGGATATCCTGTGTACCTATGAATATTTATATATGTAAAAGAACAAATAAGATGAAATTCCAAAGATTTGCATTAATTTGACTACTACTACTTACCTTTCATTTTTAACTGTGGAGCACACAGGTACGGTGTCCTTGGACTGTCTGGTGTTTTCTTTATAAAATAATGTTTCATTGTAAAAATAGCCCTGCCCTTCTTGCTGCTTGAATACTTCCATTCCAATACTCAGAATGATAAATATGTCTAAATGCTTTAAAACAAGTGTTTGTGGCCTGATGATATTGTAAAGAATAACTGAATCATTGTACTTTATACTATCAGCAAAGGTTTTTCTACTGAACAAGACTGTAGAAAGAAAACTGAAGTAGACGATTGAATAAAGGTAGTCAATAGCTGGCACAGGAAATTACAACAAAAAAAGAATAAATGGTGCACGTTGTAATGATAGTTCTGTAAGCATGGCTCTGGTTACCTAACAGGGTGTGCAGACTTGTGGTGTATGGCAGACAGCGACATTTGCATAGACTTAATCAGTATGATACCTACCCTATCTGCTTGTACCAGCTGTGTATTCATCTCCAACCTAGCATCCACAAAGCCAATACCATAAGGAGAAACATGGTGAAATGTCTAATCAATAGTCTCTTTCATCAAGCGGACCTGGGCCAACCATCACATCCCTGTTAGGCCTACACACAGGGACAAGAACATCCATAGTTACACAAATTGAAAACATGGGACTCACAACCCGTTACAGTTTCGGAGAGACTCTCACCCAAAATAGTCTGCAGGTGTCACACAATCATGCTGAAAGTAAGTAGGTGGTCCGACGGCACCCTGTTGATCTCACAGTACAGCTCTGTGAGGTCCAACAATCCCTCTCAGCTAACAAAGGCCTCTTCAAAGTGTAAAACATATTCCCACAGTGAAGCAAAAAAGTACACCGTACAACAGCACAGCCTTCCATCTCGCAAAAAAGGTGGACAGATAGATCACACATACCTTATTTCAGTCCTGTGGACAATTCATGCAACACAGCACTGATCACTAAATCTTTTTAAACCACGCCAACACCCCCAAAGTGGAAGAAATGATCATGCCAGGACCAAGGAGAGTAGGAACACAGCTACTGTAAAAATGAGTGAAGGAGATGGAAGGGAGAGTTAAATGTAGTGAAAATGTAGTGCTGCCGAAACCATTAAAAAAAAAAAAAAAGACAAGTGTCAACAAAAGCCAGCCTTGCAGAGTTGACTGCATTGGCTCACACTGAAAATGTCAAGTTAGATTCATCCTCTGACATCAGCAACCTGCATGCTGCAAAAAAACTCAGAACAATTACTAACCAGTATTGTTTCTTGTTGACTGTTCTCTACACTGTAATGTAGACCCAATATTTAGTCTCTTTTGGTTCTGTTTTTAGTCTGTGCCAACTCCTAAGGGAATTGTCTGGCTCTTTACCTCCTAAATGCTTCACTATGTTCAGCAGGTGGCTACTAACTGTGTCGTCTGCCATTTGGTGCTTAGTAGGTATGGAGCATTTTAGCTGAAAATTATGTTATGAGAGCGGTGAGAGTGAACCAGAACTGTAAAGTTGCAGGCCATGGACACAGTGAAATGAAACTCTGAAGCTTTGTGAAGGCTAGGGGAGCTGCAAATTTAGGTCATAGTTCTCGGTTTGTCCTTCACTACATTGTTGATTACCATTTGATACATTGCTATGATAAATATATCAATTATCGCTCCTTTAAACTATAAAATAGCAAATGAAACTGCGTCACATTATTTTGAATGCAGTATTTTAGCAGCACAGACTTCTTGGGATCTCATCATTTGTACTTCACGCTCACACAAACACACATAAACACGACTCCATGTACATCTCCTGTGTGTAAATACATAGCATATTCTAACAGGACTAGTAATGAATGCCCAGCGGGATGACATGAATATGCATGACTGCTTCTGGATGTGTGTTTTTATCATTGTGTGCACTTGGCATGTATTTTTTTTGGTACTTAAAATAGAAACAGTGCTGTTAATATTTATATTACATAAATGATCTACAGCTCTTCAGTACTCTTCAATATATTCAGTGTACCCCTTTTGTTTACATGTAAATGGAGGGTTAGGGTATTTGCAATGCAAGATCAATAATTAAATGCAAGTAGACCTACTAATTGGATGATGGTATTGCCAATAGTTTATTGGAAAGACCTTTGGGGACCAATGATTAGATTTTCTCCTTTTACTGGTTTACCAGCAATGGGTGGAAAAGCACATTTCCCAGGGCGAGCGGAATAACAAATACATGAATAAAGATCATTTACATCATGAATTATTATATACTAGATATACACCTCCTACGCTCAGATAGATAGATACGGACAGACACTGTCAATCGGATCTGAGATGATATGCAAGTGTATCATCGCTAATAAAAATGAACAGTTTACTAATTCATATAAGCAAATAATGTTTCCAAAATAACGTCGGCAGAGACAAATGTGTGATGTATGCGTAAACTTATCTCTATGAGTAACCTGGTTATTTGAGTACAAATAAATACACTGATAGATAGATACTGTAGCTACACAGAAAGATAGAGGCCTAACATGGAAACCTCCTTTGTGCTTTAAGTGAACTGATCACATTAAAGTGTAAGACCCCAATTTTCACGGACACTCCACTCCAAATCTTTTACACCCCTTGTGACAAATGCAGATGTCTTTCTCTTTATTTCACCCACTGCCATCTTTTCTTTCTCACAGGGCTGCCTTTGACTCTGAGTGCCTATTGTACAGTTTTTTTTTTACCCGGACAACACCTGACACCACAACATGGTCACAAGGCATCACGCAGGGCCTTGCATAAAAAGATAAAAGCTCCATATCGTGGCATTTGGACATGTTGACGCTAACAGATGCTGCCGTTCATACGTACAGCTTCTGTAGATACACTGTGAAATCCATAAAAGAGAAGAAAGAACATTTTATTTACTGCAATTAATCCATCAGCCAGGGGTAAGGCTCAAAAATAAGCTGCTTTGTTTAGAGGAACATTTATCTCTATGTGCCATGCTGGGAAAGATGGCCACGGCTGGATGATGTCAGTTTTGCTCCACTGGCTTGGTACATTAAACTGACTATTTGCTCTATGTGAGAATCAATAATGGGGCATCTGTAGAGGACTATTAGAGCCATAATCTTACATGAGGCAGCATCCTCATGATTCACAGAAAGTCTAGAAGAACACCTTGTACAAGGTTAATGTCAGGAGTGGAAAAAAAAAAAAAAACATCACTGTAAAGTAAAAAAAAATAGTAAAGTAGGTATTGGAAGAGAGAAATTAACATGACCTGAAGAGAGCCATTAGATTAGATCTATGCAGGATTTTTTTTTTTATTAAACCTTTATTTAACCAGGAATGTCCCATTGAGATTAAAAATCTCTTCATTCACACATTGTTTTTAACAGTTTCTACAGACCATACAGCAAGACCTAGACATCAAACCGCCAGTGTCAAAATCCTGTGAGATTTCAGATATAACTGTCAAAAGGTGTGAAGACAGGCAGCTCTGGTTGGTCAATCAGACAAATCATCAGTGATTTTTAGACATTTGGGAATTGCTGCTGCACCATCCCAAATGTTTTCTCTCTCTCTCTCTCTCTCTCTCTCTCTCTTTCTCTCTCTGTCTCTCTCTTTTGTCACATAGAACCTGACTCACTGAGCTGTGATTGTCCAGTGGCCCCTACCTCTCATCAAGCACTCTTCAGTTCAGGCAATCATCCATGCCCTTACCTGTGTTCCCCTGGCAGTTGCCATGACGACAGCCTCAGCTTGATCAGCCTCCTATTCATGGAGTGACACTTGAATGACCACTTCATGGATCAGTGAAACACACCCATGCGGATAAAAGAATACAGGAAGGTGTAATAATAATGATCACAGAGACATTGATCACTTTAAACTTTAAAAAAGTTTCTGTCTGGTTCTATAGTAACTGTCTAGTTACTTAGTCATTTTAAAAACTCTTGTCTGACTCTTGACTGACCCACAGGTGAGGGCGCTGAAGGCTCAAGGTCAAACTAGATTGGTGCCTGTCTAATACATTTATTAATTGAATCAAGTTTTTTATAAAAAAATTGTAGGATTTTTTTCTTTCTCTCCTTTTGTTCCTTGTCCATGAGCCTGATGAAGTTCTTGTCCTGTCTGCACCCATGCCACACAATAACTAAAATTTGCCAAACGAATTTCAGTCTGACTACAGCTTCGCTCTCCTACAGCCTAAATTGGAGCTATATTGAATTATTGCAAGTTCACAATAAAAGCGTGCAATGGGCAAAACACGGGATGGCTTTCATTATGAAGCAATTACAAGGAATGTCATGTATTTGTCCATACAAAAACAGCAACAACAACAACAACAACAACAAAAAAGAATTAAAATGCATCTACAAAACAAGAAATGGCCATCGTTAACTCTCGTTACTGTGCTCTCCTGTTGCGTTGCAAACTGCTTGTGCCAGCATGAAATCAAATTGTGGTTGCAATTATTTTTCACCAGTTTCTTTACTACACAACATGAGTTTGTTTGGTCTAGGCTGTGAACAGAATCATCCATTGCTCTGCTGTTGTATTCCTGAAAAGGATGTACTCGAGTGTTTATTGTATGAAACCACCAATATCCTTGGTGTGCCACTCCAACATGCAGTCTTTCTTCTTAAAGAATCAACACAAACATATTATATACATAATCTTACATTCAAACCACATGTGAGAACATTTGATTTTTAAACAGCATGTCACTGTAAGTGCACTATCATGCCCTTGTGATAAGATATTAAGTGTTTCAGTTTCTTGTTTTGCTCGACAAGATGGCAGATCACAGTTCAGGGACACCCTCCGTCCCATCATATATATACTGTAAAACCAAAACCAGATCGGTGGCTAGTCAGTCGGATCATCGCTATCAGAAGTGTCTTCATTTTCATAGCGAGCTACACCTGGGGCAAACCCTCAGGCAGACAGCGACTGGTCCTATAATAGTGCCCTGGCGGGGTTTTACAAGTCACTTGTCTTTGATGGACAAATGTATTCGGCTAGTGAGTTACAGTGAAGCACAATCTAATGGTCACGGATGATCGATTATGTCCTAATATGTCCTCAAATAAAAATTTGTTAAACCACTTAGCTGCCAATAGATGGTGCTAGAATCCATATGTGTGTAAAATTAACATAATAAAGATCCTGGAATATTTCCAAACAAATAAAGGCCGCATCTTCTGGGCTACACGGAGCCAGTGTAATTAGAGAGCTCTATCATATTGGACATCTTAATAATGTAAAGCCATATTCTGCCAAAACCCTTTTTTTGCCAAAGTAAATTTTTTTCAATTAACATAGTTGTGGGAGTCAAAGGAGGGATTAGAAAACTAATACACACACCCTCTCTTCCTCATTCATACAGCAAAGTATTTAAATGTGACTAATGCACTCGTCGAACAAGGATTACACATGCACCTTGCAGCAAAACGAATGCTTAAATGCTGTCAGTGGGGTTGTGTTGCAGTGGAGCTCGGATAAGTGCTGTTGATGCAGCACATAGCATTGTAGAGCGCATATCTTGAAGCAGATCATATAAAAATCGCCTGAAAATATTCACTATTAGGAAATCCAGCTCGGGCACTGTTGTTTCATTGAAGTCTTCAGAGTGATAATGTGACACCTTTCACTTCACAAACCACTTCACAGCGGTTTTAGCAGTACTATATATTGATTTCCTTGAAAAACATGTCTCAGGCAGAAGACAGCCACACACATTACACGTGGGACATTGTTGCATGTGATTTAACAAGCGGTACAACTCATATTTTAGTTCAACTAGCACAGATACTTTAAGCCCGATACAGAAGGCGCAGATGCATTTGTTGTGTAGCTGTAACGTTGCCTCAAGAGCAGAGATACAGTAATAGACTATGACAGGGCCTTTTCTCTACCTGCCTTCGAGGCAGTTAGTCATGTGTGGTTGAAGTCAAGCTAGCCCTCCCAGGACCTCTCCAATCTGAAACATATTCTGTCAGCAACCCCCATCTCCCCTACAACATTCTGTTCATGTCATCTATCAATCTTTACCTTCGCTGATTCACTACGCCTAGAGTGAGGCCCAGAGATGACGGTGACTGCCGGCGCTTCACAACGTCTCCCTCCCTCTGCAGCATGTTGGCAGAATGGGCCATCGAGCAGTAGACGGCCAATCACATGTGACAGTATGAGGACCACAGACCTTAGGAAGGAGGTTGTTTGTGTCGTAAACAGACTCTGACAGCAATCCTGACGAACAATACACACAGCTGCAGAAAGTGCAGCTATTTATATCAGCTAAAACCCCCTCAACAACCAGGTGACAGTGCAAAGATGAAGCGTACAAGAAACCAAAGGCACTGACAAGGAAAAGGAAACAAAACAAACCCCTTTCTGACAACACAATAAGTGAATGTGAGCAGTCGACTTTCATCTAGGCAGAACACCTTTATGCTCCTGAGATGTCACTTCAGCTCTTTTTATGTCATGCCTGCCCACTAAAAGCAGCTGTCATAAAACAATGCTAGAAGGTTAATGAAAGGTGAACGGACAGGCATATACCCAGAGATACATTTTAACTCATAATACCAAGTAGACTTTTATGAAGGCACATTGTCCCATTTTGGTAGCGAGCAGTCAATGGTGATTTTTTTTTACATCAGTCATGGCAGCTCAACAGTTTGGCAAATCCCCAGCCAAAGTGCTGACAGAACTCCCTCTGCACACAAGCCACATTTTTTTAAACAATGAATTACCTGGGTCACCTGAGATACTGGAATGCAGCCTGTTTCTGCAGCTGCATAATGAAAAGTGCGAAAAGAATACTTTTTTAAAAAATGACTTACTGTATGTATTTCTATGCATTGTGGTACAGGTGCAATGCCTCCCATTACACACCCCTCAACCTACAAAAGTATATTTTAAAGTAAAAGAAAAAAAAGAGACTATTAACAATTGCTGCATCAACTGCATGTGTCAGAATGCATTGCAAGGTTTGAGGAAAGTTTTTGCTGACCGCTTTTGATTGCCATGCACTGGATGCAGCTGCTCCTGAGGAGATTCCACGTCATCCTCAGACAGCCATGAGAAGGAGAGGTGCTATAGCAACCCAACCCAACCCCCTCTGGTGGATGTGGTATATACTGTAATGTGCATTGCTTTATTTTTGTTTGTTTGTTTCTCTCATGCCGCACTCCACCTCTCCCTGTCACCCTTGATATATTTTGTTTTAATTATTGCGAGCAGCCCAAGCTTTCCAGATGGTTTCATATATAATATTTTGTACATTGTCCTGTAGTAATTTGTCTGTAGACCTTGATCTTGGTCTTGATATTGATCTGTTGTGGCAGGAAGGTTTGGACTGGATTCAGACAACCTCTCTTGAATACACAGAATATAGTTCAAATGCAGCTTTCAACTAACGCACTTTAAAAATGTGCTTTTGTTATGGCTCCGTGCTGGAAGTGTAGTCATACTGATGACTAACTATGCTGTTGTTCATGATACTGTTGTATTGTTTTGTTGACCAAACTTGTTGTGTCGCTGGCGACAACCTCTGACAAATTCAATTTAATGATTAATAAGAAGAAAGCTGATCATGTCAATTCCAGGTTTTAAGACGGAAGAAGTGTGTGTGAAATAAAAAAAAAAAGATAATGTCTGTGGTTGAATGTCATAGGACTGCAATGCTCCATGTCCCTCATGGAGGACACAAGAACTCTTTAGAAAGTCCAGTGTTTGCCTGAATGGAGTACTCATTTCTGTTGTACATGTGGTCCCAGCACAAGGTCCACTGTGTCTAGTGAAATAAATCAGTTTAAAATATAAATCTCTAAGAATCTACCCTTCTGAGCTTTTGGGCATATTATGGAATTTTCTATCCTAAGGTTACGCAAGGTCACGTGTGGGCCTTGAGGTCCTCGGCAGTATTAGTTGTTTGGCTTCGGTTGAGAACAGTAGGTGCCAGTCTATCTCAACACTGCGGTGGCCAGGGTTGAAGAGACCCATTGCTGCCTTCCTAGACATAATAGATAGCTTGCCGTTGACGGTCCAATCTGCGTAAACAGACATCTGTGTCTCAAGACAAGAATATGCTAACAATAACACCTGCATGGGTAAAAACATTCTCTCTGGCTAATCTGGGGCGTATAGTATTTGTGGTGTTATCTGTAGGGGTTTAAAGTCTATCCACCAGCATTAGTTAGGCAGAATGTGAGACCGACTTATGAACTTCTGATGTACTCTGAGAGAGTCTCTAATTCTCCTTGGCCAAGCGTCAATAAATATTACAGCATAAGACATCAGAAGATAGTCATTTAGAAACCCACTGAGGTTTCATGAAAAAGACAAATGGTAGAACAGCATTTGTATTCCAAGAAAGAAGCAATACAAAACTCAAGACTAGAGTCTCACAAAATATCACTTACCATACTTACTTACCATAGCAGTCATAATTTGGTATCTGATTTAACCAGTTCACATATATATCATAGGCAAGAGTACATAAACCAACAAATAAAATAAGCACAGAAATAATTGAAAGTAGCAAAAGCAGTTTTGTTGTTTTCTAGAATTACAAGAACAAAACTTATACTAATACTCAAGGGTAATAGGGCAATGCGAAACGGGGAATGGATTAGAAATTAACTTGTTTTCATCTTGTTTCAGTTCATTATTTCAAAGAGAATAAGACATTAAGATTTTATTTCGATAAACAAAGCCTGATTAATTTCTACGGCAAGCAATGTCTAATGGTTCCTGTCTTGTTGGAGATTATTTTGGAATATGTTCACAACATAGAAAGAAGCCTTTCATGCACCCACACCCCCAAATCCAACAATTATTGAAATAAAACAACAAATGATATTGTAGTTGTCAGAAACAAAGAAACAAGGCTGGAAGCAAAAAGATAAAGCACAAAGCGTGTGTTTGGAGTTCAAGTCTGTTCTCATTCTAACATTTTACAAGCATTTAAAACTTTAAAATGTCAACTGAGCAAATAAAGGCTATGCATTTTATTAGATTCCCCTAGCTCTATGAGTTATTAATAATTACCAAAATAAATATTTTGAATTCAGACAGTAGCATTTAGAGGTACACCTGACCCACGTTACCTGAATTCAAACAGGTGGTGTTCCCATAAGGACAAAATCAGCCTCATTACTGACTCAGTGTTGTCAGGTACATCAAAGAAGGTTCACAGGCTCTTTCCTTTTCTAGAGGGAAAAGCTCTGGTTATGGCCAGGCAAAGTAAACAGTACAGTACTGGTGGGGGATTTCTCTCTGATCATCACCAGCCTCAACACTTACTCCTTCCTTTCATGCATCTTTAAGGTGCATGAAAAAGAGAATAAATTAAATTATAATTCCACGTGGAATCACGAAGGCGTCCACTTTGCATTCCACTGATCACTAGCAGATAAGGCAGGTACAAACTCGGTGACGTCTGAACACTCCCACTAAATTGATACAAATGAGGTATTTATGTGGCATTGACCTCAAGTGGTTGAATCATTTCAAAGGTTCTCATTACTCAGCTGGAACACTTACCTGCAATGAAATAAATGTGATTATTAAATGGATCAGAGGAGGGTTCATTTTGTTTCACATTTTATTTGATTTTAAAGTAATTCTGATTGTTGGTTTGTTAAAGGATTAGTTCTGCATTTTAGGAAATAAATGTATTTGCTTTGTTATATGACACCCATGTGTCACCCAGCGAAAGCCAGGAAACAGTTAGCTTAGCTTAGCACAAAGCCTGGAAACAAGGGGAGACAGCTAACCTGGCTCTGTCTGAAAGTAAAACAAAAAAAGCTCAAGTAATTAGCGTGTTAGAACTCGTGTGTACTTTTACAAGGCGGAGGTTATGCGCTGGACTATTTCTTGGCCAAGCGCAGTGACTTCCTGGAGTCGTTTTGACTCCTTGAGGTTGCCAGGTAACCAACAGAGACTCCAATCAGTGAGCTTGAAAAACCTTAGCTGTTACCTCCTGCTTCCTGTCTTCATGCTAAGCTAAGCTAAGTCTACCATGTCCTGGTTCTAGCTGCCATACAGGCATGAGAGTGATGTATACTCATGTATTCTCAACTCTAAATGAATTATCTAAAAGGTCAAATTATTCCTTTAAAGAGATTATATACATTTTCATTACAGCTTGTGTTTTTCACCTTTCATAACCAATCCCTCACCATTTGTTACAGATCTATTTTATCAATCAAGATTAGCCGATGTACTAACTGAAAAATGCAGGTAACCTCTTGTCACTGCATCCAGTTGAGTGCTTCTTCTGCTCCACATAAAAATGCATTATTCCAGCCAGGAGCAGCTTGGTTAGCAAGATGTCTGTGAGTAACTTTGAGTAATTTATGGCATCTATGCAGTGTCAGGCACATATATTGTGCTTCTGTCTTCATCATTGTGGCCTGGGTCATGAAATGACTTGACACATATGATACACAAAGATTATTAAGATGATGGAAAGCCGCTAATTGCAGTGGCTATGATTGCAGTGCAGAAGATGGGTCATGGCTGTGGTGGAAGAATAACTCAGCTCTTTTTACTGAAGTAGCAATATCGTGTCGTAAAAATACATTACCAGACATAATGCATTTTAATGTTGTAGCTGTTGAAGGTAGAGTTTTAACAATACTGTAATTTTAATTCTCATGTCATGTCCAAAGGGCAGGGTTTGTGCTATCTGCAAATACTCATGACTAAGAGCTGGAGAGATGCCACCACAAAAAGGCAATACACACAGATTGCATTTATTTGTGTTACAGCAGTAGGTTGTCCAGGCATTGCACAGGAATGGTAAATACATAGGAAATATAGTAAGTAAACAGTATATAACACTAGACGAGAGGTAAAAAATATATATCAATGGAAAAATAAAGTCAACAAATGACAAATGAATTGGAATAACTCCATGTGTACTCTTGTGCTGAGTACAAGAAAAACGCATTCTCCATAAAAATGTGTGTGTGTGACAGTAGTGAGCAGTTCAATTTATTTAAAGTAAAGTGTCCAGAGTGTCAGGAATGGTGTTAGAGGAAAATCAAAAACCCACAAATGGCAAAACATGTGTGACGCTGTAAATGCCGAATCAGCAGAGGGACAAACAGTACTTGCAGGTGTGGAGTCACGGGATTTGACCGGCATATTTTTCGCCTAAGTTGAGGCTCCAGAGTATTGTCCAAATCTAAAAGCAGCTTGCTCCCGGCAGTCTGAAACAATTTGACAGCTGTCTCATCAAATAGATCTGGGCAATCACTATAAACGAGTTTTCTGGATTGCCGAAGTATCTAAGAGTATTCTAGTATTCAAAGTCAAAAACAAGTATCCCAAAACTACAGTATTTTTCTTTTTATTTATTTAGTGCTATTTGCCATAGAACAGTTAAGATAATGATGTGAAACAGGGTCAGATAAATCATGTGGTTTTACTTGTTGAAACCACACAATATCTTTGCTTCCTATCTCATGCCTATGACAAATGCCATCATCAGCATTGGTGAGTACGCTATATGCACTCCAACTTTTTCATATGTACTCAGAAGCCAGGTGTTTTGCTTTGCAGCCACCTTTTTAATGTAGCATACAACTGCATAAAATCTTATTGATTGAATGAAAAAAAAAAAAAAAAAAGCTGGCTCCTACTCCAGTCTGGCATCCAGAGCAAGCAGCACTTACAAATTGTGATCTATGGTGAGTAAAACTCCTCACATTGGCGAGCTGCCCTTTCATTTATCACGTTGAGCGTAATCACTGTTTATCTGTTTCGCATAATAGCTCCTACCTGCACAGCAGTCACTTTTAGTGGCATTAAGTGAACATGTGGAATTCACCGCGCCTGGAAATATCACCTTTAGCATCATCCCTTGTGGACCTTAACAACAATATATTAGGAATCACATTCATCACTGCAAGGTGATCACGATATTTTGAGTACAGAAATGGTGAGACATAAAAGAAAAGAATTTAAACCCAACCAGGTTAAAGGTTCAGTAACTGCGAGATAACTTCCCCTAAGTGCTACTAAGGATAATACATTTAGGCAAATTTATGAGGGGCTGATGAGCCAAACAAGGTGTGAGGAAAAACCTAGAGGGAGCTAATGATAGAAAGGCATCCAGAGGAGCTGCGTGGTCATGATTAGATCTCACCGCGTGGCAGATGAGTAATTTATCTGCTCTTAATGTGGTGCAGCTGCAGTCTAATGAGAGAAGCCCAGAGAGCAGACCTAGCCACTGGCTCCCCACGACTCTACACTTGTTAGGCACCTCAGATGTTTGGTGGACAGGCACGCAGGCAGACACAGAGGGTTTCTCGTAGGGCTCTTGTATCTTCCGTCGTGAAACGAGTGGATAACGTAGATATGTGACACCCCTCCCATTGTCTTGGAGAATGTCCTGGCCAACCTCAACAGGCAATTGGCTGATATGGGAGGACTGACAGCTGATTTAGTTCACCTGGACCTTCCAGGCTATAAAACAGTTCACTGTGTTCACTCTGTCTTGCCCTTCCTACAGCTGACATTCACCTTGCATCACCTTCTTTTGCAGCTTCAACACCTCCACAGCACACATGCCATACTTTTTTTAAGCCCTTGCGATATTGCTGATTCACTCTGCTCACTGTTCCTTTGGATTAACTTTGGTTTTAATTCATTGTTTCAAGCAGATTTCTTGATGTTAGTCAGTTTGTGACAGATACAAGAAGGCTCTACAATTACAGTTGAGTCAACTGGCAAAATGTCTCATAACATGATACATACAAGACCCTCACTACTGTCTAACAAGGACATATATAGTTACAACATTATACATTTCTCAAAGGTATTTTTTTGGTTCAGAGCTATTGCATTGTGCTGTTTTTCAGTAGTTTATCCGCAGACGCTAATGGTGCCTTCAAATACACAGTAGAGTCATGTTTACTGTAGTTCATTTGAACAACCCACGGATGCGGTATTAACAATTTTGTGAGTGGAAATTTTCCGTTAGCTCCTGGTTCAAGAGTTCTGATGTAAGTTGGTAAGGCTTTTAAAAATGTCTGCAACCACAGAAGTTACTTTGTCATGATTCCAATCGGATGTAAAAAACTACAAAATCATTCAATATTTCAGAAAAAAGGAACAGCTATGTTGTTATGTGGCGACAGTGCTCTCACGACTTACTACTTAAATGCAAAGCATACTGTATCAGGGATTTCCCATGTCAAGAACATACTGTAACATCACGAGTTTAATTTGAAGGCAGTCCAGGCAATCATATGAATTCACCCATGAAAATATGCGGTACTTAAACTCCAACATTTACTCGTATTTGTTTGGCATTTATCGTTGATCTTGTCAAGTGCTTTGTATGTCAGAAAACCCTTTCAACCGCAACTTTATGAATCAATATTTTTCTTCCGCATTAGTCTGTAGATTATAAAGCATGATGTGTTTTCCTTTGAACAAACAATAGCGTTTTGTAGCTGCCTGTTTTGTCCATGCAAACACCTCTTTACATAACAAGTACGCTATAGCCTCCTCATTGTTATGCTAAGAGGGCTGGATTCATGTTTGAAGGGTTTGAGAAATCATGAGTAACAAAGGGATCTACACTGAGTGAATGGGTGAGGGTACAGGGTGGGGATGGCAGAGTAGGCAGCTAGCAACAACGGAGAGCTGGCTGTTCCTGTGCAGCTTTGCCTTCCAAGAAGCTTCTCATCCGACACAGAGCTAGGCATAAGAAGCACTAGCCCAGTCAAGAGAAGCCCTAATAAGGAAAGGCCTTATGAATTATTGATTGTGATGCCCCCTCCTCCTGCAGCCCAGCACCCCTTTAAGATACAGATTCCCTTTAAATCCAATAGGCTTTGCTGGGCTCTCAGTTGTGGCTCTCTGAGCACAGCAGCTCACCAAGAGAAAGGGAGCAATGGATGTTCCAGAAAGAGAAACCAATTAGAGGCGGCATGGTGTCCTCTAGCCTCCGCGTTCCCCACACGCTGCTATCCCATGATCCTTTAACTCCTCTCCATTGGTCGGAGTCAAATCTTTCCCCAAGCAGTGCCCTCCTAATGTTCAGCTGCCATTCTTGATCTGAGGTCCAAGCCCTTCTTCCTATTCTCTGTGGTCCACCTCCCAAACCCCCAACAGTCAGTCCAAACCCCCTGGATTGACAGCTTGCCGGTCTGTGGTGAGACCACACTGTTTGTTGTTGACAACAAACAAACCCACAAGTCTATAGATCACTAACCACCCAGTCAAATGCACTAACAATGAGGAGTTGGGTTTTTAGACGGTCAGTGTATTCCCCAGTCTCATTATGCATTCTGGAAACACGTCAGTCACTACTCAAGGACAGACAAGGCGGTACGCTTAAGATGCAGGGACTACATATATGAAATCCCCACTCTAATGGTAATAGATATTGACAAGTAGGCAATCTTGTTTGATGGTCTGAAGAGCAGAGACTGTAGCCTCTACGCCATCTCACAAAATAGCTGCAATTTACAAACCACATAAATATCAAGTCATCAGTCAGTTGTTACATTGCAGCTGCTTCCAAGATGAATCGATTAATCGATCTACACAAAATGAATCACAAATCTATTCATTAATGAATAAAGTAATTCTATAAGCGAAAATAGAAAGAAATCACTAGTTCCAGTGGCTCAAATGTGAATAATTTGGCAATTTCTTAGTCCTCTAGGACAGAAAACAAAGTATCTTTGGGTTTTGACTGTTGGTTGGACGAAATAAGATATTTTAAAATATCATTCTGGGTATTGGGAACTTGTGATGGCCATTTTTTTTGCTAATTGCTGACATTGTATATAGATAAATAATGTCAAAATAAACAGCATGATTGCTTTGTGTATATTTACAGTAGATAACTCTCCGGTAGGTTTATTCATTCCGTCAGTCAAATGACCCCAGGCCTTCCATCTCAAGAAGTCTGCTTCATTAACCAGTGGTGAAATGATTTGTGCTGAGCAGAGCACCATGAATGAGACAGACCTGGACGCAATATTTTACTCCAATATGTCACTCTCTTCGGAAAACTGTTATGAAATTCACAAACAAGACAACTTTAACTTAGATGGATGTTTGACTTTCATTTACAAAGAAAATGTTTTTTTTATTATTATTATTTTATTTATTTATTTATCTTTTTTTTCTGGCTCAGCTATTTGGACAAAATCCAGAAAATAAATCCCAAATGAAGGCTGGAATTCAGTGTCTGTTATAGAATTCAGTGCCCTGCCACACAAATAAGAGTGCAGGGGGGGATCTGGTATTCATGTGCTTGCTCACCTCGAGGCAAGTTCTTCACTTATATATGACTGTGTATAGTATCCATTCCACAGTTCGCCATGCGAATCTCAGCCTCTCCCTCGCTCATCCAGGCAGGTCATAGGGGCTGCCTGATAAGCAGTGCTATATTGAAATATTCAACAGCAGTCAGAGACTAGACCGGGGTGTTAATGCTTGGCGTCTTGGTGTGCAGGATGAAGAGGGAGAGGATGACGATGGAAGAAGAAGAAGTGGAAGATGAAGGGAAAAAAACAGAAGAAGAAGAAGAAGAGGAAGGAAGAGAAGATGAAGAACTCAGGAGAGAGGACGCTGAAGATGATCTAATCAACTTTCTGAAGCCTGACATTTCCCACTATGCAAAATCCTTGTTAGTTTCCTGACATCCAGAGCCCTCTCCTGGCCAGATAGATTCCCTCTTTGCCTCCCTTTCCACTCATTCGTCAGATGTGCTCCGCCAGAAGCCCATACGCCCGGCCTGTCATTACAGATCAGTACAGATGATTGTTATAACAGGGCTCTCTCACACTATGGAGCCTGTCGTGTGAAAGCTACAATAATTGTGTTCGGTGAGAGTGTATTATCCAGCCTTACACAATCTCTCATTGTCACTTTTAAGGTTAAGGAATAATGGCAGACATCCGCTCAACCCGCAGTAGGCTACAACATATTTGGAGTTTGACAGAATCACTCTCAGTGTGAAACAAATTATGCTAAGACAAAAAAAAAAATCTGAACTTCAGGAAACTTGAAAAAAAAAATGTTGATAAAATTGTAGTGCTGATGTGAGATTTTTCCTTCATATCCAGGGTAGACACGAGGCCTGAACCCTGTGATCTGTCTTCTAATCACCCTGAAAAAAAAATTGATTCAGGAGGAACAGAGTGCAGGTCTGACGAACGGTGAAAGTAAATAAGCACATAATCATCTTGCTCTGTTACTCCAGCTGGAACACGGTGTATGGCAAATTAGGTGAGTAATGACCTCACATAAGACCATCCATCGTTAAAGTCGGCTAGTTTAGGCGAGTATTGTGAATTATTATTAAGGTTGCAATAGTCTATTGGTCTGTCAGGCTTCATGTTTATCATCAGTGGCTCATAAAAAGCCCCTTGACCTTTTGCAAAGGAATCACAAACATTTGGACACACTGTTGATTATAGGCTGTTTGGTGGAAATTGCACCAGAAAAGACAGAGGACATCTTTTCTGCTCATAATAAAAATAATATTTTCTTTCTCTTTCCTTTGCTTTAGGTTTTATGAGAATGAATTTATTGAACAGTGCAGTCCATCATGTATGATGACAAGCAACAATGTTATTTCATTTTAATTAGAAGACATTGTTGCCTTACAAATGCTATTACTAATAAATACCATCATATGTACTGAATGTACCATACAATGGTGCATTCAATGACTGCGCTAATCAGATCTTACATAATAGTAGCTTCTATTTATGATAGTTTTTGTTTATTTTTCATATTTTAATAACTTAAAATGTTCACAATAACAATACTATCATTATTATAATGATATAAGAACATCTGAAATAAAACAAAATAATGTTTGGATTCTTGACCCTTTTTGGGCAAATAAGTTACACTCAACTGTAACTGTGACCCTGCCAACCAGCGTTAATGTCCATTACCACCATTTTGGAATGTGAACCAGAAAGCGGGAACAGAAACCGGGTTATTTATACGATATACTTATCATGTATATTATTAATGTAATGTCAATATTTCATTTTATCACAGTTATCATCAATATCAAAGTACATGACGACAAGACTAGTCCATGGTTTGAATCTAGACACGGACATCTCTGCATCTCTCTCTCTCTCTCCCTGTTCTCATTTCCTATCAAACTCCAAATGGTTCATATTAAATAAATGAATAAATATGAAATAATAATGCTAGTCATGATTGAACATGAGCTAGTTAACAGTTCTGATGCAGACGTTTCATCTTGATGCTGAGCAGTAGGCTCATAAAGCCTACAGTTTGGTAGCATGAGCAGCCCCGTTATGACAAAATGTAAAAGCTACAAAGGTTTACTGACTCTGTCTGTGTCCTGTGTTTTTATTTACAGCAGCAGATTATCATCAGCTAAATTTAGTAGCAGTTGTCGAGCCAGCTAAAGAGAAGCAGAAATTGGCTGAAAGGTGACAACACAGCTGTCATGGAAAGTGACATCAGGAAATAAAACTTGACATGAAGTATGTTATACTGTAAGTGAGGGAAATGACATAAAACAGCCTTTCTTTATGCAGAACAGCATTTTGTATACTCCTCTGTTATCTCAGCGTTATCACTATCTAATAAAAGCATATAATGCACCTTTCATCATGGCTATATAAAAATACTGTATGTATTTCCTATAGCAAGTGCTTTTACCGTGAGAGCAGAACAAAGCACTTTACAATGCCTCTCCCCCATGCACACACACTCATACACAGTGCACACTCAGCTCCAGCCCCGCTGCGACCCTCAACAGGATAAGCGGGTAAATAAAATGAATGGGTGTTTTCCTAGCACAGCAACCCAATTTGTTAAATGAGAACATACACGATTAATTTCGACAATATTCCAATGCAAGCTAGCAACTGAAATATGTAAAGTTGTTCGTACTTTCACTCAAATTACATCATTTGCACCTCATTCACTCACTCAGGCAACACATCCCTCTTTCCAAAAGTGTGGAACATTCCATGTTTGTTGCTTGTTTGAAGTCCTCCTTTTACCATCGACATTGTCAGTGAGCCCAGCAGTGTGCATTAGACATTAAAAGCTCCCTATATCTAAAATAGGCCTCTGAGCATTAGAAGGAGCTGTGCTGCTTTTAACTTACTCTGGAAAATGGGAGCTTATGCTCTCTCGGTCCTTTGTTTCCTGATGGTTCCAACTCTACACTGCATCAGCTCTGAGGAGCTTGGGACTTCACAGGACCCTCTTGAAGCCATAACATCAACCATGCAGAGAGTAACACAGAAAGTGTTACAAAAGTGTTCTGGGAATTTGACTGTTTTCACGATAATAAGTAGAAAGAGCTTGTGTTAACTTTTAAGAGAAAGTCGCTTGAGAAACCCGCATGTCATCCTCCTGCCTCTTCTATACGGCCATGAAAAAGACAAATTATCTGGAAATGTGTAGGTATAGCTTCCATCGACCTGGGTGGTGGTGGCGGGTGGTCTTAAACATGAAATTGAAATACTGTAATTTGGTTGGTTCATCTGTGTGGTACATTTTAAAGGATGATTGACTCATTAATTATGGAAAATGAATACGCACAAAAGTTCGACGGCGAGAAAACAAATCTGAATTGGCTAACCAAATCTGTCCAGCCCTTGTTGTTCCCATCAAAACGGAGGAGAGAAATGCATAAATAAATAAAATGAACTTAACACATATACTCCCTGGCTGTGCCCACCTGAAAGATGAAATATTGATGTGGCTGGAGGAGGATGCATCCCGGGTCTTCTTCTGGAGGTCTGCTGAGCCCACAACTCAAGGTCAGAATGAGTCACTAGCAGTCTGGGAGAAGGATGTGAAGGGGTCAAAGAGTCGGGAGCATCGGGGAAACCATGCTGAATGTCAAACTGAGGGGAAGACACAGTAGGCCAAGAAAATAGCACAGCTCTAGCACTCATCTAGCTGCCCTGGCCTGTTGACTGCAGTGTTTTGCTCTTTCTCCACTGTCCATAACATTGCACGCAAAATCCAGAACGGGTCAGATTGGCATCGACCATGCGCTGCATGCAGGAGCAAAGCCGTAACATCACAGAGGATAGTGTGTGGATGCTACTAAAACAGCAGTAACAACAGTTCTTGTTGACCTTGACAGTCAGCTGATGACCAATAAGAGGAAACATTAGCTAGCACTGTACTTAAAGTTTTGAGGTACTTGTACATTTTCGTTTTCTGCTACTTTATACTTCTACTCCACTACAATTCAGAGGCAAATAATAAATGTATATGTATACTCCATTACATGGATTTGACGTAGATTATTAATGCAAAATGTATGATATCCAAATATTTAAAAAATACATTATTATATCAATAAAACATTACTGATCCTCAGGAAGGAATCCACAAGATACCTAGCAGTATATTAGGTAATATCTATTAAAAATGCACATAGTATATAAATAAAAATGAACATTTTACATTTATCAGCAATATTGAAGTGGTGTACTTTGAACATGTCTGTGCTTGCACACAGCTGTCAGATATGAAATCAGTGTCTGTCCTTCTGTGAACGATAATGGATACACAGGCCAGTGGTACCAAATGGAGAGCAATAATGTAAGTGCATTCGGGTGTTTTCAGGTGCACTGTGGACAAGAGCACACGTGAACTGCACCCTCCCACTCAAATATCTAATCTGATGGTCAGGGACACTGCGGAAACTGTACCCCAGGGGGCTGTGATATTTAACCACACTCCTGAAAATGATGAGATAAGATAGAAAGGAAGATGCTTTAATTGAACTTACCTAAAACCAATATTAATCAATAAACACATGAATTTCCCTCCCTTTAGAAGAGTGTAAAGCTAAACTATTATTTATGTCTACATTTTATTGGCTAAAGGTCCAGTGTGTACGATTTCGTGGCATCTAGCAGTGTAGTTGCAGATTGCAACCCACTCGTTTCACCTTCTCCATTGTGTGATGGGGAAAACGTAAACACTCTGATCTCTGTAAAGCAAATATGTGGAGCCAGCAGCTCATTAGCTTAGCTGTGCATAAAGGCTGGAAACAGGTAAGCAGCTAGCCTTCCTCTATCCAAAGAAAAATCTGCTCATGGGCACCTCTAAAGCTCTCTGATTAGCACATTTCATCTCGTTTGTTTAACCTTTGCAAAAAAAAACTATATTATAAAGACTACAATCAGCTGTTTTTCACAGTGTTATGTGCCGTGCTATACATCTTAATTGGTGAGTTTTACAGCTTGATTTGACCGTGCACGGCTGGGATGAGGCCACTGGAACTGATTGCGGTCGTTCTAGACAATGCTTGTGATTTCACCAGAAGCGCTGCAGGGCGTTTCAGAAGCATCCCGAAACTGGCTTTCCACTCCGTTCCGCGGAGAATACACAGCTGGTTTACTTTTAATAAAAGCTGCGTCAAGTAGAACAGTAGATTGAGTTGGCAGGTAGTCAGGCACAAAAACTGCATAGAGACATGCAATCAATTTTCAAAATAAAACACTGTGCAGACTCCCAACATCAACATCTGGAAACAATTTATCCATGTAGCCTGCTTCTAACCATGGTTAGAAGCAGTTGTTCCCGGTGGAATCAATGTGTTAGAGGTCCTGCAATATAGATTTAGCCAGGCTGGTTAGCCCTCTTTCCAGTCGCTAAGCTAAGCTACGTCATCAAGCTGCATATGTAGCTTCAACTTAAAAGGATCTGTGCTTGTATTCAGGTTTAAATTTGAACTAATATGGCATTTTGCACATTGTGCAATCCCTTGTGTGATAGCTTAAAAAAAAGTTTGGTAATGCCATTTCATGACATGAACAAAAGACAAAAAGTAAGAGTAATATTACTGTATTAGTACTGTGCTGTGTTTGTATTTGCTCATTTTCCCATGCACACATTAAGCAGCAGACTAAACTTGAACAACTGAACAACTTGAACTGCACAATCTAAAAAAATCTTCTGGTTTGGATTCACACACAAACCAATAGCAATATTGATGATTTTACTTAACACAAAATGTTAAAATTCAAATTTTCAAGAATCAAAAGCATAACTTATGACCTGTGAGCATGTCACATTTGCAAAAGTTGGTTGTAATGTGCAAATCCTGCCACATTTGTGCATAAAACAAGAATTCTAAAGTCAATTTACTGACCAATTTAAAGAGGCAAAGAATACTTCAGATATGATTGTGTTTTAAAAATGAAAGGTAACCAAATGTCATTCAAAATCAAAGAACAGAAATAACCTCTATTAACTTTTTGTGAAATTGTTTTTTTATTCAAATTGAACAGTTTGCTTGGTCTAAATTCATCTATTCTTTAAAAGTCACCTTTTAAAGGCTTCCATCCTTTAAAAGGTGTCCTTTTTTTAATCTTATTATTTATTTTGTTCATATTTTTTGAGACCATTACCTGTCTAAACGAAAGTCCTCATATTACTGTAACATTTGTTCTCACTGTTCTATGACTATAAAGATGTAAATCCCCAAAGCTGCACTTTGTTGTGTGCACTATTTCATCTAATATTGTCAGGCCTTTGTATAAACATGAATCAAACTTTAAATTTTACAGGCAGCTCTTTTAACTTCATCAACATCCACGGACAGAGCACTCTTTTAACATTCAATTCTACTTTGCTTTTCTTATTTTCTTTGAGCCTTCTTCGTGTTATTTCAGTCGTAAACAAAGTAACTCTGGGTTTGACTGTTTGTCAGTAGACCAAAGATATCTTCAGCCTCTTTTGTTAGCAAAAGGGTCTACATGAACACACAAACTTGAGTGCATGATTATTTAAAAACAGTTTGTGCTTCTGTTGTTTTTCAATCAGTGAACACATGTGAAAACTTTAGGGCCCTAAAGGCAGAATTTTACACATTTCTAAATGGGTAACAGGATGATATAAATTACCACAGCAACTGCTCATTACCGTCATTGATGGCCTGATTAGCTGGTCATGAAGTCATTGTGAACATTGCGTGCATAGCAATCAGCCCCATATTTTTTATCTGCAGCTCTCCTCGTCCCAAACGGATGCCAGGAAAAGGAGGGAAGAGGAGAGGAGGGAGGTTTGATCAACTTAATTAAAGCCTATTAGATATTCTGTGAGGGTGGATTGGATCAGCACTGTACAGAATAGAAATGAATGGAGCAGACACTGATAAATGAGAGCGAGCCGGCGTACAAACAGACCAAAAGTGTTCTGAGAGAGGGATAACCATCAAATAGAGTAACAATCATGTTGTCTCAGCCCTAAATTATAAAATGGAGACATTACTCGGGGATGGATTGCCTTGTGTCTGCATACACCCTGTTGGGTCAATGTAGCTATTAGTGGGGCTCACATTTCTACATAAAAACCCTGCTGTTCAGCCCATCAGCCTGTATATAACTATCATCAGTCTGTCAGTAGCAGTCTTCGAGCATGCAGCAATACTTGTAGCGATATAGAGATTTAAAGGGCTTAATTTGTCATTGACTTTCTTCACACTAATATTCACCTAATATATGAGTGTTTCCTTTAGGTGTGAATGAAATCATCTAGCTTTATATGTGTAATGATTTAGGCCGTAACAGACACCTCTGACGGCGGCCTTGGAAATCCAGGAAAATGACAACTGCAATTACTCAAGCAAGCCAAGAATCTACATCATTCAAAAGATGAAAAATGTGCAGGTTTAGGGAATGAAATAACGATTCATGTTCGTATCCTCAAAGTGAGCATTCTAACAGAGGGAGGAATGACATAAGAGCAGCGCCTCTGCATTGATAGGGGTGCTGAAACACCTTCAGACCTGTCATTACTGTTCCTCATGAAATGAGCATCAAAAGAGAGGAAGATCCCCCACGGTGACATTTAGAAAGTTTGCATACTACCGCTTTGATATTTCAAACAGTTCGAGGTTTAAACATGCCATCTTTGAAGACTAGCGGCTTCTAGAGAATGTCAAAAATAATACAGGCACTTTGCAGAGGGGAGGATTTGCTTAAGTTTTATCAAACGGTTTTCTTGATGAAATCTGATGCCGCCCAACATACAGTAGAGGCAACCACAAGATCAAGGAAAGTTGTTCTGTTTTCTTCTTGTAGCCTGTGTATGCATCTGTCAAACCTATCACTGCAATGCCATGCAGAGATGTAGATGTGTGTATTGCGAGGTGGGTTTTCAGTTGCACATGGAGGTAAAGTGCCAAATCACACAGCAAAGGACTGGAAAGCTAATCATTAATAATCACAGGTGAACATAAATCTGTAAATGTATTCATGATAATAAGAAGCTTGAGATACAGACTATTTATGGCAAGCCTGTTTAACATTTCATCAGTAGCGCTAATAGCAACTGTAGATGTCAACAATTGCTTTTTGATTTGTTTGAATTCCAAGCCAACATATCCGTTATGTAATTTTAACTACTAGCAATTCTAATTACAAATATCTATAACTAATTTCTCACGAGTCAAAATGTTGATGCTTGATATCAACAATCCATTTCTGGAAATTTTCACTGTAGATTCTGTATCTGTTAGTTAATAACAAGCAGTCAACTTCAGCCACTGACTTCTTTTCAAAGGCAATAACAGATATCTATAATTCAGTTATGACGTTTTATAATTCCAAGTTGACATATCCATGACTTAATCTTGACAAGCTGCAGTTCTAATTAATGGTACCACCATTAATTCAACTCACTAGTTACCAGTCAAAATGTTCAATCCTTACTAATTAAACTCATTTTTTCATTCACTCTATATATCTACAATAGTTTGTATCTAACAGATATTCTATCTGGAAGTCTGTATATCTAAAATTAATTTCTGACTAGTCAAAATTTAAAAAAAAAAATCAAACAAGTACATATCCAAAATGAAGAGATTAATACGGACAACATATCAGAAATGCAAAGTCACAATCTTTTTCAACATGTGAAAATTCAATTGTAGGAATCTGTAATTGTTACTCTCAATACTTTTACAACTGTGCCTTTGTTTTATTTCTATTGTGCATGTGCCAAAGGAAGCACGACCATGTTGGGGATGCGATTTACATTCACGCTATACAGTTGGTGGCAGTAGGGCACAAAGCAGTCTAGCAATCATCCCTCCAATGAAAGTGCATTCAACAAATTTAAACCATCTGCTTTAACACTTTTCCAGAGAACTGCAGCAGTATAAAACATTCATATTATAGAACTCTATATATAATCTAATAGGTTTAAAGTTGTGTGACCTTGAGTAGCAATTACAGTAATTACAACCGTCTCTAATAAAACTGAAGGAGCTTTCTTGAGAATTCTTGCTGATATTTTTCTACAGATTTTAAAGGAGTTAGCCATCCCTGCTGCCCATGAGAAGTGGCCCTGTTAAGATTGGTGCTCCCCATCACCAACAGCGGACCAATAATGGTTTGTTATGGCCATGCCCTGAAAAGTGATGATACACCGCTTCGGCCGGCCATGCTTACTCGCCGTTAAATAGGGATATCTCTCTCTTTTTTTTTTTTTTTCCTCAACACCTTGCTCCACTGCTCTGTCCATCATAATAAGAGCTCTTGTATCCCATCCCTGCCTGCGAGAGAGTAATCGTTGTGAAGCAGGGAATAACATATCACTTGGTATGCCTGGAAGCCCCTGCAAAGCCACAGTCCTAATGAAATATTAATCTGCGGCTCCCTGCTAATGATAATGCACTATCAAGCATGAGTTGGTCCAAGTGAGGCAGGCACTTCCCTGTCACACTTATGTTATGACAGGATATCCCTGCTATTACAGCCCACAAATGAGATTTGAATCTGTGAATTACAAAATGGTTAAAGGGGTGGACCACTGCCTTTATTAATTCTTTACAGGCCCTGATTTCCTCAGACAGTTGCACTATAGACATTTCACCCACTAGCTTGTTATATAGCACATGTGCCCATTAAACTAAAGAGGTTACACTGATGGCCTGTGGATTTCTTCTTCCGTCTTCTTGTCTTGATGTTTCTCACTTCCACCGTCCCCCTTTTACTTTCTTTTTTCTGCAACACCTATGTCCTGTCGAATGCTATTAAACAGATACATTTTTGTATTTTGTGAATATGTCCTCCCTCTTTCCTTGACCTTAAGTCGTATGAGTTGCCTAAACTTTAAGCTGAAAACTGCCAGGGTGACATGAGCACACATTTCTAGAGCACACAGTTTCCTGTGTGCATCACGTAGATTTCCATTCTCAGAATACACAAAAGGGTATTTTCACATAAAATCTACTTTTACATCACTTTGTGTGATTTTGGCTCTGATCTGAACAGACTGGCAGGATAATGAGCTGTTACGTAACAGTCTAGCAGCACTCTTCAATGCATATTACCAAAGTCCATTTTATAACACAGGGTAAAACTATGGATTTACTGTAAACACGTATGACCAAAAACTACTTTGTTACAACTTCGTTAGCCCTTTTATTTCATGTCATGTCAGTTCCAGATTTACCCATTTGTTGACTTCTTGCTCAGTCACTCTCTCTTTTTAGCTTCTTCTGTCTGTTCCCTATCTGCATTCCCCCATGGCGTGCACCCAAATATCTTCTCTTCTGGTGGTCTAAAATGCCTGTGGTACAAACACGACCACTCCTGGGGCAGCCTGGCTAATAACAGCAGCTATACTTCACAGCATTTTGCATTACTATCTGGAGTTGAGGTGGAGCAGATGCCGGGCATCAAAGAGAAAACCAAAAAAACATTTTCTCCATACAACATGATCCACTTTCACCAAAACCAGCGAAATAGTTTATGATGTGTGACATAATGACAGCATTATGTACTTGGGAGATCGTACCTGGAGTACAAAGTTACATAGTGCAAGAGCAGGCCTACAGGGTGCAGAGTGGGAATGAGAGAGACATCATTCACCCGATTACATGTCATTGTACGTAGCTCAAGGTGGAGGCATCAGATTTGTTGCTGTGCTTGACCAAAATCTGTGAAAGACAAAGAAAAGAAAACGTTGTTAGTTTAGTAACCGACTAATTGCTCCAGCTCTAGACTGTAGGAACTTAATTTGTACAGCAAAATCTGTACGTTCAAGTTACAGTGTGTCTAATTAGAAAATCCTTCCATCATTTTCTGTACAAACAATAGCTTCCACATTGTATTCACACAGGTTGTTCACATACTTTCCTCTTCCGCTCAACATCCAGACATTTATACAAACAACAGATCAGACAAGCGAAGCATAAAGCAGAAGAATATCTAATGCTCCATTGTCCTCATGGCTCTTAAATTAATTGTACTGCGCTACAGTGACACTGTTGAGCAGTCTGCGCGATGCCTGTATCTTCATATTTCACACATGCCATAAACTATAAACACAAAGGTATCCACCCACACGATGCATGCTTTTGAAACACAAAAGGTCAAATCTACAGAGAAGTTATACTGATTGACAAGCAAGTTCAAAAGCAGCATTTTATCACTTAGCTTCAAAAGCGAATATGTGGCTCTGCCCTACATTGAGGTAACACGAGCCTCTTTTAACTGGAAATTAATTTCAGTCTGGCGAGGAGGGAAATATTTTAGTGTAAAATAATAAGCCACCTTCTATCAATTCTGCAGGAGATGCTATCAGGGCCGTCGTAATGAAACTGAGAGATCTAATCCAGGGAGAAACACTGTTGTCAACAGTGATTTAAAACTCACAGCACAGGCACCTCACTGAGACAAATCCTCTTAGCCACTAAAGAAGAGACTGAAACAGTGAAACTGCCCCCCACCCTCCCTCCCTCCCTCTACAAGAGATGACAAACACAGTTTCTCATGTCGTCTTTGAATGGTCTCAACCTTGCTTGTGTGGGTGAATTAGCATTGAGCACCATGGTAAAGCTGCATCAAAAAGCAGATGGTGGTTGCATTGTCTGTTGAAAGACTGACTGTTGCCTCCCGTGTGGATTCACGTCAGTCCCACGGTCACGAGGTCAAGGACAAGAGGAGGACTGAGCGGGTAGAAAAACGAGTCCTTACATCCCCTGACAGGTCACGTTCTCAGTGTAGTTTTCAATTACATCTGCAGAGTGTTTGTGTGCGTGCGTACTGTACATCTGTGTTTATGTTTGCTTGTGTTTGTGTCACTGTGTATAGCATATGAGCGTGAGTGCATGTGCATTTCCAGTAGGAGGGGCAGCCAGCAGGATTCTGGCACGGGGATTCCTGCCCATCAGGACTTGAAGAAGGGAACAGATGGAGCTCTCTGAGGTGTGCTTTCAGCTTGGAGTCCCCTGCTTCTGTCTTGCCACGGCACCCCCACATCCCCATCGTCCCTCCAACCACTCCGTCCACCATAGCCAGCTGTGCACGGCCTCTGCAATTTCATTAAAGCGCCTGATCATTCTTTTATGATAAAGCCACAGCCCTTGATCCCTTGAGAATCATGGGTTTCTTGAAATGCATGGCTTCAAGTCCGGGGTAATACACTACCCAACAATAAAAACTGAACTGATCATCTGAGTAATATGCAATATTGGTGGTTGGCCAGCCACGCTGCCTATCGCTACAGCTGCTGTAATTGTGCAAAATTAAATGAGTGTTGTTAAATGATATGAGTTCTGCCTGGCCTTGGAATGGATGCGTGCCAGGTTCACTCACTATTGATTCAGGCTTGTTTTATTTCCCACGCAGGATTATTTAGTTTTATTTATTTAGTTAGATTTTTGCAAGTTTTGTGTAATGATTGACAACAAAACAGTTTAGAGCTGCACTAATCAATATTTTGATATTAACATTGGGTCAGTAAAGGAAAAAAAAAAAGTGTTGTTCAGGGAAACAGGAAATTATAGATGAGCTCTTCTCAGCTCTATGGAGCATTTTAGGGTCTTGCAACTCGTTGTTTTGGTTTTCTTTCACCTTACAGCAAGAAGGTTCTGGGTTTGTGAAGTTTGCTTGTTTCCCCCATGTCTGCATGGCTTCTCTTCCTCCCGCAATCTAAAGACATGCAAGTTAATTGCCCATTGGTGTAAATGTGAGGATGAATGGCTGTTGGTCTCTATTCATCAGCCCTGTGATGAACCGGTGACCTGTCCGCAGTGCGCCCCGCCACTCTCTCAATGTCTAGGATTAGGAGCTACGATTGGCTTCAACCCCCCGTGACCCTGGTAAGGATAAGCAGTTATGAAAAATGAATAATGAATGAATGAACTCTACTTTTCTTATCAGCCTCTTTTCCAGTGGCAGTATACTACCTGCCCAGCCCAAGATGGCAGATCTCAACCACAGTTCTTAAAAGGAGACACGAACAAAACCACAGAGCAAAACATTTCTTCATTTCATTTTTTTCCCTCTAAAAAATTAATTTAAAACAATTTGAGGCACTTTTTTAAAATTATGTTTTTGTTACATACAGATCACTGCAACAGGGACACTTCTGACAATGAGAGTTCTGAGTAATTCAGCTAATCGTATCAGTGCAGTTGGTGGTTGGTAGTTTTGCAAATGCATCTTATTCCATATTTATGCCATCTACCAGTATGATGTTTCCAACAAACAAGATCATGCAGCATCACATTTTTTGTCCTGCTTGCAACGTGATAATGGAACGATTGCCACCGCAGGCACATCCACTAAACGCCGGTGTATCCCCATCCACGCCTCCTCTTAAGGCATGAAGATTAATTTTCAGCTATCTCTGTTTTCACCTGTCTGTTAACTAACTCCAAGTTTGTTTTTGTCAAAGCGTGAGAATTTCCTTAAGAGGCGCCAGCTGTCCATTTATTTGTCAGTATTCTTCCACAGGCATATTTTAATCAATTCACTATGAGGTTTTAATTAATCTGCAGACAGCTTCTGTATGTTTTCTTATAGATAAAGACAGGCAAAAGCAGCACATGTTATTTTAATTTCTCAGCATTGTTTGTGCATATGATTGCATTTCTACTAACCGGCGCTGTATCCGTTCAGTAATACAGCCTGTTTTGGGGTCCTGCTGTTGTTTTCTTAAAAAATGTATTTACCCAGAAAAGTCTAAGGATTGCTACAAACACATCACACACATTCACCTGGGAGATGCTCCATACGGTGCACCCTTGAGTAGATGCACAGGAGCAGTTGGGGGGTTGCAGACCTTGCTCAAGGGCACCTAATTAGTAGTTGGGGGCAGGAGATTATTCGCTCCCTTCCTGCACCCAGAGAAGTTCAATCCGGTGACCTTCTGCTCACAATCTTGCTTCGCTAACCTTGAGGCTACAGCCACCCTGTATTGTATGAAAAGAAGCAGAGAACATCCTATAGTACAGCAAATGCAATCCAGCATTACCACATTAAGGTGTTTTCCATGCTTTTGTCTGCCGCTGTACTCCTGAGTGAATTGAAAGGACGAAGGCAGTCTTTTTCCACATCCTAATAACCTCTATAATCTGCCCAGTTGTTTCTCATTTATTATTCTTTATTGATTTTCATCATCATTCCTAAACCTCCCCCTAGTGCTTTCCCCCTATGAATCATTTTCCTCTCTCTCTCTCTCTCTCTCTCTCTCTCTCGCTCACACACATACACACTCCAGCTGATGTTGCAACTCCCAATCGATTCAGTGCCCTAAGCATATGAAGTACAGCGCTATTTTATTTGCAGTATAATACATCACAATCATGCATGCTAATGGTTTATTGTTTTGCAGACTGAGCTTGTACACAATGCATTGTGCGGCTGGGTTATTGTCAAAAGTATTAATTGCAGTTTGCCATGCTGAGATAACTCAGTGTTTGACGGCTTGTTGTTGTAAACTGTAAAACTTAGTGACTTAGTGGGGAGAGGAGAAAAACTGTTAAATGAGTCAACACGCAGCGTTTTCCATATTCTTAGCTTAAACCTCAGTCAAAACGTTTGTGAACACTTGATGAATACAGTCAGAGAAATTAGTGTAGTGTGTTAGTGATTCATTGGAGTTTCTTTAGAAATGTATTAAAAATTCTATATTTTGCTTTTGCAAATGTTTTGTGAGGAGAAAAAGTGTACTTGGTCCTCAAGGACACACACAGTGATTTTGGTAAGTAACTTGTTTTTGCTTACAAAAAGACTCATAAGAAACATATTAATAAGATAAGTTAGAAATGATTCATTTATTATCAAATTACACGGCTGTTAATTATCTTTCACTGATAACTTATTTCAGCATTAGTCAGACGTCCATGTGAAAAGGTAGCATCACGTTTGGCCATCCAGACATCTTTACTTTGAATTCAGGTGTCATACGTGCAGTTATCTTTCATACAGCAGTGATGTGGTGCCAGTGGGTCAGATCTACCTACTGAACTTCCCACCACCGTGTATTTTCTAATTTCCTCTGACCAGATTCTCGTGTCGTCGTGATCTCTATCTGTGGAAACAGTGCCTCGAGGATTAATAACTTGTGAGATGGAGGTGGTGATAAATGATTCCTTGATGGTCCCATGTTTGAGACTGTACAAATTAACTCACTTCACTTGCCATCGGTTTCTCTCGCTTCTCTTGTGCTGCACTTGGCTGCTCCATTATCGTACAAGGATGCTCATCGTGAGAGACACACATTTTAAAACAGCGTGTATCCTGAAACTCTAATCATGTCAGCGGCTGACCTGCCAACAACAGAACAGAATTAAAGTTTCTTCACTGCTGGGGTTTTGTCGACAGCTGAGAATGTACCAAAATGATGGCTATTGATGCTCTGGGGCACTCAAGAGTGAAGGGTTTTAATATGATAATATGAAGTGATGATTTGGAACAAATTCAATGCTTTAAAATGCCTTTCAGAGTTGTAGCAAAATGTGTCTGCAATCCATACACTTATCTGTGTCTCTGCCAGAAACAATATCTTGATGGTGTTAAAAGACCTGGAACAATGAAAAACGTTGCTTTAATGAGATTCTCTTTGTTGTGGCTCCTCTGGGCTGGAAGGGCTACCTGTTTGTTGTGTTTCTCTGGATGCACTTTTCAATGGGTCATAGTCTTACCTCAAGGTGATTTTATCTGAACGACTGTCAGTGGAACCCCGTGTTGCGCCTCAAGGTGGAAAAGAATAAGACTTATATTGTGTCTATCAGCTACTTTCTCTAGAGCATTAATTCTCATTGCTCATCTGTTGTTGGTTTGTAATAGGCTGATAAGCCTCAATCCCTTAGTTACACATATGCAGCTTATCGTGATAACTTACCATCATTTTTTTTCTTTCAAATCATTGATTTCTGATATAAGTAGACAAAATCAGGGTTCTCATTTCTAACCATCTAGTTTTGTCCACAATCATGCTGCTGACAAATCTTTGTTAGTTCAGATTAATGCTTTAACTTAGAGCTAATTAGCGGAGTTAAGCTAACATTAGCTTTGTTAGTTGATTAAAAATTCTGTCTCCAGCTGTTGTTGTAGTGTTACCAGCCAAAACCCTGGAAAAGTAGTCCTGAATATGCACTTAATGCTACATATATGCTGTGGCTAAAGCGACATGTCACCGGCAAAAAGCCACTATCCTCACCAGTTGATGATCCATGTTAAAAACTTAAAGAAATAAAAAAAAAGCAGCATTGTTCTGAAATTGTTGAGCAAGTTATTCCTGGTATAATAAGTATGATAAGAAATGCAGCCAATATTTTGTTTGGCTGCTGAGCTTACTTGTTCATATTTTCAAACGGTAATTTTTCACTTTTAACGTACAAGAGACAAGGCCTTTAGGATGAGGACTAACCGGTGTGTTTGCCAAATGTAATACTATCTCGGGTAGCGCTGGATGGGGTTGTTGTGTGGTAGACTTCTTAAAATTGGATCTAGAGCAGGAGATAGCTGCTAACATTAGGAGTAAACTCAAATGGCTGTGAGGTTTTGGCACTGTGCCAAAATAAAATTATAAAGAAAATGTCATTCTTACTGAAGCCCCTTTAATATATGGAGAAAGCCAAAGCTTGACAGACCTGCTGTGCCTAGTTATGGTTGCTAAGCTATGACTGATGGTTCTCTATGGGGAGGGGTTAAGTGAACAGTCAGTCAAGTCTTCAAACAGGAACAGCTTCAGCTCGCAGTGTCAATGCCTCCTTTGTACAGTTACGTATAATGCAAAGAGTTTATACTGAACTTTAAGCCATCTGGTAATTTACAAGTATTCAGATCAGACTTGTGTGATTACATTTGTTGTTTTACTAACAACACAGTCTGTCACACACTAAGATCGCATTATTGTCCAAGACCTCTGTGCGCTGCCACAAACTGGTAACATGGATTTTCTTATTCTGGTTGATTTGATGCATTTCAGATTCGTGAGGCAGAAAGCATTTCTAAGAGCAAGCATATTTGTCAAGGCAACAATATCGTCTAGTTCACTCTCCCTCATTGTTATTCTCTGGTCTTTTTTTTTTTATTCTTTATGTGATACGCGTTGTGTACAATAGAACTGAAATACAATCTCAGTAGTCAGGTTGAGTTACATTTTTAGGGAATCAGATTTCAAGACAGCTACGGTTATGATTTATTTTTTGTTAGGAGCAAATTCAGTGTCTTTTAGCCTTTTATAGGCCAGGCATACCCAAAATCAAGCCATAATTGACTCCCCTCTCCAATAAAAACCTTAAATACAGCTGAAAAGAGAGAATAAACATAATGTTAACCCGTGTATAGATACACTGACATACAAATACAGTACAGGAAAAAGGATTTATAGCAGAGATAAGGCACATTCAGTATTTAAATGAGTCAGAGTTGGATGAAACTTTATGAAACCCAAATTATTTTAAACCTGGGGCAGATTAATAAATTTATGACGTGAGTGATGTTTGTCTTTCATATGACTCAAATCAAATTCAACGTGTAACATTTTTACCAGTGTGTAGGATGTGGCATCAAGCGGTGTACCTCATCTTGCTCCTTCCTCCTTCCTATTATGTAGGAACAACTGCTGTGGCACTAAAATGTACTAAAAATGTGAAAGACTCTATCTAGAGCCAGTGTTTAGTTTGTCTGTTCTGGGCTACTGTAGAAACATGGTGGTTCAATGTGTCAGACAGACAAGGCCCTTTCAAGAACATGATTTAAATCCCTACCATGCACTTGATCATTGCAGTTTCATCCAAATAGTTTAAAACAAACAATTTCCGCACAAAAATTTCTGCACTTCTTCAGCTTTCTATCATATCACATGAGCTTCATCAACAGATGGGGTTTGCTCCAGGAAAGCTATTAAATGGCCCTTATGATGAGGTTGTTTTTACAGACTGCTTTCAGACTGCATCACTTTAAAACAAACTTTTGACTCAATAAAATAATATACTTGAAAGAATAACCTTGAAATGTGACCAATAAGCTGTTATAAAAAAAATGTGGCAATGCTACATAATTCACAGTTTTCATATGATATCAAAATATAATATTTGGAGCCTACCCATATACATGTAAAGTACTAATTAACCCATGAAAATAAGGTTAATTAGTGTAGTTGCACTCAATCTCCTCACACCAGTACAAATAGAGAAAACAGTGCAATATATGTTAAGTGCTTTCATTTTTTAAGTCCCCCTCCCTTGGTGTAATATACCTTTAGATAGCCATAATATTTAATGCTGTTTTTTTGGAAATCATCCATTAATGGACTTTAAAGTTGCTGAGTTAGGATCTCAAAGCCACCCGGAGCTGTCCATAGTTCAGAGCTCACCGAACATTTCGGTGAGATACTACTAGACATATTCATGATTTATCAAAGATCAAATAATGATATTTACCCATGAGTAGTCAGCAGATTAGGGAGTGTGTGTGGGAATGACTCATGATGGGGTTGTAAAACTGCAGCAGAGTGCTTACTCGCCACACAGTTTAGTGGATTAAGGAGCGCCACAGTCACACTCGCTTACACGACTGTGTCAACAAGGGAAGCATCTCCCAAGCCACTGGCTAAATCAATGCACTGCACGCTCTCTGGGATGCTTTAGAGGTTATGCAAATGAACGAGGCTGGGATGTGACATTTTGAAAGCCCTGGATGGATCACCTCTATTAGCAAAGGCTTTGACGGATCTTAAAAGGTACTTTCCTCTCCCATGATGGAGGTTTATCCTTCTCTCTCAGTCCTCTTTCAACATGATTTGTGGTCAGTAGGGTCAATGGTGAGTTCATATAAAACAAACATAGCCCCTGCTGTAGGGATCCCACCTGTGAAATGGAAGCACAGACAAAGCAAAGACGCTGTCAGGATTCAGGAAGAGGAGAGCACATAACTGATTCTGTGTTGCATCAGACTGACAAAATGTGGCGAAGAAACCATGACATACCGAAACTAAGTCTGCTCTGCGGTTGTATCACTCTTGTTGTTATACAGTAGTGATTCATGGAAATGAAGCCTGCAGCACAACAAGCTGTCCGTAGCTATGGAGCCGACAGTGCAGCTTTCCCACAGCAGCAGTCAGAAGTGGTAATTGCTCATATGCAAAATTATCACAATGCAAACACACATAATAAAACAAAATGTCATATTCACTCTCCCCATTAAAGGGTGAATATTGTTTGCACAGCACCCAAGTGACACGCCAGCCCTCATATAAATTGGTTGCAGCACTTAACTGATGAGCTGACAATAGCCTAAAAAAGCACATTGTGGTAGACGAGGCTGCAATTATCTGGTTAAAAGTCCTTAAACAGAATGATTGAGGGAAGAATGGGGAGGTTGATTGAATTCTGACACACACCAACGCTCAATTAGGGCTGGAATGTAAATTCACTGATGTTACCTACAATTACCACTGTGGTTTTCTCCAGTTATTGGACCTTTTTTTGAACAGTGGAGGTTTGGCACATGATGAGCCACATGATGGGGTACTGGACTTGTTTGATTGACTAAGGGGGAAAAAAAATTGTGATCAATCTATTTTCTGGTAACCCTTCCTAATAAAAATCACTAGGAATTTGAAGATTTAGTTGTTTTCATGAAATAGTTAACTTACTTAAATGATTCTTAAGTTGTGATTTTGTGAGAGGTCATTCATCTGAGAATGTCAGTATGTAGAGTGTTGACATCTGGTAAGCATATACTATCAAGGCAAGCAAAATGAGACTACAGAGAAGGACAATAACAAATCCTATCCCCAAAACTGCATTACTATATCAAGTCAGACACCAGCTTTTTCTATTATTTATGTGAAGTATTCTCTTTGCTGTCCAGACACTAGGTGCCGTATGGCACAGGCAAGGCATCAGTCCTGAAATAATGTTTTATAATTTCAAATATTTAGCTTGAGCAAGCAATTATAGTGCTAAAGCGACGTGACTGAGTAATAATAATGTCTGGTGCCAATACTGAAAACAATAAAAAGCAAAGTCACGGTAGGAGCCAGTAGCAGACTAGTAGCACTATTACACACAGTAAAAACAAAGATTATTCTAACTGCAAAATTACCAGACCAAGCAGCCTCTGTTGCTGTGAACAACACGGAATCGCCAAAACTGTAGTTCATCGAATGTCCACTTGATGGCCCCATTTAAAATGCCCAAATTCACAGCAGAAATAAACATGTTTCCTGCCTTCTACAGAAAATGTTTTTGGTCTCTATAGCTAATTTCCTGACAATCGTACTGAGGCTGAATTCTTATATAAGTCACCAGTTAAAATATATTAAGTTTTGCAGGTGCAGTGTGTAAGATTTGGAGCCTGTATTTTCAGACTCATGGAGACATGGAATTTAATATTCACATCTATGTTTCCATGCATGTATAATCACCTGAAAATAAGAATCTTTTTCTACAGTGGGAGCGGGTCCTCTTTCATGGAAGCCACCATTTTGAAACACCATGCCCAGAACAAAAACTAACTAGATTAAATACTGGCTCTAGAGGGGGCCTTTCAAGTGTTGTTTTTCCTGTGCACTAAAAGGCAAGGGTGATGTGAGGAGATTGCAATGCAGCAATCACACCACTAGATGCAACTAAATCCTACACACTGGACCTTTAAAGTTAGGCATAATTAAGAGCGTGGTCGCTTTGTGAGCTTGCATGAGCACCCATGTGTAATTCAGCCCAGCTCAGCTCCACCCACACTCCACGTCTTTGTCCATTTTAGACTAGCCAGATGGCCGTAAAAGGCGGGATTGCCAAGACGTCGACGACCAAAACAATCACACTCTGCGCTTCACAACAGCTCTCGACCTATGTTTTATGCAGTCTATGGGTATAACATGCAGTTTCAAGCAAACACGTCACGTTCTGCTGCACTGCACCCCTGTTGTTAAAATTATGTGTTGCTGTATTCCGGCATGTCATCAGTGCTCTTAAACCAGCATCAGATGGATGGCAATAATAATAAATTATGAATACTAAATAGGTCATCATTTACTTGTAAGTGCTTTTACAGATGCCCAAGTCTTTGTTATGCTCTAGGTTATGGTCTCTTTTTGAAAGACAGGAAATTTATGGTAGGAGCAGGAAGTTCAGCAACAAAAACTATGCAGTCATTCATCGATACCAAGGGACATGAATAGTCTCTGTGCACAGAACAAAAAGAGAATCACAAGGGAATCACAAGGGATTTCCTGACGCTTGTGACAAAGGACCAGAGTCATGAATATTTAAAGTGCCGCCACCAGATGAAAAGTCTAAAGGTGTGGCAGGTAACATCAAAGTTAGATTAGCAAAGTTTCTATTAATCCCAGGACACTGCTCTGTATATCTCACTAGAAATCACAGTCTACAGTCCTTTTCATTTAAAATGCAAATTAAGTTATATCTAAGGTTTTATAAAAGTATCCAGACAACTGGATTTCCTACACTATACCAACTATGCAATAAGTGTATGTACAAGCCAAGCTATAACACAGGTGGCGCTTTGTAACCCTGGTTATATTAGCAGTGGCATAGCCCTCTATCATTATCTTTAGGCTTGAATAATCGCTGTGAGATGGTCAAACCTATACAGATCATTAGAGGTGAAATCCTGTGTGAAATAGGAAGTAGACATTCTTCTACAGGAGGATGCACAAAGTGTTATGTGATTGAATTACATCATTGTCATAAAGCTTTTTTTAATACAGACCCGTCCTTGGGAGGTCAAACTCGGTGAGCTGAATTCAGGAGCCCAATGAGAGCACACCCAATCTGCAGTTTTTCAGTGTGCAGCCTTGTTGTGAGGTTAGGATCCAGACCATTAGCCATGAGGTGCAGTCAACAGATACACTTCAGCTTCTGTGTGATGTTTATTTACATTGTAACAAAATTTCAAATACCCCACTCCGCCTGTGTTTGTTTTCATTTATACGTATTTATTCACTTTTTTTTCCAATTGTGCTGAACTGTAGCGGTGACCAGCTGCCTGTATTTGTGCTATCGACCCCTCATACTGTCTCTTAACTGTGTAGAAACCATTGCTCTTTTGTGGAACAGTTTTATCTTCGGCATATGGGGTTAAATAAGTAGCAGTACAACACAGCTAATAAACAAAGTTCAGAACTAAACAAATAGAGTGTGATAGCCTCCTCTATGTTGGACTCTACAGCTCGCTATCATTACTGTCAAGACAGCTGCAACTGGTTAACAGTGCAAATTCACAGAGTTGGATTATTACATTCACCCAGATTAATTTCAGTCTTCTGCTTGTGCAGATTCAATTGGAATAAAAAAAAAATTAATCCTGATGTGCCCAAGCCTGAAGTCTGGCTAATATTCCAGCTGATGTGAAAGGCCTGCTTGGATACTTGTTTACCCAGCAAGTTAACACAGCTTCTACAGCTAAATGTTGACTTTAAATTGGGACAATACTTGGGCTGTCACTGTTAAAAAGTCTATAGTGTCTCATTAATTTTAGCACCATGGACAGCTCCACAACGGGCTGCATTTCTACTGGACTGTGAACAAACTTCCTGACTTTCTTTACCAGAGCTTTGTGTTGTATATTGTTGACCCTGACTTAAATATTTACAGCTCTGACCTGGGAGGAGAAGTTCCAGGTCAGGAGAGTTACGCTTTCACCTTACAACTGCCTGGCCTACTACAATCATGTATTATTGAGTAGCTTGGAGGAGTTGGCGCTATTCTTTGATCAAGGGCGCTTGTTTAGCAAAGGCACTTATAAGGAAGTGGTCGAGGGAGACAGAATTTCGTGACAAAACTCAAACTAGTGACCTTGTCAAATGGTCACTTCTATATCCATTAGGCTGCCTCTGTGCCAAAAAAAAAAAAAAAGTGATTCTACGACCTCTCCACTTAGTGTTGTAACATTATGTGCTCTGATATGAAAAACTGTATTTTCATTTCACACTCACCATTCATAAATAGATCCTGGTCTCCACTGCATATTTCACTAGAGGACAATGGAGTCATATCGAGGCATGCCACACAAATCTCTATTTGCAATGTCTGACATCTAATCTAATCTTGTCCTCCCTCCATTTCTTTTCACTGCTGGTTTAACAGACTATTATGTTTTTAGCATTTGTGGCTTCCAGTGCACAGGCGCTCCTGTATCTTATTGAGTGACTTCTCATCTCGGCAGGATACTTGGTTTGCCACGGCTATGGGTGTCAAGATGCCTCATAAACCTTCAATGAGTCATTTATTTTGTCTGTCCAGATCAGAGCTCTCCAAGGACTCCGGCTGACTTGTACTTTCTTACTAGGCGCAACAGTTTTGGTCCTGCGACGACATGCAAAAAGAGAGATCAGGGAGAAGGCAGACACAGCAATCAGTCAGGTTATTATAGATATGTCATTGTGTATAAAGCATATGAGGTAGCTTTCTCTGCATGTGGATGGTTCGTTATTCCTTTTTCTGGTGGTGTATGTGTCAGCGATGAACCAAAAAAGTAAAATGTTCAGAGACGTCTCTTTATTCTGATATTCTCATTTCTTGCTTCAGGCGAAGACAGCAATACATGTACACCCACATGCATCATTTCAACAGCATCCCCTTTGGTGACAAGTCCATTCCCACAAGCATTATCCAACGTAACATTACATTCCAAAATAGCAAGACTGTCAGAGGACGGAGTAATGTAAAAGCACAAATTTTAATTGCCCATCATCAGATCCAGTTAATCACATTAACAAAAACATTTCTTCTCCTTTCTCTTGTTCCCACATAGCCTGCTCGAGAGTCTTTAATGTAAAGCCATTTTTTTCTCCCTTACATAAATGCAATGATTAATATTACGCTGTAATGTAGGCTATAATTTTAGAATTATTTATTGATTTTAGTCAGGGGCCTTTGGCTCGGGGTGACATATGAGTCTGAGCAACCTGTGCTGCAATGCAATACCTGTGGTACGCAGATGATGAAGTCATGCATTCAAAATCACATTAGCATGGCTTTGACCAGTTTTACATAACGTATCCCTGGATACTGTGGCTCCCACGGGGACGTGAATAAAGCATAAGGCCTTATGCACTATCTTCCTGTGTTCTAAATATCCCCTCTCAACTTTTTATAAATGTGCAGTATTTATCATTTGGAATTCTACCACAAAAAGCCTCCATGTATCACTGGGGGAAGGAGAGGGAAATGGCAAAGGGAGTACCGGAATAAATTATTCGCAGACAAATCTTTTATTCTAACACAGAGCTCAGAAAACAAGTGTGCCAGCTCCCACAGTAATTCAAGAGGTACTTTTCTTTTGTTCTTCCCTTTGTTTTCAGTGCGAATGTGGAAATAGAAGTTGCTAAATAAGGCCCCTCCCATCTCCCAACTCCCCTACGAGCTTCGTCTGTCTTTCTTTTTCACTTTGGCAGCCTCTCTTAAGCAATAGATCATTACCTGTTGTCTACTTTCAGTAACTTGTAAGTCCAGGTCAGGTCCGTAATTTACATTGCAAGTGACAAAGTCCACGCTCAAAGCTGGCAGGAGCATTCCCTCCAGCGTTTATTAAGTATGCCAATTGAATAAATTACCTGTTGTGGCCACATTATTGAGCTGACCTTATAAAATAACAAGAGGCATAGCTCTGATGTGGCACACTGGGCGTCGCACCTTCCTCCACCCCCATACGACCCTCTCTTTTATTGTTTGGGCTGCATACCTCTTATTAAGACTTCATTAATGCCACACTATAAATATTTTATCCTTCTTCTCCACAGCCGCTTTGGTTACGTGGAAGATGATAATCAGAGAGGACTTGGTCAAAGGGATGAGATCGAGGGAAAGGAAAAGAAAAAAAAAAATCTTTTATCGTGCATCAACTGATTGAAACTATTGAAGCAAACGTGGATCGTGGATGAGGACTTATGTAATGACTCGCACACCCGTATTAATGTGTATTCCCTTTAGATCATATTTAAAAGTTTTGCATGATAAGCAGAGCTGTGGTGGATGCCGAAGAGGTAAAATAGTTTCACATCACTTTAAAGAAAAATCTCATATAGTCTAGATAACATCAGCTGATCATGAAGTCTGTTTTTAAGCAGCATCTTGCTTCTCATTTATTCTACACAAACAGCAATCATCGATCAGTATTTGGGGGTTAAATACATGAAATAACACTTTTGCAGTATGAAATTTGTTAGTTTTACAAACTTTCTTTCCACCACAGTGCAGGGATTCAAACTGAAGCCTTTCACTCGCAAGCCCACCTTGCTTAACCTTTAGCTTTGCTACTGTACCTTCCTTCCCGTGCATGCTAAAGCTCAAAAGAACTGGATTATTGCAAAAGCAAAGGACTGTACTGTGAGCAGCTTCTGGGTAAAACTCTACAAGTCTTAGAATAACATTCTGTTCTTTAGTAAAGTGTGTTCACTCTGCCAGCTCAGTCTCTTGATCATGTCGAGTGTTGCGTCAATCTGAGAAGTACTGCAGTTTCTCCAGGAATCTTTCAAGGCCTGCCTTGTTCCTACACCTGGGGTTCAACTGCATACTTGAATTATTGATGCCCCACAGGTGCGTACAGTACAGTAAATGATGCATAACCTGCATCTACTCATCTACACTGCGCTAAGGACTGTATTTAAAAGTAATATTCACTGCTGGAAGATTTTTCCTGCCCTATAATTGACTACTGTAGATAATTTAATCATAAAATCTAGAGGTGAAACATTGTTGTGTGAAAGGAGGAGGACTTGCATCATTTCTCAGCTTCCACCAAACTACTGCAGTGATGCAGATGTTTTGTAGAACATCAAAATGTGTTTGCTTGGTTGTGTCTCTTTTCTCCACCCCGCAGTATGTGTGCTGTTGTGTGTGTGCTTGTGTGCGTATCTCCTTTCTGCTTGTATGTGTTACATGCACGTGTATATTTGTGTGCATGTGCGAGAGGAAGAGGAGGGAGAGAGAGAGAGAGAGAGAGAGATCTTGAGATACCTGGCATCGCTGCTGCCTCTGTTTGTTTGGCTCCAGGCTTTCAGACTGTCAGTGCGAGGGCTGTGTAGTGAAACAAAACATGCTGTCATCTCCGTAACAAGTCTAGCCGCCGGGACTCAACACATACACCTCAGTGAGACAAGATGCCATGGCAAAGTCTCTAACTCTCCACATTCTGGCTCCAGCAGTTGACACTTAGGACCACAGTCGCTGTGGGGATAGTGGAGAATTATGAAATGCTCTTCTTTTGGTGTGTTTCTTCCTGTATTTTTGTTTGTCATTTTTGCAGTACAGTATATTACATCAGATAAATGTGACTGGATGTTAATCATGTATCTACTTGGGAAATCAGCATGGGTTTGAGAAAAGGCATCACACAGACTGATAAGTGGAGACAAACACGATAATCTAGGAGGAAGTGGAAATTCCTTCTCTCTCTCCTCTCTGAATTGTTTTTTTTTTCTTCCCCTGCAATTCTGAGCCAACTTCCATGTTGTTTGTCTTTGCCCATCTGTTTTCTAAACGCCATGCTCCTAGAGGCACATCAGCCCCGGTCTGTAAGCTGTTACAGACGGGAAGTCAAGCGCCTCTTTCAATTACTCTCTTATTGGCTTAGACCTCCCTCTGGACAGGCCAGGCCCAGTGTCAATCCTGCTCGTAATGAGAGGAGATCTCTCCCTACGGAGGAAGTGTCTCTTCGGGTTTACGTTACGTGTCCTCCTGCACTAACCCGACAAATAGGAAGTGCGAGGGGTGGGGGGTTTGTGTTTGAGCACATGGGTGCAATGAATGTGTGAGTGAGTGTGTGTGTGTGTGTGTGTGTGTGTGTGTGTGTGTGTGTGTGTTTGTGTATCATCTTCTTTACTTTGCATTTGACATTTCCGGAGTCAAAATCACTTCACACACATAATCTTTTACCAATCTCCATCTATCTGATTCAAATGTGTTTCTTTTGCAGCCACAGTGTTTTTGTTCATCAGAGCATGCTGCCCTTTTGCCTGCCAGCTTGTTGCCTCCTCTAGCTGGCCAGCCCAGTAACACATAACACCGAAATCTCTCTTCTAACTAAACTTTTTGCTTTTCCCCAGGGACTGCAAGTGTGTTATGTAGTGTGTGTGTGTGTGTGTGTTTGTAGGGGGTGTGTGTGTTAGCATTTTCCGGCCAGACAGCTGTACACCAGCCCAGTGTGAAGGTCAGGGTACAGCCCGACTAGCAGCAGGAGATGTCACACCAGGACAGGCCATGGCAGCCATGCACAAAATTGCCTCAACAGATCACAGACCTCCGCCCATCTGCTGTGACGCCAGATTGGGGGGTTGCAGAAGGTTGAATTCAGTGGTCGAGCTAATAGCCCTCAGTGAGATTCACCACAGTAGCATGGACCGATTTGTAAATTAAGTGCTTATTCCCTCAGAGATTTGTGAATTAATGGAATTCTATTGAAATGATCTGTGATTATTTTAGCAGATTGCATCAGCAGTAGAGATGGCGGAGGTGTGATTATTTATAATTTTTCACCTAATCATAAATATTTTATTGATAATATGTGTATGACACACGCACACATATAACTTTCTTGCTAGATGTGACAAGATGATGACCTATGTTGTTGCTAGGCAGCATTTTAAGGGCTGAGTCACAGATAGCTGGTAGGCCTAGTTTAGTGTCCACAGGGTCTTATGATGAAATCACGTCTTGCCAACGTTGGTAACATATAAATATGTCCACCCGGCAGCCCACGTCACACTACCACCTGCAATAATGGTAGAACAACAGCCAATGCTGTCAAGTTAAACAGGAAAGTATTGCTTCTCTGTCAATAATAAATAGCTCCGAAAAAATACAGGCAAATAAAGAGGTGTTTGTGTTTTCTGTGGCTGCTGCGAGTGCACAAACACGCCTCAAAAGCGCAGGTAATACTGTAGTCTCCAAGTGTTGCAACAGAAGTGGGATGAAAATATAATTCAGCAGCACATCATCCACTTTCTAGGAACCTGACAGAGTCAGAAATGTGTAAACACAAACATCATCCTGCACATGCATCGCAAATTTTGGATAGACCGAAGACATGGAGAGTGAACTGACAAGTGCAGAGCAGTGACTAAGTTCCTGCGTCAAAGTTTAATTACATTCTCACAGTGTGGAAATTACAAAAGTGCTGACCTCTGGGAGAATTTGATGGCTTGCAGTCACACTGCATAGAATATGTATTATTATTATATACAGCTTTGAGATTGGTTGGGGGGCTGAACAGAAAGTCTGTGAGCAAGCGCCTTTCTGTCGGCAGTTTCTATTTCTGTTTCCGTTGCTTGTGGCTGATGTGTCCCATCTTGGAGGAGTCAATCTTCCTCACAAAGGAGGAGCCTGCCTTCCCCGGGGACATCGTTTATTCATGTATCAGATTTATTTTTTGCTGCCATGGCCTCCCAGGATTCACACCGCATTTATTACAGGGGGGTAATGAAAATTGAATTCATATGGCGAAGCCCCACATGCATTGTGTGACTTGGGTGCAATGTGAAGGTCTCCTCCCTCCACTGTAGCTGGCTGTATCTACAGTTCTAAAGTTGAGATAGAAATTTGCTGTTTAAAAAAAAAACCTTGAAAGTTTTCAAGGAGAAAATGGAGTCAATTTGAAGTTTAAAAGATGAATATTTAAAGATGGAAAGTTTGTTTTTATTTCTTTTTCTTTTGCGGTTGCAGTTTGCTGGGGTTAGAAATTCAGCTGCTGGTAGAACTGAGGGGGAAAAAAAAGTCTGAGCTTCTTCTTAGAAAAATATAGATGAACATAGATGCACCTGTCATCTTATATTTATCTTATTCCACACAACACAACCATAGGATTTTCAAGACTCTGTAAAAAATATTTCTCCAAATAGGACAATCATCCACTTTAGCACATGTACCTGTATGGCATACTAATTCTTAAAGATGTCCTGTGTTCACACTGGGAAAGTGACGAAATTAAGCGCAATCACAGATGCCATGTACTATTGATGCCCACTATTGTCCTTCAGCACAATGCACAAAGGAAAAAAGTGGAGCTGTTCACAGCTGGATAAAAATACAACAAATGGTTGAAAGCGGTCAGATAGCTCCAGGAACATCTCTGAAAGCTCAAACTAATGTATTACATCTGAGGAAACATAATTTTCTTTGTCTTTGTTCCACTTAATTGGCAGTAGCTCTCTAAAATAACAGTTTGATTGACGTCAGCGTCCGGGTGTCTTGTTGTTGTTAATATGTACTTGCTATTAAATCGACCACCGGCTTTTCATGCCTGTCGGTGCTATGCGGCGAGCCAAGCACACTTTCAATAAAGGGTAAAGGCAAGACGATGGTCTTTGAAGCTTTTACTGGAAGCAAATTGTGAAAACGGCGGTTACAAATCACAAAAACAATGAGATTCCATAAACAGAGTCTTTTAAAAAAGAAATACAAGCAGCACTGATAATGAATTTCCTGTTTTTGTGGGAATCAGTGAGGGTACTGTAGAGAACAATATACAGTAAATAGAGAATGATTTCAGACACAGCCTGTCAAATACATTATGAAGCAAGGAAGAAACAAAGCATCGCTAGTGAAAGACAATGTGTTTCATTGCCCTCTCCTGGTTTCCTCCTGGGGTCACGATTCTTTAGTACTTCTATTGATCTATTTTTCCCACTTTTTTTTTCTTTCAGCCTGTTTTTGGTACTGTACAGCATGTATAAGCCCTTTGACTCTACTGGAAAACAATACAGCTACACCAAATGTTGTTTCCTAGCATGCACATGACATCAGCGCTGCCCACGCTTCGTCCACTTCAGTGAGTGAGAGTACAAAGAGGAAGAGCTTGGTGCCACCAGAAAGGTTATAGAAGACAAGGGTATTGCTCTTATTGTGAATTTTCTTTGGTATATGCACTTGTATCATGAGTAAGAGGCTGCGCAGGGTGTTTTATTTTGAAAATTGTCCGAGTTCTCTGTGCCGTTTCTGCGCCAGACTACTACTAGCCGACTGCTCTGAGTAGCTTGAAGCGACCGGTTGTGGCATTTAGTTGTCAAAATAGAACAACCGCACATTCTTTGCAGACAGACAGAAGCGTGTCGTCCGCTAGTCAGATGATTGGCGGTTTCATCCCTGGCTCGATCCTCGATCTCCTCCAGTCTGCATGTCAAAGTCTCCTTGGGCAAGAGACTGAACGCCAAATTGCTCCAGAAAGCCTCGCCTTGCATGGCAGCTAATGCCATCAGTGTATGAATGAGATATGCAGTGTAAAAATTCTTCGAGTGGTCGGAAAAATAGAAAGGTGCTATATATGTATATGTACAGTCTATTTTACCATTTACCGTGGTGAATGATCAACAAATCACCAGGAAGTGCAACATTAATTAATTAAAACATTTAGTACGACAGTAACGACAGTACGACACATTTTATTAGCTACACGTTAGCCTCAGATAGTTAGAATAGTTTTAAAAGAAGAGTGTCTGTACCGATAATGCTCCAATAAAGGCGTCTGAGAGTGCAGATGTTTGTCCGTATTTGCTTGTTCACAGAAATGACAAAATGGTGGATGCCAGTTATTGAACTGTGAGAGTAGCAGTTGCCACTGGCAACGGGATGGGCAACTGAAACCAACTGCTGTTGGCAGAAAAAATACATTTTATAGCAATCTATAGCTGTTTTAATCTACAGCATCATAACAGTGCAGTTTTATTACAGACAGTCGATAAGCTGCTCCACTGCTCAGCCCTGATTCTAACACTGCCTTTGTAAAAAAAAAAGCCACATCACAATATATACGTCTGTCTCTGTTATTGATAGTGTTCTACAGGTTAAAAAAAAAAACATTCATTTGACTGGCGATGTTCTACATTTTACATCGCTGAATGTTGTGGTCCATTGGGGATCACTTGGTTAGATGGATGGATGATGGATTGACTTAACTAACTGAATTATTCATTTGTTTATTTATGGGCTTAGATGAACACTTTGAAATGATTATTTCTAGTGACACTCCAGCAAAATTCACAGAGGACCGGCATGCTCAACTTGAAACTTTTCAAATATAAAGTGGATGCATGCAGACTCGCTGATATGAAGTCAGCAGCATGCATAGATTAAAATAAACTGACTCAAAATATAGCGAGGTTCCACACAGGGACAAGGAGTCAGGAACCTTCAGTCTATTTCCTCCGAGGAGTCTTCATCTCCTCCCGCTTCATCTTTGTCCCTTCCTCTTCGACTCACCCTGATCGTTTGTCTCCTTTACCTTGAGTATATTTTTCCTTCATCTGTCTCTGCAGCGCCTTCCGCCATGCTGTCTGCCTGACAGGTTGGCCTTTTTAAATGACCGTTTGTCATTGCGGGAGGCGTCAAGTTACTTTGGTGAGATGTTTGCCCTCAAGTATGAGGCAAAAAGGACAAGGGAGGGAAGAAGGGAGGGAGGGGAAAAAAAACGGGGGGTGGGAGTGGTGGAATGAAGAGAGAGGAGGAGATGAGGGGAGGCATGGGAAACGCTGGGTGGAGAGGAAGGGTGATTTAAAGAGAGAAAATAAATCCTCCCCTCGCTTTAAATGGCTGTGCGAGAGAGCATTTTTTGCGGCTGATACAACACCAAATTATGAAAGGTAATCTCTAGTGTGAGTGTGTGACACAGCGATAACTCGGGCAGGTGGAGAGGAATCCTACATCCTTAAGAGCAGGAGGAGAACCAGCTGATCTTATCAAACATGGCTGATGAGGCCTTTGCTGTGTGTAGTTATATCTCTCTCCCTCCCTCCCCCCCGCGTCTCTCCCTCTCCCTCTCTGTACCCCCCTCCTCTCTCTCTCATTCTCTCATTTCTGTCTTACAAGCTCACTGGGCCTAGTCTGCTGACATGCTTCAGCACGACCACTAAGCACATCCCCACTGTCGGGTCTAGAGTTCACACTGCTGACAGTGCCAATTCATTAGTGTCCACTGACGCACAGCCAAACTCTAAGTCATAATGCCACAAGGCATTACATTTTCCTTTTTTTTTTTTTTTTTTTAGATTTTTCTTTTTTCACAGCTTGGTCTGTAAAGGAACGATTAAAAAAAAAACAAAAAACTATGTGCTCCATTCCCACACACCGAGAGAGCCTTAATCAATTAAGTGGAGAGTGAATGAGAATGACAGTAAACTTGCCCGAGCATCTGAAGCCACAAACAGGAAGAAAAGAAAAAAAAAAAAAAAACCCCACACAGGCTCATTTATGTGTGGCTGGCTTCCTCTGTGCCTTTTCAACACTTTAATTAAATTGGATCTGCCTCCTAATTATTCTAATTGATAAATTATAACTTGATTATGTCACATTACAGCTATGTAAATCTAAAATGCTCATTTGCTTGACAAACGCAGCGATGTCTACCGCCTTCGAAGCGAACATGCGATGGCCTTGGTCGTACCGAGGGGAATGCGCGAAGCCCTCAAGATCCCCATTTATTTTTAGTCGCTGCTCAGAGTTGGCCAATTATTTGTCTGCTTTAATCACTAGAAGCCCAGTCAATTAGAGCTCTTTTCATTTGATTTCAATAACTTAATCTGGGAATTCGGGGTCAGACTTTATAACGCACGTGCTGTAATTAGATCCAAAATATATTACCATGATTTCTTTTCCTTTGTGTTCACTTCTGGCCGGGAAATGACAGAACCCAGGGGCTATATTGCTGGAATGGCTCCTCTTTGAAACACATCAGCTTGGCCTTGATGATGTTAGAGTTGCTGAATTCATTACGTGCTCTTGAATTGTTTAATCTGATTAAAATATTAATACACACGCATAGGAATCTGTGAAGTCTGAAGTGTCAGCGCAACTGCTACAGCGAACCCGGGAGAAAATAGGCTGATGAGCTACTCAATCGAGGACCGAATCAGCATTTAAGCAAAAGGCAGTGGGCAGTAGTGGTCTATTGTCCTCTGCAAGCATCAATTTGAAATAATAATCCAGTGAACGATAAGCTTTTCCCAAGATGTCTGCTCATCTTGCAGCCACCTTTGACCCGCAGCACGACCCACTGCGTGACCTGTAACTCTAATGCCTGCAGCCATCAGCAGCACACATAGAACAATATGTGTGGGAAGCAACTGTATGTGTGTGTGAGTGTGTGTGTGTCGGGGAGGGGGGAGTAAAACAACACCAAGAGAAACACAGAAAGAAGCCGTTTTTGGGGTGGTGAACCTTTTGAGACCTTTTTCACAAGGGAGTGTTCACCATTTTATGTCATCTAGTAACATCCGCCGACTGATGCTCAGAGGCCGGAACGAGTGGATAACCACACAGTAATTTTAGTTATTTTAACCCAAGTTCAGTCAGAAACATTCTTGCCATACAGTAGTTGGAGCTGAATTTGGTGCAGTTACATGCAGAAAACAAGAAGAGCAGGAGAGCAGAGCCAAGGAGTAACTGTTGTTTATGTGCTCTATGAACATGCTCCAAGGCAGAAATACACATATCTAAATATATTTTAAATATACAAGAAGTTAAAATGTTAACTAGTTTAATTTAGTTTAGTTAAACAGCTTAAATCTTGGTAAAGGCCAGGGCAGTGAGCTTGCAATGCAGGTTCAGCTGCTGGTTACACATGTAACACATGTATGCAGTAATGCACATAGGCTGGTTTCTTGTGTGTAGTGTGTAGGCGGCGCTTTGAAAGATCAGCTAATGATCAGCTCATATGGGCGACACGCGTGCGTCATGCTCCTGCCAGAACAGAGTTCCATTAGCGAAGGCATAGGCACGGATGAAACATATTACAGTTAAGACTGATTTAGACTCATCGCCAGAGGTACGCACAGTACTGCAGCACTGGATAGACGTATTGTGCACGATCAGGCTGCGTCATGCTTTAATTACATTCCCCCTATTAACTTTGTTTGCATTCTTTCATTTACTCTGTGGTAAAGGCTAACACTGGGAAAATCGGCCTTGTCTTTTTTTTTTTTTTGCTGAATAGAAGACTCTTCTGTGTAATTATCCGTATTTACCTTCTTTCAGCGAGTCGATCGTGATAAGCAGAAGTTTAAATGGCTTTGCTAAATGTTCCGCTGAAAGTTCTTAACTTTCTGATGTTGTCTTCACTCTCAATAATCCCCATCAAAACCTTGTTTTGGATAAGTAGCCCATGCTGATCAATGACCGTTCTTGCCATCTCTACGTGCTATCTCCATAACCTCCATCGTCTTGACACGTAGCTGCATTTCTGGAAAATATCTGCCAGACTACATTTTTTTTTTCAATGAGTAGAAAGTGACACGTATGCATATTCTTTTTTCTTCCAAGAAGAATAAAAAGGGCAACTCCTGCACACACACTCATCACCTCTGCACTGATTCATTAAAACTGGCAATGCGAGGTTGCCATGTTCCTTTCTCGAGTCATGAGGAAGGTCCTTGCGACCAAAATGTCGACTCTTAATAAATCAATGCAGAGGTAATAAGTATTTATTACCCTTCAAATATTTTACATTTAATGTAGCCACAAGGGGGCACAAGCTAGTGTCTTATTGTGCCGGTCCCAAGCCCGGATAAATACAGAGGGTTGTGTCAGGAAGGGCATCCGACGTAAAACTTTTGCCAAATCAAATATGCAAATCGGACTTCCATACCGGATCAGGACTTCCATACCGGTTTCAATGCAAGGAAATTGGACCTGATTTGCTGTAGCGACCCCTGAAGGGAAAATCCGAAAGGAGAAGAAGAAAAGATTTTAGATTTCCTCTTCCTCATTTCCAGTCTCAATATCCAATATTAAGGTACTTATGTTTAGACAGCTCAAAACTGTTGGTTTAGTTGGTTATGGCTGGAGAAACTTTGGGGGCATAATAAATATAGAGCATTTTCAAAGCGTGGTTACTCTTAAGGTTAGAGAAACATCACAACATTGAAATAATAATATTTTTTAACTTGTGTTTGGTGAGGTTGCCATGTTCCTTGAAAAAAGAAGAAAGTCAACAATTACTTTTTTAGTGTGGATGTCATGGCTACTAATAACTGAGGGAATGTAGTCTGAGGCTTTTGAGGGGCCTTGACTTTTTACACACGCAGCCGATGAAAACACTCCTCAGCAGCAGATCTATCTAAGAAATAAATCTAAGAAAGAAGATCAAGTCCTCCATCTTTGAGTAACTTGTGGAAATGCGACTTTTAACCTTGTGCGTTTGACACAACACAAGCCTCTGAGATGATTAGACCACCCTAACATTTAATCATCTACCATTAAAGGCAGAACAAGAGGACATTTATAAACATTTCATTCGTCAGGTGTAGAAGGTTGTTATCGTTACCATGATCTGCACAAAGAAAAGCCCCAGAGGAGTAAATGTATCCTGTTCTGCTTCTTCCATTTTACTTCAAATTAAGTAAAAATACCAGTTCTCAACACTGTGAAGGCACAGGAAATTTTCATCCGACTCTGGAAATTTAACCAGCTGAACATGTTCTGTGAGTCATCACTGACTTCATACACACTTCTGTTTCATGTTCAGTCTTTGAGGGAAGTGTATTTTTTTTTTTTTTGTTGCCAAGCAGTGATTTTCTCAGAGAGTTAGTTTTCATGTTAATTATTTCTTTTTTGCACATTTCCTGTCTATAGCGCTGATGACAGTGAACAAAGTAATTGCACAGGATTTCGCTTTTTCCGTTGTGATGACATGATTTGTATTCGGCAGTGTGTTGGGCTCACAATTATGGAAATTCTCATGATCGACTTCTGCAAAGTAAAATAGGAGAAAGATGCCCGGATGCAAATTCCATCAGCGGGGTGTTGAATTCAAATCAAGGGAAGTAAAAATGCCTCTGCAGTATTTGGAGTCTTGAGTTTGTGTGTTCCTCCCCAAGCTCACACTGACAACATAAATCTCACTTGGTAGAGTTTAAGGCCAAGGACAATATTGAATAACCAACCGCGGCAGAGTGACAGATTGATCTACCGTGAACATGATACAGATGTAACCACGCTATTCATCTTCACACTCTGTCAGTGTATTAAGATGCAAGGTGTGTTTGCCATGCCCCGGTAAATAAGCTTTTATTGCACTGAAGCCTCAGGGACTCATCTGAATATTTAAAATCTTTGGAAGAATACACTGATTTAGTAGCTTTGAACATCCTCCTCAGGGTGCTGACTGAGAATTTATGAAAGTCAGCTTCAGTTGATCAACATTAATCGTTGAAAAGACAAGGCAAATGTGGAAAGCCCATTACAGTTCAATTATAATTAATATGCAGAGAAAGGAGGCTTTATCAAGAGAAAATGTTTACATATTTACAAGAATGATCATGGAAAAAAAAGGTTTTAATCAAATGGAATCATCACAACATCACAGCAGTATCCAGAAATGGTTTATTTTACATTTTAGTTTTAGAGTTCGATAGCAAAGTTATACACTCACTGTTCTGCACACTGGCGAAATATCAAAAATGAATTTTCCAGGCATGGTAGGTTCAAAGCAATATCCAAACCTCAATCTATCATCAGTACCTTATATCTCTGAAAAACCCACATGAACTGAGGTGGATATTGATCATGATAGCAGCACACACCAAAAATCTGTGTGAGGTCAAGAAAAAAGGTGGCTCAGAGGGACCTCCAATTCCCACAATCCCCAGTTAACCTGAACATCAGCACAAAGTGAAGCGGCTCTCAAGGTCAGAGGAGACGCCTCTACCTACATAAATCATGAGAGGAGTCATCACAAGAAAAACCCGAATGCCCATAAGCGTCACTCAGCCTCAGCATGTAAGCATTTTTTTTTTCTTTCTGTGTTTCCTCACAAAGGCATCCATCAGATTTTTTTTTTCCTTGGTTTTCTTTTTTCGTTTTTTGTGATTCATCTTTTTTGTCTCCATGTTTGTTGCGTACTACCCAGTAAAGGTGGGTCTGCAGGCCTTTCAGCTTTATCATCTCTCTGTGTTTGCTCTGTATTAAAACTCCTCTGAGTGAATATTCACCTTGCCAGGAGGAGCGAGCCACTTCCATCAAAGTCTGGATGACTGACAAAATGAACCCGAAAACTCAAATATTTACTGTAGAAACAGTGTGATGTGAAATGTGTTTTGTGATGGATGGTTGCTGCTTTTTTTTTTTTTTTTTTTGTATTTTTTTCAGATAATTTTTATGTGTTTAAAATTTTAAGTGCCGGTTTTGTAATATCAACATTCATTGCTATCATTAGGCAATTACACCCACTCACGTCTTGGCTATAAACATGATGTACTCAGTTGCCCTGAAGGACATAATCACATCTTAGAAAAATCCAGTAGAACGACATATGTTAATATAATTTCCACCATTTTAAAGGATAAGTGTGCAAAAAATGTGTTAGTCCATCTCTCAACACCATCCAGCTCTCTAACCTGTGTGTATCTCAGCGCCATGTCCATTTGTTCATACGTAAGACATAAAAATGAGTCACAAATCTGAATAATTTCTGTTTTGTTTTTTGTTTTTTTTAAATCCAAATAATTTTATTTAATAGCTGGTCACTGTAGATCTTAGCTACTGTTGCTCGGTAGGAAACAGTGCATTTGTTAGGGACAATTTTCAGTGGTGGGTTAGTACACATTTGGTGCTCTAGTGCAGTGGTTGCTAACTTTTTCTGCTAACCCAAGCCAGTGCAGATGGCTTGTTTGAGCACATATTCAGAGCTTCAAAACGGCTCTTCAGAAACCTCCAATGTCAAAAGATATGACGTCTGTTCTTTATACTGTCAATGTCCGAAACAGAAAGTGATGTCTGCCTTCTCTATGAGTCAAATTTACAAGTGTTGACACGATGCATTGCAGATAAAATCATAATTCTTCGTCATGCCTGAATAAGAAAGTTAGTCTACTTTAAAGGAGAGTACATCTGACTTTGAAGTTCAGCGTATGGATTCTCTTCTCTGTTCTGAAACAAGCGTTCGCTCATTTGCACGTTGTCGTCTAAGTTTCTTACAAAGTCCCATTAGCGTTTCTTTATCATGAGTCTTTGATGCACCTTTTGAAAGAAATGGATAATTAAATAGTCGATGCCTCTTGCAATTCCTGGAAATTTGCTTATTATTGATCCATCCTCCATCTCTCCTGCTGTGAACCAGATGCATTTCTCTATTGATCCCACATCAGACTGTGCAGTGTACCGGCACAGTATTTTTAAATCTCGGCCTATTACGTATTGATTTCGAAAAACTTTTCATTTTTGCTCCAAAATACATACAAGTTTAGTTTGAGGGGGAGTCATTTTCAGCTCAAAAGCAATATCAGGCTCACAGGGGCATTAATTGCTACACTCATAATGAAAAATGTATTTGTTTCCATTAATTCATCGCAGGTACAACCTCAATGTTCCTGTGCTCCATTAGCACAAAGGGCATTCTTGGCTTGCTTGACTTCTTCATAATAAATCCTTTCATCGGTCATCATCAACATCATCATTTTTCAGAAGGTGTTTGAAATGTTCCAAGTCAGCAGCCACCCCACTGTTAATTCATACCTGATTAACAAGATTTCTATATATGGCTCCTACTTCAAGGTACACCCATTGCGGTTTTGATACAGAGGTGCTTTGTTGTTAGGAAACGGAGAGCAAAAAAAAAAAAAAACAGACTAAAAAACACAAACAAGTCTATTTCTGTCGCGCGACAACCCTCTGCAATCTCGTGGATGTCAGAAGTTGAATTTACAAGACAAAGGCGGTGTGAGTGCACTGCCGACAAGCTGCAACTCTCTCTTGACAGACGGATGAGAAGCAGCGGCTCAAAACAAAATGCACTCCCTGTAAGCTGTAATAAGACGTTTGGCAAGATGTCCACTATTTCTAAATGACACTCGTAGCTTTGTCACTTTATTCTTTCTGTAGCGTTTATTAGCTTTGTGTTTATTGTGTCTTTGGTCTTTATTTTGTTATGTTCTTACGCTCTGTGCCAGCATTTGTCTCACACTTAAATTCCAACTTATCAGCGGAGTAAACAACCACAGCATTTGTTACGTTCATAGTAAAAATGTGTGTAAGGAGATCGTACAAGGTTACGTCTTGTCTGAAATACACTGAGGTGAAGCATTTTAATTGTAATTTTTCATTTGTCTTTAAATACAGAAATTTCAAGAGTGCATTGACCTTGAGCTTCAGTAATAATTCCACTTTCCCTTATCCTTACTAATTCAGTATACTGTTGAACCGTAGAGTTAACATCAAGTAGTTTAACTTGTGTATATAGGAAAGGTCCCTGTGTATGAATATATAATGAAGAGTTACAGAGCCTCAGCCACGATTATGGATTATGAATATGCATGCTTTAAATCTGGGAGACTTCCACACTGTTTGGGAATTTTCCAGGCGAGGAGGGGGGGGGTTGTGCAGCATCACACTGCTATTACACCAAGGTAACTGATGGAGAGACACACTTAAAATATGCAAAAGCCAACAAGCCAGACATTGTATGTTCACGTGAGTTTCTGGCATCAGTATCAGCAGGTGGTCACACGCTCGGGTGGAAATTCGCAGATGTGACCATTATTAAACAGATCTGCAGTCTTCTGTCATTACTCACAACCATCCGCCGCATTATTAAAATGCAGCTAGAGGCTTTATCCTCGTATCATAGCAGAGATTTGTGCTGTATAGGATGAAGAAAGTCGCTCTGTATGTTTAGGTCTCAAGCCATGCAGATGCACAGAATAAACTATGGATGTACAAATGACACTCTCACTCCACATCTATAATGTGAGTGTCATTTGATAAAGAGCATCACTGGGTTGAGCAATCATACTGTTTTCACATACACATTTCTTTTTCATTTTTTCTTGTGCTGCATGATCGGCCCTGCTTTAACATCTTGTATTGTTTTGTTTAATAGTACGCCTGTATTGTATCATTATATTTTGCAACAGACATGTCATATTACAAATATTTATTCTAGATTTTAGCGTTTAATGGGTTAGTTCACACAAATCACAAAAACTCACCACTATTGACACATAGCCACGGAGATTTTGTTCCATGTGCCAAAGTTTGGGGATTAAACCAACGTCTTGTTCCTTAATGAACAGTTTTCATGTGAACTTTCTACCAAATAAGTCATCCCTGTGAAAAGCATTTCAATTTAACTCAAATTATTCTAATGTCAGAGAAATATTTTTAGCAGCACTGTGAAAACAAAGCGAAAAGTAAAGAAAAGGTCATGAGTTTGGTAGACAGGAGAAGACTTACTGTACAGTAGCAGCCATGCATGAATTGTTATCTTACCTATTGCGCACAGAAATACACCTTATAGCTGCGTAGCTTCTCGCCTGCCTTTGCCCTCTCTTGGTCTCTCTCCTTCTCTCTCTGCATATGTGAGTGAGAGACTGGCTGATACTGTGTTCAGGTGATGAATGACCAACAGTGGATAAAGTACACAGCAATAACCTCCAGGCAATCCGGAGCACACTGGGGTACAGGCCAGCAAATTTATCATTCAATTGTCAGTGGATTTTATCAAGTGTGTTTTCTCCCGTGTCTTTTGATTTATTTTACAATTTATAAAAGTCACTCTGAGTCAGCAATCGACAAGTGTCACTGCAGCCAATACGCAGCAAACTTATGCATGGCACAGGAAAAATCCAGGAACGGATCCAATGTAACGATGACCCATGAACAACAATAGGACGTGGCATTTGGAAAATGTTATTAATTTAGCAAATTGTCGAACAGTCAGATCTCTCCATAACAGAGGAGCGTGAGTGGTGCTGAGGCCAACAGTATGCTAAAAACTAAACAGATGACCTCGCTCTCTCTCTCCTCTCTGCGCTCAGACGAGTGAAGTGCGTGGGTTTGGACGGCATGGTGTAGGAGGCACAAACCCTGCTGAGCCCCGTGGGCTATGAACACTCATCAGTACATGGAGTGCACTTCACTATCTTGAACAGAATATACATGCACCCCCATTACACAAATTGGTCTACAGCAGTGGAAAAGTTGTCTCAGCAAACCGCTTGTTTATTTCTCTCTAGCAGGCTAATTGTTAATCATTTTCTTTTTAATTGTGGTGGTGGGCCTGGCCTCTCAATCTGCAGTGGAAGGCCTCCCAAGGCTTGCCACGGCGTTAATGTGATGTTCAGTCTCATGGGTTTAGTCTTGCAGTGGCAGCCTGTCCCCCAGCAGCCACTGAGCACAGCATGAAGGCAGCCCTTGAGGGACATTACCCGGCCAACCTCTGCGGATGCGTAATATGTAAGCTGCTTCTCACTAGAGGCAGGGAGTCTGGTTCTCTGTCTTGCCCAGCTCTTGCATCTCTCTCTGGGGGCTTGGCAGTGCCCATGTGGGGGTGGCAGTGATTGATGATGCCCACTCCATTTAACACACTGTGGAACCCCGGCGGCAGATGGGGATCTACAGATGCATGCTTCACTGCAAAGCTACACAAACCAGGTCTCGAGGAAGTTAGCTTTGCTACAGTGTGTCAGTGTGCTGTTTTACAAGTGCAGTAGATCATGCTGCTGTCTTTCTGCATATGGAACATCCCATTGAACATGTACCATGCAATATGGCACGTGTCAGAAGAACGGTAACTAATGATCTAAAGAATCACTCTTAAAGGCATAAAGACATGGAGCAGGTTCAAATATTATTTTTTTACCCGTTTCGAATGCATCAAGTATAAATTTGAATGCATGAATATTATGCACACGTGAGTCTACATATTACGCAATTATTGGACCATTATCACTCTCACATCAGTGTAGTGACATGTCCAGAGAAATTGCATTTGGGCTGCAGGTTACCACTTCGTTCATTCTGGAGAAATTTGAACCCTCCATTTCCTCCACCAGTTTGATTTGATGTATTAATCTTATCAACTTTACAAGAGTGCAGATGTGAATAACTTAAATATTCCAAAGTTATTTTCATGCAAAGGGGAGAAGAGGGTAGGAGGAAGTTATTTGTCGGTCTGGTGAAGTGGGAGGAAGTTCCATTTAATTGGATTTTGATGTGCCCTGTTGTCATGGCACCCAGATCCCATCCTTACACATAAACGTATGTGTACGTGTGGGCCTGTGCGTAAGTGTGTGTGTGTGTGTGTGAGAGAGAGAGAGAGAGAGGGAACAAAAACACACACAAATCTAACACAAGAAATGAGCTTCTATAAAGAGCATTTAGTAATGGAGGTATAGCCAGTAATATTGATTGAGAGAAATAAATGTGTTTGGCCATTTGTCACAACGGGCTCAGGCTACAGCTGGTTAAGTGGCCACGGATCCCTTCACCAGTGGCAAGTGAAATCACAGCCAAGTGGTTTAGTGCATGTGTAATGAAGGGACACAAAGTCCATCTGCATCTCAGTCTGCTTTGATGCTTTGATGTGGCATGTGCTCTACCTCGATTTATCTCTCAAAGGCGACTCTATAAAACCCCAGATTAGCAAGACACACACATCATTTGTCTGTGCTGGATCTAGAGAGCAAACCACCACAATCCAGAGCATTTTTAACCCTTAATCAACTGGTGGGGAAAAAAAACCCTCTATAAAGCAACAATTTGGAGAAGTGTTAATAAACTCCAATAGAAAAGCTGAATTTAAATATTAAATATTCATATTTTTTATAGGCAGTTAATAAAAAAGGGCCCCAGATACCTATATACACAATACAAAGTAAATTGAAGTAAATATTAAAGCCTCTTTTTAAACATTATTATTTTTTTGGCCACCGGGTGGCAGGGTTACACAACACTGGCATATTATTAAGTTGTCGTGGCAAACATGTTAGCAAGCTGTTGCTTTTTACCCACACAGCACACTCATAGCAATATTAGAATTGATTTTCGGTCTCGTTTCTGGCCACCTGACAAATGTGGGATCTTTTTTTTCCCATCTGCCCCAATATTCACTCACCTTTTGGGTCTGTTTTGGTCTCTAACAACTCCTGAGGGAAACATCTGGCTCTTCTGCTGCAAAATCCCACTGCTCAGCAGCTAGTCGTCAACTTTATCTGTCGTTTGGTGCTGAGAATGTAGCATGCAGTGGGTTTATCAGACGAAAGAAAACGACCTTGATGACAGCTTGGAGACCGACCCAAAACAGTGAAGTTGCAGGCCATAAAACCATGAGCTAAAAAAAACCTTAAACAGTCCTATAGAGCTGCGGGGCACTGCAGAGATGGGTGATCATTTTCCATGTGTTTGTTACTGTGGTATATCACGCATTGATTAGTGCAGTACATGAAATAATAATTCACAGAAAGCATTAGGCAAAATAAATAAATGCACAATAAATAAATAAAAATGCATTTACACTGTAGTCCTAAAATACGAAAGCAGTCAATGAAATATTAATCAGATTCCACAGCTAGTGTGCGGATTCAAAACTATAACTTTCATGCTTGCTTTATGTTTACTTGTCCAATCTTCATGCCACAGATTCATTTGATGAAAGGGAATTATATGCCTTTTAAGACAGCTACAATTATTATCATTCCTTCTTTGATAATATATCTGTGTCTTAACACTAAGCTGAGCTGACCAGAACCCTGCAGGCCTAATGGAGCTCTAAGCAGAAGGTGAGGAAAATGCTCTCATCACTGGGGGGAGAAAATATTAGAAGTAACTGTTTCCCTCCACAAACACTGTGTTGAATTAATTGCCGGTCCCAGTCCCCAGAAACACTCATTAAGTCTATAAATCCGGCCAGTTGCCAAGGATGTTAAGACTGACATAAGGCAAGATTAACCATCCATTCTCTGAAGTACCAAACTGAGTCACAGTTGAGTGTGAATGTAAACACTAATATTGACATGGGGAGCTCTTGTAGCTTAACTGTGCACGAGGGAGCTCTAGCCAATCCAGTCACACGCACATGCACACACAACACACAACACACAGACGCTTCTTTTTAAGGATGCCTTACATCATAAAAACAAGCACAAGTACTGCTTTGCGTGTGCAGAGGTGTTCCCAAAGTGCAGAGTGGACACTCCTAAAATAATTTACAGGAATCATAATTTAGAGACATTATAAAAATAGTGTTGTTTGTATGGAGGTGGTAACAATAAAGACGTTTCTTTAAGAAACAAAACGAGTTTCGCTGCAATAAATGATGGACTGTGACGCTGTTCATGGCGATGGCTTGCCATGCTCCAGATCATATTCATATCGTGTCATTTCTTGTGGTTGGCAGCTATCAAAAATAGATAAGGAAGCACCTCGGTGTTGCGTGCGAGTACTTAGATCCCACGACAGTGCTGACGAGAATCTGGAGCATCCAAATTTAGTCGAATGAAATCCAGGGTTAATCACCCAGGATGCAACGCAGACACTCAAACATCTGTTAGGAAAAAAAAAAAAGCGAGACTGCATGGTGGCTTGCATGGAAAATTCATTTGCTCCTCAAATAAATAGGGGGGAACAGTGAAATTACATTCCCGATCTCTACTGGAGAAGAAACACTGATTCATTTTTTTTTTTTTTTTTTTGACCAAGCTAAAAATAAAATGTTGAATGGGGGAAAAAAAAGAGACACAATGATGCTGTCTACATGGATGCCTGCCTTTAAAAAGCAAGAAATGTCATAATCTATAATTCCAAATGGACTGGCTGCACACAATTAATAGGCATACATGCAAAATCTTAATTGTATTTTCTGCTGAAGCATACCAAACCTAGTTTCGAAGGTATGACAGCTGGGCACACACAGCTAGACTATATCGAGCTAGGCTGTGCAAATGATATTAACCCACATCAAATGGAGGCTTATTGCTGGCCAAGAGAGCTTAAATGACTCATAAAGATTTCAAATATTTGGCCTTCTACAAAGCATGGACATGAGATATGGTGATGCCTTTTTGCACTACAGAAAGCTCGGTTATCTCTCTGGAGAAATGAAACTTGAGGTGAGTCTAAACCCAAGACTCTATTCTATTCTGCTCCACTCTTCCTGCAGGCTGTACAGCTGTAAACTGCTACAGGAAAGTGCAATTCTCTAACGAGGAGTTTTCCTGCCTGTTAAATTGTGAGTAAAATCTTTTGGCTGGATGCCTGTTAAGCTCCTGCTAATTGTAGGGGAGAAGGGTTACCTTGAAAACACTCTTCGACTCTCACTCCACATTAAGGCTAACCAATGCAGAGAAGTGAAGAGGGAATGAAACAGACTTCACTCCAAAAAAACTTAAGACAGGATCCTATGGGAAGATCCGTGCCCATTCATCTTTAATGTATCTCAACTTGTGCTCCAAGGCTCAGAGGACTGACAATGGAGAACAGACAGAACGAAAGAAGAATGGGAAAGGGAAAGAGAGAATTTGGAGGGAGAAAAGAAAGGACGAGGGGGCAGCTTACTGGGGAATAGGAGTACACTGTGAATGATTGATGAGCAGACAGGGCTGTTGGGTGCATTCGCCAAGCAATAAAAATGGACTAATCCATCCTTTTCACTCCCTGAGGATCATAGCACCATAGCCGTCACTGAGCTAGTTGGATTTTTGGAACTTTTCAGTCTGTTCACTGACCGGTTTTCAAGAAGCAAAAACAGCGTAGGAGTTAATGCCAAATGGTATCCAGCCCAGTGGAGTCTCTCCATCACCTCCCGTTTTCTGTCTTTTTCATTTCCATCATCCTTTCCCTGATGTCTGTCTGGCAATCTGTCTTTTTGTCTTTGTACACCTGTCCATCTGACAGTGGTTTGGTTAATTTGCCTGGATCAATCTGTTCTCCCTGAAATGTCCACACTCATCTCCTGTGTCATTTCCCCTTTGACCACCTACTCTCGCCAGTGTCATTTTCCCACCAAGCTCACCTTCATTCATTCTGCATCCTGATTACGCTTCTCTCCCTCTTGTTCCTGTTTCTCCCATCAGCTGCCAGTCTTTCTTTGCTAAACACAGAGTGACCCCTGTTGGCGGCGGATATACTTACAAGTTGTAATGGCACATCTTTCTCTTCTCTGGGGGACATCAACCATGAAATCAGCCTGGCATTGGCTTCACTGTGACAGACCCTCTGTCTCGGGGCCATATTTGCCCCCTGCTCTCCCTCCTCACTTGGAAAGTAGCACTAGTCAGCAGGTGGGGTTGAGTCTCCTTGCTTTATATGTCTCCACAGTCTTTTCTACCTCTCTTTTACAGCTCCAATACAGCTGACCAAGTCATTTAAAGGCTCTAAACTGGTAGCTGGAAATCAGGGCATCCTTGTGTTTTGTCTTAGATACGCAAAGTAGTGCGTTTCTGAAGTAGTGCGGTGTGCAGTGGTGTAAGAAACACACTCAGATTCTTTACTTAAGTATAACTACATGATATGTAAGCAGATTTTTCTTATATTGTAGCTTGTATGCTGGAGTGACTTTTAACTATTTCACTGATGTGTAGTTTTATCTAACAATATCTAAACAATTGTAATATATAAAGTAACTATAACTTCTTAAATAAATTTTATGAGCTGGATTGTAACAAGACGTAGAAGTAAAATACCATTAAATGTGAATAATGGTAAAAAGATGTCCTTAAATCAATAGTCAGTCATTTTGATGATTGATATATCTACTGTTAAGTAAATAGACCTGTAAGGATGCAGCCAGCTAGTTAGCTTAGCGTAGCACAAAGAGTGGAAACGAGGGGAAACAGTTAGCCTGGCTCTGTCCAACGCTCGTTACGTAACATGTTAGATTCTGTTTGTTTCAGCCGTACAAAAAGTGATATGTAAAAACAACAAGTTGCAGTTGTATGTTTTATGTGTTGGACTATTACTCAGTTACTTCCTGAAATGTTGTTTTAGTTAGGTTGCCAGGCAACCAGAAGTGACTTGAGAAGTGTCATGTGTTGATTAGCATTAGTATTAGAGGAGTTGTTGGGCATATTAGTTTTGTTACAGAGCCAGTCTAGTTTTCAGTCTTTATGCTAAGCTAAGTTAAACAGCTGTTAGCTCTAGCATACAGCTATGTATTCATCTACCATTCTTCCAGTACTGGCAAGAATATGTTTCACAAAATGTCAAACTATTGCTTTAAGCACAGTTCTTGAGTAAATTTACTTAGTTATTTCCCATATTTTGACACACTTTAGTAGTAATGACTGAGTCAGTCCATGTTTTTCCTTTCCTTGCCTTATACTCTTTGTATTTTCACAGCGTAAACAAATGTGAGTATGCTCCTCGTCCTCCTTTCAAACAAATCTAAACAGATTACTTCACATTCTCTATTGAAACAGCTGAGTGACTCATCCATGCTGAGCGACAGTAGCTTCCCGAGAAAAGTAAAGTTGATATTATTCTATTTCTCCGCTGTTGCTCCTGGAAGTCAAAACAGAGAGAAGCGGATCATCTTAAATTTGCTAAAATGCTTAAGTTATGACACAGCCGGCAGAGATTTCCTTTGAAATCTAGTGTGTAGTGAGTCGGGCTGTCTGTAGTAAGTGAAGTGTAATTGCGTTTCAGTGTAGAAATATGTCCTAAGTTGGGCTTCAAGTTTAATTTGCTCCAGAGTGAAAAGACTGAATAAGACATATGCAGATGGGAATATCAATGTGAACTATGCTTTCTCTTTGCTTTCATCATTCACTAAAGGCATCATGACATAGCCTGTTTTATTAACAGGGATTCAGTTTGAAGAGTGAAAGAGATGTATGTTTGAAACAGGTGAAGAGAGGGACTGTGTGGAAGCCCTCCTTTGTTTGATGCAGTCATGTACGGCAGTTCTTGTATTGAGACGGAAATTACTGAAATATCACCAAAGTTATGCAAGAAGCGATATCCTCATGACACGAAGATAATTTATTAAACACCTCAGACATGCACCTAATCACTAATCATTGGTAAGTTATAAGTAACTTCCCAGCAGCCAATCACACTCTGCTCAGACAACATATTTGATCACCAGATGAGACTAGCCCCCCTCCAACACTCTCAATTACCTCACATGATTTATTTCAAATTTCATTTGATGAGACTGACCCCTTCGCCCCAGCCACAGAGAAGACTGAATCATAAACGTCAACCATGAGATTTTGATTTAAGGAGATCCAAGTGATTAAAAGTTAATTGTTGAAATGTGTCAAGGTGGCTTGTTTAATTACGATGAACGAGGCCTTCATTTTCAGCACGACTTAAAATAGCGCGGCGGGTAACTAACACTGCAAAGGCTCGTCTGTGTGGGTGCAGCGCCGCTTTATTTACTTTGCAGAAGTCACAGCGATGACCCCTTGGGAAGATAATTAAGGTGGAATCAACATTTCATGCTGTACGTGATGAGCCTATCAAGACAATTATGCTCTTCAGAAAAGGGACGGGGAGCTTGAAGCAGGAGAAAATGCTGATAAGGAGTGTTACGCAGGTTTAAATTGTGAGGTATAACAGACAGTTTGGAGTATTCAGATGCAGCTTCCCCAGGCTGCCGCTTACACGGGATAATTAGGTCCAATGTAGTAGCTGGAGGAGGTAGCTGGTGGAGTGGGAGTGCATGGATTCAATGAGCCTGTATTTTTTGCCGTATTGTTAAGCACTTGAGATATTCCCCACTTAGTTAGTTCCCCTACTGTCACTGGGGAGCTAACAGAATACTCTACCCGTCTCTTTTAGATGTTTCAGGCATATATTCATTGCCATTGATTTATGTGTCAGGTCATAGTCCTCTATTGACTTTAATGTATTCTATCATTTCCACTGTATTCTAGAAGAAGAGCTTTCTTGCCTCCCGCAAAGTTTGAACTGGGTCATGGCAAAGACCCCGCAGGCCATTTCTCTTTGCATAAGTGTTCCTTTCATGGCATGCCAGTTACACAGCAGATACTCAAGCTAAGTTCATTTTCATATAAACTAGAGCCCCTTTTTTTTCTCCCTGTGAATAGGAAAAAGAATACATTTGACTATTCGGCAACAAGGACACACAGTGTCGTTGAAGCATGCAAGACCCGACTCAACCAATAAAGCAGCACCAGCATTTACAGTTAGTGGTAGCACTTTTTTTCTTCTTCGTTTTTATGACCGTATGGCAGTAGCTGCTGTACATTTGTTTGATGTTTTGTATAAAATTTAGAGAGTCGTGAAAATAATGAGTTGATCTTCATTATGGATTAAGCTCTTGATTATCTCCACAGTTTATTTATTAACTGTGTAAGACAGAGATGAGTATCCGAGTGTCAGAGAACTGTCTTCACTGTCTTATTTTGTCCAAAACTCCAAAACATTCACTTCATGGGGCGGCATTTGGCTCGGTCAGTGGAGCGGCTGCCCCATGTGCGGAGGCTCGCTGCAGGGGCCTGGGTTCGAGTCCCGACTTATGTGGCCCTTTCGCCCATCTTATTCCCCATCTCTCTCTCCCCACATATCCTGTCGCTCTTCAGCTGTCTCTATCGAATAAAAAGCTTGGAAAGACCAAAAAAATAATATTAAAAAAATATATATTCACTTGATGATATAATGATATGATATAAGACAGAAAGTGGACAATCTGGGATGATGTATAAGTTGGATCCAGATCATCTCTGGCATTTTCTTCAACAAATTATCCACTAGGATGATTTGATTATCGAAATAGATTAATTTTCTAACTAATTGATTAACTTAACTGACCAATTGTTTCAGTTCTATAAAATATTTTTCTGCTTAATACTGGAAAGACTTTGCACTGTTATGATTGCCTTCTGTCCTCTGTGACCAACTTTGCAACATGCAAACTGAAAACAGAACATAAATAACCTACTAATCGGTTTCTGAATAGTTGTTTTGAAGCTCCAAATCTCTGGTTCTAACTGCCGCCATGTTGGCTGTCCTGCTTCTAATCTAATAATTGGCAAAGACATGGAACGTTGGTGGACCTGACGCCGCCCGAATGATGCCTAAGTGCTTAAAGAAGCCTTCTGTAACAGCACCCACCTATCAATCAAAGCATCTACACTTATAATTATGCATAACTCAGTACAGTTCATGAATAGATATCAGAACCAGCCTGTAAACATGTTACTCAGCTTCAAGTGGCTGTTGAAGGAACTGAACTGCTTTGGCACTATCACAAAGGCTTTACTTCACATCCACGGAGGTTGTCGCTTGCTTGCGACCCATGCTCGAGCATGCACGAGGATTTTTCTGCAGTTTCGAAGTGACAATAATTTGTGTAGCATGACGAGCGTGTCACCGTTTGTGCTTGTAAATCGCGTGTTTTGGCAAGAAAAGAAAGTTAACCACAAAGTTATGTCTGTGGTGTTGAACAAAAATGGATGGTATTAAAATCTTGTATATATAATTGCTGTTTATTACTTGTCTGAGCATTAATGCTTAATTATTCCCACTTCATAAATAGGCATGAAAAGAGAACCAATCATAAAAGCACTATTCTGTGAGCTTCACCGGCGTTAAAACACAAAAACACACACACAAACGCACGTGCATAGACACACAATCAATATAATTGCGAAACTAAATTATGGCGGCCATGGGGAAATATAAATTATTTTATGTGAGCTGTACTCATTTCACGCCTGGTGGATTCTCACCTTTAACCGGGAATGTGCATGTCTTTCGATGCAGTTTCAGGCACGGGTATTCTAATAAAAGAATAATGGAAGCATTCTCCCTTTTTAATTGGACATTGTTAGAATGACATATCAATCCTACTGCTGAGATGCCCTTTCCATGTTTACTGTAATTGAAACGTTCTCTATTTCCCCCCTCACAGTCATGCTATACAGGAGATTGAGACTGCTTATGTCTTGCAAATCTGGACCGCCTGCATGGTTGTTTATTGTTGACTCTGCTTTACTCAGCATCATATAATTTCTTTTTTTTTTCATTTGTTTTGTTACTAATATCTTGATGTTTGTGTGATTTACTCTGCCTTTGTTCTCTGGGACAAAATGCTTTTTGCGTACAGACACCCTAATGTGCCATTCTCTTTATATTCTCACTGATATTAGCAATACTATTACTAGTGGTGATTCATTCGCCTTCATGCTCTTTGTTTTCTGCAATTTTACATTCCATAAGCTCTGATTTCCATTAGCATTTTTGCAATTATCCAGAAATTCTATTAAAGTTCTTGGCAATGAAATGACAAGAAATGATCATCCTATTATGCCCCGGAGCTAAAAAATAAAAACAACATAATGTGCATGGTATTGTATGGTAATAATTTTCATTAGAGATTAAAAAATAAATAAATAAATAAAAAATAAAAATTGTGAATTACTACCTGTGTTTAACCACTCAAAATTCCATTTCAGGTATTCATTGCATGAGGCTGACAAGTGAACTGAAGCTGAGCAAATAGAAACTGGCAGCCGCTGGATGAATGGCTGCATGTTTGGGTCATGATAAGGAAGAATTACATTTTTACACATCACCGAGGAGAGGAAAACAAAGCCTGGTGTGGGGTTAAAAGCTCTTTAAACTGTTGGAAAATAACCCAGTGAAAAAAAAAAAAAAGATTCTCTCTTTGTGGTTTAAGCCTTTTTCTCAGTGGAAAATGTAAGTGATTTAGAGCTCATCAAAATCACACAGTATGGCCCCCAAAGCACACATAGTAAAAAGTATGATAGTGGTCCACAGGGTGGATAAGGTACTGTATCAATCTTTTGGGGGCGTTCCTAATGGAGCTATTATAGAGTCAGTTGTCATATCCAAAGAACTTCATTAATCATGACGAGAGGGATAATACTCCCTCATTTAACTGTATAACTTCCAGATTCCCCGTATTCTAAATGATCAGATTCAACACTGCAAACTTGTTTTTAGATTCCCACCCATCTGTCCATCCATCCATCCATCCATCCATCCATCCATCCATCCTTCCAGGAAGTCTGACTCATACCCTCACCACACATCCCCACCCTGCACAATGTCAGCCTGTCCTTCACATTTATTCTGTATGTTCTGTATCTCTGGCAAGCAAAGCAATGCCAGATTGAAATGATTGTCAAAGAGTAGAAACATTCTAGCATGAATGAAATGAGAAACGCTGTCTATGGGAAGTTTGGTCTCTTTTTTTTTTTTTTTTTTTTAATTTTCATAATAGGGAGTAAATATTCCTGCTAGTTTTATTGTGAAAAGATGCCAGACAATTTTTGTTGTATTTATGTTTTATTTTATTTGTACTTTGTGCTTTTATTCCCCACATCTGTTGTCTGTTGTCTGTTTTGTTGAAAGTCCTTCAGTCCTGTAAGATTTCATTGTCCTTTTCCTTGTGTTGTGTTCCATTATCTTTTATGTAATGTATAATGTAATAAAAAACAAAAATGAAACATAACCTTATGAAGATGAAAATAAACAACACAAATTATATAAACTTCTGACAACTGACAAGGTAAAATAAGAGAAGACAAAATAAGAGCAGACCAGATAAGATCAAACTTTATTTGTCCAGAGGGGAATTGTTATGCTGCTGTTTCAGTACTAAAGAACGGAAATATGAAGTATTAAACAAATGCAAAATATACACAACGCCAAAAATATAAATGGGTTAACAATAAGAATCAGAGAAGGATTACCAGATAAAAGATGGTATTTTTTTTTCTTTTGGTTTCTCTTGAAGCTAAAACAATTTGTCAAGTTGATCAGTGGGTCAACAAGTGACTCAATTAACTATTTTGATAAAATAAACTGTTAAATAGTTGCAGCTCCAGCTTCTCAAAGAATGTGATGATTTATTTATATTTTATATAATAATAAATTGGTTGGTTCTTTGACTGCTGGTAAAATCAAGACATCCCCTTGGGTAAATAATAATGAACATTATCTGCTGTTTTCTGGACTAATCAGTTAATCAAGAAAATGATTAAGCAGATTAATTGTTGCAGCCCTAGTTTGTTTTAGTCAATGGCCATAGATACAAAGGCCAGAAAGCAAAAAGCATAGATGCAGATTTAGTTCAGTCCGAGAGGACAAAAAAGGGGCACAAGGCCTAATGTACATTATCCCGGCCAGTTGGCAGCATGGCTCTTGAGAGCCCACTCCCACTGGGTGTGAATCAGAAATCTAACAGCTAATGGCAACAGTCGCCCCATGGTAGCACTACTGACAGCAAACTAATGCCCACACATAGGGAGTGGAGCACAAGAGCTGTCAACACCCCACCATGACCCTGTGGGTATAAACTGGCAAAAGAAAAAAAAAAAAGAAAGAAAGAAAGCGAGAGAGGGAGAGGGAAAGAGAAATCATCCCCAGTTAAAATTGATGGCTGTTATTTATTTTTCCAACACCTCATAAGCACACTTGAGCCCTTTACCACGAGGAGTGGATTTTCCACTTCAGTGTTTGTCTTGCTATAATCAAAGTTTTGAGTCACATTTATAAGTGGAAGAGGGAGCATATTGAATGGGTCAGAGGAGGAGTATATTACCAGCTCTGTATATATAATGCCAGCCTTTATTTCAGGCTCTCACGCATACTTCACATGTGGATCTGCAGACGAGCGACAAATTAAATGAAAAAATATTGTTTTTTAGTCACGCAGGACTCGAAAATGAATGTTAATTTCTTGTTTTCACGGTGGTGAGGGAGAATATGTGGTTCACGTCAGTTTTATACTCTCTCACTACATCGAGTTGTTGTTATGTTTTTTTTTATCCAGGTTTATTCTTTAATCTGTCAGTTATTTATACCCTTTGAGAATTAACAAACAGGTCTGTTAATTCTGAGGAAAATAAGACGATTGACTCTGTGATTGCTATTCTTTATCCTTTAATTGCATCAGTTTAGTCATCACGAGGAGTGCAATGCAGCAAAGTCTGCAGGCTACGTATTTTGTAACAGAAAGCCTGTATCACAAAGAGCTGCGATGGACTTTGGGAAAGCCAAGAAGGATGCATCAAATGAAATGATGCTATTGCTCGCGTTATGGGAAATGTCGGATCCAGTGTTTTTGAAAGTTGACCCATGCTCAGGACTCAAAGTCAAGATATTTTGGTCTCTGCTGCTTTCGTTTTTGACAATTTCCTCTCTTGTAAGTCTCCAAACTTCATGGAAGTGCAACACTAAATTGCTTTAGGACCATGCATTACTAAATATAAAGTAAAATCCAGAAATGATTTTGTCTCTCAGAAGAAATTAGAACTAATCAGAATCTATTAGCGTTATTTTATGAACAACAAGGCCTGCAGGGTGTCATGAGACAAGCATTGGCAAGAGAGAGGAAGAATCGCTGCACTCACAGCTGCACTCACAGAGATGAGCAGTATCTCCAGCGTTCAGCAGCACCACCAAACCGAATCAAGTTTGTGTTATCAGTATACAGGTTAAACACCAACACTGAGCAGCGTCAGCAAAGAATAGAAGTCCTGAGGGGAGCAGACATCAAAGTAATCAACCACTGAATGCAAGACGAGAGAACAGCTGTCACAACATAGAACGGTTTTATCTTTTATATTCGGTAGGAAGGAAAAGTCTTCTCTATTAACATCCCTAAAAACATTATTATTTATTTTACCATACATAATCTACCACCATGATAACCCAATAACAATGACGCAAAGTGATTTTTTTATGTTTAGCTCCTGCAGGCCATAAGCCTCTTGATTCATAAAGGCTGGAACGAGATCAGAAACTTGAATTCATTGCCGAAACCCGAAAAACTCATTCCAGACAATACTGACACAAACAGGCGTCAGCCTAATCTATCTCGAGCAGCAGCACGGTAGCACACATAGCCGAATAGAAGAGCGTCGTGATTTTCAATTTTGATGCAGTTATTTTTCCAGGGTTGCTCCGCAGTGTGGATATTGTGCGAGTGAATCACCACAATATGAGCGAAGCACTTCAGCAGGAACTCCAGGTTCTTTCCCCGAGATCCCAGCAGAGAGTGCATTAATCATCACAGCCTCCCCTCCCAAGTAAAGACAGAGAGCAACAGCTGGGGGAGAGGAGCTCGGCTTTAAACAGTACAGGCTGCAGGAGGTTCAGCCATCACTTCTTGTTGTGGATTCTGACATCAATAGTAATGAATACCTTGGAGCGCTGCCTGACTGCCTGAGCATGAATTGCTATCACACATGAGACTGGGCATTGAAAGCGTTTCTTTTTTTTGTTTGTTTGTGTGTCTTTGTGTGTGCTGGTGACCGTGTCAGTGTGTGACCATGTGTACTTTTAATGTACGCACTTCTGTGTACCTGTACGTCCTCATGTGTTGCTGTGAGTGTGCCCCTTTGTTGGGGCAAATATGAGTAATATGCAGACTAACAGGTAGCCCTAAATGACCTGGGCTGACAGGAACAATTAATCAGAACATTGTTTGGTGCTCTTGGATGAGGCCGGGGCCTCATGCTGAGGTTACACCTGCAAGGGCTGAAGCTGCTACTGGGATCCAGCGCACCTATACACACTGATCTTTAAATGATCTATGGCTGGGCAGACCGCATTTATTTCAAGCAAGTTTTTGCATGGCTGTTGGACAGTTAAAGGCACAGTTCAGACACACAGAACTACCTGAGTGGTCAGATGCCACTAAGGTCAGGAAGAAAATGAGCTTTTTTTGTTTTTGGTTGAATCAATCTTTTAATAGAATAGAGGATAATACACACCTAGGGCAGTTCCCTTATTTGATCTTCAATCCTCACTTGACCTGGAAATCGTTCCAGTCCGCAATCATTAAGGCCATTCCAGTGTTCATATTTCTGCTCAGAAGAGCGGGAAGGGATCTCTGAGGAGGAATGAGCAAGGATTCATGAGACTTTTGTGGAAGCTTTTTACTGGACTGACACCCACCCCTTTATTGGAAAACTGTTAGTGACTGGACGCCGCAGCTGATCAGACTGATCTCAAAACTGCATCGCAACAATGACACAGTTTTAATATCAAAGTTGACAGACAAATAACAAAAGCAACTCAAGTATAATAGGTCGATTTTTTTTTTTTGTTTTGTTTTCTGATTCACATTCTAGTTGAATATAATGGATCCGTGTTTTCTGTGTAGGTCTGATTAACTGCCTTCATTCATTAGGCAGATGGTTCATGATCAGTTATTTTCTCTTTCAGTCTGTATAATGAATAATATTACTGTATACTCAGAGGACAGGAAGAGCCTGTTGTCGTTCAGCTATAAACACATTTTAATTGTCATTTCCATTCAGTCACACGTGGGGCTGAAAATCCCAGTGCTCCTGATAGAAACTAGTTAAGATTTACATCATTCCCACATTCCCTAAAATGTTTGACCGGACTTATAAATAATTTCTTTAAATTATTATTATAATAATACATTTATAAACAGAATTTCCATAAATGCAGAAGCAAATATGTCTCCATATACATAACACAGATACATATTTTTTATGCATTCTGCCAGTAGAAATGGCAGAATTCATGTGAATTCATGTGAATCCGGGAAAGAAACATCTATTTTTTTCTTTAAAAAGCATTTCCTCAGTTCCTCTCACATCTTTATTGTGAGGGACTAAGAAGCAAGGAAAAGGCATGAGTAAGAGAAGTATGGATGCAGATAACGGCAGAGCAACATTAACATTCATTTGGAGTCAAGCTTCCATCCATCTTTCCGATTAACGCAATACCCACATTTAGTTCTGTTTTGGTCTCCACCAACTCCTGAGGGAAATACCTGGCTCTGTAGCTAATAAATGCTTCTCTATAGGTTCACGATCTAGTTGTTAATTTTGTCTGTTTGCCATTTGGTGCTGACAGGTAGCATACAGAGGGTTTTCTAGACCTTTTGTAATTTAAATGACTGCCTCCTGCATCAGAAAACAATGTTGACGAGTGGACCAAAACAGTAAACCTGTGGTTTGTCCATTTGATGTTTCACATATTTTATTTCCATTTTTCTTTTTTTTTATGTCTCATTCATTTGTCAGTATCAAGTCAAGAAAGGCTGCATATGTACAGGAGAAGAAAATAACATTTTAAAGAGGCAAGAAATACACCTTTCTGACCAGTAAGAAGGGCGACAACGCAAACTGAATTACTGTATATGATGTCTAGATGAATACAAATACTTCAGAGTTTATCTCAGTGTATAGATGTCGATGAAAAAACAACAAGCTGGAGTGGTAACTACATTGCAATTCTACGCTCACCTCCTGTTCAGGGAATTCAGTTGTTACTAATCAAAGCAAATTTAATTAAACACTTTGGCTCTGTCCATTCAAATGGCTCTTTTGTCCAGCGATCTATCAATGCTATTGCCACCTAGCTAGTTTTAATGGTTTACTTCCTTTACGCTTGCACATTATGTCGAGAGGTCTTTGCTTGCTGATCTATGTAGGACAAGCATTGGGATGTCTGAAGTAATAAATGAACAAGATGAATGTTGGGGATATGTTCATTTGAAAGCTCTTGTCACTGAGGGTTTGTCGTCTGGCTGCACAAAGGGTGGAGCCGTCCTGCCTGATTTGCTTTAGATTCAAACCATGGTTAAATTGGAAATCGTGAATCACTCTGACAACAGTGGTGGAAGATGGATTACACCAGTTAAAGGCTGCCTTTTCTTTCCTTTCTTTCTTTTTAAAGAAATCATACAAAAATTAATTTTTCTGACAGACGGCTGACCCAGGCAAGCAACGAAAATGGATTGCAAAGGAAGGCCAGCGCCGAGGCACTACAAAGCTGGTTTCATCAGCACGGCACTATCCCAACCACATCCAAAAGCTCTCGGCAGCACAATGAGCCTGGCTGAATATTTGATCAACTGTCTCAGGTTTAACAAGCCTTGCCAAACTACACCTGCCTGGAGGAAAAAGATATGCCTTTGAGCAGGGTAATGCCCCCCCCCCAAGATGTTAAGGAAGTGAGCGTTTGATGTTCACAATACCCAATCTGTGCTAATCTTATCCAATCTTGGGCACTTGGATTCTCAGCAAGGTTCAAGATTTGCATTACTGAACAATGGCGCTCTGGGTGCCAGTAATGCCTTCCAGTATAATCTAGCCATAAATTACAAACAATACACTCAGCCACAGTCCACGGTAGGGTAAATGGAGTGTTTACAGATTGAATTCAGTAAATGCTATATAAATGTCTTTCATGCTCAAGTGCGAGCACAACTGATATTTCGTGATAATGCAGCTGGAAACTCTCCTACATATTAACAGATAACTCTGATAATTATAAAGGTATGAATTTATATATGTGTCCTTTTTAATATATATATATATATATGTCTTTCAGTCTGAGTTTGAATGTGTGTATGTGTGTTCACCCCAACTCATCGTCACTGGCTGCAGCTCATTGCCCTGAAGTAATATCAGGCTTTGCAGACACCTGGGACCAGTGCTGTGGGCCCTCAGAGGAGGCAACCACCTGGCAACTGGCCCTGATTACTTTCTCCACTCTCCGGAACTCAACTCTGTATATGCCATTAACTGCTGCACGCAGGGTGATCCCAACCCGACCGTGCCATTAACCCTGTACATAAAGGGTTGTTTACAAATGCGCACACATACACACACGTACACGGAACTTCACAACTTAACCACCACCCTACTAAAGCCACGACCATTTGCAGACTTATATCTTCCGTAATCGTCCAGGTGAGAGTTGTGAAGTGAGATAACATGATGCAAGGGTGACATCTAGTGGACAGATTATAACACAACCAGACATGAGCAGTTTTACAGTATGTGAGCATAGTTGCAACGTGTGTGATTATTAGCATTGCAATAATACATTATACATGATACATGAAAAACATGAAAAAATATGTATTTCCTTGGTTTTCTAAAAAGTCATTCACAAGAAAGAAATGTACAGTAAATCTCACTATTATATTCATGTTTGGGGTGAGAGACACTCCTGAGAAGTCAGACTTCCTGTTTGACCTCTGAACAAACTTAAGTTCCATTTGCAGAAACAGGACAGTACTGCACAATTAACAGAAGTCACACATATAGAGCATACTGAAAATCGATTATTTTCAGTATTTTGTATATCCCTGGGTGGCACAGCGATGCAGTGGTTAGCACTGTCGCCTCGCAGCAAGAAGGTTCCTGTTTCCTGGCTGGGGCCTCTCTGTGTTTGCATGCTCTCCCCATGTCTGCGTGGATTCTCTCCGGGTACTCCATCTTCCTCCTACACCCCAAAGACATGCACCAAACAGGTAAATTGGCCCTAGGTATGAATGTGAGTTTGAATGGTTGTTTGTCACTATGTGCCCTGCCATGAGCTGGTGACTTGTCCAGTACAATGTTTCAATGTTTTTTTCTTTGTGTGAGTGATTTTATGTCCTTTAATAGAAGTATAATATTAGTATAATAATTCCTGTGTGGATTAATTCTTGTATTTGTGTCTTTAATTCACTTATAGACATCAACAAAAATCACTACATGGTACACAGGTGTGTCTTTTTTGCCCCCAAACCACCAGGGGGCGCCATGTCCTTGATCAGGTTTTTGTTGTTATTGTTTGTTTTGTAATGTAAAAAGTAAGACCGAACATCAAGACACGTTAAAATATGTAAGAATTTCCAAAAGAAATAAAATAAAGGTCATTTATAGGTTACTGACATTAGCATTCCTAGTATTTTACTGCCATCATAACCTGAACGTTGATACATATTTAATAATGTCGGTACATACTTCAGGGTTTTTTTCTTAATTATCAAATTTCATTTTATTTATTTTTTACTTTGGTTTTAGGATTTATTATTCATACATTATGTGTTCTATAAGTATTTGACTTAGATAATGGAGTTATATTTCTTTTCCTGCTACTGGACTGTGTACATGGCCTACAGGAACTACAGAGGCAACAACACAATATGCAAAACACTGCAGTGTGAACACAACATCCTACACGAGCGTGAATGATTGACGGCCAAAGGAAAAAAGAACGCCTTATCTTATCTGTGAAACATGCAAATATTTCAAAGCTCTGCATGTCCCCGTCAGAGGGAAGAGAAGGGAGGAAGGGAAGTAACTATTTTCCAAGAGGGAGGTGCTATGAAGTCGGAATCGTGTCAAAGTTACTGTACTTAGGAACACTGACAGAAGTTATGAGGGTCTTCTGCTGACATATGGAACACGAGGAGGAAGAGACAAACAAAGAAGGTAAGCTGTCAGTTCGTCTCCGGGGTGAAATTTGTTGGCGAGAAATTAGGCTTGTTTCCAAACCTGTCGAGCGTTTAGAAGTGGAAATGTCCCGTTGGAAACTTGTACTTGTCACCTGTGTCAAGTAGACACACACAGTCAGTGTGTGCTCTTTAACGGAGGAGTGTTTATTCCTCGTTTATATAATCGTACAGGTAACATAACGTATGTACAGTCGGTGCGTAAAGACGCGCAGCGTTTCTTCCTGTTATGTCCAGCTCAATTAATTTAACAGAGTAAAGCTGTGTACACTTTACAGTATATGATCAGACCTCATACTGTGTGGTAAAGGAGTCATTGATTATTGACCACTAAAAGTGAATATTTAACAGGGTACAATCACACGTTTGACATTTACAACACACAGCCATTTACATGAAATTAAACTTTTTGAATGTCTATTTGTATTTTTATGAGCTACACCAAATGTAATGTACAAAGTGACATCAAAAAAGGCATTTCTGTCAAGAGTATATTAAGAAGGAATGGGAATAATGAGTAATATGATTAAATTAGGGTAATTAAAGTTTTAACTAAGACTGTAAATATAATGATAGGTTGTTTTTTTCGTTATTAATCAGTTTAAAATCATTGGGTGTACAAAACATGATGGAAAATGTCGCAATATCCTCAAGGTTACATCATCAAATGACGTGTTTGGTTCATCCAACAGAAAGAAAAATACTCAATTTAAGGAAGAAAAACATCTCACATTTTAGTTTCTTTGGGGTATTTCTGCCTCAGTGATGAATCGATTATTGCAGCTCTAAAGGTAATTTACTTTTAGTATGTATGCAGTTGATGGAAAAGTTATGACACACTCTATGAGTGGAACTCATAACTAATCTTAAAAAGAGTTTCCGAAAGACATGAAATACTTCAGGCTGAATTCAGTGGAACTGTGTTTAAAAGGATACCATACATCTGGTGTGCTGCCATAAAAAATATGCAATGAATAGTTAAACATCTTGTTGGAACTATAATAATTATTATGATAATTAATTATTTTTAATTTCCTCCAGACAGTTGATGAATGTCACCCTGAGGCTGTGAAGACGTCTATGCTGTTGAGAAGAGGCCCAGATGCCCCAGGATGGATCAGGCACTTCCCAGCCAGAGCTCAGCTTCAGACCCGCTCGAATCAGACAATGAGGAGCTCCAGCTCAGAGTGGATTTCTTCAGGAAACTGGGTTACACCGCAGCGGAGGTGAAGGCTGCTCTGGAGAAGCTGGGCCTAAGCACAGACACTAACTCTGTGCTGGGAGAGCTGGTTCGGAGCAGGACTAGCACTGTGCCGTCCGTGCCCGGTTCTGACAGTGATGAGAGGAGCACCGGTCAGAAGGATCCTCTGCTGCCTCCCAGTTGGGGCCTTGGATCCTGCAGAATCACGCCACAACACAAGGACCGAAAGAATGCAGACACAGAATTAAGGCCTGTTGTTATCGACGGCAGCAATGTTGCCATGAGGTAATCTTAATCATTTTGTTCTCTCTTTCATGGAATCATGAGTCATTTACAAAAAACCATGAATGTATCATCCTTACAGCTGCAGTGTTTTGCTGCTTTGAACCAAAACCCGTGCACAAAAAGTGACATAGCAACCTGTCTACCTGCGGACAGCAGAGTACGTGTGAAATAACACGTTTCATTCTGCTGTCATGTTGTCATTCAAGTCTGACCCTGAAACACGCATTCTCCTCCATCGTCATGTCATCTGACTATTTAAAAAGGGCGTTCCACCACCCTGCCTGTGCATGTTAAGGCTACTGCTGCAATATGCAAATTTTAGGCACACACTTATAAATCTCCACCTCTCAATGGATGTGAAGTGTGATAGTGAGTGATATTCAGAGGAAAGGTACCCTGGGAAAATGGTGTTTGCACAGATCAACTGATCATTTATTGTCTAATTGTTTCTACTCATGTTCTTTTTGCAGTCATGGAAACAAGGAAGTCTTCTCATGCCGCGGCATCCAGCTAGCAGTGAACTTCTTCTTGGATAGAGGTCATAGTACAATTACGGTGTTTGTTCCAACTTGGCGTAAAGAGCAGCCAAGACCTGATGCCCCCATAACAGGTGAGGACTCATGAAATGAACAGTGCAACTAAGCAGACAGATGTTGTCTTGGAAGTAGTTTAACCACAGGAAGATGTCTCAGTCAAAGTAGAAACAGACTCGGTGGTTAAATCACGAGCAAGTTGGGTCAAGTTGACGATGACCTTTTTTTTTTCTAGGTCAGCTTGGGTAACAAGCCTACTTTTAAGTTTATCTCCACGGCAGTGGACTTCAAAGTATTGGCCTACAGGAGATGGTAGAGGTGAAAAATGATGCTTAGTTCACAGTTCAAATATGTGTGTGTTCACTGACTATGTTGTTTTTTCACATTTTTTTTTTCCAAAGCTATGTGAATGCGTCACTGTTCAGCCTGACATCCAGCGCTCATTCATTTCTGTAGTACATTCAGTGCCGTCGCAGTTCAGTACATTACTAGCCCATACAAACACGGTACATAAGGTTAAGCTTTGCAGCGTATTATTTGCAATTCAGCTATCAGATTATGAAAGTTTCTGTGGCTTTTTCTGTGGCAGGGTTAACTGAAAAGTAAGACAAGTGTGCAGAACAGCTGAGCTAACAACAGCAAGAGCACCACTGTTATCTTTCGTTCAATCGCAACGATGATTGACCGAAATCACAATGATGATTCAGTGTAGTCACTTGACTTTTAACATTTAAACTAACAAAGATTAATCCCTACACCTCTAGGAGACAGTGGAAAAAAGAAGGGACTTTCCTAGCTTTCAGTAAGAGGGAAATACCAGCGGTGGGGAGCTGGACTAGATGCAAATGTGTCATTAGCAAATAACAATTTTGATAAGTCACTCTTATTGACTCCCAGCCAAAGAAGAAGCAGTCCAGTTTGTCTAATGGGATTTTCATTCTTCTTAATGAGAACCTTAAGCTTATGACAAAGACTGGAAACGGCTAGCCTGGCTCTGTATAATGGTAACAGAATCCACCAGCTAACTCACTAATTAACACGCTTCATCTCATTTGGTTTATGTGTACATAGATGAAAGTGCTGTTTTATATTTTTTTATATTTTTATTTTTTGGGAGCAGTACCTTCCTGGAGTCCCCACGGGCAACAACAAGGAGTATTAAACCACATAAGACCCATGTACTGTAAATGAAGTGTCGTTTTACAGCTAAGGCTCACTAGTTAAGATACAACATGTTAGTTTGTGAGCTTTAGAGTGGTTGGCGGAAAACAAATATGTTTTTCCAAATGTTGGACTCTTCCTTTAATTAGCCACAGTAAAGTAGTTCTTTTCTTTTCTGTTCTCTGAAGTTCAGTCAGACATTTTACTCTATAAAGCTTCTCTTTTACCAAGAAATGTGAGTAAGACTACCACTTAAATCTCCTTTAGCGCTGTATCCTGTATCTGTGATTCATTCCCACAGCAGTCATGAGATAATCTTTCAATGTTGTCAGAGTAAAAACTATTGAATTCAGGCCTTAAGCAACACAGTTAAGATTGTGAAATGGAGGTTTACACAACTAGCCAAGTTATGTTTCAGTAAGACACCAAGACAACTACAAGTGTTCGCATAAATGATGTGGGTACAGTATGATATGATCTGACAGTAGAACACAATAAAGCGCTCTACATTTCTGACAGCTGAGTCACTCAACGTTTATGGGTGTATCATAATATCCTGTTGACACTACACCATTTGTAAGCAGAGAGGCTGATGCATCATGTTATTAGCCTATTCATGAAAATATCTGACTCCAACAACAGCAACGATATAATGAAGGGTGGACCAGCTATTAAAACCCGGTGTACTCCTTGTGCCTGTCATGAGTTGGTAACCGTGCAGCCTGTGTGGAGAAATCCAAAGGTTCTATTTCAAATCTGCAAACAAGGAAGTAAAAATCAGCCTGTGCTCATTCGTGGGAAAGCCCCATCAGGAAGTCCAGCTGTGTTTTTTTTTTCTCTCTCTCTCCCACACCTAGTTAAGTTGCTCTTAGCGGTGTGGTTAACTGCTGACAATCATCTACAGCAAGAGATCATATGCGTGCTAAAGTGAAGACAGAAAAAACAAACAAAGACAAAGACAAAAAAAATGCCCTTAAGCGTTTGAGCATAATGTTTGTCAGCCTCACTCAGCCGTAGACGTGTCTAACTTTCATGTAACCTGGCCTCTTGTTCATTCACACAGATTTTGTGGTTCATTTATGATCATATTTCAATAGTGTAATAAATACCTACAGTGTGTGGTTTATGTTCAGTAACTCATCTTGCAGGTAGAGTTATGTGATATAATGTGCATGGTTATGATGTTTGCACAGATGATGATGATGATGTCTTTTGTTTTCTGTGGCTTTAAGCTTTGTGGGGGTTTTTTTGGCTCTTGAACACACAGTTGAGGGCAGATTGTATGTCACGTCACGTGACGAAGCTACGCACTTTGCATACAGCTAAACACACACAACAGTAAATAACAACTCATGGTTGTCTGCGCTTTCAGATCAACACATCCTCACGGAGCTTGAAAAAAAGAAAATAGTGGTCTTCACTCCATCGCGCCGTGTTGGCGGTAAACGGGTGGTTTGCTACGATGACCGCTTCATTGTCAAGTTGGCACACGAGTCGGAGGGAGTGATCATATCCAACGACACATACCGTGACCTCCAAGGTGAAAGACCTGAGTGGAAGAAATGCATCGAGGAGAGGCTCCTTATGTACTCCTTTGTGAATGACAAGTAAGCAATTAGCGTGTTTTTCTATCTGAACCTGTGAGGTTTCGCATTTTACTCCCACGAATCCTGTTTAATGTGGTTCCAGAGGGTATAGACTGCATCCTGAGGGTGTAATCAGAGAAACATAATTACATAGCACCCAGCTGATTTGTCAGACGCAAATAAGCAAATGAAAGCAGCAATCAATCATGTCTGTTTTTTTTTTTTTGTTTGTTTTTGTTTTTTTTTTTGCCCAGATTCATGCCCCCAGATGACCCTCTAGGTCGCCATGGCCCCAGTCTTGACAACTTCCTTAGGAAAAAGCCTCTGCCTCCGGAGCAAAAGAGGCAGCTCTGTCCATATGGTAAGACATGATTAGCACTCAGGAAGAGGAACTCTTCTGCTACAGTATGCGGTTTTTCTAGGCTGTGTATTGTTACACTTTTCATTGTTTTAGAGGTTTTTGGACAAGGAAGGAATCTGGTGACCTATAACTTTCGTGTGTGTGTCCATTTTTGTTTTTTTTCCTCAGACAAAAAGTGCACTTACGGCATCAAATGTAAGTTCTACCATCCGGAGCGGGGAAACCAGTCTTACCTGTCCTTGGCTGATGAATTAAGAGAGAAAGCCCAGATTTCTACCATGAAAGAAGAAAGAAATGCCAGATTATCGCCCAAACATCTTCAATCTGATCCCGGGCCTGCTCACAATGCCCGTTCCCATCCTCAGGACTCTAAAACAGAGTATATAAGAGACAAGCAAAGCTCTTCACATCCTGGACAGGTTAGTGAAAACGTATTGCTGTACTGGGAGGATCCTAGAAAAAGTCCAAATCATATGCCCAGTTCTGTAACAGTAAGTCAGTGTCAGAAAGAGTGGCCTGGGATGCACCCCATGCAGAATCATTACTATGCAAACATGTCTCACGAGTACATAGATTCTGGCCTTGGCTCTTATGAGAGCCAGTACTCTGATTTTTCACATTGCCTAAGGAACTCCCACATGCTCAGGCCCCAGCAGCAAAGTGGACCGAGACATTCCTCAGTGCATTTAGAGAAAAATAACACCAGCCAGCCCTGCAGGTGCTGTTCCCATGTAGCTCCCTCCACAGCTCATCAGCAACGTCGTGAAAACCTGGACGCCAAGGGTCAACCCAAATACAACATCTACCCTCAGCAGATGTTCCCAACTTGTGTGCCACACCAAAACAGCCTCCCGAGCCATCTCCATTATAGCGGACCTCCACATCAGCAAAATTACTGGTCAGATCCCTTCCAGGGGCTGCCCCAAGCCAGGTCATGTAGCCTCCCCTCTTCGGTACATACCTCACAGTCGCACAACTCTTGCTGCTCTGGCCAGCAGTACCATTCCTGGGGCCAACAACAGAAATCCTCATCCGTGGCTTTTGATCCACAACGGTTGGAACTTCGCAAGAAACTGCATGCCATCTTCAACCCGCACCAGGTGGATACAGTTATGGAAATGTATCCCCATCTAATGGATGCAGAGAAACTGGCTGCAAAGATCCTCAACCTGAAGGCTCAAAGAGGGATTTTCTGATGATTCGTCTGATGATTTTACTGACCTGTGTCCTCTTCAGTCAGAACTAACATGATACTTGTGTCAAGACTCAACGGCAATCTCTTGAGATTCTTTGTAGTGTCTATCGTTGAGTATTTTGTATATTGCAAAGATGTTACATTCTTTCTAATGTGGCATTATGTAAGTGCAGTTTACCTTCTTGTTTATGAACAGTTTTGACTGTTCTGAGTTCTATGCATTTGTATGACATTGTAGTCAAATGTGACCTTGTCGTCCATGTTTTGGATAAAAAGTGCCTCTAGACCAAAAAATAATTATGACTGAGTTTCTAGAGTTTTGACTGTTGATGCATATTGTGTCAAATATGATTATTATTCTTTGTCCAAAAAAAAGTTCTCCTGCAAAAAGAAATCACTATATAAAGTATTACTTATTCTTTTAATGTCGCTGTAATTCTCTAGAACAGCTTGCTGTCTGTATTATCTCTGTGAGGTGTAGCTATAGTATTTTTTTCCAACATACAGGATTTACAGTAAATCCTAATAAAACAAGGAAACTGAGAAAAAGGCGTTAGCAATAGCGAAAATAATTATGTGTCGCCGCCCTTTTCTTGTAAACCAGCATCAGTTTCACAAAACATTCTCAGAACAAGTGTTGCTGTAACACCACATGTGTGTGTTTGGATTACTGTGCGAAAAGTGACAATAAAAATGTGGAACTTAGTTCTCGTGAACGTGCAGATTTGTGTGCTCTTAGAAAATCATTTTGCAAATGGATACTGTAAGATAAATTCATAGTAAGCATGTGAAAGGCCATGTTACTAAAAATAAAATTAAAAAAAAAATGTGTTAGATATGAAGTGTGTGAGTTGTATTCTGTATATATGCCTCAGGAGCTGAAGAACTTGGCACTCAGCGTTGGCAGTTACTCATCAAAACATACTGACTGTATTTCCCACATATGTCTCCTATGCACATACTTGTTATTTATTGTTATTATTTTTCTGAGGGATTCTGAGGCTCTGCAGGGTTTTTCAAAAGTAAAAAAAAAAAAAACAGTCTACCCTGTGGCTCGTGTTGTTACAAGCTTGAACGAATCATTTTGTTTTTCCAGTGGCTGAGGGAAAAGGTCGGCCTATTTTTGTGTGTATACACGTGAAAGACTGATGTCAACTGAACAAAGTTTCTAGCTATTCTGGAGTTACTGATAAATAACAGAGCTTAATTCTCTGAAAATGTGCTTCAACTGATCCGTGAATTAACGGCTCAGAGGGGATGGCGCTGTCTACTGGACGGTCCACCACTTCGGTCCAGAGTGAAATATCTCGGCAACTCTTTGATGGATTGCTATGGAATTTTGTACAGACATGCATCTTGTCACCTGAATGAATCTGAATTACTTTGGTGATCCTGTGACTCATCTTCTGGCACCGCCATTAGGTTGACATTTTGTTTTGTTTTTTGTGTGTGTACTTTGTGTTCAGGGCTAATAAGCTAGACTTAACTTAATATGTTATTGCGCTGATGTGAGCATTTAGCTTAGGGCAAGAAAAAAAAATGTCCACAGTGCTAAACAGGTTTTCAAACCGTGACTGTCATTCTTGTTTTCTTTGAGCTTGAAATATTTAATTTCTGTGAGACCTGGACACTGCTGTGCTTGCTTTGTGAGCAGACCCCTACACCGTCAAACAGCAATTTCTGTCATCTCTGCGACTCTAACTTAAGTCTGTCCAGGGTCACACTATAGAATAAAATGGTATTATTATTGTGAATAACAGACAAGACACACATGACATACATATCTTTTATTTATGTACTTTGATACAAAGATTTATCTCATTATAATAAGGTGTCAAACCAAAGCTGACTACTGCTCTGCATTCATTGGACCCCCTTTCTGTGCATCCAGATGGGCAGCTCTACAGTACATGATAGTCTGCGCTTGTCATTCCCAGACCATCAGTAGCTTGTGGAATGGTACAAAGGCACCATAGCCAGGCTTGCTGGAAAGAACAGAAACAGAAGTAACAAAGTATTGAAACAATGGCCGTGTTTGAAATCCTCCTTAATTGAACTGCACTTGGTCATGCAGTGTGTCACGTACATTGTATTTCACAACTTGGGTTTATAAATAAAGGACAAAGGCAGTCAGATTTTCATTGCTGCAGGAGTTCACACCCCATGGTTCACTTCTTAAACGCTGAAATTTGAGTCTGCCAAGTTTACCACAACCTGAGATTTGCATATTCAGCTCAGCCACTGCATGCACAGGATTTGTTCAAGTATGTTTGAAGGAACTGTTTAGCTGTTAAATACCTAATACCTAGTCTGATGGATTAATTCATAGAGATGCTTTGATGTAATTCCATTTATTTAACTCAGGCTTTAATAACAGACGATTCCACAATAAGATTATTGCAACCAAAAGTGTTTGCAGGAGGCCTTTTACTTGTAAAATTAAAATTATCCCTGTAAAGCACCACTGAGTGTCACTGTGTTGGACATAATAAATCACAGTGCAACACTGAATGTCAGGTTGCACACCCTAAGACACGTCTGTGCTAAAAAGAAATCAGATCAGTTACCATTCAAAGTAGCTGTATCCCTTGTGGCTGCCGTCATGCAATCCAGGATCAGGTGTCTGCAGCTCCACCCCAAGTTGGAGTTCTGCCTCCCCCTGCAGGTAGCCCAGGAAACGAATAGTCCCTGTGCTGATCCGACCAGACGGCAGCATGATCCTGACCTGGTGACCGAGCTCCAGGTCCATTGGGGAATGGGGTACAAAGGCTCGGTGAGGCCCTTGGGATGTTCTCCATGACCTCGTACTGAAGGAAGAACGAGTTCATTCAGTAATATAACAAAGATAGAAACCAATTCTGTCATACTTTAAAGGATCATGTGTCAGATTTAGGGGGCTTAATATGCTGTATCCCTGTTTAATTCATTGCACTATAGCGTACAAGATATGTTATTATTCTTACGTTTATTATTACTATCTATTTATTATTATTTATTCTAGAAGATTTTACCATGTAGTATTTTAGACCTATTGAATCTTATTGTTGGGTACATCACTGGTCCTGAGTACTTTTTGTTTTCACATGTAAGCATGCAAATGACAATAAATACAGCCTGAACCTTGAACCTTAAATATTCATAATTCTGTTTTCCTTAGTGTATTATCACCTAAAAAGAATTGTTGTTTTTGTTACCTTAGAATAAGTCTTTATATCTACAGACACTGCTGGTTCTCTTCTGTGGAGTCCAACATGTTAAACCGCCGTGTGCCTGTGAACAACTATCCCATGAAAAACATCAAATCGTTGTTTTAATTCTTCATTTTTTGTGCTGATTAAACATGATGAGATATCAGGTTTTTTGTTGATTAGTCTTAGACTTCCTGGTGCGTGGGTTTCATGACCTTTAGCCATGGCCAGGCTAGCTGTTCCCCCCAGTCAGTTTCTAGTCTTGGTGCTAACTAACTGCTGGTTGTATCTTTATTTTTGCCATACAGATACGGTCAATCTCATCAGGCTATGAAGTATTTCTTTACAGGCTGTACCTGGTGGCTGAGTATGAGGAGGAGGCAGCTGTTGAGCTCAGTACCGACGATGAGGATAACTGACTGCCTGACAAACTGCTCATGTTAGTTTCGCCGCTTGATGACACCTCAGATCCCCTGTGTTGGTTCATCATTCTTGAGAAATCGCCTGTTTATTAGAGAGCAGCAGTTGCAGTCATTGGATTGTAATGTCTGCATGTAAAAACAAATGAATGAATGCAGTTTGAGTTACTGTTGTCATTTACTTGAGCACGGCTCAAACACTACTCCATTTTCTGCTCCTGACTCTCTCTGGTCATCACAGCTGCCCTCTTTCCCCATCACTCCAACCTGAGAGAGCAGCTGAGGAAAAGGAGACAATTTATCATTAATGAAATCATAGACACAACTTCAACCACACCCACACACACTCACATTCGCAAGCCCACCTGATTATGTAGCACTTCCTGTTTTCTCTGCAGCTCTGCAAACCTCCTTTCCCATGATGCTCTCTCACAGGCAATCCTGGTCTTGATTGACAGTATCTCTTTCTCGGTTTTGGATAGCCTTTTATGAAGCGTAGTCGTGCGGTCAGGGCTACCTGGTATGGCTGCAATTGCTTTACTTTCTGAACCTGACAAATAAAGTCAAATGAGGTTGTCATATCATATTTCTACATGCAGGAGGGATTTACAGTAGATTTACAACTGGATGCTGATAGCACTTTGGCTCCATATAGATAAGACAATACAGCTTGTTGTTGCTTTACATTTAACCCTCATAGATGTGAGAAATAGGCTTGATAACAGTTCAGTTTGAGTGATACTGAACACTGAGTACTGATAGATTTAAAGTAGCTTAAATGAAATCTTTCCGGCTGAAAGTAAAGTTTTCATTGGGCAATACCGTCGTTTTTATGACATCCTTACCCACAGGTTGCCTCAGCTGTCGTCCCATGTTGTGTTGTTGTGGTGTGTGTTGTTCCCTTGGCAAAAATTTGATTGCATTGTATGGGCATATCTGCAATGCAAATAACCACGGCTTATATTCACCATAAAAAAAAACAGCTCTTATCAAAACGAGATGAGATATCAGTACGAGTTTCACAGAACGCACACTCACCCAAAGGAACCTGCAGGTGCACAGTATCCCCTTGAACGTCCATGTAAACGCAGTCCACAGCATATATTCTGTCATGTTGAAGCATGTTTACCTCACATTGTGGTATTCTGACAGGGGTAAGAATCACAGTTAAAGTGTAATATCTATTACATCCAGTGGTGGGATGTAACTAAGTACATTTAGTGAAATATTGTAAATGCAAAACATAGGACTTTGAGTCACTGCAAAAAAAAATACCAAAAAGTACATAAAATATTAGCTTAAACTATGAGATTGCATGATTTTTAAGAAGTCATTATTCATGCAAAAGTGCCAAAATGATTTGCTTTTCTTGCCTTAAATTACAGTAAAACAGAATAATTGTCAGGTTTACACCAATCAGGATATTTTAAAGTGCCACTTTAAGCTCTGGTGACCAGCATGTGTCACCAGTGGCCTTCCTGTAGACAGGGAGGGTTAAGAAGCTTCATTTTATGCTGTTTTTACAAACAAAACAATATATAGACAATCAAGAAAATAGTCAGCAGATTAATCCACAGCTAAATGTAATCACTAGTTACAGTCCAGTACAAAATTAGCTCAATTTAAACCAACTACAATAATAAAATTCTGCTTGTGGTATTGGCACTCAAGTCACGGATCTGAATACATCCTCTACCACTGATTACACCGAATAAAGGTTCGAAGTAACTCATCTTAAATTATATTAGATCTACATTACAGTGAAATAATGACTGTAGCTTTACTTAACTGTGGCCTAATGATCAGGTGCAGGCTGGTACAGAAAGTAGGCTATGCTATCTGTGGGTGGATGTTGCCTGCCATGACCTCACACACAAACAAACACAGATTACACAAAATGGAAACATGGATGGAGAATGTACCGACAGAGTTGAACACTGACCTTTGCCAGAAGCTCAACCGGAAAGAAACATGTACAGTCATGAGGAAATGGTAGCTCTCATTTCTGTTCAGTGAATTTGTCCAAGTCCATGGTGAATGCTAATGTGGCGCTCAGGGCTCAGTGACCTGTTGCTATGCACCGAGCCTGTGTGAACAGTGACTGCTTGGTAGGTAAATCTTCTGACTAATCTTCTTAGTCATGCAGTCGCACAGTCCAGTTGCATCCAGTCTTCTTAATTTGGTCTACTGAGCCTTGTCTATAAACAATGTAAAGTCTACACACCCGCAGTGCAACTGTTAAGTCTGTTGCAGGATTCAGTGTCAGCATCCACCTGTGCTGCCTTTCGACACATTCAGTTGCTGAATGAGCAAAATAAACAAATGTTATGCCAAAAATTAGCTTTTGATTTTATAATAGACACAAAAAAACATTTCAGCAGTTTATTTCTAATTTAAATTACGACATACTTTATTAATGTTTCCATAGTGTGACACCTTCACATATCTGCTTTCTGTGGTATATTTTGATTTAATGATGCCTGCAGTAATAATACATAATTGTTTACATAAATGCAGCTTTTGGAAACCATGGACCTTCGTCCAACTTTGAACCAAGTAGTTTTTTTTTATGGTTTACATGTGAAGTGACTGTATGTAGTAGTATGTAATGTAGCGTGAGCATGGCAGCGAAGAAGAGCCTACAAAGGATTTACAGCCAAATATTAGATAAAATAACTTTACTTCATTCATTTGAAAATCTCTCAAATTAGAGCTGAAAGTTGCAACTTTAACTTTGTACTGTCTCATTTCTATTCCAAAAAAACAAGATGTGTCATTGTCTGTGGCTTGTACCATATTAACACTAAAGGCTGTTCCTGATATTTTGCCCTGTGCGAACACCGTGCCCTTTGTTCAGTATTTCCAAGACAAAATATGCAAATCACTTCATTCAGATTCATATCTTCATGGCGAGGGCTATTTGGGGCTTTGAGGAACTGAAGCAATGACACAGGGTGGTGTAAACTTAAATCTTTTGAGAGTCAAGCTGACTTTGTTATCACAGTTTATCTGATTTCAGGTACAGGATAATTAAAGAGACCGAGGAGCTCAAACACTGTGTCATATATCTCACTCTTAGGAAGTCAAGTGTGAAAAGGGGCAGGATTTCCTCCTACTTGATTTTTCTATTGATTATAGAGGACAAGAGTCTTCAAGAGTCTGGGCATTCACATGAAATGTGAGCCCTCGGGCAATATCTACATGGTTAATTGCTGTTTATGAAGAGACATACAAATTCAGCTCTTACATGGGAGGCTTCTGCTCAGGTGTACTGTATGCATTCAGGGAAACAGAAAAACATTCTCACCTAAGATCATGAACATGCAACCAAACAATCAAATAGTAACTGTAAAACCAAATTCCCAGGTTTGGACGTCATCAACAACACTTTCGTTTCTCAGCATTGTATGGTCACTCATTTGACTGAGTTTGCATGATGCTGGCTATCGGAAAACCCCATCGCTTGTTTTTCCAAATGCAAACAAATGATGAAGTATTTTTACATGGAGCTACTACAACAAAGTTATCTTGAAAATAACCATATTTTAGCATAGTTAAAGATGTTTTTGATCAAAATCACACATCTAGGTAGGACTGAAAGACTTTTTTAAAAAAAATCTTATTGTTATTTATTTATTTATTTATTGCTGGCTTTTACATGTTCAAAATAAAAATTATCAAAAGCTCAAAAAACTTCATATCTAACAGCAATGCTGGAGACTGCGGACCAATCCTCCATTTTCTAGTAAATAAGAAAAGAGTACCATATTTCGGTAATATATATTTAATCCTCAGAGACATTGCAGGCTAGAAAAGTCCGAAGGACAGTAAGACAGAGGACAACAGCTTAATGTTATGTTATGCACCAAAACACAAAGGTATCTCTGCACAAGCAGTATTTACGGAAGGATCAATTGCAGCCAATATCTCTTTCATGTCAGCATTGTTGTTCTTTTTTTTTTTTAAGTATATTAAGTATAACCTAATACAACAATAGCTTCTGCATCATAAATCGAGAACATCACAGCAGAATAAGTAGAATAGTATGACAAAACAAATACAATTCAAAGAACTGAAGTTCTTTTTTACTACCCACAGAACTTCAGAGATAACTCTCAGACTCTTTGGCATTCATCTTTAGAAACAACACCTTAAACAAGTCATGTACAGCGGACAAAATCTCATTCGTTTCATGCAACTGCAATGAAAAAAAGGACTTCTGTCACCTGAATAGTGCAAGAGCTTTTTCTGTCATGCCCAAGAATTCTACGTTCTCTTGGCCACAAAGAGGTAATTGTAGTCTGCGGGGGCTTTATGGCTGGCAGAGAGAGGGGGTCTGATTTCACATTGTGTTGAACAGAAACCAGGAGGTTCCCTATACAAATCATCCCACAGGACACTGAGATCTCACCTGCACTCTTATAGGATAGCAAAGGCTTAATCCACTAAGTTATTTTTGTAAATCTTTAATTGTGGGGTGCACAGTTTTAGTTTACTTTCTTTAAAGCAACCAAACACTGCAGAGTACTATATGTCCGTAATGTAATATCTTCTATTATGTTGAGTTTACACACAGTAAAATGGTATTAAAATATATTCTGAAAGCTAAATGTAACAATATAATTAAGGCTATTTGTTTACCTGTTGATGTACAGCAGTTTTTACATTACTGCTTTCAGTTTTGACCTACGATGCTCTAATTTAGCTTGCCAGTTTCTGAAAATTCCTGTATTAGCTTTTTTCTTAGAAAGATTAACACATCAATTCTGGAGCATCTTTAGACCCACCCAGCGACAAGAGGCCATTAGTCTCCTCCTCTCACACTGGTATAGCTGTGCAGGTGAGAATTTCCACTTTCCACTAGGTTAGTGCTGTCAGCAGGAAGCAAAGGGGGGAGGTGATAGAAAGCAACGGAGAAAGAGAACGCCAGAGAGAGAGAGAGCCCATTCACTTCAACCACAGCTGACAAAAAGACCCTCCAAAGTGCAGCGCCGGTGAGTAAAACGCCATTGATTTTAAATTATTAGTTTTGTGAGCGTTATTTAAAACCAGCTAAACGGAGCATTGATTTGGTGCGTTCATATGCGTGCACAGGGAACCACAAGGTGATGCAGGTCAACAACAGTGGTACTATTGTAGCCGGTGGATGATGCAGCAGGTGAATGTTATAGTGTCTGTCGTATTTTGATGACTCTTTTACAAACATTGTTTAATACGATCATAATTAATATGTTCTATTGTAAATAAGTCAATCAAGTTGAATGAATTTGCCTAATGAAAATATAGATCGGCCAGTTTGAGTTAATTCTATCATATATCTTTGTATTTATTTTTTGATAACTTATAATTGTGTTATTTTTTTCAGTCTCAGAAATGACCATTAAAATGACTTTATTTTAGCTGATTACAAAATTTTAAATTATTCATAAAACATTTTCTGAGTTCCGTAGCAACTCTTCAACACAGAGACATCATGAATTTTACATTTCACAGCCATTTCTGAAGATGCTTATTATTCACAGCAGCTAATATTGTTGTTATCGTTTCACTAGTTTTATAATTAAATCTTATAGATGATTCATTCTTACAATATGAGGAGGACAATGTAATAGTGAGCGTATGTAACACCATGAAGATTAAGCACATAACTCTTGGTGCGTCGTACATCAAATTGGATATCCTATAAGAAATCCAATCCTGCAATTACACTCTGCATTTTCACCTGGAAGCCAAAATGGCCACTGTTGTCAGACAGTTTCCAGGGTGTAGAGCCCACAGGAGTCGAGCTTGGATCCAAGGGAGAGGGGAAAAAACAAGCCATGCAGTTCTCCCATGGGGACTGATAAAGGAACAAACACATTTTAATTGTGTTCACTGATAAACCATGGCAAACAGAGACACTTACGATATAATTGTGACACCACTCTGAACTAAATTTAGCAGGAATGACCTCTGAAGGAGGTGACCATTGCTGAAAACTGCCTATTGTGCTTAAACTTAAAAAGTTCTGACAAAGGTTTCTGTTCAAGATGCCACTAATGTGAGAAACTGTGTGTTAAAATGTGGGGAAAAAAGAGCTAAACTGCAGCTTTAAATCTCACATTCATCAATTTCCTCTATTGGGACTGACCAAACAATTATGAGATCAGTTTCACCAGGACAATCAGAGGGTTGTAAAAAGAGGAGACCACAAATGACTTAGCTCTCACAGATCAAAAGAACTGTGACTGGTTGGTCACAATGAACGAGCACAACTTTAATTTAGAGACCTGTTAACATAAACATTTTGAATTGTGCCCACATTACCATTCAATATAAAGGTCTTTTGTCAGCACAGAAATTAAGCTTGTTTTTCCTTTAGTTTATTTTGCAAGCAGATATTTGCCATCGTGTCTGCGTATGACTTCGAATTAATTAATCAAATCTGTCATCCATTTCATTCATGTTAACCGATTGTTTAACCCTTCGTTTTACCAGGATTTTGGAAGATATGACTTCATTGCAGGCTGGACAAAGAGCTCTCTCCCTTTCTGCCAATGTGAGAATGGTCTCCACCGCTTTTATAAAGAACGCAGGTATGAGTGTATGTTTCTGTCAGGCAAACAGGTATTAAAAATTACTGTGAGTGGTCATATGTCCATGCTCATTTTCTGCTGTACAATCTGATATCTCCACCTTATTAGTTCAAATCACAGATTTGCAGCAAATGGTTAAAAAATCTAAACATCATATGAAATGCCCCTATACTTAGATCCAAAATTTGAGTAAGGAAATTGGGATGAAAAAGAACCTTAGGAAGAGCAACAAAGGAGGAATGCCTCTTATAGTCTGTACGATGTCCTAAGAAGTCCTCTAATAGGATGAGCAGATGTACAACAGATGTATGTAAAAAGTAGAGAAAATGATGAAAGTATGGTGATTTACTTGTCTTCTTATGCAAAATTGGTATTCAAGAAGTGAACGCAGGTAGAACTAATAAGGACTCCACTGTCACTGTCCCAAAAGCAAAGATGTCATACTGTAGCTCTCTCATGAATAGATGACATGTGCATGTTGGCATAGTGACTGTACTTTCACCAGCGCTGCACGTGCGGCCAAACACATTCAGGTATGTACAGTATGCTTACATAAGTTTACACTATCTTTGCTCCATCATTTTTCCTTATAATCCTATAGTTCTGAATACATTTAAATAATAACCAGAAGCAGACCCTGATGAAGGCCACAAGCTAAAATGTGTTGATCTTATGATTCAGTTGTTTTTTATTCATGCAAGCATTGCTGGAATCTTTACCTGTTCTGACTTTTTTCCCTTTTCAGTGCACTTTGGAGGTAGGTGAAGTTGAGGCAGAAATGCCAACTCTCTCAAAATGTCGGAAAGTTTGTGTCAGTCAATTAAGCAGATTTTCAGATATTTCGTTGGATAAATTATATGCTTCATAGATGACCACCAAAGTGATTAAAATTCATCCTCCAGGCTCCGTGAGCATCTGTATCAAGTTTCATAGCAATCTATTGTTGAGCTAAAAAAAAAATCCCCCTTGTTGGAATGAGTGGGAAAAGTCAGGAAATTATTAAATTAATAAGTAATTCCTCTGAGGACCATGCGTTTCTGTGCAAACTTTGATGACAATCCATTCCATTTCTTATATTAAACAGATTGACAATTTAGTATCACTTTAAAGAAACAATTTTGTTACCTTATAGCTAATGTACAAAATTATTCCAGTGTTCATTTTTACAGTAACCAATGCAAAACAGGGGTGTCGTTTAGCTCAGTTGGTAGAGCAGCTGCCCCATGTATGAAGGCTCAGTCCTTGCCACGGCAGCCCAGGGTTCGAATGCGACCTGTGGCTCTTTCCCGCATGTCATCCCCATTTCTCTCTCTCTCCCCACATTCCTGTCACTCTGCAGCTGTCTCTATCAAAAATAAAGCTTGAAAAGGCCAAAAAAATAACTTAAAAAAAACCCCAATGCAAAACAAATGTGATTTCCCTGACATTAAGAAAAGTGCAGCACTAAGCTAAATAACAGCAAATAATTTCACGCTTCCGTACACTGAAATACACATTTTCCTATTGTGTTTCCAAAAATGCCAGGTTGCACTGGTATCCTGCGGCTCCTCCTATTAGGAATAGTCCTGCCATCAGTATTAGTGTCAGGTCAGAGCACTACTTTGGCATCCTCCACTTCCTCCAATACTGCCACATCAGCCACTGCAGCCCCCAGCAGCACCACCCAGCCCCCCACCTCTGCAACCACAGGGACTGCCACCACCACCATGGCTTCCACAACCATCTCTGGAAGCACAACAACCACCAACACCCAGGCTTCAACCTCTCCCACTTCCACGGGTGCAACCACCATCCAGTCCTCTACAATGACCAGCAGCAGCACAGCCACCACAGCCATGAGTACCAGCCAGGCTCCTACAACCACCACCTCCTCTGGAAGCACAGGAACAGCTACCACCCAGTCCACCATGTCCACCAGTACAGGAGGTACAGCAATGACCACCACGCAGTCTATCACAACCACAACCACCTCTGGAGACACAGCATCCATCACTTCCACACAGTCCCCCACAGCCACAAGCACCTCTGCAGGCATGGTTACCTCCACGACGCAGTCCCCCACAGCCACAGCCACAAGCACCTCTGGAGGCATAGTCACCACCACCACACAGTCCCCCAACCACCTCTGAGGCATAGTCACCACCACACAGTCCCCCACAACCACCCTCTCTGGAGGCATAGTCACCACCACCACTCAGTCCCCCACAGCCACAAGCACCCTGCAGGCATGGTCACCACCTCACGACCGCAGTCCCCCACAGCCACAGCCACAGCCAAGCACCTCTGGAGGCATAGTCACCACCACCACACAGTCCCCACAACCACCCTGGAGGCATAGTCACCACCACCACACAGTCCCCACAAATCCACCTCTGGAGGCATAGTCACCACCACCACTCAGTCCCCACAGCCACCAAGCACCTCTGCAGGCATGGTCACCACCACGACAAGAGTCCCCCACAGCCACAGCCACAGCCACAAGCACCTCTGGAAGCATAGTCACCACCACCACACAGTCCCCCACAACCACCTCTGGAAGCTCAGCATCAACCACTTCCACTCAGCCACCCACAACCACCCTGAGTATAGTCACCACCACCACCACACAGTCCCACAACTACCTCTGGAGGCATAGCCACAACAACCACGCAGTCCCCTACAGCCACAAGCACCTCTGGAGGCATAGTCACCACAACCACGCAATCCCCCACAACCACCTCCGGAGGCTCAGCATCATCCACTTCCCACCAGCCACCCACAACCACAACCACCTCTCTGGAGGCCCAGATCCATCACTTCCACACACAGTCCCCACAACCACCTCTGGAGGCATAGCCACAACAACCACACAGTCTCCCACAACCACAAGCACCTCTGAGGCATAGTCACCACAACCAATGCTAATCCCCACAACTACCTCCGGAGGCTCAGCATCATCCACTTCCACCAGCCACCCACAACCACAACCACCTCTGGAGGCTCAGCATCCATCACTTCCACACAGTCCCCCACAACCACCTCTGGAGGCATAGTCACCACCACACAGCCCCCCACAACCACCTCTGGAGGCTCAGCATCAACCACTCCACTCAGCCACCCACAACCTCTACCGCCCTGGAGGCAGTCACCACCACACAGTCTCCCACAACCACCTCTGGAGGCCTGCCAGCATCGTTCACTTCCACTCCAGCCACCCACAACCTCTACCACCTCTGGAGGCATAGTCACCACCACCACCACACAGTCTCCCACAACCACCTCTGAAGGCTCAGCATCCATCACTTCCACACAGTCCCCGACAACCACCTCTGGAGGCATAGTCACCACCACACAGCCCCCCACAACCACCTCTGGAGGCACAGCATCCATCACTTCCACACAGTCCCCCACAACAACCTCTGGAGGCGTAGTCACCACCACTGCGCAGTCCCCCACAGCCACAGCCACAGCCACAGCCACAAGCACCTCTGGAGGCATAGTCACCACCACCACACAGTCCCCCACAACCACCTCTGGAGGTATACTCACCACCACCGCCCAGTCCCCTACAGCCACAACCACCTCTGGAGGCATAGTCACCACAACCACGCAATCCCCCACAACCACCTCCGGAGGCTCAGCATCAACCACTTCCACTCAGCCACCCACAACCTCTACCACCTCTGGAGGCACAGCAATCACCACCCAGTCCCCCACAACCACCTCCGGAGGCACAACAATTACCACCACCCATTCACCCACAACCACCTCCGGAGGGTCAGCAACCACCACACAGTCTGGCATCAGCACAACAGTCACTGCATCTTCAACACCTATCACTTCTAATTCAATCAGTGCTGCTAATTCAGGAACCACTTCTGCCCCCTCTACAGTTTCTACAATAGCCATGACCCAGTCCAGCACCTCCTCTATGACTTCAGGCTCAGGCTCAACCTCGATGATGTCTACCAATCAGACATCAAACTCCACGGGTATGTTTTGTTTCAACAAATAACACTATGACATCATCATCAGTGAACTTTCCAGGCTTTGTTTTCCTATGAAAATGAAATAAAACTATTGTTATCCTTGATCATGACATCTATTTTTTCGTCACAGGTGGTATGAATGGAACCACTACATCAAATAATAATTCAATGAGCATGGCAAGTATACTTTATTAGAGATAAGTGTATTCTTGTATTTGCATGTTTGTCTTACCACTCCTTCTACATCCATTTAGCTCCTCGTCTTCATGATGTGCCTTTCATTTTGTTCAAACAGATATACTGCCCCTCATTCACCTGTAACTACTCGGACTGCTACACAATTTACAACAATCAGAATGCCTCATCATGCACTACTGGTGCCTATTGTCAGGTAGGGGGGGGGCGCAAAGACACTAACAAAACTATCTGAAGTATTTCCTTTAACAAATTATAATAAAACATCCTAAAAGACACTAACATGGAAATACTGCCAAATATACAACACATATTGTACAGTAATCTATAGAAGCAACTGAATATTCAAATGATGGCATCTGTAAGTATAACTACCAACAAGGGTAATTCTATTTATATACTTTACTCTTTTGCTCTCTACATAATGTAATTGTTCAGTTTATTGTTCATTTATTTAAAGGGCTAATGATATTTATAGAAAGAAAAAAAAGGTAAACGCAATTAAAACCTGTCTTCTGATGTATCATTCTGCAATGCATCAGCTGATAAGACAGACGGACATGTGCTACACTGTTGGCTGCAGCGCCTCATGCGTTGATAGGTGTGTCAACGCCTCTCAGATTAACTGCTCTGTGAGCTGCTGCAATTCTACTGGCTGCCTCAATGGCAGTTTTGCGTCTATGATGATGACAACAACCACAGGTAAACAGACTTATATTTAACCACCCAGTTTCACGAGTCTCATAATTGTTTTATTAACTGTATCCCTCTCACACTTTCATGACAAATGATACCATTTTATCTTATCAGTAGTGTTCATTACGACTGCATGTTTACATGCATGCACATTTAATCTTGAATTTGTAATCTCTTTCACATTTTCCCCTTTGCTTGAATGATTTTAGTGATTTCAACGACGACGACGACAACAACAACAACACAGGCAGCAACAACAACCACAACAGTTCCTCTGACAGTTGCCACCAGTGCAACAACAGCAAACAATGTAAGGACCAACAGCTGCATGTGTGAGCGTGTGCTGGCATGTGAATGGATGGATCCATATATGTGAGGGTTGTGTGTATCACTCAGTTTAGTTTATTCTGTGTTGTTTTGGTCAGTCTCGTCTTTGGGGCTAACTGCTAACTATTTCAAATCATATTGAGTATCATCCTCTGTGTTTTGTCTTTCAGGGGAAAAAATGCCATAAAGGTAAATGCAATGGTACAACTTGCTATACAACTTTTGGATCTTTGGAAACATGCACTTCTTCACAGCCACACTGTCAGGTGAGAACTACCAAACATAATCTCAAAACGCTCCATAGCACCAAGATCTGTAATGATGATATAATATAGCTCTAGCAACAGTCTATACTATATTCACATACAATATTCCTATAAGAGTAAGCCTCTGTGACCCTCTGGAGTGCAGATTCATTTTGGTTTATTTGTATCAGCTCTCCATACATTCATTTGTGTCTTAAACTATCCTTACCCCACACGCATGGTATCATTTTTTTTCAGCACAAACATAGCCATAAGTCTGACTTATCATTTTGTGAATTTAACAAGCTGCTAGGAGCTAAATACATCCATGCACGCATCTTCAGTGATAATGAACAATTACTATAGAACATTTGTAATCTTTGTAAAAGATTTCAGCAAATTTTATCCAAAAAGATTGTACGGTCTACAGACATAAATGAGATAGTGTGTGGAAGCACCACACGAGCACCATCAGCTGGTTTTCTCAGCTTGTCTCTACATGACACATAAGTAAGACACCAATGGACAGACAAATTCCAGAGACATTTAACCACTTGTAGGTCCGGTGCTTTTCTTTCTCACTCACTATTGCTTTTTCAGCTGAAAAAGGAGACCATAAATTCTATCCTGTGGTGGACAGCAGGTTGCACCACCAGCTGTTCTGACCAAACCACATGCAAGACCGGCACAACACAAGCTTCATGTCATCTGGAATGCTGCAACGCCACTGTGGCCTCCTGCCTGTGGTTGAATGGCACACTGAATGTCCCCTCTTTTGCCACAAGAGGTCCTCATCTTAACACAGAATTGATCGCTTCCTTATTTTGCCTGCTCGCCATCACCTTGCTGCTTTAAGTGCCGAAATACCAGCTTGTTCAGCTGCTGTGTGGGTCATTAGGTAACCAGAGCTTTGTGTAACTCCCAGTGACTCCGGTAAAGAAAAGGAAAACTTAGCAGTGGGCCGGTTAACATTTACACCCATTTATCTCTCTTATATTTGTATGTGGCTGTACTGTATATATGTATGGAATTATGTAAAGCCTCAGTTACAATGTTTGTTTCTTGTTTCATTAAAACTTTATTTCTTGTTCAAGACCAATGAAAATGGCTTTGAACTGTATTTCTGAATGGAAACGAAATCAAAACAAGCAACCCTATTTTCACATCACCTAAAATTTAGGGCGCAAAGCACCTTTATAATTAACAAAATGATAAGTTGAAATTAACTTTCTCCTCAGCGAATTTTTAAGAAATGATTTCAAATTGTCTTCTAATTTGTTTTAGCCATGACCTTGCCCATAACTGGAATTAAATTCAGGTGTTGTCTTCTTACAGAAAGCCAAAAGCAGTTTTTTTGTTTTTGCCTTCCACTTTAATCTGATCTGTAGACAAATTTTTAATTTTGGATGGGTGAGCGAGCGAAAATATGACATTTCAGTTAACAGTTACATTTTAGATAGATGATCGTCTCTTCAAGCCATTGTGAGAGTACCACAGCTATGACTCTATATGCACTTTATGAAACACAGATGTTATTAGGTGTTGTGAAGGTTTCTGTAGATGTACTCATATTGAAATGTGCAATTTAGTACATTTGGCCACTAATATTTTTGTGAATCGTGAGTTGGATATCTATAGTACTGTGGGTAAAGTACATTTTAAAGTATAATGGTGTCATGTAAATGTTAAATGAAATCAGAATTGTTAGAGTTTATTCTAGTTTTGTGTACTGTGTAAAATATAACGATTTTACCTGAAGATTAAATAAATATAATAAACTATGTCTTTGTTTGATTAAGAATGAGATTATATTTCTAGAGGCTCGTAGCTTAACGGAGGGGCCACAAAATTCCAGTAGGATTATATATTTATATTTATTATGAAATGTAAAGTTGTGAATTACTTCACTCTGTGGTTCTTCACATTTTCCAGAATGTCTATAGCTTCCAGAGACCGCTGGTGGTAAGTGCTGCACTCAAGAGACTTATTTCACTTGTATTTTCAGTTATTTTATTTCTAATTTATTGTTGTCACTTTACATTCCTGATGAAACTAGTGGTTGGGTTGTGAACCCTTATAAAAACAAAAGCTGGGCACCCCTGTCTATGAGTTAGCAGTCCCACCACAGAGCCATATCCGCCTTTAAGCTTCTCAGAGGTCAAATTAGTTATGCTCTAACCAAGGTTTGAGAGAAATCCAAAACAACAAATTCGATTTGTTTTTTCCTCATGTCCTACACCATCAGTCATCTCAAAGCCCAACAGATTTTGTTTGTGTTTCTTTTGAGAAGCTGTTGATGATTCTGTACACGCAGTCATTAGATCTATTAGATCTCCAGCTAAAATAGCTACATCAGTAAAACAGTACATCTGCATTGATGGAACAGTATAATGTCATATATATCAGGCACAGAGGACTGGTATGAGCAGATCTTATAATACAACCTCCTCTTCACAGTACATTAAGAACAATGTCGAGGCCACTAGGAGTGCAGAAAAGTAAGCAAGCTATGTATTTTATTTATTTATTTTTTATTTATTTGCTAAGATGTCAAAGGAATACTCCACTCAAATGAGATCTGCACGCCTGCTGTGGCTCACGTTGATTTCATTATGATCTTTACTCCCTCAGGTCAAGCAGCAGAAGTTCAGTGACATTATACAAACACTACTGGCCTATTTTTGGGTGAGCTAAATATGCAAGTGTAGTCTTACATGTCGCTGTTTATAGCACAAGGCATTATTTAACAAACAATTTAAATATTTCATACAACTTTTAAAGACTGTAGCTGTAAAACAGCTGCTGTTTGCAATTGCTTTGCTGCTGAGAGTATACCTACTTCTGCAGGCACCACTACACCTCTGCTAACAAGAAAATGCTAAACAAGGTTTGGTGTCATTTATAAACAGTGTCACCATTTATCCACCACAGGGTGACTTTTATGCTGTCAAATGTCCCACTCTGCCACAGCTTTGTTTATGTGGTGTGTCAGATCCAGTATCTGTCAGGCTGTGCCTATAGGCCAATTGTGATTTAATGCAGAAGTGCTCCTCGGATTTATGCCAAAACTAGGCCAAAACTAAGTGTGGGTAGAAACACCTCATTATGATGTCAGTTCCTCTATTTTTGGTCCGTTGCAAATAAAGAAAGAAGTTCACTATTAAGCAACACGCCCTGTTTTTTTTTAAACCTGCATACAGCCTTCTACAGGTGGATCCTTCACTTTAAACGTATTGAACTTTGCAGTCACAATCACTGTACGCTCTGTTGTATAGGACATAATCCTCTTTGGATCACTTCGCCTAGAGGCCTAAATCCAAACCAAACCGAGCTGATGACAGCCCAGATGTGACGTCACTGCGGGTGCACCAGAGCCATTCTCCGGATCGGTGCGTGGCAGACCTGGGTCGGGCCAGCGGCGGAGGAAGAAGAAGAAGACAAACATCTGGATCGAAAAGGGGAATAATGTCGGATTACACGTGGCTCCTGAAGCGTCTCTCCTCCTGCTGTACACTTGGCGTTCACTTGAGAGAGGAATAAACTACTCGCAACTCCCCTCCTGGTGTTTTCGTTGTGGGAAGCGTGAGTGGCTGAAATTGTCACGCAACTTGTCTTCATTATGGATCAGTCCGTCGCAATTCAAGAAGCTCTGGACAGAGAAGAAAACTGTATCATAGTATCCTTTCTTCGTGCGCTGGTTTGTGGATTATCAGCACTTTAAAACGAGGGATTACCTGCTTCAAACTAAGTTGAACTAACACGACTCGGTTGACCAGAGCCCTGTAAAGACAGAGAGGCCTGTAAATGTTAAAGCTCTGCCACATGATTGACATCTCTTTAAATAAATAGTACACTGAGTCTTAAATGCTTAAATCCAGCTAGTGCATCGTAGATTTTTGACTACAAGTCTAGATTTAGTCGGGTGTGACTTCACTAGGACATGATTCAACATTTGGAGTAACAACTTTCATCCACAAGATGGCAGATTTGTATCACCAGCTTTCTCACTGTAGGCAGTGAAGAAAGTATAGGTCAGTGTTATTAACCACCCAGACACATTTGAATAATTAAAAATATACACAAGTTTTTGAAATTAGGTGTCAAAATCGGGTAAAAATGAGCAGTATTCTCAGCTCCAGGACTGTGGGAGTGTGTCCGCTGAATGTGCTGAAGCCACGCTCATTGTGGGAGCCGTCAAACAGCAATTTTGAGACGATCGAAACATGTAAGGTGAATGTTCAGAAAATGACCTTACTAACTTTGAAACACTCTGAGCGAGATGAATTAATCTCTGTCTCTCTGCTAGCGGTGCAAGGGTACGCTCAGGGTGGCCTCAGCGTGTCATCGAGCCACCCTTTAGGACCGCCCACAAAATCCTGGACTGAAAACTGGTGAAAAACTGTTTTAACCTCTAACTCCACATTTCAGAAATATATCGTTCAAAGTTTTTTCACATGATTTGAGCAACTATTTTCAAACATTTTTAATGTGTTTTGAAAGACATCTTAGAATTGCCTTTACACAGACTTTAGAAAAAAGACATTGTAAACAATTGTAAATGTGCTGCATGAGGAAAATGTGCTAAAAGTATAAAAAAAGACAATATTTCTTTACATGCTGCTGAGTAGTATGTGGTAGGCTGATGTTAATGTGTTTATATCATATGTTAATTTGTGTAAATGTGGAATAGAGTGGAATTGGTATAAAAAGGAAACACTCGACGATACTACTTGTAGGAACCAACATAAAAAAAACATACAAAAAATGCAATGAAATGAGAGAAAGATGAAATAATAAAGGCGTCACTGAAGGAACACGTCACATCCTTAACTAAGCCGTGAACATGCTGTCCAATGTGATGTCCTCTTCGACGATGTTACAGAGAGCAGACTGCTGGGACTGGTGGAGTCGACAAAAGAGCACGCGTGAGTTTCAGGAGATAGTACAAATTAGCTATGACATGGCTGCTGTGTGTTATCTGGCTGTATAACTGTGAACTGGTGATAGCATTACGCAATCCAGGGTAACATCGCACCACAGTGTGAACACAGAGTTGCATCAACCTGTCCCTAAATGACACAGTAACCAAAATTATACATTATATGAAAACAGTGGTATTTACTGCAAAGCTGCAAGGATTTTGTGTTGTACTGTGGGTGTCTTTTCATCCACCTCTGCATGTTCCTCCTGATCTAAAAGTACTGTTCATTTTAATTAAAATGTCTTTTGTAGAATCTTTATTTATACCCATCGAAGGATGGCCATTACTGCTGACGACGTGTCACTTGAGGACATCATACCCATCTCCCTTGACTTTGCTGTTGTGGAAGGTGAGCTGCCTTCACATGCATGCAACAAACTCAGACCGTTGTTAAGATAACTGTCGTGAATGTCGAAATGATAGCATGACAATCATTTCTCTGAATTTCCCCTCACATATTTACTGTGCTCAATTCTTTGTAGTTTCTTCACCAGAGGAACTCGCGGTTGTGGGTAAGTTGCCCTCATTTCCCCTCATTGCTGAAACATTGTATGCAACATAACTGATCCGCCACATGAAAGTGAACATCGCATTGTGTTTTCTGTGTTCGTCTTCTGATTTGAGGTTGTGATACCAGGGTGAGGGTAAGCTACCAGGAGGACGAGATAGAGCTCAGGCTGCCTTTCGGGTCTCACTCGCGTCTCTTCCTCAGCGAGGTCAACAGAGCTTGGAGTGGTAGGTTAGACCTCAGACACTTATTATCGATGTGGTGTGTTGACATGGCATCCAGCTACCGCAAGCATAGGGGATCATATCTTTACATCCTTTTGTGACCTTTGAATTATTTGTTTACATTTAGCGAGTTTAGCATAGCTTTATTGTGTGAACAAAGAAGGAAGCACATATGTGTGAAGTAAATAATCAACTCTGCCTTTTCAGTTTGGAGGAAACCTGCTCAGCCGGTCTGTCATTTGCCTCGAGGTGACATCATGTGGCAAACCATGAAAAACCTGTATTCTTAAAATTTGACCTCTACTGGAAAATCTATTAAAAGACACAAAATAAAAACACAAATGCATTTGTGACACTGTTGACGGTTGTGGTTCACACAACTTACGCCAATTTTAGAACTACAAAAGCTGGTGGTGTCACCTGTCAGTCACTAGGTGGGGTGTATATGACGCATGGCTGACAAGGAATGTAGAAAGAGAGAGAAAGGGTGGAGTTTGGACGGTGTAGTCCGTGTAGTTTGTCTCTGTCGTCAGCGTTTGCAAAGAGCCAAGATGAAAATGGTTTAAAAGGGACGTGCAACTTTCTCTTAAGTACTTCAGCTACCTTTTACTTTGAGTATCCTGTTCACCTGAATGGAACGGGGCTTTGAAAGCTTAATGGACGGTCTTCCTTGTTAGGAATGTGTCACTTTCGGCACAGGCTTCTTACTTTTCACAGCGGGAATCCCACATGGACACACCGACAAAGACTAACATGTTGCTTGTGTGGGAATTTTCATGGTACTTTAAGATGAGCCCCAAAGGCTTTTAAACTGGTAAGGGAAACCGGTGATGGACAGATTGAAGGACCTGGCACCTGCTGTTGGTAAAAGGAAGAGTGTGAGAAATGGTAAAGGTAAGATAAAAATGAGATTTATACCTGTAACGTGGACTCCTACATTCAAAGCTGTACAGGACCAAGCCTGGATGTGAAACAACACACAGCAAGAAATAGAAAGTGACTGCCTAAAAATGCTCCACAGGTCGAGTCAGCGAATAAGAATTTTCATTTATAGATCAATCTTACCGTTGCTGTTGCTCTAGATTGTCCACTTTTGCCTGGTTTAGATAAGGCTGCTGTTGTATTCTTAATTAACGCAATAATGCAACCTCCTGACTAATTCTCTCTTCTGTCTGTCTTTCTTTAGATGTTTGCAAGTCTCCCACACAGGTACCTAAGTTTGCGTGGACCAACAAGTATCACAAACCCACTAGAGGCCAGGGAGTTGTCAAACAAGCACTATCACCCCTCAACACAACGATCACTAAACTCAGCCAGCACCGAAAAACAGGTTTGTTGTTTTATTTCTATTAGTAGATACAAGTTTCCAGCCAGCGTCTTCATTTCCTGTAAATGTCACTCAACAGGAATGGGTCTGCTAGCATTCATGCACAAGAGATGCTTTATCTCTTATCTCTCTTATTTTTGTATAGATAGCCTCACACAGATAAAAAAATCTGCATCAAGGAGTTGCACAGCAAACTGGGTGGTTTTGCAAGTACCACTTCCTTTCGATGCACTTGGCCCAACGTGCATATGAGTTGTAACAAATATGCTCATCACCGACAGAGTGGTATGTGGGGAAGGACACCAATCGCACAATCACTTTTTCATAAAAGACATCTCAATGTGTCATAGCACAAGAGACACAGGTGTAGCTAATAACATTAATTAGGGCTTCATTACTTATAGTGCACAAGCAAACACAAGAGTAAGCTCTACCTTATTAATAATACTTAATAATCTTGCTGCTATGACATGTGAAAATGACTACCTGGAAAGTAATCAAGTAAGTAAATTTTAGGATCTTCATATCTATAGCATGAAATACTAATAGACTACTTTAAAAAGCAAAAGCATAATTCTCTATCTCGTTCTAGGGCAGAATAACAGCTTTATAAAGAGATATCACAGAGGGTTTTAAAGTACTCTACATGTGCAAAATCACAATCACATACACAGCTACACAGAGCCGTGCTGTGAAATGTACAATTTGTACCACTTTGTATGGAAGCAAGTCTTTTTTTTAATTGATCTTACATGTCCATGTGGCATTTCATACACATTTCATACAACATTATGTATTTGCATGCTAGATTAGATCCATGCTGTTAATGATGTGCATGTCATACAGAAAAAAAAAACATCATGTAAAAAGTATGCAAATGCTCAGAGGAAAAAAAAACAAGATATTTCTATACATACTGGCTGTTTTAATAAGGTATGCAGGACATAAGAAGGCTGTTTAGGCATTTTCTAAGTCTTCTTTAAGTGCATGAGCTGCACGTCCTGATGTGATCGCGGGTGTGATGAAGCATTTTCTGCATGCTGGATCTCTTGTTTGTTGCTCAGCTTCCTGTCCTGTCCCCTGCACCAGAGGAGGGGTGGAGGGAGGTAAACTCCTCCTCCTCCTCCAGCGTTAGCATGGGCAGGTCTCAAACAGACTGGACATTGCTCCTCTGCTCAGAATGCGTGGGAGCGGTGCAAGGAGATGTCTAAAGTGATGAGAGACTCTGGTATGAAAACAAACAAAATTCCTACAGTTGTTGTTTTAGAGGTGCTGGAGGGAAGACGCCTTTGCATCATTGCTGTGTAGTGTTCACTGTAGCCCTGTGTCGTTAGCTCGCTTCCTAGCTAATGGCTAGCGCGTACAGTAGTAGAGTAGTAGTAAGCAGGTCTCATTTCAAAGAAGCTAACTTTAGCCGGATTAGCTAGAGGGCCAGTATTCAGTCAGGCGGGATAATTTCTGTTTTTTTTTTTTTTAATGCTTGTAGTGTTATTAATGTTGTATTTTGTTGGTCGAGTATGAATCTACCGCTAACGTTAGCCCGCATGGACGATTTGTTGACTAGTAACGGCTAACTATCGTAAGTCCAGGCTAATAATGTTGTGACAGTAAATGAGACACCTGCAGTGGTTTGGTGTTGCAATAACGTCTTTTTAGTGACTCAGAATTGTGTCATTCACTGAGACACTGTCTTCGTCTTTCTTTCTTTCTTTTCTTTCTTTTTTTAAATTTGTTTCCAGATTGAGACTTTTTAAACTCATCCTCTTAGCTGACTTAGCCTGTTAGCTTTAAATCAATTGTATGTAAACGTTGGCTCCCAGTCAGATGAAGCTGCTTACTGTCTGCTGTTTGCCTTCACCTGCGAGAGAAGCGTCTTTGTCTGAATCACTCAACCGCTTTCTTAAAACACAAGGGAAAAAGGTGTCTCTCTTTTTAGATTTAGAGGGCTGAGAATAAACGCTAAAATGCTTCCTCTGCACTTTATTACCTTTTATAGTTTGAGATTATGAGAGGAAGTTGGCCAGTGTTGTGACCTTTGTGCAGTTTATGTTTCAAAAGCTCATTGAGATCCCATAGAGCAACTTGACATTTATGATCAGCGGCAGATAGAAAGGCGTAGGCTTGTAACATTGCACTTAGTCAGACTTCGTGCAACACCCTCTCTACACTGTTTGTCAGTTGAATCAGGCTCATTAGCTGGCTAAGATTACTAAAGCATGTGCAGGAATGTAAAATATGCCACATACTGAGCTATTTACACACAGGACCTCCCCTCATGAGGCCAGGGGCTTATTCAAGTGCAGGTTGGGGGGAGAAAAAAAAAATATTGTTCAGGTTTAGTTATGTAAAAGTGTTGAATGAGTGAAGTTTATGTGCCATCACTTTGAGCAAAGCTAACATATAACTGGCACAGCTGTTTTCAACAGGGTGCAAACCGGGTTTATTTATTGATGCCGCCAGCTGGGATTATCGTTGATTTGCAACTGTAATTAAGTTCCAGTATTTTTTGATTAAAAACAAACATTAATGCTGCTGTTTTGCAAGTTCACCTCATTCTCACTACAAGAATGATATGGCACAGTGTTATTACTGCTGCTCTGCTTTGTCCAGATAGAGTGCTGCACACTGATTAAAAGATGTTATATCACTGTGCATCCGCCTACTACTTTACAGCGCTATTGCTGTGCTAGAAAGTTATCGATTCAAACTAATTCTTGCAATCCAAATGTTAGGGTATCTGGAGATCTTTTTCTTTTTAATTCACAGATTAACTCTGAAAACCTAAGTGAATTTAACAGTCACACATGTTTTTTTTTTTTTTTTTGTGTGTGCACAAGGAGATTTTTTTTTACCATCTCAAATGTAGCGGTCCTGTGCACAGGACCAAAAGCATTTCACAGTTTGCTGGCGGTTTTCTTAGTCAAACAGAGAGCCAATCTTCTTTTCCCTTTCCTGTTCACGCACGCACACGACAGTCACTGGTTTTGAATTTTTGAATTTAAACTTCAAACGATCCTTCTGTGTTTTTCTTTTTTTCACTTTCTTTTGTGTTATAGCTGACTTTTAGCTTAGCTCATTTCTTCTTTTTTTTTTTAACCAAAGGAAAGAAACAGCATAAGCATTTCTGACATGTTGACCTTTTCTCAGAGTTTGGTACACAGGCTACAACCTGTTTTCTTAGTGAAGAAGTGCTGAGATGAGAACATTTCCTTTGTAAAACAAAGGTGACGCAAAAAATAACCCGTTGAGGTAATAACGATAAAAGTTTTAGTTAATGAGTCTGTTTTGTTGTAACTCAGACATTGTGTTGTTAGGACTGGTAAAGAATTGTTAGTTTCGTTCAGACTTATTTACGTTTGTAGTTTGGATTGTTATTTTTTTAAATGTCCTAATACATTTTCTGTTTTATGACTTCATTACCACTGTGACCTTGTTTTGAAAACTGTTGTATGACGTTATTTGTAGTAGTACTGTTTATGTCCATGTCCAGTTGCTTAATGTCTTAGAGCCACTGGCTTCTTGCATTGCTTGCTGCAAACGTACAGATCAGAGGTCACGTTAATAAGAAATTACAATTACAGTTACTGTGAGAACACACACACACACACACACAGCGAGATTAGTGCAGTGTTAGTATCAGTCCATCAAAATGAGAATGACATCCGTTACGACAAACATACATAAATTCTACATTGATACACAAAGCTCTTGAAAATTGGGTCGGCACCACCCTGTATGTTGTTTCATTGTTGTTGCTGTATATATTTCTTCACGGAGGTGCAGAACAGCGCAAGCTTCGGTCCATCAAATTGAAAACATTGAAGGTTTTCTTGTAGGTTATGTCTCATCATGCTGTTGGTCAGGTGCACTCATAATGTAGCCTGCTATAACTTTGTAGAGTTAAATTTCCTGCTCAAAGAACTCCACTTTCCCCTTTCAGAGGAGCCAGCTGTGTTCCCTGCCAAGCTGCAGGGGACAGGGGCCATGCTGTCTCATACTTCACACTCGCCCATTAAATCCAGCTACTTAGGATGCAATAACTGTAACCAACTGCAAAAGACGGCCACAGTCGACTGGCCACGACGACTGAGCACTGACTTGGCACTTTTATGATGACTTGCGTGACTGTGGTTTTTTCTTAGTCATAATTGGTTTCAATTTATTCTCCATCTCAGTTATTAAAGGGCTGAAATGTGGGTTTACTCAAGCATGCGTCCTTTCCTGTTGGACTGAGTTGTCCTAAGCTGTCACTACCTAGGGCAGATTCTTCAGCAAGACACGGTGACACAGTCTTAACTCGCAAAAGCAAGATGTTTATGTGTGATTGAAAGTGCAGGCAGTTCTGCAATGCTGCCATTTACCTTTTTTATGCTCTGATTTATCGTCGTAAGCAAGTAAACAAACACTCCATCCATCTTCCTTTTCCCTTCTGCTCTCCCCAAACAGAGAAATCATCGGACAAAAGGGGAAATCTAGAAAAGGAGAAAGGTTCTAACAGTGCCACACAGAAGTCCAAAGCTTATCCTAGCCCAGAGAGGTAAGGCCTTTTTATTCATTAACATGTGAGAGCTCTCAGAGACAAAACTCTTTACACGACTGTCTTTTTACACAGTGGTAGAAAGTGCCTTCAAATATAATGCTACCCAAGTGGAATTGCTGTTACTTCAAGCTGCCTCGTGGTGTTTTCTTGTAAACAAACAATATTTCTGATGACGTGCTACTTTAGCACCCTTGCGGCCTAAGAATTTCTTTTTTCGAAACCTCCATTGTTTATATCCGCTAACCAGCTTAGCTCGTCTTATTCTTTGCTGCCTTTTTGTCGGTGCCTTTCCATCAACACTAGATCAATCAAATACTGTGAAAACATTGGCAGGAGGGTGTCTCGCTTCACCGGCACGACAAACAAAATGAGGACAGACACTACTACACCTCAAAAGCTTAACAGGGGACTGTTAGTCAAATTCACAGTATTAAAGTAGCTATTGTGAAGATTACGCAGAGTAAAGCCTAAAAAGGATGAGTATGATGGCATGAAATACGTTCATTTGAGTACTTTCCTCCACTAGTTGTATAACAGGTACTGTGTACGTGCCTGGCAGAAGCTTGGTGATAAGTGTTTAATTTATTTCAGTTTGTTGAGGATTAAATTGCAAATGTCTTCCCTTCAGTTGTTTAAACCTGGAAGCTATCGCTGCCACTCTTGGAGTGAAGCCTATACTCTAAAATGGAGTTTAGTTGCAGCGTATTCCTGGAAGATTACAGGGTCCAGAGATATTACATTTCTTCCTCTCCCCTCAGCCTCGTTCCATATTGACGCCAGGGAAATTGAGCTTCTCTGCATAGTCTGGGTTCCTGATGTCACTGCAGTGATCTACTGTACACTACGCTGTTAGTCCGGAGCAGAGTGTAACGCCTGTGTTATGACATTGTTTTATTTCTAGCTTTTAGGAGAGGTATGGCTTCATGCAGTTAGGTCCGAGCCTTTTAAATGTGAGATGCAGCCGTAAATGGATACTCAAATCAAATCAAATAAACCAAACGATCATTTGCTCGCTCTCTCTGAAATCACACCAAAGTGACAAAATGTCCCTGTTTCTATCTTTGGTCTCCACTCACCCCCCACACCTAACTGTGACTTCTCCTCTCCCGGTGTTCAGTCAAGGCATCTCCAGTCGAGAGGACCGGGATGACCTGGTCCGCTCCTCCAGCCACACCCCGTCCAACAAAGCTCAAATACTGGCCATGCCGCAGTTCGGCCTGCGAGACAACCTTATCAGGTGTGAGCTGCTGAAGAATGAAGACCTTTACACTTACCTGGAGGACTTCAGGTATTTTGACCTTTACTACTCGTCTGAATCATAGCATATTGTTGTGGCACTTAGACGTGAAACTAGGTAATCTTGACACACTTTTACTTCCTTGCTATCTGCAGCGTCTTGATGCTTTGAGCAGGGCTATCTTTGCATTTCTGGTTAGTCAGATCACTTTGACACAGTTGTCTTGAGCAGCGTGACGCCACAGTGTAACCGTGAGCACAGTTTAGATTCTATAAGTGTTATGTAAAAAGAATGAGTCAACATCTGTGGGTTTGTATTTCTGTGTCCTTAGCTCTTTGCTAAATTAAGCACCACTGTCTGTCTCAGACGCTGTCAAGAAATGCACCAACCTAGTGCATTAACACACCGGGCTCAGGTTGTAGCTCTTCATCTCATTTCTTATTCATTGTCGAAATTAATATCCCCTTTTAGAGGACGAGACATTTTTATTCAGGGCTTTTTGTTTCCATCAGATGGCTGAGAAATAAGCATTCGCTGACATCAGCATGGTGGTTTAGCTGTTAACCACACTGCCTCCTGGTGGTAGATCTGTGCCTTTTAATATTTACACCCCTTCAAAGATTTTGGCAAAGAATAAAAAGGAATATAGATTAATGGGAATCAAAGAAGAAATCTTAAATATGAAAAGCTAGAAAAGAATCTGTGATACTCTATAAACTATGTTAAAATATGAAGGCACTGGCAGTATGTTGGCTCAGTGGATGGTACTGTTTCACCAAAAAAGTCCTGTGTGTGTTGTAGTTTAATTCCCATTCCTTTTTATGAGAAATGTACGTGTTGGTGCAGGTTTTCCTCCCACACCCCAGACGTGTCATTCCAGCTGTGTGTGAATGTCTTTGTGTTGTGTATGTGACCGACATTCAGTCACCCCAAGGTGTTTCCCCACCTTTTGCTCAAAGCTCTGGCTCTGGGAAGGCTCCGGCCCCAGCATGACTCTGAATAGGAATAAACTGGTTTTACATGTGTCGCTAACCGAGGTGTTGAATGCTGATTTGAGCCTTTTTATTAGAAACAGCAGATAGACAGGAAAATAAGGTTACTTTGTGCTGGAACACATGTGCATTGCCAGCTTTAGTCTCATATTACAGTACATGCAGGGAGTGTACTGAATATCCATGCTGACATGCAGATTAGGAGAGCCAGCAGTCCAAGCTTTTTGTATAAAGACAGTTTCAGCATCGTTGTAGTTAGTTGAGGGTTGGGCCGTGAGGGCAGAAAGTGTTTTACGCAAGGCGACGGCAGTCAGCAGAAAGATAAAAAAGCTCTGTGCTGCTCCTGTGCAGCAGCATGAGCAGAGAAGCAGCTGCCTGAAGGTCAGAGAAGAGGGCTGTTGAATACAAGGAGGCTGATTTCCATTTTATTTGTCACAATTGAGGTGCCTCTGCACAAGGCACTTAAGTTCCACTGCACAGTGGAACAAATAACACTGTATTCTCGGCTGTCTTGTTATGTATACAGCTACTGGGCCTAACTGTGTGTGAGTATGAGGGCTGGATGTGCAGGATAAACTCAAAATAGATACCACGTGTTTAATTTGTCCTTTGTGCCCACGTCTCATCTCTCACTGTTCTATTTCAGCTTTTTTCTGGGCACATACAATGTCAATGGACAGACACCAAAGGAAAGCCTCCGTCCTTGGCTGAGCTGCACTCTCAACCCTCCTGACATGTACTGCGTGGGGTAAGTCACATTCACCCTGCTGGAGAATAGCCTTGCGATTCTCCGCTTAATCCCGTTACACAGACAGATATTTACCGCTCAAACCTCTGACAGATGTATGCAACATTGATCCTGTTTTAAGTAGGAGAACACGGCCGCCCACACATTCAGCGCTGCGCGTCCACCGATCCCGCCTACGTTCACAGTTTATTACTTTGGTGTCTTTAGAGGTGGAAAAAGTTTTGAGAATAGCGTGAAAGCTCAAACAGATATCGTTTGTTTTTCCTCGTAGTTTTCAGGAGCTGGACCTCAGCAAAGAGGCTTTCTTCTTCAATGACACCCCCAAAGAGATGGAGTGGACGAAGGCAGTGTCCGAGGCCTTGCATCCAGATGCCAAGTATGCCTTAGTAAGGAAGTCTTTTTTTGTTGTTGTTTTAATGTAGGTCTTAACCACTAGATATTATTGAATTTTGAGATATACAAATATTTCAAGCAACTTTGATTGTGTACCACATAATCCAATTGAACAGCCATGATCTCTCTATTGAATGATCTTAGTCAGGCCTTGTATTTTTTGGTCTTTCTCTTTTTCTTTCCCTTATTCACTTTCATCTACTTCCCTTTTGTCAGAGTGCTGAGTCTAGCTTATTAGCTTCCTCTTTTCTTTGCTGGGCTGCTGGCGTCAAGTTATTTTAGGCCCTACAGGATGTCTGTAAGTCACAGAATCAGTACAGTAACATGTCATTTCTTCATTCACTGCAAACGCTCTGAATAAAACACGCTTGGCTGATCTGTAATTGACACTGTGCAGCTCAGTGGGCTGAAAAATAAATGTTTTCACTTCACATTTGAATGTTGGGTTATGTAGAATTTACAGAGAGGGAAACTGTTTTACTTCTTCCTGTGCAACACTGCTTCATATTCTGGGGTGTAAATGTCTTTAACTATAAACATTGTAATCATTCACAGTAGTTTCAGTTAGACATCCAGAAAGATCCAGCAAATTTGCATGTTACATCACTTTGTGATTGATATTTTACTCCTTTTCTCCTACAGGTGAAGTTGGTGCGCCTGGTGGGTATCATGCTGATCTTCTATGTGAAGAAGCAGCATGCAGAGTTCATCTCTGATGTGGAGGCTGAGACTGTAGGCACTGGCATTATGGGAAGGATGGTAAGGATTCTTCCATGCACTGGTCCTCATGCAGGTTTACTGCTGTTGCGTAAAGATTTTACATTATGAACAGCAGTGAGTTGTTGAGCGTTTGTGATTTAGAGCCCATGCATTCCCTCTGTAAGTCAACAAGGCGTATACATACAGCAGTAAGTGTCACTCTTTTTGCTCACGTACCAAAAACCAAAATGTTGAACTACTCCCCTCTTGTGGTTATTTTTCACCCCAGTTAGCACGCATTCCGGCAACTCGCAGCAGGGTTGTCCAGGATCTGGCTCGACTTCTCTCCCACGCGCCGGTGCATTTTTTTTGCGGCAACCCCTGCGTTGCAGACTGCCAGCGCGGAAACGCACGACCCTCCACTGAAATGAACTGAAAGATCTCCGTTTTTGCCGCGGCGCCTGATCCTGTCAGAACCCCTGCTTACTGTCGTTCATAATTCACTACATTAGTCCTCGTTTTATGATGCAGTTTTTTTTTTTTTTAATCTCACTTTGTCAGGGGTGTAATAAAATGTATTTCATCCCTGCAGAGTATCAAACTGAATTCCAGGTACAGGGTGCCAACAATGTCTCAATCGACTTGTAGATATTTTTACTCCATTTTGTTGGTAACTGTTCTGGTGTTGTCTTTGGATTCACATTAAAGGCACACAAGCAGGAAGTGTCAAGTTAGTATCAACAATAGCTGTACACATCCAAATTAGATCATATCGGCAAATTGTCAAATAAGAAGAAAAAAACATTTACGCTCTTACAATGACGGTCTTGTTTCACTAACTGCAGGCAAATGACTAAAGGCAATATTGTACACACACATATTGCTGTGATGATTTGTTGTTCCTCCTTTGGACTGAGCTGAAGCACAACATCCAGCAGATCTAACTTCACTTCTCATGCACTGTTGCAGAGTAGGTTATTCTTGCTCCGTACGTGGCCGTGCTTACTTAGCAGTCCCTGCTGTACAGAGCAGATGGCTGGCTGGTGACCAGTGGGGGCCTTTTGCAAGGCTGCTCATTCCTTTCCTGCAGGAATGAGAGACTGGTTTATAATCTGCAACAAGAATCATCTGAAACACGCCAAGTATCAAAGTGTTTAAACAATATCTTATTACTGACAAGCAAAGGAGCATATATAACTGCACACTATGACCTTTTTATTTGTATTGCTCACATCTCTCTCTTTCTCTCTTCGCAGGGAAACAAAGGTGCCGTGGCCATCCGTTTTCGCTTCCACAACTCTGATATCTGTGTAGTCAACTCTCACCTAGCTGCCCACATTGAAGAATACGAGAGACGTAATCAAGACTACAAGGACATTTGCAGTCGTCTCCAGTTTCGCCAGCTTGACCCTACCCAGCCTCCACTCACTATCATGAAGCACGAGTATGAAACCTATTGAATATGTTATAGAAACATTAAACATACATTAAATCATTATGCCACTACATCAATTTTTGCTTTACGTCTAGATATGTTTGTAGTAGCTGAATTAAAATTTGTTTTTTATACCCACTGTTAAAATATTTGATCAAAAATATCTCAGTGTTTCTCCGTGCTTCCTTCACCAGTGTGATTTTATGGATTGGGGACCTCAACTACAGGATCAGCGACCTTGACGTCGACAATGTGAAGGAGCTAATCAGCAAGAAGGAATTTGAAACGCTGCACAATTATGATCAGGTAATATTAACGATGGCCCCTTCTCTCTGCTGTTCTCATCTAGTTGTCTTTATTCATCTTTCGTGTTTGAGAAGTGATACTTACCAGCTGCACATGGCCCTCAGCTCAAGAGGCAGATCGATGAAGAGGCTGTGTTTGTTGGCTTTGTGGAGGGAGAGATTAATTTCCAGCCCACCTACAAATATGACACCGGCTCTGACAAATGGGATACAAGGTAAACTAATGTGAAGGCCTGACTGTGAATAGCAGAATGGAACGTTTTTAGTAAGGAGATGATTTGTCCTGGTTAAATTAGGGTTAATTGCATGAAGAAATATAAATATCTACAAACAAACGTTGCACGTGGAAAACATCTTTGTACATGCTCTGTGTTAAAACCACTTTAGAAAGAGTTGAACTGAATCAGAAAACTACAGCAAACTTTTAATTTGCACTGGTGGCCTTAATAAATCACCTAAGCAACCCAGTTTTCATGCTGTTAATAAACATTATCAATAAACGTGCCTCATTAACGGGGCCCTAGATCGCAGGAGCAGTGTTGTGTGATATTTTCTGCTCTTTCACCTCCTGCTAAGAGAATTTCCCTACAGAGATTATATCATTAACTTTGAAGTAGTGTACAGATACACTGTAATATAGATATTGTTTTCTCCTTTTCTGTGTTTTGATTTTAATAGTGAACAATGCATTAAACATACCATTAACATCTGTTCGTTCTTCTGCATTCAGCGAAAAATGCCGCGTGCCTGCGTGGTGTGACCGTATCCTGTGGAGAGGGAAGAACATCAAGCAGCAGCATTATCAGAGTCACATGGCTCTGAAGACCAGTGACCACAAACCAGTCAGTTCCCTGCTTGTCACTGGGGTAAATTAATCTAAATTAATCTGACTTTTAACTGGTTTCATCTTGAATGTCTTCCATTTCGTTTCTTAATGTTAAAATGATGCAGCCGCCCTCCTTTTGAAACTCATGCATACTTTTGACAAGCAGGAGAGAGAAGAAGAGATCGATCAAAAGTGCATTTCAGTTTTAACAAGCTTCTTTCGTTTTTTGCATTGCACATATCTATTGCAGTATTACTTGAGGGTCATATAACCTGGATGTCTATGCTGCATCGTCTGTTCCTACAGATCAAGAGAGTCAACAGTGAGGACTATAAGAAGACCTTTGAAGAGATTGTACGCAATATAGACAAGATGGAGAATGAGTGCATTCCATCTGTAACCTTGGCCAAGCAAGAGGTAAAGTTTCTGATAAACACTGTACAATAAACTCCTTCTCATTATGTTCCTTTGATGAATTCAAGAAGTAAACCACCACTAATGAAGCCGTGTATTGATCTCAAACTGTAGGCCTAATGTAGTTGGTATTTAAAGGGTACATTTACATGAAAAAGAACACAGTTGTTCTCTCTTCTCTCATGAATCCTTCCCTCTTCCTTTAGTTCCACTTTAAGGACGTGAAATACATGCAGCACCAAGCGGAGACATTGAGCCTCTTCAATGACGGGCAGGTCCCGTGTCAGTTTGAGTTTATCCAGAAGCCGAACGAGCCCACGTACTGCAAGCCCTGGCTCACGGCCAACCCTCCCAAAGGCTTTATCGCTCAGGGTGAGTAGCACATTAAGTCACAGTTTCATCCTGCAGTCACAGATTTCATCTTAATAAGCATCAGTGTCCTGCCTTTTAGGTTTTATAAATTGTTAAGTACACCGTGAGCTGTAAAGCAGCGGCAGGCTTTTTGTCACAGATTAGTGCTATCTTGGCGCTCTACATCCTCACACAGCACCACCACCACAACATAACACTTCACTGGGGCAGTTCCTGAATTATGACAGCTCAACCATGCCCTTGCTTTTTTATGTGCGTCTCCCTCAACATCCAGGTGGTTCTGTGGACATTGAGCTTGAGGTTTTTGTTAACCGCTCAACGGCACCTGATCTCAACTGTGGCAAGGAGCAGATCGAAGACATCCTGGTGCTCCATCTGGAGCGTGGCAAGGACTACTTCATCTCTGTGACAGGAAACTACCTGCCCAGCTGTTACGGCACCTCCATACGGTCATTGTGTCACATGAGGGAACCCATCCAGGACATGCCGCAAAGCACCCTCCGTGAACTGGTGAGTGCTCCCATGTGCAAGAGCAGCAACAGTGTCTTTGAAATACTTCCTCTCATTCAGGATTTTCTCCACAGGCCACAGCAGCAGCAGTTTTTATTTACTGATTTGCAGATTTGGAGTATTTCATTTTGACTAAACTGCTTCTCTTTGCTATTTGTTTTCAACATCAGGTGGAGATGTCTGGAAATGAGAATGTAGCAAACACTGAAAAGCCTCTAGACATTCCTAAAGAACTCTGGATGATGGTGGATCACTTGTTCCGCAATGCAATCAAACAGGTCAGAGAATGAGCATTTTTTTTTGTTAACAGGCTCATACACTTGCAAATGATGTACATCTTTGCCACCTTGTCTTTCTTTTAAGCACAAATAAATGAAAGTTACTGCATACCACTGGAATTAAGGCTAAAAAAGGTTCAAAGTTTATTTTTTTTCTTGAGGCCACAAAGAGCTTGGTATGACTCAAGAGTTTAGCTGCCAGCCAAGCAGCTTTCTAGAGCTTCCACATTGATTTAGTGGCGGGGAATAATCCTCATTTTTAAAAGTCTTGATTCAGGTCATTTAAACACAGAAGTGCTTTTACTGTTAATTAAAGTCCATTGCAGCTCCACTATTCCTCAAACCAGAAGAGCATTTTCTTCAGCCAAAATGAATCTGTTTTGTAATTTAGCTCCTTGGTTTAAAGTATGTGCTTTTTAAGGATTCCATATTTAATATTTATTGTCCTCTATTTGCAGGAAGATATATTTCAGCAACCTGGACTCCGGAGTGAATTTGCAGACATAAGGGATTGCCTTGACACTGGCATGCCAGATACTCTCCGTATCCTGCAAAACTATTACCTTCAGAATTATTGGTGTAAAGACAGAATATTTTCAAAAAAGGAAAACCATGTAATGAATATTTTAATTTAAACACAGTCAAATGAAAGCTGAAAGTCAACGCTTTGCTCTCATAGACATTGTTTAATTTCAGATACAATATGCTGAAATGCTTATGAAATACAATATACACCTTTGAATGAATCCTGGGACGACGCCTTGTATTTAATTATTTTGCACCTACTACATTTCAAAACATGCAGGTTCTGCTCAAGAATTATGTCCTTGACTCTGTATTGATCACACAGCGGGCAGTAACCACTCAGTGGCAGAAGCCTTGCTTCTCTTCCTAGATGCCCTCCCAGAGCCTGTGGTTCCCTTCTCCTTTTACCAGCAGTGCCTAGAAAGCTGCGTCAGTGCCACTCTGTGTGAGAAAGTGAGTGAGACAGCCCATTAATCTATTCCAAGATGTGTTCAGTTCTAAAAATCTCTGACTTTTTGATGTAACGCTAATTTCTTTTCTCTTCAGACAATTTCCATGCTACCTCAGTGCCATCAAAATGTGTTCAACTATTTAGCTGCCTTTCTCCGTGAGCTGTTGAAGAATTCTGCTAGCAATCGATTAGATGTCAACATTTTGGGTAAGAAGAGTTGAACGGACTGCACTTCAGTCCCTTTCATTTGTGAATGTGTTGTTTGCTGTTGCTTTGTGCTGTCGTCAGCGTGTGAGTAAGTGAAGAGAAACTAATGAATAAACCAATGGAAAAATAAAAAATGAATGAAAGTCTATTATTCTATTCTGTTTATGAACCAAGGACTGTTTGCAATTAGTATCTTTGCAAAACAGGCAGTTTCTATAAAAGACAATTACCCAACCAACCCTGAATAAATAAAATATATTTGCAATACTCTGTGTAAAACAGGCAGCTTCTATAGTTTAGTGTAATTTTACAGTTTATACGTCTAAAAGAGAAGTACCCCACCTACCCTGTATAAATAAAAGGGATTGTAGTAACATCTGAATGTGATAATGTTTTATAATTTGTCATTTATTACATTGAATTTCTTCTCCTCTACTCTCGCATTTGGTTTAAACTCTGCTAATAAAAGAAGAAAAGGAACCCTTTGTTATATTATCCAGTATGAATAATTTATTTTCTTTCTACGCAGCCACCATTTTTGCCTCCCTCCTTCTGAGGTCACCTACGAAGCAGGATCTTGCAGAAAAGAGGAAGACTCAGGAGTTCTTTCAGCACTTTCTAACCCAGGGGTCCACCTAGACGGAGGCCTCGAAGCTGAAGCCGAACACTAAAAAAAAAACTGTACAGTTCAGTATTTGAAATAAACTGTAATGATTTCTTATATTCGTAGATGGCTCTTTGTATAGATATTGAGTAAAAATTACTGTAAGTGGCAGTTCTTATCTGATTAGTTTATTTTGAAGCAATGTTTGTCATCTGTTTGATGCACAAAGTTTATTGTATATCACTGAGCATCTGTAGAGATAGCAATTTTTAATGTATGTATATTGTATTTAAAAAGAGGAAAGAAAAATTTGTATTTTAATGTTTCTGATCTCAACAGTATATTGTTTTATATATAAAACTGTTGGAAACAAGATGTGTGTCACTGTTTTTCTTTATTGCCAGTCACAGGCAAAGAAATGAACACTGAATGAATGTTGAGATTTCTCATAATGCGAGTGAGTGAGAGAGATTATCCTCCCTTAAATTCAGTTTACTAACTCGAATTTACCACATAAAATGAACAATGTTTCACTTTTTAGAAAGATTACGGTTTTTATGGCTATAATTCAGCACTGAGAATGATGTTTAATTTCCCATAATTCATCACGAATAGCTGCGAGCCTATGACGTTGTATGGTATCCTAGGGAGGGGATAGAAAGAAAGTGCTAAACATCCAAAAGCACAGGAATAAGGCTTAAAATTCAACACAGGTAAATATATTTTAATGTCATTTCGTCTTAGTCGATGAGCTTAGGCGTTAACGTGCCAGTTTATCACACGGTAACACACAAAACGTGTTACCCACGCACGGAAGACTGCACCGTTTTTGTCAAATTGTCGACAGTAAACAGGCTAACGTTAGCTCCCTTAGCTTAGCTACGAGCTAAATCGCTACGAGCGAGCAAAGCTATGCATGTGTAGAGAAATAAGTGATAGTTAGACTTCGCTGGCGTTCATTTAGCTGTACGGCGCTCGCAAGATAAGGGCAAAAAAATGGTTGTGTTCGCCGCAATCAGGTGACGTGACGTTGAGAAGTATAAATATGGATAGACCGTGTTATTTAAAATAAACGCAGCAGCGTTACGGTTTGATATCTATTTGTAGCTGCAGTCAGCTAGCGACATATCTCCGAGGCTAATATAACGATGTGTGGGTACCAAGTCTTGAAACGTATCAGGTCAGTAGTCGAGCGGGTGGTTACACACACACACACACACACACAGCCTGCTGCTCACGGCTAACTAACCACCTGAGTGCCGTGACATTAAGTTAAGGTAAACGTTGTCAGTTTAAAATTGTCAGTTGATCGCTGCGCGTGTGTCGGGCCACTGCTCCGTGTGTTTGTAAACCGCGCAGCGCTGTTGTTAAAACGTTAGCTAACCGTGTCGGAGTGTGGAAAAGTTAACTGGCGTTCCGGTGTGAGTGTGTTATCATTTTATACGTTACTCGTAGCGGTTTTATGGGGAGCTAACCTAACCAGTTTTAATCGGTTGGATATCATACAGCATGCACGTTAACTTGGCTTGAGTTTAGCCGTTGCTGTCTCGTGACTTCTGTCATTGAAATCCAGAAAGTTCTAGATGGTCTGTGTGGTAACGTTACCCTTAACAAAGCTAACACGTCCTGTGGCTTTTCAGGTGTGCTTTAGGAGTAAATAGACGTATTTACGTTGGGTTTTTTAAGCATTGTCGAAGCGAAACTCTAGACATAGCACACATATTTGAGGGCTATGTCTAGGCAGTTGTTCCTGGCTGTCAGAACAGGCCCTTTAGAGATGCAGTGCCTTCTAGGAACATGTTAGATGTTCTGATAAACTGTCAAGACACAAGGCAATGTGTTTATGTACTGCTATGTTAGGAAATGTCTAAATCTCTCTTGTAATCTGGAACAGATTTGCTCTTAGCATCTAAACAGTCAAATTAAACACAGAGAAGCATCGGGTTTAGCTTGTTTCTGTCCTCTATTTTTTAAACTTTAAACACTTTGCGTGTCTGTCTTAATGTTTAATGTTTTGTTCATTTATTTTCCAGGCTGTAACATCAACTGTGTGTGTGTGTGTGCGTCCGCGTGGTCCTCCTCGCCAAGGAAGGAGAGGCACCTGGGACCATGAGTGAGAATGGCCCTCATACAGAGGCGCCCATGTACTTTGAGGTGGAAGTGGATCATCTGGAGCGGGAGGACGAAGAGGAAGAAGACAAGATCCACTACGACAAAGACGATGACCTGATCCCAGAGCCTTCGTCGTCCTCCGGTCGGGTGTATGACCGCACTACAGTGCTTATCGAGCGGGACCCCATCCGGCTGGATGAGGAGGGCGAAGAGGAGGGTCACTGCGGAGGGGACGAAGACGGGGTCACCTTCCTGACTGAAGGGGAAGGTGATGGAGATGAGGAGGATGGCTCTCTCACCTTTATGGCTGACCCTGATGGCATGTCGCAGGGTTATGTGCACCATACCATTTCTCCAGACCAGATCCAGTTCACAATAAATCCGGGCTCCACACCCATGCCACGCAACATAGAGGGGGCCACGCTCACCCTGCACTCTGAGTGCCCAGAGACTAAGCAGAGAGAGGTAAGCCTAAATAAGTGTAGATACCCTTTTATTTTGAATGTTTAGTTACAACACAGACACAGATAGAAATGGTCTGTAGAATGTGGTCAGCTATTATTGCTGAAGTCATGCTTGTTTTTTGGTTACTGCTGAATAATTGTTTGGTTATTGGTTGGTTTGGTTTGTCGTGTCTTCCAGTCATTCCTGCTAATTGCTTCACAGATCAGCAGATGGTTTAAAGATGTTTCTAACACATCTAATGCTGTTTTAAACAGTGAGAAGCAGAATGTAAGAGGAAGTGACTTTTCTTTTTTAATATATTATTTCAGTACAATTGCAAGCACATTAATGTGCTAGAAGGGCTTTTAAGAGGAGCTTCCCCAGCAGCATGACCCCAGTGGCTCATTTGCCTGAGGTAGAAGGTACCGCCTTAGTGCTCAGTGCACCAAAGAATATAGCTCATGTCTGTCGGTGGAGTCACCCTGCTCTCACAGTGTTTTTGCAGGCTTAGCCTGTTCACAACTCACTCTCCTTCCTATCTGTGTTCACGCGGTGAATCTGACATATTCTGACACCTATCATAGCCTAATTAATGGAAGAAGACTGTAAAGCCACCTGACAGCAAGTGTGTGCTAGTAAAGCAGTTGTTCCTTGCAGATTAAGAGGCAAAGAGTCAGAGGACTGCAGGATACAATGTAGTCTCCAGTCAACAACTCGGTCCTGTGGTCAGCCAGTTGTTTCAAGTGTCAGATGACACACAAAAGAAAATACCACATGTTCTTGATTATTGTTGATTATTGACCTTTTGCCTTAACCTCTCTTATAATGAATAGTCTTGAGAGAATTGTGGTATATCCGATTCCTGGTGCGGTACAAAAATACATTCAACCAATTTTTGTATCATAGAGGCAGAAGCTTAAAGATGTGATTTTGTATATGCTGCATAACAATTGCCATCATCTTCACTGTGTTCGTTTGGTTGGTTTTCAAGATGTGTTTAATCCTGTTTAGATTACATTTAATAATGGCACTTCTACAGCTAGTTGTGAATAGTAGCATGATTAGATGGGTGGAGTGCTGGAGTCTATGCAGTGTCTTTCCCCTAATGGTATTAACATAAGAGGCCCCACCAGGGAGCGATTTCTGCTCGTGCTCTAGTGCCGCTTTTAATCTCAGATATTCTGCCGACTGTTGGTTTGATCACTAACGATGAAAATAGTAAAAAGCACTAGTAGGTAAATGTGGATGGACTGATCAGTCTGTGAGTTAATGTTTTAAAACTAATAAGATTATTTTATAATTTTTTGGGATGTATCACATCCCTTTTTTTCTACTGACATTAGGTGGAGGCCTGTAAGGCTTTTTAACGCATCAGCATAATCTAAAATATAACGTGTGTGCGTGCGTGTGTGTGTGGAGGTTGGCTAAACGCTGTGTGCTGTATTTGTTTAGTCTGTATGTATTGTTGGAGTGTGTGCTTCACTCTCATTGTGCACAGTCGGTGTGTGTTCAGTTCACCTGTATTGTTGTCTTTATCATGGTTATGATGTTATGACTTGATTTGCTATGTCATTGTTATGATTTGTGCTTTGTGTATTCAGTTCATTGTGTAGTCCATAGAGGAAAAAAAAGACTTTTAGCCACCACGCCTTTGCATGAGGAAATTAGAGATGAAGCAAGAGTGGCTCTTTCCTCTGGACAACAAATAGAAAATTCCAGCCTCCTGTGCAGCAGATGTCAGAGTGGAAAAACACCTAATGACGAACAACATCAAGCACTTAATGATCTTGCTGTAAATACTTTCACACAACCATCCAGTTTGTAATGAAGTGGTCTTTTCCACAACGCATGTGGGAGCCCAGTGCAACACAATGCTCTTCCACAATGATCGAACTGATGGTGGAGAAGAGTCACGATGGTGTGGGAGATGAATACAGTACTGAGCTACAAGCTTTAGCAGGCTTCCCACGTTGGCTTTGCATGGATGTTTGCTTAACAAATGACCTCTCCCACATCTTTAAAAGCAAAATGAATGGGCTTTGACTACCCATCACCAAGACTGAAAGGAAAGTTAATCAGCTCATCACTTTCTCTTTGTGTATATAACAGCTAAGCAAGTTTTGTCCTCTTTAATGTAGGATGTAATTAAATGTAACTTGGTGTTCCTGAAGTAAAGCAATAAATTGCCACATTTCATTGATTCACTGTCAGTTATTTTCAAAACTGACAAAGACGTCACTTAATGGACCACATGAAATGTTTAACATCACCATGAGCGCTTAAATTCTGAGTGCATCATCTTTAATTGTCAGGCAATTATAAATACATTTTACAAAACTTAGTTTGAATTTAACTTTTGGTCTAAAATGTTACTAGAGTTTCGCTGCGTTCATGTAAATTCTGCTGCAGTTTCACCCAAAATTCTTGCAAATCAAATATCCTGATCTCAGATGTCATTAGAACTAAGATTTCATAAAGGTAAATTAAAGGTTTGAATACTACTTTTTGTATAAGGGACATAACAAAATAAAAAAACATTTTAAAAAAATGATCTCACTCGCTAATTTTCCCACTTTGCTGGCTGCTCAGCAGTAGGCAGCTATCTGATCTAATAGGAGCAGGGGTGAGGCCTGCAGTCTTTTGTCTTGAGAGTCAGGTTTTAGGAAATTTTTGTTTATTTATTTATTTTCCCTTTCAGAGGATCGCTGTAGTAAGTTGCAGGAATAACGTTGGCTAAGAAAGGGGATTTGTTTGTCGAGGTGGTCAGCCACAAGCTTCCTCCTCCTGACTTTGTGATCAATGCAGCATAGCATTTTGTGAGGAAGAGAATGGACTGCTTTTATTCACATTGCCTCGGGGCTTTTGTGTGACAACGGAGCAGGAGACCGCCATACTGCAGCAGAGATTGGTGCTGTGAAATAACAGCATTGGATGAGATGTATTTCATGGGGGGTTTAGTCATCATTGCTGTCCTTTGTGCACACCCGCTTCATGTGCTGACGGGTGGCTGAGTCATTGAGTTCAAGTCCTCTGAAAGGTCACAGTGGCTCACACTGTCACTTTATTGAATGGCAAAGCGGGTTACTATTGAGATGAATTAACAAATCACTTTCACACTGGCTTTTTGAAATACAGGTTTAAGACTATTTAATTGTTTTTTAAGAGGGATAATCTTATCTTTTTCAACCTTGTTTAGGCGCTGATTTCTCCCTCGTCTTCTTCCTCTCTCAGGTGAAGCGTTACCAGTGCATGTTTGAAGGCTGCACAAGGACGTACAGCACGGCGGGAAACCTACGGACACACCAGAAGACACACCGGGGCGAGTACACATTCGTGTGCAATCAACAGGGCTGTGGAAAGGCTTTCCTTACCTCGTACAGCCTCAAGATCCATGTCCGTGTTCACACCAAGGAGAAGCCGTTTGAATGTGATGTGCAAGGCTGTGAGAAGGCTTTCAACACGTTGTACAGGTGAGCCTTCACACAGCTTTGTTGTGTTGTACTTGATTTGCCCTCAGGGTGGCATTACAAGCGTTGGACAGCTTTCAGGTTACCTGAAAGGAAGGACAAAAAAGTTGGACAACTGGTATTAGTAATAAAAATGTAATTGTGTCATGATGTGTCAATTATTAGGCAGGTCCTGCCATAGTGTGTGGCCCAACTAGTGTCGTCTACACCTAATATAATATAGAGGTTTACACAATAAGTAATTTGATGTAATTCACATGAATAATTGTCACGTTTTATACTGAGGTGAGCTTTGTGTTGGCAGTTCATCTTCTTCTGACCAAAGTTAGTATTTTGAAGTAAAATCCTTGCAGCCTGAAATACTCAATCAGAACAAAAGCACAAAAAGTAAACAACTAGAAAGAATCTTGAAAGGAAAAGCCGAACATTGTCATTTCACGGTCCTGTGTCCTGTATGTTTTCCCTCCCTCTCCCTAATTGCTAGCGTCTTTCTAATTACCCATTCTCCCTAAATGAAAATACCCACCTCTAATCCCCACACTCGCACACAATGTGAGAACACAGCGTCAGTAACAAAGGATTGCTTAAATCCTGTAGCTTTCATCTGATGTTGCAATTTACTTCCCCTTTTGGCTCAACTCAAAATTTTAAAGGGGTGAGTTTGTTCATTTTTCGATGTTATGTAATTTTTTTTTTTTTTTTTTTTTTTTTTTTTAATATCTGAGATTGATACTGCAGATTTGTATAATTCCAAACTTTCAGCATCTATATATAATAAAACTTTTTTTTTTATAAATTAACATCTCAGTTATTACTTTTAGTTTGTTATGACCAATGGCAGACTATGCAGTTGCTATGACAACATGTCCGCAGCTTGGTGGAGCTGTGCCACTGTCATCAACTGCGTGTTACTCAGGGCAGCCAACTGATGCCACACATTGTGGGGTCTCTTTTCAGTACAATGACTTTCCACCTCCCAGATTCTCATATAGCACGAGCACCATTCAGAGAGTGTGTTTCTCCTTTGTTAAGTCGTTTTCCCGGTCTGGCCAGATTCTGTTGTCATCTGAACATAGACTAGACTGTCTTTTTCCATATGCTTTATTAGACATTCTTGAGATAAGTGCAACAGGAAGCAACAAATGCCGTTTAATGCCACTGCGCTTCGTTCGTTTCTCTCTGCACGTCTCCCATTGTGGTTTTAATGAAACCCACTTGATTGTCTCTGCAGGCTAAAAGCACACCAGAGACTTCACACAGGCAAGACATTCAACTGTGAATCAGAGGGATGCACAAAGTACTTTACCACACTCAGCGACCTGAGGAAGCACATTCGCACACACACTGGGGAGAAGCCATTCCGGTGAGCATTTCCATTATCACAGCAGGTTTAATCCACCCCTAGTAGAAGATGAAGAAACTGTGATACTAATAGACACACACAGACCGCTCATTTAGTTTCATGTTTGCTGTCTATGCAATTTTTAGGGGTTGTTCACCACAATGTGTTGATAGTGTGTTGTTTTGGTTAGTCAAAGGTCAAAATTTTACCATCTGCCATACCTACACAGTATATAGATGGCTATATGTATACGATGACTCGAGGGTGCTCACTGTTCTATCAGGAGTTCAGCTTCACTGTGGTGAATCAACCAATCCAGTGTCTTTAAAATTCATTACTGTATATTTGCATCTGGTCCTAAGCGTTTCTGACTTTTTCTACCCTTGCCTTCAGGTGTGACCACGATGGCTGCGGCAAAGCCTTTGCTGCAAGTCATCACCTAAAAACACACGTACGGACACACACAGGTAAGTTCTTCACATATTTATTTTATGTAACCTTGATTTATCTAGGGAAGTTTGAACAAGGACGTTTATTTTGCTGCAATGCCTAATTTGCATTTACATTGTTAGCAGCCTCCCACACAAAGTTAATTTGAATAGTCTAAGCAAATTTTTACTGCAGCCTAAAACATTGTGTGGTTTTGAATTTACTATGTCTTCCTTTTCAAAAGGACATGTAGTTAAGAGCAGTAATTAAAAAGTCTGTGTCGTTGTGAACTTGTATTGATTGGTAAAATAGCTTCCCTATTTGTTGATAGCATAGAAGTTTATGAAATTATCATTTGATGCTCCTGATTTCCCCACTTGCTGGCTTATTGTTTCTTACTCATGTTTCCTTATTTACCTATAAACTTTCATCTATTTGGAAATGTGCTAGACTTAATCTCTTATTTGCACTGGAGCTCCAGCTTGTTTATCTCAAATGTACTTGTTCTTAATCGAAGCTTGGAGCAGAAGGCGAGGAGCTCCTCCCTGAAAACAGGTCTTTATCCTGTGTTTGGAAGATTTGAGGATTTTGGGCAAGTGATGTTAAGCAAGAACAAATCCTATGCAAAGAGTGCACGAGAGACCTGTGTCTGCACCACAAAGCAACACAGCTAACTTGTTCCACCACCTGTAAAAACACCACAGACTGCAGTACGGTGATTATCATTTTGGCTGTAATCGTGCATCTCAAGAGGCTTATCCTCAAATTAGAGTTGAAATAAATAAATAAACTGGAAGTTCTCCTGATCCCAAGTCCTTTTCCTAAATGCTTTTATGCTTGTTCACCAAGGGGAGACAATCCTCCTAAAGTGCCAGCTGCTGAATACCTACTCGTTCATATTCAGGAGATTTCTAATACATGGTTTTAAAATGGGTTTTTCTTCCAAACTTTAGACTGAAAGCACACACTAGAGCATCAGCCAACCTGTCAGTCTTCTAAACTTAGTCCTGTTTCAGTGAGAGAGAGCGAGAGAGAGACTTTTGCTTTTATTGACATTTACGCAACAGAGCCTCTTGGTGAATAAAAACAAAAGTGAAACATTCTCTGTCCAAGCTTTCTGTTTGCAGCCGTGCGAGCTCACTATGTTGTAAAATATTTAACTCAGATTATAGTTAATGTGCATTTTCTGACTGACTTTGGGATATTTAATAGTTGTTTTTATTATTTTATTGTGTTATATCACCAGAGTAAAGCTTTTACTAAATTAAAAAAATCAAGGATATAAAGCTACTTTTATCTTGGCTGACTTGAAGATTAAGCTGTGAAGATTTGCTCTTACCTTTCTGTCTTTCTGTCTCTACTCGTTCTGAAGGGGAGAAGCCATTCAACTGTCCGAGTGACGGCTGTGAGAAGACTTTTAGCAGCCAGTACAGTCTGAAGAGTCACATTCGGGGCCACGATAAAGGACAGCCCTTCAGCGTCACCCTCACTCATCCGCTCTCTGAGGTGAGTACAGTAACTGTGTGGGACATGAAGCTTGACTCTGTGGTCCTCTTATTATTCACTTAATTATTCAATTTTTTATATGTTCTAGGAGTACAATGTGCCTCGTTTTCATATACACAAGGGTTGGGAGACATTCAGTAAAACCTTTATTCTTACATTAACATACAGTAGACGTCACTTTGTTTTCTGATTTGGCTCCCCTGTCTTGTTTCCATGACTCAGCGCTTGATCCCATAGCAGTGGCAAGTTTAATTAGGTTCTATTCATCTCTTAATTACAGGATGCAAATCACTCACTGTGCCTCAGTGACTTGAGCCTCATCTCTACAGACTCAGAGCTACGAGAAAACATCCATAACGTAAGTCTGGCTTTTTTCTTCAGTTGTCAAAGATTGAAGATGTTGAGGAGCTTGTCAAGATAGTCAGTAAAGATGTCAATTACCAGGCTGATATTTTGACACCTAAGATGAACTGTCACTGTAATAAGTATTAAAAACATCTGACATTATTAGTAATGTCACATTTATAATGTTTTCGTTTTATTACAGGCTCAGAATTTGGACCTCAGCAATGTGACACCTGTGAAAATCTTTGAGCTCATGTTCCAGAGTCCTGAAAATAGCGTCAGCCAAGATGATGCCCATCCCAACGGTCAGTACATTTCCAAATCTGTCAGCTTGAATTGCAATGAAATTTCTTGTTCACTGACAGTTTTTATGTTTTTCCGTCCTCAGAGAGCCTTGCTGAACCCTTCAGCCTAGAAACCTCTAACCAACCAGTAGTGTCGGATGGCTCGTCTCTCATCTCTTTCACTCTTAATCCTACCTCCTCATCCTGCTGTTCTCACACAACACACGCAGTCATGGAGGCTCCTTCCCAGCTCAGTCAGAGCTCTTCCTCTCAGGCCTCCACCCCTGCCTCTGTCACCGCTACTGTCAGCTCCAAACAGCCTCCCCCTTTCATGCAATTAAGCGGGCCTCAGCAGATCACTGATGTACCTGCCCAGGCATCTGTCCAAACGGCAAACCATGTCACCCCCCAGCATTACGTGGCGCTGCCTCCCACATTCCTGCAGCCCGATAGTGCCACCCAGACCACTTCTCTACCACCACCCATCTCCGCTGCTCCTCCAGTGGCTCCAGCACTGACCACCACAGCACCAGGCACTGCTGCTGTATCTGTTGTTGCAGCCACCACAACGGATGCTCTGGCAGCTGTGGCTCAACCTGTGCCTTTGGCCAATAACCCTGCCCCCAACTCTGGCCCTGGTCTGCCTACCACGCCTGCCACAATCACCATAGCTCCCACCCAGAACCTGCTGCAGCCCAGCCTGGTCATGTCTGACCAGAATCTGCAGTGGATCCTCAGCAGCGCTGCAAACAGTCAGCAGAATCCAGAGCAAGCAGTGAGTATGCTCTCACATAGACAGTGATTTGATTGGTACTAGTCTTGAGCAGCGTGTTCGTCATGAGCTGGGGATGGGTGTTATCTTTAATGAGTGCTATTTAATACAACACACATACAACCAGATCCCTGCAGTACAGCTCTGTTTGTATCCTGCTTTAAATGTGGTGCTTCTTTATTCACAGCCACATCAAGGAGCTCCAAAAGTGGAAAAGGTTTTCTTCACTACAGCCATACCAGTGGGAGGAAATGCTGGTAAGTTAATGAGTAGTGAATTATTATATTTCTTCATGCTGTGGATATTGGCCAAAAGGCTGTAATGAAATCATAAATTTGTTGTGACATCCAGCACAGTACTTAGCTTTCATTGGATTAATTAAATAGTCGATTGGTGTTCGGCGACCTCCGCTGAGATACTTTCACAACAACGGTTTTATTATACAAATGCAGTTGCAAGTTGAAATAGTATCCCATTATATTTGATAATATAATTGACAAGTAACAACACAAAAGTAATAACATTCAAAACATGACTGAAATGCAGAAGTACTACTTCTGCATTGTTTGGCACTTTTGAGCTGGAAATCCTTTATGAATCATGAAAAAAGGAAGGAAGTGAATCATAACTTCCCAGATGCCGAGATGTCTCTCTGTCAAAATTCAATCAAAATCTTTATTTTTGCTTAACGGGTGACTCAATTAGCAAAATTATTGGTGATTGATTCCCTGCTGATTGACTAATAAATGAAATGACTTGTCATGTGTTGAGAAATGAGATCGCTTGCTGTAAAAATGATCAGTTGATCTTTTGGGGAGAAGTCGTCCTCCATTACATTTTATCGTTTGTATTTGTTGACCAAGAGGTCTATTAGTGTTGTCAACTTACCCCTTTTTGTTTCAGTGAGTGTTAAATTGTGTTTTTGTTTTCAGGTAACTCGGTCCAGCAGATTGGCCTCAGCCTGCCCGTCATCATCATCAAACAGGAGGAATCCTGCCAGTGCCAGTGTGCCTGCAGGGACTCTGCTAAAGACAAGAGTTCAAAGAGTGCCGCCTCCATTGTTTCAGCCCCGGCACAGCCGCAACCATCAGATCCCCCTCCTCCCCCACCACCACAGCCCCCAGAGCCTCCACACCATCCAGCCACCTCATCTTCCTCATGCTGCCTCCCCCAGTCTTCCTCCAAGGTGAGTGAGGTGAGGCTGGAGGCTGCCTCTTCTTCTTCTTCGTCCTCCTCAGCTCAGACTTTCTCCACGATAGTGAGCAGCACTGCCACCAACCCTCCTTCATCTGACGGGTTAGCCAACATGGATGTCTCGGACTTCCTCTCCCTGCAGAGCCCTGAGACAGCTGCCAACATTGAGGCTCTGCTGCTGGTCGCTGATGACTTCAACATGGCCACTGATGGCAATCCTTAGAAGTGCTGCCTTCGGAGTCTGGCGCGTTTGTGTTTGTCTGTTGCACCCACTCATCCACAGGCATCAATACCACCCACATCTCAAGTCATTCTCCACAGTGACGCCTCTTCTTTCTCCCTATATAGTGTGTGCATTGAACCCCCTGTACCTGCAGTGCATTCTGTTCTGTGTGGCATTGCGCAACATATATACACAAACTATGAATAGTTTTTCTGTTGAGTCTCATTGCAGTAGTTGAGTTTTTAAAAACAGGATTAGTTTGCTTTTTGAGATTTAGCAACGTTAATGCTATTTAATGCAGGGAAAAGGCTGTAGATCCTTTTTTGTTATAATCAAACTGTATATAATAACGCTCAATATCCACTCTGAATTAATCGAATGAAACAAAATGAGTGTTGTCCAAGCACTGATAACTTAAAGGTTCCATTTTCCTGGCTTGAAAAAGGCCACATGCCTGAGCGGGAAAACAAAACTTGTCTGTATATCCTTGTACTGTACTACAGGTCCTAACAACAAATGCTTAAAGCTGGTATGCAACTGACCAGAATGCACTGTATATTCGAGGAATTTGTTATCATTTTATTCAGCATAGCTCCCAACAGGAATCTGAAGGGGTCGGCCACATAGCCCCTCATAAGGCTGTCATACAATATGAAGTGATTTCCTCAGTATTTGTTTCCTAGCAAAGACTAGCATAGTCCAGAAAATGTGATGATTGTTTTTCTACTTCTTTTGACAGTTATTTACTAATTGAGAAAAAGAACCTGTGACCAGATCTGCCTGTCTTTAAGTGAAATTAAGTCAAATACATCAATAAGTTGCCTATAACTTAAACTAATTTAAAATTGTACATGTTAATTTATTTTAATGCTTGATTCTTTCGTTATACTGGTAATATTATCTTCGAGATAGCAGAGAAATCTATTAATTTATTCCAATCACTTGTATTTTTAAGTTGAGCTGTTTTTATGTTACTGAATTGCTTTTTTTTTTTTTTTCAAAGTACGTAATGGGTATTGCTGAAAGCAAGTTGGAGAAAGGAGGCACCTATAGTCGAATGCACAGTGAAGCGAATTATATTATAGGATCTGCTTGTTTGCAAAAATTGTCCACAATGAAATAGTAAGGAACTACTGTCAACATCCCATGTTTTTATAGGGTTGTGACCCTCTCAGGGATGCATCAAGTCATAACTGATCCCGGTTCCCTTAATTTGTTACTCCGACATGCGTTTTTTTTTTTTCTCTCTCACTCAATGCCCCCCACTCTTGCAGTAGCCCTACGTTTTGCTGCATTCTTCCCTGTTTATTGCACACTAACTTGTGAAGTCAGTAATCTGACAGCTTGTTAGCTGAGGTGCAGCACCACTACAGAATTTTGTATACAACTGCTGTAAAGTAGCATTTAAAAAGATGGTGTCCTGGTGACAGTGTAAATACAGTACATTTTAGTGTAAACATCTTTGAGAAACTTGTAGATTATTCTAGAATTTGTATTTTTGTATAGACTTTTGAATTACTAACTCTCAGAGTTTGGAGCTAATGTATCCTTGCATTCCCCGCCCCGCTCCCCCACAGTCACATTTATGCAGAGGAGTTTTTTGCCGTGTTTAGTTGAATAGTTCTACTAGCAGCTGGGCGTTTGTACAGTCCCCATAGTAACAATATATATGTAACACATAGCCTCTCCTCAGAGTATAATTTAACAGTGTTGTTTCACATGGGACACAATGCAATGATGACAGAGCGAAGGCATTATGCCCTGTATATTAGAGTGTAGAGCTACTTGGCCTTACAAACAGAACTGTTCTATGAGCCTCCTTGCCTTGACAGTCTCTGCTTCAGACTGACATGCCAACACACTCATCGTCACTGAGTCTCAGGCAATCACTTCCAGCAGCAGATCACAAATGAGGCAAAAGCATCGAGACAGAAAAAGCTTATGGTTTTCCTAGAACCCGTATCATTTTTTCCAGCTGTCTGTTTGGGAAGTCATTCATGGATATGCAGCATTGTTAAAAAAAAATATCAGCGACATAACAGATGCAGGTGATTCTATATTTGAGGTTCAGGTAGAAGGATCCAGACAAAGTTGTTTGCCATAATTTAGGAGTGAAGCTTTTCTTCGATTCATAGGCGCCACAAGCAGGCAGTCCGGCGTGTAGTGAAAGGCTCCATTCACACATTTTGTCCTCTAAACCATTCCACATATGCAGTAATAGAGATCAGAAGTGTCTCCATTCAGCTCCATTGGATTGCAAAATAATTTACTCATTTCCCTGTTATAGTAAAATTACTGCCAGGAGTCAAACTCATACCGTCAATATATATTCTCATACATGCATACTGTCATTGAACACAACTATGCAATTTTAAGTGTGGCATTCACAAGTTTAAACCAAGACTCCAAGATAAAAATGTTTCCTCCTACCATTAAATGATTTTCTGCTACAGCCTAACATGCAGGACTCCAGAGGCAACAGTCGCCTTTCCAAATGCATACATATTAAGCATGCTCTTTGAACTCCAGTATATTGCATTTCATATTCCACATTTGGAGTGGTGTGAATCTGGACTTTGTTAGTGTGTCCATCCCAAGTACTGTTCCCATGAATTTTGCACCACAGCTTTTCCTTTTAAATGTCGTTTAAAAACCAACCGAACTTGTTTGAAGGAGTACTTAGTAAATGAATGATTCTGTTTTAAGAATTATTTTTTTGGTCAAATGTGTGCAGCTTTTTTTTTTCTTTTTTAAACTTTATGCGTAAACATGTTTCATTTGGGTTCACTCCATCTCAGCCTTTCACATGGATTTAAATTCGACATGGATAATCTGTTGGCCCATCTTCACCAATGAAAGTCAAACTTACAGCTGATTATGTTTTGATATCAATAAGCAGAGAACTTTTTTTTTTTGGCTCATGGCCCAGGTTTGTCTTTCCTGAAGTTTACCAGAAATGGTAAGATCAGCAAATCATCGATGGTGACATTTGTTTGGAAGCACATTGTTTGATCACAAATGCAAAAGCCAGAGTGTTTTTGGAAATTGAGAATTTCTGCCATCGTCAACATTTTTCCAAATGGGCAATATTTAACAAAAAAAAGGGGGGAAACTATATGCTTCCAAAGGAATGTCTTGACACCCAAAGAGTGAGGAATCGTTAAGGATTTGTATTTTTTAAAAGAATGTATAATGTGAAAATGTTTGCTTATGCTTGTTTCGTATAAAGTATTATGATAAATAACTTTCTGAATTGAGAGCAATATAATACTAATAAAACCTTATCCTTGTCACTGAAATGTTTCCTGTCCTTCATGAAGTATTTTTAAAGTGACAGTTTAATAGAATTTATTTAAATCATAAACAAAAACAGGGAGGTGGCTGGTCCACTTCTGCTCACTTCTTCTGTGGTAAGGTCACATCCTGGAGAGATTTTCTCTGAGAGATAGAATCATGATTAACTTACAAAAAAATCTGCAGGGTGTCATGAATATCTAAGAAGAGGAAAGAGAGCTCACCACTAGAATATCACTTAGATCCTTCAAGTCATTCAGGACTCTGTTGCACAGGTCCAGCTGCTCGGAAAGGGTCACCAATCTGTCCTTGACGTCCTCCAGGTCCTGTGAAGGACGAAATTTTTAAAAAAAAGTGTTGGTCACCTGTTAGTTTGCACAGACAGCCAATAAAAATTCAAATATGTGTCTGACCTGTTCGACTGGTGAAACGTCCTCGTCAGTCTGCAGACTCATTGTGTCTTCTGTACAACCTGTAACTGTTTTACAAACACACATAAAGACATATTGATAGTGCGACGACAAAGCTGAACAGCTGCATGTTATGTTACCTGTGTCCGAGGCCATGATGGACATATCATTTGTCATGTAAACTCCATATTGTGTGTCCTTTCTGCGTCTTTAAGCAGGCGAGCACAGGTGATTTAAATTGCCCTAATTAATGAGCGCCGAGGAGAGCACGCGGGTAACGGAAATACGTCAATATGCGCGCTATGCTTTGGAGTTGTTTGAATAAATATGACAACACACTTTTTTAGATATTATAGCGTATTTATGAAATAATATATACCTCATTTAACGAGCGACAAACTCAGACTCGAAAAATAAAGTAATAACAGGCTGTTCAGACGATCATCTTATCTAGTTTATAGTTCTTATCTGGTTTAATTTTGGGCTTATTAAGACAAGTTTTCGGCTTTGAAGGGAATTTGGGGCATATGAGGTTTTGCTAAGATGATAAATATAGCTTCTTGGTAAGGATGTACTGTTTTTGTGATAAATTGCAGACATAAAAATCCAAACGGAACATAAATGTTACCACGAATAACGCTAAAAACACTCTTCAAGTCCACAAAAAAGCAATTATATATACATGTCGTATCAATATCATCCAATAATGGAGTAACAGATCAACTTAGTTCTTCAACACATCCAAACTAGCTGAGGAAAAGTGCTGCTGGCCCTTTAAGAAAGTTGACGTCATTGTTTTGGGGGCGTAACCAGGAAGACGTGCGGTATTTCATGCGGCGACAACATGCTCCCCGGCTGTGAAACGATACATCCGTGACTCGTACTTTTGATTTTTATGAAGTCGATTTGCAACGTCGCTGTTGAATTACTTAAATCCAGAGGAGCTCACAGTTCAGCCGCAGCCCGCCGACTCGGAGCAGACATGTGTAAAGAGCTGAAGACCAAAGTGCTGCGTTTGATGCCGGCGACCTCCAACGGGCCGTCTGTCCATCAGGAGAGCCACACAGGTATACCTGTCATTCAGCCGCACGTGGGTGCGTGCGCGCGTGCGTGTTTTGAAAACAAGTGAGTGACTTTGATAGATTTTAGCTGCAGAAGAAAGATCTGCGTCAGGTGTTTAATAACGTAAACATTGCAGTGTGTTACATCAGATTCCTGTTTTTCCTGTCCTGTATCACATGGGCCCGCCCGCACCTATAGCGTTATAAAGTAATAGTCCAATGATTAAAACCACATTATATAAACAGCAAGGGAAGCAAAGCTTTATTTATAATGTGACACTTGAGATAACTGGTTTTCAAACTGAGGTCTGGGGACCAACAGAGGTCCTTGAGTGGGTTGTAAAGGATCCCCAGCAAAAGGAGGAATATAATACTTTATCTTATTTTTTTGGAGGTTGTAACATCAAGGAAATAGATAAGTTTGATTTTTTTGGTGGTACTTGACATGGCAAAGTTTGTGAGATAGAAAAATAACAGACTAATTTAAAGTGTTACGTATATACATGTATGGACAGATTAACAGCAAATGTGTTCAAACATTTGAAGTTAAGAAATCAAAATGATGCAGCAGAGGCTGAGATATCCTACATTTCCCATAATGCAACTCTACAGCTGTGTTAGACACAAATGCTCTTTATGTGCAGCTCACCACCTTTGCTAGTTTTAAACCTTCATTACCCCAAAATCAATTTACAGTACACAAGTGAACCGATCAATACAGGATTAGTTTTTTGTTTTTTTTAAACCTCGTTTTGTTGTCACGCAGTCTTCCAGTGGGTGAGTCTTCATTGACCTTGCTCTTTGTTTTTGAACTGCAGATGGTGCTGAGATCCTGAGCTGCACGGTGAAGGCTCTGAAGGAGGGCGCAGTGGTCGCCGTACCCACAGACACCATCTACGGCCTGGCATGTCTGGCCCAGAGCTCTGAAGCCATCAAAAAAACCTACGACATTAAAGGACGAAATGGACAGAAGCCGTTGGCCATCTGCGTAGGAGAAATTCAGGATATCTATAAGTAAGTTCTCTGCTGGTTTACCACCAGAATCAGAGGAAGAGTCTTTGACCTAGGCTCATGATGCACAGGCATCAACACCTTTTTTTTAATCCCACGAGAACACCAGTACTTTAAGATATTTTGTCATCACTCCTCATTATCTCTATGTATAGATGCCATAGTTGTCTGACTGAAATATGTTGTGGTAGATGTAGAAAGTCAGTGTGAGGGGGGGTAAAAGTACCTCAAATGTGTACTCAAGGTACAGTACTTGAGTAAATGTTCTTGGTCACATTCTGCCTCTGCAAATACATTAGTCATATGTAAAAGAGGCAGCGATCTTCACACCATTGACAGACACATCACATTTTGTGACAGGCACCCCTGCTGTCACAGCAGCATCATGTATTCATTAATTTGACTAATTTTAACTATTAAATGAAAGCATGAACTTTTAAATAAAGATATTTGTAAGTAAGTCACAAACTGTTGCAGAGGAGAAGAGGCCAAATTACATCAAATGCTAACAGTGTCCAACACAACCAGCTTTAAAATCACAGCTCAGCATAAATTAGTCTTTGTTTCTACGCACAGGTACTGTAAGGTGCCGGTGAAGGAGGCGCTGTTAAGCGATCTGCTGCCAGGTCCCGTCACTCTGGTGTTCGAAAGATCTGAAGTCCTGAACGCAGATCTCAACCCGTTTACTTCGGTAAGTCCGCTCCTTTTTTAACTGAATCATACTGAAATGAAAACATCCATCTGTTGTTTACACGTCCCGCGTGCTGCTCAGCTTGTAGGCGTACGCATCCCAGACCATGCCTTCATGAGACGCCTCTGCCAGATGTGCGGAGAGCCACTTGCACTCACCAGCGCCAACATCAGCTCGCACACCAGCACCGTGGCCGTACACGTAAGTGAAAAGTAATGCATAACGAGTCGAGAGATGCTTTTATGAGAGTCTCCCATTCATTATTCATTTTCAGTACATTTCCCAGCATCTTAATTCAGGTTGGAAGAGTGTTTCTCTTTGTCTTATCTCTTAGTCATTCACGTTTACAAAATTGTTCTTTTAATATTTAATGCTCCCGTGTTTTCTCCCTGAAGGAGTTTCAGGAACTGTGGCCCAAACTAGCAGTGGTGGTGGACGGGGGACCAATAGGAGATCAGAGCCGCCTCGGATCAACAGTGGTCGACCTATCAGTACTTGGCAAATATCGCATCATCAGACCCGGCTGGTGAGTTCAGGCAGTTACCGTTCATGTTGCACTCACTACAATATTTTTATCTCCAAATGATATCACAGGTACGAGTAATGGAAAAAATTATGTATAGGAGGTGAATGTGATGGAAGTCACATTATACTTTGATGAAACAAAATAGCCCCACGCTCAGCCCCGACAAAGGATGTGATGTGACGGTTCAGTTGTCAGTAATAAATAAATATTGATCAGAGCAATCTGGAAACGGTGTATGACACCGATGCTGTAGTTTGTCATCTGATAGTGTAATATTGAACAAAGTGACATCTTGGCACGTTACAAGAATAATGACTTCTGAGTTTCCAAACACATTTACGGTGTTCCAGATCCATAGTTTATAATATGTAGTGTAGTCACTGAGGTTAAGTGACAGTATGCATACCGAATATGATTCTGAATGTGCCGTTGATGCACATTATGCTCCCATAATGCAATTTATAAACAACCTGTAAAACCTTAAAGTGGCTACAGTCAATGTTTTTATAATAATGCATCATAAGTCAGTGTGAAAGTTTTCATTCATAGCGACAAACCTGAGAATTGTCACTTCAATCTGAAGATCCCCCACTTTGCTGAGCTTCGTAGTGAGTTTCAGCTCATTCTTCCCATCCTTCATGTTTTGGTTTACTCTCGTGGAGTTGTTTTTGGCCACAGCAGGCAGCTGTCAGAGCTTGTTGAAGAAAATGCTCCAAGTCTCACTGTACACTACCTGCTCTGCACCAAGCTGCGGACAGATACAGATGGGGACAGTTACATAGGTAATGGAGGATGCAGTCAGGTGGAAGACAGCAAAATTAATTGCGGTATCCAGTTTGGAATTGGGACACGGCTAACTCTTTTTGGGTCGGCTGCTAATTTGCAAAACAAAACTAACCAATGGCGAAGTAAGTTCAGAAGTCGTTCAGGATTCAAATAAGGTGAAATGGAGAATAGAATATACGCAAGACTGAAGTGTAGTATGACATTACCTTCAAGTCTGCTGTTTACTACACCACACGGGGACAGAAGGGAATCTATGCCTCAAACATTAGCACAGACTCATTTATTAGAAAGCTCCACCTGCATCAAGCACCTGCTGCTGTTTTTGGTTTAAGCTACAGCGTCATCACAATGTAGTCCACCACTGGGGAGGATGAGCCTCCTGCAGCACCTGCTGTGATTAGGCGGAAACTGGTAAACAAAATGTAGCCAAGCATGTGCAGACAGAATAAATTCTTCTAATTAATGTGGATGAAAACATGGCTGCAGTTCACTTCACTGTCTCACCATGGAGTGTGCCAGCCCCAAACATTCCCCGCAGGCCTCCCACCTTTTGCATTAAACAATAAATGACTTTAATTCTCTTTTCAGCGCCCTTTCTTCGACGGTCGACGTGCTGGAGCACAAATATGGACTGTCAGAGGACGCAGGCCAACAGTGACCTTTGAACGCTCCACAAACCCTTGCAAAACACGCTGAGACGCACAACCAGCTTTGACCCTCGGACAAGATGAATCGTCGTCCCAACACGTGGAAGAATTCATCTTTCTCAGGAAAGACTAGAACTCAGGAACAACTCGAGCGTTAAACTGCTGACGGCCGATATTGTTCTGTTGGCTGCTTTAAGGTCTGGAGTAACTTTTTCTTTCGGCGACCATATTTTCTGCCTTACTATGTGTCTGCTATCATGGGACTATGTGGGGTTTTAAGATGTATCACAGTTCCCTATCATCATTTATTCAGAAACATAGGTCAGCTGTGCTCTTCTTTGTATAACAATAAAACTATATTTGTTTTTGTATCGTCTAAGCAATGTAGCTTAAGAATATAATGGTTTGAGTTTTTATTTTGACTTTATTTGTGTAATTTCAGGTGTAGAGGGAACTTATTTTATAACCAAAGTCCCAAATTATTTTTTAAAAGTATGAATCCCCTGTATTTATTTTATCCGTTAGGCTGGCACCACAATTGGCCACAGTTGAAATAACACTGTTTTATGTTGTAGATTAAACTATATCGCATTCACAAGATGGAGAATACTGTAATATTTTATTGGAGTTTCATAGGAACAGCATAAAATTCATCTGCCCACTTGTGTTTCCAAAAACTGGAGCATTATTTAAATTCGCCTGATGCAAACTTGTTTCAATGGATTGTACAACCTTGGCACAGTTACAATAAAGTCTTACTCATGCATAAGAAGCTATTTGAGACATACTTATGTCTTTATTTTTAGGCATCTGCATTTTACTCATAGTTGATTCTTAATGGAGTGTGAAATCAAGAGTCAGCTTGTAAATGTTAAAAAAAACACCAAGAAGTGCCCTTCACACCCCGACACATCAAAGAGCATACTTTTATACTTTTATTCTCAAAACCTGCCTTTCTGAAAGCATCTCTCACTTTAATAGACAGAAGGATTTCATCAAATATCAATCACACAAATCCATTTAGTGTCACATTTCTGTTCATACAGCCACTCCAAAACATTGAGCCAGCCTGTACGCTCTTAACTACTGATTCTGTTAGCTTTGCTTCAGTAAAAAGATGCTTGTGTGCCCACAGTGAACACTGCTTCTTTCTTTAAAGGGGAATTGCACCAAAATTCAGATTATCGGGTAGGTTTGTCAGTATTAAGAAAAGTTTAGCAAAATTCTGACTTATGTTTTTACAACCTTTGACAATGCATTGTCAGACTTTCTTCTTCTTGCCAAATGCACTAACATAATCTTGACACTGAAGACCTTTTGTTGGTAAGAAGAGTGGAGAGGAACAGTATTTATCTGCTACAATAACTTGAGGGGTACTTTTATTTTACTCACCAACTAATGTACTTGAAGTTTTGTCAAGAGGGTTTCTTAATTTTTTTTTTATTTTTCTTGGGAACAAGTGGTTATGTAACTGGGGTAAAGAGAAGATCAACGCCGGCGTCTCATTCTTTTTGCGAGCCTGTTGTGGATGAATAATAAACCATAAAAGTGTCTCTGTTGTAATCAGTTCTGTTATTTCACTGTGGAGAGAAAACGAGGCCCTTACGTAGTGACACATAGTGTTTATGAATATCTCAGGCAGGAGTGTGTTTGAGGCAGTTGTTCATTAAGTTACATTAAGTGAATACAGATCAGAGACAGGCCTGCAGAGCATTTTAGCATGTCACAAGAAAATCAAACAAATTCCCACAAATAACCTTTTAATGCACCAAAGAAACTCAACCAAGACAGTCTCACCCCCAACACGGCTCCTATTTTTGCAGATCAGCAAGTGTACTCGCTTGTAGTGTACTACAAGTGTAAATATTCACATCTGGTCAATTAAAGGTCAAGTCCTTCTGCACATCGATGGTCTATATTCCCTTTCATGTCTACACACACTTCCACTAGAGCATGTTGTTTCAAGTCATTTTGACCAAAAGCTCACATGAGCCACTGCTCCTTCTCTTTGTTGAACTGCTCCGCCCAGCGGCGGGTCAGCTCCAGGTAGTGATCGGGCCCATGTGGATGATAGTCCAAATACACACGAGTCACTGTTTTTTTTGGCACCGCCCTCTCTATCTGCGTCCCCTCGTGCCATTCGTTAAAAGACGTGATGGTGACGATGTCAGGCCTCACGTTCAGTGCCGCCTGCAGGGCCGTCTCATAGTAACGGCCATTCACCCTGTTGCGCATGTTGTGGTTGTTCCACGGCCGAATGCTTGTGTCGATATAACCAGGGCCGACGCTGGGGATGAAGAGGAGGTTGTTGCCGTCGCAAAAAGCTTTGATGGCCTTCCAGTTCTGGTGAGAGGAGCCGAAGGAGAAACCGTTGGAAGCAAAGTAAGTGTACATGCCATCAAAGCCACCTGCAAGGATGTCGTGCTTGTGGCGCTCCTCCACAATCAGGGCGATGAAGATGGAGTCATATGCCGAGCCGCGTACGCTGTGGGAGCCGCTTGGAGTCAAGAATTCAGACCAGGATTCTGGTGGGGTCAGGTAGGAGTCATAGATGTAAAATAGAGGAAGACTCTTCCCTGTGCTGGAAGTAAACTTGTAGAAGGCTCCGTGGTCACCATACCTTTAAAGACAAGAATACAGTCAAATGTGAGGAGCATTAATGTGGTCAAAACGTAGCTACAATCTGTCCGTTATTAGATTATTATTAGATTTCTTGTGTTTCAAGCTGACATGGGACATGAGGATAACGTGAGCAGAAAGAGTTTAAGAATCTGCTCTCTGTTGGAGGCTCCAAAAACTCACTTATCCACCATCAAATGGCAGAGAGACAGAGTTTACGTCAATATATATCAATACAGACGAGCATTTAACAACTAATCAGCCAGATATTTCCATCAGGAGCTGGTGGAGACCAAAAACAGAGCTAAAAGCAGGGTGAAAACTGGACTTACATCCACCAGGTGGCCAGAGACACAACTCCAAATGAAGGATAAAGCAGCTGTTTTCTTTATTTTAAAGGAATTATTTCATATAAGAAGGAAGTGCCATATTGTTTCTACTATTTTTTTTTATTAAATTATGATCCAATATTGGTGCTGGAGAAAAGGTCAGAGGGCTACTCTTCCATCAATAACAACCTGACAAGGGGGTGAGTAGTGAGGGTCACTATCTTGGTGAAATATAAAGATTTGCTCACCGCTTCTTGAATATCTTTTGCAGATTTGGGGTTTTTGTATGTACTTGACTTTTTAGAGCAACCTCGATGCTAAAGGTTAGAGAAATAGCTTTTGCTTCAAACTCATTCATAAGTCATAAAACTGGCCTTGTATAATCAGAAATGCTTTCCAAAAGTATTTCGGTTTTGTAACTATTCTTTCAACAGCGCATGCAATCTTAACAGTCTTCTATCAAGTATTGAGTCACTGATGAAGAAATGCAGCCAGACAAGTTCCTACCTGTCAATGATATACTTGATGTTGTCGTGCACGCTCTGGTCGTTTCGTCCTCTGTATGGCTGAATGTGAAATGCCACCTAGGAAAATATGCAGAAAGAATACACACCTTTAAGAATTATACCGCAGTCAGCACTCACAGATGACCTTAACAAGTATCGACTCAAGAATCAAATTTATTAAAATCAATATTCAGCTTCTTAGGAGAGATTCTTCATAGAGGGCTGACAAGTGCAACAACATGACCCTCTCGTTTCCAATTTAAGTTTGAGAAGTTGCCAGGAGGAAAATAGCTCGATAAGATGCATACTATATTAGCGTTCGACTGTTTTAATTGTGTGAAAACAAGTTAGTCATGCACCATTTTGACCTTATGTGGTCCTGAAGCACCATGACATCGGGCGTCTGGTTTTTCTGCCCTAGTACCATGTTACAGATGACTATACTTGTTTACAGGTTTAATAATAATAAAAAAAAACTATGAATAAAAGAGTATAGACCAGTGGAGCATACCTTTGTTAGCCATTCAAGCAGTTCTCTTTGGACAGGATGTGTTTTCACTCACAAATTCTGGCACAGTATTAGAGATGTTTTCACCCTTTAGAGACTTTTCTAACACTCAATGAAAACACTTGCTGGGTCAGTTAGATGTGAATATTTGCAATTAATGAACAAAAGAAGAGGAGGAACAAGGGACCTGAAGTGACATGTACACAAAAAGTGCTTAAGTTGAATATTTTAAGGCGCGACCAGAGAATTCAGCGACTTTGAATAATGTATGATCAAAGTGAAACACTTTTCTTCTCGAGCAGTGGACGCCCAGGGGGAACACAGTGGAGGAAAATGGCTTTTTCAAATGATGGAGGCGGACAGCAACTAAATGGATGCAAGATGTCATTGAGTGAACTACATGAGGCTAATATAATCAATGTTGTATGATGCCTGTGTTATCCCTTATGAAAACCTAATGAAAGTCTGCATTTAGCTCAGTGTTGTGCTTGCACAAGAAGTGAGAGTCTACACCCTTGTGGCTTCACAGTTCTGTGAATTGTTCTCTGAGCTAATTGAATTCATGTTAAGCAGGTTTAATGTTTACTGTGATCATTATATTAGTTTAGCGTATTAGTATGCTTAGATTTAGATAGAAACTGGCACTGAACGCAGAATACAGCAGAGGCTAATGGGAATATGTATATATATATATATATATATATATATATAACTATGACTTAAATAAAAGTATTAATTAAGTCAACACTAAAGTCATTATGATTTATCCTGTGGGTATTATGAATGTCATAGCAATCCACCTCATTATTGTTGTTGTGGGGGCCTTAAAGTCTGCTTAAAGGCAATTCTGAGAATTTCTTTCAAAATACAAAACACATTAAATATGTTGGAAAATAGTTGCTACAAACATGTGAAAAGACTTTGAACTATATATTACTGAAATGTAGAGTTAGAGGTTAAAACAGTTTTTCACCAGTTTTCAGTCCAGGATTTTGTGGGCGGTCCTAAAGGGTGGCTCGATGACACGCTGAGGCCACCCTGAGCATACCCCTGCACCGCTAGCAGAGAGATAGAGATTAATTCATCTCACTCAGTGTTTTAAAGTGAGTCATGTCATTTTCTGAACTCATCTGACTCGTTTCAGTCGCTTCAAAATGGCTGCTTGACTGCTCCCACAAGTGGGCGTGCCTTCTGCACCTTCAACGGACACACCCCTATATTCATTTTGACCTGATTTTAATTTCATTCATCATTCATTTAATCATTAAACTGGGCTGGGAGGTCAATAAAACGTTCTTCTTGACAGAAGACAAAGTCAAAACACATATTTATTCTTACTTTACACAGACTTTAAACAGCAACAGACCACTACTTCCACCCTGTAAGAAGGAGCGCTACCACAAGTCCTTTATTCCAACCGCTGTCGCACTTTTTAACACCAGAATTTTTTCTCTATATTTCTGATTCATGAGTAATTTCTCATCCACCTTGTGCATACTGGCTCCTGTGACAAGTGAATTTCCCTGGTGTTGGATCAATGAAGTCAATCTTATGTTATCTTTAGTCTGGACCAAAGTGGTCGACTGACTAAAATAGAATCGCTGACCGAAAATGTGCAGGATTAAAGAGCACGAATCACTTTCTCAAATATCACAATAGTGAAAAAGGACCTTTTTGAGTTTTCATATTTTACCTTTGTTAGATGCATTTTGTAATGGTGTACCTGTTCAAATGTTACTATAGGGAAGCTGTATTGCAAGCGGATGGTGCACACAGCACTTTTCTGTGGAAAAAGGGACTTTTGGCGCACTCAGTGTCTCCCTGTGACATTGACCATAAATGCACTAATGGATTAAAGCAGCGTTTGGATGTTTGGAAGAGGCTAAAGCTTTGCAAACTGTTTTTTAAGCTGCAAATATCTACAGATGAACTTTCAGCTGGAGGCAAGAAAAACAGCCTCACTTGCGCTGCTAATGGAGATGCTAAGTGCTTCTGTGTGCAACAAAATGTACCTTTTGATAGTGCAAGAGGCACTTTGCTGGCAAAATATCAGTTTGAAGAAAGATAGAGGAAGGAAGATCCTGTCCATCTGAGTAAATAGCCTGGGATGAGTGTTTATGAAGTCATAACTCTCTGGACCTCTTGTAAAGTAATAGTCCAGTAAAGTGAGATAAAAAAAAATAAATAACCTAGTTTGAAAAATTCTGAGGTATTAGAGGATGTAAAGCCTCATAATTATCATCCACAGAGAGGGAAAAAGCTGTTATGGTCTCCTGTTCACTGCAGCAGATCGCATGCCACCAGAAAACTCAGCTCATTTTCCAAACACACTGGCCCATTACTCTCTGGTAATTTAGAAGTAAATGAGACAGAGTCGACGCATTTTAATACCTCATAAACATTGACAGCATGAGCATGGAACAACCCCAGCATGATTTATGCTGAGCAGAGTGGAATTTAGTGCCACGTCATGCAGAAAGCACAAAGGGATGGATATGAGCCAACACAACCATAAAGGTCCAGACCTTTAGAACAATTTGATCAATTTCAACAAAGCTGAGCACATTTCTTTATGCAAAAGTGTCAGCTTCACTCTGTGGCCAAAGCTAGTGCACGCACACACACACACACACACACACACACACACACACACAATAATGGAGGGTCATGTTAACATTGAATGTAGCTACTCAGTGCAACTGGAAACAAGAAAGTGTGGCTGATCACAGGGCACCCATGGGCTTTATTCCCCTGTGTACATGCAGCTACATGGCCTACTTACTTTTACAGGCCCTCAGGGTGCAGATTGTTCAGGGAGGCAAACTGAGTCATGGGACCCATGATGCACATTTTCCCTCTGCTCTCTCTACTTCCAACCCCCCAACCTCTATCCCCATCCCGTCTCCCCACCCTCCCCTGGGCAGAAGGACTATTTCAGCTCCACTTCAGGCTGAGGTCAAGCAGCGGCACCGATGTGGATGCTTCATGTGATCGGCTCTCCGACTCTACTGCACAAAACACACAACACACGAGCTGTGTGTGGGTGACGCTGAAATACTGTTTGACTTATATAATAAAAGGTACATTGCTTTCTTACCCAAAGAGGGGTTGGTGTGTTTTTAGCTGTGTGTGTGAGGGATAGTCAGTGTGATGGAAGTTTGCTACCATGTTTAGTGATTTCCATTTTAAGTTGTGAACATGCAGTTTATGTCATTAGGTGTATGTCTGTTATTTAAAGCTCCATTTAACTATACAACTACAAAACCTCTACATTTCCAACCAGGAGAAATAGGTTGGTTTAAATACATTCTAATCTGGTTACTTTGTGTTCAGTTACCTCTTGTTGTATCTCTCTTTTCTCATCCTGTAAAATATTAAAAATGTAAAATAGAATTTTGCCTCATCCTCCTCCTGATCAAAGCACAGATGAAGGAGGTGTTGGTGGAAGGCAACAGTCCTCTCCATAACACACTAATATTATCAGTCAAATCATAAAAAATATACCCTGCCTACATGTTTTGTATCACTTGGACATAATGTCACTTTGCCAAAGATGAAGACGCTCGATTTTTGATAATCGATTAAGTCATTTTTTTAAAGCCAAAATGGTTCCAGCTTCTCTAATGTTACAATTTAATACTTGTCTTTGCTTTCTTTCATATATGACAACAAACTGAACATTTTGGACTGCTGTTTAAAGAAAAAAAAACAAGCAAATTTAATACATCAACTTGAGCTGTCGGAAATTACAGACATTTTTCAATATTTTTGGGGGCCCAACACATTTTCTTTGCACATGGCCCTCTTAATAGGTTTATCCAGCCATGAATCTTAGAAGGTTTAATGCCATATTCATGCCCCACTGAGCTACATGAAACCACTGTAAAGACTCATTCGCATGCTGTCTTAGATTACTCCGTCGAGCAGTTAGTTAGGAAGAGTGCCGAGCCTACTGTAATCGTGCTGCAAGACAGTACAGGGCACTAAAGGACAAAGATATCAGATGGAAAGCAAAGTGCATGTGGACAGGTGTCAGATCCCTCTTTCACAGAATAAGCGTTTAAATTGTTTTATGGGACATGCAGAAGATTTATGAGCTCATTCTTCTTGGTGTTTCTGACTTTGTCATATCTCTGTATCATTTGCTCATCTTTTTTCAGTAACATAACACTATTTTAGTGTAATTACATAGACTCTCAAGGGACCTGATGTTTGAAAACTGCTCATGTACTGTCATAATACATCTCTCAGAATGTAGCCACTTTGCTGCTATAAGCAGATTGCAGATATGTGTTTTTCCCGACTCCTGATCTGATACATTTTTGGCTGTTGCCACTGCTCCGGTGGGACCATCTGTCCTCCTCACTTAGGCTTCCCTCCCTTCTTTCAGCCGGCCTTTCAATAGAAAAGAGCAAAGAAATGTTTTAAAGGCTGTCAATTTAGAAAATTTGCATTAGTGTTTCAAATGTTGAGAGCCAGAGTTCTCCACCTTGTCAGCGTTTTGCAGAAATTATGCAAGAAGAAGCACTCCAAAGATAAACGTCCGTCTGTGCAAAGGGAGTGGGAGGAGTTCATCAGTAACAAGGAAAACTGCGAGAGGACTGCTTGGAAAGACTGCACTCAACATGCCGATGTGCACTGAATAATTTTATTCGAATGCATTCTCTGCTCTGCTCTCCTGTTGTGATCTTCTCGGTGCTTTCATAAAACACACAGATAAGAACTTCTGTCGTATTTCACCGGGATACAAAACTATAAAGTTGATTTGCAGAAAGCATGTCACAGACTGTTTTTACACGCACGCCTTGAAGGGTCACCAATGACAAGAATGGCATTAAATTCAATCTATTAGCTTCTCCCCTGACAGCATTATGTGTAAAACCTCATTAGCCCGGCGTTGCATGTCTAATTCAGGCGCTCTCGTGTTGCCCTCGCAGAGATACATTATTCCTTTGCCCGCAGCCAAACAGCAGACTAAACAAATGTGATATCAAATCTGACAGACTGGCCTAACAAACCTACTGCATCTTGTCAGACTTGTTTATACGGAGAACAAGGCAGTATGTGTCACATCGCTGCTGGAAAATAAACTCACTTTATCTTCACAACAGCACACAAACTCTGGTATGATAATGAGTTGTGTTGCAATATGATGCTTCTATCCAGCTACTTTGTATTTAATCTTGGTGATAACTTCAACATCGTGCAAATACAAGAAATACAAGTAAAACAAGACGTAAATCTTTCCTTTCCTTCCTGTGCTAGATGTGCAGTCTAGTAATATATATGATCATGTTATATTCAGGAGGAGTGGTGGTCTTTTTTCCTACAATTTCACAGATTTTGTATCGTCTCTCAACTGTAATGCAGATTTTCAGTTTGTTTGAATGAACAGGATGATTTGTTAAGATGAAGACAATCTATGGACTGGGATTCAGTTGGACTTTTTGATAAAAAAATATCAATAAATAGTAAAAAAAAAAAAAAAAAAATGTCTTGTTCAACAAACAGTCTAACACTCGAACATATTCACTTTACACTTATATTTAACAAAGGAAAGCAGCACAGCATCATATTTAAGAGACTAGAACAAGATTTTTTTCTCATTGTTTTGTCTGAAATTGATTAATAATTTCGTCTCTAAAAAACGTGGTAACTCAAACAAAACCTTACAGTAATGCACATGCTTTAATCTGGTTCCTTGCCTTTTAGCACGTCAACTGACTGATTTTTACTTAACTTAACATGTAGTGTGTTGCGCAAATGCTGTTGGTGTATTATTAATGGCACCTGCTTTGACATAGGAAAACGCTTAAAATCCTTTCTCTCTCTCTCTCTCTCTCTCTCTCTCTCTCTCTCTCTCTCTCTCTCGTGACTTTAAATTCATACAGAAAGATCTTGTATCTCTCTTGGTCCGTCCCACTGCCTTCCTTTACCTTCCCTCTCTATCTTTGTTTGGAGAGGATCTGACATGAACTGTATCGCATTACAAGTGTTAAACTTTAATAAGCTTTCGGGAGGCGGTGAGACCAACGTGGACAGTTATGTCCTTCAATGTGCCATTTTCCAACCTAATTGGCAATTGGTCACATGGTTTTGCTACCCCCTCCCCACCTCTCTACCCTGCTGATGTGAGCTCCCCAAGCTTTTTCATTCCTCACTGAACAACTGATCCAGCAGCAGCAGCTTTCTGACCTGCTTTTTGCTCTAATACTGTAGTTGCAAACATCCGGAGTCAAATCCTGGAGTAGCACAGACTTATAAGAAGCAAGAGAAAAAGTTCCTCTCAATCTTGCTCTCCTGTGACAAAAAGAAACGCTCATTTGTAAACATCACCGCAACACAATGGCTGGTTTGTGACTGCTATCCTGAGCAGCGCTAAACACTGCTCACCTGTGAAACATCAATAATCCTTTGCTACCTCCTGTGTCACTGTGCTCTTAGCGAGATGAATGAAGGACAGATCATGGACAATCATATTTACACGTCAAGCCTCAGCTTAATTCATATTCTGGCTACGATTCAAAAGTAAAACAACGGGTATCTCTCCAGACATTGACAACTGAGTTCTACAAGCTGGAGGTTTTACTCAATCAGCCTACTTTAATATAACTATACAACAGTTTAGTTTATAGTGTGTGAAAGCCAATGGGCACAGTCCACTGTACTTAATGGAGTGCATCAAGGTTCTGTGCTTGGCCTGCTTTTATTTCCATTGACATAAATAATTCAGGTGGTTGTGCAAATAAAGCTAATACTCATTTCTATGCAGATGATAAGGTGTTGTATTCACAAATACAGTCTGCCTTTACAATTAAAAGAAAGAAAGAAAGAAAGAAAGAAAGAAAGAAAACACATTAAACTAAAACTAATACTAAATGCAGATTAAAAAATAGGCATTGTTAAGCTCAGGAGAAGACAAGGTTGCACACAAGTCCTGTTTGAATTTAAGAGAAGGCTGGTTGACACCACCTTATTATAGATTACTGATTATAATGACCATCCATACCTCTGCTTCATTTCATTGTGCAATCATCGTATCTGCTGTAGTATACAGACAGGGATGGTTAGGAAACCCTTAATGTTTTGGAACAGTCTGCAAACTTAAATTGCAACAGAAGCTGGTTCAGTGGGATTCGCCTGTTTATATAAAGGCTGAACAAATAAAAACAGGCACAAATAAAAGTTTTAAACACCCGCTGCTAATGCCAATACCAGCATTGGTGGTGCAAAACCAACTTCAGCTGCTGACTTAAAATGAACAAATCATTGCAAACAACCAACAATCATTTTCCCGCACAATGTGAAGTATGCAGTAAAAAATGAGCTGAATATTATGCCTCAGAATAGATTTGATTCATTGCTTTTCTTTGAGCCTCGGACTATTTCCCCACTTTTGTTTCAAGTCTCTCTCTATCTCACACACACACACATACAAGCACACATTTTTACAGATACCCACTTTAAATGTGCTGATGCCTTTTACCTTGAGGTTGTGTCTATATGCAGCGTCCAGTACAGCTGGTACCAAATCCTCAGCGGGTTCCCCATTGTCGTCTGCCAAGCCCGGAGGATACCAGGACAGGACAAGAACCCCTGGAGACACATGAAAAACACACAAGTCTGATCATCCATCCTGGACCAGAGACACTGGTTAATACCTCAGAGAGCATCTACTGCTGAGAACCTACGTCCAAAAATGCATATGAACCTCTGAAAGTATTATCCAATGAATTGTTGAAATGATGTATGTATTTCATGACTTATTGTAAGAAACGCTGACAACCCTGTGGGGAGAAACAGGTGCTGAAAAAGTTTTGCTGTCATTAATCTACTGGAAGCTTTTTCACACAGCCCTTCACACAGTTTTACAGACCCGTTTGAGGCCATTGAACAAACACGGTCAGTTGCTCTTTTATTGATCATGCTGTAAAATTTCTGGCCTGCTAATCCATTAGGGTAATTACCACACCTATTTCACAGGACTCACACAGACGCCGATAAGGTTTGTGGCAAGATGCTGTATTAATAAACAGATTATGAGACAATGAGTCCTTGAGTCCTTTGCCTATCCCTCCAAACTCTGCTTGTTCACATCTGTTTGTGACGATTTTCCATATCTCTGCTTGATTTGGGGTTGTTTTGCATCTCTTTGTCGTCATTTCGTATCCCTGCTCATTTGCGTCTCTTTTTGGTGTGATGTTTTTTTTGTCCCTTTGCGGTTGTTACGTGGCTGTTTTGAATCTCTTTGTGTTTGTTTTGCATCTCTTTGTGGTCGTTTTTGTGCGCCTTGTGTGGTAATTTTCATGTCTTTGTGGTTGCTGTTAATAATTTTTTTTCCACAAGATGTCTTGGCATTCACTTCAAATAGAGACTCTTGCTGGAGGGATCAGGGCGTTACTGGGCCAGAGCCATCTGTGGTTGTATGGAGTGGAGTTGATTGTATCTGAATGCCTACCTGCCCATCACCCATATCGTGCACCTGATTGATGAATATGCATCTTTGGACTATTTATTATGTCTTGTTTTAGTGGCAATCTCTCCGCGCAGCTCGAGTGTGTGACGGCTCATAAATCCCAGCAGAGAAATGCTTCCTCATGCTCTGATGCTGGATGAGAAATAACTTTATATCAAGCACAGTGGTGCCTGGCAAAAGAGAGGATCTGGCACATCGGATATGCACTCAGGGTAATTCATAAAACTCATGTCCACTTGCTGTGGAGCTGTGGGGACTATTAGATTACAATACCCAACTATGTCTCAGTATATTAAGAATATGGTTGCAGCTATCCATTTTATTTATGGGCCTCTGAAGTGGTCGGGAATCAATCATTAAGCCAAGTGGAACTATTTAGAGTTTGGCTGGCTGTGGTGTCTAATTAAATAGATTGTTTTTAACTAAGAATTGTGAGGCGGCACTCCCATGATCCATCTGTCAAGGCGGTGAAGTTTCAAAGGGATGGGTGGTCTGGTCATCACTCTGGATGGTGTACAATAACCTACCGAGTTGCAGAACAGAAACATCAGGCCCTATCATGTGTAGGCTGGGCTGTTACTTGATAGCAGGCTATGGGACTCTGCCGTCTTTTAAAGGGATCCATACAAGTTAAGACTAACGGCAGATAAATATTTCATGGGACGTCCAAAAAACTGACGCTTCAAGTTTTTAGAATAGAGATGAGAAACATTAGGGCTGGGTGTTAATTACCTATTACTACTTATTACTGGGTGTTATGTCTTGTAGCTACAGTACACAATCCAAGTTAACCCTTAAAGATTTTAAAACTCAGTTATCAGATGTGTTTTACGACGATCGTTTTTATCAAATCTATGTGTTACTAGTTGTTGGTTGTCTGGCTTTAGATGTGTTGTTTCTTGTTATGAGGTTGTCACACTGGAACTGCTTTGCTCTCAGGTGATCTCTACCTGATTGATTAAAGCTGTTGAAGTCTTTGTTTTACTGTTGTTACAGATTCTTCCTGATGAAAAAAAGCATGTTAATTATCTAAAATGTGGACTTACTAATATCCTGATATTGATTTTCAACCATATGACCCAGCCCTGAGGGACACGCTGTGCTGAAAAACAACTTCTGAAACTCTGGATTACCGGAGCTTTCAGACTTGATGTAGTTTCTCTTTGGGACTTTGGGTCGAGGGTGTGGGGAGCTGTCCTGTGTGTGTGGTGCTGAAAATGATTTTTTTTTTTTTTTTTTTTTTTTAAGCTTTATCCTTATAGTAGCCAGATTTCTGTGCAGCTGCTGAGCACAAAAAACACCACTCAGCTCTTTTTTTTTTTTTTCTCCCCCTCCATCTCTCTCCAACAATCCCAGGGTGCCCCCATTACATCTCTGAACTGTACCTGCTGCAGATGCTCCGATCTGCTCCATGTGGGACTCCAACACGTCCGGGTCCCTCGAGCTGTACGGATTGAGTTCAGGGTAAAAACTGGAGCCGATGTCCTCGGGTGGCATGTGCCTTCCTCTCGGGTAGCTGGATGCGATTTTGGGGTCCCAATGTGGAACCAGGATGTGGTCCCAGTGAATGTATTTGCCGTCCATGTGTGGGTTGCCGTACCAGGTGTAGTAAAAAATGTGAACATCGTAAAATATGGTCCCCTCCGGACCGGAGTTGGGCAAAACTGCTTTGGGGTTGCTGCCAGCCGGTCGGGCATGACCCGGGGACGCGGTGGCGTCAAGGGACACGGAGCGCCGGTCCATCTTGCCACCTATCATCGGCAGGAGCTCCAAACCTGGAGCCAGATCCGAGAAGCCGTCACTGGGCTTCAGGGTCCTCAGTCCCATCATGGCCCCAAAGATGAATAGCGTAAAGAGAAACAGAGCTATGCAAGCTTTCCTTCTTATTCTTGCCATGGTTGGCTGGAGTGGACGGGGACCAGGAGCGCAAATAAAACCTCTGTCTGTCCTGTTTCTACGAGCTACTCTTCAAAGTATCCTGCAAAGTGGCTACATGATTGCAGTCCAGCCGCAGCAGGCTACCCGCAGTTGCCCGTGAGGTTTTTAACTTTATTCTGCAGCTTCATTTTACGCATTCTGCTGTGCTGTAGCCTGTGGTGTATCACTCACATCAGAAACTCACTTCCCCAAAAGCGCTCCTTCTTCTTCTTCTTCTTCTTCTCCTTCTCCTTCTCCTCCTCAATCAAGGAGCCTGACCAAGTCTATAAGCGTGTTCTCCTCCCAGCTCCTCCAAGACCTGCTGGAAATTTCTTTTTGAATGCTGCTAACAGGGCGAATGTTCCCGATGTTGTCCACCATCAAGGCGTCTCACTCACTGATCTCCAAACTGTCACTCCCGGAGCATTTACTCCCTCCAGCTGTCCCGCCCAGAAGCTGATCCATCCACCTGACACCGGACAGATGATCGGCGTAGAGATGCGGAGTGATGAGCTCCGGTGATGGTGTCCGTGGGGAGGTTTTCCAGCCTCCGTGGTTGGTTGGTTGGTGGGTTGGTTGGTTTCTCCTTCACACACAGTCCGTTTTAGACATCAGAGAGGCGGGACTCGTCTGATTTGCCTATTTGTGCCTGACTGCGGAGCTTTGCGCAGACAGAATTTACAACATTTAAGACAAAAAAATAATAATAATAAAATAAATGTTGTCTGCAGATCAGCAACAAAGATCAAGTTAGCCTCTGGTCTTTGTCTTTATTTTAAAAGTGAGCTCACGACGAGTCATTGCAGAAGCTGAGCTCAGCTCTCATAATATTGTTTTTAAAGTTAAAACTTCAGTTTGTTTGACTTTGTGGCTTGTCCTGCGCGGACAGTTCAGAGTTATACTGACATCTAGTGGCCGTTTTATAGAACACAAGGGCACTACACCATGCTGCCTTCAGGTACTGGGGGAAAGACGATAACACCCTAGATGTCTGGCTGAGTAATTTACAGTTTTTCTCCACTGGTTTGGCTCATTTCTCGAAACAGAAATTACATTCTCAAAACTCTAGAGATCATTTGGCAAAACAGTCTTACGGTTCAGCACAACATCATAGCTCACTTATCTCTCCCAAAACAGTTTACTCGTGTCAAAATTAAATTTCTCATATAGATAGTCAGTACCTCCAAAACGGCACTGTGTGAGCACTGCAAGTCAAAATGTTTAGATGTTTAGATGTCACTATGGCAGAGGACCATATCCCTCATGTCCACCTCTCAGTCTTAGCCCAGTCCTTCATTCACAATGGTTACTGTATTTTTTTTTTGTCCAGCTAACAAAATACAATTGTGTATAAAACTGAAAAAAAATAAATAAATAAATAAACAGGATTTTAGGTTAAGAATGGTCTCTAAGGTTTGACATTACACATTGCACTCACACTGCCAAGGAAAGGCAGGCATTTATATTCACACACATAAAGTAACCTCCATATCAGAGTAAAAAGAAAATGTAGAAAGCATAATATACTGTTATATAAACACATAAACAAAAACAAGGACAATTATATGTAGCCTGCAGCGCTGTAAATAAATACAGTATGAGATATTCATGGTATTATGTCGACTAATTTTGACAAGTGAACAGACTATTTTGCATGTGATGACTTTGAACCATTAGACTGAGAATCAATCAGTCAGTTTACCTCAACAGGATCTCTTCACTTGGAAACTGTGCTAACTGTAGACATTTGCAACGTGATGAAATCAATGAGAAATACATTTCTGTTGTGAACAGCTGTCAGGTGGTTTGGAGGTTTCAAGAAATGAGCCAAAAAAAAAAAAAACTGTAACACCACACATGTTATAATTACAGTACACAACAAAAGTTAGATTTAGATAATCGCACACCTTTTAAATTAAGATTATTAAATTCCCATTAAAGATTTTAAAATTCTGTTATGAGATGTGTTTGAAATATTAAATCTGCTTACTTGTTGGTTGTCTGTCTTTAGACGTGTCCTTTCTTCATGGCTGGTTGTGAGGTTGCCTCACTGTTAAACTCTCAGGTTATCAGCTGATCTCTACCTGATTAAACAAAGTTAGAAAAACAGTTGATGAAAATCATACAAGTGAAACAATGTATTAAACATTTGATGTCATGATGTGCAGTCAAACAGTGCAGGAAATATTGTACTCTTGTTTGTTGTTGTTGTTGTTTCCGTGGTGAATCCCATCCGAGCCAATTTGATGGAAACTTTCCTCTAATTTTTTAATTTATTACTCCCGAGCTTTAAAGGTTTATTGGAAAGCAACACGTGGCCAAATGGGCGTCCTGCGGTTTGCTTTCAAAACATTGGTATACTGAATAAATTGATGTCATAGGGCGTCCACAATGCCAGAACAAGAGACAGCCATCTTTGCAGTCCATTAGCTTGTTGCACTTTGGCTCGAGAGCCAAACACCTTGGCTCCCGACCAAGACGATGTGAGGCAGCACTTGAAAGAAGCACTGACCCCTGGAGATGACTGGCTGAGACTTCATTAGACTGTTTCTCTCCTGGTCCACAGAGCAGTGTGTCGAGGCGCGAACCGATACATAGCCACATCTGACCTGTGTGTTAGGTTTGCTGTTTGATATGAAAATGTACAAACATTTCATCCTGACGTTGTCGAGCACAGATTGTTGAATGTTGTCGAATATTCGGCTTTGCCAATACAAGCATTTTTTTTTTTCTTGTGTCAGATTAATTTGTTTTTAAATGACCAAAAACGTATTTCAGGTTGTCACATCCGAAATTAAAAAGTCAGGAAGTATGGCTTCAAAGAAACTGAATTATGAACAAGATCAGGATTATATGTTTTGCAGATATATAAAATATATTGAAGGGAGGGAAACATAAGTCTAATCATTTTAGATCTCATCATAAAATGTATTTTTACAAGCCAGTTTAAAACAAAAGATACTTGTCACTAAATCAGGATGGTGTGTAAACCTAACAAGAAAAAACTATTTAATAATATCTGGTCATATTAATTATTATTATTATTATTTTAAATCTGGTGTGTATTCGACTTGATAGAAAAACATTAAAATCCTCGTTTTACTTGTTTGAGTAAATCTGTTTTGATATAATCATTCTCCGGCCAAGAAATATATTGTTGTTTAAGCGTATGAAAGTTTCATTTCTATTTCTTGAAATCACAAACGTATCATTTTAACGCACTGATATGTTCCACAGCTTTATATGGCATATTTAATGCTGTTAATTATGTTGTTTAAGGCTACAAATACGCGCGTTTTGCGGGTCCACAAGGGGTCGTTGTGGTAGTTGTGATGAAACTCGGCAGGTCTGAGGCGTCCATCAGGCGTTTTTATACACGGGGAGGTGGAGCTGCGCATGCATCCATCCAAACAATACTAAACACCACAAGTTATGTTGGAGTTAATCTCCTCTGATAAATATTAATTCAGCTAATCGATCTTCTTAGCTCGCACAGATCGAAAATTAAGTTAAACTGTTATTTCAAGTATCAACAAATAAATATGACAAATTAATAATTAATTAATAATGTGGCCTGATATTTGATGAATCATCAGATCAAACTTATTTTTTCTTTATGTTCTTATTTTATTTCATCCTTGTCTTAATTCTAGTTTTTTTTAAATATATATCTGCTGTTTATTATTTTCATCTTATATTATGTGTTTATGTTTCCTTTGTTTTTAAATTATAATAATTGTTATTGTTATTATTTTGTTTAGGCTCATGATTGTCAAACTACTTGTATTTATTTGTTGGTTCGGATTTGGACTCTTTCACTTTCCTCTATCTTTGATTCATCCATCACTCCACAAGGACACGAGTCAACGTCTTAACATGATGTGATCAGTCACTATTGATCCATGAATACGTTTGACCAGCTTGGCTCGTTGTCATGCTGCCAACCATCTCGTATTGTGGGCCAACATTTCTTCTTCCTCTTCTTCTTCTTCTTCTTCTTTTTAACTGTCCGGTGTCATTTTGTTTAGTTCAAGTCCGTTTTCTTTGATTTAACTCTCCACCTCGATGCTTTGACTCAGTTCATCTGCTTCCTCCTCTGCTGCATGAGGAGAAAACACTCCCCCCCATCCATTTTTTCATCTGGATTACAATCACTTCTCTAACATCTGGAGAAAACAAGAGGCATAACTCTTCTTATCTTATAAAATATAACTTGATCTAAATCCAAACTGACATCATTTAATTTAACTTGTTTTAAAACAGGCACCACAGGCTCCTTCAGGCTTACTTCCTTCCTGTTGTCACCCCACCTTGATTACATGTGCTGCGTGCATTTACATTTTAAGGAGGTGAAAGAAAATGTTGTAAGGCAGCGGTCATTGGATGTTGTGCAGAAATATGCCCACTCCTGCCAATAAAATATCATATACCTTATAAAATATATAATAAATGGATATGTTTGGATATATTAGTGCTTAAAATTTAAATAAATTCTTGAGCTTGCTGTGAGTGTCAGAGAAGTCTCGATGGAAATAAAAGAATATTGCATTGCAAAGGTGATTTCCCACATTTGCCCCCCCCCCCCCCCTTTTCCATCACACAATATGCAATCTATCCTTGGGGACTATAATTGTGAATCACGTGGACATGACCGAGAGTGTGGTTGGGGGGGTTTTGTTGGATGAGAAATGGTCATTTGTATTGACCAACAGAGAGCTGACCACTGCAGCACAGGAGAGGAAGAGAGGGGACATTTTTAGAGACTCAGAGAAGACAAGACGAGGCAGCGGTGAACACGGAGAGCAAACTGGCCCTCAAACATGGCAGAAGGTATGTTGGGGAGCTTTGTGTGTGTGTGTGTGTGTGTGTGTGTGTGTGTGTGTGTGTGGAATTATCTCTGGGAGTGGTTGAAGTGGTTTCTGAAGGGGCTGGGTGCATTGTTTTTGAGTTTTTAAAGGGAGGGATGTGGGAGGTGGAGGTGGTGGTGGTGGTGGTGGAGGAGGTGGAGGTGGGGGGGGGGGGGTGTCTTCAGCAAAAAAAAAAAAAAAAAAAATCTTCCCGGTGACCCCCACCCACCCCTCCACCCTCCACCCCTCATTGTTTAGGGGGAATAGGTTGCCAGCCCCCTTTTGTTTACCTCCCCTCTCCCGCTTTCCCTCTCGCTGCGCTGTTTCTGCTTTTCACCGCATTTTGCATGAAAGTGGCAATCTGTGAGGATTACCCAGCTTGAGGGCTAAAAAAAAAAAAAAAAAAAAAAAAAAGGATACTGTAGCTTGGGTGCTAATTTTGACTCAAGGCAGAACTGAAGAAGACATGGGCTCCGTTTCAAACCAGGAATTTCCAGGTTGAGTAACAAAATAAGATGCTTTTATTTATTTATTTTTGTTGTTGCCTTAATTAACTTGTCTTCTGGTGGACTGTCTTTCTGATTGCACTGGAACATTTTAAGGCATTGTTCACACACGTGATGGTGCAATCCGTGTGTCCATCAGTGCATTAATCGCTCTTTACAAACCTTGACACCGCGCATCCTCCGCCGTGATCTCGTTATTTTGCACAAACTCGTGGCATTTGCAGAGAAAAGTTGTTGAGCCGCTTTCACGGGCTCGAGTTATGTTTTTATCACCCGACACTGAGCAGAGATACGGCCTGAGCTCGTTAACTGGTGTTTCATTCATTCATATTGATTGGTGATGCGGCAACGCGAGAAACCAAACTTTTTGAATCTTGTTTGAAATGTCACCTTTTTACGTTTTATGTTGCATTTTGCAATAACACACCTTATATATTTGTTTTTTTGTAATTGCATGGACTTCTCGTTGCAGGAGTGTGTAAGACCGAGGAGGATGAAGGACCGAGCACCGAGGAGGATTCACAGTCTTTCCACGGGGTTGGCGTGTGTAAATGGTTCAACGTCCGCATGGGCTTCGGGTTCCTGTCCATGACCAACCGAGAGGGAGTGCCACTCGACGAACCGGTTGATGTATTCGTCCATCAGGTAGGATTACTGTCTGCTCTGAGGGGGGGTTGAAACTGAAACTATCAATGTAGTAAAAACCGAGCGCTGGTGTTACTTCTGAGCGTGAGTAACTTGAGTAAAAGTATCAACACGCCACTTTTCTTGAATCAAGTGAAACAGTCTGATCCTGTGTCCGGTACAGCTAATTAATTTAGTTCGTCCTCTCCCAATATAGTCACTGTCTTCAAAGTAAGCAGCAATTATTTTTTAATTAACGAATAAAAATATGCAGTGCGTTTAAAAAGAAGAAAACCAACCCTCCATCAGGAGGCGTTTAGATATTAAAGTTAAGATAATATGTGGTTTGTTTTAACTCGTTTAGATGGGTGGTGGGCTTTTCTTTGCAGTGTGGTGGGTGTTTCTCTCTCAGGGGAACACGTGTTGCAGCCAGAAGGAGAGCTGGGCCTCCCTCGTGGTTTTTCTAGAGAGAGAGAGAGAGAGAGAGAAACACTGATATAATGTGATGGAGAAACACAGTCAAAGTGTGCTCAGGGCTGATGCAACTTTTTTTTAAATGGGTTAACATCTAAGGTTTGTGAAAGATGAACGTGGATCGTAGAGAGGGTTGCGTGAGCTGCAGGAGAACGGGTCCTTTAAGGTGGAGGGAGCGTGCCATCGATCCTCTTCTGAAACTGTTTGAATAGTGGATATTTGGTTCATGTCCCATTTTGCCATTCATCAGTGCATCTGTTTACAATAAGGGAAGCTTTTAAAAATGATTCAGGTGGTTTGGGGTCCCAGGTTGACCTCAATGAAGATGCAAACCATCTTAAAATATACTTTTAAAACACACAATCTACATATACAGTATTTTATTTAATTCTAAGGAAAATGAAAATTGTTACTTGCTGCTTAAATGCAACTATTCTCCTCTGATCTTTTAGTCCCCCCCCCCCCTAAAAACATCTTTCATTCTTCACTTGTGATTTTTTTTTTTTATTGTCTCCTCCTCAGCCTGAAGAGATAAAAGAAATCTTCTCAGCTGGTCTAGGTTTAACCCAAAACCTTCATTCACCTTTTCATATACAAACTGCTGAAGTGGGAGGTGTGAGAGGTGGGGTGGCGTGTGTGTGTGTGTGTGTGTGTGTGTGGGGGGGGGGGGGGGGGGCTGCATTTCCCTCCCACTTCTCATGTGAGTGAGCGCCTCCATTGCTGTTGATAAGATAAAGGCTTAGCATGTGAATGCGAAGAGTCCCTACGAGCTGCTCATTCACCTCAAGGTTCCTGTCATAAAGTGATGAAAGGCTCTTTGCTGTCTGCTCAACCCCCGCCGTGTGTGTGTGGCACTAGCTTTAAAGAAGAAACGAGCTCTCAGGGTTTGTCTTAGGTACATTTCCTGGTTCTCGTACAATGCCCTTTTCAAAGACTTAATTGCATTTGCCACATCTATATAACATTGTATATGCATATCACAGACAATCCACATTTTTAGCTTGAACACGTGCATGTTCCACGCTTGGTTGAAGCCACTTTGCAGACTCAGGTTTCTCTTACTCGTTTCTGTTCTACGGTCGCTTGCTCTCCGATCAAGATGAGACATACAGAGAAATCGCTTGGTGCTGTTCAGCCGTTGCAACTGAAATATTGTTTGACTACACACAGGAAGTTGTTACCCGATTAATCATATTGCAAACCTGAACATGACCTTAACTGGGGATAGAAACTTTCAGCTTGGTGCTCCTGTAGTTTCAGAGATGTGAAAACAAATGGGAAATGTGACCTCCCATTATATAAAGCTTCAAAGTGTCCAAAACTTTGTGTCTTTGTCATGAACACAAGTTACTTACTGCTCCAGAATTGACAGAGAAGAGTTGTAGGGCTTGCTGTTTTACTTATGCAATAACCTAACATGGTGCTCTCATTTTATTCATAAGAAAAGCATAACCGGTGACTTATTTCCCTCTCCCTCTAGAAAAGGTAGACACACGCGTGTCAGTGATGGATGTATTGAGGTTATGTTAACGTAAAGGGCCTCAGCCCTAAAATTAGTGGCCGCGTGTCAAGGAAAATTAACTCCCAGGGTCCTCTGGCCTTTGTGCAGGTGGACAATAGAGCCATGCATCCGAATGAAGCACCCCTCGGCCGTGACCGAGCCCCTCTTTGTCTCAGCAGCAGTCCCACTATTGTCCCTCGCTGCTCTGATGTCTTTCTCTGCCTCGCATGGCTTCCAGACACATTCTGGACAGAGTTTACAGCAGACCCCACTCATAACAACTCCACATTAGGACCTTGAAGTTAAAGGGCCCCACCCAGATCTGCACCTGTGCGTATGTGTGTGTGTGTGTGTATTGATAACCTGATGTAGGACATGTGGTTGCTGAGGGTCCGTTACTGGGGGTGGGGAAGGTCACACATGGGAGAGGAAGTGGGTTAACGGTCACCAGCGTAGAAAGGCCTGATGGGATTGGGGCTCTCCGAACAACCCATGTTGCCACTCAAATGTCATGGCCCAACAATCGTGTGTCTTCGCTTCTAAGGACCTTGCAGCAGATGCTCAACTGTGAGTGGACGTGGCAGGGTTAGAGAAGATGGTGCTTTTGTCATTGCACTAGGTGTTGCTACTTTACAGCTCACTAGATCTCTTGGTCGTGTGTGTGTGTGTGTGTGTGTGTGTGTGTGTGTGTGTGTGTGTGTGTGTATAATGGTTCCAACATAAATGTTTCCTGTTGGTGGATTAATCTGAAGCTGCACCTTTTTTTTGAGATTAACCTGTAACTTTTAAATGATAACCTTGTATTTGGTTCAAGGTGGACCCCAGACTTTGCTTTGAGAAGCTCTATTTGATCCCTGGTGGTTTTGGCAAACACAGACTGTTGTTCATAATTGTCAGATTGGTGTAACTTCAGAACCCAGAAATGAAAGGCAGAAAAGGATTCATGCCTATCAAAACAAACCTGCTGCATTATGGAACTTTCTTCCTAAATTAACAGTCTGTTATCGCTGTGACAAGTTAATCTCACAGCCAAACCAAGGGAATTTTAGAGAGGGGTTTCCCATGTTGTGTTAGCCAGTCTCTGGGTTTTATCCTCAAAACCACACCACACCTTCCCTTCCTTCGTCTTTCTTTTTTATAGACTCAGGGCAAGACGCTGGTGTCAAGTAGAAGCTCCTTTAAAATCACTTGAGGTGAACATTGATTCAGTGACTGTGTAGCTAAACCGGAGGCTAACTTTAGTGTTTACCCTCAGCACATTTGAACCTCCGGTCCCATTGTTGCTCCATTGTTGATTAAGCTAACATGCCTCTCCGATCTTGCTTTTCATCAAACACGCTACAGAGTGAAATCACCATGTTTCTTTCGCACACCAAAAAAAAGATGTCTCCTGTTCAAACAGTGATATCAAAGGGAGATATCAATCATTTGTGCTTTCCCTCAACTTTTATCTTCGATGCCTTTGTGCCAAACAACTATCCAAGGAATGTCACCCTGACCCCCAGCCTCCCAGAGAAGCCACGCTGCCTTCTCACCCCACCCCCAACGGTAGTACTAACCTCTGCATCCTGCAGTTTAGGGTTAGTGGTGGTGGTCAGTGTGTTAGTGGAGCTTTGTGATGTGTGTGGGAAGAGGGATGGGGTGGGGGCAGCAGTGTGGAATGCTGTTCCTCCAGAGGGGGGGATGGGTTGAAGGTTATCCTCGTCAGATTTACCACTCAAACACAGCAAAAAGACAAAGCAGCCTTAAGGCAATGGTGCATTTTATGCAGGGCAGTGTGTGTACAAACTGATGGGCAGAGTGGGGAGCTTTGTAGAGCTTGTTTGTTTATCAGGTGAGACATAATGATCAGCTTAAAATACCAGATACCTGATAAGTGCGATGGTATCACGCAGTAAAGAATGGGTGGGGGTTGCTCTCAAGGGTCAAAGTATGTGGAGGTGATTTGGTCACCGGTAATATTGTAGGTTTTGAAAAATCTAATTATCACAATAAATATCCCATTGAGAATTATCTGCTGTATGACTCTGACGTGGAAAACACTGAAACATCCATTCATCCCTTTGTGGTTTGACTCCTTCCTGTTGTACCGTAAAACTGGAGTTCCCCAAACACCAAGCGATATTTTAGCCACTAAATCCACTTCCTATGTTACCTTTCAGAGCAAGTTGCACATGGAAGGCTTCCGCAGTCTGAAGGAAGGTGAGGCGGTCGAGTTTACCTTCAAGAAGTCATCAAAGGGCCTGGAGTCGCAGAGAGTTACCGGACCAGGTGGCATCCACTGTGTTGGCAGCGAAAGGAGACCCAAAGGCAAGAAGGTCCAGAAGCGCCGTTCAAAGGGAGACAGGTAAGCAGGGATGAACTGGGAAAGATATTTACATTTTTGTTACTTGTGAAGGGGGTATTGTGAAATATATCAAAAACATGTTCACTAATTTCACACACTAAAATATGCTGAGAGGATCCCACACAAAGCACCCCTTTAACTTGAATCTTATTTGTAGTATTGATCTGAGCACCTTAGTATATGCAATATCTCATACAGTCACCATCCTGTGATAATCCTGCATCTCCAAAACATCAGCTTTTCATAAAATCAATATAAACAGGTGTTTTGTGAGAATATTCTAAAACTATAAAGAAACACCTTTACATTAAGGAACACGTGCAGATTTTATTCATGAGCAGTCCACAAACAGTCATTGTTGTATCCAGTTTGGATCAGATATAGAGTGGTGTTTTAGTTTCTCCCCATTTTCCTTCCTCTTCCTCAACCCCAACCCCCACCTCCAACCCTAGCAAGGGTCACACCAGCAGGCTTGACGTGTGACCTGGATCAATAACTGTTTAAATCTGCTGGCCCCTAGTGAATTCACACCCAGTGACTCTCTTTTCCTAAACCTCTACTACCAATATGAATTGTAATAACTCCAAAACCAAATTAATAGCTAAAAGAAAACAACTATTTTAATAGCAAAAACATTATACATCTATATTTTTATGTGTTCTTCCAGCTCTGGCTCATTGTTTTGCTGCAATGTACCTAACTCTACTCTATATGAACCTGTACATGATCCATGAAAAATAAGAGCTACTTTCATGAGTTACAAAAAAAACCCTTAATGATCAATCTGCAAATGCATCTTCTTATCCATGAAACAGTTTTTACAGAGATACAAGAGCTTTATGCAAAGGCAACAATGTCCCTCTGAGCGAAAAGAAAAATAGCCACGGGGGGTCTTGGTTTTTGGGAAATGCAGAACAGGGTTAGAGGTGTATCAGCTTCACCCTCCTGTCAGTTGTGATTAGAGCCAGAGAGTAGTCAGTGTGAGAACAGAGATCATTACGGCCTCAAAGAGTCCTGGGAGGCCCGCTGTGGTTCAATAACTCTCCCTAGGCCACACTGATCCATTGATAAGATATCGTTCCCCTCTAGCGTATTTCATTATGCAACACAAGAGTAGGGTTTCATTGGTTCATGTATGATTGATTGATCATATTTTGATCATCATTGATTGATATCAGAATATCTAACAAACCGAGGTTCTGATATCACTAGAAGTTTCATGACTGAGACATGAGTTCTCAGTTCTCGGTTCTCAAGTTCTCGAAGTAAACAGCCGTGTTTCAGTCTACATTTCATAGACCACCTTTGTGAGTGTGTATATGACTGAGGTAGGGGAAAAAGCTCCTGTCCATTTAATTGATAACAGATGTAAGAGCCTGGGCAAGGGGGTGAAAGGTCACCGTTGTCATGGCAACAGTGTATGAGTAAATGCAAGAGGGCTGGGGGCTGGGCTGGGATTGGGGGTTGGAGAACCTAGGAGGGGGCAGGGTTCAGAGGTCATTACTGCAGCTTTTTTAGACAAAGGGACCACTTCCTCTTCCCTCCACTTGCCTCCTGATGGATGCTGATGTGGGGAGCTTCTGTGATGTGACGGTATAGACCTTGACACCACCCCAACGGCCACTGCCACAAAGCCACACTGACCCCTCGGCAGCCGCCCTGTTGAAACGTCATCTGCCGCTACAATGGTGGCAGGGGGTCCGCAGTGGCACAGGCTGTACACCGCACGCCCACTACCCATCTGTCTTACGCCCCTGCACGCGTGGCCATTCTATAGATTATGTTTGAACAGAGGTGTCCAATGGCACCCCTGATGGCTCCCTCTGACCCCTCATGGTGTTCAGTTCTAAAGTTCAATGCCAGTGAAAGGGATGCTTCACTTTGATACAATAGAGTGCAACGGGAAGTTTTTCAGCGGTGACAAACTGACAAATAGGACAAGCTGTTCAAGATGCGAGTCATGGTAACCAAACCGGGATCATGGAAAAATGTGGAGGCCACACATCATTCTTGAAAATTCTGTAGTCTGCATGAAACCTTCTAGAAATTCCTGCCCCCATGCCCCATTCTTAGATTTTGGTTTTAATGTTTGACCATCTAAAAAAAAAAAAAAAAAACACAGCTTATTTTGAGATGGTCCAACCTGGCATGCTCCTCCTGGAGAGCAATGTGACCTGGAATGGCCTTGGAAGATTTATGACCAGATGTAAACTCAAGGCATTCCAGGTGAAACGTTGCCATCTAGTGGCAAACAGATGTAACCCCCTCCGCTCCAAAGTGTGCACATTAGAAGGCAGCTTTCACATTCATCTGCTGAAGGAGGAAAGATTTTCCGCAGTCATTCTGAAATATGACAATAATATGACCTTGCATTCAGCCAGTCTAAGATTTGACATGAACTCATACTTTGAGATTTTTCAATGAGGGAGAAGGTGTTGATGTGGTTTTAAGATTTTTTAATTAGTTAATTGAATAGTTTTTCTATGTCTTAACATTTCTTGAGAGGATCTTAAGCAGCTATAATCATTGCTTCAACAGATCAAATAGATACTTTTTTGTAAAATGAGTCGCTTGTATGTCTCCAGTGTCCATTTCTACCCATTGTTTTGGTTTTCTAGCCTTCAGCTTAACTGTTTTGTGGCCAAAAGGTCAGTCACTGCAGATTAAACACGCATTAGATCTGACTGTACTGCTCTCTGCTCTCATAGGTGCTACAACTGCGGAGGCCTTGACCACCACGCCAAAGAGTGCAAGTTACCACCCCAGCCCAAGAAGTGCCATTTCTGCCAGAGCATCGACCACATGGTTGCCAACTGCCCAATCAAAGCACAACAGTCCTCACCGGGTTCTCAGGGAAAACCTTCCCCCTCGAAAGGAGACGAGGAAGAGCACAGCCACTCGGCACCGCCTCCCGAAACCTCTGATTAAACGAGAAATTGGGCAACACTGACGCCGGGAAAGCACAGAGGCCAATCAAACTGCTTTGATGGAGAGATGGGACATCCCCTTCCACCTGTTGAAGCTGCTTTTGGAACTACCTCAGGTTAAAAAAAAAATGCTGATGAAGAATGTTGCTGAAATATTTTTTTTTTTTTTCGTTTTCATTTGGTGTAACACTCAGGAATACTGCTGTATTATTGCACTCAGGACGCTTTCTAAATGTTTGAATCACTGCTGTTCGTTGAGGGGTTTGAGATTGTAATGAGCAATGCCATATAACGGATTATCTTGACGAGTTTTTGTAGAGTCTGTGTTTTCTTTTAAGCGATGCTCTGCCTCCCCTGCAGGCATTATACCTCATTTATTTTTTACTTAGTCGTCAGTGTGTTTAGGATAGAGCTACACTTTTGCTGCCTTACCAATAAGTCTCCTTCCTGACTGTTACACCTCACTATCCGACAAGACAGAGATGTGACAGTTAGTACCTCTGTGATGAATGTTAGTTTGCATATGGCATGGGGAACGGGAGGGTACGCAAAAAGAAAAAAAAAAAAATATGGGACGGGTTTAAGGGTATAGCTATAGGCAATATATTGGCATCTGCCAATATTGCAATTGACCATCCAGTAATCCTGGGGCCAAATGAATGTCAGACCAGAAGTGGTTTCCAACTTTTGGTCAGAGTTAATTTTTATTTTTATTTTTGTCATTTTCATTATTTTCATCTGGTGTTTTGCTGGCTGTCTAAAGCTGCACAGTCTACCTCATTGGTGCGTGTTTGTTCTGCTACTAAAACCGTCATTCTAACCACTGATGGTAAACCAAATATTCTCAGAATACAGCTATGGAGTTTGTGATTTGAACTGAGATTAACTCAAATCCTTTTTTGCACTACACTATTCACACAGCATTGCCATTAAACCTTGGGTGTGGTCAGAGGCTCAGAATCCCTCAAATCTCACACCCAACAGTCACAGCTAGACGTGGTCAGGTGTGTGTGATCTGTTGTACCTGGGTGAGTGATATAGTTGCCATGCTATATCACAGCTTGACATGTAGTCGCCACTATGGTTAAACTGGGTGTAGTAGTAGTAGTAGTAGTAGTAGTAGTAGTCTCAACCAGAGATGGCAGCAAAACACTGCTTTTCAGCTTGGCGCTAGGTTAGTCTTTCTGGCAGCTGGAAGCATGATGTTGGTCAACTTTCTATTAATAGTATATTCTCTTTTATTGGCTGCTGTGTGAAATACTTCTGCTTTTCTAAATACCTCAACTAACCAACAACACTTCACAACTTCTAATAATATACTTGATCTGGACGGAGTTACTGAGTGGTCCAGCTAGCTCTCCTCTTGATACTTGAATAAAATGAGGCAGAATCAGCCATGATGTTGCCAGAAGAAAGGCTGGTGTTTTTGTTTATATCCAGCGTGATCCATTTCTAGGTAGTTATTTAAGACATTACCTCCCTATGACCCTTAGTAGGGTAATAGCTCAGGAACACCAAGCCTGCATGGAGGAGGAGCATGTAGAACTAGCTAGCTAATCAGCATTTTACTCCCGTTTTACAGGAGAAGCTGACAAGACTTTTACACCCAATTAATATATATGTAAAATTATTCTAAATCCTTTTTTTAAAAAAAAAAAAAAAATCATACTACTTATTTATTTTCATCCAAGAGTGCTGCCGCTTCTCCTTCTGCTCCTTTTTGAAGCCTCTCAGCAATGAATGGTTGACATCAAAAACTGCCAGATGTCGTTCAAAGCTCCATATGACTTGAGAATATATTTGGGTAACACACTTTTAACATCAAGGTACTTGTATTACTTTGTACATATGTGCTTGATAAATCAGTCATTGTCCTTTTTTTTTTTTTTTTTTTTAACAACAATTCAATGCAGTATGAATACAGTGTAACAGTAATATATTGCAACACAAGAGTAACCATATACTGTACAGTACATAGTATTGTGAGGACTGACTTTAACTGTGAGTTTGCTTTGTTTTCTTTGCCTTGTACAATTATTATTTTTTTTTATTCTTTATTTTTTTATGCACAGTGAGCCTTTCAGAAGAGAGTCCCATTGTTATTCGTATCGTATCTATGCCAAAACCAATGCAATGTTACTCTGCACTAATCATGTGTAAGATGCATTAAGTTTTCTATTCAGTTTAATCTCTTTTGAAATATATGTTGCATATTCTATATTATGTATATATTTTTTTTAGATTTTCATACATCACATTGCAGTCAGTCGCTGGTTGGAAAAAGAAATATCTCCGCTCTTTGGCTCATCTCAGGAATTGCCAGTCTGAAAACTCAGGGAATACTTCAGATTGATTGGAAGGAGTCGAGGAGTGTTTATTGAAGACAGAGCAGGGACACAATGCTCATCCACATGATGTGAAGCATAGGACAAAGAAGCCAGAGTAAAATGGGTTTGGGAATGTCTTGGTGCAACAGTTTCTCTTTTCACTTAGAAGAAAAATATTTGTAGAAAAATACTACGGATTGTATCCGAAGAAAGAATGTCACACATTAGACAATGTGAAACGATTAAGATTGAGATTCACCATCTTTTTGACTCATACTTTGTTTGCTTTCCATGCATCCGGTGTGATGATGCTCCTTATATTTTCACCTCTTTGACATAATTTGCCATGATATGATGTGAAGAAAATGTTCCACTATTATTGTATTTTTTTCCTCTATAATCGTTGTAGATGGGGATGTAGTAGAATATTGTTAAAGGGACTGGGGCTGGTAGTATATAATCTGGGGTTGTCTCATCTCAACACATGGCCGATACTTGGTGTTTCAGACTATCAATGCTTATGACAAAAAGAATGTGTCATCGACGACTTAATACTCAAACATTGTTTCACACTCTGCTCTGTGGTGGTGTTTACACGTTTTCCAAGTTTGAGGGTTGCAGAAGCAAACACTGTTTCGATCATTTCACTCAGGATACAAAAGGATGAAGAGATTGTTAAAGTAAGTGCTCTGATTAGACCTAGTGGTTTACTTTTCTGTGTATTTTTCTGTTTTCTGAATTTACCACTTATGATTCCAGTGCCAGTGTTTCCACTGACCTGAACATATTCCTTTCTCGATCATTGAAAAGGAAACACTTTTGTCTCTGTGATTAACTTTCTTTGAAATCCCTGAAACCACTGACATAACTCATCTGTCAAACTCTTAATTTGATTCTGACACCCACTATTTAGATAAAAGGTTGAATGACAGTTAAAGTGTTGTATTGTAATGTTTGCAATATTCTGCCGTACTTTGTAATGTTTTCAAAGTATTATTTGGAAACTAGAAGTCCACGGAAGACATTCGGATTGCAACAAACCTGTTTGACCCCTCAGTGGTGTGTTATTGTGATATGATTGTCGGGTATTAGATGGGTTAGATATACCTTTTTTTTAAAAAAAGAAAATCCAACGACCTGTGAAAGTATGTGCTCAGGGTAACATTTTGAAGAACATCAAAGCATCCTGTGCCACAGTTTGCTTTATGTGGTACATCTCGTTTGTGACCATCAGCCATTCAATCTGTGATGCATCTCATCAGATTAACGGCTAGAGCTACTTCCAAAAAAAAATGTGCATTTATCACTGATGAATGTATCGATGTTGACTGCCATGAAACTACAACGATCTTGAACTATCTTATCTTGATTTAATGGCTAGTTTGTCAATGATGAGCAGCATGTAGGCTTTTCAAAGTATTACTGTGATTATGTTTCTATATGTAAAGATCTGCTCCATTTCCTAGTAAATATGTCAATATTCATGTGTCTCATTTTTTGTCTTCCTGCTCTTACAAGAATGACTGAACAGAAAACATTACCACTAAAAATACTGAAGTAAATGTAAAGGTGTACTGTAATATCGATAGTAAAAGTACTCATGCAGGTTCCTTCCAAAAGAGGATATGCTAACCATGTGGTGGAAACCATATGTTTTCCCCTTTTCAACAGTTTGATTATAAAGTCTTATTTTTTTAAAGTATATCAATAACGGAATTCATTACAACTTGTAAATCACTTATGACATAGGACTTATTAGATCATTTTAATGGTTCTCTTTCTTATAGTCGTAAGTTTATTCTTCAAGTCATAGGTTAAACACTCAATAGCTTGTAATTTATATGTTTGGTAACTAGTACCTATACCTTCTATGTAAACATATAGCTGTAGAAAAAGAGCAATATTATAGTACTGGAACTGTCATTGTTTTAATGATTAGTCAATCAAAGTGAAGTGCCAATGATTTGGAGAAGTTAATTAATTAATCACTAACAAGTATTTATCAGCAAAAGATTCTCAGATGTGTGCATGTGTGACTTTTCTCCTCCAACACCTCAAACTGTGAACTGAAATATAAACGTAAATAAATGAATATCATTGGGTTTGGGATTAAACAATCAAGTAATAGGTTAAAAAAAAAAAGACAAAACAAAATCTTTAAAAACATTTTCGCCTGCTGTAGTCATACACACTACTCACAAAAAGTTAGGGATATTCAACTTTGGGGTGAAATTAAATGTAAAAAGTTCAAGCTACAGTGATATATCATGAAAGTAGGGCATTTAGCATCAGAAGCATGCACTGGTAATTTCTTCATCTCAAACAACTTATTGAAAGAAAAATGAACAACAGTGGTGGGAATACCACAACAAAAAATGTCGATGTCTCAGTAACTTGTCATGTATCTCTGAGCATCAGTTACAGCTCGACAACATTTTATTCTGCTCACAAGTCGACTTATTGCAACCTGCTGATGATACTCTAAGCTTTGTGGTAACTCCCTGCTGGGTACATCCTGTTTGAGGCTTCGCAATGGCCAGGTAATTGCCAATAGATTGTTTGATGTGGTCTTGGTCTCATGATGTCAAAACGTGAACAGCATGAAGAAGAGGACTGCTTAAATAGAACTGTCACTGAACATGAACATTTAGTGGTTAGTTCAAGGATCAGACACTTTCTTGTGATTTCTTCAAGAGAACAGCATGTTATGAAATAAGTGCAACAACAACAGTTGGTCAAAAGTTTAGAGAAGGTCAAATTAAGTTCACCTGTAAAGCTTAGATTGCATTTGAGTGCATTAAGAAATGCCATTCAAAAGCCACATATCCTACTTATAGCTTAGAGAAGTGTAGAAACTAGTGATTACATACTGTAAGTAGAAGTACCAGGAAACTGTACAATACTCGACTAAACATACATGGTACCACCCACCAAAGGTCCTGTGGCTCACCATCTAAGGATGTTTTGTTTTTTTTTGTTGGGTATGAGTGAAACAGGAAATACACAGGGGGTCAGGGTGAAGACGACTACAAAACAAATGCACGCTCCCAGAGCTGCATTACACGAAGTGAAATACCAAACAAAACAGTCAGTTCCTCTTATTTCTGCCCCGTGAAACCAAAAATGCTTTACCATGGTCCTTGCTGTGCTGTGAAATATTTTTCCCTGCTGGTCTTTTTCCCGTAAACCCACCCAGGTAGTGAGTGAGGCTGTCAGGGCTCAGCTACCTGATGCAGCACCGTGTTTGTCCACCAGAGGCGCTGCGCTCTGTTTATATTCTCAATGACACGCAACGTCACGTGGTAAAATCCAGTATGGCTGCACAGTGAGGGGAATGCTATCAAAACTCACCCTTTGAATGACAAATATGGTTGAGTAGTGTTGTTTTTTTTTTCATATTTATACATATTCTGAAGTTAACTCCGGTGTCGCGATGTGGCTGCCACTTCACACAGTGTGTTTGAGGGGACAGACAGCCTGCAGGAGGAGCTCCGTTGGTGCTTTCTTAAAATGTACGAGCAGACACCGGGGCAGTGCTGGCGTCTCTGCCTTCAGTCACTCAGCTGGACTTCGAGCACAGGCCTGCAAGGCGCTGCTGTACAGAAAACACGGAGACCCTTCTCAAGTCGTCCAGTAAGAGCCCCTGTCTGGATAAACACTGAGCATACTGTGTAGCCCTCCACTGTCCCAGAGCAGAGTTCAGGAAAGAGGCTGTGCTGCTCTTCAACGCAGCCAACCACTTAGTCTGCAGTGTTTATGTATTTTTCTGGTAAAACTTAAACATACTGCTTAAAAAGACCTCTGTTAAAGCGTGAATCTCACCTTAAAGTGGTGTCTTCTTCGCCTTATTTTGTTGTTCCAAGCCGTAATGTGCTCTTTACTGCCCCCCCTGACGCCGGAGTGAAGTGGGCCCAAATCATTGATTCATACATGAACTTGAAGGTGATATTTATGCTTTATTAGAAGTGGTCCGAACAGTATTTGTCTGTTTTACAAGCCAAAAGACTCAAAAGTATGAAAATAATTACTCCCTCCCAGTTAACCGCCTCATATGGATCCACTGGGGACTATGTGGCTATGTGCCATGGCCATGGAACTATCCCTCCAGAATAAAATGTATATGTGCTTCAATTAACAATTATTCAGTCATTATTAATCAATTTGTGTATTCTTTTTAAATTGGTTGTTCATATACAGAATTTTGCATGGTATATAAATGCAATAAAAAGAGAGAAAATGTTCAGTGGTAATCAGTAAAAAGCAACAAGTCTCCACATTTGAGAAGCTGGAACAAACTAGCTAATAATTTAGCTTGAGAAATTACTCAACAATTAATGTTGTAATGTTGATTGACTAATCAATTGATTCATTAACTGATTCAGCACTAGTGACTGTCTCAGTGTTTCACCTGTTAATGTACTTATGTTTGTACCCTGTATAATGTCATTTAGTATTAATATTTCTTTGTCTGAGTTTGATATGCTGTATTTCATAAATTAGAATGCTGTCACCAAACCAAAAACAACATACAGTTTGTTTGTTTGTTTGTTTTTTTGTATATATAATGATTTAATGTATAGTATTACATTAGTTTTCTTGGTTGCCAGGTTGGAGAACGTAGATCTGCCCACCGTAGGTGCAAAGGACATTCTGGTTAAAATGCTAGCAGCTCCGATCAACCCATCTGACATCAACATGATTCAAGGTATTTGGTTTGTTGGTTCGAGACTACAGACAGGAACAAGATAGCAAAGAAACCTAACGGTTTTTATTTTTGTAAGGTATGAAGATCAGTTGTTCTTTCAGGTACGTATGCTATCCTGCCTGACCTGCCGGCTGTTGGAGGCAACGAGGGAGTAGCCCAGGTCGTAGAGGTGGGCAGCCAGGTGAAGTCCCTAAAAACAGGAGACTGGGTCATCCCAAAAGATGCTGGTCTAGGTAAACAACAGCTTGAATCACATACATAAATCCACAGGTTCACAGTTATGTTTCCCAACATGAGATCTTTGTGTTTGTGTGCCTTTGTGTGAGCAGGGACATGGAGGACAGAGGCAGTGTTATCCGAGCACGATGTCATCACGCTGCCGAATGACATTCCCTTACTGGCTGCTGCCACGCTCGGGGTGAATCCCTGCACTGCCTTCAGGATGCTCTCTGACTTTGAAGATCTCAAGCCAGGTAATCATTTCCACACACAGTCATCAACATTATTTTTCTGTCATAGAACTCCAAATCCTCGAAATACATGTACAGGTCCCTTTATTCAGCCCCCTGATTGCAGTAATAACGTGAAAAACCAATCAACAAACAAGCTGGTAAACACATGATGACGGCTATGTGTCCAATTAAAGGCCTGAAGGACGCAGCGTTCCTGTCTCAGTCCTCTCAGTCTATCATGTGACAGCTTCCCTCAATCTGCTGCCTTTGCAGGTGATTCTGTGATCCAGAACGCTGCCAACAGTGGTGTCGGACAGGCTGTAATACAGATTGCTGCTGCAAGGGGAATAAACACTATTAATGTCGTCAGAGACAGGTGACTATTGAGGATCAGTAAATGACTACACTTCAGATAAGTCTTTTTAGTAGACTAAACTTGTATTTATTTATTGCTCCATTGCTTTTATACATAAAGAAGTTAAACAAAAAGATAATATTGAAACCTAGAGCTGCAAAGAGGAGGTTATACAGTAGTTTACATTGAGTAATGAACTTTACTGTGCCATTAACTTATGATTTTCATATGATAATGGTGTCTTTATCATTTAGCTTTTCTAATCACTGGCTCAGGTTGTCAGTCTGTTCATAACTGTGAGATGTTGGGGTGTTTTGTCCGAGTGTTTACCAGAATTTATGGCGGTAATGAAAGTTCATTACTGCCATAAATTCTAGTACACACACAAAAAAACCTTCTCTTCTTCTTCTTTGTGTCTTCCTTTTCAAAGGCCAGAGTTCACACAGCTCAGTGATAGGCTGAAGGCCATTGGAGCAACTCATGTGATCAAAGAAGAGGCACTGAGACGGCCTGAGATTAAAGACCTGTTCAAAGTCTGTGGGTCTGAAGACTGCTACTCTCATGTGGTTTTAGCTATTGGTGAAACACACAATATGTTATATGTATAAATATAGTATACAATATATTTTTTCTTTTTAAAAAGACCTGTCCAAGGCCTAAACTTGCACTGAATGGAGTCGGAGGAAAAAGCGCAACAGAATTACTCCGTCATCTACAGTAAGGAAGTTGATTTGATTGTACTGGAGGTGTGATCTAATATCTGACACAAAAGCTGATCATAAAATCTTAATAATTGCCAGGTTTGGAGGATCTATGGTGACATATGGAGGGATGTCTAAACAGCCAGTTACAGTCCCCGTGGTAAGATGAAACCTACGACCCTCTTGATTACATTTCACAGAGAAGCCTTCTATCTCACTACACTTACTAAAATTGTTCTCTCCAGAGTGCTCTCATTTTCAAGGACGTGAAGGTTCGGGGATTTTGGGTGACACAGTGGAAGAAAGACCACTCAAATGGTGAGTCAGCGTGGAGTTTAATAGATCAACACACCCTTTTAAAGATTAATTTAATGAGACTTTCTCCTCAGATGGAAGGGCATTTAGAGCAATGCTGGATGAACTGTGCGACCTCATCAAGCAGGGGAAGCTGACAGCTCCTGTCTGCACCGAGGTGGACCTCCAAGACTACAGCAGAGCTCTGGACACAGCTATGAAGCCTTTAATTTCAGCTAAACAGGTCCTGATGTTGTAATCTTGTAAACTTAACTGCCATGCATGGAAGCCAAGGACTGCCACATTATTGTTGGCATCAATCAAATAGACTCAAGCACATAATCAATAAATGTGTCTTCACACCCGGCTCAAAGTCTAGTATTTGTTGTGTTATTATGAGTCACAAGTTCCCCTAAGTTTACTGACGGTAATTAAAAACTCATTAAATTGTTATATAGCGATATGGCATAACAGGAAAGTATTAAAGAACTCCGATAATGCAGCTTTATCTGATGTGTTTAGTGACAGGTTGCATTGCTTCTAAGTTATATGGGTATTATCCGATTAACAGATTTAGTGTTGTGATACTGATATTAACAGTGCTTTCTTGCTGTTAAAATACCAATATGCATTCAACCAATAAACAACAGTTTGAACTGGTTTTATTAAAAAGATACAGTGAAATTGCAAAGAGAGGTTTTGGGGAGAAGTTTGGATTTGATCCAGAACATCACAGCTGTGTGAGTTGTATGTACTTTAGTCTCTTGAGCCACATGAATACCACCTAGTTTTTTTTTTTTTTCTAATGACTGGAAATGAAATATTCAACTGCTACCAATAAACCGAGGTAAAGAGGCCACACTAAAGATTGCTGGAGCCAAAGGTTGTTTTTTCCCTGACTCACTTAAATCATAGATGTCATATAATTTAAAACATGACTGTTAAATAAAATGAAACTCTCTTGATCTCGAATGTCTTAGAAAGTTTTTGTAATAATAATTATATATTTGAAACATTATCTGTGATATAAATGATCATTACCACTTGGCCAACACCAGACTTACAGCCACAGAGAGGACCGGCAGCAAGCCAGCATAAATTGCAGCTGCTCGTTCTTTTACCAGACATTCCTCGTAGTTGCCAAGGTCTGCCTCTCTGGCTGCGCACACGTGGTCAACACGGCAGTCCTTGTTACACTCGGTCAGGTCATAACTGACAGAGTTGTACTCGTAGTACTTCTGTAGGAGGTGGCCGTCATTAGCAATGTGCTCCAGAGCCTTGTGCATTGAGGCTGGGGAGGCGTCCGGGACATTAAAGCTCTCTGTCAGGCGATACTCCTGCTCCCACTGTCCGCGGGCTGCGTTAGCCTGAGCTAGGTTCAGGTAGTAAGTCACCACATCCTGTGTTCAAACATGCGAAGAGAAACCAAAACAATGCAACAGGTACATTTGTGGGTTTTGAACATCCTGTTAAAATAAAAAAAATGCTCTATACTAAAGCTTAGAAAGGCTGCTAAACATATCTGAATGGACAGCCTAACCTTGACTTACTTTGACCAAGAGTGTTTGGGTGTCATATTCAAAGACACGGATCCCAGGATTGTTGGCTCCGTCGACAACTCCGGGAAGCGTTGTTTTCCATGGTGTAACACCTGGGCTGAGGAACATCGTACTGATAGGAGAGCCTGTAAAACAGATGAGCCATCAACTCTGATTACCACGGCATCATGTGCCAAAAGGTCATTTATAGTGTTAATTAAAAATAATAACTAAAAAAAAGATTAATTCATTAAGTAGCAATCAATCTCCGCTGATGTAAAACAAGGAAAACCATTAGTAGTAACAGAGTGCAGACATTACCATTTGAGTAGAACATCCGAAAGCTATCAGTGTGATGGTGGCCAAAGAACTGTCCGAGTATGACTGGATGATGCTTCTGAATTAAATCCAAGTATAGCTTGTTGAATCTAGGTGTGAACCACATCTTGCTTCTCTTCTTCTCAAAGAAACCCGGCGGAACGTGACCAATGATATACACCTGGTAGAGAAACAAATGTAGAGTTCATTTATTCATTCAGAGTGTCTGAAATGATCTGTTTCTAAGGTTAAACTGAGGAAGAAGGCAAGTAAAGGACCACAAGTAGAGAAGATGTTTTGCCTTTTCGTTGTTGTTGGCAGCCTCTGTAAGAACCTGGTCGGCCCAGCTAAACTGGCCCGCTGGATCGTCCAGGTCCTGGGTCAGCTTGTTCTGGTCATAGTAGAGATTAGTGTTGAGGACCATCATCCTGAAACCTGTTCGATTGAGCAGTTTTTCTGTGTAATATCCCCCTATGTGGAGAAAAAAATGTAGAAAATTTGTGACACAACTGGATTTCAATTAAAATGTTTAATTTGTGTTTTGTACACAGTTTGTGCCAATGGCGTTCATTTCAAAAGACAAATCTCAAAGTATCACTGTGCACCTTTTTTAAATGTTGCTTGGGACTCTGGATCCAACCAATCCTGCCACATTTCTGTTATTTGGTTATAGATGTTGTTTGGGCCTGCAGGAAGCTGGCTCTTAGGGTGGTAGTCATGGTTGCCCAAGGCAGAGTACACTTTAGTGTCTATGGAAGGCAAAAAGAAAGAAATGAAAGGGAATGGAAGAAAGTAATTGATGTGAATTAATCAATATGATAACGCTACAATACATGTTGATCTCCAATGCTATCCCCTTATATGATGTCTCTTACTTGGAAACACTTCAGTTATTATGTTGGTCAGGTTCCTGATTATGGAGATCACTTGGTCCTCTCCCAGATCCTCATTGGGCACGTGCGGTGTGTCATCTCTGGGAAGCAAAACAAATTATGCGGAAGTGATCATTTCTGACATTCAAGAGCTCGAGAGCCCACTGAAGTATAATAGTAGTGTACATTACAATGCTTATGTTATTTAAGAGGACAGTGTTTCCAAACTGTACCCCTTGTGCATGATATCTGATAAGAAATACACAACTAGGCATGGTTAAAAAATGCACCCAACAAGCCATGATTCGGCCTACCCTGTCCACACGATGAAGTCTGGGTCTGGTAGAATATCCTTCATGGCATACACAGAGGAGTTGATCAGGTGCCATGGCGAGTCACAAGCATAGTCTCCAAATACCCCAGCATTGACTGCAGGCCGTCCACCACTCGATGCGCACACGCGTTCAGGATCATCCGTCAGTTCGTATGTTTTGTCCCAGTGCATATCCGTGATGTGCCAAAAGTTTCCTGGATTAAAAAAAAAACGATGCGTAATTGCGCACATGAAGTTGTCCTTGTGCTATGAGAGGAAAACAACATTTTAATGTCGTATTACAATATGATCTTCTGGCTACTTACCGGACAGCGCAAGAGCATCTTTGAAAAGCAAACAAGATAGGAGCAGCCTTACTGTGAACATGTTCAACTCTTTGAGGAAAGCAAACTTTCGACAAAAGTCAAGTCGAGGTTTGAGAGGTAAGTCTATAAAGGGCAGAGCCAGATAAGATACTGATAGTGATGGTGCCTCTTTGACCTGAAGGTGGTGTTTCTCTGCAGTTTCTCTCGGTTGTTCAAAGTTCTGATATAAACCAAAGAATAACAGCTTCTGACAGCCCAACATAGGCGACACTTAATAAAGATAAAATCAGTGTTCATTTCTAATTCAAATAAGAAGCTGTCGCTTTATTAACATATTTCTGTATAATGTGAAATTACTCCAAATAATGAATTCAGAGATCGCAATAGAGTTACAGATAATATATTTATAGACTACAGAATGGAGAAGTCCATAAAAAGGCATCAGATGCACCAATCCGGGTACTTGAATGGCAATTTCCTCCATGCGAGTAACTTTAATGTGAACAACAGATAAGACCAGTATGACACTTCTTTAATCCGTGTGTGTATTCTTCCGTTTTTTAAGTGCAAATGTAAATTAATATATTGAGTGTAGTTCCCGAGCACACGTATGTGTCGCATTGGGGTGATGCTCGTACTTCCCAGTGTTAAGGATGTAATTCACTGACTATTAACTGCAGGGGATGATTTCTTTGAGATTTGTCAAGTCTCTAACGTCAATAATATACGAGCTATTAAAAAAAGGTCAAAAATGTTGTAACATTGTTGCATGAATCTCTACTCTCTACTTACAGTTGATTTTTGACAGTAAAATGTTAATTAAAAACAACCCAGTCTCAAAAATTGTAAAAGCTTGAGGACATCAGGCCTGCCTGCCTTTATTTTATAAATATACACGACTACATTATGCCTTTTTGACAGAGCAATGTATTATATTTTACTCAGTGTACCAATATTTCCCACAGACCAGGAAGGCACCTTGCGGATCCGCTATGTTTTCGAAATAAAACCCCGAGCTCTGCCTGTCAGGCACGCCTTTCTCCAAAGTTGTGTACCGCCCCCAACACTGCATATAACTGTATTTTTTTTTTTAGCGAAACACACGCTAAAGGTGTGGTTAGGATTATAGTTGGTAGAATCCTAGCGACAAAGGCTGTATTTATACACACCAAGAGAGGAAAGGCTGTCTGACAGACGTAGCTCAGGGCTTTAAAACCTCCATGCCACTGTGTAGGTTTCGCGGGACTTCTGCTACGCGCATGCGTGGAGCATTGAGTTTAACGCGCGAGATTGCTCTAGGAAGAAGTTTGCTGAGCGAGTCGCGGCTGTTGTTCTTGTCCTCACAGCGTCAGTTACGTTTTAACACCAGAGTTTATTAACGTAATTAAAAGGTGCCAGCATGTGGAATCAGGGTGAGTTTAATGTGCACACTGTTTGCGTCATAAAGCGGTCATGTCGACTCGTTGACGTTGCGGCTAACGTTAGCTGGAGTACTAAACGTGCGTCTTTGTTATTGTGCCTTTGACGTTAGCACGGCGAATAAAGGAGTCCTCATCTCGACTGTCACTGTTTTATTTATTTATTTATTTTAACTTTTTCAGGAGGCTACAGTGAGTCGGGTATGGGTGGAGGTTACACACAATCTCCAGGAGGCTTTGCATCACCTGCTGCATCCCAGGGTGGAGAGAAGAAAGGGGTTTGTACTGTAGTCTAAATAGTCTTAACTTAAAGCAGATGTACAGCAATAAAGTTATGTTGGACATCAATCAAAACAACAACACCCTTGACATTGTACTCATATGTAAATAGCTTGGCTCTATCAGCTGCCTATCATGTGTTCACCCCCCTTTCCTATTTACCTATTTGTGCATATGTTCATGAACACAGATTAATTGCTGGATTGTGAGGCACAGCACTCATTTCTTGTGTGTGTGTGTGTTTTGCAGAGGACCCGTACCACACAGATCGTTCCCTGCACAGTGTCACAGCTGATGTCTGCCTCTCAGGCTGATGAGGCCTTCAAAATAGGAGAGGTGGAAGTTGCCCAGGTAAGCTGAAGCAAAGGTGGCAGAACATGGAAATAGCTCAGTGTCCATTATTGCCAGTTGAGGTTTGAATATTATAAAACTTTTCACCTTGTAAAGAGGGTCATTGATTGGGGGAAAAAATGTCAAAAAGTAGTGAACAATGCCCTTCACAATTTCTCTGGAATATTAAATCATTAATCTGTGAGTTGAGCTACAATAAAACAACCTGCAGCCATTTTTGATATTTGCGTCACCATTTCACAATCGAAAACACCAAAATATACTTCTTCAAGTTCTTACTTTCTTACATCTGAGGGTTTGTTGTCATTTTCTTGTTATATAATAGTGAACTGAATATGATGATGTTGTTTTGGACTGTGGGTAAGATGTTTATATTGCAGTATGCACAGATATGAAAGTCTTTGTCAGGTTTATCCAGCAGAGTGCACTGTGGTGTACAATACTTCTGTAATTTATTTTGTTTAGACATACACAAACAAACTTCTGCAAACAAAATCTGCATTTTAAAAAAAAGTTCTATTTTCATTCCAGTTCAACAGTTCACTGTTGGTAAGTGAGGAACTTTACCACATCGACAGGGCTCTACTGTAGATTGGCTAAAACAGCCAGTTTGAACACATAATTGTGGCATTTCTCCCGTCTTCTGACATTTTATATTAAAGAAAGTTATTCCACAAAATGATCGGCAGCTTAATCAATGATGAAAATAATCATCGGCAGCGGCTCTAGTAGCTGGATCGATTTTCTGTGCTTCAGCTGCTTGCTTCAGCACGTAATTAGACAGAATCTGTACGAATTGCAAAATCACAGGGAAGATTCTCTCTTTGAGATCAAAATAGGCGGATACTCTCTCTGCTTGCTCATCAACTGCATTGATCAACAAATATTATGAAAAGAAAAGACTGTCTGATGCTGCATGTACTGACTTGTGGTACGACTTTAGCTGCTGGGTAACAGTTCATGTTCTGTGTTATAGGTCACCATCGTGGGTGTCATCAGGAGCACCGACAAATCCATGACCAACATCCAGTACAAGGTCGATGACATGACAGGTGCTCCCATGGACGTGAAGCAGTGGGTAGACACAGAGGTCAGCGAGAGCGCTTCTAAATCATTTTATCCTTTTTATATTAATCTCAGTCGCTTGTCAAAGAAACATAGCACTTGATGTGAATTTGTCCTAAATGAAACCAAGTTCTAAGAAGGCCACAATGTCAGCGGTTTCCTGCTAGACTGAGGCCCCACTTGAAGGCTGTATTATTTTTGTATGTGATAAGGATTAATCAGTACCGCTGTTATTTCTGGTTAGCAGCTTTCACTTCTCGTCTTCAGCGTCTTTATTAACCTGAAGGAGTTTTATTTCATGCATTAGAGCACTTGTGCAATAGTGCTCTATGCACTTAAAAACCTATGTGCATGAAATTACATAAATGAGGAACATGTATATGAAAAACATAGCATGAATTAAGAATGTAAGACCCAGACCAAATGTGCCAAGCAATGTGATGTGTTTTCGTGCCCCAAGTCTACACCAGCTCTGTATTCCTGTTGAAAAACTGAACATTGTTTTATTATTCCTCGTTCAGAAGCTGTGGCGTATCTTTCTAATCAAACCTCCTTGTGACACTGTTGCTTTGGTTTGCATAGGACCCCAGTATGGACAGCACCGTCCTGCCTCCAGGCACGTACGTCAAAGTCTCTGGCAATCTGCGGTCCTTTCAGGTGAGCGCATTGACCTTAAACCCATAAGTCTAAATTTATCTGAGAAGGCCGCGGTACACTGACTAATGTGGTATTCAAAACTGTACGTAGGAGAGTGCCATGTATAGAGGAGTCCCACAGAGCTGTTCACTGTAGTTCATTTGCGTGTTCTGCTATTTTTCAGACCGACTGAGGTTCTCTCTTTTCTTTCCTCAGAACCACAGATCTGTCGTGGCGTTCAGCGTCAGGCCCCTGGAGGACATGAACGAAATCACCTCACACATGCTGGAGGTTGTTCAAGCGCACATGGTGCTCGGCAAACCTCAGAGCACGGTGAGAAATGTTAAGCATAACCACCAGCAGCCCTCTTATTGTCTGTAAAGAATGTCTTATTAATGTTGGTACTGAGAAAGCACGGTGTGCGGGTGAGTAATAACACAGCAACACTTTGAAAACGCTGACAGATCACGTGACTGTGGATCTGAGAAATCACTGACGTTCTTAAGATTATGTGGAACAACTGTACGGGATTCACACTATTTTTTTTTTTTAGCACATACTGTACTGTTGTAATATATTCTGCTGTGACATTTCTAAGTATTTATGTGAGGGGATGTACCCTGTTCCACTACCAGGAAATGTGTCAAAATCAGTTTTGTTTCTCTTCTAGTCTGGTGCTGGAGGTGGAATGAGCAGTAACATCACAACCATGTCACGGCCGGGCATGGAAAGCATGGGAGGGGGCTATTCGGGAGCTAATGACATGGCTAACAATGGGTTAAGTGCAAACCAGAATCAGGTGAGCCTAAATGATATGTTTTATTCTTATTTATATACTTAAATTTCAGCCTCTTTATTTGCTCTCAGCAAGTTAATATCGGTGACTTGTGGAGCCAAAGCTATTTTCACGCAGCGCTCTGTGGTTCGTACTTCCTGTCCCTCTGCACTCTAGCTCTGAATGAATTAAAAATGGCTCGCTCAGAAAATGGTTTGGTTTCTGAAAAATGTCTTGGGTCGAGGCAAGCCTTTCTGTTTGAAGCTCGACGTCACGCATATGCAGAGTTATATACACGTGCATGTTTTAATACTTCATGTTTCATCTCCCAAGGTGCTGAGTTTGATAAGAAGCTGCCCAGACCCGCAGGGCATCAGCATTCAGGACCTAAAACAGAGACTCAGCGGCATAAGTCTAAGCGTCATCAAGTAAGAGAACTTCCCCTTTAACCTCCTTCAAAATCTTTTAACGGAAGAGTGAATATTGACGTGAATTTGGACAGCGAAGGTCGTCACTACACCCACAGCAAGTCTCCCTCAGGTCCAAAGCAGACCTTTGAATTACTGATGTCATCAAGTGACTTTTGGGTGCTGGCTCACTGACACTGAATTTGATCTGCACGGTGGTCTCACAGGGTTTTATTTCATTTAAGAATACAGTGAAACAGTTTTATTTCTCATAGGCATATGACTATTAGTCATGGTTGTTCATGCAAGCTGGCATGAGCATAGACGTACTGAAAATGCACACTGGGTTACTTTATCAGTTTAAAAATAATCTGTTGCATGTACGGGACTTTTCTTTCACCATGAAAGCATAGTTTGCAACACTTTGGTCACAGAACTAGCCGTAATTAGCAGAAGATAATCTAATTCCCAGAATCTGCATACTGTTAGCTGTGTGGTCAATTGTGGCGGAACTTTGTCACTCTTCCTTTTTTCACGGCGACAGAGGCTGCCTGGTTATTTGAGGTCATTTGAGGTTATTTGAGCTGTCTTTTATTGTTTTATTTTCTTGTCCTTTTTTATTTATTACATTTTGGTATCCCGTGTAATCCCTCGTAACTGAAACGATAGGTGTGGAAAATGTAAAACTATCTTTGTTATGGGCAGTCTTTCTGTGTAAAATTGTATTCCAGACTTAAACTACAGCTTCTGTGAAGCAACGACGATCAGTATTTTGCCTGAAAAATCGGAGCAGAAATCAGAACTCTGTTTCATAAGTTTAAAAGTTTTCTGTACACTGCTAGACGTTTTCTGTAAAAGTGCCTCAACGTGCTATTAATACTTCTCTTTGCGCTCGAACAGGCAAGCTGTGGAGTTCCTGAGTAACGAAGGTCACATCTTTTCCACCATCGACGAAGACCACTACAAATCGACAGATAATGACGATTAACCAGCTTCATCTCTTAACATCAGCGGGGTTACTTATGTGACGTTAACCTGACAAAAGTAATTAGCGTAGGTTTTATATCTGAAAACTGTCCACTGAATCTCATGCTGTCTGACCGTATTAATTTCTGATATCTGTTTGAAATTCTGTTGCATGTGTCACGCGTCATTATTTTTCGTTGAAAAAGACACAGACATAATTTTACACCTCCTGGTGTCACTTCTGCTATTTCACAAGTCCCTAAGGTGTTGCTGTTGAAGATTTATTTTCCCCCTCTAGTAAATACTATTCAACCCCCGCCACAGACAAACATCCTCCTCTTCCATTGTAAAGCATTTTGTAATTTTAAATAATTGAAACATAAGTAGCTGATTTATTATTATTTTTTTTTGTCTATGTAACTTACTGGTGTGAAAATTAAAAGATTATACAAAATACAGTTGGGTCGTCTATCAGGAGGTCTTCTTGAATGTTTCATAATTTACACATACACACGATAAACAAGCAATCTGTGCATATTTATTAAGATTTAAACAGAAAATACTTCATTTATATTGGATATTCACAACTCAAGCTGTGACGCCACAAATTGAATTTTACATCTTGTATCTTGAGCTCACGCTCGTTTGTCTTCGCTTGATCGTGTCCACCTGGCAAATTTGTTTGGGCCCAATGCCTAATGTCTACAGCATGTTTGTAACTGAAGTAATGCAAAGTGGCGATGGCGCACAAAATGAATATCTATATAATCTTATTTGAGAAAATGTCCTCAGTCCAAGTAATCTGCCAACGAGTCCTTTCAATAAATAAAAACACTAAAACAGATTTGATACAGCATGTAGCACCTTTCTGTACTCTCAGATTATCAGTTTGCTGTGACAGCTGTGAAAGTTTCTGCTGTTGCTAGGAAGCTGCAGAGTTGCTATTTTATCATCTTCGAGGTTAAGATGGCTCAAACAAGCAAGAACACTTTCTGCTTAGAGTTTGCATATATATATATATATACTGAGTTTGACACACACAATGAATATCTGTACAATCAGATGTAATCAATTACTGCCTCTATAAAGCTTAGAAATAAGATAAGTATTGATTCAACAATGGGTGTTTTTGAAGGCTGTTGTTTGCAGTGGAGCTACAGCCCCCCAAAACTACCATGTAGTTAAACAGTTTGCTGAGTTTGAACAAAAAGTAAAAAGGTACTATGTAATCTAGAATGGTAGCATCTGTTCAACACTACTACAAAAGTTTGAGAGATGACTGGTTAAAGAATGGAGAACTTTGCGGACCACACGAGAAGCTGTGGTTTATAATACACTAAAAGATGCTCTTGTGTAGGCAGGCGTTTCTTACTAAAGTGTCCAAAAAAAAGTAAAAGATTTCACCTCCGCGCTGTATGTAATGTGTAATGGCGTAAGATTATTCGAGACGGATGAGTTTGAAAACCGCAATATGACATTTTCCTCACACACGCTTAAATTCAGTTCAATTCAGAATTCATTCATATTTAGAAGAACTGGACATTCTCTTGCGCAGTCTTCATCATTGTCATCAAAGTCTCATCCACAGTTTCATAGTCGTGGTCGCTGTCCACGTCTGCCGCGATGTCACGCAGCGGCACTGGGGGAAAAAGAGGGGTAGACTTTATCAATAAGTAACATAGGCTTCTTTCTAGGCAATGATAAACAAAAAATAGTGTTAACAGTATGGCAGTATGATGGAGTCTCGGAGCTTTACCTTTTTTCTTAGGGTCCTCCCTCTGCACGTAAGTGTTTGGCAGAGCCTTGCCTTTTGTCGTGTCGGTGCTGTGTTTTCTCGGTGCAATCGGTGGAGGATGGTCGTCCAAGATGGACTTCGCAGTAAGAGGAAGAGAAAGAAAATTTTCAGAAAAGGTTTTATTACACTGAGGACCACAGCAAAGAGGAAACAACTTGTGTTTGCGTACTTTGACCATTCTGAGCAGTTTTAAGTTTCCTGGGTGTCACATCAGTGAGAAAATGAAATCACACTTTTTTACGGCTGAACAGAAAACGTTTAAAACCAACCGCGACACATTCAAAAACAACTCTGGGTGAATAGCCATACTTACTGGAGGTGGGGGAGCCGGGGGTCTTTTTTTGCTATTTAAAGTCAGATCAGCAATCTTTTTGATTGGGTCGCTTTTGTCTGCTCGCTGTTTGGACTTGTCGGCCTTGGATTTCTTCGATTTCTTGCAAGACTTTGTAGATGACAGATTTCCCTTTGGCGGTCGAGGTGGAGGAGCTTCTTCTCGGTTCCCTTGTTTGTGGAATTCATAAAAGAACATGTCTGTCACCTCAGTAACCCTGTCCACATGGCACTCAGGTGGTTGATCACTTGGCCATGGCAGGGGGTCCTTGGTAAAAGAGACAGACATAGAAACCCACTGGGTTGGGATCTCGAAACAGTGGTCTGGGCTGTGTGATAAGCTTGCCTGGATGGTGGGCTCTAACATAGCACCCTCTATTCTGAGAGATGCAAGCCCAAATAGTGGATCAGTCTTCATTTCAGTATCACGGCTCACAACCTTAACATCTAGCGGCAATCTAAACTCCTTACCCAAGTCCCTGAGTTTGTACTTCTTGTTATCACTGAGCACCTCCACAAAGTGACCGGGCATGTACAGAGGCAGAAAAATTTCCTCTTTCTCATTCTCCTGCTTGACTTCTTCTTCTTCATCATCATCCTCATCCTCATCGTCTGGCTCTTGGAGACGCTGACACAAAAGAGCCTCCACAGACTGCTTCTGTCCCTTGCTGCCTGTACAGGGCAACTCCATCCTATCGCAGCGAACAACCTGCAGCTGTTCTCCCACGCTGAGGGAAGGTAGGCCCTCCTCCTCGACGTCCTCACAGTTCCTTGTTACGCTGACCTTCAGTCCTGGTGCCTGGATTGAAGCAACATACACCTCGTACACTGAGTTAAACTCTCTTGGCCTCCTCCGAAATCGTCCACCGTATTGCTCAGACACCAGGAAGTACTGCTGTGCTTTTCGGCTCTTGGAGCTGGATAATAAAACCATGGGTGTTTTTTTTTTCTTGTGGAAAACCAAGTGGCTGTTCCGGTTAAGTTCTGGCAGCCAGCTGCACTTGAACAGAGAGCGGGTCTCTGGGCATTCTAATATCTCCACCACTGCTGGGAAGGATTCATCTGGCTGGGAAAGGACCTCTGTCAGACTGAGCGGGGTCACAAAATTCACATCCTTACACACGTCAGTGACATCGACCACATCTACCTCTAAGCTGGACGGGAACTTCAATATGTTCTTCCTCACTGTACAAAAAATGGGAGAAAGTGTGTTAGAAAATGTAGTGGAGGCACATGATGAAATTAAATGAACTAAAACCAGTACTTAGTCTTAACTGGGAAATTAATGTAGTGGTACAAAATTCTCAAATCTAATGAGGTATAAATTTAATTGCAGGTAGTGTACTTAAAAGAATTATATTTAAACCCTTTGATGCCCCTTTGCATATTTTTGTGTATTTGGCTTTTACTTTCTAGCATATTTTATTATGCATATTTTGGATGATCTATACAAGGTTGTGCGTTTTTAAGTGTTCTCAAATTTGTTTAATGTAGTTTTTATATATATTTTTTATATTTTTATTTTTATTTTTACGTGGACTAAAGTAGACCTGTTGTTACTTTTGAATGGGTTTCAATGTGCACATCAATGTGCACATTGAAAGCGTTCAAAGCACTATTTTTGATCCTGCTCAAATACAAAGTATAAAACGAAGTGTAGATTAGGGAAGATTTTATGAAATATGACCACAAATTTAAAAAAAAAAGGAATAATATTCACATACAACAAGATACAGTAATAAAACCATAAATAATCCAGTTTGCATGAAGTATACTGAAAATGAATCTATTTTTTTGTGTTTTTTTTAGACCATAAAATGGAGGTACATCATGACAAAAACGTGGCAATTTAAGGGTTAAAAATGAAAAAAGACTGACTAGGAGTGATGCTGGTTTTAAAAAAAGTATTAAAAAATAATAATTTATAAGATTTGTATAGCTTGATGTTTTCATGCGCACATTTATGTGCGATGGGGTATTACCATTAGGATTTTAAAGGGGCATCAGAGGGTTTAGTGTAGTACTTAAAAAGTTACATGCCACTGTTATTTACGCAGACATTAGAGTGTACGGAAGGACTTAAATAAGAAACGAGAAGTAGGTCGTTCTCACGGTTCATGATGGCGTGGACCTGGTATACTGGACTGAGAACAAGGGGCTGTTCACACTTGGTGGTGTTGACAAAGCGAAACCTTCGACTGCGCAGGCAAGGTGAGGACATAATCTCCTGGAGAGTGAAGCGCTCCTCGTTCTCACATTCACTGAACTCCCCGTGAGAAGAAAGAGGGATACACACTTCAGCAGAGGCTCCCTGTTGGCCCTTGATGTGGCAGCGCACCTGGTCCTCCTGACCCTCTTGTCGCTCGATGGAGATCACTGTCAAAGTTCTCCCGGCACCCAGCGTGAAATTGTCAAAGGTCATCTTGGAGTGGTTGGTGAAAGTGAAGGGAAGGCAGGATTCCAGGCCTACGGGCCTCAGGCTCATCATTTCCTCAATTGTATTGTATGGCATCGTCTCTGGAACGACCTTAAACAACCCTGAAAAACAACAGCAAGTGTTGGTGGTCAGTTACAAAACAAAATGATCTGTCATCACGAGAATCTTGGTTATAGGTGAGGCTGACCTGTGTGGTTGATAGGCAGTTCGAACTTCTCATCGTTGCTTATGTCTTCACAGCAAACCGATATGAGCTCAATGCTAATGACTTTTATTAGATCCCCAGTAGAAAAGCACACTTCACTCCCAGAAATTTCATATATAGATCCTGAAACAGAAAGTAAGATATAAAAGAAGAACAAGTTCAAAAGTTTGATCACTTTTCTGGGACACAATCTTACATAATCTAATATGAAATATTTCTAATTAACAATCAAATAAACTTTTGATTTTAAACATTTTACTCAGACAAATCCTTGCTGTCTTTATCTGGCCACAATAACGCCTTTTGTTTGTACTTAGTTGTAAAAGAAGGAAACACGTCTGATATGGAGATATAAATGATATAAATGTATGCAGAGACAGCAGACACAAACTGCAGCAACCTAATATCTTCAAATAATCTCTAATCTCATCACGTTTTCAGATCACAGCGATTAAAGCAATGAACGGCCTACCTTGGAAATACACTCCAGAGCAAACTTGTAGAATTCTTGGCAGACATGTATTGTCCAATGATGCGATGAACTGTTGAAGTGGCAAAGCAGTCGTGCCTGCCATGACTGCTGCCTCAATGTGCTGCGATCAAAAATGAAGGCAGACGGCGAATGACTAGAGCAGCATAAAAGGGGATGCTTTCTCAGTCAGAAACCACAAAAGCTGAATGAGGAAGTGACAGGAGCTGTTTGCACAATGCTTGCATTCACAGATCAAGGCAAAACTATGACTTGTTATACTGTGAAGTTGAGAAAGAGAATGTTTCAGTTATTACTGCATGTTAATAACTGTGAAATAATTAGTTCATTTGCTATCACACAAAGAAAATATACTAAAATCTAAACCTTCATAAGGAAATGTTCTTACACGTGTGTGCTTGATTGAATGATTGTGGGGAACTGCACAATCTGCATATTCCCATATCATATTTCTATACTCTGTTCTCAAATATGCAAAATAACTTTCAAGGCTGTTGCAAGGTCTAAAAAAATCAAAATCTCCACATCTTGTGTTTGCATATTAAGCAAATGGTGACATGACAACTTGGTGTTGTGTGATCAGGGTTTTTAACGCTAACACTAACAGTTTTTGTATCATGTAACAACTGTGTAGAGACGTTACACAGCTTTGAATAGAACATATTCCGAGTCACATTGACACACTGACACCACAACCCCAACAGTTGTTGATACTTGACAGGAAGGACGGACATGTTTCACCCAGCAGAGCCAGAGAAGGGTTCCTTCTCTCCATTTTAGTCACTGAGCCATCTTTTCACATAATATCCCAGTGCTCTTCAGTGCTCATAACACATTCTTCATACAGGGAATTTATCTTTTATTCTCTGAAAGTCTATAGAATCAGAATCAGAAAAAGCTTTATTGCCAAATACGAAAAATATAACATATAACAATGTAAATAGACGCAGTATATCTTAAAAGTAAAAAGAGCAGTACAATACTATAGTAGAAAAAGACAACACCCTCACTTCCCTCTGTACTACAGAATAAACTAAGCATCCTCCCACCTCTGTGACACACAAGGCAGCCCCTCACCGCTTCTGACAAAACCACGACACTTTCCAAATGAGCCCTGCCACTGCCTTAAACACCAGGCCGGTCTGTAGGTTGGAACCTCTTGAGGGGTTTCCCAACCTTTCCATGATCCTTTTCGTGAACTTGGTAATCCCACTCCAATACTACTGATGCGCCCTTGACACTTTGACTTTTGTAGAGAAAATGTCCTCTAACTAAGCATGTCCTCTTCTCAGGAACCTGGTGCAAGACACAGTACCGCACAAGATGCAAGGCCCACGGTTTTTCCTTTGTTTCGGTTCTCAAACCACTAGCTCTCCACATTTACTTGAATCACACACATTTGAAAACCTTGTTTCTGCAGCAAGTAGTCATTTAGTCAGTTGTTTGGGGTTTGAGGACCCCTACTGGTTATCGCAGGCACTCACAGTGCTTCTTGTTCACTGTAATTTCCAAGGCACAAGTGTTGGCACAAGTATGAACATGATCATTTTGAACCACTATCATTTTAAATTATTAACATGACACATTAAATTAAACAGAAAAATGATTTTGTGGCCTTTTTGGACGTTAACCATGATTTTAGCATGTTAGGCGTGTAAGACTACAACTCCCGACAACCCAAAGTGAGCGGGTTTTCCCCCAGCATGCACTTCGGCTCTGAGACGATGAGGCAAGATGGCGACTAAAATAAGCAAAGAGAGTCCCCCTCCTTTTGATTGTCCGTCATGGTGAGAACATGCACATGTTAAAGTCGTAACTGCGTGTTGGAAATGCGATATCAGATGCAAAACGAGCGAAACGCCGCTCACCTGTGCGTGAATGCGTCACCTTTACTCGGAGAGAAGCTTGTAGTTACTGTAGCTACGCCAGCTAGCGCGCTAACCCGTTAACGCTGCAAATTGTTTTACGTTTTCTCTCCAAGAAGATGCTGTAAATGTTTGATTTTATGGACCTGCTTTAAAGTGAAGGCGTTCAATGATTGTAAATATGACATTTGAACGCGTCTAGCCTTTGTGGGATATTATTACTACTCCTGCAAATAGATGACGACCGCCGTAAGCGTTTCCATTAGCTGACCGTACAGGTCCAAGCACTGTTTTTTTTAATGAATAAATCTTCATGAAGTTGCAGGAGAACAAAGCTAGAATACTAATCCAGCGCGTATAATGCTCGACTTTGCACACATGCTCGAAATACGGATTGTATAAATGTTTAAAACCTTCATACTGTTTTCTATTTAGGGCAGGGAAGCCTCCTCCGGGGCTCCATCTAGACGTGATGAAAGGAGACAAACTGATGGAGGTAGGTCATGGTGGCCTTGCCACGAGCTAAACGTTGTTGTGTACTTGTGTTAAAGCGTGTAATAGGGGAGTATTGTGAGATGTGATAAAGTTGACTGCACCAGATACGAGCCTGACAGCCCATTTTATCCCACAGTGGGATTTTCTATGGCTGCATGGCTTCAAGCGGTGCAAGAGCAGCATCAGCCCCGAGATTTAAGCTTTTCAGTGGGAAGCAGCACTGTTAGGTTATGGCTCAGGGGCACAAAGGCATTACAATGTTACAACAAAGTGTGTGTTTTTAAATGAGCATGAATCACTGAAACTGTCTTTCTCTTTAGAAACTGATCATAGATGAAAAGAAGTACTACCTGTTTGGCAGGAACCCCGACTGGTGCGACTTCACCATCGACCATCAGTCATGCTCACGAGTCCATGCTGCCCTGGTTTACCACAAACATCTGAAAAGGGTCTTTCTCATAGACCTCAACAGCAGTAAGACATTCCTCGCAATCTTGTAAACTCTACTTAGACCCACGGTCTGGAAAGGTTTGGCATACACGCTAAAGGATAAAAAACTAATAAAACAAATCTGCAGTCATTTTTTACAGGCCTCAATTACATGTAGGTACTACACATTAGAGCTGAACTGGTTGTTCGGCTGAAAAGACTGTCTGTGTTTAGTCATTATTCAGGCAAAAACGCTAAACGTTATCTGCTTATTTTTCCGACCGTAGGTCAGACAAATATCTGGCGCTTTATTGATTTATAAGTCATTAATCGATTCCTTGAGAAAATAATCTGATTATTTGATAATGAAAACAATCGTTGGTTGCAGCTCTGAAGCAGTTGTTGCTTCATGTGTGCTCTGTGTTATCACATGGACATGAGCAGCATTGACATTGTGTAGTGTGACGAATGAGGCACAAACCACCACTTAAGCTCCAATCAGCTATTTATTCTGGTTACGTCGTCCAGTTACGCAAGTCCAAGCGAACCAAGATTCAGTTCCATGAAAAATAAAAGTCACTTTCAAAAACGGTGAAGAATCTGTCTTAACATTTGCAAACTGTATTTCATTGTCATTGTTTTAGCACATGGTACTTTTCTCGGACACATCCGTCTGGAGGCGCACAAGCCTCAGCAGGTTCCCATAGACTCTACAATATCTTTCGGGGCCTCGACACGGACCTATACCATCAGAGAGAAACCACAAACCCAAGGCACCGCCGGCGCAGGAGACAGTAAGACGGGAGATGACGAAGAGCTGAAAGGACTGCTTGGGCTTCCGGAGGAAGAGACGGAGCTGGAGGTAGATTATAATGCAAAATGAACTGTCAAAGGCACATAACATTAACATAGAATCAGACAAGTAGTTATGTTATTTTTTTCTCTTAGTTTTATGCTATCTGATCTCCAGTATATTGCTGTGTTGTAAAGTTGGTAAAATATTTATATCAATGTAGCTACATCAAACACATTTGTCTTTTCTTGTCTGCATCCTACCAGAACCTGACAGAGTTCAACACAGCTCACAACAAGCGCATTTCCCTGCTGACTATTGAAGAGGGCAACCTGGAAATCCAGAGGCCTAAGAGGAAACGGAGGAACTCCAGGGTTACCTTCAACGAGGAGGACTCCATCATTAACCCAGGTACGAAACAAAGTGAAGGCAGTGCTGAAGAAAGCACAAAGAAACACTCCTATGAACTCTTTGTTTTTATTTACAATCAAACAGAAACAGATATGTGGCAGACTGTTGTGGTGTTTTAGATTTTTTTTCTAGATTTTTGTGTGAAAATTTCACAGCATGTGACCGATGAATATGAATGTTTTGTAAATACCTACAGAGGATATAGACCCCTCGGTGGGACGCTTCAGAAATATGGTGCAGACTGCTGTCATCCCCATCAAGGTAAGCTTTGGTTTTGTTAGTTAAAACTGTCCTATTCAGTTGAGACATTTCACTTGACAGGTGACAAAAGTACGACTGTGTTGAGCAGTCACTCAAGCTCACTGGGTTAGCAAGGTATCAGTATTCTCAGATTATGTGTTTCTGAGCTTTTTCAATCAAAATAAGTAGTGTATTCATTTTTCACCCATTGTTATACATAATGATTTGCATTGGGTTATGTGTATGACCTAAAAATGTAGTGAATCTGTAACATCAGGGGCTAAATGCATGACTAATAATCTGTCATCCCCGCCACAGAAACGCAGATCAGAGGGCCAAAACACTCTGGGTCTTGATGACATAGCTTCCAAACGCATCCACGGCTACAGCTTAGGCGGTGGTCTCTATGGGGACTTGCCTCCCACCAGTCATGAGAACCAGCCGACAGGAGCACCAGGAGGTGCTGCTATGCAGGGAGGGCTTCCTCTGCCTTTCCCCAATCCAGCACCAGAGGTGGACCTGGCCCCAGAGGCTCCGCAGCCCCCTGTCACCCTCAACCCCACCCCTGTCACAGCCCCTTACCTACCAGAGACCCACAACGAGCCACGCAAAAAGAAGTATGCCAAAGAGGCTTGGCCGGGCAAGAAACCCACCCCGTCACTACTCATCTGATCAGTTTCTGAAAGCTGCTGACTCTCAGGTTACCAGCAGACGCATCAGGGACTGTGACCTGGCTGACGTGGAGTCATTCTCTAATTTTCTTTTTTATTTGTTGTGTTACTCATGGTCATCACAAAAAGACTCCGTGGTCTGTCGTAAGATACCATCGACATTACTAAATCAGCAGTTTATAATTGTCCAGAAAACCGCAGAATGTTGTGGACTGACAGCGATTATAACAGACATGGCAGTGAGTGGCAGTTAGATATGTTTGTCTGTGAGTGAAAGCCTACGTGGATACGACGAGCCATCGAGTTCTGTTTTTTTGACGTGTGTAAAGTTGGATTTTTTCTTTTTCTACTAAACAAGTTTCAACATTTTTTTCACTCCTTTAATATTTTGATAATGCTGTTAAAACAAATTGCAAAACACATACTTTTATATAAGAAATTTTACTGTGAGAAGTCAGGTAAGTTGGAGAATTCAGACATGAAGTGAGTTTCTATCAAAACACAGGGCTGCTTTTTATTTTGACTGATAGAATGTGCTTTACTCACTGAAACATTTCCATTACATATATTAGACCAATATAACATCAATTGAAGTGTCTTGTATTTGTCATATAAACCACTAGATGGTGACTGCACAAAGGTCAGAGTTTTCATTGAGGTTTAGCTGCAGGCTTGCAGGTACCATTGTTTATGGCCTGTTCTACTAAACGTAGTCTTGTCTAAAATCTGTGACGTCCCATCAAAGTGACATTGGCTTTTTCTGTTTATAACAAGGTTTAAACAGTTCATTAGCCATTTTACAGTTTTCTTAATTGGAATGTTAAATTAGTAAGTGGCAACGCAGTAACAAGCACCAACTTTAACAGGTTTGGATTTAGTCTGGTCAGGTAGCGTGTTAATGTCCTTCACATGCATCACAGTACAGAGGGGTTTATACAGTATACTGTATATTTTGTTTGCCCTGAACTGACATGAGTCATAGGAACTGTGACTTTGCACAGCATCAGAAATCGGTTTATGCGGCGTGTACTCTGGGTTTGAGATCAAAAACGGACAGAGTGTTTCGCGTTTACACACTGTGCTGGTGACTTTTTGTCCTTGTGGGTGTATGGATTTTGTAATCATATGACTGTAAATAAAAAATGAATTACTTTTGACTCATAATGTTGTACAGTGATTTCAGCTGTGATGAGATAATGTTGTAAATCTGAGCATTGCTAAACTGTTAGCTAAATGTTGTATTCTTGTGTTCCCAGAGTGGTACTAGACCTCGTTAATTTTAAGCAGTTTATGGAAATGTCAGCGTCACAGGTTCTATAAACATGCTCAAATGAGGACTTTTAAGAAAATACCTTTTTCAAAAGAGTCCTAGCAAACTCAAACTGAGAACAATGAAATTAGAACAGATACAAAACAGACTGCAAAATGAGTAATTATTCCAACAGATCACAACAGCCCAGAGAATGTAATGCCATGCATCCAACAATATCACTTTAAGCACCTCAAAGCTCACATAAAAGAAAGAATTTAAAAGTCTGAGAATTTTAGAACAGTTTATATCTAATTAATAATATAGTTATTTGGTGCAAATGTCTTACCACAGTAAACATCTGACTCCTCTTTCATGTATAAAGTACAAAAATGTCAAATGCAACTCACAAAATAAAACATCGCACAGTTCATCATTGTTTGTGGTGATGTCAGTGTACAGACTTAGTAAAATATTAGAGATGCTGGGTTAAAAACATTTCTGCAGCTTTTTATCTTTATGCTACTGGTTCTACAGGTTTGATCTTTATGTGGATGCCACTGAGTGAGCGAAGCACCAGTCCTTTATCAGCTGGTATTTCTTCAGTGTCAGAGCTGTCACCACTTTCAACTCATTCATGGCAAAGCTCTGGCTGATGCAGTTTCTGAGGGAGGGGGACAAAAACATCGGCAACATCATCTCATCCTGTGAAAAATATGAAAATAAACAAGAAATAAACACACCTGTTAGAAAGCCCACATTAGGAGTCATTAGTTTTACAGTGCGCCGTTAAATTTGGTTTTGATGACGTCACCGGAGTTGCTGTGACACGAGCAGGTGTCCCTGCCGTGAAATGCACCCCCTCGCGGGAGCGCGCACAGGTCACTGAAAGTGAAGCAGTTCATCTTAATATTGCAAACAAACGCAGGGGAAAATACTTTTTGACGATTTGAATCATTTATGGAGGAGATAGAAGAGAAGAGCATCGGTTACTTAGAGTCTTTAAACTCTTCTAAAGAGTGTAAATAACCTTTGTTCTTCTCAACACAAAATCGGATATTAGCGAACGCAAAACACCTTTTTATTTATTTTTTGAGCACGTTGATTGAATTTGACTTGGCGTTTCACAAGGCTAAATGTAATCCCAGCTTTTCTTGTAATTCATAAGTTCAAAAGTATGTGCTTTTAATTTGGTTAACTGTATATAAGCTACTCATGTAGGTCAAAACAACAGCCTTCTGATCCAGAATATCACCTATAATGAAAATGTGTGTTTCTTAGAAATGACAATAAAATGACTTGACCAAATATGGCTACATTGTAAAATAAATTTAAACAGTTACACTAAATGAAGGGGCAAATGCAGTTAATATGTAGGATACTTATGTTGCCTGCATTCCTATTTACTTCATATGCAAAGATGCAAATGAAATTCAGTGTAAAACCCTTTATTTTGTTTCTGTTGATCTCAGCATCAAACACTTTTCACAGCATACAGATGGGACTACTATGTGTAACCAGAGTCAGTGTAGTGCGAGTGACAGCTTCACAGTCAGAGTTAACAGGGGGTGCACGTCACAGGAAATGGAAAACAAGACCTGCCGTGAAATGCACCCCACCTGCATAATTTTGTTCCCTTTTAGCCCAGCATCAGGTACCTTTTCTTCCATCCCCTTCATAAATAATTCAAATCGTAAAATAGTATGTTCCCCTGCGATTGTTTGCGATATTAAGGCGAATCCGTTTCGTCACCCGTTTCCATAGTTTAATAATTTTTACTGCTATGTGTAAATGACAAAAGGTGAGCATGATGTTATTCAACTATAAACCGAATTTATTGTGTTTTTCATAGTTATAGTATTTGTCAGATGTTTTTCTCGTTGTCGCCTCACGGGGGCAGTATGCTAACGCTAATGTTAATCAGCCGTTAACATCTTCTCATTTGTATCACAGTCCTTTTATTTATTTAGTCCATTTATATAACAGTATAAGTTTAACTGTTTGTGTTACAGTATGATTAGTACTGTTTAGTACTTATCTGTAACTTGTTATGCAGCCAGATTTTTATTCTACAGTGACTGATATTTAAGGAGAGAAAATCAAGCTGTTGGAGCACTACATAAATGACAAAAGCAGTGATCTTTGTTTCTCAGTAATAATCTATGATGAAAATCACTGCGGTCAGATCTTACCGGTATGTCTGTGAGCCACCCTACATGCTTTTCTGTATCTGAAGCCTTGTGGGATGTGGTAGAAAAAAAAAGGTCATTGAGATATGGAGCTGTCCTGGCACACAGATCAACACGTAAACAAACACGTAAGTGTTTGTTCCACTGAAATGAGGCATAAACAAGGACACATGTTGAATCATGATTCAGACAGCTGAAGAAGCAGGAACTAAGAACACAGAACTGAAACGGTGAAAAGGTTTGTATAGACTCACCTCTCTGTCTGACAGTTGCTGTTATAGCTGAAGGCACACTTCATGAGGTCCGGTGTCATAAGGCTCACAGGCTCAAACAGTTTAAAAGACTTGAGAGACAGTGAGAGAACAGATGTGACTTCTCCGCAGGAGATGGGAAAAAAAAACAAACTCCAATGCACTCATGAGCTTGACCAACGTTTGTGATTTACACAACTAAACTAACAATAACTTAATTTACATACCGACATTGCTTTAGCAGAATCTGACATCAGTTTTATGTATGATTTCAAAACATCATAATGCAAACCTGGGGTCAAGAGCCTTCTGTGCCGAAGCCACCTCTGGCCTTCTGACAAGCTCTTCCCTGAAGACAGAAACAGACAGTATGTGTGTGAACGAATAAAGCAGTTACACGAGTAACTCTGCAATAAGCCAAAATATGCTGTAGGAGACAGGCGAAGCACTCTTACCAAGCCAAGTCTAAATAAACTTATACATAAGAGGATCTTTTGGCTCTGTTTGGAAATCAACATATTTTGTTACATTGTACATCGTTACAACTTCAGCTGTGAAAATGTAAGAGATACATAAAGCGAGACAAAAATGAAAATCACTCAAGTGACTACAATGTTATGTATCATTTCAGTAAAGACAAGAAAAATCACCCACACATCTGTTGTTGTTGTATGGTTTTCACATAATCTGGATGGTGAATCATGAGGAAATAAGCAAGGGGGCTATACCAAAGCGTGAGGGTACTGCTGTCCCCATTTCAAATCGAAACAGTAGAAGCTTGACAAAAGATTTCAGTCATTTCTGCCAGAAAGCCCTGTAGGCAAACTTATCAGACGTGTCAATGAATGTCTAATAGCATGAAATAAATATTTAGACCCGCTTCAGTAAACATAGCAATGTACACAATCTAAAAATGATGTAGAACGACTCTTTAAAAGGAGGATATACCAACCTTTTTTTTTTTTAATAAACACTAAAAGTTTGTTACAACGTCTCGACCCTTTATAAAGTAGGCCTTTGTAGTATAGATGGAAATACTGTAGTAAGTGGAAGATTACCTTAAAACTGTTGTGTAGATATGGGCAAAGATACAATACTCCTTAAATACATAAATCAACATAAAATACACAATACAGATACCAGAAAATATCAAGATTAAGTATATTTGTTATAGTCTAAGAACAGAAAAATACATTTGTAAGACTGGGCATTCCGAATTGTTTTTTTTTTTTTTTTGTACACATAGAAAAAATAAAAAATAAAAAAGTCAGTAGAGTTGAAGGGGGGAGGGTTGTGCCAAAAAGGTGCATCATCAGTGGGTACAGAAAGAAAATGACTGTGGCTTGTGATCTCTGGTCTTTCACTTTCATTAGTTAAGAAAACAAAGTCTTCTCCCTCATCATTTTGTGGGTTAAAGGTTACTGAGAAATTATTTTGAATGCGTTATAAATCAAGGAGAAAGTCTTACAAAATCACTCCACTCTAAAGTGTCTAAAATGACATTTGCATTTTTCATGCAAAATGCAAATGTCATTTCATTTGCAATTTTGCATTTTTCTGTCAAATATCAAGTACTGAATATGCAAATGAAATTAAAATAGGTATTTCAGATACAAGTAACATAAAAACTGCCGATCCCTGATTGTACATTTCTCAACAGTTAATGTGCTGATACATTTTTAATGCAGGTTATAGTTACATGAAGTTGTTGCTGTGACGCTGGATTACCTCCAAAACATGTAAAAAAAAAAAAAAAAAAAAACGGTGTCCCAATTAAAGGCTTTAAAGCTTCGACATTTTTTCTTTCGCCGAGCGAGATGATCGCTTTACTTTGTCTCGTTGCTGTCCTCTATAAATTAAACCGGTGATGCTCGTGAGGCTAGCTGTACCGAAAACTCCACAACCACAACCGCATCGCAACAGTGAGATGCAAAACTTCGGCACAGAGTAACCACCGGTAGGCGGAGAATGTACCTGGGCCTGTCTGTCACATGATGTCGTGTGCTGATGAAAATACCGAACGTCCGACCACAAGACAATAAACTGGATTTAAAAAAAAGTGTAATTGTTGCATTTATTGTTTGTATAAGTCTATCATTTGTTAACCTTTTCAAATATCATTGTGTAATTAGAATTCATTTAAGTTGCATTTGTTTTCTCTTATTTCATTTAGTGCGTGTGGAGCTGGCCGTTTGGCCGCTCTCGCGTGTGAGTGACAGCATCGGTACAAGCAATGAAGCTGTGATGAAGGACTTTGTGCTCTGTTACAAGTTTCTGCTCATCTCCAAGGACTTACATTGAAGATTCCACTGAAGGTTTGAAGACAATTCCCTTTTTTTTGTAGCATGCAGCCAACGAGGTATTTTATTTATCTGTGTTTGCGTAAATATTATTGAAGCTGGGCATGTTATTATATATGTCAAGCTAACGTTGTTTACATTTTGTCAGCATTATTTAGTTTTCACGGTGGAATAAACCAGTAAAAGAAAGCCACTTGAGTCTGCCTGTGCTTTGAGGGAATTATAGTTCTTTTTCTAATGCTGACCAAGATGTGAATTTTAGGGATTTAAATGAATTTTATATATTATAATATGGTTTTGGAGAATCTGTGTAATTGTGTGTGTGTGTGTGTGTGTGTGTGTGTGTTAAATCTGTTAAAGCAGATGAGTAAATTGCATAAGCAGCATATTTACACTCAGACAATTTACAAATGATCTCACAAAGCATAATCACAATATGAAAAAAACTAGTGAGTATAGAAACTGACACCTCTACATGAGATATAAAGCTCGTGACAGATGCACACATGAGTTGTGTTGGTCCCACTGTATGATCATTTTTGTGGTTTGTAGCATTGTTGATCAAAGCTCAAACTACAAAAGGCTAAAATGTTAAGATCTACCCAGATTCAAAGATGTGCAAGGAGTCTGAAATAACTGAAAAGAGCTCATGAATGAGTGAAACAATGTTAAAATCGTTAAGTGACTCACATGCTGATTCATATTGTTCGTGTCATGCAGTCTTTTCCATTGGTGCACTTTCCATACATTGCTCTGTTAAAAAAACAAGTAAGAAAGTTTAAAGTGAAGTTTAAACAGGTCAAGAGCGTTGAGGGAAACAGTCTGACACTTTGATATGAAAAATGAGCAACACCTATGCTACTGCAAAACATTAAAAAACAACAACAACAAAAAAACACAGCGTGGGTGAAGCCACGGTAGATTTTTTTTACTGCATTAGCTTGTGGACCACTTCCGATGTCTCAGCTTGAATGTAGTTGCTACCCTCAACCTACCCAAAACCTGCCGATGCGATGCATACCCTCTGATCTGTCTTTTGAAGAGCGGCAATAGTGTAACCATAGAGGGGGTGTTCACATCTGTTCAGTATTGTCTTTGTTTCCACAGAGACATGAGTGCCTCACACACGATGCAAAAGTCTCTTATTTTTCTACTGATTATTTGGAACTCATCGCCTTTTGCCTCAGGAAATGGTAAGTAACTTACAAAATCTTTGATATTACCCTGTATTTAAATGCAAGTTTAGGAAATTACTGTTGTCTGTTAGTATATATTTTTCAAGCTACTTTTAGTGTTTAACAGAAAAAAAACCCTTATATTTCAGCACCCATAAATCATCTTCAATTCTCGCTGGGATGTCAAGCTGTGATACCTTGTCACCATTGCGGAACGGACTCCCGCTCTTTTAAATGGTATTACAAGAAAGATGAACGTAGTGACCACGTCCTGATATTTGCTCGAGATGGGACAGGAATAGGACGCTTTCAGCCTTACTTTCATTCCAGGATTATGGTTCTGAGCAATTATTCTTTGGTCATAAAAAGTCTAACAGAGGTTGATCAAGGCCTTTACTGGTGTGAAAACAATTGCTTGAACAAATTGTTCTTCATCAGTGTGAAAAAAGGTCAGAAAATATAAACTACTAAATATTAAGTACCCAGTTGCTTTGTATATCCATTTATATACATTTGCCAATGCTCATCCTCTATTCTAACAAAAAACACCTTTTTTGTTTTTCAGAAATTCTAAAAGAAACTAATGAGACATTCTACGTTACTGCAGGCAGAAATTTTACTTATTCATGTCCAGGTGAATTCAATAACTTAAAATGGACTGTTGAAACAAGTAATACGACTGCACTGAGGAACTTGGCACAAAGACCCAAATCATACTTTGTGACTTCCAACAAGTCTTTGCACATTGTAAATGTTCAAAGAGCAGATGTCGGGAAATATAGCTGCTGGAAAAGTCGATGTGATGGACACTGGCAGAAGCTATTTACCATCATCTTGTGCATAGCTACAGGTGAGTAAATAAGAAACACATACGATATCTAATGTCAACATTAAATGCTGTAACTTGGTGTATATATATATATATATATATTTGCTGTTTAACAGTACACCACAGTGAGAATTCATCTGTTTCTTGTGCTGTGATGTGTGATGTGGAATTCCGTAACATCAAACCAAACAGTCCTTCAAATGTGGAGACAAACAGAAGACAAGTGCATGTAGATCCATATGGTTTTTTAAATTGCACCACAAAGCAGATGTTTGATGGATACAGTCCAGTTAACAGCACCCACGAACCATCAGATGCTTCAAATAAAACAACAGGTGGGTGTTTTGCTGTATCTCCCTTTTAGAAGCTCATGCCCTGAATACAAGGAATGTTAAATGTTGTGTTTTTGGTTTTACAGATGTACCTACACAGCCTGAACATGTGATTCTTATTTATGGAACATCAGCAGCCCTTACATGTCTTATTTTGATGGCACTTTTAGTTTGCTTCCTCAGACCAAGACTGCAGGCAGGTAATCATATATAGGTCTTTGTGTTATTGTACTTCCTGTTTATTGCTTGTTCTAAACCACTGCCTTGAAACTGAAATAGACGTTTGTCAGTGGGCTAGGCAAGTTTATGTATCCTTTCTGATTCTGTGTCTGTTTCTTTTCAAGCATTTTCCATTCAGTCTTGTTGCTGTGGCTCGAATGGCAGTGTAAGTATTTTATGATGATGACAACATAACCTAACATGCATCATGTGTGCTGAGATTTCTTACTTCTTGCTGCAGGTGGAGGGGGAGACTTCAGTGGTTTATTCATCGATTATAATCCGGAGACCTGCGAAGACAACAGACAGTTATGTGTCTTACAGTGAATGTGTATATAGTGAAATAAAAGTATAGAAACAAGGTCCCGAGTTAATATGAGGCAGCAATGCTACTCTTCTAATAATAGTTCTCACCTTCACTGTCAAAATGTCGTGAGAAAAAGTGGTTGTTCCTTCACCCACACAGGTCTGAAGGGAAATTTTGAAGCACTGGATCTTTTTTGATCAGGAGGTTTCCTAACTGAGTTAAGTGACCCATGATAAGAGCTGATTGATTTCCCTACACAGTAATAAATGTATGTATGTATCTTGTGTTTTTTAAGTGCCCCTGTCCTATTCTGTGTTTTTATTTTTTATGTTTATGTACCTCGGTATTTTATTTTATTGTATTTTTATTGTATTTCAAATATACCGGACCCCTGTGACGACCTAATTTCCCTTCCAAACCACTTTATTCATTTCTCTTCCTTTGTCTTGAGCTGATCAAACACAGAAGCATCATTTCTGAAAACTAAGAGGACAAATACATATTGTCAAGAAGATATTAATCAGAAACCTTTGGCGGCTTAATAAAAATGATATCAGTAGAGTATTGACATCACTAGCCAGAGAAAAATGCTGTACCTATTTACACCACTACACTTATTAGACACCTAGTTTCTTACATAGATTAAATATATATTAACTCAACTGCATGTAAAGAAAAATTAGCTGCACCTAAACCACATTAAAATTCCTCTTAAATTAAAATTTTTTAGGCATTTTAATACTTTTAGTTTATGATACATTTGACTTCACTGCTTTTTATCATAGGGCAATATTTTATATACAAAACCAATGGTCCGTTTATAAAATATCATTATTGTTATAGATACATACATAATACAAGATGAGGTAGTTAAAATCATTTCCACCTCTACCAGCTATGGCTGATCAATCAGTAATCAGCACCACTGATGGTAAAACAAGAATATCCACACAAACAACAGCATAAAGAGCACTTTCACAATATATTTTATTTTAGGTTATAATACATTTATGAATTATCTGAATAGTTGCTTCATTGCGTTCACCGTTTCTTACATGCCACTGCATCATGAAGAACATCCCAGTGATATGCATAAGGGGGTTCACCGTGAGCATTTTGAACTGGGTTTTTAAAATTTCCATTACTTCACTTTTTCCACCAGTTTCTACAAAGGACAGCAGAGCTCCAGTAGGTGGCTGTAATGCGGCTTGAAGTTGGATGTTAAAAAAAAGCGAGAGAGAGTGGAGGGATGCTTTTCATTCACTGTAGCCGCGGTGTTTATTCTCTCTGTATTAACTAACCAAGCAGTTTGGGTGTTTTTCAATCGGCTTTTTTGGTTTCACGGATAGATATTTGTCATCCCGGTCAAGTTGAAACACAGTAACTTGGGTAACACAGCTTACATTTGTGGCTAACTGCTGATATCAAACTTAGCTAGCTGCTAGCTAGCTAGCTATCGCCGGTGTTTTGATTGAACGAACGGTGAGGCCTACCGCATCCTCGGCCTTTACTGCGAAGGCTGTACCGAAGACGAAAACACCAGCACTTACCTGCCTTGGTTTGCCTCAGCAAGGAGGGAAAAACTGCATTTTGATATCGGGGGTTTCTCAGGTAATGAAGCAAACTACTGCTGCGAGTGAGTTAGCATTAGCTTAGCTCTGTCTATTCTTAACTACCTGACAGTGGTTGCTAGGTAACATTACGTGGTTGTTAACGGTCAAATGAAGACGGTGCGTATATATTACAGTTTGTTGATAACACATGTTCCTCCTCTAGACTAAAAAAAACGACTTTGTGCCGGAGAAAAGATGGAAGCTCCACCGGTTACAGTGATGCCTGTCACTGGAGGCACAATCAATATGATGGAGTACCTGCTGCAAGGTGAGCTGTGGACAGAAGACGAAGCTGTTTACTGTTTATAAGTGGACAAAGATACAGAGAAAATGTAATGAAATAGTAGGTAAACACAGGTGTTACCACTGATATTAATTAAGGTTCAGTTCCGTTCAGGTCAAACAGTGCATGTTGAAAAGCTCTGCTCCAATAAATGGAACAGAACCTTAATTAGTAGCCTATCATTGGAAACACTTGCATTGACCCTACTAGCCCATGTCAGAATGGCTGAAATGACCCAGAAATATTTATGCAGCCACTTTGATAAGAGCTGTTTGAGTTCTCTAAACGTTAAGGAAAGGAGCTTCAGTGCTTCCTTATCTTCTTTAGCATAGGATACACCAGACCGGTCACCACTCCTTTACGAAAGGAAAAGGAGGTAATGCAGTCCCACAATTTCTTGCTCCTGAAGCAGAGAGATAGCATATGAATATGGACAGACATGATGACGTTAAATAAAAACTTTCATGAAAAAACTTTCATATCATGAATGACACACAGAATAAAAACTTAAACAGACGTCCAGCATTTTGCAGCTCATCGTGGAAGTTACCGCTGATAATTAATCATCCTTCTTTTACCATAACTTGCTAATATGTTTATATGTGATTGCGCAGGAGGGTGAGCGTCAGTGACCATGCTCAGCGTAACACTTAATTTCAGGTTTGTGACAGGTGGACAGTGTTTATTATTTCAGTTCTGACACTACTATTTGTATTTTTCACCGGGTTGTCCACATTTATATATCCTGCATCAAACAACACAGTAAGAGCGCACAGGGAGAAGTATCTCAGATGTGCGTTTTGTAGTCCATCCTCTGAACTTTGTAGTTTCATCGCAGATCGCGTCAATAACATCCGCCGTCATACAATGACGAAGCCTAGTCCAAGTGCAATTGGGTTCTCGGAACACTTTTTTATTATGCCGTTGGAGAGTGCTGTCCTTCCAAAAATATTCCAAAGAGTCTGCCTCTCATTTATGCAAACAGGCTTGACAAAGTAAGTCATTACAGTGCAATGGTATTCCACATTACCATTTTGTTACAAAGGCCTGTTTTCTGTGTCTTAAAGAAACTCAGCTGTCATCATTTTGGATGTTTTGCAGTGTTTATTCTGTAAATATATATTGAAACTTTAGATAGAAATACAATCTGTTTGTGCAGTCCAGATCATCACACCACATTGTTATTATTTACACATTTATGCTGCTCTTTCTCTACCCTCTATTATTTCAGGCAGTGTGTTAGACCAGTCCCTGGAGAGCCTCTTGCATCGCCTTCGAGGTCTGTGCGACAACATGGAACCCGAGAGCTTTATAGATCATGAACTGGTTTATCTTCTGAAAGGCCAACAAGGAAATCCTTTCATCCTGCGTGCCCGGCGCTCCCTCTCCCACCCCACATCTCCATGGCACCTACGCTACCTAGGCCAACCTGAAGTAGGAGACAAGAGCCGCCATGCCCTGGTGCGCAACTGTGTTGACGTGGCTGCCTCTCACAGCCTGCCGGAGTTCCTCAATGAGATGGGCTTTCGCATGGACCATGAGTTTGTGGCAAATGGGCACATATTCCGCAAAGGCGCGATGAAAATTGTGGTGAGCAAGCTGTCACGCATCCTGGTACCGGGGAACACAGACAACACAGAACGCCTGTCACTTTCATACCTGGTGGAGCTGAGTGTGTTGGCTCCTGCGGGCCAAGACACTGTGTCAGAGGACATGCGCAGCTTTGCCGAGCAACTCAAACCCCTGGTTCACCTGGAGAAGATTGACCCCAGCAAACAGAGACACTGAATGACAGAATTTAGAGGTTCATGTCATCTCTGACTGCCATGGACAAATAACACCTCTTATTTTTCACTGTTTTTACTCTTTACCTAAAATTAAATACAGCGATTTAACAGTCAGTCTTTACAGTGTTAAATATTACTGTGTTCTGTCATTGTCTTCATTCATTCACTCATCATTCATTAATTAATGCAACACATTTTTGTTTACACTCAGTGCTCGCTCATTTAAAGGTCCAGTGTGTAAGATTTGGGGGCTGCAGAATATGACAGGAATTGAATATAATGTGCATAGCCGTATTTTCATTTTTTAAAAAAAAGCTAAGCTGTTCAACTGTCCACATTTAATAAATATATATTTCAATACTTGAAATCTGATGCATTATACAAACATAAAGGTTAAAAGCTAATATTTGTTCATTATAAAATGAGCCTTTTTATATTTAGATGCCGTGTTCTCTTCTACAGAGCCTGCCATGTTTCTACAGTAGCCCAAAATGGACAAAGTAAACACTGGAAAGGGTCTTTTGCACTCACTATAGTTTCTCCTTCTCACTAGGAAGGAGAGGATGAAACTAGGGTGTTGTAATCTGCAAGTCGACTGCTAGATGTCACTGAATCGTACACGCTCGTCCTTAAGTTTATGTCCATGAGGGTGAAATTCCTCTCCTACACAGAGTTTACTGGGTTTACAGAAGAAACATTAGTGATGTGCCTGTTCCTGCATTAAGTGTAAAGCAGTAAAAAAAAATATCACCTTATACATAAAGTATTGCCGGGAAAAAAAAAACACCTACTAGACAAGTGATATAGATTGATTTTATTACAGCATCATTTATAGTTCACAGGGTGGCTCCTGGATTTGTAATTTCTTTAATGGTTTAAGTTTAAGATCCGTTTTGATTCTGGTCTTTGATTTAAACCCTCCTTATAGGATTAACACCAACAATGTTTTATGTAATTTTATATCAGTTAAACATAGCAGCTGTTTCCAGACTATGATGTATGTTATAAACCAGCTTTTTCTAGTAAAGTAACATTTATATTTCATATGATTTGTGTTCTATTTTTTAAAGCTGTTGGTGTTTTTTCTAAAAATAAAATCAATACCTGAACTGAATAGCTTCTCATGAACACATCCATTTCATCCCACTAGGTGTCTCTGTTGCTCTTTTTGTAACTGGCTGTCTTGCCGGCTGAAAGCTACTTCAGATCATCTACAGGAGCTGTGGTTGCCATGGAAATAATTAGCTGTGAGATCTGCACATCTTTTCCCCCCACTCTAATTAGCTTTCTCAATTGCTTAATGATACATAGACCTGTGAAAGCCTTTCTTTCTTCCCCTCAACAAAAGCATTGATTTTCCCTCTCTTCCCCTCTCATTTCTACTGTTAACCCATTAGTGCCTCTTTCATGGGAACTTGAGCTGGGACTATTACACATGAAAGCACTACAGCTGCCTTCGCCTGTTCTTCACTCCCCATGCAGAATTCCAAAATGGCCTGTACGCTGGTGTGTCAACATTATGGTCAATCTGCTACAGCAGACTGAAGTAACTAATGCACATCCTGTCAGTTATGATAATAATGCGGTCTATACGACATGAGTGCTTCTAATAATACTCCTACAGTAAGATGCATTTGCAGGGGTTGCGATGTAAAGTGACCGTGTGCGTGTCTGAAGGGAGAGCTCGAGGGCAGATGGCTGTCTCTACACGTTGACCTACCTGCATATCAACGCTGATGAGGACAAGCTCGCTGAGGTGGAAAGGTGAGATGACATTGCTTCCACATACATTTGGCGCACCTTGAAAGCCGCCCTTTGAACGTTTAAATATACATCCCATTATACGTCGCAAGAAAACTCCCTTGAAGTTTTCATGTGATTTTTGAGTGTACTAATCCAAAGAGAACCTCAGAGTACCTTCCACTCAAACCTTTTTTAGATTTATAAAGTACATTTTATTGATAAGAGATTCTTTGTCTGGTTCGAAGGCAAATCTGATCTGTGCTCAAATTGAACCCAATTTTATACTTAGCTACTTAATACACAAAGTTGCCTGTCAATGAGGCCGGGGTTATCTGATGGAGACAGTTTTATGTTCCAACAACCAGAAGCAGACTACTGGCCCTTAGGACTGAAGCATGATGTTTCAGCTCTGAGTGAATTATGTATTAAAGAGGCAGATGCCTCCTTGCCCAAGGCTTTATGTGCCCAGCATGGATACACTACAGTATGCTGGCTTTTTTCCACTTAAACTTGTGTTTAGCACAGTGCTCTTTGGTGATGAGCTGGTCTCCCACCGCACCTCCACTCTGCATTGCCTGGAGAACAGAGGCATAGCTAGGCTAATCAGTGTCTTGGCATCAGGCCTGCTCGGCTATTGTGCATGTAGCCAACCACTGACTCGCACAAGTGAGAGATTTAACTCGTTGCCAGAGGCAATATGATATTCTGCATGGTTTATTTTGAGAAATTGAGATGAGACTGACGCCCTCTCCAAAAACATGCATGAAAAAAATTCTTATAGGTCTATGAATATTGGCTTCATGCGGGGTTAGGGTTACAGAGTGTGAAATCTGTTAAGTTTGGAGGCTGCGAGTATTTTGATTTTTTTTTTCTTCTTTTCTGGTTAATCTGCCAGAGTCTTTTATTATTTTATCATTTAGTTTATTCAAGCCCTGAAAATTGTGTGGTTTTTAAATTTGCGAATAATATGTAGTTTTATGACAGACGGTCTTTTCGTTTTCAGCCTCTACACTTAATATGGCTGTAAACTACCTAGTATTTTCATTATCAGTCAATCCAATGTTTTCATTGGACACAGTAGAGTCTTTTCCTGGTTTGTTTATGTTCCCTACCATCCCTTGATTTGGGGTGCCCATGTCAGTGAACATAGCTACACTGTCCACCGTCTCACAAGTTTCTTTGACATCATCATTTTATTATAATACAATTATGCTCGCTGCACTTTTGGAGAGCAATGCACACTGATTTCCCTCTTTGGGCCATTTGGTTGTTCTGGGTCTTTAACTGTTAAATATAATTAATTGGCTAAGGCAGATAGTGTTAGTTAATCATATTTTGTTAGACCTCAGAAACGGGGATAGAAGCCATTACCTGCACATGCCTTTACTTTCCATTCCACAACACAGTCTTAATTAAAACTCTTGGCACCAATTGTCTTTGCTGCCTCTGAACATAATGTTCATAGCTGCCAGCGCAGATGCCAAGATGCCACAGAAAGTTGGCTCTTGCTTGGGGCAGGAAGTCTTTAAGTCAGCCTACTTTGGGCTAATGCCACGAAGGGGTGAAATCAAGCTTCGCCTACTCAGGAATGCTCCCAATACTTGGATTTGTGCCCTCTCCTTCATGTGTCATTGGGAACCCATATGCTTGTTAGAGTGTGGGTTGTTTGCTGAGAGGGGTGGAAAACCAGGGAGGTGTTTTCCCAGACAGGCATCGATCTCCCAAGGGTGTTCTTGTGGCTTCTCCAGCTTCCTCTCATCCTAATCCCACTGGGCAATGGGGCGCAGGGATAAGTTGCACAACATCATGAGGTTGCGAGGGATGTCTGAAGTGGCAGGGCCTTGGAAATTGAGGATGGGCCTTGCACAAGTGGGTGGAAAATTGTGTGTCCCTTTCCTTATATGAATGAGATTCCAGAATACTTTTCAGGGTGCAAATTGACAGGCACAAAGCTCTGCCTTGTTGATGTGGTGCTCTGCCTTGCTTGTGGCTGACTGAGGTGATTACTGCTGTGCAGAACATGCTGTTCCAGGATCAGCAACTCAGAGCCTGAAGCCAGCCATGCTGCCTCTGGAATGTCTGGTATGGGGACAGAGTAGCAGTCAGCCTGGAAGGGACCGAAGGCATACATAGTTTTTAAAACTCGTACTGCCTGGGCCTCCCACCTCTCTAGCTGTCTGTCTGAGTCCTCTTCCTCTGAGTCTTGTTTCTCTGGAGATTCAGCCCCGCTGCTGCGAGCCCCATTTGTCTTCTTGATGTTCACAATTACTTTTCTTTCACTTAATGTGTAATCAAGACACATTGTGTAATCTCGTGTCACCGAAATTCTGGCACTAAGGAGCGCTGTTCACAAATAGCACCTTGTGTTTGAGGATATGAAGTGCGCTTGACACATATTTAAGTGGCCAAATAATAAAAATCCAATAAATCATTTCCCATTAATCAAATGCATAAGTGCTACAGGGATTGCAGACAGACTAATGGCTGCATGGCATTTTAACCATCTGATCCTGCTGATGCTCTGTGTTAAGTCATACCATGACACACTATGACACATCCTCCTGCATTTCAAGGGCTGCTATTTTTGACACAAATTTCTCAACATTAGTCATGTCTGAGTGCACACAGTGTGGCCACGTTGTGCAACTTTTAAGCAGAGTTTCCATCCGTGTGCGCACTTTGCACGAACAGGGGCGAGGTCCAGCTCCAGTCACCTTGCAGCACATTGCCGCTTGTCTTGATTCCGTGCTCATGAAAGTAAAATATGAGGATGGTTCAGTTCAACTGCAAGTAAAATATTTCAGAAGAAGAATCCTCTCTTATTAAGTTGTGTCCCAGACAGTACTGTAGACAATGAACGCCTCCGTGATGTGGGACAATTTATTATTCAGCTGTTGAATATTTTGTCTGCAATGCATTCATACCAACATGCCCTCATAGGTCATACTGATTACCCAGGGGCGGTTAAAATGCTTGCATGGAAATGCTGCCAAAATATTATCAGAAATTGTAGTTGCATGTTGCTGTGTGTGAGTGGGTATGTAGAACTGCCTGTGAAAGTCCAAGAATAAGTAATATTGTCCCCCCACAGCAACCCGTCAACATAACAGGTGTGAATGTGCATAAAAATGTGAAGCAGACTGTTGCTGCTGTGAGCTCAGCAATTCTTTTTTTTTTCTGGATGGATAAAGGTGAAAAGGTGAGTGTGAGGCTATCATCCTACGTTACACACACACACACAAGAAAAACTAAAAGCATTTATGAGGGAAATAAACGGCCAATGGGATTCGAGCACCTGTGACTGCGTGCCCGCCCTGCTGTCAGATTGTGGGAGGGAGTGGTGGGATGGAGGGGAGGAATCCCCCCCTCCCCTCCCTCCCTTCGGTCAGTGTAGCAGAATTACGCACAAGGGTCTGACCTGGGCTTGTGTCTGCCAGAGCAGCGTGTCTTTGGCACCGAGGCTTGGCAAACGCGACTTGAAATGATGATATGAGAGGTGTTTTGTGGGTCTCCTCTCCGTGGCTGGAGATGATTTGAAGCCCAATTTCACCTCACTCCTCCCGGGATTAAAATCTAGGGTTACTTAATCTCTCCTAATCTGAACTAAATCTGTCTAATCGGCATAGAAAATTACACTCACTGAGGTATAGCCCGCAAATAATCAGCAGAGGTGAAACCTCCTGCGCACTGAGAGAGTTTTCCCTGGAGGGCATTTGGACGCTGCACACGTTGGACGGGACAATTTGTTACGCACAAAGACAAATCAGACACTATATATTTTTTTTTAAAAAGGACAAAACAGTGTGTGAAGATTGTGTAGGAATTTCCACCTTGTGTAGTTTCCACATTGTGGTGTTTTTTTTTTTTTTTATCGCGGCTGGACGTGGAGGGCTGGCACACAAAGCGCGGTGTGACGCTCCGCCAGAGACATCATTATGCAGAGTTTTGATTAAGAATTTGGGGTTTTGCTCTCTTCGTTCATATCAGAGATGGCAGAGAGAGAGAAAGGGAGGCAGAGAGAGACACAGAGAGAGAAAGAGAGAGAGTTCGGGATTTCGCTGTAATCATGTTCGGAGAGTATTGATTTCGTGAGCGCACTCCAATTGGCAGCATCTCCACTACAGCGCCGGCGCGTCATCCTCGGTTCACATCGACGGAACGAGTTGTAAGCAAATGAGAACATGTGTGGGATCTGAGAGAGTGAGAAAGAAGGCAAAAGGGGGGATAGAGGGGAGCGAGAGGAGGAGTAATAAAAGCTCAGTTTTATCAACCTGACAAGTGGATACGAAATTTGATTGCTGGACTATTTTTTTTTCTTCCTTTATATTTTTTCAGACTGGGGAATTTATCGATTCGTCACATGCGCACGCCTCTTCATTATAATTGCAGACAGTTGGGTGCTGTTCAGGCTGAATGGACTTGAATGTGCCGCTGCCAGCTTAATCCGTGCAGACTGGAAGATTTAATAATTCACGGTAATCACGCATTATCGCCTCAGTGGATGCTCTCTACACAGCCCCGGTGATTTTTCTCCCCCCCTTATTCCTCCCCTCTCTCTTTTCCCATTCTTCCTGTTGTCTTCTGGAGGATTTATCGACGACTACCTTGCATATATGCTCCTTATCTGAAATATCATCTGTTGCTGCAACTGGATTGAAAAGCCTCCCCCCCTCCACCACCACCACCACCACCCCCCATGACTGGCTCTAACACGCGTTTGAGACCGACTGTCTTCAGGTGATGTGGACTGTTGATTGAGGAGGCATTTAAATCAGCATTTGAGATTTTACTCCAGGTAAAATGGACGAAAAATTATTATTACTTTTATTACTTCTCCTATCTCTACACGCAAGGCTGTGATTTGTGCTTGTATCCATCATGATCCTTCTACTCCGTTGAATTGCCACTTATTGATTCAGACTGTAAGCTTTAATAGCAGTGTTACGAGGCGAATTTCAACGTGAATTTCATTGAGGACAGTGGGATACGGGGTTCGTGGAGGTATCTCCCTCCCTTGCTCTTCATTTGATTCATACCGTTCTCAACTGAAGGGTAAATGTTGATGATGGAGGACGACGAATTAGACGCTCATCAGGTTGATTCGGATTTCGAGCCGCAAAGCCGGCCTCGCTCTTGCACCTGGCCGCTGCCATGCCCGGAGGATTTCCCCGGTGGACACGAGGTCAGCGGAGGTCTTCCACTGGCCAACATCAAGGTGGAACCAGAGGACGTCCCGGCTTGCAGAGCGGGACTCGTGGGCGGAACGCCGGGAGAGCTGAAGCATCCAGCCGGCGCCCCGGCACCCACAGGCGCGACGCACCCATGCCTGGCTGGCGCGGCGCTCGATGTGACCGGACCGCTGCGCAAAGCCAAATCCTCGCGGCGGAACGCGTGGGGGAACCAGTCCTACGCGGATCTCATTACCCGCGCCATTGAGAGCACCCCAGAAAAGAGACTCACGCTGTCACAGATATACGACTGGATGGTTCGTTATGTGCCCTATTTCAAGGATAAGGGTGACAGTAATAGCTCAGCTGGCTGGAAGGTAAGGAATAAAACACACGAACCAGCATGCTGGGCTTTTTTTTGACGTGTTAATCACAGAGTGTCAAGTGATAATATTGAGTATTATTCTTGTTCACTAAGCCATCCTGATTCTTTTCACCCCTCGTGCCATACACATGTCACCGTGGGATTCCGTGTCGGTTACGCATGAATGGTGCCATGCGTTATCTTGTCTTAGTTCATTACTGCCGTCAGTCATTCTAATAGATCATTGATGGCAGAATGTAATGGACTGGAGGGGAGTCACTCGCTGTGTGTGTGTGTGTGTGTGTGTGTGTGTGTGTGTGTGTGTGTGTGTGTGTGTGTGTGTGTGTGTGTATGGGTGTATGTGTGTGTAACAAGACTCATCCAGCTGCAGAGAGCAGCTCGTGATGGCTCAACAGGGTCCGTAGTAGTGCGTGAAATCGTTTCACCAGGACCACAATGATTCATATTTCCAAACAGAGGAGAAGAACAATTCAATGCAAATAGGCAGTGCGCATCTTCTTCTACTCATCAGTTTTTTAAAAAAAAGAATCAACAGAGGGGCACTTGTAGGAGATCACAGGTCAGCTGTCCGCGATGTAAATATTCAGAGGGGTGTTCACAACTGACCACAGTCCACCACAGCTGCCCGTCTGGCTGAGAGCCTAGAGTAACCTCCTGGACATCTGCCCATATTATCAGCCTCTGCTCCCAGCCTCATCTTGTTTCTATTCATTATGGGAAAGGGCAGGGAGATTAGCAGGGCAGCAGTGCTTGCCCTGATGGTGCACCTTTGGTGAGCTGAGACCACAAGACTATAGATGTTAAACTTGGTAGAATTTTCATGGCAATGTGTGAATAGGTAGAGGCTGTACAGGAGGAGAGCTCTTTGTGGACGCATTGTCCATCATCAGAATCTTACTCTGTACACATTTCCTAGCGAAATCCATCATTAAATAGAGCCTTATACTCGTTCAGAACTACCTAGGCGTGTCATTCGTATCATCAGGCTCAGTCAAAGATCAAAACAATGGCACGTGTCCAATACCATGCATTCTTTTTATATGTGTCTGAGGAATCTGTCTGTTGTCAAAACTTGTAGTGTTGCTGTTGCGTAACATAAACTCTGTCACCGCTCAGAGTGGAGTCTCCTCTGTTGGCCTCAACCTTAATCACAAGCACCTGACTGACACCTTAAGCCTGTCCCATTAAACTGAACCCTGCTAAGGTGTGTCTCCAGGTAGACCTCGTTTCATTAGCCCTGCACTTGCACCAGGAGTTAACCACAGGGCCTCTTTATCTTTAGCGCCAAAGTCCCAGTCTGCTATTTATGAAACTGCAAATTAGGAGGGGGTTGACAGTGGCGGTCTGAGGTCCTGGGATATTTCAGGCCACAGGCGAGACATGGGGCCCATTCCAGGTAATGACGGGGCATTAGGTAAGTCGTTTAAAGCAGGCAGCCATAATGTCAGTAACAGGACTGACCTGATTTTGGTCAATGTAAACATACACTTAGGAGTCACATGTGTAGCTTCCTTATAGGAACCAAACAAACAGCAGATGGAAATATTAAGTAAAGTAAAACCCAAATTTCAACTGCCAATCTTTGTTCAACTTTGTGAACTTGTCAAGTGAGAATCCCATTTGACTTTGTTGGATTTTAAATACATAATGAAGCCATGTAGAATATTGTTTTTTTTTTTGTCGTCGTTGATAGTGTGACAGGAGGTCCATAAATCTTAATATTTAAATACTGTGGCGAGCTCATTTTTGCACTGCATGGCAAGAAATTTACATGCAAATTGATTACGGGTATTATTACAGTGTGGACACCCGAAACATGATCTGTTTTATGAATGATTAACAGTAAGATTGTTTGTGAAGTCCGCTTGTGAGACAAGGTTAACATGAAGTCAGGTTCAGGATCCAATGTTACCTCCCCCCTCACTTGTGCACAAAAAAACAAGTGCACTCTCTCATACGTGTAATTTTACAATCACATCCGGTAATTACATTTGACTGCAGCATTTGCGTGTTTGAAAACACTACTTGTATCATCCACTACGTTTTCATCTCAATCAACAATATCACACACGAACAAAGCACTTGATGCAAAACAGTTTGGTGATGGGGAAACGGGGGGTGTAAGAGGGGTAATAGATAAAAGAACTGTTGGTAAGCTGATGATGAAATAAAATGAAATTAAGTAGTATAGCATGGCCTTTTGCGTAGGAGGCGGGTGGGCAGACGGGGGGGGGCGGGGGTTGAGGTGGTGGTGGGCTGTGGACGACCATCTGAATGCAAAGGCTCTCGAGACAGTTTATCGAACCTGGAATATACGCGGCAGTTCGAGGGAAATAATCTTCAAAATCAGATTGTGTGTTGTTGATTATGCTGCCGTGACTGGTATTGGAAGGGATGTGATGCTGGCTTGATGATGGGCACTAGACAGCCAGGACACACAGACAGTACCATTAAGCTCCTATAAATACCTAATGGCTTCTGACTTCTAGGAAGGCTGCAGTATTCTGAGGTCAATGCTGCCTAATCACCTCCTTACTGAAGCGAGGTTACGTAGAATTGTGTTGTGAACCGATTACACTTTCCACCGGGGTGTTCGTCACTTCTGCAGTGTAGATTAGTGTCAACTTCAGTGGCCTTTGTTTTTTTTCCGGTGCTCTGTAACTAAACTGACCCAACAAAGAAATTTGCAGGACTAAAGTTAGAAATTGAGTCGGAAGCCCTGTATGTATGGTTGAGTTTTCTGTCTTTATGGCTAATTATATCTGAGTACAAGAATCCACGGGTGCATAGTGCATTTGTGCGTGGGAGAAGCACATGTCTATTGCAACAAAAGCATCAGGGTTAGTGTTTTGTGTGTGTGAGTGTGTGTATGTGTGTGTGTCTTTGTGGGGGCTAGTGCAGGGGGGAGGGGCTGTCTGCTTCTATAGCCGTGTGTGTTTGGACCCACTGATTGGTCTGACAGCATGTCACTGCAGAGAATGGTGCGTAGTCACGCCCTTGACTTCATAATGCCTCTAATGGTGGGGTTTAAAGGGAACTTGGTGCGGGGATTGCCCTGTAGGCGCCCAGAAGTTCATTAACTTCAAGGGGGTTAGATAATGCCATTGTTACGCTGGCGGGGTTTGCTTCATTGTATATATCAGTGTGAGTTGTAATGGGATACATAAATCCATAATACGCCATTGCCTTTGCTGCATTAAGTATATTTTAAAAGAAATATACGATGCATGGCTCTGAAATATCATCGCATTATATTCTGGGTATATGAAATTGCAACTACTATGTAGAATGTGTCTGTTTCTGCAGTGCTCAGTTTTCTCTGCATGTGTTTACAGTGCAGAGCTTTTTCCAGCGCTTGGGGCGGTCAGATGCCAGGGGATTGTGCAGCAGGTCGTCAAGGGTGCCAGGCAGTCACTCAGACAATTTAATCCAAAGCGACTAGACTGTTATTTATAAGTGTCTTTAGGTAATGGTCTGTACAGTGTCAGCAGGGCAAAAGGTCACAGGGTTTCCTGTATTGACAGAATTTAGACATACCGGAAAGATGGATCTAAAAAAGATAAATGTGACCACGTGTGCAGAGTAGTTAAAAGGAAAGATGAACTGCATGTGAGGAAATTAAGGAGGAAGAGAGAGAAGACCTCTCTCTAGGTATAGGTATGTTCTTTTCTATAAAGGTCCATAACCCCTGTCTCCACAGGCAGTAGTATTTATAACAGCGCTGCATCATATCACTTTATCTAATTGATTTATAGGTAAAGAGACAGACAGACTCTCGTAATCCTGTCACCATGCACGAGCTTCAGCAGCTGCGGCAGAGAGGCACTTGTCAAATATGAGGGATACGAATGTCAAATGTGCAGCAGAGAGTGTGTTTGACAGAAGCTTAGCATGAAGTGGAGAGACTTGAAACTTTCAGAGTGTATGGAGTTGCTTGTGTGTGCCTATTGTGTGTGTGTGTGTGTGTGTGTGTGTGTGTGTGTGTGTGTGTAGGAATGCAACGCTCGTGTCGCTTGATGATGGTTGGGGAGTCTGGAGAGACTGGAAACTATCCTAGACTTCAGCTGATTCATATTTTATCCTCCGTCTTGGCTCAGGGGAGCAGAGTAATTTGAGAGTGCTACAGACACACACACACACACACACACACACAGACACACACTCAGAAAATGAGAGCATATGATGCATGCTGGACAGATTTATGGTGTAGGATTATGAGCACCTTACATCTCCCCTTGGCTCCTGCAGCCGGAGCCAGGTTGGGTTCAGGCAGTATATTCAGGTTGAGTCGGGTATCTGATGCCAAGAAGCCCGTTCTCACTGCCTTTCCCCCTGCAGCCTTCAGGCAGCCGTGGCAGTTCATTTCTCACTGAAAATGATTAATGTACATGCAAATTACCAAAGCATGGGCACGCATTCAAATATGGGAGACAGCAATCAGGAGACAGTAATATGAAAAACAATATAATTTTGCCTTTGATATTACTTCGCTCTGTTTTATCACTCCATCTAGCAGACACCCATGTTATCTCCTCTTTAATCTAACCGCCTTTCTCTTTGGCTCCATCCATCCATCTATCTATCAGACATTCTATACATTTTTTTTTTCTGTCTTAGTGGTTTTTGGCACAAGGGCCAATTGAGGTGAGGAGTCTTTCTCAAGAGAGCTATACGGCGTCAGGATTTTGAGCTTTAGCAGTCTCCTGCCAGTGATCTCGACTGCCTAAAGCAGCGTGCCTCCTCTTATCCAAGAGAAATCTCATATCTCACATTATCTCAGAGATAATAGGATAACAATGCTGGATTTTCCCCCAGCTCGACTCTTTTCAGCTACTGGGTCTTCTGGAGTAGAATACGAGGCGATGAGGCCATCAAGTTCCCAATTTGACAGGGTTGAACTAATTTGGATGTCCTCGGTTGAAGTGAACTTGAGCTGCGTTTCTCACCAAACCTATTACTCATCTGCATTTTTATTTCATTTTATTTTTTGGTGACATTGCTCAGAATATTAAATACTGCTTTTGGTTCATCCCCAACCCCCCACCCCCCAAAGTGAAGAAACATAGTGAAGCATAGAGAAATTGTCATCCTTTTCCCATTGCACTATTTAGGGTGATGGTTTCCACTACTCCCTCTGGCTCATGCACACACGCATTTGCACGAAACACACAACACACTTGTGCCTCCTCAAACCACCCATGGAGGAACACTCTGTTCTTGGGTGGGGTGAACCATTTTTTTTTTTTTTTTTTTGGGGAGAGGAGGGGGCCAAGAGCGGAAGCGACTTTCTGCGGTGCTGTTTTGCTGTCTGATTTGTTTTGAAACCTGTCTGACTCGTGGCGATTGGCTCATGCGGAAGGCGTGGCACTATTTGGTAAGCGCCCGCGGATTCTTTGGCAAAACCGTACACAGCTGCAGACACAGAATGTGGTGTGTGTTTGCGTCTCGGATTCTGTGTGAGTTTGATGTCATGGAGATTTGATGAGAGGGGGTACGGGCTAAAGTGTTGCACACGTCTCTTTCTATTTACAAGGAACAGGACATGAAGTTTGGGAGGTTGGGATGGAACATGTCATGCTAGTGCTGCTGAGGACACAGTGAGCTGTAGACATTTCAGTAAAATGGGAGTGAAAGTCACTGTGTTTCCTATCTGCTCAGATCCTCCCACATTTTATTGACACTAGTATCCCTGTGACTTGTAGTTCAGAATCATTGGAAATTAATTGGAGTATATTCTGTTAGTTTTTAGTGGGTTTGTTAAATAGGAAACAAAAAGGGAGGGCTTACACGTCTTTGCCAGCTGAGTTAATAGTAGTATTACTCCCAGAATACATTTCACAGAATAAAGCATTTTTCATTCATGACCATAAATACTTGCCAAAATGACTAATATGCAATATAATGACTCATCATCTAATAACTGGCTCTGAAATGAAATACCTCGGTATGCTGTTTCCCAATGTCGTGCGGTTAAGAAAATGCCCATTGTTATTACACACGCTTGATCAGTAGAGGCAGCCGAATGGACAGGATTCGCACATCAAAAGCGTTCTCCTAATATGTGAAATATTTGGCCATTTTCAAATCCAGTTAAGTGTTACGCTGAAGTAGCTTATTCTAATACAGAGATAAGTCTGTCAGTTTCAATCTAACGGCAGCGGATGAAGTTATATTGTCCCAGAGAAATGTTGTCTGTATTACAAATGTTGTAAATGGCTTTGGATATTCACTTCGGCGTATGAATAAAATGTGTTGGCCCTCGTGGTGCTGGAAATTGTCGGTCTCAGTTTGTGGCAGCATGCTTGTTGCTCATCTGTGTCAATGTGCATAATGTGTGATTGTCGTTGTGCGTGTGTGTCTATGTGTGTGGATGTTTATGAGTGTATTTCTCTCCCTTCTTTCTGCATCCCTGTATGAGTGTGTGTCTGTGTATGCATGTGGGTGTGTTGGGGGGGGTTGATGGGCTCAGTGGGAGCCCGGGTCCCGGGGGAACAGCTCTCGTTAATAATTCAGACGAGGCTCATTATCAAGGCAGCGCAGATTTCTCCCTGATTCCACCTTAATTGCAGGCAGGCTGCTCCACTCAGGCAGGCGGTAGTCACGCTGGGTCGACTCTCTCTGTCTTTCTCTCCACCACTACAGGGCCTGCTCTGCTCCGTCTCCGATACTCAGCCCCATCACTGTGAGACGGCCTCGGGCTGGCCTACTTCATATTAGCGTACACCTTTTAATAGCTGTAACATACTATGAACATGCTATTTATTCGCACTTAAAGATGTGCCTCATATATTTCTGATTAGACACAGCCCATGCGCTGTTTGAGCATCACTATGGAATGTTTTGTAATGTTTGCCAACAAAGACGCAATCTGCCGGATGATGCAGTAGGTCTTAGAGCTGGAACAATAAGTCGATTAATGGCATTGGTTGATCAGTGTAATCGTCAACAGTTTTCATAAATCATTAATATCAGTCAGATGTGAAGTTTTTTTCTGCTTTTCTTGCTTTTATATAATTAGAAATTAAGTCTTTTAGACAATAAAAAGCATTTTTTAGACACATTTTGGGCACCTTCACAGTTTTCTGATGAGTTTATAGACTTTATTATTTATTAGATGTAAAAAAAAAAAATAATAACAATTTGATTTGATAATGAAATTAATTATTAGACCCTTGTAGGTTATGTGATTTATGGTTTATAGTGATTGAAGTGTTATTTGTTTACTTATGGATCTATGAAAACATAAGCCATATAATGCTTTATGATGATGCACACCACACAAAGCTAATGTGTTTTGCTTTTGTTATATGCGTCGTGAAATATTATAATGGTGGGTTTATCCTTGAAATAGCCTATAGCATATTATCATACTGATGACACTGTAGAATGTGTGTTGCCGTGATTGATATCAGGCTACAATAATACTCCTCTTCATGCCCATCTATAGGCTTATGTAATGTATCTTGTCTTCATAATTTACACTGACTGATGGGTTTCCATTCAGTCCATTCAGTGAAGCCCCGTCGAGAGAGCAACATAATGGGCCTGATCTTGTCATACATGTATATGAATATTTCAAATCAAGTCATTGTAACTAGATGGGGGCTTTGGATAAACAACACAGATGCTTCTTCCTCTTTGCTCTCGCTGCAAGATGAAGTGCGCTCCAAGCTGTATTTCTCTCCCGGCCACAAAACTCGCTTCCCACAAATCATGGTGCCCATATTTCCTAATTCAATTTTTCTCTTCGTCGGATATCTCTTCCTGTATGCAAGGGATTGATGGCCGTGTGCATGTGTGTAAATGTGTGTGTTTACGCGCACGCATATTGCCATGTCTGTCCCTGAGAAAGACATGATGTATGCTGAGCTAAACGGTGTATTTCACAACACTCCATCTCCGGACCCTTCCTGGCAACCATGTGCCGGGTCCCTCGCTCTTCTCTGCCTGTCCATCAAAGCCCTTGTCATACGCCAAAGGACCGTGGGAGGGGAAAGGAGAGCGTATAAGGGCCGTCGATCAGTTTACCTGAGCTTGGCGGTCCCGGCAAGTGATGGAGGGAGCTCCTTCACAAAGGGAAATGTAGTTAACGTTGACTGATCGGAGCAGGTGGTTAGGAAAAAGGGAGGGCAGCGGTGAGGAGGAGTAGCAAGAATTATGTTCAAGAAAGATGCTTGTTATGCTAATGCCTGGTGGATATGCTGCGGCTGAGCCATGTGCCCGTGGCTGATGGATGTGGCTCTGGAGGTCACCTCGGGTAGTGGTTGGTCAGGAAACCGGTGCAGCGTCCCGCTGAGCTGTAATGTCTGCTCACCTGAGCTGAAAAGGAGGAAACTGACCTTGGAAAGAAATCACTTTACATGTGCGATCCTTCCTGGACGTGTACATTTGTATGTGTAAAACAAGCCATGTGTGGGCAAATCTGTGTGGGAGCCAGCATATGTGTGGGGAGGTTACAGGATTGGGGTGAGGTTGTTCGGTTATGAGACCAGCTGGGATTGAGGTGGGGGGATGTGTGTGTTTTTGTGTATTTGCGAGGAGGTATGGTCAGGCAGGGGGATGAAATTGTTCACTCCCCAATTGGATTTGTATGTCAGTGGCATGAATCTGGGTCAGGACACTGGGTCCTGTGTTTAGTATGCTGATCGTGTGAGGTCTGAACTCCGAGTCGGCTCATAGCCCTGAATGAACCCAGCACGTCTGCCTCGCTGTCTCCTCTCCCCCTTTCTCTCTTTCTGTTGGACCCCCTTTTTTTTTCATCTCCGTCTCTTCCCCCTCTTTCTCCTTCGTCTTCTCTCTGTGCCGAGAGCCTCTCGCTGTCTCTCTGCCTTTTTTCGTTCCGTACCCCAGGCTTTTTTTCCCCCCGATACCCTTCTTTCTCATACTCTCTTTTTCACTGTCAGTCACTGACGGCCTTCTCTTCTCTCCTCACTTGTTCTATTTCACACTCGCAGTCCTCCCCACAAAGTAGCCTTTTTATCACTCATTTCCCTCTTCCCTCACTCATTTCTCCTGCTCCTTTCATGTGCTTTTGAAATCCCCTTTTCATCTTTAGCTCTCTCTCTCTCTCTCTCTCTCTCTCTCTCTGTCTTGCCTGCTCTCTCCCTTGCACACACACACACACACACACACACGCACGCACACTGGCTCATTCAGTCATTCTTTTATTATCCCAAAACTAAAGTGATAAATGGCTCTCTTTCTTCTCCGTAAATGTCACTCGGGGAATTGTCTCTGCTCATTGATTGACTGGAGTAGAAGGATGGCCACACATGCACATGTGCCAGTCGCGCACACACATGCACGCCGGCTAAAAAGAGGAAGGCGAGAAGAAGAGGGAAGAGAGACAGGCAGGGAAATGATCTATCATTAGAAGTGCAGCTTGGCTGGGACTGCAGCCGTCAGGGTTAACATCTGGCCCTCACAGGTCCAGTTTTCTCTCAGAGGCTGATGCATCATTTGAAGAACTTGTGCGGCTGGTTTATAATGAAGCATCAATTCTCAACAGGACTTGGCATTCACAGGAGTGCTGGGAAGCTGGAGCTCAACAAGGGATCAATCACAGTTAAACAATCAGAGCGGGCAGGCTGAGCCGGTCTTGCCATTCTTTTCTTTCTAAAGTGACGTGACGCAGAATGCATAAGTGTTATCCCAGTTTTATCGTTTGGCTGTAGTTTATCCTTAACTGTCAGAAAAGTGCCAACCGAGGAAATAGGCATCAGAGCCATTATTCAAACCAGACAGTGTGCAACGAGTGTGTGTGTGTGTGTAAGTAAATAGGGGTTAATAATGCTCAGTCATTTTCTTAATGTCTCATTCACCCTACCTCAGGCATTTGAGCTTGATAAAGGTCAAGACTACTGGTGGTTACATGTCGTCTTCCCTTATTTCATCCCCTTCAGCGCACAGCAGGGGGTGGGGTGGGGGGGACCAAGTAGAAAGGAAAGTCGACGGCCAGCCAGAGAAGAGGCTGATCCGTGTGTCTTCACTCTGAGAACCAGGATAAAGAGATTTAATGGGGAGACGGTCGGTGGGGAGACGAGGGGAGACTGGCTCCGTCAATGAAGAGGGGATGAAAATATTAAATTGATAGAGAGACAGAGATAGAAAGACAAGGGGGGAGGGCAGTGAGGAAAATGGAGAGGGAGCAAAAAGAGAGCTAGAATAGTAGAGAGTAGATTATAGGGCTTCCAAGCAGGACTGGAAGCCAGACTTGGCTGCACTTCAGCTTCACTCTGCACACTTCAGCTCAAGTGTGTGTCCATTAGTGCACTCCCATTGCACTCAGAAAGCCATGCACTCTGAAATGCAACACACACGCATATACATGCACGCACACAGCAGATTTCTTCTGTTCTGTTCATACATGCGAACCCCCACAAACATACAGCGCATGGTGGCTTACAGTAGCCCTGTCCTCGCACACATTTACCCAAAAAGCTACACTGACCTAGTCTTGCTCCGTCTCTCTCTCTCTCTCTCTCTCTCTCTCCCCCTCTCTCACTTTCTTGCACACACACACACACACACACACACACACACACACACACACACACACAATTGCTTCTCTAGCCACCAGATTGCTTCCCGTCAAAATAAATAATTAAATGCGTGCAATAACAGCTTCCGAAAAAAGATCCCTCAATTAGTGCAAAATGGGTAAATGGCGTGGGGTAGGGGCTGTGGGGAGGGAGGGAGGACGGGAGGGGTGGTATTTCGGGAACACACACACACGCACACACACACATTTACTCATACACACAATCTATTACATAAGGCAAGTCATGACCCAAGAAGGTTTTTACACAGTTGTGCAACGGTAATTTGCCCCCCCCACCCCACCCCACCCCCCCTCTTTAGCAATCAGCTTAGCAAGGTCTTTTCTCAAATCCTTACAAGTGATCCATGCTCAAAGACCGGCCAGGGAGAGATCTAGATGAGTGCCACAGAGGTGCAAGAGGGGGCAGCTGAGGGGATACTACTAGAGTCATGGCTGTGTGTGTGTGTGTGTGTGTGTGTGTGTGTGTGTGTGTGTGAATGTGTGCATGTGTGTGTTTTTGGAGATGTCGTTGTATTTGTACTTTGTATTTCCAGGGCTGTGTGTCTGGAATGGTGATCAGGAAAACTTGTAATTTGTGCAAGGTAATTCGTGTGCGGAACTGAGCGAGAGAAAGAGACAGAGGGCTAAATGTTGGTGTTTGTCTTGAGGAAGGTGTGTGTATGTGCGTGGGAGAATCAGGCTCGTGGCAGAGGATGTGTAGTAGAGGTGTGATGTTACCTGGCTCTGACAATAAAGTTGAAAGTTGTAGCTGGCAGATTTACAGCCTATTTGACCACGAAGGTCAGTTATGATAAAATAATTTTTCAGTATTTCAGATTTTATTTCGTCTTTTTGGGATACAGGTCATAGTTATATGAAGCAGACCACACAAGCTGAAACCTACAGAAATTTTTCTGTAGATCAAGTAGTTGACTAATCATTATTGATGATTTCAGCACCATGTTTTGGGGTCCAGTGTGAAGTTACAACTCCAAAGACAAAGACTTTGACTGACCTTGTTTGCCTTGTAGCCTTGTCACGCTGTCCTTTGTTGCACCCGATCAGTCACGTTTCTTGTGCAATGGCTTACATGCCGGTGAATTCCGACTTCATGCCATCCAAACAAAAACCTTCAATCTTTCAGAGCAGAGCTGGCATCTGGCCAGATTGTAGTGCTGTCATCAGCAGGGCTATAATGCTAAACTACACTCACAGCAGGTGCCAAACCCAAGCTCACAAATGTTTCACTGGGACAAATGTATTACAGAATAGGGCTAATCTGTGTGTGATGAATAGTACAGCAGTACAGCAAACAGATGGATCCCTGAACCTGGAAACCTACTGAGTAAGCAAACTGGCGGGAGAATTAGCACTTGTGCTAGCACAGCTAGCTTTGTTGAAGCTGATCTGTTTGTTGAATGTCAGGCATGTTGATTCTGGTATTCAGCATAGGGCATCACGGCACAGGTCACAGACCTTGAGGGATAGAGGGAGATCTGAGGGATCACTCTGACTCAAGAGATTGAGTCAGTGAAGGGAATGATGTTAGAGTGGTACGCGAATGACTGTGGACATGAAGCATACTGACAAAGTGCCATATAAATGGATGGATTAATGGTTAGATGTACAAATGAATAAGCTGATGACTGAAGGAGCGAACGGGCTGGCACGAACAACTGCAGGTGAGGAAGTGCTGAGACGGAATGAGGAAACGTGGAAAGAGCTCATGTCTCACATGTGTAGAACAGTTGTTTCACTATGCTCATGGTTAAGAGTAGGTCAACTAGCAATGATGCTTTGCGCAAGGAGAAGAGCGGCTGTGCGATGCAGAGTGGGTGAAAATGGGAGCAATGGGCTGAAATGGAAAGATGTGAGCGAAGAAGGGAAGTAGGATGGATAAATCTGGAGCTGGGGAAATGAAAAGCTGCAACGCACCGTGCTTAAGTGAGGGCACGGCTTGAGAGATATGGGGAGGGACATGGAGGGTCAATCAGAAATGCAGGGTGAAAGGGGTAAGATGGATGGAGGGAGAGTGACAGAGGGGAGAAAATGACAGCGGAGGGGGTTGCGCTGGGGTCTCTGCGGTGGGGCGATTGCGTGACTGAGAGGAGAGTGCACTGCTGTGTGTGTAATGCTCTCAAGACGGATATTAAGACGCACTGCCCGACTCACACAGTCACAGCCCCTCTCTCCCCTTTTTTCTCCTTTACTCTCCTCCATTCTGCTCCCTCTCTCGCTCCCTCCGTGTCCACTAATGATCCTCGCGTCCTGCCACACTGCCAAGCTGAGTGATGCCCACTGACAGTCGCACTCAGGCGGAAACGTTGCAGCCTCCTGCCCCCCCCCCCCACTCCTCCTTTCCAGGAGTGCTGTGACACACACAAGATACAGAGGTGTAGCACTTTCTCACATGGATGTATCAGCTCATGCAAAGCTGCTGACAGATGTGTGTGTGTGTGTGTGTGCGACCATCGCCCTCTATGCGCGCACACACACACACACACACACACAGTACCCCTCAGTGGTGCTCGCAGTCACGCACTTACTGTAAATATGCCTCCATCCAGCTGCATCTGTCTTCAGGGAATTTTTATGTGATTGATGGACGTGGGACATCGAAGTAATCACAGAGCACAGCTAGCTCGATAATGATGATACCGAGCTCTCTTTTGTCCTGCGAGCTTGATGACAAATTAATTTGTAAAAGCACTGAGAAGACAATACAAATCCTCACCATAGACTCTGGGTTGCATCGAAGTAGTAAGCCAGTTGACATTTGAAATGATTCATATGTAATCCACTTTATTTTGCAATTTACATGACATAATTAAGTCAAAAGTGATAAATGCACTGAAGTATTCTGTTGATAGCAAAGTTAAATTGTGGATCTCTCTTGAACTCAACCTCTTAAAGCGCAGAGAGCGTTGCCAATGCAGTTCCTTTCTCAAAGGTTAATTCCCCTCTCAGTACCTCCACTGGTTTCCCTCTATCATGTCTAGAGTGCGTTGGCAGTCACGGCAGGACTGCTCATGGAAAGTAGCTTGTAGTGCTGCTAGTTTTCAAGTTACAGTCTGTGGCTGCAGCCCAAATGCATCGGAGCATCCTACTGAGCTGGCATTTGTAGGTAAGAAATAGAATTCTCTAGTCTAGGGCTTTTTTTTTTTTTTTTTTTACAGATAAATGTATGGTAAGCCGTCTTTTATATGTCACCTTTGGCTGGGTGCGAATAGTTAAAACACCTGGCAACATGAACCGAGAAGAAGCATAAAAATGTCTCCAGAAAGTTGGACTGAATTTCCAAACATTAACTCGCAACGATAAAAAAGAATTTGTTGTTTTTCACATGTTCGTCACGGAGAAATTACAGAGTGTCATGGCACAATTTAGCTGCTAACGCCAACATAGAGTTACCACCGCAGTCCTTGTTTGAGGTCTCAGGAGCAGTAAATTAAGAGAATGTCCAAGGTATCTAGAAAATTACATGGTTAACTTCTAAAACTCAAGACAAGACAACAAAACTAAAAGCCACATTTTATCATGGAAATACAATGTTTTGTTCCCATCACTTCTCCTCTGTCCAGTCCTTTTTCCCATACTTTACCTCTGTGATCAAACTGATTTGAACCAGAGGCCCCCGAGCCTGACTGCCAAGGAGAGGTTAGGAATTAGGTCACAGCATTTCACTCCTCTAATTAGATGCTGTGAGTGTATGCATGTCTGTGCATGTGCACGTGTGTGTGTGTGTGTGTGTGTGTGTGTGTCTGTATATGCGTCTGCACACTGGGTGCTCTTAATCCGTATGTGGCCTCTATGGTAATAAAGAGTCTTGGGAAGACCCATTAACCCGCATTTCTGTTACTCTCCACATGTTATCGAAATGTTTCTGATGTCAGTACTTGAAATGATGATGAGGAGACAAGTCAGTTAGGAGGATGCTGAGGTAAAATGTATCCCAGGAGTGAAAGAGCAGGTCAGATTCAACTATAAAAGATGCATGTGAAGCATTAACATTCCCAAAGAACAAGCTCCAGTTGAGAAGACAATTTGGCCTACATGCTCGGTGTTGTGAACGGGTTAGGATTCAGACCATCAGTGAGATGTAACTCCCAACTTCTCTGTGGAAGTAAAATGGCATATATGGTGAAAGAGCTCTTCACCTTGCTCTTCGGCGCCCTGTGGATTTGTTCCATCCTCTTTCTGAGATGTATCCATGTAGGGGGCCAGGAAAGACATACCTCTGCCTCTGCAGTTTTAATGTCTACTTTTGTTTATTTCAGGATGTGTATGTGTGTTAACATGAAGAAACTGACGCGTTCATAAAAAGCCTGTGTGAGTCATTTTTGAAGTTTCATACCCAGAAATGTATTGTACATCAGCTCAGTGGGGCGTTTGTGGAGAGCAAGGGGGTAAACAATCGGCATGCACTGGGAGGAGAGAGGATGAGAATTAGGGATCATAGAGAATATTTTCATGTGTGTGTGCAGGCATGCAAACATGAGCCAAAGTGTGTGTGTGTGTGTGTGTGTGTGTGTGCAGGAGATAAAGTATAAGAAAGAGAGTAGCGCGGGGCTAGTCTTAATTAAGTTTTCAGGAGGCTCTTAAAAGGTCATGGCACGCCTCTGCACCCCACTCACCACCACCACACCCCATCGAAATTTCACTTTCCCCCTTCCCTCCGCTACTCCTCTCCCTCCCTCACCTCCCCATTGCGATCTATCCAGTCATCAGCCCCCCATCTGTGCACATTAGCCATTCATGAACACACTCATTAGGGTGGGAGTTTGAAGCGATTGTGTTCACTAGTCTGCGGCTGGAGCGTGGCGATTAATATTTCAGCGTCTCCCGTCGAGGAGCTGAGAGCAAGTTTGGCCCTCTTAGGCGAGCGAGGGAGAGGGAGAGAGAGAGAGAGAGAGAGAGAGAGAGCTGCACCGCCCTCTTTCTCCCTCCAAACCCTAACAAACCTTTCACCCCCTCTGCCCCCTCTCAGACAGTCTTTACAATTTACAGTACGTGCCCCCCGTTTCCATTTATTGCATACACACTCATGATTTGGATACACGTTTTTGTCCACACACACACACACACACACAAACAGACACATAAGACCCTAACTCAAACTGACTTAATTGGGCTCTTTTTGTTTCAAGAAACGAAGAGAGGAGGAGGAGGAGGGACGAGGGAGGAGGGACGAGGAACGACGGGTAGATCCTGTCTTTTCTTGTCCCTCATCTCCTCTCAGCTGGTCTGAAGTGTCTTACTCTCACTATTATTCATTTTCTCTCCTCATGAGCTCGTATTGAATGGGTCGAGCTTGAGCTGGGGTCGGGGAGGTTGAGGTTGAGGTGGTGGGTGGTATGCTTAACTATATATAAACACACTGAGTTCAGGCAGACCGAATCAATACTCTCCCTCATTCATACTGTACAGTGGTTAAGAAAGCCAAGAGCATCATGGGTTAACAGGCTGTCAATATTTGAAGCGCTGCTCCTGAATACAGAAATCACTTTGACCCTACAGTTGAGGCCGTGTCCACACTAACTTTGATTAATTTTGAAACACGTTTTCTCTTCGTTTGGATCTACGCTAAGGCAGCAACTCTGAGCACCGACAGGTATTGATATTTTTGAGCAAACGGAAAGATGAAAATGCTCCTCTCGTGACACGTTATTGTTTTTGTGAATCCTGGAAAAGAACACACACTAACACTAAAATTTCTAAGTCGCTTGACTGTGCCGAATAAAAGACAATTGAGCCTTTTGTAATTTTTAGTAATTGAACCAGGACTGCAGACAAAATGATTTCAAAATGTGGAGGGAAACTATCAACACATGGTTACATTTTTTTTCAGATTTGGTCAATGAAACCATTCCTCTCCTTGATTTCATTCTGATTTCTGTCATGTATGCTAATATTGCTAAGTAAGTAATAAAAAAATAATAATTTTCTCTGTTACGTCCTTCTATTCAAATCAAAGTGAGATTCTCCACAACTGATAATGAAGTATTTTCTCCCAGTTGGATAAATCTGAGAACTGTTTTGGATGGTTATAAATACTGCCAAGGTCAATGGTGTGCTTTAAAAAAAAACAAAAAACAAGAATAGAACTAATAATCAAAGAGACATTTGTAGGCTTTGACTGTGGAAAAGCTTGAGATGTTGTCAATCATACATTAGTGTTTTTGACATCTCTGTTAACAGGTAGCATTTATAACCATCATTCACAAATAATTCATTCATTAGTATTTGTGAATGATGGTTCACAAATAATGACCTTTAGAAATGATCAAATAATAATCATATCTTTCGGCAACAATAACCGAAAGATATGTCAGCGATGACATCTGGAGTGTGTGTGCTTGGATACAATTCAACAGAAAATAAGAGATCACTGAGAGGCTGAGGTGGCTGAGCTGAGTGTTACTCTGTGGATAACTAGTAGTACATCTATTTGTTGTCCCATTTTGTTGTTTTTTAACCGTCTATCCACACGTTGGCATTTCAGTAGATCGTCTGAAAGCAATCTGAAAACAGAAATTGAGTGAAAATCGTTTAACAAAGCCTTTTCAAACATGTGCGCTTTACCTCGCGGCACACAGCATATGAGGAAAATATAATAATATATGGTTGCACGGTGGAGTACTACAGAAAAGGCACATGATCTATAGAGGACTTTTATGTGTGTTAGGCCGTACAGTACTATTCTTTGAGTCTGTAGCTGAAGGTCAAGGTTGGTTAGGAGGAGGAGGTTACAGAGAGCAAAATGCCTCCATACACTCTTTAACTACCTAAGCGTCTGTTATTCACATCCTTACCACTCTTCCAAGCGGGCCCCCACATTCAAGACCCTCTCTAACTCTCCTTTGTTCCCCCATCCTCTTTTTGTTTTTCACCCATCTCTGCCCTCTCAACCCCTCCTCCTACAGATACACTCGACCCCCTCCCTCAACCCCGACTCCCTGCTTTTCATTCTAAGCATGCCATTCTCCATCTTCTTCTCCATATAGGTGTGCAAATAAGTGGGAGTCTATGGGCTGTGCGTGAGTAAGTGGAAGTCTGCAGGCTGAAGTGTTGCATGTGGGTAGGCATTCATGGGGAGCAGTGGTTGGTGTGGCGCACACTGATGGCTAATGAAGTTCCTCTGCACCTCATAGCCCTATTAAACTGCTGCCCCCTACCTCTACCCACTTCACCCCCCACCTCTTGCCTTGTTTCTCCCCGAGGGAGAGAGTTGGCAGGGAGCGAGCCGGCTGCTATGGCAACAACAAGGAACCCTCCCTCTCCCACAGGTCTCCTTAGCAACTGGTAGCTTGGCATTGCGGTAATGAGTGTGCCCGGTGTGCCAGGCTTTGTGTCATGTTGGCATGTGTGTGCAGTGTACGTGTGTGTGTGTGTGTGTGTGTGTGTGTGAGAGAGTGAGTTAGTGAGGGTGTGTGTTTGACCATGTATGTGGGGTTGATTGGTACTCTTTGCCAATTTAGGTGAGAGTTAAAATGTGCGATGACAAAGAGATGTGGAGCCACTTCTTGGTGCTGGTCCCAAAAAAGATTGTGAAGCTTATTTTCTATTAAAAAAAATTGTAACCAAAACTGGCATTTGACTGACTCCACTCGTCTTTTCTTTGTCTGGGTGTTCTGTAGATGTGTGTTTGTGTCTCTGTATATTCACTGCGATTGTGGTCATTCTTCTATGTACTGTAAAATTGAAGCAATTAAAGGGATGATCGGATGAATTTTGCATGCCATGTGCATGGCTGCCTATGACTTTCCTGCTCAGCTGAAATTAAATTAAACGCTGAGAATGATGTTTATTAAAGTGTGATCAGAGGTGTGCACTGACCTTTAGAATGTGGGAAATGAGATTCTCATTGTTATGAATGAGATTATGTGGAGGCCGAGTGTGAAAAAAGCCCGGGCTTGCATTGATTCCATTGTTGGCCGACAGTTTCTTTGTATATAGCAGAGGGAGGTTTCAATATAATCAAATCCACACTGTGCCTGTTGGCTATTAAATGGACTGATACACAAATATAGACACACAGGCGCTCGCATAAATGCAGATTGACTTGTGCACGCTTGCGCACACACGCATATCTTGCCTATCTTGTAAAAAGAGATGTAAAAGCCTCTCCAGAAACGTGTTGGTCTTTAACAAAAGCATGGCAAGCCCAGTGGAAAATGTTAGTTTGCTCCCTAGACGAGGTGTGAAGTGCGAGCAGGCGGCCGGCCCCACAGGTGGCCCAGCCCAAACACCTGTTGTGTGAATTCTCAGTGGGAGGGCGTGAGCTCTGCCTACCTTGCAGGTCCCGGCGGAAAAACCACACCCATGCTATATACCGTGGCACGTGCTCACTCATGTGCCCACACCAACTCTGAGGCTCCCCCGTTTTCTGCGTGGGCGTCAGACGTGATACCCAGATTGTGTCCCCTTTGTGCCCACCGGAAACACTCAGCTGTCCCTGGCATCAGGCGAGCGGATTTTCCGATCCCCTATCCGGGTCTCAGATGCTCTGGTAATCTGTCAGCATCTATTTTTACCCACCAAAGCTGCGGCAGCCCTTCTCTATCCCACACCCTACCACCCCGATGCCAAACCTTCCCTTGGCGCCAGGGTGGGCATGGCTGATGACTCGCCAGCCATTGGATGCAATTAGTGCACAGTCAGGCAGGAATCCCCTACCAACTCCATTACACCCCTCTCCACAGCCACTTCCTGATCTGTGGCTACCAGACACACTACCACACACTTGCTTTCCATTTTAAGCCTTTTTATAAATGGCACTCCTGCAGTGTTGTGGAATAATAGGGTCGGATACAGAGCACCTTTCACAGTGCTTGAATCACTCTACTGTGCAAACTCAGTCTATTCAAGTACAATAGCAGCCAAGGGAATGCACATTCGAATTGCACCTGCACAGATCTGGCATTGAGATTAAGTGAAAGTTCTGTCTGTAATAGGACAGTTATTGGTGAAAGGTCCTTGAGTTACTCAGGGTCACTCTGGCCTTTTCTATAATGATCCTATAAGAAATGAAAGCCTGAAGTTTTCCATATTTGCCACCATAAGTCTTATTTATTCAACAAGAAATTGCAAATGCTGCCAATCCTCAGAGACCCCACAGTGATACACTGAGATTGATGCAATTCCTAATCCCAGGTTTATTTCTTCACCAACAAGGGCTGTAATGTGCCTTGCATGCCAATGCAGTCGTGACCACTGCTGTGGAGGCGATGATGGCATGTGGCAGAGAAGTAACTGTTTCTCACCTCCTAATAAAAGAGACTCCTTTTTAATCTTTTCAATTTGATTGCATTCCAAAAACAGGCCTGTCTGCCCATCTGTCTCTCTTAAAGAAGCCTCCTAAAGGGATTTTAATCATCTGACTCTGGGCTTCTCAGGCAAATAGCTACATCTCTCTCTTTCTCCCCCCCCCCCCCCCCCCCCCCCCCAACTCTCTCACACACATACACACACAAACAATTTCCAATTTTCTTCCTTGTACTCACTGTCATAGTCTCACTTGTCTTCTCTCACTCTGATACACCATCGTCTCAGCTCCATTGTGCCATATCTGTGCAGCCATTAGGCCCCTCAGACCCTCTTCAAGTCCCCCCAGACACATAAAATTCCCTCTACCCTGTCCCTATTAATCCACATGGCTCTAAATTCTTTATTTCCCTTCAAAGGGACAACGCGAGCCGTGACATCAATCATGGAAAGCGAATATTTAGCCGGCGCTAATTTCCACCAATAGCCTGGAGACAGGCTTAGCTGACAAAACTCATTCCTGTGCTGAACAAAACTGCTTGTGTTGAAACCTCCCCTCCCCCTGATCCCTCCTGCCTTCTGCACAGGCAAAAACAGCATCACAATAAACACAGTTAGTGCTTCTGTTACTCCCCCTTGATTTAGGCTTATCAAATGAATGTGCACCATAGTGGGATACCCTTTGACAATATATAATGGCTCCATTCTGCATGAAATGGTTTGGTAATACCAGTCGAGTGTGGCAAACGGCTTTACCCGGTGCCACTACAAGAACAGCTGCTGTGTTCTTAGCTGGGCAAGCGCACCACGCTGCTTCACCCTTGAGGTTGTTTGAATCGGGTGAGTGGTTTCTTTTTGCTGGTTCCCAGACCCCACTCACAGTCCTTAGTTCCTCACTCAGTTCTGTTTGAATGAGTGCACATTCGCCACAAGATGGGTCCTATAAACCGTTTGACCTGTTTCCTTGCCCCTCTGTGTGTGAGCATGTGTGTGGGTGTGTGAGCGGGAAAAACCCTGAGTGGGTTCTGATGGGGGACTAATGGAGGGGGATGGGATAAGTGGGGGGCATTTTGAGGGCACCCCTTTGTGTGGCTTGGAGGGGCCCCTTGCGGTACCTCTAAATTCCCACCCCTTACCCCCAAGCCCCTCAACCTCCTGCTGTACCCCTCCAGCACAGCTGCCCCCATGCCAGTCAGTCAGGTTATCCCAGATGAACCACTGGGCCCAACATAACAACCCCTACCCCCCATACTGCATCTACTCCCGCTGCTAATGCCTGACTGAGATATTGGGAGTAGCAACAGAGGGATGCGTTGGGCACTAAGCCAATTTGGGCAAGGCGCAGTCACTTAACTCACAAGACCGTGGCGGTTAGACATTGTTGTGCGAACAGTGGGGATATGGTATATTGAGCCCCCATACTGGCCCCATAATACAGGTAGATTGCATAGTTAGTTAGACCTTGATGTGTGCTAAGCCTCAGCACTGATAGCCATTAAACTTCATTGATCGCCAACACTAAATAGGCCTCTCTAGTCCCTGAATCAAACTGAGTTTGCATGGAAGAAAAGGAGGGGGGGATCAGTAAAGCCATTGATCGGTATTGTAAGATTTCCAAGAGCCAAATGAATGCTTCTTAAAGAGGTTATTCAGGAACCTGTTTCTGCTCATCAACAAATACTGAGCAATAATCTGTTGGATCAGATTCACGCAAGAGATGTCTGATGTCTGTTTGGTGGTTTGGTTGTTTGAACACCCCAGTTTCCTCCTTGAGCCAATGAAAACCCTGCTTACTGCTTAGTCTAACTGTGTGTTGGAAAAATGTCAACGATTTGTTCAAAAAGAGTATAAGCTTTTAAACTGAAGACAAAGAAAGCTATGCTGCACCTTGATGGGCTAAATTTCTAAATCAGCTGTCAGGATTTCTAGGCCTTAATAAGAGTTGAATCAAAGCTGATTTTCCTGCAACCAAGAGAAACATGTTCACCTTAGCAGACTTTGATTGGTCTATAACCTATTTCCCTTATCGTCTTTTACTTTATGGCCAAATTAACCCCTTTCAGCCTGATTTAGTTCTGTGTGCCTGATGTCCCTGATAACAAAACAAAGAAGTCACACCACTACTTATGACTCTGTCTGTTCTTTTTAGCATTATGGGACCAGGCAGTGCATCTCTCTGTATAAGCCCAGCCACTGGTTCATTCATTATTTAGAGCCCTCTCGACTAGGCCCATTGTATTAAAGGGGTATGATTTGAATAGGAAGCAGCTTCCTGGGCCCAGGCGTGTGATGTGTGTGTTCCTCTCTGTCATTGTATGTTTCTACGGGCTTCATCCGTCTGCCTTAGCAAGCCAGGGGGCTGAAAGAGAATTTCCATTTTATGAATATTTAATACATAATAAAGTTTTCAATTTTATTCTATTCAACCCGTAGGGGCAAAAATGTGGCAAAGCCAACCCTCAAGGACAGAACACTGAGCAAAGGTAGTTGATTCGAAGGGAGGCATTAAGAACACAGTTAACATCAGTTCACCACCTCAGAAATCATCTACTAAAATGCACACACACAAACATTAGGATTAGTTTAACACTACATCCTGTAAGGGTTTTATAGTGTCCCTATTTCACACATCTCCAACTTCCTTTATGCTGTATTACTATTGGATCATAGCATATCCGGACTGCTTGCTGTGTCCGTGGTGACCTGGCATGGCTCTGTGTGAGACACCCAGCTGGGAGTGCCCCTGAATCAACTTGGGATTAGCCCAGGATTGTCTGGGATTACTCGGGGATGGAGGGGGATTAGCAGTGACTGCTTGTTTCGGGGGCGTGAGGGCCATAGGCTGGCCAAATTGCCCCTGACTCAGACTCAGGGAACAGGAGGCGGACAGAACCACACCCACAGTGGAACCACCTGCAACCTGAGCTATTCTTAGATACTAAAACACACACACAAACAGGATGACAGAGAAAAACATGTGGTTGGAAAACTATCTGACAGGAAGCCATCAGCTTGTGATGATGATGATGATGATGCCATGGCTGGTCACTGTCCGAAATCTCTCAAATCTCTCTAGCAGGTGGATTCATCAGATAAAGAGGGTTTGGGATGATGACAAATCCCTCCAAGTTCAATGGGGCTGCTCTTCCCTCATACAGGGATAAATCGCGATTTGAATCAGACAGGTCACACAGAGTTGCAGTATGAAGTGGTTCAGCTTTCTAAAAGATGCCCCAATTTCAACCGGCTGTGGTGAAATGGCATGAAAGCTTACATATGTTTTAATTTAGGCATGCACATGACGTGATGGGGATGATTTGGAGTGGTATGATAGGTGGATGATCCAGCCAGGGTGAGACAGGGAGTTGGCGCGGCACGTAGAGAAGCCGTCAGAAGCAGGGAGCGGGCATCCCCTGCGGACCTGCACTGCCGAGATGAAAGGCTGTTTAGTGCAGCAGCATCAAACAACCGCCTCCTCTAGCATCCCTTCCCCCATCCCCCACTCTCCCTCCATCTCTCTCTCTCTCTCCCTCTCTCTCTCCCTCTCTCTCTCTCTCTCTCTCGACTCTCACCACAATATGATATAGTTCTGCTGTTGCACGTTTACCCGGTTGCCATGGTTACCCAATGCCGGAGGTGTCACAGCGAGATAACCCAAGGAGGCATTCACAGATCACCTGAATTCAGTTTGCCTCCCATTTATGTATTCTCTGCCGCAATTTGATTTATTTGTTTCCCTGCCGTGCAATTCAGTGTGAATACAAATAATCTGCAACATAATGGAGATGGTGGAAGTGTGAGTACCCCTCAATCTGAAACAATCTATTGTACCAGTATATTCCTAAACCACAGGAGGTGCTTTTGATTTGATATTTTCCTGCTTGAGCGTCAAAATGCCTCACGCACAACAAAGAGCGGAATTGCAATGACAGACTCTGTTGCACATCAGGAACCTTCAGCATTCAGCAACCCTTGAGATGTAAATGATAATAAACAATATAAAAACTATATCCTATGAATTACTGAGTCAGTGACTGTACATGCCGGTGTGGAGGATAATGGGAAAGTAATTTGCGACACACTGTATAATTGAAGGCATTAAGATTGAAAGCAGAAGTGGAAAATGACTGTTGTATGCAAAGAACTGTGTGAAATGAAAAGGGAAAATCAAGGGACAAAAAAAAAATATGTAGCACTCAGTGACAAAAGAGAAAGATGCATTTGTGATGAAGACAGAACAAGGGAGGGAAAGGAAGATAGGCAGTGAAGGTAGATGTCGGGGGGTGGGATACATCCATTAGCCTTTCTTGCTCCTGGCTCAATCTTGCGATACATCCCCCCATTCAAGCTACGAGAGCGAAAGAGACAGAGCTGGCACTAAGCCAGACTGGCACCGACTTCAAACATACAGTACGCCCAACCACAGCAGCTTACATCAGCCTGGCTGAAAGGAGAAGTAGAGGAGGACAGATGGATTGATGGAACTGAAAGTGGGAGGATTGACGTACATAAGGAGAGTGTCTCAAGACTAAGTTTCAGGTTGGTTGAGTGTGACAGGGTCTTGCTCCGTGCCAGCTGTAGCTGTCCTTCGAACATGTTTGTGTTTTTGAACGTGGTCTCAGTTTTCTGACTTTGGTTGACACTGATGGCTTAGAGTTGTTGTGTATAGTCGTTGTGTAGCTGCTTCTGTGTGTTTTGTATATCTAGTAATAGACACAGAAGCGACCTGATAATTTGGCGCATTTTTTTTTTCCTATGACTCAGCATGTATTGCCACGTAATGATTTATAAGCAGTGGCGACAGCTGTGGTTGTGATTAGATTTGTTTGTGTTATTACATTTGATGTCAAAATTCTTTTTTTTTTCCTCTGGAACATTTTATTTGAGCAAATTCCACTAATTTAAAGTGTTGACTTCAGAAAAAGCAGTTTGTGTACAAGTGATAAATAATGCGATGTGTATTACAATTTAATTTATCTCTCATGATGTGTGTCTCTCTCTTTCTCTCTCCTTCTTTGCAGAACTCCATCCGACACAACCTATCCCTCCACACACGTTTCATCAGGGTGCAGAATGAGGGAACAGGGAAGAGTTCTTGGTGGATGCTGAACCCAGATGGAGGCAAGATGGGAAAGGCCCCCCGCCGACGAGCAGTCTCCATGGACAACAGCACCAAATACTTAAAAAGCAAAGGCCGCATCAGAGGCAAGAGGGTTGGCCGTCCTGGGATAGGAGCTGGGTCTGCTGTGGTGGGCCTCCAGAGCTCCCCCGACCATGGCAGCCCGCCACAGAAAGGACTCCCAGGATCTGGAGGTCCATCTGGGACAGATGGGGAGTTTGATGCTTGGACGGACCTCCATTCCAGGGCTAGTTCGTCAGCCTCTACCCTGAGTGGGCGTCTGTCACCTATCCTCGCAGAGGGAGAGCCAGAGGAACCAGAGGAGGGTGGTCTTTCCTGTTCCACTTCCCCCCATCTTTATCCCTCACCGACCAGTGCCCGCTCTCCGTCCATGGGGGCAGGGAACCGCTGTCCTCCCTTGGAGCAGCTGCCTCAGCTGGCTAACCTGACAGGTGCCATCAGTTTGGATGAGCATCTAATGGAGGACAGTTATCATCCCCATCACCCAACTCAGCAGCAACACCAGCAGCATCAAGCTGTTGGCAGACATAAGCACCAAACCCCTGTCTACCACTACAGTTCTGGAGTGAAGGGGCAGAGCCCATATGGTGCAGGTGTTTATGGTACAACAGGCATGGGGATGTTGTGTCACCACTCACCCATGCAGACCATTCAGGAGAACAAGCCAGCCAGTTTCTCTGGAACCATGCGGGCATATTCCAGCACCAATGCCCTGCAAAGTCTGCTAACAGGTGGGCAGCAATACTGTTCCAAGGACATGATGATGGGACAGGAGAGAGAAAGCCATCCTATGATGGGTCAAGCTAGTAATGGAGTAGGCTCCAACCATCACAGCCACCACCCTGGCCACCACAATGGTCACAGCCACAATGGACCTCTTAGTCACAGCTCAGCTCATAGCCATAACAGAACTCACAGCCATTCTCATAGTCACAACAATGTAACCAACCACAATCACAACTCACTCACAACTCACAACCTCAGCCAGAGCCATAACAACACACCACCCCGGGCTGCAGCCCTAACTCCACGAGGCAACAACAATCAGCTGCACACCTACAGCCACAAAGCTCCTTACCTGTACAGCCCCCCGTCCCATGCCCACCTCCCAGCCTCCACCACCCTTCCCCCAAACCCAGCAGGTATGCTTGGCATGCCCCAGGACTCCTGCCATGTGGCCACTGCCCCACACCCACACCCCCGTCACAACCATTATCCTGACCCACAACACCAAGGCATGACCAACGGACCATATCACCTTGGCCAGGCGATGGGGAATGGTAGCGTTGGTGGCAACTACCATAGCTATCATCAACCTCACCTCCACGAGAGACTACCAGCTGACCTGGACATTGATATGTTCCACGGTAGCTTGGACTGCGATGTGGAGTCCATTCTCCTCCATGACATTATGGACTCTGGGGAGGAGATGGATTTTAACTTTGACTGCTCCCTAGCCCAGGGGGTGGGCATCGGCATGGGTATGGGGATGGGTGTGACCATGGGGATGGGAATGAGCGGTCTGGCTGGTCCACAGCAAGCCCATAGCAACCAGAGCTGGGTGCCTGGCTGAACGCCTAGGACATCCTAACCTCTGAAAGAACTAGCACTGTGCTCAACTGTGACATTCCTGACTTGACACAGAGACTATAGGACCAACCCTCCCATCTCTCTTTGTTGACTTGACAATTCTTCTGTCACCCTATCCTCTTTTGATTTCCCTTCCCCTCGAGAGATCTAGTTCATGTCATATTAGGTTTTTCTTCATATCAGCTATACTGTGATGACAATCTCTCAGCTGTGCTTGCCCAACATCGCTTCTCATCTACCATGAGAATTGAACTCTCAATGCACTTTATTGCAAGTGGGTCAGATCTTGCAGTGCATCGCATTCACAGAGCAGCTCAGGCAGGGCTTGGCATGTTTTGTAAGGTGGCTTCAGTACTTGATGGCAACAAATGAGCAAATCACAAGCTCTGTTGATAACGTGTCAGATCTTGGCATAGAATTAAAATTAATCTCCTTTTCTCATGTGCTTTCATTGTCAGTAGTGGGGACTGATTTGTGCAAAAGAAATCCTTAGTTCCTTTGTGTTTAGATCCTTGGTTTTACAAATTCAGTGTTATCGCAAAACCTTATGCCTCTTTTTTTATCACTCACCTAACCAAGTTTAAGATTTGAAATAAAGATACTATTAAAGCAGGTCTTTTATTTCAAGCTTCATGCATTTAGTCCTTGCTGCCTTGACTTTTCTCTTGGACGTAACATTTTGTTAATGCCCTTTTGCTGGGAATATTGTCACTACATCGCTAAATGGATTCTATCATTACTGGCTAGCGAGCAATTTGGTGAATTAAAATTCTGTATCACCTTGTCTCACCTGGACTTCTTGTGCCAGATTCTCTCTCTCTCTCTCTCTCTCTCTCTCTCTCTCTCTCTCTCTCTCCTTCTCAAAGTCTCTCTCTCTCTCTCTGCCTGCCAGTGGAGACAAAGTGAACATTCCTCACACCAAGCCATTAATGTAGCTTGATTGAAATTCAGCATCTTGCTTTTAATCTCCAAAGTGATGCGGCAGCGATGCGTCATTATTGAGAATCTAACGTGTTGTCCTCCCATCTCTCACCCTGGCCGCCCGGGCCGCTGCTCGCCTCTCCAACTTAATGTGCCAAGAGAGCGAGACAAAATTGTGATTAACGCCAAGTCACTCTGCCTGCTGTCCTGCTCTGAGAAGGGCCAATGTCACTGTCCGTTTGCCTGCTCACAGAGGGTACAAAAAGAGAAAGATGGAGACAAGGATAGAACAAAAGTCTATTGTTACAGTGGGATCAATCATCAGCCTCAGTTTCCATGCTCTTTGGATGTGTGTCTGAAAACAGTTAGTGTATTCGTATTGTAAATCATCTCCATTATCTGCATTTTGTGTTCCCCTGTTTCAGTGCTTATACCCTGAGCTTCAAATACTCAAATAGGTGCAAAGGGAGAGATTCACGGAGAAAACAATCAGCCAATCTGAGGCATGAGTCTATGTCAAACAGGGTTGTATTGCCCAACAGCCATCTGCATCCACTTTTTGTGTGTTTATTCTGTTGTCTTGTAGTTGTTGTTGTATTGTTGAAATCCTAAGGACCAACGAGGACAGTGCTGAAATATCCACATTGTAAGGATGGAATCCAATGGTGAAAATGATGTTGGTTGTGCAGTATGACCTTCCTATGCTCCAATACCGTGCACCCCTCCCACGTGTGCTCTGCTCAACTGTCTCTGTGTTTGTGAGTGGGGAAAGTCTGAAGCTTGTTTCTCACTGGCCTTGGGAGAGAAAAAAAGAGGACACCCCTATTCTCTAGTTCCCTCAAGGAGACTCTGTGCTCAGTCTGTACCAAGTATGGAACACAAAGAAGGGGGTAAGGGTGGGGTTGGGGTTATTATTACAGCCAAAGGTCAAGCACGGCACAGACTATCAGACCCATTATTGAGGTAAATACCTTTTATTTCAGGGCTTTTAGCCACGCTGGTTCCAGTTAATCTCCATGTGGAAAATACATGGAATTTTCTAAGCAAATGGGCCTCACAAAGCAGTTATGTTATAACCTATGCTACAGACATTTAGCAATGCCCCGCTATTGGAGAGAGAGCTATATATGATGTCTAATTTTTCCTATATTTATTTATGAAAGAGATTGGTCTTTGTCACTCCTAAATGTGGTAGTTGTTTGAGTCAACTCCTGTCCCCTTCCTCTTTTTTTCTCTGTTATTTTTTTTTTTTAAGATGTCACTCTCCCTTAGCCCCTTTTACTGACTTTTATTTTGTACAAAATCTATATATTAAGAATATTGTATAATAGTTTTTAAAATCTCAAAAATAATAATAACAGTTTTGTTGTCTATTTCTTTTTTAAGAGAATGTATCTCATCATCTGGTGACTGTTAAATAAATGAAATTAAAAAAAAAAAAAAGACCGTCTATGTTGTTGTATTTGTGTAAATGAAGATAGATTCCTTTTTCTTTTTTTTTTCAAATCTAACTCCTTTCACTCATGTAGACAACCCTCCCTCCCAATTCCCAGCACCTTGCAGTCATGTTTGACCAGGACACCAAGTTGCTGCGTGGGAGGCAGGAGTGGGCTGTATGAATGAAAAATAGGGGGGAGAAAATGCACCTCCACATATGTCAGGAAGCATCACTTGTGGTAGAGGCTGCACGAGAAAGGAGAGGGAAATAGGGGGATTTTTTTTCTGTGTGAGTGAGAGAGAAAGACAGACAGAGAGATAGCTCCTGACAGACAGACAAAACAAGGAGAGACAGCCAGACAGAGTTTCCAGGATTGGAGTAATAGGTGTGTATATGTGTATGTGTATAAGTGTGTGTGGGTGTGTGTGTCATATGGCTTGTTATAGTCCATGAAGCGGTATAGGTTGGCCACAGCTGTCCCAGTCCCATTGGAGGCGTTTTCACAAGAGGAGTGTGCAACACTCCAGCGCCATACTGCCAGGCCCCAGGGGAGCCCCCGCCTCTATGCTCACTCAGACATTTGCACACATATACAGAGACAGACACACACACACACACACACACATGCATTTGAAAATACCACAAATTCACACATTTACACAAAGAAGCACACAGTGAAGTTATGAAACCGTGCGCGCAACATGCACCCTCAAACAGACATTTCTCACTTAGATGTACAGTTTTAATTGACTCCTCTTGCAGGGAATGAAGTGAGAAGTAGAGGGAAAGAGAAAGATATGAGCACTTAAAGCAAAAGATACCTGACTGAAAAACAATTTAAAAGTGTCTTTGTAAACATTTTTTGGGGGGTCTGATGAGGTCAAACATGGTCCAGTAACTTTAGAAGATGTTTCATAATTTCACAGTTAGACCAAACTGAGCGTGATTGAGTGTAACTGAGACTGAGAGCCTGGCATATGGCCAAAGTCTCACTCTCGCCTGCCTATCTCCTGAGAGAGATAGAGGTTGAGGTAGACAGGAAGGCAGTCCAGTCCAGGTGCTGTGCCTCAGGGAGGGTCTGCTCTTCTGTTCCTCATTATCAGAGAGTGAGAGAGAGAAGCTGCGTTACAGTGTCATTATTCATCCACTCAAGCATCTGGGAGCAGGTCCTTGCTTACTTGGCCCAGTCATATCGCTGTAGAGACCGCCCTTGGAGCTAAAGGCTGGCTGGGGACACCGCTAACTGCTAACAGACAGACCCACCCAGGCAAGGCTCCAGGGTACTGATGTCCTTGAGTGCTTATGAGGATTCAGCAGTTCTCACTTTCTGGCCAAGCTGCAAAGTGAAAAACTGCTATATCTCCAAAATTCAATTGTTCATAGAAATGATTAATTCACCGATATGGAAGGGTGGAGTTTGATGTAATGCCTCCAGAATGAGTGTCAAGACTTTTTCCAGCCACTGTCGCCTATAATAAAAGCAAGAAAACAATAGTACATAAGTAAACAAAAAAGCAAAAAAAAAAGGTTTATAATCAATAAACTGTATAATCAACTCAATGGTCATGACTTTTAAAATGCAACTCCAAAGCTCCACAGACATATAAACAACTGTAATCTGTGTGCCCTGCCCTTAAAACAGATGGTTAAAGTCTCAGAGACTAGACCTGAACACAACCAGGTGGGTTGCTGCAGGCCGAACTGTTGAATTTGGGAGTTACGTGTTGTATTTTAAAAGCCAAAGCCAACATGTTGTAGTGACACCATGCTCTGTCCCAGACAGAAGTGAAGAAAGAGGACCATTGAAAATGGAGCACTGCTACACTGAGGTCAATAGCTGTCTTTGTGATATTCTGTATTCCTAGATTTATTTTTAAATCCATAATTTGGCATGAACCTTAAGTACTGCAGAAGCACTTAAGAGACAGGCTCAGTTCATAGGATCAACAGTTTGAGAAATGTTTTCTTAATGAGTGCTTGGTCCATTGAAGAATCAACCAGAATTAAAGACTGAGACTGTTCAGCATCAGGTGTTTCAGCAGATGCCCAAAACAAAATCTAAAGATCATGATGTGTGTGAGATTTTTGGCAAGCAGCACAAATTCCTCCTTTAAAAAAAATTGGTCGATCATTATATCGCATTGTAGTATTTCTCCTATTTTTTCTCTCAAAAGCAATGACGGCATCAAGAATGTAGTCAAAGAAGAGGTGTTAAAATGGTGAACAACCTCCTTGGAGTTGAGCCGAGGCACAGGGGTAGTGTTAGCAGAGGTTGTCAGAAAGGCCTCTGGGAATTTCCTGCTGAAGGCAGAGTTAAAAGCTGTGGGACTAGTGCACACAGACTGGCACAATAATAAAACAATAGTATTTTAAAAACTGGCCTCAAGGACAGACAGAAATATAGTATAAATATATATATATGCATATATCATATGTTCTCATTCACTAGGAAATTTAATGCATTAATAAAATTAAAACCATGATACAGTATAAAAATATGATATATTGTAGAATGATGTGTTCCAGTAAATCTAGGCAGGATGCACAATTTAGTTTTAAGGCTCTATAAATTACACCACAGAGAGGTCTTTGCGTCACTTCACATGGCTTGAATTTTCCTCACATTGATGTAAACAAGCCTTAACAGCATCAGCAAACATTAATAACTTGGATTCAGTTGTTGTCTACTCTTAGACCCTGTATTAAAAGACCTGTCAATCTGTTCGGGAGTGATGGGAGTTTTCAGTCCTGTGCTTTTAGTATTGAGGCTACTTCTTTTCTTCATTTTTGCACCTTACAGACAAAGACTGAATTGGCATATCTCAATAACTTATTTGTGAAGCAAGCTTCCTAATCTTCTCATAATAGATGTTTTGGAATATCAGTGCATCAACCATGCAATCAACCATTTCTTGTCAGCTCGAGCTGAAAAATAAATTGAATGCATTACTCAGATAAATCAAGGCACGTTATCTTGAAACAAGTCTAATAATCTGGTGCATATGGTGCTTGATAACAGTATTTAGCTTTAATAAGAAAGAAATGAAATCTAATCCTTCTCAAACATCTTGTGACTTCAATAAACTTGTGTTTGGCAGTGCAATGAGGTCTTTATTAGCATACTTCGTAATTGCCCGAAGAAGTCTATCAACAGTAGCTTGGTTTCAGTCCTATAATGCACGCTGAAGCCATGCTGAAAGAGGTCAGGAAAATGAATGGCAGACACAGCTTGTTTTTCAGGTCTGTATTCAGGTGGAGGTGTAATGTATAAAGACTTATAAATCTGCGTTAAACCAATGAGAAGACGTTCAAGACTCAAGCCTCCACCTTGCTCGAGTGTCCCTGAACAAGACAATGAATCCCTATATGTTCTACAGTCCCTGTCAGCTCCGTCTGACCTCTGCAGGGCTGTGGGGGATGGATGGGCTCTATTCAGTGATCAATAGAGGATAGACAAAAATCAGTCATGGGCGATGCCTAGCAGTTACTTTCAGGCTGAGATATACTACTGTAAAGCAACATAACCTCATGAAATCTGCCTCAGGATTGAGTTGCACCAGCTATTCGTAAATCCATCACTAACTTTGTGTGTGAGGTCCTTCCTAAGTCCTTCGTAACTAAGAGCTTCAACCCAGTGCTTTACAGCATTAGGTTACATCATTAAAAACTTAAAGATCTTAACTAGTAAAGACTTTAGCAATGTGTACATTAGTTGCTAGGATACACTGGTAGCCCTCTCCAATTAAAAGCAATCAGCTTTGTAAACAGGACATTACTGCACCTTCACAAACTGTAACATACCTTCCAAAAATAAGAGCAGGTGATATTTTAAACTTAACTGGCAGTACTTTATAGGTATGACTTAAATTTGATTTGAAGAAACATGTGCATTTGCAACTTAGCATCATTTATTTAGAATATAGGGAATATCCAATTACACCTGGTAATGTTGCCCAAACAGTTTCAGCATTCGGATCAAGTGTCGACCATATTCAGTTACTTCATATCTGAATAAATTGAATTGAACTGAATATTCTGTCAACAGCATTTGGTTTCGGTTGGGCTCGATGTGGCTAGCAACTTCTACTACCGACAGTTAACTTAATTGTTATGTACTCCCCATATGCCTTACTCTTTCTACTGTTATATGATTGCTGATTTGTATTTTAACAGAATTTGGTTTTTCTAGCTCACGGCGGAGCCAGCCATTGCAGTATACCAGCCGTCTAAGCTAATGTATTTCTAACAGTTATGTATTTTATTTGGCAGCAATATGTATGTTTACTAGATTAATTGTCGTGCTGCAACATATTTGATTAATTTATACTTTTGTGAATCCATATTCCTTGTTACTGTAGCCTACTAATGAATTTTTACTTTAACTTTGGTCTAACTCTTGTTTATCCTTTTCTGATATCATTGAATTTGCTGTCTAGTCCTATTTTCAACGTTTCACAATTGCTTCCTCTGAAAACTTCAAAGGCCAGCTCCTTGTCTTCAACCTTTATTGGAAATGTGTTAAGCTCGCTGCATAGCAGTGCACCCACATTCATAATGAGGGCAGAAAACTTACATTATAACTAAGCTAAGTTTGAACTTGAGAACAGTTGTTGCAGCCGGCTAAAATAATAACAATGGCAACTGTAACTTTTGACTCAAAGCTATCTCAAAGCCCATGTCATTATTATTATTTTTTTTTTAAAAACATGTTCTTCATTAAATTAAATTATCCAACACCCCCTAAAATAAAACAGATTACATAATCAAGTCAAACGTCCCTTGGGTGTCCAGTGCTACTGAGTTTTTCTTGATTAAAAGAAAATGACCTAACAGGAAATCCTCCTATCTATCACTCTCCTCTGCGCCTTATTAAACCAATCACTGTCCTTAATGACTCCAAACCCCCGCCCTCCCACCTCTTCCCTCTTGTCCCCATTTCACCCTCTTCCAGCGCAGACAGACAAGACAGATCTAATCAGATCTTTTCTCTCCTCATCCGCCAATGATCCACTCATCAAGAGTGGGGAGAAGAAGAGAGGTGTGTGTTTGTGTATGTGCGAGGGGGAGGAGGTGGAGGGGAGGTTAAAGCGGTGATGACACAATTAATGTCAAATTAATGCTCCTCCTGAGCACCGACACCATCTCACCTCCCTCTTGTACTTCTTCCCGCCCTCACCCTTGCTACCTCTGTCTTCCCCTCCTCTCTTCCTCCTTTATTTCCTCCCAACACACATCCAGCCTGCCTCACCCATCCCCTCCCCTCCCTCCTCTGCTGCTCCTATCTAACCGCACGTGGCCTAATCTCACACATGGGGGAGCTCATCTCAGCATTGTGCCCCTGTGCAGCAACTAGCTTAGCTCACTAGCACACAGAGTGCGGTGTGGAGTGCTAATAGGAATGGGGTGGGTGGGGGGCGGGTTGGGTAGAGTGGGGTAGCAGAGCGGGGGCCTGATTGGTGTCTCTAATTACGGCTTGATACTAAAGAGTAATTAATGAGTTTGTGGCTGATGGCAGCAGCTTTGGAGCGTCAGACTCGATCGCAGGAGATAAGAGCTGTTTGCGCCGAGGCCATGCAGGATCCCATGGGACCGGCGCTGAGACATACGCACACGCATAAATACATCGAATCTGCTTACTATTATTAATAGTTACTCTTTTCATGAAGTGCACCGCTGAGGTGAATTCAGGTAAAAATAAGGTCTCCTTTATTAAGCCAGTCACAAAGGAGAGGAGGAAGAAGATAATGTAGATTTTTAAGCTTTGTCTGACATGATATAGTAGATTGTGGTTGTGCCATGTTGGCTGTTTTTGTACATTCAGTATAGCGTATGATTAATTTCCAGAAAAATACATTTCTGAAGTGTAAAAGAAAAATCACCTGAAGTTCATCTTTCAGAAAAAAAAGTCTTCATTTTGCCCACCAGTTTATGCTACAGCTGCTTTAATGTTGTGCTCGGTCATTTCTTACAGTTCTGTTTTTAAAATGGTACGCTACGCTCTTAAGTTGTATATTAATTCTTCGACTGACGTTCACATACAGACGAAGACAAAGCTAATAAACCAAACCAAAACACATACTATGATGTATAATGCAACCACGCCCATATCCAGTACACAATACAGTCTGGCTGTATGATTGTAGCAATACTAAGCCTAGTTCCCTGTTCTCTAGAGAACAGGCACGAAATATAGACTAATTTTTTGTAATTTTAAAACATTTATTTATTTATTCAGTCAATTGTCCAATGCAATCCTCTGTGAACATTTGTTAGATCTTTCAAGGTGCGCTGTCTTATCTGGCATCGTCAACGTCAGCAGCAAATCTTTTAAGTCCTGTAAGTTGTGAGGTGGGGCCTCCATGGATTGGGCTTCCCATCCCACAGATGCTCGATTGAATCAGGGTTCATGGGAATTTGGAGGCCCAGTCAACACCTTGACTTGCTGCTTGCAGTCACTTCAGACCGGGAACACACCTATTAGAGCTGCAGTTTTGGAGATGCTCTGACCCAGTCGTATAGCGTCACAATTTAGTGCTTGTCAAAGGTGCTTAAATCCTTACGTGTAGCCATTTTTCCTGCTTCTAATGCATCAACTGTGAGGGGAAAATGTTCACTTGCTGCCTCATATATCCCACCCACTGACCAGTGCTGTGATCAGTGTTATTTATTTCATGTGTTGGTGTATACTAACATTGTTTACTATATCGACATGTCCAATATTCACTGACAATTCTGTCCTGCGGAGAACATTTTTTGAGTTTCTTTGGTCTTGATAAATGCTTGACTCTGTTCACCTGCCATTTTTGTTTTTGCCTCGAGGAACTAGAAGACTTCACTGTGCAACGTAGTGATTCGTTTCCATGTGCTGCGAGAAAAAGATTTAGATGTTAGGGATAAAAATCCAGGTGTCAATCAGCCTAAAGTACAACTCCTACTCCAACTATTATTTGTGCTTTTACAAGATACAATGTTTTGTGCTGTTATGCTGAATGTTTTCGTTTTTGTATCACTGTCTGTGCTGTTTTGCATCACTGTCTGTTGGTGCTTTGGGTCTAGAAGAGCACATGACAAAAAAAAATACTTGAAAATCTGTAATAAACATACAAAAGTGGTCTGTGAGTGAATGCTGTTGTGCCTGTATGAGAAACGGAGAGAGATAGTTATGCTAAAAGAGGAGTGGGCAAAGAGAAATACAAAGCTTGAAGGACAATATATGTGCCTGCAACTGTGTGTCTGTTTGCCTGTTTGAGTCCAAGAGAGAGGATGCTGTGTGTGTGTGTGTGTGTGTGTGTGTGTGGTTGTGAGAGAGAAAGGGACAGAGAGAGACAGCGTGCTGAGGAGTGTCTCTAAAACAGGGGCAGCTGTAGTGTAGTTAATGAGGCCTGCAGTCGAAAGCCCAGTGTGTGAGCACATCGTGTATGTGTGTGTCAGCGTGTGTGTGTGTGTGTGCGTATGTCTCCGGGAGAGAGATCGAGAGACAGTAAATGTGTGTGTTTTCGTGTGAGCGAGGTGAGTTACCCAGTGTGCAGTCTTGCTTGACCCTCAGTAAGCCTGTCACCTGGAACCAACGGGCCTCAGAGAGGAGAGAGCAGGAGGGAGGGCGTGGGGATAAAACAGAGACAGTGAGGAAGAGTTTTTTTTTTTGTTTTTTTTTTTTAAAGGCGGCGCCTCTCACTCAACCGAATAACTGGAGCAGACTTTCAGCATGGCTGCTAACAAGCTCTGTGTCTCTCATTCACTCTCTCTCTCTCCCTCTCTGTTTCCTTTCATTTGTCTCTCTCTCGTTACCCCACCGTTTCTTAGCCCTCTCCAGAGTGGCACTTTAATGAACAGAGTGTGTGCGTGGAGCGGCCAGGTTACCATAAGAGATGCCTCACTTCTGATTATAAAAACCCATGTAAAGAGACAAAGAGACAGAAAGAGAAAAGGCCTCTGCTGTGACGAGCACCAGCAGCTTTTCACCCCACAGGGAACTGAGCTGACGATATATGAAGTCCACTGCCTTAATAGAAGCATGCTAAGCTAGCCGCTGCTAACAGTTGCCCACTCAGTTGCTCCTTAATGGACTTTTTGTTGTTGTTTGAGATGGTTGCTGTAGCAACAAAGCAACGCTGGAAAGATAGCTCTTATTGGGACATTTTAAGTCAAAACAGAGTCATTAAAGAGGATTGTTAGTTATGAAAAGTCCTCAAAGGGAAATGTGCATAGTCGCCGTGTTTCTGAGAACGAAGTCACGTGTCACCCTCTTTACGCAACCAAAACTATTCAAACTTTGGCAGGACATACTGTGTTCATGGAGAACCCCATCAATCAGTAAGAGGCCGGTCAAAAAAATGTTTTCAGAGCAGAAGTCAACCTGGTTTGCCCAGCTAGTGCTGTCCATCTTACACAATGTATCATGTTTAACCTATGGAACTGTAAACATGGCATATTGTAGTTTTGGATGGAGCTTGTGCTGTAAGGATTTCTTGACGAATGCTAATGCGATGCGTTTATAAAGCGGCGCTACAGCCAGAGACACTGCATCGGAGGAATAAACTGTTGGTCACCAAGGAATGGCGTGTAATTAGGTCAGCTTCGGAAGAGTTGATAGATTTACTTTAAAACTTTGGACAGAATTCAGCAAGCTGTTTTCCAGTGTTTTCAGTCTTTATGCTAAGCTAAGCCAATAACTCGGTTTTTACTCATGCACAGACATGTGGTCGGCGTTGATCTTCTCATCACGATTTTAGAGAGAAAGAAAAATAATTAGATTTCCTCAAAATATTACACTGCTCCTTTAAAACAGATGACAGTTTAGTATGCCGGAGCAGGAAGAATATTTCAACATGTTTGCAATGCAGATCTTGTTTAAACTATTTTAAAAATAGCAGTGCCTTATTGTTTCAAAAATACAGAAAGTCTTTTCTCGAAAAAAAAATAAATCTCGAGGCAAGCTGATTTATTTTAATTTGTTAAGAAAATAAGTGTGTGTCTGTACGTGTCTATATATCATGCTTCCTCCGTGGAGTTGGTGGCAGTATGTTTTCTGTTTGTGCAATACTGAAGTAGCCCAGTGGGCTAACTGAGACAAGAGTGTAGATGGATGCTGCGAAACATGTGTAACTGAGTACGTGTGATGACTTTGCCAGTGGAGAGGTCTCTCCAGAACAACAGAGGTCCCCCTGGTGTCAGCAGAGATCCCTGTGGTGGACTCTGCCATGGGCTTGCCTATCAGGAAATAAAAGGGGTCTCTGCAAGCAGAGTGTGTGTGATGGTGGGATTTGGAGGGCAGGTTTTTTTTTTTTGGTTTTTTTTGTCAGCCTGCGAGAGTAGAGCCCTAACAGGCAATCACAGTGGAGGAGGGTGTGTGTGAGGGCATCCATCATAATATTGTCTGCCCAAGGGCCAGTTTCTCACACACTCGAATTGTAGAGATAGCACTGACAGTAGCACACACTGTCACTCAGACATGTCTGTACGCGATACACACAAACAAGACAAACACACACTCATTCCCCTGCAAAAAAACGGCTCTGCCAGTGTACCCCTCACACACACACACACACACACACACACACATGGCCATGCCAATGCCTTCACATACTGCCTCTACACACCTCACGGACGCACACTCTCCTCCCTCCACACACATACACAAACCTTGCCTCTCGCTATTCCCTCAGCAGCAGCAGCAGCAGTAGGCAGGCAGGCAGACATGGTACAGTGTGTAGTACAGTGCAATGTGGTGTGATGGTGGTGGTGGTGGTGGTGGTGGTGGTGGTGATTCTTTGCTGAGAGGAACGGTCCAGTCTAGACGGAGGCGATAGACATCTCATTAGGCTCTCGCTTGCTCTCCCTCCTCTACAGCGCCCGCCGGCAAGCAGCCTGTCCTCACTCTGAGGGCCTGAATAGAGGGGAAAGGAGGCAGAAAGACGGTGGAGGAGAGGGGAAGGTGGTAGAAAAGGAGGTGAGAGACAAGGAGGGGATATCAGAGAGGAGAAGAGAAGTAGAAGACGAGGGAGAGGTAGATGAAATGAGAAGGATAATGGGAGGGAGCGAAGGAGGGAAAATTAGACAATGATGATAGCAATAATAGTCTTGATCCTCCAGGAGGCCCACTCCCAGAGGCTCCCTCCTTCCCTCTCTCTCTTTCTCTCTCCCCCTCTAATGCTCCTTCTCTCCTTCAGTCCCTCTGCCTCCCTCCCTCATAGCTTCCCTCCTGCTGCTGTTTCACTCTTAATTAATTTCTCACTACTCACCAGAGCCCAGAGCTGCAGCTCTCCTCAGCCGGCCTCCAAGACTGCTCTCAGATCAGCGCTCCCCTCACAGCCACAGCAGCTCATCTCTGCCTATACCGAGTTTGGCCTCAAATCAGTGTCGAACATGGGCCAACACCGTGACTTTGCCATGAGGTATGGATCTTGCTCAGATCAGTTTCACTTGCTTGATTCACAGCTAGACTAGCTAGTCAACTTGGCTTCACGGGGGTCAGTTGATGTGCACTTTGGTGTGTGGCAAAGTCAAATGGCCTGTGGTCAAATCAGTTTTCTTCCGTAACCATAACCATAAACTGCCCCTGTCATCTTCATTTATTTTGGTGCTCACATAGAGGCATCGGTCTAATCAAATCTAATTAATTAAACCTAAGAAACAAACTTTTACAAACTACTTCTTAAAATGACACCATGTTTGATGCTTTCAAAATAAAAGCATCAAACAAGATGGAAAATATTAAACATTGGTTTATTTTTGTAACTTGACCATCCGTTGTATCAGTAAGAGTGTGATTTTATTTAGCAAAGTAATATCTAAAATGAAATACTCTAGGTTTAAATAAAGCAAACAGTAAAAAACACCAGTAGTTCCCAAACCTTTGGCCTGCGACCCCCTAAAATGGAGCAATCACATGCTCCACCTCTTGAAGAGGTGAAAGCATTCCGTTTTTCACCACAAAAAGGCAAATAATTAAAAAAAAAATTAACTGCTATCCATCACAGTTTACAGTCTGACTTCCAGAGTCAACTTCGAGCTCCTGTAGTTGTGCACACATTGAGTTTTACCTCCAAATAAAACACTTCATCTGTCTGAACTATTGGCTTGTTTGCAACTGATCCTTAATTTGACCGCTCGTGTTTCTTGCCCTGTCAGATCTTTGAACAATGCCACTGTGTTTCCAGGTCCCTGCAGTCAACTTGTAACAGTATAATGGTATCACAATCGACAAAAATGGTAGCCAAAACTATGAAAACAAGACCCAAGTTGTAACTGAATCACCCGCTAAATAGTTTTTTGGACATTCTTTTGACCAAATGCACTTAATCTCCACTTACATCAGCAGCAACTAAACACACACACACACACACAGACAGACTCACACCCCTACACACACTTAGCCCTATAACCTTTGCCTTCTTCCCTAATTCCCAGCCCATGGTAATCCTAGCCCAGGGCATACCCTAAAGTGCTCACTGAAGCTTTTTCTGCTGGCTACCTAGTGCATCACAAAAGGAGGAAGGAGCCCTGACCTAAGGTTTACCACCACCCACACACAAATACACACACACACACACACACACACACACACACACACACACACACACACACACACACACACGAGCATGCAAAGGCACGCACTCTCCTATACCCCAGAGCACTGGGTCTCTTCCCTTAGCTGAAATAGAGATTCCTTTATTTCCGAGCTTCCTATAGCAGTAATTGTTCAGTGAGTTACAGGAGGGATGGTAGGACAAAAAATAGAAAAAAAAAGCAGACGTTCTCAAGGTCGCTCTTCAGTGTGTACAGAGACAAAAAGAGAAATGCATGGATGAGCTCAAGGTCACATGTGTATTGCAACTTTCCTCAGGGGAACCAATCACTGTTGGCCTTTAAGTTTGACCTTTAACCCCCATGGCCACCAATTTAACTAAGATTAAATCCTTTATAGTATTGCACTGCTTTTTCTCCCAGCTCTCTACTACTACTACTACTCACAATGTTTATCCCTACCTTTAGAGACCACTTGGCCCCTCTCTGTCATTCAGTGCACTTTAGTTACCTGGATATCCTCAGCTGTCTGCAGTAACCCAATTTTCTTGAATGCCACGTCACACGAGAAACCTGGTTTGCTATAGATGAGGACAAAGATGGTAAACACAGGTGTTATGCTTAACTGGGTTTTAACAGTTTTTTCTTACATATGGTCATGTGTATGACAAAGACTTCAGACAGGAAGAGTGTGCAGAAGTTTGGTGGTATGAAAGGAAACATCATTACTCATAGCGATGTGTCCTGGATCCAAAGTGATTAGGTCCAAAGTCTAGACTAAAACTTAAAAGTTAAGTCTGTTTTCAGTGCTGTTCAGACATATGGGCACAGTAACCTGATTTCACCCAATAATCAGGTTTCTGTTGTGCATATAAATGTAGCTATTATCTCCTTTTGACCAAACCATTCTTCCACATACTCCGCTCTCCTCTTCTCTCCTCTCCTCTGCTTCCATTGCTGGTTAAATGAGCCACGGGGGAGCATCATACAAGCCATAACCTAGCAGCTGGAGCTTCCAGTTGGGTTAAGAATGAGAAGGAGAGGGAACGAGAGAGACAGACTTGATACTCCTCATGGAGAAAGCAAAAAGCAGGGCTTACAGGGATGGAGCCTGATGCTTAAAGTCAAATTTGTTCTGTGTGAGTATTTTGTATTACGTTCCAGAAGATTTAGTCTTTTCCCCATCTTCTTTTCGTGTAGTCCCCGCATCATTTTTGTTTTTGCACATTTACATGTATACATTTCTTGCTGTTTGTGTGTCTATGTGCTGCACAAACCCTGATAAAAACCTTATCCCATGTTTTGAGACACTCCAATAGAAATCAAGTTCCTGATCACTGTATGCTTTCTGCACAGTTGAGTAATCAACTGTAGTAATGTAGTGTTACGGCATATGATTTAGTGATGATCTACATGCTGAAGTGAAAGTGGAGCTATGAAAACGTGGTGGATTACAAGTTAGGTGTGACTTGTAGCTCTCATCTTCCATCGCTGCTGATAAAAGGAGAGGAGTTAAATCCAGCAGACAGTGTAAAATGCAGCAGTGTCCAGGCTGCCAGAAACCACAGTGCATTCATCTTCAGCTGTTGAGAGAACTCAGTGGGAACCGAAAGGACTCTTACAAGGACGATGAAAACTTGAGGACAGCTAGACTTACAGTATACCATGCTCAGAGACCAGAATATGGTCAGAATCGTGCATATGTGAAGATGAACATGTTACTCCGTTACTATGTTACTTTGTGTTCCATATTATCATGAATACAGTATATTTTCAAAGACAGGGTACATAGTACTAAACACTAAACAGGCATGCGCTTTAGTCCTGGTCTCCCTCCAACATTTTCTCTCATCACTTTGTGCAAGTTTCTCTATTTGCTTTCCTTCCTCTGCACCTGAACCCACCCAGTCTCTTGTCTCTTTACACTGGAAAAAGGGTACATCCAAACCTGATAGGTGAGAAACTACTGGGGAAAGTATGATGCCAATAGCATGACCAACAAGAACTACATTGGAGTTCGCAACATGCAAACTGCTAATTTTAATATGAGGCAATTTTGCTCACAAATGACATTGCTTAAACACAAGGTCTTGCATTTTGATCACTGTCAGATTTTGCAACCCTAACGCCACACATGATCCTTAAAAGAGACTCATCTCTTATCCAAGTACACATTTTTCATCATTTGTTCCGGTGTCTCTTAACCTGATGGAAATGAATTTGACCTGATGATGAGGACTGGTCTAGATGTCTTACAGTAACGTGTGATCTTTGTATTGCTTGAAATTATCACTTTAATTTGAAGGACATCTCCGCATGGTTGGATTTTATATCATAAAAAGCTATTAACAAGAGGATGATAGTGCTTAAATGCATGCCTAAAGCTATCACTTGCAATATATGTCAGTATAAATGAGATAATTAGTAGAATCAATGCAATATGTTATTCATGGAGTCTAATATGATCAGGAAGGATGAACCAATGAATGAGTCAAGCAGTTTGGCTCTCGCAGTAAATTACGTAACCATCCTTGTAGTCTTATGGGCGGGGGGATGTTGACATAGGAAGTATACTTAGAAAGGCAGTGGTAGGGGGTGCTAATCCAGATAATTTTGACTATTCTGCATCACCCAAAAATGTGTTAAAATTTACACATCACTTGAGTCCGATAACAAGATTTGAAATGAATAATGAGATTTAAAAAAAACAACAACAACATGCAGAAGGGGCTAATCTGGGATTGTTATTTCTGATGTAGTTTTACACATTTTGCGCCACCATTTAATGTTTTATGACAAGCCTACCTCACCATCTGTGCACCATGAAAACCAAGATAAATGTAAATGTCTGATTTGAACGTGGCATCCCGTGGGATTTTTATTTATCCTCCATGTTCTCACATTTAGAATAACACAATTATCACATTTAGGACTTTATATCAGATCAAACTGCTGTCAGAAATCCCCAATGGCGTCTCGTTCATTATGAGTTGAAAAGCCCAGATGTGAACCTAAACCAGACCTCCTATTGTGTGTCGTGAGGGAGGACGGGGAGGGAAAAGGTAAGGGGGTGGAAGGTACAGGCCAAGCATAAGCAGGCGAGCAGACCAAGTAGACAGGACTGCTCCCCAACCTCCCACCCGTGAACACTGACACTAATTGAGAGGTCTATGAAATATAGATGATCTCTGTGGTGGGCCCCCTCTCACTCTCCCTCTCCTCTCCACTGTTCCCCACGTCCTCTGTCTGCCTGCTTGAGTGACTCAAGATCACGATTGCATGCAGACACTGTGTTGGCATGTGCATGCCCCGCTGCACACTAGGTATATCAGGGATGGTCTGATGGACATGATTGGTCAGCCCAGTCGGTCAGAGTGTGTATGTGTGTGAGACAGAGACAGCATAGGGAGGGAGGAGGCAAAAGTGACTGATTAGTTTTTTTGTAATAAATAACATGTGCAAAGGAGTGACAATTCTAATTACATACAGTATGCTTGTATGTGTGTGTTCTTACTTGCTTTTCTTGTAATCACAAAATATCCTGTCAAGGAGAGAAATGTGAGAAAAATCTTTGAAAACAAAATTCCCCTCACTTGTGGACTATTTTAGTGCTAGGTTTAGGTCGTGGTTTGTGTTTTTTAGTTTCCTTGTTGAACACTGTCCACATCAGAAGGGGCATCTTGGTGGCGAGGAGTTATGGTGGGCAAGAATGTTGTGAGGGAAGAAGTGGTAAACCGGAAACATACGACCCAAAGGAGGCACACAAAATTCTCACAACACTGTTGACCAATTTAGGTGACAGTGTAGTGGGTGGCATATAAGCCTGTGGGAAAACGCTGACTACTTCCTTCAGCTTCAGTCAAACTAAAAAAGCCCCACATTGTTTTGGTTGCAAATCTGCAATTTTGCATGTGGATACTTGCCCAATATCTGTCATATTGGATGAATCTGCAACTTGCAATTTACGCCCAATGCCAAAATTCATTGCAGGAAGTACAGCAGTGTGTCTGTTATGTAGCAAGGTGGAAAGAAAGGGAGTGGGTAGTAGATAGACATGTAGCGTCTCAGAATTGAGACTTGAGTTTGTGTTTCTGTCACGGAACAATAATTCATCCTGGCTTTTTAACTGTAACCCCGATTCCTTCCTTAAAGAAGTAGCTCAACCACCGAATACGCTTCTCTTATATTTGCTTTCTTGCTGAGAGGTTTATGAGAAGTTTGATACCCCTATAATATCTGCATGACATGAATATGAAACCGAGAACCAGACGTTACTTAGCTTAGCTTGGCACAGACTAGAAACGGCTAACTCGAGTGTAAAAACAACACATTGCAGTGTTAAGGGGGATTATGAGCAAGACTGTCATACTGTCATGCATGGATTAAAAAAGAAAAAAGAGTTTTAGAGGTGTTGGTAGGTGGATTTTGTTACCCTTGAACAGAGCCAGGCTAGCTGTTTCCAGCTAAGCTGAGCTGGCTGTGGCTCCATAGGCCTATTGACGGTCCAGACATGAGAGTAGTATAAAAGCTTTTCATCTTGCAAGGTTATTTCCTAAAATATCATGACAATAGATAACAATTAATCAAATTCAAACAATATCAGCAAGGCTTTCCAAACAAGGTCAGGAGATCAGGAGGGCACTTAAACGTATACGCAGACGCTCTGTAAGTCAGGCGAGCAAGGGGACATGCCGACCCTTGGCTTTATCATCAAGTGTGTAATGTGGAGGTTAGGGTTAGAGGTTAGCCCTGCGAAGGTCTTCACAAGTGTAATTATACAAACGTTTTTTTCATGTGTGTGTGTGTGTGTATGTGTGTCTTTAGAGGGAGCACAAGGATGGAGAGGTCACTTACTTGCCCTGCAGCTGCAGAGGAGATGTTTAAAGGCCAAGGATAGAGGACGGACAGAGGCCTATTGCCACTGTGGTTATTTTTAGGGGATCTACCAAGACCAAATTCACAGAGGGATTACAGTATAACCTTATATCTAAACTACTTCCTCTCTCTTTCAATTCCATAGTCTCTCTCTCATTCCTTTCTTTTTTAAAAATGTTACTCTTTTGCTCATCTTGCGTGCTCTAATTTGCCCCTATCATCTTTAACTGCACTTCAGGTAAAATTAAGCAGCTATTTTGACAATAATTTTATATAAACATTCTAAAAGAAATGTGTCAATATATTTATCTCTAAGAAGTAATAAAAAATGCACTATTAAAATTGGATAGCTCTGTCCCGGTGTGTGTATATTTGGCAATAACACACACACACACACACTCCCTCCTGTCCCGGCTTTCGAGAATTCCAGGAGAATGTTGCTTACCATCAGCACTTTGCCTTGGCTGTCAGTCGTCTCCCTGCTCCCTCCGATGGCTCACACTCAAGTGGGAAATCGTGCCTCCATGTGAGTGTGTGCGAGCGCATGTTGTGTGTGTGTGTTTACGCGTGAGAGAGAGGGTGTGTATGTGCAGATGCACTTGACTGTTAGAGTACACGTGTGCTTGTGCATGATCAGCTGAATAGCCTGGCGTCGTTCTCGATCTTTACCGTGGAACAATACTGGGTGTAGCTCCGAGAAAGAGCTCTCTCTGTCTGAAAATAAAAGATCTTAGTTTTCATGGAATACCGGCGCTCAATTTTGCCCTTTTCCAGATGATAACTGACATAAGCTGACATTGGGGTCGGCCATGCAGTCAATTGTAGAGCTGTGGAAAGCCATTCTGGTCCACTCCAGCGGTGTTAAGCCCCTTTAAATCTCATCATCTCCCTCATCAGCATCTGCAATGCATTTTCCTCCAAATGTCACATTATAATTTGTGAGAGTCCAAATCAGCCACACTTTTCTTTAGAGGTGAGTGTGGGAATCAATGAATTGAGCTACAGGAGAAAGTCAGTGCATGGGAGACAGACAGCAGTAGAAGGGCAAAAGAGTGGCTGTGAACGTGCTTCCTCAGTGTCTATTAACTGCTCTAGCCTTCTCTATGTCTCTTTCTTGTTTTATCCTGTCCCCTGTCCCTATGTAGACATATGAACAGCAGACTGTGTTCATCCTCTCGCTCTTTTCCTCATCCTCTAAAAAAATATATCTCTCTCAACTATGTTAGTGTCAATTTCGTCCGTATTGTCTCTGGATTAGACCTTTAGTCTGGTTGAATCTGTGCTGGGAATGTGACACAACTCTATGAACCAATAGGAATTGTATCGGAATAAGTTCCCTAACAGGTGCAAAAAAGATTGAGGGAGATGTCAATCAAGGTCAGTTTATACACACTAACATAGTCCAGAGGTCCAATATAACACACACAGTAGCTGAGAAAGTACTGAGATTAGACCAAATGTATTAAATTAGCTAATTAGTCTGGAAATAACTACATCTGTTACACTGGCTATGTTCCAGTAGCACTATAATCTTTAAAAATTAACCTAATATGCCTCTTGATACCTTGAGATCTGAATATACGGTTAAGTTGTAATACAAAAGATTATATAGTGCATGTACATTGGAGTGGTACTTTGATTCAATTCAAAAGAGCTCTGGTGCTATCGGGCAGTTAAAGTCATTTCTTTGAACAGGTTTGAATGTACTCAACTGAACCTTGTTCATTCCAAACAATTGCACTAAGAAGAGGTCTATTTTTCTATGTTTTCTCCCCATTTTGTAAAATCCAATAGACCTTCCTATATTTCTGATGGACATTCTGAGTTGTCATGGCAGCAGATGCACAGATTTAACGAGTAACCTTGACCTTGTGTTCCAGTTTTTCAGTAAGGCCCAGACTGTGTCAGTGAGCCAGCACTGATAGTATCAGTATCAAAATGGAATACAGCCATTATTAATGTTATTAGTTACACCTATGTTTGACAAGTTAGTGAAGGGCCTTTTTTTTTTCTTCTTGGTGTGTGGTTCTTGTCGAACTCCTACTGTTGGACGGGGTGTGGGCAGACGTGGTTCACATATGGAGTTACAAACACAAAGAGTTGTCAGCCACTTCTTGAGCCTCACTGGAAGGTGTTGCATGAACAAAGGTTCACACTGCCCCCTCGACACATCCCACCCTTCTTCTGGCATTCCCGCCTTAAACATTTGGAACGCACACTTATGCTGTGTTTTTTTTTTTCTTCAAGGGATTGTTCCGGTATTTTTAAGTGGGGTTGCTCGAAGTACTTATTGTGTATTACCGACAGTAGACATCAGTCATCAGTTTGGAAAGGAGACAGGCATCCTGGAGCAGACACGGGGTCATCAGAAAAACTAAGCCACATGAAGACAAAAAAATGCTATTATTAATATTTTCACTACTTTACCTTGTTGTCAGCCGGCCATTTTCTTTTCTTCTAACTGTAGAAGTTCTGTATTTCTACACATTAGCCAGGTTCAATTGTGCCCATACTATATTACACTGCAGATCAGCTGTTTGGGGTCAGAATGTTGCAAGATCAGACTGAAATCAAATTTCACCTTTCTAAAGTTTTCAATGATGGCGCATGCTTGTTTTATTTTTTATTTTTGGAGGCTGTGCCGCTCTAACTTTGACACTTGAACTAACCCTTTAAGACACATATCAAGCCTTCAGAGGCTTTTCTGTTTCAGTTACAGCCTGAATGTCTGAAGCTCGTAATAACGATAACTCCTGGGACAGCTCCTGAGAATTGAGCCTACAGTATGTCTCTGTAGTGCTTCAGTGCACCCTTGGCATGAGTTAACTTTCAGGTAGTTTGTGCAGAATGCAACTCATAATACGCAGATATACTCTGTGAATCATGTTCTGCCCCAAATATAGTAACAGAATCAGTGAAATGATAAATGTGGGTTTACTTCATATTAATATATCTTCGTAAACCTGAGACGTGGTTGCAGCTATAATTTCTCAAGTGATATACCGCACTTCTAAAAGCCACTCCTCTCCGCTTTCCTCCATTTTCCCAAATTCTCCTCTCTTTAGTAGCCCTTCCACCTCCCTTGTGTCCTCTTTCATCCAGCTCTCAAATCATCAGTTTCTTTTTTTTTTTCACCAATCCTCCTTTCTCTCTCTCTCTCTCCCCTCCCTGTCCTCCGATTTCCCTCTTCCCCCCCTCGCCCAGGTTTGTCGTCTGCCACTGTGGCATGCTAACATTCTGACAATGCAGGCCGCTGAATAATTGATGTGTGGATGTGAAAGTTTGATGCCTGACTCGCGGGCAGATTGAACCTGCAGGCAGCATGCCTTTGCCCATCAGCCGACTCCCTGCTCTCTGCGCCACTCAACACTCCCATTTATACACACACACACACACACACACACACACACACACACACACACACACGTACACACACACACACACACACACACACCTTAGCATACAGTTCACATATCTCCCAATGGACTACTCCACTTCTCTCAAACTCATTGTAAAACCTCTCAGATATTTGCTGCAAGATTCTGTAACTGTTACACACAGAAATTGACCTAGAATATGTTGTACTTTTACCAATACTTGGCCTATCACCTCTACGACGCTGATGGAATAAACAAATGCCATATTTTCTGGAAAAGGTAGAGCACAAGTTGAAAACACCACCTAGGTGTTGACAGATGAAAAAAAAAAATCATGCAAAAATTATGAGTGAAGCAACAAGAAAACGTGTTTGAACTGAATTACAGAAAAGTCCAAAAGTCATATGATGCTCATCATTTGACCCTTATTGCACACATTGGATACACTGGAGCGGGACAAACAGAATCTCACAGCGTATAATATGAAAGCATAAATAGCATGCAAATGCCAATATGGAGTGCTGCATTGGATTCATGAGTCTTTTGTGTATCATTTCGCCTGATTTATCACCTGAAGAGCCGATCTTTCCTGTAATGGCTAACCAGGAAATGTCTTTTTTAATATTACCTTCATAAAACTAAGGCTGGCATGTGGAGGTCCGGATATCGTTATACCTCAACAATATGTTTCGTCTTGACAGCTACAACCACCCTAGAAGAAAATGTGCTATCACCAAACTAGAGAAGTCACTAAGTGCCATGTGACTTGGGGATTTCACTGTCAGTAGCAGTTCGAGTGAACTTACAGTAGACTCGACTCATATTTCCCAAGCGGTAGGATTCGCTGCATCCATAAATTAGTTAGAATCTAAATACTCACTCTAAGTACTTAAATAGAAACTGGTTTACAGTTTAATAGGTACACTTGCTGTTGCTTATATTCTGAATTATCACTTCATCAACCAAACTTGGTTAACCTACGGTTACCAAGAAAGCCAATCTGAGAATGTATAAATCTTAAAGTCTTTAGCAATAACTGAGGACCGTTTTCCTCATTTCTTTCGGCATCCTTCACATTCAGCATTTACGGAAATTAGAGATTAAATCGCAGCTACATTCAGGAACAAGGTGTTTTCTTTTGCAGCGAAACACAACTATTTTTTAATGCCAGCACATTATTATATTTACACGAAGATGTTCACACTGTCACGTTCACACTGTCAACTAGATTTACAGTAAATGATGACTTACACAAAGAAAAGCAGCATATTAACACATTTGTAAAGCTGTAGCCGTTTTTCAAGTCATATTTTTTTGATAAAATTTCTGTCAGCTCATTGATTAATTGACTACTTGTTCAAGATTTCAAGCTGCAAAAACAGGAAGTGTGCCTGACTTGTGCATTTACCGGAGATTGTGCATAATCCCAGGGCCCCTGAACTACCCATTATGTTGAACAACAGGTAAGAAAATTCGCAAGCTAGCAAATTTGAATTCCCGAAGCAAAATAGAAAACATAAGCTTACTGCAGTTTCAAAGTCATTATCATTTGACAAACATCCAACACCAACTCCAGTTATGTATTGTCATTTAACAGCAATACAAAATGAAATACATGAATGAGCACCACCTCAGATTGAAACTGATATAATGTTAGATGTGTCTAAAATGTCATCTCATTTCTGTATAAACCCTCAAGTTATCTCTGTAGTTTCCTACAACTGCTGCTAAATGCTAAGGCAAAAACATTTTACTAATCACGCCTTTAAGCATCAGAGTCACTGCTTACATGCCCAGATTTAAAATGCCTCGATTTGAGCATTTTTTTCTTTAATCTACAAGGCCTCCTAAGTGTTTGCGCTCCTTTAAATATACTGTGGAAATTACTGTTTATAGCCGCAGGATTTCTGTCTCATATTTCTCCCTCAGGTCAGAATTGAAATGGGCCAAGAGTGCCTCCGTGAACTCTGCTTCATCTTAATGGAACTCAAATGGCTTAAAGCAGCAGGAGTTTGGCATCCAGGTAAGATTAACCTGTTTATGAAGAATCTTATGGCAGACTCAACAAAGAGGTGTCCTTGCTCTGTTCAGTTAAGATTTAACCAAGCTTGACTCATATGAACTTGTGTGTGTAATATTAGACTTAAGTATATACAAAAAAAAATCTGCTTAAATATCACAAGCTAATACAGAAGTAGAGTTTTTTGCATGAATATTGTTGAAAATATTGCGTGTGTAGAGTAGAGCTTAAAGTTTCTTTTAAATCAGGAAATATGTTGGAAAAGAGTTGCTGAAAACATGTGAAAAGACTTTGAAGGATATATTTCTGAAATGTGGAGTTAGAAGTTAAAACATTTTTCACCAGTTTTCAGTCCAGGATTTTGTGGGCGGTCCTAAAGGGTGGCTCGATGACACGCTGAGGCCACCCTGAGCATACCCCTGCACCCCTAGCAGAGAGATAGGGATTAATTCATCTCGCTCAGAGTGTTTCAAAGTTAGTCATGTGATTCTCTGAACTCATCTGACACTTTCAGTCATTTCAAGATTGCTGTTTGACTGCTCCATCGAGTGAGCATGCCTTCAGCGCATTCAGCGGACACCCCCCCGCAGTCCTGGAGCTGAGAATGCTGCTCATCTTAAACTTGTTAATCATTCAAATTTGGCTGGGTGGTTAATAACACTTTCTTCTTTAGTCTGACAAACTCAGAACACATATTTATTTATTCTTACTTTACATAAATTTTAAACAAATAATAAATGTATTAGTCAATTGGCAACTATTTTGATAATTGATTGACTTGATTGACTGATTATTATTATTATTATTTTTTGTTTTTTTTGTCTTATATGGTAGTAAACTGCATATTTGGACAATAAATCAGACCACACAATAAACTTCAGGTAACATTTTATATGTTATAGACCAAGTGATTAATTGAGTAATGAAGAAAATAATGCATATAAGTTGACAATTAAAATAACTGTGAGTTGGAGCTCTAGTTTACAGCCTGAGTGTATTCAGTGTGTTTCGATGCATTGTGCTTTACCTGGTGGCATTCCTGCTTCTCTCTCTCTGGCTTCCTCTCCTTCTATCTACTGTATGCGAATGTGTCATCGAGGAGACGTTCGGGCCCTGCCTGCTGATTTATTCATGATATGACTTTTAATATCATTTACTGGGACATAGGAGTCTGCATCTCAAATAGGCCTGCAGGCACCTTTGTGTGCCCGCATGCGTATGTGTGTGTGTGTGCGTATGTGTGTGTGTGGCAGAGAAAGAAAGAAACAGAATGCGCTTAAACACGCGCATGCGTGTGTTTGTCTATTGTACGCGCGCATTTTCTGCATACGCTTTGGTGTGCGTATAAATTGGGCACACGCACGTGCAATTGCATTTCTTTCTATTTCGTCAGGGATGAAATCGTGACAAATTGGGTTTGTGACAAAGTGTGTTTGGGCCAGTGAGGAGGTGGACTTCATGATGATTGCCTATAATAGGGTTGTGATTGAGTTATCGGACAACAGTAGGAAGCCATTGTGTAATGGGCAATAGCTAGCAATGGGGGCCGATACCAATCTGTTAAGCAGCATAGGGTGTGGAGAGGAATGTAGGAGGAGGTGTCTAGTTTCTGTGGTGGGTGACTGTTTTGTTAGCCAACGTGCATGTGTGCTTGTGTGTGTTTGCATTTGATTTATTGCTATGTATTTGTTGGTACACATTTGACAGTTACAGTAGCAAAGCCAAGACAGACGTAAACCTGCAGCCAACGTAAATTTAGTTTTGCCTACTAAATGATGAAACCCACTATCCATGTTTTACTCTTACGAGATGGCTATATATTCAATTTGACAACCGCAACGACGCATTCAATATATTTTTTTTCTCACTTAGCTCCATATGTGTGCAGCGTGTTTTTTTTTTGTCTAACCATACCTATTAGTGACTATAATTAAATGATGAGGAATGGGTGGGTGGATGGAACAGGAGGCAGACAGAGAAGGGGGTGGCTGGAAAGCGTGATTTAATTTGGTTATGATCTAATTTGCTTTGATTAAAAATGTATGCAAATCCCTCTTAGCATAAGGGATCAGTGAGGAGAGGCGACACCTCACTTGCTCTCTCTCTCTCTCCCTCTCCGTCTCACTCCCGCTGTCACCCCTCCCTCCTCCTCAGCCCTCCTCCTCCCACTGTCTGTGGCCACTAATGTGAGATGTGTGAATCGGAGGGTGCAGCGTGTAGATGTGTGCGTGTGTTGTCGGAGGTGTACTCTCTATTTTTTTTATTTATTTATTTATTTTTTTTCATCGAGATGAGCCCACTCACATTGGGTGTTATTGCACCTCATATCTGTTGGCTGAGAGTCTGCTACAAGCTGGCTCCGGTTCTGGGGTGGTTCTGCGAGAGTGTGCGGGGGTTTTGTATGTGTGTTTGTTTGGCCTGACCCTGTCTGCCGGTGAGTCTTGTGTAGGAGTGACTTTGCCATGCCGCCCATGTCTCCCAGAGGTTGATACTCCCTACAGCCCAACACTGAAGGTCACACTGCTGAACACAATCTCCTCTTTTCGGCTTCCTTGACCATTCTTCATTGCTTGTTGATCTTTCTTTCTTCCTGTCTGTCGTTCTGTTCTTTTCTTTCGCACATGAACACACACACACACAGCTTTGCCCTCCACCTCTGTCCAGTCTGTCCTCTGTGCTCCTGGCCACTGACAACCTTTAGCCTTAGAAACAAACCGTACATGTGCACCTCCACTCTGAATCTCTCTGTGTGTGTTTGTGATTCTGCTCTATTGTGTCTGAATAAGGAGCAGGCCCATCTAGGTAACTGCATCTATTTGCATGGGGGCTCAGAGTATTCGTGTCACTCTCAATTTCTTCCCGTCTCTGCACCCTCTCTCAGCCTGTCACCACTGCCTCTCCAAGTTTACTGTAATGAACTCTGGTTTGCCTCTGTGCTCCCCTCTCTTCTCTCTCGCTCTCCTGACTTCAGCCAGCCAGGCGGTCGGCCAATCAGAGGTTTAATCAGACTTGCAGGCAGTCAACTTACCTATCAGTCATCCAGCTTCAGTCAGCCAGTGAGTCAGTTAGGCTGACAGCTGTCATTGTCAGGAGGATGGCTAGTTAGTTGGTCAGCATCACTAAGCTGGTGAATCAGCCAGATAGTCAGGGGCAAACTATTGTTGTTGTCAGTTACTGTTCGATTCAGACGTCACAACCAAGTAGACCGAGTGCCAATTGAGTCTTCAAGTTAATTTTAAACCTGTTTATCTTTTTCTATTGAAACTGGGGCATTGCAGCGAGGGAAAAGAATCCAGAAAGAAAACTGTAAAATAACATGATCTTTTGCAGAGAAGCATATTATTTTATAATTCAAATAAAGGTTCCAATGCAGAGCTACAGCTTACCTGAAGTTCATCTGCACTCCCTCTCCTCCAACTCTCTGCAGACTTTTACAATTTAGCAGTTTTCCTCCATTTTTTTGCCTTTTGCTCAAAAAATTCCAGCATAAATTTGAAAGATGAGAACTGTTTTTTTTCTTTTCTTTTCTTTTCTTTTTTATAGATGTCTGTTTCTGGTTTGGTACGGGGACACGTGAGAATTCATTCTCAGAGGATTTCTTCTGGGTTTGACTATCTATACAACTTTTTTTTTTTTTTACTCTCATCATTTTTGCCATTTTTATTTGAAAGTTGACAGAGATAGACAGATAACATAAGAAAAGAGAGAGGGATATGACATGACATGCAGTTGGAACCGATGTAGGCACTCTTAAGCGCCTTAACCAGTGGGTAACCAGAGACTAGCTATTATATGCAACCCTAGAGAATTGTTCAAAAAGAAAGTGAAGCAGATTTTTCCAATTTTTTTTACCCATTCCAACATTTTCTACCTGTGTGGACACGTCTTCACCGCCCACGGCATATTTTGCATCCTTCCATTGACTTTGTATGCATTCGTCTCTCACACAGTGTGTTGTTGTCCAATATGGGCTTCTTTATGACCGTCAAGACCAAAAAATATGTTTCTATCGATGGAAACACTAATGCGTGTGGTGTCTCATCTTTGCAAATTTCACTAATCTAAAAGTTTATTCCCAAGATGAACTAACACAGCTAATCAGCCAGTCAAGTCAGCCACTCTGAAACTCCGTAAATCAATCTGTTTACTGAGTCAGTTGGTCAGTCAGTCAGTAACTCAGCCATTCGCCAAGTCAGTCAGTCAACTCAGTCAGTCAGGCTGTTTCTGCTCTCTTACATAAGCAGGGCGACAGATGCTGAATCATGAGCTGCCCGCTGGAATGTTCTCTCTACCCAGAGGGTGCCAGGAGGGAAGACACACACATGTACACGCACACACAAACACACTCATGAACTCCCTCGAACACACACATGCACAAACTCAGCTTGCCGTATGCATTCATGCAAACATCGTGCACGCGTGCACAGACGCACACATACGCGTTGCATGTCATGCACTATTTCACATGAGACTCACTCCTCATGACTGAACTCCAGAGGAGCGATAGTAGACGAGGGAAGAAGAGAGACACATGGGTGAGAGAGAGCGAGAGAGGTTGAGTGTGAGACTAAAAGAGGGAGAGAGAGAGAGAGAGAGAGGCTTCCAGATAGACTGACAGAGAGTTCAAGAGAACGAGAGAAGAAAGGAGAGTGAGATCTTCCCTCAGCTGTCTATGAGGGTTTTTGATGTGGTTTAAAGGGTTTTTCATGTTATGCAACTTTGAAGGCGAAGCGTTTGATGTTTAGTTTGCTAGTTTGTTAGCTATTGGATTAATCTCCCTTCTATCTCGTCTTTCTCTGCAATTTATCTGATTAGTACTAGGGGCTTGCATCACCCTGTTCTTGCCTTTGTCTAGAGCGATACTCAGAAGGGTGTTTTTCAGCGTCTCTTCAGAAACTTGGCACCTATCATCTATTTATGGGAGAAGCAATTGAAACTGGAATAACGGTCCTATTTGCCTGCCTGTCTAGCCTTTCAAAAATACGACTGAAATGCTGATGGAACAATGACAACTATTTCTCCCCCCCCCCCTCGCATCTCCCCGTTTCTCTCACCACCTCTTCCAATCTTGCCTCTCCACGTCCCCTCAGCATGGGTGATTCATTTGTCTCCAACACAATATAGCACAACATGGGCTCCACCGTCCATATTGCCACAATACTTATTTGTTGAACGCCGTGGATTTCATAAATGTATTTCCACACTCTCTCTCTCTCTCTCTCTCTCTCTCTCTCTCTCTCTCTCTCTCTCCTCCTTCCAGCCCTTTCCTTCTCTGCCCTTCGTCTTTTCCCCCCTCTTTCACTTGTTCCCTTTCCTCTCCAGCGGCAACATACACTTTCCCAGTTTCTCCCCCTATCTCCTTCTCTCTCTTTTCCATCCCTCTCTCTTTCCCTCCCTCATCAGACGAATGTAAGAATAGAACAGGGGAAGCCCTCTCACCTCTCCCTGCACGCCGGCTAATTAGCATATTCATGAGAGGTTCCATAAATTATACATGAGATCCGGAGGGGAAACAGAGGCAGAAGAATGAGACGTGGACACACATTCTCTCTCTCTCTCTCTCGCTCTCTCTCTCTCTCTCTCTCTCTCTCTCACACACACACACACACACACGTGCACGTGCACGTGCACACACTCCACATATACAGGTACTCTCACATGCACAGAAATGAACACACACGTAGACACCATCCTCACTTTCTCTTCCTCTCGCACTCTCTCTCAATCACACAACGCAGACGGAGAGATACAGACAGGTAATTGGTGAGAGGGAATGTGTGGTACAGTACATTGGCGGTGTGCAGGGGGGGAGACAGCATACACAATATTGAAAGAGAGAAGTAGAAGTCACTCACAGTCAAACAGGAAATGCGGTGCACACACAGGCACAATGCTTAGGTTGGCTGTATTTTTCTCCACACTTGAATTTAAGAGGGTTTAGGCACTTTGAGGTACTAAGTAAGGTTAATGCAGCTATGGGTTAATGCTAAAAGGAAACTGTAGAATCAAGAGTGTTAGATTAAGATAGATCTTGAGGTCAGAGGTTTCCATTATAATCAGTGCGAGGGAAAAATGAAAGGCCTCTGAGATTATTCCAAAAATGTGACATCCATATTAGAGGCAAAATCACTCTTTGAATAACTTAAAAATAATTAAAACATCACAAGTCCAGCTTTCCTTTTGGTTAGAGCAAGAGCCTATAAGTTATGTACCATCCTTCAAACTATACCATATTTGTTTTAAAATCCAATTAATGTGTTTTTCTCTCTTGCATGATGGATATCCCAATTTGGAGCCAGACTCTGACTCAGCATGCTGACGGATGACTAGTCATCTTTAACCACATATATCAAATTTACATACAGTCCAAAATAAATGCAATAAGATGAAAGCTGACAGGGTGCTGGACCATCTCCAAGATTTGGATTTTTTTTTTTTTGGATGGAACTGGGACACATCCATGGCAACACATACTGTATATAAAATGTATCTAAGCGACTCATTGTGGGAACATATTTTCAATATTTCACTACTGATTTATCAAGATCACCTTCTTTGTTTCTTTCCCTTTTAAGATAAGGAGAGAGAGCTAAAGAGTGATACAAAGGTGGTGAGTGAGAGAAGGGTGGATGACATGTAGCAAAGGGCCACAGTTTAGAAATGACCCCAGGGTGCATAAGCCCCCCTGGTAACTCACCTGGTAGAGCGGGCTCCCCATCATCATGCAAGATGGAGAAGAGCAGAAAATCTTGACTGAAGCGATTAATCGATTGTCAGAATAGTTTGGGGGCAACGGGCTTCTTCAAACACGTGCAAGTGGTAGCACCAAGTTCCACATATGATTAATTAGACCTAACAAGACGCAAATTACATGTTTCAAAGCAGCAGATCTGATTAATAAACCACTTTAAACAATAAGACTTACTCTATACATCTCTCTCTCTCTGTCTGTCTCTCTCTCCCACACACACACATGCACACACATATATATATAGCATCAAGAAGATATACAGTATATACCAAGTATAAAATGACAAGCAGCTCTTACACAAATTACGCATAGCAGCTGTTAATTGCTTGCTATCTGCAATTAAAAGCCTTGGATTTGCATTGACACCTTTCTTCAATAAAAGTGATTTAATGTATACTATTCCATATTTGAATTGTATATTTATCACCTAATTTGCACTGACATGTGGAAGGTGTGTTGAATAACATCTCGGTGATATACCTGGACACTTCTGTGACTCATAATTCCTTTTCAGTTGCATTAAAAAAATGCTTTTATGGCTCGGGAACTGAGTAGATTTGATTAGAGCGAGATGTGCTGTTAGTAGTTGTACAGTATACATCTATATGGCACTCTTAACTAGACTGCCAGGCATGAACGGATGAAAAAAGTTGAGAAGTGCATATAGAGAAACATAAACACTGCCTATTTTAGGTGGTTGCTCTGACACATGACAGTACGTGAGTGTACGATGTTACAGCTAAAAGGTTCCCCCTCTGGCTTGCATAATGCTCTGTCGTCCTCATAGAAACCTTTGTTCTTGCCCACGGATAGGCAGCAGGGATTCTGCCATACATGCTTAAGTGCTTACGACAATTAGCTGATTCTGGGTGGTTTGGATGTAATTGAAACACAGGGGACTGAGAGCGATTGAGAGAGACGTGCCTCTCCATTGTCAATGGAATATTCATGAACATGTTGCCACGACTTATCGTGTTCAATCAAGTTCTTCAGTGTTTGCCTGAGAGAATCTGCTTTCTTTCATCCGTCAGTTACTCGATATCAAAACAGAGGAGGAGGATGAATCTCTTCATATATGTAGTGAGTTTAAATGTGTTCCCGTGAATGTGAGGTTTAGCATGAAGTCGCGGTACAGAAAAAAAATCCCTGCGAGTGAATTTGTCAATGTTTGTGTGTTTGTCTGCAGGACTGTGTGTTGCTGTGATTACGTAAACTTCTCCATGGGTGTGCTCCTTTGTCACTCTTGTACAGTATATTACTGTAGAAGCCCTCTAGCGTTTCATACATTGTCCAGGCATAAATTAGGTTTTGACCTAGTCTACTTTCTATACTTTTCCAAATCTGCTGAAAATGCTGAACACTGTAAGTAAAAATAAAATAAACCAACCAAAGGAAACTTATGGGTGGAAATATCCAGGAAATAAAATAAGTTTTGTCCATTTGTTCCTGACGATTAGGCCACAGCTTATCATCCATATCCCATTGGGTGTTTTCTCTTGCAATGCAAAGAGGGGAAAGAAACTCCTTGGATGGCATGTACACCCTTGGCAGTCCTCTGCACCTATTGCCAGGCAACCAGCATTCATCGCCTCCAGGAGGGACATCTGGTCATATGGCATCTGATCATATACCTTCCATCTCCAAGCAGAGAAGAATTCCTCAATTGGGTTTCAGAAAAGGAGAGTATGCAGGGAGGAATTGCATCATCATACAGGGCTGTGCTGCAAACCATTCTTTCACAAGGTGAGAGTGGTGGAAGGCAACATTGTCCCAAATGATGACATACAGAGTCATGCCAGGCCTCAACAGTCCTGTCGCTGGGTGGTCTTTCATTCAGTGCATCAAGAAACGCGATGAGGTGCTCTGCATTGTATGGGTCGATGCTTGCTATGTGACAAAGGATAGGAACATTGGAGATGGCGGCACACATATGATGATGGTGGTACTGGCATGTCTCTGACTGGCTCATACTGGAGTCTTGCCTCCTGGATCTCTGTACAGCTGTGTCATTTTGTTTAAGGACTCGATCAATAGTAACAGTAGTAGTAGTTTATGCTGCTGCCACAAACATATCTTCAACGGCACTAAATATCTATCCTCTGCCTCCAGTGTGTGGTAGTCTGTGGATTCTATGAAGCAAGAGTCACGTAAAGATTCATGTTATAAGATAGCTGCATTAGTTTAGACACAGCAAAGCTTAAATATACACTATAGAGTATACAGTAACACTCTCACTTACCTATTCTCATCCTTAAAAGTCTGACAATAGACGCCACAGTGCTCCAAATGGACCCTTTGTCCAGCCTCACTAAAGGACGAGCCATGATTGATGACATGGTCAATAATTGTTGCCCAAATTTCATTTGAAACTTGAGCTCTATTTTCTCCTCTTGCTGCAGCTCCTCCATGTGTATGACTCCTCTTCCTCGGGCCCCTCTGCCATGACCTCTCTACTCTTTTTACATGCATATGGCCTCTGTGATCCATGCTCGAAAAACTGCAACACAGAGATAGATAAGGACTAATCATAATCTGATTATTATGGAATCTGAATAGAGATTCATTTTGTGTAACACAGATAATCCAGTCTTTCTATGAGATATATGTTAAGAATGTGTGAAACCAATAAGAACGTGTTAGCACGTTTGTAAGAAAAGAGTGTCTTAGCTATCAAGAAAAACTATAAACTAAGGAGTGCAACGAAGGTGCAAATTAAATGTAAGCATGTAAAGGAAAAGATTGAATTCCCACGCACTGATGACTCTGAGGCACAACTTTTCAGTCATGGGCTGTTGTCAGGCATCGTATTCACAGTGTGAAGCAAAACTGAAACAAAAAGGAGAGTCGGCGAAACACTCGAGAAATTCAGCACAGTAATTGATCCTTAATATATCTTTAAATGACACAAAAATATACAGATGGGGGATAAATTAAAGGAAAAACAACATAAATCATCTGAGTGAGGCGCTGAGGTGCCAGAACAGCGTCAATGGCATGGATTGTCTGGACTGCTGCTGCAGGAGCGAACACTATTCTTCCAAAGAATATTCCATCATTTAGTGTTTCTGATGAAAACGGAGTGCTGTCTAACGCATAGATAGTGTTGCTATCTGGTGACTGTAGAACATAATATACATCATTTCAATACTCAACAAACTATTCAGTGGCCACTTGCGCCCGATAATGAGTGAGCTGCATTTTGTTTCTTCAATTAAATGCTCTGATTTTTTCCAATTTGTACATCACAATCATCACAACGTTCTCCTCTTTTATGATATCCAATAGGATACTGAAAGCATCTGGAAGTTTGATTGGTTGTCACAGCCTTTGGCTTTAGTATAAAGATGTGTTATTGCGCAATATGATTTTTTTTTTTTTTTTTACTTAAACGTGAAAGATGCTTTGAAAGTTTTTTTTTTCTCTCATACATAAAATTGTCTTACACACACCTCTGTACATCCTAATTTCACATTCATTTAATATCTATTTGAATGATGCTAAACCTCAGACCAGATTAAAAACCTTTAGGACACAATCAGAAATGCAGTGTCTTGACATTCAAGAATGAGAATACAGGAATTAAAGAAATACATTTCAACCCTGCTGCAAATACTCAATATGGACTCCAGTTGCGGCGTGAAATGATGATAGCTTGCTAGTTAGTGAGCTGGAATTACTAACATTACCTTCTGTCTTGTCTTTTGATTATTTCTGTTTTTTGGAGCGCATTTCCTTTGTACTCATGGGGCACCATAGTTCTCACCCAAAAGCAGTTCTGCTCTTTTTCATGAATATGAATAACTCATTTCAAATGTGTGAGCATGTGTGCCTGCAAACGTGTGCACGTCCGTGTCTACGTCTATGCGTGTGCATGCGTGTGCGTGCGTGTGCTCCTTTAGTGCGGGTGGCAGGAGCTAATATCAGATTACGGATGTAAATTGGCAGAGTGGCTCTCTCTCATTATCACTAATAAGACTATGGCCTCGCTCTCTGCGCCCTCTCTCTCTCTCTCTCTTTCTCACTCTGCGATCGGTTAGATGAGAGAGAGATGAGCTGATAGAGAAAGAGAGAGAGAGTGAGAGAGGGAGAGGGAGAGGGAGAGGGCTGCTGCAGCCTTGTTCCTGAAAGCAAATGATTTCAAAATGAACCACATGTGCATGAGATGACACACACTGATACAACACACAACACAAATCTCACACAATACACATTAACGGCAAACCAGGGCTCCAGACTAACTTTTTCCACAAAGAGCAGTGTTTCTAAAAATGTCACAGAAAGGCACGTAATGGTGCTAGTCTGAAGCTCGTGAATGACTCTGTATAGAAAACTGAAACCTCTTTCTTTCTTTCTTTCCTTTTTTTTCCTTTTTTTGCTCTCTCTTCATCACACATGTGGACATACTGTGCAACGTCTTACACTAATAAATGTAACATGTACACACCCACGCACTCACGGTTATTGTTTCTTCCTTCTTTTGTCTTTGTTTCATACACAATCGCGCATGTATGCACGCGGCCATTCTTCAATCATCAGTCCAAGGACACTAAATACAGCAGAGATTTATTTAAAGTTACAGAGAATTGCCGACGCGTAACATACAGACTAGCACTTGATTATTCACGTTAGGCTACTTACTGTCACAAAGTGCATAATGTAAGTAGCAAATCTCTTTATTATATGTGTATTTTACTGAAGACGCGCATTAAGATTTACGACTCGCAAGCAATACTAATGGCACTGTGGAGTCACAATCAATCATTTAGCTGATTGGATATATGGAGCAGTTTAGAGATATCGCTGTAGGTTATTTGTATGTGCAATTTTGTTTCTGGACACATACGTGTTATTACTGGAGCGCACAAGCTTTGACTGATGCCAAAACATGCGCAAATTTGTGTTTTTCTCATGATAACGTTGTTATAACTCAGACTTACAGCACCAGTACCCTATAATGAATGCAATACTGTATAATATTTTGCCCAACGTCACACTCGCTCTCTCTCCCTCTGTCTTTCCCTTTCGCTCTGTCTTCCTTGTCTCTCCATGGACCACATTCGTTCAGTAATTACATTTCAGCCATTATTCTCGGCTGACATTTCTGTACAGTTAATCATGCCCATTTTGCCATCACGCACAGGTCAAAATGTGTGTGAATGAGAAGAGGGTAAGTATGAGAGAGGGACACACACACACACACACACACACACACACAACCTAAAAGGATGAAATTACATGTGAATCATGTATGCCTGCCAGGATGTCTGCTGTGAGCACCCTCTTGACTCTTCATGTGTGTTGTGTGTGTGTGCATTAGCTGTGAATTTGCATTTGTATTATCATCTTAATTTATTATTTTTTAAAAAATGTGTAATTAAACTGTACGTGTTACGAACATGTGCACTGTGCATGTGTTTGTTTATCATCCCACACATTGTTGTGGCACAATATACGACCAGGGTAATGATGTGTAAAGTCATGATGTGCGGCCACCTCCTCCCACCAGGAGGGTCACAACCCTTAGCCTTGGATGCACCCTTGCATACGCTTGTGTTTATGCATGCGTGTGTGTGTGTGTGCGCGTGTATGTGTGTTTCAAGCCAATCTGGCTGGCGTCTGCTCACTCTTCTATCCACTGCAGGCCGTCTGCTGTCTTTTATTTCTGCTTTTAATGACCTATAAAGGGACTGTTACTTTTTAAATAAACCATAAAGCAAGGGTCATAAAAGGGGAGTGCAATGCTGGGCACAGGCCAAGCTGTGAGAGAAGTGTGTGTGTGTGTGTGTGTGTGTGTCTCAGTGTGTATATATGCTTGGGTGTGTGCATGTGCATGAGCGTGTGTGTTTGCATATGTTAACAATGTGCCACAGTACACCAACAAAACCTGCAGCCAAGAAGATATCGCAGACTAAGAAAGCTCTGTAGCTCTGGATCAACTGCGTGTCAAATGCAAGTCTGTAAAATGATAAACCTACATAAGTGGTGACCTTGCTTCACATAGAGATGAGTGGGTGGGTGAGGAGCAGGTCCAAGGCTAGAGCGTTCTTTTTTTTTTTTTTCCAAGCCACTGTCTTGGAGCTGCTGTAGTGGGTGTAGAAAGAAGCAAGCCTGGGGCGGCTTCAGTAGCGCTTCATACAGTGAATAAAACCCCTTTACAGCAACTTGTATCATGGAGGACTCTTTTATATTCCCACGACCGACAGAGGAAGCTTATGAAAGTGCTTAGAGATGCTGAGAAGTGGTTGAGGCAGGTTCAACCAAGCACTACTGACAGTAATATATGGGTCTTAATAGGTGCATGCTGGTGATATCTGCAGGAGGTGTAATTTCAGTAATGCTTGTGACAGAAAAAAAAAGTTTAGGAAACAGTAAAGCGCCTGTCTTAGAAGAAAGGTCTTCTCGCACGATGCATATTTACGTCTTAGTTAGAGGAATGTGTGGGTGCAAGTCATCGCTCCCTGTCTCTCTCCCCTCTACCCCCTCCTTATACGCCGCGATTCTAAAGCCAAACATAAAAAAGGGGGGAAAAAAAATAATTGCCCGTTTTAGCAGAGTGTAACGTCGAAAATGTGTGTCGCTCATGCAGAGCTTCAAACGGGCTCGGCGAGGAACAGAGAGCAAATCTTAGCACGCCGCGTTTAGGACATCAAACGGGCCGCAATCAACTGCTTCGCACAGAGGAGGGTGGAGGGGGGTTGCAGGAGGGGTTCGGAGGTGGTGGCGGCTGTGGGGGGGGGACTCATTTCCTTTGACGTTCATGCACTTCTTCTTCTCCCACAAGAAGAAGTTTAGCTACTTGAAGCATCTATTGAGAGAAAGAGAGAGGCGCAGAATGCGAGACAAGTCATTCGGTGGTAGAGACATGGATGTGGAACACAGGATGCAAAAGGTTATGGAGAGGGTTACGCTGACAGGTTACACACAAGGATGGACGAGGTGTGCAGAGTAAAATATTTCCCTGAGATGTCATCATCTGTTTGTGGTCTTTTCATAATTAGAAGACTGTCTTATTTTCCATGCAACTGACAAAATAGACTAATCAAGCTGCTGGTGGAAAAACGAACCGTGTTAGTTCAGAATAGATGAAGGACTGGCTCGAAAAATGCGCATTTAACAGACTGTTTTTCCACATCTTTAACATCATTGTTAAAGATGTGGTTGAATAATTTAGTCAATGAAGCGGGGTGTCACAACTTCCCTGAACCAAAAGCGTCATCCTCATATTGCTTGTTTTGTACAACCACCAATTCAGGGCAGAGGGAACTATTTTTCAACGATAAAAAAAAGAAAAGGAAGGCGACAAATCCTCACATTTCAGACCCAGTGAGCATTTGGCATATTTAGCTACGCTAGCGGCGTGCCTACAGGGATGACAATATTGGTCTGTCAGTCAGTCTATCCACTATTTTGGTCCAGACTGAAATATCTCAACAACCATTGGATGGATAATCATCCATGTATTCTACTGCCTTTGGTGATCTCTGGACTTTTCGTCCAATGCTCGGATCTGAAATATCTTAAATGGACTAGGACAATACTTGTTACAGACATTCATGGTAAAAAAAAAACAAAGATGGTAAACATGGTAATAATTCATCAGCATGTTAGCATGCCAAGGTTACGCTCTCGGTCTTGTTGATTAATATTTTGTCCTTTATCCAATAAAATGTCGCAAAATTGTGAAGAAATGTTCGAGAACTCGAAGTGGCATCCTCAAATGCTTTTTGCCTGACTCACAACCCCCCAAAAAAAGATAATTGTAAAGATCAATATTCAATTTAGAAAAGTATAAACCAGAGAGAAACAGCAAATCTTCACATTTAAAACACTAAAAACACTAAATATTGCTTTTTTTTTTTACTCACAATTATCAAATCAATGAATCGCTTCAGCCTACGTACACCTACTTTGTCATGGTCTGTGTCATCAGAGACACTTAATACACCCGTGTTGTGACGAGCGACAAATTTGTACTTTCACAGGATGCACTGACATTATTTGACATTGACATTTTAAAAGTCCATTTTCATCAGCACTTGTCACAATGTGAAGGAAATGTTTCTACATTTGTCTTACGCGCGTCGCCGAGACACACATTTAGCGCGGGACTCGTGAGGAATGTTAACATTGCGAACAATATTTACAGAAACTGCAGAACGGATGTTTTCCCCCTCATTGTGACAAATATCTGCTGACAAAAAAAAAAAAAATAACCAAATATATTCAAAATGTCAAGGTATGTCTTTAATTCCTTTTGAAATGTACCTTTTTCAAATAATACAAATTTGCCCTTTTATGGGCACTGCCACAGTGACAAGCTATTTGCTGCAAGCTGTTCTTTAAAATGCAGACAAAACACACTGGCAGAAACCTCTCCTCTGGATGCTTACTTCAGTGTAACAGTCTTTCATTTCATAAACCTGCCGCAGATTGACAGGCTGACAAGCTGCAATAAAGTGTTCTTTGATCCTTCTTGCTCTCAAAGCTGCACTCCACTCATTCTAGTCTTCAACTTAACTTGTAACTTTTACATTACAAAGATCCTCGCCTCCAATCACCTCCTCAAACATGTCATCTGTACGCTGCTCGCACAGTATTTCTCCTCTCCTTGCCTCACCTCGCCTTTCTTTCTTCTGCCAAGTCGCTTTGTGCCTCTCTTTCGTAATGTTAATTCACCTGTGATCTTTCACTGCTCTCCCCCTCTCCCTCCGCTCTGTCTTTCTCTCTTTTCACCCCTTCTTTTCTCGCATCTCTCTTGCACTTCTTTTGTCCTTGATTACCTAGTAGTGAGCTCCTGGCTGTGTCTCCCTGCCACTGGGTAATGGACTATTTGCATGCAAATGGCAGTGCCTGGAAAGATTAGACAGGGTGGAGTGGATGGTGGAGGAAGCAAGAGAGGAGGAGGAGGAGGAGGAGGAGGAGAATGAGGAAGGCAAGGAGACAGACAGACTTTATTGAAGGAGGGAAAAGAGGTGGAAAAGAAGCTCCAAACTAGATGAAAGGCAGGGATGAGTGCGTTCTGCTTTTTATCGTTTTGGCTGTCTGGAGGTCTAGATGATTGTCTTCGTTAAGACGCTATTATTGACAGTTACTTCTATGCGCGTGCGTGCACGTGCATTTCACCGTTTGTGTGTATGTAAGCCAGCGTGCGTGCTCAAAGACTGAGAGAGAAAAAGTTTGAACGTCTGTGGCTCAGTATTTGCATGTTTATGTGCGCCTAACTAGCTTAGCTCCGAACTTGTGGAAGATAGGGCACTGCGGCATCTCTATTTCTGAAAAATTAAAGCTGGAGACCAAAGGTTTTTTGTCTGGAGAGAGAAGCCCAGGCCTCGTTGCCTCCTCCTCCTCCCCCCCCACCCTCTCCTCCTCCGTCTCCTCCAAATAAATAAGAATTTTTGATTACAGTAATCAGGGCCATTAATAATGCAGACGCTGTGATGATGCAGAGGAGATGAAAGATGGCTCTTCTCAACCTTTCTGTGTTAGGAGCGAGGGGAGATAGCTGCTAGCTAGCCACACACACACACACACATTTTGCACATACACATGCAAGCACTCACCCACAAGTATTTTCAGCGTCAGTGGAGACTTGAGACACAAAAAATCTAAAGTTTTAGGGCTATATTCAATGGACTCCCTATTAAATATATGTATATACTTTTACTGCTCAGAACAAGGGTTACATTTAGGTCATTTAGTGAGCTGTTGATAGACGTTATGGATATAAGACTCTGCAGTAAGTAGCTCTTTATTTTTTATGTTATTTCACAGAGCGGATTGGTGATAGGAGAGTTGTGAATTGGATTTGTAGCATCTGATTGTTCTCTTTAGCACTTTTTGAATGCTCCCTCTCGCACCTACCTCCCTCCCTCTCTCCCTCTCTCTCTCTCTCACACACACACACACACACACACCCACAAAAATCCAAACATATTACATACCTCACCTTCCCCACTCTCTCTCTCTGCCACACACACACTCCTCACACCATGTATACTGCTCCTTCCCTGAGGGTGAGTTGGCAGCGGGCCAGCAGAGGGGAGAGAATGCATAAAGAGCTATTGTGGCTGTTGTCGTTAATCAGGCCCGTATGCTTTCTGACAGCAGCGTGCGAGGAAAGAAGACTGTCTCTCCTATAGCCTCTCCATACACTCGCTCTTCTCCATTAGCTTACACCAGCCAGACAGACAGTCTCCAGTTACAAAATGCTAAAGCGTAATGGCACACAATATCGAAAGAGAAAAGGAGGCAGAGGGAGGGCGAGACGTGGGAGAGAGTTGTATAGCACCAGGGTGGCATAAACTGGAAGCCCAGCAACCCCACCAGCGTTCTGAAATTCACGTCGGAGCCAAGCTTTGGGTGAGTGAAAGGTGATAAATGAGGGGTTAAAGATGGAGCAGTTGGTGTGTGCGACTGATTCTGTCTTTGCGCGCGTCTACGCGTTGGCTGCTGAAGCATCTTTTTCTTATCCGCGAGCATGCACTTCTGCTGGGCACATGGACATATGTACATCTGGAAACATGCACAGCCAAGCATATGTGCTTATATGTGTATGTGTGTGTGTGTGTGTGTGTGTGTTCATCACAGATCCACAGAGACCATGTCAAAGACTGTGTCTCCTACAGGTGTAAGCCCCGAACATCTGGTTGGCACATTTCAAACGCTCGGAAAGGCATGAGGGGTGGGGCAAAGCCACAGTGGAGGGCTGTACCACAGTCATTAAACAGCGGAGAGCTAGGGGGTTGGGACCAGGACTGCACCACTACAGCATACACCTGCTCCTTGCACGTCTGTCTACCCACAAACCAGTATTCTTCCACTATGTTCATGTTCATGCAGCGCAATGGCCACCCATCGAAAAACGACAACAAGGCTAAAAAAGCAGACATCTGGAGCCAATCTAGAGACCGCAACGGTTCATCGCCAGTGAGAGGGGAATACCAGTTTACACATTTAGCATTGCATTGTAGTAAATCATTTTCATGGCAACGGCCAATCACTGATTATGAAACAAACTGTGATGTTGCATCAGTGCCGATCCATCAGAAGGAAGTGATTTGAGTAAATAAATTCACCCCCCCCTCCAAAAAAAAAAGAGAAAGTGGAGTCCCTCAGTATATTTTTCATTCACCTGACTTGAACTGACTGTCCTCACAAAACACACCTCACTAAAAACACGTGTTGTCTTTTATATGCCTGGTCTGGCAACGCTTTGACGATCTGTTATCTGGAGCCTTTAAACGTACAGTATGGAATGTTTGCTGCTACGGGGTCACTCACATCAAAACAGTAACAAAAAAAATGTAGGCTGATGACGTCAGGAATTAGTGTGGGATCACAGAAGCGAGCAACCACTACTGACTGTTGCTATGACTATAACCATTCTGACTGGACTCGGGCAGAAATTGTTCATGGATGAGGTAAAGTTTTAGCAACCATAGAGGCATTTAAGGTGAATATATTATATAGGTCAAGCTGTTTAATTCATCAGTGTGTATCCTAGTGATGCAATTGCTGATTGCCACCGCCTTGCCTCACCCTCTCCTTCCTGGCGTGAAGGACAAACTATAGCTGTTGATCCAAATGCATAAAAAATGCAAAAGGCCTATCTGAGGCTAAATGTCTGTTCTGGGCTACTGTGGAACCATGGTAGTTTAACATGGACCTGTAGCTGTGGATGTAAAAGGCTCATTCTGTGTGCACAGAAACACAGTTATTCTTACTTTTTATTATACACTTATGAAAACATAGTTGTGCATATTATGTTCATTTCTTCCATTTTCTGTAAATAGAGCCTCTTACATCTTACGCACTGGGAATTATATCTTTAGAGGTGGTTACATGGTCCTTCAGACAGGCAGGAATAAGACATTTTTTGGAGCATTGGATAATGGTTTCTTTCATGCCAAATTTTTGTGACTTTCCAAAAAAGAAAAAAAATTTGACAGTCAGCCCCGCTTCCTAGAAGGATTGGCCAGGTGTGGGAAGGTGTGAAAATCGGCAGAGCACCAATCTTATTCTCTGTGCTGGCGACGAGATAGGTGTTGCACTTTCTTAAAAATGAGAAGGAGAGTGATTGAAACTCGAATAAGTTGAGTTGCGAGCAGCAGCCATGACAAAAAATTCTGTCACCTTCGTTAAAATAAGCTCCTGCATTTGGTTTTAAGAACATAGTAGAAGATGGAGCTACCTGTTTGTTGGCTTGTAAATGTAAATTCGATTTCCTGCAGTCTGTGTTTTGATCTCATGTCGCAATGACTACTTCACTACTATACTGCTATAAAACTATTAAGAATAACTTTCTTGTCTTGACAAACTTTCCTGTTTGATGATCAGGTGATCGGAGGATGTAAAAAAAAGATGATCTGTGATGGCGGTGAATGCCAGATGGCCATATAAATTTAGAATAACATCTTAACGTCTTAATATATATGTAAGCCTGGGGTAACTTGGCATTTGAGTGGTTACAGCACATGCCACTTAACTGCATAATATCCTCTCTTCCTATTTCCTGTCCGCCTTCTTCACTGTCACTGTCCAATAAAAACGGAAAATGCTCAAAAATAAAAAGAAATGGGATAACGTAAGCCTAAGGCGTTTACAGTATGTTGATGGTGATGTAACTAATGCACTCATTACATTATGCGGAGGCCAGTAGTTAGCTATAGACAACGCTTGACCTCTGTTGAATCCCAGTTACATCATCTCCAATATGACTTTGCACTGTACACATACACAGTGCGGTGTTTACACATGGATAATGGAAGCACAGTGCCGGATTTAACATTCACACTATGGGCACTTACATGTCAGCACACATCAGCCAGAGTCAACTGCGCTCATGGTGTACGTGATTCGCATGACCGAGTTGAGAATTAGGCTCTGAGGGAAGAATCTCAGTGGGGTCCGCAGCGTCGGTCATGTCAGCTTCAAACGACTCTTGGTGAGTCAGGTTGAGAGGGTGATGCATGAACGGACTCTCAATGCTCGTTCCGTTGGATCTCGAGCCCGTGCAGGTTTTTAACTCAACCTGCCTGGATTTGGCTCATAATTGCTTCAGTTCTGATTCAGACTGATTCAGACTGGACGTCCACTCAGTTTACCATCTGTTTTCATCTGACGGAGAGTCACTTTATCTGACAGCGGAGTCTCTCCACCAAGACTCAGCATGAATGTGCCGGTCCAATCTACTTCAGTCACAGCCTGCGAGTCGTGTTGCATGTCATCTGATGCCTGCTGTGCCTGCAGATGCCAGGGCGGCTACCTCTGTTGTAGGATAGGGCACAGGTCACCACCCCTCTGCCTCTATCCGTCTCTCTTCCCTTCTTTTTTCTCCTTTTTCCTCTCCTTCAATCTCTCTATCTCCCTCTCACCTGCCTCACCCCCCCCTCTTCTCCCTCCCTCTCCATCTCGCCCTCCTCTTTTTCACTCCTCTGCACTGACACGTTAGTCGAATCTGCCCATTATGTGCTTCGTTGGCCATGCATTGCTTTTTATATCTGGCATAAAGCAGTCAATGACACTGAAAGGAGAGAGAGAGAGAGAGAGAGAGAGAGAGAGAGAGAGAGAGAGAGAGAGAGAAAAAAGGGCCACATACAGAAAAAGGAGTCTTGTGGTTTCGTTGCCCTCAACTGTGAGCATCTAAGAGTAGGCATCAGTCATCAGTGTCACTGTTTGTTTTTCAGGATGCTTCTTCGTCATCGGTGTATACAGGGTAAGACAGACGGCTTGTTACAATAATTATACACTCCGCAGTACGGCCTATCATTTGGCACAAAAGACAGGAGCATGTGTCTCAACAAGAGCAGGCCAGGACTGTTTTACATACAAAATTGTTGAGGCAAATGATATTTGTAATAATACTCTGGCTATATACATAAATATATGCTGACCATATGCAGTATTTACGTATTCATATTATATTTTTTTTTAGTGGTGGTGGCTGGGTATCCTTTAAAATGTCAGATATTAGTGCCTTTATGACACCTGTGTTTCAATACAGAAACTAAATGTTCCTTTTTTTCTTTTATTTTCTAAAATCTTACAACATTTTGGTAATCAGTTACATTGTCATATTGAAAAACATTTTTTTTAATGAACAAGACAAGCCAAAGTTCTCAAATGTTCATTTTTTTTCCTCGACACGGGCATCTGCACAAGAACTCCACATAAAGAAAATGGTCATATTCAAATATTCAAGGAAATCAGGATCTATCTTATCAAAGAATAAGTAAACACCATTATGAATCTGACCAGGTGGCTCGATGCTATGACATATTTTTGTCAGCACCAAAAAAAAAAAAAAAAAAAAGAAGGTCTCATTAGGTTTGAATACTCTATTTTAATGCCAAGCAGTCTGACGGCATGGCTTCTAAATTTTGTTCCGGGAAGCCAGTGGCCGAACTGCTGGGGGCATAAAAGCAATTCTGGATCCTGCACAGTGTTGCAACTTTTTGAAATATAGGGCTTTGGCCGTGGCTATAGTTGCCTGTGATGGGAGTGAGCTGTGAAGACTATAATCAGTGTCAGCTCACACAGCCAGACCTGACACCGCACACTGTGAGACGCAATATCTTTCCCTCTCGCGCACACACACACACACACACACACACATGCATGCACATCATGCGCACACACTCTCTTTCTCAATCTGTCTCTCTTTTTTCCTGTCTCTCCATTTCACACCCACACTTTCTCTCCTTATTCCTCTCCCTCTCTCTCTCTCACACACACACACACACAAACACACAGATGGATGCTGGGTGCCATTACAGTGAGTGACCAAGCACACAGGCATCAGGAAAGAGAGAGAGAGAGAGAGAGAGAGAGAGAGAGAGAGAGAGAGAGAGTGGTGGTGGGGGGGACTGGACAAAGAGATTGTCACTCCACATTCACTCTGTTGAGTGTGTATTGCTCTCACCAACATGAGGATGGCAGGACTTGTGTCTATCTATATGACAGTAGATGTGATTCCCAGTGAAGTGTGTGTGTGTGTGTGTGCATGTGTGTGTCTGAGTGTGTGTGTACTTATGTGCATTCCTTGCCTTTTATCTGGGTATAGCCTCAGAGCAATTCACAGCCTGTCACTCACTCTCTAGGACTGGCAGGAAGAGTGAGAGGGAGAGGAGGACGGGGTGCAGGGAGAAAGAAAGAGAAAGAGAGAGACAGAGAGAGAGAGAGAGAGAGCAGCAGGAGAAAGAGGAGAGATTAACAACAATTGGGAGATGGAGAAGGACAGAGAGGGCTGAGAAGGGTTACGAGAGAAGGAAAGGGGGAGATGGGAGCACGGAGCAGTAGAGGCTGTTTGCTCCCTTGGGTGCATGGGTTAGGGCAGCCCGCGGGCGCAGTTGGCATGCAGCTGGGCACACTGTCGCTCAATCCCTACGGCACCCTGTGTGCTCACACTGTCTTCCCTCAGAGAGCAGAGGTCGAAGGGAAAGAAGAGTGTATGTGTGTGTGAGTGAATGTATGTGTGTGTGTGTGTGTGTGTGTGTGTGTGTGTGTGGCTGCTGCCTCATCAAAAATGCCAACACTGCTACACCATAGCCCATATCTGTTTATGGGCTCATTGCTCAGTCCTGTTGTTGCTCAGGGGGACCATTTGCAGTCACACTTGCATAATGATAATAATAGGGTGACTTGGAGTGGTTGTGAGTGTGCAAGTGTGTTTGTGCGTGCGTCGAGACGTACGTGTTTATGCACGTCTTGGCTCCTTCCATTTCCTTCCTTGATTTATCTGTCCAGCCTCGTCTTCTCAATTCTCCTCACCCGCTCGTACCTCCATCAACCCCCCCCCCCTCTTCATCTCTCCTCCCCGCCCTGTTCCTGCCCCATCCTGCCACCATCGACCACGCACCCACACACATGCCCTGGCATGACCCTGTGGGCAAACCACAAACTGCCGGGGCACAGCCCACTTTAACCATACGCTGGACGAAAGGTGATGATTGCATCACACGCATCGTCGGTCTTCTTGCTCCTCCACTGAAACCAACACCCCACCAACCCATCATTAGTTCACATGCCACATTGGGTGCGCTCATTTTTCTTCCTCCCCTTTTCTAATTTTACAGGGCTGGGATCATTTTACACCCAGTGTGTTTTTTTTTTTTTTTTCTTTTCTTTTTTCTGTAACCGCAGGGTGGTTTGGCCCTGCAAAGCATTTTACAGAGAGGAGAGAGAAAAACAGAAACACAGCGAGCGAGAGGGCCCTCCTTGTGTAAGTCCAGCTTATACACACATCGTATTACTGCGTTCTGTGGAAGAAAAGCAATAAGAAGTTGATTAATACATGAAATGAAACAAGAAAATGAAACAAAATACGATGAAAAAGTATAAAGAGAAAACTAAATAAAATAAAAAAAATATTTTACAGATTTTCTCAGAGTCTAGGGGACAAACTCTTAGACACCTTTTTATGTGTGGGTACAGTAAACTGGTGAGTTTAGTTTATCTTTCATTTCAACTGCTGTCAAAAAAACTGGGTATATGCAACTTTCAAGCACCTTTTTGACCTATTCCTTACTCTGTAGTCATGAGCCCATGTTTGAAGCAATATTTTTATACATAGAAAACATAAAAAGTTGATACTGAAAGCAGCTTTATGACTGTAAATCATGGCCACTCTGAATGAAACATGTTACCAGACCTGCTGTTCATTTTCATCAAAGTTTAATGTCGTATTTTTTCCACTTTAAAGGAGCAAGTGCTCCTTTATTCCACACACATACCAGAGCTGAGTTACTGTAAGTTTCACACGTTACACATCGGTTGGTATGAGTGACTTTAGTGAAACGGGAAAAAGTTTTAATTCACAAACAAACTCTGAAATGTTTGCAATCTGCACACACTGAACACCGGCAAGGTAAAAATCCTGCTGTACAATGCTGTACAGGTGTCGTTTATGCTTGCAAGGACTAGATTCCTCTCCCAGGATGCCCTACTCAGACTCAAGGCTGTGTGTCCGAATAACTGACAGCATAACAAACAGCAGTGCTCATCCTGCTCATTTAAAAAAAGAAGAAGAAAAATCATACTCTCGAATAGAAGAAGGACAGAATTTTAAGGAGAAGTGTGTTTTTAATCACGTTACGTGGTGCCTGTATCGTTTGAGCATCTGTGCCCACATGTGTCTGAAAAGCCAGAATAATATGTGTGTCTGCCATGCCACATTCCTGCCATCTGACTAACCACATTCCTGCCATAGCCTGGCAGTGAAAAGCCTTTACCTCCAGATCCCCACCACATAACCTAGCCCAGCAGTGAACTAAGAGTGCAGAAAGCCCATTAAAATGGGAAGTGTATGCCAGCTTCTTAATCGAAACACATGTAAGCCATTAAGAGTACACTTTGAATTCTTTTCTGTGAGCTAAAAGGGGAAACAAGACACAGAGGGAGAGAGAGGGAGAGAGAGAGAGAGAGAAAGAGAGAGCCAGAGACAGACGTTAACTCAGACAGAAAATTTGGGATTCTCATCTTACTTATACGACTTCAAAGTCAGCAACAGAAGGAAAGAAGCGCAGATAATAGTAAAAGAGAGACGTAGACCAAAAAAACGCAAGGAAAGTAAAGAGAAACTGGGTGCTGCTTTCATTAGTAGGGCCAGATGATAGCAGTATATGGGGTGTTTAAGTATCTTCAAAAAACCCCCCCTTCAACATCTTTCAGATGGTTTGGCCGGGGGTTCTTTGAATTGGGTCCCTATGGCGACAGCCCGGCTGGCGGCCAGAGAAACCCTCTTTCCTGATGCTGTTTGGAAGTGGCAGGGATCACAGAAGGCCACTTCTGAGCACAGACTCTCTATGAGGACTCTCTGTCTGTCTGACCGTCTGTCTCTCACTTATCACAGGAAACATTGGCAGTCTCTTCTTGTATTTTGGGAGATTTGACGACCAAAAGAAGTTTCTTTAAGTATATTTATTATTGGGCAATTATTTTTGAGAATCATTCATAGGGGTGCACTGTGTCAGCGCCTTCTCTCACTTATGTTGGTATAAAATACTCGGTGGCTCCTTCATGTCTCACTGACTCTCTTTTATTTTTGCCCTCTTCCACGATTTGTAATTCTTAATTTAACCTCCACTGTCTGTGTCTGGTGGTTGTTACATAAGTGAACGCAGCTTCACACATGCGTGCATATACACGCACAACCACCTACACACTGACACATACACACGGCGCCCATTCATATACCCCCCTCTCTCTCTCTCTTTAGGCACTCATTCACAGCATCTTTAACATTTACACAGTTACATAGTGCTGATGGGAAGCACCATCATTTAAGGTTTATTATTTAGGTGCATATTGTGCTAATATTCTGTAGATTTTACCTAAAATATATAGATTTTGTGAACCTCTTTTCATGAAAAAAATGATTTAGTGTCTTTTACTATGCCACCAGGGTTGGAAAGCCTTTAAAATAGCACACACTAAAAAACACTGGGTTAAAACTTGACGCAGTGTGACACAGTGGCATGTTTTGAACCAGAGTTTGTGTTATTTTTCCCATTATTGTGGGGTTACTGCAAAACAAGCCTTAGGTTTAGTTGGTTTTCTACCCCTTGGTACTGGGTAAAGTTAACCAACTATTGTGTTGGTGCTATATTTACACCATGATGGGCCAATTTTAACCCAGGAACTCCGACAAGATCATAAAATAAACTCAAATGAAAGCATTTACAAATAAATGAATTGATATCACAGAGATATTAGAGTTTCTAAAATGTTGTCCAATTAAGATTCAATAGAGTAAATAAATTCCCATAAAATCAATAAAAATATTGATAACTCTGTGATAATAATGTGATCAAATACTGCATAGTGCATATCATCCAGCCTAAACGAGTTTCGCTCGGTATTTCGTATATATTTTTCTAAATAAAGACTTTTTTCTTCCATCTCTGTTATAACACACTGCAGGAACCCCTGCATTGCATCCCATTTCTATAAAGATGTCCCAGATTTTTCACAAAAAGACTATGAACCTGCTCGTACACTGTGTTCAGTGTCCTCCAGAAAAGTCCTGGGCATAGAAAGGTTCAGCACCGACAGCTGCATGGGACACATACTACTGATACGGAGTCTTGCTCACACACACACACACATGCACAAACACAAACTTTTTATGGCCTATTTCTGAAGTTTTCTTCATCCTTTATGTTTTGTGTTTTTTTTCTTCAGTTGTCCCTCTGTTTTTTTTTCTTCCTTTTGTTGTTTTGATGTCACTGATGTTTTTTTATATTCCTTTTCTCTCTCCTCCTTATTGTCAAATCCCTCATGCGCTCTCTTTGAACGCGTGGACGCACATTCACAAGCACACATCACAACACGCTCATAGATACCCTCCTCTCTCCCTCTGGCTCTTTCTTTTCTCCCCTAACCTTTCCTCCATCAGTTCACATCTTTTCCCTTTCCTCCCTTTTCCTCCTGCCTTCCTATCTCCTCCCGTGCTTGTCTTTGATCCAATCGGCCCTCGCGGTCTGCTGTGGGCTTATTGACCAGGGTGGCAGCGCAGGAATTCCCATTCAGCCTTGCCGTCAGTGCATGAACATCGTGGCCTCAGTCACATGGACAATAAAGACCTCACTGTCTTGCTCTGCAGTCTGTGACCTCCTTACACATCCATGAAAGGGAAAAATGAGTTCAAGGTCTTTCCTTGAGGTGGTGAAATGCTTGTATTTGCGCGTCAGTATGAATGTGTTTGTGTAAATATATACTGTGTACAGTATAACATTTTCTTTTAAATGCATGTGCGTATGTGTATGTCTGTTTAAGCTTTGAACTGTATTTTGACAGTGTGTTTGCAGCTTTGGCAACCTATGTTAGATATTTGTAGGCAAAATGCAGCTCATGATGTACGTAAAACTGCACTGCTGATTCTCATTTGAAATAAACATGCTTGGCTTTCAGCTATTCCTTCTGAAGTTCAGCCACTAAAGGCTGGAACATGCTTCTTTGGGCTGCACATAAGGGAACGTTCACAAGTAGCGCGCACAGGTTCGGCTGCTTTATTCATGCTTCACCATCAGCGGCTCATTCGTGAGCTTCTCAACCACTAGCTGACGCACATTCATATGTGAATCATGCATGAATTAAGCCAAGTGGCCTTATGACCTTACACTTGCTCGGTTGATATCTTTACGACATGTCAACGCTGTTCGCTGCTGCCGCTCCGTCCGCAACCTCCTTTGACACTTCAAAAGAAGAACAAAGAATTTTCTTCCGAAACTGACTATAACTGGTAAATTCCTTGACATAAAGGACTCTTTTTTTCCTCCTGTGATCCGTTGCAGCCATATCGCTAGCCAATCTTGTCCCATACTGGCATAAAGCGGCTTGTTTTTTTGGAGTTGAAGTTAGATTCATTGACGGTTAAAGGCTCTGACTTGCGGCTTGTGGCGTGATGTGGTCAGGTGGGTCAGGTGGACAGTCGGGATAATAAGCAGATGAACAGACAGAAAGAGGTGGGAAATGAGACAAAAGCGGGAGCAGATGTTAACTGCCCAATGACATAGCAGTATGGTAATTGTACAGTGACTGGATTCCTCTGGAGCAAGCAGCCTATATGTGCACGCATACATCCGTGTTTTTACAGTCTTCGTATGCGTGTAAGGGTGTGCGTGCGTGCATGTGTGTACATTGCAGCCACAGGCAGACACATGGGAGCCTGAGGAGCGGTGAATATTACAGAGGAGTGGACCACAGAGGGACCAGGCCCATAGCCAACAGACAGGCCCCACTCATAAATCCTCTCCACACTGACGCCTTTCCCCTCTGTCTCTCTGTCAGTCTGTCTTTTCTCCACTTCTTTCACTGTCTCTGTTTTGCCTCTCTCACACATTTTGTCTTTCTCTCACTAGCTTCTCACTCGTGAAATCAATAACTATGAGTCTATCTTATGAACAATTTGCAGCCCTCTGGGTCTATGAGCATGAGTTCTGTAGGCTTATGGAGATAATTGGAGGTTGGGGGACAAATAAGCCCTAGTCAGCGTGGTGGCATCTCACTTGTAAACCCACACAATAACTCTGTGGTGTGTGTAAAAGATTTTACTATTTGACCACTTTTTCGCATTTTGTTGACGAAATTTGTGCACGTGCAGGAGATCCTGAAAAACCTGCTACTTGTTCAACTATAGTCTTTTAAATGCCGCTGAGATATCAGTGTTTTTTTTAGCAGTTTCCAAAGCTGAATGTCTTAAACGATTTCAATGTCATTCACTAAAATTCTGCCAAGTTTAAAGACGTACATGTACTTTACCCTGCAAATGACTAAACCCCACCAGTCAGTGTGCTGTGTTGTTATCCTGCTCTTCAGTACTTGCATAAAGCTTCAGCTGAACATGCTCTTGCTCTGTTGAATCTTCCTCATTCTCTGCCTGAAACAACACACTTCTTGGCCTCTTGGCCACAAAGAAGAATGTTTTACTTACGGAAGATGTTTGAGCGTAATCATATGCTGTTAAATTAAGGCTGAAAAGTAGTGAGTTACCACGCAGCACTTTTACGTTTGTCCTTTGGACGTGTGTCAAAATTCTAATATTCATTTTATTTCTCTTAAAACCTATATCACAACCAATTTCAGACCTGTATTTTAAAACTGCAGATGGCTACCTCCGCCTGTCAGAGGTGTCGGTCGTTGACCGTGATTAATTCAGACGTTGAGGCTCTCACTGTTAAATGAATTGCATTCAGTTCAACTACGCCAATGCAGTAAGGTCAGCGTCACTAAAGACACACACACAAAAAAACCCCACATAAAACAGCCAGTGGATTAGTCTATAGGTGTACCCACTCAGTCCTGTGGATAAACGTACTACACATACTATATGTATTGGTTTATCCAGCTCCCTGCCACTGCAGAGGTTAAAGGCAAGGTCACTCTATCTGAGTCTGGCTGACCTTAAAGTCTGACAACAAAACCCAAAACTTTGGACACCTCTGCGAAGGGAGAATGTGGGAGGCCTGTAAGGGTCAGCTTATGGGGATAAAGGCGCACATTTTCATAAAGTCTCTCCTCGAAGAAACGCAAAGTGACAAAAAATTTGTTTTTGTTCAGACTGTGGCTCCTCTCTCACCCCCACACAGCTGACCAATCATGGCGCGAAGTGGGTGTGAACGTGGAATTGTCAGAGTGATATTGTTGGTGCTGTGAGGTGGAACTGTGAAAGAGAGGAAAGGTCACAGATGTTTTCTTTTTCTTTCTTCTTTTAGGCTTTTTCCAAAAACAAGACAACCAATATCATACACATAACTTTGCAGGCTGCTATCTGTTCACATTCTTCTCCTGAAAGTCAGTCACTACCTTCCCAATGACATCAAGCAGCTTGTGAATGATGGGCAACTAGGATTTTTCAGGGACCAATGTGTAGTCTGTCAGGTCTCTCAAGTCAAGTCACAGCAAGAATTTATTACTTTATACTTGCCTAACCTGACACAGTGACCACCTTAGCAGACAAAAACATTGCATAGTCTGGGTTTCCAAAGCTATTTGGCCATCTTACAAACAGTTCTGGTGGAGTATACTTGCAGCTTTAAGATGCCACAGACTGAGTAAAGTAGAACAGCCTTCTAAACAAACTGCATAACAACTCAAAGTTAGGGCATCCCAGACTTTGTGCCATGGCATATATCCCATATTTCTAGTTAGCACGAAAAGCCACGAGAACTGAACAAAAAGAAGAGCTCCACAGTTTATTGACAACCAGTCTAAGTCTGTTTAATTGCAGAGATGATATTTGAGAGGTGCTGCGCCCAACACCACAGCGGTGCTACTTAAACATAGATGGCTACCATTCCTGCCCATCTGTCCACCTTGACTTCCTCCCTTTTCTTCCCCCCCAACTGAGTTGTCATAGATGCAGAGATCTTTTCAGCAAGCGAAATGTGTTGTGAGTGGCAGAAATGAGATTGATTTTAATCAGAGAGCCTGTAATTACATTGCCGCTGTTGTTGTCACTGATGCTGACAACAGCCAGCCCTCCTGTCTGCCTGTCCTTCAGTATGACTATATCTCTTTGTCTCCCTGCCCAAAGCCTGTCTCTCTGTCAGTCTGTCTGTGTCTGCCTCTCTGCGTTCCTCTCTGGGAACCAGCTACCTGCCTTCCTGCCCGCCTGACTATAAGTCTGACTGCTTCCTGCCTTAAATCACGTTCTTTTTGTCTGTGTTTCTTTCAATGGCCATGTAATAAGCAGTGTAATTACTTGTTTCGTTGCATGACACACACGCAGGAATGTTTTTGCCAGAAGGGACAAAAGCAGCATGGCAGCCTTGGAATGGCAGCTCAAAACACACGACCTTGACGCAATTCACAACCTTCTGCTAAAGTTTGTTTGTTGTGCTTCCTGTCTGACTCGTCTGTGTTTTTGTCCCTGCTTGCGTGCATGAATGTACTATCCGTTGTAATGAGTGACCTTGTGCATCATAAGACTTTTCCTTTTACAACACCTGCCTCTGAATCTGCCTTTTGGGTCTAAGCACAACCCATTCACATCACTAAATCAAACCAACCAAATTGACTCATTCTCATTCAGTTAAGAGAGTGCTCATTTACACCATGTGAACCTGTAGTTTGGTCTTTATGCAACGTAAATTTCATTGTTTGTTTGTAAATGCGCAAACCCAATCACACCCAAAACAAAACATTGACAAAAGACGATGCAGACGATGATAGGAAGTATTTTTCTGTTGATTTATTCATGAAAAACTCGGCATTTCTGATATTTTCAAATCAGAATTGTATAGAGTTGCTTGTCAGAGAAGCAATGAGAAAACACATAAGGCTCATGAAACAGACCAAATGATTAAAAAAAAGTAAAATATAAATAAATAAAAACAGCAGCAACAAAAGTTTAAGTAAGTGTTTACATGCACAGTAGAGCATGCTGTGCCTAATACTGTAAAATCTGGATGACATAACTGTTATGTGAGGAAGTCATAGCTGACCAATCAGAGCTCCCGCTGCCGCTTATGGAGACCCAAAATGTTCAAAACTAAATGACTAAATGTAGCATTAAATAAGTAATCATATGAATACATACATACAAAATGTGCAATTTAATGTGCAATGCAAGTATAAAAAAATAAGCTAAATTACATAACACAATAGAGTTCAAACTATTTTTTTTTGGACTTTTTATGGTCAGAATCTTTTCTCTGCATTCATTCATATGACTGTTTGTTTTATATTGTCGTATTTATTTATATAATACACTTTCTGTCCGCATACTGTGCAGGGTGGACAGAGCTTACATATCTGAAAGTGTTTATGAACAAGATGAATCGATGACAGGCAGACACATGAGAAGACGACAAAGAAAAAAATCAAATCTTTTTGCTAATAAATTTTGCAATTCCGAAATAAATTTTTAATTCACCATTTAAAGGCAGAATTAGAAAATTGAATAATTAATTGGCAAATGTAATGATTTCCTTACTTTGAGTTTTTCTTATGCATAAATCAAATGCAAATTTAATTAACTGGTTTATAATTGCTTTTCTAAATGTATTAATTGAGTATAATTAAACAATTAAAGTATGTAATTATTCTGGTGGCACACTCCAGACTCCATACGCTGCACCACTTCAAATATTTTTTTATTTTTTATATTTTTTATTTTTTATATTTAAAATTGTCGTGAATGTATGTAGAGGTGATTTCTTCCCCAACACATCCCTTAAGCTGCTCATGTACTCTGGTTTTAGTAATTACAGTGCAGGAGATGCATTGATTTTGTGTCACTAACGATGTCAGCAAGGTGCAAAACTTTGAATTGAACACAATCTTCTAAAATTAGAGCTGCAGGTCTCCATTGTGTTTGGGCCAAAAGGTCCCGTGGCTTTCTTGTTCAGGAGCCAGTGCGTCCGTCTGCCTGTTGGTCCACTTTCATGTTTGACATGGCAGGGTGCAGCGTGGTGAACTCTGCTGCCTGGTGGTGCAGAGGACTTGTGACACTGCTTATCCCCCACACAGTGAGATGCCAACGCCGCTAGCAAGACAGAATGGCATAGGTCAACTCCTCTCTTCTCCCTCCATCACCCTCAGTGCCAGCGGTTGGAGCTGGCTTTCAATTAAATGACTGCGATTCCGTCATAAACAAGGTCAATGAGACTGGAATCAGAGAGTTAGAGAGAGTCAATGCATGAGTTTGGACCAAAGAGAGGACAAGCTGAGAGATGTAGCTGCGGAAGAAGCGAGATAGTGGATGGGTGAGTCAGGGCGGAGGGAGGGAGTAACTGGGGGGAAAAAAGAGAAAGAAGGGAAAAGAGAGGGAGATTTGAGAGACAGAAGGAAAAGGCAGTATTAATATTCACAGACTCCCAGCGCTTCCTAAATATTTTATTACTTCCAGCTGTTTGATGTTAAGGAGACTCACCAGAGAGCCCCCCACTCTCTCTCTCTCACACACACACACACACAAACACACACTAATAAAAATGGATCCATGCACACACCATCACAAAGCCACGTTCGCAAACCCACATGCAAGTAAATACCAACACACATGCATGCAAACAGAAACTTACAACCACAAACTCACACTCACATGGACGGCATGCACAGAAACTTGATCACACGCGCGCGCACAAACACACACGCATATCGGCAAACGCACATGTGCACAGCAGGAAACACACAATAAAAACATGCATGTTTACAGCCACAAACTGGCACACACCAAACCGCATTCAGCATGGATACACATACCCATAACACACAAAAGTAAAAACGCATTTAGAAAAACTCACACACATGCACACACAAACACACTGTACATCGATCATAATCTGTCTTTCAGGAGTTCTGTCACGTTTATTCATTCATTTGTTGGCTTATTTATTTATTTGTGAATTCATTATTCGTTGGACTGACTCTCTTTTTATTTGCGAGCATGGTTCCGAGGGGAGAGCGGGAGAACATTCATCTTCTGATGAGAGCAGTCATTAATTCAGAACAGGCCCGTCCCTCGCTCTCTCCCTCTGTCAGAGTGTCTCTTTCTCTCTGTCCATCAGACGGGTTCTGTCGCTCTCTGTCTCTGCCCATCAGCCCGACTTTCTGCCGCTATCTGTCCCCTCCGTGTCTGTCTCTCCTTCTCTGTGTTTTCCAGTCTCAGTCGATGTCTTTCTCTCTTTCTCTCTGACTACGTCCATAGCGAGTGGATGAATTATGAAAATGCTGTTTGTGTCTGAAAATGATGTGCCAACTCCGAATGCATGCAAGAGTTTTTTTGAGTTTCAAAAAGATCTCCATTCACATTAGAGCAGAAAAAAACTGTAGGAAAATGGCAAAAGTTTGTGTTCTTCACATTTTCTGTCACGGCTTTGCATAACAACCATCATCTAAGACAGACACAGCGTGGTTACTTTGATTAAACCTCTGTTCTGTCCTCTTCTGCACTCTGTCATCTCCCATATGATCTTTTAATGCATCCAAACTCAGATCATTGGGACAAATGAACAAACGTGCTACAGTGATATTATTGCATAGTTGTCTTCTTATCTTAATTGATGCACTGAAATCCAGCCAGGCCTAGAACATTGTTCTTTAAAAGCTCAGATCTTTCCATCGACACTAAAATTTGAGGCCAGATTTTTTTTTTTTTTTTTTTTAGATTTACCCGCTCTGGGTCTGCAAAATATCAGCTTGTCTGGACAGAGTGCAAAAATGGCAAAGTTTACAGATTCAGCCAGCATATGGATCATTCAAAGCGAACACCGTGTTAATCATCCAGAGCCGGTTTGAATGATAAATCTATGACTTTTAAAACATATCAGATGCCTGCACAGCCGACTGCACAGCAGTTCATAATACTACTTTATGTGGATTTTACGACTCTGGAAAGTTATCACAGAGACTACCATTTTATCCTTTAGCTCACGTTACCAAGTAATCTATCAGGAATGTGCACTTGAATATACAATTATGGTCCAAAGTATAAGTAGACTTAGTAAGAGACATGCATATCATGGCAGTGCTGGTATTATTTCTGCAGCTGATTTTGGACTGATTTGAAAAACAAACTAACGGGTCAAAAATACAACTCAGCTAGAATTTAGTTGTTGCCCTTTAGTCCTTTTCTCTCGTTCAGACGCTTCCTGTAGCCATCAGTACATTTTTGGCCGAATCCTAGTTGGATCTTTCACCACCCTACTTGGCAGAATTGGTAGAGCTCAATCAGATAGTTAGTTTTCCTGCTTTGGCCCGTCTTCTCAGTGCAGTCCACATATTTTTAATGGGGTTGAGGTCAGGACTTTGGGAAGGCCATTCCAAGAGCTTATAATAGCAGGAAGGGTTTTATGACTCTGGACAGTCATCACAGAGACGATCCTTTTATCCTTCGTTTGGAAGACGGCGAGGTCAACAGTAGAAATATGGCGTTCACGTTATAAAGTAATCCACCAAGGATGTGCGCTTGCATGCACAGATATCGATCGCATTTGCGTTGTGTCGTGGCAAACATGAAGCAACTTTTTTTGATGGAAAAACATCCATCAACATTTTTTTTTTTTTTTTTTTTTTTTTTAAATTTCATCAGTACCACAGCCGTGCCAACCTCACTGGCCTCACTGCAACGACTCAAGACGGTGCTATGCTGGTTCGAACACAGCTCTCTAACTTGTATCCCCCTCTTATTCTTTCCCTCTCCCCCCTCTATCTCTCCTCCCCTGATCCGTCTACCCCCTGTGTTCCCAAGCCTGTTAATCAGCAGATTGTTAATGAAGGCCCGAGTTCAAAGACACACACAGAGCGAGAGAGAGGGGGAGAGCAGGCACAGAGCGGTATGATAGGGAGGAGTTTTGGACCAACTGTCTGTTTGTCAAAACATGTCCACTCGTCTGTCTCTTCGCCTGTCTTCTCCTCTGATCTTGAGTCCCTCAATGAACTCCCCGCAAGGACCACAACACAGCGTTTGCTCTTTGGGTTTCCCTTTCATGTTCCATTAAATGTGAGTGAGAAGGAGACAGAGAGACAGCCAGAGAGTGTGAGAGAGAGATTAATTACATGTTTCAATAATGGAGATTAATTAGTATTATTTAAACACTGACAGTATCAACTAGACGTCAAACATTTTGTGAGGCACACGCTAGAGTTTTCACTTTAATGGCTAAATTCATGTCTCTCCATGGCAGCCTAAAAGTCATCTCTTCACATCTTTTCCCTCCTTCTACCGCTCCTTCAATACTGTACATCAACTCCGCTGGCATCTGAAATTGTTGTTTTCGTGCATATCATTTCATGTTTATTCCTACCTATATTAAGCTTCGCCAGCTTGAAATAGTCTTCCTGACATTTATCTTCCGCTGCTTTTCTAGTACATAGACAAACCACAGCTTTTATGAGAGAGAGAGAAAAAAAAAATCACAAAGTGGAAATGGTCAAGTTAAAAGCACTAACGACTCCAACCCTTTCCCCTCCCCTCAGTTCTCCTGGAGGATGCTGACACAAAAGTGAAAATACAGGACGAGGAAAATCAAATGCAGCGGCGGTGAAGATGTCACACAGCCTCTAAGGAAAAAAAAAATGCCAGTGCTCTCTAGCCTTGGCCCCAATTTGAGAGGGTGACAGGAAACAGCGAGGGGAGAGGGAAAGAAGGCAGAGAGTTACTGTAGAGAGGAGAGCGTGAGTTTTCAAACCACATCGCGACACCACAGGCCGACTTCACCCATTTTAACAGCACCATATTTCCCCAAAATGTATCAGACGTAGCACGTGATAGCCAAATGGCAGTGAAATCTCTGACCAGTTTTTTCTCTTGAGGTAAGTACTGTCTGCTGGAATCATTTGCAAGGGAGTGACGAGGAGATCTGTTCAAATAACTGTAATAACTAAAAATAACTAACATGCTGGCACATATGCATAACACATTTATCTACGGTAAAGTGGGCAGTGTTTCAGGTTTCAGGATGAATCTGAGGGGTTGAAAGATTAACTGGCCAGGAAGGAAGAAAATATATATATTTATGGTACATGAAATCACAGACATTTTTAGACTTGGATCTTTGTTCTTGTGAAATAACACGTCAAATTAGAAAACTAGTCAAATAAAGCTATCCGAGAAGCCAAAATCAATCTCCAGACTTTGCTGTGGGCTCGCAGAGCGACGTGAGATCATTTAAAGGGTCACAAAAGTCAAAAAGGTTAGGAACTACAACTTTGAGTACATGTAGCACTCACGCGGTCAAGATTGCCTATTGTTTTTGTTTTTTTTGTGATATTTTTGCAGGTTGAACATGCTGCTGGAAACAGTGTGATCAGGACATTCCTGCTTCAGTCAGAAATGGCACCACTTCATAAAGAAGCACTGGTTTCGGGAGCCTGGAGGTTCTGCTTGGTGACCACGAGCAATAATGCAGTTTCCTTGCTTTTAACTGATATAAATGAATAGCAGAAAGTATGGATGACAGACATACACATTGTTAAATACAATGTTTCATGTCTTGGAAGTATTCATTGACATGTGTTTTTAACATTTTTGCTCATCCAGGGATGGTAGATCATGTGTTTTCTTCTTTCTTTCTTCGCATTTACACCCTCTCGTTTGGGATCTGTCTTGAGGTGTTTTAGGTTGAGCAGCTTCAACGCTGGAGAGCAGCATGAAGCTCCATCTATGCACAGATACGCTAGGTTGGTGTGAGAGTCTGAGATACTGAAGTAACAAGATCTCTGGTTGAACTCTCACAAGACGAGAGATGAGGGAAGTGAAGAAAAACCAAACAGCGGGCTTCCGCCTCATACTCTGCTCTACGGGGTGCATTTGTGTGCGTGCCTGCGTGCGTGCATGTGTGTACGCTCGTGTGTGTGTGTGTGTGTGGGGATGTTGTGGGTGTTTGTGTATTCTTTCTCCAGCAGGACCCCCAGATCAAAACCGCAACCCACTCTCCCTCCCCATGCCTCTCTCTCTTTCTCCATCTCTCCACCCCCTCTCTCATTAAAAACTGCAGGCCCTGGCTTCTAATTAAATCCCACTTGAAAAGTCTTAAAGTCAGCCTCAGATTGATTCAATTTGCATTTCTGAACAGAGAACATTGCCTAAAAGGATTAATAAATTGGACGAAAAAATGCCTTCTTTCTGCGCCACGCCGTCAGAGCTTGTAAGACAACATCCAAAGAGAAATATCCCCCCTCAACAAACGTCTATCCAACATATGCTCTTGCTCTCTCTCTTGCACGTCCCTCCCAGGATGCCAGCAGAGATGGGAAGTGTGTATCAGGACTCTGTGTGTGTGTGTGTGTGTGTGTGCGAGCGCGGGTGTGTGTGTGTGTGTGTGCATGCAAGTCCTCGTCTATGGAACAAGCGCAGAGTCCTCTGAGGCACAGTCGGGAAGGAACACACACATTCTGACTCTAACTGTGTGTACATGTGCATGCATGTGAGTGTGTGTGTGTGTGTGAGTCTATTTATGCCTGCGTGCGTGCGTGCGTCTGTGTGTGTGTGTCTGGATATTTGTGTATGTGTGAGAGGGGCGACTTTGTTGGAGCGTGCCAGAGTGCTGAAAGTGACAAGAAGGCACAGTGGGAAAAGATCCTTGCTGTACTGTCAGTATGTGCAAAAACAGACCACGGCGGTGGAGCCATGCCATTGGCTAGTGGACACCTACAGCAACATGTTTGGAAATCCAAAAACACATTGCCAGCTAAGAGAGCCAGATTCAATTAGTGCGATAAAATGAAAAGAGCAAGTAAGATATTTCAAACAGACCAAAATCTGAAGCCGCTGCCAAAAGAAAAGAGCAAACACTAATGTGAGAGTTTACATTTGCATTGACACAATAGGTCTGTCTTCTAAATTGTGCATTTACATCTTTTTTTTTTTTTTAATATTTGTAGTATATGTAGGTGTGGAAACCAACAAGATAAGAAAGATAAGAGGAAATTACCTCTAAAATTTCCTCTGATGACAGCTATCAAAAAGGCATTTGCATCTGCAAATCAAACGGTGCAGTCTCTTTGAATGATTTGCGTTCCTTTTGAGTGTGTGGAATCAGCTGTTTTTCAGTCATTTTCACTCTTTCAATCCTCAAAATATTATGAAAAATGAGACCTTATCTTTCTTATCATGTCTCTTATACCTTTATCAAAAGCTTGTGTTTGTGGTGACAGTCAAAGATTGTATATGTCCTCAGATTTTTCTTGTAAGTGCCTTTCTTTATGCTCATGGTGATTCCCCCCCCCATCAGTGAAGATCATTTTGGCAAAGATTTAATTAAATTATTGTGTTCCCAATGACTTTCACTCACTTCTCTCGTGAGTTTTGAGTCAAGTCTTTCATGAAAACATGTTTTTGTTTTGTGCGTACAATGTGCCGGGAAAGTGTGATTTGTACTAGAACGGACTGTTGGATGGGACACATTGTGTCAGTGTTGTTATTTGCCTGTCAAACTAGCTTGTATAATGGCTGATGGACTTTCATAGACTGCTGGTAGCTCAGTGGTTGAAGCCTTATTAATAAAAAACTAGAGCCACATGGAGACCCTGACAAACAGACAGGCATACAATATACTGTAGGCATGGCTTCGCTGCACGACACTTGGTTTGCCTGTAATTACAGTGACTCAAGCAGAAAAAAACTAGAATGTGATTAGTCCTCCGGCACATCTGAAACAGAACTGTCTGAAAAGGGAACAAAACCAAAGAATTTTACATAATAAAGGCAAAAAAAATCCGTAAATAAAATCCGTAATCATCATTAGAATAAAAGTTTGAGACTTTCGAGAGAATAGTGAGTGACAAAAATGATAGTGTTACTGTGCTGTGTGCTCAGAGGAAAGCACAAAATCACTATGATCAAATGAATGTGGGGAAAGGAAAGTGGCTGAATTATCTGGCCCTGCTTTTTTATTAAACAACACTGACCCCTAGTGAAATTAGTTAGCATCATCCAGAGAGTGATTTGCATAACGCTTGTGTGCAAGTGAGTGTGAATACACTTATGCATGAGGACTATGAAGATTTGTGCAATATTTCTGTATGAATGTGTTTCTGTAGGTGGATGTGTGTGTATTTGTGTCAGTTTTTTTTCACATATGCGTGTGTGTGTTCATACTGCATGTATCGGTCCTGTGCATGTGCTTTCACTCGTCCACATATGTACAATCATAACACATTAGATTTAAGTACAGAGTCTGTGTACAGTGCATGAGGTGTGTGTGTTTCTGTGTGTGTGTGTGTGTTTGTGTGCGTTCTAATAATGGTGCCTGGTGGACTGGGGCTTCCTTTGATGCGATGAAGGCCGACAGGCGTGAAACAGGTCCAATCAGGCGCGTGGGCGCTGCCAATTAACCCTTTTCACCGTGTGAAACCAAACATAATTGCCTGGGGTGCAGGGGGCCACTGGGCCATGGCCTGCCCAGCGTAGGCTGAAATGGGCATTAGCAGTGCTGCCAGGTGACCATTACACACAATTGAACTGCTGGGTGTTTCTCCAAATCACATAGTTAGAGTTGCTACCCAGACATAATTGGCATGGCATTACCAAATGGCCTCCATTTCTAATTTTCACACCTACGCAATTTATCTAGAATATCTTTAGAGATATTGCACTGTGCCAGGTTTATTACACTACTGCAGACATACTGTATTTCAGTGATGTTTTGCACAGATTTCCCTGTGGGAGTGTGGATTACATTATGTTTGAAATATTAAATTTCTCTATTTGTAGTACATTTTGATATTGCCGTAATTCTGTTTTTAGATTTTATGATAATTATAATTCGAACAAATAGTGGTTAATACGTTAAGCTTTGTGAGCACTGATAATCAAATTTTATTCATGTTATGCTCAAGGCAAATAGCCCACATTTTAAAGTAGAGCACAGTTTAAATGAAAGTAGAGCAGCGCTCTCTTTGACAGTAACGCTGCAATAACATTACTAAAATGTAATTATTATTTGTCTTCTTTTTATATTCTTAAATGAATGATCATGGTTTGTAACTGTATTTAATAAAATGACTGTTTACTATTAATGAAACTTAATCTTAATTAAACATAAGAACTGAAAAAGATACGCATTCTTAAGAGCGATTCAACAGTCTCAGCAGTACATGTTTGACTTCTGGAAATTATCTGTTGGAGTACATATATAATGTACATAATATAACATGGATAAATAAAGATACAGAATAACATTGGATGTTGATATAACTGTATGTCTAAATACAGTGATTAAATTCATGGTAAAAATACTGACTGGAATGGAATAATTGGACTTCTATAAATTTTACCTGAATTTCTGTCCCGATTTCAAGTCCCCATAACTCATCATTACAATCCACTGACACAGTTCAAATATAAATTAACTTCATTAGCCAAATGGGAGTATCCAAGGATTCATGTCTCTGGTAACTCTCATTGTATTTAGACACGCAGACAAAAATAAATGTGCAGACACACACACACACACACACACACACAAACAAACCTAAACAATGATAACAACAGATAACTACTGTATATACAGACACGCATGCATATACTCTTTATATATACAATGAATATTAAATGACTATATGAATGTCATAAATCTGTCACTGTAAATCGTACATACACGGTTAAAAAACTGAGAATGTAGGAGTGCTAGAAAAGCTGTAATAAATGTATCAGTATCAAAACTAGTATTAGCTTATTGCAAATATGTTCATATCTGTGTATGTGCCAGATTAGTAACAAGAAACTGCGGCCAATTATATATACCCAGTAAATTGGCAACTCACTCTATATGCATTATAAATACGGCAACCTACATATAAAGGAATACTTATATGGTGTTACATGCTTTTGCACAAACTGCACTGTACATTAGACTTACACATTAACAAAGTGACTCCAATATTGACTTTTCCTTTGATTTATGCAGTAAAGTACAAATAAAATGAGGTTAAAAATACAATATGAGCATACAGCTGTAATATGTAAGAACATCATTACAAACAATACCACTCAGAGAATAATATTATTTCAGCTGAGAGGTCAGAGGTCCTCGCTCACACAGGATGGCTCAGAGTCTGACAAAGGGTAATATAAGTAAGACATATTCTAACGTTTGTGCCTTCAAGGTTCAGGTTTATTCGTCATATGCAGGGGCAACAATGCAATGCAAAAAAAAAAAAAGTCACTGTACACGTGACAAGGTTGTGACAACTATATTCAAGTATTGAGAAGTATTACTGTATACATAGATATGAACATACATAAATAAGATATATTACACTATTTATAATATTGATAGTAAGAGTAAAGTGACTGGTAAAGGATATTGCACTGTGGTTGATTGCATTTTGCAGACAGGGTAAAGTGACAGGTGTTCTAAAAAAGTATTGCATAAAATTTCCAGTGTGGTTCAGTAGCAGCAGTCATGGCTGACACGTTTTGCAGATGTGTTAGATTATGCATTCAAAAGTCTGATGGCCTGGTAGTAAAAACTGTTGCATATACCACCACAATTAGTACGTTTTAGTACAGGAGTCTTAAATGTTTTTCAGCCCAAGGACCCCTTGGACGAGAGACAAACAGAACAGAGACCCCCACATGTAATTCATTTTTTTAAATGTGTCACATTTTAAGCCTGGCCTATAATAACTTTCATATTTACTTTATTCACCTTTCATCTCACCTTATTAACCTATTTATACGCTTGGTTATTAGTCTATATGTGTTTATGGTTGATAAAAAAGTTGCATGCATAATGAAATAATTTATTTTGTATATAGTTTTTGTCTAAAGTGTCTTATTATTGCATATTAATGCTTGCAGTTTACTCAATATAATTTCTGCTATATATTTTTTAATTCTCATTAATTATTTTTGTGAAAATTGTCAATTATTATGACAAAAATAGGCGGACCCCCTACAGTCCCTCTGTGGACCCCCTAGGGGTCACGGACCCCTGGTTGAAGACCCCTGTATTAGTATGTAAGTACAGTAGATATTTTAGTATTGCAGTGTAAAAGTTAATATATAAAACATAACTGGGGTTAAACTGGAACAAAATAAATCTATTTTATAATACATTTCGTATTGTTTTCCCCTCTCTTACTTGTAATGTCGCCTTCTGGCCACTAGCTGTCGCCGTTTTGCCCTGTCTCCATCCTCCAGCTTGCCCGTTTGTCTGACTGACTGCCCAACAAGAAATGTTGGCAAACACCCCCCTCCTCATCGTGTAGAAAAAAATGGCGGACAAGCGCTAAATCCACATCAGAAACATACACACACGTTACAAAGCAAGGTAAACATCCTCGGACAAACCGAGCAACGTCTCCTTTCGGGCTCGGCTTCACCGCTGAGCCCGTATTACCACCGGCTAACCTCAGCGTGCGCTGGTATACTCCCGTTATGCTAATGCTAATATTTATAATCAGGTCAACGAGCTAGCGAGCCACTTTAGCATGCTAACCTAGCATCCTGGGCAGTGGGCATGTCTCCGTGTAGCCGTGCGTAGCATAGCATGCTGGATGTGGTGGCCGCACTGGCTGCATGCTGCGAGTTTGCTTTCTGTTCAGTGTTATTTTTTTGAACGATTTAAACCTCAGGGGTTGCCGCCAACGTCCCGAAAAACACAATTAGCGATGCTGTCACGTAAATGAGCATCTAGCGCGCATGCAAATATAGCAGCCGGGGAGGGGAGGGGAGGGGAGAGTGTGTGTCCCCCCCCTATGTGTCGGCTTTGTGTTTTGAATGAAGCTCAACAGCGTGAGACGCGATATTTTGGCTACAAATGGGGGGAAAACAGCGTCCCATGTAGATGTCAGACAAGTGGTCTTAGCTTAGACGTTGAGTTGGGTTTTTTTTTTTTTTTTTAGGAAGTCTCCGGGTTAGCAACAGGAGGAGAAGGGGGGTACCTGCGGAGCTCTGATAACGCCAGTCCTGCTGTCACTTTTCCCAGACGGAAAAACAAGGAGCGGGCCGCTTTAATTTGGACGCCATCCCCCTTTGGCGGAGGAAAAAGGCGCACTTCTATTGAAAAGGAAATCATCCGGAGAGGAGAGACGCTGCTAAACGGTTATGAAGTTTTAAGGTAGGTATGTTTGCATGAACAGCTACCTCTGACATTTCGCTGTTTTAATTGCGAGCTCACGGTTTGTTCATTTTTTTTTTATAACTGCTTTCATGCTGAGGCTGGCTTGTTTTTCCTGACACATTCAAATGTTTGGCAGATGTGTAACTTCACTGGGTGACCGGATTAACTAGTATGTTGCTGCTCACGTGTTTTACAGAGGTTTTTCATATTTATAAGCTGAGTATAAGCTTCATTTTGGATTATTTGGGTTCATATTATGTCTGTGGTGACTGCAGGACAGGAGAAACAGCCACTTAAAGCACTTGTAATATCAGTTTGACCTGTTGACCTGTTATGTTGTGTCTGGATGGTAATGTTGGTTTTGGGTTACAAACATGTGGCTCCTTTCAAAACCTTTGTCTACTGAACTTGTAAACATTCACTTTTTTTTTTTTTTTTTTTAACATAAATTACAGTTTATTTAATCAAAAGGCAAGGTTTTATTTGCTCCGGAGGCGATTACTTGGCAGTGTTTAACTGTGTGGAATGGGAATAATAACAATTAAAGTTAAGTGACACTGACAACATTTTAAGAGAGGTGATTTTGGAAGTTATAGTCGACGTTACCTCTGTTTTATCAATTACCGTCTGCATATGCAGTCAGCACGGCAATATATTTGGTCTTTAAAGTGTGAAAAAGACACTTAAACCCACATGTGGCACATTGTTGGCGTGGTGTGGGTCTCTTTGTAGGACTGGTTGCCTCCCATGTCGACCCCCTGCCTTGAGGCCAGCGAGCTACAAAGATAACAAGGGCAGCTCTCTGGTTTACATGTGGCACATGTGCAAGAGTTTTTACTAGTGCGATCAGTTAATTGAGTTAATAAAAACTCTTAATTACCCTGTTATTAACCCCTTAAGGTGAAGTTATAACACCCTTTTTTTTTGGAAACTTGTAGACACGAACACGCTCAGGTATGCTGCATCTCCAGCGTCTATAGCTGTTGGGATGGAAAAGTTTATATTGTGCAATGAGTAGGTGTTAAAAGGAAGTTCATATACACTGTACATTAAGCCAGAGAGGCTCATAAATCAATGTAATCAATAAAGGGACCCCAAATCTGAGTCAGATATGGAGTACCGTATCACCAAAGACAGGAAACCATATGACTGAGCCGCTGATTAAAACAAGGAGGAGAGTTAGACTCCCATTCACTCAGAATAACCCATTTAGATGTAACCATACAAAACAGCAAAGCCTGCTGAGTCTCATGTGGCAGTTTTAGGGAGATTTCAGAATCCAGAACAGCAAGGCCCTTAACCACGCTGCCCGACAGCATCAGTTATATTATTTTTCAGCTCGTTCCAGCTTTGTTTAAAAGATATGATGCTCTTATTATACTGAGTGGAATATTCAAGCCTGTGTTTTTATTTTACTCCATCCAATGGGAATATTCTAGATGTCTTTATGCATCGTTTTACCCACATTTCACCAGAATTCAGCCAGACATACTAACACATCAAGTTAAATAAGAAGGGTTTGGCTGCACAGCATGGACTTGTAATGCCCGGCGTACTAGTGGGTAAGTGAGGGAGTTTAAATGTACTAACTGAAGTTGTGTAGCGCTTACACCTTGTATTAGGGCTGTCCTATTGCATCAAATGCCAACATTTTAGATTCTGAGTGTCATTTCTACCAAGAGATGTGACATGTCCGGTGTCTTTGAACTGTTTTGATCGTGACTACAATTCAAAATAATGTAATAAACTGTCACAGCAACAACAGACAAGAGTCAGCAAGTTCTTATTTCACACAACTGTAACAAAACTATGTGCTTTATTTTGTTCTTGTTTTTAGAGTGTGACTGTTGTGTTGTGAGCTTGGTCAGTATTGCTGGAGCATGAGGAAACCTGTGCCACAGAAAGGTAAGAGATGATTTTGCCGCTCTCTGTATGACAGCAGTATTTTTTCCAAATATTTCAAACAAACAAGTATTCATCATAGCTTGCAGGCAAAGCTGGAATTCTGGCATGTTTTAGTTTGAGTTCATTCCAACCAATCCCTTTGTTTTTTTTTCTGTGTAGTCAGATTCATATATTATCTTGTAATAGGCCTGTAATGCCAGACAATTTCTTTTTGGAGCAGGTATTGCAAAGTACTGACTGATATGAAAATAACCAGCAGTTGAGAGCTTATTCTGTATTTCTTGGCTCTTCTAGCTATAGAGTGGAAAGATGCCAGAAGGATCAAGCATGCCCGGAGTGGACGGCCCTCCCGGGTGCCCTCGCAGTACCAAGGTAAATAACCCACAGCAGCCGGTGATATATGAAGTAAGTTTTGGGCAATTGCAACAGGAAACAGTGCCCAAGGATTTGCCTCAACATTGTTTCATTAATCATCAAGACACAAATGTTGGTAATTAATTTTTAGCCTTGTGTCTTTTTGTTGTTTCAGGGCTTCAGTCAGAACCCCACAAAACATTGCATTGCAAACGTGAATTCATCCATGACTGGAATAACCTATTTTTTTTCTCCTCTTGTTCTGCTACAGGACATTTCAGTTGGGAGAAATACCTGAAAGAGACGGGTGCCATCGCTGCACCCTCGTCTTGCTTCAGACAGGTGAGCAAGATTGATAGTTGGTTAATTATATTTCGTTCTTTTTAACTCTTTCTCCACTTGCTGCTATTAGGCTGCCACTCTCCCAGCTAACGCTTGTCCACTTGTCTGCCGTCACCATCCAGAGCCTCACGCCTCCAGTCAATGAGTTCAAGGCTGGGATGAAGCTGGAGGCTCAGGACCCACGAAACACCACGTCCACGTGCATCGCCACAGTGGTGGGCCTGACAGGCTCACGGCTGCGTCTGCGCTTGGATGGGTCCGACAACAAGAACGACTTCTGGCGCCTGGTGGACTCGTCAGAGATCCAACCAATCGGCAACTGTGAGAAGAACGGAGGCATGCTCCAGCCACCACTCGGTACGGACACAAAATACATGACGGCATCTCTTATTTTACATGTCTCCTTTTCATCTTTTTTGTCCTATCTTAAAATTTTGGCCACTAGGTGTCAGTGACTGACAGCACTGAACGTCAATGTCTCATGTTCATGCCTATTAATAAGTTTCAAACACAGCTTAGAGAACCTCCAAGAGAAAACCCAGGGGAAAAGACAAAAAAGCACTGCTTACTGACACTGTTGCCACAAAGTGTTTGACCTTTAGACCGTGTCCGTTGGACAAGACAAGACATCTAAAGACGTCACGATGATTGTCACTCTAGCTGTCTTGTTTTGTCCCACCAACGGTCTAAATGTCAAATATATTCAATTCATAGTAACATAAATCCAAGAAAAGCTGATAACTCAATTATCAAAATAGTTGCAGGTCAGTTTTTCAGTTGATTCACTAATCATAGCAGTTCTGATAGTTTCTCCATGATGTGTGTACATCAATGTCACTTGGAGCTAAAGCTGGTGTAGTTCTAAAAGCAGTTGTCGTCTTCTTCAGGTTTCCGTCTCAATGCATCCTCCTGGCCCATGTTCCTTCTGAAAACACTAAATGGAGCTGAGATGGCACCGTCTCGCATCTTTCACAAGGTACCTGTACAGGCTCACAGCTCACTCTGAAAAACTAGCTGGTGGTCTGACTGGCAAAATATTGACCAGTAGTTGGTTGATTTGCTGCACTTCCTTGTTACATATCAGTGCACATATACTAACACTTGCCAAACCTGACCCTCCTTTTTTCCCCTCCATGTTTCCCAGCAGGAGCCTCCTGCACCGGAGCAGAACTCCTTCCAGGTGGGCATGAAGCTGGAGGCGGTGGACCGTAAAAATCCCCACTTCATCTGCCCGGCAACAGTGGGTGCCTTGCGTGGCGTGGAGGTGCTGGTCACCTTCGATGGCTGGCGGGGGGCCTTTGACTACTACTGCCGCTATGACTCGCGTGACATCTTCCCCGTCGGCTGGTGCACCCTCACAGGAGACAACCTTCAGCCGCCTGGCACCAAAGGTCAGGACCTTAACAGTATGCTGAAGGTTTCATGAAAAAGGCTGTCACATGTTTGTCATTTTATTAATGTGTGCCCATTGTCTGTTCATCCAAATTACAAAAATATTTCTGATTTTTTGACATTCACACCCACTTGATAGAGACATTGATCAGCCATGAGGAAGGGTTAGGGTCTGAACTATTTTCAGACGTTACTCAATAAATAATTACTCAAAAAATAATTTAAGTTTCATCATGATACGATATTAAATCGATATGATATTTGCTGATATTGAAGTCTGACACAATACTTTCTCAGTTTGATTCATGGGCCCGCGTTCAAACTAAAATATGATTTGACAAGTTTAATGCTGAACTCTTCTAGACATTTAAATGACTTCATCAACATTCTCTCATGTCTTTGCAAATGAAATATGAAATACCAGTTGTGATACCTCTGGTCAAAACTGGTAAGCAGGCGGCATCTGTTAGCACAAAGGGCCAATGCTGTGTTTTTGTTTTGGGTATCCAGCCCGATCCATCGCGTTTCCTGAATATCTTATCTTGTAATAACATTCTTTGGATAGAACATATACTTTGTCTCTTCTCTGAAATCCAAAATGTTTTCAAACTGCTGATTTATTCCTTAGAGGGGAGTAAACATCCTCGTCGTCTTTTCCTTGGCTGCTTGCCATTATCTGTTTGCCATTAGCGCTATTTGAATGTTTAGGAAGGAGGTGCTTTTGGACTGAAATGGAGACACAGTCATGCCATGGGGATTCCAAAATAAAAGCACATCTTAAAGATGATGATACAGATCGATGTCATCACTTTGCATCGATTATATAGTATCATTGATCTGTGAATCGATACACTGATCCAGATCGATAATACACCCCTAATGTCTGTTGTCTGTTTGTCACATACAAAGAATTTGCCGTGGTGTTTTGGTGCATAACAAACATAAACATAAGTAGAAAATATAAATAAAACACAAGTATTAAAACATCAGGAAGCCTAGATAACAAAAAATGAAGAAAAAAATTAGATAACACATAGACAATATTTTATTTTAATGAAAAGAGAACATGTGCAAGATAGTTATCGAAGGGTAGTAATCCAAAGAAGATGAACGTTGGCGTAACACATTGAGTCAGATGGTGTGAACAACAGAGTGCAACACAATCAATGCCGTCCCGCAGAGATTGCCTGAAAATGCACGCCATTATCCCATTATCGTGTCTCCACCTTCTGTGATGATGGCCAGCTTTTCACTCCACCTTCAATTGTGCTTCTTTTGATTTCCAGCATGGTTAACATGTTGTACAAACTAGTTCTGTGTGAGCATAACTTGACCTTTAGTGGAGTCTAGTCATGCAGATCATTTTGGTTTTACTTGTTAAGTTTTATCCTGTACAGTCTGTCTCTGAGATTTCTGCCTCCACGGCTGTAAAATGGAGGTAATTTTTGTTTGTGGTGTTCACAGCCTTTAAAAACTGACCCTGTTCCTCTGGATGGTGACAGTGTGTTCTGTAGATTCACACTGTCAACAGTTTTTTTATTTCATTTCCTCAGTAGAAAGTGGTGCCAATGAATTGTCCTTGTTTCTGGAACACCAGCGATAGATATTTCAATACCTCAACATGTAAAAAAAATCAAATCTGGCTGCATGGCTGTTTACCTCTAGAGTTGAGATGAGGAAATTGATTTTTTGTTTCACTTTTACACTTACACACTCGTGGCCCACACACACGCACACACTGTATTTTCACTTATTCCCATGATTGGATGGACACTGGAAAAGTGTGTACAAAGCGTACTTCTTTGACATGTTTTCTTTTAACTTAGATGTCACAAAGATCGCACCGTTGCTCTGGCCAACTTTAACCTGAGCAGAAGTTTAGTCAGTGAGGTCAACTGAAATCTTTCTTTAAAATGAGGTTTATTAATATACAGGGCTATTTACATACATTACATGATGTTACTATGTAAGGCATATTTTTATTTAGGATATTTGTATGCCAGGAATTGAATTAACACATCCATGTCAGCAAAAACCAAACTTTACAGCCTTTGTAAGGTTTTTGTCGTAGGATTGCATCACGCTGAAAGATGACGCTTTTATTTTGTCTACTTACTGTTTTTTCACATCCATCCTGATACAATCTGAGAACCATTTGTACAGCGAAACAAGCCCTTTTGTGGTAGAAGAGTACACATTTTAGACATTTAGTGGTATCATTTTTTTTCCTTTTAAATCCAAGAACTGAGGGAAACTTTTCCACAATAATGAGTAGACTTCATGTTCTACTGGAGTTTACTGTTACTTTCATGTTGTTTGTGGGCTTGTTTGGCGAATCACATTTTGCAGTGTTGTGGAGTTACATCATACGCCCGAAGGCAACAGTTGGAAACATCATCGTAAATGTGTTATTTCAAATTCCTGATGGCGTTGAATCTCTCTCCACATAACCTGTTCTTTTGAACTGTTTGTAAAATGATAAAGTGGACGTGTCTGACACAATCTGATGATGAGCAGTCCAGGAGTTGTAACTCTGTTAACTTCCTCAACATGAGCCAGAACCAGAGCTGGGAACCAGAGTAAGCAATTTGTTATCCAAAAAAACCTAAAAGGAAGAAGTGGATCAAAGGGTTATCAGCAACAGGGTCAACTGTACTCATCTGGTAAAATCCACAGTATGTGAGTGGAAAAGGAAGGAGGGAAATGGGGGAGGCAGGACATGTCTTTGTAGCCCGCTAGTGTTTTATGAAGGCCTGGCTCCCAACCAGTTGGCAGAGTGAGGGCCATGACGTGGTTGAAGCAAGCCTGGAGTGCCCCTCCACGGGCCTCTCAGTGGCACCACGGCTAACGGTCTGATCAGATACCTCGTAGAGAATCGGGCTAAGAGAGGGGATAGACACAAAGAGAAAAGACAGACATGCTGTGAAAGGTGGACTGTTTACATTCTCAGCAGATGGTGGGAGGAGAGAAGAAGAGAAGGGAGGAAAAAAAGAGAGAAAAGGGAGGAGCAACGCAGAGGAAGAGTGGTAGAGGAGGACAGGGCAAGAGGAGAGGGTGAACCTGAGGACAGCTGTGCAGGCAACCACACACTTTTGACTTTTTGTTTGGGCAAGAGAGAGGTGAGTAAAGTTGAATGAAGTTACCGAAACGCAGCCGGAGTGAAGCACTTGAGCAGTTACGTTCCTGTAATATGAATCTGGCAGTGGTGGCTTTGTGAACTCAGTGAACTCAGTGCACCCGGCAGAGAGAAGAGGAAAAAAGAGAGTTTGCTTGTTACGCGTTTGTTTGGCCGTACAAGGACTGTCATTGATCAATGAGCATGTAACCTCGAGCTCTTTAAACCTTTTAAACATATTATGTGGGATTCGTCCAATCTGTGTCGGATCAATCAGGCTTCTTGCTTCTTTCTCTCTCTCTTTTTTTTTTTTTTGTTTGGTTTTCTTAGCTTCACAGTGGCTCCCCTATGTAAAGTAGCAGGTTGAGCTTTGCATTGATCGGTGTGCTCGTGTGAAAGTGTGTTTAATAAATACAGCCCCATGAGCCAAGACCTGTGTTAATGAATGTGGCTGCTCCTCTTGTAAATCTGTCTGAGTTGATCCAGGATGAATACCAGTGCATTTAAGCTTGTGTGTGTGTGTGTGTGTGTGTGTGTGTGTGTGTGTGTGTGTGTGTGTGTGTGTGTGTGTGTGTGTGTGTGTGTGTGTGTGTGTATAGACTTGCAGGTGCATGTGAAGCCAGTTATCCGAGCTATACTGTGGTTCTTTCTTCTGTGTTTTTTCATGCACACATTCTTGCTATTTTGCCAGCTGTGTTGGCTTATATAAAGTACACTGGTTACTTGGTTGTTTTTATTTATTTAATATACAATGGGCCCTCACTCTAGATGATTTAATCATGTGCATGTTCCCACAGTAGTTCATGTGATTTCTGAAATGCTTCCTATCATGAAAGGAAAGGGTGTGCGTGTGTTCAAGGGCGGGAGTGTGAGGGATACATTTTAAGACCGTCTCGCAGCTGACAGCAGCTTGCTTCTTTATTAAGGTGTTCGCACGTCTCTTTTTTTTTTTTTAATCTAACCAGCAGGGACTTGAATGTGGACCCAAAGAAAATGATCTTTAATTGCCTCTGTGCTTTCTTTCTGCTTCACCTTTTGCCTGATATCTGTGAGTCCTTGTTTTTCCTCTGCATCATCTTTGTATTTTATCAGAGTTAGGGATCATGGTTTATGCAGGTAACGCCTGTTTGTCTGATTAATTTTTAAAATATTTTCTTGCTTACTTTTAGCGCTATCTGGCCTTGCAGATGGTTATTGGTATATGGTTTTCAGATATCAGTCCGGGAGTGGAATTTTGTTTGCAGTTTGCAGTACTTGTAAAATTGAAAAGTTGCCATAAAATTGAAACAGTATTTATTTTTCCTAAAATATAAACTGAGTTCCATTCTTCTCATTTGTATTAACAAGTTTCTCAATACTAGACAGACATAGACAAAGAAAACCCAAAGTTCATGCATGAGGAGACACTCTTGGAGCTTAGTAGAAAATGTGTTTTGTTATGTGGATGAACCGGCCTTTCATATTACAAGAGTAAGTACTATGATTACCACAGGGATGTCTTACTGTCATGATTAAATTAATTCAGTTTAATTGTCATGTCTAATCATGCAGGCCTGCCTCCACCTTAATCTGACTACCACATAGAGAAATCATTTTGCAGTGAGTGAATCAGTTCTGTTATTTATATGCAGGCAAAAAAAGCAAACAGCTAAACCCTTTGAGTCTGCTGAATGGTTAAAATTTGCAGAATGAGCTTTCCTTTGACTCTAAAGCACGCTACAGTCCGCAAGATGCAGAGCGGTGTCCCCGGGCTTATAACTGAGGAAAGGAAGTTCAAGTGAGGAGAAATGCTTTCGCTGCCGAGAATGTTTGACCTTCTCTGCTGCTGTGCAGCTGCGAGAAGCTCGAGCTCAGGTGTGAGGAACCGTCTAGATTTAGTTTGCGCGTCGAATAAACTGAAGGATTTTTCCAAGGTTTCATGCAAGATGTTGTGAAATTGAAATGCTGTTCATCATCTGTGAACAGTATTTAGAGCACAGGCGAATGAGGGTAATACTTGATGGGCCACATTTGTGCACGAGTGTATAACGTCTTCTTGGTTGGTTGCTGCTGTGGTCAAACAGAGACAGCGCTAGAGGCTCGTTGGATGTGTGCACAGTCGGGTACATGGTTCATTCTGCTGTGTGTTGGTGTTATGATGTCAGTGTTATTGAATACTCACATTGATGAGGAAGTATTTTTCTAAACCCACAAATGCAATTAATGAGAAAATAACTGCTCTGACTGTGCAAACATTATTACACTTCTCTGTACACCCTGTGATCAAACGTGGAGCCTGGAGCTATGATTCTTAATTAGTTCTTTCTGACTGTTGTGCCTCAGCTTTTTTTATTCAGCTCCTCTTTTCTTGTGTGTGTGTGTGCGCGCCCATATTTTCCCTTGCAGTAGTTTTGCCTAAGAGCCTTGGGGCACTGACAGACGGGAGCGTGGAGAGCCCAGCCATGCACCCCACCCCCACGGTGGGCAGACCTCCAGGTCAACGAGGACGCAAGCCAGGCCGCAGGAAAACCAAGGTGACGGGGCCCTGGAGTCAGAAGGGTTCAGCGCTGGGACCACAGAGCATCCAACCAGGCAAAGGCCTGGAGCCCATCAAGGTCCCCAAGAAACGAGGCCCCAAGCCTGGCAGTAAGGTCAGTGCGGTTAGGTTAGTCAGAGACAGATGCTTGTCTTTTAATTGCAGGATCAGTTCACCCAAATTACAGTAAAACAACAACGTATTTTCGGGAGGCACGACGCTGCAGTGGTTAGCACTGTCGCCTCCCAGTTTCCTGGTTTGAACCCTCAGCCAGCTGGGGCCTTTCTGTGCGGAGTCTACATGGATCCTCTCCAGCTTCCTCCCACAGTCCAAAAACATGCAGGTTAATAGGGGTGAATATGAGCGTGAATGGTTCTTTCTCATGTGTCAGCCTTGTGATGATCTGACAACCCTGCCTCGCCCATCGTAAGCTGGGATCGGCTCCAGCCCCTCATGACCCTGATAAAGATAAGCAGTTTTGGAAAATGGATGGAAGCACCAGTGTCCAACCATGTAGATAGTTTTATTTTTCCAGGTGTTGCGATAAAAGACAGGATTCTTTCCAGCCCCATCACGTGGTGGTGGCAGATAAATGTCAAAACCAAACTACTGCACATACATGGATAAATACTGTTAGAGGTAAAAAATAAACCGAGCTGAGCGATGGACTGATTTCTGACAGAGCTTTCTGCTCACCTCTCATCAGCCACAGTGTTCAAGTTGTTTCACAGGCCTTGGATGCATGCAAACATAGTAGAACATCACAACATGTCGAGTTTGAGCCCACTTGATGACTCCTGTGTCCTCTTCTCTCTGCTCTTTGTTTACAGCTGGGCTGGGCAAAGAGAGCTGGCTGGCTGGAAGATGCTATGGCTGGCCCGGGACGGCCAGTAACAGGACCAGGCCGAACCAGAGGCAGACTGCCTGCCAACTGGGCACAGAGGATAGCTCTGCAGCAGGCCCAGACTCAGGCAGAACCTATCAAGATCCCAAAGAAACGAGGGCCCAAGCCTGGCAGCAAGGTAGCTGTCCAGTACATACACATCAGCACAAATCACTGAAGCACAGAATGCCAGATTTCAGCATCTGCCTGCATGATGAGGTTATCTAATGTGTGTCATTTTTGGACCACATAATACATCATCTGCTAACATTTCTGTTTATCAGCTGCTTTACATGGACAAGTTGTTTAGTCTGAAACTGGCTCAGAATCAAAGAAAAGATGTGTTAGTGAGGCAGATCGAGCTGGTTCAAATTTCAAAGGCACCTACAGGTCCAAAAGCACAGCGGTTGTCCACAACAAATGTTGATCAGCATCCAGTTTATATGCTGGCAGAGCAGGTAGCTGCACTCATCAGGTCCCAATAATGTGCTGAGGAGAGATTTATGAAAACAACATGGCCGATTCATGAATTCTCCTTTTGATCTTTATTTTGTTTTCTAATCTTGAGGCATGTTACATTTACAGGAAGGTACTTTGCTTTGTGATTACACATATGAGAAGAACAACTAGGCACATCTGGTGCTGTATTATGAACTGGTCTGATCAAATGTGCCCACAGTGATGAACCAGTTAAGAGACAAATGCTGTAAAATGTCTGAATGTGTGTTTTTGTGTACAGAGAAAACCACGCGTGGTGCCTAATCCAGTCCCCACGTCTCCCACCAGCAGCACCCCAGAGCCCGACACCAGCACTGTGCCTCTGGACAATGCTACCATCCCCAACTCTGCACTACAGGCTCCCACAGGTACACCACATCCACAGACCTGGACATACTGCACATCATTATTATTATATATGTAGCACTGTCTGTCACACAATCTAAGTTCAAGTTCAAATTCATTCAACCTTCAACCTTGACTCCTCTTCTTGTTGTTTTAGTTTGTGTTTACCTAAACAAATACGGCAAGGTGGGACCCCATTTGGACCAGCGGCGTATCCAGCAGCTCCCCGACCACTTTGGGCCAGGCCGGGCCTCTTCGGTACTTCAGCAGTGTGTTCAGGCTTGTGTGGACTCGGCACACAACCAGGGCACGGTCTTCTCCTGCCTCAAGTCTGGACAAGGAGGCGAAGTCATTTCAGGTGGCAATTTTCTCTCTCTCTTCACTCCCCCCTTACTCCTCCTGGGGAATGTTTGCTTTCTTTTGTTACGTTAGACCAGAATGTAGTGCTGTTGTCGAAGGATCTTGTCCTGTTATGTGTCAATTCTGTTGATAGAACATGTCGCTTTTCCTCATTTTTGCACGTCAAACCACTGTACACGTCATTGATCCTCTCTTCTGTGCTCCTGTTTGTCCCATCTAGCCTTCTTTGACCAGCAGCAGCGCACCCTGACCCTGCCCACAGTCAGCAGTGTCACCTACGTCCTCCGCTTCCTGGAAAAACTCTGCCACAACCTTCACTGCGACCCTTTGTTTGGCAGCCAGCCTGTAGCCAGAGGAGGTCTGCACTACGACAGTCACACGTACACTACAGGTCAGTACTGCGTGACACATTTTATATAGATTCTACTCTTAATACCTTAATGAAGCAACCTATACTCAAGAGAGGTGCACCACATGCCTCTCCGGGGTGTCTGTCCAGTATATTTTACACTGCTGTACAAAATAACATTGAAATGTGGGAAACTTCAACTTTTCCAATTTGATGCCTAGAGTTTATATTTTTGTGAGCAAGATAAATCAGACATTAGACATTTTGTTGGCTACCAGCAGTTATTATTTAATAGTGTGCTGAACAGTGAAACAGTGTTATTTATTGGAGTCAAGGAACAGTTCATCATTGCCACGGGGATTATTGTGTCCATCGTTCATCCTACAAATCAAAACCCTGATCACGAAGGAGGTTAACGAGAGTGCAATCAAATGACATACAGTCTGGTCCACTTATCACATCTCTATCTCTATCCCTTCTACCTGTATCAACTGTTTTGTCCATCTGTGTTGATGTTAGAGAGGAGAAGTTTTGGAGACAGCTTGACGACCGGCCCAGGTCGAGGCACAAAGCGGTTCCTCCAGGACTTCAACAGTCCCTTACCTCAGAAACTGGCCAAAATCTCCCGGCACTCCACTGACGGTATGCTGCTTTTTTTTTTTTAAAAATCTGCTCTGTGCCTCATTATTCTGAAAAGGTGATGATGTCCTGCTTGTTTATAATAATAACAGTTAAATTTATGTTTCTTTAAATATGGACGTTGGTATTATTAGTAGTTCGACAGCCCTGTTTCCAAAAAGGTTGGCACGCTGTGAAATGTAAATAGAAACCAAATATGATGATCTGCAAAACACTGAAACCCAACACAATCCATCAAACATTGAAATTCAGAAGTTTTATTATTTTTGGAAACTCATATGCCCATCTTGAATTTGCTGCCTGCAACATGTTTAGAAAAAAGTTTGGACAGTGGCACCGAAGACGGAAAAAGTTGTCAAATGATAAAAGGAAACACTTTGTGGAATGTGGCAAATAGTGCAACAATTTATGAATATTGTTTTTAACTGTCTACAGTACATAATATCATTAAAAGACTGAGAAATCTGCACACAAAGGCCCTCAGATGGCACCACGTCAAAAGTAGACACGATTCTATTGCGGACATCACTGCATGGGCTGAGGAACACTTCCAAAAACCATCGTCGGTGAACGGTTTGTCACTGTATCCACAAATGCAAGTTGAAACTCTACCATGCAAAGAGGATACTGTATAGAAACCTGATCCAGAAACACAGCTGCCCTCTGTGGGCCAGAGCTCATTTAAAATGTTCTGAGGCAGTGGAAAATTTGAAATTTGTTGCATCCTCTGTGCTAAAGAGGAGAGTGATCGTCTGTCTGTCAGCAGACCGTTCAAAAGACATAAACTGTGATGGTATGGGGGGTCCATTAGTGCACCAGTGAGTAACATGCACCATTAACGCAGGTTTGGGAGCAACGTATACATATGGACGTCAGGGGAAGCCCTGCTTATTTTAGCAATACAATCCCAAAGCACATTCTGCACGTATTTCAACAGCATGGCTCATAGTAAAAGGAGTCCGGGTGCTAAAAACGTTTGGCACATGATGAGACATAAAATACGACAAAGGAGACCCCGAACTGTTGAGCAGCTGAAATCCTACATCAAGCAAGAATGGGAAACATTCCACTTTCAAGATTACAGCATTTGGTGTCCTCAGCTCCCAGACGCTTACAAGAGTGTTGTTAGAAGAAGAGGTGATGCAACACAGTGGTAAACATGACCCCGTGCCAACGTTTTTTTAAACGTGTTGCTGGCATCATATTCAAAATGAGCATATTATATTCCAGAAACAATAAAATATCAGTTTCAGCATTTGATAAGTTGCCATTTTCAATCAAATATGTGGTTTCAGTCTTTTGCACATCATCACATTTTGTTTCTTTTTACATTTTACACAGTGTGCTTTTTTTGGATAAGCAGCGGCTCTCAACTCTGATTCTGCACCACATTTTATGAGACATTTCTAATAATCACCTCCTCTGAGTTGTCCACTAAATCCTTATAGAAGCTTATAAAAGGAGGTAGTAAAACAGAAGAAGCTCTTGGCTCAGGAGTGAGTGGTATTAAGTTCCGGGGGTAGGAGGTTAATCGTTTAATCATCTTTCAATTTCCTTAGATTTTAATTAAATTAATGGAATATTTGAAGAGATTTATGTAAAAGGGTAATATCCCCTTTTAAAAGGGCCTTTCACTTTTACAGGCCAGAACACAGTCAAATCATTGTCATGCTTTCTGAGGGTTAGAGGCAATATCACCGTGTATAGTATATCCTGAGAATAAGTCAGCCAGTTGAATTTACTTTTATGTAGCATTTTAGTCACTGTATATTTATTTATATGTCTGTATTTGATATATCTTATTTGTTATCTTGGTAAAGCATCCCTGTCTTTATTCTGTCTCACTGGTGCGTCTTCTGTTTGCGTTGTCTTTCAGGTGAGTCTTTTGAGAACAGTGTTACTGTATCAGAGCACTTAAAGAAGAGCCCTCTCTCTCCAAACTCTACAGTACAAGCTACCGGCCAGAGGTCTTCCTCCAAGCTGCTGCATCACAACAACTCTACAGGTACAACAAGACACTGGTACAGGAAATATTGTTGCTGTCTATGTTGACTGTCTACATGATTGTTTCACTTTTAAAAGATTAAAAACGGCCCTGTACACATGCAATGCTGCTTCAAGTAACAGTGAGACAATGAATTTCAATAACGTCTAGTTTGTGTATTAAATCCACGAGGCTTACGAGGTGGACTGTAGCAACACAATGGTCACATTATAAAGTAATCTAGCAGGAATGTCCCCTTGCACATACTGGAGCCCTCTGCTGTGGTACCCCTGCTGCATCGCTGCAAAGATCCCATTCAAATGGTGCAGGAGTTACATATTTACAAGATGAATAATATCCGGAGATTTAAAGCTGTTGAACCCCAGACTGTTCAAATTACTACAAGAGATATGAAGGCAGATATAGTCCATAAACAGTGGACTGTTCTGTGTTCTGTGTGTGGTCATTCAAATACAAAAAACATTTAAGCTTCAGCTGTGCAGGCTTCAGGGACAGGGGTCGCTTCAACCACTGTAAATATAGTCTTTTCCTGAACGGTACTGTGATATGGCAGGCTCAAGTGTGTTATGGTGCTCGGACAGTTGGTGGATCACAGCGAAAAGTTTGATGTAACATACAGCAGTACAGGCAGGTGAAATACCAGATGAATGGCTGTGTTTCATTTGAGTTTGCACTTTTGCTCTTCCAGGCTCGGCCAGTTTCCGGGAGAGCCCGAGACCCAGCGGCCAGGACCCCAACCTGTGGACAGTGGAGGACGTCATGCAGTATATCAGACATATCGACCCAGTGTTGGCCCCACATGCTGACCTTTTCAGAAAACATGTATGTATTCTCTCATAATGGGGAAGCCCCCCAAAAACTGTTATGTATACATTTCAATTAACTTGATGGACAGCTTTGTAAAGGAAACAGTTCTTTAAGTATTCCCTTCCTTCCTCCCCTCTGCTGCAGGAAATTGACGGCAAAGCACTCCTGTTGCTGCGCAGCGACATGATGATGAAATACATGGGCTTGAAGCTCGGCCCCGCCCTCAAGCTCACCTTCCACATCGACAAGCTCAAACGGGCTTGAGGGGGTCAGCCGACCAGCCGTAGCCTTCCAAAGGACTAAACTCCAAACCATCCATCCTCCCTGTTATAGGATCAGTATTTAATGCACTGCATACTGGACATGTTCTGACCATTTACCTGTAGCAACTTCCATCAGACCATATCTGGTATTATATACCCCTGTCCTGACCTCATCCAATGAGGAATGTTTATTTTGTGTAGCACAATCCAGCCCTAAGGCAGCATGGGATATGTAGGATTACCCACTTGTCCATCATCTGTTTTGCATTTCAGCATAACTTGAAGAGTCATATGTGGCCATTTTAACTGTAAAAGGCTTTTTTGGCCAACTTTTATTATGTTACATTTATTCTGTACATTTCATATTTTGTACTTCATGGATATATGGACTTGTATTTTTTGCCTTTTTCAATGGTTTGTGTGGGATATGTTAAAAGAAAGAAAACCCTAAAGGAAGAAAAGAAAACACTACATTCATCCCAATAGTCGGGGATGCTTCTGATTAACGTCTCTGTTTGAGGCACAATTTTGCAACTGCAACAGTATGATTTATGGGGGAGGGTGGGGGGGGGGGGGGGGTTTATGAAAGGGAAAAAAAACTTTATTCTGAAAATGCTGCCATGAGAAAATCTGTTTCTTTCTCTTATTCTGGATGTTGTTTACAATGCCTTGTCATGTTATTTGTACTTTTTTAATTTTTATACTATATTATTAGGTTCCTACATGGAAACCCTATCATACTTAACATTGTTCAATAAATATATAATAATAAACTGTTGGTTTATTTATTCTGTGCTTTTTGTTCTGTGGTGTCGACGTTTTAAACCTTAATTTGTGATTACAACTTGTTTACACTCCACTACATAAAATGTTTTGTTCGGTAATTAATTGATTTAAGAATATTTCATCCCTTTAAATTGCCTGACCTTTTCATAAAGACTCACATGAAGGTAGGTCTGACCACGTCTGACATTTATTTTGAGGCTTTAGTTTTCTTTAATAACTGACTCGGTACCAAAACAGTTTTAGATTAATTAAATTATTCATAATTGTATGTTGAAGAGTTACATTTAAAGTGCCATTTACTGTGTTATTATTTCATTTCCAGCCACTTACCAACAGAGGGCAGCACAGCCCTGCGTACCTTTGCAGTCATGTCTCCTTACTGTTTCTCCTTAGGACTCTACTGACATGCACTGCCATGGGTAACCATATCTCCATCTGGTAGACTCAGCATGAGAAAGTAATCTCACTGACATTTTTATACCATGTTAAGATGACTTATAGTTTATCAGCATTTTGTTGCTCTATTGTTAGTGTCTCCTGTGTTGCCGTGTGGCTATTTTCATTTATTTTCCATTATTTAAAGACCCTCTTCTTTTATATTATATATATATATATATATATATATATATATATATATAATTATGCGAACCTCTTGTTTGTGCTGTTTCTGGTAAATATTGCTGTCATTGTTTCTTTCAGTACGTGAGTGGGCTATTAGGCTTGTGGGCACAGAATTACTTGTGTCTACTGAAGCAGCTCGACACAAAACAGAAAACCTAACCACATCCTCTTAGTGAAAACAGGAAAACATATCACGCAGGGTTGAAAAACAGTGACCAAACCCACTGATTCTAACTGAAATGGATGAGTATGAATGCATGTCTGTGTGTGAGAGCATATGACACATGCACACAATCTGTGCTGTGTTTGTGTGTTATGCTCAGGCACATGTGACAAGCTCAGAGCTCGTGGCTGATGCCTGTGCTTGTTGATGTGTAATAGTAGCCAAAGTGTTGTGCATGAAGCCAGCGCTATTTATAGAAATAACAGCTCCTTGTGCTGCATATTGTGTTAGCAAAGGTTGTGAAGTGAGTTTTTACTTCAGCTCCTAACACCACAGTGGGATTTTTATCAGGTGGCGTTCTTGTTTTGCTGATTGAGCAGTGTGTTCTGGCCTTTAAGTATAAAGGTGAATATTCAGTATTACTGGCTGGGTTCTCTGTAAACAGACAAGCGAGATATCTTATCTTTACTGTTATGACATACAGTGGAATCGGGTATGTCTGGGAAATTTCCCCCCTGATATTTACCAACAATGCTGTGCAATGCTCCTGAGTCACCCACTGTCTCCCCCACCCCCCAAACAGTCAAACACCATATAAAGCAGCGAGACAGTTTCAGTATGTATGAAAGGAAGCATTGCGGGCTTGCAGATCAGTCATAACTGTGAGAAGAAAAAAAACAAAAAACGACTTTCTCAGGTGGTTTTTGCTTCAGGTGTTGTGTTATGGCACTGACATTATTCTCTGCAGAAGCAGCCTGGCATGTAGCACTCTGCAGAAAAGTGTGGGCACAGTCAGAGAGAAACAATAGAGAAATAAGGTGGTTAGTCCACCAACTTTTTTCCAGCTGATACTAGAATTCCCAGCATGCCCTTTGAGCTGTCAATTGAGGTGCTCTCTGTGGGGGTGAGAGTCCTGCTGGCCTTGGATCCTGTTGTGCCTATGAAAGGCCCGAGGCATCGGTTATAAAAGAATGGACTTGAATTTGTTTTGTCAGGTTGATCTTTGGAGGATGCTTCCAGATTGTACATCGTGTCCTGGTTTATAATGCATTATGTCCGTAAACCAAATCAGGGGTTTTCAAAGCCAGACAAAGCTTAGAAAAAGCCACCTCCCCTTTAGTTCACTTGAATTCTTGGATGCCTATGGGATCATTTGATCCCACAGACTCTCAATAATCAAGCCTAATATTGCTGCTGGACATAACTTCAGACGACAACAAATACATAAGGTCTGTCTGAACACATAATAATCTCTGAACTATCTATAACAAAGCTCATATATAGGTTATTCTATGTAATCTCCTTTTGATAACTAAAGTAATACTTTTCACTTCTATCCGCTGAGCCTCCCCTGAAACTGTTTGGGACCCCCCTGGAGAGAATTGTGCTTCAAGAATTGTGAGTACACAGTATTTTCATTTTTTGCAATGCAGCAACTTCCACGCAAACATTCTGCAGCATAGGACACTTTTGTCTGTTACCGGTCAATCGTAGGACAAAAACCTCCGAGGGCTTATATAACCATATAATGAGGGACGGAAAAGAAAATGTGATCACAGCTCAGACATGCGAAGGAAGAAGACCCGAAGATCTGCTCTGCTCTGCTCTGCTCTGCTTGCTCGTCTCCAGCGACTTCTGATGGAGAGATAATATCTGCTAGGATCTCTGTCTCAACAGCCCTTACCCCCCCCAACACACTCACTCTGTCAGTCCTATGCCTACAGATGGTGTGGGCTGGGCTAATGTCAGGATTTTCCTGCAAGGAAAATGTTGGTCACATGGCAGCGTGGGTATTATCTATCCAGAAGTGAAAAGAAAGTCACATATAAACACACAAAAAAACCACAAACAAAGGAAAGAAAGGCGTAGGTATAACAAATGACGTGCACATGATTTCCCTTGGCATTAACACATTGATGTAACAGTATATGGAGATTTCACCAGCAGGATAATACTTATAAAGCCTGACAAGAAGTGCTCTCTTGTATTAATTCCACCCCCAGCCTATAGCCTGTTACTCTGTCTTTGGTAGCATGTGCATGCCACTGTCACCAGATTAGCACGCAGGCTTAAAGCCCTGCACCCAAAGACGCCGTGTACAGAACATAGCTTGTGCTAATGCTGTTTCTCTCTCTATTCTAACCTTCCGAACCAGCCGGGCCAAATCATTTCCCTGCTCACATTAAACAGGCCACAGTCAAATAAAAGTGAGCACAACAATATGGCATTCTGAAATAGCCTTGCAACAAACCGCAGCCTTTGTAAAGCTTATAATGTTCAATCTTTGTTCAGGCTGCCAGAGTCACCTCCACATTATATTGTACAGAGAGTAACAACACAAACAGCATGATTGATTTAACACACAGGGGGGTTGTTTTGGATTGTATTACATCGCACAAGTGTCAGATGTTAGTGTGTCCTTGGAATCTGCAAAATAATAAAAGTTGTTTGTATTTCTATGGCTGGATGTGTTTGAATAACACAATAAAACCCCTTTCCATCTGTTAATTCATGCGGTTAAAAGACTAACAAATAAAAACACACACACACACACACACACACACACACACACACACACACACACACTCTAAACAACATTTTCACCAGGGTTGTTACCACTTCAGCTCTACAGTATATGTGCTGACATCGGGGTTAACTTTCTGCCACTCTTGTGAAACCGCGGTTCTGCTCAGTTTGGCTCGACTGTCTAAATCACACAACCCTTAAATATTTACCACCTTTAGACATTGTTGGGACACATCGGTGTGTTTGAGCTGGCTCGACGGAGAAGTGTCAGCTGTGTGCAGGAAAATAAATTATTTACACCCCCCCACCCCACCCACGTACCCACCCCTTCTACTTCAAAGAGCTTGGCAAACCATTCAACCCCAGATTTGGGGAGGGAGGGGGGGAGACGGGCGTCGGAGGAGGAGTTGCCAGTCACTAGGCAACCTCTGTGTCACCTGCCCCGACATGCCAAAATCAGCCACTTACCTCTGGAGGTCTGCATTCACGAGGTACACGGCTGCATTTAAAAGCCTCCTCAGCTGGATTCATATGGAAAACAAAACAAGTACTGAGGCACAGTTAAACTATGTGGCTCCAGGAAAGAAAGTGTGATGTGATTATACTGCTTTTTCCCCTCATGCGGGATAGAGGAAGAGTTTTGTTGCTTAGAAGACGCTGTGCTTTACTTAAAAAAAAAAAAAAAAAAAAAGAAGAAGAAGAAGAAGCCAGGAGCTGAATGCAACAGTGCAACAAATGATGTTTTCCAAAGAAAGCCTTTGTATTGTCTCCAACGACAGGTTGTTTTTATGATGGAGAGGGAAAAGCAGCGTCCAGTAAGTGAAGAGGGAAGACGGCTGATCAGCTAGAAAGTCAAGAAGTTCTGCTTGGGCGGAATGTCCACTGAATGAACTCTGCCCTGTGGGATCTGCTGTTTATTTACCCTCCTGCCAGCACACACACATACGCATGCACACACAAGTTTAACACAAAACATGCATAAAAAAAAAAAAACCTCCAAACTCTCTTGATAAAGCAGGACAAGTTCAAACATGTCCTCTTCACATAATATTCATAAACACTGAGATGGAAACATGCCCCTTGTTGTCAATAAATAACTCATCCACTCATCTGGGAAACTTCTCTCTCTGTCTTTCTCACTTTCACTTTATGTATATATCTATCTCACTTTGCTTTACAGTTATGCACAGTGGGGGATTCTTGTTTTTTTTTTTTTTTAAATCTCAGAATTAGCACTCAAATGAAAGCTAATGCTCAGTTTAGTCACACCGTTTCGACATTACACATGGCCAGTACTTGTTTCATAACTAACATCTTCTGCATGATCTCTGAGTGACGGGATTTTCTCATTTATTTGGACCCGACCGTAATCTACCAACACACTGCAGGTGTAAGGATCACAATGGCCATAGATGTGACATAAATCCTTTATCTTCCCCCAGGCTCCACGCTGATACTGAGGTATCCCTGTTAGCCTGTTTGATCAGGTTGTGTGCTGATGGTGTGAGTGTGTGCATGTGAAGACCTGGCCATGCGTGACAACAGCAAATGACCACCTATCCATCATTGGCACTAGGGCCTGAGATTACTACGAGCTCAGGCTTGGCACCAGCTGGACCAAAGCCTGCAGAGAGAAAACTAGACATAATACACAAGACATAATATACAGATATACAGCACAGGAGAGAGGAATGTAATCTGGATTTTGCATTTAGCATATCCTGTGTGATGTTTATTGAAGGATTTTCCATGGAATCATAAAAGTGTTGTGGGAAAACCCAGCTAAGAAATCCCCGAAAACTAGAACACTAGAACCAAAAAATACCTCCACCTCATTTCTAATTGCAAGCTGGAGGGATCCTTCACTCTCATCTCACCTCGCGTCTCGTCTCTTTCACTTTGCTTCTCTTGCTTCACTATCAGAATGTGGCTTCTGGTCTCTGACTTATATTGAGAGAACAAGCAAGCTGCCACAGGAAGACACTGTTGTCTAGAGCAGTTGCTGTGGGTGGGCTGAAAACGAGAGAGTAAGAAAAACAGAAGTAACTGTAAACGTCTCCTAGTGTCCCACCCTGCTTAGCCTGCGTCTAGACTGGCCTCTGTGAGGCGGGCGGCAGTCATAACAAGGGATTGAGAGAGCAAACAGGGCTGTTTAGCGTCGTTAGCCATTCGTCTATGGACTCACAATCAAGAAACAAAACCTCTGCATTTAATTGGGGCTAAACAAGGAGCTCACAGTGCAGCGTACAATTATGAGATATATGAGGAGACAGAGTTCTGACAGTGTGCCAACACGCCCCATGTGCCACACACCAGAAGACCATCTCACCAGATTGGCACTGAGCAAGGGACCTGCAACCGTTACTAAGCACTGTGCCAAGGCTGTTGGCCTACTTATGGGCCATTCTCTTGACAGTGTCAAGCCAAGAAAATACACACGCACACGCACACCATCAAGCGAGTCTTTGTTGCTTGAAACAAGCATGCATTTAGGCCAAGATATTTCAGTTCAGATCATCTGTGATAACAGGTTTCAAATTGAACATCGGTCTTTAACACAATTGGACTAATGAGAATAGATAAGGCTGCAAGAGCAGAGTTAACTCGAATATTGAGCAATCAGCAAACACTATTCCTGGTTGTGAGCGACCGCAGCGCTCTCATTTCCCCCTTGTTACTCACGATGCCGCTAAAGATGCCTTTGTTGACAGTGATGAAAATCAAAATGTGGTGATGCCATTCCCAACATGACCTCAATCAAGCATTTTTGTAGCCCGGAGGCACAACACAATCCAAAAAAAAAAAAAAAAAAAAAAACTCAGCCACCGCAGAGAATCTCTTTACCCTCATTTCATAATGAATGCAATTATATGAGGAAAATTGTATTACTCCTCCAACTTGGCTGTGGCTTAGACTGGAGTGGGGTTGTTTTGAATTTGTATGTCATTTGTTCAAAGTTATTGTTTGGAGTAAATAGTGGGTTTCTCTCGCCATCCACTGGGAGAGCTGGGGAAAAAAAAGGCAGCAATGTCTTTGAGTCAGGGCTTACAAGCTTTAAGTCAGTTAAACCCCCATCAAGGTAAGCATTCTTTGGTCATTCTCACCTCCCCCAACCAAACACACACACACACACACACACACACACACACACACACACACACACACACTGCTCTTTACACACAGCAAAGTAACAAATGTGTTGAGGTGCTGCAGAGAAACCAGATATTTAAATGCCAATTTTGTAAGGTGCCAGCCTTTGGGTAAATATTTTGCCATTACTGTAAACATTTTCACAACCTACAATGTCAGTGCGTGGCATTTGCTTAGATAAATAACAAGAAAAGAAATGTTGAATAGTAAATATCATTTAGATATCACTACCTGGGAGATGTCACATCAGATGTACACCGACACAGAAAATAGCTTGTCTTTTACAAACCAGCAGAGAAATGTTCACCACGTCAATCATGTCCCTATCAGTGATACTGTGCCTTTTTAAGAGATGAAAATGGCAAATTGAAGAAAAGATAGGATACTGAACACCCAGGAGATCCCAAGCAGAGAATACATCCTTCTCAAAAAGCATAAATATTGTATCTGTTTAAACATTTCCATCCCTGACTTACGAGAAACTGAGGTTTCTCTTCAACCACAGGTTAACTAAAAGTACTTAGCTCTCAGATGCCTAGGGGGAAGAAAACTGTGCAATGAATGGAAAAGCAGGCCACATTTCTATCCAGGCCATCTTTATTGATCCTCAAAACCCCTTTTCACAAAGACCATCCCCCCATCTTGACCACAAAAAAGAGGGACAATATAAACAACCAATAAATAAGAATCTGCGCGATTAAGGCGGTTCTACATCTCCAATAGAACACCACAGTGTGGACATGTTGGAGTTATACAGCTTCATACAGTACAAGCAGTAAGTTCTTTTGAAAACATCACGTCTGAAAAAAAGGCAGCACTTTGCCAAAAGTGAACCATTTTTAAAGATCTGGATGATGACCTCATTCAAATGAGACAACGTTGTACTTCTGTTTGATTTTTGGGATGGAAAATCCGACTCTTTTTGGGTGACCTTGTCATCAGAGCTTATTTTTTAACACTAGGCCAAATAGAATGGAGAAAAAAAAATCATGAACAGAGAACTTGAATTTTCTTCCCCATCCTACTCTCAGGAAAAAAAAAAAATCATTAAAACCACTTGGTTCCCAAAAAAATGGAGATGGTGGTTGTTCTTTATAATCAGTTTTCTCAGATAGGGATAAATAAATACACCTTTTTACTGGTAAACTGTCATAGAGTCCAGGCTTAGAGGCTACACAGTGTCATAGCATTGTTCAGAGTGGCTTTTGAGAATTTCAGCATTACATTCATGTCCAGGAAATGGGAGAGGTGGAACCAGGCCTTAAAGCCAGCCACCCCTCTGGCCACTAGCACATGTGAGACTCGAGCACTGCGTGTTCCCTGTGGATATCCAGAGTTCTCTTCTGTGCACCCTGCGCTGCAACTTGGCTTAGTTGTACAGGGGAGGTGCCCGCAAAATAAAAAGTGAAGAGATGAGCACCCTTCATCCATCCTGGACAATCCTCACTCTTCTGTCTCCATTTGTGCCCCTTTTGCAAATCAGGTCCTCTCAGCAGCTAACAGTGCTGGGCTGCTGTTTGCTGACAAAGTCTGAGATGAAGTCAAACTCATTCTGGCCCAGGAAGAGTTCTGGCAGCTCCTGGACCCGATCCAACCCCAGCTCCATGACCAACGAGGTCAGGACCTCCTCGTCAATCATATCAGCGTCCATGCCGTTCAGGGCCAGGGCTGGCCCGGCCATGTGCTGCATGTTGGCTAGCTGGGCCGGGTTCATGCGGTACTGGGTCGTGGGCCCCATGTGGTTCCCACCCATAGGCCCCAGTGGGTGTCCATGGTACTGGGTGTTGAGTTTCTGCAGCTGCATGCTGGCCATGAGCTGCTGGGACGTTAACCCTCCATTCATGAACTGTTGTTGTTGTTGCTGCTGCTGCTGCTGCTGCTGCTGCGGGTGCTGGGCTTGTTGCTGGTGCTGCTGTGGGTGCATGTGATGCTGCTGCTGGGGGTGATGCTGTTGCTGCTGTGGCTGACCATTATACATCATGTTACCAGAGGTCATCTGATGGTGACCCATCTGGGCCCCATTCAGCTGTCCATTCATGGGTCCGCCCACCATGCCCTGCCGCTGCCTCATGGCTGTCTCCATGTTGGCCTGGGCGCCACCATAGTGCATCATCTGGCCATTGGGCAGCGCCCTCATGCCCTGCTGGTTGGTATGCTGCTGGTGACCTGCCTGCAGGCCGCCATTCATGCCCATCCTGTAACCGTGGAGACCGGCGCCCGCTGAGCTGTGATTCATGGGCATCATCAGATGGTCTGCCATGCCTCCTGTCTACGAGCAGAGAGAAGACACTGTCAGGACAATGCAGGGAGCAGACAAGATGTTTGGAAGCATTAAAAAAAAAAAAAAAGGAGGAGCAGCAGGATGGAGGCTGACATTGCATTGAACACATTCAGCTGAACCAACACCAAACTAGTTAGGATGCACAACAATTGTGTTTTCCATGTGATGAGATGGGCAGTGCATTTCACATTGCTGTGGTCCAAACCCATTTCATACCCATGACCACACGTTTCACCTTGATTGAGAAGAAACAAAGATACAATTCTCTTCCTACTGTCACAATCCCACCTTAAGTTAAACCACCGAGAAAAAACGCTTCCGGAGGAGGAAGAAAAGATCTGCAAGGTTGTTTTGCCTATTGGCGAACACTGAAAACCTTGCTCGTGTGTTTAGTCTTCCTCAAACCTCCCCTCTTTGTGCCAGTGAATGAACGCCCAGGTTGAAATTACAGGTTAACATACATTGTTTGGGTACGTTTCCCCCCCCCTAAGCCAGATAATTCATGCACGACGGGAATCGACAAAATAAAGAGGAAATAAAAAAAAAAAAAAACGCGTGCATGGCGTAATGCATTGCTTAAATATCTATCTATGTTGCATGCCAGCTGAGGCAGGAGAAATCTGTTACATTTTACGCACGTAAGGTTGCAACAAAGAACACTGACATCATGCAACATCTCCCCAACAGCTGAATCACCACATTTTCTTAACAAGGCAGGAAAAAAAAATCCCAAACAAAGGCTTCTTCGCTTCTGTCCCGATGACTTCACTCCGATTTGTTTAAACGTTTGTATTTATAAATCTTGCACACAGTAGTCAAATCTAATCTATTTTTTCTGTTGTTGTTGCTCACCTCGACTTTGAAACAAGGGGAATGCAAACAATGGAGCAAGGAACAGCAGACCAACACACACACGCACACACACACCAAGAAAAATCTCAAATTTTCCAACAAATATATCCGATAAAAATCACTTACCCGTATCCGCTACGTTTTCACAAAGTTGCGCGACTTTGCCTCGGTCCCGTCTTTTAAAAACAGTTTTCCTCTGCAAGGTAAAAAAAAAAAAAAAGAGAGAGAGAGAGGCAGAGAGAGAACTCCACTGAATTACAGTATGTATTCCACTGGGTTACGCTTCATGCTCAAGCGGGGACGGTGTGCACAAAGACTGCCGCATCAGATCTTGAAACGACTGCCTATTTTCTGGGTCAACTCAGGGATTATGTACATCTAAAAAGCTCAGAGGAAGGCAGTCGGGGAGAGGTGGAGCCTCGGTCCTGCCTCTTCTTTGTTCCTATTGGCCCTACTTAATATACTTGTGCATGGGCGTAGAAAGAAAAAAAAAAAGGTCTGTTGGAGAGCTGTGACACAGTAGCCAATTTAAATACCCTCCTCCCCACTGTTTCTTTTTGAAAGAATACTTGGACATCTTGTTTGTCTTTAAATAAATGCTGGTGACATTAAGTTCTATTCATTTTCTAGATAGATAGATAGATAGATAGATAGATAGATAGATAGATAGATAGATAGATAGATAGATAGATATTTTTGCTTGCTTTACATGCATTTGCATTGGTGTAATCCCAACTTGTCTGCACCTACTTATCTATTTGGCCTATGTGCATGTGAAGTAGGAGTGTTCCCCTGGTATGTGCACGTACACTTCATCTCCAAGATCACTGAGATCGCTCTTAGTCCATGTGACCCACCAGTCTGCTGTGCGTTCGCCTCTGCTAGGCAGTGGAGGGAGGGCAGAGGAATGTAGCTTGTGTGCTATTCTAGGCCACACTGGCTGCAGCAGCAGTGTAACTACTGCTGTGCATGGATGTGTGTTTGCCTCGTTTTACGTGTATGGACTGTGGATGCAGGCATGTGTGTATTTTTCTGTGTGTGTGTGTGTGTGTGTGTGCATGTAGCTCCACTCTGCAGATGCGCACGTCTCTCGATTGCCCACTTCAGGACAACGACCTCTTGCCTGCAATTGCAAATGAATGGAAGCACTTTGAGAGAGCGAGCCAATCTATTGTCCAGGGAATTTGTCTATAAATGGGCAACCCCTGGCAGGCGTTTGTCATTGTTTGACATTGTCCTGCCACTTTAAGCTAGTGTTAATAAGCCACTCCCAGGTGTAGGTACTATCTGAGAAACTCACCCAGCCAGTCAGTCCAAACAAAGCACACAATCAACACAAGTTTCTGCTGTCAGGAGCTCTTTCAGTCAAGCATGTGCAATGTCACTGCAGTCTGTGACAATATGACAAACAAGCATTTTAAAATGCATCAAAACAGTCTGTATTTTTATCCCAAGGCCAAAAGCTCCTAATGGTGTCATTTGCATTAGGGAGCGCCTGCAATGTGTCCAAACCTTCTGGAGCTCACCAATCACATCACTGTCTGTTTAAAACCCAGGATATTTGCATGAAATCGCAATCAGCCATGATTGTGGTGGAAGATATGCATTTCGTAATTATATATCTATTGGACGAGATTGCATTGTTGTAATTAGATGAAGGCTACACTGCGGTCTTTCTTTTAAATGCTGCTTTTCTCTATATTATGTATGTGCTATATACTCTGGTTTAAAGGAGGAGTTTCCACACATCTTGCCTTAAGCCATTTATTGATTTCTGTGCTTATGCATGAGTGTGCATGTGTGTTTTTATTTCAGGGGCAAAGAGCAAGAGAGAGAGAGAGAGAGAGAGAAAGTCCATGTGACTGTGTTTATAGGAGCAATAGGCTGGAAGTGTTGCTTCCATTCCCAGCTTTGGACACACCCCTGTGCTACACTGTAAAACATGCAATAAAAATGCTGCTGTTGCAGGATGTGTTCGTTTCACACAGGTTTCCCCCCCTCTAACAGGATCTGAGGAATTAGTGGTTTAAGCCATTAAACATATAGTACGTGTCCTCAGCACATCAGTATTAGCCTTTTCAACCTCTGATGAGCTCCCCCTAAACAAGGCCTCAACATTCCTCGCTGACTCTTCTTTATGACAGCATGTAGCCACTAACTGCTTTGTCAGAGGAGTGTACAACTCTGCCCTTGCATGCATCATCTGGTCAGGCAGTCTACGTGTAATTCTAGGCATCTGCACTACTTCTAGCAACCTTACAACTTCCTTGCTGTTATGAAGTTGGCCACGCAGACCACAAAACATCTAGCTACCGCTTCCAGGCCCTCTATGTCAGACTTCAAGGGAGCTGGCAGATGGTCTATAGAGATGCAGAGGCCAGTGTTCATTGCTTTTCAACGCTGTCTGGGAGTATGTTGAGAGCCCCCTTGGAGCTAAGGCACCCACTGGAGTGGAGTGGCGTGGAAGACCAATGTTCTCTACAGAGGAATTGCCTGCTGGTTGATGCATTTACCACCAACTTCTGCAAGTTGGTTGGGGAGAAGCTGATAGAAACGTAACACCCAAAACTGAAGAACAAGATATTCCATCTGGCAGCCAGTCAACATACCACTGCTGATTGGTGCGTCTCAGTTGGACATACCCTTCTACACAGTATCTCAGTACCACTTGAAACTCATTTGAAGTAGTGCTAATGCTAATATATTTCAAGTTTAATCACAATATTAGTACTCCTTGTAATGCTTTATACTAAATCCTGCATGCTTATTATAGTATTGCTAAGTTTGAACCCCTGTGGCACAATAGCTGTGCAGTAATACCACTTACTAAGTCCTGCAGGCTGATAAATGACTTTTCACAAAACTAGGCGACAAACTAATGGGTAATAACTACACGACACTTGGAGCTACAGTATTATGTACCGCTGAACTGATTGCCCAAGTCATCTTTAATCTCTGTCACCATCGACTAATAGCCACTGATCTAAGTCCGGCTGACTCAATCCTACCTACCTGACTAATCCTCCCTACACAGCCTCTGCCAGTAATGATGGGCGATGTTAGCAAGAGCCTCGTGGCTGGTAAACATATATGTGTGGGTATATGGAAGTGGATGCATATCACCGGGCACTCAGAAAATGCAGCCACATCCTTCAAATAAATGGTTTCACCTGCATCACTTCTGGTATCACCATTCTCGACATACAATGTGTCGGCTCATCTCCAATAAAACATACTCACTGTATTTGTTTTAACACCTGGAAATGAACTGATCAGGTATTTAAGGACCATGTACATAAAAGTTCCAGTTGGTGAGCTATTTATTTCGGGTGTTTCTAATTGTAGTGATCTATGACCTTAAACTTTTTAACTTCTGGCACTCACAAGAGTCAACCAGACTAACATAGTCAACTAATCACCTGAAACATAAAATGTAAATGGACATTCATTTTAATACATGCCCAAAGTTTGCTGTCTTCAGACATGAGTGAACTCTGAACTGTATAAATTGTATTTTGCAATAGCTGCACGTCATCAGCATTAAGAAAATATCACCTTAGTCATCAGAACAAAGTGTGTGTGATAAAATGCACATTTCCCCTGAGATGTGAAACCAAAAGTCAGTTTGCCTCTCTGTCTCTCTCCTTCTCTCGCTTTGGGGGAGGGTTGTTATTGTTCTGGTAAATGAGAGAGTCTCTATAAATACTCTCAAGGCTTCCTTCTCAGTCTAAACCACCAATCAACAGTCACTGTTCAGGCCGAGCAGCTGAGAGAGAGCAATAAGCCTGAGTCAAGGCTAACGTGGGAGGGGAGTGGGGGGAGGGTCTGAGTCAAACAGACTGTGGTGGAGAAACGGGTGAGGGACTTTGGAGGGGGATAAACCTGGTAACTGCCACTCACAGACCCGAGGCCACAAGTGGGGGTGAGGCTTGAGTGAAAGTAGTGATTTGTTGGGTGGGGGGTGGTCAGAACGTACAACATGAAAGCAGCTTTCCAACAACTTCTGTGATTGTTCCACGTAAAGCTAAAAGAACACCTTTAAAACAGCTCAAGTGACACACTCCATTAAGAATAGGCTTATAGTTTGTCTCTATGAGGAAAATTAGGTCAGTCTTGTTGGGTTGGGCAATATAATTGAAATCAAGTGATACACTTGATTGGCCTTTTTATAGATACTTATTTCATGCCACTTGAAAAGCCCTAGGCTTGATCTGACTAAAACTACCAACTACCGACTAGAAGAGCAATTAGAGAGTGCAGACCTCTGCCAAGGCCAATAGTCTAGTCTTGTATAATATGCAAATCTGCAAGTGCAACAACATGTCTGTATTGAAATTACACTTGTAGCGCTAACAAAGATTTAAAAAACAATTGTATACAGGGCTGTATCTATCGGATCTGCTCTGCAGATTTCTTTCTTTCTCTTTCTTTCTGTGCTACATCCTTTTAAGCAAGTTTTGTGAAAGTCAGGCCAGTAGTTTTTGCATGATCTTGCTGACCGACAAACAAAGGGCACAGAAAACATAAAACAATAAAGAAGATCCCAGAATAGATTTGATAAGAATAGGCTAATAGTTTGTCTGTGCGCAGAAAATTAGGTCAGTCTTGTTGGCCAGTCCTGGAGTCATGCAACTCTGTTAGAAGTAAAAGCAGTGAGCTCTCAATGAACTAGCTGTCCTACCACGACTGATACAAGATACAAGAGTTCACAACAGAGCCGAACAGCCTCACTAAGTGATGGCAACATAATCCTGCTGTCATAGAGGGGAAGTGAGACGTGATAATCACTTCAATATAAGTTAATGCAGCACACTTTGGAACAGTCTCTTCTTGGTAGACATGCACTCTCTAAACAGACGATCATGCCAGAATTACTCAGTGATTGTCCAGGTGCGAGGGGGTTTCAATGTAACACGGTGTTTGAGCTTCTTTCTCAAGCTCTGTTTTGTTATTCCTCACGCAAGTACTTCAGTACAACACCATGATTGCCTCACAGGCGATACTGTCCAAAAATGTGTGCCATTATCCCAAGGTATCTCATTTGTGCTCCATTCTCTAAACCAACTGCTCAGAAGGCCCATTGTTATGAAAACACACAATGCTATAAAGTCTTAAAGTATGCAAAGTTCCTGTTAGCCTAGTAAGTCGAGACCGTGAAGGGATGTCTCAGGCACTGAAACAACTTCCCCGCCACAGCTGAAAATTCCTACTTATCATGATAAGAAATACATGATAAGTAGTGTTAGTGCCTGCAGGTGTTCACACACTCCAACGCTGACTTAATGCAAGCTATACAAATACAACTGGAGCTCTCCCTGGTTTCATGTATCCATTCTTGGCTCATTACCAAGCAATGTCACTCATTTACAGTCAGCACCACTAGCCCGCTGCCTGCACTTCCAAGCAACACAATTCCTCAACATTTACTAGCCTGAGGGATCATTGTCGACACAAACACTAATCATGTCCCCTCCGCTGCGCTTCCTGCCTTGCAGCCACTGATGACGTTTCTAGTTACCTCCAGGAACATGCAACATACAGAACAGGAGTGAGGGGCACACATAGACTGGATGGACAACAAGAGCCAGCACAACCTGTCAAACAAGTAGCTACTATTGAAGAAGGGAGTGGGAGAGAGTGGGAGAGCACAGTGACGATGTGAAGAATGACCTATTAATCATTCATTATCTCCCAGCACTGTTAATGAGGTGACGACTCTTAAATAATTAGCAATGTGACTGAAGCATATTTCCATAGCAGTAGCCCGAGGACGTGGAGGGCATTGGGGACGAGTGGGGAAGGGAATATGGGATACACCAGCCGCAAAAAGAACAGCCCCCACACCAGCTTAGCAAACAATAACTATCCTGATAGGGGGCTCTGGGAGGCATGGACAGAGAGATAGAGATAGACAGAAGAGAAGAGAGATAATGAAGCTGTATGCAATATTGAAACAAGAATGAGCCATGGAGGAAATCACACTTTGAAATAGTTATGTCTATATGTAGTGGGCGTTTAAGTTGTTCACCCAGCAGCCTTCATTATCCGTCTGTCTCGTTTCAAGAGGGGCAGGCCAAGGCCTTCAGGCTTTTCTAACACACAAGTCAACGGGGAACTGCAGCCGGCTAGCACCCCAGCCTGCCATGGGCCTATTCATCTTCTACAAAACACACAAAAGAGCAGACCATGAGCCACATTCTTGACATCCAACCTCATCACCCCCACTACCCTCCCACCCCCCGGCCCTGACTCGCGCCCCTCCCCCAGTCCCTCACACCAGTCAGGGCAGACAGGAGCTGCTATGCTGCACTACCTAACTGGCTGGCTGGCTGGTTGGAGCTGTTTGGTGGAGGAAGGGATGCATGGAGGGGAAGGGAGGGTACAGGGAGAGGGGGGCAGGGATGTTTTCTCTTCAGTCAGCTAATTGACTCACAGATGTCAGGAGGAGTCGGGTTTGTGGCGGGGCTAAAGCACCCGGGGACACTTTTCCCCTCAACAAACAAACATAACACCTATGCAGACACACGCTAGCGAAGATTGTGCACACACCCGCACACATGCATGTACCTGTGGCCTTCTCGCCTTGTTTCTCTCTCACACACCTCTTCAGTAAACAGATATGTCTCCAGGTTGGGCGGGGGGGGATTGAGGGTGAGCTTTTTTTTCACTTATCTAAAATAAATCTCCAGGTCTAAATATGACAGGGAGCTGTACGCTAGCTCGGACAAAAACACTAAGAACTAACAGCCTTTCGGTGGACAGTAAGAATCTGGATTGTTCTGGGCATAATTTCATTTTTCTGTTTACCATCTGGGGAGCCTCTGTGGCTGTCAAGCTAAAGCAGGTCTCATCTGCTGATACATTGGTTCAATAACAGTTGAGGCAGTTCAAAAGCCGGACAGTCTATGATATGACCTATTTTCAAGCCGAGATATCATGTCATACCATGTTTGCACACTGCACCTACATGTATGCACTGCAGAATTTAAATGGATTCTCTGAACACCCAAACCACTGACAGCTGTGTGTGTGTGTGTGTGTGCGTGCATCTGTCATCATGTTCACGTGTTTGTGTGTTCCAACTAGACTGCTAAACAGCTGAGCCCAAATTGAAAGTCAGTGCTGTCATTCCCTATATTTACCAAATGACTCACTCGCAGCAGAAATCTGTTTGGACACACAGTTAGTATTCAAGCAGTTGGTTACAACATCTTTGACAGCAGCAAAATAATTAGGAGAGAAAGTGTGGGTCAATAAGGAAAATATTGCAGAATTACAGTCGTGGGAGAGCTCGCTCGAATAAGCTTTGGTCTCTGGGGTGTTGATAAAGACACGGGAAGGGGTAAAAGGCAAAGCATCTTTGGAGTTTAACAGCTGACAGATCTTTACATTTTCAGATATCCATTCTCCGGAGGGACATTCAAGAGAAATGTTGCACTATCAAGAAAACAAAAATCATGCATTATTGAGTTGTACCAAAAGCTCTGCGCCTGCATGACGTTTCCCCTGTGGCCTCCACTGGTCTTCCCATCATGAGGTCTGTTAATAGTGGAGCCATATCCCGCTCCTACGCCGGCGCTGACAGCTAGACGTCCCCAACAGGAAACAGCTAGTTCTCCTTCCTGACCGGGGCACCTCTTCTGTGTTACACCGCCATCACGCCTAAATGTTGAGCAATGTCCTGCTGAGAACTTGTCTCGGCGGGTTAACACATATGCTATATATGCACACGCACAGGTTTCAACACAGACACACACAAACATCAACACACACACATGCACAGGCCAATCCACTGCCCACTAGTGCTCCTATAGTCCGCCTGTCCTCTTCCTGTTTTTCCACTCACCCACACTGTTGTCACTCTGGCCAGGAAGCTGTGGGAGAGATACGCATGACAAAGTCTCTCTTTATTAAATTGGCAAGAGTGTCTGTAGTGCTTTTGGAGTCTCCGTTTGTGTGTATGTGTGCGTGTCTGTCTGTCTGTTTGAGAGAGAGACAGAGAGAGAGAGAAGAGAAGAAGAGAGCAAGCACTAAAGAGATGGGGGTGGGGACCTAAGCCAAGGGCTAGAGGCTTAGCCAAGATCCACTCTAGGCTCATCCTTGGATATTGCTGTTTGAAACCATGAATCAAGAACAGAGGATAAAACAGAATAAAAACCAAAAGGCCACTGTCATGTTTCCATAACAATATCCATCCACTGCAAGAAACTGTCAAAGAACATTTTTAGATACTGATTTAATGAATACCTGAACCTCGTGTTCAAGCACTATTATCCAGTCAATACACGATTATCCAACACGTTATGAAAATACAAGTTCTGGTATCAAACTTATGTAACAAACTTAATTGACGTAGCTACTTGTATTAACTCAAAGCATGATCTTTTCTGAACCTCATCAAGTACGTTTGATTGTTGATTGTTTCGCAAAACACTGACCTCGCCGAAGGTCATCTGACTGTTGTTACCATGGCAACAGAAGTCACCTCTCCTGCACGGCGAAATACATACAACATATTAGGGGGGGGGGGAAGCTTTAGGCAGAGTGTGTATATTTGGAATTTTTAGAACAACGGTTATCAAATCACCTTCCCAAAACCAAAAACACGAGAGTGAAAGCTGCAAATGTGAGCATACCTGGCTGCGTACCCTAATACCTAATAACACAGCATTATTTCCAAAGACGCAAGTAGCCCATCATTAGCTAATGTCATGTGTGGTTACAAGTTACGCAGGGCGTAGCGACCAGACACTTTGACTAAGTGTGTTTAATCATTGTCCAGTTAGCGACTGAGAGCACATCTTGCCGCTACGTCACCAAGCTACCTGCACCACTTATTTCGAGTGGACGTGTGATGGATTTTCCATGTGTCACTTTCTGGTCTGGGCGAGCAGTAAAGCTACAAGTGCTTCTCTTAAAACTCTGTATTTTAATGTGTATTTAAATATTTGTTGTCACTGTGTAGTTGCATGTGAGCTATTTTCTTTCTCTTTTATTTTCTTTTTTAAACAGACCCTGACAGATGCAACACTTTCATTTGTATAAAACATTGCACATTTCTTTCAGTTCATTTCTGCAGGAAGCATAGCTGCACACGGTCTCCACGTCCATGTGCAGGAGATAACGACAGGGAGGACAGAGGACAAGATAAGACACTGTGCTCTGCGGTCAGGGAGTACGCCCTCCTCTCCCTCCTCCATTCTCCCTCCTCTCCTGTGTCCCTCTTATCTGCTGCCTCTGTCTTGACCTCCACCCTGCTGCATGGTGTTTAGTCAGGGGATAAAACAGCATGGGACTGGTCAAGTCAACACTCTTCAAACACTCAACAGAGCACTCCTCTCATAGAAAAATATCATGCTTTCATTTTGTATTTGTCAAAACTGTATAATTGCACACATTTTTTTTTTAGATTAGTATGCAACGCTTAACTTTGTAGAGAAAAGGCTGCACGCTGAGGATTTTCTATTTAAGATGTTCACCTGAAACATATGGACAGACATTTCTCGGACACATTTGATGAAAAAATGAAAAAAATAATGCACGTTGTTAGCAATCTCTGATTCTGGCAGTTTTACTGCAGCAATGTTTATACAGGAAGCATGCTTTAAGACCAAAATAATATTTCACTGCACTGTAAATTGGGAATGAATGTATCAATGCATTGACGAATGCTGAGTGACTGATGTTGCAAACGGAGACATTACGACAGGCTGTGTCAACATAGTCAAGTTTAGTTTTTCTGATGTTGAAATGCAACCTGACTGGTAATGAATTGTCTAATCCTGTAGTTGTGAAAGAAAGTGACGTTGTTTTCACATGGGAAAATATATAAATCATTGTTGCTATTCATATGCGGGGGATGAGGGTAGTCACATCCAGCACGGAGCACAGTATGGGGCGGAGGTGCCAGTGTCACCTCCTGAGCACTGCTGGCGTGTGCTTGAGCAAGGCACCAAACCCCTAACTACTCCCTGGACACTGCTGAGTCACTGCCCACCACAATCTCCAGAACTTCCCCACTGTTAAGTTAATCTCCTTCTTCTTCATGGCTATAGATAATAGGCCATTCAAACTACTGCCGCACGTATAATCCTATGTTTTAAATCATAATAGTTAAATGGTCCATCCTTATCATTCAGAGGACCTACTTGGTTTAACAGAGGAACAAAAACGGTTGCAGTGACTAATATGGCTTGATCACGTTCTCCAGGTTAGCTTTGGGTGACTGATGAAAACACATTCTCTCAGAGAGAGACGGAGTTGTACACTAGTGAGTCGACAACTTGTCTCGCACAAAGTGCAACACAACACGTAGCAGCCAGCTAATGTTACTTATGTCCGAGTCCAACAGCAAGAAGCCCAGCTCGGCATCCGTCGTTCATTCAACAAAGCTCTCACCAACGATTAAAAGTCAGTCCCAGATTTACTCTTGTCTGTCGGCCTCTTGCGTGTTCAACCTCCTTTTCTCTTCTATCTTTCTTGGTCATCCTATTCGGTCTCTTCACATCAGGTCTTGTTCTGGTGGTTATTACGACATTGCTCCCAGTCTACCCATCCCCCCCATCACGGGATATCATACCTGGAGCCTGAAGTTACACTTGAGTAACAGTATGCTGGAAACAACCTATTTTGTACGTGTTGTTCAACCACTACTGAGGGCAGAAGTGTTTTGTGTATACATATGTTATGTTTGTGTTCATATGTTGTTTTTTGTGTCTGGTCTGAACGGCCAAGACGACTGGGCAAAAAGCCTGCCATCATACAGCCTTCTCCTGTGTCCTACTGCCTCTGATCTATCATCTTTTGCGTGTCCTAGTCACTACGCCCTGAACCATACAAAATAGAAATGAGGGTAGACACTTTCAGTCATTTTCTCCTTAAGGGCATTCACTGTATAGTGCTACACAAATGATACATGATAGGGGGAAAAGTCGTTTTGGAAAGAATGAATAAAGAGACCTTGAGTTTTACACCTCTGCACTGCTGACTAATCCTACAAGTCCTCCAAACTTGACAACAAAATAGGAATTTTGTCTATGCTCCTCAGAATGACACATGAAAGTATGATTCGACAACCCTTATGGTAAGACATTTGCTTGTGCCTTTGAAAAAATGTTCCAAACTAAAAATAGATCAGTTTTTACTAAAGTCTGGTTGGGTTCAGGCACAAACACAACTTGGTTGGGTTTGGGGAAATAATGATTTGGGTTAAAATAAGTACTTTGTTAAGGTTAGTGGACTTTTGTCCTCATGGTTACAATAACAAACATGGTTAATGTTAGGGAGCAACCCTGGTCATGCTTTAAAAACAACGTTTACTGTCAGCTGAAAACAGGAAACAGCAGTATTACGTGTTAAAGTCCGATGTTTTGTTGACCCATCCAGCCTCCTCCCTGTGCAGACTTTGACACTCATGACAACATCCTTTGCTTTTGTCATAATTAGTACGTCTGTTGGAGGACTTTATCACTTTTAAGTGTGAATAATTGTTGTTTTGGGGAACTTACTAAGATGACTGATGCAGTCATTCATCTTGGGAGGACAGTCTTGGCTAATTGTAGCCTGACTTGGGTGTGAATGTCAGATTCTGGGTTTGAAAAAGTTACAGAAAACCTCAACTACCCACAATAAAACAAACTAAACTAAAACTGTTATTAACTGCTGCTCAAAACCCTCAACTCAACAATGTCTGCAAAAGTTTGGCAAAAAAAATGCCATGATTTAATTGGACTTCTTTATCCTAAATCTCACACTTAGAGAGGGTAAAAAAAAAAAAAATCTCACTACTAGTTATGGAGGCATAACTGGAAGCAAATGTTTGCTAAATCAAAATGGGCAGCAATCAGTCACTGGCTAGCAAAGGCTATTCATCCATTTAATAATTTCCCGGTTTTATTTTTCGTTCCAGCTGGCTGTAGCGACAACTTTGAGCAGAAGATGCAATTACTTCACACCTCCAGTTGCATTTTGGGAGGTGTGAAGCTTATTCAAAAACGGTGACACGAGGTCAGTTTGCCATTTCTGCCAAGGGGAAGAATACAAGTAGAGAAGCCATTCCCAAGTCAGCTTTTGTAACTCCACTTCCTTGTGAAAAAACTGTGATTACCCTGTTGTCATGTGCCATTTTGCCATGAGGAACTGAAACACCTACACAAACCAAACAACACCACTGATGTGTTAGAACAATTTCAAAAACACGTTTGAAATGTTTTGCAGTTTAGAGCTGTGAAAAAAACCACTGCCACAATGCTGCTGTTCTCTTTTAATGTTTCATAAACAAGTTGCCGTGCTAAAATCTTAACACATACATGATAGGGAGAGAGGAGAGAGCAACAATAGATTTGGTGATCCAAGGTGGACAAAGACGTCCTTATTTGACTATGGCAGCAATTCAGTCATAACAGCATAGCTCATTTCCATCCCTTACCAAAAGGACAATGATGGCATTATCACTGAAATGGGATGAGCTGCCACAAGCTACCTCCTGTGGGGAATTCCTGGCCATCAGGACACACACTTCCTCACACAGACATATAAGTACCATTGCCTATTTGATATACTTTGATGGATATTCTGCAACAGCCAGGCAGACAAACTCATCTGCCACCAGTTATCGAGGCGTTAGCACATGACTGTTTGACTTGTGATATGAATCATGAACAAATTCATAGGATGGAAAAGGGAACTCAGAATCAGTCATAGTTGTCCAGAAGTACAAGCAATCTGTAAGTCATTCTCTTGTTCGCGTATCAAGATTTATGTGACTGATAAAGCAACAGTTTCTATACTTGATTGAGGACAGCAGCATTTGACACAACACTTGCACCTTTATTTAGTCACGACAACTCTACTATGACAAACGGTGGGTGTCTCCAACATTGAGCTGTTTCACTGTCAGGCAATTTCATCTCCAGACCAGGCATATGATTCAGAGAGATTTTATAGCAATGAGGCAGTGGAAGAGTTACAGTTTGGAGCAGCTTCCTTGGTACAACTTTGAGTACAGGAGGAAGAAAATTTTCCCAGCATAGCATGGAAGTCTTTGTCTCCTCTGACTTCTTTGTTCCCTGTCACAATATAGCCATACCTAGGGCCATCAAGGCTTTTCAAAGTCCCTACAGCATGTATGGGAAGCTGTGTAAATCAATAACTTTCAAGTGCTAAATTGTTTGCTCGCCATTGATCGGGACGAATCTACATTCTCTGAGATTCAATCCGCCTAATAACAACCATTTATTGTTTCCCCTGCTTCAAATCCCAGAGTTGGAGTTTGATTTGAGACAAATCCATATATTGATGCCTCACTTGTTTTTTTTTTCTTAGCTGACTCTTTACAGGTGTGAGGTTGAATTCATAACTGTGTGTTAATGTGTATGAGTGAAGTGACGGCAGGACACCTACACGTGAACCACCATTCTGGCTGTTGACAGTGTCCACAGACTTATAACAGTCAAGTCGAATCAGTGTGCCGGTCCACTGAATACATTTCATTCTGCCTGGCATGACATGACCTTTAGATACTCTTAATGTATTTATACACGATAAAACCACCGGTCCGTGACGGCTAAAATGTAGCTGGTCATTGAGCACAGATTTGAGAGCTGTTGTTCAGTTCATCTAGGAGACTAATTGAAAGAAAGGTTTAGACGGTTATTAATGAAATTTATGTGTTATTCACAACACAGTATAGTAAAAGCTGGGAGGAAATATGAGTCCTTAGCAATAAGGCCGGGATGATGTGTCATCCTGGGAATAAATAAGAATATCCCAGATGGAGTATAGACATTGTTGTTGCTTATTTGCTTTTCTTGCCGAGAGTTACATGAGAAAATCAATGCCACTCTAACGTCTGTATGCTACAGCCAGGAGACAATTAGCCTAGCCTGGACTGGAAACAACTAGCCAGCCTCTGTCCAAAGTCTGTTAGTGACATCCTGGGGTCACTGTAATGACAAGCGCCCAGAAGGGAGAATTCTTCCAACAAGTAACTGAATCATAAGATCAGACAGATTTATAGCATGTTAAATGGTGAGTTTTAGAAGTGCAAGCGAGCTTTATGCTAAGCTAAATTAACTGTCTGCTGGTTTTAGCGTTATATTTATTGCACAGACAGGAGAGTGTTACCGAATACTCTTTATTCTGCATGGCATGACATGACCCTTAACCGTTTGCTTAAAGACAGTGATTTGAAGTCGATCATCTTGGGAACTTGACAAAAACCAACCTCATCTTTCAATCTTGATTCTTTTTTTTTTAGACCACATGATCGAATAGAGAAAAAAATGGAAGTTTGAACGTCAATATTTCCATCACAACTGGGCACCATCATCTGCATCATATGACGCGATCAAAAGCACTTTGTGGTGAGTGTATTGAGTCAATATGAAAAGCTGTCGTCCTGATTGAACTTTGACCCAGACTCATTTATTGCAGCCTCTCTTGTTGAATTTCCGGCTTATTTCTATGATAGTGGAGAGTTTATCCACTCTGTAATTTAGATAACACCAACCCCCTTTACCACACATCTTCAACAGTGTGATGCAACTGCTTAACATGGGAGGAAACAAGCAAAGCCAAATGAGTAATCTGAGGGTATGTTTGCAAGTGTTACAGAAAAAGGTGCAATCTTCTATAGAACTGCGTCTGGAGCTCAAACAAACAGTGAAGAAAATGTGTCCCCTCTGTTTTGGCGAGATGCTGATTGCCTTATCAATATTTGAGGGGCAAGCTGAGTAATTTATGGGACCGCTGACACAATGACTGTGTAGCTGAGTGGGGCCTTGCCATAGTCTCTCCAGACTTCAGGGGCTTCAAGTGGGAACGCTCGTAAATAACGTTAGTGCAATGTGCTCGCGTGTTTCGGTGGGGGGGAGGGTCAGGAGGCTTGAGGCATTGATCAGCTCTCGCGTGCATATTGTGAGACATTGAATTATATATGCACATGTGTGTGATTGTGCACACATGGTATATTGTATTACAGGCCACAGCATCCAATCTTCTTCCCTTCTCCTGCGCTATCCAAAGAGACCCCCACTCTGTTTCTCCACCAGGCTTATCTTGCCCAGCCGTTCATTCTTCCGAGAAGCAGCGTTCGGCAGAAAGAGACATCTGCTCAGTGAGAGAATGCCCTAATTATTCATGACCATTTAACCATTCAGGATTTGGTCTGCGCGGCATATGTGGTGTTTCTCATAAGTACGCGTCAGCCACACTTGTTAATGGCAGTTTCATTATTGCTGTTTTGTATTCTCTACCTCCAAATTATCACAACATTGCGCGCAGTAATTCTGTTCAGTCTACCAGTAGATGGTCATTATAATTCAAGACAAATATTTTAAGTCTGTTGAAAGGAGAAAAACACAACCCGAGAAGAAGGATGATGTGTTTTCACTGCCCTTATTTTATTTTATTTTTTTTGCTTTGGTGTGTTTTTCTTGTAATTTTCTGCAGTTTCAATGTTTATTCTCAAACCCGTGTGACATCACAATGATACCTCTATTGTTAGGGTTTTTTTTCCTCAGGTGTGTTCAGGACGTTTTCTCCAGAGAACATTTCAGACCCACACAAACACAAGCAAATGCCCAAACTGCTCTGAAAATCTGCGTTGACTTCCCCTCTCTCACTCTCCCATTCTTCTCTCCCTCCCTCTCCCTTCATCTGTTTGTCCTTATCACAACAAAACCTTGTCACCACGGTAGCCGTGGCCACGTAAATCAGCCCGGGCCAGCATCATCTGTTCCCAGCTGTTTACCTCCAGCCAAACAAAGGAGTCTGTCTTTTTGTTGTCGCTGGGGTGGAGTGCTGCGTCGGCTGAGGGCTGTTATTCAACAGCACACGCCGCTATCAGCCCCCCTCTCTGAAAAGGCCAGTTCAACACAGGGAATCAATGGAATAGGAAAGGAGGGAAGATGTCAATGTGGGGGTTGTCGGACACTTAGAAACTATAAGCAATCCTTCTTTCCCAAAGGAGCCAAGACAGGCAGGGCACAAAGGAAGGCACATCACGAGCAAACATGAAAAGCAAATAAATAGTTGCGCTTCCCCTCTCTCCTCAGCTCAGGTGTATGCAGGAGCTGTTCTCTGGGGAGGAGGGGGTTCAGTTGTGTCTCCAGAGGAGGCTTAGCAAGCGTCTGTAGGAGCTCCGAGGTCTCGTTTGCATCTGCAAATGAGACAGAACCCGGCTGGCCCATGTCACCTTGGCAACAGGCCATCAGCACCTCCCTCTCTCCTATATTAGCAGCCATGGTTGTCTGTCTGCTTGTCAGTCTGCACCCTGCCTCCCTCCAACCCTCCACTGCAGGTCTCATCATCACAACAGCAGCAGTAGCAGCATCCGCTACCTGACTAGCCCCAAAGGATTAAGCATCTTCCTAAATCTTTCATTGAAAGCGTCAAATAGAGACAAAAACAGCATTATAAAAGATGAATGCCAAAGGCTTTTGTGGGTGTCCCAGTGAATCCGATTCAAAGCAAAGAATTGGCAGCAATAACGTGCTGTGGTCATGAAATTTACATGGTGCCTATGCCAAATGATGAGAGACTGGCAGCCTTGTTTCTTTAGGTTTTTGCATAATTTGTGCTGTTGATCAGTTAAGTGTCAGCCAACAAGTTGCATAGAGATGCCAGGCAGGTCTGTGACCCTGCAACTAAGACCGAGAGAAGAAACATACAGAGCTAACTCATCTTTTCAATTACCTTCACTATTGATCTTCAGAAGGTCACTGATGTGTTGGGTACACTGTTTTTCAGCGTCATGTGTCACAGACAGTTCAGCGACAAAATAGTGGCACATTGTGTTTCTCTCTTCCTCTTTGAGCACTATTTTTAAACCACACAGGGATGTCAAATGTTGTCTCTCACTAAATGTTTTGCAGCCCTTGAATTTTGTTGTCGGTCACCACGATCTTTATTGTTTTTTTGTTCTACATCTTATGAAGTGATAAAACTGTGTGTAAAACTGCTTTCTTTCATTCTTTCTTTTTCTTTCTTTCTTTCTTTCTTTCTCTCTCTCTCCCTCCCTCATTTTTGCTTTCCCCCTAAGCTTGTGCATCCCCTCCCCCCTTATAACATGCCATGCGCTTCCTGTTTACTCTTGATACAACTGGAGGAGAGTGGTTTGGATTTGGCTCCTTAAAATTCCTCACATAGATACACCGCGAGCGGTTGGCATCATAAAAATCCCGTCGAGTCTCGTCTTATCAATTCCACTTCAGTCTTACAGAATGCCTGATTAGCTTTAAATTTGACTAAACTGACTGATTAAGCTGTTATATGCCAGTTAATGTCAAGATTTGAGTCAGACTCGGTGTGCTCACAGTATTGCACACAGACAGTGTCAGACAGTGCCAGCCCTCCCATTCAAATGATGCAAATATGATTTCAGTGGATGGGATCCAAACGGTTCATGCTGAAAGCAATTAAACTCAGCTGATGCAACTCTGCTTGACTGGAATTCAGCATATGCTTACATCATCACATCCAAAGTGATTGTGTGTTTGAAAAAAAAAAAAAAACTCGATGAGACTATTTAATATTTATATATATTCATTCAGCAGTACATTTTAATTAAGCATTCGTTTACAGTTAGAATCTTTGCAAATAAAAGCTACATTAGTAAAGTGAGTTTCCTTTTGGTGTAAATCAATCCATATGATGTATCCTCTGCGGGTTGCTTAGAAACTCAGCTCTGCTGCACTTTTAACAGCTTGTAGCTTGTAGAACTTTTTATGTCACTAATAACAGTCTGCTATTACAGAGCTCTTCAGTCGACTGGTTTCATCTTTTAACATCTACGTGGTCATGACACTTAAATGATAATTTACCCTGGGTGTAATACTTAGATGTTAATGCGACCTCTTTGGGTATTCATGTAAAAACAGAGTCCAACACCTTCTAACCTTTGAGCCTGTGAGTGCAGCATGCTTATGTTTGCCTTGGCGACCAGTGTAACGCTAGCCCCGGCGCTGCGGCCGCAGGGTGTGTAACTTAATCACGTCCGGTGTGATTGGCAACACTGATGAATGTCCACTTTGTTTGCACAGCACATTCATCCCCCCTCAGGTTGGATGCAACCAAGACTAAATCTAATTAAACAAGGACACTGCTCCCTGCCCCCATCGCTATCGCATCAGCACCGAGGGAGTCACGGTCCCTGTGTATACTACTGTGGCAAACATGAATCCTTTTGTTTTTTTGAAACTCAGACACAAGGATCAGTGCTCTCACACGTGTGACCTATTTTTCAGACATCCTGTAGGCAATGAGCCACACCTCCGGCTGCCTTGTCTGATTTTTCATCACAGGTCACAGCACTTTTTTATGGGTCCTGTGGAATGAAGCCATTCTAGTGCTCATTGACTCTTTGTCATTGTGGTAAGATCGTCTTTAGTCAGGAAGGTAAATTGGAAATGGATCAATGCAGAGTGAAATAGTGACAGGGCTAAAGAGGGTCCACATGTCTTTTTTCTTTTCAACACAATGTCCTTTTCTTATGAAGGCTCTGCCCTTGTTGGAACTGATCCGTGGCCATCTAGTGTGACTCACATATCCTGGTTTATGTGAAACATTTGTCATTACATATACAACAAAGAAGGTAGTGTGCCTTATTAAGAAACAACACTACACATTTAATCGTAATAGTAGTAATCATATAGTAATACACTGTTGTGTATTGTGTGTCTGGATTCATGTGACAGAAGTCCAGATGCTAGGATGGTATGGCGGTTCCCTGTTATGCAAATTAAATTAATTACAGCATGTAAATAATGCTAATAACCTGCACAAATATGGCCTACATAAACAAATGCACATGGATGTTGCTGCTATATTTATGTACTTGCATGATTCTTGCAGTTTTTGAAGGCCTTGGGTAAAAGCATCAGCTAGCTAAATGTAAATGTGGGGCACGGGTTAGCTCAGCAGGTACGGGAGTGTGCACCCCATGCCCCGTCCTTGCAGCAGTGGCCGGGGTATAAATCTGACCAGTGGTCCTTTGCTGCATGTCTTTCTCCAATAAAGATTGAAAAGCCCCCCCAAAATATGAATATTTAATATAAATAAATAAATAAATATTGACAGGGCAAGTCATAGCAAATCAGACAAACTCGAAGTAATCGAAGCGTCTTAACCTTACCTACACCAAATATGTATATTTAACAAAAAAAGCAATTCACTTTCAAACACTCACCTCTCTAGCCTTGGCAAAATGTCTTTTTTTTACCCACAGACATCAGCTTGATCAAAAAAAACTCAAATGTCTACAGAAACATCTGAAACTCAAAGCATAATTATTTGTAAAACATTTGGAACTATCCAGACTTCTCGTGCATGCTGCATTGTTTTTTGCGCATGTTAAAGCACCCGCTCTTCTATTGGTTAGAACATGATTATCTTGGCTCACCTGATTAACCCGCCTCCTGCTTATTTGACACCTCCTCAGTCAACCAAATGACTCAAGACAACCAGTTCTCCTAGTCGAAGTAGAGGCAGGAACATTGCATGTGCATGTTTGTCAGCTCAGAAGTATATTTGGAACATACTGAAGACACAGATGGACTGTGAAGAAGTGGCTACCACCTTTGCGCACTGCTGAACTGAGAGCAGCAGAGGAGGCAGTGAAGCCAGTAAAGGCACACTGAGCAAAGAAACAAGCAGGTAGCTTGCTCCTCTTGCTCAGCCAGTAACTCATGAACACAAATAAAGAAGATGAAGATGAAGACATCCGTAGCTATATAGTTGTCTTGGGAACTAAATATGAAGGTCATCCCCATTTATTAAAGGACCAGTTTGTAGGATTTAGCGGTGGAGTTATTGATTGCAACCCTGCGCGTTTTGGGCCAGTGTGCATCACATGGTAGACGCTGTTGCTGTCATTACGTGTCAAATTGGCTTCACCATTCCAGGGCGTCTGAAGACATATAGGGTTCATCTTCAAGGCAGGTCAGACTTAGTTTGGCAAGGAAAAACTGGAAAACTTTAAAATTAAAGTTTGTTTCTGGCATTAATTCATACCCCAAACTGTCCTTGGAAGACTGCAGTGAGCCTGGATGACAATAACAAAGTAATGTGTGCTGATAAGGAGCGGCAAAGAAGTGAAAGCCTGAAGGTCAGTCCTGGTTGTGCTGGGAGCTCCCAGAGCGCTGAGGATTCTGCTGACATCCGCCGTCTTTGTTCTGCGTAATTGGCTAAAAGACTGAGCAACTATATTTACACATCCCCTGAAGAACATTAATTACAGACTGAGAGAGAGAAAGAAGTATCATCACTTTGCTGGTAGCTGCACATATGAATGCTTATTAAGGATGGTAGATAATATACTTTACTCTGGTACCACTTAAGATCACATACAAGAATCAGACAGCTTAAATAAGCTCAACAAGCATGAATGTTGATTTATTCATACAGTATGAATGGGAAGGATTTGTATTAAATCTGACATTTCAAACATCAGATGGCAGCTGATATAGTCTTGATAAGACATAACAACCAATACTACATATGTAAGGTGACAGATAAGGTTTTCTTTATCTACTTCAACTGCAGGTAATTTTCTTTTTCATTTCCTAGATTGCCTCTTGACAATCTTCTAGGCAAAGTCTAGGCAGTCTCATTCACCTGTGGATTATACATAGAAATGAAATGACAAAAATCAAATAGTGGGGCATTCAAGAAAAGACTAGTCATGCTCCAAAACATGTCCTTTGGCCATTGCATCATCGAGGCCAATAAAAAAAAATTGGCATGTCTGCCTTCTCTGCAGTGGATTTTCTCCCAGGGCAAATCTGTCTCCTATATAGTGCTAATAACAGCAAATATTTTTATGGAATAATAATATGCTATCTAAATTACTTTTCTATCAACATAATTAGGAAATATTTTTAATGAACACGTCTGCCAAGTCATGGAAACGTTCATATAGAACATACATATTGAAAATGTTTATTTGCAGTATGTTTATGTAGTTTGTTTCCCCCTCTATATCTGTTATTGTAGTACAATATGTGGTAATAGCAAGTAGGTCATGAGCAACATGTTTATGGACTGGACAACCTTTGGTCCAGACTGAAATAGTTCAACAACTACTGGATGTATCCCGGATTTAGTGCCACCATAAACTCTAATTATAATTTTCTCAATGTTAGTTTATGACCAAATACCTGCAAAACTAATTTCTGCATGTTAGCATGCTAACACACTAAGCACCAGCATGTTCGCCTTGTCATTGTGAGTTAACATATTACAATGAAACAACACCTATCCATTGCCGTGCTGATAATGACATGTACTAATTTGCTATCCTGCTGTAGCTACCCTGAAAATATCTTGAAAGGAGGTGTTGATTATTCACACTGACAAACTAATACCCGCCCAACAACAAAATGAATCTAGATATATCACCGACATCTGTTAAGAATAAATAAAAAACGTATTTTTAGGCTTTTAATTTGGCATATTTAGCAGTAACTCAAACAAACACACCCCTCTTTATGTGTTTGTACATCAGTCGGCCACATGAATGGCTTAGCCAAAAAAATGAGACCACACCTTTTCCTGCAGTTTGTATTCTGCTTTTTTTTTTTTTTTTTTGTGAAGGTGTGTCCTGCAGTGGTGACTCTGTGTTCTCTGGCATTCGTTTTGAAACAGCCATGTTGTTGTGGAAGGAATTGCATGCATTTCCACTACAAGGGATGCCTGCTAGAGACCTTGTTAACCACTTCCTGTTATTGTCTATCACAGGAAGTGGATGGCCACTACATTGCAGAAGTTCAATGGCAGACTTTCAGTTTTCCTCTGTGTGTGTGTGTGCGTGTGTGTGTACGGGTGTGTATTTGTATTTTGTAACGGATAGGCGCGGATTACACAACACGTTAAGGAAACAGGAAAAAAAAACAACCCATAAACGACCAGACCAAGAAGCAAACAAACAAAATGTGACCACTGTCATTGTAAACAATAACCAAAACTATGTGCAATCAGGACCAGTTTGCCAAAATACCCCTCCCAGGGAGCAATAGACTAATCATTTGTGCATCAAAGCAGCGCCGAGGGGGGTAATACACTTCACAGCACCACCCACAGCAGCTTTAATCGTTACAACAGTTAATTTTACGATAATACATTTCAAGCAGATCCTTCAGAGGTTACTTTCAAAAAGCAGCTGATTAAGTACAGTGCTCTGCGAGAAATACAATAGGACTACTTGACCAGAGAGCAAGAAAAGTAGCAAGGGAATTGTGATAAAAGGCAGCAAGGCATCAAGCTATTTGTCTGAGGCTTTCAACTGGAATTGTGATGAAATACTACACAGAGGCATTAGCAATAGAATAGTGTGGATGATGTGACAATATTGTTTGCAGTAGCAAGACACCTGTGACTTATAAACATGACTGAAATGCAGGAGTAAGACCTTAGCTACTATGGGGACTTAAAAATCTAATCCGTAAAAGTGATTTATGACACAGTGAGACCCTAATCCTTCACTTTATGACCCTCCTGCCACAGAGAATGGCATACCTCAGCAGGTAAGGAATATTTAGGATTTTCTTTCAGGCTTTGGAAATGATTTCCCGAAGCCGAGAGAAAGGGGAAACATGTAATTACAGGAGCGCATAACCATGAACAAAAGAGCACAAGGGATAAATCATATTTCACAGGCATTGTTACGTCTTGTCTGATGTTTGTCAAATTACATCATGCTACGCTTTGCAAATTTTTCGAGTTCTTAATGTGTGACCAGTACAGCTTATTATTCAGAGTAACCAAGAGCGGTGATGCAATTGAATGAAACCGCCCAATAATTTCCCATGGAGCATGTTTTTGTACCCCTCTCTTATTCGTCATTAGTCCACATTGTTGTTGTTGTTTTTTATTTGAGCTTTAAAGCATCAGACTAATGCATGAAATCTATTGACACATGAGCCAATCATAGTGTCATTTCTATTTTGTATTTATCAGGATATGGAGCCTTTTATTATATAACCTCAAATACTGGTTGAAGGAGACTGACAGAGGGTACAAGTGCAAGCGAGAGGGAAGAAGAATAACAGAGGAGGATAGGGAGTTGGCTGATGTAATTGAGATAGAATGAGACGGTATCAGCACTGGGGTCACCATGAATAAACAGAGGGAGGGCACTGAGGACAAGGGAGTGTGTGAAGGAGAAAGAGGCCAACCCTGTGCATGGTGTGTGTGTATGTGTGTGTGGAAACATTCTCCTATATGCCTTTGAGCATATGTGCAGCCTGCATGCATGTCCATGTGTGTGTGTGAGGATCATCGTTGTGATGGGGGGAGGGGAAAGCCTTCGCTTTAAGCCCTGGAACTGACTGACTGGTGTTTTCCCCTGTGGAGTGCTGGCTGTGTTTGTGCTGCATCGAATAAAGACCTCACTCCCGGGGAATACCCGTGGGATCGTCACCTACACAAAACACCATCACACACAACGTTGTCCTCTTCTTTGTCTCGCCCACACGTCTATCTCCCGAATGTATTTACTCAAACTCCGATGCGCTCCTGCGCTCATTTATCACGACACATCATCCACATCAACAATCAACAGTATAGCACACAATGAGAACTGACAGCCGCGGGGAGGGGTGATCATGATAGAAGCATTTCATGCATATGAAGAGCAGATCATCATCAAGTGTTTGCAAATAAATATTTGCATTTTTTCGCAACATCTTTGGAGTAACAGATGGTTTGGGTTTACACATCTTCACAATGCAAACAGTGTCAGGTGTAACTGTTGCATATATGTCACTAAGTTGACTTTTAGATGCTTCTGTGCAACATTAAATTGGGCTTAAAGATGTTCACTGTCTCCCAGGCAGATACACACGTGACAACGATGAAATAAATATCATAACATATGGCCTTGATCGAACCTGGGACTTCTGGGTCGGGATGGGTTGGACCAACTGTCAGGCTCTGACAGTGCAGATATAGTTACTGTACAATAGTTACTGTAGGTACTCACCCCACACAGGATAAAAAAGGACAGTCTTCTGGGATGAGTAGAGTTGGAATGCACACCGCACTGGAGATACAACAGATGGTATCTAAACACGAGTTTGCTCAGAAGACCTCAGAAAAGCTTCAGTATTTCCTGTGTAATTAAAATGGACGAGATGAGGATAAATACACAGAGGGTCACTTGCCATGGTGCCAGTACACATGTGGATACATGTTTCCTCCGATGGCATCACACGCTGCAGATAATGTGAAACAAGGGGCATTTTTGCTCTAGTTTTACAGTAGGGGTGCAAGTAGGGAAAGAGCCTTTGCTGTGAAATTAACAGTTAGACATAACAATAATTTAAATCATTTTCTTGCTGAGACTTAAATAAGATACCCATTTTATATCTGTAAGTATGAAGTTAGAGCTGTGAGCGAATGAACTTAGCTTAGCACAAATACTTGAAAAGTGTAGCAGAGGTTAAAATCATTTTACTTACTTACTTCTTAGATACTTTGACTTGTAATCAGGTAAATTGTGCCTGTACGTCTGTTTTTGCTCTATATAACTCTGGGCATTGGGTACAATCACCCATGAAAAGTCACATACCCACAAGTATCTCACTGATTTTGGTAAAATCCAATATTTCATGGAGAAAATGATTTCTAGTTTTCCCTCATCCTCCGGCTGCGGTCCGTCAACTCTCAGTTATTGACAGGATGTCTTGATGGACAGTAAAGCAAGCAAGTGCAACGACACAAGACATAGCAGCTAGCTTTAGTTATTAGTCCAACAGTGAGAAGCCCAGCTCAGCATCTGTCTTTCAGCCTTTTATATTGCGATGCTCTTGCCATCGACTAAAAGCCAGTCTGAGATTCACTTTTGTCCAGTGGTTTCTCGCCTCGCTGCTTTTTCTCCCTGTGAAGCTGTTACATTAGAGAAGTTACATAATGTTAAGTGAAATGTGGGAATTTCATTATGTTGGGCATTGATCTCTCTTGCAACCCCGTTTTAAACTGACCCTGGGTTGTTGGGATAATCTCCTTCATCTTAATCTGACAGTCATTTGGCTTGCACTATCGGGCTGCTCTTGACCATCTGTGGCTGACCATTACCCGTGTGTTTTTTTTGCAGTGTGTCCTAGTGTGGTGACTGGTCAGCCGGCTGAGCACGCTGAAAAGTTGGCAAGAGACAGCAGTCTGACTGGATGTTCAGCCTATTGAAGCAGTGATTTTACACATTACAAGCAAGGTTCACTCTGTCTTCCCACTCTCTGAGTGATCCCTCAAAGGCTTCCCACTCATGTGTGTTCATCAGAACGCACAGACAAAAAATAAATCCCCACTGGGAATTGAATCCTGGGTCTTAACAATCCAATAGACACAGAAGTTGTTAGAAAGAAGCTGTTTCTGGCATTTGGGCAAAGAACTAAAGAACAATGTGTTATTTAATTTGAAATATGCTGTCTCAGGGGGAAGGCATTCTGGGAAATGTTGGACCATGTGATGATTAGCTGGGTCAATCTAGGCGACGCAGGTTGAAGGAAAGTGGGTACACCAGAAAAGTCTAAGTCAACACTTCTGAGTCTCAAACACCCCCTATAGGCTTCAATGCTGCCTCTACAAAGCTCCACACAAGTTCACTTTAAACACAATAAAGCAGAGTAGCAGAGTTGCATTGTGGACTATTGAGCCAAAGTGGATTTAGAGACACAATGCGCACCACTATGAGTTTGTTTATTTCTAGCGGCTAATAACATGCACAAACATGCTTGAGCACGTACGCATGCAGACACACACACACAAAAACACTAAACAACACAAAAAACGTGTCCAGAACAGAGACAGACATGTCTGCCGTGAACGTGAGCGTGTCCTGGCTAGTCTCCCTGGAAGCAGCCTTAGCAGAGCCAGGGGACTGAATGAGGCCTTTTAAGTCCTGGCTGGTGAGGGGCAGGTCCATTGTTAAGGACAGCTGGGCCTCTTGTTTCTTGCTTTCTCTCTAGGGGCAATGGGCACCCAATATGAGGAGATTGGGTTTCTACCACACACTCCCTCCCAGCCCCCCACGCATCTGTAGCAGCATTGACTGTGACTGTCTATCCTTCTGTCTGAGGCCACTTCAGAGCTCTACTCACTGAGAAAAACCTTCCTGTTGCACTTAAGTCTGAACATAAGAGGAATGCAAATACAAAAACCTATATTATATAGGATTTTCAATAAATAATGAACATTATTAAGATACATCTGGCAATTCTGTTGAATCTAAGAAATGTTTTTCATATGCAGCAACTGTTACATATCACTGGTAGTAACACTACTCGGCTCCTTTGTAGCGTTATTCCTAAATCACACACACAGTTCAGAGCTCATTCTTGTCACCACATCTCGTCCTTCAGTATCTCCATCCCCCATTCCTCCACCCCTCTCCTTTTTCCCACACTCTCCTCCTTCCTTCCCTGCCTGAGGGAGAGCTGTGATTGGGTGAATAGAGCTGCTCTCTGCAGAGTGTACTCCGTCTGTCACTATCCTTGTGGCAGGAGAGTGGAATGGAATAAAGCTCCCAAACTGGGCTATTAAAGGCTATTTTCATCCCTGCACGTCTGTTTCTGTGGGCTCATGCTCCAAATATAGATCTGGCACCAGTGACGCTAATGAAACACGTCCCCCTTTTCGCTGGTTTAAATCTACTTATGTAATCTCTTTCTCGCATCAACAGGAGCTGGCCATACCTTACCATCTGGGCCTGATCCTGCCGTTATCTCCTCCTGTCATTACTGTCTTACAAAACCCAAGCCTGTGGGGTTTTTTTTTTCTTTTTCTTTTAGAGGTCAGGTGCACGAGGTGGAAACGGACGGGAGTAGGAGCAACATGTTTCCATTTGGATGGTGAGCACAAATCCAAGAAAAACACGCTGGGTGTGACCTACAAGTTCTAGCCAGTATCCTGTCATTCCAGTGCACAATGCCGGGAGGGTGGTGACAAATCCCTAAGCCACTTTGTGTCAGAGGAAGACACAAATAGAGTGGCGTTCCATGTGACAGATGCTGCACACACAGGGCCGTGGTAAAAATCAGTGACAGTTCAGCTCCCCCGATGTTCTACACTTTAGTTTCTCTAAAAAAATAAATAAGTGAAATAAATACATAAAGCGGTCGAAGCAAAAAAGTCTGCATGCGCTGGAATTCATCAGTAAGCAGTAATGTCACAAACACCCCAAAGACACAACCATGGATGGATTTGTTTGTGTCACCTGTTTTTGTAGTAAAAGCACTTTGGTATTTGGGGGGAAAAAATAGATTCAGCAAACATGCTCAACAGCTAAGTAGAGTTTATGGAGGGATGTTTTAAAATCAGGCTGTAGATTCAAAGAAAAGCACAATTTATCTACATGGGGGACAGGTATGTTCCTAACACGTGCTGAGCTGTTTATTTTAAGTATTTTTAAGGCTGAGTCATAACTACAGTGGTTGTCAGCAGCATGTCTTAATGGAGCAAGCATTAGCAAATAAGTGATTTATAAGAATAAAGCTCTTTTCCCACTTTCTCTACAGCTACATGCAAGTGCGCGTGGCAGCATTCCCCCATCTCTCCCGTGTGCGTTCGCTGAATAGAGAGTACTATGGGTCAGTGGAGCAGCTGGTGACTGGGAGGAAGAACTTAACCAGGCCTCCTTTGTGGATCAGCTGTCTCTGGCCGAGCTTTGTCATTCCAAATTGGGTCCCTTGCATCCAGAGCCTGGGGAGGTTTTGACATGTAAATGGAGGACTGAGAGCTCCAAAGACCCACGATTACTCACCAAAATGCTACAGGGGCCAAAAACGGTTCCCTGAGATGCACTGCTGGGGAAGGGGGTGGGGGGGATGACACACACGCAGCATCACCGCAGACTGAAGTGTGCCTCACAGTCTGGAATTATGTTAATGATTAAGCTTCCGTCTGGACACCAAACAGTCTCCACCCTAGTAGAATTATTTATGGATGATATGGGCAGTCACTATGTGGCCAGTCGTATGAAGCATCTAAACACTGTGTAAAGCCCTTTGGGACACTTTTATATTGGGTCGTACAATAAATGAAGTTGATGTGACAATAATATTTATTTATCTGTTAATTCATTTACCAGGGCAATACTGATAAATAGAGCTACACGGGAAAAAGAAATGCAACAGATTGCAATTCACATCTGAGCCAATTTGCAGCCAAATTAGTTTAACAATCATTATAATTTGAGAGAGGAGAGCAGATAAAGCAAACTGTGCACATGAATGTATGCATGTGTCAACGTGTGTATGTATTGTACACGAATGTGTGTGCACTGCTGGAAAACCTGTGCGTGCATCTGCATATATGATTGTGTGCATGTACGTCAGCAGCGGATCCATTCAAATCTTACTCACTGCCCGCATCTTTGTTGTTGTTTAAGCCATTGTTCGATGAAAACTTCAATGACGACTGCATGATGAACACATGCACAACAGACAAAACACATGCAAATTAAGAAAACATCTTCACTAGTCTCACAACACATACAGCAATTAGAAAAAAAAAAAAAAACGATGCAAAGTGAGAAAACACAAGCAACTACAGGAACGCTGCAAGTCGCACAGGCAGCAATGAAAACAGTTTCCAGGGGACGCTAAAAAGTGATGAACACAGCTGGGACGTGCTTGTTGTTGCCACAGTTTGTGTTGCCAAGTTTATGAAGTTGGCTTTCCATAAGTGGTGTTGGAAAATATGCTAAAGTGTTGTAGGTTGTTTTGGTGGGACAACAAGCGTATCCCAGCTGTATCCGGGTGTGTTCATTACTTTTTAGTGTCCCCTGGAAACTGTTTCTGCTGTCATCCGTGCTACTTGCAAAGTTTCTTGTTGTGTGTTTTTCTATTTGCAGCATATTTCTTTATTAAACTTACAAACCATGTCGTTTCAGTGTATGTTAGTATATATATATATATATATATATATATATATCTTCTTAGACAGCATTGGTGTTCTGACTTTAACAGCTGCAGAGCATGAAATTTAAGTGAGTGCATCAAACAAAGGTGTAAGTTTAGTGAGTTTAATTTTATTCTTTAACTTGTGCAAAAGAATATGAGCGACAACAATTAACAAACAGGTATGCTGACCTGTTGCACACAAAAATAAGTGGAAAATAAACTACATGGAAAGCCATATTATATAAGCCTAACCTTTGATCATTTCAGTAGCTCTATAAAATGAAGCTTATGGCCAAACAGCAACGCCCCAGTGAGCTGGTGTTCACCATGTCTGCGTGCCACATGTGTGCCTGGCTGTTAAACACTTCCAACTCCCTCACTCAAGAGGAGAAGCTGCTCATATGCGGTTAAATCGTTACAATGATTCTTTAACCAAGAGAGCAAACAAACAAGAATAACTCGGCACATTTGGACATGCGCCAGAGCTGCAAACATCATTGCACTAACACAAACACAAAATACTCTGTGGCCTCAATAATGCACAACATCACACATCTGGAGTGTGTGTCTGTGTCTCATATTTATAAGAGAGGAGAAAACCAAGAGCGGAGAGCAGCTGAGCAGCAGTAGCAGTCGGCACACAGGAAGTGAAATTTGCTCAATATACTGTAGCCTGCGGCAGTTTGAGGGATAATTGCTGACACTCCTAGCTCGCTAGATAGCCATTCCATGGTGCAGTGGTCAGGAAAACCCTCTGTTACTGACAGCTGTCTGAAGCACGGCACACAGAAAGGACATGACACGAAGCATGTAAACATGGATTTACCCATGTCCTCCATACTGCCTGCACAGCTTATTATAGGAGGATGCTGGCAACATAATAAACCAGGAATTGCTGCCCACTGTGGCAGAGTGCTTCTTTCCAGGCTGCCCCACTTTCTGCCTGTAGTTGTTGACTTGGTTTATTTGTTCCGAATGGCCACTTATTGCTGTTTTTTTCTTTACTGTTTATGAGGGCATGGGGTGGTTCTACAATTGGGGGCAGAGAACACTTAGGCCCTACTGCTGTGCCTGTGTGAATAGTTTCCATCACTGGTATCAGGGTTGTGATGCTGGGCTTCTGTAAACAAGGAAACGTTTATCACACCCACAGAGAAGACTGCGATAATGACTTTTAATTGACAGCAGAACAAACTGTTCAACAAAAGTTGCCTAATGTGTTGTGCATGATGTAAAGCACTGCCTACATTGGATGCCAATCACACAGTAATCTGATATGTCTTTCCAGTACAGTGACGCAGTAAGAGAGAGAGAGAGAGAGAGAGAGACAGGGCATGGGCGTGTGGGGTGTAAGGAGATGAACAGAGTAGCAGATAATGACCTCAGCTTCCATCTGCTGGGCACCGCGGGGCGGAGACACCTTCAACCTGCCACCGGTCGGTCGCCACGGCAATCTGCCGCTCCCCATCGTCCTGGTGACATCTGCTTTTGGGTGACTGAAAGATGAATGCAGCACCAGCCACATGGGCACAAAACAGACGTCACGCAGACCACTAGACACACACACACACACACAAACACTGCGGCACAGATGGTCAGAGACACACTACTGTGGAGATTACAATCTAGCCATTCTCCACTGCCTCTAACCTCTCAGTAAAGTGGATATAATATAATGACAGGTTTGTGTTAGTGCAATGATGTTTGCAGTTTTGGGTCTCTTCCGAAAGAGCTGGCATTGGCGGCCACTGGCTAGTGCTCCATTAATGCTGTCATAGTGCAGTTTATTTAGGCTATTTAATACCCCCATAACCTCTAGTCACACTGCTCACATGCATGACACAACCTTTCACCTGTTTAAGAAATCAAAGTCATGTGTATGCCTTAGGAGTTCATAATACCAATTTGTTTGTTTTTAGAGCATGGGGAATAAATGTTGTTTACTAGTACTCTGTATCTATGGCGATATCGTTTCGCTTGACTAGAGTCCCCAGCCACAGCTGTCACAGTTATTTAGTGCCTCTGCGGTAACCTTGGAAACACCCACCCTGCATACAAGTGTTTTTTTTTGCAAAGTGAGATCCTGATAAGCAGGTGAAGAGCTGGGAATATGATGATTAGACACAAAGCAGCATGAAAAAAGTCACAAAAACCACCTTACGCGTTGGGTTCACTGAGGAGAAGGACAGCTGGAGGGAGGACAGAAAGAGAGAGAGGAAATTAAGGGGTGGGGCGGCAGTGACAGAGGAACAGTGAAGCAGAGGAGGCAAAGGAAAAAGAGGGGAATTCAGGTCAGTGTTGTGGATATGCATGTTGGGCTGGCATTCTGATCCACATTTTTGGAGAAAGAAAGAAATGCTTAGGTGAAAAGGGCAAATGAGTGACATCATGAAAACATGATTGGTTGTAATTTGCTTTCAGAATTTCACAAAATGCATGACTGAAACTTTGTTGTTTGTATTTAAAGGGAAGTGCTGACAGGTTATGCCCAGTCATAAACTATAACTCTATGCTCAGTTGGATGAATGTGAACCAAAACAACAAAGCTGCTTTTTGAAATAGTGTAAGTAAAACTTGGAACTGGCGTTTGCAGCAGAAACAAAGTTAAACCCATCTGTAGATGGAGAAGAACAGTAATTGTCAGCTAAAACAGGCCAGATTTTAATGGATTTATTTCAGTTTTCTAAAATACCAGGAAAGCTTAGTTTATGAATTGCAATTCCAAGAATAACTCCATGATTCCTGTAGCTTGGTTAAGCAGCTCTGTTTAGAGTCCAGAATAGCCCTTTTATTGGTTTTTTAAAAAACAAAATATCTCCTATGCCTGTGTCAGAGGCGTCAAAGTACAAAAGTGTGTCAACCCTCAGTGTTTACTGGGTCAAAGACTATTTGGGTCAACCTGGGTATACTGATATTTGTGTTTCTCTGATCCAGCTTGAAGTGCCAGAGTTTATCGCAGAAACATTTGACTTAGGGGTTACGGTTATATATTAAATCAAACTATATACAATCCTACAATCCACATGAGACCAATCTCTTCAACCTGGCTTTTAAAAGGCCATCTCATCACATTCTTAACGTGGGTGGATATTTGAAATTTTGTTATTTAAATTCCACAGTTCTGTGTTTTTACATTGTGCCCCTTCATCTCTATGCCATAAGTACTGCTGTCCCTGCAGGAGACTCAACCAGGCAGATATGTGAACTGGGCTATTTAGCAAAACCTACCTCTAAGAAAAATGCTTCTCCGTCTCAAAGGCTGTTTGGTCAAACACAACATGACGCGTCATGTGGGTGGAAAATATGGAGGCTGGTCGAACTGTGCCAACAGCATGTGTGACTCTTTAATGTTACCTCCTCTTATTATGATCGATATGAATGAGAGAAAGTCTATATACACTTGCACCTCTTTTTTTTTTAGATATTTCGAAGAAGCGCACAGGATGGTGGAGATGATCAAAGCACAGCAAGGCAGCTAGATACATTCCTGCCTTGTTAGCAGTTGCTAGCAAACAAACTTCTACCTGCTTCAGCGCTTTGAAGCTTTGAAACTTTATTGACATGTATTGGCTGGGCTGTTTATTTCCTACTTCACATGTACAGTGAGAGCACCGACAATCCGACCAAATCATACAGTGTATACCCAGCTTTACTCAGTAGAACTGCTCTATTTTTTTCAGCATCTTTCAGTTATTTTCGAACCAGCTGATGAGCAGCATGATACCTGCCTGACTTCACACAGTGTGCAGCTTTGTATATGACCATGAGGATGTTGAAATCTTCTCTCAACTGACAGAAACAACTAGTGCTCTCAGGTCTGAGAACACTAGTTGTTGTCAGGTCAGGTCAACTGATCAGTGTTGCTGGAATACTTCTGGTCATGTCACGCAATGTAAAATGTCACTTAGCTTTAGTTGCTAGAAGCTCCTTACCTGTTAGAGTTGATGCAGTGAGCAAAAAAAGGCAACAAGGAAAGGGAACAAAACTGGTAAAGACGGAGAAAAGATGGAAACGAGAAAAAACAGGAAACAAAACAAGGTAAACAATAATTGGAAAACTGGGACACAAAAGAAGGAAACAACAAAACAAGAAAAACAGGAAAGAAGGAAAATAAATGAAAGGAATGAAGGAAAGGAATCAAGGAAAGAAACCAAGGAAACAAACAAGGAAAATAGTAGTAAAGAAGGAAACAAAACAAGGAAAAGTGGGAAATAAGGGAATGAAGGAGATAGAAGAAAAAGGCAACAAGGGAATAAGGAAGCAAGGAAACACAGGAAGGGAACAAAAAAGGAAACAAGGAAACCCATTTTTAGTTTTTTCTTTAAATAATATGTTGATTTAATCATAATCTTTATCTTTCCTCCACCATTAGTAGTGCACATAACAGAAATTTAAGCTTGGTAATTGAATGTTTCTTGCTGAAATGCACTCTGGGAATGATTGTTAACTTCACCCTTGAAGATTCACAAACTTGTACTTTTAAGTTTTTTTTTTCTTTTTTAATCAAAGAACTAGATAAGGTTAATGCAGTCATGGGAGGGAAAGATATGTGGGAGACCAGATATGAGATATTAAATGGACAGGCCCTATGTCTCTCTGTCTTTTTATATTATGAGAACTGTAAGCGTGCATGTAATCAACCGATTAGTGATCAAACACTGTGTTACAACATCACCAAAAAGTAGTTTCAGGGTGTAGCAAACAAGGTGAAGAAACAAGGAAATGTGGACACAAAACAAGGTAACAATGACACAAGGGCACTGAAGTAAACAAAAGAAGGAAACCAGAAAATAAAAGAAGGAAACAAGAAAATAGTCAAGCATTATTATGTATGGGGTAAATGAATAGGGCTTTAACAGGTGCACCTAAAATTTGCCCTCTAACTTTTCGGCCTTGGTTGGTTTGTTAGGTATTATTGAAGTAGCCTAGACATTCAACATGGTTCACAAATAGAGACATTTTGAGCTGTTAATTTATTTTAGTGAACCTCCAGGACAGACTGACCATCACACAGCCATATATTATTACTGTATAATACCAATAAGGGTAACATTTAAGCGAAACATTTCCCTACAACATGTACAGCTGACAAATAGCACACATTTGAATCTACATGATGTCCAATATTTAATACTTTTCTAATACAGTCTGTCTGCTGCCTTAGTGCTTGGTGGCATGCAGTCAGTTTATCAGAGCTTGTTTGCTGCAAACAGCTGCTTGCTGGTGAAAACTGGATTGATGCGGGAGGTGAGGCGAATACAAAATAGGGCAGCTATCCTGACAAGTTGACACGTGTCAGCTATGATGACGCACATTAAGATGCCACCAGTCTGGAGCCTTGCCAATGGTTTTGTATGTTGTGAGTGTGTGCAGCCTAAAACTAAAAGATGAGCTTCACATGACATATTGACTCAATATTAATTAATGCAACTTTAAAGATTCAGTGTGTAGGATTTAGTGACATCTAGTGGTGAGGTTGAAGATGGCAACCAACTGAATACCCTTCACCCCACATTCCCCCTTCCAAGCTACTGGCTACTGTAGAAACACTACATACATAACGATACGTAAAAGGCTCATTTTAAGGTGACAAAAAGACAACTTTTCAGGTGATTATACACTAATGGAAACATACTGAATATTAAACTCCATGTCTACCTTATTCTGCCCAGAGATCTTACACACTGGACCTTAAAAAGTTAATAAAAAACAAATGCTAATAAAGCTAATTTTCCTTCCTGTGTGGCTTGTTTTTGTGCGTAGCAACAAAAACATTGTTGTACAGCAACTGACTTGTGGAAGATTCACCAGCCTGTTTCTGGCTCTACAGACTCTGCAAATTTAACATCACACTCTGAAGATTCCACTCGCTACCCCCAGCCAAGTGTGGAGGTCCACAACACATACACACACACACACACACACACACACACACACACACACACACCAACTCATTTATACGCACGTAGCCGCAAAATCACATGTTCCCAAATACACATGCGGGCACATACTCACACATGCATCCACGCTGACTTACATGTGCACACACACACAAACATGCACACGATCCCTGCTGTGCCTGTAAAATCAGCATAGCTCTCAGAAATTCCACTAACACCTCCCACCCCATGTGGACGCACACATACACAAATACACACACACGCACACTCCTGTGAACCCACACAATTAATGTGAAATCACATCCATCTTCCACCCCTCTGCCCCTCCCCTGTTCTCCATTACAAATAGCTGAGGATTGCATTCTCTCCCTCTGGCCTTGCCTGATGTTGTTTTTACATGTCTTGTTGTGTGCAATACTCTCGCTTATGTAAGACAAAATTACCCAACATGAATGTTATTCTCAGTGGGGGTGATCGCACTGGTGCATTCCAAACTCAATGAGAGACGGAGGGAAATTGAGAGAGAGGTGAGAGGGAGATAATCTTTCCTTAATGATTATTTTTATGGCAGCCATGCTTCACTTCGTTGTCAACAATGAAGATAGAGGGAAAGCAGCGGAGAGGGAGGTATGCTGCAAAACTCATGAGTCAGATTCAAACTCACGAGCACCTGCTGAGCTACCACGATGCCTTAGAGTCAACAATCTTAAGTGGATTACTTCTTTGCAGATTTAACCCCTGCCTCAGCATGAGTACTGAGGATTCTTTGATAAACATTGACCAAGCGATAAGGAAGGAGTGTGTCCAGTTAAGATCTTGTTTACCCAATACAGAGTCACAGGAGGCTGGAGTCTAGTCTAGCATAAATTGGATGGAGGAGAGCGAAATATCCTCTTGTACAGTCTGTAGAACACATTGAATATCTGGGAGAAGAACATTTCAAGGTTGATGAAAGGGGATTTGCCAGAAACAACAAAGGAATAAGATACGTTGGTCAATGGCTTTTTTGTTTCTGATGCTCCATGCACTACGGACAACAACTGCCACATTCAGTCCTTTTGCCTGGAATGACCCATAAAAGTCTCATGGTGGACCTTGATGAACCTTTGGCCTCTGTAGCAAGTTAGTGTTACATCCAGGCTTGTTACCAAACAGTTCACAATCAACAAGGGCCAAACCACATTGGTTCTGGCTGGGTCATGTTCCTGCATTCTTCCATACATGTGATCCAAAGTGATATGTCCTCCGATCAAGTCGTCCATTGTCCCTGCCCGTCGTCATGAAGACTTCTCAGAGATGAAGCAGGGGGGTGAGATGCAGACAGATCCTCTATTGATAAGGTGACCAAAATAGTACATATCTTTGTATAATACTGTGGTCTGTCTGTGGGCATAATGTACTGCTAAACACACATGAGGTATAAGACAGGATTAGAGACAACCATTTGTCTGATGGCAGGTTATTTCAGGCAAAGTACAGAACATGTGCATAATATATAATTATACTGACATTTGTGCTGTTTAACCAAGTTCAAGAATTAATAAATTTAATTAAAGCCACACTAATGAATATTTTCATATAAACAGTGAGTTAAACAACAACATGAAAGGTGATGTTTGCGCTGATGAAACATCAGAGAATTATCATCCAATGCTGAAGTTTCCCTCAGCTCTGTGGAGCTATTAGCGTCTTGCAGCTGACTGTTTTGGTTCAGTTCCACTCTGGTCAACCTTGTTTCCAGACACAACCAGGACACATTTTTTTCCAAGAAATTTTCAGTTTAAAAGATCAGGAAATAGGCAACAGTTTACCTTTCACTTCACAAATCTATCAGAAAAATAATATGCCAACATTGTGTTAACATTTTGTGCAAATGCCGCCAAATGGCCAAATAAAATGATGCAGGTTTTAAGATTTGTTGTGGGTCCATAACTTTAGAAGGAACCCTTTAGAGAGGGAGCTGCCCTGTTCCACATGGTGATTTTTTTTTAGAGCAGCACAGAACCAGGACAAACCAAACGCTGGTTCAAGATTGGATCGCTTGCATCTTCCACAGGTTTTTTGCATCCACTGTTGTTTCTCCTCCATGCTTATAAAAAGAAGGTGAGGCGAGCATTTTACAATACTGTATGTCACCTTTCCACTACATGCCACTGAACCCTACACACTGGCCCTTTAAATAAAAAAGTTGGAAAAAACAGAAACAGATAAAACAAAAAGTCCATTGTAGTCAGTATGGAAAATCTTGGTCGACTAAAATTCTACCTACTCTTCAGCCATTTGATTGGTTGTGGAGAAAAAGTCAGCCACGGTGCACTGGGCGCGTTTTACTTAGTGGCTGCTGGATGCCAATTAGAGTTACACACACGTTGCCAAGCAAATTAATTTCTGCAGTTGGCCTATTTCTTTTTCACACGTAGCTGTATCATTACTTTCAAAGCACGACTATCAGGCAAATTTACATACAGCAGTAACACATACATACCGGCGCAGTATGGGGAAACAGTTACTGGCATTTGTTCTCCTGCTCTCGCTAAAAAGTTGGCTTCAAATGAGGCTTAACATTCCCATTGTTCTGTCCCTCAGTATGACAACATTAGTCCAATATCTTCAAAACCTAAAACACTAAAACAACTTAAACCCTAAAGAAGGGCACTACACAAACTGATCTGAAATCCACAAAGACCAGTCCCTGTAGTGTACAATGAGAAATGTCACAAGTCAAAACGTAACTTTGGATCAACCATTTGTTATTGCATGCCCTGTAACTTTAATATCTCACAAAGTTAACATTGCATTACTGTAGCTACATCCCTGACTAAAGCAGCTTTGCATAGTTTGCAAGTGACAAATAACTGGCAGCCAACTGAAACTAGTGCCCTGAAACATACAGTATTTTTCAGGCAGCTAAAGTATAGCTAATATTTGTTAAATCTCTGGAAGAGATTTCTGAAGAGTTTTGAGGTAGGTCCCCAACATTAGTTAGTTAGCATCACGTATGCTTAATTTTCTTTTTGCTGTCATTCTAAGGTTTAATGTGGTTGTCTCAGTTGTCTCAGCGAGTCTTGCATTGCAGGATTAACATAGAGCTGTGTGTTTTCTTTTGGATGTTGTTTTGCAGATGAACTCTTTGTGGTCTAGGTAGGCAGGTTTTATTACAGAAGATTTGGCTGGCATCTCTTCCTAGACAGCAACAGCTACTTCTCCGTCTCCCACATTCACTTTCTTGGAGTGCTGTGAGAAGAGGGTGGTGAAGGGTGACAGGTAACAGTAACAAAAATGTCAAATTAGAAGTGAGTCAAGTTATTGGTTTTCCAATCACAGTAATGATAAATCCTGAGTCCTCTTGTCCGAGACAAGTCTGAGTAAAAATGCAGTTGATTCCCGAGATGAGACCTTCAAAAAGTGGTCTTGAGACTGGTCTCGGGACCAAGACCAATGTCGAGTACTACGACACTGGGACAGCTGTTAATATTATAACATCCATCCATAATTGAGCTTGAACAGTTAGCAGTCCTTAATAAATATGTACACACATTGCCATCAAAAATAAACTTTAGCAACACAGCTCTTCTGTCCTCTACGATTTGTGGTGGTTCTTTGAAATAGTGTCATTTACTTTGGAGCTGATTAAAGTTAAATAACTTTAGGTTAGGATTATCAGTCTCAGTTAGATTGAGTGAGTTGTGAAAACAAGATGTTTGACTTCCTGATTTATAGGTCTTATTATTTATTAAACCAGATCATTAAATTGAGTAAAATATATTTGAAAGTCATTTTTATTCATAACCAAAGTTATTTCGAACTCAATATAGACTATCACTCAAAACTACAATACATGAGGCATGCGTATGTTCTCCCACCCCTGAAAATATTGGAAACCCTTTTCCTTTTATGAAAGTCACACCAATGAGAATTAGCTCGGACAATACTGTATCAACCGAGCATATCGACCAACCAATCAACCCACATCTTTTTCAGGACATATACCTAACATTAGGGGAATGGAAATAACCTAAGCACCACTAAACTTCACGGTCATGTTTAGCTATTTTAAGCTTGATAGTGTCTGAACTATCAGCAGCCATATCCCACCTCTCCAGCCTGTAATGGATGCTGCCACAGCTAAGTGGCGTAAGCAAGCTGAACAGTCTTCAATGCATGAAGAGGTTAAAATAATTGAATAACGGAGTTAGTGATAAAAGGGCTGCTTGTTCACCTCAGCCTAACATCTGACTTGAGAATGACATGTGGTCTAGAAGTGCTAATGTACGTGGTCACAAGGCATCAGGGCACATCTCTTCTGTATCTTTGGAATGATCTGTTATCAAACCGAGTACTCAATGTCCAGGGAGTTGTGAATGCCATTCAGTTATTTTGAGGAACAGCACTGAATATGATACTAATTTAAGATGGGAAGGGAAACAATCTCTCAGTGTGTTTTGATTTGAAAACAGTTAAATAGAATCATCTTTACATGGCCGCCTCTTTGTATTTCAAATCTTCAGTATGTTTTCTTAATTAAAAGAATCCCTCTGTGATTGGCCTGGCTTTGGCATATCGATCTCATTATTATTGCGTCATCAAAAAACTCTTCACAGAACATATAATAGCAGTCCCGGTCAAAGGCCACAACCCTGAGTACCCGGGCTTGTTTGCACATTACACACATTATTTATAATGGAATACATGGCTTGATGAATGAGCTCCCATGATCTTCCTCTCAATCTCTTATTGAGCAGGCATGTCCTCCTGAAGGGGGGCTTAGTGGAGAAAAAAGAGGAGAGCATGCGGTTTAAATTAATCAATCCTTCCCATTTCCCCCCTCTCCTCCTAGGCAGACAGACCTCTCCTGGAGGGGGGTCTGCGGCAGTGGGGCAGAAAAAAAAAACAAAACACTGTCATCTGTTTTCATGAAGGTGGCAGAGGCCCAGCCCCTAGCTGTGCTTTGGCTAAGAGAAAGAGGAGAGAGATAGAGAGAGGAAGGAGTGAAATGAGGTGACAAGGAGTCGGGTGGGTTGTAGTGTAGGGAAGAGATAGACTAGGCAAAAGGGAAAGGTGCAGGAGGAGGGAGGTCACGGGGAAGCGGGGAGAGAAGACATAGACATGAGAGAGACGGAGGCCGCATGCTAGGAGTTGGGTCGGGATAATAGCCGAGGATCATGGGATATGCTGGCCCCCATACGTGTACAAAGGCAGCTCACAGATGACAGTGCAGTGGCATACCAGGCAGTGATCCAGAGTCTCATCCCCCATGGGAAGAGGCTCTCTCTCCTTCTATCTGAGTGTCTCTCTACCTCTCTCTCACACACACACAAAATCACTCAGTTTCATTTCTCTCCATTTCTCTCCCTCTCATCTCTCTATTGTCATCCTTGGTCCCATGTTATCCAATAAACTCTCTCCCTCAATGCTTGTCCTCACTGGTGCTCATAATCAAATTAGATTTGCTCCAAGTAAGCGGGAGGAAAGACTAACTCTCGTTGCAGACACCAAACAGACAACGCCCTTCAACTGACATTTGTTTTCTCAATAACTTGTGGCTTAGGCAATGAGAAGAGAATGGTAGATGTCACACTCCCACACAGGCGCACGCACATGCACGCACATAGCGTAAACAGAGTATTAACTAGGTTTAAGACAATGACAACAAACTCAGAGTGTGGGTTTCTCCCAGTGGTCTATGGGCTGGATTTCACAGTAGGACTATTGTCTTGCCTGTGTTTACAACCGCACCTGACCTTGTTGTCACATGTGTGTCACTGTAGCTATATTAGGGAACACATATGTGAGCGTGTGGGAGGCACACAATGACTCGTAAATTTACAGAAATATCTCTCATATTAGCGAAATTGTCAATTCACAGAATATAATTAAAGTGATGATGAATAAAAGTCAATTTCTTCCATAACAGCGTCAAATTAAACTTGTGCTGAGATGATTGGTCAATTATTTGAGGAAAAAAAATGATCAGCCAACAATTTTGAGAGCCAATTAATCATAATGCCATTTAATGTTTAATGAAGCAAATCAGTCAAATTTGCTGGTTATAGTTTGGGAAATGTGAGGATTTGCTACTCTAATTTCTTTTCTATCATTTTATGCTGAATTCTTTTCATTTTTCTCTGATTATTTGAGATGGCCAATTTAGACTAAATGATCACAGAGCAACTGAAAATATTGATCAGCAGCCGTACAACACCTGATGCGTTTAGCACCCTGCTTCCTGTAATTTATCTGATCAAGGGCTACCCTTTTTATTCTGCCCGTCACCTGATTAAAATGCTTAAGTGAGCGTTTTTGCTCTGTTGCAGTGCTGCTCTGATCATCATTATCCATGCTACCCACATGCCTAACCATTTTCCACCACAGCCACTGTTTATCCAGCCCACCAAGCACATGAGCAGCCATAATGACACTAATTGCCTAAGAGCTCACTTTTCCTGAGTGGTTGTGTACTGCATTGTGTCTTAAGAGCCATCTGTGTTCTCATCTTAAATCGATATATCTTTCACATTCCAAAACTACAGAAGGACAGGAAAAAGGCACCACTCCCATTCATAAATAATGTGTCTAGGGTGCGGGGGATGTGAGCTACTGTTTCTTTGTGTATCTGTTAGAGCAGGGAGTTGGACGTCTCCAGCCCACTGGAGGTCTGGGAGAGTGAAGGAGCTCCTGACATCTGACCCTAGTGCTATCTAACTTGGAGTGGAGGTAGAGAAAATGTTGCCAACGCACACAACAAGCTGACTTCAGTAGAATATCTCTATCCAACATTTATCTCGTATTTATGTTTTATTAGGAGCCACTTTAGTTTATTCTTATGCCACCAGATTACATGGTAATAAATAGTCTAATTTAGTAGCGATGGAGCAGGTGTTTAACTCCATCACATTAGCTCCAGGCAAAATGAGTCATCAGTCTTTTTCATGTTTTGTGCTGCTGATAATCAGCATCAGAATTATAATAATAATAATAATTATTATTATTATTACAGTTATTATAGACTATGAAAATGGAGAAGAAGTTTTTCAACTTTTGTAACACAGCTTCATCAGGAGCATTTCAGATCAGAGCATTCAGTCAGACTTTGTTAACTTGCTCAGATTTGCTCATTTTTTGAGTTAAATAGGCTCTGTAGTTAATTTCTCTCCCTTCCGGCTGTTTTTGCACGTTTACAAGTTTGCACTGGGTGTTTTATTTGTATGTTATGTGTTATGTATTTTAAAAATTGACTGGATTCTCTGTGCCATTTCTGTGTCTGACTTCCGGCCAGCTCTATCTGCTCTGTGCTGATTGACGTGGCTGGTCGCGGTGTTTGTCAAAAATAGAACAGCACATATTCTCCACGAAGCAGAGCGAAGACCCGCTTCTGGGATGCTTCTGAAGTGAGCTGAGGCACTTCAGGTGGGGTCACCGCTTTAGCAGTTAGCTTATTGGCTGTCTTGCCTAGGGTTAGGATTAGCTTAGCTTAGCATTAAAAAAACAGGAGATAGGGAAAACAGATAGCTTGACTCTCTCTATTGTTAACAAACACACTGAGCAACACCATTAAAGCTCACTAATTACCATGTGTCATTTTTGTTCCCACGCCAAATTTGTTGTGGTTTTACAGGGACTTACATGCAGGATATGTTTCACAGCCACCAGGTGCAGTGATTCATGGAATCAGTCTTCTCAGTTAATGTTTAAAATGAAAGCAAACAAGTGTATTTCCCAAAATGTATAACCACTCCTTGATTAGTGAAAATTCACAACCAAACTGATGAGAATCCATAAACATGTCATCTTCTATTTTCACTTTGCAGTCACCGACAAGACTGCCGGTGTCACAAACATGCAGTGCTATATGATGCTGATTTTAAAAGCAGAAAAGTGAATGAATTTGTATGAGCTCCAATATGATTTGCTTGTCAAATCAGGTCAGGTTGAAAGAAGTTATTTTGAATAAAGTTTTCCTCAAATTTCAGACCCCTTTCAGATAAATTAGCTTCTGTTCATCTTCGCTGTAGGTTACAACCATTTACAAAAAAAAAAAAAAAAAGATGAGCTGACACAGCTGACATTGGCATTGCATGGCACTACTTTGACATCGAATCAGAACCGTATTGAATATTGAAGGTAACACGGTGCACTGCCATCCACAGATGTGTTTTCTAAAAAGGCGTATTCAAGGACGTGGAATTACCTTTGAGTCGCCCTCTCTGTTATTTTAAGATGGCAGAGCGATAAGGGAAGCACAGTACCTTTTCATGCAGGAGGTTAATGTGTGTCTGTGCTCACTTGTCAGATGTAATTGAAGGGAACAGCTTATGAAAATGAGGTGGCAGGGATGAGGTCTTTAATTAGATCAAGATCATGGACAGAAATGAATTAGAATCACCACTCTCATTACCCACAGCAAAACTGGAGCAACACGACAGTGAATACATGAAGGAAAACTTTAATATCTCAGAGACAGTGTTACTGTTTAAATGGGGTTTTGAGGGACCATTGATCTATTTTGTAGTGCCTCATTTAAACAAACCAGGATCGATCAGGATACTTATGCTTACAGCAGTCGTAATCTTTTTGTTGCTGTATCTGATGCCATATGATCTTCCATAAAGTCACTGTGTTCATTATTTGCGAATAACCTTATGCATGCATAAAGCTCAATTTAGCCTAGATGTATGCTGAATAATGAAACATAGAGCTCATATGCCATCTAGTGGTAAACATCAACAACAAATCATACAAGAATGGCAGGTGACTATTACATTGTACAAAATAAATCAACATGTATTCAAAAGATATATTAAATTCATCAGTAAATAAAAGTAAACAAAGTATACATACACATGCACATCATCATGTTGGAATAACAGCATGCAAGTTACATGTAACATCATCATGGTGACAGTCATTGACAGTAGGTGACACATACATCCGTCCATCCAGTTTCCCCAGAGGTTGCAGGTTGCTGGAGCCTATCCCAACTGGCATTACATATTATTTTTTTTTTTATATATTTATAATATATAGTATGGTGTGTATGTGTATTACAGAGTAAGGTCTCTGTATAGAAAATGCCCTGACCAGATAACTTCTGTTATGATTCTACTGACTTACTTTCTTCTGTTTGGCACTGCATTAATAAAACTGAATTTAATGTATAGAGATAGCAGTAGCATCATGAGACACAGTAAACATACATTAAACATGCATTAAAATTAACTTATGAGATAAATCTGAATTTAAACGAAACCTGAGCAAATAAATTACGCATGTGCAGAGAATCACGTACAGAGAATTTAATGTTATATATGTTATATAATGTGTATATGTATAGACACACACTGTGTAATGTATAGTCTCTAACAGTGCTAACTTGTATTTGTCATAACCGGCCACATGGCTTACGTACGAGGTTGTGGTTCCTTTCTATGGTTGTGTAATTTCCTGTTTTCCGGTCATATATAAACGTGTGAAATATAAATAAAAATGTTTTCATATTTATCTATTTATGCATGCCGTGTGACGTCATCCCGGTGAAAACCACTGAAGTCAGGTGAAAATTGTCTCCCAGAGTTAAGCTTCTCGATGTCACGCTCTCTGTAACCCAACTCTGAGTTCTTGCAGCTGATTGGTGGATCCTGTAGGGGCGGGTGTCTGGGTTCTGCCTGACAGCCGCAGACGAGGGCACACATTAACTCCACATAACAACATGAAACGGAAGGAAACGAGCGATACCGGAGAGAAGTACAGCAGTCAGCTTCTTCTTCTGCACGCGTTCACGCCGCGGTAAAAAAAAACAAAAAAAAACGTGGGGCTTCGCGGTTCAGTAAACAGAAGCGGAGTTAGTTTAATTGTTAGTAAACGCTGCTTTACCAGCACCGTCCTCCTCATTCAGGCTTTGGGTAAGTTTGTCCTCGTTTTAAAATGCAACCACTGAGTGCCAGACAGTCAGCGGACAGCTTGAAACGTGCTGCAAACTTGAAATTGGTGACGTTCAGCTGGTGTTGCAGTCGAGCTCGCTACTGTCAGCTAGTTTAGCGGGCTGCTGATGTAGCTGTGCAAGTCACTCAGGCTGCACGCATGAAAATGTATCTTCAAAGACAGCTGGAAGTTATTATTTAGCTGGCAAAACTGGTTGAGGCAGAGCAGAGAGCTCATCGAGGACAGGCTTCTATGCTCCCAACAGCTCCTGTTTAATAGCTTTGTATGATAAATAATGCATTCAGAGCTCCATTACTGACTGACAGTAAAGACTGGCATCATGGTGATAAGGCTGTTGAACTGAGGAGCTGATAGGAGTCTCTTCTTCTTCTTCCTCCTCTGTATTTCCCGCCATTCAGTCTCTTGTGGTTGAGTGACAAACCCTCAATAATTTCAAATATGAGCAGCTTTAAACGCACCATGATGAGTTTGGGATACTGCTGTTTGTATCTGGTTTACTCGGTCAGTGTCACCACTCATAAATAGTGTTGTTATTGTGCTAAAAGCAAGTTGCAAAACACAGTAATATAACTTATTACTCCCAGATGGGCCCACATGGAGCACACCCAGAGCTCATAAATGTATGCATTGCATCAGCTCTTATTCTCACATGTTGTTGAACTGGTTCAGTTTCACACCCACACACAGACCTGGCATACATATATACTTGTTTTTTGTGTGTGTGTGTGTGTTTAGTCTTCACATGCCACTATGAAGTACATCCTGGTCACCGGTGGTGTCATATCTGGTATCGGTAAGGGCATCATTGCCAGCAGCGTGGGAACAATCCTCAAGTCCTGCGGTCTTCATGTCACAGCCATCAAAATCGACCCGTATATTAATATTGACGCTGGCACCTTTTCGCCTTATGAACATGGTGAGTAATTGAGTGCGTTCTTCATTGTGTTGTATTTGATTGGGCGGTGGAGTCCTGCAGTTTCAATATTTGACAAGATGTGATGTGACAGCATGTGGCCTTGTGGATCAACAGTCCGCCCGTAGCCGAGTGGCACAGTGGAAGCTGTTTCTATATAACAGATATTTGCTGTGTCAGTGAGTAAGGCACTACCAGTTTCTACCACTCATGCGATGATGAATAAACACAGAAATCGTGTCTGCTTTGTGCAGGTGAAGTTTTTGTTCTCGATGATGGTGGGGAGGTAGATCTGGACTTGGGGAACTATGAGCGTTTCCTGGACATCCGCCTGACAAGAGACAACAACCTAACCACTGGAAAGATCTACCAGTCAGTCATTAACAAGGAAAGGAGAGGAGACTACCTGGGCAAGACTGTACAGGGTGAGTGAGTGTGCCAATTCCCAAATGACAGCTTGACAGATTAAATAAAAAATTATACCTCCCCACCTTAGGCAAAGGTTTGATGTGCATGCATCACACACTTGCTTGTATTTCTTTTTTCCAGGGTAGAACAGAGATTTTGGTAAGAGCTGCTTTAACTTCTGTAAATCTGTTTTCAGTGGTACCCCACATCACAGATGCCATCCAAGAGTGGGTGATGAAGCAGGCCAAGATCTCGGTAGACGATGACGGTGTGGAGCCTCAAGTTTGTGTCATTGAGGTAAGTTGGTTCTCAACAAGCTGGAATGTTAATGTTATGTAAATGCGTTCAGTGCAAAAGAACAAACCTCTGTTTGCCAGTTTAAAACTGTCATAATATTTCAACTCCCTTAAGCCTCACTTGTGATTTGTGACCAGAGCATTTATTAAGTGCATTGAAGAGAAATGGAGTAGGTTTTCAATCAGAAATGAAAGCAAGCATGTTGTCTAAAGCAATAAAAAATATTGGCACTACTCAGGAAGCAGTGAGAGATATTGCTGAATTTACACATCTGGGGCTGTGAGCAGAAAAACAAACATTATTTTTGAAAAACTGAAAAACCAGGGGATTTAAAAGTGTATTTGTTAAAGAGCGTCTGTCTAACAACCCTCTTCAGAAAGCCTGGCTCTGTTTCCAGCCACGGGATATCAAGCGTTCAAAAGAATGCGTTTTATTTTATATTTGCAGCTGAAAAGGGTCAAATTCTCATTGTAAAAGGGTTATAAAAAATAATAGCCCTGTCATAAGACAGACAGTTCTGCTTGAAGTTTACATACCCTGGCAGAAATTGTAAGATTTGTTCCATATTTTAAGAAAACATGAGTCATTAGGCGAAACACATTTCTTGAATCTTAATGAGCTTCATTAAACTATGAGGCAGCACAGAATAACACAATCATTAAATAAAGCATTGCAATAAAGAAAATACTGAGATGGCCCTAAAAGTTGCATGTGTATGCTGTTAGTAACATCAATGACAGCTTGCAGTCTTGTGATAGGTGACATGTTTGAGATCTCTCCAAAGTGTGTCTATGATATTGAGGTCAGGAGACTGTGATGGCCACTTAAAAACCTTCACCTGTTTCTTCTGCGACCACTGAAGGGTTTGTTTTGAATCATTGTCATGCTGGAAAGTCCAGCTGTGTCCCATGTGCAGCATTCAGGCTGATAAATGCAAATTGTCCTCCAATATTTGCACATAATGTGCTGCATTCATCTTGTCATCACATTCACACAAAACATCAGAGCTCCACCTTCATACTTCACAGTAAGGATGGTGTACTTTCTGTCATAGATCGTGTTGACTCGTCTTCAGACTTGGCGTTTATAGTTGTGACCAAAAAATTCTCACTTTGTTCCAGAAGGTTTAAGGCTTGCATAGGTCCTGTTCTGTATATTGTAAGTGGACTGTGATGTTGGGACAGGAACACCCTTTTTTTTTTTTTTTTTTTTTGGCTACTAATTTTTGTTCAAGTACCTCCTTACTGTGCAATTTGAAACAACCCTGCCACTTCTTTTCAGCTTTTAATTAAGCTTGCCTGTGGGGCTTTCTTTCCTTGCAGTTTTGGCTGAAATCTTTGTTTGTCTCCCTGACCATGGTTTCAACCGAACACCTAATTTTAGTTCTAACACTAATGGTTGGCATTTTCGAATGTTTGGATATCTTTTTATAATCTTTCCTCAAGTTCTGCTACCTTTTCTTGCAGCTCTTTTGACGGTTCTTTAGCTTTCCCCGTGGCTCAGTATCTAGAAAAGTCAACGTAGCTCTGGGTGCAGAACTATATTTTAACACCCACCTTACAGACAATCACATAATGACCTTATTATCCCCTTACACATACATCAAGAATTTAAGGACACGTCTCAGCAGGATTTAGAAAAAAACATGTCTATGCATTTATATTCAGTAGGTGCTACTACTGCATTGGTGTCTGTACAGGTCTCTCTAACAGACAGACATCTGGTTCAGAACACTACAGCATCACTAAGACCAGTAAAGTAGATCACATACTGGCTTCCTGTTTGTCAAATAATTGATTTTTAAAATTTGACTTTGACCTCGCAGGTCTTCAGGGAGAAGCAGCATTCCGTTTTTATGCACGCATCTAACACCCAGAAAACTTGAGGCTGCACCCACTTTTAAAATGTATAACTTTCTGTTTTCCAGTGCAGTAAAAAAAGTTGGGACTGTTCATCCTTTTTTCTTTAATTACCTTTTTCTATCTGTGATCTCTTTTCTATTGCCTTTATGTCTTTGGTAAATCAATTTTAATTGCCTTGTTATTGAACAGTGCTATGCAAAAAAAAAAAAAAAAAAAACATGTCTTGTCTTGCTTCCAGCAATTATTTTATGGCAAACATCAAAACCAGTTGTGACAGTATTTTATACAGTGCAGCTGATGACACTTTGCACCCTCTAAGGCTGTGTTAGCGTTATGTAAGGTGCTGAGAAACCAGCCTGTGTGTTCCTGTATGCAGTTTTGTGGTCTGCCAGTCATCTAAGCTGCTGTTTTGTCAACAGCTGGGAGGCACAGTGGGGGATATCGAGAGCATGCCCTTTATTGAGGCCTTCAGACAGTTCCAGTTCAAGGTGAAGAGGGAGAACTTCTGCAACATCCATGTCAGCTTGGTACCACAGGTATGGCACACCAGTGAACACACCAGTCATATGAAAAAAATGGCTTGTGGCTATAGAACAATAAAAAACACCACTGGTTTATTTTTCACATACATTTATGGTATAATTTGTGGTGATTTTGTCCTCAGCCCAATGCCACAGGAGAGCAAAAAACCAAACCAACCCAGAACAGTGTCCGAGAGCTCAGAGGCCTGGGCTTGTCTCCAGATTTGGTGAGTTAGATTATAGTTTGTTTATAAACTTTCCCTCTGGAACCCCAGATATAAACAGACGTGTAGAAGTCTGTTACCAATAATTCTGGGTGACATATTCATCTCATAGTCGATACAAACAAATTAAATCTAAGATGTAATTTTAAGTAGGAATCTTTGACACTATACCATGGACCTTTGTGATTTTATTTTGATTTTTGTCAGATTATGTGCCGCTGTTCAATGCCCTTAGACACGACCGTCAAGGAGAAGATATCCATGTTTTGTCATGTGGAGCCCTCTCAGGTAAAGTACTGTGATCATTGTTTTTTTTTAACAAGAAAAAAGGTAAGGGGACACGCTCCTTATATCTGCAATTGTGATATTGTATTGTTGATTTTTAATAATACAAGAGGTATAAGGTACATACAAGAAGGACATAAGCTAACTACTATTTCTCTGTATGCTATTGTAAAGCAGGGCTGAATGATGTCTGACTGTGTGTGGTGACTGGTCAAAAATCACAAAAGACACCACAAATCAACAATAGTGTGACTTAAATTCATGATTGTACGGTTGAGTAATAAAAATATTATCAGACCATTTTTGGGGACAATTATATTAGATCACAATTTGAACAATTATCAATTTAAAAAAATAAGATGAAAGAACATGTTTTGTAACTCTTTCCAGGTGATCTGTGTCCAAGATGTCTCCACAGTCTACAGAGTGCCCCTGCTGCTTGAGGACCAGGGTCTCGTGAAGTACTTTTGTCAGCGGCTGAACCTGCCTGTCATGATGAAGCCCAAGAAGATGCTCACAAAGTGGAAGCAGATGGCTGACAGGTCAGAAAGTTACTTACTTTTTACCTATTTATTTTAAACTTCTGAAGCAGTCAGTTTATTCATCCAGGCACTTTGTCACACCTGGGAATTGTGTTACAACCCCCCAAAAATGTTGAATTCAGAAAGACAAATGTTCCAACTGTGGAGGTAAGATAACTGAATGTCGAATTGTTCCTGTAGTAGGTGTGAAGTTATGATTAAATTATTTGCCAGTTCAGTACTGAGAATCATCTCCCTCTGTTTTCAGATCTGACCGTCTCTTGGAGAATGTTTCCATAGCCCTGGTGGGGAAATACACAAAGTTAGCTGACTCCTACACCTCTGTTATCAAAGCCCTAGAGCACTCAGCCCTCGCCATTAATCACAAGCTAGAGGTCAAGGTATGAAAACATTTCGCACTCATGTTTTGTATATTGATTTCTGAATTTGGCATCACTGCTTTGCAGTCACTGCTGTGTGTTGTTATGGAACACCTCTTAAAACTGGCATCCTATCTAACATTTGCCCATATTTATACAGCAGTTGGACTGTTGACTGTAACGTAGACTGATCTCTTTCCAGCTGATGTTGTTTGTTGTTATCATTACAGTACATAGACTCTGCAGAACTGGAGCCTACCACTCTGCAAGATGAGCCAGTGAAATATCATGCAGCCTGGCAAAAACTCTGCAGTTCTCAGTAAGTAGACAAACCTGGGAGGACGTAGGTGCCAGCAGGTGTGGATGATGTTAAAATTTTACTATAGATTTACTATAGACTGCCACATGGTGGCAGCAGAGTGCTGCCATGCCCAGTCATTCATGCAGCTTCATAAAATGATCAGTAGACTTCTGTGCTTTGTAGAAATTTGTTTTATTGCATCCATATATAAAGATTAGGTCTGCAATGTACTCTTATAAAATGTTTTATTACGAAAACAAAGATAAAAGTATGTAAGGCTTAAATTTGTGAGTCCTATAACTATTTTCAAGCAGGATAGTTAACAGGGGGCTGAAACAAAAACAGGCTTTTATACTGTATATACCCTTCACAGAAGGGATGAATACATATGAATGTATCGCAGCAGTAGTCTTTCAAGAGTCATATATTTCCAGTCAAACAATAGATGTCACAAAATCTACCTGAAATTGTCTTGAATTCTTCCTCTCAGACAGTCATTTCTGCTTTTTAGTCACAACACCATTACCAGTAATGTGTCTCTGTGTGCACGTGTTTATATTGCATAATGTTTGCCTGAAGCTGTCATTCCTCTCTTCCTGCCCACAGTGGTGTGTTGGTACCAGGAGGCTTCGGTGCAAGAGGGACAGAGGGCAAGATGCTCGCTATTAATTGGGCTAGGAAACAGAACAAGCCATTGCTGGGTAAGATAGGTTTAAAACTCCTCTGTCTCATAAGTTCATGAGTCTCCTAGTCCTTCCTATGTGATGACTGTTGCAATAACTCTTGGTATCATACTCGTATTACTGTGGATAAAACAAAATTAATGGGTACAGTCGCATTTGCTGCTCTCGACTTTATGAAGCTCAAATATAAAACAAAATCAAATTGATGGCGTAAGTATTCCACCAATTAACTTTGATGCACTTAAATCACTGGAGTATTTAGGAGGTGCACATTAAGTTCAATGCCTGTCACCTGCTGCTGTGGGAATGATTCTGTGCAACAGGTCCTGGCTTAGTGCAGGGCAAAATTCAGCAAAAAGTACAGACAAATCTTGAAGTAAAATCCGTTATGGTCTGCCAGAGAACTGTGACTTTGGATACAATGTATTTCCCTGCAGAACATCAACCTGAAATACAAAGCCAACGCTGTACAGAATGAAAAACAATGTTAATGTCTGAAAGTGTGGCTGGACTTTAAAGTTACTGTTCAGTAACAATCTCCATGCAGCTTTACATAGTTTGGCCAATTATGCAAAGAGAAATCAGAAAATGTTGTGTTGAGGTTGTTACAGACACACACCGTCCATAAATTCAAAGCTGAAATTGCTGCCACAGGTGACTCTCCGAAGGATAGCCCTGAAGGGCATGAATACTTGTTTGTTACATTCATACGTAATTTAGATGCACTTGTAGAGATTTGTTCTCACTTTGACATTGAAGAATAGTTTTTTGTTGTTCGGAATAAAAGCTAAATTGCATCCATTTAAAACCATTCAAAGTTCTAAAAAAAATGATGAAACATGGAAAAGAGAGACATGAATACTTTTTCTAGACACTGCATAATCATACGCAAATACACTGGTGTTAGTCATGTAAGTGGTTTACACAGTGGGGATCTTGTTTAGTCTTTGTTTATTCATGAATCCTTACAATAGCTCTCATTATGTAAGGATCCTGCTGGTCTTGTTTTGTGCAGGGGTGTGTTTGGGCATGCAGCTGGCGGTGTGCGAGTTTGCCCGCAATGTTCTCGGATGGGAAGGTGAGTAATTGCGCAGTTCAGCCGCGGACAGCGCTAAGGAAAATTTGATTCCTATGGTTTCTAATTTAATAATGAAAGGACCTCAGACATGTTGTGAGGTTGATTCGAGCTTTCATCAGTTTCGCTTATCTCTTCCAGATGCCAACTCCACAGAATTTAATCCCGATTCACAATACCCTGTGGTAGGTTATCTTTCTCTGCCGTGCCACATTTCACATCGTATCAGCAGAGTCTTCACCAAAATGGTTTCAACATGTTTAATCTTGACAGGTTATTGACATGCCAGAGCACAACCCAGGGCAGATGGGTGGGACTATGAGGTTGGGGAAGAGACGGACTATTTTCAAACCCATCCCCAGTGTACTGAGTATGTATTCTCCTTAAACTAATGGTGGTCTTTTGAACTCTGTTGTGTTTCTGACGACTCGTATTTCATCGTTCTAGAAAAACTGTACGGAGATGTAGCATATGTTGACGAGAGGCACAGACACAGATTTGAGGTAGAGACCAAAACATTCTGTCTGTACATGCTGCAGGGACTCAACAATCGCTTATTATTTGTTCTGTTTTTCAACTTCCTAACAAGATCTATTGTTGAAGTATAATAAGATGACCTCAAAACCTTACTTACTACAAAAACCTTTCCTGAACTGTTGAACCTTTGCGCAATTTAGGTGAACCCTGAGCTGAAGCACCACTTTGAAAAAAAGGGCCTTCGGTTTGTTGGCCAGGATGTAGAAGGAGAGAGAATGGAGATCATTGAATTGGACGGTGAGTGGAAAATGTTTTTGTAAACAAGAATCTACATTCAGTTTAACGATGATGAGTACAACATTTCTGTGTATCACCGGGCTGATTGTCAGGATGAACTCTTGTAATCTCTGCTGTCCTTTTAAACATGCACCAATCCACTTGTCTTTGTTGTTTCAGATCATTGTTACTTTGTTGGCGTGCAATACCATCCAGAGTTCAACTCAAGGCCCATCAAACCTTCTCCTCCATATTTCGGTCTCCTGCTGGCTGCTGCAGGAAAACTCCAGAGCTACTTGAACAAAGGCTGTTGCCTTTCTCCACGGTCAGCACTGACACAGCAATGTGTTGTTCAAGTGAAACCACTAACTTACTGTACACAGTTCATAGATTTAGCTGTAGCTATTATTAGCTCTCTGACAGTCCACATTGTTTTCTTTCTACAATTTTGCAATAACTTTAACAGTAAATTAGCAATTACGTTTTAATTTAGTGCTTTGTAGCCATCAATTAAATTGGAGTGGCATCAAATCACTTTTTAACACTTGGAATATATTTTTCCACATTTAATCTGCTAACTTGCATTAATGCTGATTAGTACATGCAGGAACCAAAGTAATGTATACCATATTTTATAAAGTATGTATTATTCATAATTGAATTCACTCAAAAAATGTAGTTGGAAGTCAACTCAATTTATCTGTTTTCATAATCTACACCCTTGTATTATACAATGTAATTACATCAAAGGACCCATGGGTATTACAGATACAGTTTACAGTGACGCTGTGTCATCACAGGACCTGCAATCACAATAAAGCAGTCCCTGTTAGGCATTACTGCTAGCATACTCATTTTATGTATTCGTCTTCCATTGCAGGGACACCTACAGCTGCAGCAGCGGCAGCAGCTCTCCTGAAACAGATATCTGCGAGCTGAAGTTCCCCGCTTTGTCCGGAGACTAAAGCACATAGTTGTGTTTGTGTTTAACACGTGCAGATTTCAATCATTTTTTTTTATTTAGCTGTTTTTACAAAATGTTGTTAGTTTGTAGTTTATACTCTGAATATATTTTGCCTTCAGTGATTGTATGAAAGGTAAACGGCCGTGTTGTGGTTAACTCCATGGAGCTTTAGAGTTGCTGCAGTGGGCAAAAAACAGAAAAAGTGTTTACGAGGCAAATGTAAGAAAAGGACATTGTGGAATAACTGTGCAGAAAACTTTTGTTGAATGAAAAAAAAAATGGAATAGGGTAAGACATCGGCCTATCAATATACAGTAGGTCTTGCAACTTTAATATCATGGTACTCGGATTGTGAGGAGATGGATGGCTTATTTTGCAGTTAGATATAGAAACTCTCAGAATAAGCAGACCTGTTTGCAGGAAGCATCAGTGGCAAAGGGTGAAGGTCAGAGTCAGGGTCTGTGCAATCAGGTTTCCTGTCTTCCTGCAAATTAATCCAATCTAAAGGATGAAATCACTGATAAGAAACAGGGCTAGGAATGCAGTGTTTTAGCAGGTTCATTATTAAATGTTGGGGCAAGGTTTTGTAAACATAAAGGTTGCTGAGTTAATCTTTCAGTGCAGTGTAAATAAATGGCAACAAAGTGGTGAAAGAATCATTGCACTATGCTCACCAAAACAGAACGTACGCCCCTCAGGTGCAAAAGCCCTGCATAAGAGATGTTAGCAGTTTTATTTTTTTCATTTTTACTAAAATTGTAAACAGAAAAAGGTTCATGTGATTTTATACATCCATAGTGTTGTGAAATATATTCATGCATTATAATTGTGAAAATTCAATTCAACAATCCATCAGGTTCTAATTGTACAATCAAAATCTGTAATCATGATTTGGTACATTTGTTTGTCTTTTTTTGCCTGTGTATTGCATGTCTGTCACTGTCTTTTATAGGTTTATTTTATTAGTGTACGTCTCCTTATAGGTTTTAACATGACTTTGCATATGAAAATACTCATTCAGGGTTACAACACTAAAGTGTAAACTACAGGTTCTTCTGGTTTCAAATAATCTTACACTGTGTTACATGGAATAGTGCATGCAAATCTGTACGTGAGATTAAACTGGACCACAAAGTTGTGCTTTTGTGACTCTGGGCTATGTATGAAATATTCTGTCGTAACAACATAACTTGTTTATTTAATATCAAGGACAATCGGTTTAAATTCTGCATGAAAGTTATACGAGGCAAACTTGCAAACTTTTGGATGTTTAGGTTTTTACGCCTTTAAACCAGAACTCACCCGTTTAGGTTGCATGACTTTTATGTTTGAGACCTTTTTCCTGCTGACATCGACTAACAGTTTTGAAGTCTGTTGCCTTTTACTGCCATATCTGACCCAGAACTTCCTAAAATGAATGTTGCTGACGCACAGTCATCTGACAATCCAGTCAGTTGGAGTGACTCTTGATCAACAGTATTAATTGAAAAAGAAAGCTTGCCATATGAAAAGTGATGTCTTGAAAGCTGAAACCCGGGTCTCAAACATCAAAACATCAGTAGCAGTCAACTGTAAATGACACAGTTCAAAGTTACATTTTCACTTGTAGTCTTGTCAAACTGAGTGATATTAAATAATGACAATGTTTTCACTTTTATGTTGGTGACTCAAATGTAAGAAAAAAAAAAAAACACTTTTTATATTTATAAAGTTCAGATGCATGTATGATGTGCTATATGTATTTATTCTGAATAAATCTATTTTTATTCACCTTGACAGTCTGGCCTTTATTCCAGTGGAGCTGAGAGTTGTAGCAAGTTCTGCTTTTTTACCGGTAATGATGTGACTCTTGATGTTTTGAAGTTCTGAGATATGCAATGATATCTCCACACTTAAAGAAACTGAAGAGCTTTGTACTCACAGAGAGCATTATTTTCATTGTCTTTGATCGAGTGCTTGAAACCAACTGATGCCTAATGAAGCTTAAAAGCCTGAAGCTGCACTAGCAGCTCCTAGAGGCTGAGTGAGATCATCACACCCCGTAAGATGAAAAGCTAGCAGTAGAGGTTTACTGAAATGAAATAAACAAAACTTTAAAAGAGCACGTTGTCTAGTCATAATCCCCAGAAAAAGCACAGTCAGTTTGGCAGTAGAATGTTGATTCGTGTTTGGATTACAGCCTTTAATGACTGGCACTCGTGTTACTAAACTGGCCACTAAATTGAAGTAAGTTGACATGAAATCATCACTCTGTGTAAATACAGAGAGATAGCAGAGTGAGTTGCATATCCTGAGTCTATCCTGGTTCCCATGGAATGTAAAGCTGCATTGTTACAACTTCCCCTTTTTATTTGGCAATGCTCCCTCCCGCACAAGACCATAAAGTGATAAGAATAGCTGAAAATTGTATGGGAGAACAGCGGCCCACACATTTAGATTATGATTGTTAATGATGGCATGCAGTTATAAGCTGGTGACAACAGGAAACTGCACGGTTTGCCTTGGATATTGTGTTAAAAGCAGCTACTGCTTCCTTATAATCCACGCTCCTTTCCTTCTCTTCCACATCTGTCCCGCCCTTTCCTCAGCAGCCCTCCCTGCGTCCTTGTGCTTTTGCCCCACCTTTTGTCAAGTAAGAACAGGCAAACTTTAGAAGTCCACACCCCCACACCACACACTCAAGCCCATGCCTACAGCAGCAGTTAAGATCAGCAACCAAATGAGAAGTGCACCGATACTGGAATCTGCTTTGTGGGACAGATTACTCTACATACCTGCCTTGGAGGATTTGGCAAAACACTATGGGAATGACATTGACTCATACTACAGCCATCAGTGGAAAAAGGAGTTGGAGATGACTTCAAACGCAAGCCGTGCTACTGATTGTGACATTTGTAAGGAGTGGCTTATGTGGTCGTTTCTCAACGTTTTGAATATCAGAGATAGGGAAACTGTTGGTGGGAAGCTTGTGTTATGGAAGCTTAGATTGCTAGTCTCTTGGAGGTTGCTTTTTTTTTCTCTCTAACTTCCCTAGCACCATCGAGGCTGCAGTATATTCATCCTCAATCATTTCTAACCTTACTCACAACCCCTTTTATAATTCCTGCAGTGTGTATCCTACCTTTTCTCTCTCCCCTACAACTTCTTGTATACACCTCTGTATCTTCGCAAGTTGTCTTTACTGTCTTCATCTTTTCTGACTAGCAGAAACAATGGACCTGACTTTGTGGCAGTACCAGTTCAGGATCATCATGCTGGGGGACTCCACAGTGGGCAAATCCTCCTTGCTGAAGCGCTACACTGAAGACTTGTTCCTGGAGTCCATCAACCAGACGGTGGGTGTAGACTTCTATGTGCACTTCCTGGAGGTGGAGCCGGGGGTTCGTGTCAAACTGCAGTTCTGGGACACAGCTGGACAGGAGAGGTTCAGGTGAGAGTGAACCCATGTGGTGACAAATGGGGATGATTTGTCTGTCTTCTAAATTGGTACCTGTTGCAGCTGAACACCTCTCCATGAGCAGATTTCGGATTCTTGGATGTCTTAATGAATCACAAATCCCCTCTTTACATACGCCAGACCTACGAGCGCTGTCCTGTTCTTACACTGAATAATGAAGAAATGACTCACATGCATGCAAATACACTATCCAAATACACTACCGCTGATTATTCCATTCACACTCCAGCTGTTCATCAGTGTTTGCTTTTAGCTATGGCTGTATCCACCCTGTCACCCTCACAAGATCAGTGTGTACAGATATGCAGTCTACGTATAAGTAGAAGAGGTAGATCTTTAAAATGGCATTATTCTTCCTGCTCAGCATATTTAATGAAACTTGGAGATGCATGTTTCATTCTGTCTCTAAATTCATTATTTCAATTCTCCAGTTGAATGAGCCGTAGCAAATTGCAAACTGTGCCTGTTTGTGTTTACCTCCCCTCTGCATGGTATCTGTAGCCGACTAATCCCACGAGTCAGCTAAAAGCTCAGCCGAATCAGGTGTGTTTTCACACAGAAGTATTCTACTGAAGAAGGAAGTTTTTTTGTTTTTTTTTACCAGCTGGCTGCAGGGAGGATCCTTTACTAAGCCCTTCCTTTGGTTTAAACATTCAGTGATTCATGAGGGAACTACGTGCCTCTCAAAAGTTTTATGATTAGAGTGAGAAAGATATAGTGGCTATCAGTTTCTTACAAAGAAACAAGACTCTTTGTCAATCACCTTTCAACTCAAACAGTGCAGATAATCATCTCATTATTTGCTCACTTCAACATGAAATAAGTTGGTAGCAAAGTCTGAACTCTGCCCTATCCATTATGGGCTTTGGGAGTTTGAAATTCAAACCTCCTCCTTCTTTCTTGACCTGTCTCTCTTGTTTCCGCAGGTCAGTGACCCGTTCTTATTACCGCAACTCAGTCGGAGGCCTGCTGGTGTTTGACATAACCAACCAAGCCTCCTTTGACCATATCAAGGAGTGGCATGCTGAGGTGTGCGAGCGAGTGCAGCCTCATAAGGTTCTGTTCGTCCTGGTGGGTCATAAGAGTGACCGAGATGCTCAGGGGGAAAGAGTGGTGAGTCGGGAAGATGCTGTGAAACTGGCCGGGCAGCTAGGGATGCCCTATGCGGAGGTCTCTGCCAAGACAGGCCATAACGTGAGGGAGGCCTTTGAGCTGCTCGCTCGACGGGTTTACCAGGGCCTGTTGAGTGGAGAGGTAGAGCTGCAAGAGGGCTGGGATGGAGTCAAGTGTGCTACACCACAGGCGCCGCGCCACTTACAGAGAGCCAGCCTGATACAGCCCAGCACAGCCCCAAAGAAAAAGTGCTGTAGTTAAACTGTGGACTGTTGGTGGTCACCCACGTGCACTGATGTTACTGTGAAACCAAAATCGGCCTCCAGGAAGTTGGATTAATGGTGGAATGTTACTGTTCTACCGTGACCATCATGATTTTTGTTCCTTTTTTTGTGAATATACATATCATAACCATTTAGCAGAGCAATGTAAGAGGAAGCACTTTGTGACTTTGTACAATACTTCTGAAAGGTTTTGAGTAATTGATCATTTTAGCCATGACAGAGGCGTGGAGATCTTTTGTTGGTCAGTCGGTCCACGGACCACTTTTGGCTCAAACCTAAAAACTACTGGATGGGTTGCCATGATATTTTGCACAGACAGTGTAACAAGACAATTATTTCCTACTGACTTTGACAGTCTCCTGATTTTCATCTACCTACCACCTAGTGAAATGTCTGGACTTTTGTCTTTTGAGACAGCTGCCGACTTTAGAGAGAGAAAAATTCACATAGTACTGATAGGGTGGCTGATACAGTGAATTTTTTGGAATGAAAACAGACGTTTATGTGGGTGGTGCACCGATATGACTATGCAAATATACTCAGCTTAGCCTCTTTCCTAAATAAATAACTTAATTAAATAGTATTTAATTTAAATATTCTTGAACATGTTAAATAAGTAAACATTGTCAACCAGTTCTTGTTGACATTGCTGAGAGGTGCTTCTTCCCCCTTACTTCTGTACTGCTTGCCACGGTGTAGTAAATTGTAGTGCACTCAGATATATTACCACAAGCGTTTTTTTTTTTTTCTACATTATATAACAGGAAGAAACAGTTCCGGCCCACTTTAACCTGTGGTGGCAGATTTTAGCATTATACTGACTTTTGGATCTTTATAGTGTAAAAGTACAGTGATGGTGACTGACTGTAACTCAGCACATTTACTCAGGTACTGTACCAATTTAAGGTACATGTACGTTACTTACTCTGCTCCACTACATCTCAGGGTTAAATTGTATTTTTATTCCACTACTATTTGTCCGACTAATAGTAGTACAACTGTAAACTGTGCTAATACAAGGTACTAGTTACTTTTTGGATTACAAATTTTCATGCTCTTCCTGTCCAGAGAAAATCATCTATCTCCAAATTTAGCTCAGCTTCTGAGCTCATGAAAAGTTGATTTCTTTTTTTAAAGATACTTGAGTCTCACAGGACAGCAACGCTACAAACATTCAATAATCTTAGAATGAGAATGAATATGATGATAGAATATGATGCATTGTGGCAGATACCAATCAGTATATGTTTAAAACATTAAACATCAACAGCAGTACAAATGCAGCATGCACATTAATGTACCACCTCAATGCCATGCAATAGTAAAACACTGACAGTGATGCTTTTTCTTTGAATACATTACACAAGGTTTTTAATGCAGTGCTTTTACTTGTAGTGGAGTATTTTCACAGTGTTGAAAGCTTAAGTTTACTCAGGTAAAGGGTCTGAATATTTTTTCCACCACTACAAAAGTGGCTGCCAGCCTGGAGTTCTGAAGCCAAAGCATTCTTTCTCTTCTGATCACAAAGGAAGTTTTGTTACATTTTTTTCTAATTCAATTCAATTTTGCCTTTTTCTTTGTGAAATACTTGTTTTTTTCTCTTTCATAGTGCCAAAAAAGAATCTTTAGTCGCACTGCTCGCAGCTCATGTCCACAATAAAAAAGCAAAAGTTTGGGAACAACTGTGCTAAAAGACATTCTGCTTTTTCCTCAGAACCCATTTGTGGACATAAATCTGTGATCCGTGTCTATCTCATTCTGTCCATGACTGGCAGCAGTTAATGTATTGGGTCCCCTGGTTGAGATTAGAAACATCACCTTAGGCCTCTGTGTGAATTAATCTTTTCAGGAAAGTGCTTTGTTCAATAATTGCACAACATCCTGGACGTGAGTGATTGTTTTCAGGTGCTGTTGTTAAAATTAATTAAATAAAAACTCTGGGGTGCCTTTGGATATTGCTCTTTTGAAATGTTTTGACAGCTTTCCATAGCAATTACAATTCATCTGGCTGACGAACAGCCTCCTGTGTTTCCGCAACCAAAACGTATATCATTTATTTTGCTACTTAAAAGACACCCAGTATTAAGATTCACTGACATGTTAACTGTTGTGTCCTTGGCTCTCTGGAAAATATACAGCTACAGTCAACTGTTGTTTTGTTGTTCAAAACTACTGGGAATCCCAGTCATAAATGTGGAGAACCACTTGCAAGCACAAAGAAGGAAACACTTAAATGCACAGCAATAAGTGAGTTTTGTTTCACGTTAGTTACAAGGTAAAAGCCTTGCCTACAGACTCAAGTCATTTATTTATTTTTTAAAATCCGACACCGTGAAAAGTCAACATCTGGGGACCAATTGTTGGAACATTGTTTGGATGCAATTTGCTGAAATAGTCAAAAGTAAAAACATTTACAAGGGTGGTTGAAATAAATGTGTTAATGTAATAAATCCTACTGCATTCCGTAACAATACATAACACCATGTACATGTCTAACAACAGAGAAACAATTTACTGCATTTGTGGCCACCATCTGCAGTAAGAATTGGGCATTATAAACTGTATTTATTAAGAAAAACTAATCAAAAGCATTGTATGAGTAGAGCGGGTAAACACAGGGCAGCCATAATCTCTTACATACTTAACAGTTATGATGATCTATTATTGGCAAGATAACAACAGATATGCATCAATTTGAAAGGGACATATGAATTGGAGACAATCACATCCAAATGCTCTCAAGTATCAAAAGGTAAACTGGATACAGCAGTGGTCAAAATCCAAAAGAAGTATTCCAGTAAATGTTTATTGACAAAAATGCAATGAATAGAGTTCTGCCAGACTTAGCTTAATGGCAACAAACAGAATCAGAGACAAGATTTACATTATTGTGTGACAGCACTGGCAAAACACTCAAAAGTTAGAGAGAGTCAATGACAATGAAACACTATCTAAAAAAAAAAAAAAAAAAAAAAAAAAAAAAAAAAACACCCTCCCACCCAAACCAGTTCTTTCATGTTCAGTCCAAAAAAAAAATCCCAGTTAAAAAGGAGAAAAAAAAAAAATACACAGAGTGGGTACAGCACATTAGCATACAGTCTTGCTATTTTTTGGTTGTCTTGCGGATCAGCGCCATTCTCTGAAATGACAACAATTACAAAGCAGTTAGACCCACCGTGTGTGCTCATTAACATACAAAATAAATCAGTAATGCTGACAAATACAAGATTAGTAATTAACAGTTGACATGTTTCCCCACATGTACGGGGAATATTCTAACTAGTTCAACAGAAACAAAAGTCATCTATTGCTCACCTGTTTGTGAGCCTCTGTGGTGCACGCCTTCTTGAACGGCCGGATCTCATCTGAGCCGTAACCAGGAATCCACATGTTCCACTGGCGCTCTGAGAAAAGCAACGCACAATGTCAGCAGGGCACAGGACTTCAAAAACACTTATTTAGCCACAACAAATACATATATAAATATAACTATCGGGGCTATCTGTTCCTTGTTGGTAATTCTGTCTGTTAGAAAAGTGTCACACCCCGAAAATGTAACCATCTCCATTCTACTGGTAAATAAAACATAACACAAATAATTCAAACTTCAGACTGTCTGGACTGCTCTGCGTGTGCTTTAAACTGAACAAAGCCAAGCAGCGGGGATGACAGTATATCTTCCTGTGATTCGGTTGCTGTGTTACCGTTAAAACTATCTACACGTTTGTTTTCCATTTCCTCACTGAGTGTCTGAAAAAATAGCACAAATTACTTCAACACCAAGGTGGAGAACATGCTGTTTTTTGGCACAAAAGCTTAATCAAGAGTTGTTTTTGTATTTTATCCGCAACACAGGGATCCATAAAAGTTTTCTTTTGATGTGCCAACTGTCTGAAGTTTTTGTAAAAAAAAAATAAATAAAACTGCACCTTAATCATCTCAAGGTTTTTCTTTAAATGCAGAAAGTTTGATGCATACCTCATTACATCCAAAGTAACTGTCACATTTGAACATAAAAGTTATGGATAAAATTAATGAGATAATACTTTGAGTTAAGAAGCGAAAAATAAACTGAGATATGAAGTCCTGAGACAATCATTTTGGAAAGCAATTATTATCCCCCAGTAATTACAAGCTCATCATTTCATCATCTACACTTCTGTGTGATGCACAGAGACACACACTAAACCCACCATTGCGAAAATATTACATGTCACCACCAAGAAAAAATAGCAACCAGCAACTCACCAAGATGTAATTGAACATCCTTCACCTCCAACGTGTTGGACTTACGATGGCGTGCCAGTTGACAGGCCGCTGTCACTACACTCTCTATAAAGTCATCTGCAATTTGTAGCAGCATCTGAGAAGGGAGACATTTTGAAAACCATCAATCGTGCGCCGCAAAGGAAAGCAACATTTCACAGCGGCTGGAAAACTCCTCATATTTTCAGCTGCTCACACATTTATCATGCAGCCACACTTTCAGTAGAATAAGATTTCCAAATGATGGACGTGGCGACAGGTTAGGACAGCAACAAAAACTAGAATGCAACTGGTATTATTTTCACACAAAAACATCCACGTCTGTCTATGTTTACAATTACATAAAAAAATAAGGGTTAGGATTTGATTTGAAACAGCAATTTAAACCACTGACAGACCTCCTCAACATCCTCATCCAGCTGCTCATTCGGATCAATCTCTCTCACCAGGTCCTGTAGTTTCTTCTTACTAAGCACCTGGAAAGAAAACATATGACCATTCACTCGGGTACAAAAGAGTACAGGTATGCAGATGTTGTGCGCCCTCTATAAAAGTCTAATGTTAGCTCTTAAATTAATTATTTACATTTTAAGTCAAGACCCGCATTCGCTATGGGGCTGAAATGTGATTTTGACAGTAACATGCAAAAATAAAATCCATAAGCCAGCTGTAATACATTTCCAAAAAGACGAACCACAGTGTATAATCTATCACTAACTGCTTGGGGGGGAAACAGGACATAAAAGATATAAATACGGTAAATTGTACCGAGGGAGTGTCACACATTTAAGCTACCTCTAAGAAGAGTAAGTAGCTCTTAAAAATGAATTAATGGTGAATGTCATTAAGACTATAGGACCAGTGGGACTGTTAATCATTAGATACGGGCTATGATCAAAATGAAGGAATAAATCAACTTACACATTAAATATATGGAACTGCACTGGGGCTGTTATTCCTCTGTGCTCGCCAGTTTTGGAGCTCGCATTTGCAAGGGAAATGTTACTGCCTCTAATCTACAGTATGAAATTTGCATGTGTGTGCGTTTATTCAAAGAGCAAGTCAGATGCCGGTACAGAGACACAGCCCAGCAGCAGCAGCAGCATCTTTGGGTTTGTGGGACTAACCTGAGATCCCTCTGGACTACTTCTGCCAGGAGGGCCTGGTGTCAGGGCCTTTACTGCTGTTGTGGTGCTGTTAGCCATGCCGGTGGCAACAGGAAGAATGGAGGAAGTCTGGAGTTTCACAAGAGGCAAAACTGTTGGTCTGCACCTGTGTGAACAGTATCCTGACTGACAGTCCGAGACGGGCACAGATGAGGATGATGGATTATCTCTTACAGGGACCACGTCCGTAAATCTGCCGGAAACAGGAATCAAAACACAGGTTAGCATCACAGAGGAAATAAGCTGATGAATCTGATTACAGCATCCTTATAAAAAAAGTGATCTAATAATATTAAATTTCATTTTTTTAAAGCTGTGTGTATAAAACTAGATTTATTTGTTATTTTTATTTTCCCAAGTTTCAGTTTCACTTGTTGTGCTGATATTTCACTATTTTTACCCAGAGAAATAACTTTATACTTTGTTTTAATTGCTGTGGTGTAGATATGTCATTAATGGCATTAGCTGCAAGAAACAAGCACACAAGCTTAGCCGTAAAACAACGCTGCACATTAAAAGAGTTAGCAAAATGAAAGCACGCTCATAAAATAACACGTCCTCAGACGCGACTGTGTGTTTTTATTAAACGTATCAAACACGTAAAACACGGACTCTAAAACAAGAGTACATGCTAAAAACAATAGCAGCTATCAAGCTTTGAATTTAGCCGGACGTGCTAACGTTAGCAGCTAATTGTAGCGGCGCGGCTCTCTGCACGCCGCATCCTCAAATCACGGGCCAAGTTGACAACTTACCGAATTATACGAACACTATCTGTCCATGTTTCGACGTCGTAGCGATGACAGCGGGTCGGTTTGATACAGAAAGACTCGTTTGAATTTACCCACACAGCTAAGAAAAAAAAAAATCAGCGAGGAAAAAATGTTCACTACTTCCGCTGTGCTTATATCTATTTCCGGTGATAACGTCCCGACTCTAGTCTGCCACCTGCTGGATGTGATGTGGAACTACACCACAATGGATATGGCGCAGCAGATATAAACACACACAGAGACAGGCACGGTGCACGAACGCTTCCTGTATTGTACATCAAACAGCGAACAAATTACAACACAATACAGGCATAAAAATACAGGCAGTGTAACATGAATTCAATACACGGAGGTCTGTTTTTAGTATATCAGAATCACTTTAATTCGCCAGATATGTGTACACACACGAGGAATTTATACCAAACATATAGGTACAGTTAAAAAACAAAAATAGAGGACTTGACAGGTAAACGTAGACATAAACACAAGAACAAAAACTATGTAGATATGAAAAGGTATATCATATGTATGCTATAACAATGATATAAAACATATGTGCGGTGCGATGTAATGGTAATGTCAATAATTACAATGAAGATGAGTTTTTAAACTTTAAACCACCAACATTAACAATGTTGTACTGTGTAGTGGATGTATTATTATATTTGCCATTCGAGATGACATACATATCTGTGTTTGTTATGCACCAAAACATCAAGACGAACGTCGCGTATGTGGAAACCTACTTAGCAATATACCTATTTCTGATTCTGACTGAAAAATTCAGCAAGACATCTTACAATAGGTTTACTTTAAGTTTTCAGAGCGCTTGTTGAGGCTTTTTCATGTTTTATTCTTCAGATTCTTCAAATATCTTCATAGAATGTGGTTAATATCCTTAGCAGACATGATTAGGACAGGGTCTCTCTCATTTTGTCTGTATATTATGTCTACAATAAAGACAAAATGAAAGAGACCGTTGGAAATAATAGGCTGCTCAAGAATCGAGGTCTTTCATTTGCATCCAAAGGTTAAATATAGCCTAGTTAAAGTTGTTTGTCTGTGTGTGGATTTTAGATGCACAGATACCAAACTATTTTTACACGTTGTTTGAGAGACATTTGCTCTATGTTAAGACTGCACATCATATTTTAACAATGTACCTATGCAAGCCTGTGGTGGATGCAGCATGAAAGCTCTGACTGCAAATGAAAAAAAAAGGGGGGGAATATTTTAGATTGAGTGTCAGTTAGTCTAAAGATGACTCTGTAAGCATTATGCGTCGGAGTGCAGCAAACAATCTCTGAGACTCCTTGACAGACTGAATTTCTTTCGATCTTGTCTCCTGTTCAGCTCTGGTTAACAGCGAATCGATCAAAGGTCAGAGCTTATGAAGCGTAAAATGTTTGCTTGTACGGCATTACATTTCACTCCGGGATATTCCGAAGCTCTGCGGCAACTTGTCAACACTCAATTTTCTGTTGAACTTCTTCAGGAACAATACTGACCGCCGCAACAGGTTCAGACTGAAAACATGACAGACCCGGCCCCCCTTGGAGACAAATGACGCACTGAAAATGAGCGGAACGGCGCAGTTTCTTCATTTAAATAACATTTCATGCGTAAACGCGTCCCATCAAAAGATAATCATTACCTATAATAAGGCTTTTTGAGTAATTTATTTTTCGGCTATGTGATGATTTGGATGAATAGTTTATTTGCGCTTTCAGAATGACAGACTATTTTGAACCCACTTCCTGAAAAAAACAAGAGATGTAAGCCACACCTACATCTCGTTATACATAAGTAGTGAGCAAACTTTCATTTCAGATTAGAAGCTGCGTAGGACTGCACACCATTATTCTGATATTGGAAAGGTTTTTTTTTTATTTTCACAGTCATGAAAGTGCTTGTAGTTGTTGCAGTGGTCGCCTTGATTCATGGCAGTGATGGTAACTATGTTGTTGTTGTTTTTTCTTCTTCTCATTTTCTATCAAAGACAATCTCCTCAAAACATTTGATTAGATTGCTCCTCTATAATGAGCTGTTGGTTTAATATTCAAGTCTGCTTCTGATCTTCATTTTTTCCACAAATATATTCATACAGTTTCTGTCTCTGGGGTTTATGTGTGTGTGTGTGTGTGTGTGTGTGTGTGTGTGTGTGTGTGTGTGTGTGTGTGTATTTGTGTGTCTGCTTGCCTTTGTGAGTTTGTTTTTCACTTTATTTTCTCTTCTGTCACACTGATGGGTTTCCCCTGGTGGCTTATGAAACACAGACTAAAACAGGAAGTGTTGGTGAAATTACCAAGAGACTCATGAGAAAAACAATTAAATATCCATTATGTATACATGCTGTATCTTTACATAAAATTCACATCTTAACTCTGAGAAAGAAATTCTGTCAACTTGTGTAAACACGTTGGTGTTTATGATTTAAAGACAAATTGCCTCAGTCATCACTGTGACAGTAAAGTGGAAGAACCTGTTGTTGGTCATGTGGTCATAGTTACTTTGACTTTGATAGTATTGGCAGTTTTCCAGCGGGAGCCTGAAACAAATGTCAGGAAAAGGGAGAGGTTGTTTTGAAAGTGTTGCTCTGAACAGCAGCTGTAGATCCCCGGTGCTGGTCAGCACGCCTTCGCTCCTGAGCCCCCCTCTGCCTGTTCATGTTGCGATCAATAACCCACATCTGTAATCTCTGTCCACATGCAGCCACTTTGCTCATTAAAGGGCCAACCGAGCCGATTCTGGAGGGAGAGACGCTCAAACTGGAGTGTCTGTACTCAGACTCTGAATTCAACATCAGCCAAGTCCACTTTGAGATCTTTTCCAGGGTGAGTCAAAGGGATCGAATGGGTAGGGGGGTGTGTGTGAGAAGAAAGCAGTGGCACATTTTAAAAGTTCAGGACCCTCCTCTCACCCCTCCAATGTGGGTTTGCCTAAAACAGTGCAGAGCTCAAATGTTTTATTGTCTTTGTCTGAACCTTTTCAAAAGAAATATTCTCAGTGATGCAGTGGGGAAACATGAATAATTATTTTACTGATGTTGTTTTTATATATCTTTACATAAGAAAAGAATGTTTACTGAACAATCGTGTCATAACATTTGTCTGCGTTAACTAATTTGCAATGCCTGCCCCTACATGGGCAGTCAAGTGCTCTTTGTAAATATCACATTGAACAGCTGACTGCTGAGTGTTTGAACACGGAGAACTTTACAAAAACTCCTCAAGTTAATCATTATGTTGTTATATTACTTTTGGATCGCTCCTCAATCTGATATCTCAACCTTTATAATGATCTTTATTTCTTTCCCTCCCTTCATGAGTATATGAAGTACTGGCATCCAGTTTGGGAGCGATCTTGGTGCTACTATTCCATGAGAATCGAGCAGACTGCCGAGAGTCTTGTCCTGACTGTCCCCCGAGCAGGAAGGTTCTCTGAGGGGCCCTACCGCTGTGTGTCCGACGCCGACAATGTGACTGCGCCAGACAACTCCTCCCAAGAGCTGGCCATCAAAGTACACTGTGAGTGCCTGGGCTGATGGGTAGGAGGTGTGCGGGGACTGTCTGTTGAACAATGAGTCGGTGATACTATATTTCTCGTTTGCCAAATAAAGAAACCTTAGATTTCTCTGTGTTGTCCGTGTCCTGCAGAGGTCAAAGAGACGTCTGCAGAAATCTGACAACAAGCTAGATAAAAATGTGTCATGCAAATAAGGCTCACAGCTTCTGACTTTCACTTTCTAATAAGGAAATGTGCAGCATAGCTGAGAATACTGACATTACTGACAAAGGAGGAAGTATAAATATACACTGGTAAATAATCTAGGTAAGAAGACCGGACAGAAAGACTCTGAAACCTTGCAATTTCCCTCATATTTCCAACCAGCAGGAGGTAAAGACAATCTTTCAGACACTGTGGACACAGCTTTCTTCACAGTGAGAAATAGAAAAACACATGAATAGTTAATAACACAAGACATATCTATGCAGGGCAGCTGCAGACTGTGTACAACAAAACAACTGCAAAAATTACAGATCCAGCCCAAACACCGTGTTACCTATGATAGGTTGACTGCAGGCATTTCATTTATTATTATTCTTATTTATATTTCTGCACTCTGAGCAAACAAAGACACATTCTCTCCATGGTGGGGTTCAAGTTTGCAACTATCAGCGTAGGATGCACGGCTGAATGAAACGACATCCATGGCGTAGCTAGTCAGATTATCAGTGTCCTCTATCTTCTCAGTGGCCATCAAATCGACCGTGATGCTGTTTGATAGGCTCCTCAGCCTCATGGGGGGAATCAATAAGGGAGAAAGATTAGAATGGACTAAAGAACTGAAGGAGACAGAAGAGGGAGAGAAGCCAGGAGCTGGATGGACGTGGGCCATCTATAGAGATGGAAGAGAAAATGAGCCATTATTCACAACACTGCCTCTCTAAAGACTTCGATAAGATGAAGCCTATTATCATTATTATTGATTGCCTGGTACAGTCTGTACCACTGGGAGGCATTCATACTTGAGCCTATATACTCAAATATACTGAAAAGATAAGTGTTTACCAGCTGCTCCCACTGCAAACATATGTTCAGTCACGTCCGAAACTCACAGAGAGGTAGCTTCAGCGTACATTAAATTTCTTGCTTCATTAATGCTTGATCACACCTCCTAACTCCCGCCGTGTGTGTGTGTGTGTCTGTGTGTGTGTTTTTTTTTTTTTTTTTTAGATATGGGAGAGCTGTCAGTGTCCAGGGAGGGCTTCACCAGCTACCTGGGTGTCCCACAGGACCTGAGGGTGCGAGTTGGAGATGACGTGGTGCTCAAGTGCTCTGCCAGCTCATCAGAAGAGCCAAGCTACTTCTGGAATAAGAACGTGAGAGAGCGTCAGGAATGTGCACACAGTGGCACTGTCCTCATTATGCTTTTGGAAACTTGTCATTCTCTCTCCCACTTTCTCCCTCGCTCCGGTTTCAGTGTGACCTCTTTATTTATTTATTTTTTCCCTGTCTTCTTCCAGTCTCTCCCGGGCCTTCTTTTTCCCTCGGCTTTGCTCAAGCATTCTCTTAATTTTCTTTCCTCTTCACATCTCTGCTACACTCCCTGACTTTCTCAAGCCACTTGTTTCCCCCCTCGCCTGTCGTCTTTTCTTCTCGTCCTCCTCTTCTGAAGAAGTGCTCTGTATTTAAGTGACCGGTTGGCTTAGGCTCACCGCTCGCTGGGGATTGCAGCTTGCCCACTTACTGAGGATTAATAGTTTAATGAGGTCTAGACAAGAGCCAGTCAACCTGAAAACAATTATGTGGATAGATTTCTAATGATTTTTTTAATGTTTGGTTAACCACTATTGAATTATTCAACTGGGCTCTTCGCTGAGCTAAGGAACCCTGGCCCGAGGGAAATTAAGACATCTCGGTGTAAAATGCCATAGTGACAATGTGAATGTACAACAAGAAGAAAGTTGACGAGTTACACTGTGCCCTTGTGGTGAGAAAATGGTATTACACTTTGAAAGGTGATGCCAAAATCACAACTTCGGGCACCAGCAAACAACACGTGTAATAAAGTCATAGAAACGATGAAGATATCTTGGGAACAGGCAGACGTAATTGCCAAGCTTCTCCTTTTGTTATTCTTCTTGATAAGTCGGCTCTGAGGTTAATATGCTTGTTAAAGGGTCACTGTTAATCCTGGTTTTAAATGAGCTTACAAGTCCAAATCCAATTCAGTGGACATTTTATACTGCTAAGACTGTTTGTCCTCTGCATGATCGTGCAGAGTACTTTAGGTTTTTGTCATCATTTGCTGAATATACAGCACTGTCACTTTGATAAATAATAATAATTATTATTATTATTGTCAGCATGACTGGCAGTTCTGTCACTGAATGGAGTCATTCAGCGCACCAGCGCTCGTGATTCACCTGCCGATCTGTGTACTTAGGAGGAATGACGCGTTCAAGGAAACGATGAGTTGAGATGAGATGAGATAAAATGTTAGCGGGAATGTGTCTGTGTGTGCGTGTGTAAACTCACTGTACCTATGTCAGGCATGGATATGGGGCACAAAGTGGCATCAGAATGGCCCACTTTGACAGACAGCTGCCGTGGGCACATTGGCCCCCGGTAATGACAGCAGGACAGAGGCAGAAACGGGCCACTGCTTTGGGAGCCAGTGGATTTGCATACAAAATGCTGCTTTGGCCAGACCTGGCCTTTATGGGAAATCCTCTTAATTCAGATCCATTCAAATTGAAATGGACTTTCTTGGCAGGAGCTGCAGCTCCCAGGAGCCAAATCATTTGCATGGTGTAATGTCTATTTTTTTTTTTTCTTTACCCCCTCCTTCACGTTCGTTTGTTTTCCAATCCTTGTGTTTGGCCTATTATTTGTTTCCTCCCATGTCGGGCTCTATCTCATAATAGTGCTGCTATTTTTGTGTCAACAATTCATCCTGCTCCCTTGCCATCTCATTATGTGTTGTGTTAACAGTGTGTTGTTGCGGCATCATTCTTTGCGGATGATAGTGTTATCTGGGTTATTGACTTGTGTCGATGTGTGTTCATTCATTGGGATTGCTGCACAGGTAAATACACTTCATTGGGGACTTTGGTGACTGTTCTCTGAGGGCCATGCACCAACACATATTTCGATCTTTCTGTCTGTGTCGCCGTGCCATTGCTGAACCAGTCTCTCTGTTACTGCCTACCTTGTTCTATTTCGTTCGCTCTTTGTTCCTCTTCCGTTCGTACACAACTCAGCCAAAATAAGACTTTCTTCCCGTTTTCATGTCTGAAACTCTGTGTTTCTCTCTCTTTCCCCGACTAGCATCGTCTATTCTCCCTCTCTCCTATGCTTTCAGCTAAGCACGATTTAAATTTGCGTGACTGAGTCGATTCTGAGTTGATGAAATGTATTTTTGCCTCCTGCCCTACTCTGTGTTTGTCTCACTCTCCTATGTTCTCTTGTATGTCTCAATCTTTCCCTCAGGGTAACGACTGGATCCTGCCTTCCTCTACACTCACGCTGAAGAAGGTGAGCGAGGCAGATGAAGGACAGTACACTTGCATGGCCGAGCATCCTTCTATGGCGTCCCTCAGCAAGAGGCGCACCATCAGCATCACCGTGCTGTCCGGTAAGAAGAGATCTACCTGAACATCTCCTTTTGTCCTTTATTCCGGTTAAGTCCAGTTGTTGCCGCTTCCTCTTTCCAAGAAACTGGTAAGCGAAAAACAATGTTCTATTACCTCTTCAGTCGAAAGAGAAGTCAGGTGCATCAACGTCATCATGAACACATGAAGAAGTTCTTATTTGTAAATGTGAAACCTTTAAATCCTCAAATTTCTGTGGAAAGCGTTACAGTGCAAAGGTTTTCTTTCAGCTTCACAGAGAAGTCAGAAAAAACTTTGATGCTGTAACAAAGAGACAAAGACATTTCTAAACAGGCACTTCACATGAAAAAGCTGACAAAAAAGTCCCAACCTGAAATCAACTCTAATATGTCAAATGGAGCGACAGTGAGATGATACCAGTCGCCATACATTTGAGTATATATGGCAATGACAGAACAGCAGCAACTTTAAAAGATAAGATGATAATAATTAGATATAAAAGAAGCAATCGTTTTTAGCTGACCTTTGATTTTTTTCACCTCTTTTGACAGTAATGCCAAGTCAAACATAAGTGCACTCCAGAGCACCGAGTGAAAAGACACAGACTTAAGAGTAGTTCAAAATACTCGCGAGCCATTTGAAGTGTCCTTTTGTGCGTTTGTTCCAAATTGCAATGTACACTTTTTGAGATTGAGATAAACCCATGGGATTTTCTAATGTAATCAGAAAGTATACATTGAACACATCATCACGCTTTATGATAAGAAGTGAAAATTTGCAGACACTCGATTAAAACTCTGGTTGTCTGTTAGCTTTTGTAGATTAATGTCTACGCAGTGGACACTTTCTCTTTGTCTGAGTCTGTATGACTGACAAACTGTCTTATTCCTCACGAAACGTGAAGATTGTATTCAAGTGGAGAGCTAATTTCATTACAACATTACAGCTAATCCAATTTACAGCACTTCATCTGTCTTCATCATCTTTATCAGTGACCTGTGAGATGACTGCACTGTGTTAATGCACTGCAATTTTTAAACACTACCCTCTTAGCCGGTAGGATTCATAAGCCTTGTGATTTCAATCGTTGAAATTATGCAACCTCTAAAAATGCAATTAAGCCAATGCATGTTATTTATTATGGTAGAGTTATCTTATTATGGCTGCAATTGACTCATTGGTCACTGCGCTCCACGGTGTCTCCAGTATTTTCTCAGAAGCACATGTACTAATTAAAACGGTAATAATTTCTCTATGCTGAAATAATGCTTGCTCATCCTTGAAGGTACGGTGAGCAAATGTTGCATGTCACTGCTGTTGCTTTGAAATTGCATTACAATAGTGGTACGAACCTTCAGCAAACATTCCTGGTGCAAATCCTCGTGACTCTAACTGCCGAGAAATCCTCTTAACATATGGAATTAGCGGATATACGAACAAACGAAGCAAGCGTTGCTGCTTCAAATGCTCATGATTGTGTTTTCTCAGTCTTTACGTTGTCCGCTAGTCTAAAAAAAAGAACATAAGGTTCACAAGATAAGTAACTGTTACAATTTTGCAAAAAGCAGATTTATTAAGCATCAATGCGGTATATGGCACTACTGCCATCTGAACTCTAGACAGACACCTTTTTCTTCCACAAACAAACCGGAGGTTGCCTTTAGAAGTTTTGCCTGGAGGCGGGAGGCTCATAGTTTTACTGATTTCATAGTCCGTGTGATACATGTTTCCCTTCATGTTTGACTGATCTGTCCCACAGAGGACGCCCCCTGGTATGAGTCTAGTAATGGCCGTCTCATGTTGATGACCTCGGCGGCGGCTGTGTCTCTCCTGGTGTTCATCCTCTCCATGACTGTGTTCCTGTGCCGCAGGGCCAAGCAGACCAAGACCAGCAAGGGACCCATGTAAGGGATGACGATATATTTGAGTGTAATCTGTGCGTGCGCGTGTGTGTGTGATTTTTATTTTAAATCACATTCGAAATCTGATGGATAGCGCGCCTCTGAATGCGAGTCAGCGTGCGTGTGCCTGTGTGATTGTTTGATTTCTTTACGTCGCTTTATCCACACTCACCTTCCTATTTTCCTTAACTCAGCCCAGGTCTTTCCTCCTGCAGTGTGACTTTATATTACAGATATGGTTATTGCTGCAATATTTCATTCTGTCTCGTGGTAGAACCAAGGCCATCTCAGTTACAGCCTGCGTATTTCAGTGCCTGTGCCAGTGTGTACCTTTGTGTATACTTCACCTTTTGTGTGTGTGTGTGTGTTATATATGCTGAGTGTGTGTGTGCAAACTGGTGCCTGTGTGCTTTTATGTGTTTCAAAAGGCATTTTCCACACTGAATATTAAAGTCTATCTCAGCAGGTCTGACCTACTTGACCCCATCCTTGATCTTTTCCATGCTCCCTCAGCTCCCATGTGTTTCTGCACACTTTCTGCTCATGAAAAGCCAGGGCTAACAGCACCAAGCTTCCTTCAGTGACAGTATATAAAGTATGAAATAGGAAATAGCAATCATTAGTGCATTAGTGAAAATCCTATTAAATCTGCTGCTGACAGTATGTTAATGTGCACCGTGACCCCGTGCAGCTTTGCTCATTAACTTCTTTCCCATGTGGACATGATTTCTATGTGTTTCCTGTGGCATTGAAGAAAGTTTAATCCTTACAGTGTGGCTCGGTGTGTGTGTATATGAGCATGTGCACATAAAAAAAAGAGAGATGGAGAGTGAAAGAGAAAAATGGACTTTCACATCAAGAGCCAGGTGTGCTTCCATGCCTCGCTTCTAGTCTATAATTTCCTCACTTATATTTTTCTAGTGCCTACTGGGAGATCGATATACTGATAATCACGGTCCTCTGTCTCTCTTTCTCTCCCTCTTTCCAGTGATGACCGGTCTCAGAAAAAGCCCATCTACAAAGCCAGTGTGGAATCCCTGCCCTCCACCTGTGGAGACAAGCAACCTCTGGTGTGACTGCACAGGCAGGTGCAAGGATGAAGAGGGTGTGGGGGGGTGGAAGATGGAATGAGAGGCGAGGAAGATGTAGTGGGTGGCCAGAAAATGAGCGATTCTTAAAGCGGGAGGAGATGGTATAGGATTATGGATGGCCATGCTGAGGGAGGAGAGAGGGAGGAAAAGGGGGGAGACAAAGAGGGATATTTGGTTACTATAGCAAGAGCAAAATCAAAATCAGTAGCAAGATAGGTGTAAAAAAAAAAAACCCTGAAGGGCAAATGATTGCTTTAGAGACACAAAAGCTGCTTTGCTTGTGGATGTGTACTGCAGTTATGCATCTTTGACAAAAAGGTGGACAATTTCTCTTCATTTCTTTTGCGTGCAGAAAATTGTGAGCTACGTTATTAACGAAAATAATGCAGGATGACTATTGTGCACTGAGAGCTGTAAGGGCTCCTTGTTCAATTCTTTCTTTTCCGTAAAAAAAAAAACAAACAAACAAAAAAAACAAAAAACATAATTGCTCAGCTGTGTTTTATGAATGAACAATTTGGGTAATAAGACAGGGTTTTAGGTTGCTGGTTTGTTTCTCTTTCAATCTGTTTTCAAAAGCAAAACCAGCTCAGAGCGCCCGTGAGGAGGTCATTATAATCTCTTTACTGTGACAGCTATCAAGCACATTGCACTGTTATTTAATTTACTGTACCTTGGATTTCTTTGATATTAAATGGCTTTCAGAAATCATTGTTTGCCTGCCTCGTCTGTGTGTGCCATTGATTTTTTGTTCCATTTACAAAAGAGACAATGTGGTGAAAGCCGGACATGCAGGCATGCTTGCGCGGCCGCACGTCTCCTCGATCTGGTGCCATCTCGGGCTTGCATCAGCTTGTTTACCAACCTTTCCCTTCAGTCTATAAGACCTTACTCTGAAGCAATGACCTTTACTCAAAGTACTGTGCCTGTGCATGCTTGTGTTTTTCCCCATCTGGCTGTGAGCACAAAACCCACTCACTCAAGTTCAGCTCACATACACATATGTGAACTAAAGACTAACACTCGCACACACAGTCAGAATAATAGTGAGGTCACGTAACCTTGAAACTTTGTCCATCCATTATAAAAGTAGGCAGGGTCAGCTCAGTGCCAGTTCAACTTCAGTATGGAGGACATTCAGTTTATTCCGATTCACCTAAAATAACTAGCATAGAATACATCTTCATCTTTTAATTTTCTCCACTGTTGCCTTGTAACCCTTAGCGCCGTGCCACAGCACCATCGCTTATTACCATAACCGTGCTCATAATGCAGAGAATTTCATTACGCTTGTCTGCTGAAGTTATGTAGGGTTTTATGTGGTTTTATTATCGGTGTGTGGTTGACCGTAGGCTGTCGTTAATAATGGGCGAAGCGGCAGTTTAACAATGACACTCCATTAAGGGGTGCATGCGCCACAGAGCACAGCCAGGATAATGTTATTAAACTGATTATTCAAGCCCCCCTGTACAGCTCGCCACTGCTGCAGCCATCCTTTGTTGAGCATTTTACAGACTCCTTGTATTTCTTCTCCAACTCCACAAACTTTTGCTTACTTTATGTCTTAGGTCAAGCCCATGAATAAAGAGACGAGATATAGAGACTGTAACCAAAATAGACAGACTTTTTAAAAATCGGTCATGCTCTGTCAGAAAAAGTACAATGTTTTAAATTTAAAATGCCCTCCTGCATGTGAAATGCCAGTGAGCACCATTTTGTTTTGGCCTTTGAGTCAGTCATGAGTGAAAAGCTATGTGCTCCCTCGTGGGCTTTGGTCCCAGGGCTTCAACCGTTTGGCCAGAAAAGACAAGATTATGTATCAGGAATTTCACAGAGTGGAGCTGTCCCCAAGGTACAAGGCTCTGGTTGGGAGGGAGAGAAGTGTAGTTTACAGTGACATTTTGACCTTGATAGCGCCTCATGGATAAACCACTGGACAACAGCTTGGGGCAATGCAGGAGCTGTGCAGAGAATACAGAGCAGTGAAATGTTTTGTTTGGGGAAGGCATGATCCTAACAGGACAGGGGTCTGTGACATTTAGGTCTGGCAACTCCTCACTAGTGTCAACAGTCTGGTAGGCAGCTGTCCAGGTAGCCCTCAGTCACTCACACTAGCCTTCATGTAAAGGTGACTTATACCAGACATGACACCCCCTTGACTAACGCCAGGCATTTGTAACTTCATGCCATCGCCTACCGCTGTTCTCGTCACGGTCACTTGGTTTCGTATGCGCTTTCTGCATATGTTGTGTCAAATGGCTGAAAATGAAGGAGTGGAGCTCGCTGGAGAAGCAGGTGTTTTCCCCTCATTACTTCCTGACAATGCCCCATCTGGTGCGGGGGAGCTGCTGCCACCGACTCCCTGCCAACCGGGGAACAAACACTCGCGGGGAGGCTGACGGGGAGAAATAGGATGGGATGGGAATTGGGGAATGAGCGCAACAGATATTATCTTCGCCAAAACAACAAGGTTAAAAACTTGTGTCAGTACTGAAAATCAGTGAGGGGGAGAGAGCCTGAAGCTGAGGCTTTAAGATTTCCCACAGATCCATAAGTCGAAGTCAGATATGAGGCGTGAGTTCAAAGTAACCTTATGGAAAGCCAAGGGTAGAGATATTAATATTAATGCTAATAGACTGGTTTCATATTTTACTGCCCGCGTCAACTTTTCTGAATGTTTGAGGCAAACTGACCAAAAGTGCCTGGAGGATTTGTGACAGATGAGAGAGAGGCCAAAGCAGATTTGAAACCCATGACGGGCTATCCCTAATTTTACATGAAGGGGGCGCCAAAGACACAGTTTCAAAAAGATACCTGCAAGCCTTAGAGGCTACAAGCCCGTGTTATAACACTAGATTTGGGGGGAGAGGGGGGGAGAGATGTGGAAAGAGAAACAATTTTCATAATGGAGCAGCGCTCTCTGACTGGAAAACACAATTATGGGCAAACTGTGGCCACAGCATGAGGGTAAAGTTAAAGAGCCCCTTTAGCGGGACTTAATAGGCCCTGACTACAGATGAGCAGAAACACTGGGTCGTCCGGTGCACAAGTTTTTGTTCCAGGCCATTACCGTCATTGTGAACGGCGATTTAACCGAATACACTTAGGTCTGCACTCCTTGATGAGCCCTGTGCACGATGGAGCAGCTCCTGCAACATGGCCCCTGATCTCTGAACAGCTGAAGGCTGCTGCACATTCTGATTTGGCAGTAAGTCAATAAACAACCTCACCTCTGGTTCTGATCAGCAAGTCGACAAATAATCGTTAACGAATTAAAGTAACAATTAAAATAACTCTGCTTTGCACGTCAGCGTTGAAACGTGGTAAAAGGTGAGCCCACCTGATTGCTGACGCGCGGATGGATCTGCACATCAGCGCGCTGATTGGCGCGCTCAGTCGTTTTCTAATTTACTTCAGAATACAACAAATGACTGCGACGTTTATTGTCTCCTCAAACAGTCAACATCTGTTTCATTTTCCGTCATCTTAATCATTGTGTCAAACATCCTTTTCGCTCCGTGGAACTGAATTTGAAATAAATTGGTTATTTGCGTCTGAAAATTAATGTTGGTTATCAATCACATTTAGAAACGAATTGATTTCAATTAATTGGAAGGTGCAGCCCTTCTTCCCTCCCCTGCTCTCCTCCTCTGGAGCCTATTTCTTTTGAAAGCCCAACCCCTCTTTCTCATCCGCACACTCCTCCACCTGCTCTTGCTCTCTGCAATTGGTCAGAAACACACACAGGCCCGCCCTTGTTGGCAGTTTTTTTTAAAAATATATATTTACAATGTAAAGTAACCAAGAAAAACCGGCCAAACCATAATTTTCAGGCATTCAGAGAGAGTGGGTGTGTGTGTATGTGTCAGTAGGAACATTACTATGTACAAACCTGCTGTTACGCACTGAGCGCTTGATAAAACACACACTCGCTCACGCACAACCGCCCGCGCGTACTCTCTCTCTCTCTCTCTCACACACAAATACACACATACATACATACACAGACGCTGAAGGCGCTGTCGGCAGAGTGAACCTGCGGGTTCATGTCACTCTGATTTCTCCAAGGAAGAGGAATACCGAGGAAGAGATCAAGGGGGGAAATATCAGCGACAAGAGATGGCTTTCGCGACCGTGTGGAACTACTGCATCCCTCTCACCATCATCACAGTCGCCTGCTTGGTGCGCACTGGTAAGGCTCCCCGAAAGGAAGGACCGAATGAGTGTGATGTGAATGAGAAGAGTGTTAAGCCGTGTCGATGTGGTGCTGCTTTTTTGTTTCCGTGCAAGTTTGACCAAGTCTTCTAGGAGAAGAAGCTGAATTAAAAACGCACCGGGTCTATTCTGACTTGTCAGGCAGGAAAATAATAAAGGGGGGTGGAAGGAGGAGCTGACCGCGGGACAAAACACGTGCAGATATATTCCAGTTTACAATCATCCTGCGGATTGCCGTTAATATTCAACATGGTCTAATTAGAATCAAAGCCGCTTGCGCAAATCTAGGCTACATCTGTGTTACTGTTTGGGTATGAGTCATTGTGTTGATCACTTCTCGCAACTGTTAAGCTGGAAAGACCCGCGAGCACCTCATCGCAAAAGTGAAAGGCTCAGGCTCTCTGGCACTTTCTTTTTGCCCACGCAGAAATATTTATTGGAATTATGCTGTGCTCTGTTGACCCTGGTGCGTCACAGCATTATGATTATTCTCTCCTTCCAGACCATGATTGGGAGTTATTGTGTCATAGCTGCTGCTGCTGCTGCTGTGTGTGTGCGTGTGTGTGTGTGTGTGTGTGTGTGTGTGTGTGTGTGTGTGTGAGTGAGTGAGTGAGAGAGAGAGAGAGATGGGACGGGAGTCCCGCGAGACATATGTGCATAACAGCCATCCATGTAGAGAGCTCCGATTGATTATTCTGACAGCCACATGAGAGCTCATAAGAAATACCCGCAGTGGACCAGACGTGTGTGACACACCAGACCCAGCAGTGGTGTTTGTTAACTGCTTTTATATTCTGCAGCAGTGTGAGGGACTGAAAGGACCTTTGAGACCTCACCTTATCAGATACAATAACGTACAACAATCTATTACAACGCCTTGTTGATGGCACCTGCAGTGCTCTGCTTTCACCATCACTCCTCCCACTGGAACATTTCAGTGTGGGATAGTCCTGCATAGGCATCATGGTCACCACCTGATAACAAGTGCATCTGCTGCAAAAACGAGGATTTGGATTAAGCTCAATCATGACTGTGAGCAACTCCAGCCTCATGGCATTCTGTGCCATCTGCTTGTAAAATACAGAGTCATAACAAACCTTATTAAATTCCACCCAAAGCTTCAGTGATTCTGGCTGAGCAGGAACGGTAACCAGGAAGTGCACACATGAAAAGCTTCACGAGCTGTCCCGTGGCTCTTGTACTATAGGTCTTTGTTTACGTTGTCCTAAGGCAGTGAAAGGGTTAAACGCGAGGTCGGATATTGTCACAGTCAGTCCTGTGCTGTGTTGTTGTGATGATGTCTTTTTATATAAGGACCACTACATTTCTTCATAGCCATTCTCCCGGCTGCAATGAGACCACCCTCGCCATGGCCTGTGTATTGATTTCTTCCCTTGAGTGTCTTTGTGTGCATGTATGTCTGCTCCCGTAAGAGTGGTGGGCTGATTTATATGCACATGTGTGTAAGCGCTTGTATGCCGCTCTAACTGGTGTGCTGTGTAAGAGGTCTGCGTTTGTGTATGTGTGTCTGGACGACCCTTTATGAATATGCTTGTGCGTTGCATGTAAATTTGCTTTATTACTCTGTGTGTGTGTGTGTGTGTGTGTGTGTGTGCGTGCATGTGCATGTGTGCTGCTTACCGTGCCGGGGTTTTGCCTGAGCTGCAGGCAACCTCTGCTGGGGGCTGCTCACTGATCACTGTCATTAATCTAGCCACTGACAGGGGCCGGGAGAGACAGTGGGCCGGGGGAATGGAGGGTTGTTACAGGGAGGGGGTGGATGGAGGAAGGAAGGAGAGAAGGAAGTGCAAAGATGGTCTGTTTCTTAACACTGCATGCATTTAAAAATGTATTTCTGATAACATATCAGCAAGTCCATTTCCTTTTTTTCCTCCGCAGAGAAAAAGGCAAAACTAATTTAGAAGAAAGGAAAAAGGAAAGGGTTGGTAGTTGTTGTTACGCCAGGACAGAGATTGACGGATTGATTGGACGGAGAGACGAATGAGTGGACATATAGATTGAGAGGGTGCTGTGAAGATGGCGAGGCTGGGAGACTTGGCCCCTCATGTGAACTGCGATGGAGAGACAGAGGGATGGAAAGATGGAGAGAGCAAGAAAGGCAGATGTGAGCGAGTGAGAGAGGAAGAGCGAGAGAAGAAAGGCAGAAAGACTTCACGGTGTGTCTGACGGGCAGGCCTGAGGGACACGTGCACACACACACACACACACACACACACACACACACACACACACACACATCACAATCACTCGCACACAGATTCACTGCTGTGTGTTTGTGCACTGAGTGCATGGCTTTGTGGGGGTGGCTGATCCACAGCAGCTGTGGGCCAAACTTGCACCGGACGTATAGTAACAAATGCGGCTAACTCCTCCTCTGACGCTTGCCCACCCTTAATCGCTACCACGCACCCCTCCATCACTCCCATTCCTCCACCTCCTCCCCATTCTTCTTCTATGCCTCCATTACCACCTGCCTTATCGCAGTGTGCATTAAATCACCTCCATTTGTTTATTTGAATGTGTGCAATGAGAGCCATCCGTTTGAGCTTGTTCCCCATCATGCTGTTTGGACCTTGGCTGGGACTCTGGTGGTTGAAAAACGGCAGCAGTTGGACGTACTTGTGGGAGGAGATTTGAATACCAATTATAGCTGCTATATGTGTGCAAGCTCACACACACACACGCACGCACACAAACGCACACAGACAGAGGCCATGCATAAATCAATGTCGCTGTGAGTCACAGAAGGGAGGCCTGGCGTGTAAACACAAACATCAAGGGAAATGCTGTACACACAAAAACTAAAAATATGGATGTACATGAGCACACGCATATGTGCAGAAATACACGTATACACACACGCACGCACATCATACACCTTGCCTATAGACAGCTTACGTAGCACATTAGTTTCTTTTGAACGTGGGACTATAGGAGTGCTAATGCATGAGTTTGTCTGAGCCCGATTGCAGTTTTTGATGCTTGTCAGATGCAGTTTGCATCATGCCAGAGTTAAGATTGCCTCTTTACTTTCTTTCACATCCACACATCCATTGAGCTGGGCTTGCAATTTCAGCGTGTTTCTTTGTTCTCTAATGTGCTGAAAAAGTCTCCACCGTAAGCCAAGGTTTATCCTTTGATCCAAACCTTGGAGGATAATTCACCCCCCAAAATAAAATAAACTCGTCGACAATTTAATTAAAATACAGAGCAAGACCTCCATCCCTTGCTCTCTGCCATGCCATCTGCTGGTTCATGGTGTAAATTTGAGCTCGGTGCGCAATCAGATTTTCGTGTGGTTTTTTTTTTTTCTTCGGTACTCTGTCTTTTGTAGGTCTAAATAATTGGACAACCTGAACTTGGCAGCCAGTGCTGGCATGCCCGTCAGCACAAGAGAAGCTGAAATGTGCCTCTTTTAAAAAAAAAAAAAAAAAAAAAAAAAAAAAAAATGCTGCCTACTGCTGTCGTGTACGCCCCTGTTTGATCAACTGATGCAGTCTTAAAGGGTCCTGACAGGGTGGCCCACTATCTCAGTTGAGCAACTGCCTCGGCATAAGCTCCATAAACAAATTGAACTGTGCCGCTTTTTTTTTTTTCGGGGCGAGTCATGACTGAAAGAGTTACGGAGCTTAGTGTGGGCTGGTTTTATTCTCTCCTGGGCTTTTATGGATCCATTACTCAGGAGCAGAAGAAGTTCTTAGAAACACCGTTTAGTGCAGGTGATGTATTTTACTGTAATTATCTCCTAATCTGCCCCCCAGTCTTCAGTGCAATCCATAACTCCTTGTTTTGAACTGCTTTTGTTTCACACAATGATTGCATCTCAATAACCCCCTCCAGCATTATAGACCAGGTCCAGAGAAGGTTTTATTTTTATAACAACTTGGATAGAAATAAAAGGAAATAAGACATGACAAATCCTCGTGTCTCCACTGCAAGGGCACAGCATGTGACATGGTCATATCCCTTTTTGGCATCCTGTTTACTGAACTGTGTTTCAGTCTGTTACGTCCTCAAGGGGAGGTTCATGTTGAAACAGAATACATGAGGCACAATGATTGAAAGGGCCACACAAAGACACCAATTGGTAATTGAAGCCTTATATCTCATTTGACCATTTGTTTAATTGTCCATTAGTGAAACTTTCTGTCAATCTAATCAGGGCAGTGCTAATGTAGAAACACTCTTTATGGCTGCCACCTCATCTCCTTCCCATTACTATTCCCCAGACAGTGCCGCTTGTGATTATCATAATGGTGATCTATGTCGTCCTTATGTGTCTCTCTGTGAGAACAACTGGCGTTTCACCAACTTTGCCGTTTAAGTTTTTTAATGCTGAGTATGATGCCAAGGACGTCTCCTCCATTTGCTGGCATCCGAAGCCTGCCAATCAATCCAGCGCTCTTAACTCCTCGTCCGGGTCTGATTGGCTCGCTATAAAAGCGAAACGCCCTCCTCGGTTGCAGCTTTCCATACTGTGACCCGACGTCCCCTGAGCCAGGAGATTTTCTCCAGCCGCTGACCCCTCTCACTGTATGTTTGTCTTTGTTTTGTGTGTGTGTGAGTGTTAACGCAGCAAACAGCGATTCACTAAGCTATGCTTCATGGCACGACGTACAAAGGCAATCACCATGTAATGTTTGTACTGGGGTATGAGGTGTACTGTTTCAAACCCGCTGAAGTTGAATTGCGACCAGGGAACAGAGATGCAGGGAGAGGGAGAGAGAGAGAGAGAGAGAGAGGATACCGAGTCTGAGAAAACATTAAAACACTAACACCATGGGGTGAGCATTCCTTGCTATTGGTGACACAGTTTCCATGACTAAGAGTAAACGTTTATACCTCCTGCTTGGCCCTGGGCTTGTTTAACACCCTCCCTTGCTGCTGTGACACCTGTCTCTGCAGCTCCCACGGGGCGCAGTGCTAACTTGGCCAGACAGCGGCCTCCGGTAACGCCGGTAACCAAGGTGATTATCCTTACTCAGGCACTGCAACGGAGCCCTCACCAGCCGTGATTGGACGAGAGAGGCTGATTGAGCTGAAAAGGGCAAGTGCCTAAAATTGAAGAGGCAGAAACTGTGTACTCTGTTGATGCGGAGGCTAATACACATCCCATCTGGAAGACTTGATGTAGAGATCGGATGAGGGGAGGATGTCTGGTAATGAGGTGCTCATCCAGGGGTAACGAGGATCAGCAGAGGACTTAAACCCAGGTGAAACTGTCAAGGCTGGGCAGAGAGGTTTCCAACAAGACCCCGTTTCCCTTTACCCTTGGGAGGTCTGTGTGTCCAGCGGAGGCTAGCTGATGAAGAGTGACCAGGCTTAGCTAGGGCACCGAGGGAGTGATGGGGTCAGAGAGAGGGAGAGCGTAAAAGAGAGAGGGAGAGATGCCTCGCTGCACAGTGCATAAAAGAGTGAAGGAACGGCGCGAGGGGGTGGAGGGAAAGCGCCAGGGGCATGCGTCACAGACCAGTGAAGCAGGGAGGAGCAGAGGAGAAAGTCAGGCAGAGAGGAGTCCAACAAATAAGTGAATGATTGCAGGATTTCGGCTCTAAAATGGAAGGGTGTAAGGAAGGAGAAAAAAAAAAAAAAAAGACAAGGGAGCGAGCGCAAGCCCTGCTCCGCCGAATGACGGATTTAGAAGGCTGTGTGAGGAAGGAGGGAAGGGTGAGATTAAGAAGGTGGGAGCAGCGCAGAAAAGTACAGGGTGCTGGTGTGAGAAGAGGATGGAGTTGAAGAGGAGGTGGAGCAGGAGGAGGAGGAGGAGGGAAGACAGAGAGATGGATGGTGATACACAGAGATAAAGACAGAGAGAGGGCAAGCACTGTGTAGGTGACCAAACCAGAGAGACAAGGTGTCATGATCGATGAGGTCAGAGCATACACACACACACACTCTGACGCCAACACACACACACCTAGACACAAGCAAACATGTATTGAAATTGTTTTTCAGCAGCTCATGGCCAGTCCTCCCACTTTCAGGGAAGCTACATGGTACTTCAACTCAGAGAATTAAACACCCACACACGAACAAGGCTATTCATCTGTTTGCCATTTAGAATCCCTCTTCGTATCATCGCCATTAATAAGTATGCTTTGATGAAATTGTCAGATACTGAAAATTGACAGTCAAAGCACCGCACAATCTACTGGGAAATCAGATGGTGAATTTCAGAAGGCGGACACAACAATGCTGAAGAGGTCTCAGATTAGTTTTCTATCACGCAAAAACTCTTAGAATGTTTCTCCCAGGAGTGGCAAATTCATTTGAGCTATGACCATGTCTGGCATAGATAACATGTTAGTCACTGTTTACAGGGTGATCAGAATTTGATGAAGTTAACAAATGTTTAAAGCATAAAACATTTGAAGTTGGGAGGAAATAAGAAAAAAGAGAAATGGATTTAATCAGCAAACTCAAAGATTATCTTTGCAAACATAAGAGAAAACCACCCATCCATTCTGGTTAACTGCATGCACTTTAAAAACCAAAGGCTATCACTCAGTGAAAGACAAGCGATAGCCGTGTCTGCCAATAGATCAAACTCAGATTGCCCGGCTCCATTCTGGATAGATGCCAAGTGATTGTTGACCCAGCTACTAAAAAAAAAATAAAATAAATCTACTGCAGCTTTTGCAATACTTCCCACCGCAACTCCTACACTCTCTCTCTGCCGCTTGTCCCTATCTGTTTGTTCTTCTCTTCATCTGTTTCTCAGGCCTAAGACAAGGGCTTCAACATCAGGAGTGAAAAAGCTGTGATCCACTTCATTAGCAAACCGCAAACAACCATTAATTATAGGCAATTAATTAGCAGCACATGAAAACAATCCTGGAGAAGCTGGCCGCTCGCAAAGACCCCCAAGCATTTGTAAGTAAGGAGCAAATGAGCGAGAGAGATGGACAAAGAAAAGAAGAAGAAAGAAAAGAGGAAAAAAAATGAGGGGAATAAGCCTGCAGTCATGCTTAATGTGCTGGGGCGAGATTTACCGCAATGATTTGCTGGGCTCTTTTAAGATTCATAAGGTCATCAATTCATGCTCTGCTCTCAGCAGGGCAAAACAAAAGTGAGGCTATGCACCGTCTGCGCTTGAAGTAAAGAGAAAAGAAAAGAAGCCGGGCCAAATTGGATTGGTGCTGTGATTGTTTCTGCAGAGATTGTTACAGTTGGCAAGGCCACTTAAAAAAGTGGCCAAGCACCAATGACCTTGAGGAAAGCTCTGGCTGATTCTCTCCCAGGATTCATTTTCTCATGGGCAGCTGAGGGGCATTTAAGTGCACGACTGCTGATTCACCTTATGGCAGTTAACAGGTACAACCCCCTCCCTACCCTTACCTCCCATAAAGTGTACCAGCAGATTGAAGCGGTGCTTCGACTCATGTCCGCAGACGTGTTCCTATCTCTGGTCCATCTGTCAGGTGAATAATCTTATCATGGACTGCAGAAGGACCATGTCTTTGCTTTCTGGCCATTGCAGTAGAGCAGTGGAACAGCCGCACAGTCTGTGATAGTGAATGAGTCTGACACAAGCCTTGGGCATTGGGCGCAGTTGCGGAGAAACGGTGGTTCATAGCAACTACCACCCGCTGGGCCATACTGGTTAACTGAGCTGTGAAGCAGCTTGCAGAGGCCAGTGGGGTTCTGTGGTCAGTACCAAAGTCATTTTTAGCTTTTGTGGGCTCTGTAGCCATGGACAGCAAGTGGTTTTTGTGTCTGAAATATAGATCCTCCAGAGACTCACAGTACACACAGCAAGACACCACAGTCTCCTCTTGACTGCATATACAGTAACATACTTTATTGCAAGAGAAACTAATAAAAGAAAGCTGTGGGGGAATGTGCTTTCACTCCTGATTATTTTTCCCCTACCCAAAGGCCAGAATGGCTACCACCTGTCCTCCACTCTTTATCAGACCAACTGTGTTTTAGTCACCAAGCTTCCAGTTTGTTGTATATCTTAATTCAAAATGACCCGTGATACATTTTACTTAAAAATGTGCTTTTACTATCATTGTCAATTTGCAAAATGCATTTCACGGTAGGGGAAAATGTATCTTCCATTGTTCAGTGTTAAAAATCTAAAATAACAGACAGTATGATTACAAGTGCTTGCCATCTTCCTAAAAGTCTTGCATATCATAAGTTTAACCTGGGATTGGTATGTCAAGTCACTATGAAGCAAACACTCTTTGATTTATGCTTTGTAAGGCAGGAAATTGAGGTTGCCAGCAAAGATGAAGGCTAAACAATATCTGGGCAGTAGGTGTGAGTCTGCCAAAATGAACAGAAGACAAGTTAATTTCTCAATGTCAGGATCAGATCAAGAGAGATAACGGAGAAGTTTCCCGTATCTGGTAAATGTGTCTCTGTTGGTTAGATAACGTTGCCAGTTGAGGAACAAAGCATTATTTGACATATTGGACAACTTTGTTGGATAAATTTTATTCTGGATGCTTGCAAGTTTCTTCAACTTAGATAAAGGTGTTTAAATTAGTATGGAAAGACCAAGTTCAACACTGAAGAAAAGTTGGCAACCCATTAGTAAACAGCTCACTTCAGCATCCTAGACAGCGCTATTTGTTTGTGTGTTGTGCAGATACTGAAATAATATAGTGGTACCAAGATTACACTTAATTATGCTGACTTTCTCATCATAATTTCACCATTATCTTAAATACAAGTCCTACTTACAAATCCAATTAATGAAAAATAATGGTGTATTCACACTAATAAATATCAGTGCTATGTTCAAGCTCTGGTCCAGATGACCTTAATTCTATTAACCACACTTTGGAGTTATTAGTCAGGGACATTACACACATCAACAACAAAGTATGAATGGCTTTTAGAAAAATAAAAAACCCTTAGTCCTAATAAGATTATTAGTGTTGAGTTATTATAATAACATCAGCATCATGATATATTTATCATTACTTTTTCTACATATTTTTATTCCACTTCTAAAGCGATTTACTCAAAACCACGATGGCATTGGTTTGGAGGGGGGTCAAATTTGGTTTTGTGACAGCACTACCTGTATATGCACTTATAACTGATGCTTATTTACCATGGAGATGGATTTGAGTAGCGCTTTGGGGGAAGGCGATTTATGAGCTTATGGGGAAAATTAAAAACAAACATAAACCATAAGTAATTAAAAAGCAGATTGATCCCAAATGATGACTGATGTACAAATCTCTGGCCGTGTTACAGAAGTGTCCACAAATCTGCGGCAAAGCAGTCAGGCAGGATGGCAGGTTGGCTTATGAACATACATACACGCGCACGTGCAGAAATTTGCATATGGACAAATACAAATATTACGCTGCACTCGGGAGATGGTAGAGACCTTTTCAAAACTTATTTACTGCAGCGTGTTGTGTCCTGGTGCTCTCTGCTTTTTAAATGCCATGTTCTCTCTCTGGCCTCGTTTTTATGAGCTTCCCCAAGATAGTGTATACAAAGAGAGGGACACACCTGGTTATTATATTTAAAGTACAAAAACATATTCACAAATGCACCTAGACGTGTGCTTAGATTTCTCCCCCCCCTCACTGTAGCAGCCTTTTTCCTGCCTTTTGTTCTCAAACAAAACCTGTTTTCGCTCTTGATCGCTGTACTGGTTTCCTCTCTCAGCCATTTTTTTTTTTATGCCTTGTTCTTTTTTTTTTTTTTTCTCCTCCATCTGTCTTTCTTCCCCTCAACCACTCCCTCCTCTCTGATCCCTCACTCCCAATTCTCCCGCAGTGTGTAGCTAGTTCAAGGGCCTCGACAGTGACTTAGTGTCTTTTGTCTGTGCTCGCTGTGATCACTCAAAAGCTTTTTTATCCGTCCTACCTCTCCCCGTGTGCCTGTCTTTCTACGTCTAACCTTGTTGGTACTTAAATGCTGGTGCCCATGCCCGTGCACACCCTCCGCTCATGTGCTCCAGGTGCATGTGTCCGCATGAGTCTGCTCCAACTGTTTCTGAGAGTTTGCAATGAGGGGGAAACTCAGTGATAGATGGAAAGAAAGATTTTGGTGAAGGGGAGGGGGGGGGACATTTAGTTGCCAGGAACGCTTGTTGATAGATCTTTTGGCTAACAGTGTCTCTTTCCCCCCTGCTGCTTGCACCCCGTTCCGCCTCCTCTTCCTATCAACCTCTTATACTGTAGCCGCAGGCTATAGGGTTGCCAGAGCCAGGTGTGGAGAGGTAGACGGTGAGAAGAAGGGAGAGGAAGAGAAAACGGGAGAGAGAGAGAGAGGATTGACAGGGCCCAGGTGGCCAGCTTGAACGCCTGTGCTTCTGCTTTCCCCTTCTCATTTGCATAGACAAAATGGTTTTTTCCCTCTGTCTGACTCTTTATTTTCCTCACTCTCTCTTTCCATTTACACACGCCGCATCGATTCATTCCCAATATTATTTTTGTTTTCTCCCCAACTCTTCTCCTGCCGCTTCTCAGAATAAGTTCCACTTTCTTTTCCTTCCTTTTCTTTTAACTTTCTGTTTTCTTTTTATAGTCAATTGCCTTTTTTTCCATTTTACCGTACCTCCAGATTTACCTTCTCTCCCCATCTCTCTTGCTCTGGGCTTGCTGAACTGTGCATTTTACTTATATGCTGCTCTGCAATATTCTGAAGGTGGAGGCTTATTTTCATCGTACGTGCACTTCAGAGACCGTGCAGTCCCCCCAACCATCTCCATTCATCTCCCACCCACCTTTTCTTGCTCCCATGCCTGTTTTTAACTAACCCTATATCTCCTCTCTCCCTTTCACCGCCCTCCCTTCTCCCCCCCCACTCATTTCATTTCTCCTGAAGCCTGTGCATAACTTTGTGTTCCTATTATTTTCAGCTACTCAGTTTAGCTCCTTCATATTTAATTCCTTCATCTACTTTTTTTTTTTTTTTTTTTTACCAGTCTCTTGTGATCAGGCCATCATTCCCGCACAAACACACACTCCATCACTCCTCCTCTACTTTTTCCATCTCTCTTTCTTAACCTCTGTGGTACTTTATCTCACTTATCCATTATATATCATGATTCACCTCTACTTTGGCCTGTTCATGGCATAATGGCCTTTTTACAGTGGAGCGTGCTGCTGTGTAGGTGTGTGTTTGAAAGAGGCTGAGTAGTATTCTGCTCACACGTGCAGGCACATACACATGCATCGTTGTCCTGCCGTTTTTGTCATGCCAAACACACTCCTGACTGGCTCAGCCTGAGCCTGAGTCTATTTTGTGCATAAACAAGCATGTGCTTAGGTTCAAATACTGTTTTTTTTTTTTTTCACATTCAATATACACACCTAGTGGCAGGTTCTCATCTGTAAAATTTCACATAGAGACACATATATACAGGTGACAGTGTCTGCAAGATAGCCACATCGATTTGGTACACTCAGACATACACATAAACAGACACACACACACAAACACACACACAAGAAAACAGCCATCAGGTTGCTTCAGAATTGCTGAATTGAGTTATGTAGCCTGTCAGTCAACTCCCACACATACATACACACACACACACATACCCCTGACAGATCCCTTCCACACACACATCAGCCCCGGCTGACGGTGCATATTTCGTATGGGGAAGGGACTCAATTACGGCGAAGGTGAAAGAAGCAATAAACACGGCACAGATACAGTGAGGCTCGCTCAGCAGCGCTGCAGTCAATCACAGAATCAGGTAGGTAGCCGCTGCCGCTTTGCTCATCCACTTGTGAAGTGCTGGGAATGGCCAGGGGTGGTGGATGGAAAGAGGGAGGGAGGGAGGGGGACGCAGAGGAGCAAAACTCTGCCATCCGACCCTCCTGAAAATTATGTGGCTGTAACCAACTTTTACATAGACCTGCCACTGAGAGGACAGAGAGGTGGGATGGATGGTGGTGAGGAGGATGGCAGTGGGAGATAACAGCTGACCTTCATTTTAGCTCTCAGCATACACTCACTGTATATATATATATATATATATATATATATATATATATATATATACACAAACACAAGCACACACACAAACACTTGACATCAGTGGCACTGTAGCATGGCTACATCATTTGGTCACCCACCCACCCACACTAGAGGACCAACAGTACAATCACACAAAATAATGCATCATTTGCCCAGGATGCATCTGTTCTTTTTCCCTTTGCGTGTGTGGGTGGGTTTATGTGCAAGGCTGATAGAACAAACAGCTCGCCTGATTCAGCTGTTGTTACTGCCATTATTAATCCATTATATGTTGAATAGAGTCTGGACCCCATGAACATGTGACTGCCTCAAATCCATTTAACCTATCATAATCTTGGAGACAGTTCTTACTTCTGGACCAACTTTGAAATATAAGTCTGTGTTATTACTTACGTTCAAGGTAAGTGCCACCGTTTCCATGAAAACGATGTGTTTACCAAGTTAATTGCTGAGATCTGGGAACATGATGGCCTCAGCTGGCACACAAGCTAATTATTGCCAAGTGTCTGCTGTAAACACCCATCACAGTTTACAGAGTGGCTTCCTGTATCAACTCTGACCTACTGTACTTATTTTAATTGGACATGAACACAGTTGTTCATTTATCGAGCGTTTCAGGTGCAATAACTATATGTTTTTACCACAAAAAAAGTGAATTAGAATTATCGAACCCAGCTGTTGGCTCGCTTACAACCTGTCTGACCATCTGACCTCTCATGCTTCCTACTTTGATAGGTTCAGTATTATCATAACCAATAAAAAATATGTCTAAATCTCTGAAAATGAGACCCATGTCATAATAAACTGGAATAATCCTTTAGATACTGGTCTCTAGTGTGTGAGGACACAAATGTGATTCTGATATTTGGCAGCCTTGGGCACAAGCTGACAGTTAGTGGGTTACACCTGGCAGGCTTACCAAAATATAAATAAAAAATAAAAAAAGAAAAAGAGCTCGACAGCTGACAAAATTCAGCTCCATCTCGGCTATAACGGGTACCCTGTCTGTGGGGCGCAGGTGGTGTGTGTCAAAACATGTACATAACCTCTGCGAGTGTTTAAATCCTGCAGGTATGGTGATTTACCCGAGGTGTTGTCAAGCAAAGTATTTAAAAGGTCTGTAAGATCCAGAAAAAAACACAGTCTGTCAATGGATCTAACAGACTTTCACATGTTTGTAGCTGGTAAATGTTCTGCCATACACCCGCCCACGCATCACACATTCACATAAAGTTCTGAAAAGTTGCGTTCATGCTCTGCATTCCCGCTTGCATGTGGAGACTCAGACCAACAGATGGAGTTCTGTAAATACATATACTCGGCAAACATGCGAGGCATACAAATGAAAGCAGGGAGGTGAATGAGCATGTACTTGAAATCACACACACACGCCATACTGTGACAGTTTAGTAGTTGCATTAACAGCATTGCACGAAGCCAGACTTGATAACTACAGCAGAGGTGGAGAGGGAGGAAGTGACTGCCTACTGAGAATCTAATAGTTCCAGCAGCTCTCTCACTCACCTCAGCTACCTTTTCGATCCTATCTGTCTCCCTCCATCTTTTATTCATTTCTGTTCCCCTCAGCACATCCGTATTTCTCTTTGCCTCCTCCTCTGTCTCCCTCTCTCTCCACCTTGTCCGCCTCTGAATTTACCACCAAGGCTTACCTTTTGGCAGTTCCTCCTCCAGTTTTCCCCGCTTGCTCATCTCTCCCTGTGTCTTTTTTCCTCTTGGCCTCGCTTTCTCTCAGTCATAGTCTCTTTTGCTCCATCTCAGTATCAAATCCCATTCTTTTGTACTTGGCCCAAACCTCTACTCTGCCCATTCTGTCTCACAGTCTGCACTGTCTTTCAGAAGTTTGAGTTGGCAGAGAGTTATGAAGGGACAGCTTAAAAGAGATTGAAGGAAAAAGGTGGTAAGGAGGTCAGGCATCTGGTGGAAATCAATACTGTAAAGACCATCGCAAACACACATCCACCAGCTTTAGATTAATCTCATTAATTGCTTGTGCAAAACTCAGGGGTTGTGACACTCTTGTTATTGCTTTGTGTTATTAATATAAAGAGTTACAGAACGAAGGGGCTGGAATCAATAAGCGGCCTTAAAGGGAAATTAAACAAGGAGAGAAAGGGACAGGGCACAGGGACAAACTTGGTGCAGCTCTGACATTGTTATTAGTTGCTGCTGCCCTTTAATGAGGGTTATTTAACGGGCCAGAAAACAGGCACACACAGCAGCCAGCAAAGTGAATGCTGATTTGCAATTGCAAGTACAAACCAAAGTCTGACAAAACTCCTTTTTATACTAAACTAAAAACAATGGGAGTGAAATATGAAGGTGCCGGAAAAAGCAAAGAACTTGGCCATACCCCTGCAGCCTGCCCTTAAATCCCCCACATTCACTCTCGCTTGTGTTTGTCGTTTGTTCTACTTTTATCCTCATTTACCTCTCTCCGCTCTGGGTCTTTCTTTATCTGTCTTCCTCCTCTCCCATTTTCCCACAGCGCCTTTCTTTTATGGGAAATGTATTCATTATAGGACAATAAAGGTCTGTTTGGAAAGAGCGGACTGGCTTTTAGAATGGCGTGTTTAAAAGCAGCAAGAGGCATAGAAAGTATGTGATGGCATTACACACCTGATGTCTTCACTCAAAGGTAGCGCTCCGCACCGCTGCCTACCCCCTCAACATCATATCAGAGCTCCTGCGGTAGAACAATGCTTCTTAGGCTATTAGAGCTGAGGAGAGTTCTCGGAAATCAACTGTGCTTAACTGCTGCACACTGTACGCAGCCCGCAGCGCAAATATAGAGCTATTCACAGACTGGTATGAATGCAACATGAGTTTCAGTGCCACTTTGGCAATGCCATATTTACATTTAACAATTGTCTGGATCCAAGTGTGACACTCGTTCAATTATGTGATGTGCCTCCCCTGTGTAAACACGACACAAAGGTGGAATGTAATTCAGTGTAATAAAGACACCTCAAGGGTGGATGACAGAGACGGATAGAGCAAAGCAGTCACAGAACCTCATCTGCATGGTGTTAGTTCAGCCTGGATTAGTTGGTGCTTCCAACTTTTTTTTCCCCCCCTCTTTTTTTTTCTCTACTCCTAACAGGAAGAAAATTCGGGATATATTTGTTAATGTTAATGACAGTTAATTATTAAATCACAAGTTTTTCATGGCAGATGCCAACACTTGCAACACATTTGCACAGTGTGAACAAAAAGGTGTATATGTGCTTGAAATGCCTGTATTCTTGAGTTAGGCTATTCATATGTATAATGGTTGATAATTAAGAAGAAAGGAAGTTAATAGAGCGCAATTCATATTTAATCTGATTTGGCTGAAAAAAAAAAATATCCAGCATCACTTTGGCTTGAATGAACTGATTACACAGAAGGCATCTTGACTTGTCAGAAGTGGACTGAATAATACTAACAATGGCTCAGTTTCATTCAGCGTCATATTAACAGGACCTCCCCTGTGTCATCCATACATCTGTGACTATTCTTGCCTGTGTTCAACCATTGATTGCATGATCATTCTAGTAAGTAGCCTTCAGTCCCTTTGAAGCATCAGACCACCAAAATCAACTTACAAGATGCAGGTTATATACTTATAATATTCATATATTATAATTAGTTTTGGCGAATTACACATCTAATATTGCCTTAAAACAGAAATGACTTGCTTTTTATATACACTATATGATTACATAGTGTGTGTGTGTGCGTGTTGATGCACCGCTGAGCAAATTCACAATTGAACCTGAAGCAACATTACCAATGAGAGGAAATTAAAAGTATAAATTTTGTTTTGCTTGTTTTGTTTTGCATTTTTGTTTTTTGCCCCTGAAAAGGTGCCAAATGTGGTGACAACATCACTGGCTCCCTCTCCGCCGCCATCATTAATGATTTGTAAAAAGTGTATATAACCAGTCGACACTTTTATTACATTCTGGCACAGAAAAGCTCAGTGGCATTTGATCGGAAAACAGTCCAATAAGTGAAACAATACAAACTCCACACTGCACTACACTGTACTACACAGCCAACAGAAGAAGAAAATGCCCAACATATACAAACCTCTGCGGCGATAAAAGCAAAATAACTAATATTGTAAAAACAGAGTCAAGTGGTGAAAGGCAGATTGGTTGGGGAAAAGTAAAGATAGAAGAAGAAAGTGGCAGTATCCTGCAAGAAATAGATGGCCCAATTTTGATTAAAAATAAAGCTAATCTTAGTGATGTCTTCATTTGTCAACATCTAGTCTGTGAGTTATACAGTTTGGAAAGATCCCGCCTCATAAAGCAACAACAGAGGAATGTAATATTTGGTGTCAATGCCTGTCATAAAGAACAGTCTGACCTCAGGCTTAATAACAGAATTCGTCAAACACACCGATCTCAGATCCCTAAGTGAGAGCAGAGGCTGGCCATTTTGCACATAGTATGTGGAGCTGAAGCAGCACAAAGCGCTGTCAGCAGTGATGAATCTAGCCTGCAGGTGTTTACAGGTGTAGGCAGGTGTGGTGCAGACGCTCTGGGGGGCCAGATGAATCAAAACTAAAGGTTTAAATAAACACACAAAAGCAGAACTGTGCATGTGCAAACACTCTGCCAGATTTATTATTCTGTCAAATTCATCTCAAGTCAGTGTGAAATTTTTGCGCAAGGGCACACGTATGATGCCTGTTCGCACAATTATCCAATAATAGATGTCAACAAATCCCTGTTTGACCTTATTTGGACATAACACCAGACTTGTTTTGTCCTCAATTTGGCATTGGCAACATTCTCTGACGGCTTCACAGCCCTCATTTTAGTGCAGTAATTACACACCTCCGTCACACACTGATAACGGTGTGAGCGTATTTATGTGTTCCTCGTTATAATCTCATGCATGTTATTTTCTATATTACAGCACAATGCATTAGATTTACATACTGCACATTCATATATCTACTCGCATAAGACTAAAACCATCATGTAGCGTGACGTTAATGCACTCATCCGTTACTGTTATGTGGAGCTCTGTTTGAGAGTCTGTTGAGACCAACATCACGTTGTGCTGAGAAGATTATGGCTCCAAATAAAATGTTGCCCAAAGCTCAAATTCCCTCTTTGATGTTATCTTTCTCTTTGCCACATTGCTATTTCACACTCAGTTGTACACATGAAAAGCACCATAAATGTGTAATAAGTGGTGAAAAAAAAAATAGAGCTAGAGAGAGAAGTTCAAACTCGGCGTACATTCTCACCTCCCAACAGCTGGCCAATCGCTGAGTGAAGTGTGAATGTTGGATTGGCGTTTTTGGAAAGTTACAGAAAAAATATCACAGCACTATGTCACTTTCAACCTCTGATTCAGAGACATATGTACACAAACACCCACCCAAACACGGATTTTGTTTAGCACTGTTAACTAGCTTGAAAATTGATGGTCTAAGGTCTAATTTTCCCCTGATTTTTCTACTCTCTGCCAGCTTCATCCGTCCTATTTTGTCTAGTCCGTCTTCTCCCATCTCCCTTTAGATTCTTTTAAACTTGAAACTTAAATCTTTTAATTCATATTTGACAAATATATACTTGAATCTTTGTATCGGTGTGCATGTGTTTGCTGCTCCCCTGCTGCGTGGTGTCCCGCAGGTGTCAGTTTTTGGTCCAGTTTTCTTTGTATTGTACCTGCTTCCTCTGGGTCCTTTTGTTCAGCTGCTTTCAAGACATGTCATATCACTTATGCCAATGTTACACAGATCTGTTTCTCTGCAAAACCCAATTATATAACTGCTATCCTTCCATGACTGCTTAGCTACCACCAGGATGTTTTTTTTTAATTCCTCCACTTAAATCCAGTCCTGTTTTCTTTAGCTAAGAAGTTTCACAAAAATCAGAGGTTTCTTCCTCTGATCTCAAACTCTTAATTCACACTTTCATTTTCTCCTGCCTAGATTATTGTAATTCCCTCTACAAGAGTCTTAGGCAAGATGCTTTAAATCGCTTATACTTGGTTCAAAATGCAGCTGCCAGGCTACTACAAGCCATCTGCCCCACATTACCGTTGTTCATGCTTCCCTCTATTGGCTTGTAAAATTCAGAATCAACTACATCTTCTTGGTTTCATATAAGGAACTGCATGACTTGGCCGTACATTTTTTATCCCCGCATTTCACTTCTCAACCACCCTGATCCTCAAATCTTGGCCTTTTATCTATTCCCCGCTCCAGCTGCAAAACAGGGTTAGGTGACCACGCATTCACTGTTTTAACACTAACCCTCTGGAACTATCTCCCCCAAATCTTTCAGATTTACTGAATCTTTGGACTTTTTTAAGGAGCTCCTTAAAACCCAACTCTGCACAGACAAGCTTTTTTTTTATAGCTCTCCTGCCCTGTATTTGCTTTTTTTTGTGGGCTTCTCTTTGGTCTTGTTATGCAGTTTCATTTTGTAGTTTTCCGTTATACCTATTTATATTTTTCGTGTGCTGTGTTTTTAAAAAGTCTATATAAATAAAAGGAAGCTTTGTTTACATAGAATTGTCACTATTCTGGTCAATGTAAAGTAGAAAGTAGTGCAGAAATTACCCATTTATATAAAGCTAAAAAGCATCAGTTATCACCCAATTACTAATACACCAGCTTTATTCACCACACAAAGGGGGTATAAATTTCCTGCTATAAATCAGATGACAGATATTTTTTTTTCCCTGTACATCTCTGCATTTGCGTTCATTTTAGTGTATTAATGTGCTTTGAGAGTCTGTGTGTGTGTGGGTGAGCGTGTGTGGGTATTATCTGCGTGTGTGTGCGCTTAGGCTTGTGTTTGTTGCCGCTTCTGTTTTGAAAGAGTACAAAGAGCCTGCAGTGGGAGTAAAAGCGCAGCCTCTAGTGCTATAGGCCTCCGATGAAGAGATTAGCGGGGAGAGCTGTGAAATAAAGAGTGTTAATTAAAAGGAGAGCGCGAAGGTGTGGGAAAATCAGGTAAGAGAGATAACATGGAGTCAGGGAACTGAATAAAAAATTATTTACCTGCTCCCACACACACACACACACACACATAAACACACAGAAAAAAAAACCCATTTTAACCCAAGTAGATAGAAGAAGAAGAAGAAAATGAGCAAGTTAGTGATGTGGAAAGAGTGCAAGAAAGGGAGCATCGCTGAGTAGGAGGCAATGGGAATAAGGGATTAATTGAACTTGATTTTAATCCTGCTGTTTGTGTCTGCTTGTTGTATGTGTTTAAAGAATGTGTTCTTGTGCTTGTTCCAGGAGGTCAAGAAAGGGAAAGTAAAAGTTTAAAAAGTGAGGGCCATGCGGGCTACGATCGCAGATTAAGAAGAGGAAGAAAACCATTTACCTCACTTCCTTCCTTCGTGTTTTGAAGCAGACAGAGTAAATGTGTGGGGAGATAACAGTCAAGCACTTGAAATGATTACGGTTTCTAACCATAACATAATTACTGAGAGCAATAATGTTTATGTGTCTGAAAGGGAGCAAGAGAGACGGGGCAGGGGTGAAGAGAAAGGAACGGGAGTTTGTCAGCCCATAAAAACAGTTTTAGCTTAAAAAGTTTGGAGTTATAGGAGGACGGGGGGGCCGACGTTGGAAAAAGTTGCAGAGGAGGAAAGGGCAGTAAGAGAGAAAGCATGAAAAGAGAGAGGCAGTGAGCAAAAGGGATTAATCGAAAAGGATTTTAATCCCGCCGGTGATATTAGGGTGTGCTATATTTGGGGGGTGCCAGGGGGCGGGAACTTCGAGAGACGGGGAGAAACAGAGAGAGTGGAGGAGGGTGGTGGGGCGGGGGGGGGGATTACATCTGTAAATCATTTTAATGACGCCTCTCCTCTGCATTAGGGGGCAGCCAGGAGGCCAAATAAACAGTGTGTAATTAGAGCTGGGGAATGGGAAATAGAAATGGCGAGAGAGCCGGAGCAAGGGAAAGTCATTTGGTAAAGTAAAGGATTGGAGCAGGAGACCTTTGGACAATAATGGTTATGGCTCTCATTATATGGTGCCGCTGTTAAGAAATGAGACCTGACAAGGTCTGTGCAACCGCTGAAGAGGATGATGAAGCTGCAGGCGGCCGCAGCGGTGACGTCACTTAGCATCGCGATGGCGGTGGAGGTGAAGGCAGTAATGTAAGATATCATCCTCCCGGGTGGAGGATGATGGTGATGAAAATACTAGTCTAATGTTGATTATGATGGTTGGAATTATGATTACAGTAATGGAGGTGAAGATGAATGTGACGACAGTGTCATGGTTGGCAGTCCTGTCAGTTCTGCTAATTAGCCATCCATCCATTTTCTATAGCCACTTATCCTGCGCAGGGTCACAGGAGGGATAGAGCCTCTCCCAGCATGCATTAGGTGAGCGCTGGGAGGTATATCACAGGGTTATCACATACACTATAGTCATACTCCCATATTAACACCGTTTCCAATCGCATGAACTAAATTTCTCTGGACTGTTGGAGAGAAGTAGAGCCCCTGTGCCTCCCTGCTCTGCTAATTATTGTAAGCTAAATTTGAAATCTGTTTTCAGCTGCTCCATATAATTGCATGCCTGAGAAGTTGGTGTGCTCTCTCTGTTCAGTACAAACTGAGCTGTACTACCACACCTGCACCAAAGTGAGGAAGGAAGCAAAATGTTACAGTTTTCTCCTATCAAAATCATTTTTTATTATATAAATAGAGGTGTATTTCAACATTATTACTCATGGAATGATATATGGATTTTTTTTTTCTTTCATTTGAGTCATTTAGACCATGAAATGTCAGGAAATTGTGAAAAGCACCTCATCACAAGCTTCAATGCTTCAAATTGCTCCTTGAAACCAAAAATATTCAACTTTCAAATGATATAAAACAGATGAGAAAAAGCATGTTGTCAAATATGAAATTCTTGTACATGCAAATGTAATGGCATTTGTGCTCAACGGATATTTTAAAGGTTTATATTAGAATATTTTGTGATTGATTATCGCTCAGTCAATCTGTGGTTCAACGAATCATTTCAGACCTCATTTTATATTTTATATTGATCTTGATAAATACAATGTACTTAAAGATATAGGTACATTATTTTTTTATATTATATTATATTACATTATTATATTACATTAGAATAGTTATTGTGTGAAATTATTCTGCCTGTCTAGGAGGCTCTGAGACAATCCCTTCCTAAAACGATTATGATGTAAAACAAGGGTGACAAAATCCACCGTCCTATTTCTGTGTGCTGAAAATGGCTTCAAAGTTCAGCTGAATCTAATGTGAGGCTTTCAGCAGTGAGATGGAAAATCAAGAGGTTATCTTCAAGAGGTTATGTTCCAATGTCGTTGTAGTACAAAATTCCTTCTTTGTGTTTCCCCAGACGGTGTTTCTTTGCTGAGCTTAAGTTCAGGAATAATAACAAAAAGAGGGAAGTATTTTTGGGCTATTTTATGCTTTTATTGGAGAGTTGACAGAATAGAGAGATACAGGGAATGACATGCAACACGAGTGCTCAGACAGATTCAAACCGGAGACATTGCACTTCATGGTTTAACACCTTTGGCCACCAGGCTGCCCTGGAGGGAATTTTATACTAAAGACACTGTAACTTTTGAAGATGCCAACTTGGTTTGTCTAACTCAAAATGCTGATTTGAATGAATGTTGTAGTGCAGTTTTCTCGTCTCACCACTTTCACTGAAATCATCTCCAAGGATCCTTGGAAAAACACTTACTATTACTTACTTACAACTAATAACTTTCAACATGCATGTGGGCTGTAAAAGAACAAGTGTGGGTGAAAAGGTACTATTTAATGCCAGCAATCATGAGCTGTCACTCCTATGAGTGGTTGCTGGCAGTGATTAAAAACAACATTTCTGATGATGCATATTGTAATTGCTGTCCTGGAGAAAATCACAATTACAGTCATGTTGCTGACATAATTGCAGGTGAAGCCCATGTAAAGCTTCAGTACAGTCGTTGTGACAATGGCGTGGCGTGGGCACATGTGATGTAACGCCGAGCATTTGAATGTAATTTAATTTTGTTGCATGTCATAGATCAGATCCCATTTATAAGGGCTGTTCTCTCACACATGTTGACAGTGGCTCTGTAAGTAATTCTATCATTACCACAGCGCTAACACTGATAATAACAAAAATGAACTATTACATTTGCTGTCATCAATCATCCGACAGGGCCTGAGGGATTGCCCTTTGTCGTTCCTGTCTGACCTCCGCCTCACACTTCCACCAATCCATAATTCATGTGGTGCGTAGTAGCTGCTGGATGGTGATACTGAGATGCTATCAGCTGTACACGGGCGGCTGTTTGTTTTGCCGAAGAGCTGCATATAAATGAATGCGGTTGGGAAGGAAAACCATAGGCTTATTTAAGGTGCAACGGATGCTGGCTCTGGAGTGGAGTGAATGAACGGAAAGGGGAACAGAAGGATGGGAAGGAACCAGGTGGAGAAGTGTGACAGTGTGCACTCAGCTGATGCATAGGTGTATGTGCTTTGTATGCGAGTGTGTGACCGCAGATGTGTTTTAACGGCTTGGGAAAGATGAGGGGGATTTGTGTGAAAGAGTAAATAGATGAGAAGAGGGGAAATGATTGAGGTGTGTGTGTGTTTCTGTGTCCCATAAGCACGTCAGTGTGTGATTACTCTCTGACCTGTCGCCTCTGGCTCCATGTCTATGTAGACCCTCTCATTTGCACCACACACTCTCTAAAAACATACACACTCTTCTAAATCCAATGCGTGAATCCAGCCAAGGGCCACGGGGCAGGCAGGAAATGCACCTCAGAGACACAGAATATCGCTCTTGCTCCCTCTTTTTCACTCTCTGATCTCTCCCTCCCATGATTTCCCCTCCTCTTTCCTCCTCTCCCTCTCTCCTAAATCCTCATCTCCATATTCATAGACAGAGGGGCTCTTTAAGAGGGCTGCTATCTGAAATGGGCCGGCAGCACCTCTTGTTTGTGGCTCTCCAAATGGAGAAAAGCCATTTCCTCTTCCTGTCAAGCATGGAGGTATACTAGTCCGTGTATGCATGTGTATGTGCATGCGCATCTGTGGGGCGCGACTATGTTTGGAGGGAGAGTTGCGTTGTCAGGCAGTTTCACAGTCTTATAGAGTCGGAGCAGGCCAACTGTTGGAAGCTAAACCTCGCTTCCACTTTTACAATCACACTTCTCGTAAAACTCTTAAACTGCAGCAGTGCTGAAGAAGTAGGGAAACACAGAAATGCGGCATCAAAGGCCGAATTAACAAGAAAGGAGAAAGTAGACTTTGTAGTTTGTGGTTTCTGTTAAAATTCATATGACTGCTCGCATTAATAAGAAAAACAGTGAGTGAAATTCCTTGCAGTTTTAAAACCTCATATTTTATACAGCGCCGCAAAGCATGATTGATGGCCTCTTGTTCAGTGATGGATTGTCTGTGCAGACTGAATAAGATGTTTCCTGAGTTGTTTTCTGTGCTGTTTGTATATGAATGGGAGTGAATGACATCACATTAAAAAGATGCTAAAAAGGATTGAAAGAATGATAAAAATGAGCACAAACTGAAATAAATAATCTTTTATTAAAGAACCTGCTTGAATGTATGAGACTTTTGAACTGCATTTATGTGTGCCAGTGTGGCTCGAACATAAATATAACACAATATAAATGTATTTCATTAAACGCTGGAACATTCTCATAATGAAAAGTCTATAAATAACTCTTCATTACCAATATGCATAATTGCATTAGTGGAATGAATCAAATTCATGTAACGCTGTCATCACAACACATCCATCTGCAGTCAAATGATGCAACCCTGTTGTACAGTATTTTCTCATTTATAATGAATGGACATATGAACGCTAGACTAGAGAGCAATTCAGCCTAATCTTAGCGCCCGAGGGATGAGGAGAAGTAAGAGAAGAGCAGAAGGTGAGTAAAACAACAGGGGTGCAAAAATGAAATTTAAATTGTGCAAGCCGAGGAGTTGTGAAGAGTCAAGAGTTTTCTTCGCCTACTTCCACCTTCCACCCGTGTTTTATTTCTTTCTCATCTTCGCTGTATTTGTGATGCAATCGAGGGCAATGGCTGCTTTACTTAGAGATTCATCGAGTCATCATGAGAAAAAAATAACGGGTGACGGAGGGTGGCTTTCTCTTTCATTCTCTGTATTTTTTCCTGTCTCCTTTGTGCAGATTGAGTCCACCTCTGTTGGATCAAAGGCATGATGTTGCATTAATGGTACGTCACGCGTTGACTCGTGTCTAGCCATCCCAGAAGTACTTGCGTGTTTGGCTCAGAGTCAGGTTACTGCTTCACAGAGTCAAATGTTTGAAGCTTTTGTCTCTTAAATCCTAAATCCCACAGAGCTTTAAGCAGAATCTGGGTGGCTGAGGGCTGCCATAGATTTTGGAGGGCCTGTTCTATTGCTGAGACAAACAGTTGGATAAATTGATACATGGTTGAAATATAAATGCACGGGTAGAGAGATGGATATGTAGATGATTATTATGATTCATCTCTGTCTCTTGTCTAATGTTCATAGACAACTAATTTGCATTAGCACATATGTTTAATTAATAAAGTATGTTTTTAATCAAGATAATGAGAAAACTTTTCTATTGACAGATTTCATTTGTTCCCCCACAGCATATGCTCCTGGCGACTACAGCGTGATTAACAGTTTTGAGGTTATGAGTAGGCAGATCAAAGTGTTTGGTTAAAGTTAAGGGGACATTTTTGTGTTTAAACTTTAAACAAGACTAGAAGCAGGAAGCTAGCAGTTCTCTGAGAACTTCTCTGTCAAAGTGTTAACATGCTGGTATAATGTTTAAAATGTACATTACCTTAATTTATCATGTTAGCATGCTAACATCAATTAGACCTAAACACAAAGTAGGCTACAGGTTAACAGGAACTGATGTTCAGCTTTAGGGGTGGACTATAAACTGAAGTAGTACTATTAGTAGTAGTATTAAAGGGATTACCAACATTTTACAATTCATCCTGTGGTGACCCTGAATTTGTACAAAAGGTCAGGACAAGTAGGAAAACTACAGTGGCTGTAAAATGCACTAAAAATGAAAGACGGCCGATTTAGAGCTAGCCAAATTTGTCTGTTCTGCGCTACCGTGGAAACATACGGTCCAACATGGCGGACTCTGTGGAAGAGGACCTGTGGCATCTGTAGATATAAAAAGGCTCGTTCTAAGGCAACAAAAAGATCTTATTTCAGGTGATTATACACAAATGAAAATATTTTTAGTTATGTGTCATATTCCATGTCTGCTGTATTCTGTAACCAGAGCAGTCTAAATCTTCCACGCTGGGCCTTTGACACCTGAAACTGTGGATTGCATCCTGCATGCTAAGTCTTATTTGGTCAAAGGCCTCTGCTTTGTACACCCAACCACCCAACCTGACCTCCTCCCTGTGACCTTTTGTGCTGTATAAGCATGTCATACTCTCTGGATTAGAAAAAGAAATGCCTGTGAATACAATCCGTGCAGTGGACACACCTCCTTTAAAATAACATTCACTTGGAAATAAGCATTTCATAGAAGTCAATGTTGCATGATTGAATGACTGAAATAAAGCATGGTCAGTTGATCAAACAAAAGCTATGAGATTTTCTCTTCAATCTGTCAACACGTTATTGTGCGAGGAAAATACTTTTGCACCTCAGGACAGGGTAATGAAGGTGTTATCCATCATTTCTAGTCACAATTCTAACTACATGCCTACATGCGAGTGACTGAGTGGCAGACGCGTAGGGATAATGACATACATGCCAGTCTGCGGGCATTTCTGTGCCGTGTGACAGGATTTGATTGCAGCTGTTGTTGAAAATGGGTACGTATCAGCAGGTGGACGTGATGTGGCTTTAGTCAGCGCTGGTTTAAAGTATTCATGTGCTGTGTGCATGCGTATCTTAAGGTGGATCCGGGTGTTCCAAAGAACCTACTTCCTACCAGACCTGTAAAACCAGTCTCATCTGTCATTGAGTCACACATAGCCCATATAAAACTATGCACCCATGCGAGGATGTGTGAGAACTGTCTTTTATGCCAAAAAGCAGAAACATAAGAAATATAAGGGCAGGCACAAACACGCGTACACACACACACACTTGCGCAAACACTGTACATTTATCCTCATTTACTCCTCCTGCCTTCCCCTCCTACTCCCACTTTCTTCTCACTAATCCTTTTTTTCTCAGTGTTCTCTGTGGGCTGATTTTCTTCCCCCCACAATCCTTCTCTTTCCTCTCTCCCCATTCTTTTCATTTTTAACTTTCCCCTTGTTTATTTCCCCTGCCTTGCTCCCTTTTCTTCCCTATCCCTCCTTGCCTGCCTCCTGTCTTTTCTCCTTCCACCTGCTCTCATTTCTCTTCCTGGCTCATTTTCTCCTTCTACCCCTGTCTCCTAGTGTATCGCTACAGACTCTTGTAGTCAATTATCCTTTCTGTTAATGAGCAGATAAATCTAATTGCGCTCTCCTTCAGTGCCGTCGGCGTCTCTCTTCTCTGCCTTTCTAAGCCTGCAGGATGCGCATCATTCTCTTCCCTCGTCATTTTTCAACCTCTCCTCCGAACAGTGGCACTATTCCTCGTTTTTTTCCTCTCTTGTGGCTTCTTAATGCTTACATTGATTTGACTTGGTCTTCCTATTGGTTTACCGCTTGTGTATTTCATGTCAGGGCTGTTTATTTCTTCCCGCTGCCCTGACCTTTTCTTTCACCACACCTCCTAAACTTTCACCTCGGCTGACCTTCACTCCCTCCTCTGCACACTTTATCACTCCTCCTCTCCTCTCCGCTTCACTGTGACCAGTAGTTTAAGGGAGATGATAGACTGTGAAGGGCTGGTGGTCATGGGGATTGATAGCGGCAGAGAAGCATGGGTGGTTTACCGTCTCCACTCATGGGGTCAGCTCTCTGGCTTATAATCTTTCCACTATTGACAGATTTTTATAGTCTCACCCACTTCACAGTCACAGACTGAAGCACAAACTAATTAATGAGCTGCCTCTGTTAGGCTACTTTTTAGCAACAATAGCCACAGAACAGAAACAAACACAGAGGAGGAATGGTATTGTTAATAGAAGTTTGTTTTTAATTATAGACTAATTATAGATTATAGTTTGTTTCATGTAGACTCACTTAGTAGTCAGCCAACCAGTGAACTACTGACCAGTGTTGGGGGAAATTCTTTACCAAAGAGGAAATGAAACACGTGTTCTGCGAAATGAGTTTAAATTGTGAATATCTGAGCTGAAAGAATTGAACAATTAGCATTATTTGATTGACAGAAAATTAATTGGCTGGAATTTTAATAATTATTCACCTTTATCTCGTTGGACCCCCGTAGAATTCTAAACCGTGGCTGCAGTTTATTGAGAGCCCTCTCTCAAATGAGCATTTTTGCTACTTAACAAACAGCTCAACCTCAAAAACGGAAAGAATTTGACAATCAAGTTGTTTTCATTTTCTTAAAAACAGACAACTTCCTTTGTAATTTGATAGTACGTGGCATATCTGGGGGGTTTTTAGGCTGAGTATGATTCAACACTTAAAACAACATCAGAATGAAAATGAAACTCTTGTAACTGTAATCTGTTTCCTTTATAAAAACAAACAGCAGTGCAGCTAAATGAGAAAATGTGTTGGACTGTTGGATAAGCAATGTGAAGACCTTAGACTCTGGCAAATTATAATGCCTGTTTGTCGCTGTTTTCTGACTTTTTATACACCAAATAAGAAGTAGTTGAACCGGGAAAATAAACAGTAATTAATCGCTCATTAGTTGTTGCAGCACTAATGAAAAGACACTGCCATTAAGAAATCTCTCCCGTGGGTCAGACACTCAAGTTTCATTTTCATTATGAACATTTCGTCGTCTTTAGTCCATCTTTTCTTGACTGCTGATCTGTTTCTACTCTGAAATAGCCATTCAAGGTTTTCCTCTGTTAGTGACCATATAATGAAAATATTTGCTTTTTGCATGGACATAATGCGTGTTATCATAATACAAGTAAAAAAAAATATATATTCTGAAATTGGTAAACTCAGCAACACTGATCCTTGTGCTCACCTTAATGCTCTGCATGAGGTTCATTTTGCAGCTTTATTTCCTCTTAGTGCAGTGAGCGGCACACCTCCCCGCTACAGTTACAATAGGGTGAAAACTGATGTGTCAACACTCCATAATGTATGTGAAATGTTGGCAGAGGAGGCGTCTTATTGACATAATTGATGTCGCCGGATGGCAGGGTGAGTGTAATAATAGACATTACACAGTAGTAGCAAACAGCATGGAGATAGCTCTGAATCAGCTTGCTGTGCTGTGCAGGGGTCAGCATGAATTATCAGTTACTGTCACACTTTGATACGAAGTTGGCGAGGAAAGCATGTTAATCCTGAAGAATGCTCATGCCAGAATTCAAACCTGGTACCTCCAAACAGGATGGATGGGTTAGTATTACACTGAAAGACTTAATGTGCAGTGCAGCCACATAAACAAGCCAAGTCTGTATAACAGCAGTGCATTTGGTGCTTGATTTGTCAGTGTTTGGTTCTATCAATAAAACTATTAATAAGCCATATATTGTAACAAGCTTGTTTTAGTGTAGTCAGCATGGCAAAAGGTTTTGTCTGACCGATGTTTTATTCTTCAATTTAGCCAACACGGTGGCACAGTCTCAGGAATCCTGGTTGCCAACTCAAAATTAGTGCTGATCCAAAAATCTGACAGGGCAGATGTCATACTTGAAAGTGTTATATTTGCTATAGTCGTCCCTAAAACTGTATTAAAGACTGTAGGAAATCCCCCAACTTTTTTTTTTTTGCAGCCACACAAAGAAACTGCCAACGACAGCCACGCTTCAATATGTCCCCTCGGAAACCTCACGTCTGTGGTTTTCTGTCTCTGAGCAGATAGCCGTAAGGACTTCCTGCAGTGCTGAGTGAAAAAAAAGAAACTCAACAGATTCTGCCAATGGAGTAACCAGGGGGTAATATATCAAAAATCCCCTTCAGACTTTCACAATTGATGAAATTCTGATCTATGATTGCATAAAGTATAAAAGTACCAGCAGGGTATACCATGTGTTTAACTCATACACTGGCTCTACATTCATCATAAGGTATTATGGAAAGGGCTAAAATAATCTTTAAGTGTAATGTGCCATAACAACACTGTCAAAGCAATGTATGTGTTTCATTACGCATTGTGCAGGTACACTAGAATAGCACTGGCAAGGCACCCGTTCTTATTTTGTGCTGGCAGGAATTTAGTCTTGGTGATGTAAGTGATATACTTGATGTCCCAGTATTTGGAAAGCCAAAGAGTGCTAAAAATAATCTGTCATAACCGTGATGGACCTGTGAGGGGTTCAGAAAGGCATAAACACACACACACAAGGGAGAGAAGACATGGCACAGCACTGCCAAAACTAGATTGAAATTATATTTCACATAATTCATACTCATGCATACATAAACATCAAAGGAAACTACTATCTATAGCCAAACACAGATGCATAAAAATGGGCACATACACATTGGGACATGGAAAGATAAAACATTTCTCAGACATGCGTATATGCCGCTGAAATTCAGAAATTGATACAGAAACGTGGACCTGCTGTGCATGTACCCAGTGGGGTGTGGAAAATTAAGCAAAGAATGGAGGGAACATCACACACAAGCACACACACACGCAAGACCAGAGGGAATACAAACAAGAGAACGATGAGCCATCATATGGTGTCATCAAGCTGTGGGATACATTTATGTACAGATGATGTGGGTCTGTGTACATTTAATTCAAGTGTAAATGTAATGTAGTATCAAAGCATACTGGAGAAGCTTTTATCTGTACCCGTCTTTATGTGTCAGTGAAAAAAAAAAAGAAAACACAGTGTGGAGCGGTGTGTATTTGCGAGAGTGACTGTGTGTACTTGCACGGCGGGTCAGGTTTAGTTCATTTCCACCTCATCTACCTCAAGCTCATTGTCCCCCGCTGAGCCAATCAGTGTCCTCCGAGACAACCTATGTCTCCAGCAGTTCCCTAAGAGCCAAGCTCCGTGATGAACGAAAGCCTGGTCCACACAAATTCACACCTGGGTACATTCAAACACACACACACACACACACGAATAGATATACAGAATTCAGACTTGCTTGAGTCTCCCGGTTGGATGGGCTCTTTTCTCATCACGGCAGAGCCCTGTGGGAAGGGAGAAGAGGGGGATAAGGATGGTTGAGTAATGATAAAAGGGGGAGTCAAGGCATAATTTGCAGCCGCACCCATTAAGTGGTGCTGCTGTCATCAAACGCAGCTCCCATCAGGAGCCAGCCAATCTTGGCTAGCCCACACACAGTACATGTCGGTGGCATGGCCTCTGGCTGCCTACATCAAAGATGGTCACTCTTTCAGAGTGGGTGGCCATGCTGGTGGAGCTGCCATCCTGGGCTTTGAGACTCATTTGCCACCTGCTGGCACATTAAATGCCAAATTAGAAAGCCTGTTGTTTCATCAGAAACCTGCAAGTGTGACGTTTGTTCTGTAAGGAAGAAAACTTGGGGCTGATTACAGATGGCAATCAGAGCCCTTAGGTGTTCTTTTTCAGGGCATGAGCGAAGCATTAAAATCTTAAGTGATAATTCCCCTTTTTTTATCCCGTGAAATATGAAATATTCTTGCCTGAGGGGAGGGTTACATAAAACTGCATTGCATAGTTTGGTTTTAAAGTGAAATTCATGAAAACATCATTACTGTTTAGTCTCTAAGAGTGCAAAACAAAGCAGAACTAGACCAAGCATAATAAATAAAATAAAATGCATTGCCAGTAGTCCTTTTTATAATTCAATTTTTTTTTTACCTTGGAAGTGTAAAAACTCTGGTAAGAGTCCAAACCGGTGACCTGAAAAGCAACCGACACAGCCACATTAGTGGCCGCAGTGATTCTCATCGCTTCCTCACAGGAGACAGGCACATTTCATTTCTGCTCTCTTATTGGAAAGCCGTCAGATGTGATTGATTCCATTGGAAGATACACCTCGATAATATTGATCACCTGCCCTGCCTTGGGCAACATTCCCTCCACTAACAGTGAGATGAAATCTGCTGCAAACAGCTCAAAGCCAATTTTATCCAAGCCAAGTCCTTGTTTGTCTTGGGAGGAACAAGAAGCAGCAGATTTGACAACAAGAATCTTCAAGAGGTTTTTTATTTTTATTTTTTTTTTTACAGATTTTTACATTTTAATGCTGATAAATTCTACAAAAAAAGTTAGGCAAAAGAGGGTTTGTAGTATTTATAGATGGGTGTGGGTGTCATCTCTTGGAATAAGTGAAGACTTTTTTTTTCACTCTTTATATTGTCCATCGAGTCATGCTGCCGGTAAGGTGAGAGTATGGGAGCCTATTCATTATGCATAGGATGAGGGTGCTACCGGACAGTCATGCAAATGTGATTTATAAATAGCAACCGTTGGCAAAAGGATGACGTTTGGTTCTCAGCTATCTCAGGTGTAGCTGCTGAAATCAGTGAGAGGTACTTGAGCTAAATGATTCTGACCACTACCAGGTGTATAAATCCATATTTTGTAGGATGACTTTGATTTAAAATCCCTGTTATTATAGCTAATGCGATCTGGCAGCAGCAGGGAGAAAACAATTCATTATGTGTCTGACTATTCTTAGTTTTGCCTTCACCTTTATGAGACGTGATGAAATATAGCAGATCGTGAAATATAATGAAAAGACTTGATCTGTGAGAACCGAAAAGCAGAGTAGCTCATGCACGACGAAGCTTGTGAAATGAATTTGGAAGGGGAAAATGAGGCACTTTAGGAGTGGAGAAGAGCTGATTAATGGTAGGGAACAAGTGTGATTGATTATACGATGAAGTTAATCTTTTATTTCCCTCCTACTCTCCCCCATCCTCCCACCCACCCCCTTCACAATAATGCCCCCCTTCACTGACCTCAACACCTCTGTGAATGTTTCAAGCTTTTTTTTTTTTTTTTTCCGAAAACACTCGGATGCGTGATTATCTCCGCTCGCTGCTCTCCAAATCAAATGCCGATCACCGCATGCAGCTGACGGAACGGCACAGAGATGCACAGCTGTGTCTTTTCCTCTTAGGCAAAATCAGTGTTTCTCCCATTATGCCCCCCCCCCCACACACACACACCCACACAAAGTATAAGTCAGAAAAGATTGCCTGAAAAATCTGAGTTAAAAATAAGTCTAAAAAAGTGAAACAAAGGAAACATTTATGCGTTGTCTTGGAATTAAAGCAGAACATATTTTCTTTTTTTCAGGGCTTAAAATGTTTTTTTTTTTTTTTTTTTGAAAATCACACAGTTCACTATGTGGCAAAGTAAATGTTGAGACGTTTGTATTGATTTTGATCAGCAGCCTTATTAAACTCCTTGCAGGAGTATATCTTAAGATCATTTCATATTGATCAGCAAAAGTCTTACTTATTCCACCCTATAAGACTGCGGTGTTTCCGGCGGTGAAAGAAGATGTAGAACGGGATGTCAGATTCTAGATAATATAATGAAAATGCAGCCTGTCTTGAGAAGCTTAGACTCTACAGACGGAGCTCCATCTGCCAACATTTCTACTGTTTTTTTTTTCTTTTTTCTCACCAACAAATCTAATTTGGAGATATTGTTGCTATGAATTCCTTTTGATGTAGACTTCCAACTACCAGGAACGAGAACAAGGATTTATATACTAAATAGGCTTGTACATTTATTCATCACTTAGGCTGAACTTGTACAAATGGATCAGTATTATTACAGAATGTTTGCAAAATGGATCAAAGTATGTACATTGGTGGTCTAGCTCGTGTTCAGCAGACAACCTACCTTGTTACCAACCTTGTAATATCCTGAGGGGGGAATAAGAGCATCAGTGCAGGAAGTGTGTTTGTAAGCATTATCTCCCGGCTCAGTGGTAATTATTCTTGCATTCAAATGGTTCAGTTCAAATGACTAAAGTGTGAATTCTTGTGCATGTGTGCAAAGAAATGCTCCTTACGGGGAATGAAAACAACAGAGTTTGTCAGAGAGAATGATGAACTGTTGCTCTATAGGCGGAGAAAACACCGACTGGTCGGCATGGAGGCAGGAGGAGTGTTGGTTGGTTAGTCAGTCTGCTGGGTCTGAGAGTCCTCATCTGACTCCACAGCCTTGACAGCCTCATGTGGGCCTACATCAGTTTTCTCCTGCGCGTCTTACCCGACTGATTGATCGTGATGACATGTCTTCTCCTGTGTGTCTCTTCTGTGTGGTTACATTGTGCTTTATGGCAGCTGCAGTCAGAGTCAAAGGCTGTGGGCCTTGCATCATGGCAGGAGATTTTTTGGCTTGTAAAACCTAGTATTCCTGGAAATGGCTTCAGTGAAGTAGGCTTTATTTTAGCAAATAAATATGACAAAGCACAAGGACCAAAGCGGTAAAAGGATTGTGGAGGTAACATTAATAGGAAAAGAAAATGATAAAAGCCAAGGGGCTTATAAAACAACATGCTTAAAAAATAATGGAGGGAAAAAAAGAAATGACAAATGCACTACTGAACTGGGCAGAGAAAACAAAAAGACAACAAAACCCATCCAAGTAGAAATCACTGTGGATATTTACTCAATAAAAGAATCTTCACAAATTAAACAATGCTGGCAAAACGAGAGAGAAGTAAAAAACAAAAACAAAAAGTGAACGTCTCATAGCTTCACATTTCTATTTTGGGTGAACAAGCAGAGAGGGTTTATATATATATATATATGTTTTTTTTTTTTTTTTTTTTTTTTCATGCATTATCCATGAGTAGATTAAAGTGACTGAGTCAGATTGTTGCTAGAGAAACACATCAGTAAGACACATGGACGTTGATCGACATCTAAGATGTTGTGGGGACTGAACCTGTGGACTTGTGCATGCAGGTGGAGTCTCTCTAACCATTACATCATCATTTTCTCCTCAAAATAACTACCTATGTTAAAACAAAGATAACACGATTGTGTGAAAAGAACAGGAAATGACAGCCGCTATGTGGCTCGGGCAAAAACAAATCTTTATACCAGTCGGTCTGAACAAACTAAATTGTATAGGTTTCCTGCTGAGCACATTGTTTCAGACAGTACTTATCTGGAAACTTGCTGCCAGATCAAAGTCATTGCCTGAAATGAACAATTGAAAAAGGAAGCTTTTTTTTTTTTTTTTTTTTTTTTCCCAGAATAAAATGAACACGCTGCATTTACATTGATGGACTGCGGCTGCAGATTGACAAGATTGTCTGTCAGCAGGATGTTTGATGGAGTTCCAAAGTCAGTGTATTCCTCTGAGATTTTGAATAACACAGACACAGTTAGACAAAAAAAAAAATACACATCCGAATATATGAAAAAAAAGAATTGTACCACATTGAATGACATAGGAAGGCCTGTCTTCCTTCAAGTTGATCTTTGTTTTCCCCCTCGTTCATCTTTTGAAGTTAAACTTCTCAACGACTCCAAAGTTTTCTTTGGGCATTCAGAGCCACGCGTGAGAGCAACACAGACTGCCGGGGAACGTCTGCTGAATTACAGAGGCTGTTAAGACTGTTAGTCTGCCGTTTCAAGTCGGCGATGGATGCTCCTGCACTGCTTATAAGCTAAGCCAGGCTATGACAGGTAATCACTATTATGCCTGCGTTTCCATTTGGGTTACTGATCACAGCATAAAAACCCATAGCCCTGATTTGTGTGTGCTATAAAGCCTCGGGAATGAAATGAGAGAAAAAGTGAAGTGGGATGTGGGAATGGTGTTGAGAAGGGTGGAGAGATGGAAAGATATAAGTGTTAGAGGAGGTGTGATAATGAAAGGATGGAGGCAGGGATATATGGAGATGGAAGGGAGGGGGTGTCTGAAAACTATTCTCATATGGAGATGTGGAGATTGGACAGGAGGGTGAGAGACTGGAAGAATGACAAGTGTGTGGGCCAATCAATAAGATCCTGTCAGGCAGATGGCAAATTGGAGAGTGGCGTGACACTGAGACAAATTGACACAATCAGATCTACGAAGATGAACACTCGTCGGAGGATGTGTGTGCATGTGCATGCGTGTCTGTGTGTGTGACGTGCAGAAGACAAATAGCAGAATCAACACACACACGTGCGTGGAGGAATGAGTGGTGGTGGTGGTGGTGAAGATAATGTGAGAAATGGGAATGGAAAGAGAGAAAATAAGAGGCGTCTCACGGAGTGGAAAGAGGAAATGAGAGGACAGCAAGTGGGAGAAAGCGAAGGTGTGTGTGTGTGTGTGCGCGTGTGCTTGTGGTTTAGAACAAGTGTATAGACCATAACCTTAAATCTGTCAGTGTTGGGGCCAATATTCTCCTCGTCTGTCCTTGTGTCACTCACACATTTGCTTTCCATCTCAGTCTCACAAGCATCCCTCTTTGCAATTGCGCATTAATTTTTCAGTGTCAATCTGGCTTGTGCCCTTAGCCCTACTATCTTCTCCACTCTCAGCTTTTTCTCATTTCTTCACCACTTTTCTCAGTTCCCATATTTTTCTTCCCACTTTCAGTATTTCTTCCCTTTGGATTTGTTTTGCTGTTGTTGCTGCTGCATGCCTTTGGTAATGTGTGTGTCTGAGTGCCTGTTTGTACCCATTCAGCTCAAGTTTATTCAGTCAGCACCATTTGTCTTTTTTGTTTGTTTGTGAGCGAGAGATAGATAAATATAATTAGACAAATGAAATAGCGCCTTCCCTGTTTTATCTTGCTTTGCTCTCTCTCTGTTGGGCATAATCCATCTCTGGCTCCTTCCTTCCGTTGCCCCTTTTACCCTTCTCTGTCTTCTCCCCCTTGTTTTTCACCCCTTCCCATCCTGTCTCTTGCTCCCTCCGTCTCTTGCCCTAACGTATTTTCATTTGGGCTGTGAAAGTTGCTGTTTGAATAGGCATATTTGTCCTGCTTAATAGCATACCTCCTTGCTCACTATGTGATTTAGCTCCTTGGCCTTATCTCGTGCAAACACAACCACTTCTTTCTATATCTGGGGGCTTCTCACACTCTCTCTCTTTCACTCCCTGTATTTTTTTTTTCTCCTGCGTGGCTCTCTCCTTCCGCCCACACCTCTGGCCATTGCAACGCCCCACGGCTTTATCAAAATGGCGTTAAAAAAAAAAAAGGGAAAAAAAAGGCAACAATCATGCGTTTTGTATGACTAGATATGATAACAGTAGCATTTTGCCGTTACATCAGTGCGGGCCGCTGTTAGCCATTTATCTAATGAGCAGCAGGTAACTGAATGCAAAAATTCATAAATCTTCTTCAAGTGTTTGATTTCCAATGGGCTTTTATTTGCACTAATCTGACCTCATTTTACAATTACATTTTATCTGACAACATGAAGCATTTGAGCCTGACCTTTTTAGATGGAATGTAGGTGGGGGGGGGCGGAAAGAAATTTGCTGCTCTCACCTCCTACAAATCATCACCAAGGTTACATTCCCCCAGCTACTTGGTGTTCAGTACCAGAAGACTGCAGTTGTACTTGGGAGCTCCCTGGTGTGGCTGTGTGAACTGTGAATGTGAATGAATATATATATATATATATATATACACTGTATGGAGCAGCTTCACTGAGAAAGACTATCCAATGTTCTGTAGTGCTTAGAAGGTATATACATGCATCTACTTGGGTTATTTACTATATTGCTATATCAAAATGATTATTTATACAATAATGCATGAAATGAAATAGAAAGACACATGAAAACAGATTATTATTCTGTTTTATAATGCTGAATCCTACCCTAATGATAATCTCTGAGCTCATAGCTCATAGCCTACTCATGTTTTATCTACCATAGTGCTGATTACTATGTTTGACAGAGCATGTTTTGTTTTTCTCCTCTCAAATGTCAGTGGTTTTGTAACAGGAAACTCTTTCTGTGTCAGAAATATCACAGAGGCAAACATGGAGCCATTCCCCAGGAGAGAGATGCTTCCAAAACCCAATTACATTGTCCTTCCAAAGCATCAGTCAGCCTCTGCGTGCATCTGCACGAACGAGAGGCACAAGCCAGGCTGTTGTTCATAGATCCGAGAGAACATACTGCTCTTTTCGTTTCTTTCTTTTCAGTTTCACGAACCAGAAAGAAGGGGAATTCAGTTTGAGCTTCTTTTGTTGTTCAACATTTTTCAAACATGTCCAACTAACCTTCGCCACTGCTCTGGTTTAAGCACCTCTGCTTATGTCGTTTACGAGATTGAATTTTGAAGCACAGCTGTGCATGAGTGGGGGGATTTACAGATGTAATGAACACAGACGTGCACAAATGTCGAAATGTGCTGCAAAACACACACACACACACACACACAACGGACAAACAATGCATGCATACATCCGCAGGCACTCATAAGCCCAAACACAGACTTCATACAAGATGACTTTCGTGCGCACACACACACATTGACTTGATTTCGGCGACACACAAATAAAGACTTATCCTTGTAGAGTTCTTATGCAAGCAGATTTACGTAATCAATGTCTGAGAATGTGGCTGTACTGTCAGTCTTTGTCTGCATGGGGAGCACTGGGAATTGTAGCACTATTGTAGCACTCAAAAATGGATGTAAAGTGGGACCTGACCCCCTTTAGCCCAAATGCTCTGATTTTGGTTATGTTTGTGATTAAAGTTTTTGTGCCTATTCACGGAGAGTTTTTACAGTTAAAGACATTTCTCTTTTTTTAAATGTTAAGGGGAGCTTTCATGTTATGTCAAGTTTTCACTTCTACTTTTGTTTTCTTCTGAACCAAGGCAAAAAAAAAAAAAAACTGTTTCATGTCCTTTTGTGTCCTTTTATCTTTGTTCCTTTTTCAAAGTGAATATCGAGACAATCAAAGTGTCTAAAATACTTTACTATTCGCTAAAGAGGAGGGCAACAGTTTAAGGTCACAGCTGCAAAATCAAGCGTCAAATTTGTTACATTTTTACGGGAATAGCTGGTGAAAGTGTTTTTCTTTCGAGTGTTGTGCAATAGCTTGTGAATGACAAAAGGCAGGTTCTAACAGGTACAGACTAACTAGACTTGTTTAAAATTAGACCTGCAAACTCTTAGTCATGCAATGAATGAATATGATTGCTGATGATATCTTAAAACAATCAGTTCTTGAACGCCATGGAAATATGACATTGTCACATGACACGGTCCATATATTGGCACTCATGGGGAAAAAGAGTAATGTGCTGTCAGAAAAATGCATACAGCCAAACTCGAGACGCGAGGCAACTTGTGTTTCCATTAACAACAATGTGTTGATTTGTGACATTTTTCCTTGAAGAGCACCAAGACAAACACCTAAACATGAAATATAAATGACTTTTCTATTAGGTAATTCTATTATGATGACCTCGCCAACTGAGGAATTTGCAGTTGGAAACCAGCATCTCTCTCTCCATATATCCATTAAACCATCCAAGGGTAATTTGTTACAGTTGTTTCGGCTTCTCATAGCAGTCTGCACCTTCTCAGATGCTCATTTGGATGAACACTGGGACCTCTCAGTGCAGTTATTCAGTTACAGCTTTGCTGTCACCTGCACAAATGGATCAAAGGAAAGGAGAATCACTACGATTCAGAGTATGAATACAACACTAGCCCAGGCAGCAATGGCTTCGCAAAAACATTCAGAGGTCAGAGCTGGACCTAGAGAGTTGAAGAGGAAATCAAAAGGGAGTTGTTGTGACGCACATTACAATAAAAAAAATTGTTTATCATGTCAGTAAGCTAATGATTAATGTGTGCGTATGTGTGTGAAGGCTCTTTGTGTTAGTATAGGTGTGAACTGCATGCAAAGTGCAGCTGAGTGTCAGTGTTGTGATCCCACTTCTGCAATCTTAACTCCTAATTGTTGTCACAAATTGCTTATTCATATTCAGCGTTCTCCATTTCCCAGCCCCCCCTGTATTTGCATGTTCGTGTCACTGTGCTGCAGGTACGCTCTGCGTGGGTGTCCATGTTTGGCACCGAGCTGTTTCACTGTATGCCAGCTCACCAGTGTGATTTTTCTCGGGGACAAGGCTAGGTCATGTTTGTACTTGTTAGTTTCGGGAAGCTGGCTGTGAGTGTGTGCCAAAGTGCGACTCTGGGTAATTTAGCATGTGAACCTGTCTGTCTTGTTGACAGCGTGTCTGTCTCTTGTGTCTGTCTCTCGTGTCTGCATCTGTCTGTGCAAAAGCAGGAAAGTGACATTTTCCCAGGCGCTACTGTTTGGATTTAAAAAAATAGTTTGCCACCATAATGCGGTGAGAGTTTCTCTTTGGATGTATCTTAACATGATGTGATTAATCGTACGCCATCACCAGAGCTGCTAAAACCCTTGTTACTGAAAATATACAGTTCATCCTATATACAGCATAGTAGAAGAGTGCTCCAACTGTTAAAATTCTGTCATGTTATTAAACTTATATTAATTGATTTTATTGCAGACGTAGGGGTAGCTGAACATGCTGACATATTATTAACTTGGAGTTGTTACGGCTAACAAACAGTCGCCTCCAGCAGACACGAGGCAACTTCAGCATTTATTTGGAGTCATGTCTCTGGCCAACTGCCAAATATGTCCTTTATTTACTCTGGTTTTAGCACTGTCTTCAGCAATTCCTGAGGGAAACATTTGTCCCTTTTGCTGATGAACGGTGACACTGAATGATCGTGGCTAACTTTTTCTGTGTGGTGGTGGGTAGGTTATGTACAGTTGGTTTATTGGGGGCTTTTTTAGTCTCTGGAAACAGCTGTGTGATGATTGTGGAAATGAAGTTGATGATGACAGCGATGAGATTGAACCAGAAATAGTAAAGCTGCAGCCTTTGAGCTGAAAGATGCTAAAATAATGAAGACAACAGTAGAGTCTGATTATTCATAGTTTACAGTGTGTTAATCACAAAATAAATGATTATTGCAGCTTGAGAGACATGGACATAAAGATGATTTTTATATACATAAAAAATAAAATGTGATCAATTTACAGTTTTGATGATTTGCTGACAGAGCTGGAATAATGACTCTAAACTGAATAGCACTGGATTTTAGACCTTGGATCTTGGATCTTGGATCAAAAGTTTATTTTCCCACTATTTTTTGACATTGCATGGACCAAATGATGACTTGCTAATGAAGAAAAATGTAAGTTGCAGCCCCTACTATCAAGACATAAATCTCAAAATGTCAACGGCTGAACGCACTGAAGCAACTCGTGACACTTGTTGTGCATTTCTTTATTTGCAGTGACATGTATGTGTGTCTCCTTTACTCTGTATTTTAGGGGCTGTGTCTGTCTGTGTGTGCTACTTGTGTCAAGGAGAAAGTGTGTTTCTGTGTCAGACTGTCTGCTCGTATCAGTGCCAGATGTGTTGTGCTGGGTGTTAAGATGTGTTGTGGACGTATGTTTATTTATATTGCCCTGCATTTGTGTCAAAATGTCAGCCAGGATTAACGTCACTGAGTTAACAAGTGTTTAAGTACACTTGGGTGAGTGTCTGTGTTCACTTAGATGGCTTTGAGTGTCACTGAAATTTAATGTCAGAAAATCTGTTTGGATCAAAGTCTTTTTTTTTTTTTTTTTTTCCATTTTTAATGCATGTGTGCATGGAGACGATGTTACGTGTTCCTATTTTTATCTGTTTGTCCTGTCTCTCTCTCTCTCTCTCTCTGTGACAGCGCATGAGTTAGTGCTGATGCACGTGTGCATGTGCTGTACGTGTGTGAATGTGCAGCTGTGCACCCACTGCATCAACACACCACAGTAAATTGGTAGATTAGTACATGAGGTTGTGTTCACAGGCTCAGAGCCCTGTGTCTCCCTGCTGTTCATTAGACTGTCTCTCCGTCTGGCTATGTGTCTGTCTGCTTGGCTAATAGGCTTTATGGCTTGTTGGCTGCTTGGATCACAGTATCCGTGGGTGCGTGAAAGCCTGAAAATGTCTTAAATTGTCTAAATGAAAATGTCCTCAATACACTTTAGAGACGTAATTTTTCCTCATGCAGTTTCTTTATTCAGGAGGAGTAACAGAGAGAAGGACTATAGTAATTTTAATCGTATTTGCATTACTAAATACAATTGGACTTAATGTCCCCTAACAATCCCCTTGTGTCCTTTTGTTTATATTGCTAATGTACTGTTTAAAATTACAATTCAGTTATATCGAAGTGCTTGCTTGGTTAGCTGTGTCTCTTGATTGGTATCATTTAAAAAATGCATTAAATCCAGCCTCCTAAAGCTTGCAGATACCCAGTGATGACTAAATGCACGTCCACCTGTATGATTATGTGTTTGTGCTACCTGTGGAATTCAGGTCTGAGTCGATGAATGGCTCTATGAATAGGTGGCTTCGTGTCTTTGTTGGTGTCTGCACGTCCAATAGTTTGCGGAGCTCGCTGGCAGTCTGTCTGTCTGGCACTTTTCCAGAGGCATTACTCCTCGGTCCCAGTTTCCTGTGTGAATATTTAATGAGGGTGGCTCGCATGCTAATAGGCTCACTGTAATTACCTCTTCCTCTCCTCTCTCCCCATTTCTCAGACCGCAGCCGCCCAATGCCAATGTTATTTTTAGATGGCAGTAATGATAACTCTCCTCACGTCACAAACATCCCCCTCACCACCGATTAGCAGAATCAAATTCGCCCCTGTCTCTCGTTTTTTTTTTTCTGCTTTTCTGTTCTAACCCTCTCCAGTTCTCAGGTCCCCCCCCCCACACACACACACACACTCTTTCTCCACATCACCAGCTTATTCCTCTCTTCTCTGCCCACTCTTTTCTAATTCCCTTTTTCTCTCTTTCATCTCCTCTGTGGAAAATGGGATATCAACAAACATTCATTCTGCCTTGCTCTCGTTTCTCTTTTGCTTCCGTCGCTCCCCTCCTCTCTTCCCACCTCTATCCTCCACTTCTGTACCCCTCAGCATGTGCTTTTTCTTTTCTTTTTACTCACTTTTCTCCCCCCTTCATTTCTCACACCTGCCTTATCCCTTCGTACCCCTCTGTCTCACTTTCTCACCTCCTTTTATAACAGCCTGTTCTTTCCTTTTTTCCCGAGGAAGTTTTAGCAGCTGTGTGAATGTGTCAGCCTGAGCGATGTCATTTTTCTCTCGCGCGCTGCTCCCTCCATCTTTCTCGCTTCCCTTTCTTAGACTCCCTGTCTCTCTCTAATCTTTCCTTCTCCCATTCTTCCTTCCCTCCTGTCGTTGCTCACCTCACAGGCTGAACCTCAATATCCGACTGGGCTTTATTAGTATGACATTCATGGCTGCAAAGCCCTTTATCCCAGTCTGCCCCCTCTCCACCACCGCCTCCCTCTTCCTCCCTGTAGCTGTCTTCTGTTGCACACACACACACACACACACACACACATATTCACAAAAACTGACATTCACATGCTGACAGAGTGGCAGCCAAACACCTACACACACACGCACACGCACCTCCTTTCTAATCTCAGTGGTGATTTTCGGACCCTCTGATCTGCTTCTTTTTTTTTTTTCATCTACCAACTTCACTCACCTAACCTCTTCTCCCACTCTCCTCCTCTTCTTTCTTTCCATTCGCGCATCATCCCACTTTTAAATCTCTCTCTGTGTCAGTCATTTTTCCTCTTCTTTCTTTCTCTTCGTTTTCTCTCAGCAAGCGCTCAGGTTCCATTAGCGTTCCGGTCAAAATAAAGACAGCCCTGTGTAATTCAAAAGAGGAAGATTAAAAAAAATAAATAAATGAAGATAGATCAGAGTAGTGAAAAGGGGGGAAAAGGCACACTGGAAACTGGAGTAGGGCAAAGTATCTTGTTCTTCATTATCTCCTTTATTCTCTTTTTCTGACTGTTTCTCAATTTCCTCTCTTTTCTCCGTCTCCTTCCCTCTCTCTCACACGTTATCCAGGCCTCCAGAGGGATCCGCTTTAGAGCGGCATGAAAATCAATCACTCCTTCTGTCCCATCCACCCTTCTTTCATCTTGTCGTGACGTGTTTTTCGTTGTGTGTGTGTGTGTGTGTGGGTGGTGGGGGGGGGTCTTTCACCCATCCTCCTTTGTCCTCATCCTTGTTCGTTTTTGGGAGGCAGGCTCAATCCCATCCACTTTAAAAGCAAATCACTTGGTATTTGCTTAAGGTGGAGTGGAGTGATAAAACAAAGCAACCCCAGTTTGGCCTCCCTTTGCGCCCCTGCAAACACTCGGCTCCATGATCTGCATAGTGATTGGAGTGCGGGTGGGTGGGAGTCTAATTCGAGTTGTCCATGTTTTTGAGGTGTGTCCTTTTTAATTCTAAGAGTGGCTGCCTGATCTGCCGCGCCTGTAATCCAATCGGTTGTCCTGTTTAAAAGACTAAATTAACCCTCGTCTAACCTCTAGCACTTCTCTGTCTGCCTCAGTCTGTCTTGCTCCCCCAGGCAGTGGAGGAGAGGGAGGAAAAGGGAAGAGGAGAGAAAAACGGAGAGGGAGACAGACACACTGTGGATATCAGACCATGTTACTATGTTGCAGAGAGGTTGAGGCACAAGTGTGGATGTGTATGCGTGTGCTCTATCCTTGTGAGCACCAGTCTGAGCTCTAGACCTTGGGAATGAGGACGTTACAGACAAGTGAGGCTCTCATTCAAGCTCAGTTGAAGGATCAGCTCACCCGTATCTCAAAAAAACGCTTAATTAAAAACAAACAGAACCGCTAATTTTCTCTCTCTACTTTTAGCGACCATGCTCAGTTTATTTGACTGGTTTTTGGAGATGTGGCTGGCAATCGGGAGCAATTGCAGCCAAGGATTTGGTGATCAAATCACCACCTATCCTGATTAAAAGATGACTCACTCTGCCTCTTGAACATTTTTAAATGCATTTTTTTTTGTCAGAGGCTGTGAGCACCCGTTTAAGAAGAATAGAGCCTGATAGGTCAGGTTTAGGGAATTATGCAATCAATGGAGAGCTGTCATAAGATTATAAATAAGATGACACCACGTTTTTGTGCATGACACTATCCCTAAAACACACACAAACACACACACACAGACACACACACAGTGATGCAAAAAGACTCCTTTTTTTCCCATCTTGGAAATGAAAGCGGAGGCAAAATAGAATACCTTATACACTCCCATAAATGCTCGAGGCGACGGAAGATTTATTTGTAAGACACAATGCCAAACCCCCTGGAGCTTTCATCATATTAAAATTCTATAATATGTTTTGTTGTATTCTCCAATCCCTCCCTGATACACACACTCATAAACACACATACGTGCACCTTGTGTCTCCAGCACTGCTCAATTTGTTATTCTAAAAATGTTTCCCAATATCTGTTTTTTCTTATTCCTTGCTATTCACAGGACTTTCTCTCCTTCTTCCCCCTCCCCCTCCCTCTGTCTTATTTTCTTTTTTACATCGTCAGTTCCCAGGAGTCATATCTAAAGTGTCCATTGGGGATTCAGTGCTTTCATTAAAGTCATTACGCAATCACCCATACTCCCTCCTTTCCTCAATCGTTTTCTCTCCCTCTCTCCTTCTCTCCTGCGGCCTGCCACACTCCCTTGCTCACTGCTGTCTGTCACATGTTGTAAAAATAATACAGGAGATTCGTATATTTCTTTCCTCCTCTTCCTCCCTCTCATCTCATCTCTGTTCTCGCTTCAATCTGTTTTCCAACGCTCGTGTGTCTTGCAGCCTCCCTTTTCCTTCACTTTCTATTTCTCTGATGCTTCCCTTTCTTTCTCTCTCTCATTTTTTTTTTCTCCTCAGCCTCACATTATAATCTCTCCATCTTTTTTTAGCCACCTCTCCCTCCTGGCGTGCGGCTTGCCTTTGTAACATGGGATGTACATGTAAATCTGTAACTATTCTCCACAGATTAAGCCACGACGCAGCACCCCCACTTCTGTTTTCGATCCGTTATCCACACTTCTTATGATCTCACCGTGAATTACCTCTCTCTCTCTCTGGCTTTTCTTTCTTCCAGTTTTCACCCCCCCCCCCCCATACCTGCTACTTTGATTTCTGCTGGCTCTTCGCTGTGTTCTGCTTTGCTCATCTCTCATCTGTGCTTCCCCCTCTCTTTCAACTAACTTTGTTTCTCATCGTCTCTTTTAATCCCCCTTCCTCTCCCCCCTCGGTTTCTTTTCCTCATTTAATCCCTCCCTCTCCCCTCTCTGTCATTCTTTCACTTTCTCCAGGCTTCCGCTTCTCTTCCCCTTCATCTTCTCGCTAACCACCCCCTCTCCCTAAAAATCTGTTTAAAAAAAGAACATCCAAGTTTTTTGACTTCCTTTTTTCTCTTTTCTCAGACTTCCCCCTCCTCCCCCTGCATTATAACACTATGTGTACTGTATATCTATCACTATGCCCTTGGTGTTGTCCCAGATCTGAATGTGGGCCCTTGGGGACCGCACCTCCTAACAGCCTAATGAATTCAGGGCCCAACATGAATATTTCAAACTCTGCCTTGTTCCTGTTTACTTAATGACAGAGCTAATTCAAATGGCTCCATTGATTAAAAATTCATTTTATTTGTTAGATGCTTGCCTTTTTATTTATTCCTACCACTGCCTACATAAACAGCCGGGGTGTGAATGTGTGTGTTTGTGAGACTGTTTGTGAGGATCGGAGATACTTGCAGACAAGTGGAGGTTTTGGTTTACACTTCTTGAGATCCCCTCTGAGTTGATAACGTGTGTGCAGAGTAAAAGAGCGCACGTGCACGTGTTTATACGTGTGTGTCTGTGTGTGCATGGCCTAATTTCCACATTGTTTTCCCATCTTTTCCTCTGGAGGCCTCACTATCACAGCAGAACAACTTCCTTTATTACAGGGAGAGAACACAGAAATCATACTGCTTTAATGCATTCAGACCTCCTTTATTCCATCTTTTCCTGCCTTCTCATTTATTCGAATGATCGCTGCTATTCAATCTTTTCGCCCTTGCTGTCTGTGTCGCTCCTACACTCTCCTCTTTCCTCTTATCTTGTCTCTTTTATACAAGTAAAACAAGCCTGTTTATTCTTCATATCTATTTTGGTGTGTTTGTTTCTTCAGTCAGTGCCAGTCCACAACACTGCATTCTGGAGACAGTCCTGCTGGTAATGATTAACACCTCACTCTTATGTGTGCCTCGGCTTTTTTTTTTTTTTTAATTTTTAATGTGTGAGTAAGGAGGACATAGGCAGGTGTGCACTCACGCGTGCTCGGCCTACGGATCCTAAGTGACAGCTGATCACAGACCTTCTACATTGACACATGTCTTCCTTTAACTGCTCTGTTCTTCATCTCTCATCGCTGATCTCCCCCTTTCTGACTCTCCATGTGTACCTCCTCTCTGATCCTCCTCTTTGTATCGTTTACACTCGCCATCTCGCCTGTTCGTCTCTATTCTCGATCCCTTTCTACCTCTTCCAGATGTCGGAAAAGAAATCTCTCATTCATTTGATTTTTTTTTTCACCCCCTCCCTCCGCTCCCTTCTTCATGTAATCTTGTCACAAGGCCAAGGCAAGTGAGGAAGAGAAAGGGAGCGTGTGGAAAATGGAAAAATGGGGTCTTTATTCATGTAGTTCCCGCTTTTCTTTCTTCTTATATGCCGCTTTTTTGCCGGAAGGGTGAGTTTGTCGCACATATCTGAGAGGAGAAAGAGAGAGGGGAAAGAAAAAAAAGAAAATGCAGGGGAGGAGTGAGATGGTACAGAACAGCGGGGGAACAGAGAGGGAGTGCGAGTCAGAAAGTGATTTTTTTGAAGGGTTGTCAGGCCGTGTCAAGTCAGAGAAAAGAAGGGACAAGAGGAGAGAGGAAGAATGCGGAGGTGTCAAATCTGTTTATCTCCCTAAAGAAGTGACAGTCGTTTACCAGCTAACAATCCATTCTGGCTGCTGCACTCCTCTCCGACTCCCTAGCCTCTGCCTCTTATTCTGTCTTTCACTCTATTTCCTTCCCTCTCCCCTAGAGCGTGCTTTCAGAAGCGGCCTTGCCAATTTACTGTAACTCTCCATCATCTTTTCTCTCTTTCCTCATTTTCCTTTTTCATCTCCCTGCATTTCCTTTCTCAATCAAATATACATGGGCTTTTGCAGGCCTCCCTCTCCTTCTCGCTTTTCTCACTCTTTAAAACATTCTCTCATGTTTTCTTCCACCACTGTCACGGCATTTTATCTTGACATTTCAAAATCGTGCTGCTCTCTCCAGGAAAAATGTCTCAATTGTACACATGATGTCGGGCTTATTCATGTGCATGAGTGTGTGTGTGTGTGTGTGTGTGTGTGTGTGTGTTTGTTACCCTGCCTTTATTCAAGAATGTGTGTAGGCCTTCCATTTCATGAAGTATTCTCATGCCCTGAGGCGTTGCTCGGAATCACACCATTCATATTGTCTGCATGCTGTTGTCAACTTTGACAAAAATCACTTTGTGTGTCTGTGTCTCTATTTGTGTGTGTGTGTGTTTATGTGCGGACAAGGCATTTCAAGATTGCTCATGTGTGGACAAGGATAAATAATTGATTACGCTGGAAGTATACCCGCCATTGTCTCCAACATGACGTCTGATTGATGCTGCGCTGGGGGGAATGTGTGAGCGTGCACTGTGTGTGTATTCATATGCGTGTGTGTGCTCCCTCAAAGAGTAATTATCACTAGAAGGTTGCTGCCCTATTGGCAAATGCCAAATGTTTTGTTCTGCTCTGCTCCAGGTTAATTGGCTGATTGAAGTACAAGACTCCCACTAATGTTTCACTGTGCTGTAATGCGCGAGTGTGCGTGTTTGTGCGCTGATGTGTGCGTTTTCACACGCTTAAACCGTGTTAGAAAAGGACACGATTTGGTACTAAAACAAAGAAAAGCAGTGCTAGAGGTGATAATGAGGGTAAATCCTGTTATGTGTGTGCAGACACACTGAATGCTCTTAAAGGATAATTCCAGTTTCTTACAACATGGGTCTCATTTTTGGAGTTTTTAGCAGTTACGATAAGATTATACTCAACAAAGTAAGTGCTAAAAATCTGGGAACATGTCGACGTTGGTACAACCCAGACATCCAAATGATTAAACACTTTGTAAACAAACTAGTTTATCTGTCTAACTTTATTTAGAGGCAAAACCTGAAGTAAATATGCCAGCGACGTTGTTAATAATCCATCATTGTACAGGTACTGTGAGCATACAGCTGTGGTAAATACTGGCCTATTTTGTAATCCAGTTTTTCCACAATATTTGACTGAACTTTACTTTGTTTTCTCCTCCACATACGTTTGGCTAAGTTTGTCTGACTTTGTCTTTTTTGGGGGCCTTTTCAAGCTTTATTTCTGATAGAGACAGCTGGAGAGTGACAGGAATGCAGAGAGAGAGAGAGAGAGACGGGGAATGACATACGGGAAAGAGCCACAGGTCGGATTCGAACCCTGGCCTTCCGCGGCAAGGACTGAGCCTTCGCACGTGAGGCGGCTGCTCTGCCGACTGAGCTGAACGCCGCCCCCAGCTTGTATGTCTTGGCCCGTCAGAATACTTTTTCACAGATCTCAGCAATTAGCTTGGTGAGCACAACGCCATTATTACCACTGACAACAAAGGCCAGAACTACCAAAAATAAATACCGAGTCGTTATAAACTATAATTATCCTTTAGGACCCTTTGTTAAAGTTGATCACTGGAAAAAATGGAGGGCATGCTGAAATGTCACTTGTGCATGAGAAGAATGTACGAAAAGCTCTGGACATGTGTACACATGCAAAATGAGTGTATGTCTGTGTAAGAGTGCTCAAGAGAGAAATAGAGAGTGTGCCCTTTCAAGTGTATATATGTGTGTGAGTGTGTGTGTGTGTGTGTGTGTGTGTGTGTGTGTGTGTGTGTGTAAGCCCGTGGATCAGAGTGCTGGTTAAATGAGAGGGGTAATGCTGTAGCTTTGTCAAAGCGACGAGGGGCCTAACTCAGCATTAGTCCGACTGATCTCCATTTGTTCCACCCGTGTAGAGAGTCAGACAGAGAACGAGAGAGAGTGAAAAAAGAGGGAAAAAGAGAGGCAGAGGGAGTGTGATGAATTACATAACCATTTGGGAGTTGGGATGGGGCAGAAAGGTTGGAAGGGAAGAGAGCCAAACAGAGAAAAAAGAGGAAAGAGCCAAATTGTTATGAAGACGGTGGCTAAATTTGAAATTACTGCAAGCAACAAGTACAAGCTCAGCACTAAGGATGGAAGTCTCTGAGGACACATGTAGAAACGCCACGGCGCGTCTATGCAGGGAAAGATGTTTCAGATATGCATAGGTTGCACCACTTTTCCTAAATGGCAACAATATGCCGTGTGAACCTGAGCATCAAACAGGCTGATTTGTTGATCCAAATTCTGCAAGGTGGTGGGTGTGAAATAGGAATGAACACATGAAACAGCCACTGAAATGTCTCCTAAAGACTTCTGCGCACCTTTAGTCTTGTGCCCAGAGAAGTATGTTCCAGCCTTTCATATTGATCCACTCCGGAGAACATTTTCAAAAAGCTTTTTTCTTTTCATGTGTGAAATAGATCTTAGCATGGACAGAAGGGCCAAGAGAAAAGATGCAATTTGAAAATCTGTCCTTGTGTGTGAACGCTGTAAAAGAAGGGAACACGGAATTTGAAAGGAGAAAAATTATAGTAAGGAAAAGATGGGAGTCGAGAACTCCGGAGCTTTGTTGCTCGGGTATCGTTTCCCCTCCTCTTTCTCTCCCTCTCCACCATTGCGGTCCTTTGATCTGAGCTCATGCCAAATTTAGAGATGTGGTTTAGCCCTAACCTTTCGTCATCTTGCTCTCTCTACTCGTACATAGACACACACACACGCACACAAAGGCACACGTCGATAACTCTCTCTCACTCTGTTTCTCTCTCTCACACACAGCACAAATCCGAGCATTCACATGGCTTCATGCTGTTATAATTTGGGTTCCGCGTGAGTGGGTGCATGACGATGACAGCTAGAGGACGGCTTGAAAGAGCTGCCACCCAGTCCTCGGGTTGAGACAAGCTCATACTCCCAAACCCTGACGATCTTCCTAACCAGCTCCACATCACATTATAACTAAGTCTCAAAAATCTAACACTGATGCCCCGGGCCCTTTTCCAGATGTAATTATCATACACTAGAAATCTCACTCACTGTGCCACTGAAACTCAGTCTTTGAAAAATTTATTTTTCTTTTCAACAGTCTTAAAGCTCAAAGTCTGTAATCTGTTTTTTTTTTTTTTTTTGGAATGAAGAGATGTTCAATCAAGAATGCGCAAGCGATGATAATTAACGAATCAAAAAGGACTTCTGAAGTAGTACAGCGCGTGATGTTATCAACAGACTAAGGTTATCACAGTAAGGGAAAATAAAAAAAATATATATATTGTAAAACACTCTCAAACTGAGATACAAATAAAACCTACATTGTGAAAAATAGTCAATCAAAAGACAGGCACTCGTGCTAAAGCTAGAAAATGCTTTTCAGGTGCAAAAAGGATAAGGAGAATGAAGAAGTGAGGCGGTAAGAGGCAAAAGGTTTTCATACGCTTTCTGCCTCTTACCATCTTTCTTTTGACTGGCCATTGCCAGTGTCGCATTTGTCTGCTGGCCTATTTAATCTAAAAAAAAATACAATATCATACTAAAAATTGTCCCGCTGAGTCCTGCTGATCTCATCTTAAGACTCCTTTCGTGGGTTGTTTTGCATATTGTCACCTTTTGAAGATGAAATTTACTGTAGATTTTTGCAACTCTTTTTTTTTGTCAGGCTGGCTTGGTCACAAACACCTGATGCCAACTCTTCATAAGCCTGGAGTGAAGAGCTCACACCGTTTATTTTTTTATATTTGATAAATAGTTCTACTGTGAAATATTTTTTGGGGACAGGGAAGACAGAAGAGCCTAAACACTAACTGCCAATTAGATGATGCTCTTATACACTAACTTGTCTGTTCATGTGATCTACATTTGCCCAACTGTTACGAAAAATAATGTACCAACCCTGCGCACATGTTTAAAGAACTATCCTAAATGATCTTAACTGAGATTCCTGTTGCCGGTGCGTTTAACATGCTTAATATTAAATTAAGGTTCTCAATTTTTCAAGTCTGTCTTAAAACAATATTCATGAATAATATCAGTCGCTGTAATCATTTCTCATGTCCATACAGGCCCTCAGGCCCTTAGCATTTTTGCAGAATGATGACAGTGAGAAGTATCAGTGAAACGAGTGAAAAAAATATTAACCTGGAAGATGTTTTGAAAGACAGAGCGGGCAGGTAAGGCATTTCCTCTTTATTCAACAGTATATCTGACATCTAACAAAGATCAGTGGCTGAGATCAAACCACAATCCAATTGACCTCCAGCACAACCTCTTTAATCATTTTTTTCAGCTTTTGTTACACATAACTAAATCTAGTAAAACACCTGAAATTGAAAACTATAGAGCATTTGCTGATGGTAAAATCCCACATATTATCAAATGAAATGCTTCTTTTGAATGAGGGTCAGTGTTAAATGAATAATTGACTGCCTGAGATGGTAGTGTAAGTATCTGAGAGTATCTGAGACATGTACTGCTACAGTAAGTTTTCCTCTGTATTCCCATTATTTAACAGGTAAAAGTCTCTTTGAGATTAAAATCTCTTTTTTTAAGAGAGACGTGGCCAAGAGGGCAGCATATAACATTATTGTAAGATTCAAATACTTAGAACATAAACAGGCTAAGACAACACACAAGGATTAGAGGTAATCCAGTTAATATGAGTATACAAACGAATCAAAAACAAAGTAAATATGCATAATACATTTAAGACATGGAGAGTGCTATTAGCCGGATCCTTGAAAATGACTCAAGTTTAGCAAATGTAAACACCTAATAAGTGTTCCAGGAGACAAAGGCAGGCTACGCTTGTTTGCCCCACACAGAGAGATACAGAAGCATATCTGATGTGAACATTTGGAATACTTTTAATTTATACGGTGCTTTTTTCTTTTTTCTTTAAAGTGCTCCATGCTGCAAAAGATAAAAACGCTCCGTGTTATAAACGGTAGCCTGTAAAACTACTCTTGCATATTTAGCTCAACCAAAAATGGGCCAGGAGTATCTGCACAGTCACTTAACTTCTGCTCCTTGACTTCAGGGAGTAAAGATTGTTATGGAATTAATAGAGGTGCAGATTTTGTAATAAATACTGGCCCACAGGCAGGTGAGACAGCTAGATAATTGTGCATTTTTGAGTGAAGCATTCCTTATTGTTCACTCCATTTACAATTAAAATTGGACAACTGTGTCATGCCTAAAAGCCAAAAAAATACAGCTTGTGGAACGCTACTGAATGATGCGCATCAGAGGGGATTTAGAAGTGGGTGCACCCGATGCCAACTAAAAAAAATAAGTAGGTATACTCCACCACTGGATGTGGGGAATCAACCATTCTGCCAGCAGCCAGGCTCAAGAGAGACAATCTCATAGTTTAAGAACCACAGGGGACTAGATACTAATCCTGTCCTAATCCTACTATGACCTTTAAAATCTTTACAATGTAGTGGACAAGGATGCATTTAAGGAGCCTGGACCTAAAATGAAGCTCACAGGGGAAAAAAAAAAGTTACGGGTTGGCTGGCTGTAATGGGCCGATATGGTGTGTTTATGTCGCGCCTGTGTAATCATGTTACACCCACCCTGACCTTGCTGCTGGCGGGCTTCCAATTTGAGTAGGTGGCCCATAGTGAGAGTGTGTGAGGAAAGAGGCAGGGGCGCTAAATCTGAGACTAGTTTTCCGAATGAGGATGTTGGCGGTGCACTGTCTGAGCCTGAGGGGTTGAGCATTAGCTGTGGTCACTGGGTGTGTAGAGAGATTTTGTGTGTGCGTGTGTGTGCGCATGTGTGTACGTGATCTTGAACAACTGGTCTGCTCCTGTGCATTTTACTGTGTGTGTGTGTGTGTGTGGTTGGAGATGATGCTGCTGGGTCGTGTTGAGTTTTAGCAAACCTTGAGGGCTCAAGCTGCGGTTTTAGATGAATTATGCGTAGGTTTTTGTGTGTTCGGGAGCATCGTGTACATTTTTATACATTGATGTGGGGCTTAGAGGCTGTGAATTGCACGTCGTGTGTACAGTGTTATATCTCACCGTGACAGGTGAGAGGTCATGGCATGATAGAACAAGGGAGAGATCTGGAGACCGTAGGTGAGCTCAGTGAGGAAGCAATGTCAGCCAACGCTTTCAAATGAGTCCTGGCACCTGCCTTATAGCAAGGAGGGAGCGAAGGAGGGGAAGGTTAGGAATAGGGATGAAGAGAAGGGTGACTCAAGAAGGAAGAATTTTGATTAATACAGCATTAAATAAATGTTGTGACAATGTCCCACCTCCTCCTTTTTACGTCTCCATAATCACTGTTGCTCTTTTTCTTTTTTGGCATTCTACTTCTGTCTAATGTCTGCACTTTTTCCATTATGATCTATTGTGATTTTTTTTTTTTCCTTTCTGTGAGAATCACGTAAGTGTTGAACATTATCGTCATTGTCTGTCAATGCCAGACAGGAAGAGGTGAATGGAGGAGAGGAAAGGAGAGGAGAAGGAGTCAGGGGCACAGTTGCAGATGTGGCAAAAAATGGCTTGAGGCTAGAAGTTCATTTAGAGCGAGGAGGAGAAAATTAAATGATGAGAGCAAAGTATAATGAGAGAGAGGGAGATTGATGAATGGCAGGAGGAGAAAATAGAGATGATGCAAACGAGTGATCTTTTCACAAACACAACAGAAGCAAATGAGATCACCTGAGGAGCAAAGAGCTAGAGAGGGAAAAAAAAAAAAAAAAAGATGAAATGACAAAAGTGAGTCGATCTATTCCAGAAGTGGATGAGAGTGTGAATCAGAAAGGAGGAGCTGCAAGACAGGAGTGAGAGTAGAGCAAGTTCAGAGTCTTAGTATCAGAACCTCTCCCTCTGCCTGGCAGTTACTCCTTTATAATGACTCTCATTCAGCCTCCAGTCTTATTACCAGGGCTATTCAGCCGGCCTGCCCGCACGGGTCAAGTGATGTTGCCCTGAATCCTAAGTACCTTGTAGCACCTCTGGACCCTTCTCACAAAGTCATTCATTAAAAAAAAATACACCGAGAGCTTGGAGGTGATGCAGAGCTCCGTTTTCATATAGCTCAGCTTAGGAGAGCATACTGTAGCTGCAAGTTATTCAGAAAATATAAGAAAACGATGCTACAATTTGCAGAGTTACTATAAATCTCTAAGCTGATAGGTGAACGCTTTCAAGCCAGCAGGATCAAACATCAGTTTGGACATCGATTGTTGATACAGTTGTGGTTTTTCAGCTGCTGAGTGGGCGCTTCTGAGGCAGCGAAGTCAGCCGGTAGCAGCACTAGAGATTCATGATGTTGATGCTCAGAAATGTCTTTCGCAATCCTCCAGGCTGAGGCACAGGTAAGTAGAGAAGTGCTGAGAGCCGATAAAGAATATTCGCAGTGTTTAGTGTATTGGAATTGCGCGTTTGTGCTGGAGTAGTGGGAAAATCTGTAATAGGTGATGGCAGCGCGAATGCCAGCATGGCTTACCTTTTCTATTTTGTCATCTAAGCCAGATTGTTGTGCAAATGCCTGGCTTAGATAATGACATAAGGAGGTGTTAGGCTACATTACATCCTGTGTATTGCAATTAGCACATTGCTTCTATTACACAAAGCCGACCAAAATGGAAACAGCGGATAAAAGCTCTGAGGACCGTAAGCCAGAATGAAGAGCTGGCCATTTACAGGTGTTTATATAAATAAGCTGAGAGAAATATACACTCGCTCTACAAAGCAAAACAGTGGAATAATATCGCAGTGTAATGAAGGGGATAATTGTAGTAATGATATGGTGTGTTTGTGCCCATAGAGCTATTTACCTGACTGCATAGGAACACCGGCTTACTTTAATGCAAACAGAATTACAGTGAACACTTAAAGTGCCGTGCAAATGAGGATAATTTGTAACCACTTGTTACATGATGATGTAAACGCAAGCAACCATGCAGGTTGTGTTCGTGTAATAAGGTGGTTTTGTTTCAAGCCTCACATACAATAGACAGCCCCAAAATCCATTGAGGGAGGGCTAAGACTTGTACACTTCTTTTTTTAGCGACGCGACACCCTCAACCCACCTCCTCCTCCTCCTCCCCGGTCTTCTCCATTAATTACAGTTTCCATTCTCTTCTCTCCGCCTCCCACCTCTCGTCACTCCATCACGGGAGAGAAGTAAAAATCCTTCTCACCCTGACGGCCCCTCCCCTCCACACCTTCATCCGTCATCCATCTCCCAATCATACTTTCCTCCCCTCTTGGCTAACATCGGCCCGCCTCGCGTCCACATCACCGTCATGTTTCACCCACAGTCTTTCTGTCTATCTACCCCTCTGGAATAACCATCTCTCCATCTTCCCCCCCCTCTCTCAGTTACTCCGTTGGTTTACCTCCCAGCTACCCTCGTTCCTCCCTCTCACCTTATCCAACAGTCTCTCTCTCTCTTTCTCAGTGGAATAAAAGATAAAGATCTTTAATTAATCAATCCACATACTGTTGCCGACACCGTCTTTCTGTCTTACGTGTCTGGCTCAGCCGGTGGGGAAAAAAAAAAAGTTTGACCTTTTCCACCCTTTCTATAATTCATCCCCACTCGACGAATACAAGAATATTATTTTTCCATATTTCGTGAGGTCAGCACGCCTCTGATCTTTGCACACCTGACTGAGCGTTCACACAGGAACCAGGGTGAAAGTTTACTTCCGTTATGTAACTGGATTTAAAAATAGCTGATCGTGTCTTTCGTGCCATCTCTTTTTTATGTTCGTTAATTAGAACTACTTGAAATTAAGCCCGAGTCTTAAGAGGTGTATTCAGTTGTGCAACTTCATTATTTCACGTCAGGTTCGGCAGTCCCCACTGAAAGTCAGGAAATTCAACCTTTAACTTGATGACTAAATGCATGTCACGTTGATCCTTGTGCTTGTGTGGATGTGGAAAGTATTATTTGTGAGGGAGTTGTCTGTCACAGCTACTGCTGCGGCTCCAACTGTTGAACGTGATCAATAACTTCAATAATTAACTTCCTGTTGTTTTGAGGACACCGACACATACCTGTAACCCCTCACCTTACACAGTAGTGTCCTCAGCAGTCTCCTTGCTTCACGTTTCTTGCTCCATACACTCCCCTTCAACTCTCCCGTTCCCCCACCGCGAAGGCACTACTCAGTTTCAAAATTACTGTTGTATACAATACTCACTAGAGGGAGAAATTTATGGATGCTTGGAAAGCTTCCTGCTTGGCACTTACTGTCTTTCACTTTATTGCACCAGACAAAAATCCTGCTTGAGTTGAAATTTTGCCTATTTTTGCCAAATGTGTGGCACCCAGAGCAAGTAGTGTGTTTGTCCCGCTCTGCTGGCCAGCTTCCACTGGATTATGCTTGGATGTTTTGAATTCTGGCACTCGAGGTGTGCTCACTGTAAGTTACTCTGAACAAGAGCCTTGATCAGATGCCTAAAATGTAAATGTCTCTTTTAGCGTGTCCTTCTCTGATCTACAGCTAATGTACATCACCATATTTCCCTCTTCCTTGCCCGCTGGCATTGTGATTCCTTAGCCTTTCCCTTCTGCCCAACCTCACGCCTACCATTTCTTGCAGTAAGAAGGGAGCTGTACCAGCACACACACACACACACACACACATTCACACAGATGTTTTCACATCACACCATCACACATACAAACTCCACTGTGAGGCATGATTGTCTTCTACAGACAATAAGAGCGAAGAGTGACCTCTTGTAGCATCTGTGTGTCTTACACTATCTCTCTGTAATCCCTCATCTCTGCCTCTCCTCATCTACACCTGCTTCTCCTCGCAGTCCTCGCTTCCACTGTTCCTGTCTTGTTCTGCTTTCTTCCCTATACTTGATTTCTTTGTTTGCACTCTTTCTCCTTTCTTGCTAATCTGTCTCTTCTTTGTTCCCTGTTTTTTTTCTCTCCATCTGAGTTTGCTGTTTGTTTTATCTCTTGTTTTCCTGCTACAAAACACGCTGTTTTCGCTCCCCATCCTGCATCCCTCTTGACTCGTTAGCTAGTTCACCATCGGCCATTGGAACATCCCGCTGTCCTTTCCTGTCTTCTCTCCTTTCATCTCATGTAGCCTGTTACGAGATCCACTCTTGGCTGTATGTTTACCTTTCCAATTAAATTAAATGAATCAAAAGTGGTGTTAATTACTCTTCCTTCACTGACAAGCATGGAAAATTACTTCATGTTACAAGGGCAGATTTCACTTGTGTAACAAAAAGCCAAGACACTCAGGCAAAATGTCTAAATGGATAAACACTAATTAAATGGTGTGATTAAAAGACACTGCAAAGTGGGGAATATGTCATGCACAATTTAGCACAGCTCAGCATGCTACAAAACCGCAGTTTGACAGTTCTGTTCGCTGTTTCTGTGAATGACACTCATATGAATTATTTTAAGTCTAACTAACGCTGACAGTTTTTTAGTTGCCGTGACTTGTTACAACTTCCAGAGGAGTAGATCACCAAACAGGAATTACTGTAATCAATTATTTATTTGACGCGAGCTCAAATTTCATGTAATGTTGCAGGCAAAACCAAACCCAAACTGTACACACTGGACAAGTCACTAGTTCCCCAAACATAGAGTATACAGTATATACATTACCATCATCACATCACATTACATCATCACATTACCATCATCAATAACTTTTATTTTACCTGTAGGAATATTTTGGTATTTTTGAATTTGATTGGACATTCTAAAGAAAAATAGGAGGACTAAGACATTTAGTAACCGTTCTGAAGCATGAGCTTCATCAGCAGATGGTGTTTGGTCAGTTATCATGGAATTGTAGAGTATTGTATTGTATTGATTTAAAAAACGATGATTTAAAGCTTTATTCTCGGCCAGATATTGTAGTTTTTTACTGATAAAGTTCATGTTATATGATTGAAAGAAGACTCTGTTGAAGACTCTGAACATCATGGCATTGTTAATTTCAGGTTAGAATCAGTTAAAAATAGTCTAGCAACCCACATGCTAACTCTGCAGAGACACAGGCGTGCTGCAGTGCTGTGAAGTGCTGTCACTGAAATGTCTCACTTACTATAGAATTACACTGTTTCTCCATGCAGACATTTAGCTGATATTCAGAGAACTGTAAAATGTCTTTAACAGTAGAATAACCTTCGGCCACTTCACCTAGATCTGCAATACTAACCTGACAAGCAAAGAAACGCTTATCTTAACAACTGTCTGACCCATGAAAAGATTGCAGAGAATTGCTCACAGTGCTGTAAAAATAAAAAAAAGCCCAGTTAGTACTAAAAAGGAAGCTGCAGCAGAGAAGAATATTTGTTCCTTGAAACCTTGAGTCATTGTCAATCAGTACACTCCTGCTGCAACTGCAGGAAATAGCCTTTCAAATTGAAGTATTTTTGAATGTCTTATTTCACCAACAGCTCAACAAAATATATTAGCTGCCACTGTATTAAACAATGAATGTCAAAAATGGAGGCGTAGTGTATATTAAAAATGCATCAATCTCTGATTAATTATCCCTCCTGAGATTGTGACGTGTTGAAACAGATTTGGCAGCCAAAGACTGTACCGCCTCCTCCGCAGCTAAGTCCGCTTGGAGTTTCTGGATATTATAGGAAGAGAAGAAAATAAATGGGCTTACATTTACACATGGGCAGCAAGTTTATTTATTCATCATATTTATAAAGTAAGAATAGAACTTGCTCTCTCGGGTGTCTCCTTTTTGTTTTGCCATCTATCTCGCCTTTCTGCCTCCTTCCACCCCCCCACCCCCCATCCCTCAGCTCTCTATTTCTTCTCTCTCTGCACGTGTCCACTGTCTGTGGTTAGAAAGAATTATTTGAAAGATTAATTGCAACCTACTGTACTGTGGTTACTGTCAGCAGCCCCGCTGGACCGTACAGAAAGGAGAAAGAGGGTGAGATACGGAGTAAATGCAACAAGGGAGCTGTTAACAGACTGGGATTGAGAATGGAAAAAAAAAGAAAATAAGAGGTGGTCTAGGAGACAGGGAGAGACGGAGGGAATACAGAGGCAGAGGGAGAGATGCAGAGAGGAAAAGAGGGAGAAAGTGGAAAAGAGAGAGAGACGAGGACAGCGAATAAGGGAGGGGTTTGGCAAGAGTCAGTGCAGAAAATGGAATTGGAGGCTACTGTAGCGTTACTCTATCTAGATGGGAAAATAAGAATATAGGTGGATTCAACACTGTGCATGAGAGAGAGGCTTAGGCAGTGAGTTATATGCTTTTGTGATGAGTTTGTGGGCCCCTGTGTGCATGTGCTTGCATGTACTACTTGCCCGTGTGTGTCCTGGTGAGAATAAGTGGCTGCACTATTATTGTGCTTCTCTGGGGGGAAGCAGCGCCGAGTAGCTCATGGATACAAGTCGATCTAGTCTCACAGTGTGAGTCTCTGTGTGGACAGTGCGAGTTTGTGAGCACCTAATTCACTCATTATGACTCTGACCTTATCTCCAACTTGAGGTAGTCTCAGAAAAGCACATGTACCATTCATTATCCACTTCCCATGAAGAATTCAAAGAGAACTCATACTCTGTGTAATTTATGTTAACCTGAACCCGGCTACTCTGAGTGGACAAACGTCATGTGCGGGGTTCCCCAAGGCTCAGTCCTTGGACCTCTGCTATTTATCATTTACCTGTTTCCATTAGACCACATTAGTACAATGCAACAACATCAACTATCATAATTACGCAGACGACACTCAAACTGACCTTGCTCTGTCATCAAGCAACTACAATCCCTTTGATTTCCTCTGCAAGGGCATCGAATAAATAATTAATTGACTGTGCCTGAACTTTCTCCAGCTAGACAAAACTGAGATAATTGTTTTTGGTGTAAAAGAAAGAAAGCTGAGAGTTATCGCTCATCTCGACTCTTACTCTGGAAACCAAAAAGTCAGAAATCTTTGTGTAATCTTGGGCTCAGAGTTAAACTTTAACAGCTGTGCCAAATCGATTACAAAGAATACATACATACAAATACACAGAACCAGGCTTCTGGTGTCTCTGAGAATAAAGTTTGAAGTACTGCTGCTTGTCTATAAATCTCTCAATGACTTAGGACTCTGACAGTGTTTTACCACATGAACCCAGCCTCTCAGGTCATTAGCCACAGGGCTGCTAACTGTTCCCAGAGTGCAAACTAAGCATGAAGAGGCAACAGTGTGTACTACAGAGCTGGTGCAAACTTCCAGAGGATATTAGACTTGCACCAACTTTGACCTTTTAAACCCAGGTTTAAAACTTTGGTGGTCTGCCTGCAGATTTTATGGACTATTTGTAACATTTCAACTGCTTGTAAGTTAAGATTCAACAATTCATCAATTTCTGGGGTAACTACTGGGTATAACATCTTGGTGTACAGTATGTTCATTGTCACATATACTCTCTAGGTAATTTGTTAAACATCTAGAGGCAAAGCAAAACCATTGAAATATTACAAATATCTGTAATCTATAGATGGATTATCCAAATTAAGTTTTACCAAAACTTGTCCTGCCCTGCCTCTGACTGAATACTCATCATAAACCATCTTATTTCTTTGCTCTTTACTTTTTAATTTCATTTAAAACGGTTTCTGTTCTTGTTTAATTTGCAGTTTTAATGCACTTTGAATTACCTTTGTGTAGGAAACGTGCTACACAAATAAACATGCCTTGTCTTACACTATTAGTGTGATTAGATTACTTCGCGCTAATAGTTTTAGAATGGGTTTGTAATGATTCCACGTGGATAGCTCTGGAATATTTTCACTTCTCCTTGGATGTTTTCCTCCTTGTTTCTGCACTTTAACTGCACTTTAAAAACAAAAAACAAACAGCTGGTAATGTTACCAATAATAACAGCAGTACCAAAATATATGGCATTGCAATTTGCATACTGCTTAACACAGGGCACAACTGTAGCTGTCAAGGACCTCAAGGATCCTCCCGGCACTGCCTCATCAATTACTTTGCTACTCGATAACTACTGGCAGACTCAAGTACAACAGTAAATGAGATTCTTACATAATACGGCACAGGCCAATAATGTCTTTGGAAGCTTGCTGCATGCATTAGGATCAGTGGCCAGGTACTGCAATTCTGCAGTCGAATCAAATACGTACTGCACATGCCAGCAAATCTTCTTCTATCAACACAGCACTAATAGAGTTATTCAACGTTGTTTTATGCCATATGTCACAGTTTTGGCCCACTGATATCAGTTTAAGCATAATCAGCATAATCATCATTTAACATCTGGTTGCCAGCTCCTGAGCACATGACACCATTTTGATCCGTTGTATGTATTTCTTCTTAGTGTTTTGTCATAAACTAATGAATAACATAGTAGAACACAACTGTACCAGGGATTATATCAGGAGGATGAAAGTCAATTACTCTTGTTTTTCTTATGATATGATAACAGGAATGTGGACATGTACAAGGAATAGAAACAACCACACAGACACCTGTAAAACAGTGTTTATTTCTGTGAAACATCGTCACCAAATGCATTTTTACTGAGTTGTGGGAAGACATGCTCAACCTGTCTAATGAATATATAACACACACAGTTCCTCCTGCAATATTACTGGCACCGTGTACAGATGCAGACCTTACAAACAGCACTGAGCTCTTGTGAGCGGATGTGATTTGAGCCGATGCCGCAGCAACACTGCCCTCTCTGCCCTCGCTATGTTTTGAGGTTTACCCGCACCAGAAAATGCCTCTGCAGGTCCTCATCGAACAACTTCACCTATGCAATGCTTCATCTTTTTCTTCCTCGTTCTCACAAAGCAGAGCGACACAATTGACAATGACAATTGGGGGGGGTTGTAACATCAATCTCATGGTTGAGAGATGTAAATAAACTCATTGTGTGATTGTGTCGGTATCTATTTCTAGATTAACCTTTGGTGATGTTAACATTGACCGCTGTCGACACTTTAAGAGGATGGCTTCACAGTAGTGGCATTCCTCTGTCTTCGCATTAAAATGGATTTATTGTGTAGCGCATAACCGTGTTCAGTTTGTACAAAAAGTGACATTTGCTTACCACGACAAAAGCATAAAGCATGACGGGAAACAGCAGGGGCTTCTGCTGTGACAGTCTGAGTGACGGCTGACAAATAGTCATGCGTAAAGCTCAATATTATGCACCGTAGACTGTTGTGGTGTTGAATGTTCAGGTGTGGCGCTCTGCTACGACTGACTGAATGTCACAGAAACTCTGAAATATATCTGCAGTCAATTCAATAAATACTTTTGTGAAGCTTTTAGTATTTGATGTTTATTGAGACTGTGTCAGAACAGTGTTATTTTTTTTTTTTTTTAAGGTACTTTCTGATCTTTCTTTCTCGCTGCTGTCGTGCTGGAGTGCATCATATTGGCAGGTGTTATGGACATAGAGGATACATTAGAGGCTCACAAAACCTTTACAAAATTAGAAGCGAATATTGCATTTGATTGCATTATATTTCGTGTGTGTGTGTGCCACTGGCAGTCTGACATGCAGAGACAAGGAGGGAGCTGCTGAAACCACACAGACGGTCAGCAGTTGGTTCATCTTAGCGAGTCATGTTGGTCAGTTTATAAAGCTGTTATATTCTGACGCGCCAAAACAACCCACACACTGGGCGACCTACCAGGATACATCTTGCTTTATCAGTCTGGTCACATGTATCTGCATGTGTGGGAGTTTTTTTTTTATGTGTGTGTCTATTTTCAAATCTTTGTTTACCTCTTTGTGCCTGTTTAACTATATATTGAGTCTTTTGTTCTGTTCATGATGTGCCTGCGTGTATGTATTAATCCCTCTATTCGCATTTGTGCACATGCATACAGTAAGAATGTGTTTTCATGTCTGTGTGAGCCTGTCTGTGTGGCCTTTGAAATCTGCAGAGGGGGCTGTTTGTCTTTGTGCATCCGTCAGTCTTTCTGTCATGACAGTCAGACAGCAAAGAAAAAAAAGAGGGAGGAGTGGGAGAGCAAGCGGAGAAAAGGACGGATGAGAACAGGAGGAAAAAGAGACAGCGAGGCAGAGCATGAATTAGAGAATTGTTTCAGGCAGACAGTGTGTGTGCTTGTGCGCGAGTGTGCGTGCTTTTTAGTTTAACCTCGCACTGATCAGCATGACAACGAACACACACTCAGACACAACTTTTTGAGCGCTACACATGCTGCTGGAAGAGTAGTTTACACGTACACAATGTGAAAAGAAGTACCTGCAAAAATCAATTGTAGAACACGGACGCTCACCTAAAGAGCGAGCGGAGGCTCAAGTGAGGCCAACAATTCATCAGTTCATAAATAATTGGACACACAGAGAAGACACTGAAACACACATATAGCGATCCGGACCAGACAGGACTCAAACATCTTTTTAGAGATTCACATGAATGCAGTAATGAGCTCTTCAATCCTCTCCTACACACAGGCTGGCTCTCCCGTGTGTATTCACCCAACTCCAACATTAACAGGCTAAAAGATTAAGAGTGCACACACACACACACACACACACACACACACACACACACACATGCACGCACATACATAAACCCCCGCTCTCTCTTTTTAACTCTCGCTCTCTTGTCACCCACACACTCACACTGCTGAGCACACCCATGTATCTCCAATCAAGTGTCAACTCTGCTTTAATTAGGTTTGAATGCTATGGCATGGTGTCCTGCGTGTGTATGTGTGCATCCTCTATGCCTAGCCGTGTGTGTGTGTGTGCGTAGGTGTGTGTGTATGCTCAGTCAACTATCTCTGACTCTGTGTTTGACCACAGTAGATGGATGAGTTCACCCTGGTCTCTCAGTCCCTCAGCCTTGCTCTGTGTGGGCCTTCACAGCACAACAAACCATCGAGTTCATACCCAGACACTGACCTGTGGGCTGAATGAAGACAGCTAATCTACACCCACACTAAGGGTTGGATTATTCCTGATCAGAGCTAGTTTGAATCGCAGGTTGTCGACCACACTGACAATAAAGTGTTTATATCATGGCCGTCAGGTAGAGACATGCTATTGTTTAAAGGTCTGGCGTGTAAAACTTAGGAGGATCTATTGGCAGATATCGAATACCATATACACCCGAAAACATGATGAAAGGTGAGGCTGAGCTGAGCGCAGAACTTTAAATGTGGGAATAACATAGTACATTTTCATACAATCTCTCCTGGAAGACATTCACAGTGTCCCACTTGATGTTTTCTCACATGAGAGATGAGAAAATAGAGAGCCAGAGAGAGTAGTTCGAACCCTGGCTGTACCTTCTCACCTCTTACACAGCAGGCCAATCGCTGCATTGATTGGGGTGAATGATGGATTGTCGGTTTTGCGAAGTTACTAATCTAACATTGGCAGTGAAGGGTTTTTTTTTTTTTTTTTTTTTGAAGTTGTCCAGCCTTCTTACAAGCAGTTCCACTTGAGTATTATGGCCTTTTTAAGCTGTTTTTTTTTTTGCTTTCGTTTCAGCCCTATTTCACCCATAAGGTGGCATCTTTCAGACCTTTGAACTGAGCATTTACAAATGCTCTTTCATGTGGTCAGTGAAAAGATAGCCTAGTGTAAGCGATGCGAGACTACTGGCTGTGTGATAGTTAAGAACATGACTTTCTGTTGCCTCTAACCTGACTCCTCCGTCATAAAACAGTAATTTGATGTGCCTCAATCAAATCAGTTTTTGCTTGTTTAACAGCAGAAATAGAAAAAGGCGTACGTAAGATGTAAGATGTAAATGAAGGCAGACGAACTGTATGTTTGGCTGTATTCAAAAACAGTGTATTGGGTAACCTTTGAGATCGGAAGAATGAACCAGCTGAGCCTCAACAAAGTATCCTGGCTGTTTCATTTAGCTAACTGAAAGCGGGGAAAGACATTTAGACATTTCTTATTGTTTTGGTGTTTCAGTGTCGATCTTTGCAAACACAACCTGACAACTATAATGTGAACTGAAGTCAATCTTACATTTAAACAAGCTTTTCAGATTGTGCCCACTTAGTGCTGACTTAGTCTGAGAGAAAAAGAAACAAATAGTTGAAGAAAAAGCAAATTTGATCTAGTGTGATTGTGTGTAGGCTGACGCTTATGACAGATATGATAAATATGCATCCTTGGGAAGCTTGTGTGTGTGTGTGTGTGTGTGTGTCTTTGTGCGTCTTTGTGTATTTGCACCTGATTGTTCGCACCATTATCTACATATAGCCAATGTTGTTGATGGGAAACAATCAATCGTCCAACAATCCCATTAGCAGGAGCTGCCTAGAGAAAGGGGTTTGTATGTGTGTGTTGGTGTTGGGTGGTGGGTTATTCCGTTAATTTGTGTCAGGCTATTTAGATTCACAATACATCCAAGAGAGAAGGCGGGGGGGGGGAGAGAAAGAGAGAAAGAAGGGAGACGAACGGGAGAACCGAATGTTAGGGACAGAAAACAAATGGAGTGGAAGGAAAAACAAGACCGGTGGCAGAGAGAGAGAGAGAGAGAGAGAGAGAGAGAGAGAGAGAGAGAGAGAGAGACAGATTAGATGGAGGGGGGTAGCCCAAGTGAGAAAATGGGATGAGAGAAGTGTCAAAGAAGGCCAAGGAGTCAAAGTCAGCATTTAATCCCCGAGACGGCTCACTGGCTGAGCAAAAATCAGCCTCACTACAAGTTACCAGACGCCACAAACACATAGATATGAAGCATATCACGTGTTAAGGTGCACCCTCATATCCACTGAGTGCTATTGAGCACACATTTTCAAAATTGCACACAAGGACACAGGTCTGGATCCAGGATTATAGAAATGCTGAGGAGTCCAAACTTTTCCCAGTGCAGCCCGAGCATTTGACCAGACATAAAAAAGTGTTTATTTATTCACTTACCTGTTCATTTATATCTTCTGTATTCTCTATTCCCACATGATGGTCTAAATGCTGTTTCAAAGAATTCTCCACACTGCCAGAACTGAAACACTGGGATAAGTTTGAGGGGAAAAATATAAAATCCCTTCATTTTATTTCAAACATGTTTAATTAGAAGCATGTCTTCAAGTCTGTGCAACAGTATATGTGCCGGTACAAGTTCTCCCAGGACTCCACTGCTGCACCAAGACAAGGACATTAGTTACTGCCAGCAAATGACTTAATTCACAAGCCATTTAGCACTGATCTCTTCCACCCCAGTAACTAGATACTACTGTCTGCAGCAATTCTCCTAGCATTAGCCTCCGCATTAATTTCTTCATTACTTTTAGCATTAGCTTGGCTAAAGGCACGATCCTGCCCTGTTAATTAAGTCTGTTTTGTGCGCAGAGCATTTCAGATCACGTTAGCGCGCTAACTGAAGCAGGACTACTCTGTCTTGCCTTGTTGCCTTCCTCATCACATGCCTGTTTCTCTTCTCGGGTTTTATTTCTTTGTATCCTTGCCTTCCCCACTCACATTTTCTCTTGGGGTCACCAGCCAACCATAACAAAGAGGAGAATTGTCTGTGTTTGTGAGTCGCATGTGTGCTGTATTTCTATCCGTGTGAGAACCATTTATTTAGATTTATGCCCTTGTTATAGGAACATGTGTTCGGCTTATGACTAAATTTAAGTCTCAAGCTCAGATTGAGGCTAGGCTATGGGTATGAAATGTAAGACATAGTGAAGGTTAATAATTAGGTTATGGCCTGGGAAATTAAAGCCATGCTTTGTGTACTGTAGGATACAAAGTAGCTGTTCTGTGTCTGTATTGTTTATCTCTGCAAGTTGGGTTTATCTTTCTACCTTTGTGTGTGTGTGTGTGAATAACCAGGTTGAGCCGGTGGCTCAATTATTATTGGAGCAAGAGATGTACAGTGGATGAATGGAGGAAGGGAAATGTGCAGAGGAAAAGTGGATGACATGATAAAGCGGAGGCTTGGATGGGAACATTGAGGCAGAGTGTAGGACAGCTGTCCAACAGAGAGAAATGGGTGGCAGTGCCTGTGCTGACAAGGAAAAAGGTGAATACAGAGTAGGAGGAATAAAACGAGCTCACTTGCCTTTTTTTTATATCATACATCTTTATGCCGCAGAAGCAAAACAGTCCCAGGAAATTAGGTGTTTCTCACTTACTTTTTTTAGCAGTGATGACGACAGCATAGAAGAAGACGTCTGCGCCATCACAGGTGACACAACTGACATGACAAATGTCCTTTACGGGGGCCCATGAGAGGTGTTAGTAGTTAACATAATTGGTCAGAGATATAAGATGTCAGGAGTCCTGTTTGAAGCTGATTGCATGTCACTTCTGCCTCAGGTAAAATTCTTGCACAAGTTGAGAAATCGTCTGGAGCGAGAACTTCTTCATTTACATTTTCGGTGGAGTGAAGTTCGATTACATGTTAAAACCTCCAGTTTGCACCATCTGGAGTGGCTGAACAGAACATCTTAGAGCTGAAGGATAAACATTTAGTTAGCACATACATAATATTGTGAGCAAACTGCTCAAGGTTTTTAAAAGGAGTTAATTAGATTTCTCTCTCTTCAGCAGTAAAATGCTGTTATATGATATCAGTAACAATGATCCAATTAAAATATGTACAGGTCCTAACATAATTATCTCAAAGGCACCATTCCCTTTAATGTGTACTTACTCGTACTGATACTTTTGATATTTGATAGATACATTGTTTTATTTAAAGATCCAGTGTGTCAGATTTTGGGGGATAAAATATAATAACTACATTTTTATTAGTGTATAATCACCTGAAACCAAGAATCATGTTTTTATTAACTTAGAATGAGCCTTTTATATTTACATTTGGTTGCGGGTTGCACAGCCACAGACAAATCAAACACTTGCTTTAAATAGGACCTCTGCTGTTTTTCCTCTCCTACCCTTTTTTGCGGCCACCGTAGTCTCTCACATGCGGGGGTTGCAATCAGTAATTACACCCACTTAATTGGATGTACTGTAAAATATGAAATATATGTTTGCACAGCATGGTATTGTATTTTTTTTACTGAAGTAAAGGATCAGAATACACAGATGTTGTCAGTTTAAACCCTCCATTGCTCATCTTCACTGTAATAAATTGGATATACGCGTACTTACAGTATGAAACTGATTTTTAGTCCATGATGAATGAGTTAAGTAAACATCGCCAGCCTTGCATGTGTTAGCATAATGCTGATTTTATAACACGAGGCATGTGGCCTCGTCTGTTCTAATGTAACTGGAGATACATACGGGCGATGTGATTTGCATGTTTATGTTAGGATAATGTTAACATGCCATTAAAGCTTCTTGAGCTTAATTGAACTGAGAAAGGAAATAAAGAAGGAAAGCGAGGCAAATGAGTAGAAAGAAGTGGAGCGAGAGAGAGAGAGAGAGAGAGAGAGAGAGAGAGAGACCACGGGACATAAAGACCGATTAAAGGAGAGGAACAGAAAGAGAGTGAGAGACAGAATGAGAAGTGTGGAGAGCGAGAGAGTGTGCGAGAGAGAGAGATGAACAAAGACAGCACAGAATCACCTCTAATGAAGATGAACAACAGAGAGAATCTGTCACTGAAGAGGAGGGATGGCTGATAGATGGCAGCGATAAAGGAGAAGACGAGTGTTTAACTCTCACAGTGGTCATCATCTGGCCAGCCCATAATAGTCTGCCCATCCTGGCCACCCAGTGACATCACTGATCCTTACTGTGGGGGGGGGGGGATGCTGGGGCGTTGGTGTCGCCGCGGCAACTAGCTCTTCTCCAGTTGTTGCCAGGCGGCAGTCTCCATGGAGATGTATATGGTGGGAGTGGGAGAGGGAGAGAGTGGAAAGGGGTCTAAGGGGCGACTGTGTGTTTGTGTGTGTGTGTGTATGAGTGTATGTGTGTGACCTCCTATTAAAAGAATTTTTCAAGTTGAAATAGTAGCGCTATTAAATATAATGGTGATGTTGACAGAGATTGAAAACATATTTTCACATATGTGGCTAATTCCACTGGTGTTTTTTGAACAGAGTACTTTCACCTTGGAATGAAGCCTGTTTGGACTGACAGCTCTGTTACTTTGTGTTCATAGTCTCCCGTGTGTGTGTGTGTGTGTGCACAGATAGGAGTAGAGATAAAAGGAGCAGATAGATCGTGTGTGTGTGTGTTACAACACAGCAGTAAGTAAGGACCTCTGTCTTTCTGTCTTTAATGATATACTACCTGTAGCTAAGTCAGTAGAAGACACACACACACACACACACACACACACACACACACACCTGAATACACACTGCTTTTTCTCTGTATTCTTTCACTGTATTCCCTCTTTCCCGCTTCACTTCACCTCCTCCATCTCTCCAACTCCCACTTCGCCCTCCCTCTTGTAATCAGATGTGAGTAATACACAGTGTCACCACTGAGCAAAGTCACTACAGCTCCTCTCCTCTCACATAGACATTGTGCATAGAGTGTACATGCACACATTTCCTGCTTTGCTATAGGTGACACATTTGGCACTCTGCACCAACAAACCCTGTGTTCTGTGCCCAACATAGCACAGCACATACTGTACAAGACATTTATTGAACCTCCTGCTGCTCAGCACAAACATGTATATTGAAACTTAATAGAGACACACATGCACTGAATAGCTAACAAAATCATCTAGCTGTGAGGTCTATTAAGCTTGGAGGTTTTTGTGCAGTATTTGTGTAGGTTTGCTCTCGGATCATTTCTGTAGGAATGTCAGATCTGTGTGGGTATCTGTTTATATGAGCTAAAGAACCCTCACAAGCTTAAAAATCTGTTACAGTCAAAGATGCATTAATGCATTAAGGGTTTTTTCCAGGAAAATCCTTTAGCATGTTTGTGATCTTAAAATATTAAAATCTTAGTGATGGATGGAGAAAAATCAGTTTGTCTGTCTTTTTGCTGCTTTTAATAATTCTGTGAAAACACGTGTATTATGTCCAAACCTGATCAATCACTGTCATCCGCTGAGCTGCGTCCTGATGGCATCTCGTCTGCCGTGATTAGTTTAGTTACCAGAACGGAGTCTAAACAATAGACTCGCTCCTAAAATACATTGCCTTTGTGGCGTAGCGCCTCTGCTTTTTGTCTGCCCTGCAGGTTCGGGATTTTATTTTATAGAGGTGTATTCATTTCCTCTGATGTTAGCGAGAGCTATCATTACTTCAGTGAAGGCAGTCCGCCTCTGCTAACAGCAGGAAAAGCTGAATTGCAAGCAAGTAGCAAACCTGAGCATTTGTGACTCAGTGTAAAGAGCATTTTTCAGTCCAAAAGTGTGCTCACACTCATTATGCATTCAGCGTTGATTTACCTTCTGTATAAAATATCACACAAAAGATTTATATCCACAAAGACTCCCTGTATCCTCAGGGCCTTCAAACAACATAAAGTCACACTAGTTTCTTTTACATACTCTTAATTTGTATGTTTGTATTGGGCTACTTGTAGCTGAAGCTTTGCATTCATGTTTATAATGGCTTCACCTGGAAATGTAGTAGGAATTGCCTCAGGTGTACAAGTTGTGTTTCGGTTTTAACCAGCAAGGCGAGGCTTTGATGAGTACAGCCAGGTAGTTAAACAAGCCTTTTCAGTGATTTAAAATGAGTTAATCATTCAAATTGCTCCGGCACTGTTGAAGTTAAATTGTTATTTTAGACCCTCAGTGGAAGCACAGGCTGTTAAGACACAATATTTGTGCCTGCAGGGATTAGTATTGTTACTTTGCGAACAGAGACTCCCTGGCTAGCCCTGATCCAGTGTGTCTCATTGCAGCTCTGCCAGTTTTTCTGCCAGGCACTTTAATCAGCTCCTCATTGCCGCATGAATTCCCTGTGTAGGCCTGGCCTCCCTCCCCTTGTGCCTGGCAGCCTGTTATTTTTCCCTTCCACATCCACCGCACATCAACCTGTAAGTGTCATTTAGCTATCAACACACACAGCTCCCCAGAGCTTTTTTTGTTATTAAAAAATGGGACACGCTCCCCACGCCACCAGGGTGCCACGTGTTTCTGTGGGTACGCGTGTTTCGATGTTCATTTTGGCTACAGAGAGACAGTGCTATTACTAAGAGTAACCCCGTGTTCCCCTGGAGGAATCAATGCATCAAGAATTATTTGTGTGTATGCGCGCGCGCCTGTGTGTAATCTTTTAGAGCGCCAAGAAATAGGTGTGCTTATTTTTCGCATGCATTACACTGCGTGTGTGCGATTGTGTATATGTGTGTGATAGATGTTCTAGTTATGCGTGGGCTGAATGCTGCAAAAAGCTCAAACTGCGAAAGAAACACAGCCCTGGGAATCTTGTTTTCCCTTATTGCTGTATGTCACATCTCAAATTCACTTTTTTTTTTTTTTTTTTTTTTTTTTTATTACATTTTGTGCTTCTGAATTTTTCATACCTCAGCCGAGATAAGTGGGGTGATTACCTACTTACATGCATTCGATTTACCGGCTTGTATGAAAGCCCCCTGGGTGATAAGTTAGCCTTCTTATTGGAGAGACCGACCTGTACCTGAGTTGTGTGTCTACAGTAGCTGTCTACAGCTCCATTTTCTATCAGTTTATTTTCTTGAGGGTAGATTGACAGGAAAAGTGTTTATATCAGTGAATCATTAAAAATGACAAGTAGAAATGTCTCTGTGACACAGCTAGCTGCCATAACTGGCTTTATATTTCAACAGCCCTGTAACTGGAGCAAAATGAGCTGTCAGATGCCGCATAGGCTACTCCGTGTGTGTCTGTGTGTACAGATTTCATATTTGATCAAAATTAAGCTGTCAGAGATGTGCGTATCTTTTAGTGTACATACTTTTGGTCGATATTGAACAGCCATGAGTGAGTGTGTGTGTGTGTTTGTGTTTGTGCGTACTTCAGTGCCATTTTTTAGTCGGCACACTCTAACAGGCTTTAGCTCTGTCTAAATCTGTGCCGTATTAGTATTTATATATTCAACTTCATTTTCCACTCGTTTACACGCAAGCGCAAGCACATAGGTGCGCAAACAGTGCACATGTGCACACACACACACACGCGCGCAGAATGCTTTATTTATTTATGGTAGTTTTTAAAGCTAATTAGTTTGAGTCCAAGGGAAAACAGTAATTGCCTCCCAAGAGTAAAGGCGGATGACAATGGGAAAGAGAGGATGGAGGCCTAGTGAGGGAGAAAGAAACTGCAGAAGTGCAAGTGCAAGTGAGAGTTGTGGAGTGGGAGGAGCTTTGCCAGTTTGAATGTGTTGGAAAAAAATGTTTTGACTTGCGCCGTCTTGAAATGCGCGCCTACAGTATGCGACTGCGACAGATCACTGTTGACGGTGACTGAAACAGTGGCATCACCTCGTTGTATGGGTGTGAGCAAGTGTGTGTCAGTGCGAGCTTGCTTAGCTAATGGTGTGTTTGTGGGTGTGGGTGGTGTGCGAGACGTCCCTTTACTGACACTGTCAATACTGTATAATTTGAGCGACAGAGAGAGCAAGCGGGAAGAATTTGACGAAGACGGGCAGAGACAGTGAGGGGAAAATGTGTGTAAAGGTAGAAAAGGATTTGATGTTTAAGGAGATTCGGTGAGACAGGAAGAGATGCCGAAAGACGCAAGGTGACAGAAAGTTGGGCAAAACAAGAAAGAGAGATGCCCAGTGGCAAAATGATGCAGATTAAAAGATAGAAGGAAAGACAGAAGAAGAATCCAATGAGAGGGGTGTCGTTTAGTCATTCCCCATCTCTCTCTCTCCCCACATTCCTGTCACTCTTCAGCTGGCCAAAAAGAATATCTTAAAAAAAAAAAAAGAATGAAATGAGAGAAAAGATGAAGATGCTGAAAAATAGGACACCTCTGAGGTTAATTTTTCAGGCTCAGGAAATCAATCATTCTATTAAACTCAATCCTTGCCGAATCTTTCTATGAATTTAATCCCGACTCACTGCCTTCTGCCCCCAAAACACATTTTTTCTAATGTCTCTTCTTCTGTTCTGCTCAGGGGTGAAAAATAAAATTATTACTCATTGAAAAATATAATGACATCGTGGCACCACAAGTGACTTAACAACAGAAGCACATTACTTTCCACTGCTTTCCACTGCTAGAAGTCAATTGATGGGTTACAGGTATTCACTGGCCGTTGACGGAGACCTTTTGTTGGTGGCTGTGGCACAGGTGGTAGAGTAGGTCATCAAGTAATCGGAGGCTTTGGATCGGAAGTACCGTATCAACTCTGAGGAGCAGTTGGCAGCATCTGCCAGGTATGACTGTGTGTGTGTGAATGGGTAAAGTGTTGTAAAGTACCTTGAGTGGCTGGTAGACCAAAAAGCACTGAATAAATACTAGTCCATTAAACTTATCCCTGATGACTGCACGCAACGCTCGAGAAGTCTGATGTTCGCACTTCATTCACTTCTATCTTCCATCTTCCCGTGCCTATAGCTACCTTCCACCATTTGAACCCCTCCAGCAAACTAACACATCCTGGACTTGTCTCTCCAGTAGACGCACAAAGGAAAAAGAATTACATTAACCCTCTCATCCAAATCTGAGAAAAACAGTAAAGCTGACCCCCAAAGTGTCAAAGAAAGAGTTTGACAGAGTGTTACCGGAATTAGTAACAAATTGAGGTCTCTTTAGGCGTCAGTATGCTTCCACAAGTGTTAGTCGGATGGTTGAACAGCGCTTGAAACCCCCTGAAACCATGCTTTTTTTTTTTTTTCTTATGTAAGACGTGTGGGGTGGATGTGTCTGGCACTTTCTGTAACTTCCCACAACTGGCAGTCTGACATTCACACCTATTTCGTGCAATGATTATTTGATACCGTATGTTGGTAAGAAAGTAAGTAATTTTTTCCTCAAGGTATTTTTTTTTTTTTTCATTCTTTACTCAACTGCTTCTGTCACTTTCCATGTGTACAACCAATTGTAACACTATGAATGCCTTCCAGGGAGGATTGCCTTAAAATATGCTCTGTTATCTGCATATTTAAAAGATTAGAGCCTCTCGCTGTTCTATATGACAGCCAGCTTTTTCACCCTGCTTTCAAGTGTGGCTGTTCCCAACAGGTATTAACACTTTTGCCTTAGGATGTGGGCAACCAATTACAGAAAAAATTAATCACATTTCAGTAACACATTATAACATTACTAAGCTTGTCAAAAATTCTTTTGTATTCTACTCTATCCTGGACTCCAGATGCTGTCATGTTTTCTCATGTCCCCATTCCCTTCTCTCCATCTCAGCATCTGGTAATGACAGTGAAAGTAATTGTAAAATTATAATGCAACAATTTAACACAGTACAAGTGGATTATATGTTCTACAGTACAGCACTGCAGTGTGATCCACCATCTGCCACAGCGCCACATGCTAAAGGCTTTGTTTTCGGTTTGCGCTTGAAGAACAGACACCTCTCTGTGCTGTAAAGCATGTTCCCTTTTTGCGGTAAAGTAACGCGGCAGATTTGCAAAATCAGAACTGATGGTTCGCAGGTAAAAACCAACTTTAAAAGCCGGCAGAGACTTCTTTGTTTCTTTCTTGTTCAAGTGATGCATGCGGCACCTTTAAACTACCCTAAATGAGGGTTAAAGAGATATCCCTGCTCATTTTTCTCCTGCATCGTGGCAGAAGTAAACAAATCTAACTCCTATAGCCATGCAGTAAGTTTATCTTCTCTATCTCCCCCACACTAATCCTCCTTATATCTAACCTCTCTCTCCATTTTCTTTTGGAACTGCACCAGTCTTGCATACACCACAGTGCCTATGCGAGTTGTTGTGTGCTTCCATCAGTGGTTGCTCTCCTGGTCCTTGTATGTTTCAAGGCCATTAGTCACATTGTCACAGGGTCACTGCAGGTCGCGGCAGAGTGCAGCCTGGGCTTGTTTACTCCTTGGTGCTGCGAGCTCATCTGTTCATCTCTCTGTCTGTCTCTGTTTTTTCTGCTTCTCTCTCCACTTAGCTTTCAGACCTCCTTCTTGCGTTATAGCTTTGTTTTTTTTTCCCTGTTCAGATATCAAATTATTAAACACACTTTGCATGTCTATGAGAACATATTCCTTGACTATAGTGCCTTCATCAGCATGGACATAGACATATTGCCAAAGCAATAAAGTACATGAAACAATCAATGTAAATCGACAAAATTAATCAACACTATGTTTATCACTCTCTGATCTTTGTCTTACTTACATCTTCCCACGCTCTCGATCAGTTTCACAACAAAGGAAAACAAAGATGTTTCATCGGCATGATCAAATCCTTCTCTCATTGCCAAGAGTACAAGCGCAAATCCCATTACCACCACACTACTTTTCAATTTATATTGAACGGATAAGCAAGGTGACCATTACAAATCTAATATATAAAGTAATAATGTATTAAGGCAGTATTCATCTCATTTGTTTTCTGCTGAAGTCATGAATATTTTAATTAAACAAATCATGCAAATGGTTTCCTGTGCGCAGGTAGTTTGGTCCATTTGTTTGGAACTATTTTCAGCAGTGGATTAAGACGCATTTGGTGCTCTGGCATGAATATTCAACAGCAGAACAGTGTATGTGGTATTGACTCAGAATAAACCAGCGCCCATCTTCAAGATAATGAAGTACCATGTCACCTAGTACAACAGTGTGGCTCATTTATGTGTTTTTAACAATCAATCAGGCTTTGGCTACACCGACACTATGTTCATTACTGGTGATAAGAAAAATATAGAATTTCACCAGCCCTTCTTATAATCATTGCAATGTTTGTCTTTGTGATTCTGTCACACGCCGTCACTTCCTGTCTCATAATTCCAGATTGTTTATTGTCAGGAATAAATGTTTTTCATACATAATGTGCAAAGCGTAGGACCAACTATGTGAACTATGTAAGTGAACACATCTTTGCAAATCATTCTATTTTCTGATCGTTTTAAAATATCACATAGATTCACTGACCTTTATCGAGAAGGATGACTGCTCATTGATCCTTGTGGGGAAATTGTGAGTTTTTACCAATAAATGTGCTGTTAAGGATTACAACCTTAATTAAACATCATGAGTGGAAGGTGTGAAGTATTAAAAAGACCACAGATTGCTAATTTTGAGTTGAGTTGTCACTTGGAGATGTCAATAACCGTTCCAGCTGTTTTCATGAATGTGGATCACAAAATTTTAGAAGTCCAATATACACCAATATAAAAATTAAATGCTCTCCATCTGTTTTAGGTTCCTCCACCCTCCCTGACTTCGATGCTGTCCCTTTTTTCTCGTCTGTCTGTCAGACTGTGTGTCTTCTGTGCTGCTCTTTAACTGTATTATAAAGCCATTTTCCTACAGTAAGCGCTCTGTCTCCGAGCCTCCCCCTGTACTCGCACTCTCCCCTCCTACCGGTTCAAATCAATGAAACTGCACAGGCCCTTCCTCTCCCCACTGACTCTCTGAATACTGTTCTCTCTCGTTCTCTGAATACTTTTCCCTCCCGCTGCTTTTTCTCCTTCTCTGTCTCTCTCTTTGAATGCTTTTGCCCCCGTCTTTCTGTCAGTCTGCCTGTCTGTCTCTTGCTGTCTCCCTGTCTGTCATCTCTGCTGGACAGTTAGTCTGTTTTCATAAAACTTCCTCTGTCCTCCACTGGCTGGATTTTAAAATGTCAGATGAGAGCCAGAGGGCAGTGTTTTTTTTCTTTTCTTTTTTTTTTTCCTTTTACACAGTCTTTCCCACACACACACAGATTCAAACATAATGAACACACACACACACACACACATACATGCACATACATCCTTCCGTTGCTCACGCACATACATTTGGTGACTCATAACACTTTTGTTTACAGTATGTACGCTCACACCCACTTGGCACTTAACAGCAAAATGCACTATATATATATATATATATATATATATATACCGTGTGACTGGTGATGGTCTATGTGATGGTCTAATTTTTACCACGCTGACATGCCACATGTAGGCTTGCCTATAATGAAGCTGTTCTGCTCTTTCACCAGCACAGCCAATTACAGCAGGCATCCTGAGCACAGCTTTTAAATTGGAGGATGAGAACAGACAGAGTGGTGCGACAGCCATGTTCTGTCATACTCTCACATCATTTTAAGTTTGCCATTTCTCTGGCAGAACACGGGGAATAGGAGGTGACTTTGCCATATTGTTGATGCTGGCATGTCATTTGTTGTAGAGTGGAGGAAGCAAATTAGTGATGCTTATCTCAGTTATGGAGAATTTGTTTAATTGGAAATCCTCGTGATGGAAAGAAAAGAAAAGACAAAAAAAAAAAAAAAGAGAGAGTGCTTTTGTGTCTGGTTAACCACTCAAAAGATTTCTCAACATGTCGCGTTAGAAAAAGAAGTTTAATTTCACAGCTACTTGCGGATGTCTTTGAGTGGATGTGGGTGTGTGCAGGAGTGTAAATAGCATTAGTTGTTCGTACACACACGTCGCCGTGTCTGTTTACTGTTGGACTGTGATGTGTGTGCATGTGTGTGTGTTTCTCTTGGATGTCGCTCCGAATTCTCAGTATGGACGTGTGCATGTATGAGTCTGTTTGTGCACACATGCCAGTATGTTTCGTGTTATAGACTGTCAATAAATGTGTGTGTACACGACTGTTTAGCAGCAGCTGTGTTTGTCTGCAAAGGAAATAGATGGAAAGCTCTTTGTCCAATTGCAAACAAGATGCAAGTGTGAGTCTTATTCAGACGCAGTGAAAGACAGTTGCGGCTTCTTTCAGATGTGTGTGAGGAATAGTGAGGGATGGGAAAGGATGGGAGAGAAATGATATCGTAGAAACGATAGAGGAGAAGGAGGTGAAGGCGGAATTTGACAAAGAGAAATCGATCTGTTTTCACAACAGCGGCTAAACAAGTATGAGAAGAGAGGAAAAAGGGGGTTAGGAAATCTGATTGTGGCAATGGACCTAAAAAGAAAAAAAAAAAGAGTGATGAGCGGAAATTGAGTTGAGAGGTTAAATGACAGAAACGCTGGGTGAAAGGCTGAAGCGAGATAAAGATACACACACTGAGAGAGAGAGAGAGAGAGAGAGAGAGAGAGAGAAACAGACAGGGTCATGCCAGTTTCCCCGCCATTGTCAAAGTCAAATGCTGCCGGTTGCTTGTGAAACATGCAAATGAAATGTAAATTAGCGGAACCTCTGGCGGAGAGGGGTGGTTTTCATGTTGACGTTGTCATGGAAATGCCCAGTGACACACACACACAAGCACACATTTGAGTGTGCGTGTGCGTGCAGGCATGTGGCTGGATGGATGGATTGGTCAAGGGGTGAGAGAGGGATTTAAAAGAGGGGTGGACGGACGGTTAATGAAGATGAAAGTGTGAGAGACTGTTTATCTCGGAGTTAAGGACGGCGGAGAGGACGGAGAACTGCATTTGGCCAATAATGCAAAATACCGAATCCTGGAACAAATTTAATAGAGGTGAACTGAATAATAGGCGAGGGTAAACAATTGACGTTATTGGTGGAAAATTAGACAAGACAAGTTGAGAGGGGGGGAAGCAATATGAAGCAGACAAGGCTGAAAGAGCCTGTCTGTGTTGTCTGTTCATCACTCTCTTCTCTGTCCTTCAAGTTATTCCTCCTCTCCTCCATTGATGCATCAGTCCTTCTCCTCTATCGTCTCTCCTTCTACACTTAGCACCCCTCAGCCATTTCTCTTTGTATTTTAAAGGCCCATTAAGCAAGGCAGGTGCTGTAGCTGTTAAGTGAAACACGTGTGCACACTAGTAGCCATGTTCAAGTCTTTCACCGTAGATTTCTTTTCTCCTGAATCATTTTCGCAGTGAGACTGCAGGCAGTATTTTTTTTTTTCCCCTAGGTGTTCCCTTCAAATAGGGCCGTAGTATTATACTGACAACAACTCAACCAACCAGCCTGCAGGTCGTTCCTTTTAACATTGAGTGACAGCAAAAGCAGCGCAAAACTTTTTATTGTTCCCAACCACTTCCTCTCGGGAGCTGAGCCAGTGTGAGCAGCAGTTCATAAAGCATGCAGCTTAAAACAGTGACTGCATCTTTATGTGCATACCAATATGATATGCAGAGAAACAAACAATTAAGTAAAGTATGTGTAGGAAAGTGATTGAGATCCCTTAATAATAAAATAAGTGCAGGAGGGTGAGATGGGCGAGGTAATGAGAGTGCAGCAGCAACAATGGACAAAGAAAAAAAAAAAGACGTCGAGATAATGAAGAAGAAGAATCACATTGACTAGGAAGGGCAAATGAGAAGGAGAGAGACAGGCCAACAGAGGGAGATAAACAGGCAGCAAGAGGGATATAGCCGAGGATGCAGAGTGCACAGGAGGTATGGAAATGAGAGGAGAGAGATGAGAAAAGGAGGGAAAGTGAGGGAAGGAAGTAAAACGAGTGATGCGAAGAGGAGAGCGGGAGGACAGAGGAGGGAGGGGAGTAGTCGTGCAGGGAAAGGCTGTGAGGCGAGGGAGAGGGCTAACAGAGGGCCGTGTTTTACAAATTGCCATTTGAGAGAAGCCAACGGAGGGATGAGGGGGGAAAAAAAAAAAAAAAAAACAACAACCACAGACCGGCTCCAGATTGCACACAGCGAGAGATGTACTCAGACACCTCCAAACACTGCATCATGCACACATGGGTGAACTCGCACGCACAAACTCGACTGATTCAGGAACAGGTAGACAGAAAGAACAGAGACACACAAAGATGATTTAATGGGCAAATTGTAGTAGCACCGTATCTCTGAACTCATCCTTACCTCTCATTGTTTCCCCTTATTCACTGACCCCTAAATATACCGTGTGTCAACTATCAGGCGGCTGAGAGAAATGTTCTTTCCAGCTCTGACTCTGAACCCACCTTTAACCCCAAACTACCTTTAAGTCACATGGATATAAAAATGTAAGAGTAATGCTGTTTTCACAAAAACGTGTCAGGGTTGTGTCGAAGTCTGATTCCCCTGACCTTAGCCTGAAGCCGTGCTTTATTAAAATCTCCTTTTACCTTTTTTCTTGGAACTCTTAGCTGCATTATATAAAACCAGACAAGAGACAAGAACAGAAACATGATGACACTGTGTTCCCTCCTGATAACAAAATGTTGATTCAACACAGGTGTGTCTTAACAGAAATGACACATTTCCAAAGGGACAAACATCACAGGACATCATTTTTTTTGCTCCTTCTATACGTGCCGAATTCTGTAATGTGCTGGCAGTGTCAAGGACTGCTGCACAGTGCGACTGGATGGTTTGTCACCATTGTAATAACGGCCACTTCCTTAGATGAGAGAGAATTGAGAAACGATCATGTCTTAAGTGACTCATTTACATAAATATGGAATTGTGCAGTTTATTTCTATTTATCTATAGTCTCATCCACGAGCGAAATGACAGCAGCCTTTCCAGGGGCTTGAACAGTCTCTTGACTCATAATAATTTCTTGCTTCCATGTTTCATTTCGCCAATGTTTAAATACCCGTGTGACATATAGTGCTGTCATGATCACTTTTCTTCCAAATGCACAGATGATCGGCTTGGATTTATTTATTGGAATGAGTGTGTCAATGAGAATTTTATGCAAAAAGCTGTGCGAAGACTTTTGAACATTGTGTGTTCTTCGGTGCTCATTCCTGCCTCCCATACTCAGCTCCAACATCTGTTTCAACAAGAACTGCAGTAAATTACTTATTGAAATACTGTTCCCTTTGAACTTCAGTCTAAAACTAACCTAAAAGCAAAACCCAAGTGAAACTTTCCTCAGAAGAACAATGCATACATTCAGACACAGTTAGAGACACTCTGGCTGTCTTTGTCCCACTCTGTTAAGCCCTCCAAACCCACCAGGCGCTCACTCTAGAGCGCATCTTTCCAGAGGCCCTGCTGACACTCTTTTCTCTTGGCCCTTATCCCTCCTCTTCCAGCTCCACGCTCCAGCAACACAGGACATCATAAAAGTCCCATCAGCACAGCACCACCTTTCTTTCCCACCCACTGTCCTTCCCTCCCATCTCACAGCCTCGCCGATCTCCTCCAGTACACTCTGGCCATCAGCAGCAAATGAGGAAAGAGACGGAAAACATATAATGGGAAAACTGTCCTCCTCCTTGGCAATTTTATTCCAATAACACTCTGAAGCTGATTTGTAAGACCACATTTAATAGTGAAAGCAATGAGGTTATTATTCATGTATTCATTGATTTTTTATTTTATTTATTTTTGTGACCTGGTCAGACATTTTTTTTTTTTTTTACACGTGTAAACAAACAGCATGTTTCCTAGCCAAGTATTCATCAGGTCAACAGTAACAAACTGTTAATTTTCCTCCTCAAAACACAACCTTGAAACCTGCATAGTTTGCACCCATTTTCCCTGGCTAGCACTTTGCACCCATTGTTGGCACTAACGTCCCCCAAATGTGGAATAGTGTGAAAACGTTGGCAGGGTGTGCACAAAATAGCAAATGATACAAACTAAATGAGGATCAACTGAGCACCAAAACAACAACTACAGTATAACATATCACTAAACTGCTACCACTACTTGAATCTATCTATCTATCTATCTATCTATCTATCTATCTATCTATCTATCTATCACCAAATTACCAAAGTAATTTGCGCCACCCCAACCATTTTAGCCCACAAGCCAATAGATTTTTACATGGGTGATATGCAGACAGACGAGACACTGCTATAACATTCATTTGACACATATCAACTGTGTATGTGTAGTCTGTGTAGTACGTATTGGATTACAGGGGTGGAAGTACTGAATTACAGCTACTCATATTACTGTAATTAAGTCAGGGTACTCCAAAAACAAACCTGTAAATGTAAGTATGCCTTATACTATGTAATATTTGCTACTTCTTAAGTCATCATTCACTACTGTGTAGGCCTACAGTTTGAAGTATGTTCAAACCTTTCATGTGTATCTTTTTGTAGTCACACTTACATTCTTGTAGTCACACCAAGGACACAAAGGAGATGCCCTGAAGCACTTCCCACTTCCTTTTGGCACCAACGTTTTGAGCTCTCAGACAGAGCCTCGGTTGGCTGGATCTAGTTTTTTTTTTTTTTTTTTACATCTGTTCTATATTTCTTTTCTTTTAACAGACTGTTTTATTTATGTTCATGTTTATTTACAAAACAAATTGTGTCGATCCATTCCATCCATACCTTTCATCATTTATCAAAGAAATGCTCTTTGTTCAAAATACATCTTCTACATGGATTGGCCCTTTCATTTGACTGCCCGCCACTGATAATGCATTAAACATCAGCGGTCAAAAAGTACGTGATAATTTGTACTTTTACTTACAGTAGTTTTACTTGTAGTTGAATAACATTTCAGCTACAGTGTACAACTTAACCAGACTTGAGTACAGATTTTCAGTGCTCTTTCAACCATTGTTGGATGACTAATAGTTCCTTCCAGTCTAAGTGGGAAAAAATATATATATTATCATGTAAGGCAGTGCCGCGCTGACCTATAGATCCATAAGAAAAATGCTGTAGAAACATCTGAGTTGCTTTTGATCGGTACAACTTTTAAGTTTGAATAGCACATTTAGCCATTTCTGTCCTGCTCCTGCTTTTTTCCATCCTAGAAATATTTCCAAATTACAGGATATTGTGCTTCAGAACAACTACTAGAATTGATTATATATGCCTCGGTCTCTCTTGGCTGTCGGCGCTGCAGAAATTACAGCTGGTTCAGAGTGCCACAGCAGGACTTTTCATGTAGAATCAGCTGCAGGGAACATATTACCCCTATTCTTGATTTTATGTCACTGAATGCTGGTGAAATGCGATGGTGATTTCAGGATTCGGAGTAAAAAAAGACTCTGCAATCAGCCTGTCTTAGTGAGCTTTTTGACAGCTCGGCTTACATAGTGGAGAAGGTTTGCTGGTTTATTTACAAGGTTCAGGATCAAGAGGAGAGTGAGTCTGTACCTTTTGTCCTCTGGGTCTGTAATAGCCAGCCTTTAGGTTAGTTAGACTGAGCGAGTCTGAGCACCTATTTGGACAAAGAGGCCTTTTATTGATGACTGTGTTTTACGGCGTGAAGTCTATCTCTGTCATTTGTTTTGCTTTATTGACTTGTGAGGCACTTTGTGATGCCTGCTATATAAAGGTGCTACACACAAATACATTTTACCTTTTATAGTACTTTACCTAGAACAACAAACGTAAACCTTTTTATGAAATGTGTGGAGTTGAATTACTGTTTCATCAATAAGTAAGGGCAGCAAAACAGAGTTTTATTTACTTGAAAAAACAACAGCACACACACGCGCGCACAAATTGTGGCTCTCAAGGTTGACAAGTTAGATGAAAGCTTTTGCTAACAATAATACCTTTGTGTTTCTTCTGCCTTTTTCACTTTCAAAATGTTATCCCCATTGATTACATTTTCATACCACACCAACATTTGAGACATTGCTTCATTCCTTTCAAAATACAGCCTGTTTATTCACCTTTAGAGTTTTAAATGAGCTTTACATAGGCCTCATGCGCAATGAGATCATAGCCGCAGTAGTGGGAAATTGCCATTTTAAAAGAAGCGATGCGGTGTGCAATATTTGGCGTGGCATTCAGGTAGTGTGAGAACTATGTCACACCGCTCTGTCTCATACTCTGTGAAGGGCCTTCACCATTCTTCTCTGTCAATATAGGGCAGATCCACTGGGGGACCAGACTGAATACATGAGCCATTTGGATGAGAGCCTTTTCATGCACTGACAGTCTCCGGGGTTTTCTGAATTCTCTTTGTGTCACAGAGACATGCAGTGTATGTGTGCGTGTTGGGAGGGGGGGGTCAACAAAGAGTGATGATAGGCTGACGTAACAAGGCCCAATGATGAGAAAAAACAGGAGGTTGGCCTGACTTTCAAATCAGCTTCGATTAATGAACAAAAGCTCTATTGATGTTGTGGTTATTGGTAGTGTTTTGCTCAAGGCTATCTGCATACATTGGTATAATGTATGTTTGTGTGTGTGCAGAATGTAAACATCTAGGTAATGTATAAACCAGTAAATAAATTGGTCCTACGGTGTGTTTATTTCCTTCAAAGCAGCTGTCACAGTCAAACACTCTCATTTTATACCTTCTTCTGTCTTTGTACTTTTTCTCTCCACCTCTCTCCTCTGCAGATAAACAATAAATAATATGTGCAAGGTTCGTTACTTTTGCACCTGGCATTCTAATTTAATTTAGAATCTAATTTTAAAAAACAAAAGACAACAATATAAAATCCTGCAGTGAAAATCAGATGGTAAAGCTGCCGTTTGCTGCTGCAATTTTGAACTGTTCATAGTTCTTCTTTTTTTTAACTTATCTTGAGGAGGCTTGATTGTCAGTCAGGCTGACTGTCTAAAGAGGCAGAGGGGCAACAGGTCAGTGGAACTATAGAAGCCAGAGCCTCTGTGCGAAGTGACAGGATTTCATATAGCAGAGTGAGGAAGCAAAAAGTCTTTCAGACAAACTGAAAATATTCCCAAATATTCTCTTTGAAGTTGCCATGAGAAAGAAACCATTGTGACACCTTCGAAGACGTTAGTGTGTGTTTGCACCTTCAGGTTTTCTGTCGGGTGGTTACGGTAGGTCTTAAGCTCCATGGTGGCAACATGCAATATAGATGCTTTGATTTGGCAAAAAGAAATTAAAAAAAAAAAACAACAAAAAACATCAACATCTGTGTGGTCACTTGACTATAAAATTTAGGAGGGGGGCTTTATACACCAGTACCCAGGGGACCATCATCTCATAATCTGTCCATGACTTAGAGGGACTCTGATGCATAAATAGTACCTCATTTGCATTTTATCCCCATTTGTCTCTTCACTTTCTATTACCCAAACATTCTCTGAGCTGTCGCTTCACAAAAGGATCTCATTTACTGTAAACAGCAGTGAGCTTATTGCTGCAGGACCCTTAGCAACTTTTTTGATTGTGTGCGTAAACTTTTCCACTTCTTTCTTTTTTTTTTCTCCCGTGTGAATAAAAAAACAGAGACAAAGAGCCTGACATGTCTCTAACTGTCATACGTTGATGTGCAAAACAATAGCACCACAGAGGTGAGAAACTGTGTGATTTTTATAGAGGCTATGAATGTTAATATGGACGAATAACTCTGCAGCGCGTTTACTGTGTTGTTTACTGGTCACCGTATTAGCTGTTATCTCAGCCTATGGGGGTCAGCAGGAGAGGGGAGGAAAAGGGGAGATTATGGCGCTCATTTGGCCCCCATTGTCCTGCGGTAGGTTTCAAATTTAGTAGTGTATGGGAGCGGGGAAAAGCAGGGGAAGACGAAGACAATGGAGGAGAGAAAATATGAGAGAGAACTCTTTTGTCTGCTGTTATTTTACGGCTCACAATGACCTCTGTGTTTGACAAGTGAGATGGGAGGGGAGCAGGCAATAGAAGTGTCAGATGATGCGACAGCGTACTGTAAATGCTAAATAATCCCAGCAGAAGGAAAAGAGCAAGGGACGGGGTGGGGGGGGGTGGGGAGGATAATGGAAAGGATGCAGAAAACGGGAGGGGAGAGGAGGAGGAGTGGATAGTCAATTATGTGGGGAATGAGGTATGTCGAAAATGTGTGGCCTCCTGAAAATGTAGCATAGTAGCCTACTCTGCACGTGAATACAGAGAGACATCCCGGGCTGACATTTAAACATGATTTTCAAGGGAATAAATTGCATGTGATTATTTAGATTTCCAATCTTTAATAATTGCGCTGCATTTTCCTTCCACTTGTTTGATACTGCCCACATACTGTACACGCACATGCATGAATGCATGTGTCCTCTATCACATAACTTGCAGACTCTTGCGCGCATACGCACAAAGGCGGCGTTATCCTCCTCGGCTCCTTTTGTGTCTCTTCTGGTGAATAAACAATAACTCATCTTTGTGACAATAAAAGTTGACACTCCACCCTTCCCATGAATTCAAGATGAATGGCCCTCGACACAATGAAGGAGCACCGCACACTCTGCCTGTCCCTAACCGGATTTCTTCCACCACTCAGACTATCCCAACAACCCTCTTCCATCCCTGTCTTCCCTTCCTTTCTGGAGTTAAATTCAAATCGTGCAGACTGCTTGATGAATCCATTGTTACCAAAGCACTTCACAGAGAGAGCTAAATGCGGGTTGAATTAATGGGGGCTCAGGACCAAATAGCTTTCAAAAGGCAGCTCCTCTTCAGCTTTTCTCATTGCTCATGTTCATCCGTCGCTCCCCTTTCTTTTTTGCTTTTTTTCCCCCTTGTATACTGTGTCTTCCACTCACTCATTTTTTTCCCTCTCCTCCCCTCAGGGCTTAAATAAATACTCTTTCTACTTCTTCCTCATCTCTGATGAAGATTCCCTCCATCTCTCTCCGACTCCTTTCATCTTTTCCTGTTTCTGTGTTTTTCATCTCTCACGTCGCATATCCATCCTACTTCTCCCCCTCTCTCTATCTACCTCTTTGTTTTCCCTTTCTCATTCTGTCATCACAAATTACCTGTCCTCTTAGTCTCTCCTACTCAGCGCAGCACTCCCTCCATTCATATGTCTCCCTCGTCAGCCCATGCGTGTGTTCTTCTTCTTCTTCTTCTTCTTTTGTATCTTCCTCATCTGTCTCTCCATCCCTCTTTCACTCCACCGTGAGCAGCAGGGTGTCTACAGTCCTCCTGGGTGCGTCTGGTGTCATGGCGAAGCTTGTCTTGTCGCCGCAGGCAGCTTTCAACACTGTCGGCCTTAAAGTAGAACACACACCCAGCACAGGCACACACACACACACACACATTGAAAGATGCTGACTCAAAGCAGCGAGGAGTTGATCTCTGAGGGACAATTTAAGGTCAGTCTAAGGGCTGTGACATTATCAGAGAATGCAGCTCATGTTTTTGTGTGTATGTCAGGGTGTGTCCATGCTATGAGTCCACACAGGGGTAGCAGCTATTTTAATTTGCAATTGTCTGCTCCCTGCTTATCTATAAGCATGTGTCCCCATGCTCTAATATATTTTAGGGTACCATCAGCCACTTCAAATTTCATCTGTTTGTGGCTATAATATGTGTCTGTGTGTATCCCTGTGCTGCAATATTATACAGGAGCCATCACTTTGAATTGTGGTTCCTCTTTTATGTGTGTGTGCGTGTGCGCGTGTGTGCGTGCGCACATCCATTTTAGCTCCTCCCCTGCCCTGTCCTCTCTTTGAACTCTGCTCCAGTGTTCACCGCAACAACTGCCGGACACAAGGACCATACCAATCAGATTCTGGGAAGACACACAGGCAGTTTCAGTTCGTAATGACTTTAATTTAAAAAAAAAAAAAACAGCCAGACTTTTACTGAAAGAAACAGACGTTCCAACTGATTTTCAGTTAAATTTCCTGCTCCCACGCACCGAAAAGTTGCACTGTTTCCTGCTGCCAGAGGAAACTGTTCGCCACAGTTTTCAGGAAACAAAGGGCATCCTGTGACAACTGGGTATATGTTTCTGGTAATAGATGGAGAAGTGAAAATGAGGAGAGAGTGTAGCTGATGGTGCTGCAGGATCGCAGTCTAATAAACAATAATACAATAAGAAGATTAAAAAAAAAGTATTGTTGCCATGACTGCTGTTTTTGTACCTACTGCATTCTTAATATTTTCTCTTATTTAAAAATGAATGCAGAAGATTTTCTGGGAAAATAACAATGGAAAATAATGAGCCCTCAACAAGCAGTGGATAGACACATGTTAGATGTGGACAACACACATAAAAGCAGCAAGTACACACTGAGTCATCAACATGGGTGAGACAGAGAGAGAGAGACGAGGACAGCGATGAAAGCCAGATAATTGCTTCATGTAGAGGAGATGAAACATGGGAGACAAAGAAGGAAAGACGGAGCGCGAGAGATAGTGTAACGGATTATGAATACCCAGCAAGAAGCACAATGTGACAAACTGATAAGAAATAGCATGATGCATCATGACAGGAAGAAGGAGAGGCGCAGTGAAGGAGGGAGTGACAGTAGGTGGAAAGGGATGGAGTCAAGGAGAGGTAACATGATGGAGGCGGGAGGTACAGGAAGGGTGGGGCGGGGGGGTAGTGGACGAGGACAACAGCGGGATGGATGGAAAGAGGGAGAAAATGAAGGGGGGTGGGGGGGGCAGAGAGAAAGGGGGCTGGTGAAGCGATGAGGCGAAAAAGCACAGCACACAAGGGAGAGATAGAAATGATGGAAGGATCGCAGCTGAGGCGCGGGGACAGACAGATAGAGACACAGCGATAGAGGAGGGCAGAGGGGGGGGGGGGGGGGATGGAGTGAGACAAAAAGCAGGAGGCTTTCAGTTTTTCCTGCTGTCTGAAATGATGACATGGTAACATAATAACATAGTGTTTGACAGATGCTTGTAGCCGGAGTTCTCACACTTGTGAAGATACATTTTCATGAGCATTAGTGTCCACAGTAGGAATGGAGCCCCCTTACCCTTGACATGAGAGGGGTCTTGGCAGAAAGTGAGCAGGACTTGTGTGTGTTGCAAAGCGTGGACACGCAAAAATAATGATTCATTTCACAACACAGGCGGAGAAGAGGAAAAGAGGGATAGCATGGGATGGGAGAGAGAGACTCAAAAAAAGACATGCACAGAGTAAGGATGGTGGTATGCCAGAGGATTATCTGGCTGATTTACAGCAGATTTGCTCATCCGGACAATTGGATCAAAGGCTTGATCTCGACCAGTGGACAGCCTAAATTTATCTGGTGGAGCGAGAGGTTTTAAAATTCAATTTCAACTAACCCTGTGAACTTTCCAGATTGATCTGAGTTACCCCATTCATGTCAAACATGTCTGACAATTACAATCCAACATCTGAACAAATCCTGCACTGTATAAGCATCAGAAAATCAGTCCAACAGCAGATCAGTCAGTAACCGGTGAGAGCAGAGTTTATTATCGTGAGAGGTGAGACTGAGCATGGCGGAGTCTGATCCTCTGCCAGAAATTGTTGTTTTGATTGGGGATTCATTGGATCAAGTGAGTTCTTGTGAGATTAGAGGTCCTAAAGTTAGTGTTATATAACGAGCCAGGAGGGTCACCTCCGGTTTATTGTTTAACGGATAATATGGCTGTTTGTATAAGTTTGTAAATCTCTCATCTTTAGATATCTCCCAGTGGTGTTTTAACAGAACCAGAGACAAAACAGTTCATTTTTGCACCATCAGAAGAAGACATTTTGCTGCCAATTTCGTTTCGCTTGAAAAACAACTTGCGCAGATTTGAAAATTGTCTAAGACAGAAAATCCATCACAGTAAAAAAACGAAGCCTTGATTCGGTCTTGTTAGAGTTCTGTTTTATCATTATCTCATTGTGCCAGAGAGTCCCCAGGTTGAGTGCTTTCATATCACTGTGTTACATTGTGCTCCACTTACTGTCAATCACCTGACAGCTACGTGAAGAAATGAAATTCTCCGGCGGGGACCGTAATCCCTCTCAAAGCATGTTGCATCACAAACACTGTCACAATCATAAACATCGTCATAGCCGTGTCTTATTTTTTGAGGCGTCTTTGTTGGCTAGTTTCAAGTTTCAAGCCAGACATGTCAAGATAAAGTTTGGAAAACACTGACTTAAAAAAAAAAAATTCATCCCAGACTAGAGATTGAAATGCATAAATATATGTAACCTACATGACATTAGTATTCACCTTTGAGTGAGTGGTACGTCGCAATATGAGGCAGTATATTTACAAAATAGGTTTGCGTTTTAAAGCTATTGAGTGCTTCCTACAGAGAGAGGGGGGGGGGGAGAGAAAGAGAGAGCTGACGAAAATGGAGTTCGAGTGCTTTGACATCAATAACTGTGTCAGGAGAACATAAAAACAGAGTGAAAAGCTTGACAGAGAAAAAGAAAAGGAGGTTTGTGCTGGTGGCACTGAAGCCTTACTGACTAACCCAGCATACGCCCCCCCCCCCCTCCTGATCACAGTAGTTTGTCCCATGGGAGCAACTCACCTGATTGGCTGCTTTACAGGGGCAGGCGACTCGGGTCCGGAGGTGAGCGTGTTTTCTGATAGGTGGTTGCTAGGCGATGGATGTTAGTATGGGGAGCTCGGTATGGAGAAAGAACCAGCTGCAATTGATGATTGTGTGTGTGTGTGTGTGTGTGTGTGTGTGTTGGGGGGATGTGTGTTGTGTTTTTATCTGCTTACATACATGAGTGGGTTTGCATGATTTACTGGTGTTGGCTCCTTCCAAAATAACTCCATGACTGAACTGCACAGTTGCATGTGTCAATTAAATGCTGTGTAAGTGTACATGTGCACGTGTGTGTGTGTGTGTGTGTGTGTGTGTTTGTGTGATAGCCTCCTGCAGGCACAGCAATGTAACAACTATCATTAAACCAAACCATGGGCTCATGCTCTCATTTAAGACTAAAAGGAAATTAAAGGAGGGCCACTGTCAGAGCTAGACCAATCAAAACACACAGTGTATCTATTTGTGTGTGTGGCATAGTGCACACTGCACTGGTAAATGATACATATATAATACTTACATAAAGATGATTTCATTTATGGAGGAACACACAGTTGGAAACTGTATCAGTGTGCAGGCCTCACATAGTGCCTTATTAGGCCTGTTTGTGACTGCTGCAGCTTAATTTTGTCTCCTGCTGAGGGTGTTATTCTCTTCATTAGCATTATCAACAGGTGTACTGGGGCCTCGCAGGTAAAACACTGCCTGATAGCAACAGTATTGCACGTGTTAATAATACTAGTTTGGATCTAATACTTCTTCTCGTGGTTAGTCTCAAATCCCCCAGGCTCCCTCGAGCTAGTTAACCGACGGTGATGTTGATCAAGTTGAATGAAATGTGAAATCTGGATTTTTTTTTTTTTTTTTTTTTTAAGACGTATATAAAATTTAGGCTGCTTAATTGCTGCGAGCTACTTTAGCTCATTTAGTGGATCCCTCTGCTGCGGCTTGGCAGACTCTCGGCCCGCTTTCAGTCGTCCAGCAGTAAATAGAGGAATGGGCATGTGTGCATGTGTGTGTGTGTGTGTGCGTGTGTGTGTGCATGTTTGTGAGTTGAATTCACTGTGCGCTGTGTTTGAGAGGCACGGTGTGCTGTCTGCTCATTAAAGCGGTTTGAACAAGCCTTTGCTTGTTAAAGGCAAACGGCGCCCAGTAGCCCCCTGTACAATAAACGAGGGCAAGAAAGTCTCTTAGATGAATTGATATATGTTATTTTTCACTTGGCACAAGTAGGATGGTGCTTCAAGCTGCTTTTGACCCCATATGTGATCCGCTGAGTGCTGTATGTGATTGACAGTCCTTACAAAAGGCAAAGTGAAGTAAAAGTTTGACAGCTTTTTACAATAATTTTCTTTCTTTCTTTTTTTTTTTAACCAAAAACTCACATGTCCAGTTGGAAAGCAATTAGCACACTGGAGCCTTTGTTAATGTCTCGCCGTGTGTGTATGTGTTTGTATAAATTCAGCCCTTTTCCGCTTATGATTAATATATTGTAGATGTGTCAGCTTAATTATTCCCTCACTTTGTGTGTTTGTGTGGCCGTATGTTCATTGCTTAGTGCAGTGCCAGAGAGCACTAATACTTATTACTTGATAAAAACAGTGGTGGTGCATTATAAATGAACAAACAGTGCCTGAGGGTAGTTCAAGCTGGAGGACGTGAAGAAGAGAGCAGAGAAGAAGAGGAGGAAAGGCCTCATGAATAAAAACAGTGCTGTGTCAGAGTCACTTGCGTAGAGAAAGTGATAGGTGCCTTGAACATGCCAACTGGCTGTTCAGTAAGTCCTGATATATGTGGGCAGTTAGTTTTAGTGAGGAAGGGATGGAGACGCATAATATGCTAAATTTGATACCTTTGGCTCTCTGATGTTGGCAAAAGAAACAAACTTTGAACACAAAGAATGACACTTTTTTTCCCTCCCAAGTGGAAAAAAACATGAATATAGAGAGATAGCAAAGCATCAAAAAAACAAAAAACAAGAACAACAAAGAAGTGAAAGAAATCAAATCAAAACTCATAAGAGTCGTGGACTCGAGACAGCCTTGGCAGAGAGGCAGATGGTGAGGAAGAGTCCAAGGTTATAGCCTGAGGAAAAGTGATAGACTTGTTCAAATCCAATAAATCATACTTGCTTTTTCAATCAGTAGTCATTACTTTTATCCGTTTACCAACTATTGCCTCTTAAACCACAATTAGTAAGCTCATCATGTGTCACAATTAGTGAGATAGTCATTTGTCAGCATTTTATCATCATTTGTCTGATATGATCGTTAAACTGTAGGAAGTTAAATCGTGGCTAGATGCTCAAGTACGTTATTTGTAGAGAGCAATGTCATAAAAAAAAGCAATTCAAAGGGCTGCACAGAGTGATGGAAACTAAGTTCAAATACATCTCCAATGACAAAAACATCCTGTTGACCTTCATGGGGAAATTAGGCAGCATATATAAATAAAACAGCTTTTTGTCACAATATTCTTTTGCATTATTAACACCATCAAACATCCCCATGAAACTGTGACAAGTGTGAGAATGACAAAAAACAGCTGCAAAATCAGATATTCAAACTGACACAAAGAGACGACAGTGGAATAACAAAGAAATAAAATGAGGAGGGCTGCTGTCAGAGTCACCTTGTATGAACAGGAAGAGTGTGTCCCAGTGAGGGATGTTTGGTACAAGTCAGACTAAAGAGAGAAGGACAGGGTTGGAGAAAAGAGAAGACAGATGAAAGAGGAGGAGTGGTTAGAAAAGAGCCCTGACAGATTGTCATTAAGAAGGACAGCTGCCTTTTTACATGCTGAGTCCTCTAATCTATAATCCACACGAACACACACACACACACACGCACACATGCACACACACAAATTTACTCACATTTTCATGTTTCATCTTTGCTTCCAGGTATTATAGTCTCATTAAAATAAATGTAGAGATATCTACTTCAAGAGTAACTTAAAGGAGACAATGAAAAATGCACCATCTAATTTAATAACAAGCTCAGTCAACATACACTTAAAAACTCAATTATTAAAATTCTTGGAAAATATGAGAAGACGGAAGATTTTAATTTCACAGTGCTTTGCAGCCACTTTTGTTTACAAGGTGCAGAAACCAGCCATGTTTGGAATTAATGCGCGATGTATTTAATTAGAACGGGATCTGTGAAGTGTTACAATAATTTTTGGACTTAAAAAAGGACTGTGGCGGTGTGAGGGCAACGTCAAGAGTAAAGTTCAACACAAGATAAATCAAATTAATTGTGCATTTATCTTCTTACTGTCATACCGCAGACTTTGATGATACGATTAACAACAAATTATCTCCAGTAATGCACAGATGCAGACACACAGGCATGCATAAAACAGATATTAAGCTAATATGGTACCCCCATTTCATGTGCAAGGCCTATGTAAGTTATTAATCACTGTATGCATAGTCACCATGGAGGAATACCCTCCTTCTCTGTAAAGGGGGGGTTCAGACAAAATGTAAGGAGGGGTGCATATTCGCATATGAAGTCAATGGAAGAAAATGTGAGCAGGTGCGATTAGCCTCAAATTTGCTTGAGGCAGCACGAACTGAGGCAAATCTACAACTTAAATGTTTTAGCTTAAGCAAAAAAAAACTCTGTTTATCCCTGGGCTTTTAATCTGCTTCATAAATGTATGGTGATGAGAGAGAGAGAGAGAGAGCGAGAGAGAGAGAGAGAGAGAGAGAGAGAGAGATGTTAGCCTCTTGTTAGCTTACAGCAGTAGCGGTCTGCACAGTTGGCCGTCTGTCAAAAGACATATTTGGATCACTTTCTGTCCGAGCACACCGTACGAATTCTTTAGTTCGAGCTTAAATAATGAAGCTTCAGTTGTCTGAGTTAGTTTGTGCAAGCAGGGTTATTAGGTTTAATGCATGAGTTGCATTTTAACAGCAAACCTGCATGTCAAGATTCAATCCACAAAACAATGTCGAGGCAAAAACAAAGCTGAACAGCTAAACTTTAAAAAGAGGGACTGCTTCACAGCCACTGTGAGGAATGACTTCAGCAACCTCTATTGTTGTACATTTGGTATGTAAGAAATGTATTAAGACTTGAACAAACCAAACCTTTACCAAAAGTCTGTCTACACGCATGTGGCTGTCTGCGCAACCATGCGGGGATGTGCACACCTCATCACAAAGTCAGACAGGCATGAATGAACTAGCCTAACTAAACACACAGTGAATAATTGAACTGACGTACCTATGGTGTATTAACACAGTGTAGCTTTAATATGCAGGGGGAGAAAACAGAGTGGAAAGAAGGACAGAGAGCGGAAGAGGCACGTGACAGAAAGACTGAAAGATGGGGCGAAAGGCTATGAAAAACATGAAGGGACTGGAAAAGGGAACCGATGAGAGGAAAAGAATGGAAGGAAGAAAGTGGGAGAGTGATAGCGAAGCAGTGGAGCAAATCAAAGTAAAATTAAGTGCATTTACATATTTAGATGAGCGCTTCTAGTCAGCCTGTCTAATTATTTCATCTCCATTTTTCATTTGCACGCTGCTCAATCCAAAAGCAGCAGGCCGTGAGGAAAGTTTCTCTCTCTCTCCCTCCTCACCGTTACTTTATCACATTCACACTTGTCCCTCCCTGACTCTCTACCCCTTGCAGCCGCCTTTCGTTATCCGGGTCATTACCATACACTTTTTGTCCGTTCGCACTTGTTCTCCCTATCTCCCCGACGCCCCCTGCTCCTGCTGTCTCTCGCCATGTTTTATGCATACAAGGATACTGCCCCACATGTGTCCAGAAATGTGTGTGTGTGTGTGTGTGCAAAGGTTCACTGCTAATGCCCTTTCTACCACCATGTTTTATGCATTGTGTTGTCTTGGCGAATACAACTATGTGTATGTCAATGTCCAATATATGTGTGTGTGCGCGTGTGCACGCTCACCCGCTATTAAACCCTTCAAATTAGCATGAACTATGTCAGGAGCAGCCAAGCCACGTTAACCTTCTATCACTGATTTTCCCCCTTTCTTTATGCCTTTCTTCACACTCCATAAATCTGTCTCTCTCCTCGCTCTCGCAATCTTTCCTTCCCTCCCTCTCTCCTCTCCTCTCCTCTCCTCTCCTCTCTTCTCCCTCTCCGCCTCACTGCTGCTCATCACTTTGTTTGCATCTCCTTTCTCTCTACATTACTTCCCCTTGCTCTTCTAAATGTCCCCCTCTTTGTAGACCCACACTCATCAGCGCAATCTATTAGTGTGTATCTGTGCGAGCATGTGCGCATGTGTTTGATAGTGTATCCTTGCTTAGGGGCCTGTGTTTGCTTCTGTTTATGTGAGCGTCTTTACTTGCAAGTGTGTTTAGGTTGAAATGTGCGTGGCAGCCAAATTGTGTTTCCCATAAGTGTTTATGTGCAGTAGTGTGTCTGTGCCTGTGCAGGGTATATATATATGTGTGTGTGTGTGTGTTTCGGTGTGAATGTGCGTGCACATTCACGCGAGTGTGTCTCCTGGCATAAAAGGTTGTTATGTGCTTTAGGTGTTAATTGGCTGAGGAGCTTCGTTAATATTCTCCTTGCGAGCCTGCTCGTCAGGAACAGAGCCGGCAAACTGATGAGTGTGTGATTTTCCTCCAGAGAGAAAGAGAGAGAGAGGGAGAGAGAAAGGGAGAAAGAGTAACAAGAGTGACTTCTGTGCAAAGACCCTCTGTAAGGTCAGAGTGAGAGAAGAGTAGAGCAAGAGAAGGATCGGAAAATAGGCAGAGAGGACAAGTAGGGAGAGAGATGGACGAGGGAGGGGGGTCTGGAAAGCAAGAGACAGAGTGAAAAAGACAAAGAGATGGAGGGAAAGAGAGATGTGATAAAAAAGCCATAAAGGGTTCCATTGAGACATTGGGTGAAAGGAAAGATTATATCATGCAAGGGAGAAATTATCCCTTTGTTAGGCATTTGTGAATTGGCAGAATGGGGGCAAGGCGGTTGGCAGGGTACCCCCGGGCGAGGTGGCACATAACTGCTCAATTCTAATCACCCCACACTATATGCCACGGCAGCACACAGCTAACCTGGTCCAGACCTCGCTCGCAGCCACACATGCACAATGAAATATACAAACCATTCTCCTGCAGAGCGCGCCGAAATGAAACGTCACACGCTGCGGCCTTGACAGGTTGATGTGCACATTAATAATACACCACACGCATATACCTGGAAAGTAAAGGGCAAAATAGTGAACATGCCTTTATGGCACACTGACAACTTATCTATAACGTTTACACACATCAGAGAACAAAGCCAAGCGTGCAACACGCAAATGTTTGCACATGCACTGGGAACACAGAGCGGGGAGACTGACACATGCACTGCAGCAGAGAAAACAGTGAGCAGAGAGTCACAGCTTGTCACTAGGAGGTATAATGCCAAATAGATAATGAGTGTTACTCCCAGCAGGTAGCTGTGTAGCATGTGGCTCACAGCACACGCTGAAACACTCGTTAGGAGGCTCCAACAGTACGTTCTCAACTTGGCAGGTAACACTGTTTGCATTTATCTTACTGAATAAGGGATGACTGAGCTTAGTCGTTGTTGGGGGGGACTTGCATGGTTATGCATAAAATATGCATGTAATGTCTTCTCATACTTAAACTGTGTATCTTTCTATTAATGCATGCATGAAATACAGCAAGGGCTAAGAGCACCTCTAAATGTCATGTCTGCCTTAAAAAATATGCAGATTTATTGGCCTATATACTCTAACACCTTGTATTCTGCAGGTCCCTTTAACTGATCAAATGAGAAAACCTGCAGCTTCCTTGAATCCTGCTGTGTCCTTTTTGACTGCTAGCGTTTCAGGGGTTTCTCTCACCTCCTGGCATTCCACAGACTCTGTCCATTACTCCTAATTTAGTAACTAGTAATTAAGTAATTGCTGTTGGGATTATTTCATTGCAATTTTTTTTCCAGGCCTGGAAGTTTGACCTAGCTAGACTTAGCAGCACAAAAGTCAGAGGGGAAAGACGGTTGAGTGTACAAAGCACGGGTTCTGAGATCTGGAGCTTTGCGTGCTGTCAGTGCTTGTTGTGTTGGTAGATTTAGGCTACTAAAACTTTTAGGACACCCTGGTAGCTCTTCTGGTAGAGCATGTAGAGTCCTTACTGCAGCAATTCAGGTTCAAGTCCGGCATGGGTCCTTTCCTGCATGTCATCGCCACTCTCCCCCGCCTCCCCTCCTGCCTTTCCTGTCTTTCTCTGCTGTCACTCAAATAAAGCCAAATGTCAAAAACACAGAGTATAAAAATCTAAAACACTTGGGTGGGAAAGGATTATGGTTTTGGTTAAATACAGAAAGTCCACCATTTCGTGCATCCTGTCAATCACCTTAACCAAGTGGTTTGATGGCTGTGGGCTGCATAACCATACGCAATAACAACAGCAGTATAGTTAGTAGTTAATGGCCACTGTTGGAAACACATGCAGATATTTCTGGTTATTGGATCTTGTAAGAAACATGGTCTAAGAATATATACTGTGTATCTGATCCACTCCTTGGAGAGAAAGACGCTTCTTTTGTTGGTTAATGTCCAGACATCTCTTTGTGTAAGCAATTTGCAGTCTCCAACTTTTATTGTGGAAACAAACTTGCAAAACTGGCTCACACTCATGTACGAGCCCGAGACCATAACATCTCTGGCAGTCTTTAGGATGAAAGCACGTATATGTGTGAAAGTTTCCGAGCCCTGCGTTTGTTAAATAACCTAATGCCTGATTACGTGAATTCAACGCAGTGAATTAAACAAAGGAAGAGCATTTCTACTGGCATAGAAGCGTCAACTGGCTTATTGAACTCAAGTAGCACAAGTCATCAATAGTATTCTCCATCTTCAGCTCTTGCAGCCTGTCACTTGAGAGTGTTTTGTTCTAAAATGTATGTTCAGTTCTTTGCCAGGCTCGAAAAGAATAGGCTAAAATTGTGAAGTGAATGCATGGTTGATGCATGGTAAACTCATAATGGGTTGAGACTAATAATAGGATTTCTACAATAGCTACCACAGCGCCTTTATGTATTTCCTTCCATCCTGTAAAACCACTGCAAAGACAGTGCCAAGTCTGTTGTCTGCCAGTGACTGGGTTTAATCTCCTGTTTTACCGTAGATGCACAGAGTAAGGTGATGCAAAGTGAGGAGTATATGGAAAAGCACTCAGCCTGCCATGTAATTTCAGACAGCCAGTGATTCAAATCCTAATGTCTGCTTTGTATTCCTGTTAGCCTGTCATGATGTGGGCCATATTGACTTTTATTTATTTACCAGACTCCACTGTCAACAGACCGAGAAAAATAAAGAAAATCAAAACTTCATAATCCAAAATTGTGTGAAGAAAGACAGGCGGCGTCACCCAAATCGAAATGTGCCCAAATGATCAGCTCGGTATTGATCCCTTTGCCCAGGAGCGTGAGGTGAGCAGGAAGTAGCCTGAGCCGTGCCTCCAGAAAATGCAGTCACTGATAGTGTCCATAGATCGAGGAGCTGTGACTTTTCTAATTAGAGAGTTCAGCGCAAACCCAGTTGGATTAGCTAGTGCATGGCTCTAGGCTAGCTATTAACACCAAGTCAGCCAGAAAAACAAGAAATCAGAAAGATGGAGGAGAAGAAAAGCAGAGGGCCGTGGAGAGAGTGGGCATAGCCTCGTAAATGCATCTGGGTCAAAATGTTTCTTTCTTTTTTTTTTTGAAGGAAAATGGCCTATAATTTGGTATTTCTTATTTTCCCCTTGTAAAGATAGTGCATAAGCACATTGGTCTGCAGTATCTTAAACAGTAGCTGTGTAGTATTTTGTATTTTGTTTACACTGGAGAGCATCCCAGAGGAGATTACTCAATCAGGACACTTCAGATAATACTTTCCTGTGAGTGATTAAACTTTCTAGCAGTCTGGGACTTTGTGGCAGCTCCATAAAACAAACTTTATTTTAAAAAAGAAACAGAACTTTCAGAATGTACACAATCTATATTCATGAAGATCTGTATGTATGAGTTCACATGCCTAGATTAATGTAACCACACTAATACTTGATGGTTCTCTTATGCTGAAACACCCTTGGGGAGATGTTCACTTGATTTACCTTTCAGGCACACGTCTTCCTTTATACTTTGCCAACTAATAAACCCTCAAGAATTACGCCTACGCAGACACATATACATGGACCCCCCACAACACGCCTGCACACAAACTCACTCATACACATACATTCTACCAACCCACTCGCCTGCGCAACCTCAAGGGAGACATAAGAAATAAATTCGACACTTCCGTTTACCCAAGAAGCGCCTTAAGGACAAAGAGAAATTTAATCTTGGATAAGCCTCCCGATAGAATCTCTGCATTAGCCCTCTGCTGCTGGTTCACATCTATCCCATCAACCCTTACCTCCCACACCTTGGCCCGATTCCCTCACATCCCTCGTCCTCTACACTGCTCGTTTTTCCTCTTCTCTCCTCCTCTGCCTCTCTCCGACTGTCTCACCACTTTCCACTTTTTTCCCCCCCTCTCTCTCTTTTGTCCTTTGTCTTTAGCTGCGCTCTTTTCCTCACCTCGCTACGACTACTCTTGCCACCTCCATCCCTCCATCTCTTTGACACGCCCTTGTCTCACACCTCATGCCTTCACCGCCTTTCTCAACAGCATCCATCTCTCCATCTATTCCCAGTCATACTACATACTGTATATATCTATATTTCTGCTCCTCTACCTTGTCGGGGGGCTTTTAATACCATTGGTATTAAATGCTGGCACGACCTCCTCAGCATACTTAAGCAGGCAGGGATCCTTGTAAGGCTGTTTGAGTGCTTAATATTTTCAGCACGCCGCTGACTTAAGCCCCTTAAGTGCTTTGGCAACACTTATTCCACGGTGGCACCAATGAAGCCCATTAAAAATTTGATTTGGATGAGAGAGAGAGAAGAGAGGGAGAGAAAAAAGAGGAAGGGGGGATAGGGGACACAATTTACCATTACCTCCCTTCCTTCCGCACACACTGCGACAAAAACAAATACCCCATCGGGGGGTTGCCCACACAGGGACTTTGTAGACACACAAATACCCACACATGCGCACGCACTCACCACAAGTGCAATGTTTGCAATGTGTTCTCCTTTTTGTCTGTAATTATGTCCTTTGTTGCTCTATAAAACACTTTGCGATGACCCTATTTCGTTAAAAGCACTTGATAAATAAATTTGACTTTATTTGACTTGATAATAGGGAACAGCATGATTCAAATTGAATGCATAAAGATGTTTGTAAATAGAAGTTGCAGCAGATTAGAACTGATCAGTTGATTAAGAACAAGTAGAGGTGCTACTATAATAGCAAAACTGTGTTGCCTTCCGCATTTTACGGGACAATGAAAGTCATATACGCAGAGTCTGGAGTAGTTAACTTCCGCCATTGGCTTTGTATTGCCAGTTTTATTGCCAATAGCAGTAATGATAGTACATGTGGCAATGAGCATGAACAAAGGAATTGCATTAGGCACGATGTGTTGATGCGAAATATACAGACAGGTTGGACTAGCGGTTAGCAGTGATTTCTGTTATACCTTTTTATTGAGCCCGGTTCACATCGGCATAACTCATAACACAGTCATAGTCCCGTTCATTTCTGCTTTATCCATATCTGCTTGAAATTACAAATACCACGCACAAACATGCGCATAGTTCTTGTCAGCAGACAGCCGTGCGCTTCCCTGCAGCCATAAAAACGGTCATTTAACATAAAGAGGCACTATGATGCCTCTGTGTGTGCCTGCATGGATAAATTAATGGGTAGTAGATAGAGAAAGGGCCAAACAGACAGCCAAATGTACACTCTGCTTCAGTCAACACTGGACAGACAAGCACATTCAGACACACACGCCGCCACTGTTTGTTGACCTGAAAGGCAACCATTGTCACTGCTTCCATCCACACACACACTCATCTCTAACCTTCACAAAATAGTATGCAAAATATGCAGACACTGATCCCACACACAGACACGCACACACACGCATTCTTAGCACGGGGAGGGTGGCCAGGGTTATATAAACAAGTGGAAGACAGAAAACAGATAGACAGATGGATGTGATCGGCGGTACTACATTGGGATTATAGCAATTTTCATAGATCAACAGGAAAGAAGTGATGCGAAAGGAGGCGAAACGTGCGGGGAACTAACTAGCTGCTACGGAGGGACTGGAGGATTGAAGGAAGAGGAGAGAGAAAGAGGGCAGAACGGATAAACTAAACACAATTTGAGGAGATCAATTTGAACAAGTGAATAGACTTTGTTTCTGTCTGTCTGCTGCCAGGCCCCAGACCTGCTAGACCCGTGCCGCTGGTGCACACTAATACAGAGTAATTTTCTCAGCGTCAGCCTGTTAACCGGTGAAGTCAGCGCTGTAGGAAAGATTGGCGATGATACGTTTTCGGCTTTGCCAGAAGAGTCAGGGCCATCGCCGTTAGAGCTCATTGTGTTTGCAGTGCCACAGAGAGTGAGAGAGAGCGGGCAGTGTGTAGTAATCTAAAGATGACACCCGCACTTTACTCCATCAGATAGTGCTCAGTGAGGTGTGTGGTGCAGCTCGTCACACTTTGTCTCTGCACTGCAAATACACACACACACACACACACACACATATTTACACACACAAACACACGAGCTACACACTCCCAGAGCCAGGCGATGCATTAGGTGCTGACAATCGGTGGAACTCTGTCTGGGCCTTTAAATACAGCAGGCTTTCAAATCAGAGTGTATGAGTGAGTGTGTAACTGGAGTGCACCCAGGCACTGACTGCACCCAGCGAAGCATGTTGGAAAGGAAGCGTTAGGCAGGTCGATGTTGCACGATTATACTGTCTGATAGCCTGTGATTATTCTGAGTCTAAAATTACCACGTAAAATCACTGTCCATTTACGCTACAGTGTATACATGATAGCATATCGAAAGAGTTCTAGCATTCATGCGAGTAATGGTAGATACCTCGTGAGAATAATGAACAAGTCTCTGGGGTAAAATAGCAGACCAAAAAAAAAAGTGTAATATCTGAAACTAAAGCGTCTGCTTGCAGTTTGCACAACCTCTTGCAAGGTGGTTATTCTACACAGGGCAAGCACTTCCACTTTCTGTCTTTATAGAGCGACACTCAAGCTCAATGGATTTTATTTAACCTTCGCTATCTCCAGATGAGTTGATAGATAGAGTCTCCATCTCCCCAGAGGCCTGGTCAGTTCGGTTATAGCTCAAAGGAACATTGACTTCTGCCTGCTGATTTGTTGGTTGAGAAGAGCAGAAAATCTTGTTTGACTCATTAAATACAATCTCTGTAAGAATGAGCATTGTTGCCCTAGATTTCGCTGTCCTCGAGGGCATGGCAATATAGGTAGCTCTGTTTCAAAAGTTGGAATTCAGTCAACATCAGTAGAGGTACTTGACTTGCTTTGGAAGACAGTTTCTCAACCTGCATCTGAATGAAATATAGTATTATTGATGTGTTGTGCTCCTTGGAGCAGTGTGGTTTGACCTAAACGAGACATGCAGTCTGTTGTTGTGGTTAATTGTGTGGCTGATTGTTAGGACACCTTGGTGCTCTGATCTAGCTTGGCTCGGAGTTCGACACAGCAGTGTGCAGTCAGCGAGGTGCTAATTAAGTCATCCCTCGTTTGTTTAATTGCATAGCTGCCATTACTGAATACCCTTGTTGGTACAGAACATAGTAGACCCTATTGCAGGTCTTCTTTGGTCACCTTTGGTATTGGTTTTTCTGGTTTATTGATCTAAGATATCTTGGGCTTTGGTCTCAGGAGGCTTAGAGCACTGTGGTTGAAAATAGCTAGCTTAGCAGTGTTTGCTTTATTGTCGTCTTGCTCAGATGGCACAGACTTCCTGTGCAGCTTTAGAGCAGCAAAGCTTTCCCACTGTATGGATTTAAGACAACGCATGTTATAAGTTCTTTCTAAGCAGCACAAGGTGCTAAAGTCAACAGAAGAACTTTTTGTTGCTCTAAGCTCATCTCTGTGTGCATTGTGATATACTGTCTAAATCGCTAGCTCTGTTAGCACCCTGAGCTCTAGCCAAACTTCTGTGTACTGCATGCAAACCCTTGCCACAAGTCATTTCTATGTGACTGAGCAGCTCAGGCAGTGTCTTTGCATGTATTGTGATGCACTGTAGCGCATAAGAGTCCTTTCTTTAAGTGTTGTCCTCAAACAACAACTTCTGTCTGATTGCACTGAAGTAAAGCTGGGCAGTTAGTGTGCGCACGTGCCTGCAGCATTGCAGTTGAGAACAAATCAGAGTGTGTGTGTGTGTGGACTAGTTTGTCTATAGCAGTGCAGGCAGGGTCACAGAGCAGCCATTGATCAAACTTGCACATCCACACACACACACACACACATTCACACACAGATTCTCAATACACAATGAGGCCTGTCCGGAGCTCTGTCCTCTGCCGCCTCCTCCCTGCCCCCTTCTCTCTGGCCCTGCGCAGCCTGGTCCTGGTCCTGCTTTGCATCACTCGTAAGTCATGCACGCATGAACACTCATATGTACTGTACATACACACGCGCACACCTATGCAGATTACAGGATATGAAGTATCAAGATGTCTAGAATCCAGAGGGAAACTCATTACACCAAATAAGTCATGGAAACAAGCACATAACTCACATGTACCCACTTATTTCATATTATAGTCATCTATAGGATGTGGCAATTTAGTATAAACACAAGCTTGTTGTTCTTTTAATTTAAACTCCCTGCAGATCTACCTGTAAAAGACGCAATGTGTTATATAAAAAGCGAACACAATTGTGAATATGATACTAATTGCTGTAAATTGATACGGAATGAAATCCATTGCGGTGCCCAGTACGTGGCCAGGGGAGGAATAGCTCATGATGGAATCGTGAAATGAGAGTTTCAGATGAATTGTTCAAAATGCTGGTAATTAAGTTAGAATTGGTAATTAAGATTAAGACTAGAGAGAATATGAAGACAGGAGCATATGCCCAGGAGGTGAAAATAAGATGAATGAATGAGGAGAGAAAGAGCGCGGATGGATGGACCAAAGACTTGAAGGGAAACAGTCGCAAATGAAAATACAGAGAGAAAGAGAGATATAAGAGGCGCTGAAGCCTTCTTCTCGGCTTTGCTGTGAAGAACCTAATAAAAGAAAGTTGGACCCCAGAGTAGGAGAGATATGGCAAGCCAAATGGAGAGGTTGTCGAATAGAGAGAATGGGTGTGCAGTGCAAGAGACTAATATATTGTGAGAGAGAGACAGAGCGACACAAGGAAAGAAGGACCTGGTCAGATATAAATTAGTACTGTATTGGAGGGAGGGAGGGAGGGAGCAGAGGCAGAAAAAGAGAAAAAGTCAGACAGAGAGAAGAGAACAACACAGTCTGTGTGTGTGTGTGCAAGAAAAGACAGAGACACAGGGGAGGGGTACAAAGATAAAACAAGAGACAAGGCCTCAAAAAAAAAAAAAAGCCGCATGAGGTCGAGATCTGAATCCAAGAGTCGTAACACTGATTGAACGTGCAGCAAAGATGGTGATAAAAAAAAAAAAATATATATATATATATATAGTATATGAAGTAGAGTAAGATCGGTGGCAGAGTTGGTGCTATTAATACCTCCTGTCATTATTATTATTATGCATTTAATACAGAGAGATGTTCTCCCCCTGCTGCTCATTGGTAAACAAGTGTTGTGCCGCTGTGCACAGCACCTTCTCCACTGTGCCAGCCAAAATCCCACTTTAGTGTTGTTTTTTGGGGAGGGTTTTGCATATTAAATCAACAGAAGGACATTGTGTTATGTGGTATGTTGAGGGGGATGCTGGGTGTGGGTAACAATAGGGGAGTGAGGGATACAGAGAAAGAATGAGTTTGTGTCTTGGCAGTCGGCATGGTTATGTAATTCATGCCAGTAGGGCAGTTTTGTGTCGGGCCTTGAATGTGCACGCTCCCTCGTAAACACAAGCACACACACACACACGCGCACACACTTGCGATAAAGTTCATGCACACGCCTGTATATTTCTTCTCTCTCACATACACATTTATCAGCATCACACGCACAGCCACACACCAAAGGGAAGGCAGCCATGTAGTGGATTTTGAAGGGGTGTTAAGACCAGTGCTTTTGGCTGTGGTGGCTCTCCAGTGTGGTAGCCGCCGCGTAATAGCCCTGTAAATTTCCTTTAAGCCGCTGTTGGGTTGTGTGTGGTGGCCATTGTCGCAGGGTTGTTGGGGCTGTGAAAGACCCAAGTCATAAAAAAAAAAACCCTGCACAGCATATAGAGCTAACCAGCTTTAACTGTCAGAAAAGAAAGAAGGAAGGAAAGAGTGGGGGAGATGGTGGTTCGTGAAGGGTAAGACGAGGTGAATGAGAGAGCAGAAAGAGTAATGGGATGGGTGGACATGAGGAGAGGAGAGAGCGCTCAGGGAGATGCAATGCAGCGGGAGAGGGAAGAAGCGGGGATGGGGCAGGAGAGGGACGAGGTGATTGAAATACACCTAAGGGCCGGAGAGACATAAAGATGCGAAGGTCAAAATGAGAGAGAAGTGGGGAGAGGAGGTAGAAGGAAGGAAGGGTGGAAGTGATCAGTGGAAGAAGAACAACAGATTTTAATGCTGAGGATGGAGTGCAGTGCGGCTGGGGAGTGATGTCAGGGTGTTAAAAACAGGATGTGAAATATATAAATAAATAAATGAAAGTAAATGTTTCTAATGAGAGGTCAAGAGTGAACAGAGGCAATTTTATGCTGATTTTGCTATTAACGGTGCAGTGCTCACAGTATACACACAGCGCATGATGGAGAGGGAGCCTGAAGTTCCTGCCAAAGAGAAAGAAAGATTAAGAAAGAGGGATAGAAAGTGGAGAGAGGGCTGAGCTATAAGACTGGCAATTAAAAGAAGCAAAAGTTGAGAAAAAGATGAAAGTGGGAGGAAAAACTCAGATATTCACTCTCCTGCTTTACTCCTTTATTTTGTCCTCTTGTCCTATTCCCTCCTCACTTTTTTTTTCTATCTCTCCTTCGCTCCCCCTCTTCCGCTCTCTCGGCACACGATAAAAACAGCGCGATTATGCCGCAGACTTGAGCTGCAGAACAAATCACATTTAGCAAAGGAGAGTGTGGAGATGGAACCAGCAGAGAGGCAGGAAAAGATTCCCACTGAGTCACAAAAAGAGAACGAACGGGCAAGAGAGAGAAAGATTGCAAGAGGAATGAAAGCCTATTGCAGCTTGGAAGGAAACTATTGCAAAGGGAGGGGGGGGGCACTACACGAAAAAAGAAAACGAGGGAGGGACAGGAGTGAAGAGACGACAGCTAAAGGGAGAGAGAAAGAAAGAGCTGCAACAATTCTCCTGAGGCCCAGGAGAGGAGAGGACAACAGTGATGAAGAAGATGAATGAAGAACGATGCAATGGGGGAAAGAGAAGGTGGAAGAAGACAGGAAGAAAGGAAAAGGGACTGGTGAAGGGAGGAAGGATCAAGGATTAGAAGAGGCAGAAGGTGGGGAGGAGGAGAGGGATGGAGAGACTGCTGCAGGTTTAAATAAAAAGGGAAAGAGCGAGATGCTGAGAATTAGATTAGACATGAAGCCAAGGAAAGAATTACGAGTTGTGGACCAAGTGGAAGCAGGGAGGTCGCTCCAAAAGAAAAAAATGAGAAGAAAAGCTGAGTGGAAGAGAAGGGGGGGGGAGGAGGACAGGAGAAAGCAACATGAATGGAGGTAATGAGTGAGACGAGGGCAAGATTTGTAAAAGATTATATATTATTTATAGAGGGATCATCTTTTTTTTCTTTGCACTGGATTTGATTGGCAGAGTTCTGGCTCCCTGAGAGAGATGGGGTGATAATTTTAGACTAGGAAAAGAAAGGGGGGAGAGGGAACAGGGGAGAATTGTGGGTCTGCGGAGGGAGGTAAGGAGGAGAAGAACCTCAAAGTCAGCTTTTTCATACAGCCTGTATACTGCAAAACTCTGTGATTAACCTGGAGCAAATGCGCGTACACACACATACGCGATCAGACACATAAACATTGCAAACTTCATCTGCATACATGCTGTGAAAACCGGCTCGCCTCGCAGACTCGAGGGATAGCGGGAAAGATGTACATCCAGATGGGAGGAGATGGAGAAGATGCCAGTGGACAATCCCATAAGAATAGGAACTATGAGCTGCTGTTATTGTTTTAATTAAAGCAGTAATAACATAAGGGCATGTGCATTGTAGTCTGCTGCATCGATTGACTTGTAAATCCGTGGCCGGCATGCAAAGAAAACACAAGCTCTCTTGGCTCACTTCCAATTGAAAGATAATGAGAGATAATGAATAGGGAGACAGTGACTGCACTGCTTCAAGGATACATGAGGGCTTGTTTGGGGCAAACGGAGACAGCTCATCTCTTCTGTGGCTTGTCTTTTTTTTTGTCCTGTCTTTTCCTCTCTTCACTCTCAGAGACATTGAGAGAGAGAGAGAGAGAGAGAGAGAGAGAGAGAGAGAAAAAAAAAGGGGGGGAAAGAGTGAAATCGAGAGAGAGAGAGAGGCGCAGCAAGGCGGTAATTCAGGCGGCTAACCCTGCACCAGTGAGGCAGTTTCTAGAATTTACCGTGACCAAGGGTGAGCCGGCAGTCCACCTGGCTGCCTCCCAAATCCTCCTCTTTTAACTCTCCTCACCTCCCTTCATCTCCTCCCTCTGTCCCTCTATCCCCTATCTCCCTCAGCTTATAACTCAACCCCATTGCGGGACCATTAGAACGGGCCCCTGAACAGCCTTGTCTTATGAATTTGCACGCGTATTATTTATTTATTTGTTTATGTATTTTGAAATGATGGTCCTTCTTGGATCTCTATTGCTGTAGTAAATAAAGGCTCCTTTTTTTTCTTTTTTTTTCGGGGGGCCGTGACAGCGGGGGCATTTCAAATGATGAGCAGCACCTAGTCACTGCTATGAAATACTGCCCCCGCTTGGTTGGAGAAAGAAGTGATTGTTTTTGTTCCCCCCTCCTGTTTTATTTATCCGTTGATCATAGCCGTCAGTGCACTACCATGATATCGATTGCGCTCAGCATTTTCTCTTAATATGATTTGACGCTTGAGTATTTTATTATGGGCACAGATTTTAATGGGGGCCAGATTAATACCACTGCCACAGATTTTTATCCCAACCCTCCCTCTCCACCCCCCCCCCCCTCCCTCCTTCTTGTTCCCTCTCTGTACTGTACCATGCTGGTGATCAGAAGAACAGTCTCATGGCCTTGATGTGATGCCTATAAAAACCTGCTGTCATGCTAAAGTGCTGAACCCAGCTGCGTTATGAGCTGAAGAATCTGCGTCATCTCTCGTATATTTTTGTCCGGCCCCTGCCAGCTGCATTATTATACCAAAACCGTCATTTCCTAACTCCCTGCTATCATTTCCTGGTTAGAGCCCTCACTCCCCCACCGTCGCTCCATCCCTCCGTTCTCTTTGCCCAGATTGAGCATCCACCAGCAGCCAGCAGGTGTTTCAGGGTGGCATCTCCCAGCAGGCGACAGCGGATGCCAGCCATTCCGCTTGCAACAGCGGTTAACATTTTTTTTTGTTTTGTTTTTCTTGGTCGCTTTTTCTTTGCACTTTACTGCTACAGCACTGCAGCTAATTTCCTTTGAAGGGGTGACAGCTGTCAGGAGAAGTGGGTGTACAAATGGACAGCTAATTAGTTTTTCTGGCCTCCTCCCAGAAGCAAACTTTTGACCGCTTTCTTTGTCTTGTTTAGAGTCACTCTCCCTCTAGAAGTCTTGTCGGTTCTGATGGGTCACTAATCACAAACAGACGCTGCACTGACTTTGTCAAGATGCACAGTAGCGTGATTACAATTAACGGCGTTTAAAACAATGGTGGCCTAGCCCCGTTGCCACGGTGATGAGTAATAACAGCCATTAGAAAAATAATTGGGATGGCGGTGGCAGGCCCTGATGCCCCCCGATATGAATCACAATATTGATGCAGAGAATGGGAGCAATAATGACTACAATTAGTGGTAATTGTCAAGATTTTTTTTTTTCTCTGTTCCATCGAGTATTAGAGTCCCCTTTGTCTTTATCCCCTCTTGGTTTTTATTTTTTGTCCTCAGTTCAATATCCACTGTGTCTCTCTGTTTCCCCCCGATGTGATAAATATGTAGGCTTCGAGTATTTCATTAAAAGAGATTAAAATCGAGGAGAGAATTAAATTTGGATGAAGTTGGCGGGATCAGATGATGTCAAAGCACTTTAATTGCAATATGCCAACCCTTGCATATGCCCACCTATTGTGCATGTATGCTCACCCACACATGCACTGGAACTTAGAACAGGCTTGGTTGCAGATACAGACATTTATTTTGGCCCAAAGCAGTCAAGTCAGCAACTCCTGCTATGGCAGCCACCATCTGTTTGTCTCACAACATTTCCTGCCTTTTGAAGGTGTTTTACAGAGCTGAGAGACACTACTAGACCCGGCAGTGAAATATATATAGTCTCTCCATCTTTATCGGCACACCTTATTGCCTGCTTCATCATCATGCTTCAGTATTGATGTTTTTCTTTCTCTAAATCTTCCCCATGGCCAACAATTTGGCCAGGGAGAGAAAGGGAATGCAAATGGGGATGCAAATTGGTAAATACTAGTTTTGGGATGCCAGCAAGCTGGTGTTCTCTTCAAGGCAATCACATTCCACTCGTGGCTTGAGCCTTATGGCTAATTGTGCATAAATCATTTGAATTCAAGCGGTGGAGCTCGGTGTCCATTGTGCTCAGCGGGAGGTGTGACTCAGCCGAGCTGTGTCAACAGCCTGACCCACAAACACTCCAATCAGAGCATAATCAACCTCCTCATTACTGACTCTTGGGCTGTCAGCAACATCAAAGAGACTCCATGCTGTTTCTCAGCCCCCTTGTCTAAAAATATTTAGTTTAGGGGCCAGACAAGTTTGTTTGTAAGGAAAGTTTTTTGTGCGCCACTTCACATATATGGATCATATGGATATTTCTGTGTGTGCATCCACACTTGTACATTCACACACATACAGTAAATGTCTGTGTGCTTGGGCATATTCATTGACTAGAGCCAAAGCTGGTGTGTGTGTGATCCCTCTGGCCTTTTCCAAATACCTGTAATAAGAGCCGTTGCATTGGGATAATGGAGTGTAATCAATTGGTTTAGCTTGCACCTGGATGAGAAATGGCATTAAGAATGTGTGCATTTCGGGCTGCCGCCATGGTTTCTCTGCTCTGCACTTTGGCCAGCTTTTTCTTTTCTTTTTTTTACACTGAGTCGATCACAGACTCATGCCATGAGACTGCAGTTTTAGCTATTAATAAATGCACAGGTGGTGGCATGGCCGTCATCCAGCCTGTGCTCTTTTTGTGTGCATTTGTATGTGTGTTTGCACTGGTGTGTGTCTAAATTCAAAACCAGCAGCCACTTAGAGATTTAATAAGGCATTATGTATTCAAATGTGTGTGTTGATGCATTCTGTTAGACTAGCCAGAGGCAAAGGGGTTGTTTGTATGTGTGTGTTTGTGCACGTAAAAAGATGAATGGCAGTAATTATAATCATCCCTATTATAATCATAAGAACACATTGTTCATAAAGAGCCTCTTTTACTTCTTGAGTTCTTCAGTGTCTGTTCTCTCACTCTCAATATCTTTATCTCTATCACGCTGTCTCCTCCTCTCTATTCCTCCCCCTCTCTATTCCACCCTTGTTGTGTCCATATGATGAATAGCGACTAAATGAAGGATGCTTTAAGCACCTTATTTTGAAAGGTTCTATCTCAAGTGAGGTGCAAATTGAACATTTTTTTCTTTCCCCGCATCTGTTCCTCCTATTTGTCGCTCTCATCTTCTCCCCCCTCTTTGTCCCCATCTCCATCTCCCATCCTCTGTGTCACTATTTTAACGTGCATCTTTCTTTCCCTCTCCCTCAGCCCGTTGTCAGGCAGTGCAGGCGGAGAACGTGACGGTCTTGGAGGGAGGTACGGCCCAGATCTCCTGCCGCCTGCAGAACTACGATGGATCTATCGTGGTCATCCAGAATCCTCGTCGGCAGACGCTTTTCTTCAACGGCACACGAGGTGTGTATGAGGACAAACTTTATCTGTGTCTATTTATCTGCGTCTGTGCGTTTGCCCTCAGTGACATTCGAAACCAGCATTTCCAACACATTAACAATGACTCTTGCACTTTACTTTTTTTTTTTTTGCAAATGTCCTCACTTTGTCTTTGAAGTGATTCCACATTAAAAAGTCAGATAACCTCAGAGTTAATGTTGGAGATGGTGTTATTCTCTGCCCTAACAGTGTGGCTGTTTTTAAAAGCACAGTTCGAAGCTCTCTGCATAATCCACTGTTAACCCCTGCGATGAGATCAGAACGTATTTCATCTGCTCATTAGAGCATGGCCTTGGCAATCACAAGTTTTTTAAAGGTGGCTTTATCATTATAACCGATATTATAATAAATGCAGATTTCATTGAGGCCCTCCGGGTAGAAAGGCGCTACACTTTTTTTTTTAAACTAATTAACGCCAAATGCTGCTACCTTAACCAGATTTTCTCTTACTGCTGCTAGGAAACCTTTGAGCAAAAGAACAATCATCAAGGATATTAAACATTGTGTTTGGAATTTGTGTCATGCTACTTAATTGGAACAAAATTTGGCATTATGTTTTGTGGTGTAGCAAGAGTTATTCATGCCCTTTTAATCTAAGTGATACACTAACCTGAGGTTAGCTCAGGTTTAAGACTGCGGTGTACAACTGTAGTTTGTAACTGATTAGAGTTAAGGGCAAGAGGGTGAATCTGAATATTTTAAAATTAGTTTTGGTCACTCAAGATTAAGAGACTGACCACACAATGAATGCTTCTGAAGATTTATAGCAGTAACTGGCTATGCAAAAAAAAAGCAAATGCCCCCACCAAGTCATAGGCATTCAAGGATGCAAAAAACATAGACACTACATGATCAACAGGTACATTTATAAAAACATGAATTTAGTAGGCTTAGCTACAGTAGATGTTAAAACCACTGACCAAAAAATAGGTACAAAATTGGCAGTAACAAAGCAACAGTAACAAAATCCAACCAACAAATCTGTTCGTACACAAAGGAACAGCACACATCTGCACACGTGTGCCGGGTTGTGAGCTCACGTTGCATTGTGTGCTAGTAATGCTGTTCTTCTGCACAGCTCTTTTCCCCAAATCATATCAAAAACACAGTTGAAGTGTTCCAAAGTAGGAATGAGCTCAAACAGGTTTGAGAGTGCAGCCGATCGGAAACCCCAAATCCCTTTGAAAGAGCGCTCCCTCACTGCTCAACGGAGCTTGGCATTGTGCAAACTGTTCGACAGTGTCTTTTATATCTATGTTCCAAGATCTAAGTCTCTGAGTTCACTGCATGGTCAGCCCATTCAGTCTCCCCTGACAAGCTGCTCCAAAGATAGGTTTGATTAGTTATGATTCAGAGAGGGATTTGTTCTTCTGTTGTAACTGTGTGACAGGTGTTAATTTTCTCCAGCTTGATTTAGACTCCGACTCTTTTTGCTGAGCTAACATCACTTGAGCTGCTCTGGCCACATGTTGCTGTGTTCCAAAGTAGCTTATGCTGTTAAATATTATTTTATGTCAAACTCTGCAGTTACTTAGGCCATATTTTTGTCCTGCTGTGGTACAGTTTTTTCTATTTGTCTCATGACTTTGAGCTTGTAAAAGACCACTTCAGCTGCAAGGACCAGTGCCATTCTCACATAAACTATGAACTGGTTGCATGTCATCCCAGTATATAAAATGACAAATAAATTCAAGTGCTAGGGCTAAGTAGATAGACATATTCAACTGTGGTACTGTGATTACAACAATTGCCTGTGGAAGTGTCAATAAAATGAATGGCTGCCAGATTGAGAGCTGATTTTCTGTGGTTGACCTTGTAGTTAAAACTTCAAATGATGAAGAGAGGTTTAAAGGACATTTCAAGCAACACTACTAACATCATTTGCCTGCTGTACTCAGACTAAAAAGAATTGCTAGACCATGCTTAAACCTGTTATTACAGCAATGCTACGTGATTGGAAAATTGGAATTTTTGCAGTTTTGCACCCCATCGCCACAGTGCAGTACCACTGCAGTAAATATGGAACGTTGTACATGTGCATTTGTCTTGATTATATAACTTATGATCAAAAACTAGCAAGTCAATAACTTTGGTATCAGGCAAACATTAAACAAGAGCAATAACACAAGACATAGCAGCCAGCTACTTATTTAATTACTTACTAGTTCAACAGCAACAAGCCCACAAACATCTCGCCAACGACTAAAAGTCAGTCCTAGATTTACTCTTGTCTGGCAGCCTTTTGCCTGGTCATACTCTTTTTTTCTCTTTCTGAACCTCCTCCTTCGTGCACCTCAGTCTCAGTTCACCACTACCAGGCTCTGTATGTTATTGTCTGTTATCTGTTATGTTGCCATCAAGTTCTGGTATTCATTCCGGCTTCACTCCCCATTGACGTCCTACCCATCAGTCCTGAAAACCTCCTGTTCCCAGGTGCTTCAAACACTCCCCCAGTGCCCTGAGCGTACAGGCTAGGCAACAAGTGAGGTAACATTAGCTAACAGCAGGTAACGTTACAGTACAGTAAATCAGTTTACTGTCCATCTGCATATAAAAGAGGGTTGAGATGGAGCAGCCAGAGGACATCTGAGGGAAAAGAAGAAAATATTTCCTCCATAAAATATGATTCACTTTACCTTAAATCAGTGGAATAGTGGTGGTGTGTGGCATTTTACACTTAATGTAGTGAATATTACTGCAGGTTGCAAAGTGTGGGAACAGGTGTATAGGGCTCAGAGTGGGAATTAGAGCCACCTGATAACATCGAAATTAGTTTTTAGGATAGAAAAAAATACACAGTGTTGCTTCAAACATAATTGCAAATTGCAATCTCTTTTTATATTTCATGTTTGCAAACATATGGCATGGTATTTTTGACTGTGAAAGTTTGTGCTTGAACACATTGTCACATTTTTAATTATTAAAGCTTCCAGAACTTGTAATTATATTGATTCGACAATCAAGACTCCCACACTCCCCTCGGGAAACAGTCTTTGACAAATGGTAGGTGCTGAAGATTTTCTTAACGGTACGCCAAGATTAGACTAAAACACTGAGGACTAAAGAGGTGCTTTCATTGCTCACCGTTACTGCATTGAAATACTCAACTACTGCACACATATTCTTCTTGTTAGTCACCTCGATCACAGACCGGCCGTAATTGGGTAGGTGAGGTCTCTGCTTTGGAAACCTTACTTTCAACTTTCCCCCCAATTCCACTAGATCACCAGCACCGGTAAGTTCCATTAAGTATTTAAACAGAGCCGCCCCATCTGCTCTCCCACGAGACATGGACTTGCACCCTTCGGAAGGCACGATGAAGCCTAATCAGAGCGAAGACGAAGAAAGGGTCTGAAAGCCAGAATGAAAGAGAAAATGAGAAAGAATAAGGAAAAAAGTCAGGGAGACTGAGACAAAGGGCGGAGGGTTAAGAAAGACACAGCAACAGAGAGAATAAGGAAAAGGAGTGTCAGGCGACGGAGAGAGAGAGAGAGAGACAGCACTGGGAAATGATCCAAAGGTTAGGCAAGGTATAAAGTATAGATGGCTTCCTGTAACTAATTTGGCTCCCGTAAGCACTGAAAAGCCTCATTGGGGACATTTTCGTGTGAGTGTAAATTACACCTCGCTCTGACTCTCTCTACCTCCAACGCTTGCTCCATCACTCGCTGTAGGGCCCTGCCATTTCTGCCTATTGCCCATCTGCTGCCCAGATATCAGACTAACAAACTGAGGCCTTTCTGTGCCGAGCCATTCCACACTAACTGCCCAAATCGAGGCACTGCTGTAAGTACTGTGAATTAGGCTGCCTGTTTTGCAAGTGAGCAACCAGGCAGGGATGTGTTTTATGAGATTGCGGGGACTGATAGCTATAATAGAGCGGTGAAACTAACCAAATGGACCCTTTCTCCTCAGTGGTCCATATCTCTCTTTCTCTCGCTATTGCCAACTCTCCTCGGCATGCAAATGAGATAGGACAATAAAGGTGAGCTTGGACTTGAACAGAAGTCTGACATTTAGTTGCCATTTAGTGCAGAGAGGGAAAAAAAGATTTACCTATCTGTGGGGAATAGCTCTCTAACAATGCTCTCGCTGCCATCCGGTGGAGGGGAAATTTTGGAGGTGGGGTGGAGAGATTAGTGTGGTGTACTTCCAGTAAGAGTGGACTAACTCCATCGCTCCAGGCCGCTCTCTTTCAGATCCCTGTGGATTTCTGTCTCTATCTATATTATTTTTTTCCCGCCTGCCGCATTATGTAGCTATATTAGACTATTTCTCTCATTCTTCGTTCCTCCTCCACTCTCTCACGCGCACCCAGACACGCACTAAGCCAATATCTTTGCCATAGTGTCTGTGTTGTGATGAATTATCCTGCGAGATGGCCGGTTGTTACATCGGGAAAGTGTCTGCTGTGAGCCAAAACCAACACAAAGGAGCACAGAGAGGGACCAAATAAAATAGAGATGGAGAGTGAGGGAGAGGTTTCACTGTCAAGTCGATACAAAGTGAGTCTCAAATGAGAATCTATGGAGATCGAGCCACTGTCACCTAGAGACTGTTATTAGCGTTATTTGTTATTATCAGCGTTTTTCTTGCCATTGATTCTATTCTTTCTTCAGGAACAAAAGGAAAATTGTTGCATGTTCACTTCTTCTCTTCCTCCTTGTCGCTTTGCCTTCTTTTCTTTCTCCTTTGTTCATTATGTATCATAGCTTATTGTTCTGAGGTGGAATTGGAGGAGGATTAAGTGTTGGACAGGTGTTTTTAGTCTTTGTTTTGGATCTTAAGTTTTGCAGTGTTTACGCTGTGCGCAATTTCAGTATTTAGCCTGTCACTGACTCAAAGGGCAGCACCACTCAATATAGCAGCTTTCCTAAACTAATTTTTGGTTGTGCAATAAGCTTTATTAGCATAGCTCTTTTCAAAAGAGTTACCAAGTGCTTCACGGCAAGTAAAACAATAATGATTCAAACCTAATAAGTCGAACAATAAAAATGCCAGACACTAATTAGAAATGGGCTTAAGGAGAATAAAGCAACCAGTTACAAATGAAATGAATGAATACATTCTGGTTTAGGATTGTCCAATCAGTGCTTTGGAAAATGAACAACACTCTCCCTCAAAGCTGGAAATGAGAGAAGCAAGACATCTGTTATGTTGTATCAATGCACAGCCCTCCATCGAGACTGACTTTGCAAACTCTCTCTGAACTTTTTTATATCAAACTGAGCTTTAGATTTAGCTGCACTATCAATTCCAGAGCAGAAAATCGTCTTGGTGCTGTCACAGCCGCTACTTCTCCCATGTTTTGCAATTTTTCCTCTGCAGAGCTGTCCATGGGAGTGACATCACAAATTAGAAGACGGTGGAAACTCTAGTTTCCAGGCCGTGGGAGATGGAACTGACTGTTTGCTAATACAGAGCAAACTATCTTCAGGCTAAGGAATAACTGATTCAAAAGCTGTAAATGTCATGCAACTCAATTAAACAGCCCTTGCTTCTCTTCTGCTGTTTGGTCTATTTGCCAATTATAGTCCTGCCTGCAAAAAGGTGACTGCATTGTATTTTCAAAGATAAACAGAAAAGGTATATATATATATATATATATATATGTGTGTGTGTGTGTGTGTGTGTGTGTGTGTGTGTGTGTGTGTAAAGAAAGTATATTGTAGGTATTAATTAACAAACACACATAGCGTTATCAATGCAGAGTGCCTACAGCCAGGGCCAGCTAATGTCATTCACCTGCAGAGCCACAGCAAAATCACTTTCAGTCCTGCATTTCTGGACCTGTATTTCCAATCTAACACGTATCCTTATCGGCAAGAAAAGTGAAAGCAATTGCAGCAACTGTCACTTTCTTGGCCTGTAAGTAGCAACATCAGCGTACCTACAGCTACAGGTCTGAACTGCTATTACTTTATTTCCCTGTGGGTGGTACAGGTCTGCACTAGCCTGGCTCCAGACTGAGTTGCTGGCCACATGGAGGTTTTTTCCAGCAATTCAACAAGGTCTAGTGCTGTTGTCATTGACATTTGTTTCTCTGGTTAGACAGCCAAGCCAATTAATATGGCACAAGGAAAATGCCAAAAGAGAGACTAGAGACTAGCAGGACGTCTTCCTTATCATTCTCTGACGCAAGCTGGTCACTCTTCAAGCTCAGCGAATATTGGATATTGGCAAAGATTACCATCCCGCATGATTGTAGCATCCAAGCCAAAAAAGCAGATATCAAAGGTGGAGTCACTCACGCTGGAGACAACTGATTGTTGGGTTTCATTTTGAGCACTTCAAATATCAACACAAATGGACACCCGTTTTGGGGTATCCCGCACTGTGGTACTTTGTTTGTTTCTTATGTATGTTGGTATTTGATGTCCTGGAAATGACTCATTAATCAACTGTTTTTCTTCAGTATGACTGAGCCCCAATGACTTTGGCAGGACCAACACATCACTTGATTGGTTGGGCCAAAATACCAGCCTTCCAGAAACAGAAAAAGGTTAACACGAAAACAATGTCAGACCGATTAATGAAGTGAAACAAGAATTCAGTCCAATTAGGTTTGTACGGATAGAAATAGTCTCTCACTGACCAAACAGCTGCCCCATGTGGAGAACCTGCAGCCTTGTAAATGCGAATAAGTCAGTTTGTGACTGAGGTGCTTCTTATCTGAAAAGAAATTCAAAATAAAGCAAATAAAAGCCTGCCAGTAAAATGTGTTAAAACAAGTTCTTTAATATGGTACTCACTTTGACAGTCTTATCGTGTGTGTGTGTGTTTCGCTGGTGTACAAAAACAATTCTTAATGCTCTGTGTCTGTCTGTGCAGCTTTAGAAAAAAAAGCCATTTACACTGAGAGGAAATGCATTTTTGCTCTTGTTTTCTCTTTGTTTTTGCTTTTAGTCTTTATTTATATGAGTACAGTATTTAGTATTTATTAAAATTTAGTCTTACTTCACTTCAGATTGTAATTTTTCTACCAATGATTGATGTCCTTGCCCTCTCTCCCCTTGTCCTTGCCACTCTTCTTCTCACTTTACCCCCCATCATCCATTTCCTCCCACCTCATCTTCCTCTCTCCACTTCCTTTCTTCCTCAATAACCCCATCCCACGCTGTCTCACTTCCGCCCCACCTCCATCACTGCACCATCTCCATCCACCTCCAGCCTTGAAGGACGACCGTTTCCAGATGGTGCTCTTCACGCCACGGCTGGTGCTTATCACGTTGACCAACGTCAGTGTGTCCGATGAGGGTGGCTACTTCTGCCAGCTCTACACTGATGCCACCCACCACCAGGTGGCCACGCTGTCTGTTTCGGTGCCCCCTGAGACACCCACGGTGGAGGTGAAGCAGGATGCCGTGGAGGGAGGTGAGGTGGAGCTCACCTGTGTCTCGCCACGCAGCAAGCCGGTTGCAACCCTGCGTTGGATGCGTAGTGGCCGGGAGATACCAGGTATGTGGACATGTTTGATAGATGGACTGATGGATAAATTCTTATGGGAGATAAATGAGAAAACTAATGGGAAAATATAGGACAGGTGAAGTAGGATGGGTGGATGACTGCTGAATAAAAGAAGGATGGGTGATGGATCGGTTGACAGAGGGAATGGCAGATGGATCAATTGATGGGAGCAGGTTAAGATGGATGGGTGGATAAATGGATGAAGAAAATTACATTTCTGGCTGCCGGGCTGCCAAAATCTCTCCTCTCCTCCTTGTGTTCTTTGCAATATTTATAGGCGACGATCTAGTTTCAAATGATCAAACGCACTTTTTGAGACATGTACAGTAATAACTTTTCTATTTCCATTCCTTCGAAGAAGAGGCACGAGTTCATAGAAGTATATGTGTGTTGATCTTTATGTTTAGAAGACAGGCATCAACAGAAAGCGTTAGAAAGATTTCAGTTTCAGACTTCCTGTCTAATATGTCCACTATTAAAATTCTTTCCCCATCAAAACAGATACAAATCCCGCTCTCTATATATATATCTCTCTCCCGATGCTCTTCAATTTTTTAATTCAAATATGTTTTCTTTGCACATAATCTCACAAAGTACACCATTACACAAAGAACAGGTACACTTTTCTCTCTTTCAAACACTCACCAAATGTAATTTCATTCACTGTCATCTAACTCTCCCTTTTTCTTTGCTTCCCATGAATCTATGAGCCATCCGTCATTTTGTTACCTTGATCTATCCTCCTTTCTAACTTGCTGTCTCCCTTGGCTTTTCTCAGTTAAAGGGGCACTTCACTCAGTAATACATCTGAGAACTGTCTTTCTATTGCCTATGGTCTATTTGACCCCCTCTTAAATTAAATGGGCCATTGTGTATAACTCAATTGGGCACGGACATGAAATTCTAAGTTATGCAACGCATAATTCGGGCTCATGGCTGTAACGTAATTTTTTAAAATAAATACAGACATTGTTTAAAAGCACAAATTGCTGTGAAATGCGTTACGTTTTTGTTATTCATGAATTCATACTCGGCGCCTTCAAATATCTCACGCAGATCAGATGAAATGATGTGAGATAATCTGGTGTCAACAGTGTTTGGGACATGCATTGAGCAATGCTTTGCCCTTTCAAACCTAATGTCAGCCTTTGTCTCTTTTACTTTCTATTTTTGTCTGACACTCGAGGGCTTTTTCATCCAGTCGCTTCCCCTTTTTCTCTGTCAGAATACGACTGTCACTGTCATTCTGTCTCTACCTTCCTCTTTATTCCTTCCTCTTCTTTTCTTCTAATCATCTCTTTCTTGTTTTTTTCCCCTTAAATTTCATTGATTACAAAGACATGATGCTCTTCACCTTGGTTATTGGTTGCAAATAGCTTTAAGAAAGACACCCCTTTGTTCTCTCTCATCTCATCTTGTTTAATGGCTCTTCTCTTCACCAGTTTTGTTTCCTCGTTTCCTCTTTCTTCTTTCTTTCCTGCTCCCTGCTCCTGTCCTCCTGTTTCCTCACTTCCCGTCTGTTCTCCTCTGTTTTTCCTCTACTCTCATCTCCTTTCTATCTTTGTCCTCTCATTTCCTCTATTCGATTTCTCCTCCTCTACCTATTTTCTCTCTCCTCCTCTCCCCTTACCAATTCTTTATTCCTACCTTTTCCTCACCTCTCGTCTTTTCTCCTCTCTTGCTCTTGCTGTTTCCCCCACGCTCTTCTTCACTCCTCCTGTTTCCTCTCCTCTCCTCTCTTCTCCTCTCCTCTCTTCTGTCTTTTGACTTTAAATGAACTGTGACACTAAAGGTTAGAGGCAGATCCCAACAGATACGAGAATGCACTCTTTAATTAAGACACTATCTTCCTGCCGCTCCTTTACTCCTGCTCATCTGCACCCACTGCCGTCCTCTCTCACGCTTGGATTGGGCCTGCTTTCATTTGCTGGCTGGCAATAATTGAATACTCAGCACGATATAAGTAATATTGTTGTATTCTGCCTCAACAAGCACAAACTCCCAGTACGTGACCGTGTCACCCTCTCTGGTCCTCCTCCCTCCTTCTGTCTCTCCTCCTCCTCTCTTCTCACAAGTTTCTTCCACTGTGCATCTGGCTTGGCACTCTTATCGTTCTCTTTCATGTCTGGGCTTTTTCTCGCCGCTGCTCTCCTCTCTCCCCCTCCTCCATCAATCATGCCCATTTTCTGCCCTCTCTCTCTCTCTCTCTCTCCCTCTCTCTCTCTATCTCTGACTATGAGTCCCTCTCTCGTCTGCCTTTGTTCTCTCACCCTGGTCCTTTGACGTCCCCCTCTCTCTCCCCATGTCTCGCTCAGTTAAAATCTCAATTCGGTTATGCATATTCTCTCTTTTATCCTTCTCCCTCCCTCGTCTCTCTATCTCTTTCTTTCTTTCTTTCTTTCACTTGTGCACCCTCACAAAATATTTGGTTGATTCATCATCTGCAAACAAACAGTTCTGCTTCTCATAATTGCCATGAAATATAGATGCAAATTGCTTTCTCTTCTCTCTCTCTTATTCTGTCCTCCATCATGTCATCCTCCCCTCTACAGGTACCTAGTGCTGCTGCAAAAAAAAAACTCACTCATCATCCACTAACTTCTTCTTCCTTTCAATCTGCCCAATTTCTTCTCTCCACCTCTGTGTTCTCCTCTAAACGTGTCCACCTATTCTCTCCCTCCCTCCTTCCTCCCTGTCTCTTTCTCTTTCCCACCATAGCTGTGATGTCTCAGCAGGGAAAAAGGAACAGTGGGCATGTTTTGTCTGTTAACTTGTTTCTTGGCTACCCTGTCCTCTTTCCTTCCATCGTCTCATCCCCTTTGTCTCTCTCCAGGTGTTGTATCCCAGCAAGACAACGGGAAGACATTCAGCGTATCCAGCACCATCAGGATCCCAGTAGAAAGGAAAGACAACGGGGCGGCGCTGAGCTGTGAGGCGTTCCACCCAGCGCTGGGTGGGCAGAAGAGGATTCGACACTACCGCCTGGATGTGCATTGTAAGTCAGTCAAAGTGTGTTTGTGTGTGTGCTCAGCCTCAACCATGTCATCATGCTTTCTATCCGTCTTGGAAACAAATATTGCCACATTGCCAAATATTTCAAAATCACACATTATTCCATCTATATTGCTGTCATTTAAGTTGCTCCTTCACTACTATTCATTATAGTGTTTCGCTTTAATGCCAGCCATAATTTTGTCAGAGGGGAAGCAGCATCCTTCCTCAAATGCTGGATATTCATAAAATGAAGCTCATTTAAAAACAGTCCAGGGTTTTAACGGAGTCATTTTCAGAGCTGCCCTGTGTGAGCCCTGCTCTTATTAAATCCTAATACATACAAATCTTGTCATGCAAGGAGCTGGCAGAAAGAGGCCTGTGGCCAGGTTAGGGTCTTGGCCTGCAGTTTAAGAATTGAACCTCCACGAGCTGAGAAAACCTGGGACACATTAGTATGTGCGATGATCCTAGGACTGCTCTGGGATTGCTGTGTTACTGGCCTATTTACACAGTATGCGCTGAAATCTCTGCACATATGTCCATCCAAGGCGGGCAAAAGCAAACAGTCAAAAATACTGCAAGGAGATTAATACTGATAATTGGCTTAAGGCTAATATTTACTCTGGGCAACAACCTCACATAGAGGCATATTAAATTTTAAAATAAATCTCAGTATTTTCACAAATCTGTTGATTGTTCAGTAGGATTAGTCTTGAAAATATGACAGCTATAATCTATATCCTGTCTGAAATTAATCATTTAATATCTACAAATAGTGTTTTTCTTTGCTTGTAATCCTGTCAAACATAGTTTGCCCCTACTGCTTTTGTTTTGACATTTCTGTCTTTTCTTTATTTGATATGATGGCAAAACAACAACTGACATTTGTTTTCAGTTCAGTTTGATTACTGTTGAATAATGATTTTAATTTGTTTTATTTCGTTTGCAAATCTTTCTTTTTTTTCCAATTCAGAAAAAAACAAAGTAACATCAGTAACACATCAACTGAGAGACACCAGATTTAAATTCTGAGATTAGTTGATACATCACAACTATTTCGTGTTCCATCGAGTCAACCAATATTCAATTACTCCATTTGTTCTCTCCTCCTACAGTTCAATATGATTCCACTCCCACTCTATATCAATCATGTTAGATAGTCAAACGTCCTTCAGCCATATAGATAATTACAGTTAGTGATATTATTCATCGCCAGCTAGTACTTCTGCATCAGTCTTTAGGGCCTATTAATTTGCTACACGTATACTATAATGTTTACTGATAGATCAGAATGATTCATATTCAACAGTTTTGTCAATGTGTGTGCTGGTGGTTCCTCCAGCCAGACAACTGGTAATAATGACCAACTGTCAGTGTGGATTTGGCTTCCCATCGCTCTGTTACTGAAGTAAGTGTAGTACAGCAGCTGCTGGAGCGGTGGGCTGCTTATGATAACAGGTGTCTCAACCGTAGGATTGTCGGCTGGTTGCCTTGGAAACAGATGTTAAAGACACTTCCTCCTGCCACTTTCTCACTTTTCCCTTGTTCCTCCTTTTTGTTCCCTCACTGTCTCTCTCTCTCATTACTAATTTTCTTCCTGTCCTCTCTGATTATCACTCCATTGTGATCATTTTGATCCATTTTGTTTTCAATTGCGCTCGTCTTGTTTGTACTCATTTATCTCCCCCTCTCATCTTCTCATCTTTCTCTCTCTCCCCACAGTTGCACCCACAGTGAGAATTGTTCCTCCTACTGGCATTTTGAGAGAGGGCGACTCACTCAGTCTGACTTGCTCCGTCTCTGGGAACCCTCTGTAAGTCTGATTGTGTGTGTGTGTTGGTATTACCTGCCTTAAGTAAATCATATCTGTCCTCTGCTTTACATATAACACATGGCATGGCACAAAGGTGCTATAGAACCTGCTGCTGTGGTACACACATGAACACACATAGACAAAGAAATTAATACCTGCTTCAACCTCCAAAAGCCGGTTTCATACCAGCGCGAGCTGACACAAAAAGCTGCTTGTGCCAAATTTTTGGAGTTGTCAGAGCAGTGTGTTTATGCGTTCTCTCTCTTTCCATAATGAATTCATGACAAAATAATTATAAAGTATAAAAGAGTTTGCCCCAACAAAGCATTTGCCCTTGAAAAGCTGCAATGAGTCTTGACAAATCGGCTTAAGGATACACAGAAAGCACTTGATTGACGACAATATGCAGAAGGTTGCCAAGCTCAATGACAGCCCCTTACAAACGCATATTTTCATAAAATGGTAATGCGGGACAGCAAGTATGCACATTAAAACTGTTTTGGGAAATTGTTTTGAGCTGCGATGAGCATGACATTTAGGTCATAACATCACCAAAACAGCTGGTAGCTGCAGGTAGCAGCTACAAGCATACAGGGCTCTACTTTCATTCTGGCCATCTGTTTGGAGGGTAAAATCGTTCAGTTCACACGTTTACTCAGAGCAGCTTTTCTAAGTGTAAGTGTGGAATACGCTTGAATTCAGTAACCTGAAATGATTGCGAAAGTCAGAGCCAAAGGTCCATGTTGCTGTGACTGCACACTGTAAAGAGCAGTGCAGAAGTTAAACTAGTGAAGTTGCTAAGGATGTGGTAATGTTTCCATAGACTTTCTCAGAGCAACTTTCAAAAAGTAATAAAGATTTATAGAAAAAAACAGAAATGAAAAGGCAAAGAAGAGTTTTTAGAGTCTAAACACACCGACAAACAGAACACACAGATATACCAATGAGTTAGTAAGCTGTGCTACCAAAAGGTTGTTTGCCTAAGGTTTGATTTATGGGCTCTAAGATGAATCAGACAGGTGATCTGTGACAGAGACTGCTTTACTATATATGCTGTTTATTTTCCAAGTAATTTACTATCCATCATGCACAAAAACAAATCTTCTTAATAGCTATTGAGAAAATGTCCTTGAGTAACCTTTATCTGCTCTAGTGGAGCTTTTCACTGGCCGCAGCAGAAATCAGTGGTTTTTCTGGACGGCTACCAAATGTGCGAGAGTAAAGCAGGGCAGCACTGAAAGGAGAACTTGTGCGCTTTGTCAACCCTCAATAGAGATCCAAAAAAAAAAAAAAAAAAAAAAAAAAAAAAAGATGGGTGAGCTTCTCCCCTAAGTAGCTTAAAATAGCCAGCTGCAAAAGATCTTACCCCTTTTTTCTCTGTATTATGTGTTGTTAAAATGAACATTACGTTGACCTCTTTCTGTATAATTACTATGACACATAATTCCAGGGCTCTTTCTTGGAAACTTCGAGTAATTACCAACTACCTCTAATCTCCACCAACTTCAATATATTCCATGTAATTACTGCAATATCTCTCGATTCTTTCTAGCAACCGTTGAAAGGACCAGAAACTGCGTATCAACTCCTTTCTAGCAAATGAATAGGAAATAGACAATCAAAATGAAATGCGACCACATGCTGTCCTCTACAAATGATGCAGGCTCCCTTTGTGGAAATCAATCCCAAATGTGTCATCCCATGAACTATAATTGAAGTTAAACCAAGGGTGTCTAATCTATCACAAGTAAAATTACAGTATTAACACCGCCATCAAACGTAGAGAAGCTTTCTGGATTAATGGACTTAACACTGTTAAACCATCAGGACTTAATGAGGAGCCAACCCTTACTTGTATTTTAATATGTATTAATATGTCCGCTTGATATGATATGATATGATATGATATGATATGATATGATATGATATGATATGATATGATATAATGTGTGTATCTTACAGGTGTATTTTTTTTATTAACCTTTAATATCACTGAACCATTTTTCTAGTGTTTGAGTTTCTTATTAAGGTAGTGGTATCTAAGATATTTGTCGTGTTATGCTGATATGTTATTTATTATTACTGATGCAGTCATTAATACATTTTATATATTAATAATAATGTATTAGTGTGAAGCTAGCCTTTTCCAGCCTGTGCTCAGAAAGACATTGTGAGCCTTTTTTTCTGACTGACTTCATTTAACTGATGAAGACATACCTACGGTCAAAACATTATCATTTAATAAAGTTTGTTGCCATAAGCCTGTGAGCTCCAGTATACTTTGAACAATATCTCTAAAGTCTCTCCTGATACTATCATCAAACCAATCAGAATGTGTGTGTAATCACCAGAGCCAAGTGCCAAAGACACGCTGTGTTTCAAAGTTTCATCAAAACCCGAAGAAATGTGCAGTATCTGTGATATCAACTGATATTTCATGCTGGACAGGCAGATAAAAACCACCTGATCCATATTTTATTGCATGGAGGAGAGAGAGGATTAGCTCCATATGGGAGAGGTGTTTCTAGAAGAGTGTAAAAGTATATGAGAAACTGATGTGGAGTGTGTGGACATACCATAAACCTGCATGTGATACTCTATGTGATGGCTACAAAACCCAATCAGCAGTCAACACTTTTAAGAGCCCGCTTTGAAACAAAGCCTTTTTTTTCTAGTGTGTTCACAGCCCTTTGTGCACTTTCCAGAGGGGTATTGGGTCTCTAAGCTCTTAAACCCTCCCCTAGATGGCCCGTCTGTCTGTGGGCATCAAGTCCACTAAAGCTCCCCAGTAAACCTCCATGCAGCCAAACTGCATGCATGTGTGTGTTTATGTGTGTGTGATGACTTAAGTGAAATCCCACAGTGAGGACTGGCTGAGAAGCATATTGGCTATAGCCCCAGTGAAGCTTTGTAACGGCTGGTTGGGGACAGTGTGTGTGTATGTGTGTGGGCGTGCATGTGTGCGTGCGGTGCATGCACATGAATGTGACAGTGAGAGATGGGGCAGCGGGCCACTCTGGACTCTGACCCTCATCTCATGCTGTACTGCACACACACACACACACACACACACACACACACACACACACTCACACACACACACATTACAATCCCCTTGTCAGCCTCCTGCTTGCTCCCTGGCCCTGTTAACTGCCTGTTAAGTATTAATGACCAATTATATGCCACTTCCTTTTGGTGAAGGGTTACACTCATTGTTTGTCTGTTATTAGGATGATGACAGAGAGAGATGGAGACATTTAGTCATTTTACTTAATTGCCTGCTTATTTGTCTGTTAGCATTTGAAGGAACTCCTGCGTGTGGGAGTATAACTAGATGGAGAGAGGAAAAAGTGTGAGATTTTGTGCATGTTTAATCAGCGCAGTTTAAGAGAGTGTGCATGTGTGTGTGTGACTAAGCAAAGAAGAGGTTTAATTAGACGTCCTTAGGGATTAGAACCCAGATGAGTCAGGATTGTAATCTGGCCAGGGTGGCATGAGCCATGACACTCAGCCAAACACACACATATACACACTCAGTTTTGTTTGCCAGGATGTCTCTGTAATCCTCGCACCTCCTGTCTCCTCTGTCTGCCCGTCTTTCACGACCAATTCATTTTGTCTGCCCACTCCTTCCCTCTTCATCTCCCACTGCACCATCTCTTCTATTCTCTGTCTTTCCTCTACCTGTAGTAACTCTTTTTCAATCCTTGTCATTCCTCTTGCTTTTTTTTCTTTTCTTCGTCCTCTCTGCACTTCTGACACCCTATTTCTCTCTCATCTGCCCTCTTTTCCCCCTTGCCAACTCTTTCACACGATTGTCGCCCTCTGACCGTCCGTCTCCTCATTATTTGTCAGGATTGAGTCCTCTGTTGCCATTGGCTCGTTTCTTGGAGTCTCTTTTTTTTACTTTCTTCTTGTGTCATCGGCCCCCTGTGGGCTTCTTTACTCTCCTTCTTCACCTCTCTTTTTATAGAATCCCCCGGTGCCTGTGCTTTGATCCCTTGTCTCTTTTCACTTTCTCATTTTTAATACCCTTAAGCGCTTCAGTTTTTACTAAATGCATTTAAGACTAGCAGACTGGTACTTGCATTAAGTAGAGGTAGTTACACATTATGTTAGTTGTGTGGTTATCAGTGCTGGGCAAGTCACTTACTTATTATTCATTACTTATTACTTTATGGAAAAACTAATTAAATCATTGTGCTGATTACTCAACAGCAAACGTACTAAGTTATATTACTTTTCTTGATCACTTTTTTAAAGGTGACATTTAAGGTGAGTTTAAAAAAGTGAAAAAAAACAAGAAACTTAGACGTCCCATCATCTGTATTTAACAGGTGTAGAAACAGAAAAATGGGACCTTGTGGTTTAACAAGCAGCCAGCTCACATTTTAGGGGTATATACTGACCATCAGCAGCTAGTGTAGGCCAACTGACTGCAGACTACATAAGTCCTGTGCTCAGAGCGTAGCTGCAGGCTTCACACGCCCTTCATTTCTGAAAAAAAACAAGCGAGTCCTGAATGAACCAGTAGCTGACACTTGCAGCGATAAGACTTTGAGTTATAGAGATTATTCTCCTCTTGTAGTAGAGGCAGAACCGTTTCTCCACACCTCCAATCTGTGCACCAAATAAACTAAATATAATATTACTGATAAATTTACAAATGAATATTTCTATAATTTAAAATACTGACAAAAGTAAATCATTACTAAAAGTCCTTGACTTGACTTGACTAGACTACTAATTAATATATTGCTGTCCAACACTGCTGGCTGGAGATAGAAAAAGTTGAACTGAATTACTTAAAGTCAGCATGTGTAATTATTATATGTGATACAGTATGTGTAAATCTAAAATATAGCTGTATTTAATTGGCTTGCAGTAGAGATTAAATATTATGCTGTTGCTGTTGGGTATTTGTACGTATTAGTGTGCATGCGTGTGGGAGGGTATGCAAATCTGACTCAGGGTCAAGTTTATGGAGCTGAAGTTTGAATTCTTATGGCTCCAACTAAGTATAATGTTAAAGGTCCAATATTGTATAAAATGAATTTTCATTTTTAATTATAGAACAGGTCTAAGTGTTATATAGATAGTGTCAAAGTATCAAAATAGCACAACGCAGTTCACTGAGAAATGCAGACAGCCTGTGTTCAACATGTTTAACGAGCTGCCAGGACTTCCATAAGATTGTGATGTCACAGCTATACAGTCAATGCTCTCGGCCATGCCCTCCAGTAGGCCTACAATCCATTATCTGTGGTGGGTCTGGCCACGCATCACTCAGAAAACAGTCTTGCTGTGAATGTGAGAGGAGATATTAAACTACAGTGAGATTGTTTTTAGTAGAACACCATGAATATATCTTCTTAAACTTGAAATAAAACACTGGCAAAGAGAAAATATGGGACCTTCAGTTATGAATGTATCTATTGATTATTTATCACTCCAACTAATGAATGTCTGCCCCGTGTGTGTGAATTTCAGATCTATGTGTGCAATGAATAACAGTAACAGTATGAAAATTAAATTTTCCCCGATGTGGGATTAATAAAGTACTCCTTCTTCTTCTTCTTCTTCTTCTTCTTCTTCTTCTTCTTCTTCTTCTCCTTAAATCTTTCTCCTTCTTCTCGCCCTCAGGCCGAGGACCATTCAGTGGTCCAAGATTAACGACACCTTACCTGAGAGGTCAGAGATTTCTGGCCCCACCTTTCAGATTTCCCGTCTAAGCCAATCACACAACGGGACGTACTTGTGCCAGGCCCAGAACAACTATGGACGTGCTGCCGATCATTACACCCTACTGGTGTATGGTGAGTAACCATGTTGTAGGTTTTCTTAGAATTTCCACAAGTGCTTTGAAAGTTTGCTCCATTGATTTTTTTTCTTTATTGTTTTCATTCCCAGTCCAAGTCTCCCTGGCAATTGTTAACTGTTCTGAATAATTTTATGTTCAATAGATCTTTTGTTTGTTACATTTCTTGTTCTTGTGTTTTGATGAGTTTTTTTTTTTTTTTTGAGAAATCTTTTAAACTTTATTGATCCTTTTATCTTCCCAGAGTCTTCGGAGCCTGGCTATTCTGGCAGTGGGCAATAGACCCATTAAATCATGATGCTTGTCTCATCTGTCTTTCAGTTTTATTTGTTTTCCTGACTCGCTACACAGCAGGAAACCTCTGCTAGACCTCCTGTGCAATTGATTCAACAGAGATATTGATTCGTAGGCTACCGTGCTCAGATACTGGTCGCCAACATCATTATTCAGGCTATATCTTATAAAGAACCAATTTATCATGTCTCCTGCGACCCAATCCTCTCTTCAAGGAATTCAGAGTAACTTACATCTCCAAGTGCAATAAATAAAGAGTCAAGATGTTGTGATTGCACTAAATGAATTTCATCACACTACCGGGCACATAGAAAAATATGACATGTAGACAGAGACTGAGTTTTTGGCAAAAAAGCAAGTGTGAACATCTGTTGCATTTAAAATTCAGGCAACTTTGCTTGTTGCCTGAGCAGGGGTTTCAGGGAGAGAGTGGAGGGACCAAGGAGCTTTTGTTGTCAGGCTTTACAGGTTTTCCAAGATGTTGCACCTAGATTCACTGATGGTTGGTAAATTCTTAATGAAGGTTGACCCAGAAAAGCTGCACACTGTGGCTCGGAGAGGATGACGTTGGAACTTGCAACATGGAGATCCTGTATCACCATGAAGTTATTTCTCAGAAAATGAGACAATTTGTCCAACTTTCTCTCCGGGTTTGAAGCACATCTGAAAACAAGGTCTTGATGCGCATTTAATGCTGTGTAATACACGCATGAAACAACTGAGTAAACTTGCAGTCAGACAGACAAAATTGGAATTGAAAGATTTTAATGGAAAAGCAGTGAAGCTAAATCACAAAGCTAGCTCATTATTAGAGGCTTCTATGGTTTCACATCCAGAACATTTGTGGTTTGGCCTAATAACATAACTACTGTCACTAAGCTGATTTGCCCTTTTGAGCGTCATCCCCCCTGCTGGCTGCTCATGTTATTGCACTCAGGTGCCTGACATTGAGATCTGAAACGGAGGAACGGATGGAGGGAACAGAAACATGATATCTTATGTAATATTTTTAGGCTGCTTTTGGTTAGCACCCTCTCATCTATCCATCACACTTACGCTATCTTTCTCCATCACACGCGCACACTCCGAATCAACAGTCACACACGCTCCTGTACAACCTACGTCGAGCATCAAACGGCACACATAATGGCAGCTTTCCACGGGCATCAGGGGTGGCAACGGTGGCAAGATGAAAGGTGACATCCCCACCCACTTCCCTCCCTCTCTCTGTCTCTCTCTTTCTCTCTCCATCCTGGAAGGTTAGACACGTGGAGCTTTGATGTGCGTTGCCACCTCTAAAGAGAAATGTTCTGTCTTTCTCGCTCCTCCTCAACATCCTCCCTCATCATTTTCTCTAGCTGTCTTCTTCATTTGTTTTTCCCTGTGCCATTTTTTCCTCTCCTACATTTCATCATTTATCTTCTTTATTTCATGCCGTTGCTCTATGCTGGTCGTTAATTATATTTATCATGTTTTCCCCTCCTTATCCTCTCTCTCTTGTGTAAAGAGGGTATATTTTAAGTAAGAATATATAAGAATTTTGCCTTGACCAAAATCTATAAATGACCAGAAATCCACATAACCAACATAAGCCAAGCTTCAGCTCTTCTGCTCTGCACCACGGATTTCCAGCAATCAGCTTCTTAAATCCTCCTGATGTAGCCCCACATCAGTGCTGGTTTGCTGTACTTACAAGAAATATGTACTCGCCCACTGGGCAGATTGTTTTAAATCGTATCTCAAAGAGCTCTGAGTTGTTGATTCAGCCATCATATTAATCTGTAGACTGAAAGTCACTCTTGATTTTCCTGTATGTCACAAGTAATAATCTGGCTAACGTGGTGTTAATTCCTCCTCACGAAATGTCAAATGAACTCCTTGAAGTCAGACTACAATGTTTCCAGCGGTATGTGCCTTGAATGCTACATAAGGCAGTGTGTTTTCTATACATCACTGTGAGTGTAAATAACAAACCACCATGGGTGATTTAATATGGTGTTAGTGAGCTGCTGCATTTTGATGATTAACTGTGAAATTCGCCAGTCAATATTGAGAATAAATATGATTTCACTCTGTAAAATATGTTCAGATGACTCATAGCTCATAACACTTATTCACAGTGTTCCTTTTTTTCACCCACGTTTTTACTGTAGGTGTCTTATTTTTTTAGTAATAGTGAATGTTTCATTTTGTATTGCTCTTCACTTATTCTTAAAGAGATAGAAAATAGATACAGTCTCATGTGACTCCTTTTCTTGCACCTCAATTTTCCTTCTCTGCGAGCTTATTTTCTGTTTCAGTCAAAACTATTTCAACCTCTCTCTCTCTCCGTCTCTCTCTCTCTCTCTGTCCCCTGTCTTCAGTTATTCTCTGTGCTCTGTTGCCTTTCCTTTCTCCCTTCCCTTTCTTTTCCTCGACATCCTTCCTTTCCTCTGTTCTACCTGCTGCTCTCTCCTCTTTTACACCACCTGTCCACTTCCTCTCCCCAGTCCTCCCGCATCCTTTGTTTTTCACCTTGCCACCAATTTGACCCCCGTTCTCAGTTCAGCTGCAGTTCAGTGTCTTTACTCAAAGAAGGCTTGAGAATATACCACAGAGAGAAGTGAGGGTTACTGAGTGAGGAGCTGGGGAGGGACAGACGGACTGAGCGAGGCAAGGAGAAAGGCTCGGAGGAAGTGATGGAGGGATGAAAAGGACGCTGGAGGTCGGATGCACTCAGCACCGCAGCCTGACAGATAAACGTAATGTCAGTTTACTTGGCTCACAGCCTTTCCAGAGGGGATCCCAGGGTGTACTGGGGAAGGAAAGAGGGCAAGGAGCTAGCGCCGGAGGATCTGTGTTGTAAAAGATGAGTCAGCAGAAAAGAAACCATTTTATTGCAGGTGCAGAAAAACTACGAGTGCTCTCTCTCGTCTCTCCTTCTCATTTCATGTCAACCTTCCCTCTGTGAGAGTTATCTGCCATCAGGGTCTGTACACTAGGTACAAACTCGGGCAAAAGTGGCTGCCAGTTTGTAGTAGGTGCTTTAGGTGCCGCCACTTTATGGAGGGAGACGGGCTTAATGCTGGCGAAGGAGAACAGAGAGCTAGATGTAGAAATCTCTCCAGGGAGCCTGGGCCACGGCAAAGACGTGATGCATTGAAGCTGAGCTTTATTCGACTGGTCATACTTTTGTGTGCGTGTAAGGTGTCCTGCGTGCTTTGATGTGTTTATGATTTAGGCAAAGTGGAGCGAAACTTTTCTCATTAGCGTGCATGTAAGTGTGTGCACCACTTAATACAACGAAATTAACTTTCTGCAACTTTCCACAAGTCACTAATGATATAAATGTGAGAAATTGTTTTGAATGAATCACGCAGCGCACACACTCATACGCAATCATGCACATTACACACACACACACACACACACACACACTCAGTAAGTATCTGCAGAATGTGTAGAGGGATGTGGCCTCTGCTGGTTGTTTCATCTCTGTGCCACCATTGTTAAGGAGAAATTGGATTTTTTTTTTTATGTGTGTGTGTAAACGCAAAGGTGCACGTGAATGCGTGTGCGTGTGACTGGGAGGAGAATGTTGCAGATTGTCTGGTGAAAGCCTGGAGGGCTCCCTTATGTAATTGAACTGAGCTGCTGCACTCAGATGAATCGCCAAGCCAATAAAACCCATTAGAATTGAATTGCATGAGAGTGTGGGAGATGGAGAAAAAAAAGCAAAAGAGAGAGCGAGGTAGAGATGGGGAGATAAGAATTGTTAGTTTGCATAATATGTAACATTCTTATATGCAGGTGTGTGTGTGTCTGTTATTGCAAAACTGAACAGGAAGTGAGCAATGGGAAGAAAAGATATACTAATGGTTTTACAGAAGATTTCATGGAAAGCAGAGGGGAGTGATAGAAAGATGAAAGGATTGGTACATAGCGAGGGATACTAGGTGACCAGGGATTAGACTGTGTCTCCTCAGCTGTTGTAATGAGCCGTCAGGATAATTGGAATGAAAAACATAGACGTCCATTTAATGAAGTGAGACTTTCAAAGAAACATAGAATTACAGTGGAAAATGTTGGGGGTGAGTCGGGGAGGAGGCCAGACAGAGGTAATACAGAGTCAATTTAGTTTTCCTTCATGTCATGTATGGAAGAAAACACTTATATTGATACCTGAGTGTATTTTCAAGGAGTTTCAACCAATCAGCGTTGGCCTTTATGGCCTCAGCAGTGATCCTCTGCCCAGTTTCTAATATTCTCTGCACTGATTGACAGCTGGAGCCACTACTATTCTGGACAAGGCCCTTATAATCAGGAGCACTGAACATGAAAGTATAACAGGGCTCATCCAAAATGGTGGAGCAGTATCCTCAGGCGCACTTCTGTGAGAAGGAGATACGGAGGAGAAACGTCATTATCGCAAGTGCCACCACATCTATCCCTGGAAATAACATGGGCTGTGTGCCTGATTGGCAGCCACATAGTGTTAATGAATAACAATATGATTTGGGTGGGAGAAAAAAAGGACGCTATCGGCCAAGAGAACGACAGCTGTATGGCATTCTCCTTAATTAAGTTGAAGAGAGGCAGTGAGGGAACGTAGTCACCGAGGAATGAAACCGGAGACACAGCCGAATTAGGGAAACTGAAGGAGGAAGGCGGTGCAAATGAGAGGAAGACAGTTTGGCTGCAGACGAACAAGGAGAGGAAGTGAGAGATGTAGGTAGGAAGATAAGAAAAAGTTGGAAATGGTGAGAATGATTTTTAGGTCATTCGTGATAGTCAAGAGAAATTAATCAGCATCCAGTTAATTAGTGCTGTGACCCGGGCCATTAATCCTCAGGCTCAAGCGACTACCACATGTGTCCACACACACACACACACATGTGCAAAATACAGGTATATACACTCATTTAGGAGAGCAGCAGCAGACACACATACTTAAATCGTCTCTCTGCTCCACTTTTCTCTTCTTTTCTCTTTTACTTCACAGAAAACTCTGCTCACCTCTTTGTCTTTCCCACAAAATACACTGCGCATCATGTACGTTTCTTTGCTGAGAGAAGAAGACCATGCTGGGCTCGAAGAAAAAAAATAAAATAAAAACAGGACGGGGGTATAGTGCTGACATAAGAAGAGTGCAAAAAGAGATTGATGATCTCAGGGCCAGTGGGAGAAAGGGAGAGAAGAGACAGAGGAATACTTACCAATAAATTACTCTTGAGCAGAAAGGGCAGTGTGTGTGCGTTTGTGTGCGTGTGTGTTTGTGTGCATGTGTGTGTGTGTGTCCTGAGGCTTTGAGTACATGGACTACCTTGTGTGTTGTGATTTCATAGAGATTGTTTGATGAAGTGGCATGTTATTCACTCTTAAAGTGCTGATGCGCGCACACACACTCGCACCCATCGCATCCCCGCATCTCCCTTTTAGTTCTTGTCAGCCATTATTTTTGTCTTTAACAGCAATATGAACTTGTCTCTTTCTACCTCTCTACCTACCATTGTATCTCAGCCATTGATTCGAAGAATGTGTCAAGATCCAGGCTATTGTTCGGCATTGAATGAGACAGTCCCAGCATGGCACTGTTCCATTGGGAATGCATCTGTCACAGACAATGTCTCTGTCTCTTCTGCCATTGTACCATAGAAAATGTGTCAGTGATAGAGAATGTGTTCCTATATATTCCAGTTGCCTCGTAGATGAATGTCAATCTGCCAGGTGTAATTCTCTTCAGCCAATGCTTTAAAGCATGTCTTTCCCATTGTAAACATCTTCTTTAACCCCCCCAGCTGCCAGAGAACATCATTTGTCCTTGTCTTTATCTCTTGTCAGGGGTTGAGATCGATTCCATTTCGCACACACGGTCAATTTGGGAAAATAATTAGTAACATTTGTCTCTGGTATCGAAATGGCATCAGCCTTGATAGCTGATGAGCGTGTTTGAAATAAGTCTTTCCTCCAGTTCTTTTGTTTTACGTCTTTCCCTCCCTCTCAACATTCATTGGAAGAGACGAGCTATCTTTGAGACTGCCGTCCAATGATTATCAAGCAGGATGCTGAGGTAGAGCGGAACTTCAGTTATTAATCAAAACTAATAAAGCATGTGTAATGTCTCATAGGTGGTAGTATCCTCGCTATAAAACCCTGCAACACCTTTGTTGAACTGTCACTGCATGTTGTAGATAATAGCATTTTGTGTATGTCTGTGTTATCCCATTCCCTGTCTGTCTGTAGATATTGTGTCAGTCACTACCACGGTCCCTCCCACTCCTACCACCCAACCAATCACCTCCCATTCCACCACCCCAACCCTCCTAACACCCAGCTTCGCCCCGGACCCAGAAGGTAACACACACACACCTTACTATTCTGCCTGCGCTACCCTGCATCTCTCCTCGTCCTTCCCTGTTCTCCTTTGGTGTCGTTCACTCCCCTACTCATTTGATGACTCTCAGGTGGCCCACACCACCACACACCATCACACACCAACACACACACACGCACACTTTTTCTACCGCAACCTTCTTTTGCCCTGCATCTTCATGAGCCTGCAGATGCTTGGATGTGCACCGTGCACAACCACCCCCTCTCTCTCTCTCTCTCTCTCTCTCTCTCTCTCTGTCTTTCTTATCACAGGCTATTTGATGCTCCCCACACACACATTGCCCAGTCAGCATTTGTGTATATGTGTGTTTGTGTGCGCATGGTCTAGGGTGGGTCTCTTGGTGCTTGGTGGGTACTGTTGATGAATCTGCGCTCAGAGTTTTAAGGAACTGGCAACACACCCAGTCTTTAGCTGACTGACGCTGGCCTCTGGGGGGGCTTTGGAGATGCCACACAACCATTTCTGCATACACACACACATTCACAAACACACACACACACACACATACACATACAAAGAGAGAGGGGGGGGGGGGAGCAAGAGAAAGAAAGATCAGGGATCCAGGTGGTTGTCTAATCGTATTCTCCCAGATGAATGTTACACAGCAGGAGAAAGGCTCCCCTGCACCACCCCGAGTGTGTATGTGTGTGTGTATAAAACTACACACTCTTTCACTAGCTTCCCCCTCTTTTCATCTACAGAATCTATTTATCTCATACATCCACTCACACAAACACATTTGTTCACTGGTATCTCTTCTTTTTTTTCATTCCATACCTGTGCCTGCTCTCTGTCTCCTCTCCATTGCTACTTAAAAGGCAAGATGAAGCGGAGGAAGCGGGAGCTTCTTGTTTTTCTGTTTCCACTGCCGCCGTCTGCGGCGGGTAGACGATGTTCACCTGCTGGGCATATGTGAAGATGTCATAAAGTGTCACAGGTTGAATAGTTTGGTGAATGTTTAGTTGATGCTGATGTATCATCTGAGTGGCTCCTCGGAGAAACAATAACCCACTTTAATACTGACATTTCCTGTGGAGCTTTGGGCTGCGGTGGATTAAGAACAGGGTGGTGTGAGGTAAAGGTATAGTGCCTGAGTCACTGCTTTTTCATCCCCTGTGAAATATTGCTTGCTCGATCCTATCACGGTCCCGTGTGCCTGCAGATGCACCAATATTCGTTTTACCAATAGCCGATCATACACAGAAGCAGGAATGTGATGCGCTTCATGCTCCATGAGAACAACGGGTACAAGAACACACCGTCTCCTACTCAGCTGTCAATCCCGGCTCCTCTTTCTTTCTCTCACCTCTTCCATCACATTCTCTCCTGATCTCTATGCATTAGCACTGTATTAATGATTCATGTTTTAATTCCGCTCTGTCAAGGTCCAAGAGCCGCATCAATAACTCTGTGTCCTTGCCTCCTATTGGCCTTACCAGCTCTTACATTACACCCCCTCAGCCCCATCAAAAAGGAAAAAAAAAAGAAGCTTTTGTTCATCGTCAGCAACTCAGACGCTGTCTAAGTACTTAGGTCCAGACTCAAAGAGTTGTTTTTTTCAGTGGAAAATTACCTTAATTCATACTTTACCATCCATTTCTTTCTCTTTCTCTAAATCCATGCACTCTGTGCTGTCAGACAGAATTTATTGGGGAAACTGGACACAGACACATGTTTGCTCTATCATCTGTATTATGACTGCAACTAACAATAATACAGTAAATCTGCGGATGTTGTTGTCTAACTGATTAATTGTTTAATCTACAAAATATGTAATAAAAAAAATCACATCACAATTTACCAGAGCTTATATGTGATGTCTTCAGATCGGTTGTTTTGTTTAACAAACAGTCCCAGTACTGATATTATTCAATTTAAGGAGATATAAAGCACAGAAAACAGCCTGATTTTAAAAGCTGGAGCAGCAAAATGTTTAACATTTTTGCTCGACTAAAGGACTTAAACAATTAATCGGTGATTAAAACTGTCATTTACTACTCCTTTTAGCACTAACCTACAATTTCTTTCATTATTCCACTTTTTTCCCCCACTTTAAAGCAGTGCAAAGTTGGTAAAAGGTGGGGTTGACATGAATTATTCCTTCACACTGCTGCAATTTCCTTCTATAAAATGTCACAGAATTTAGCTTGCCTTTTTATCCCTCGTCACTCATATTGAGGTGAAGTGTTTGATGTCATTTCCCAGGGTGGCACTACTCGTAAACACACTCAAAGTTTTCCCATTCAGAATGCATTGTGGTCTTGACAGACGCTGGGCTGAAGTGGGTTTTTTCAGAGGCTGACATACTTATTTCTTGATTCACTCTCCTCATTTGAACACCTTTTTTCTCGCCCATTCTGACTGTCTCACTGTCTATGCAGTAGGGGGTGATGAAAGGTGATAACGCAGGTTGGGTAGAAGATATCGACTTCTCTTTTCTCCTGTCTCTCTCCGTGTGCTCTCCCCCATGCTGGCGGTTTAATGTGCTCGCCTTCTCTCACTTTTTTTTTTTTTTCCACTCTATGACATCTATCCTGCTTTTTGATCCATCTCTCCGTCTTTGTCTCTGTTTCTTTGCCTGCACTTTACTCTCCATATTTCACTTTATATATATCTCACACTCCACCCACACACACATTATTTATCTCTTTTGTTCTTTCTCAGATCCCGGTGCAGTGGTAGAGACTCACAGTGCAGTGCCATATGCAGTGATAGGTGGCGTTCTGGCACTCCTGGTTTTCACCGTCATCTGTGTCCTCATTGTCACCATCTGGTGCTCCGTCCGACAGAAAGGTAACACACACAGGCGCGCTCACACACACACACACACACACAACCACACACTAAAGAACACAAAGGTTTCTTTCACAAGCAATGGGAAACATTTTGGCAATATTATATCACATTTTCTTATTTCAACACTTTCTGGAGTAACGTGCTGTGAAAAAAAAAATCATTGCTGGCCAGTTTACAACTAGATTCTTTAAAAATAATCTTTTAAACTGAGGTGTAAACTTGTCAGCGCAAAGCAGACAGGAAGGGATGCTCCTCTCCAGGCAGGCACTGTCCATGATGGACGACCTTGGCCAGGGTAGCGGAACAGATAGGGTGGGGTGGGAAATGTAGGTGTGGTCCGCATGTTTTATGACTATATGTTAGTGTATCAAGGCTCATCTATTAAAAGCAGCCTCTCCGCGTTCCCTATCTTTTTAAGTGCCCCCTGTGTTGGCAGCCTTCGACTGTGCGCCACAGCTGCCAAGAAATTATCCGGAAACTGCGCACCAGGCAGCAACCAGCCATTACTTACCCTATGGCTAGACAAGCTGTCAGTCAGCATTCGGTATGGCTTGACTGCCAATCAGCACAGAGACAGGAGGATTACAACCAAACTATGTTGAGACAGGGCCATTAGGGCTTTGTCTTCGGTCCGACGTGACTGTCAGCATGCCAGTCAACCTCTGCAGTTAGGAGAATGAGAGTGTCAGTCACCCCCGGAGTGAAGGGACACTCCAGCAGGAAGATGACTTGAGCAGTTCTTGCTCTCTGTAACCTGTACTGCACCGAATCATTAATCATACAGACCTGAGGGGTGTTAAAATATGTTTAATAGGATTTATGAGTGACGCAAACGTGCCATTGTTCTCTTGCGCCTAACCTTCCCTCCACCCTTTTCTGCCAATCTCTCCTCCCTCCCTATCTTCTATTCTCCATTATCTCCTCCACCTACTCCTTCTCTTCTGCCTCTTGTATTCACACAACCATCCCCTACCCTTAATTTCTGCCGGTAGGCTCGTACCGTACCCGAGAGCCTATTCTTGCTTGGTATTGACCTAACAATCAGTTAACTAATGAATTAATCTGTCACAGGTATGGTATTTAATAATATCTTGGCTGAGTGGTTTGATAATGCTGCATGGCTCTGCAATGATCATGACGCTTCGCCGCCTAACCTTCCCCCTACAATCTCCCTCTCGGTCTCTCTCTCTCTCTCTCGCTCTCTCTATGTCTCTCCCTGTATCTCTTTCTTTCTATCTCTTTTCATTCAGGTTCCTATCTTACCCATGAGGCCAGCGGGTTGGATGAACATGGTGAGGTGCAGGAGGCCTTCCTCAATGGGAACGACGCCAGCCAGGGCAAGAAGGAGTACCTACTGTAGCCCTTCTCCTTCCCTATCCCCATCTCTTCTGACCTCATCCCTCTATTTCCCTTCTCTCCCCCTCTCCCACCTTATATACAGTATACACACACACAGAAACACGCACACAGATACACACACAGATACACACACACACACACTTCTGTACAATGCGCCATAACAGACGGCCTTCTGAAAACGACTGTATACAGATACTGCACACAGCCAATCCATCCCACTCCATTCCACTCCATATCCTCCATACACACACCCACCAGAGACGGATTGAGAAAAAGAGAGCCTATAGACCCACCAGCCATTAACGACTGTGCCATATTCTATAAGTCGGAGAAACTGTGGAAAATGGAGGGAGATAGAGAGAGGGGGGCGTGAATTTAGACAAAAACGAAATGATGCCATAATTATTTTGATCGAGAGGGAAGCGGGGAGCACAAAGAAAACAGGCACTCTGCCCGTGCAGTCGCCAAAGTGGAAGGGGAATTAGAGGCAGATGACTGCTATAATTCCATGCCTGAAGAAAACCATCCATTTCACAAAGCTCCATCTTTAACTGGCGGAGACAGTGGAAGAGCTGTGTGGGAGGAGGGAGGAGGGAGACAGAGGAGGTGGGGGGGTAAGTTGACCAGGAGCTATCGAGCGCCAGATGCTAGAAAATTGAAATTTTTAAAATTGCCAAAGCATCTTGCCTACCGAGCGCAACCCATATATAATTCCTTAACAACACTAGAGTGTGTAAGCTCAATGTCCCAGGGAGTATCCAGACTTTATTAACAAGCTGACTGTCCTGTTTTGCTATCCCTGTTGGGTGGCCTGCCAATAATTTGTAAGAATAATCATCTATTAGTGATGGCTTTTTATCTCTCACTGCAACAGTGAAGAGAAGGTGGTTCTCTTTTAATTTACTTTCCATCTCCTCCTTCCCTTCCATTCACCTGTTACCATCGTCTCCCCTCGCCCTTATATCTCTCTTTCTCTCTGTCTTTCCCTCTATCGCTCCTCCTTTGTTGGCTCCGAATAATGAAAGGATTAGTGTTGGGCTGCGTTCCTGACAAAGAAGAAATGAATATGACTTGCTAAGGCATTAAGAAAAAGCTTAATTATTTTAGAATGTCATTAAGAGGATAAAAAGGTTTAAAAGTCTTAATAAGAAGGGCAAGGGGAGTGATAGCAAAAGGAGTGAATGAGAAAATAAAATGGATGGATATTTTTTTCTGAATGCTACCACACATATGCAGATACATGCATACATTCATACGTACAGTAAACATGTTGACAGAACAAGTATACATATCTCTGAATTCCTTATTTGTATAAAAAAAAAAGAACAGCAACATAAATTAAAGGAAACTTTTAAGAAATATGAAAACAGTTTACTATTGAAACGCATTATGAAGCAACTATACTAACACAGAATATTAGCCTATAGAGGTGCAAAGCCGAACAAACTACTGTCCAGTGATCTTTAAAGAAAATAAAGAAAAGAATAAAAAAAAAATCATTTGTCTTTATGAGAAACCAGAGGTCTTATTGATTTTTTATTAATTATTATTATTATTTGAACAATTATGATTGTTGTTAATGTTATTATTATTGCCGTTGTTATTATTATAATTGTAAATGTTAAAGAAATGTACACTTCCCATGGTTTGTTTTGGTTCTACTGTAGAAAAATTGCTGTCTTTTTTCACTCTTACCTTTCCTCTCTTTCCCAGTCTTTCTCTCTCTGCGTCTCCTGTGCCTAGTCGTCTCTTCTCCTGTCTTTCACTCTTGTTTATTTTAGTCCATGTGTCATTGTTGATATATAGCTAACTATTTCTTTATAGGGGAAAGATACAAAGCACGACAAAATAAAAAAGAATCCAAAAATAACCTTTGGGATCAGACTGTTTTTTTTTTTTTGGATGTGTTTACTGTGTAATTAGCAGGTGCTGTTTTTGAAATCCTCCAAAAAAAAAAAAAAAGAGGACAGAAGTAGCATATGATTAGATCAATGGGGAATTGTGGAGTTATAGGTGGGAAGCTAAAGATGAAGGCGATGGAGCCGTTTAGAACTGGCAGCCCATTCAGAATAAATAGAATAATCAACACAGACGGGTCTGTGGCGTCACTAATGAATCATAAGAACAGATAGTGAGGAAGAACGGGTGACAGGAAGGTTGAGTCAGATGCACGCAGAAAAATATGACTTTGCCATTAACTTCCATGCAATCAATACCCGATTCTGTCGAGAAGCACTCAACATGTCCATCTGTGCACAGGGCTAGATTTGAAAGCCGCCGGAGGTCGCCGGGTGATAGATCGATGTGTTTCTCTTCCATCGATGGCAAGGCTCCACGGTCGCCTGTCATAAAGACAGATTGTCAAACGGCAATCAAAGTAATGGACTTGCCAGGCGCTACCAGCATGAGTTGACACTCTGGCCAACAAACAATTCACACACGCACATATACACAAGTCGAAGCCAGACATAGCTTCGGTTTATGATGACGCAAAGGTAGCACAGGTAGCTCCTGCTATCAGACCCGCCGTGGTCGATGAGTAATAAAACTAAGAATATTGTCCTTTTATGTGTCCTCAAAAGAAAAATGTATGTCCTTCAAACAAATGTTTCATCTGTTGTTTTCCTGTGGGATTCACAGCACTCAGTGTGGATGCATTTGCTGGTTGCTTGACGCTGTTATTTTGGCTTCTCCTCACAGGGGAAAAAAAAAACTCAACAAAAATATTTTATTTCAAGTTGACTATTTTGTTTTCCATAAAGAAAGTTTTCAGTCATTCATATTCAGAGGAGCTCTCTAGGTAGTTGCTAATGCTGTTTCTGCTTGCTCTGGTGCATCCTGGGAAACTGGCCATTATCTGACCATAACAATGTTATAATTCAGCTTCTAGACCTGATGATAATCACACCACCACTGTCATCATGGAGGGTGATTATCAAATCAATAGACATAAGCAAAAATGAGATCGAAACAAGCCAGATAACAGTCGTCATATTCCTCCCCGAGTGAATGTAACATAATCTGGCCAATAACGACAGCAAGAAGTCTATGAATAACTCGCACGGCTTCACCCTGATGTTAGTTTCACCGATTAACGTACTGGAACGGGTTCACATCAGAGAATTCCCCATTTATGACCCATTTATGACACTCATTTTTCATTTCTATGAGTTTCAGTACATATCACAGTCCGTCCAAACACAAACTCTTTATATTTCTGCCGGCTACATGGTGGATTACACACAGTTTTATCCAGCTGTAAAGCCAACCCTAATGACCCTAGGATAAGGAACACAGCTTATGTTCACTGGTCTTCTGACCCTAGTGTGGCAAGGAGATGTGTACACAGTTACAGCACTGCATGACGCATTGATTGAGGTGCCTGAGTGTGTTGAAGCTGAGCATAATCAGGAAGCAGAGAGGCAGGCAGAACAATTGAATGCCAGAGATGCTGCGGAAATCTTTTTTTTCCCCCAGATTTGTCTATCAATAATGTGTTCTAGGCAGGGATTATTTGGGTATTGATGGAGGACATACAGACATTTTTTTTTTTTGTCCGTAAAACGATGAGGAAGAAAATAAAAAATAAATGCAAAATTGACACAAGACCTGCAGAGACAGCTGGGGAAAAAGAGCGGACAACAAATATAACGCCAGAGAGGAAGCGGGAGGAAGAGCTGCTGTGAAACAGAAAAAAACAAAAGAGAAAGTGTGTTAATGTTATGCCCATGTTCTGTGCAGATAGAGATGGATTTCTCCATCTGTGATATCTTACACCAACGCGGTTCAAGACGAACAATCCAATCAGAGTGAGCAAGGTCCTTTTTATTAGAAGTGAGCATCACATTGTATTTACAAGTGTAATCAAAACAGCCATGAAGATTGTGTCATAACCAGGTTAATGATGTTTCCTTTACAATGCTGCATCCTCTATGGACCACTATGTTATTACAGAATGTTTAATTAAAAGCTGTCACTCATATATCTACATTACTGGTGGTTGGCTTAGCGGAGACTTAGAGCAGACTTAGAAAAAGACCCATAGGAAGAGTAGTCAAAGAAAACAGACATCTGTGATCAGGATAGTCGTCATCATCTAGAGACTTAATTTTCTCGCTGACATTTGGTATGGGACCTGATAATTAACTGGCCTTTTCATTTGCGGGTTATTCATAACGTCTGTGCATGAGGTTGCTGATTAGTTAAAAAGCCAACAACAAAACACAGGGACATGGTAGCTTTATTCTTCTTTAGTCTACAAGGCATTTGTGGAACAACACTAGCTTTTTCTCGTGCACACAAAGCAAGGAACGTCGTTTCAGGAAAATAATTAAAAACGATGACAAATGTGTACGTTTAAAACAAAATCCCAGATCTTCCATTTAGTCACATATTCAGACCTCTGGGCACACTTTTGCTTTAAGGGAGTGTTTGGCTGAAGACCATGGAGATGCCTGCACTGCCTCACACAGGGCCATGCGGACAGATTTTCCTCTGGATGGTACGGCTACTGTAGGTGGAAGGTGGGGAACAGACAGAGGAAAGGATGTCTGCTCTTCCTCTTTTTTCTTAGGAGGAGTGAAGAGGATCTGGGGCACAATGCTGTACAGCTGGAAGAGGAACAGCGCAACTGCATGAGCCCAGGCAGGTAGTGGGGTACTGGGGGTGAAAAGCGCGAGTGCATGGATAATGTGGAGCGGCAGGCACAGCAGAACTAAAAGGGAGAGGGACAAAGCCAAGGAATGGACCTGGCAGGAGTCATTTTTAGGGGGGTCTGTGTTACTAAAAAGAGTCTTCCTGGGCTTGATGCATAGCAGGTCAAGGTAAATGGCCAGAAGGCAAACCAAGGGGAGTATGAACCCGGTCATCCCATGGACATAGACCAGGAACTGGGGACTGAGAATGGTGTCAGGGGCGCACACTCCCCAGTGGCTGCTGTGAATCTCAGCGTAGGTGAAGTTGTGGTTGTCCTCTACGTAAAACTTTGACAGGAAGCCTCCATATGGAAGGTACTTTCCAATGACCTTGCGGTCATGGTGGTACTTAGGGACCAGGGGAGTGGTATTGGGTAAAGAGGTTGTCCAGTTGCCATGGAGCCCATGGCCAGCTGTGCCTGAACCGAACCCACCTCTTCTCCAGACGTCGAGTGCATCCAAGCCAATAAACTGGGCGAAGGAGGACAGGACAGAGGCCACCCAGCACAGCAGAACTACACACAGAGCTCGTTGACGGGTGATCACTGAGGAGTATCTGTTTTTCACAAACATTAGATTTAGACACTTTTGAATTGCACTTATACTAAAAATCTGTGCTCAAATATCCTGTACCAAAGAAAGAAATGAACACAAGTAGTTTTTTTTTTTTTCTTCTTTTTGTCTAAACTGTTTCAACACTCACTAACAAAAAATACAACAACAAAAAAATCAAACTGGCTCACCTTACTTCTACCAGGTAAAGGCCATTTTCATTTTAAAATTAATTTCTGGTTTTCATAAGAGATATGCTCCTCTAACAACTGTAATATCTACAAGATATGAGCGAGTAATTGTTTTTGACAGTAGTATAGTTCTGAACGAGATGCACTAAAATCTCAATCTTATTTACGCCATCTGGTTATCAAGTTGATACGAAGACCATTTAAAACAAAGACGTAGTACTGACTCACTTCCACTCAAAGGCTGGATTTCTAGGTCACTGTCAATCAAACATCTAAGAGCCCCAGAGACCATTGATATTTACTCGCTCCTGTCTCTCGATTGGCAGTTTAAGCAGTGTATGATAAAAGACACGATAACAGCCTTATGAGCACTGAACAAACAACCTGTTTTGATACTGTCATACAATGGTGGATCTTGACATGCTTGCTGCCTTTTTCCCTTTACCGTTCTATTGATTTTCTTCCTTTACAGCTGAAAGCACTCTTGAGAGCATTGGTTGATGCCTGCCACCCACATATTTGCCCTCTCACACACACAAGATATCATAATATAAAATGTGTAAAGTGTAATTATAATTTACAGTATAGTGCTTTATTATCTGTCTGATTGAAGTGCATCTTATATAAGGTATTTAACTGGAGTTTCTTTGTATCATGTTAATATTTAATAGATACTAATCCTCTTTAAAGCACATTGAGGATTTGTATTCTACTGCTTAAACTGATTTAACCCTTGCCAAGACTCACCTGTCTGCCAAGTGAAGCTGCAGGTGGGCGTCCAGTGTAAGCAGCATTAACAGGAACATGGTAAACTGCCTGACCAGCATGGGGCAACACACCAAGGTAATGCAGGTGTACAGACACTGTGGGGTTCGCAGGTTGAGTAGCACAGTCACAGGAACCGTGACTGCACCCCCTACAGCCCCCACCCAACCCAGGCACAGCTGCAGACAGCACGAGACACTCCCGGCTTTGGTCCGTGCACCCTGGGTCCTCACCTGCACATCAGATACTGTACCGCTACGGCTGACGGCCAGACACAACCTCACACTCACTACAATTACACATGCAGATATAATGCATTCACACAGGGAGTACAGCCACATGATCTCCATGTCTGGGGTAGATGGGAAAAAAATACAAACAAATGACTGATAATGGAATATATTTGAACGCACTTTAAAACTCATTACGGATAATGATGTGAAAGAGCAAAAATTAAAGAAAAATGTATTGATGCAAATAAAGCTTCATTTACTCCCACTCTAGTTGCCACTATTGCCCTGTGTTCCCACATGGCTATTTCAGCAGTGTTAACTTGCATTGTCAAAAGACTAGTCAAACATAGAGAAAAACAAAGAATAGAGCGAATACAAATGAGAACTCGGGGACAAAGGGTTGAAGAAACGTTGAGGTTAAGCATAGAGGTGTAGGTCAGAATAATAGATACAGTCAGCAAAAGAGGGAGACGGTACAGATGTGGAAGGATAGAGAATGTGATGCAAGTTTGCGCTATGGGGCAGAGAGAGACAGGCACGGAGAGAGTAGATATTTTGATAGGTATTGGAGAACAGTAAACGTGCCTGGAGAGTGAAAAGGTCAGGCCAGACCAGACTTGACAGAACTTCTCCACTGAGGATGTGAGCACCATGCAAACACAGAGCAACAAGCCCCAAAATAGGTGGCAACATACTGCTAACACTCTCTGTTCTTGCCATTTTTTTTTTCTTTCCTGTTCTTGTTTTGTCTCTCTTCTCCCTACAGCCCACCATGCATCATTTGCACATTCATATTCCCTGAAACACAAATAGGCTGAGGCATTTATGCGTAAATGCATGAACACTGACAATCATAGGAGTGCGCACTCCCTCGATGAGTAATTTCCGGCAAATGCATTCAAAAATGATTGGCAGTTAATTTCAGTGCATTTTCAAACAATAGTCTTGCATAAAGCGAAGTGGATGAATATTGAAATAGCAGATTTACAGCAGCAATATGACACCTGTCCATTCCACGTAATTAGTTTGACCTTTTCAGAACATTTTGTGTTAGTCGTCACTTTTCCAGAATAATCATGACTGGCTGAAATAACCTCTTGATACTGCTTCATAATCACTTTACACAGTTGTCTCCTGTCTCGCCACTTGAAGGGCCTAAGCAAAATTGATTTACTGAAGTAATTAATGCAGTTTAATCCACCTTGGTGAGTTTCTGATTCAAATTGGTGGCTGGTCGCTCTCAGTGTAATTAATTACCTAAATTAATCAATTATGCTCTTTAAAACAACATTTAAGCTATAGGGCCGAACCTTCCAGCATGGTAAGAGCTTTTTAGAGAGATAAGTGGTGCCTGTTTGTTGATATAATGTTTAAGAAGTAAATTAGGATGAAAAGGTATAGTTACCTGTTGTGAGGACCTGCGATGACAGATAGTTAACACAAATCTCTATAATCTATCCTCTCAGTGACTTGTCTGTTTTTTTTTTATTTGCCTTCAGGATCTCTGTCTCTGCCTCTCGCTACTCTAAACTGTCAGAGTATAAACCTGATTCATAAACCTCTGCTTATCCACCTGCCTTCTATCTCGCTTCCTCTCCTGTCTCTGCAAACATATCAATTGTGTCAATGTTGGAGCATGGCTGCCCTTTCCATCTGAGACGTGCAAAGGGCACCGCCAGCCCTGCCAACTGAGGAAATATGTAAATAAGGTACGCACACATATGCGCATATATGAGCCCAGACACTCAGAAATGAGGTTTATTCTGTGTTGTTACAGCAAAAACCTTCTCAATCAACTCTCCTTTGATTCGTCCAATTTTCTTTGATTTGAGAGAGACAAATAGGAATAATAGGTAGCTCTTAACTCAATGTGCTTTTTGATGGGGGACATCTGTTGGAGGTGATAAAGATGAGCAGAGATATTAGAGATATTTTGCATTCTTATCTAAAGGCATTGTTACCCAAATTAAAATAAGCAGGAAGTCAATATATTGTGAAGACACAGAACGAAAACATGTAAAACCTGTACTTTATATTATGTATTTTGGATGGTTCATTCAGATAGATCATAACTGCACTCGGTCAGTTTAAAGATAATGCTTGTGCAGAATATGTCCAAATAACATATTTGCATCTCTCATTTGCCTCTTACATCAGTGATGTTCAAAGTACGGCCAGATTTCATGCGGCCTGAAGCTCAATTTTTTTTTATAATATATTATTTATGGCCTGCTAGGATTGTCAGATAGTGTATGGCTTGAAGATTTGGCTTTTTTTTTTTTGGTTATAATGAAGCATTTGAACCTTTAAGGACATAACTGCTGGTGTTATAGATCTGTAGATGTAACACAAAATATTACTTTCTGAATTATTTTGTTAAAGACAAGAGCAAGAGCGTTTAAAACTTAAATGTTAACAGACTTTGCATTACTCATAATAAGTCATGTTTAAAATGAACACGAGGTTAAGATTTGTTTCAACTTCATGCAAGTTTAACATATTCCATAAAATGTATTCTTTGTTACTTGACTCCAGATGTGAAAGAAAGGTAAAGGAATTGGTTTTTAGATTTGATAAAATATATTTTTAAAAAATCATAACTTTTATTGTTTTTGTTTTTTTTCATATTTAAAATGTTAGTATTGGCCCCCGGCCATCATCACATTGTCAAATCTGGCCCTCTTTTGAAAGAAGTTTGGACCCTCCTGAGTTACATCTTGGTCTTTTGATGATCGCTACACTGCGATGAGAAGCATCGATGGAAAAAGGAACGCTGCGGTCTCGCGTGATGAAACGAGACTTGCCCGTTTTAACATGAGTTGGAAACCCCGTTCCACCCTCTTCCCTTTGCTGTCCACAAGCAAGGTAAAGCGCTATTTTCAGTTCTCGCTTATATTACAGTAAAATTGCGTACAATATTTAGAATATACCCTCAGAATGCGGCCAGGTAGGGTATAAAGTACAGGTTAATAAAATGGTTGAGCTTCGGGTGATGTTATTAGACGTGTCGCTATGTTTTATAAGCATTTTACTTGAGTGTTCAGCTCATACTTAGTCTGTTAGTAATGGCTGCCTCCATGCTACCTCGTTGAGGCCTGCTAGCATGTGCGGATTTAGCGTTACAACTGTCGCTGATCTGTAACGTTAGTAAATGTTATACATGTTGCCAAACGAAACAGCTTGAAGATTTTTGTAAAATCGGCGTTTTGTCTTTTTAAAATGTCCGGTTTCACGACGAAATGTGGCTAGGTCTGAGACGGTCCGGTGGCTAGTGAATAAGCGCTACTCACCCCCGCTCTTAGGAGAGCTAATGCCGGTTGAAAACGTGCACCCGAGAGCCCCACCACCCATGTGTGTGCTCTGGGTTGTTGGCTGGCTCGTTCGTAGATTGTTAAATCGGCATCGTGTTTAGTAATATCACAAGTTAAGATGAGCGGGATCAGTCATGCCCACACATCATAGCAGGATTTGATAACGTTGAAGCAACTGACGTCCACACTCATGGTCCGCGTACCACATTATAGTTACACTGGACAGCTCAATTCTCGATGTTATAGCTCAGTCGTATTCAACAGGAACAACACAGTAGTCCCAGTGCAGTTATATGTAATCTAACGTTAGCGTATTTTCTCTTTTAGATGCCGGGTGTCACAGTAAAAGACGTCAACCAGCAGGAGTTTGTCCGTGCCCTGGCTGCCTTCCTGAAGAAGTGAGTATTTTGTTTTTCCATGTCTCATTCTTGACATTTCAATAAACTACATACTTTTGAGGGATGCAGCTATAAGTAAAAAACACATTGTTTCTAAATGTAGCACCAGAAACAGTTCAGCATATGATACTCTTGCCTGATTTGTTATTTTTGGGTCCACATGGTTGAATGCTCTTATTGTGTAAGCCCCTTTGGATAATGGTGTCAGCTAAATAAATGTAATGATGGCGTCCCTCTTTGTTTCGCCACAGTGTCCCTCCTTAGTTGTACACGGCGTTATTATAACCGACGCTACATTACAGAAGCTTGTTGAGGTTTAGTTCATGCTCACGCTTCCCGTCTGTCCCCAGGTCAGGAAAGCTGAAGGTCCCTGACTGGGTGGACCTTGTCAAGCTGGGTAAGCACAAGGAGCTGGCCCCCAGTGATGAGAACTGGTTTTACATCAGAGCTGGTAAGTCCAAATATCAGTCTTCATTTTGTTTCCACAGACCATGATGTCTCCTTGACACTACAGTTTTTTTCCTCCCTCAAAAATACTTTTTTTTTTATATCACTGAAGGGATATATAGACGTTTGTAGATTTAAAGTGGTAGTGGAAGGTGCTTTACATGCAGTGTGGAGATTATGTGGTGTAATACACTTCAGCAAAAATTGATCTGATTTGATGCTTAGTTATATTTTCCTTAAAGTTTCCTCTTTTTTTTTTTTTTTTTACAAAAATGACTGACGGTGTGTGTAAAGAGAATATCTTTGTGTAACTCAAATGTTTTCCCTTTTTATTCGAGATGGGTATTTTTAGTACTTGCTGAATTATCGAGTACTCTCAAAATGAAACTCAAAGTTAAGGCTAGTGTCAAATGATCACCCATGCAAAAAACAGGTGTGTTTAGGGTTATTCTACAGTAGATTAGCTGACATGAAGAAAAACCATATCCACACAGATTTTAAGAGTTTTATCAATTCAATAATTTCCACTTAGATCTGTCCTCAGTTTCACCGCATTTTCCACATATGTCCTCCTTTTTTTTTTAACCACAATGGTACTTTGTATTAAGACTCAAACTTTGTAGCAAGAGAAAGCTTCTGCTGCATGATTGAGTTTAACGGGAGCATATTTTCAGTCACAATCTCTGCTATGAGCAGGCTAATCTTCTCTGCCCTGGTAGCAACACAACAGTGCTTGGCAACAATGTTCATTTTGGCAAATTAAATGATGAGCGGTTGCCTGTTATCCATGCTGTTTTCTCCTCACGGTTAATCATTGGAATGGTTGTTGTATGATTATACAAGTTTAATGTTGAATAACTTGCACTGCACATTCATTTCAGTCACGAGTGTGACTGAAAGCATTGAATGTTATCTGTGGCTGTGCATGCACTTATGTCCATACTTATTGTGTATCCTTGGTGATATCTAGTCAGGCAAGTCAGTTTTGTTGCTAAGATGTCTGCTATTGTGATTTTATACCCAATGACTACTGCTGCCAGATTACTAGGGCCAATATTTCATAAATTATGATTGAAAAGTAAAAAACAGGAGGAGTTGAAGTTGAAAGTAGTGTTACTTACTGCTTGACAATGAATGGGTTTTTCATTTTTGATCTTGCTTAAAATTCCTGTCTTGGGCTTCTCTCTTTTTTTTAAACATCTTTATTATTTTGGTAACCCTCAAAGCGACATGCTGCTCCTGATGCTGCACAGTAACACCCTCCTATCTTCTGCTCTCACAGCATCCACAGTGCGCCACCTGTACCTCCGTGGAGGTGCTGGTGTTGGCTCCATGACCAAGATCTATGGAAGTCGCCAGAGGAACGGCGTGTGCCCTGCCCACTACAGTGTAGGATCCAAGAACGTGGCTCGTAAGGTGCTCCAGGCCCTCGAGCTGCTCAAGATGATTGAGAAGGATCCCAATGGGTACGTGTCTCTTTTAAATAGCTGCCACTAGATAATATCTTACATTTAAAGCTTGAAATGTTTATTTACAATGTGTTCAAGGTTGAACAGGGCTGCAACTGTTGGAGTGCCACTTAAGTGTTCACAAATGAATTGTGTTGTCCAGTGTGTCTTGATGTTTGTACTCTTGTATATCTATGCAGGTATTAGTTGGCATCTTGTGCTTTTTTTAGGGGGTGAGTTCTGTTGGCACAGAATAATTGGTACCACCCTCAACTCATGCAGTACTGCCCTGTGCAGTCCTCAATTCTCCTCTGCATTTTCATATTTGCAGAACTATGGCGTAAAAGAAAAATCCATTAATGTGATTCTGGTTGACTGAAATCTTTAAATGCATAAGCATGAATTTTGCTTTGTGAGTCTGCAGTAAGTACGTGCTCACACCGTAGGCGGAGGACTAATTGATTTGCTTGGTTTTTATTCAGTTTAAGTAGGCAGGAAAATGAAATTCCATTCGGACTTGCCTTTGTTTCAGGGTTGATGATGAATAATTTTTGCCGACGTGTAGGGTGCAGAATTGATATGTGGCTTTCCCTGACTGTAATACTGTGATCGATGTGGCGTTAAGAAGTACTTATTGATGACTTAAGCATTTTGTGTATTGATTTTTGACCAAGTTATGTCGCTTTATGTATTCTATTATGTCCCTTAATTTCTCTGTTTTTAATTTTTGTTGTTCTCCATTTCCCTCAGTGGTCGCAGACTAACCTCCCAGGGAACCAGAGACCTGGATAGAATTGCCGGCCAGGTGAGAAACTAATCTGTCTTTAGATATGTTGACATTAACACAAGTGATGTTAGTAAAGTGCTGGGATTTTAGTAAGACCAAGTAAAGCTTTAATTTCCTTACTTGCTCATTGATTTGAGCTCTTTGATACGGGAGTTACTATGCATGTCCAGGATGCATTACTCATTTTGAAATTTGAGTGATATATACTGTTAGTTATTGTAGTGTACTGAACAAAGTACATGAATTGATAATAGCCAAAAAACTTGTCAGTGTGCCCCTTCTTACTGTATATGCGTTGACTCATTCTTGAACATAGCACATTCAGCCTGTGGTACACAAGGGACGAAGTCCACCAAACCTGAAATAATTAGGGTTGGCAGCATACAATACAGAAACAGGTTGTAACGGACGGTTTTACTAAGTGGAAGATGTTTATTTCACAAGGGCAACGTCATTTAAAGTGTTTGCATCTGAAACAGACAAATCCATTTACTGATGATGTGTATGAATACTAATAAGCGAGAGCTACACTAATACTGTTAGCGATACCTTCCACTTGTGATGTATGTTGCATCATGAAAGTGGTTTTCTGTCCCCCGTCGAACATCTTCAGTGCCTCTGTTTCTCCACCTTGCTTGTTTTTTAAAAAGCACTGCTTTGCATTGAGTTCAACTTTGTGACCCATGTACATGATTCAGCACTTGTATAACAAACTGAGCCACACCAAGCCTTATTCATCACATTAATAGGTCTGTGTCGTTATGTGTGGGTTTTATCCTGTCCTTTGATAATTTAACATTGACAGCTGCAATAAGAGCATTTCTTAAATATAGACAGACCATTTTCTACTGGCAGCCATAAACTGCTTTAAGTGGCTTGAGTTAAGTATGTATGCTCCAGCCTGGTCTTACATACTGCTACAGTTTTAAATGCTCCATAATCAGGCGCCTCAGCTGTTGAATGAATAGCATTGCCACCTCATGCTGGCTAGACAAAGGTTGTTTTCAGTGACTGACTGTATGATACACTCTGGCATTTTATCTGACATTCAGACGCACTCAGGATGATGGCCTAAGTGTGTGTGTGATCACAGAAATGTCATCCGTACACACCTTGTCTGTTGTGCGAGTACACAGCCGCAGTGTCACTTCAGAATGCAAGTCCTTTTTAAAGCACTTGTCCTTGGGCAAATCTTCCTGTGCCAGCCAAGTGTGTTACATGTCTTGTGTGGCACCGTGCTGGAATTGTTTGTTCGCTTTCACTAAAAAAACAAATCACAGTTGGGCCTTGTCAAAAAATCAGGAGAGGCAGCAGCGTTGTGATAATCCAAGGGTAAAGGGGATAAACATGAGGAGGGAATTTCATGCTTGGCAAGTCTGCCGTATGGCACCAGTTTTCTCCTTGTTTACCCATGCTAATGAGCTGTATGCAGATGAGCAGACCTGGGCCCAGCCCCGCCTACCTGCTGCACAAAACTGTCAGGAAACTGTTTGTGTGGCTCCGCTACCTCCTCGCGGATGCCCCTTGTGTGTTGTTTGATGGGTTTTTAAGAGATTGACGCTTTCCCTTTGCAAGTGAGATTTCTGTCATGTACTGTCAGGAGACCATTTATTTTTTGCAGCTACTGTAGCACAAAACTAGCCTTCTAAATTGTGACCACTTTAAAGTCTTTATGAAATTGCATTTTGATGGTGTCGTAGTACTTAAGTTGCACATTTCCTGTTCAAATGTAATATTGCGGTGGGCCTTAATGTGGTGAGAAATTCACAACAAACAATATCATAATGAGATAGGAGGTTTAATTTGATTGTGACTGATAGAAATGAGTTTGAATAGTAGGGATCATTTGTGCAAACTATTGTAGCATGATGAAACCATTAAGATAGCGTTTTCTTTGTTCCTCCAGTAAGTCATTTGTATTTTCAATTTGATGAAAAACACTTGTCTGCTCCAGGATTTAAGTTATGAATATCCCTGACGTGTCTTCTTTTTTCCACAGGTTGCAGCTGCCAGCAAGAAAACTGTTTAATAAACCTTTTTTGGAGAAAGTCAAATGCTGTGTGTTTTTTGTTTTCAACCTTTGTCAACAGACTATGAACCTGAGAACAATGGTGATTTGCTCAGTATTTTGAAGTCCTCAAGTGCTCATCCAAGAAATTTCTTATATTGGTCTGTGGCTGACCGGTGTTTTCAAGTCAAGCCAGATTGATTTTTAAAAAGGGCAAAATGTTTGAGCCAATGAGCTATTTTCCACCAAAGTATGAACTCTTGGAGTTTGCAGGAGGAAACTGATCTAGTGCATGAAATGATCCCTAGCTGGTTCCTGGCTGTCTGGTTTAAATGTCATTTAGTTGAAAGGGCAGCAAATGACCATTAGTTGTCGTGTTTTCAGATCCTCATATCCTCTAACCAGCAAAAGCTCACTACAGGGTGCTGTTTCATTAAGTAGCTTGAAAAGGTTTCCTGGGAGCTGTTTTGTCAGAGCCAACGCAGCTTCTCATCAGTGGCCAGTGCGTGTTGTCACAGCACCAGTAGCGTTTCTATATAGCTTTCTTTTGCTACTGTGTTCATGCATCAGATATAGTTTAATGTCTACAGATTGATCCACGATACCATGACAACCAAGGAAAATTGTTCCCTTTTTAATAAAGGTAAATGATTACATTACCATAAGCAGCATAGTTGGCAGTTCAGTAGCTGGTAAGGAATGATGTCATGATTTAACAGTTTCAGTCAAGGCCATAGTGCCACCTAGAGACTTGAACAGCCAACAGCATATTATTGAACCAACTTTACAATGTTATCATTGAACAATTGCTGTACATTTACTATTTGAAACTATCAGATGGAAAATATGAACTATCCCAACTTGGATCTTTAGAAAGTCTTGCAAGAAATCAACTCTGTAGTCATTAATATGTAGGTGAACGGTTTGTCAATTAAAAGTAGACATACAAGGCTACGCAAGGCCTAATTTATCTTATTTAAGCGACCTGGTTACAGTTTATATTTAAATCCACAACTAGTCTTTGAACTTTAGTATGAACTTTAAATCACCAGTCTTCAGTTTGGTTAAGTTGACATCAATGCTTGTGCTTTTGGTAATGCACTTGCATGTTCTGTCGCACAAAGCTCAATCAGTAAGAGCACTTGACTTTTAATTTGGCGGTGCTTCTGGGATCCTGCAGAGGGTGCCAAAGTCTATAGAATATCTATCACAGCTATACATGCACTTTGGGGCGATTACCTCTGAAGTGCCTTCGCAGGTCACTTTAAAGCCGTAGCACTTTTTTAATAGCATCTGCTATGAGAGACAGCCTTTTATAGAAATTTGAAGCGCAGTTCAATTTGAGAGACTCACATATTCCTAAATTTGTTTTAACGTTTTGCATAAGACACAACACTTTTTGAATTATATCCTCAAATCATAACAGCTGCAGGAGCTTTCCACGCAGAAATGGAATACGCAGGGCCAATTGACTGTAAAACATCCAATCTGTTTTCATTTTCAATTTGGCCCAGTGGAGCTTCGTGTGGCAGCTTTTATTTTATTATTATTATTTTTTTTTTTTTTGTCGCTCTACTAGCCTTGAGGCAGCAAAGGTACAAGCACAACCAAATGAGTAGAGGAAAGAGTGGGGCGCAGTGGTCATGTATATCTCTGTCCACTTAAAGAGAATACAGATTGCTTCTATATTGTTAACTCAGTTCATGTCTAGATTTGAAGAACAAGCACCAGAAGGCATTGTTTGCTGACTGAGCTGAGCTGTTGTACACAGCCTGCTGTGCTCCTGTGTGTGTGTGAGTGTGTGTGTGCGTGTTGGTGTGAGCGAGCTTATACACGCTCCTGTGTTTGCGAGATATAGTGTGTTGTAGATCCCCGAACAGTGAGCCGTGCAGTGTTTGCCAGTCTGTCATCCACTGTATCTGTGTGTGTACAGTACACATAAGAGTGCGCACTCCCTCCATCTAACTGAGCCCACTGCCGTCTCGTCTTTTGTTTTATGTCAATCATCATAAACAGTTCATCAATTATTCTGCACGTCTCCCAGGAAATATTAATCTCTTTCTATAAACCAACTCATTCTCTCTCACTCACTCACCATCCCCTCCGTCTCTGTTTGCCAACTCCCTCCTTTTTTCATTTGAAGACCAGCTGTTCCTGCACACCTGAACCCATCGCCTCTCCCTTCCCCGGGCCCATCCCTCTCTTCCTCCCCCTCTCTGCCTTCATGATCCCTCTTCTACCCTGTAATTTGGAGGAGAGAGAAGGATAAACATGTCCTTGAGTGGTAGAGAGAAATGTATGGAATCCACCAGAGGAGGTCTACCATGTTTGTTCGCTCTCTATGGTTCGACTGCGTGTGTGTGCATGCTCCCGTTTGTGCTTTGTGCAATCATATTTGATAATGTGTGCCGTTTTTCAAGGCTATTTCAATGTTCTGTCGATTTGTTTTCGCACTGAGTTTTGTCATTGTGTGCAGTGTAAACACTAGCAGTGCTCACAACAGCAATTACTGCTGTGGAACAATTACCACTTTAACAAATGCACATCCAAGTGGTTTATCGTGCTCGTGTGTGTGTGTGTGTGTGTGTGTGGAGGTGGCTGTGCCTACTCACTCTCCAAATTCTTTGGCAGCTCAACTTGATCACACTGAGAATGGATGCAGACCTGCCTCTCACCTCCTCAGGGCTGCAACAGCAGATAACTAAGAAATGTCTCCGCTGCACAAGTCTCTCTAAAATAGAACCACTATCAGGAGAGCTCCTACACACACACACACGCACACACACACACACACATTGTCAACCCACAGCTTCATGCCCTGTGGCATGTTTTCCTCAGAAGACAAGACATACCTCAGAAAGTTCCCCAGCATTCCCAGTCTCCTGCATATTGAGTTAACTGAGCTTTCATGAGAAAGCTGCCAGAGATTTCATAGAATCCACTTCTGGCTTTATGGAGATAACATCAGCACTTCCTGTCGCGCAAAACAATGTGTTTCTCGTGAAGCGTATTGTTTCCAAACAAAATGCCCCTTGCTTTCATGCAGTTTTTTTTTTTTCAAAACCTCTATCGTTTTCAGTTTCATGTATGTTTAAAAACACATTTTTATCCTGAAGATGGTGATCTTGAATATTTAGCCCTTAGTCCTTGTCAATATAGTCTGTAATAAAACTTAAGTCAGCAAGTGGTTGACCTAACACAACAGACATGGCGAGGTGTGTTGATGCTTTGTGGCGAGGGTCAGCCCTTGCCTGCGAAGTGTGTTTATAGAAATTAGTCTGAGGCCAAAAGGTTGATGTTGTTTTAGTAGAGCGCTGAGCTGCTGCCCTCTGCATTACAAGTCTGTAAGTGAGAAAACTCCTCCGCTACACACACTTATCTGTCCCAGTGGGTGCGCGAAGGCTGATTGATAGATGTGTTTGGTGTTTTGTGTCTGGAGAATGAAAAAAAGTTTGACCTTGCTGGCTTCCTGGATAGTTTAGTTTTATATACATCTGTCTAATGTGTGTGTGTGTGTGTGTGTGTTTGCTTCTGGTCTTCTGTGTGCTGTCAGCTCTAATCCCTCATCCTGTGTTTGGCCTGAGAGCAGGTGGTGTAAACATGCAACGTGCCGCTCAGCCTGACTGGCACCACAGGGCACTGTAGCACTGCCCCACAGCAGGTGTGTATATACGAGTGTGTGTGTAGGCGAAACACTCACCATGTGTCACTGACTTCTGGGTCTCTGTGAGCTTTGTGTGTGTGTGTGTGTGTGTCTCCTTAGATCGCGAGTCTGAATCCCCTCCACCTGTCACAGAGGGTGGGGTGCAAAGGGAGGATGACAGGGCACAGAACAGATGCTGTCTACAAAGCCAGCCGAACTGACTGAATCGCACAGTGTATCCTCTGCGTGTGTGTTTGTGTGTGTGTGTGTGTGTAGGCCATATAATTTCTACGTTGCGTTTGTCCTTGTGTGCGCGCGCACATTCAGATCAGAGCTTTCAAGTCATTCATACTTTGATGCCGCGGCCCTGCGCTTTCTTCAGCGCTGAACAAAAGAGTTACACGGGGAGACAGCCAGACACCTATGTGACATCAGCTGTGGAGATAGCTGACACAGTGACAGACTGAGATAGTAGGAAGTGTGTGTTTGTGGCGCTGTGCTTCATCATCTCTATCTCTTACAGTCCACCCCCCACCCACCCTCTGTCTGCCTGTGTCTGAGGGAGAGAGGAAACGTCTACAAAGAAATGCCAAGCAGACGTGTCAGGAACTGACCAAACACTGTCTGACCTCAGCTACCGGAGAGCAAGCACAGCTCAGCTACGAGACACAGGTCACCTACCTATGTTAAACCGCACACAAGATCCTCCAAAGTGCGCTCCATTTACAGTGATATGTTAAGTTAACCTTGCGCTCTGTGGCCTTTTGCAGTTTCATGTCATGTTGGATTTACTGTAAACACGAGCTCTTGGCTTTAACCGTCCGCTTCAAGCTTGTGGCAGGAGAAAAGTGGCTTAGGCCAAGATATAACCAAAAGGTAAAGAGTGTCAGATCATAAAATCAAATGAAATGCGTACATTTGATAATCAAATTGATCAGCCATCACTCACATCCGTCAAAAAAAAAGTTATGTGTGCTACCTTTACACAATTTAAAAAGTTTAAAACTTTTCCACATTCCAGCAGTGTGGTGTAATTTTATTCTTTTACCTCCATGGATGTGACTAACACCAGTTATGACTGACCCATTGGTCATATTGCATTTTTCATAGCTCTTGCTAGGGATGGCATTGTCAGTCCAATACTTTGGTCTAGACTGAAATATCTTCCCATGACATTTTGCTCAAGCATTCTTGGTCCCCAGAGTATGAATAATACTGACTAACCTCTAGCCTTTTCCTCTAGCAAGTGAAATATCTCAACACCTGTTGGATGGACGCAGATATTCAGGCACCCCAGAGGACACATTCTAACGACTGGTGGTCGCCCAACTTTTCCTCTGGTGCTACAAGCATATCAAAGTTTTCACAAATCTTGGGTACAGATATCCAGCGGGCCCAGAAGATCCTTTCTGTCCTTGTGTTAGCATGCTGATGTATGCATTCAGCTCAAGTACAGACTCCAAGATTCTTATTTAATGCAGAATTGTCCAATTTTTTGAGACTTCAGTTAAACGAGAGTACTTTTTCTAACTTCTCACCCTCCTTCCTTTCTCTGTTTCCATTAAATCCATGCCCCTTTCTCCTCCTCCCACCTCCAGTCAAAACAATCCCTCAGACTCTCACTTCATCGCTCTAATGATCTTTCTCTTTCAACCTTCCTATTGTATGACCGTGCCCCCCCCCTCTTCCTGCTATCTCCTTCCCCCCTCCTTTATCCCCTCAGTACCATTACTAGCCTATTACCCCTTCCCCCAGCCTCATCATTCCTCACCAGGACTAAATGCCCTCAGCTTGTTGCATTGCATTGCATTGACTCTACTTACAGATCCCTGAACTCCTTTAAATCACATCCAGCATGAAACCTTATTTTAAGGGGAAAATTAACTGCATGAAGATTTTTTAAAAAATATCATCAGTTAACGCAGACAAATCTTGTCATCATTTTCATGCGGGTGGATTTTGTAGTTGATTTGCCAAGATCATTAGTAAAATGTGAAGTGTCTCAGTGGGTCAGCGCACATCTAAATAGCACAACAGTACATCTTTTTTAAGTAGGAAAAAGATGCTGTGATTAATTGTTGTGGCTGACAAAATTGCTGCAAACGTTGGAAGTGCTTCAAAGGATGATTTAGTTTTATTGCCACTTAGGTCTGGCCATCACTTTAATCAGGATAACATTTCACTCAAGTAATTGGCAAGATCTGAGACCCTTACAACGTGGCTATAGTGATGAACATTGGAGATGAACAGTTTGTGATCAGACAGTTTGGAAACAGTCAGTGATCGGTTCAGTAAGTAAAGTTCATTTTCTACAGTTCTGTAGTTACTTGCAATTTTGTGGTCCGTGTACTTGAGTATTATTTTATGCCACTCTGTGTGTCTACTCTACTACAGTTTGTTACTGGCAACCCTTCATAGATGTAAAAGGTTATTTAAATCCCTTTATACAGATGTGAAAGTTCTCCCAAATCCCTCATTGCACATGAAAACTGCTCTATACAGTAGATCAGAATATACCAGAAAGGGGGTTGTCTGACAGTTTGTGTCTTTGCACTAGATGGCAAACCTGCAGTGACTACTAACACGCAGCCTGTGTGTGTGTGTGCACGTAGCTTCAGTATGATTATCTTGTGACTTCCTAACATGTTTTTCAGTTAAATTTTAGACAGTAACTCAATGAAGCTGGGGGGGGGGGGGCTGCATGACACCGCACTGAACAAGGTTGGCTGTACTTACTGCACATGTGCTATTCGCTGGATTTTCATTTGTGACATCCAACCCAGGTGTGTTGTTGTTGCTGGGAGCATCCACATGTGTTTGTGGCACAGGGTTGCCAAGGTTAGGGAACTCATTTCTGGCTGCTGTTGTGCTGTTGTGTGCTTTACTTCTCTTTTACACATGATGACCTCCTCGGCTTAATCTGATCTCCTCTTCGCTCCCTCGGGACAAATTCCAACATGCCCTTATTTTCTCTCCTCCATCTCCTCGCTGTCTTGCGTCTACTCTTGTCTGTCTGTCTGTCTGTCTGTTTGTATTGTCCCTGTCCTTTTCACTGTACCAATTATGCATTTATTCTCTTACTCTCCTACTCTCTTTATTACTCTTATGTATTTTATTCTTTATACCTGCATGTTTTGTCTCCATGTTCTTTTTATATTTCATCCTTTGCCACTCATTCCAGGCACACAACTGTTTAAAAAATGTGTCCTTGGACTCCGGAAACCTTCAGTCTGTCAATGAGCTTTTGTTCGCGTATCTTACCTCCCTGAAGAGATGTAGATAAACGAACCTATCCTTCACCATTATCAATGTGCTACTGTCCTTCTTGTGCATACATGTGTGTGTGTGTGTGGTTGTGTGTGTAAGCGTGTGTGCCTAAAAAGAAGTGCACACTGTTAATGTGTGCATGTGAAAACTGTGACAGAGAGGTGAGCAGAAATCTTATTAACTGCTGAGCTGCTTTCAAAGCTGTCTGCTCTCCTTACCCACAGTTCACCAAGAAAACAGCCTCTTCACTCTGCTCTGCCCCTGCCAGGAGTAAATTGTGTTTTCTAAACCAGCGCAAATGCAAACCGTGCACATTTCTGCACATTTAAAAATAAATAAATACTTCCAATTATGCATAATGACACCTGGTACAGTATTCTGCAGTTGTGTCGGTTTAAGGGCCGTGATTTGTTGCTATTTGGGACATGTTGGATTCATGACTTCAGTGTGAGAGAGAAGCTGAGACCAAACACTGTAATTGACCGTTGACAACAATCATAGAAATCGTACTGTTCCTCCATGGAAGTCCAGGCACACCGCTGAGACCCATCTTGTGAGAGAGCATTTAATTTGACGACTGGGTCCTGCTGTGCCAGAGGTTTGGTACAACATTAGGCTAACATTATGCGCTAGCCTCCGGGCCTGCCGAATACGGGCAAAGCACAAGGTCACGCCTCTGTGGGCCCTGACAGAGAAATTGTTCTTCTGGTTTCTCTCTGTCTCATTTTCCCCTCTCATTATTTCATTTTTTCATACTCCTTTATACAGTTACTCCTCTCTGTTTCTCTCTCTCTCTCTTCCTCTCTCCCATCTGGCTTTTCCAGCTGAGGTCAACACTCCGCTATAGCACCAGGACACAGGAATCTCATGAATAGCAATGTACCAAACTGGCAGCCCCCCTGACATTTGAAAAGTATGTGTAAAACTGAAGTTCATTTCAATATTTTGATTGTAATGTAAAGAGGCTCCATCCTGTGTTCCTTCCATTTTTAATATTCATTTCAATCACTTTCAATAAAACCACACACTTCATTTAAACATGATAATTTCCCCTTTCCCCATCATGTCATTTTTTAGTTACTGTATTTTCAATCATATCTCTCCACCACAGTGCAGTAAAATACAGTATGTGTCCTTTGCCTTCCATCCAAACAAACAAACCTTGCATGCTCATCAGAACGACGGTGTATCTCTGTGTTTCTTTGTAACGCAGTGTATAATGTTACACACACAGCCGCTGCCTGTCTGCCTTTCCAAAGCAGCTGCTAAAGTTCAAGGTCTGGCCACCTAAAAGGTCGGTCTGAGTTTATTCACATGAATCATGTCTGGTCCATTAATGCTTGTGTGTGTGTGTGTGTGTGTGTGTGTGTGGGCACCTTTTGTGTCTGAGCGAGAACACTTGGTGTCTTTGAGACAGTCTTGATCTAGTTTCACACCATTCCACAGTCTTCCCCGAGTAGATTACTCCACCACGTCCTTCCCAAATTTATTTTACCAACCTCTTACTCCTTTCCGCCCCACATTTATTCCTCACTTTGGTTCTGTCTAACTCTGCTTCCTACATTTTCCCTCTTAGCCCCCATCATCCGCCCACCCACCCATGTCGCTTTTTCTCTTTGCCTCCCTCTCTACTCTGCTGGTGGGCCAGCCAGGAGGCAGTTTCTGCGTTTGAGGAGCGTAATCTGCTCTTTCTCCCCTTCCTATTTCCATTTCAATCCTCTGTTCACAGCTGGAACCAAGGCGCTCTGCATGCAGATGAGCAAGAGTTGACTTTTTCTAGAGCAAGCGATGGGCAGGAGAAGGGGAGGATGAGGAGGAAGACAGAGGGAGAGAAAGAAGGGGGGGCGCCAAAGGCAGAAAAATGAAAGATTGTGCGAGGAGGCAACAGTTGCTGAGGGGAAACTGTTGAATTGAACTTCATTGTCATTCAACTTTATACAAGTGCACAAAGGAAAATGAAATGTTTTTTGCGGGTCATAACACCTTGAAAACAAGAAGCAAAACAAGACGAAACGACAGGAAAATGCAGCCTATCAATCAAACAGCATGTCACAGCGATTTCTAAAGTAAAACAAAGTAGTATAAAACAACACAGTCCGATACTGTAACAAAAGATACACTGTGTTAGACATAAGAGCAGGATTGTGTTTTCTTTTATTGTAAAGCATTGATCATTTCTGAAATACACTTTCAGATTTTTATGTATTTTGAGGAGCAAGCACCACACATCTGCATAAAAAATGTTTCTTAAAAACATGAAGATGCAGGGCTGGCTCTCTGAGGTTCAAACTGTTTTCATGTTTAAGAAATATTCCAATGTGACCTTAAAGCTTGTAAATTTGATTCAAAATGAAGAAGAAGAAAAAAATGTTTGGGTAGCATGGAAGATATTTTTAGCCCTGTGTTCTTTTCGGTTTTCAGCGCTTCAATGCCTCGAATATGATTCCTTTTCAATACTGTACAGAATTACACAAAGCTGATTCACCCCCTGAACAGCAAAGCCACCAAACCAAAGATTCAGTTTCATGCATTTACATATGTATTATGATGTTCCGAACTGAGGCGGCCTCTGTTCGTCTCTGCTCATGGTCAAGCGCTTCGTCATCATCCTCAGAGCCTGACAGCGATGACAAATGCCCACAAAGTCATCAGTGAACGTGTGACTTAAAGTTAGGCCCGTGTTGATGACATCAGAGGTCTGTTTAGCAGCAGAGGCTGAGTCATGTTGGGCCGATAACCGGTGAATATAGAGCATTGTTTTGGAGTTTGGGCAGTCATATGATCTGCCTGCAGCATCCATTATGAGGGATGCAGATATGAACACACCCACGCACTAATTGATGTTATTGTTGTGAGATGGGGGGGCCCCTAATGCACCCTGCTCAAGTGCTGCGTAGCCGACCACTCGAGTTTCAGTCGAATCCCATTTATGGCAAAAAACCATCTGCTGCCAATTGATTACAAAAACAGATATCGATTTGAACGGGCAAGCTCAGCAGCAGGAGTGATTCACTCATGAGGAGGCAACGGGGTGTGACAAAATGTGCTGACCACTTAATATGGCTGTTTAATCTTTAATGTCATTGTCATTGTCCACTCCTTGAATTACGGAGTGTTTCCAAATTTCTCTCTCTAAAGGATAAAAAGGCATGCTCCGCGTCTCCCTGGGTGAATCAGCTCGAAATTAAAGTAATTGAAAGTTCTTCTCCTCCCTCCACACATGGCTTGCTCCTCTCGCTCCGCCACAGCGGTGTGATAAACAGCCTTGCCACTCACTGGCAGCCCAGAGTTGCATTAAATCTCATCATGCCAAGTGATCTGCCTAGCCCAGCAGGCCAAGGTAGATAAACTGCAGGGCCGGTCAGACGGGGCCCCCATTGGATTGTAAGGGGTTCACGTTTGCCTTTATTGACAGAAACATTCTCTTAAGGCTGTTCACCCTCTTCCCATCTCTTGCTCCGGGTCGATTTGCGGCAAGCACATCAGCCTCTCTCTTTCTTTCCTTTCAATCACTTTCTTTTCATCCTGGCTGCACCCACGTTCTCCCTGCTTTCATTCTCTCTCCACCCTTAAAACATCTGAGCAGCTCACTTCTCCTGTCTTGTTCTTCCCGCTCCTTTTAAACTAATTGACTCTCCACACTTCTGACGGCCACCTACCGCTGTCTTTCTTCCCAATCGCTCCTTTATTTTTTTGTGTACCCCCCTCCCCAGTCCCTCATTCTGCCTTCCTCCTCTGTCCCCCACTTTCCCTCATAATGCCCTCCCGTGGAGTCACAGAAGTCCATACTGATGGCAACACTTGGCCATAGTGCGTGAGCGTGTGTCACGGTTCCTCAGCTCCCACTGCACAGTCATTGTGGCTGTAATGCCGTAATTACCCCCCATTATGGGCAAGAGGGGGTGAGAGAGGTAGTTTCAAAGGGAGGAGAAAGAGAGAGGGGCAGAGGAAGGGGGGTGGATGTGAGGAGAGATGGATGAGAGGGAGGGAGGGAGAGCAGTTAGACAGAGAGATGAGTGAGGGAGAAGATGCCAGAGTCTGACAATGATAAAAAAAAAAAAATAAAAAAAGAGAAGACGTTTGACGATTAGCATGCTGGTCAGCAGATCAATCGGATTGGTGTCTTCTTGTTTGTGTGTGTGTGTGTGTGTGTGTGTGTGTGTGTGTGTGTGTGTGTGTGTGTGTGTGAGAAAGAGACAGCCTGTGACTGTGCATCTCAGGGGACGGCCTGCTCTTGGCCCCTGTCATCGTTTGGCCCTCATCAGTAGAGATGTAATGGTTCAAGCTTCATTGGACACACACAGATGGGTCCGTCACTTAGTCTACAGCTGACACACACATATGTACACGCAGGTGGAAGAACAGATCAGGCAGCACTATAGAGGCATGGAGACAAATCTAATTGGAGCGCTACGCTAAATTTTATCTGGCTGTCTTAATTGAGAATCTCAGTTCCAAAATTTTGGATTTCAGCATGTGTAAAAAAAAAAAAAAAAATTCTGTTTGATAACTTCATTTGTATCTTGTAATGTGATTCAGATTCTTATGAGTTCTTATGAGGCTGAACATGGACGTGTTTGACTGTTTGCCGTTTCACAAGGCTGTGTGTGTATATCTGAGTGTACACAACAAAAGTGCTTTTAAATCACAGGATAACATTGCTTAAGGTCAAATCAGGAAACCCACTATATAGCGAATAAGAATGTGCTCAGACATGTAACTAGCACATTTAAGATTGATGGAGGTGGTAACATTTTCATATTCCTATCGTAACCCCCGGGCAGACACTGTGAAAATGCAATTGCCTGCAATTCATTCACTGGTGAGGGATGATTAATATTCTATAAAATGGTTTACGTATTCCTGTTCAAAGCCTGCAGGTTTAAGCACAGAGACGACACCAATGTCGAGCTGGTGTAGGCACGATGAAGTCCACACAGCCCAGCAGGCATGAGGATTGTGAGTGTGTTTGTGAGCAACGGAAAGTGCAGCGCAGAGACGCTGGAGACTTTGAAGGCAAAGAGTTGATTCCTAATTAATTTTCTTCTGAAAGCTACATTTACATGCAATACAGAAAAAGACGTCTGATGAGAAGCCAGCTGCGGTTCAAGAGTATAAAAGAGCAAGCTGCAAAAGAAATAGAAAAATATGTTTCATATGTATATGGTCCTGCTCTTGAAACTCATTAAACTGTTCACCCTGACTTAATTATTTTAAGTCTGAATAAATAAAGAAATAATAAAAAATAGTCTGAATTAGAGAACGCTATCATACATGAAGTAATAAGGAGATCCGGTTTAATTTCTACAGCTGATATGGCAAGAAATGTTTTCTTTGAATATCACGAACGCGAACGTTTTCCTTTAGAGTGAGTTTACGTTCTGTTTGCCCGGTGATTTTGACAGCATAAAATTCATGTTTACGTTAGTCAACTGATGCATTCGGCTGGAAATCACAGCATCAACTTATATTTATGGTGTCAGGTGGCAATTTAGTTTGTCTGTGCTCATGTTAGTGTGACATGAGCCTCTCAACAACTGCCCAATAACTCAGCTGTAGACTTTAAAAATTCAATGCAACGATAAGTTAACTTGATACAAGCAGATATATTTACTGATATGAATATTATCCCAAATTGATTTTCACGGTGTATTAAAATTGATGGGAAAATGTTTGACACTGATGTAGGAAACAAAGGAGGAAAACAGTCATTTGTAAGAATAAAGCATGCGCAGCATTGCGTTTGTCTTTGAAGAAAAGCAAGACAAATATCGGTGGATTACAGCCTTCTCATAGTTTTTCTCATGGGCCTCACAGTACAAATAATACTGAACATATTTGAATAGAACAAACAGAATTATAAAACGCATTATTTGTGCTGTGCTGAAAATGATATTCTGCGCTGCTTTGGGAACATCTCTATGACATTGAATTCCTGAGTGAGTTGAGGGGATCAGACAGTTTTGTTTGAGATATATTAGGCTACATGAGTTTTATTTGAATGAAGGGCTTACAGCTGTGAATCAGAAAATGTCCCTGTATCCCAGTTTAATCACCATGGCTTTTGTCATAGTGTTGACAAGGAGCGGTTTCATTATTCACTGTCTACAGAGCAGCTCTAGGATTTTACTGTAGATTGCATTATTACTACAATCCACCTCTCCTTTTCAGTTTAGACCAGCAGAAACTACAAAATACAATAGAAAGAGTGAGTGCACAGTGTATTCTTTTAAATGGATTTCCCCTTTAAAACCATGAAAACTGAAGAGGATAAATGACAGTTGTTTCCTGAGGATGAGTACGAGCCAGGCAGACTGAGACCCGGTTCGTGTAAACTCTGCCAGCAGCTGACCACATAGACGACCTTTATCATGCAGTGACCCGCTGTACGGGCACAGAGGCGGGTATGTGACTCCCATATTGTTCACCACCATTTCCTGTAGCCTGGCCCTGTCTACAGTGAGGATGACAGATTTCCCTCCCACTCTGGCAGACTTACTGTCAGAGTGGGTGGTATTGCGCCTGGCACCCAGTCAGGTAGAATCCACTGTGATGGACGAAAGCACGTGTTAAAAGGCATGGTCCCTCTGAAAATACCATAAAGCTTTGAACATACACAAAGGGTAGCAGCTCATTTGATCCTGTTATACCAGACGCTACCAATGCACACTGCCAGGAGGGCACAAAGTTCACTGAGTGATCCAGTGTTCCATCTAATGCAGGTAAAACCGCTGGGACAGAAAGCAGGGTGATGTTAGGATGAATCATAATCATTACTTCATTTTAGTGACTCTGTTGTTGAGTCTATTGATCATCAAATGTCAAGTTGGCAGTAAATGGAAGCAAGCTATCTGGGTATTATACGGTGGTGTTGAATTCCCAGAGAATAGCAACATCACTGCACAGATTCTGCACTGTGACTCATGCACCACTATGTATCAATGCCTGGAAAACAGCTGTGTGATCGTCTGTAGCTTGGCCAAGAGTGAAGAGGCCAAGAAACAGAAGGAGACAGAATGGGAGCTGGAGGGGAGTGGAAAAGGGTGGGTAATAAAGATATATGGAGAGATTAGAGTGGACGGTGATGGAGGGCATGTAGAGGAAGGGAGAGTGAAAAGAGTGAGACAAAGAGGTAGATCAAAGAATGGTGGAGGGAAGTGAAGGATGGAGCTTCAGCATATTTTTCATCCATTCTTCCCTGCAATGCCGCGACCAGACAAGACATGAGAATGCAGCTACCTTCACTTTCTGTCTCTCCCACTCTTTTTTTTCCTCTCTTTGCCAATACTTTTGCTATTACCCCCCGGGGCTGTATGTTACCCATCCCCTGACTTTGGAATTAAAGTGCTCCCCTCCTCCTCCTCCTCCACTTCTAATCTGTTCTCTTCATTATTCTTTCATTACACATCTCCATTCCCTTTGTAGTGCCTCCATGTCTCTGTTTCTCTTTATTCCCTTGCTTTAGGCTGTGTCAAATATTCTCCCTGTCAGGTAGCCTAATTTTTGACATGGAGTGGGGGTGGTAAATCACATAAAACATGGGACTATGAAGTGGGCTGTCTGATATATATTTTGCAAGGTTGTGACAATTTGCCGGTAAAGACCTGCAACGAGTGTCATATAGCTGCATGATATTATTTCTTCTGAAGTCTAAAAATGCTGACAAGTCTCAGTGCTAGCAGATTTTGCATGCATGTTATGACCTTTTATATAATTTTAGCAACCATGCAGTTGTTTGATCTGCCACGAAAGGTTTATATAGAGGAAACATGGTTATGGGGCGGAAATGTCTGTCTGTCGGTCAGTCGGTCGATCAGTTCACTTCTTGTCCTTGGTCAGTTCCATTTTGCCTGAAATGTTTCAACAACTATTCAAAGGTCTGAGTTGAAATTCTGCACAAACATTTGTGATGATGAATCCTAATGATTTTAGTGATTTGTGACTTTCTCTCTACCAGAACCAGCAGATTAAACATTCATTTATCCAATGAAATTTCTCAACATTTACTGAATGGACTGGCACAAAATGTTGTAAATATTCCCAGACAATGTATTATAATGACTTTAATGATCCCATGACATTTTCTCTAGCACCACTGAGAAGTTTTGTGGTTTTGAGTATCTCAACAGCTATTAAATGGATTGCCTTGAAATTTGGGACAGCCAGATCCAATGTCTCCTTTGGGATGAATTATAATAACTTTGGTGATCACTTAAACTCAAACTCTTCAAACTTTACACATCAAAGTCTGTTTGCAGGTTTAAAAGCCTTTTGTGGCTCCATAGGAAGTCATCGTTGGGAGGGGCTAAAGATTATAAGTTTGAAAATGAAAACAAATCTGGGGGTGTCGACTAAGAGACAGGCTTATCAGACTGTAGAATGCTGCTAATCTCTGCTTTATGTCAGCAGCTCAAGGCTAGTTTAGCTGCTACGAGCATAACCAGGTCTCTTAAACAAGTTGCATTGTGGGTAATGTATATGCCAGGTTTTGACAAGGAAGAAGAATCAAGCTCAGCTGTATTTTTTTTTTTGCCTAGCATATTTTAGCATGCCAACACATTAAACCAAGATGATGCATACCTGGCTAAAGGCTTTGCATGCTTGTCTTTGCTCTTATATACATAACAGGCTTGTCTTGGTTGAATCTTGAAGCAGCAGCCATTAGGGGCAGAGAAGAACGGCTGGAATGGCATAGATGATGGTTCTTAGAGAGTTATCTTCTTCAAAACTGTTAGATTAATCTTTTTAAAAAAATGTGGGCAGGCATCAATTGTCGTGGTATCACACAGCTCAACTTCCCCAGGAAAGCTTGTTCTGTGGAGCTGGAACAGTGCCTCCATCTGACCGTCAGACTATAGATTGATGGGGAACAATGGAGATTCCGTACTGGTTATGGAGGAGTGGAACAGCTTTGTATTCTTGCAAGGATACTGAGGGTTCATGTGAGTTCAACCATCCAGTCTACATGTGTGTGTGGAAAAGGCTTATGGCTGTGGTCCCCCTGGGTTTCTTGTGGGTGGGAAACTGTGGGAACATGGAATGTTGGTTGACAAGGCCATTTATACAAGCCATGTGGTGTTTTATATAACCAGAGTAAGAGCTGTTGCCATACTCTAGTCATTCGAATTGGCATCTATGGTTGGGATCGGCTAAGGTTGTGCCTGAGCACTGGTTCATGGAAAAGAAAACCTTAAGCTGAGATTGCACATGAGCAGTAGGGAGTATCTTTCTTTGGTGATCACAAAATAACTTTTCTGGTATTTGCCTGTGATGCAGTTTTGATGTTTATATCAGACAGAGACCTTTAGGATGCTGACAGGGTGTTTGCTGTCTAATGTGAAGTATTTTGTGAGAGGCATAAGCACCTCCAAAGTACATGGTACTCTGCTGGAAAGTGGTGGATTCCCCTCTTCAGGAAGGGAGGCAGTTGCTTTCTAAAGTGAAGGAGTTTAAGTGTTTCATTGTGATGGTAAGATGTAGAGCAGTAATCCTAAAGCGAAAGACGAATTTAAAGACGATGCTCCTCATCAGTTAATCAAGATTCCAACTATTTTCTTTGTTAATGAATTCTGCATAGTGACAGAATGAATTAACTGAGTCAAGAGGCTGACTTTCATTTTATTTGCAACAAGCTTGGAGGTCCAGAGGGTGCTTGGAGTAAGACTTATGCTCTTTTGTGTTAAAATGAGATAGTTGCAGTGGTTCAGGCATCTGGATTTCTCCCTGTGGAGGTAATCTGGGCATGTCTCTTTGGGAGGAGATCCTGGGGCAGACCCAGAACACACTGGAGGGATTAAATCCCATCTGCCCTGGGAATATACCAAGGTCCTTGTGGGGGAGCTAGAGGACATGGCTGGGGAGACTGGCATGTGAGCTATCTTGCTTAATATACTCCAGTTGCAACCTGGACCCCAATGAGCTGCATAACATGGAGGCAAACAGCTACAGTCATGCACTTATAAAAGATTGAAAAGTCAGCACCATATTCACACGTAGGTCGTTTTCCTCTGACATCATGCTCAGGTTTGGAAGCTCAAATGTCTTACTGCCATGTTCCAGGTTACAAGTGGTATGAGCAACTGGGAATCTGAGAAGTCATTATCATTTCACCACATCCAGGTTAGTCAGCAATTGAAAAAACAATGGATAGGGAAAATCTCTTATTTCAAGGCTGTATTTTACGGTACACATACTGGAACACATATTTCTGTGTATACTTCACACAGGCTGCATCCAGTAGCTGATTGCTAACATCATCCGTTGTCTAACAGTGGCTGACAGGTTACCAAATATGTTGTTGCGCCATGAAATATGTATGCCCGATGTACCTCTGGATTTTCTCTCTGCTCTGTCTTTTCACTTGCTGATCAATCTGGAAGTGGTGAAATGATAATGATTTGTCAGATTATCTGTGTTTGCTTGCCGGTGTTATTTCACAATTTGCACAATGTGCACCGTAGTATATGATTACTTTTGTTTACAAGAGAGCATATGATTGAAGACCTATAATCTTTATGCCAAGTATGGGGGACATGGTCGCAAAATAATACCATTTGAACGGTGCTCTGCACACGGTGGATTATGTCAAAGAACACAAAACAGCATCTGTCTGAAGACAGACGACAACCCTGCCATTTTCAAACTACTTTTGTCTGACACTACATTTATAAATCATGTACAGGACTACCTCCTTGTGATGCTTCACCTGTGGTGACTAAACAAGTTGGACTTTGACACAGTAAGCAGCTGTTTGTCACCAAGACTGACTTTAAATACTTTGGGATTTATGTTGAGAAATCTTCACTTTTTAGTTTTAGACTTCACCCCTCTCGGCCTCATTATTTAATCCCCCCCCCCCCCTCTTTCTCTCTCTTGCTTCATATATTCCCTTCAGTTCTCCATTCATATTACCCTCACGATGCTCCTCTGTGTTCTTCATCCTTCATCCTCTTCCATCCTTATTTCCCCCTCCTCTCCTCTCATCTCCTCCCCTGCAGCTCCATTAGGTAATGAGCCAATACAGTAAATCACAGCAACAGCCACTGTATGACTAAAGGCCTTACGTAAGAATGCCCTGCACTTGGCTAAATCAGCATTAGCCACAGCTATGCGGCATGATACAGTGTAGGTCTTATGTAAGGCAGTATGAGGTTTACCCCAGTGTTAAGCCCTTCACCACAGGACAGAAGCCTTGTTGGTGAATGTTGTGTCTCTCCAGCATGTTGAGATGATTATGACTGAGTCGATATGAAGGATGAGTGGCTGTATTGATGCGAGATACTCAGTGAGATGGCTTTTTCCGCTCTTGTTGTCATAGCCGGGAACAGACAGAGGGAAATCGTTTCAGAGAATTAAATGGAATGAGGTTAAACTAACTGCTTCAGTCCGTCAAACTCTCAGTCCCCTATACAAACTCCTGCCTGTGTCTTCTTTATGACTAGAACAGCTGTGTGAGTATTCCAGGCAGCTCAACTATCAGATCCCATCCCCTGTGGGTGACTGTTCTGTGAATGCTGCAGTGGAGCAGGTTGCGAGTATCGCTTCTCCTCTTCGAACGCCGCTCAGAAAATATTAACCAGCTGTTTTGGACCAGCTATGTTTGGAATGTGTCTCTTTGAATACAACTGCCCTGCAAGGGACTGTTATTACCTGCAGGGTGTGTCGATTATCTAGGGTGTCTCCGCAGTCAACCAGTCTCCAGTAGAAAGAAACTACAAGGAGACAGATGTTAATTTTGTGTACTTGAGCAGTGGTGCCATTAAGCCATCTTATAGGGGTCTGATATACCATATGTTTATACTTTCCAGCTCTATCGCTTAAAGGATTTGGCCTAAATCAACTCCATAGGTCACACAATACCCACTCCAAGCACTTAGACTGGTATTATAGCATTGTGAATAAGCCACTTAGCCCCTGATGATAACTGTACATCTGAACTGTAAATACCCAAATATACTGAACTATACTCTGTAAATACACAGAGTAATTCTGTAGGGATTACATGTCTAGGAATGAATGGTATGTCTGTCAGTGACAGACAGCTTAGCCTACTCCCAAGAAATGGCCCCCGGTTCCTTTACAAATGAAAATCATTATATGAGACATAGGTTGGGGATGGTACATGTAACAGGTATAACCAGGCCAGGAAATTTGTCTAAGTGACTAAAGAAAGATGTTATAGAGCAGGTATGGACCATGCTCTTTATGACATTATTTACAGACCAAACAATTCCCACCATGAACAAGCACCATAATAATGAGGCTAATAATAATCTCAGTGGTATTTGTAGTGGATGTCAGGCAGGACCACATCAGCAGGCACAACCACAATCACTGTGAGACGAGAAAACACAAAAACTCAGGGGATGTTCATGCTCAGGACTCACCTGGACCAGACCTAACTCTATCAAAAAGGAAGACGTTAAGCCTACTCTTAAATGTGGAGAGGGTGTCCGCCTCTTGAACCCAAACTGGGAGCTGGTTCCACAGGAGAGCTGCTTGATAACTGAAGGCTCTGGCTCCCATTCTACTTTTGGAGACTGTATAGGTGCCACAAGTAACTTCTGCACTCTGGGAGCACAGTGTTGTAGTGTTCAGCTGATAAACTGTCCTACTTAAGCAACAGTTAAGTGTTCTGCGGCCTATTTTATTGAGGCTAATGCGAGTCTTTTGTCATTGCTGTAAATACACAATAAAGTGTGCCATGCTGATAATACACTAAACAAGTCCAAACTGGGATAACAGTGACAAAAATATATTTCAGTGTGAACCTATTCTGTACTTCCACTTTTTTTTATGTGGATTTTGTATTTCACCCAGATAAAACTTTAGTTATTTTGTCTGCGTTTTTTGGATTTGTTACGAGTCAGAGAGCCTCATGATAAAATCACTTTTAAGTCCCTTTAAAGAAATCCTGCGGGCCCCAGTCGTCCTACGCGATTAGTCAAGCAGGTCTTTTCACTCTGAGAGAGAGAGAGAGAGAGAGAGAGAGAGAGAGAGAGAGAGAGAGGAGGGGGGTTGTATTGGGAGGAGGGGGTGGGTCACCTTTTGTGCAAATATATCAACCAAGAAGACTACCACCAGCATCAGATTTCTCTGTGTGTGTATGTGTGCGTGAGGCAGAGAGAGAGGCACTCCTTTTGCAGGGGAGAGAGAGAGCGAGAGAGAGAGAGAGAGAGGGAGAGAGAGTCCAAGAGAGCTTTGGAGCATTGAAAGAAGATAGAAGACTTTGCTGCTGCTCCTGCCAGATTTCCACAACCTCAAACACAAAGTGAATCCTACTTTTCACACAGAAAAAAAAGATTAAGAAAAGTTAGAAAAGCAGCCATGGACGGGATAACGTTTGGACGCGCGTCGCTCTTGTGCACCTTGCTGCTCTGGGTAATTCAAGGTAAGTCTGTTTGATACTTTCCCGTCACAATATTTTAATGAAACCCGCTCTTAGTAACTTTATAATGCTTCGGACACTGTGCTGGTTAGTTTTTCATGTCTTCAGGCTGCAGATTTACACTTTGGAGTTAAGAGGTCCGCCGCTTACAGACCAAACCTGTCCGCACATGTCGTAGCCAGAAGCGTAACATTAACTTGTTCTGCCCGAACACTTTGGAGTTTGGTAACGTTTGCTTTATATTGGTAAGAAACCTGTCAGGCTGTGCAAAACACGCCAGTAGCAGGTGGAAAATTGGCTTTAACCCGAAATCGACGCGTATCGAACAAGTCCTTTTGTTTCAACAGTAATTTAACTGGGGGAAAACACTCAACAGTAGCCGTCAGGTCACTACTGGTGTGTTATACACACTGTTGGGATGATTTAAAGTGTAATTGTGGCGCTTTGTCGTTTTGCTGCTCCACACTGGAGTGCACTTCTTTTAACGCACGGGACTGCGGCAACACCGTTACCGCTTCTAATCCAACGCAGCCTAAACACCTCTGCGATGGAGCCACAGTGAAACACACTGAACTGAACTGAGGGGGGAAAAAAGAAACACAAATTGAAAAATCAAAGTGTAGACTTAATTAAAAAACAAAAAACAGTAAAAGCTCCCAAAGTGTTTTTTTGGACACCAATATTTCAGCTTTATTTTGAAAACCATATTGCCTGTCTCGTTCAGTCTCTGTGTGTCTATGTCTGGCTGCTGGGTGCAGTTTCCAACGCTTTGATGTCTGATCTGCGGGATTTGCGTCTTCTTTGCTGGCAGTGTGCATCACCCACATCACCCCTGGGTGCTGCCAGGGAGACTAAGCCAATTTAAATCCAACTTTGACTTTGGCCTTACATGATCTCCAAAGAAAAGTTTTTCATCACTGCTCAAAATCCAAGTATATATTCATTTAAGGGAGTTGCTGTGCTGCTCTACAAGTGTATTATTGACTCATTCATTTACTATGCAGATTTATCTCCCTATGCTCTAACTGTCCCAGAGGATAGATGATGGTTCAGCTGGACTTTATGGTATTCTAAAACCTCTTTTAGTGTCACTGCGATATTTCAGTTAACATCCTTACTTGTTTATATTTGTGTATGTGTTTGACTTGTATATATTACCACCTCAAAAGCGAATTTGCTCCAGTGTTTGTGGGCATTTTGTGAAAGTTCTTCCTTGCCCGTGCAGGCAGCCTGTGGTGGTTTGAATTGAAGCAGGATGAGCACAAGGGCGGGGCTGCGCCGATGGGCAACTCCCCTCTCTCTATGGTGTCTATCTGTTTTTTTCCGTTTCTTTCATTCGTCATCATCATTGTACTTTTTCATCAGTTTTGCAGACCTTCAGTGTGTAGCGGATATAGTTTTTTTTTTGTATATCAGCATCTACCTCAAAGTTTACCTGGCTTAGCTCTTCCACTTCCCCAGATCTTCGTTTTTATGGCTGCCCCCTCCCTCCTCTCTGGCCTCAGAGACAGTTGCGCTTTGCTGTTTGTCTGCCCCTCATGGAGCCTTTAAACAGGTGCCTACTAAAAAGCACCCTGTAATTGATGGATGCAGTGCGGATCACACACCCCTCTGTACAGCTGTGGCGCATTGATTTAAAGGCTCGGCTCCAGGTGCTGAGCTCACCCCGCTCACCCCCATGCCGCTCTGAAGTCTGAAGGAAGGAAAGTCTTTATTTCAATTTGGTTCTCCAAATGTTTATCAAAGGATTAAAAAAAAAAGCCAAATCCCTCTGTTGCTGGAGTCTCTTGCTGTCTTCATCTCTCTCTAGCATAGTTTTGTCTAATAATAGCAGCTGTTGTTGGGTCCCTTTGGGATTCTGTCACGCAGACCCACATTCTCACAATTGATGGTCACACACTCACAACTTATGTCCCCTCTGAGCATGGAGGTGCACTAAATAGAACCAGGAGGAGACACGTAACACCCAGATGTGTGTCGTCACCTATAAATGTGGCTACACACCACTAAGCATGTATGCCTGCATTTATGTAAGTATGCTGTGACACGCGGATATGTGGTGCATGACGGGCCGATGTGCTCAGCATGCCTGTGCCCAGGATTGCACTGACCCTTTGACCCTGCTCACCAAAACATGTTGCTGAAAGGCTCCTGCTCTGCGCTCCTGAGATGCCATTACCCTTTTTCATCACAGCACAGGCGTCAACAGCGGAAATGTGCTGAAATATGACATAACTAACATTTCAGGTGCCCCAAGTTTGTGGTAGCAGTCTTTCCAAAATTAGAAACACAATTTCTAAGTGGATGTTGAAGTAAATGTATTGCAACTCTAAGCTCATGAGGTAGCTGCAAGGTCACATAAGGTAGTTTTTGGGGATGATTTTATAGACGCAATAACTCCAGACTAACTTTAGCATTCACTTTCTCCCCAAACTTGGATTTTTGCAGGTTTTTGGGGGGATAAAAAAGAACAAAGCAGCACTGAGGTAAAGAGACAAAAGGAGAGTCAAATGGTGAGATGAGTCTGAACTAAACTGTAGAGACTCCAAAGTGGTTACTTGACAGGTGGAAAGAATCGCAGTGACAAGCATCAGCTGAGTTCAAGGTGTTAAAGTCTAACACGCAGCGTCAGCCTCTTTGTCTATGGCCACCTTAATTCCCACAGTCATTTCCTCACTTTTAATTTCTGTCCCCCCTGCTAGCACGGCATCAAAAAGTGCACCCCCTGCAGCTATGTGTAATTATTATGGTATTAGGCGAGTAAAAGAGCCATTTACCCATGAGGAGATAAAAATCCAGGGGACCTCTTTTACAACTGTCCCGGGGCACTTACAGTTAGTCTTTTGCAAGCATACACACGTGTGCGTTCTTGAAAAAAATGTCCATAGGCGTGCACAAGTAGCATAAATTCGCTGACCAATAAGGGTGCACTCACAACCACAAATTAACGCACAGACGAGCAGGATCCTGGTGTTATGCAACACATGAAACCTTAGCTCGTATAGCGGTGAGTGACAGATTGATGGTAGCTGCTTTGGGAGAACAAGTCTATGTTTGCCCCCTTGTCATTTAGGCTTCTGGGGGAGGAGGGGCTTGAAATGGTGGGGTCATAGTAATTGAGGTGATTCATTCCTCTTTGTGTTTGTGAATGTGTGTGAGTATGAGTGTGTGTGACAGTGATGGAGTAAAGCACCCGGGATGGAATGAGCGGCATTCCTCTGGACACGTCGTAGCTCGAACTGTAATGTCTATGTTTGTTTGTCAGCACCTTGATTTCTATGGAAAAGGGGCTTCCTTTCTCGCCTTTAAAACCCTCTCTCACCGCAGCTAATCCACGTACAAACAAGCAGCGACAATGCGGCTTCCATCTCACCATCAAGAGGCGGTGTTGTATGTGCAAAGCTGGAGTGTGTTCACAGCCAGGGTGCATTCTTGTGGTTTGACTGGTGGTTTCACTCAGCTGAACAAGCGTGGGGCACCAGTTAAACATTAGTCAGTTAAAATAAAGGGTTGACTTGTGTTAGGGAGTCTATTCAGTCATCAGTGAGCTCTCAGAATGGCATTTGAACTCGCCAGTCCTTCTCATACCCACTAGTGTTTCTTATCTGCAGTGAATGACACATTAAAGTCAATTACAGCAGTTGCGTAGCGCACTGACACTGGCTGACGAGCTGGCAATCAGCACCGGAAATTGGTCACCCACAGGTGGTCGGCCGGATGCATGTGGTTAATCCCGGTTTGAAGTCAGTTAGAAGAATGATAATGTGGTTCACAGCGGAGACGGACAAGTTTATCCCAACGCTTTTTCGTCCCTGTATCCCTACAAGAGCTTCAAAAGAGCTGCAGCCAAAGCTGTGATTATACACACACACACACACACACACACACTTCCACAGGTACTCATACATAAACAAAGGGTGTATTAAAAGGTGTATCCAGATTAGCTTTGTCTTCGTTCCCATATCTTTCTTCCCTTAGCGTCCCACTTTTTTTTGTCCTCTACAGTGACACTTTAGGGGTAGGTTTTTGTATGTCCAGTTGTGTATGCGCATGTGTTTGCTTGCTGTGATTTACCATGTTGTCTTAACCTGTGTGGACCGCTGTGCTTTTGTGCATGGTTCCCAGTTAATAACCCTGTATAGCACCAGGAAGCTTGCCCGCTATGTTTAAGAGGGAGAGGGCTCTGTTTGCCTTTTTACGCCCATCCCTAGGGCCGTTCTCAGCAGATTTATGGCCACTATTGATGATTTTAAAATAAGAATGACCATCCTCCCCCACTTGGCATGTTCACTAAAACGCATTCCGGTACGGAATGACATACGGTACGTCTGTCACTGTCTGTGTTTAAATTTAAAGCGGTTTCAAAGATGAATATTAAGATGAAGAAAAAAGAAGTGGAAAAAGAAGTTGTTTTGGTTTGGCCTGTTGCTTTGAGGATGCTGTCCTGTCATTAATGGGAGTTGGAGGATGGGAGGGAAGGAAGCAGAGAGGAAGGGACTGGCAGAGAGCGAGATCAAGGGATGAGATGAAAGATGATTACAGCTGACTATTGTGTTGCCACTGTGCAGTCTTGTTTTTTTTGTCTCAGGGGAGGAAGATGATGGTGATGGGTAATTTCAAATGCAGCCTTGAAAAAAAGGCCTTCATGTCTCCATATGTCTGTCCTTGTCTCTTCATCAGTGTATATGCTGGTAGTGGTGGGGGGAGGCAATTCAGGGTTGGAGCAAAATTGAAAATTCACAAAGCTCTTTCGGGAGATGAGGTTAAGTGCGCCAATCCATTTAGTGGGAGAGTGCTGTAGTAAGATGTGGAAAAGAGCCTATATTTCTCAGTGTGGTTGGCGTAGGAATATACAAAGCAGCAGGACTGGCTTTTTTAGCCTCGCGCTGTACAAATCTGTGTCATAAAACAGCATGAAAAATATGATGAGCTACATGCTTTGTGCCTGCCACAGTAAAATGCCTTTTTATAACACTCCTCTTGTGTCCAGTTGTTTTGATCAATCAAATAGCATGTGAAGGGGGGATAAAACGAATAAAAGCGATTAAGGCGGAGATAGCAGCAGTGAGGATCAGACAGGCGGAGTATGTCAGGATTGAGGAATACCAATTAGGAATGGGGAATGTCATGGAAAAGCCTGGATCTGTGGCCAAGGAGATCATTTTCCTGGCAGCGGAGAAGAAATCCTAACCCCTGTGCCCCACCAACCCTAAACCCTCCATCTGACTGTTGGCTGGCAGAGCGTCCTTTGGGAGCTCGCAAGCTGTTGCTTTTCAGACATCAACAGTTGCCTCAGCAGCAGTTGTTGAATGCACCCCTCCAAAAAAACCCTGTCACACCCCCTTCCTTCAATCACACACACACACACACTTGGGTTCCATTACCACCTCATGTCTTTCCACACCACTGGCTTGGGCCTAGTGTGGGGGATGGAGAGAGTAAAACTGTAACTTAACTTGCTTGTCCATCAGAGTATTCATTTGATGTCTCAGGAAACACTTCACATGCTGCTGGGGTGCAATTTTAAGCCCGTGGACAGATATTTGAGTGCACCTCTGACCCAGGCATTCCTACTTCCTAAGGAGTGGTTTCAGTAATATGACGGTGGAGCCTCAAGGGTCTCTTTTCCTCCCTTATCTAGATCACATAATGATAACTATGAGATGAGGGTGACTTAAAGTTCACCAGGCTACAAAATGCTCTGTGTTTACATATGTCTGTGTGCAAATTTATTCGAACTGGAGCCACAAAGGTAGACCCAAACCATCATGATTACTTTATTCTCTTTTAAGCCACTTTTCATGTCCAATCTCCCTTTTCCATCTGTCAGAGAACATTCCTGCGCCCCCCTCCTGACTTTAATCGAGTTAATGGTTAAGCAGCGGTGGTTAACCTCTTCACTGAGGCTGGTCACTGTTTGACAATGAGATCTTATTACTTTAACTGGGCCGCGGGGACCTGGGAGACAGGAGTGGGAACATTAATCCTCCGTGCTAGTAAAGTCAAGGTGGAGGAGGGGTTGTGGAGGTGTTTGTGTGTGTGAGATTCATAGGTAGTATTTGTATTACAACACATGTGTTTGGTTCTGTTGCATGTTCACCATGACCTCATGTCTTTATGTGTGAGAAACGGGGGCTCCCCACGTTACCTGAGAGCTAGGCCAGAGTGTCATCACTGAACAGATCCAGTGTCAGCTTTCAGGGCTTCCGAGTCAGGCAGCTCGCCTAAGGACATAGCCCGCCTTTGTTTTATTGAGGTTTCACTTACCTGAGCCCCTCTGAAAGAACGACTACAGAACTACGATTCGCTTCGCTCCTCTCTGCCTGTGTGAACTTGACTTTGAAAGAGAAGTTTAGAGGAGTAAAGTTTCAATGTTCCGATTGTTAATATTCTCCTCAAGTCGCGTCCTGTTCTTAACTTTAGTATGAGGCTCTTTTACTCTGTTAGTTACATTTCTCCCTGGAATTGGCTTGTCAGTCTCTTTACCACACCCTACTTTATGCCCAGCTCTGTGAATCATCACGTTTATCACTGTGTTTTTCCTCTTCCATGTCTCTCTCCTCCTCTAACTTTGTCTCACCCTCCATCCATCATCTGTCTCTTATCCCTGCCGGGGACCGACACAAAATACATGCATCCTCCTGACCATGTGTTGTCTAATCATCACAATAGCCTGAACAGAAGGGGCCAAATAGAAGCAGGGTGTCTGAAATCCCTGGTGATTCTTAGCAGTAGGGGAACATAATCAGTTTTTTTTTTGACTGACAGTTCAGCTAATGACAATAATCAAGCCAGAAGACTTCCTGCTGGTGCAACAATATTTAGAACGTTGCATCAGTTTGGTGCAGCAGAGGTGGAAAGCACTTTTTTTTTTTTTTTTGCAGTTCTGCTAAGGCAAGTGCATTTTCCCAGACTTGTTTTTGTTGGCCGAATCTCCTGTGTTGTCCATATTCCGGTTATACAGAGAGTCAAGTTTCATAGATTCATTTTGATCCAGTCTTACAGGAAAAAAGTACAAGCTTGGTCCCATTCCATATGAATATTTAATCCAAAATCAATGGCACAGAATTGGGTTATGACTCCATCAGGCTAAATGATTCCAAATTATACGTCTGTGCAATCTGCAGAACAACAAACGTGATGGATAGTTATTGGTGGGGATAATGTTAGACTTACAGAGTGGCTAACTGATTTAGCCTCTTGTTATTAAGGGGTAAAGTAATTATAACCCCAGTGTTTTGCCTCGAGAGCATCTTGCATTCTGCCCTGGTGGGCATGTTTCAGGGGGAGGACTAAATTTAGTTAACAATTATTTGTACTGAATGATTATCAAAGAGAAGTCAGCTGAACATACTGTACGTCCATTCCTGGCTCCCTTATAGGGTGGTGAGAGAGGCTGAGAGGTCTTGGACAAGCAGCTTGGAGGACCCCCTTTGATCCCATTGCCCACTCACATCACCCCCCCACACACACACACTTTAAGTATTGTCTCCATGGAGAATGATGAAAGATGTACCGACTCCCCATGTCAATTAGCAGTTTAGGAGTGTGTGCTGCACTTTTTGTGTGTGTGTGTTTGTGTAGGTGTATGTGTGTGCGTGTGCGCGCCTGTTCATTGAAAGCACCGTGCGAGGGTGGGGTTGCTTAATGGTGGGGGCAGAGAGGACACATGTTCAATAATAAGGCCTGACAAAGGGGGACAGGCAGAGGGAGGGAAGGGGAGAGGATGATGGAGCATTCAGTATGTCAGTGCTTTTCATTATGTCTCACTACTTATGGCTGGAAATCAATATCATTATATTAATGAGAATATTTCCCCACGTTGGAATATATCACAGAATGGTGTAGATACAACAACTTGAACAGGCAAAGCAAAAACATTTATTGACTCTTTTTTTTGTTTGTTTGTTTGTAGTCTGTTTGGATCATTTATTTTGGACTCGGGCTGCAGCTAATGATCATTTTCATAATTCTTTCAACTAATCTGCTTTATTTATTTTCCTTTTCCTTTTAAATTAACGATTTTTGGCCGATACATTTTCAAAAAAATACAAAAAAAATAAATAAATAAATAAATACAGACGCCTAAAACCAAAGTTTCCAAATGGCTTTTGTTCTCACTCCAATAGTCCCAAAACTCCAAAATATTAGTTTTACCGTGCAATTTTCCACAACTGAGATAAGTGAACTGGAAACATTTGGCTTTTAGGGCTGAAAAATGACTTCCAGAGCTGTTTTTTGGACTTAGTTTTCGGTTGACCAACTATTTGATTAATCAACTAGTCCTTGTACCTTTAATTTGAAGCATTTGTAAAGCAACATGATATTGTCTATCGTTACAAGATGATGCCATTGAAAATAAGTGAGGTATAATACTGAATTATCTCTCAATGATAAAACGACTTAGCCTGCTAGTCCTCCTGGGCTTATGGAGTCTGTATGTGTGAAGGACACAAGTGGTATACTTGACTGATATACTCTATGTATATAAGGGTTTTTTTTTACGGATTAGCCTCAAGTGTTAGAGGCAGTGTAGAGCCAAGTGTATTCCACTCATCTCAAATCATAGAGTGCCGCAATTCATACATAGCCGAAGCCCTGGGACACCTCACTGCAGAGTTTTTTTTGTTTGTTTTTTGTTTTGTTTTTTTTTATGTATTTTTCAGTAAGGTCTTTCTGTCTCTGCACCTGAACAAGGCTACATTGTTAAGACATTCCTGTAGGCTGTTGGAATGCAGGTATTAATACTAGGCTGATTACACACACAGCAGAGAGAGAGAGAGAGAGAGAGAGAGAGAGAGAGAGAGGCAGGGAAGGAAAGGAAAGGAAAAGAAGGGGAAGGGGAGAGGAGGTGTAGAGTGAAGGTAGCAGAGGAGGGCAGCACGTTGAGGCACAGTGAAAGGTTGACGAACATTGGTACTTGGCTGATATTTAAACTACTATGTGTGTGTGTGTGTGTGTGTGTGTGTGTGTGTGTGTGTGCACCTTATGGGTGAATACATGCATGCAGGTGCTTCAGTGTGTCAATGGGTGTGTGTGTGTGTGCGTTTACATATTTGCGAGGAGGGGGTGTCTGGTTATTTGAATCTGTGTCCTCAGTGTGTGTGTGTGTGTGTGTGTGTGTGTGTGTGTGTGTGTCTGGAATGCAAACCCCATTAACTGAACTAACACTCCAGTATGTGTGTTTGCGTGTGACAAAAGCAGAGTTAACTGTGGGTGTGGGACAGGACCCGGCTGTGTGTGTGGGCGCCCATCAGGGCTGTTAGGAGCATGTGAACACTGCAACTGCAACGCCAATGTGAACTGGAATCTGGACTTAACAGAGGTTATAAATAGGTGTGTGTGTGTGTCCCACATCGATGGCAGTACCAGCTGGTGATGGGACAGTGTGGGACTTATAGGAGAGCCCACCGCTACACTCAGGAGGCCTCACATGGCTAGAACCGCCTCTGGCTTTCTTTCCCCTTCCATTCACTTTCCTCAGACGATTCATGATGATTAGAGGATTTATATGTTAAAAATATTTCTCCAAGTTAATATTTTTGGTAAAAAAATGGGGAAGTCAACCTTTACTTTGTGTATTTTCAAGTAACAATAGCTTCACTGCCTCCTTTCTGTCCCCGTTTCTTCTCATTCCTCTCTTTCTTCTACCCTCTGTCTTAAAAATTGATGGTGGTTTCTTTCCCTGTTTTCATTTTGTCATATTGTGGCGCCGTGGTTGTGGCCCCTGGTTGACCAGCTGGTGGTATATGATCCAGGCTGTCAGAATTAGAGCCTGCTCTCCTTGGCAAGGAAGTTAGTAAGGTAAAGCTAGCCAAAAAATCCACCATCCACTGCCTACACCCTCTTCTGCAGCCCCTCACCCACACACACTCCCCACCTCGCCCCATCTGTTTGTGTGTGTGAGTGTGTGTGTATTCATTTGGCGCTGCTTTAGAGGGCAGTTGGTGTAACGGTTCAGGAGAGCATCTAAGCTGGGTCCACCATCGGCATGACAGAGCAAACAAAGTCAAAGCTCAGTATGCGACCGTAACCCCTAGCTAATGCTTACTTCATTGGTAAATCAGTGAGAGATGCTACATGCTAGGAGCAGAGGCAACATGGGCCTTATGGTTACATTGGTACCAGCCAAACAATGGCATACTTGTCTTCCTGGCTACCCACCTGTTCTCTCCTCCCTTGCCTCGGTTGTATCCAAGTATCCGGACAGGACCTCCTGTCCTTCATCGGGCACTTTCTCCCTTCCCCACCTACACTGTGCTCATTCCTTTTTTTTCTCTTTATTATTCTTTTCCCACTGGGCTAAGATAGAATTTTGAGCAGGGCAAAGGAAACTGGTGGCTGTGACTGGGAAAGAGGAGAGACAGCTGGACGGTCCTGAACTCGAGATGTGTTCACTTCAGCATCGTCTGCACCTCTTTCTCTCTGTGTCCTCATTTCTGTCTTTCACTGTCTCCTGACCCTTCTCTGTGTGTCACGCTTTCACCTTCTTCCAGTTCCTCTTGTGTTCTCGGTTTCTCTTTTCACTACTGTGATTCCTATCACCACTCTCCGAATTCTGTCTGTTGCTCATTTGATTTCTCACACCACATCCCACTGCCTTGCTGCCTCCGTCCCTCTCACTCTCTCTTGCTAACTCTGATGTTTCTTGTTTGTGTCCGTCTGTTCCCACTCAACTATGTGGTCACAGCCCCTGCAATAGATTATCAGTCAGTTGACTCACAGAGGGCAGCCAAAGCCTCCAGTACAAACATGAGACAATATCCAAATGATTGGCCGGTTGGCTCTGGACCGTGGAAACCAACCTCCATATCAGCTTGAGCCAGGCTCGGTCCACAGGTCTGCCTGTAAACCATATGAGCTGGTAACACTGACACACTGCAGTGCTTCTGTTTGTTCGCAGCAGCTGCTTTGTGTGTAGTACAATCCAAAATGGAATGAATTATCAGAAAAATAGAGAAGCCGCTATCGGTTGTTTTCACATATGGTTGTTATGCACGTGGGCGGGAAAAGAAGTTTGGATTGCAGAAATCATATTAAATTATGCCAACAACCATGCGCTACTTAGACCTCCTGTCCAGATTTCTTTACAAAACGGCTGAAGTGTGCATGTTCAGCCATCAGTGAATTCAGCAAGTTCTGTTTTTGCTCAAGTTTTGATTCCTCACTTGCAACATCTGTGGAAATAACTACAATTTGTGCAAACTCAGGCAGGGCAATTCCCTGCTGTAGCCCTGCACTTTGCACAGAGAAGATGGCTGTTTTGTTTTTTTTTTGTTGTTGTTGCATATATTAACTCTTGCCTGGTGCACATTTTGTGTCATAGTTCCCATATGTGGATGCTTATTTGCAAAATATTATGATGAAGCAACCAGTTTATGGCAACAGAGGGTGGTGAGCATCTGGGTGCTAGTATGCTAAATGTATATAATACCTCTTTAATCTATAGAACACATTGTCCCCAATATACTCTGTCTTTCAATTCCATCTGCCTTCACTTGTGCGCGGCTAAAACTTAAGCTGGAGTGTTACCTCCATGTGTCTCACTGCCTTGTTTGCCACTTCAGCCTGTGCTTCACAGCTCATTATGGAGATATAGGGCTGGCTTCTCTGCCCCCCAGCTACCTTTCTGCTCAGAGATGGAGAGTTGAAGTCATGGAAAATTCTGGAGCACTGCTGATGATAGACAGCTTCCACATCTCCTGTCCGTCAGCTTGGCTTACTTCTATTCCACATACCTCAGCTCACAGTTCTTTAGTCCTTCTCACCTCTTCCCAGATTTGACAGACAACCCCCCCCCCCCCTCCTTCCTGTCCTTTCCCTTCTTCCCCCTCTCTACCCCTTCCTACCATATACCTGTGTGGACAAGCTTTTGCCTGCCTCGGCAAACCTCTCTCAAACACCCCTTTACCCTCCCTACCGTAAATGTCAACATTCGCCCAAGGGCCCCCCAACCCAACTGCAGAATGTGTAATTCTGACCACGGCATTACAAAAGCACACTGTTCTCAAATGACATTTAGTGACATACAGACTTAGAGGACAGGCTTACATTAGTGATGTCATGTCCGAAAAATGGAAACAATTCTGGAAATGTAAGTTGAATATCTTACTCATGTTCTAAGTCATGTGTGCATCTTTTTTTTGAGCAGGTTTGTGATTTTTGAACGCAGCATTATGAATAATGAATGAATGATGCTGATGGGGGGTCTGGCTCTGTCGCCGCCACCTTTGAATTCAATTGAAACAAGTTCAATAGTGTCATGTCTGCTTTTATCTTGATATTGTTTCCTTTATCACTCCATCCCCCACTCTAATAATGAAAAGCACAGACTGAAAGCTATGAATATAGTCATACAATCACTGATGTCTATATATATATATATATAACACACACAACGTGTGTTAAACTTAAGTGGGATTTTCTAATGGTTTCTAATCTTTCATACGTTACTATGAAATATGGCTAAAAATGTGAAGAACGCTGCTCGACAGTTTTATCTTTATCTCGCCTCAGAATGGTCTCCAGCCCTCTACCATCTTTCTAACCCCACCCTTCTTTCCTCACCTCCCTCCACCCATCAGTGCTTTCTCCGCCTGCTCTCGCTCCCTTTGCCTTCATATGCTCCAGTGTGTCTACATTATTACCATATGCCTGGAGATGGAGGAGGTGGATGCGATGGTGCCAGAGTAGTCGAGGTGTTGATAGTTAAGCTTCAACACTCCTACGAACTTCTAGAAGCCTCCTCCTTACGCACATGCTCACACACACACACAGTCATCCTGCTTGGCTTCCTACCATATGATGTTTTGTTTCCTTTAATATACTGAACGACCAGCACTTGAAACTACCACCTGGACCATCTGCTCCCGTAAAACACCTACAGCAAGACTCATCTACTTGGACCGAGACTGGGGATTTCTTTCTGGCTAAAGCTTGGTGAACAAACACTCAATCTTAAAAGCTGGTGTGCATGGACATGTTGAAAAAAAAAAAAAACAGTACAGTCCAGTTTGCTGAATGACTCCCAAGCTTAGACATGAAGTCATATTTTAAAGATCTGGACTGAGATCAATGGACTCAGTATTTATTGGCGTCACTGGTTCTCTATTTTAGGAGGTTACTGGTTCTCCAGGATACAGTCTATATTAATTGAGGAACAAATCATTCTCCATACTGTCTGCCTCTGTGGTATGCAGTACGCTATGATTAAAGTGATACAAGGACACCATGACGCACTCCTTTTTGGTACTCAATTTTTCTTTTGATCTGGGCATGCCGCCGGTTAGCATATCATATCTGGGCCAGTTTTGCCACATCTGCTTTCTTCTCCGTCTCTTCCTATCTGTCATCGCCTGTCATCTTTGTAATCTCTGTCTGTCAGACACCATCTTCCTGTCATCGTGTAAGTTGTTCTGTCATCATAAATCTGTTGTTTTGCTCGATATGGTATCTCGGCTGCACACGTGGTTTGTGAGTTTTCATGAATGAATTTAAAATTATTTCAGACCATTTAAAGTAGCAAATTCTCAAACTTTCATGCGTGCCCTTAGTTTTCAATGACTAGTAAAAAGGCTAGCATCGATAACCTAAAATGGAGTGGCCACCATATTGATGAAATGTCAGTGGGAAGTGTAAATTTGCTTCATTTAAATTAGGGTGAATATACCGTGTGAGTGTGAGCATGTGGGTGCACTGAGATGCATCAACCGCAGGGTCACGGGCCCATCTGGTGTGAGATCTCACTGGCAACAACATCACACGTCAGCATATGACCTTGGGTATGGTCACTTAAAAGGAGACAAAGGATTGATGGTATTTCTGTCCTGAAAAGCAGGACATGGGCACTATGTGAACAGAGGAAGGGAAGGTATGAGTCAAACCTGCTGTTGGGTCCGCTGGGTTAAAAGCAACTGTTCAAAGATTTTGTAGAGGAGCAGAATGTGGCTGAGACATTTTTTTTCAATCATATTGCCGTGTCTGACCTTTTCGCCTCTCTCCATTCTCCCTCTTCCTCTCACACCCCCATCAACACAGAGTCTTTGTCTCTTCCTCCATCCATGACGACGTCCCACTGTTTTTGTCTGTTTGTTTTTTGACTTCGCTGCCTCTTCCAGCAAACCCTCCAGCCCTTACCTGCCCTCACCCCTCTCCCCCACCGTCTCCTGCCACACATCGTCTTTTGCACCACGGTGTCTCTATCTTCCATCTCCTGGAGTTGCAGGTCTGTGCAGGTTGCAGCGCGTGTTGTTTTGTCTTTCTCGGGTTTCTCACATTCCAGATATTATCACCAGGCTCCAGTTAGCTTAGCTGATAGCCATCTAGACAGGACAGTCAATCACTTAACAGACAATGACGGATGGTGCCCTCTGTGTTAGGCCTGATGCCCGTGGAGGAAAGGCCTGCACCAGGCGTGGTTTTAACACAATGATACGTACATCATGTTGAACAGTCATGAGGTTATCTTGTCAGAAAACTTTGTTCCCTTGTCAGTTATATTTTCTGTTTTGCTCTTCAGAGTCACCAGACGAGTGTTCCTGGAATCAGTCAAAATGAGAATGAGCGTTGAATATTTAAATCAGAGCTTCATTTCCTTAATTATTTTGTCTGTTGTCTCCCATTCCTTGTCTAATCACATCACCGTCCAAGCTATGAATAATAATTTAATGAAGCATTAATGAATATGAAAAATGTGCTCTGTAGCAGATTGGAATTTTATGAGGATTGGAATAATACACCTTCTGAAAGTCTCTGGTGAGCCTTGATGTGTAAATGAGTTAGACATTTTTGGTGTCTTAGTCAGAAAAATGTCCAATTTATGAGAAGTGGCTTCATGAAAAAGAAATCAGAGCTTGGAATTGAAATTATTCATGGCTGACATTTTCTCCAGTTTCATACTGTCATTTTCAAGCTCTCTCTTTACAACCGTCATTTTATCAGGTAACGCTTGAACAATGTTCTCATTGTCTGTGTATTTCTGGGTCTGCGTCTGTGCGTGCCTACGTGTATCTATCCACCTCTAATCCAGCCTTGGGCAGCTTCTGTCCCCTGCAGGCTCAATGTCAGCAGCCTGACTTTGATGTCAAGCCACAATTTATTCGTCTGTCTCTGTGGACTCCCCTGCTGTCCACATAATGTCAGGCAATCAATAATAATGTGACCTACCTATCTACCCCGCCTGCCCACTGCTTTAGTTATTCACCCCCTGCCCTGCACTGTTCGAATCTCTGACCTGCCGCTGCCCCTGAAAGAAACCCTCTCGTTCCCATCCTTCCCACTTTTACCAATAATGCCTGTCTAGCTATGACAATAACCTCTATGTCTGTTACCCTGGTAACGTACACCCCCTCTAAAGCATAGACAAACCACTACACCACTTGTCAAAAAAATTAAAAAAAGACTGTTCCCTATGGAAACGGATCAAGAGAGGGAGGGCTGAAGGTAGATGGTGGGATGCATAAAGAGAGAGAGAATTAAAAGAGAGGACGGATCAGCTGTTTGTTCATGAATACGTTTAGTGTGCCCTCTTTTCCCACTCCCCGTCAAGCCACCGCTGTATTTCTGAGGAGGTAATAGAGAATGGGGGAAGACAGGTGTGCCATTATGGTGCAGATTAGTGAAGAATGCTGGAAGGTCGACACAGACGGGAGTTTGCTAACTCCGCCACGTTTTTGTGTAGGCTTGCAAGCTCATATTCCCTCTGGGTTATCGCTGAAATGTGCGTGCATAATATGTGATCTGCGTGCCACTTATGAAATGCGTGCTTGCTCTGTCCATATGCTGAATGATATTTCAAATATGCTAACTGGGTGTGTAAATACGTGCATGTGTGCATACGCAGCTTTCTTCCGTCTCCTTGCCCTACCCATGTATGGGCAAGACTTAGCTCCTCACTATCTCCTCGTCTGCAGCTTATCTGCCGGCCTGTCTTGAAGTGTTGGTGCAGAAAATAGAAACTATGTTGTGGGAATGCTTTCTCCTTTTCTTTCCCTCATATAAAATATGCACCTCATATACAACGAAAATACCACGAGACAAAAGATAATGCGGTGTGACATGGGGAATGATGTAGGGTGCTTTTAAGCGTATATCACAATGGCATTTTATCTTTCTATAATGAGTTGTCTGCATGAGAACACTGGTGGCATCAGTTAGAGACAGAAAGATATTTGAGGAAGCTGTCTGCATACAAATGAGTGTGTAGCTACTGTATCTGGATCTATAAATATATTATACGGCTAGCATTGTGTATTTTTCTGTGTACTCTACCTTACAGCTAGCATCTTACATTGTGGCTCTTAATGGGTCTCTCCAGTAACCAGCCTCTCAGCCAGTCTTACACCAGCCACTCAGCCAGCCATGTGGTCTCTCTCCACTCTAATTAAACTCACTGTGGCTCCAAACTCCAACCAGAAAGACACAACCTCAATGCCAGACTCCGTGTCAGCTGCTGCCAAGACCTGTATGTTGTTGTTGTGTATGTGTGTGTGCGCGTGTGTGTGTGTGTGTGTCAGGAAGAGAAAAATTGAGAGAGGGGAAGAGAGGGGCTCATAACCATATTTGCCTCTCATTTTACTCTGTCAAGACATAGTGTGGAAGAGTCTGCCAAAGCACAAGTGGAGCAGTGGAGGGGAAAAAACAAATAGAAGTGTGGAAAAGGAGACAAAGAAGGATCTACAGTAGACGGTGTATTCAAATGGGTGCCTGATGGAGGGAAAGAGGGAGTTTAGTGGATTTAAAAATCAAGACGAAGAAAGGGAGGAATGCAGGAGAATAGTAATTAACTCTGAATTATTCTATCTTGGAGGGATCAGGGGGGGATTAATAGGAGCTTTGGTTTGGATTCTGCACCTTTCACAGTGTTTCAGCATGGTAGTCTGGTTCCTGTATTTAAACGTGTGTTTGTGTGTGTGTGTGTGTGTGTGTATGTATGTGTGTGTCCGCATGTGTCTCGCTGTACTCCAGAAGGCTCCATGTGTCTGTGCCAGTAGGCTTGTGACCGTATCTGCCTGCCAGCCTGCCAGCCAGCAAGCGATTGTGTGTGTATTGATGTGTGACTTTGTACCCCCCACTTACTGAAGTTCATCCAAGCATTATAAGTTAATCCGCCATAATAGGCAAAAAGACAGAAAGTGGGGGAGAGTGGTAGGTGGGGGGGTAGGAACTCGGGGTGGGAGGTGGGGCATCAAAAGGTAGTGAGAATGTTTTTCTATGTGTGTGTGTGTGTGTGCTTGTGTGTGTGTGTGTGTGTGTGTGTGTAACAGTCTGCTGTGTGTGAGGTATGCCATGCAGGAGACTACAGATTTAGGGCTAGGCAGACCGTTCTAAATCTCCAGCTTATACGCTGTTTTGGGACAGCAAGTGTTGATAGCCCAGGCAGGCAGACAGCTCATGTCGTTCAGATGAAAATCATGGCTTTGGCCGCCACACTATCACAGATATAAATCAACCCAGATCTGATAAGAAAACTCTGATTTAAGAGGGAAACGGGGTGTAAATATATAGTTATATATATTTCACTGAATGAATCATTGGCGGAGTATGGAGAGGTGAAGTTTGAATCTCGTGGTTTCGCTGACGTGCGGGGGTCAGTGGCGGCGGTGAATTAGCACAGGTTATGGAAAGAGCGAAAATCAATTGAGTGAGGCTTTTGTTGTTGGGGCTAAAAGTCATCTATTCCAAGCACACAATGAATGAGTTCACCTTCTAGCTGGGGTTTCCCGTATCTCTCAACTTCACACTGAGTGTTTCCACTGTCAACACTGTATAAGAGTGTTTGTCCAAGACAGGAGGGGTTGGGGGGAGGGAAAGAAGGGAGGGGTAGAGGGCCAGAGGGCAGGTGCAAGGGTAATTTTGTGACAGCGGAGGAGTGGAGGTAGGCTTTAACCAGCCTGTCTGGAGGCAGTGACCCATACTGTATACACCATGTCTCCTGAAACTCCCTGTCCTCCATCTCTTAAGTCTACCTTTTTTTTCTCCCACTGTGGAATTGCTTGATTCCAAGATTTTCAAGCTCTTGTTAACATGAACTTGAATATGTTTTCAGGAACACACACATACAAAGACACATGTCCTTTTCAAGCTTTCATTTCCACACTCTCGTGCCCTTTTCTTTCTCCTTTGCCCTATCTCACTACCAATATGTTTACCCCTACCTCTCTTTCCCTCTATCTATCCCTCGCACACAGGCTTTACCAGCCTGCTGAGCATGATGGCCTGCTTTTTTTAAAAAAAATGGAGCAATGGATGGATAAGAACACAGCAGAGGGATAAGGGATATAGAGAAAGGAAAGAAAGGAGGAACAAATCAAAGCGTACTCCAGTGGCCTGTTATCTCATTACAGCGGTACCGGCTTGTCACGCCCGGCTGACTGGCCCCCTAAGGAGCACCCTCGCCCCCATATAAGACCCCCTTTATTCAACAAGCGCTCTCGTATTTCAGCCTGGGCACAAAGAAGGGCAATTCTCTCTGGTTTCTGAGCTGTCCACACCCGATTTGTGTACCCTAGCTCAGCCAAGGCATACAACAGGGGCATGGGCACATACACAGAAACCTTGTTAGTCGCTAGTTATGAAATGATGCTTGCGGATAATGGAGGCTAATAGGGAGAGTGGATATCCATTTGTTCCACCATTTTCTCCCTATTCCAGCCCTCTTGTACAGTCCCATGTGGGTATTAGAAGAGGGCTTCTAGAGGGAACTGCTGTCAGCTGAAGTAGTGGAAATGGCTCTCTGGCTTTTTTTTTTCCCCTCTTCTGCCAAAATGAAGGCTCATTAGAAGTGAAGGGAGGGCTGTTTCTAAATGAGATGGGCAGAGTGCTACTCAGCACTCCTGCAGAGAGAGAATGAGAGACGAGAGAGAGAGAGAAATCAGGAGAAAGATAGTGGAATAGGACAGAGGGAATGCAGGTGTATTTTGCTCAAGTGGAGGGACAGGAAAATATATACAAGCAAGAGTAGTGTCACCATTTTAATTAATGCATCACATAAAGGCAAAGGTGGAAAAGTCACACCAAGCAGACTAAGAATGAAGGTGAGCATTCACGCCAACATTTTCTGGTCACTCATAAAAGATCCCCATCGCCTGGTGACGTCTATGAGCACCTTTTTTTGTGTTTGAGTCAGGCAAACTCGCAATTTAGTTTTTTTTTTTTCATTTTCAGTACAAAATAGATTTGATTGCGATTCATAAGTTCTACCTAATAACCAGTAATTCCTGTGCTGCTGCACAATGATAGCCATCAAATCACCATTTCATGACCACTTTATGATCACAAAGTCATTTGACAAGATAAACATAAAAACAGTTTAAGCTGTATTAAACCTCTGGGGTCCGAGCAATTGCCTGTGATTGCAAAATCAATTTATGGGGCCGGTGATTGGACCCCAGAGGATTAATGCCCTTAGCTGTGTTTACCACTTGGGAGTCACTTGGGATTCCAGATGGCAATTTTTGGTGAAATACATCTGCAGTAATGTTATCCTCACAAGGAGCAAGATCCAGGAACCGAGCTGCAGTAGCATCTAGGTGTTGTTTACCCATAGTCCCGCTGTTCCCTCTCTTTGTTTACTTCAGCTTGGGTGGTGTGTATATTTCCCGTCCACACAGGAACAGGCCATTTTGTCAGACCAACAAAACACCTGGGTGCTACAATTCATTGTGAGAGGACTACTTGGGAGGGCAGGGCAAAAAGGGTGGCAGACACGTTGAAGGGGGTGGGGGGTGGGGGTTGCTGTGCATTTAGGAATGGAGCTGTTGAGATATGAAGGGCAGGCAGGTGTGTTTGTGCATGTGTGTTCACTCTGTTTGTGAATGTAACAGTGATCATACTGTAAATAGGCTACTGTAAATAGAACATTCACCCACAGACTCATCAGTATTAAAATACACACGGGTTGGCAGGACAGCCTGTTTCAGCCTTTGCTGTGTGTGTGTGTGTGTGTGTGTTTGTGTGTGTTTTTTTCGCTAGTAGGGTCAACAGCAGATATTTGAGACCCGCAGAGAGACCCGTTGGCCCACTTTCACCTTTTCCTCACCTTACAACTTATCTCAAATCTTATTTCCCCTCTGGAACAAAAGTGTCTGGGTCTGTTTTGTTTATCTTAATCAAACACACTGTGAGCTATTGTGCTCTGAAAGACACACACATACACAAAGCACTGAAATATACACAGTACAGTGTGTTGTTTATTACAGCAAATGGCATAAGAGCTACCCTACACTGAGTATTTATCCGTACTGTATGCTAGGAAATGACTTGCAGAATGAACTGATTCAAGGATACAGGGAGAGGGGAAGCGAGAGAGATGGCAGAGACGGCAGCACTTTGTCCTAACCCTTTTAGTGAGATTAGCTCTAGTCTTAATGTCTCTCCCCTTATTTATACTCCGAGTGAGCCTTTCCCCCCTCACCCTCTCTCTCTCCTCCCTCCGACAGTCTGTCTTGACTGCAAATGACAGAGGTGTCAATAAGTTTTCATTTTGAAAACATAAAACCATCGCAGTAACAGACAGCAGCAAAAGAGAGGACAGAGAGGAGTGCACACTAAATTTGGACTGAATCGAGTTGCAAGTATTTCATGTTTCCTCAAGTCACGTTAACTCAGGTACTTGTGCTAAATCACCGCTGTAAAATGATATCCACTGACGTAACAGAGGTGACCCTTTCCCTCGCTACTTTGTTGGCACTAAACTACCTGGAGCCACACGATTTTGATAGAAAAAAAAAAACAAGCGTAAAACAGTGAACCCGGCGGACGTCCTCCCTTGATAACAAGCTTATTTTTTTCTGACTGTCTGTGTACTAATGTTAACCCTTTACACACTGAAAAGTGATGAACAGTAAGGAATTTATTTTTAAATCAGGAACCAAATGTCCAAAATTCTTTGAGAAATCACTGAATGACATATACTTGATGAATCTTTAGCAATTTAATGTCTAGAGCTTTTGTCAGTTGTACATTATAAGGTTATTTTATGACCTTAAAATACATTGTCAAGTGCAAATGTCACGTCACCAGCGTGTCACCATACCCGTAAATGCTGCAGTCCTTCATCAACATCTGAAATATGTAAATATGTTTCACGTACGGGCCTGAACTGAACCAATTAGTGGATTTAGAGAGAAACTTCCATCAGCTCTGCACAGAAAAGTCAACTCTTTTTTAAAGTTTGAAAAACTTGGGCAGGAAGAGTCTAGCAAAAGATGCTAGACTCATGCATTTTAGAAAATATAGAATCCAGTGTTTTTGGAGCTTGAGTCAACACACCGTAGGCTTTGCTGCTTTCAGTTTTAACCATTCCCGTCCAAATCAGTCTCTTGAGAGTCATTCGATTTGAATAATCACCGGAAATGGAAGGAACAGTCAAGTCAGTCATGTACATGAACATGTCTATAATATGCCTGTTTGTCCTACCGTTACTGTCAATCGCCTGTCATCCATCCATCATCTTTTCAGGGCTGCCCCTGCCCTTATGGGGTCCTGAGAGGAATTCATAATGCCCCTCATCAGTGAATGCACCTTATTACGATACCCCATTATGGAGGCCAGCAACATTAGAGTCAACATATGCAAGCAGATTGCCTCTGCCAAACATTGCATATCATTGTGGCCCATTAAAGCAAGTCATTTACCTTGATAAATGGGTAGAGGCTGAGGGGAATTGAAAAGACACACAGGGGACCCTCTCCTTCCCTCACTTCATCTTTCTCCTTCTCCTACTGCTCCAATTTTAACTCCTGCATCGACAGTACTTTTTCTCTCTGGTTTGATGCTCATGGCTGCACTTGCATCAGTGTCCCCCTGCATCTCCTTGTTCTCTCCTTTGAGATCCTCAAGCCTTCTCAACTTTTTCTCATTCAAACTTTGCACCGCGCTGCTTAATACGATCTCAGTCGTCTGCCTATCCCTCCATTCCTGTCTCGTCCCACCTCCTGTTTCTAGATTTTATTTTCTGCCGGGGGCTGTGTTTCAAGGAAGGAGGGGATAGCGAGAAAGACTGGTAGAGAGGGAAGAAGAAAAGGACAGGGAGGGTTAATTGGAGTGCCTGAGGCAAAAGGGATAGAACGAAGAGGGAGAGGAGGAAAAGGAGGCCTAGATTCAGGGGCCCCCAAAACATTAAATATTAACACCTTTTCTCATCTCTGCCCCTTAAGTGACATCTACTGATTGGGTTCTCTCTCACTTGATCAGGACACTCACAGACACACACACACACACACACACACACACACACACATACACACACACACACTCTCTCCTTTCTCTATTTTACCAAATTGAGTTCCCTCTGAAAATGAAAGGCAGCCAGGAGGAGACATAGTTCGGTAATTGGTGGACCCTCTCTGTTTTGTGCCCTTTGATTTGAAAAGTAATGAAATTCCTCTTGATATTTTCATCCGATTTTGCATGCCATTCACTGCTGCAGCCTTGCTTTTTTTTTTTTTTTTTTTTTTTGCTTTGTTACGTTCACTGTATTAAGACCCAAAACTAACTCTAATAGGAGCACGACACCGGCTATTGTCGTGCTAACTCACTGTTAATGGAGTCACATGAAATGGCATCAGATTGTGCCAGCTAAAAAGATATTAGCTTTATAAATGGCCCAGACATTCTATGTGAGAGATGATTTTAATTTTATTCAGTTCTCTAATGGGGAAGGACACTCAGACAATCCTTTGGTTTATCAGTGAGACTATGTATCAAAGCTGCTTTTGCAGAAACACTTACACAGCACTAAAATGCACAAGACTCATGTATCCATAGCTCTATTTATAATCTCTTTGTCTTGCCTTTGTTTAATTTTTTCAACCATCACTTTCTGCAAAAAACGGGACGGAAGGCTGCAATGTCAGCTCCACTAATTCATATTCTGCTCATGCACTCTGTCTCCGTTTTCCCTTTTTGTTTTTCTTCTCCTTGTTCCTACCATCCATCCTTGTCGTCATTTTCTTCTCCTGACTCACTGGCTCATGTTCGCAAAGGACAAACACAGCCCCTCCTACCCCAGTACCCTCACAACTACACTCATTGGCCTCACAGCTCTAAACTCTCCTTTTTGAATGGGGTTGACTTCTCACCCCGTTACCCGGACAACAGGACCAGCGAGGGGGAATCTCCCGATAGACAAAAGAGTGTGTGAGGGGCCGACCTTGTAGCCCACTTCACACTGTTTGTCAAGAGCCCCTAAACTGCCGTGAGATGACATAACACACACACCAGTAAAGCTGTGATTTATCTGCCGCAACTGCACACACTGTGATGTTACCTCTCTGCCCTCCACTCTCAATGCAGCAGACACTCTTACGCACAAAGAAATCCACACACCCGCTGTTTGGCTGGCAGACCTAATTTGCCGAGTCACTGAACTTTGCGATGAATTGGGCTCTGCGTTTTATTGCATTGAGTAGAATGCAGAGATGCTAATATTGTTGGGTTTATGGCAGTGAAGAAGACTGATGCGTACCCAGGCTAATTGCTAAAAGCCTTATGTTTGACTCAGCTGCATTACGTCAACGTCAAGTCCCCGGGAACAATCAGACCTCTTCTAAAAATCCGTGTCCTTGTTTCCACCGCCTGACGCCGTCCTCTGTCTCTCCTTACTCGTTTCAGCCCACCTTCTGAATCCAAATTAAGTTACGTGTGTTTTTTTAAACTTTTATTCAGAGCACGCTTTACGCATCAGACACATAACAGATTTCAAACAAGGAGGTTAATATAAGATTCAGTCTGACAGAAGAGACTGTAGTTGTATAAGAGATAAGATTCATAAAACTACAGTCTGACAGAAGAGACAAATGGTCCAAATACAAAAGATCTGAGAACAGACAGAATGAGAACAGAACAATAAAAGCTTACAACGCCCTTGTCTAACAAACAGTAAAATTTGTTTTCCCCTCATAATCTCTCCTTTGCCCCAACTCCCCTCTTCCATCTAGCAGACAGACACACAAAGCCGGTGATTTTGTTGCCAATAAACAAACAAAGTGATAAAAGACAGTCTCCCCTGTTAGACTCAGTTGACCTCTCCAACCAACCTGAATATGTGTGTGTGTTGTCGCTGGGTCCCAGGTGTGAATTTTACTTCTACTCAGGTGGTACATCGGTACAAGTTCAGACAGGAAGACAGACAGCCCCCTCCATATCCTGTAATTGCGGTGCAAGGGCTTAGCATGTGGCATCTGAACATCCGGAATCGGTCTATCTCATCTTTAATCAAGAGCTGTGCCCGCCTGTTCCCAGCGCATACAGATATCACACCTAACCCTCATAAAACACAGGCGATCTATCTTACAAAAACAGGGGTGCCCTGTTTCACTAAGCAATGAAATTGAAGCACCAAATATATAACTGTGTTTGACTCCAATTAGAGGCCCCAGATATCATCTTTGAAGCGCAGCAGACCTCCACCATGACTTCAGAAAGCTTTTGACTGGCTTGTGAACGGTCAGATGAGATTTACAAGACTGAGGCTGATTCTCTGATTGCTATAATTGGTGCTTTAGAGCACTGCTATCTGCGTGTTATTGGGCAAAACGGAAAAAAAAAAGAGTTTTTCAGGGGATTCGTGTGAAGTACATAACAGTCAAAAACCCTGGCTGTCTGACTCTGTTTGGTCATTAGGAGTTGTTTGAAATTCTCTGGGGTGAAGATGCAATAACAGACTGATTCCTTTTAAATCAGAATTACAGTCACTTTATTAGGAAAATAAAACAAATACACAGGGATTTGTCTTGGGAACAGCTCATCAAGGATCTCTCATGACTCTAGTTTGAAGGCATTTGATGTGCTTTATCAGTCCCGCTGAGGGAAATTTCCTCTTCTTGGAACATCTTAAGCAAATCAAAACGCAGCAGCAAACACAAAAGGAGCATACAAAGAGCAGACAGCAGTCACTGTGCATGCACAAACAGCCCATGTCTATAGAAAGGTCAACCAGAAATCCAATGTGATTATTCACACTTGGTTTGAGCATTTTGTGGAGAATAAACTCATTGCTAAATCGTTTTTCTGTGTTCAATCAGTGCATTGTGATACCAATCACAATTTATTCTGCATTATTCTGAATATTTTTCATTGCATTTCATTCAGAGATATTCATAGCTGAAGTATTAATATGTGGGCATGTACTGTTGAGGATGACTGTTGCAGTGCAATAGGATATTACAGACCACAATCTGTTTGCAGTGACGCATAATGTGGTGGAAGGTTGGGGGCTTTTGCTCATGGTGTTTGCCACAGGATGTGGCCTCTCTTCAGTGTTAAATGATATACGGAAATCAGCTGCAGGGTGAAAAAAAAACTGTACCTTATGGTTTTACTTTATATATAATCCTTCTGTTCTCGCATTGTACTTCTCTCCATACACTTTGCTGTCCTGCTGTAGTTTGTGTATCTCCTTCTAATTAGCATTAGATGCATATCAGTGCTTCCCTTTAAAAGGTCAACTCTTAGCAGGACACCAAGAGACGTTGAGGCTCTTAATTCTGCCATCCATAGCACTGTGCGTGTGGATACAGTTGTCATTAAAAGTATCCAAGGTGACAGACAATGACTGTCTACTGTATCTTTTTTCATGTTTGGTTTCACTATCTGTTGATTTTTTTGTTTCCTTGGTTGCTAAAAGTTTTACTTCTACAAACTGTTTGGGTCTGTATGCCAGTTGGTAAACTTCCTCTCTCTGCACGTCTATCATCTATGCCTCACTGTGACTTTCTCACTCGCTCCCTCGCTCTCTGTATGTGGCATTCATTGTTGGTTACTGAGTGTGAGTGTGTCTCTGTGTGTGTGTGTGTTTTGCTGCAGCTGCTGTTTCTGCACTGCACCTGTTCTTGTCTCATCAGTCAGGCGTTGACGGACTGCAGGCCTTACATGGACCCACCCAGTCTGACCCAGCCTGCCCCCTACCACACACACACACACACACACACACACACACACACACACACAGACACACACACACATATATCATACTATGTATATACAGTGTACAGTATACAGTGTACATATATATCTATATGTACACTCAGGCCCCACTTATCCATTAATCTCAAACTGTCAGCTATTTAAACTATGAGAGGGAACAGCAAGTAAATGACTGAAATTTCACTCCTGCTGGACAGAATTGCAAAGACGTAACTTACATTCTTTTTATGCCACCAGTTGTGTCCAACCACAACTGTGTTGTTCAAATGGCAACAACATGCAGTTTTAACACATTAGCAAACACTACCTTCTCGCAAGCAAGCGCTGACTGAAAGGCCTCTTTTTTGTTTATTTCTCCTCCTTACAGCAGGCCCTGTTGGGTAAATTGTCGAGATGGAACGAGTTGGTCCGCTAAAATGAAACTCACTGAGCAAAGTGAATTTCCCGAAGAGTGCAAACTGTGCCCATCAGGGCAGCTCAGGCAGACTAATGTGAGCGCTGAGTGAATTGCGAAAAGCCCGTAAACAAGAGATTTGAGTCAGATCCAACCTGCAACATTAACAGGCCATTATCGGTGCGAGAGAGCTGAGGGCAACCTGCTACACCCCACTGCCACAGCTGAACTCACACACACACACATACACACAGCGCCTCAAGCTCATGTTGATGGCTCCTGACTCAGTCACATGGCATCTGTGGTGATAGTAGTAGAGTCAAGCCACATTTATGCTTGTGGGGTACAGTGTTCCCTGCTCTAGTTGTCTCCGGTGTACCAGTGCCACCTTCTCATTAATAACAGCACAGCAACAGTGGACATCTCCAAACAGGCTATAATCCTGATCTGTCCATCCATTGTCTGTAACAGCCTATCCCAGCTGACTTTGAGAGATCGCCGCCATCTTATCGCACACAGAGACAAACAACCATCCACACTCACATTCACGGGCAATTTAGAGTCACCGATTAACCCACGAGAACCCACGCAGACATGGGGAGATCATGCAAACTCCAGCCACGTCTGTGTAAGGTCAGCTTGAGATGTCAGCAGTGGTGATTAAAACACACAAGGCGATCATGAAGAGATTGAGAAATAATTCCAAACGTATTGAAAGAGGTGCTGATCAGCGGAAAGTGAAAATGCGGAAGTTGTTGTTACGTGTTATTCAATGACGGTAGTCCTCGTGACATTGAGGCTGTGTCTTCTGCTGCAGCGGGACGCTTGTTTGCTTTGCCAACAGTCAGACACACTAATCCTGTTAGTGGTCAAGGATGTTTTGGATCACACACACACACATGCACACAGGTACACACACACACCTTCTGACACTCCTCGTCCATCAGGTACAGTGTTGCACTCCTCTTGTCCTCTCCAGCTTTACACTCGCCTCATAAATCAAGTCCTCTGCACACACTGGTGCAGATCTTCATGGTCTATCTCTGTGACACATCCTGCATGTAATCTTAAACACTTCTCTTGCACCCGTAGCACCGTCATCCAGGTGTATACACTAGGCTTAAATAAAGCTGAGTTACTCAGAGCATCCGTGGCTGTTCAGCAGAGTGCTGTTTGGGTTAGTAGGAAGACAAGCAGGTACTGCTGTGAATGAAAGATGATTCACGGTGGCCTCACCCTCCCTTTCTCCCCCTTTTCTTACATTCTTTGTGCCTTTCTTCTGCTATCTTGCATTCTCTTTCTCCTTCACCACACGCACATGCGCAGACGAGACATGCGAGCGGGTTTGTGCGCTTCCTATTAAAGAATGCTCTTTGAGAATGAAGGATGAAAAGAGGACAGTCGGGGAGAGAAAGACTCTCCTGGTTTGATGTCCAGAATACAACAGTAGGTGAGGGGGGGAGAACAAGAGAGAAAAAACAGGGCAGAAGAGAGAGAGAGCATCCAGCTGCTTCTTTTCATAATGAGGGGTGCACGCTTGTGTATGTCAGTGTGTGTTTAGAAAAGAAAAGAGGGTGAAGGAGAAAGAAGGGAGTGGGAGAAAAAGGCAGGAAGAGAGAGACATGGAGCGAGTGTTAAAGATGGTTTCACATTAACTTTTCAGTAGTTGTGGGACTGAGTCTCTGGGTCTCCTCCACTCTGCCACAATGCTTTGACTGCAGACTTGGATCTTTGTTGTTTCCACACACCCTGTACTTAACTCCAGCTTTTTGGGGTGGTTCGGTTGCTCATAAATATCACATGCATTATAGATATGTAAGAGAGAGAGTGTGTGTGTCTGTGTGTGTAGAGGTCACTGTACAGTCTGACCGTCTCGTTCCCATCTGTCTTACTACCCGGTCACGCACCCCATCACACTCCACCTCACACACACTTTCCCTCTCTTTGGCTAAATCCGATTATCTGGCCTGCGTCAGCTAACGAGACCCCCATGAAGCTACTCTCCCCCCTCCGACAGCCCCAACCACTCTCTTTCTCTCTCTCACACACACACACTTGTATAGTGACAGCCAGCAGCCTGTGTCTCTAAGTACACAAACACACTCTTACACACACACACACACACACACACACACACATTGGTCTAAGCTCAGATTGGACAGAGGACTCCCTAATTATGCTTTAATTGTCAGGCTCTGTCTGCCCAGCTGCCTCGTGTGTAAAACACAGAGTAGCGGTATGACTGATTACTCTGGACCAAAACATATGGTGAATGACACTAAAAGATGTGTTTGAAAGAGAAGAAAAGGTTGAGAGGGAAACAGATGAGAAAATCACGCAGGGGATGGGGAGGGGACAAGGTTGGAAAAGAGAGAAAGACGTGGTACAGATGGCACACTTCATTGCTTTAATTGTCTCAGTAGCTCTGTTTACACGCATGCAGTAGCCCAGCTACTCACCATACTCCAGTTAAAAGAGAAAAACAAGCGCGTGTCAGAAGTGATAAATGGAGAAAAACACTTTCACCCAGACTGTCTTCTGGCTGTCTAATAATAGGTGACTATTACTATCTCACAAAAGACAAAATTAGGGCTTGTAGCTGCTCCAAAAGTGAGGATTCAGCCATTTTAATTATATTCCATTATGCCTGACAAATTTGTGGCAGACACATAAAAATGTGTGACACATAATAACACAGCTGTCACTATATTTCCACAGGAAATGAATGTGATTCCTGTTGTGTGACTTGCACAGCAAAAAAAAAAAAAGGGTGAAAAAAAAGAAAGAAATGTGCACGCAGCACATGCCATAGCTTCACAAATGCTAACTTGCATGTTTAACAAGTTAAACTTTGTCCACTAACACACTAACATGCAGTATAGCTGAGGCTAATGGTAAAAGTTTTAACCAAAGTATAAAAAATTTTCAGTTTATGGCAATCCATTCTGGAGAGACGTTTTACTAAAAAACTGTCACCCTAATGGTACTGAAGGAAAATCAGGGGACTACCAAAGTCAATAACCTCCATCCTCTGGGAACAATGATGTTTGTACAGAATGTCATGGAAAAAACATCCAATAATAGTTATTTCAATCTGGACCAAAGCAGAGGACCAAATGACAGACCAACTATTTTAGCATAGCTAAAAAAAGAAAAAAAATCTTGAGGCTATTTGAGGCAAATCTTTCTCTTAATTTTTACATTTTTGATTCAAGCGGAGTTTTGTAAATTACTAGAATTTCACAAATTGTGATGTCCGTTAACAAGAAAGTTGAACAACCGCCAATCTTCCCCAAACACATTGTGTGATGCACATCACTGACTCTTTTTGCTATGAGCGAATTAACAGAATGTCCCTCTAATGCTGAAGATTCAGTGATTTATTTGAAAGTACGGGGAAAGGAACTGGCAACAGCTAAGCCTGCCCCTTTTGACTGGATAACTGGTTTTCTCTAATACTTCATTAAAACATGATCCAATATTCATATTAGGCTGTATCAACTGGAGATTAATCAATAAGATTTAGGTTCTGCATGTGCCAGTGAGAAACTTGATTTAATGTAGAATGTGAGTGAGTTGGTGTTTTCCCATGCACCACTTAACGGGACTCTTAAATTCTGAGTCCTGGCTTAAACAGCACTTCTCGACAACATTCTTGTACATTGGCTCGTCTGGGTTTGCTGTTTGTGTTGGCGCGGAAACAGAGGAGGATTTTCTTTTGGGCTACATCCCTCTCACAAACTTGAAACACGAGACTCAGTTTGTAAAACTAATGTTGTTACACTTGAGAGCCACTGAGTTAATAGAGAGAGAGAGAGAGAGGGGGATACTGGATATGGAGGGGGGGGGGGGGGAGAACATAAGGAAAAAGAGAGGCAGGATAAAAATAGAGGCGAGGGAAGTGAAAAAGTAAATCATAAGGAAGTGAAAGAACACAACAGTGGTGTCAGACATAAGATCTTTTCATCAAATGTCAACACTTGACTGACCCCTGACCTCCTCGGGTCATTGTGATTCACAGCATCCGACCCCGGTGGAATGTGCCTCGCAAACACACATACACAACACCGAGCGAAAAAGTGTGCATTTGACAGCTCTCCCCATAATCTCCTCTATATGTACTCCCTGCCTTCCTTTTTTCCTTCCTTTCCATCCTTCGCTCTCTTCTTTCCTCCTCGCAGCAGAGTGATAACAAGGCGGTCATCCCTGAGCTCCTCTCATCTCTCTTTAGACACTTTTTTGTGCAAACACTCTTTCATCTTCCCTGTCTGCATTTCTCTGCCCTGTTATTAAAACTAGCTCGTCAAACAACTATGATTCCCAGAAGTCCATCCTCCCCACTCTTGGCAGATTCTCACAACAGATAAATTATTTAAATGTAGATTTTGTAGTCCAGAAATTGATGACATGATTAATTTATGTTACCATACAGAGTATGGGGCTGGGTTGTTCATTAGTAACACATACTGTATGTCCAGAATATGAATATTAAACTGAGTGTAGATCCCTGGCTGTTTAATGATTCTTAACTTAATGTTTGGAGTGTTTGCAGCTTAGAAACATTTTGCAGTTTTGCAGTTGAGTTGTTATTTACTGTTGCTTCTGCCGATGCATCCATTATTTATTCTTTAAAAAGATCGTTCTAGTTATAGTTTATTTCTGTCAAGGTGCTACATCTTCCAGCAAACATGACCCATAAGCCTGTAATTTTATTTTTTGCCTAGCACTGTGTTGCATATGAGCCTACCACTGTGCACGCATGAAATATGCTATCCATATGTCCTTCTTTGCAGTTATTCTTCTGGGTGTAGGATTTATGACACTGTTTGCGCCGCAGTGACTTCATTAGCAGAAATGGAGCTCCTTCTCTTCCTCCAGCTCTCAGTCCTTCTCCTCCCTCTTTTCCTGCACCTCCTATCTGTGATGAAATCTCTTTGTCATAGTGTTTCACCATAGCTACATGTGCAGAGAGTTCGAAAAGCTATAGTGTTGCGCTATCCCCACAGGAACCTGTTTCGGTCCATCCTGTGCTCTAGCTGCTACCCTCCCATTGATATCTGGGACACTGTGTGCATCCTAATGTCTCTGTTGAATGGAGTATACTGACAGTGACAAGGCCCTTCTAGCTCCCCTCTGGGCCCCTTAACAGTTTTTACTGCAGTTGATACACCTTTAAGGGAAGACTGATATTTGTAGCTGCTGCAGTCTGTGTGGATTTGCAGCAGTTAAATCAAATGGAGAACTCATGGCAATTGAAACATCCATAAAAACTTCTTGCACAATCCTGCAACACACTCCACTTCTTTGCTATTGATCCATATATTTAGTATGTTCCAAATGTTGTTGGTTGCATTGTCTACTCATCCCCCCTGTCCTCCTATGAGGTGCAATATATGGTACTAAAGTTCTTTGTGTCTTTTCCATTTAATGTATTTGGACATCCCCAACACTATCATGCCTTACTTTCTGCATACCAGCCTGTCATGTCATAATCCAGAACTGTAATTCAGACCAACACATCTTATTATAAGGCATTAGAGCTCGCGATGTAGTAGGATTTCAACTGAGTCCTGTATCTTTCTTTCTTTGCAGTATGTAGTGGAGCTGTGACTGTGAAGGTGAGCCCTAAAGTGGAGGTGCTAAAAGGAGAGACTGCCAAACTGCCCTGCACATACACTGTTACACCATCTTCCAGCAACACTGTTGTTGAATGGTTCATTGTAAGTTATTTCTCTCTATATATATATATATTTTTTATTCAAATATCTTTTGCCAGTGAAACATATTTTCTTGGCAGTGAAAGTTTGACTTTTCAAAGTTATAAAGAAATTGCATTTGCAGACCCAATTTCAGGTCCCTTATTTTCTCTGACTTATTTCTTTTTTTCCCTCCTTTTTCCATTACTCCCCATGTCCTGCCCCTCTCTTCTGTATCTCCTCTCCATCCATTCAGGAGGAGCAGGGAACCAGGAGGCGCGTGGCTTTCCGCTCTCAGAGTGGCGAGGGAAAAAGCGATGACGGCACCCCTCTGAGTGGACGGGTCAAAATTGGAGAGGACTCCACCTTGACCATCTCCTCGGTTGAACCCTCCGATGAGCTTACCTTCTACTGCCAGGTCACCGCTGGCTCTGCCGGGGCTGGAGATGACACCACTATGCTCAAAGTCTTCTGTGAGTCGGCCAGTCATTGCCCTTTGACTTTTTATGTGACATTAACATGACCTTTTCAAAGAGACCCCCACCCTCCCCTCACTTTCTCATCAGTTGGCGATGTGAGGAATTTATGTCTTGTTTTGTTACTGTCACTGCCACAAGGTTTATGGCTTTAATCAGATCCATGTGTGTGTTCATGCATACCTTAATTTAGGAGTGTCTTAATTAAACCTAATGCATGTAATTTAATTTGCTGATTTTATTTCACACATACTCAAAGTAACTCCAGATATACGGATATATAGTATCAGAATTTGTCACAATTATCTAGATTTGTCAAGAACAGAGCAGACTTCAGCTAAATTATTTTCTTCATGTGTAGGACTTCGGAGCCTTTTCCAATCCCTGGACTCTACCAATTTTCTTTGATAAGTTCCCCAGAGGTCAATTAACCACAATCTAATCACTTGTGACACAATTGATGAATAGTTCAATCACACCTGTCATCTCTCATATATCTCACCTTAATAACGGTCAAGATTTATCACCAAGGCGCTGGGGGTTGACCCTTGATGCTGGCTGCTGTGTCCTTGTCCCTCCCTCAATCATACTTTTAGCACTCAGTGGTCTAACCGAAATGAATACGATTCATTTGCATTTTGGATTGGGCTGATCAGTCACACTAAAGAGGGAAGATTTCCCTGAATAGAAAAAAAAAACCCAACCCTTTCTTTAGTCAAGCTTCCATTTTAAAAAGATGTTACAAGTTATCCATTAACATTTATGCACTCAGAGGCACTGAAGTTTAAAGCAATCTCTATAAATCTCAATAAAATAAGCTATTAATTGTGAATGGGCTACTCCGTGGTAGACAATACCTCAATTCAGTGCTATTTGACCAAGGCTTTTTTAGATGCACTTACTGCTCTGAGTTGTAAGAAAACAGCCTGTCTCTCTAGCAAACCGGCAATTATTCTTTGTCCGCGTTTGACCAGTTGACTCATTGACTCGTGAATTATGGTGTGTCTGTCTTGCCTTAACTTAATAGGGCTGAGTTATGAGGTCTCCTGAGGTTTGAGCTGCAGCAGTGATAGCCTGGTTTCTCTCTCTCTCGGGAGGCCTACGGCAGAGAGTAAACAATACGTCTAATGAGCAAAAATAAAAATAATCCTACCTGTATGTCTCCGTGTGTCTTGTGCTGTCTTAACACGCATTTAAATGACTTTTTTAAGGCTAAAAACCTTTATACGGCTGAATGTAAGATGCTGTTAAGGAGAAAGAAACCAGATTTTGAATGTTCTCGTTGTACATATAAATTACTGAGGGCACATATGGCTGCCTGCTTCATGCACTGCAGTATGTGGAAAATGCTTGGACAAATTTGGGAGCAATATAACAAAAAGAACTAAAAGGAACTGAGCCATGAAACAGACGGAGGAATACCATCTACTGTTTATTTTCATAAGAATTTGACAGCTGCAGGCAGTGATAAGATGACCTTGCATGTGAACAAAGAGAGCTAGGGAATAAAGCAGAGAAAAGAAGCAAGAGGGAACATTCACACCTGTGGTTGTGTGTATGCCAGAGAGAGGAAGAGTGTTATTTTTTGTTATTTGACCCTTATCAGCTCATGTGAACCAGGTCACCGTGGAATAATGTGAAGCAGGAAATTTACTGCTTGACTTAATTAACAAGGTCAGCAGGCATGTGGGCTGGACTGCATATATGGAAGGAGTGGAGTGTGTGAGGTTGTGTGTGTGTGTGCTTGTACTGATGTTAAAGGTTTTCCTCACATGATGATATAATAATGATTTCTCCTTTCCCTTTTCCCGTCTCAGTTGCTCCTGAGAAGCCAGAACTCACAAAGCCGTCAAGTCAGGCCATTACTGCAGGGCAGACTACCAGCTCAGAGGTGTGTGTGCAGTTTCTGTAATTGTGTGTGCGTACTGCATGTGAGCGCATATTTTCCAATTCCTGAATAAACAATGAAGATACGCGTTTTCAGTCTACTTTCTTTTGTCCCTCCCGTAATTGTCCATGTTGATCAGATTGGCACCTGTGTGACAAAGAATGGACATCCCCAGCCAAGAATTATCTGGTTCAAAGATGACCAGCCCCTAGCTGAGGTCAAGGACAGGAAAGAGAGTGCGTGTCCTCTGTGTCTGTTTGTTTGAATTTCAACAATAAAAATAAAGTCTAATATCATATGCTGCACAAAGCAGAGAATAATCTGCATGCTTCTTCCTTCCCTCCTCTCTTTCAGAGACCTACATGATTCCCTCGGTTGTGAAGGAGGCCTCTGGTCTCTACACTATCAAGAGCACCCTGTACATGCAGCCTACCAAGGCCGACAAGGACGCTGTTTTCAAGTGCACAGTGGAGTACAGCATGCCAGGAGACCATATCAAACAGAATAAATCAAACACCATCACCATTAACCTCAATTGTGAGTGAAGGGGAGGGTCAAGATTTTAATTAGTGAGTTTAACAGATGCTGGGGTGGGGGGGGGGGGGTTGTTTTGTTTGGACAGAGCCAGGCTAACTTTTCCCACCTGTTTCCAGTCTTGCTTGGCTAAGCTACCCAGCTGCTGGTTGTAGACTTATATTTGCTGGACAGACATGAGAAAGGTGTTGATCTTCTTAACTGTCCCTTGGCATGAAACGGTAAAGCATTAAACTGTAGCAATTAGACCTCAGGATCCCTAAATATACAAGCTAACTGCTTGATAATCAAGGGACGGTTTAGTTTGCTGCTTACTTTTTCAGGTTTGTAGTCATTGGAAAGTCGTCAAGGCATTTCATACAAAGCCAAAAAAAAATGTCAACCTGTTGAGAAGTAAATTCACAGGATCACCAAAGCAATTAGGATTTATCCTGTGGGGACCATGAATGGCTGTACAATATTTCATGGCAATCCACCAGTTGTTGAGATATTTTACTCTGGACCAGAAGTGGTGGGAAGCTGGTGAAATAGGCTAAAGACCCATAATCTTTGAAAATATATCTGTTTATTTATCTACTTTCTGTAAGCCTCTCCCTGTTATCTTCACTTGCTGGTCCCATTTCATTGGTAGCTTATCTTTCCTCTTGCCAAATACTATAGTTAATGCAACACAGTGGAATTTAATATCAGCTAAGGAAGAATGATGAAGCAAGGAAAGAGGAGGTACTGAGAAAGTAAAACATAACTTCTGGAATGTTTCGCACATCTCTGATTGATGATATCCAGTGTAACTGTGTAAATGTATCCAAAGGAGGAATTTTCACCTGTTCCATGTCTGTTCACGTCTATCTAGATCCCTCTGAGACAGCGACCTTTTCCCTACTCAACAAGGATCCAGTGAAAGAGGGCGACACTGTAAACATGAAATGCGAGACCGATGGAAACCCACAGCCCGAGTTTGACTTCACTAAAGATGTACGTGTGCATTTCGTGTATATATGTGTTTGTTTTAGAGAGAGAGAAACAGTGAATAAAAACCCACACCGTACATGTCCTTCCACCTTCAGGGAGAAACCGTCATTGGTCAGGGTGGTCTTCTGATGCTGAAATCTGTCAAGCGCACAGACAGTGGTGTGTACCAGTGCACGGCCACAGATTTCGATAACCTGGATGCTGACCTGAGTGGAACTATCACCCTCAATGTCAACTGTGAGTGAGCTAAAGATGGGACACACACTCTCACACAGAGACACACAACTGCAGAATTAAGTAAACACACATAACTTACCTCCTGTTTGTGCAGTTTCGCCTTTGCGGTTAGCTGTTTGTGTCATCCTTAAAAGGGTTAGAATGAAATGAGCTTTGATGGACTCTTATCACACATATTATGTTGAGATACACTAGAAATAGCATGGAATAGGCTTAACTTGGACTTCCATATTGGGCTTACATCCGAGTAAGTGCAATTAGCTTTTACACTGAGAAGAAAGGTAATATTCTGCTTAGTACAACTGTTTTAACAGCCTTATTACATGGTTGTTTAAGCCATGAGAAGATTTTTGATCGTAAGTGGCACTTTAACTTTAACCGCTTCTTGCTCCCCTTCTCACAGTTGCTTTCCATCTTCTCTCTGTTAGTCATTGACCCAGTGAGCGTGACCCCTGCCCAACCTCAAGTTGTCATGCTTGGAGACAAAGTGAATTGGCAATGTAAGACCAAGGCCTCTGCTCCGCATACTGTTCAATGGAAAAAGGTGTGTCCCATCGTCTTCTCGACCTTCCTTCCCTTCTCCTTTCATGGAAAAGTGTTGTATTTCTAAGTATACAGAGCTGTACTCCTTTCCTCATCTGTTAAAACATTCCTTAATAACAGTCTTTACAATCCAAACTTATCATTATAACATATTAACAGCTCTGGCTGGATGTTGAACAAGAATTCAGTCTTTCCTGGGGTTCCATATTTGGTCATTTTGCGATTGTGGTTTAGCTTTGAAGCATGCTTTTTAGCAACACTATTTTTGTTTTTATTAGATAAGACAAAATGTCATAATGTGACACATACAGTAACTTACTTAGTATGCAGCTGTTACACAGCGTTGGAGCCTTCGGATCGGAGGCACTGCCTCCTTTAGAGACAGTTGTGGTCCTGCTACACAAGCTGCATTGTGTCCAATTGCAACAACTGGAAGGCCACTGCTGTTTGTTCCATTTTGTGAAAGAGAAAAAAAGCAACAGTAATAAATATTGTACACGTTGATATATAGTGTGTCATCTACTAATGAGAGAATTTATCATGAATACTAAGGACTTTCACCTGTGTGGGAGACATGCAAGTTCACCATATATCAGACATGATTTTAGTTTACGGTAGCAGGAGAACTTCATGGAAATTAAAACCTTTAAAGCTGTCTGTAGATGCGCCAGAATAGCAGCAGATGGTTAGGGTAATAGATTATTAAAACAAGTTGGAGTTTGCATGCTTTTAGTGTAGCAGGCTAAAGGGAATAGTTAATAGCAATGAAAAGCACTGCTTCTGGTGTCTCTCATTTCTATGGGAAAATCTATTCTCTAAATTTATTTTCTATAGTAAACAAACCAAAGAAGAGATGATTTGTTAGCTCATGCAGTCTATTTGAAGATGCCCTTTACAGGTAGCAGAGGTGTATTTGGTATTCATGTCTTCTCCTCCACTTGCAATGTGCAGAGTGTTCCTCCAGTGTCAGGCCTGTTGTTGTAGTCTGTGTATCTATTGTTGTGTCTCCTGGGTGTGATAGAAACTCACCAACTGCTGGTTTTCTGGGTAGACAACGTGTCTGTTCTCCGTAAGAAGGATTCCTATGAGAAGAAGTTGAGAGGAATTCCAAGAGACAGGCTCATCATGGACGACTGACTTTGATCTGTTATCGCTGTGCATGATGAGTGTGTGTATGTGTGAAGGTTCTTCTTCTGCTTTCCCAGCATAGCTGCGTGCCTTCAGAGCAGATATTCACAGTGCTGTTCTACTCTCATATTTGCACACACAGAATGAAAAGAAAGAACTGATAGTGTGAATCCACTCGTGTTCATTTCTGTATGTGTGTTTCTCCAGGGCTCTAAGGTGCACTCTCAGGACGGCGTGCTGACAATAGAAAACGTTTCCTATGCTGAAGCTGGAGAGTATATGTGTGTTGGAGCCGTGCCATCTGTGCCAGGGCTGACAGCCGAGGCCAGTGTCAACCTCACCGTCAAAGGTAACACACATAGGCATATAAATATAAAAGTTTAATCAGTTCCTCTGACTTGAAGTTTTTTGTCCTAAAATACTGCTGAAAGTTCACTCAACTCGATAAATTACGTTTATGAAACACGATCACCAGATTAGCAGACTTCCTAGCATGCAGCTAAAACTCTAAAACTCAGAAAGTCGGCATTGGATTTTATTAAGATGAGCCAGCCTGCAGTGATTCACAGTGTGTGCCTTTGCTGTTTTGTTTATAACAAAACTTTCTCTTGTTTACTGGCTCTCTCATGACCTTAACAGGAAAGCCAATGATCGAGGCACCCGCTCTTGGAGAAGTGGGGAAGGAAGGAGACATGGTGTCTCTAAAATGCTCGGCTTATGGCTTTCCTGCCCCTCAGTTCACCTGGAAGCCCTCTGGAAAAGAGGTATGAATGCAAAATGCACAATCAAGGCAGTCGGCGATAAAAAATACAACATACTATTATCCGGTCCTCGAGTGCAATTTACAGGGATAAAGATGTAAACAGATGTAACTGCTATGTCTCTAGAAAGGATTGCAAACGTGTTTTCAGTTAGGTCAGTACGTGAAGCTGGAGGAGTGATTTTTCATAACATCATAAGATCTTCTTTTCAATAGGCTGGTATGCCGACCTTCAAAAGCAATAGAAAAGAGATGGAGAAAAATAGCTTGCAGAGCTATGCAAAGTAATATTTTATTCTAATATTTTATATTGATCTGATGTAGTTGAAGAGAAAATCCCATACGAAGCAGCTTTAAAGAAATTTACAGAGGGAATACAGCTTCATAATTGAAATATTACATAATATAAAATGATAAAATGTAATAAAACTTTCATAAACCTTCTGGAAAAATGTATAATTTCAGAAGCAAATAGTGAAGTGTAGAAGATCAAAGCTGAGAGATGGTTAAACGTCCAACAGATCATTTTTAAGATCATATCTTGATCTATAAATGTGAATCATGGTAAGAAATGTAGAACAGAGCAATACTAGAGGGTGGGAAATGATAGGAACTATACATATTAAGACAAAGAAAGAGTGAGTACAAAGCAGTAACAGGAAAATATTCCACAAATTTAAAATATGGGGAAGAAATGATGAGAGAATATGTAAAAAAATGTATGTCATGTCTCTTCCTCCTTCCTCCATTGCTCCTGCCAGTCGGTGTCAGTGGAAGGTAACAAGGTGGTGAGCACCGTGACCCTACCAGCCACAGCTGAGGTCATGAAGGACGGTGTGACCTGCCTGGTCTCCAACGAGCACGGAAAAGATAGCAAGACCATCCTGGTATCTCTCAAAAGAGGTCAGTATCAGAAAATGATGGCAAAAACGGTACTTCTTTATCGCCGTTTCTCCTTCCTTTTTTTTTTCCACTGCAGTCTTTTGATGTTTAGTTAGTTGTGATGTAGAGCCTAAAAATCTGAAAAAGATGAAACTGGATTTTATTCAGCCTTTCAAGGAAAATTCGATTTTAGAAGTCAACTGCACCAGAACTTTTTTTTGTAAGATCAAACGTGGCGTGAAGTAAAATAACCTGAAGTAAAGTGTCAAAGTGGAGATTTATCCATCATCGCCACACAAACTAGTTATTACAGACAGTAACTGCCAGGTGTTACTGGCAGAACACCAAGCTAACTGAGAGAACGAATGTTATATTCATGAAGTGTAAAAGAAGAAGATATGGAATATGGTGGACAAATAGAGTTCAATAATGATGTGATGATTTTGAATTATACTTTCAAACTACAAAGTAATAATAATTAAATAATCATATATATTTTCCACTCAGTCCAAACGACAGGAATACTGCTTAACTGAATCACAGATGTTGTTCCATGTAAGCAGATATAAGTCAAAGAAATATGTTTATTACCTAGTTCAATGTATTTGCCGTTTTCAGGTGTTATGCTACAGCTTGTAGTGCAAGCATTTGACTACGCTATGGATGTTTCTTAGCAACCAGTTTACACATTACAGGTGACAAGAATGGCACAATCCAATTTAATGACTCACTAGTTTGAAGCAAGTAGTTGCTAAGAAGTTAGAAGGGACTCACACGCGCAAACAACACAATCTAATAGGTGCACGGATACCTGGTGCAGCTGGATCCAGGTTTCTTTTGCTCTTTTAGCAGCACCACAACCTGCAGACTAAACCCTTTCTTCCTTTTCTTCTCCTCTCTTGCAGCTATTGACAACTCAGCCGACAGAGGTAGAGCCTTCTCCCTTCTCCTCCTCCTCTCCTCCCTCCTTCTCTCAGGACTCTTTGTTGTACAGACCCTGTAATTTAGAAATCCCACCCCCCCCTTCCTCCCCTACACCCACCTCCTCTTGCCCCAGCCCCTCCACTACACACACACACACATATCTACACACATACACATCTACACACACACACACACACATAACTCCCTCTGCTGTACTGTAATCTTGTATATTTGCCCTCTTGCTACCAAACACTGTGGATATTGTATATTGTTACTCTTCTTCTCTTGTCACCTTTGTATGATGTCTGTCCTATATTTTGTGGATGCTACTACAACTTTTTTGTGGCCCTTTGGGGACAATAAAGGATTCTATTCTATTCTATTCTTTCCTTTCTTCTCTTTGTTTCTTCACTGTGTCTCCTATTTGGTCACCTCTTCTTTCCGACTGCCTTCTTGTTTCCCGCTTTTCCTTTTCGTCGTTTCTACTCGCCGGGGTGCTGTGTGTAGGATCTTTTAACCTTAGCTTTGTGTGCGTATGCTCTTAGTGGTGTTTGTCTCGTGGTTGTTGCTTTGCTATGCTATGGGACTGAGAAACTCTCTTTCTCTCAAAGTGCTGCTTTCTGGAAACCCTGTGCTTAAGTCAGGTCTGTATCGCTAACCCTTTTGACATGTGTATGGAGTTCGTCTAGAACTGTAAGTCACTGTGTGTGTATTGATGTTTGTGTGCACACACAGGTTAATGTATTGTGTGTGTTTACAAGAAAAATGTGTTTGTGTATCCGTGCTTGTATTACTGTAGTTGAGAGGACAGACTTTAATTTATAATTCATTTTGGAGGAACTCCCATCACAACTAGAAGAAATTTAGATAAATTAGCTGATTATTTTCTCATTTAGTTGATGAATTATTATTATTATTCACTATTTGGGGTTTTAAAGAAAAGTTCATGCAAACCTGCTTTCTATTTCGAAAACAAAAACATTTTGGTGGAAATATTTCAGGTCTCCTGATATAAGAAAAGAATGAGCCTGATAGCATATTTATATCACTGAAGAAATGAAAGAGATGTGTTTGCATCAATTTTTAACGTTTGTTTGCAGTAAATTCAGCTCATGTTGAGGTCAGTGTAGCCCCCGAAGAAGTGTAAGCGCTGTTACTATGGTTACCGTCAGTTAAATACACTTGGTGCATTGATTTAGAAATGTTAACTGCTTCCCTGTTTGTGCCCGAGGTACAACTTTAAAGGAATAGTTTGACATTTCCTGGAGTCTTGTCATCACCGTGCTGTTGCCAGGCAACTAATGGAAACTCCAGGAGAGTCACTGAGACCCCGCCAAGAAAATAGTCAATCCCATAAAACCGTGTAAAACCATTAAGAAAAAAGATACAACATGTTAATTTGTGATCTTGAGAGGTGTTGGTAATTGCCGACAGAGGCAGGTGAGTTGTTTTCCCCCCCGTTACCGTGGTAACCATTTACCAGCTCCAGCTTTATATTTAACTCACAAAAGAGCAGTATTGATCGTCTCACGTAACTCTTGGCATGAAGCAAACAAGCCTGTTCCCTAAAATGTTGAACTATTCCTTTAATGCACACCAGCCAGCCAATCAGAAACAAGTATTCTTAATGGCCATTGTATAAGTTAGTGTTGGCCTTCAAAACACTTCAAATATTTAAAATACTGTCAAAGTTTATGGAGAAAATCATCCTTATGTCATTAGATTATTGTAGCATCATGTCCTCACAAGTATACTAATACAAGTGTAGGTGGATGGGTGAGTATGTTCAGTGTTGTTTTCTGGCTCTGGTCAGCTGTCTAGTATTACCTGTGAGTAAACAGGCCCCGTTTTTGGGTCCCATCACTTTTCAGTCATTGCATTCAAAAGTTAGGCTAACCCCACATCCCACTCCCCGCTCCTTCTCCTCTCCACCCATCCATCTATCCATTGTCTTCATTTGGACCCCCTTCCTCTCCCTCTCTCCATCCTCCCCTCCCTCTCCCCACCCCATCTCCTCCTCTCTCCCTCCCCTGGTAACCCAAATAAAATTATTACCCCCTCCCTCCACCTTGCCTCCCTCTCTTCTACCCCACAAATCAAACACCCCTACCCCCCTACACCCCTCGCAATGCCCCTCTCCCTACCGCTGCGTCTTCCAAATCAAAAAAAATTCCCTCCACCTTCCTCCCATCTCCTCCACTGCAATCAACCCTTTACTACCCACCCCGCGTCTTCCCCCCACCTTCATCCCACCAACCCTCCACCCCACCATCCCTCCTCCCTTCCATGTGTCCATCCATTGCGGCGTATTGTAGCCGACCAGCAGCAGGGAGGCTCCAGCGGGGTGGTGATAGCCGTGGTGGTGTGTGTTCTGCTGCTCTTGCTGATGGTGGCCCTCATCTATTTCCTGAACAAGAAGAACAAACTGCCCTGCAGCAAGAAGGACAAGAAGGAAGTGTGAGTAGATAGCAGGAGACGGAGGGAGCAAGGGAGGGAGGGAAGGAATAGGAGGACAGAAGGGATTAACATGATTGACATGAAGCGATTACCTCATGTAGCTCAGTAACCACAAAAGTCAAACTGTGAAAACAAAATAAAAAAGAAGATTCATTTGGGGCTCTGCAAAGAAAACAGTGATTATTTTTTACAAAATAAAAGTCTCATTCATTTTTATTTAAGACAAAGAGAAGATGTCACATGTAACACCAAAGCAATGAATCAAAAAAAAGTCTGTAGTAGTAAAAGTTAAAGGAGACAAATATGCCAACTTTTTTTTTTTTTTTACTAGTGTCAGAGTAAAATTATAACTGCTGCTCTCTTTAATTTTCTGCCAATAGTCTTGATTCCTCCAGTACTTTATGTGTCTACATTATGCCAAGCTAACATGCTGGGTATGCCTGTCTTTCAAAGACAGTTGTGCCAGCATTATTGCATTAGTACTTCTGGCATACATTTACACAATGTGTGTAAAATATGTGTATGCGTTGCTTTATTACTGCTAATAAAAAAATAAGCCATTTTTCAATCATTTTTCTGCAGCATGAAGAAGAATCTGAAAATCTGTGTGAACTTGATATATTTATGATGATAAATACAAGATGTCCATTTCATCATTTTTGTCAATCATTCACTTTTCTTACGTCTTTCTTTGTTTTCTTTTTTTCCTCGCGCCCTCTCTGCAGGGCCAATAAAGAGATGAACAGCGACATAGTGGTGGAGATGAAGACAGACAAAGCCAATGAAGAAGCCGGTCTCCTCAACAAAAGACCGTCCACAGAACAGGTGAGACCAGTGGACGTACTGTCGAGGCATAGAGGGGAAAAGAGTCATAGATCAAACCAAAGCCCCAGTACACACGTTTCCTGTGAAAAAGATTTGATAAGCTCAAAAGTTTCCGGTGGCCTACTTGCTTCTGTTGCCACTCAGGAGAGTGCAGTGGATAAAAACAAAGCCATTCTTGATGTGAATGGGCTTCTCATAAAAATAGTTTCCATTTAGTCACTGCTTGTGGTCAGGCCCGTATGATGTCGATTCTTATCACAGACAAAGAGACTAAAAGAAACTGGGGATTTTCCAAAGAATGTAGTCATGTTTTGATTTCAGTTCAACACTGCTGGTTAATGTAGTTAAACAAAGGGCATTCTGATTATTCAGACGTGTAGGAGCAAGTAGCAGTAAGCGGCAGTCAGCAGCGGTCTTTGGATGTATTGCAGCACCTCAAGGCCGGGGATGGTCATTTACACACGAGCGCGGCTTCTTCATAAATTCGATCAGTTTGACATAAACATGAGCTTTACAGTCAGCAGAAACATCTACAGACACACTACCGGAGTGTTTGAAGTCAGTTTTAGTTCAAAGAGAGCAGGTTTGAGAAAGCTGTCCATGCATCCCCGATGATGGAGCGTGACAGCTGAGAGTCATTTGAAAATGTCATCACAAAATGTGAAACACTTCATCATGAAATTCATGGTAGTGGCATATTTGACGTGAACGTAAAAGCCATTTAAAGAGAGTCTTGTTTTATGTGATTTTTTTTTTTTTTTTTAACAACTGACAGCAGACTGGGTGACATTTCAGAATTGCAGGCAGATTGCAGACACTTTTTTTTTTTTTTTTTTTTTTTGCTTTGCTTTTGAAATGGATAAGAAGATGTAAGAGTCACTCGATGTTTCTTTCCTGAGATGTCATTAAAAAAATATCACCCTGTAAGTTGTCTTGTCTCTGAAAGGCTGCCGTCAAGCTAGACTGATTTAGTTTTATTCACAGACAGAATTATGTAGGAATGTCTTACCACAATAAAGTGACATAACCTTATAATGCTTACAGCTTACGACGCCGGCTGCAGAACATATTGCAGCGATATAGGGTTCTGAAATATAGTTGCTCATTTGAATTTCGCATACGAACTAAAAACCCATAACACACTACATGTCACATTAACATGTGAATGTAATTTAATTAATCTGCTTGTTTTAATGCTACTGCCCTCTAAGAAAGGTTACCTACAGTTAATTAACTGGAGTTAATTGTTGAATAAGCTGTGAGTGAATATGCAGAGGGAGTATTTATTGATAGTGTTTGGGGCACATTTGAATAAATATGTATTCATTCTTCATGCATAAACATAAATACAGTATGTCTTATCTTTAGGAGCATATGTTTATCCATAATGATGGCACTTCTTGGTCTTATTTATATTACTGTTTGTGTGTTTTTCTCTCTTCTCTCTGTGGCAGTGATGAAACAAGACAATGAAAGTAACCGACAGAGGGATGAAGGGACGGAGGAATACAGTTATGAAGACAACAGGGCTAATTTTTTATTTACTACACTAGACTGTGGGGGACAACAAGAGGTGGAGCATGGAAATTGGTTTGTTTTGGGGACCTCGGGAGGCTCACCATGTTTGGCTTTGCTTGTTTTATAACCTGGAGTAGACCGTTTGGATGGAGTTTCACCTTTTTTCTTTTTTTGTTAAATTAAAGATAGCGTTGCCGTCAAAGTTAACTCCATCCATCCGTGCTACTGCAGGTTTAAAATTACACATGTTCAAAACCACAATGTGACATCACTGGATGACAATATGATCATGGCTTCTTTTGATTCGAACTCCTCTGCAGAACAGAGCTGTACAGTGAGGCGTGGCCGACACAGTCCAAACACAGTGGCAAAAATCTTTCTCGTCTACCCCAAATGAAACACAAAATGCCATTATGAAGCCACTTGTGTGTTACTGGGGTGTGTGTCTGTCATGCACATCTATTCTGTGTTGGAGTTTTGCACTTAAATTCTGTGCTCACCGCTGGGTATATTGGGAAAAATAATCACAGGCTGCCATTCTGGTTTATTCACCTCAATAACAAGTGATGATTTATGCTCACATTTAAAACCCAAGCACACTGTTTGGCACACATTGCTGTAACATTTCTGCTTGTTTTTATTTTTTTTTTTTTAGTGCTGTTTGTTTAAATGAATTTTTGCCACCTGTGAATGTTTATGTACCCCCCCATCCCCATCCTCCCACCCGTCCACCACCATATCTCTAATTAGCTTTCCATAGAAAAAGCCCGGGCATTTAATAACGCCAATCCTTTTCTCTAAAAGTGTTTTGCTTTTTAGATCCAGCTAAAAAGGCAACAAGCGAGCTATTAGGTTGTACAAATTTGTTCTTTCCAGTTTCACCATGCTTGTATATTATGTTAGTACACAAATTGTTCACTTGTTTTCCTTTGTTCTCCAGTTTTCTCTGTAAATTCACAAACTGATTACCCTGTCTGTCAAGCAGGAAGTGTACTGTGCTCGGCATGGAGCTCAAACAATCATTACAAAGCTTTACAGCCTTCCAGTCCTCTACTCCTGGATGAAACCCGTCTCCCAAGAACAGCACACACTGGTTTCCCTCAGAAAGCCCAATTATCATCAGCTTTCACTGTAGAAAAAAAAAATTGGTCGAAATTTGGTGAAATGGTTGATAAGCCCAAACCGCGACTTGCTCTGTTGTCGTTTACACACGACAACAAAATGCGGCTGCACATTTTCACCTCTTAGTAGAAATCACTGGCACAGATTCACTCCAGTTTGACACGAGCAGGGAAGGGAAGGGGAGGTGTGAGAGGGATCAGGGGTTGTTACTGGTGTATGCGATGTACCTTTTTTTGTTTTTACCAAATCAAAGAGTTTCGGGTGTCACAGCAAGATTGTTCATGTGTCGAGGTACGCAGTACTGCCATTTTATTCCCTACACTGTTGGCAGAAAAGGTATGATTGGGTTGACGTGCCCTTTTACTTTGTTGTACACTGGAACTATTGGCCTTGATTTTTTTACTTTTTTTATTTTTTTTTTATTTTTTTTAAAAAGGTCGCCTCAAACCACTATCTCTAACCACAAGGCATATTTTATTTTTTAACGTCTGTCTGCTGATCTTGCCATATTGACTGTTAGCGAACCTGTGATGGCAGGGGAAGATAGATGAGTGAACTCGGAGCATTGTTTTTTGATTTTCATGTTTTCTATAAAAATATTGTGGTATAAAAGTTTGTTTGTTTGTTTTTTTTAGAAAGGGGATTCTTTTTGGAACTACTGAGTTTTCATTTTTCCCATGCTTTTTTTTCCCACTTGCTCTGAGAGACAAGAGAAATGTGTTTTGTTTTGTTGTTTTTTTTTTGTTTTTTTTTTATAAGATATTCTCAGTGCTTTACTTCTCTCTCTCTGTACTGTGTACTGTATATTTTGTGGTACTGTTCTGTTGTGACCTCTGTGGTGTGTTGATGTATCTTTTTTTTGTTCCGACTGTGTAGAATTTATAATGAAAAAAACTCAAGAAAACCAATCACAACACTGTATTCTCTGTGTTTTTATTCCCATCTCTGAACTAGGAAGCTGTTTTGGCATTTCTTTACCTTGATCGCTGTTTTGTGTTGGGGTTTTTTTTTTATCACAAATTGAATTAAATTAGTTTTGATTTACTGTCTATACTTTTTTAGAAACACAAAGTTGTGTGGAAGCATAAAATGTTATGTCTGGCTCCATGAGCAGGCAACTTACACACCATCTTCAAAAGCGAAAACCCCATCAGAAGTCAAATTGCTACTGATGTAATTCATCCGCATGTGTTTTTCATACACTTCCTAGATGACATCTAAATTGATTCCTCGCTTTCACCAAAGTTTAATCTCTTTGATATAAACAGCATTATGTAAATTCCCCCCTCTCGTTGATTGATCCCATGATTTGTTGTGACAGAACAGAAAAATCAAGGAAGCTCTTGTTTTGCATCGATAACTGCTTAAGGGATCAGCTCGCTGCCAGCTTCATGATGCAGCGTTCCCTCTACTCGCTTTCATTTTTGGAAATGAGTTGAAATTAAGCCATCAATCATCAGCAAAGCGATGTGAGGCTGTGTGCATAGATCAGTAACAGTTAGTAGGACACTTATCAGTAGCAGTTATAATCGTAATTGGCTATTTGAAAATTCATATATCAAAACCAAACATTAATCAAGAGAAGGCACGAAAGAAATGCTTCTAAAGCTCTAAACTAGCCTCCACGTTAGAAATCTTCCCTCCCTCTAACATAAGCTTACATAACAGTGTGCTCTAACCTTGCACCACTTTGTGACTTGTGGTTTTCCCCCGCAGCACGCATACACACAGGCTTTCTACTTACGAGCCTATCTGAGCTATTGTCCTGGCACACACCCCCTGCTCTGCTGCGCTATCCATTAGGAAATTAAAAGTCTCCCATCAATGTGACCTGGAAAAATTGATCTGTGTCCAGAATACAAAGCAGCAAAGAGTGAAGCAAGCACAAAGAGCGTATTGGCAGATAGGACGAATTTATGGTGAATAACGGTGTCAGTGTCATCCCCTGCTGATGTAATAGAGGTGGGGAAACATGTCAGCATCATCAGGGGTTTTAGACTAAGAAACCTGCAATGAAACCTCCAAACATTTGCTTTTCCACAAAGAAAGTAATCTTAGATAGACCAAATTTGTGTATAGGAAATGTAGAATGTATTAATATGATAATACTGGTAATTATATGTAGGCTGAATCTCAACAAAAAGAAGCATCTATCATCCTGTCATTCCATCTACCTGCCCTACCCATCAAAAACGTTCATTGTATGTAAGGTCTGTGCTATTGCAGAAACATGGCGGTGTAACATGGCAGACTCCACGCGTAAGTTAATATTATTATGATGATCATACACTAATGAACGCATAGTTGTGCATTTTGTATTACATTTAAACCACATCCTGACCCTGCAAAATGTCAAAGTAATGGAGCGTTACTGGGATTAGTATGTAGTCAGTGTAACTGCTTAAAGTTTAATCTATTACTCAAAAAAGTATGTTATTAGATAACGCCTTAGTGTCCAACACTATCTGTCACATGCTAAAATCCAGTGCAGCTGTAGAGCAGTTGAGGTAAACTGTATAGCCACCTAAAGTCTCCTAACATTAGCCACCATAAGCTACAGGTCATGCCAGACCAGGTACTGCTGTGGCAGCAAAACCCCTGCACAAAGGAGGTGTCTTTTGTCGCTTATGAATTCAGCTTTTCATCTGAACGTTGAACATCTCTTAAAAGTTACAAAGTCTCGTTTTAGGGCTGTGAGCTCTGTGATACTGTGACAAGTAAATGTATGAAATATAAACATAAAGTGCGGTGAAACCTGGCTTTAAGTGTGTGATCAGAAGCAAGTGTTTGTGTATCTTGCTGTCTTTGTGTGTGTGATCCTCCTTTTTTTGTTTTACAAAGAATGAGAGGATCAGTGCTTTTCACTCTTGCTAACAATGAGAGGGATTACTGGCATTTCTCAAAGTGTCCTTCCCTCCCTTCCTTCCTTCCTTCCTTCCTCCTCCTCCCTACCCCCTATGAGTTTTCATGCTGCTTCCACTGGGTTTAGTTACAGTAGCTTTAAACTGATTTAGCCATTTAGTGTCAGCCTATTGAGGGATGACAGCCACTGTCTGTCCCCTCCGCCTGCTCGACCTGAATCTGATGGCTACTCAGTAGCACTTGGCTCGAATTCAGCTCAGAATACACACACACACACACACACAGAAATAGACACGCTATTATGCACTGCTGTGGAGATGGATCCAGGTTGCATAAGGCTCTGGTGACAGCCTTGCTGACAATATGTGCTCCATCATCCTGCATAATCAGCACACACATGCAGTTCGAGCACACGACCCCAAGAGCAATGAGGCTAGAAAAAGATCAGCACAGTCGTGGAGATTAATAGAGGACTGGTTGTGTCAAGGGAGGAAAGGAAGGAAGAAGATAATTAATAGAGAAACTTACAAGTAGTGAAGAAAAGGGGAAAAAGCTAAATGGAGTGAACTGAAAATGGATTTAAAGGCAGGATGGGGAGGGGAGCATATTGACGTAGGAGATGTATGTAGTAGAGTGATGGTTAGTGTCAGCGTGAAGCGGGAATGAGAGCAGTGATTGGTGACGAACAACAATACAGGATGCTTTGTTAAGATGTCATAAATCTGCATTTGCTCTGGGCTTTTTAACTAACATGGGCTCGAAGGAAATGAAACAGGTGATAAAGGGAGGAAAGGCAGGTGGAGGATGAAGGGAAGGAGGGAAAGAATGAAGGTGTGTGCCAGAGAGATGGACAGTGATAAAGAATGAAAGGACGCTTGTGTGATAAATGTGTTTATCTCCCTCAGTCCTAAGGTTTAATATCTTGTGTGGCCTGAATGTGAATGTACTCTGTACTCAGTGTGTGTGTTATACCCACCTGTGTGAGCCCGCATTTATCTGCTGTATTTCTGATATCTATCTCACAGTGTGGAAGATTTGTTTCATTGATTGTATCTGTGAGTGTGCTATTAAACCGAGTGGCGTCTGATCCCCCGCCACTCGAGCATCAGCGAGTGTGTGAGCGCGTGTCACTCACCGCCAGACTACCTGTGGGATGTTTGGTTATTAAGGCACAGCTTGGTCTGCTTTCATTTTAATTGGTTAGGTTTACTTTGTGCTGTGTCTGAGGGAATAAGAGGCAAATAGAACCGAGGGAGATCGAATTTCCAGCAGGGTTCACAAGTTAAAGAGTTTGAAAAAAAAAAACAATAAATATGTAGTGTTGGTGTGTAGAAGCAAAGAAGTGAAGATTGTGAGTTGTGTTTTTGTGTGTCACTCCCTCTGAGTTCATCTATGGAATAATGTGGTCAATCCACAAGGGTCAAAGGTCACTTAAATTTTCCATGACAGGCTGAGGTCAGCTCCAAGATACTGCTAAAGCACTATTTTTAACCAGAACCACTCAAACCAAAATGTTTTTAGAGAAGAAGTTCTGGGAATTTGCCTTTGTGGATTGATCTTTTTGGACATTTCAAGTTTTCTGAAATTTTATTTATTTTCATTCAAACGTAGTTAAAATCACCACACCTCTGTGTGGTTACAGGTTGACAGAACAAAAACCACACTGCTCTAAAGCATCAAGGTTAACCAGGTTTTGCCAGGTCGAACCTGTCAACTCCTTCTACCGATCGTTAAACAATAAGACAGCAGGAAATCCATCATATCGGAGGAAAATATTTCAGTTCCTCCAGACACAATAGAAGCAATACACCAGAGCTGGGGGAAAACATTCACTGAGTTTCTTAGACTACACTTTGAGTAAGGTAAATAAAGGGTAGTTGAGAAAACTCTAATAGCTCTTCATAACCTTTAAATGAAAACTATTTTAATTGGAGTCACAGAAGCTGCTAGTATATAACAACCCGATATTCAACCCGATATTTAACAATGATCTTCCTACTTGCAAAATCAGGATGAACTTTCACCACCGACTACTCCACCTCCAGGATCCTATTATGAAGTAATAATAGTGATGTATGTGACACAGATAACCTGTAATATAGTCTATTACAGTGTTTTCATTGTGGTCACAGAACAGAAACCTTGACAATATGGTGCCCTCCCTACATGTAAAGTAGTCTTCATGTCTGGAACTTTATGTCCTAATTTATCACAGGGGCTTATTTAATCTAAATATTTCATCTGTTTTAATTTATGTCGACCCGCTCCCAAAAATGGGGTGGGTGTTAAAAGGGAGGCACATGGGACCGGGCATACTTGTCAAAAAGAACAAAACATGATGGGAAACAGACCATCAATCAGATTAATTTAAGTCTAAAATCTTCTGATAAACTGCCACAAGGGCTTCGCATTGGCATTTTTGATTATGATAAAATGTAGATGCATTAGTGTTCACACACGGTCACACACCATGAATGCTAGATTTATTGCCCAAAGCAATAAAATCTCCTGGGGTCCAGCAGAGAGAAATGAGGGGGGGGTGGTTGGAATCAGAGAATAAAGTCAGCGTTAAAAGAAGAGAAAAGAGGGAGAAGGGCCCGGAGGAGCTGAAGAGCAGCTGTTGAGTGCTGCTCCTCGGAGAACTTCTGTACATGCAACAGGCTCCTCCCATTGGCTAGCATTACAGCACAGCAGCTGCCTGGAGGACAACACACACGCACACACACAAACCTGTGTTTTTGGCGATGATTTATACACATCACTCCTAACTTGAATGCGCGCTCGTGTCAGTTTGTGTTAAACCGGCGCTCCCGAAATGGCTAGGGGCATGTTGAGTTGTGTGGCATAATGAAATGGTAGCGCATTCTTCGCACTTGACCTTGTTGCCCAAGTCTCTCTGTAGAAAGCACACCTTATACACACCTGCCCGAGGCCACACACACACACACACACGCATAGAGCCGAGAAAAACAGCAGTTGCATTTACATCATCCAACGGTATGCTAGCCTTCATCTTTCTCTCCTCTGTGTCTTCATTTAATTTCCATCACACATGCATATACATGTGCACACACACTGTGAAATGTTTTTTTTTTCCCTTGTGTGTTGTAACAGTAATAGCGGTGACAGTGAGACCGACTTAGGGCATCCCAAGAGTACACCTGATAATTACTATCATATGCTCCACTGACTTACTAATGGAGCTTTGCCATTATATCCCATCTTGTCCTCCTTTTTTTTTTTTTGTTCATTCACATATTCACCCTCGTGTCTTTCCTACAGCTGGGAAAAACAGGATCTTATGTGTGTATCACTTGTTGTATTAAACATGGGCAATACTCAGTTCTGCCCCCCTCATTTCCATCTTAAAACTCCCCCTTTTGACTTCAACTTCTAGTTTATGCTTCCCATTCACTCTTGTGACCTTCCCTACTTTCTTTTTCCTTTATGGAAAAAAAAAAAAACACCAGCTATCTGGTGATGAGAGAGCTCTGCTTATTACAGAGCCGGAGGGGTCTTATCAAGCTGCGCTGTGCAGTAATAGAAAACACGACACGAGCGTTTAGTCGTTGACAGCTGCTGTGCCAGTGTGTCTACCTGTGTCAAGGTTTCCCCCCCCCCTCCTGCATCGCCTCTTTGTGTGTGTGTGTGTGTGTGTGTGTGTCAGTAAGGAGCCATGGTATTTCTCTCAGCGGCATCCTTATCGGCTTATCGGACCTGTCCACTTTATTTGATGTTGGATAAGAGGACATAGGCTCTGCATAACCTCTCACACACACAGGAGGGGAAAAGTGTGTAAGAGAGAGAGAGAGAGAGAGAGAGAGAGAGAGAGATTATGTGTTTTTGTGTGAGATGTTTCACAGATGCACAACTACTATAAGTATGCGTGTTAGGGTAAATTATTTTCTCCCATAACCCACAGAGGCTCCTCCCTCTTCCTTGCACTGCCTGGCAGTGCCTGTCTCTTGTCCACACACACACACTATGTATATAAATGTACAGTATTTTTCCTTCCTACACTCATTTGCTACCACTTTGACCTCTGTGCAGCAATACAAAGCTGCTTTAAATTACTTTCAGAGAATCGTAAGAACACCCTGTACTGTATGAAAAGTTGTGTTAGGGCGTGCTTCTTTTCTGAGCCACATTCTGTAGGGTAACTGGCAGCATGGGTGGGGTAAGAGGGGCTAACATTCCTTACTAATTGCATGAGTTCGCCATCCCTCTCTTCCCTCAATATTGTGTGTGTGTGTGTGTGTGTTATGTGCGTGCTTCTGCTATGTGCTGCAGAAGGAGTTGACCTTTGCCACAAAGGGTCAAAGCCGGGGTTAGGTGTTACATTTCAAAGGTTAGCTGTTATGCTACAGTAGGAATGAGGTCAAAGGTCATATCAAGGGACATTTGTCCAACTGCGATTCTGCTTGAAGGTGCTCTCTGTCTCTTGAAATGTAATATATATTTTAATAAGGCAATGCCTTTATAAACCACTGTTAGTTTTGCTACATTTGCTCAATTGGTGAAAGATGTGAAAGAAGTGCAATATTGATTAAATCTATACCCAGCTCATAAAAGATTTTACATTTGTTGTTTTGGTCCTCGGGGTAGTTTTTCTAGTCTGGTCTTTTCTAGTCGAAATTCTTTGCTGTACAAGAAATGATGCGTTAACCCTTGTGACAGAGGTTTGTTTAAAATACATAGATGAAGAAGTTGTTTGTCTGCAAAGACAGCTATCATGGCTGCACAGACAAAACAAATCCATAGAAAAAGTCTTCTTACCCAGTAAATGTGCTACTTGATGTTTAACAGGCACAATATTAGCATGGAGTTTGGAGTTTGGGATTGCATTAGATGATGCCAGACAGGAAGATCTTTAGATGAGTTTAAAATCTGACTCTTACTGTTAAGTCCAATGATCTCATGATCTACCAGAATAGTTTAGTTAGTTAGTTAGCATCCCTACAATAAGGAACAGGACCGGATATCTTTTTAGAGGACATAACTAAAACTCAAACATGATCAGAGACTTCCCCAGCTTGAATAAGTGAAGCTCTACTCTACAGCTCCTCTTAAACTTCCATGATTGCACGTTATCCAAAGTTATTTACCTCCCAACCCCCCGAACTCCACTCCCTACTACTTGCACTGACAAGTCGTGTCTGCTTCAAATTTAATTACAAGGGATAAAAACTCAATTCTGACATTAAATCCCCCCAAAAAGTGTTTTACTTTTAAGAGTGAATATCATTGATTCTTTTTTGTTTTTGGAGAACCAGTTCCTTGGTGCACCTTGAGAGAATCTTGCCATATGATTTATTATTGATGTTTCTCAGGCGTGATGCAGGAAAACTCAGCTACGGCAGGAGGAGACCGCTGAGATGAAACAAACTATGATCAGCCAGCTGTTCAGCCAACATACCTTTGTTAACTCTCCGAAAAGTAACTCTGTCTGTGGCATTTTCAGTGTTCTGTGGAAGACATTTTCCTGCAGGCGGGGAGTTTCCAGGTTTGCGCTGATATATGAGTCGACTTCTCTCCCCCCTGTGTGACAGACCTATCAATGAGTCGCGGCTTAGCTCAGGGGGGTTTGTCAGGCTTACCTGGTGTTAGCGATGGGACATCTCTCTCTCTGTCTCTCTCTCTGCTTGGGGGCGGTGTGTGTATGTGTGTTTTGCAGCAGAGTTGAGAAAGCATACAGTGTACATTCGATATTCGATTCACTGCAGCGAGCAGCTGTAAACAGCATTACACACTGTGTATCTACTTGTATACTATCATCGGGTGTTAATTTTACTGTCTCCCTGATGTAAAGCGTGCCCCCAGGTGAAGCTTTCTTACTGCATTCCTCACAGGCAAACACATACATTTACTCGAACACTTTGAGACATGCTTACACGCAGGAAACAACATGTTCTGGTATGTAGCAAGAGCGTTCACCAATCCATAGGGATTATAGGCCTTCCAGAGAAAGAAAGATATACTGGAAAAATTACAGAGTAAGAGGGAGGGATGAAGTAGTGTGTATCCATGGAAACGGAGCCCGTCCATGGTGTTTTTAGGGAAGTGCATGATGATTGCAAGGGAAGGCAAATGGATTCCCTGTGGGGTTTACCTCTTTGTAGCTGTGGCCCCTTTTTGAGAAAACCATTACTGAAATGCACATGTGTGTGTCTTTGTGTGCGTATGTGTGTGGAGGCGAGGGGGGGTTGATTTTGAGTATGTGTGTGTGTTCTGTCTATCCCCTTTCTGTGAAGGTTTTTTTTGTTTTGTGGCACAAAAGCACCTTCTCTTCCAAACCTTCATTCCCACTTTCCACCCGATTGTGAAACTCAAGGTGTTAACTGACAAAAGTACCTGAAGGTATAAAAGATTTTTTTTCCACACCGGTGGTGCAACAGTGCAACCTGATCCCATTCTGACCCACCGAAAACACTGAATGTGCCTTAAAGACAGTTTATTGCATGCTTACCACCTTAACGGCAAAGAAACTTGAAATCTGAAACACCTTCTGGCTAAATTCTGTATAGGCTAAATGATTTGTTAGTTACTTTCCAGCCTGGAAGAATCAGGTGTTCCCTGCAGAATAAATTTATTTCAGGAAAACTGTCTGCTGTTGTTGCTTTTCTAGGAGAAATCAATACAAATATTAATGATAACTCTCACCCACTATCAGTCAGATCTTAAGGAGACATCCTAGAGTATGTTTGAGTTTTTTTTTTTTTTCTTTGGGCTTGTTGTTATTCAGGCGTAACTCTGTAAACGTGCAGACATTCAATAAAAATATATGTTATTTTAATCACATATTCACATACAGTATGTATGAAAACATTCAGTCTGCGGATGCAATAAATATTAGAGAAGGGAAGGGTTGTCGTAGCCCTCTGGTCATTTTTGTGTTGACGTATTGAGAGTGAAGCTAGTGTGTAACATAGAATGTCCCCATTCACCGCAATACACTTTGTAACTGTGTTTACTAAACAGCTTGTGTCCACCAAGGTGCACATTCTCATTTAAATGCACAGCAATTTCCAATGTGAATGCATAATGCCTCCCCCACCTCTGTCTCTTACTGACACTCACACACACACACACACACACACACACACAGGCAGGGATAGAGAGTGTGTGTGTAAGGTTTGGATTGTGCAGTGGGTGTGAGCGAACTCGCTGATCCACTGTAGTGCTAACTATGATGGAGGGAGTGGGAGAAAAGCAGTGTTAAACTAAGTGAGGGATGGTGGCTGTGTGTGTGTGTGTGTGTTTGTGTGTGTTCATTATCTCATCAGCTCTCGCATTATCACTATCCACACACACACACAAAATCGCACACACTCATGAACACATGTGCTAGCAAAACATGATTTTAATCACTTACTCACTCACTTGCTGCCTCTCAGAGCCACATCCCACACCTTTGCACACACCGCATCCCACACATACATGCACAAACGCAGACGCTGCTGCCTCTCGTTGTGCTCTTGTAGCTATTAGGCTTGTATCATTAAAGCGCTTCAGGCTAATTATCTACCCTGATGAGCCACAGGTCTCAATGGGACGACGGGGAGAGATCAGACATGATTGACTTGGCCTGTGCTACTCTCAATGAGCCATTAGCCTAGTGAAACAGAAACACCCACATACAGTGTATACTTCCACAAAAACGCACACATGCACAGGCGTGTGCAAGTCAACTTCCCATATTAATTTACATCTTCGTGAAAAGACCTGTCACTTGTTAGGAAGAAAAATTCCATCGTGGAGGGAATAAGTGTGAGCGTGTGCACGCGGTGTGCACTTTGCCTCTGTTTGTGAATGTGCATTTGAGTGTGAGTTCGTCACTTTTCCTCTCTCATGAGCCAGGTGCCACAGGGGAATGCTGGGAATGTAAGCCGGTGATGAGTGATGGCGACAGTTTGCCAGAGAAACAGAGGGAGATGGAGGAAGGAAGGGAGATGCCTCGCTTTTACAGATATAGTACCAACCACTGATAAGCACTGTCACACCCCGGGAAAAAGATTTTCCCCCATGGATCATCGTTCATTTTAATTCCCTCATTAATCAGTTTATGCTATGATGTTTTGACAATTTGGGATGATATTTGTTTTCAGTATGGGCCATGCATGCATGCCTGAGTTATGAACGCCAGAAGAGAGGGGAGGAGGAAGAGAGGACATTTAGAAATTGGGAAATTATTTACAGTATGTATACAGTAAGGACGGAAAGGAGCGGTGGTTAACCATTACTAAAGGTAAAAGGTAAGCATATTATAGCTCACTGAGCTGAGAGAGAGGATTCCACAGTGAATCCACAATCAAAAGTGTTTTTGTCTGAAGGGCAGATTCAACAGAAATGGAAAGGAGAAGAGAAGCTCAGTGGGAGTCAGACTTGTGTCTAGAATTTATTCCAGGGCATAAACATCCCTCTAACCACCAAGGTCATCTTATCTTTACAACTTCTGATAGTGTTGGTCCATTAAATTCAGAGTGGGAGCTTAGAAAGGTGCTTCTGACCTCTACAGTTCAAGAAACAAGGCGTCATTTTGAATCTGTCTCTATTCTTAAGCAAAACACAAAACTGTGCTGCTTGTCAAGACAGGCATGTTGTAAGATTTTCTTTTTTTCCTAGAACCCCAAAGGGAATGAGACCTCCTTTTGGGCTATTACACAGAAAAATGTTGAGTCTGGATGTAGTGGATGACAATTTCCTCCTGAAGTCAGTTAATCAACCCTCGGAACTGAGACATTTTTAAAATTAGTAATAGTTTTCTGTCAGCGGTGTGGCTCTAGGGATGGAAATGTAGCATTGTCTGTCAGACAGTTGGTTTTGTACGGGCTGAAATATCTCAACAACCAATGGATGGATGGCCATGAATACAGACATTCACAGATCTTTGGTAATCCCCTGACTTTTCCTCTAGTGCCACCGTGAAGTTGCCATTAATGATTTGAAGTGAAATGTCTAATCCAACTATTGGATGGATTGCTGCAAAACCTGGTACAGCTGAACAATCATGTTTCTCAGAGGTTGATCTCATAACTTTCATAATCCTTTAACTTTCGTTTTAGCACAATCATCTAGTTAAAATTTGAATTAATTTTGTCCTAATTTACAAATTCTAGCATGCTAACCTGCTAAACTAAGATGGTGAACAGGGTAAACATTATACCTGATAAATGTCAAAATGTTAGCATTGCCTTTGTGAGCCAATATCATGTAGGTGCATCCTCGTAGAGCCACTTGCCTGACTCTTATATCTTATAGCTCTGTAATTTCCTTCCTACTGTACTATATATCACTGTTTAACCTTACTGAATGGCTTTGACTCACTTTATTTGCGGAGGAAATGAAAGGAATTCCAGCTAGTACTTACAGGAAAGAAATGGTCTGTGGTGTTTGCAGAAGCACATAAGATGACCCATTTCAGTTACCAGAGAGTTCACTTGGAATTTATGAGGGGGGATCTTCAGATCTCTGAAAAAGTCTTGTAAAGCGAGGAACCTACAAGCCATAACAAACTGCAGATCATTTGGGATTTGGTATAAAAAGAGACCAAGGAGGTATTTTGTATTGGGTATCCTACCTGAGGGAATAAGTAAAGTATATATTGTATCTATTACAAACGCTAGAAATTACTCTCACAGAAGCTATTATATTAAATTGGTGTCAGACAAATCCCCCAGAATTACAAACAATGGCTATCAAAAAACAAACAGCAGCTCCTAAAACTCATACCAATTAATATCACACTGTTTTCTGAAGTGACATCCCAGTTACCAAAGTCGGCCCCTCAGCTTGCCTTCTGTCTCCCACTGAGGTGGGAGAAAAGGGGGAGAGTGGGTGATGAACGGGAGAGAAATGCTGAGAACAGATGGCGGAGTGGCCCCTATGTTCAGCTGCCTGGGTGATTATGGACACAGCTGTCAGTCACTTCTCATGTAAGTGTGTGTGCGTGTGTGTGTGTGTGTGTGTGTGTGTGTGTGTGTGTGTGTGTGTGTGTGTATTTGATTTTGTATATTTATGAAGTGTCTGTACTTTGTGTGTGTGTGTGCGTGCCTATAACTCCCCCGTGTGTTCTCCAGTTCTTTTGTACTCAGTGTGTCTCGGCAGTGTTACATTAGATCCCTGCATTTATTGCTATAACATGTCTTTGTGAACACATTGGTGCCATTGCAGCACTCAGATCTCAGATCAGAGATCACACAAAACCTTGCAAAGAATGTAAGATTCATGTCACCTGTTCTCACTGTCAAGGCTGTCTGTCTGTCTGTCTGTCTGTCTGTCTGTCTCTCTCTCTCTCTCTCTCTCTCGCACATTATGTTCCTTTATTATTGGGCTTTACCCCCATCTAATGGTGCTTCACAGTAATGCTGCTGTAATCTTTGCCGTCTCGGTGTTTGCATGATGCCAGGCACACCTCACACCTCATCCCACTATTAGAAACTTGATGGTTTCATTCCAAAATGACATTTCCATTATTTTTGAAATGGCATTTACACTTGTAAAACAAGTTAGCTTACTGTTACTGACCTTAACCCTAAACCTAACCAAGTTACAGCACTAAAGGCAAAAGCATTGTTGGTCATGTACCAGTTATGATGGAGATGTGGGCTATTTTGCTTCCATAACATAAAATAAAACAAAGTACACATGTAGGTGCTTAAAAGTTACCACTGGACAATGTCTCCCTTGCATACAATTTCACCAAACTTGCAATAATTGTCTTAAGTAATCAAGTGGTGGTGTTTCATGGCGATATCATGGTGTCACCTGTACTATCTGGCTTTAAAAATGACATGTTAATGTTACCATGCCTGCATTATTTGATCTTTTGGCCACATAAGACAAGACAAGCTGTAAACACAATATTGATGTTAGTATTATGAGCATATTACATATATTAGACAGACTAACAGATTATACCATATGCACACATCCAGTAAATTGAGCAATATTACAATTAAATTGTGCTCATGTTTCATGTTTCCACCTGATGAATGAAGTGAGACTTTTTAGCAAGATGTAGTCATTTTAATGTTCAACGTGTAAAAGCAAAACAAACAATCACTGTCTATGTATAATTCATCATCGCTGTCTCCTGTATGCACAGCAGCATGTGTGAAATTATGATTTACTGAGGGGGGGAAAAAAATCTGAGCTAATTAGCAGCTATTAGCCAGCTGTGGAAACTGCTTTTTTCCTCATTTGCTGAGGCAAATGAGGAAAAAGGAGGAAACACCGAGTAAAGAGTGTACTAAAATTCATGAATAAAACACGATTTCACAGAACATATGACATTTTATTTGCTGTTGTTTATATCTGCAGTTGTTGAGCTTGCAGTGGTTGTCTGAAAGGGCGGGTAGCTGTCCATCACACGGTTGATCCAGCTATTGTACTTGCACATCTTGGTGTAGACGGTGGGATTAGCTGGATTACTGCAGCCATGATTGAACCACCGCACACCCTGCAGCTGGCCATCGCACACCATCACACTGCCGATGTCATACTGCAGAGAGAGGAAAGGATGAGGAAAGGGAGACAGTTGACAGGTTAGATTAAGAGCTTAAACAAATGTAGGAGTGAGATATACAGCAGTCTGATCCACTGTTCCTTTGTGTTGTGTGATGCTCACCATGCAGTTATCTGTGTTTGCTTGCCCAGCACAGACCATGCCCAGACTCCAATGCACGTAACCAGGGAATGTGCTCTCACAAGTCTGGTCATCCACGATAGGCACACTTATACATTTCAGCTGTTGAGATGGACCATCTGTTTCCGTGAAGAAGGATGTGTTATAACAAAGATCCATTTAAATGATCTCATCTGAATCTGTAACATAAGTACAATGTAGTCATTGTGATATATTCTGTACCACCTATCAGTGTGTCACTCATTCTTTGAGTGACAAAAGCTTCCTTCTGTCGCCACGGCAGGTCTATGGATTACTTCCCATTTCTTTGCATTACCACTTTATGGACCAGTGCATAAAGTCTAAACCTTGAGTGAGTACTATTTTCAAGGTCTACCTCTTTTTAATTAGTGTTGATCACTGACCGGGCATTTTGACAGCCAATTATAAACTCCTCTGATTAAAGAAAGCCATTTTTAGCCGTTATTAAAACAGAACGTTCATGCCTTGTTAGAGCTGCAATGACCAGAATATTGATGAGCTTTTTAGCAGGTTCATACCCACCTGCTGATTAGAACCCAACATTCCCCTGAGCCACGGTGAAAATGTAAAAATAATTGTTGCGCAGTTTGTGTTTCTTTCTTTTTATTAAGCCTAAGTGTCCGATAAATGTTTCCTGCTGTAAAGTGAGTTGTGCCACTCATTCCCTCTTGTCACTGCATGTGTCTTCAAGAGGCCAGTAACACTGCATTAACATATTTCACTTGAACGGGAAGGGTTTTTCTAGATTCAAGGTCCACTGTGTTGTGTGGCACTTGAAAAGAAATGGTTCTTGTTTGTTCTGAAAACATTTTGTGATTTGAGTCATCATTGAATCATTCAATGTAAAGCACAAAAAGCTTCAGTTAGATCAAATATTCATGAGAAAGCTGTCATAAATCTCATAGGACAGGGAATACTTGGACTGGACTGGATTATAGGACACTGGCTTTGCTGCAATTATACTAAATTCTGATGTGGTGGCGAGTTAATGAAGTGTAAAAGCCACAGTATCACCTTTAAATCCACTCACATTCATTTGGGATGGTAGATCCCCAGCCGCTGACATAGCAGGTCTCACCAGGCTGTGGGCAGCGACTCGGCAGAGGGATGGGCTGAACGTACTTGGTGAAGCGAGCAGGTTCGGCCAAACGGACCATCGTGAGGCTGTGGAGGGGTGAGCGGTAGGGACTGTGACGGATTATGGCAGCAACTCGAATGCGCTGCTCTGTGCCCTCCTCCACAGTAATGTCATGTTCCCCAAGAGATACATAGGTGATGTAGGATCTGCAAGGACAGAGGAGATAGACTCTAATTCATTAAGCTCAGGCAGACCTTTTATGGCCTATGACCGAGGAACAGTAAGCCTGAATCAGACGTGAACAGCAGGTTAATAAATGTGGTGCAAAATGAAGGAGGAACACAGGTGGAATTTGGCCATGTAAAAACGACAAATACAAAGTTGATTGACGTGTCAGATTGTAATGATACATCCTCTTGACATTTTGACGTTTCACTGCTACAAAATGGTAAAAACAGTTTACAAAAAATGTGTGACCTATTCATTAATCACTTTTATGAGGCAAACAAAAAATACAAAACCGTCTGCTTTTTAATTTTGACAGGAAAATTGCGTGACACCGGAGGAGCTGAAGACTGAAGGCCAAGCTGAAAAAGCTGCAGCAAATTGAATTTAAGTTTTAAAAAAAAAAAAAACAAAAAAAAAAAAAAACAATTTCTATTGAATATTATGTAGTTTAGTAGAATATATCAAGCACCTCAGTCGTGCTTTACCGAGGCCAAATGTAATTTTACTGCTGACATTTTTAGGAAATTGGAAGTACATTAAATTATAGTGCAGCTATTAGAATAAAATTACTGCTTAACCAAAACAAATGCAACTCTTTACATTCAATGTTTTGTTTTGAATGACTCTGACAAGCACTCAGAGCATGCAGACCTCTGCCAAGGCCAAATGTACAGTCTTCTATGGTACGCCCTGTGACTTGGATCTGCTCCAAACATGTGGGCCAGTAGTTTTTTCTATGATCCTGCTGACCGATAAACAAACAGCAGAGCAAACATAACCTCCTTGGCGGAGGTAAAAATGTCTGAACACATTGGAACAAGGCACAAAAAAATTATGTTCAAGCAGTAAGTTTTCATTTGGCACAGTCAATATTACACTTACGTGGGTGCACAGTCATAGGAGGTTACTATCCACCATTGGTCAATGAGAGCTCCACTGCAGGACACTCCTTCACCATACAGCCTGACCTGCCAGGGTCTAGAGTGAGGCTGGCAGACCTTGTTGTCCTCCAAGGGAGCCGCTCCTTTAACAGACAAACAAGACCACAAGAAACTAAATATCTGTTCTAATATTCATTTATTTTTTATATACACAACATGGTAAATATCTACCTGCAAGCCCCAAAGCAACCACCAGAAGGAGAAGACTCATGCTGTACGCCTGTTGTTTTTGTAGTGTTCCTCTGTAGTTCTGATAGTGTGTGATTAGTTTGCCTTCTTTATACCTGCACACTTTTAACTGTTTTATTACTATCCAGCATCACTTCCAGTTCAGGAGTGACCTTTGTAATAACCTTATCAGAGAAATTTTCAGCATCCGTACTTAACAATACGTTCCCTTACAGTTACACACCTTGTTTACCGTAACCTTCCGTTCCTTTCCTGAGAACAATGAAGATCCTCATTCACCGTATTTGAAAGATATCGCTCAGACATAATAGATCCAGATGCAGTTTTTGTGTTTTGGTGATGTCTTTTTCAGAGATGGAAGCACAGATTCTTTTGGCTTGGTGGGCTATATTAAAAGCATTTTTTATGGTTAGTGTGTGCTAAGTACCCTCTAAAATGAACAATGGGGTCAGAGGCAAACGAACAGCAATTTTGCAACTCTACGAGAAGTAATAATGTAGGAGATAAGAGTGGAGATATTATGCCCACTGTTGTTTGTAAAGTTAATATTTTACCATCATGCAATTTTAAAAGGCTTGTCTCAAAATAACACAGATTGCTCAACTTGTTTGGGGAAACCAGAATATTTGCTAATAATATTCTCTCCCTTCCCGAAAAGAAGATTAAACATAATTAAAAAAAAAAAAAAAAAAAAAAAAGGTACCCTCACAAAGCTAGTTAACGTTTCAAGAGCTCAGTTTTTGTGATGAGATTCTTTGTTTGAAGCACAAATTGCGCCACTCAGGCTCTGAAACAGCTTGGTTAACTCATTAGATTCCTCTGATCATCACTGAATTAAATTCCTCTGATCATATGTTTTTAAAAAACTTCTATACTAAAGCTTTAATAAAGAATTTTACTAAAAGGTCAATTTGATCCCAAAGAACTCCAAAACTTTAGGAACTGTTCAGGTTGACATATTATTTTTGTTAAATACATTAAAAAAAAAAAAACAAACAGCCAAGCCAATAACAACACAAAACAATCAATAATATCAATAAATGATTCAAATTACCACATTTTATATGAATAAAATTTAGACAAAGCTGTTAATTACAGCAATACAGCTGTGTTTCACACAACCATCCATAATATTCATAAAAACTGAGACTAAAAGAGAAAGAAAATATTAACATATTGTCTACTCTGGGGATAATTAATTGTCTTTTATCCACAAGTGGAGTGCAGTATGTTGACCAGGCTACTCCAATACAGCTGACAAATATTCAGGTGTGCCTTTCATAATGAAAGCAAACTGTATAATATCTGAAACTGTTATGCATATCAGTGACACTAGTTGAAGTTTAACAAGATCATTTTATTAGCGGCAGACTATATGATTGCACAATGCTGAAAGTACTCAAGAACACAATTGAATTAATTACGCTTGAGTGCTGATCTGACGGAACATTTCCTTCTGATAGCGATTGCAATATGCAGTGACCAGAACAGATGCTGAACAGATGCTGATCAAGTGTAACTCCTGATGATCTGATCTGATTAACTTGATCAAGCTTGAAGTATTGTTCAGAAAGACAGAGCGGGGGACTACTAGATAATCTCCATTTAATATTGATTTCAATGTTTTTTATTGACCCGGTCTTACACAGCTTGTAATTCAGAAAAGTAGCCACACTATTTGTTTTACCTCCTGCCAGACAGATAACTTATTATCACAGAGAGTCAGGCGTGTACAATCATAACATTTAAGTCTGGCAACCAACAAATTATGACTGATGACATCAACGGCAGCGCTGAAATCCAGAAATATAGCTCCTATTAATTTACTATTGTCAAGTTCTTTGTACCCGTTATCCATCACATTAACCGGGACAGTCCTGTGGAATAACCCAATCTGTAAGCATGTTGACTCTGAGCGAACAATTCATTTTTCACAAAGTGCTGTCCAATCTGTCTGAACATGATTCTTTGTATGATTGTTCTTTAAGACAGGGAGCAAACTCATAGATCTGCTGTTCTCTGCAGCTGGCAATATGCCACTCAAGAAACATCTGTTTAATACACATAGCAGGACTCTGCTATTCAGATTATGGATTGGGGGAAATAAGCTTTTTAGCATTTTGTTTAGAATTATGAATCATCTCTTATATTGTACAAGAAAGCATGACAAAGATGGGTTATCATAAGTCAAACTCAACAATAATTCCTCAATTTAATTAATATAATATTAATTAAAATAGGTCTAGATGCGCCATTGGATGTACACTCTCACTTTAAAGTAACATCCTCTTGGCAGTGGTGGTGTTTGTTCTTCCACCACACATTTGTATTCTGTCCCTTGTCTGTATGGTACAACCAAACAAGATGATGCTTGAAAGCAAAATTATCTCCTTTGTTTGTGTCAGCTGTGGCTTCAGAAGGAGCCACATGTTGTAGATTTATGCATTAATTAAAAATCACAACATTTTTTGCGTCGCTGGCTGTCAGAATCCACAAAACAAACAAAACTTTGCAGCCTTTGCTGTTTATTCATCTCCGTTGGTTCCTCTGCACTCACATTTTTTACATGTTGTTTCCTTTAATCTATTATTAATTACAACACGAGTCTTTGTTCGGGTGCTGCCTCAGCTGATAAAGAGTCTGTTGCCTCATCACCGATTCATACAGACATAAACACGTGATTCTTTGTGTCAGTGAGATCAAAGAAAACACAGGTCTTACACAAAGAGACAGGAGAAATATGCAGAATTTACTACATTAAACTGTGAACTAAATTCTCATTTATCAACCACAGACATTTTGTTTGTAGAAATATTTTATTTCAAGATATGATACAAATATTTAAACTTACTCAGAGGTGGAAAGACCATTAGTCAGTTAAGAGGAAACATAAACACCAGTAGGTGGCGATAGATCATTACTATTTGCATTTTCTTGTTGCATTTTCTAATTCTGGGACCCATGGAGGATATTGTTGGTACATGATAAGGTGCTGTGTGTCCTCTGCTTCTGTCCTCCAAGTTGTTCTGTCCAGTTCCTCTGTGCAAGATGTTCCCATTGGATGGTTAACATCATTTATCACCAGTTCTGTGGCCAAAGACAGTGCCGCAAAGAGCTCAGAGGGCCGATGTTTTTTTGAAGATGAGGTTTGAGGTTTGGAGGCTTGGATGAGGTGAAATACAGATGACATTGTGTGCAACTTGAAAGTTCCTACTCTGTCAGAAAAGGTAGCTGAGGTCATCGGAAATCAGTTTATTACTGGGAATAAAACATGTGATAAAGCTGGTCGTGAAAGATGCCAGTATAGGTGGACACAACTGTGGCAGTATCCTCATAAAGATTCCTGTAGGTGACATAGAATGAGAAGAGTTTAAATAAGATACATAAGAATCACCTTTTTTTTACTGCATCAATGACTCTGCATTTAAAATCTCTTACTTTGCCTTCTCCTCCAGCTTCAGGCCCTTGATGCTTTCTAGGTATCCACTGGCAGTGTTGATAGCACTGTCATAGTAGGACCTGACGGTACTTGTGATCTTGGCCACAGTCCCCTGAGCCTCATCAGCCTGCCTCGGCACATGGAAGCTTTCAGCACCTATACAGACCAGGTCAGAGGGGTCAAATGGTTTTCTCAGTGAAGGTTTTCTCAGTGACGTTTTCTCAGTGAACCAATACATTTTTCCATCACTGGTTTATCCTGTGAATGTAATTTCATGAAGAAGGCACTTACTGAGAGCGAGCAATGCAACCAGCACAGTGATCACCAGCAGCTTATTCATTTTGTCACTCGTGTCTGTGAGGAGAGAGAATTAAGAGACATTTAAAACTTACCTCACTTTATCCACTAGGGTGAGACATTGTCATACATTTGTCCACTTATGTGTAGCTGACAGAGTTACGTTTATATCAAATGCAAGAGCCTGTTTTGTCACTCTTTTAGTAAGAAATCAAGTTGCCCTGTCTCAAAATCTTATTTTTCTTCAAGTTCCATGCATTTCTTACATTCTACCCGAGTCAATAATTGAAATAGAAACGTCAGTACTCACTATATTCCTCCTCAGAAATCACTGTAATGAAGAAAACAGAGTACCAGGCACCACTGACCAAACCTGTTTATATAGGAGCGATGTGTTGACTTGTCGTTCCTAGAGCCAAAGTGCACTCCGTGCTAGATAAACCTATGCTGTTTCCCCGTGTGAGTGTGTTTGTTGGAGTATGTGTGACATGATAAAGCAGACATTAGAGCTATCTCCTGTAAACAGGAGGATGTGAATGAAGCATCAAAAGAGGCTTTAGACGCAATCAAAAGTCACCAAGGAATTTGATCTCATAAGCACACGCAAGGGGCTGAAGGGGGGCTCGAGTTGATACGTTTACCACGAACTGTGTGTATGTGTGACTCTAACTCAAAATATACCACAGTCAATTCTTTTCCATTGATTAGGTTAGTGGTTCATTAATGCAGCACGCTCTTACAACTTGCCCTGTTCACAACCTCCATGAGGAGGTACCTGCAACTTGCATAATTGTGGTGAGTCATCCTAAGTCCTGTGAAGATGGCCAGAAGTCTAGAGTGTGTTGAACACGTCACCCGGGCAATTCAGGTTATGAAATATTTTGGTCAGCTAGTTTAGATTTAGTAGGCCACAGCTAAAAGACACCTTTACCTTCTTTTCTATGGAAGTTAATTTGACTTATTTTGTAAAATAAATAAATATATACATAAAAACAAAGAAAGAAAAAAAAACAATTGGGTTCTTAATCAGAAATCATCAGAGAATCATCTGTTTTTTAGCAGAGGACTTACGGGCACAGAAACATAAAATATTTTTTCTCTCTCTTGCTCGCTTTCATGTGATTCCATTTCAGAAGAAACTGGGAGTACAAAGTGCAGACCATCTTTGGTTGTGGTGCACCCACTCACTCACTATATATTGGTGGTAAATATTGTGGCTCTGGTTAATAAGTGCAAAAACTTGTTTGTTTGCTTTGGCAGATCATTTCAAAAAACCAACAGAGGTGATTGTTTGTCACAGTTTTGTGGAAAACAATCACCTGTGTATGTTTTTTAGCTAAAGTGAAATAACCTGCAAACCTCATAGTTTGTGGAAGCTTTGGATTTCTTTTCATGTGACTTAAGAACCTAATTTTATTTTTTAATTAACAAACTTCAGCACAAGAAGTTAATTAACTTCCCATCTACCTGTGTTACTCAATCTTTTGACCTCCTGTGTTTTAGAAGTCCTTTTCTCCGTAATGGCTACATGTTGGCTGTACCCTAAATAAACATCCCAGCCAATCATGTGATCCGGCCTCACATGTCATGTTGCTTGCGACCCCGGAGCTCAGGTCAGTTTGAGGACAGCCGTGGGTGGCAGAATGATTGAAACACTCTGAGAGTTTGTGGTTATGATTAAATCCGGCTGATTCAGTGCTGCTACAGACGGCATTAATGGTGTATAATGGTGCTGCTGATGATATCAGTTGTCTTGAGCACTGTAATTTTACAGTAGGGGCATTTGCATATTGAATCAAAATGTGAAAAATAAGCCACAAATGAAGAATTAGCACATCCTGCTTGCAAATTCAAAATGACCTCATGCTAATAAATTCTTTAAAAGCTCTCACTTTCAGGGCCTTCATTTTAAATAAATAATATGTTTGAGGGATGATTCAAGTGGTTTTTTTACTTTGATCAATAAATATTTTTTTATTATAGGAATATGGCAGATGCAAGAGCATCTGTGTTTACCACTGTGAATCAATTCAATTATAGTTTTATCAAAGTGGCAGTTCCAAACAGTATGACTGAATGATCTTTGTGTATTTCATTTCATTGTGTTTATTTTTTTTTAACTATAACTATGGAAAAATAGGAAGATGGGATAAGTTATGCGATAAAATCAAGCTTTATGATATTAACCGTGGAAGTAAACCTTTGATTTCTGAATGAAGAAGTAGACCTCAAATAGTTTCCAGTTCATTTTAATGAACACATTGTAACACATATACATACACAATCATACTTTGGTTAGTGTATCAAACACAAAATACTGTACATGCAAAATTTGCATAGGTGTTGTTGTTGTTGACATGTTTGCCCTGCTTTTTTAACTTGGTGTGATTTGGCAAGGATATTAATTTGAAAAGAGGCAAAGGATTGTATTTGCATTGTGCATTGCTCTTCTCAGCCTAAACTGGTGTAGTTTCTATGAGCTAACTTCTATTACAGGCTGCTGACAGATGGTGTGTTCCAGTTGGTCTTCTTTACTCAGCGGGCAAGAATTTGTCCAGGTAGACCTTGATGTGGTTGATGGCATCGTTCAGGGCATCACCAATGTGTGGGCGAAAGTAGTGTCCGTACAGACCCAGCACTGCTGTGCGGGTCTTGTCCACCAGGGGACTTGCCTCCTCACCCAGGCCACTGCATAAATCAGGAGAGACACATTATTTAAGCACATTTCCATGGCAAAAGGCTTCATCATCTACCTTGTGTTCCTTCAATAGAAACTGTTCAATGTAAATAATATTTTAAAATGCATAATGAATATGTCTTTACTCACATAGCAACCTTGGCGACGGCTTGGAACTCAGGCTTGGTCTGCAGACCCTCAATGTACTCTCTGACAGCCTGCATATCCTCACTACCAGTAATATTGTCCACAAAAGGAGCAGCCGCCGCCTGCAGCTTGGCGTAAGCAGTCAGCAGCCTCTTGTAGAAGACACCTTTCATTTGATCGTACTTTGCAACAAGATCCGCTGATGGTGTAGGAATCTCACACAGGCTCATAGAGACTGGAATAAAATCAGAATGGTAGGAGTGTTATGTCAAAAGACGATCAGAAGATGTTCAGTTGAAAGAACTGTAAGGATTATCAAAGCATCTATTTGTGTTTTGTTTTTTTGTTTGTTTTTTTTTGTCAATGAGCATTTAAGAAGAGCTTGCATATCTTGCATATATATATTACATGCATATATTTCAAATGCTGTCTGCTCCAGCAGCACAGTGTTATTTAAAAGTCAGTCTTTATCTTGCATGTCAACCACAGATAAAGCAGTGTAAAAGCCAGCCATGCAACCATGTTGATTAAATCACTGTTATACATGTGAATGGCATCAAAGCACATTAATTATTTTATCCCTTTTCCAACAAGAAATGCAGATAGTTTTAAAAATTTGAAGCATTTGCATTTAGAGTCACTTGCTTGAAATGGCTCTCTGTCACACAATAGTTAAACTGCAGTTGTTCATATTGCACAGGTGTGTTGCCTTACCCTGCAGAGCGAGGATCAGTGCCAGGGCAATTTTTGCATTCATCTCTGAAACAAAAGAAAAAAATTAGAACTGAACTTTCCTTTTGGTGCATCTATATCTTCTTTTCCATATCTGACATTAGCAGAGGAATAAATAAGTTGCTGAAACTGCAGATGCAGATGCAAAAATCAAATATGTAAACGCTTTAAAAAGTAGATCTATTCAAAAGTAGCTTCAGAAGAGAAGCTGCTGTGTGAAGAAGCGTGATTACCTGCTGCTGAGTTGGATGTACAGATCCAAGAAGTGACAGTCTTCTCTGAGGGTGAGTTGTCTGTAACTCGGAGCTCACAACTGGCCTGGATGATATAGTGGGGGACTGCAAACAGACGTCATCTGACAACCACACACACCTACACACACACACACACACACACACACACACACACACACACACACGTGCATGCATGCACACTTACACACACACATGTTCACCAAAACAAAGTCCACTGTACATGATGTATTTACTTTAAATAATGTATGTTGAAATATGATTGAAGTGGTTATGCAATGTTCCTCAAATATAAGTTTATCTGTATTCATATGGTGATGCACTTGGAGCCCTCCTGATACTGCATAAGTAATGTGCAAAATGTCACAGTGCATGTACCGTGTGTCATAACCATGACGTCTGACATGGCAAAAAAAAAAAAAAAAGAAAAGAAAAAAAAACAGCCAGTGTGTTCATACCTGCTATAATAAAACATCACTCTTAAACAGATTAACTCTTGCTAATCAGCAGTTCTTTGACGACACTTTATAATGTCTTCTCAGATCAGAGTCAAATGGTCAGCAGGTCAATCAACTAGGACCTGTCTAGACACATTGTGCTGAACCCAGAGCAATGCATGATGGGATTTCTGCACTCACCTTTCACCCTGATATCTCGAAACAGACTGTATGCAGGGTGATTAACAATCTTCAGAATGATTTAAGGGTTTTCTTATCTGCTGTACCTTCTAGATTTTTGCAAATAATGGTAAGACTTAATGACAGCAGCAGCCACAGTAATGAATGTAACTGTAGAAGTAATGTAGATTAATGTAACTCATTTGATCTAGCAAAAGTGTGCGTTTGCACTAAGAAACTAAAGATTTTGCTTGTAGATTTTCTAGAAGAAACATGTTATATATTTAATGTTGGTGAATTTACCTTCTGATCAAATTATTTTATTCACTCCTGCCTTTAAATGTTCCCTCTTATGATCTTTACTGCTCTCTTTGCAGGACAAGCTGTGATAATACAGCAACATTTACTACAGACGAAACCAGAGCTGTTTGATGTAAATCTGGAGTTTTATTATGAACTAGTTTGATTCTTTCTTAAGACATGATCAGTTCAGCAATCAGTGGATGAATGAATCATAGATAAGTCAGGTGGTACGAGTCAGCTTCTCTCTTCTCTTGAGGTTGTTGATCAGCTGGAATAGTTTGCGTTGAGTGGCATGTAATTGTCAATGGTTGTCTGGATCCTCTCCACCACAGATGTTTTGATACCAGAGGCCCATTCAGTATAGCTGTCAGCCACTGGTTGGATGTGGTCTTCGTAGTAAGTACCAGCAAAGTCCATCACTATTCCCCCAATATTCTGGACTGTCTCTTTGACTCCCCTATGGGATGCAAGAAGATGAAGTACACAAATAATTACCCAGGTACATACAACAAGATATGCACAGAAACATTTTAACATTTCAGATAACTGGCATTATCATTTATAGACAAGTCCAACTTGCATGCAATAATTAATGAGCAGCTAGCAGATGATGAGCTTCAGGGTTCTTGTGGTAATACCTGGCTCTGTTTGCCAGCCTCTGCAATATTCCTGGAGGCTCAGGAGTAGGTGCTGCGGTAGGTTCTTGGGCCAAAAATTGGCCACATGCTGCAGAGGAGGATGTTTGTCAGATAGGACAAAACTGGGGGAAAAAAGGCTCAGAAATAGGAAAAAAAGGAATGTAAAGTGAGAGAGGCTTTAAAGCCATACCTTGCATGAGGAGGATGAGAGTGAAAAGCTCTTTCGTGAACATCTACCATGACCAAAAAGGAAACACAACTCTCAGCAATTTATGTCAACGTAATTCATTTGCAGTTCCAGTTATATGCCACATCTACTGTCTGTCATATTCTGAGCACATTATGTTACAGGATACTGTTTCAACAATGCCCCATTTCAAAACTAAAATCATCATAATATAAAATCTCAGATTTCAGAACAAAATTTGACCACAAGTTCATTAACATCACAACATACATGTGCAGAGGAGTGACAGAGGGTATTTTACCTTTTCCTCGTGGTCAACAGAAGTTGAATGAAACGTGTTATCATGCCTCTTTATTTGTATTAGGTGACAGCGTGTACAGAACGTATGATCTTTTTTTTTTCCACTTTATTGACATAAATGTGAGAGACAGCAAATAAACAGGTCTTTGACCAAAATGTTGCAGTCACAAATTGAGGGTCATTTTTCTCTCTTTCTGGCGGCGACATTCTGACAAGTACTTTTAGGGAATCTGAAATAGACAGAATGTAAAGGCAAAGTTCTCCCTGGCTTGATGTGAAATTTGAACTACTGTTCAATGGTTTCATCCAGCAGAGACGCTGGTGTGATTTGCTTTTCTTTTACCTGTTAAATCTTAGCTGGTTAGACGTGTTAATGTTGGTTTTCAAGTTAAAACACTGCTTTTTAGATCTGCAGATCCTGAACTCTTGATTTCTTTTCAAGATCAACATTAGCTGAGTTCACTAACTGTCCCAGCGCCCTTTGGATCAGATATCTCAACCCATTTCGCGGGGGCTGATATGTATACAGATTAGTCAAAGTCTTTGTTCTGGCAGGAGAGATATGCGTTTTAAGGGAAGACTGTAGAAAGATAAACATTTTTAGCCAGGCAAAGCATTTCTGTGGGCAGAGTCCACCACAAAATCAATTAATTCTTGTCAGTACTTGGTCTCTGTGCTCGCTGCATGTTCTGAATGGGAGCAGCTCAACACTCAATGTTGAAATTAGAGTTCATAACTACATTGCACTTAAAAGCCTGATCTCACAGCTGTGAAAACAGACGGGATCAAGATTTGTCCTTGTTTTTAAATTGTGTGTTGGGCTTTAAACATCTGTACTGTCCTACAGAGTTAAAGATGTGTGTGTGTGTGTGTGTGTGTGTGTGTGTGTGTGTTACTCTGACATGACTGCAGCCTTCCATTATGTATCAAAAAGTTATATTTATTATACAATATACGCAGTTGATAAATGAAAATCAAAATATACACTATTAAACACTTAAATTTAAGTTTAAATCTATATTTAATGAAATTATGTTTGCTTAGATTAGAACTACAATAAGGGAGGTTAAAATATAGTGCACATATAGTGTGCACATACAGTATGTTTGCATATACTGTACTTTTTATAATATTATTTACAGAGACCCAGCTAACAAAAAAAAAAAAGTTGTTTAAGACAAGACAAAACATATTTGATATTAAAATCAGGTATAGTTTAGCCACATCAAGATGTAGATTTTACTCCAAATCTAACAGTAGTAATGTTTCTTAACATGTACCGTGCATCCTCCATGTAGGGAAGTTGCTAAAAAAAAAAGTACTAATAAAGGAGATGCAGTTAACTTGAAGTCTTAAACAAAGTGAAGTGAAAGTGATTAGTTTAAGATTTGCAGTCTATGACCTCTGTGCACCAGCTGCTGACCTCTGTCACTCTGTTCTCTGAACAGATCTCAATGAACTGGGACAACTGGTGGATCATTAATCCAGCATAAACAGTGACTTTAGCCCGGGAGTTGTGAAATGCCGGATCAGCCATGTTGGCACTTGCCCTTTGGTACCAGCTATTAACACAAATAAAGTATTATCTATCAAAGTTGTTCTTTGATGGTGTGATCAGATTTACTGCTTGTTCATATGATACTGTCCCTTGTATAAATGAATTATTTGGTCAAAGCGCTTGAAATCAACTCACTAAAATTGTAACCAGATGGTTTAATAAACTAATAATGGCAAATATGTATTTCATATTCAAGATTTGATAGTGTTACAAAAGAAGAAAGCTTCGACAGAACAAATACAAAGACCTACACTTTTTACATCCCTTCTCTGTGCTGGTTATTTTTCTACAAGAAAGTAAAAGTAATAACATTCAGGTCTACTTTAAAGTACTGTTCTCAAAAAATTAAGAAAAAAATCTCATGAACGTTGAACCTGATTGTCTACACATCATGATTTGAAACTGGAAATTGTGATTATTTCTGAGTTTGGTAAAGACCTTTTTTTAATCTTTTAATATTTCAGTCTTAGGTTGTTTTCACTCTTTTCACACTCTGTACAGCCATTTACTTTAAAAAAACAGATATGCATATTTTTATTGTACATTTCTATTTTATATTCATGATTCTTGACTTGCACTGCTTCTGTGTTTTTCTTTTCTCTTACTATGTTTATTTTGACAATTTTGGACCAAAATCCAAGGCAAATCCCTTGTATGTAAGATAAGCTACTTGGTAAATAAGCTGATTCTGTTTGCTTGTTATGTGTATTGTAAATACTGATTTGTTAATAAGAGGAAATAAGTGGAAAAGGAACTCACTTTCTGCCTATAAAAAAAATTGTCAGTGGGCTGACTTCCTCCCGTTTTCTTCCATTAAGTCTCTTTTGTCTAAGATAACTATATATTTTGTCACAAACAAGAAAACTGGCACTTAAATGATCTCAACCCATCAACTGTGTCACTTATAGATTTGACAAATGAACTGCAGTGATTTATATATGGAGGCCATACTGTCATAGACCAGAACTGTTCATTTATTGATATCAAACATTGTTATCAAACTCTTCCAGAGACAAATACTGATGCTAACACAGGATTTATATAAAAACATATTTATTTTTTTTTACATCTTTAATCCACAGATTACCAGAAATTATATATATTTAAGAAGACATCTCTTTACAGAGAGGCAATGGAAGCATTTTGTCTGGTCAACAGACCAATGTGTCATATCAGGGTCCTGACAGGACAGAGTGAAGAGGTCAGGGGTCAGAGGTGGGAGGGATAGCAGGTTGAGGTCTGGAGACAGAAACCTGTCTACTGGTCCCCAAACTTGGCCTTCAATTTCTCGAACTGCTGTTCTAGCCAAGTCCTGAGGAAGAGAGTACAAAAACTGTGCGTTACACAGAGTCAAAGCACGCATGTCATTTTCTGTAAATGTCCCAATTATTTTACGGGTTCGAGCGCCTACCTTGAGCTGACTGCAAACTCGCTATTATGCAAGTCATTGAAGGTACTCTTGACCTTGTCAACCACTGTCTGTCCCATGTTAGACATATCCTGGCCAAGCTCGGTGAACCTCTCCTCCAAGGTTTTGTCCTGAGCCTCTGCGGGTGAGAGAGAAGGACAGACAAAGTTACACAACACGGAGACGAAGGGGGAAAACACATTTCACGTTCAGGGCGTTATAAACACACAAGACTTACCTGTGTATGCGACAAAAGCCAGCATCAGCACAGCAACTGCAAGGTACAGTCTCATCTTGGCTGCGACTCTCTGAGGAGGGAGGACAGAGACAAGTTGTTGTTTATTACATGGCATCAGTGCATATGTTGTCTTTAAAACAAATACGCCCCTGCACTTCAGCACCACCGGGACTGGACAGCTCCCTTTACGTCCAGAATGCTTCTTATAATTTAAATAATTACTTAAACTTTTTTTTTTTTTTTTTTTTTTTACCCTGTTCACTAATTTAAACACTGAAATATCAACATAACAACATAATATGTTTAAATGATTATTTAGCTCTAGTAAGGCTTTTTTTCATTTCTATAGGTGATACGAATTCAATGTAAACCATACCTGTTTTCCGTCTGACAGAAGAAGAAAAAATAGAGTGTGTGATGAAGCGCTGATCTGTGTTCCTTTTTATATGCCTGCTCTGGTCTCGGCGGGTGACGCAAAACACCAAGTCAGCATGTACACGTGGTGACCTTGCAGTGTCACTGCCCCCTTTATTGACCAGCACAGATGTGATTGCATTAAAAGAGCCTGATTGTGATAAAGGGCCTCTTAAACACCTCACCTATGAACGAATAAGTTGCATAACGCAGCACACTTATGATAAAAGTTATCATCCACCACTGTGTGCAGTATCTCATTATCATTCCCATGTTTACAAAGAATAGGAGCAGATCCCAGCTCAGTGACGATGTTAAGGACAGTGATGGAATATGACTAGAAGAAGCAGTAGAAGAATTAGATCCAGTCGGGGGATATGAGTTTACTGAAGTTAGTTATGTTACGAATTAAGAATGCCAAAACAAGAGTCAGAAAATACAGAATATACAAGTACAGCTGGAATAATGACTCTTTTAACTGATTGGTCGATGACAGGAAATTATCATTTTTCATGTTTTCAGCTTCACAAATGTGAGGACTGTCTGGTGTTCCTTTTAATTATTTTAATTTGTTTTTAATAACCCTGAGGCTGGAACCATTGGTTGGACAAAACAAACATTGTGAATGTGTTCCTTTAGGCTTTGGGTCATTGTGATGTGTGTAATTTTCCAGTATTTTCAGAATGTTTACAAACCAAATAGTCAATCAATTCATGGAGATGTGATTAATTTGCCAACATAATTTGGCAAATTAATCAATTCAAACCACAAAAAAATGGTTATAAAGTAGCTCCACTTCAACCAATGACAGCAGTAAAATTCTGATTTTACACTCACATAATGTATAATAATATATATTTATAGTCATGGGGGGGCATTTTTCTGCATTGAGTACTTTTATTTCATTTCAAATTCCCGATTATATCTTTAATTCAGTAACATTGTCACTGGTGGACCTTTATATGTAATAGTATTTTTACAGAATTAGGTGCACTTAAGTAAAACATCTGAACGCTTCCTCCACCAATGGTTAAAGGATATGAGTTTACTCCTCAGCAACAATGGCGTCAATAGACATGATGCAGCAGGAACATAGTTCAGCACTGATAGCACTGAATAGACCTGAGCCACTTGGAAGCTCCTTTGGACCTGAAGTGTTGGACTAGACTCGGTCATATGGTGTTAAATTATTGGTTAGAGGTTATCAAGTTTTGATGTGAAGTAATTGGGCTGATACAGGATCAGTTTTTACTGTTCAGTGATTGTGAACATGATGCACATTCTTCACATCGTGTTGAGTTGACATAAAACTACATTTGTTTTTTTATTCTTTTACTTAAAGTAAATGTCAAACATTTCTGAACAACCGTGTCTCTTAATGTCTCTTAATTCCCTATTCTCTGCTGAGTAAACATCACTTATTTCCTCAGAATGAATGTTGCCTTACGGGGCAGAAGTCACTGTTTGAACTCTCATGCAGACTGTATATCCAGTTCTGTTTTTTGTGTATTTTTCCATTTCATTGCATCATTTGATGTTCTTGTAAGCCAGACCTTCCCTTTCTTAAAAGGGAAGTGAATCAGACAGAACCTTATGTGGTCCATCTTGTGCGTTTGCATGCAACAGAAAAACAGTACAGTCAGTTGAACTGCAGTAACCCCTCATTACAACTGTGAACTGCGAGTTAGAGCCAGCAAGTCTGTGTCAGACTGTTTGAAGGCTTCATCACTACTTAACATATCTGTTTTCACACCAGGCTGTCTGCTGTGAAGGGCCAAATGCCCATTTGTTGCTTATAACTCAGTCTATAAGGTGCTACCGCTATAACAAATAGCCAACAATTAAGTCAAATGAGCCTTCACATGCCTCAACACTCACACCTCACCTATGAAAGACTAAATCTCCATCTCTTTTGTCATGTAGTGGCCAGTGGGTTTATGTATGAACTTGTGCTTGCGTGCCTATAAGCTCCACTTGAATAATTGTAGGAGGCATAGGGCGTGAAAGTGCACGCCTTGCGTGCTCCCAATTTGCAATAACAAGCTTACAAAAAGGCTGTTTTTGTGTTTGGCCAAGGGCCCCTGTGGTGATTAATGTTGTGTGCCAGCTCTGAAGGGGAGGGAAAGGATGGAGAGAAGAGATGGGGTAAGAGGTAAAAGAGGTAAAATCTCTGCAGGGGTGTTTTTGGAGGGGTAACTAGCAGTCATAGGCTAGCTAGCACCTGCTAGCTTGCAGGGACTTTTTTTTTTTTTTTTTTTTTGAGTGCAGACGCCCTACAGGAGCAGACGGAGCAGAAGTGCTGAACTGGCAGGATGCTTGTGGTTTTCCTGTTTTTACTATCCATGACAGTTCCTAACGTACAGTTTAATGTTGGAGTTTCACTTATCTATTAAAGGGAGGGTTTCTAAATAAACACCTGTTCCTGAAAGGAGAGATATCATAGGAGACAAACACCTAACCATGGTATTAGTCACTGTTTCACTTTGCATGCAATGCCCTTTAACACAGATAGAAAGGATAAACATGTTTTGTTCTAAGGCAGTGAGGTTGTTTTGTAGAAAGTTGTTTTGTAGAAGAAAAATAACTAATAACTACAAAATACCAATGTAAAGTTATCCATATATTCTTCTACATATATACTTTATATATACAATTCAAAGTCAACATTTTATAAGATGAAATATGATTTTTTTTTATCTAAACTACACACACTTGCAGCAGCTCTTACCTCCCTGATAAAACTAAAAAAAAAAAATGTGTTCTGTTCTGTTCTCGTGGTAAATGTAGTTTACTTTATCTTCCAGAAAAAGAAAACACAGCTGCATGGATTCAAGTGGAGGGGTCAGAGGAGAGAAGAGGAGATGAACAAGGGACAAATGGTGTCCTCTACTGGCCTCTGCTCTACACTTCAAAGGAAAAACCCTGCTGAGTTTAATAAGCATAACAATTTAAACTTTTTTTTTTCATTGGAGGAGAGAGTGATCTGAGTTTAGGACAATCTTGACCATATTTTCCCCCTTAGGTGGGTCCAGATGTGTGGGTAAGCTGGAAATCCTCATTTTTGACTAATTTCCTTTGGATCTAGTATAACTCAATCAACTGTAGGATCAAATGTTTTCTCCTGGGTGTAGGACGTTAAATTTAGAGAGACACACTGAAAGTTTTCATAGATTCTTTGGGGCATCTTTGTCTTTTGTTCTGAGACCCTGGGGACAGAGACAGCACAAACATTGCAGTTTAATGATACGCATCTTAACCACTATGCCACCAGGATACACGTGTGTATGTATATGTGTGTACACACACTGCAAATAGTATCTGTACATCTACAGTCTGGGCAAATTTGTGTATACAGATGCACTGATGCATGTCATTTAATATGAGCTAAGCTAGATAAAGGTAGAGTGTCACCACAAAAAGAATTCAATCAGGGGCACAGCATGTTCCCAAATGCCTGCTGGGATCAAGAGAAAGGAATCTTGGATCAGATCTTAACAAGCCTGGACTAGAAGAAGGGTAGGCCAGGGCTCCTTGCATATGTGAGGGTGGTGGCTGTGTGAGGAGACCAAATGGAGAAAGGAAACAAGTGGGGTGGAGTACAGGTAGAAAAAGAGCGAGAGAGAAAAAAAAATAACTTTAAGATTAATTACATTTTGGCAAAGAAGGACAAGAGGGCCTTTGTGTGTGTGTGAGGGGGTGGTGAAAAGAGTTCTCAAAGGGGCCAATGGCATTAGATAAATGGTTTTATATAATGAACCCCTGGAGCCGTAAGTAACGACTGCTAAATGTACGAACATGATGGGTCAATTTTCATGGTTGAAGCACTAGGGAGTTTTATTAGAGGTCGCTCAGGGTATTAATCTTCATAATAATCTACATTTAGTGAAGGTTTAGGACATTCCTCTAGATTATTTATAGATATTTTTCATAATATTATTATGCAACATTACTGTATTCAAACTGCTATAGAGAAGTAAAGTATAATATAGTGGGTCACCAACAGCTTTGTGTAGTCTCCAGTTGTTAGCGTAACTGGACCTCATCTTAAATAATAGATTCTCAGACTCTTTAATGTTTGATCAGAGAACCACACAGTGGAAACAGAACATCTTTTCTAGGTTCTTTATTCACTTAGCACTGTTGAGCACACTGCAGCCACAGGCAGTGCACTCACAGTGAGCAGCATGGTGGGCACACAACATGTGAAACACAAGGGACACTCTAGTCAGACTGAAGAATGGTCAAGCAACACACTTTTACTCGCTGATTGTCATAATTGCATCAGGTCATTTTAAATTCCACGTCTCTCTGAACAATGAGTAATGCAGACAATACAGAAGGACACTTTAGTGGTTCAGTATCAACTCTAGAAGAATTCAGTGCATCTATTGAAATGAAAGACACTTGTGTTTGGTGCATTTCGAGATGATACGGATCTGGAATCGTTGCCTGTGAGGCTCAAACTCTGCAGTTATATTTACAACCAAACAAAATGGAAACTCAAGACAAACACTTTGGGGAGTGGAAGGCAGCTAGAACAGTTAATTGAAAGTACAAAAGCAAAGCATATTACAAATAATTGTCTCCTTATAATCAGCCAGGGTGCTTGTGTTCACTGATCAAGGGAGTTGATGAAAGAAGAAAAGGGTGACTACGCAGATCTGAAAGATCTGAAACAGACATTCATCTGCTGACTGTTTTGATGCATCTCATCCTCTCCCCTTCATCTCATCAACCCCCTTACCCTGAACAATGGAGCACCCAAATGAAGATATCATCTGTAACTCTCAACTCCCCCCTTCCCCCCGTTGTCAGGGTATTAAGAAGTCAATGGTTTACACATCAGTCCTGTGACAAACAGTGAACCACCAACCATCTATAACCCTTAAAAAGACCCTCAGAGTCTTTCTTTAGGAAGCAGTGGCAGTCTCCTTGACCTTGTCCACGATGGTCTCAAACTGCTCGCGGATCTGGGTGGCTAACGGGGAGAACAGTTCGGTCAGCTCATCGATCTTGCCTTCCAGAGAGGTGCGCAGCTCCTGGGCGGTGGCCTCCAGTTGAGTCTTGATGCCCTCAGCCTGGGTCCCCAGCTGCTGGCCCAAGTCCTCAGCCTGAGTCTTCAGCATGGTGGAGATGTCACTCAGCTTCTTGGTGGCAGTGTCACCAGCCTGCTGGACGTAGGGCTCAACCTGCTCCCTTGCAGCATCCAGGTTCTGGGTGACACGGGACTGGATCTCACCCATGTAGGTGGCCACAGTGCTAATGGGTGAGCAGGAAAGACATATTTAATTTTCACAGGAACAAACACAAAGAAAGAGAGAAAAACATGTGATCACTTCTACCCCACTTACTTGCGAATCTCCTGGGAGTCCTTGTTCAGGCGCTTCTTCAGCTTGTGGGTGTAGGTGTTGATGCGGCTGCGGACCTCATCACTGTTCTGCTCCGCCATGGTCTTGAGCTCACCCAGATACTCAGTGCTGCGCTCCTTGGCATCCAGCATGTCCTTCTGGAGCTTGTTGACCATAAGCTGCAGCTCCTGAGAGAGCTGGTCAGTCGTGGTTTCGGTGTAGGGTCTCAGCTTGGTCTGGATGCCTTCCTTGTATGAGTCCAGCTCTGCCATGGTGTCAGTGATCAGAGTGCTGGAAGCAGAAGAACAAGGTGATCAGATATTAGGATTGCAAGTGCGGCCGACATGTATGGAAGTCAGTAGTAGTAGGAACTCTTGAAAACAGAGACATGGCATGAGAATTTGGACAATCAACTTACTCTAGCTCCCTGGTGAGCTGAGAGGCCTTGATGTTCTCCACAACTCCATCAGCTTTTTGGCCCAGATCGGAGATGTACTGCCAGAAGCGGTCCACAGTGTCCTCCCAGTGGACTGCAGTGGCATCAGCCTGGCGCACAGCACGTGCATTGCAGCCTGTTATGAGCACAAAAAAAATCTTGAATAAATGTACAAACATTAAATCCAGTAAAATGATGATAGTGCATCCTAGAGCAGCAGTTTACTTACCAGTGATGACTGCCAGAGCAAGGATCAGAGCTACAGCCTTCATGATTGTTACAGAGACAGATACACCTATGGACTGAAGGAGGGAAATGTAAGCAACCAGCGATATTAAACAGATGCAGCAGAGATTATTGGCTGTTTCAGTACCCTAGAACTTAAGTTGTAATGTAAAGTAATAATAATCACAAAACTGACAACCCATAACTGAACATTCAAAAATTAGTTAAGTAAGTTAAGTTAAAAATAGTTCGGTAGAAAGTTGTTTCCACAAGCTGGAAGGTCTCTCTGGCTGCTGTGCGCCTCTTTCACTCACCTGGCAGGTTGAGCTTCCTCCGTGCTCCCTGAACGGTGACTGAGGGCTTTTATACAGTCCCGGGAGGCTGCTGCTGCTGCTGCGCGTGTTGCGCAGGGGGGAGGGTGGGGAGGGGTGTGATTACCCGCGCGCGCACGCGTTCACGTGGTGATGATGATGATGATGATTGTTGTCTGCACAGATTCCCGTTTCTCTCCACGTAACGTGCCACCAACACCGCGTCCGAAGTTCTCACAAGTTTGCATTGTTGGTTGAGCAATCTGGCTGTCACGACAATAACGAGGGGGTAAAAAAAAGAAAAATATATATATTCAGTGTTTCTGAAAATGTTTCTCTGCCTTCATATTTTTCACAGTTTCCAAAGCATCCACAACAGGGGAGGTAGAAAATCTACTTGTTACTTTATTCTCATACTCAGAGGCAGAAAGAGTAAATTCAGATAATTTCACTTTTAACTACTTTGTATCCTGTTATGCAGCTTAAAATACAATACAGCATGTTTTAAAAGCTGAGTATGTGTACCTGTAAAGTAACTAGTAACTATAGCTGACAAATAAAGGTAATGGAGTACAAAAGCACAACATTTTCTTCTGAAATGTAGTCGTAGATATTTATAAAGCAGAATATAAACGATAGACTACAGTAAATTACTTTTAATATGTACTTAAGTACAAGTTGAGTAAATGTACTTAGTTACATTCCATCAGTGCTTCCTCTCTACTCCATCTCAGTGAAAATCTTTGTACTTTTTACATTTATCTTGTAATCGTGATTATTTAGAATATAATACAATTATATAAATTAACATCTCAGGAGTGCATTTTAATTCAACAAGTGTTTTTTTTTAATAGTATTGTTAATTTTGGTCTTTTACTGTACTTTGCCTCTAGTTTTTACAAAGTGGTACTTTTTTTTTATTCTTCCACCACTGACTATTGTAGGCTTGGTGTTAATGGCTACAACTTTGCAGGTTTTCTCTCTGATCATTGTCACCAAGTGGTCTTATCTGAATATAAATCCTCCTGGCACCGGGATGTAAATTAGTCTTTCACACATGCATTCCAATCTAAATGCTCTTCCAGCACTGACCATTGACACCCAACCTATCCCCCTATAGACACACAACCACCAACACATCTGGTATCTTTGCATTACAACCCCACTCATGCATTTCAAAGGGGCGAATGCATTCTCTGTATGTAGAACATATGCAGCAGGCTGTGTCTTCTATGTACTGTACTCGTTGTACTGTACCGCTACATAGACATAGAGCTGTAAATTACCAGTAAGTGCCTTAAGCACAAATAAGGCATCAGCACTACAAGATGGGCATGTTTAGACTTGGGGACACTCAGGTACAGAAAGCCCCCTGTACAAAAGAAGGATTACAGGTAATAAAATACAGAGAAAATAAACTATTTAAAAAACTGAACAAATGAAGTAAATTATACAGGTTCCAGGAAAAAACTCATCCTGTTCTTATGTTGTAAGTTTCCCAGCTGACAGAAATTTCCAGGATTTTGAAAATTTGGCACAGAAATGGGGAGGTTCGATACAAAAAGAAAGTGTTTACTCAAGCTTATTGAGCAACACATCTTTATTTAATGGTTGAACATAGCTGTTGTGAGCTCAGATACATTCTTGTCCTCTCCGCCAGACAAACCTGTTATTTTCCTGCTATGATTACAGATCAAATCTATCAATAACGATAAAAATAGTTTAAGATGGGAGCAGGAAAGATCTCAGTGTGACTCATTTGTCATACTTTACCAGTTTTGTCATTTTAAGTAGCAAAATAAGAGGAAATTGGTATTTTAGAATGTAAACATTTTACTATACTTTTACAATCAGAATATGTAGTAGGTTATACCAGCCATGACATATCAGTTTTTATATCAAGCTCATCTCTGATTCCATCATAGCTCATGATGTGTAATGACCTTTGCTCTGCAGGACTTTAGGCCTCTTTGTTGTCAACCCATCGGATTTATCTGTTTTGTCTTTTTTTTTTTCTCCACAGAAACCCAACTTTACACAGGAACAAAGTTTGAATGGGTTGGTCAGGTAATTAGGTAGTGTTAGAACATGATAACACTACTGTGTGATAACCCAGAGGGGTCAACTGTATGTTAAGTGATTTGAAAGACTGTGCCCACCAAACAGTTCATCTATCTTTTAATGAAGGAGAATGTTCAGTCAATCAACAATGAGATGAAGCAGATCATTCGTAACGTTCAGGTGTTACTACTAACCCTAACCCTCTGTTAAAAAACAAAAGACCTTTGACTTCAATATTCCACTGCAATGGTGTGCAGTGTTTGTCACTGCAGGAGGTGTGTCGCACACAGGACAATACTGTACGTTCAGTTAGATAACCAGTCCAGTCCAGTTCAAACACGTAAACAGACCTAGATTTAATCGTACCGGCCGCATAGAACCGTTTTTTGTTTTTAAGGATTTTCTTTTTACATCTTATCTCAAATTTGAGGAACATGTTTAATCTCTTGTATAAAAACCTACATCTTCCAGTATGACCATCACACAGATGTGAACTAGATAGTTTGTGTCCGTAAAGGAGATGGACCACAGTGACCCAGCTGCATATATGGAACAACAAAGGTCACAGGCCAGAACACACAAACCAACAATGTTGTGCCTTCCCTGACTGACCAGGGAAAAAGGACAGGCAGGAGAAGTGAAACAGATAGTTTGAAGAACTATGAGGTAATACAGTAAAATAAATATCTGACACAGTCATCTAAACTACAGCTGCTTCTCCTTTTGCTTCACAACAACACAGGCAATGTCCAAAGATTATCAGGCGAGAGTGTGTGAGAGGACATCTTTAGATAGTTTGAACAGCAGTAACCTCAGTCTGATGATGTTGTTCTCTGGAAGCCGGTTTGAAGAATTTAGCTCTTGGTTAAGTCTGGATGATCTCACCCCTCCGAAAGGGGAAACATCTGTTTGCGCAAGTCAGCAAGGTTATTACAGTTAACATCTGTGGGTTAAAAGTTGTTGAACTGGATGTCCAAGTTCAGAATTTAGCGTTTTAGCCTGTAGCGTACCCCCCCCCATCATCTGCCTCTGAGTCAGAGTGGTATCAGCTGATGGTGATGTGTGCCAACGGAGCCAACTGTCTGAGTAGTTCTGCTGAGTTTATAGCAAGAGGTCACGGGATTGATGCATGCATCAGCTAATGTGTGCCTATTATCAAAAGTTACCTTGAGTCAGATTACTGCCTGCTGTCAGTCTAGCTAATATTATCCTTTGAAGCTGAAGGACAAAAGCCTCGTATCTACTAACTAGTTCAAGCAGTGCATAAACATTGTTGATTTGTTGGCAACATCTTATTTTAATGTAGTGTAAATGGCACTAAAGGAGAAAGTTGATACGATGTTCATGTCTATGTTAAAATGAAGCTACAGCCAGGAGCTAAGTTAGCTTAGCAGAAAAACTGAAATCAGAGCCAACCAGTTCAAAATGTATAAAATTGTATAAATATGCCTACCAGCACCTCAAAAGTGTCCTGCACATATCCCTGTGTAAAATAACAACTTGATGTTTTTTACACTTTTTTCAATGTGCAGATGCAACATTAACTTTGTAATTAAGTGCTGATTTACCATTGGGCAGACGTAAGCTAGTCGTTTCCCTCTGTTTCTCATCAATAAAGTCAGTAAGCACATGTCCCCACATGTTAAAGGACCAGTGTTTAAGATTTGGTATTTTTTGCAATTCAGTGCAACTCACTTAAACACCACAGTCATAAATAGGGGCAGCTGTACACTTGTTCAGTGTAACTTGTGTATTTTGAGTAACATTACATTATTTATGATCAAACACTAGCGGGTCATGAACTTTGCTAACACAATCAAACATCAAGTAAATGTAACATCATGATGCAAGGCCTAAAAAGCTCATCTGCTAGCTGCATAACACTCCCTCAGTGCTTTGAGCTGCCAGTCGGGGCAGCATGACTAACTTACTTGAGCAACAAGTAAAGCAGTCCACCAGGAAATGATGTAAATCACAGAGTTGCAGACATCAGCGGGAAAATCTGTTTTTTTATATATATATATATATATATATATATATATATATATATATATATATATATATATATATATAAAATACGACACAGCTTCACCAAAATCTGTGAAATAGTTGGTGGTGTGTGACTCAGTAAGTGCTACGCACTTCTTGCTGGAGATTGTACTCAGCAACTCAAAGTTCTCAAGGCTCAAAGTGGGAACAACAGAGACACTATTTTCCCTGATTAGAGGTGTAGCATCAAAAAGATAGTGAAGCTATTTTTTTTAAGGTGAAATAGTTACTTAATGTCACTTTAAAGAACTAGTGTAAGATTTATGGCAGGATTCTGGCAAAAATGAAATATGAATTCATAAATGTGTTTTCATTGGTGTATAATCACCTTAAAATACGGATTGTGTTTTTTGTTGGCTAACAATGAGCCTTGCTGCCGTTTAAAACCACCATGTTTCTACAGGAGACCTGAAGAACCTAAACACCGTGTCTGATTGTGCAGCAGCTTTTCATGATCTGTGAAAGTATTTTTAAAAATCTTTTTAGTATTTGTCACTGTATATCTGTCATGAATTCACATAGTAACTCTGTAATAACTGGGTTCATAACCCCAAATTTTATATGTATAAAATTTAAACAACTTTAGGTACATATAGGCTAAATAAGTGTAAGAGAGTTAAACAAGAAAAGTAAAAGAAAGGGGAAAAAAGTAGGTCCTTCATCCAGTGAAACTCAGTACGCCTTTATATTAATACATCAGGAAAGGTTTTACAACATTTACCTTTATAACATGCAGATTGAAAATATAACCAAAGAGCTTTACACAATTAGACATAATAGAAATCAGAGCCGTGTGTGTGCTTGGAGGGTTAATGGAGAGCATAGTCTTTGACGGTTGGGGGCAGAACAGAGGAATGTTGTTTGCCACTGGGTAAGGCAGCGTGGGAGCAATCTGGCAGCAGGGATGGAGGGCACAAAAGGAAAACTAAAAAAACAAGGTGAAAGCAGGATGTGTTTATGAAGTTCAGACTTGCAGAGACAAACCTGAACATGCCCCGTCCAAGACCCACAGCTGAATTGTACAGGGGCACTGCAGGGGGGGCGGGCGAGATTTTGCAAGCAGAAACTGAATAGACAAGAAAGGCTTTATTCCTCCCTGATGTGTGATGCTAACACAGTTTCTTGTTGTCTTATAACTGTCAAAATTTAAACAATTTATTGAAGATGCCTGGCCGCTATGTTGCCCACATCTGCACATGAATATATACAATGAAGTGACTCAATATGTTCACCAGATGGCACTAATTTGTTTCAAATATTCTCTTTGCAGCCAGTCAAGTCAGTTTTTGATATTTTCCCTTTTTCCCGGGATATTTGTAAAGTACTTCAGCAGAAAATAATTGTTTCTAAATGTTTATAGTGGCACGATGAACAAAATATTCTTGTTCCATAGTTTAGATCTAGATGATCAAACCATCTAATTATGTAACTAAACCCTTACAGAAAAACCCCATGTGAACTAAAGATACTTTGCACATGGGAAACATGTTTGGAACGTTTTCATGATGTAATGTGCAAAGCCCATGTCAGTCACCATGTGCCTTGATTTCCACATGTGCTCCATGTGTTGCAATGTGAGAACTGCTTTCTCCTCCATATGGACACATGCAGATACATGCAGGCATGAAACCATGAAAAAATAATGTATTTTTTACCACAAGGGAAAGTTTCTAGTTTCCTCTAGGATGTGTGTAATTGCTGTTTTTTTTATTATTATTATTTTATATATAATTTACTTGCTTGAACTTTAGTTTACTTGAAAAATATATATCGACCATCAAATCATCCCAACACTCAATTAAAATTTCATCAGGACTTTGTAAATAACATGACAGACAGACAAGTTGATGTTTTGTTTTTACTTTATTTCCATAATATAGGAAGAGAGCACCGTGTGTGGTCACAGACCAACACTCAATATTTATTATTAATCTATTTAAATACTGTATTCAGCTTTCTAAATTGATGAGCTTGTGCTGTTGTTAACAGCATGGCGGTGTTGCTGGTATCAGATAATTAGTTCTTTGGATGCAGTTCCTTTCTGTTTAACGTGAGGTGAAGTTGACTTAGTTGGTTTTAACAAAGGACTCGTAGAGGGAGGTGAGACGAGCCTGGAGGTCCTGGGCGTAGGGGTCCAGCTTTTCCCTCAGCTCATCGACGTAGGGTGCGGCCATCTCTTTCACCTGCTGGGCTCTCTGAGTCAGCTCACTCTGGACTTTCTCGGTCACAGGGGCCACACTCTCCTTGAACTCCTGCAGGTGCTGGTCCACCTTCTGCTTCAGGTCATCAGTGTAGGGCCCCAGCTGAGTCTGCAGGTCCTTCACGCTCTGCTCCAGGTTGGCTTTCAGCTCCTCGCTCTTCTGCATCAGGGTGGTTCTCAGGGCCTCGGTGTCCACAGATTCTGCGTAGGGTGCCAGCTCCTGTTTGAGCTGCTCCACTCTCTGCTGGATCTGGGCCTTCATGTCCTCGGTGTAGGGCTCCAGCCTGTCTTTGACTGTGTTCAGGTCCTGGGTCAGGCGCTCTTTCAGCACATCAGCCTCTGTGGTGACTTTGGTGATCAGGTCCTGGGCTGCAGGGGGAAGCTGCTCCTGGAGTGAAACTGCATATGTGCTGGCCATGTCGGCACCCTCTGTCAGACGGGCACTGGACAAGAGAGTGAACAATGAGGGAAAATTTTGTTTTTGAATTGCATGTCTGTTACTAATATAATACGGTTTTTGCCTCATTAGGTTGTCACTAATGGTCACAATGGTCTTGTCTGACCTACCTCACATCCTGTCCAAACTGAGACTTCCTGATCATCTGGAGGGTGTCATCAGCTGTCTGGGTGGCCTTAGAAACATAGTCCCAGAATGCATCAGTGAGCACCTCCAGCTGTGGCTTGGGTGCATCAGCATAGAAGAGGTTGGCATTACAGCCTGTTGAAAAGACACAATAACAGTTAAAACAACAGTTTGGTATCCTTCAGGTATGGCTGAAAGCCTGATTCGATATATTAAGACATCTGTACAAGTGCATATTTACCTCTTAGCAAAGTATGCAGTTTACACAAACAGATACAAAAAAGAATAATGAAATTTTTCCATCATACTCACCGGAGAAAACGGCTAAGACGAGCACAGCAAGGACCTTCATGGCTCTTAGCAAATGTATCTGCAAGTCCACCTGGGAGCGCTTGGTTCCAACTTGTGAAGTTCTGTGGCTTATATAGCGCTCCAGACAGTAATGATCTCAAAGTCCAGGTGATAGTGCCTTGCTGTCACCTTGCCTCACCCTGCTATACTCGATGACATCTTGTGCCAGAGAATTCACGCACCACACATGCACAAGCCCATACTTTTACACCCAGTGCACACAGACACTGAGAAGTACATAACCCATTTTCTGCAATGATCATCTGCCAGCTAAAAGTTTCTTTATTATTATTATTTATACATTTTTTTGTTGAAATATGTGTGTTTTATTGTAAATTCAGCAATTTATCCTTAAATCAACCTTATTTTCAAAAGCCTATCTAAAAAGGCTTTTGAAAAAAGCCGTGTCCTTAATTGGTCTTTGATGTCTGGCTTTGATTAGATATACAGTAGGTGTTTTATTGTCCCTATTGACATCAACATGGCATTTTTCCAGCTTACATCACAGTAGCTTGTGGGTTTAGTTTCTGTGTCAGTACCAATGTTCAACAGTCTCTATATGAGTCAGTCTGGCCAAGGGTTAGCAGACTTCAACACCGTCAGCTCCTGAAGGACAAAGTAGCTGCTGTTTCACAGTGCACATACCATAGTCCACTTGAAATGAATTCACTCACAATTCATTCACAATGAAACCGCTTTTGAAGATCAGCACTTTTTAATTTATTTTAAGTTGTGCTGTGACCCCATTTTTTCTCTTTAAAAAGGAAAGATGTATTGCTGAGTCTTTGGCCTTAAACTAAAACATTTAACTGGAAATTTTTAGATTGTTTTGCCCCAAGAGCCCTTCAAGACTTTTCTACAAGTGCACTTGAAGACAACTTGATATATATTTATCTCCTGCTTCTTCTGGTATTAGAAAAATAAGCATTTTGATGAATATATTACAAACTTATTCCAAGTATTCCTCTTTGAGATAAACAGTACAGGTTTGAAGGTTAAAGCAGTTTTCTAAAAAGAAATTAATATTGATATAACCATGACTTAAAATATGTTGGTGACTCTGAGAGTGAAACACTCGCAGTAAAGCTGGCCTCGGGGCCTTTTTTTTACTGAAAGGTAATGTCGAAACTGACAAACAATTAGAAAGAAAAATTATGTATTATCAACAATAGTCAAACCAAAGGTGCTGTACAGCTGAGTATAGTATAGTATAGTATAGTATAGTATAGTATAGTATAGTATAGTATAGTATAGTATAGTATAGTATAGTATAGTATAGTATAGTATAGTATAGTATAGTATAGTATAGTATAGTATAGTATAGTATAGTATAGTATAGTATAGTATAGTATAGTATAGTATAGTATAGTATAGTATAGTATAGTATAGTATAGTATAGTATAGTATAGTATAGTATAGTATAGTATAGTATAGTATAGTATAGTATAGTATAGTATAGTATAGTATAGTATAGTATAGTATAGTATAGTATAGTATAGTATAGTATAGTATAGTATAGTATAGTATAGTATAGTATAGTATAGTATAGTATAGTATAGTATAGTATAGTATAGTATAGTATAGTATAGTATAGTATAGTATAGTATAGTATAGTATAGTATAGTATAGTATAGTATAGTATAGTATAGTATAGTATAGTATAGTATAGTATAGTATAGTATAGTATAGTATAGTATAGTATAGTATAGTATAGTATAGTATAGTATAGTATAGTATAGTATAGTATAGTATAGTATAGTATAGTATAGTATAGTATAGTATAGTATAGTATAGTATAGTATAGTACACTGACAATGCTGGCAATGTTGCTAATTGGACTACAGAGAAAGTATTGGTCCAGATATCCAGTTTTTTATACATAGTATATTTCTGTACACACACACACACACACACACACACACACACACACATATTTATAGGCCTGAAATTTAAATATTTTGTTTTACTATAAACCAAAACAACATTTTAGTGCATCGTAGTGAAACATTCACATTTCCTGACCCTCATACAAAGTCCACTGGTGTGAGCACAGCAAGGTTATCTGGAGTTATCTGCAGATGTTAGCACTGGAATATGTGGACAGTTAATAACTGTATCCTAAATGCTAAGACACGGATCAGAGAAATACTGCAATATTTCTAGTTGATATAGGTTTTAGTGTGCATCCCTGGAAGTCATATAAGCTCAGTGTAGACTGTACAGACTGTGTCTGCGTGTCTGCAATTAGTAGCCTCAGCCGTCATGTGATAACAGCCTGGACAGGCAGCAGAAACAGGAAGAGAGCCATTATGACAACATGGCAGGGACTCCTGGACTTTGGGCTCTAGACTACAACTGACTTCAGTGTATATATAACAGTCTGACACACTGACAAACACACTTTAACGCTCAGAGGTACACAAGACAAAAGCAGGTGAGAATTACACTACATTTTAAAACAAAACTTTATGCAGCAAATATGTATTTTTTGACATTTTGAAAGTTAACTAGATTGTAATTGTTTGTTTGTTTTTAGAAACGCAGCCATGAAAGTGTCCGTGGTACTAGTTGCAGTTGCAGTGCTGTCTGGTAAGTTGCATTTTAATTTTTATCTTTAAAGTGTCTTTTCTGTATAGCTTAGTCAAAGCTACAGTATGCAGCATTGCTTCAATGACCATCATCACAATCAAAATGAAGTAAATGGCTGAAAATCTGCACTGTCCTCAAGCTCTTCTTGGTTCCTTCCAACAGGCTGCCATGCCAACCTATTCTATGCTGATGCACCCAAGCCACAGCTGGAAGTGCTGACTGATGTTTTCTGGGACTACATTGGCAAGGCCACCCAGACAGCTGATGACACCGTTGAGATGATCAGGAAATCACAGTTTGGGCAGGATGTCAAGTAAGTTGTTTGACACCATGGTCGTTCACTAGCCACTCAATAGATTACCACTGGTTTTGTTTTGGCTTGTGAGTGAAGCAACTTGCTTATTTTACCAGCATCTGACTTGTGGATGTTGCTAAATTAATGCCCTGGTCATGTATCATTAAGACTAGTATGGTATGATACCGATCTCTGATGGTCTAATCTACTTTGTCTGTCTTCCAGTGCCCGTCTGACAGAGAGTGCCGACATAGCCAGCAAGTATGCACTTTCACTCCAGGAGCAGCTTCCCCCTGCAGCCCAGGACCTGATCACTAAAGTCACCACAGAGGCTGATGTGCTGAGAGAGCGTGTGACCCAGGAGCTGAACACCGTCAGGGACAGGCTGGAGCCCTACACCGAGGACATGAAGGCCCAGATCCAGCAGAGAGTGGAGCAGCTCAAACAGGAGCTGGCACCCTACGCAGACTCCCTGGACTCTGAGGCCCTGAGAACCACCCTGATGCAGAAGAGCGAGGAGCTGAAAACCAACCTGGAGCAGAGTGTGAAGGATCTGCAGGCTCAGCTGGGGCCCTACACTGATGACCTGAAGCAGAAGGTGGACCAGCACCTGCAGGAGTTCAAGGAGAGTGTGGCGCCTGTGACCGACAAAGTCCAGGTTGAGCTGAGTCAGAGAGCAAAGCTGGTTAAACAAATGGTGGCCCCCTACGCTGAGGACCTGAGGGAAAAGCTGGACCCCTACGCCCAGGACCTCCAGGCCCAGCTCATGTCCCTCTACCAATCCTTTGTCAACGCCAACTAAGTCAACCTCCACATCTGCTCCATCATTTATTGAGATGCTGGCCTTGTTTGGTCTACCTCTGTTTGAAGCATGAAATATAATAATTTAAATATTTGTATTGTACTGTAAGCCAATTTAAACTTGGTGTATACCTACAACATAATATTTATTGCTAGGTGCAAATATTGCACCTCTGCACTTGTCAAACATGTATATACTTTGTTTTTATTATGTGTTGTGAAGTTGGAAAGTGTAACTTTTTTTTGTAATTTGTGTAAGTTATAAAAAAAAAATAAATAGCTGAATCTTGAAAATACACATGTGACCAGTGTTTGAATAGAAGTCCTTATCCTTGAGGGACATCTGTGTGAATTCAGTCGTTTAGAAGTTGGAAAACAAAACACTGTGTTGTTAAATAGTTCCCCAGCCGTTTTCCTGTTCCTCTGAAAATAACTCACCATCTGCCACGAGTTCAAGTATGAAAGCCTGAAATTTAAATATATCAGCAAAAAAAATGTGATATTTTGACAGCCAGCTGGAAAAATAATGTTCTTCTGAAAGAAAGTAAGTCAAAAGTGACTCATCACTGTTTGACTCCTGACACAAAATATACATACTGCATGAAAAAAGCATAAAACAAAGCAATATTTTGGTGCCTGGTGCTATTTTATTCACATTTCATGACCCTGATACAAGGTCTGACAGAGAGTGCCAACATAGCCAGCAAGTATGCGCTTTCACTCCAGGAGCAGCTTCCCCCTGCATCCCAGGACCTGATCACCAAAGTCAGCCGACATGCTGAGAGAGTGCATGACCCAGGAGCTGAACACCGTCAGGGAGAGGCTGGTTGAACAAATAATGGCCCCCCTACACTGATAATCTGAGGGATATACGTCACCTCTACGAATAGTATTTCAACGTCAATCACGTCAAGCTCCACATCTGCTCCATCATTTATCAAGATGCTGGCCTTCATGCATGAAATATAATAATTTAAATATTTGAATTGTACTGTAAACTGGGTGTATACCCACAACAAAAAAATGTAAGGTAGAAATATTGCACCTCTGCACTTGTCAAACATGTATATACTTTTTTTTTTAAAATGTATGTTGTGAAGTTGGAAACTGACTTTTTTTCTAATTTGTTATTAAAGTTAAAGTTAAAGTTAAAGTTAAGTTTAAAAAATAGATGAATCTTAAAAATACGCATGTGACCAATGTTTGAATCTTTTACAGAACAAGTAAAATAAGAAGTAACCAGTTCAGATAGCCTACAGTGTATTGGCAAGCCATCTTGAAAGTACACAGCACTGACAAAAGTATTACAACAAACATATAGAGAGACTACTATGGTCACATGCCACATGGGGACATGTGCTGCTTTTTTTTCCCTCAGGAGGCAACAAGAACTTTACTCGTGTCTTAACACGTCCTGCCTCCTGTGACAGTTTTGTCTCCTGCTCCTGAGGCAGATTATGCTTCTTATTCTTGTACTTGTCAACGCTTGCCATGAAACTGCACCTTGGTGTGAACACTGACACTGAGAAACGGCTGTGAGAAACATGGATGACCAACGTGATGTGAGAGAGGCCTCTTACATTCATCCTGTTTCAGGTTTCATATGAAACAAAAAGAGCTGTGAGAGTGAAAAATAAATCAGTGGCATTCTTACTTGTTTACTTGTTTCTAATTTAAAATGATGTCTTTGTTTCGGTGGAGATTTGAACAAGAAGAAGAAGAATTCTTTCTGTAATCAAAAACAAAAATTGCACAACCTCTTATTGTTGTAAATATATACCGCAAAGCGTTATCTTTCCCCTTTTAACAGTGCCAGCATCCAACGTGGAGGGTCAGAGTCCAAAAACAATAACATACACACTCACACGCACTCACACACAGCTCGCACACACACACACACACACACACACACACACACACACACACACACACACACTGGATATTTGGTTCTATGACAACAAAAACTGAGAACAGAGAATACATTTTTTTGACTGATTCTTCAAAAGGCTGCATTGAGTAACCCACTAACCATGATGGCAAAATTGATTTAATGAATATCAGCTCACTTCACTTCATAGCCTCGGCCTGTACTTCTTTCTTAAGTCCCTCGAAATTCAATCTGTCCTTACTGTAACTGAAGCGTTTTAAAGTGCCTCTTTCACTGAGATACAAACTAATCAAAATACTGCAAAGCTCCGTGAGACTTTACAAATGCAAATCTAATCTCACATTTTCATGCTCCAGCCTGTTTTAAACCTGATTAGCACTTGTGTGGGCACCCAGAACAACTATTCACCCTGCATTATCAGGCAAAACAGCCAAAAGGCACTGTTAAGGCCTTTATCCCACTTTCTAATACCAGAGGCTAGACTGATGTCTGCACCATTTAAAGTCAACATCATAGACCACTGGGGGGAAGGAGTTGTTGTTTGACGCATGCAATTTCTCTGAACAAGACACGTCTTGCCTTAACCACCATGGCAACCAAAGTCATTGTTGTTTTGATGCAGATAAGAGATTGTCACCAGACTATTGCTGCAGTTTTGATAAGCAAAACAGTGACCGGGGAGATGAGACGATTGCTGTCTTTGTATGGGTCATTGTAAACGCTCTCAGGCTTTGGCACGTGCTCCTCCTTGTTGTCCTTCTATTAACTGGCCTGGATGGCTGATTATCAGAAGATCTTCTTGGGGAAGAGGACATCTTGCATATGAACAATCATACATCCCTTAAAATAAATATGAGAAGCTCGTGTTTAAAATAATTTGAAATGTTCTCAGGGAGATTTTCTTTCAACTAATTACTTCAAAACTGTCCACCTCTAATCAGCAGCTACCAATGACTACAAGGAGCTTCACAAAGATAGTACTGTAAGGCATAGTTATTTTACTTTAAATACAGTAATGGAGTATTTTTACATGGTGGTATTGTTACTTTTACTCAGGTGACTTCATCTTTGAGCCAGACATTGCAACCCGCATGACGTGTGCATGCGTTTGAGAGAGAACCATCTCCCAAATTGTTGTTGTTATAAAATGTATCTTGTATCACAGTAAACCCAAATGGTCAGTGATTCCTGTGTAAACACCGCCATCAAGTGGTGAGACTCTAACAGAACAGTGTGGGAGCTGTGTGAGTGTGTATAAAATAGCTCACTGTTATAAGGAACATGTTGAAAAAAATGAGAAGGTAGAGGTTCAGGTGTCCTGCATGTTCACTTTAACAAGGAACTTATGTGCAATGAGATATTGTTATTAACACTGCGACCAGTTAACCTCAGAGTAAGTGTTCAGATCATCCTGATAACATTTCAGACCGGTAAAATAGATTTGGTAATACGTTAATATTAACATTAACATTAATATTGTTGATGTTGTTAATTACTCTGGGTTGTTAATCTATGGCTCCTCTTCATTTGGTGAGGAATGTGAGGATATAAAAACCCTTTTTAAAAATTATTTAGTTGATACATTTAGTAGTAAATAGTAAGATAATTATTTATTTACCGTAACTTATTGTAAAATATGAAATCTACACCAACAAGGGCATCTTGGCCGTGGCAAGGAGGTGAACTGACAGCTGGTGGGGTGTCAGTCAGAGTAGTGAGAGCAGAGACCGAACAGCCTTCGGGTTATTGGGCGACCCACTCTACCACTGAGCCATGGCCGACCTAACACGTATTGTTATTGTATTGGATGTCATATATTCCATATTTTAAATGCATTACTGTTGACTGATTTCATCTTGACACTCATCACTCATCACTCGTCAGTAGCAGCTGTAATAATACCAGCAGGTAAAACGCTGAACAAAGAACAAGACGCAATGACATTGTTAAAACACATCAATCAGCGTCCTACCGTGAGTGATATAACAATAACACAAAAGGTTATTTCACAACAGATTTGTGTTGTGTTTTACTAAATACAATGAACCTTTGGCAAAGACATAAAAGGCGTGCATAGTTTGATGACATCCATGTTGAAAGTATAAGATTTATGACAGATGTTTGTCAACACCGAAGCTAAGAAAATGGTATCAGATGATCAAAATCACGCTTATGTAACATTCGATCAGGACGTTCTCACGAACATGTCCATGTGAGTTTGCCTAAATCGTCAACACTGATGCTTCGTCTCATAGCTATCTGATGATGTCATGCTTTACACATGTACTGTACCAGTTCAGCAGCTCGATGTGTATCTGTGTGCATGTGCAGGAAAGAGCACATACAGGCAGATTGTATGTTGCCATGTTATTGTCTACAGCTCTAACATTTTCATGTGACAAAACTTGCGATGACAGGTGGGCAGTCCACTGCTCACCTGTCAACTGATATGACTGGTATGTGCTACCCTATTGTTAGCAATGATACATGTGTATAACCCACAAAAACCTTGGTTCATTTAAACAACAGCTCGATTCAGTCCAAATAAAAACTGATAAAGATATACAGTGATATACAGTAACTGTTACCGGGTAGTTTCTGCCACTTCAATATCAATACATTCACTTTTTAGATCTGAATCTACACGAGGGAGATTTTCTACTAATGAATATAAGCACCTTTGATGACATAATAATAATAATAATAATAATAGAGAGAGAGAGAGAGAGAGAGACAGAGAGAGAGATCAGTTTATCAGGGAAATACCAGTCACATGTGTGCTGGATGAGAGCCATAGTAAGACAGAAATGGTCTTGATGCACCTGTTTGTTTTGTTGATTGAACTGTTTGCCTTGAACCACAGACCTGAGTGCCAAAGGGGTTGTTCTACAGGAGTTTGACCAAATACGGCTGTAGTCGTACTTATTGTAGTCATATTTCTCTTAAAGCTTTAAATTGGAGTAATTAGCGTCAGGGCATTCCTGCGCGTTATGGCAGTAGAAAATCCAGACTTTTCCTTAAATCTTCCCTTAAGCAACTTTGACATTGATAAACTAGATATTTTTATTTTATGTTTTTGCTTGTTCACTTAATCTACTGTATATGATGCTGATGTGTTTAAGGCTTACATCTAACCGGGAAAAAATAACTTTTCATGTATCTCCGCTTGATATGGTATTTTTGCAAGCTTTATAATCTTGATCAAGAAAATACAATGATTGGCTGTGCATAATCTGAGACCAAGAATGTTAATAGTCAGTCCTGTTACAGTATAGGAAAAATTAAACGTACAACAACAGCTTACAGTTTACTTTTACAACAACAGATTGTACTAACTGCACTTAGTTATGTGTGACTTTTGTTACAGCATGTCCATTGTAATTCTTATGTTACACACATTTTGACAACGGACTAAGGAGAAGCTTATATATTATAATATAATAATATAACATATAATTTTAGAGATATGAAACACCTGTTTCTGCTTTGACTAGATTGGACATTTGTCTTTGAATGAGCATCTCAGACCTTTCCAAGTGTCGGATGTCTGTGTTCGTCTGTCTGATGCAGGCAGATAAGAGAACCTGAAAGAGAAAAAATACAAACGAATGCACTGAAAGATTTACACATACTGGATTACAGAGGACAATACACAAAAGAATGTAGATAATCATGTGTTACAAAACAACTTACACACCCATGTAGCATGGGAAACCACAATACTTCCATCACCATCACCGTTTGTACATTTTGTTTTGGTCAAGTCAAGAAGACGCAACCCAGCAAAATGTGGATGATGAAGCTAGATTTATTTATTTATTTTCTTGTTTTCTGTTGTACAAATGTGATATTTCATTGATACTGAAAAAAGTCTCTGGTACCTGATAAGGCAAACATACTGATGTTCAACATATCATATATGTTTACCATGTTTAATGTCATAGTCTGTCCACACATCAACATTTACTTTCTTAGCACAAAAAAAACAAAGTACAAGGGCCTGATGGGGATATATTTGGTTTCCTTGTACTTTATCATAAACTACTAAAAGTTAAATAAAGATATTAGCACAGTCATTGTGCCTAAACCTGAATTCCTTTTAAAGCCAAGAGATTATCTTTCAGACACGTAAGCATGAAACTGAGTCAAACAAAAGGATCCCAGTATGAAAAGGAGAGAAGTATGAAAGTATGAAACAGTATATCTGGGTTTTAGTTTGTCATTCTACCAACCATGTTTGTTCCTGCATCGTGCTTATGTATTTATCAACCTGCAGCCTGCAAAGTGTTTATACGGGTACATGTAGTGTGACTGTAACTGCTACATTCCTTTTAAAGCCAAGAGATCATCTTTCAGACAAAGGCACGTAAGCATGAAACTAAGCCAAACAAAAAGATTCCAGTATGAAAAGAAGAAAAGTATGAAAGGATGAAACAGCACAGCAAGGTTATAGGTTGTCATTCTACCAACCATGTTTGTTCCTGCAACAATCTTACTTTATTTATCAGCAGCCTGCAGCCTGCAAACTGTTTATACTGGTATATGTAGTGTAACTGTAACTGCTTTCACAAAAACTAGTTCAGCTGGTTAAAGGGTGCATGTACATAAAGATAAGAAAAAACAACAGGTCACATCTGAGGTCTTAAATGAAGCCAAAATGATGCAGAAATGACAATTAAAATGAAAAATGTTTCAATTTTTTCACACCTGCACATCAAAGTTGTTTAAATTCTTTTTAGTTTTTCTTTTCACCCGATATTTGTATTGTACATTAGAGTGTCTACATCTTGGGGCATGGAAAGAGTATTAGTTGTCAGACAACAGTATGCAATGTTTAATCAGTGTTGTTTTGGTTAGTGTTTTGAAAGGGCGTGTGCAGGACTCTGTGTCAGTCATTAGCTACATTTTCCAAGAAGTGTGTTTTTAGACATATACACAGGGTTAATGCTCTTTTTCCAGGAAGAAAGACAAGAGAAGATCTATTGGAATCTATATCTATTGGAAGAGATAATAGTACAAATACCAATCCAAATACCAAGTGAGATCTTTTATTCACAAGGAATTTAGATGTGTTGATGTTATTATTATTATATGTATTTCTAGCATTTTTCATTCACAATCATGCATAACTGTATTGTTGTTGTGCTGTGCATACTTCACCATGTCATGGTAAGTAAATTTATATTTTTTCTTATTGTTACAGAAATACACTTGCACTTGTCGATGAATTTATTCCAGTTTGATAATCTTCTGACTTCCGATCTATTCATTCCCAGTCTCTCGAGCCAGTGTTCATAGGTAAGCCTATTTGTTCAATGAAATGAAGAACAAATATTTTTGTAATTGACATCAAAAACAATTATTAAACAATTTTCAAAAGAGTGCAGAATTTACAGAGACAACACAAGCTTCTGTTAAAGCATGAATGTTTTTCTGTGTTTTGTTCTTAAGACATTGAAAGTGATGAGGACTTGGACTTAGCTGTAATAAACAAAGGTAAGATGAAATAGAGAATGGTAGTTAACAATGCATTTGGTTATGCAGATGAGATGCTGCCTCCACCGGAACTATATAAACACACTGTGGATAAGAACAAATAAATACTGTATACTTTACAAATGAGATAAACTGGCAAAGAAAAGTTCACAACGATGTACTTCTAGTAACAATATTATGCAATGTACTTTTATTTGTTCCATTAACAAAAGCTTTCTGTTTACCATCCAGGCCTGGATCTATTTGATGGCGACATTAAGCAAGTAAGCAATGCATATAATTTCTTATTTGCAACATGCCATATTGAGTTTCTTTTTATTAATTTAATGACTTTACTTCATCAAAGGAAATCCAGACAAAAACAAGGGTACCCAGAAATGCCATTTTGAACAGAAAACAGTTGTGGGACATCCCTGTTCATTATGTATTAGAAGACTTGCTTGGTGAGTCATTAGACCTTTTTCCTTGATCATTAGATATACTCTTCTGAAGCATGACCAAATCAGAAGGCAAAGTAAGATGGAAAATACTTCTTATGACTTGTCTATGTTGTCTGTAAGCAGCAATGAATGCAAAAGGAGTCATCCTGCAAGCCTTTGAACAATTGCGATTGAAGACATGTATTGACTTTAAGCCCAGAATGACTGAGGAATACTACCTTTCAGTCACAGACTTAATGGGGTACATCTGTTTTTCATTCCAAAACATAATCTATTAACTTTCTATTGTGGCAAAAAAAAAAAAAAAAATTTCATTCTGCATGTTGCATCCCTCTTTGCAGGTGTTTCTCTTCTGTTTCAAGGTTGTATAAAGATGGCCAAGTTGTTTCCATTGGTGAGAGATGTGATCGTCTTGGCATAGTAGAGCATGAGATTCTCCATGTTCTGGGCTTATATCATGAACAATCAAGATATGACAGAGATGACTACATAACTATCATGTGGGAAAACATTAAAAACGGTATGAATATCCTAATCTTTTGAAATGTCTCTCAAATGTTGTTTGCATCACAATATTTAAAAGCAATTTAAGTCTGGAAGTATTACTTTGAGTATTAACTATTGCTAAGACTCATTGTTCTGTATGTTACTGTTGTGTGTCTGTGTCTTATTGTGTGCCTATCTGTCCTACAGAGTACAAGGGAAACTTTCAGAAATTATTACCCAGTTTAACGACAACATTTAATGCTCCATATGACTACATATCAGTGATGCACTACGGCAAAAAACATTTTTCCTTGAACTCTAAAAACACAATTGTCACTAAGCTACATGAGTATCAGGACAGAATTGGCCAGCGAATGGAAATGAGCCCAATCGATGTGTATAAGCTGAATCGTCTTTATAACTGCAGTAAGTTGTGACCTAACATGTTTCTCTAATTATAAATTACTTTAAATTGGATTGTGCTATACAAAGATGTATATGTTTGTTTGTTTTTTTAACACAGACACTTCGATTTCTTTTATGGAGCATTGCAACTTCTCTAATGCTGATATCTGTGGGATGAGCTACTGTAAAAAAGGCTTGGCTAAAGGTTGGACGAGAATGAGCTTTGCTCCAGGAAAACCTTTTACTGACCACACCAACCTGCACAAGATGGATGGAAAAGGTATAACTCTTTTTTAAAAGTTAAACAACAAATTACTAACATCATGAGAGTGACAGTAATAACTGAAAAATGGTCAAACCCATTCCCAAGGTTACTTCATGCATGCCAGCACAGCATCAGGTCAGGAAGGAGACTCATCCTGGCTGGAGACCAAGAGGATGAATCCTACTAGGAAGTGTCATGTCCAGTGTCTCCAATTCTACTATTACCACAGCGGAAGCCAATCAGACCAGCTCAACATCTGGATGAGAGAGTTTCAGGATGAGAGGAACTCTACTGGAAATCTCCACCTCATGGGTCAGATCACTGGTGAGGAAAATGGACAAGGACATGAAATGCTACGTTCACAAGAAAAAAACTACCAAGATCACGCATTAGGTTTCATCCTCTGGGCACCATGAATGTCTGTACTACATTTCATGGCAAAGCATTCAATTATTATAAGGTAATTTGACTAAAAATAAAAAAATGTCAACCTGTGGGTGACACCAGATAGGGACTCACAGACCACAAATCATTAAGATTCATCCTCTTGAGACTAAGAATATCTGTAATATTAACAACAATCCTTTAAATAGTTGTTGAGATATTCTCCGGACTAAAGTGGCAGACAAACAAGGCGCAACAACTGTCAAAAGCATTTTTTTCTCCTTTTAGGTGAACCATCCTATCAGTGGCAGTTTCACAAGGTTCCTCTGAATGCTGCTAAGCCTTTCCAGGTTGTGTTCGAGGTGCGCAAAGGAAACAAGGAGTCTTCAGGAGGCTTTTCGATTGATGACATCAACCTATCTGAGACTGAGTGTCCACATTATGTCTGGCAAATTAACAACTTTGAAAGGCTTCTGACAAGCTCTGACAAAAGTTATCTACACAGCCCTCGGGCATATTCTGCAGGGGGTTATTCTTACCAGATAGTAATAGCTCTGCGCAAAACTTATTTTGGAGTTTATTTTCGCTTAGTGTCCGATGACTCTGATTCAACACTCGAATGGCCTTGCCCATGGAGGCAGGTCACTGTCATCATGCTGGACAAGAACCCACACATTCAGAAACAGATGTCCAAACAGATCAGTTTATCCACTGATCCATCTTTCTGTGAGTCTATAAAAGAGCCTCAATGCTCTACTGTGATGATTATATTAATGTGTCAATACGACCTTTTGCAATACGGTCTCCACTGATATGTATCTATAATTTTTTTTCTCTTTTCTGTTTTTCTAAAGTTGCATTTGAAAACCCACGTATATTAGGAGAATACGTTAAAAGCAATGAAGAGTCTTTATATGTGAATCCATCCTATGGGATGAGGACATTTCTCTCCCTGAAGCAAATTAGGAACCGAGACTACCTGAAGGGAGGCACTGCTGTCTTCTTATTTTCAATGAGAGGTGAGCTTTTATGTCTCATTCTAATCAGATTTATACGAGTAAATCTTTGATGGTGTAGAAAGATTTGTTTCACTTAGGCAAATATTTGTTGCCATATTTTTTTTACTTCTTCTTGTTAAAATTCCTTTTATATTCATACACGTTGCCTCTAGATATTTCCAGTCTGCAGCAGAGCAACACTTTACCTTGTCCAAAACATCCACCAAGTGATTTCACAACCACCTACCCAAACAACTATGAAAAAGGGCCATGTGACACAGAGTAAGCTCAAAAGACTTAATGAAATTAATTTAACATTAACATTTTTGACAAATAAATCTGAAATTCTGCATCCACCTCTAATGTGTAAGATCACTGAGTTTGTGGTTCTTTAGGTTGGATTGAAACATCCTAAATCGTTGTTCCTGGGAGTGCTTACCTCAAAATGGTAAGTTATACTATCCCATATTATTGCTTCCCTAATTGTTCTGAATGTTTTTTGTTGCTTCACCTGATTATGTTATATTTTGTTAGAAAATACACATAAAAATGGAGATTCTTTCATCCTCAACAACAGGACACATTCTTAACATAAGTAGTATCAATGAAAAATATACAAGAAAAAATAAGTAATTCAAGAGAGAATCATGACGCACTAGGCTCATTGTGGTTATAAACTAATGAAAACATGTACAGTGTATATCATATTCCATATCTGCTTGATTCTTTAATTGAAGCTTCAGGAGCCGGACCACACCTCAACTGTGCCACTTCCGACAGTCCTATAAATACCCCTCCCACCCATCCCATTTCTTTCACTTGTTTCTCCTCTCCTTCCTGCTCTCCATAGGGTTCTGAAGGGGGTCTGTCGTGCCGGTGGATTCCTTACCGAAGCTTCCCCACACTGCAAAGACGTACAAGACATCATGCTTCACTCACAATATTTGATTTTGTCAATAAATCATTTAAAAGTATCTTGTTGATGGTGTGGTCCATGCTAGTGAAATAGAAACCCACAAAATTTTACACAATGGACTTTGAAGACAATTGTGCAGAATACCAGGAACTTTAGTAACATAGTAACATGTCCATTCATCGTTAACTACTACTTATTGATTAGTTACTTATTTCTTTGTTCAACACTCGCTTTCCAATGCTATCCAATACATTTTCTTATCTTAGCTGTCAAACATACAAAGGAGTGCTGTGTACTTTTAGTAGTAGTAAACTTATAGTTCAAATCTAAGGACACACAACAAAGGTGTGGAGGCTGAATTCATTTCACATGTAACACCTTAAAGACAGAGCACAGACAGTTCTATAGACTGGAATTTCACAGTTCGGTGTTGACATGTGACATTGACAAAGCACTAGTCACTATTTCTACCAACAATTATTCAAAGAATGTAACTTGCATGACTGCTTTTTTTCTTGTTTTTTGCTGAGTGGGTTTTTCCTACCTGCTTAAAAGACGTTCGTCATACACTTGCAGAGTGGACTGTCAGGCTGACAGAAGGTCGAGACAAGTAGGTATTTTCTATTTACCTAGATGTATCGTAGCTTCATTGCATTTCAGTAACTGCATATCTGTAGTTGAAATGTCCATACTTCTTCATATATTTATGTTGTATGATTTAAAGGTCCAAGACATCCTGCAAAGATGAGGGGCTTCATCTTCCTCGTTGTGAACTTGGCAGTTATATCATCATTCTCAGTAAAATCAGTAAGAGTTGATTTTTTGCACCTTATGTTTTATTTTCTATTCTATTCTATTTTATACGGCACTCAGAATTAACTAACATATAATGTTTTATTATCAACAGTTTGATTCTGAAATTTAGACTTTATATCATGAGGCCAAATTTGAAATATTGTGTACTACTAGGAGCCGAGAAGCCAACTATAATCAATAACCACTTTTTAGTAGAAGGAAGTACAATAGTACAAAAATCATGTTATTTATATTATGTTACATTGTATAGCTGAGAATCACACCATTTACATAGGGTGAATTGTCACATATGATGTTTGTTTCTACAGGATGATCCAATGATAGTGGGTGTCTTCATCATTTAACGCTCATTTCATTTGTTTTATTTCTCATAAAATGAATCATTAACTGTTTTCATTAATCAATGTTACATCATAAGGCAACATTTCCCATTTGTGTTTGTAGATGTTGGTGAAGACATGATACAGCAGAAGCAAACAAGGGTAAAGTTAAACATCTTCATACAATTAAATGAACCTTGTAGAGATTATTTTGGTATCTTCTGGTAACTGAGCACCTTTTGTTGTAGCTTCATGTTGTCTTTTTAAATATGAGTCATTGTCATTCAGTGTTGGGGACTTAACTTAACTTAACTCTAAAGACACTGTTTATGCTTTTATCTAGATTTGGGGCATGATATTATTCTTGAGGTGAGTTTAGCATTTTAATTTAAATTTAAAATTACTACTACATAAATGTTGTGTTGTATAATTTGTGTCATCCAATGCATTTTTATAATTTAGCCACCAACATACAAAGGAGGCTGTTAACACTGAGAGCAGTCTTTGGTTGATGGAGTTCCATATGTTTTGGACAACAGCCTGGTAAATCTAAATTTTCCCATGTGAATACCAGAATATTTGTTGTTGTTTGTGAGGACCACATTATCTATCATCATCTATCATCTATCAGTTACATTTAAATTGTCATTTCTTTGTTCTTTCCCTGTAACATAATTCTCATGAACAATGGAAGAGCTGGAATGTTAAAAGGAATCATCCTGAGCCTTTTACAGTTCGCATTGAAGTCATGCATTGCTTTCAGACCAAGGATTCTGAGACGTATTACATTTCTGCCCAAAAATTAGGCGGGTGTGTATGTTTGTTTTTCTTATTTTATTCTCTTTCTTCTTAGATACATGTGTGCACAACAATTAACAAGATTAACTACTAAGACTTTCAGAAAAGTGTGGTTGACCATATTTGGCATTATATATGTAAATGAGCCTGTGCATGCACAAGCAAAGATGGATCGAGAACATGAGAGATTTAGCATTGTTCGCTCCATGGAGTTGTGCACATGCATGTTAGATAAAACTATCCATAGTATCCAGTATATCCACGCACAGATCTTAAACTTGATTTACATATCCTTTGATAAATGAGGGCCTTGGTCAGGTCAGTGATGTATATAAAAGGACTGTTGCTGATGAACTTTTTATTTTCATTTTAGATGTTTTTCATATATTGGGAAAGTTAATACCCAATGACAGCCACTTCCATCGGGAGATACTGTGATACGATTTCCATAGTTGAACATGAGTTCCTCCATGCTCTTGGCTTCTTCCATGAACAGTCCAGATATGACAGAGATAAATTTATGACCATTGCATTTGAGAACATCATAAAAGGTTTCATTAAGACTTGCATTATATGTCATATTATATGTATCAAATGTATCAAAATCTCTGTATCAGTCATTGACCAAATTATAAACCCAATGTATTGACACCCAATAAAACAATTAATAAATGCATTACGTTGATACTACACTATGTTGATAGGTTGAGTTTACAATCTAGCTGATTATCAAATGTATTTAAAATGTGGATGTACACATATTAATAATGTTATTAATGTTTGTGGTGCTATGTTGAGTTTTTATTGATTTTATATATGTCATCTAGATTATGAAAATAACTTCGAAAAAGTTAGCAGTGACTTCAGCACCACCAACGGAGTCCCGCACGACTACTGGTCAGTGATGCACAGGCAAATGCATTCTCCAATGGCAATGGGTCAACAATTATCACCAAAGATCCAAAATTCCAGGATGTTATTAACAAAGAAAGGAAATGAGTCCCAGTGATGTTTTGGGAGCTGAACCGCCTCTACAAATGCAGTAAGTGTTGATGAGCCATTTTAGGAATGCTTTTGAGTTGTTTGTTTCATTGATTTAAAAGTGTCAAATCTGTGTGAAAATAATGTACATTTTCTCAGTCACATTTTTCAACTAATTTTCACTTTAAACTCTGGAGATGTGACTATTCTAGCCTATTTCCAGCTCAGAACTTTCTCCTTTTAATTTTATATTTCAAATTCAATTGATAGTCCTAATCTTATTTTTCCTCATTTAATTTACAGACTCACCATTGCATTTAAGATGCACTGCAGCTTTTCAATGGAGGCATGTGCTAAATGAATCACTGCTCACAGAGTGGCACTGGCTGGCAATGGTTACAAGTGTTTCTGGAGGTCTCTGAGACTGATCACACCAATCTACCCGGGGCAATGGTGTTCATAGTGGTAAGATTTCAACATTTCAGAATTTATATTTTGCTGCTGCTCATGAATGTGCTGACTTTGAATCACTGGCAATAGTTCCTCATCTCTGTCACCTTTCTCTCTGCTGTCTGCTGGCTTTCTTGTAACGTAAATCTTGATGATATATGATTAACTTAAATTGTATGGACTGTACTTTATATGTAAACATTGCATTTGAAGGTCCACCATAACACATTCTAACATTCTAGGTCAGATGCAGGTTACTTCATGTATAGCACAGCATCAGGTACAGCAGAGATTCTGGCCTGGCTGGAGACCAAGAGGAGAGTCCTACTAGGAAGTGTCATAACCAGTGTCTCCAATTCTACTATTATCACATTAGAATGAGACAGATCAATCCTAACATCTGGATCAGGAGTTTCAAGATGAGCAGGATGTCAAAGGAACTCTTCGCCTCATGAGACAGATCACTGGTAAGCTGTTTGTTTATCTGGTATCATCTGCTCTAAATGATTAATTTGTCAGTAATGTAATTTAGTCATCACAAAACTCTTCCTCCAGGTTCACCAAAATCTTACTGGCAACTCCATCACGCTCCCCGAATGCCACCAAGCACTTCCAGGTGGTGCTTTTGAGTCTCGTAAAGGAGCAGCAAAGCTCTTTCAGGATTTTCAACGATGACATTAATTCTGTCTGAGACTGAATGTCCTCATTTAACCATGCAGATTAACGATTTGCTAACCTGCTGGAACACCAGTAATTATGGGAACGCCGTGAGACAGCTCACGGCAGTACTCCAGAGAGGGAAGCTATGCTTACAGGATTGGGATTATTCTGTACAAAGTCGCTTGACCGTTGTAGTAACTGTTAGTTCTGTAAATATGACAACCAGCTGAGTGGCCTTTAAGGCGTAAATAGGCAGGCAGACCATTCAAATGGTGGACCAGAACCCAACATCCAGCAGTAAATGTCCAAGAAAAGAAGCATCACCACTGGACTTAAGACAGTTAAGTGAACAGGTTTAAAACAACATGATGAAATGTAACAGTATTTCCTCTTGTTATTTGCTTTTAATGTTGCTTTCTGTAACAGGTAACTATAGATGGGACAATCCTCGGAAGTTTGGAATTCATTTGTGGAGAAATAATGAGACCATTTTTGTTGACCACTGTTTGGTATAGCCTATTTTGAATTTTTGAAGAATTAACTCAGAGAGTACCAAGGGAGAGACGTTGGTCTTCAGCTTCCAAGGCAGGCCATGCTTTACTGCTAAACTGCATTGTAACTGTTCTACTCTTGGGAGTTAAATAAAAACCTGTTTGTGGATGTGTTTTATTGTACAACAACTGAAACTTTCCTCTTTGCTAGATATCACACCTCTAGTTAATGGAAGTACTTCTTACCATGTCCTGAAGTGGACCAGTGGAGGTTAAACATTCCCAGAAACATGGATGAAGGTCCATGCAAGAACACGCAGGATATTGTGTTATCAAATTAAGTATATTGTCACCAGTTCTTATTTTATAATATGATAACTATATCAAATTTAGTATTGAAATATGTTTTAATATGCTCTCTAAATAATTTTACAGGATCTTAACCACCACCAAAATCCACTTTCTAAAACAGATGACAGGTACTCAGATTTACTCACATTTTACACACAAACTACATTTCAACCTATAAACTCCATCTGTGATAAAGCCTTTTTCAGCAGAATGAGGCATAAGTGTCAGAAATCCTCTTGTTCATGTTATTTGACCATTTCTTTTGTTCCTGCTGCAGCATCTTTGCATGCCTCTCCTGGTTTGGTGGCTTCCTGTCTCTACCTCTCCTGGTTGCACTGATGCTTGTCATCCGTCCTTGATGTGTGTCCTCCATCCACATCTCACATTCACACATGGACAGGGTTAGCATTTGCCACTGGCTGAGAAATTAAGTGATTTTTCTTTTTATTAAATGCTTTTTGTTGTTTCACTTCTTATATAAGGAAGTAATAAGAGAGGTGCAGTGGGTAAAGAATTAGTGGTACCATACATCAGGCGTGACTTATATTTGTTGGAATTTGGAATCTTTTGTGGGAAATTGTGCATGTTTAGTTTGCTTTACATTTGCATTGTACTGCAGTCTTTTTGAAGGAATGAGAAAATACAGGTTGGTTTCAATGCTTTTTAATTTGCTTAATGTGCTGTAGTTATAGACCTTATTTTTGTATATCAAAATACATACAGTACATCTAATATTTGTTTCTGGTCAAGGACAAACTGCTTATTCGTATCTGAATTGAATTGTATTGTTGGATAACTTTAAAAAAAAATCAGTAGACTATTTGTGGGATCTTGTGGTGCTTTCAACAACATTTTTCACAACATGTTTTAGAATGCAATATCGGGCAACATCATCTACCCTACAACCAACAACATTAAATCATTTAAACAACTATTACAAAGATATCATCTATAAATATATAAATTAGTAAACCACTACAAGAACTTCACTTATACAAATGCAATCATTGCACTCAGGCATTTAAGTCACGCCATGTACGAGAAATGGGCAGTGGCAAGAGATACCAAGAAGAAAGAAAGTGAGCCAATGGTGACACCGAAGCCACACTGAACTTGTTTGTAATGATGGTTGAGGAAAGCACCAAGGCCAGTTTGAGAGGCACCAGTTTCTTTTCAAGGGTTGCCCAACTGCACCAGTTACTGTGAATTGTGCTCAGTCAGAAAGCCAAAAGTCCGCTAATTTCCTTTTGAGAATAAAATCTATTATTATTATGTTGAAGTAAATAGTCACTTAACATCAGTGGTGGAAAAGTACTTAAATCTTTTACTGAAGTAAAAGTAGCAATAGTACAGTGAGGGATTCAATTACAAGTACCTCAGTCAGACCTCGTATGTCTAGCAATTTTCCACGCTACGTGATCCAACTCACGACCAGGTGGTGGTGATCAGTTGACAGCTCTGCTCCTCTGTGTCCAAGAAATACTGATTACACAACAACAAAGTGGATCATCAATCCTGCACTCCTCGAGTGCTCTGGTACCAAGTACAATTTATGAGCACCCATATGTTCAACATGGTGTTTGTTATGGCCAATCCATGACTAGCACAGAAGTAGTGAATAACAAAGCACTGCTCGTTCAGATCAGGCAGGCTGTTTATCCCAATCACCCCCTCCAGGTAACTCCATCAATACCCACGGGCGCGAAGTCCCTCAGCAGAACTCATGAAGTCACCAGGTGGACCAGGTAATCTGAACTGCTCTCTTCAGTGCATAGGCAGGGTCCCACAGGGTGGTGGTCTGCATTGCTTGTATGGCTGTGCCTGCCAGTACAGTACGTACTGTCATCAACTACTAGTTACTGATTAGTTACTGATTTTGTTCTGACTTTGTTCAACACCGCTTTTTTTGTTATCCAATACATTTTTTTATCTTAGCTTGTCAAACACAGAGGAGTGCTGTGTACTTTTAGTAGTAGTAAACTCTTTAGTTTGAAGAAGAAGCTACACATAGTTTAGTTATAAGAGAGATACAAGAATCAAAAGCAAGGCCCAACTAATAGAATAAAACTTCTGATCAAATCAAAGGACACACAAAGACATCAGGATATATTTAGTATTAAGTCCTGATGACCTTAAAGACAGATAATGCTATCAGTTCTCCTGACTGAATTTTACAAGGTTGTTTTGGTGTTGACTACGTGTGATATCGGATCCTGCCACCAACAATTATTCAAAGAATGTAACTTGCATGACTGCTTTTTTTCTTGGTTTTTCCTGAGTGAGTTTTTCCTACCCAAGCTTAAGCATCATGATCGTCGCTTATACATTTACAGAGTGGACTGTCAGGCTGACAGAAGGTCGAGACAAGTAGGTATTTTCTATTTACCTAAATGTATCGTAGCTTCATTGCATTTCAGGAACTGCATATCTGTAGTTGAAATGTCCATACTTCTTCATATATTTATGTTGTATGATCAAAGTCCAAGACATCCTGCAAAGATGAGGGGTCATCTTCCCTGTTGTGAACTTGGCAGTTGTTATATCATCATTCTCAGTAAAATCAGTAAGAGCGATTTTTTTCTTTCAGAATTAAGATGCCTTATGCTACACTTTCAGAATAAACATTAATGTTTTATTGTCAACAGTTTGATTCTGAAATTAGACTTTATATCATGAGGCCAAATTTGAAACACTGTGTACTACTAGGAGCCGAGAAGCCAACTATAATCAATAACCACTTTTTAGTAGAAGCAGAAGAAGTACAATAGTACAAAAAAATCATGTTATTTCTTATATTATGTTACATTGTATAGCTCATAATCACATCATTTACATAGGGTGAAGTGATCAACATGATGTTTGTTTTACAGGATGATCCAATGATAGTAAGTTCTATCATTTAAGAACGCTCATTTCATATTTGTTTTATTTACAAATGAATCATTAACTGTTTTTCATTAATCAATGTTACATCATAAGGCAACATTTCATTTGTGTTTGTAGATGTTGGTGAAGATTAAAGGACATTACAGAAGCAAACAAGGGTAAAGTTAAACATCTTCATACAATTAAATGAACCTTGTGGTGAGATTATTTTGGTATCTTCTGGTAACTGAGCACCTTTGTTGTAGCTTCATGTTGTCTTTAAATATGAGTCATTGTCATTCAGTGTTAGACTTAACTTAACTTAACTCTTAAAAGACACTGTTTATGCTTTATCTTAAGATTTGGGGCATGATGATATTCTCGAGGAGTTTAGTATATTTTTTTAAATTTAAATTTAAATGATTAAATGATAAATATTGTTTGTATAATTTGTCATCCAATGCATTCCCTATAATCTTAGACACCAAACATACAAAGGAGTACATATCGCTGAGAGCAGTCTTTGTTGATGGAGTTCCATATGTTTTGAACAACAGCCTTGGTAAATCTAAATTCTTCCTGCATAATAACTCAGAATATTTCTTGTTGTTTGTGAGACCACACTCATGAAATGTTTATAACTGTTTAGGAAGTTACTGAAATATGTTAAATGTTACATGACTGTACAAAAGTCTATGCTATTCAACCAGCAATCAGATGGTGGCATGACAAATTGAAGTCTCAAAGCCCCAGTGAAATCGGGCAACATTTGAAGTGACAATGTTATTTGGCTTGGCTTGGCTTGGATATCTTAGATCAAAGTATAGTTTCAATATCAATCCAAGTGTGCACCACTCTGCATCCATCCCTCCACCTGAGAATCTAGAAGGAACTGTGAGAGCAGTGCCTCAGAATAATGTACACAAAAAGAAAATATCTCATCTATCAGTTACATTTAAATTGTCATTTTTGTTCTTTCCCTGTAACATAATTCCTCTCATGAACAATGGAAGAGCTGAATGCTAAAGGAATCATCCTGAGAGCCTTGAGCAGTTCGCATTGGAAGTCATGCATTGCTTTCAGACCAAGGGATTCTGAGACGACATTTCTGCCCAAAAATTAGACGTGGTATGTTTGTTTGTTTTTCTCTATTTTATTCTCTTTCTTCTTAGATACATGTGGTGCACAACACTAACAACATTAACTACTAAGACTTTTCAGAAAAGTGTGGTTGACCATGTTTGGCATTATATGTAAATGAGCCTGTGCATGCACAAGCAGATGGACGAGGAAGATGAGAGATTTAGCATTGTTCGCCCATGGAGTTGTGCACATGCGTGTTAGGATAAAACCATAAATATATCAACGACAGATCTTAAACTTCTTGATTTACATATCCTTTGATAAATGAGGGCCTTGGTCAGGTCAGTGATGTATATGGCATTGCTGATGAGCTTTTTTATTTTCATTTGATGTTTTTCATATATTGGGAAAGTTAATACCCAATGGACAGCCACTCTCCATCGGGAGATTGTGATGAGATTTCCACGGGTTGGAACATGAGTTCCCTCCATGCTCTTGGCTTCTTCCATGAACAGTCCAGATATGACAGATAATTTCCTGTGACCATTGCATTCGGTAGAACATCATGTGCTGGGTTTCATTAAGACTTGCATTATAATATCTTGTTCTTACATGTCTTATGTCAGGATTATCAAAACACATTTTGAAATGTAGATGTATTAACATATTAACAATACATAGTCTTTGGGTTGGTAGGTTTATAGTTGAGTTTAAGAATCTAGGTTGGTCTTGTAGTTTTTTATTGACTGATTTGTTTTTATGTGTCATCTAGGTTTTATAACTGCAAAGTTAGTAGTGACTTCACCACCACCAACGGAGTCCCGTACGACTACTGGTCAGTGATGCATTATGGCAAAAATGCATTCTCCAATGGCAATGGGTCAACAATTATCACCAAAGATCCAAAATTCCAGGATGTTGGTCAAAGAAAGTTGAAATGAGTCCCAGTGATGTTTTGGAGCTGAACCGCCTCTACAAATGCAGTAAGTGTTGATGAGCCATTTTTAGAATGTTTTGGAGTTGTTTGTTTCATTACTTAAAAGTGTCAGATCTGTGTGAACACAATGTACATTTTCAGTCACATTTTTCAACTAATTTTCCCATTAAGTTCTGAGATGTGACTATTCTAGCTCATTCCAGCTCAGAACTTTTCCCTTTTAATTTTATATTTCAAATTCAATTGATAGTCCTTAATCCTATTTTCCTCATTTACCTCTACAGACTCGACCATTGCATTTAAGATGCACTGCAGCTTTTCTAATGGGAGCATGTGCCAAATGAATCGCTGCTCACAGAGTGGCACTGATGGGCAAATGGTTACAAGTGTTTCTGAGGTCTTGAGACTGATCACACCAATCTACCCGGGGGCAATGGTGTTCATAGTGGTAAGATTTCAACATTTCAGAAATTTTGCTGTTGCTCATGAATGTGCTGACTTTGAATCACAATAGTCCCTCATCTCTTTGTCACCTTTCTGCTGTCTGCTGGCTTGTAACGCAGAAATCTTGGATGATGTATGATTAACTTAAATGAAATTGTATGGACTGTACTTTTATATGTAAATATTGCATTTGAAGTTCCACCACACATACCACATAACATTCTAGTTCAAGATGGTTTCTTTCATGCATGCTAGCACAGCATCAGGTATGGAAGGAGATTCGCCTGGCTGGAGACCAAGAGATGAGTCCTACTAGGAGTGGTCATAACCAGTGTCTCCAATTCTACTATTATCACACTGGAATGGAAGAGGCAGATCATCCTAACATCTGACTGTGAGTTTCAAGATGAGCAGGATGTCAACGAAACTCTTCGCCATGGACAAGATCACTGGTAAGCTGTTTGTTTATCTGGTATCATCTGCTCTAAATGATATTTAAGATTCTGATGATCTGTGTGAAAGGTACAAATGATAACACAGTCATTCATCTGTAAGTAATGTAATCACAAAACTCTTCCTCCAGGTTCACCAAAATCTTACTGGCAACTCCATCACATCTCCCTGAATGCCACCAAGCACTTTCAGGTGGTGTTTGAGTTCCCAAAGGAGCAGGCAGCTCTTCAGGATTCTCAATCGATGACATTAATTTGTCTGAGACCGAATGTCCTCATTTAACCATGCAGATTAACGATTTTACAACCTGTTGAACAGTAGTGATCGTGGAACGCTATACAGCTCACGGCAGTACTCCAGAGAGGGCTATGCTTACAGGATTGGGATTATTCTGTACAAGTCATTTTTTGGACTGTTTGTGCAACTGTTGTCTGGTAAATATGACGACCAGCTGGAGTGGCCTTGTGTAAATAGGCAGGTGACCTTCCAAAATGGTGTGGACCAGAACCCCAACATCCAGCAGCAAAATGTCTAAGCAAAGAAGCATCACCACTCAAATTTAAGACAGTTAAGTAATGGTAGTTTAAAACAATATGATGAAATGTAACAGTATTTCCTCTTTGTTATTTGCTTTTAATGTTGCTTTCTGTAAAACAGGTAACTATAGATGGGACAATCTCGGAAGTTTGAAATTCATTTGTGGAAACAATGAGACCATTTTTGTTGGACCACTGTTTGGCATAGCCTATTTTGATTTTGGAAGAATTAAACTACAGAGAGTACCTCAAGGAGGAGTATCGCTTGGTCTTCAGCTTCCAAGGCAGCTGATGTTTTTATCATAAACTTGATTGTAACTGTTCTAATTTTGGAGTTAAATAAAACCTGTTTGTGGATGTTTCTTGTTGTACAACACAACTGAAACTTTCCTTTGCTAGATATCACACCTCTAGTTAATGGAAGTACTCTACCATGTCCTGAAGTGGGACCAGTGGAGGTTAAGCATCCTCCCAGAAACATGGATGAAGGTCCATGCACGACACGGTAGGACATTGTGTTATCAAATTACGTATATTGTCATCAGTGTACTCCACCACCAGTTCTTATTTTATAATATGATAACTATATCAAATTTAGTGTTGAAATACGTTTTAATACATGCTCCAAATAATTTTACAGGATCTTCACCACCACCAAAACCACCCCTAAAACAACAGATGATCTATGAAAAATCTCCAGATTTACTTCCACATTTGCTAATACACACAAACCACATTTCACCTATAAACTCCATCTGTGATGTGTTTCCTTTCAAAGTTAAGAATGAGGCATATGTCAGAAATCCTCTGTTCATGTTATTTAATTCATTTCTTTGTTCCTGCTGCAGCATCTTTTGGCGTCTCTCCTGGTTTGGTGGCTTTCCTGTCCTCACCCTCCTGGTTGCACTGATGCTTGTCATCCGTCTCTGATGTGTGTCCTCCATCAACATCTCATTCACATGGACAGGGTTAGCAAATTTGCTAATTTTAGCGAGAAATTATGATTTTTCTTTTTATTAAATGCTTTTTGTTGTTTCACCCTTATATAAGGAAGTAATAGAGAGGTGCAGTGGGTAAAGAATTAGTGGTAAATTACACATCAGGCTTTGGGACTTATATTTGTTGTTGGAATTTGGAATCTTAGGGAAATTGTGCATGTTTGGTTTGCTTTACATTTTACTGTACTGCAGTCTTTTGAAGGAATGAGAAAATACAGGTTGGTTTCAATGTTTTTTTAATTTGCTTTTAATAAAGGTTGTTGAGACCTTATTTTTGTATATCAAAATACATACAGTACATCCACATTTGTTCTGGTCAAGACAAACTGCTGTTTAGTATCTGAACTGAATTGTATTGCTTGGATAAATCTTTAAAAAAAAAAAAAAAATCAGTAGACTTATTTTGTGGGGATCTTGTAGCTTTCAAATAAACATTTTTCAAAGCAACATTTTTTTTTTTGTACTTGCAATATTGGCTACAACATTTACCCTTTAAAAATACAACCAACAACATTAAATCATTTAAACAAGTATTATATAGGAATATAATTTATAAAATATAAATTAGTAAACCACTACAAGAACTTCACTTTATGCTACAATGCAATCATTGCACTTGCATTTAAGCCACAGCTCACAGCCATGTACCAGAAATGGGCAGCTTGCAGAGATACCAAGAAAGAGAAATAACCATCATGACTGCAAACTAGTCATGAATAAAACAAACAGAGCAATAAATATCAACTGAAGAGAATTATTTACCCACAATAGGCATGCTGTCAGCATTATGAGCATTAATGATGAGCAGCACCCTGCTCCTCTAGCCAAAGGTGACACAGTTGCACTGTTGAACTTGTTTGTACAATGGTTGAGGAAAAGCACCTACGCCAGTTTGAGACGCACCAGTTTCTTTTTCAAGGTTGTCTAACTACCCAGTTACTGTGAATTGTGCCTGTGGTCAGGAAAGCTGAAAAAGTCTGTCAATTCCTTTTGAGAATAGACAAGTCCGTTTTGATTGATTATGAATAACACTGCTGTTTCAGGCAAGAAAGAAGAAAGAAATTTACATGTAACACTGCAAATGACTAAGTTTTGATGCCATGATGCAATTGTTAATGGTGCTTACCGTTATTCTCTTCACTTCAGTGAATGGTGGGCGGCTGTCATTCATTCTGCCATGCCTGTCGGTAGACGTCCCTCACTGTGTGACAGCCCAGCCCAAAGATGATTTTGACTTGATTTTAACCATAAAAAGCTGATATGCTTTTTAAGCTATCTATAAGGATCTCTACTAGAACATATGTTTCATATCTCTAGTGTTTCGTGAGTGTAACATCATTTAGGCTCATGCTCAATAAATTTAATAAATAAAATGTTCTCAGCCACCAGACCATAGCCCTTGTGAAGTACTCTTGTAATACTTTAGGGGCCCAATTTACAGAATATGATACAAATGGAATATAATATGCAGACATATGTTTTCACTCAGTGTACAATCACCTGAAAATGAATAGTTATGTTTTGTTGCTTTAGAATGAGCCTTTTATATCTACAGAGGGAGTGGGTCCTCTTCCAACATGTCCACAGTTTCTCCAGTCGGCCAGAATGGGACAACCAAACACTGGCTCTACACTGGCTTTAGATGCACTAGATGCACAAAATATATCCCACTAAATCTTTACAAGCAATAGATATTGAAGACATTCAGGTTTTGCAGGCTCCTTTATAGAATGTTCGCCGGCAGCAATTTTGCTCAAACCTATTTGTGTTGGCATGTCATATTGGCAATGACCAACATTTGTAACTGAGCATTATTCAAAGAATTCAACTTGTGTGACTGCTTTTCTTGTGCATTTTTCCCACCCACTCTCAAAAGGAGAGTTAAAAGGAGAGTGTTCTCAGTTGCAAAGGAACAGCTGGTTGACAGAAGGTTTCAGAGACAAGAGGTATTTTCTATTTAGCTAAATGCACTATAGCTTTATTGAATTTCAGCAATACCATATCTATAGTTTTCCATGCTTCTTCTTCATATATCTCTGTTGTATGATTTAAAAGTTTGATCTAATCCTGCAAGGATGAGGGTCATTTTCTCGCTAGAACTTGGCAGTTATACTGGTCAGTAAAATCAGTGTTATTGATTTAATTGCTGTACCTGACTAATTATGATGCATTTTATGCTACACTCAGAATGAACTAACATAATAGAATGTTTAACTACTAACAGTTTGAACACATGGATAAAAATTCTGTATTACCATACACAGAAAATAACCATAATCAATAACTAGTAGAAGTAGTAGAATGGTAGAATAAAAATCAATGCTATTTTTATATTATGCTGTATTATGTAGCTGAGAATTACATCATTTTATTAAATTTGACATAATCAAATGATGTTTATGTCTACAGGATGAAGCAGTGATAGTGGGTAAGTTGTATCATTTAATATTAATCATTTCATTACGCAAAATTAATTATTAATCATTCTTGATTAATCAGTGTTACTTTAAAAGGCAAATATTTTATCTGTGTTTATATATACTATAACATTAAAGGACATTACAAATGCAAACATGTTATTGAGTTTTTGAATGTTATTGATTTACTTTTTCAAAAACTCTCACTTTTTATGCTTTATCTTAGATTTGGGGCAGGATAATATTGTGGAGGTGAGTTTAGCATTTTTTAAATGTAAATTATTAAATTGATAAATGTTGTGTTGCATAATTTTGTGTCATCCAATGCATTTTAGCCACCAAACATACAAAGGAGTGCTGTTAACACTGAGAGCAGTCTTTGGTCGGATACAGTTCCATATGTTTTGGACAAGAACCTTGGTAAATCTAAATTCTTCCTGCGTAAGAACTCAGAATGTTCATTGCTGTTTGTGAGGACCAGACCTTGAAATACGGTACCTGTTTAGGAAGTTACTGAAATATATTGCAGTGTTACATGACTGTACACCAGGCTATACAGCTTTAACCAGCATCAATCAGAGAGAGGCTGTGCCACATGTCCAGTGAAATCGGCACCACTTCTCGAAGCGAAGCAAAAGTTATTTGACTTGGTTTCTGGCTTGATATCTTAGGTCAACATAGTTTCATACAATCCAAGTGTGCACTACCCTGTATCCATCCTCCACCTGAGAATCTAGAAGGAACTGTGAGAGCAGTGCTCAGAATAATGTACAAAAGAAAATATCTCCATCTAACAGTTACATTTAAATTGTCATTTCTTTGTTCTTTCCTGTAACACAATTTCATGAACAACGGAAGAGATGAATGCTAAAGAATCATCCTGGAGCCTTGAGCAGTTCGCCGAAGTCATGCATTGCTTTCAAGCCAAGGGATTCTGAGACGTGGCTACATTTCTTTTCTAAAATTAGACGGTATGTTTGTTTGTTTTTCTCATTTATTCTCTCTTTCTTCTTAGATGTTACTGTGTGCACAAATACCAACAACATTAAATTACTAAGACTTTTTAGAGATGTAAGCACCATATTTGGCATTGTTATATGTAATGAGCCTGTGCATGCACAAAGCAGATGAATGTAGAACATGAGATTTAGCATTGTTCGCTTCCATGGAGTTGTGCTCTAAGTATACTCACACACAGATCTTGAACTTGCTTTACACATCCTTTGATAAAATGAGGGTCTTGGTCAGGTCAGTGATGTATATGTGTGACTGTTACTGATGAACTTTTTTATCTTCATTTTAGATGTTTTTCATATGTTGAAAGTAATACCCAATGGACAGCCACTCATCGGGAGATACTGTGATAACATTGCCACCGTTGAACAAAGGTTCCTCCATACTTTGGCTTCAACTATGAACACGTCAGATATGACAGAGATAATTTTGTGACCATTGTATCTGAGAACATCCGCAAAGGTTTCATTAAGACTTGCATTATACTATTCCTGTTCTTTACATGTCTTATGTCAAGTCACATAAAGATCATAGAGAATAAATTAATCCAATAGTACATAAGCATACCATTAACTCAGTAATTGTTTAAATAAAAGCAGGATTATCAAAATTTATTTAGAAATGCATAAGTCATTTATCAAACTATGTAAAACCTAATATGTATTGACACCCCAATTAAACAATTAATAAATACAGTATATTAGTCCAAAGGGTGTATTAATATATTAATAAGTTATTAGTGTTTAAAGGTTGTGTTGATAGGTTGATAGGTTGGAGTTTTACAATCCAGGTTGTTTCTTGTATTTTTAATACAGGTGTTGAAACCGTTACTGGTTGTTATGTGTCATCTAGGTTTTGAGCGACATTTTCAAAATAGCAGTGAAGTCAGCACCACCAACGGAGTCCGCATTTAATTTATTCTCGGTCAGTGATGCATTAGTGGCAAAATGCATTCTCCCTTCCAATGGCAATGATCAACAATTATCACCAAAGATCCACCCAGGATATTATTATCAAAAATGAAATGAGTCCCAGTGATGCTTTTGGAGCTGAACCGCTTCTACAAATGCAAAGTGTTGGATGAGCCATTTTTATGAATGCTTTGGGATTGTTTGTTTCAGTACTAATATATGTCAAATCTGTGTGAACATAATGTCACATTTTTTCAACCAATTTTAAGATGTAATTTACCAGGCCTATTTCAGCCTCAGAACTTTTCTAGGAACATTTAGAACTCAGGAACTTGCTGTGTTTAAACCAAAGGAATCAGGTCGAATCTATCATTGCTTTGTGCATTTTCTGGTCTGGTTCTCAGTTCAACACAAGAATGTTACATTAAAGCTAACGTAGCTGCAAAAATAATTCATAAGACCATTATTCAATGTGACCTCTGTTGTGGATTTAAAACAGAATGGGCAACTAAAACTACTTAAGAAAGCACAGGATGGTAATGAAACAATGAAAAGTAGATAGTCAATTTTGCTTATAGTGCATAATAAAGATCACAGACAAGTTACTACCTATACTTGAATAGCATCTACCACACCATTGCAACTTCCATCTTTCACATTTTGTTGTGGGATGTACCAAATGGTCCCTAATCCTATTTTTCCTCATTTACCTGTATAGACTCAACCATTGCATTTAAGATGCACTGCAGCTTTCTTTCTAATGGAGGCAAATAAATGAATCTCTGCTCACAAAGTGGTACTGGCTGGCAAATGGTTACGAGTGTTTCTGGAGGTCCTGAGACTGATCACACCAATCTACCCGGGGGCAATGGTCTTCAAAGTGGTAAGATTTCAACATTTAGAATTTATTTTTTTGTTGTTCTTGTTCATTGGTGCTCTTCTGCGGTACGAACGGCTGATTTGAATCACAATAGTCTTTGGTTCCTGATATTTTAAAAGCCCCAAAATACCAAGAAAAACAAAAAATAATGACGAATTCCATGTTTAGGCACATTTTATCAAACAAACACTTTATTTTGCTAATGTATTATTAACTTAATTATACTGTATGCACTGTAATTTTTATATGTAAACATTGCATTTGAAGGTCCACCATAACACATACCATAACATCTTAGGTCAAGATGCAGGTTACTTCATGCATGCTAGCACAGCATCAGGTGTACAGAAGGAGACCATTCTATTGGAGACCAAGAGGATGAGTCCTACTAGGAAGGTCATAACCAGTGCCCCCACTCTATCATATTGTCACACTGGGAATGAGACAGGATCAACTTAACATCTGGATCAGGGAGTTTCAAGATGAGCAGGATGTCAACGGAACTCTTCGCCTCATGAGACAGATCACTGGTAAGCTGTTTGTTTATCTGGTATCATCTTGCCTAAATATTTAATTTGTCAGTAATGTAATTTAGTCATCACAAAACTCTTCCTCCAGGCTCACCAAAATCTTACTGGCAACTCCATCACGTCTCCCTGAATGCCACCAAGCACTTCCAGGTGGTGTTTGAGTCTCGTAGCGAGCAGGCAGTTTTTCGGTGATTCTCAATCATACATTAATTTGTCTGAGACTGGGAATGTCCTCATTTAACCATACAGAGATCAACGATTTTGCTAACCTGTTGAACACTTAGTGATCGTGGGAACGCTGTATATACAGCTCACAGCAGTATCTAGAGAGGGCTATGCTTACAGGATTGGGATTATTCTGTACAAGTCATTTTTTGGACTGTTTGTGCAACTGTTGTCTGGTAAATATGACAACCAGCTGGAGTGGCCTTGCGTAAATAGGCAGGTGACCTTCCAAATGGTGGACCAGAACCCCAACATCCAGCAGCAAATGTCCAAGCAAAGAAGTATCACCACTGACTTAAGACAGTTAAGTAATGGTAAGTTTAAAACAACATGATGAAAATGTACAGTATTTCCTCTCTTTGTTATTTGCTTTTAATGTGGTGCTTTCTGTAAACAGGTAGCTATTTTTGGGACAATCCGAAATTGGGAAATTCATCTGTAGAAAATAATGAGACCATTTTTGCTGGACCACTGTTTGCACAAAACAGTTTGCATCTTTGGAAGAATTAAACTACAGAGAGTACCTCAAGGGAGGGAGTATCGCTTTGGTCTTCAGCTTCCAAGGCAGGCTGATGTTTTTACTACAACTGATTGTAACTGTTCTACTTGGAGTTAAATAAAACCTGTTGTTTGTGGGATGTTTTGTTGTACAACACAACTGAAACTTTCCTCTTTGCTAGATATCACACCTCTAGTTAATGGAAGTACTCATCAGTTCCTGGAAGTGGGACCACTGGAGGTTAAATATCCTCCTAGAAACATGGATGAAGGTCCATGCGCCGACACGGTAGGACATTGTGTTATCAAATTAAGTACATCACCAGTCACTCAGTTCTTATTTTATAATACAAATTTAGTATTGAAATAAGATGTTAATATGCCTTCCAAATAATTTTACAGGATCTTACCCACCACCAAACCACCTCCTAAAATAACAGATGACGACAGGTACTCAGATTTACCTCACATTTTACACACAAAACTACATTTCACCTATAAACTCCATCTGTGATAAAGCTCTTTTCAAAGTAGAATGAGGCATATGTCAGAAATCCTCTGTTCATGTTATTTAATTCATTTCTTTGTTCCTGCTGCAGCATCTTTTGGCGTCTTCTCCTGGTTTGGTGGTTTCTCCTGTCCTCACCCTGGTTGTTTCTGGTGCTTGTCATGCATCGTTGATGTGTGTCCTCCATCAACATCTCACATTCACATGGACAGGGTTAGCAAATTTGCCCACTGGCTGAGAAATTAAGTGATTTTTCTTTTTATTAAATGCTTTTTCGTTTTTCACTGCTTATATAAGGAAGTAATAAGAGAGGTGCAATGGGTAAAGAATTAGTGGTACTATACATCAGGTGTGACTTATATTTGTTGATATTTGGATATTTATCTTTTGTGGGAAATTGTGCATATTTGTTTGTTTGATATTTTATAGTACTGCAGTCCGTGAGACAAAATTAGAAAAAAAAAGTCGCTGCTTCTTTTAAACTTACTTAAAAAAGAATGTTATTGTGAGATCTATTTTTTGTATATCAAGAATACATGCAGTGCATAAACAGTATAAAGTCTGTGAAATTATGGCTGCCCCTGCAATGCTTCTTGATTCACAGTAGTATATTGGAGAACTGTAGAAAATGCCTGCAATAACATGGTTTGTTTATGGTCATGAAAAAATCCTAATTAGTACCTGAATTGAACTGTATTACGTGGATCAATCTTTATAAATCAGTACACTATTTTCTGGGATCTTGTAGAAGCTTTCAAATAAATATTTTTCAAAGCAACATTTTTTTGTATTTGCTGTGTAGGGACTACAATTATTAACAACCGTACAACATCTGAATCTACCCTACAGCCAACAACAATAAATTATTCAAACAACTACCATATATAAATATATTACATATAAATATATATCTTAGTAAACCACTACAAGAACTTCACTTTGTGCCAGATGCAATCATTGCACTCAGTTATCTAGGGGTCTGCCTGTGGCATCTGGACTCTCTAGGTTTATCAAAACAAAAACATATTGATTACAGCAGGGTTAGGGTCAGGTGTATTATTCTCTGTGCTGAAAGAAAAGAAATCAGTTGCATCCACTACTTATATTACTACATTACTACATTATATTTTACAAATAATTAAGCTGTCCAAACTCTGAACCCAGTTCTTATGAAAGCAATAACAACATCCAGTTTTACAAAAAAGTAATCACATTTATTTCAATCCATCATACATGATCACCATATATTATTTCTAACCACTTACTTTGATTTTCACATCACATGTTCTCATGCATCACTGATGCCCTCTGATATACATCTCTCTAGCCTCTGGGTATATCCAATAGACCATAAAGGAAAGACATTTGTGCTACAGAATGTAGGCATGGCTTGGCCAGTCCTGGCTCCTCGGTAGTTGTCATTGTCTCTCTCTCTGCCCCGGAAATCACAGTTGTAAGAGAGTCTCTGAATGCAATTTCTAAAACTTAGTCCAGGTTCCCGTGTGTCTCTGTGCCAGTCCAAGCTGTGGCCTGTGAGATGACTCCAGGCAGCCCCCGCACCTCTAGCCAATGGTGACACCAAAGCCACACTGGAACTTGTTCTTACGATGGTTGAGGAAAGCCCCTAAGGCCAGTGTGAGAGGCAGCGGCAACAGTTTCTTTTCAAGGGTTGCTCCAACCACCCAGTTACTGTCAACTGTGCCTGTGGTCAGGAAAGGTGAAAAAGTAGATCAATTCTTATCATTCTCAAATGAACAGTCACTTAATTTCAGTGGTGAGAGAAGCACTCAGATTCTTTTCCTACGTAAAAGTAACAATAGTACAGTATAATAGTATGGATAAGTAATATTTATGGTCCTCATTATGGAGAAGGCCCTATTTCACATGCATTTATTTGTTTATCACAAATGTATATATTGCAACCAGCAAAGATGGAGTTCATTTACAACTACTTCTGCTGGGTAACTTGTTCTATAATGACATATCGTTTATCAGATGGTGATATTTTGCACTAATAACCTGAAAAGTAAAGATGTCAAATAAACATATTTAAGTAACAAGAACAAATGTCCCTCTGAAATGTAGCCCACTAGCATAACATGAAGTAATTCAAGTACGAGTACCTCAAAATTGCACTCCAGTGCAGTACTACAGTGAATTTATGGTACTTTGGCCGTAGTTATACTCTGTTTATTTACCTTTAAAGAGCAAGTTAGCTTTGGGAAGGTCCAACTGGTAACCGAAGGATGTTGTGGTGTCTTGCATCCTTGTGCTGGCTTCAAATTCAACTCCTATCTGCAACTGTATATTAGATTAGAACACACAAGTTAAAGGACAGGTTCATGAATACACTCCTCACATGTCTATATCATGAGTATTGTTTTACGGCAGACTTAAAAAAACAAAATGCTCCATTTTAATAATTTTGGGAGAAGAACCATGACGAATACACACTTTAACTAATGTTAGGTACCTGATCATTGGCTTTGTGGTAGTATGTAGCATGAGCTCCTGCTCCTCCTAAAGTCAATGTAGCTACATAGTTGTCCCCTGAGCAGACAGAAAAAAAAAAGATTTAACCATCTATCACATAGATAACAAAACAATGAGATTAAACAGACACCATATTATCTACACCCTGGTCACAACACAGAAGGGTGAATTAAAGAAACTTCATTTTTATAATATCAAATCCTAAAGACGACAAAACAAAACTGTAAAAATCTGAATTTAAGACTTTGTATTTTACCTGTGTATCTGCCCAAGAGGGAGGTGACGGTTCCTTCCTCCCCTGGTCTCCTGTGGTACACCAGCTCACCACCCAGGGCCAGTCCTGGTGTGATTGACTGGAGATAGTGGGCCACGAGAATGCCTGAAGGAAAGTGGTAAAAGAGCTTCCATTATAGTCTCTTCTCATCTATATGTGTATGGACTATAAGAAACCTCAATATTTCCTTGGCACTGACAGAAATGCTCCAACTACCTTACTAAAAGAATTATCTGGACTCCACTACTTTGTTTGTACTACTATATTTATATTGTGATATTGATTTCAACTATATCACTCAGCCATAAACAAGACTTATATTCTATTATCAGAGGTGTACAGTGCGACATATAGGTTGCACATGCTATGAAAAAAAACTGAATTAAACACTAACCTAACTAACTAATTATTTGCGAAAACATACATACCAGATCCAACAAGTATATCTGGATTTCCAAGCGTCACTGCAGAGGTGAAGTTCTCGCCACGATACTCCATGTCACATTGCCAGTTCACAAACTTTTGCTGCTGAGTCTGCAACACACAAAACGCAGAGTCCAGGTGGATTCACGGACTAAACTCTGATAATCAACCTGTGTGTGTGTGTGTTCTGACTTTGTTTATGTCATGTACCCAGCTTCTAAACCTGAGTCTGACTCGCAATTTATATGTGAATCCACGCTAAAAGCTGAAAAGACAGCAGACAACATCTCAAATATTGTTCCTTCTATAAGTTTACATACCTGGATGGCTATTTTGGAGCGCACAGCAGACGTGAGCTGGTGAATGATCTGGGCGTTCAGACTGCCAGTATTGTCCATATCTCCGACCATGACTGGGAATGACTAAAGTGAACAAAGCACACATTTGTCAGCTTTCAAGTCATTTATGTGGGTAACAATTTAAACATTGCCACCTGTATTAAAAGGGTAATACGCAAGGGTATAGAGCTTTGGGTCTATTAATAACAAGGCTTGAAAAAGCTGTGCTTCATTTTGGGGGTTTGTGGAAGTGAAGTGAAAGTGAACATTACCTCTGCTGGTCCAGTCTGTTTACTCCCTACATAGGTGGAACCAAACCGATAACCAGATTCACCCAGGGTACTGAGGGTGACAGTATGGCTGACCTGGAAGTGGTTACTCAGGCCTTTGTTGACCACTAACCGAACCCCTTCCATCTGCAAAGGAAACACCTCTGAAACAGAAAGCAAACCAAAAAAAAAGATCTATGTGATTCAACATCAGATCATTATTTAAACCCACACCAATATGACAATGACACCGTTATTACAACACCATGACTAACTAACTTAAAAGTTGTCGTGAACTGTCTTAAACGTACTTTGAGTAACTCATCACATTTTCTAACCTTTACATTTGCGGTGGCACTCCTCGTATGTGCCTGGGTTTGGGAGTGGGGAATCTGAACCAGCTGCCTCTTGGCCAGATCCAGATGTTGGAGGGACGGAAGTCACTGAGGGCATAGTGAACCCTGGAGGGACTGACACCAACCCGGGGCCCCCTTGACTACCTCCAGCTGCAGCTGGGGCAGGACTGGGGGAGGCGGCAGCCAACACACTGCCCATACTCTGAGACTGCAACAGACTAGGGAAGAGACAGACAGCTGATGAAAAATGTATTTAACTCATTAATTATGCCAGTGTAAAATATAATCACATTGCTGGACTGTTACAGTACCCCCTGAAAAGGCGAGTCCCATTTGGAAGTGTCATTTAGCACAGCAGGGTTTGCTAAAACCACATTAGTATTCTGCTTAGCACATATATAGATACTCTCCACACAGTACATATGCAAAGCCCTTGGGCTCTGTTAGCGCCTGAGACGTTAGCTCACTTACATGCCCTGCCTCGGCTAGCTGCAGCGAGTGATCTGTCCTCCTCTCCTGTAACAGTACAGAAGGTTGGTTGTAGCTAAGGCCTAGGCTAGTCTGACTGTCGGCATAATGGATAATAATAGCATTAGATATCAATGCATACACCCTGATAACCGCAAGAAATATCCAACTGCAAACTTGTGGTCTGCTACGGGGGCCACCATTGGAGATTAGCCAGCAGCCGGCACAACTATGCGCTAGCAGTATTTAACCTGTGAAGGCTAATGGCAGCTAGCAGGGTTGGTTGGTTGGTTGGTTAGCTCGGTGGCTAGGTAGCCATGTGGAGCCGACCACGAGATCGGTTCGCCTCTCTACGAAAAACACGGTGATTTAAAAACACGATATGTGAAGAATAAACACTAAAAGCTATCATTTTTGTATGTATGTACTCGTGCAGTATTATGCTTTAGGTACTCACGCTGACGGTTTGGGTCCAGGGGGTAGTTCAATACCGGTAAAGTTCACGACAACGTCCGTGACCGTAGTTTGACAAGTGCCCGCCTATTTCCAGTGACTCGTTCATTGATTGGCTGACGTAAATAACACTTCAACTGTCATTGGTTTAATTTACAGCCGGGTCAGCCCACTCTTGCTGACGTAGGACACGGTTCATTCGCTTAACATTGGTTTCATTCAATCGCCCACTGAATGACATTCCAAGGGTACACTTATTTTGGGGGCTGTAGCCACTATTACATTCACAAAATTATATAAATAAACTGAAGCATGGACGTTGATGATTTGTGAACCTTTTTTATGAGTATTCCCATTTACGCTAATTGTATTTAATAAATACAATAAAATAAACAAAATATGAATCAGTGCAATTACTCTTTTACTGCAATTGCAACGGTTGCCGCTGCAACACAAGCTGTGTATATCTTAGTGTATTCATGTCACTGTTCATACTGTATATATCTTGCTATTATATTCATATTTAATTAGAAATTCTAATTAACTCAGCATATACAAAAGTATATAAGTTTACACATGTTCAACAAAAACAAACAAAAAGAGCAACATATAACAAGTTAGTCATTTGGACTTTATTTCACGGTGCTGGCATTGATACACGTAACAGAATTCCTGCCTGTCTGTCTTTCTACTTAAAGAAACTGGTCATCAAGTCATAAAGGTACTTCTTTCTCCAGAATGCAGTGATGGGTCAAAATGGTCACAGGTTACAAACCCACTCTATCACATCACCTGTAATAATTCCAATGTTGCTTGCACGAAAGGCCAAACAATTGGGGAACCAAAATTTCTAATCCAAAAGGGAAGTCCTGAGTCAGACATCAATTGAGTTAAGGCTAATGACGCTTTAGAAGTGGGCGCACGCACACAAACACACACAACATTCCCACATCATGCTGGTACATGGCAGTAACGCGATGGTTAGCCAAAGAAACAATATTTTAAATTCAAGATATACATCTTTTTTGACATTGTGCTGAATTCAAGTAGCCCAGCAGTAATATGTTCAGACAAGAAGAGCAGTACAAGCTGGTCATACGCACAATTTGTTACAAGACAAATTAACTTGCTACAAATAAGGAAAGAAATCCACAAATCCTTTCAGACTGTACTTGTGCTTTTAAAATTAAAGAATTGTTTGGGTGCCATTTTATCTACAATACAAAGTTGGGACAACGTCCTGAGTACAGTAGAGGTTGGAGGTTAGACTAAGGCACTTCGGAGGGAAGAAGGGACACAGAAACTACAATAAGATGGCTGAACAAGTTGGCCAGTTTTAACATAATGTCAACTAAGGCCTCTCTCATCCTGTAATATTTATGGGTAACTTCAAGTCCTGAGAAAATGCTGCCTGGTGTTATGGCTTTAAAAGGGATCAAAGAATTTTCACAATCAAATACCAAGTTATTTGGTTTAAAATGCACTATATTGTCACTGACAGTGACTTATATTTTCTGTCTTCTAACTTTGGTTCCCCTTTGGAGGATGTTAATTTGGTTAAATACGGATGTGTGTATTATTTTAATCACTGCATCCCCAAATGTTTGCAATAAAACTACTGAGCAGAATGTTTCTATGACCCACAGGAATGATAGCCAGAGCTACAAAAATAACTCCACCCAGTGGCTACATTATTAGGTACACCTAAAAAAATATAAATGCAAATAATAATCAGCCATGCAGTGCATGAAGGCGTGCAGACATGGTCAAATTATTTAGCTGTTTGGACCAAACATCAGAACGGGGAAGCAATGTGAATGAGAAGTGACTGGAATGATTGCAGGTTTACACAGATATACACACACAGAGTGTGAAGGCAAAGTGCCGTGTTGATCAGAGAAGAATGCTTAGACTGGTTCAAGCAGAGTAGGCAACTGAAACAAATAACCACGTGTTGCAGAGGTACGCAGACAAAGAAAACTGAGATTAATCAAAAATGCAGAACAGATGACTGGAAAAAATGTCACCTGGTCTTGCAGATCTTGATTATTACAGATGGTCGGTCAGAACGCACTTTGGACCTTTAATACTGTCTGAGGATTATTTAAATGCCAGCGCCTTCTTGAGTACCACTTTTCTAATTGCCTGACAGTCATCAGATTTCAAGCCCACAGTGCACATTTGAAACAAGGCTGAACACCGCATGAAGAATTCAAGCTGGTATGATCCAGTACTAAAAAGGTGTACCTAAAAACGAGCTACTGAGTGTAAATCTGAGGTTCCAGGTTCAGGGGGTTGTTTCCTTTAAAGCATCTGCTTAAAAGGCATGTCAGCAGGATGTGACCATAGCCATATATAGTTCATCTGCACAGCAAAGATGTGAGGAGGGCTTTTTCCTCTAAGTCTACCTTTGGTTTCACATTTTCATTCTTACAGCAATGTATAAAAAAAGTTTTCATCTATTGTCAAGAGTGCCTAAGTTCAATGACAGACTTAACCATTAGCCCAAATCACATGTACAGAGACCACTGGCAGCATGACTGAAAATTAAACTGATTAAAGTGGCAGTTTTCAGTGGGGAAGATACCAGTTTACTAGCATGTGCACAGACAGAACAGACAGATTGCTGTAAACTTAAACTGAAAATGAAAAATCTAAAATTGACCATTTTGGTGGGAAATTGGGGAACAGAAATCTTCTTGGAATCTTGTTTTAAGCATCAGCATTATCGTGTGATGAATGCCAGACACCGCGTTTCTCCTGGAAAACAAACCACAAAAGAAGAGTTAGAATTTCCGATAACCACTGTGTGAAAGAGAGCTTCAGCAACCCTGCAGCGCAGACAGCTGGCGGCGTGCGCTGATCAGCTCTGTGAAAATCCATGTTGACTGCTGTTGGGCAGCTTGTGGAGACAGCCCTCAACCCGTTCACCTTTTAATCCTGTAAAACTTCATTTAATCTTCTTGATGAAAGAGGATATTATCCATTAGCAAGGTTGCTAATATTTGTTCTCGTTCAAGCTCGAGTCCTCAGACTAGTTCCATTATTTATAGACATACAAACTCAATCTGAATTTTGTTTCTGGTTTTATAGTTTTAATTATTCACTTATTTGACAAATACCGTATTTTCTTACTAATGATCACTCAATTACAGTCCGTGGATTGGAAAGCTGCACAGAGAAGTAAGTAACTAGAACTTGACCCTTATTCAGTGGCCAACCACTAACCACGTATGGGGCTGTGCATCAGCACAATACTTTTTAAAAATACTTTTATGTCAGACAACTGAAAAATGCAGCTGAAATATCACTTGTGTAGACAAAAGCATATAAACCCATCTAGTCTAGAGATGTGACCAATATTAAAGCTGGCTTAATGGATTAAACAAAAAAAAAAAAAAAGGGTTTATTTCTGGTCATGGCTGGTTTGAGCTGTGAAAAACTGACCATTCAGGCTGCTCACAGTTCCTTGTTTTTGGCTCCGCCGTCGATGCCATCCTCCTCTGGGTCAACAGAGTGAAACTCTGCCACGTATAGGCTCTTATCGATGCTGCCGGGGATGGGTTTGATTTCAGTAACCAGCTGATCCTCAATGTTCTTCAGGTTGTAGCGGTCATCTGAAGTTATCAGATTGATGGCCAGACCCAGGTGACCAAAACGCCCTGAGAAAACAGAGACATAATGTAGCCATTAAGTACTGATAGTAGTGTCATGGAGTGGACAGGCCGCATTTGAATAGTGGTAGCTGAAAACACATTGTTGAGAGTGGAAGGATTTATAAAAAGATGAATCCTCACCCGATCTGCCAATGCGATGCAGGTAGGTCTCTGCACTTTTGGGGAAGTCAAAATTGATGACCACATTTACTGCCTGGATGTCGATTCCCCGAGTGAATAAGTCTACAAGAAAATATGAATATTAGTCATCCATGTGACCACTTAAATTTGTGCTTCATCATCTTAAATGTATTTTCATTTTCTTCACCCACCTGTGCAGACCAGGTTTCTGCACAATCCATTCCTGAAGTCATGGAACACACGGTTCCTGTACTCCTGCATCATCTTTGCATGAATGTAGAAGCACGAATAGCCCAGTTGGGTGATTTTCTTGGCCAGAAGCTCAACCCTCTGGGTGGAGTTACAGAAGATGATCGACTGATTGATCTGAAGCTGTAATACAAAGATAGATTTATGATTAATGACTGAAGGGATACTACATTTATGAAATAACCCAGGTTCTCTACGCTCTGTCTCAGGGATCCTATGGGACTATCTCAGCTATGGGTTGTGCTATGGTGGCCAAACAGCAGCTGGCATTCCTCGGTTCTTTGCCAGCATATATGCGGCTCCTGTCATTCTGTTGTCCTTATTTAATTTCGAATCAAGTTTTATTTATAATATGTAAGCATTGCCCTAATATGAGCCACTCTTGCATCAATAGAACAAAATGCACACTTCAGAGGACCTTTACACAGCTAATAACTAGCTTGTTTTCAATGATATTTTGCAAATGGGAGTTAGCAATTTGGACAAAATCCTAAATTACAATACATGTAATTTTATACTGAGGCATCAATATATGCGTATGACAATATAGTACAATGTTCAACCAGAGCAGGCAGGCTGGTATCAAGTTACTTTCTAAAATGATACAACTTTTTTTAGGCTCTTAGTAAACAACTGGTCGGCACTGAACACTTACCCTAGAAAACAGTGTGTTGAGACAGTGGACCTTCTGTCTTTCAGTCACATAGGCATAGTACTGAGTGATGCCCTTTAACGTCAGTTCCTCCATCAGGTTGATCTCATAAGGTTTCTTCAGGTGCTTGCTCTGGACAAAAAAAAAAAAAAAAAAAAAAAAAAAAAAAAAAAAATCACATCACATATTATGAAGCCCCAACAAGATTTTAAAATGTTTAGCTCTTCAGAAAATCAGACTGCTATTTGAATTCTCACCATGAATTTTTGGACACTGATGGGGAAAGTAGCAGAGTAAAGCAGGATCTGACGTTCTTTTGGCAAGAAAGCGATAATATCTTCAATCAGCACCACAAAGTCTTGGGACAGCAACTTATCAGCCTGAATATACAGACATTTAAAAGAAAGCCAGTTCATAAAAACACGGTCAACAATATTTAAAAGTGAATTCAGAAATTAAGAGTCAAGCTCACCTCATCCATCACCATCATTTGGACATTATCCACTTTTGCCACACCCTTCTTCATCAGGTCTAGTATCCTGCCTGGAGTTGCAATCACTACATGCACTATTAAGAGAGAGAGTTACAAACAGTAAATCACTAGTTCCACAGAGAACCGTTGCACAAAAGACACTGCTAAAATGAGGTCAACGAGTGCTTGTCATTGAGCAGCATTTTGAGTAGTGGTGTTGGCATCAGTCTTTAAGAAACAAACAAAAAAAAAAAACAAAAAAAAAAAAAAAAAAAAAAAACAGACTTCAGAGCAACAAGATAAAATGCATCACATGAAATCACTGGACATTCGCTTCTAGGAAAGAATTACTTTTCTACAATTTTCTTCATGGAAACAGTCCTCTTTATTATCTCGAATATTAAGGGCACAACCTTACCTATCTCATCAAGACGCATGATATCATCCCTCAAGTTGGTGCCACCCGTTGTCGCCATGACCTTGATCCCTCCGAGGTGCTTGCCGATCTGAATGCTGATCTGGCTCACCTGTAGTGCCAACTCTCTTGTTGGCACCATAACTATGGCTGGATTGAGACAGAAATGGGAAGGGCTGATGAAATGCAAGGGTTGGTGGGATGCATGGAGAAAATTAAATAAAGTGGTGCTGACAAACATATTTAGAAGCACACTTTATATGCTCAGACCAAAAATCCTATTCACTAACAGTAGAAAGAAATAGGTATAGATCAGCGCAGGGGTTATATTTACTCCATAGCTTCACTATAATTTTGGAACAATACAGCCCACAAAGATGGGTGTTCGAAGATATATATCTGTTCACACTGCAACAGTTTTAAAAATAGCATCATCAGGCAGAGTTCACAGACACTCACCCTGGATGCTATCCTTCTTCAGGTCTATTCTTTCCAGGAGCGGGATGAGGTAGGCTCCACTTTTTCCTGTGCCATTCTTGGCCCGAGCCAGAATATCTCTGCCTGACAGAGCGATAGGGATGCTTTCCTCCTTTAGTCAGAGAGACAAGTCCAATGAGTACAATGAGCAAGAGTCATGGGACATGGCAGATTTTTTTTGGAAATAAGGCAAACAATCATGAAAAGAACATGCAAAAAAACACCACAATATTACAGTATGTACTACAGGCCACTGTGCAATCCATTGTTCTTTATGTTATGAGAGAAAAGGGAGACCAAATGAAGTTTTTTGTTGCCCCACACTTATTGAAGGCATAGAAAGGATCCTATGGCGGCGGTGGTGGTGGTGTAGGTAGTAACGTCAAATGTCTTCATGAAAATAAGAGAGAATAACTGAAACCTTGAACTGTTCTGGCCATCATGTTGTAATTGTGATTCACAAGAGAAAGGGGGGTTAAGGAGACATTTTAAGACAATCTCAGTGCCTTGTTTCTGAGGTTCACTTCACAAACAAGAGGGTCCTAGGCTCTAATTCTTTCATTTACCTGGATAGGGGACGGTTTCTCCCATCCCATTTCAAAGATTCCCATTAGAAGTTCCCGCTTTAGGCAGTAGTCTTCAAACTCATTTCCCTTAGTTGATGTCACATCCTGGCAGACCAGAGCAGAAACATGAGATTACTGTTTGACAGGATCCAGAGGTTGTTGTGCAGTGCAGTCAGTGAAGCTAAAACATTTCAAATTCAGCAAAAAAAAAAGAAAAAGAAAAAAGTGCTGAGTAATAAACAATCTGAATAATTATGTCAACCTGAACCAAGAGCTGCCTTACCGAAGTTTTCATCCTGGTATCTTTTGGAGGAAGCTCCAGGCACTTCTTCCAGTCATCACCAAACCTTTGTAAATTGTAAGAAATAAACAAATAACAAAATAAAACACATGGACAAAGGACGGCTCTGAAAAAAATTATGAAACCCAAACAAGAGATTTTTCCAAGCCCAAAACTACTTTTCCATGTATATTATTTACACAGACTGGGATGCTGGTGACAAAAGGAGTAAAATGTGACACTTTGGAGATTCTCATCTTCTTTTCTTGGTGTTAACATGGGCTTGTTACATAAGAAATACTTCATTTAAAGCTTTGTTCTGTGGGAAGAAACAACATTTATATTCTTTTTGTGCTCCATGTAAGATGTGAAACTACAGAAGTGATTAATTGACACAGTCTAACATATTCAACGCACAAGTGAGCGAATTTATGGAACCAATCTTACTTGATGCCCCCACTGCTCTGAGGAATGCTGCTCGTTTTCTGGGTGGGACCGAGCAGTTGGGCAGTTGCAAAGAGTCCTGATTGTTGTCCAGCTGGCTTAGTCTGTCCTCTGAACTGCCCATTTGCTGGTTTGTTCAATCCAATCATTGATGCTGGGTTTGCTGTTCTTGCTGTAGCCATGGTAATGTTCCTCAGAGTGTTATGTTTTTTTACTGATGTGTTTCACTTAATTGCACCCGTGTAAAAAAAAAACAAAAAAAACAAAAAGCCCAAAAACCTAAAAAAATAACTCTTGTATCTTTCCTCTCTAAAGAATGTTTTGTGTTCAGACGTTCAGACCTCTTGAAAAGAAGAGGTCTGCGTATGAATTCTGTCTATTTACAAGACAACTCTCCAAAAAAGGGAGAAATTAACATTCGCATGAATAAATAAATCAAAAATGTGACCAAAAAAAAAATCTTTTTTTTTCTTTGTAAGTTTGTCGGAAAATTCTTATTATTGTATTCTTGCTGTGATGATGATCCAGAATTTTCGTTGCGTTCTTCAGGTCTCTTGGCTTTCTAAGTCCAAGTGCTATGTTCATACATTCAAAATGGCAAGTAGCAAAATACGATCTGCTTGGTCACGTCTCAGACTATTCTTATGATTTGTTCCTTGGACATCAAAAGTCTTCAAAATGTCTTTGCTGGGGCTTAATACTGGCTCAAAAAAAGTCACTCCAGCAATCCTTTCTTTGACATGGACAGTCCACTTTAAATGTCTCTGTGGATATCTTGTTCCAGTTTCTTTTACTTCTGCAGCAAAAGTTGAGATGGCAGTCTGCAAAGTGCTTTGGCAATTGCCGATCAACAGAAAAATCCAGGTTACCTGTCAGGCAATAAAACAATCGTGGATGGTTATTTTAGAGCATTACCAAGCGAGACAAAATATAACACCACACTGAACAGCACTGGTCAACCTAAAACAAACCTAAACATTACTCACAGTCACTGGAGATTACTAACATAGCTACATTTTATACGTGTGCATTATCAATGTGCAACTTCAATAAACTGGGATAAAAATATCAGCCTGTTCAGAAGAAACATCTAATTTTAGCAACAGCAGATAGACCTTAAAAGTTAACACGTATATGCACACTTTCACCCAAATTAAAAAGGCGATAATTAACTGTAGACTACGTGATTTTAAGAGTGGAAAAAGTTAAATGAGCTGCCAGTGCGGTTTTGTTGTTATGCTACAGGTTAGAGCTAACCTAATGTTAACTTAAGCTAACACACAGTTGAGAGCCAAAAGTCAACGGACAAACAAAGTTATACTCAAAGATAGACACTGGACGTTTAACCACGTTGGACAAAAATACAAACTAAAGCACAACCGTTAGATAAATCTGTCCCGTTGGCTGTTCTTTACTGACCGATAGCAAAGTTAGCTCTCCCGAACGAAGTTATTTAGCACGCCTGTAAGCTGCGTTAAAACTTTATGCATAGCAACGTGGCTTTGACCGTACAGCTAAGCAAGCTAACGTTAGGTCTCGTTGAGTTTGCATGAGGGAGTTTGCTTTAAAATCTCAATCGAGAAACGACATAGATAAAGCGAATCTATCCGGAGCTTCTCGGCTCGCACCTGTTTTTAAAACAGTTTTATTCAAACTGACCAAACGATTAAGTTAGCATGCTAGCGTTAGCTTAGCCTCTATGTGTTAACATCAACGGTTAGTCAACATGCTTGAGAAATAACTCTTTACCAAGTCGGAGGAGGATGCTACCTTCACTTTGCTACATCCACCCAAAGTCTCCTCCGTTGTGTCGTTGCTTAATGTTATATCAGAGTTTCTTTAACAATTAAATAGTCGCTTGTTTCGAGAAAAAAAAACACCGAGTTATCACTCTTTTGTCTCTTCTTTCACAATCTCGGCAATTCAACATGGCCGCGCGCTCGCTTTTGGGCTGGTTGTTTGCTCCAAAGGACCTCCCACTGACCAATCAGAGCAGAGCTTTCAAATTCAGCTGACCAAAACAAGACAAAGGTGAGAGAGAAAGTAACTGGACGTTCTTCACAAATCCGTAAAATCAGCAGAGGTGATACTGACAACGATTGTTTGGGAATGACCCCAGACTAACGTGAAGGGCATAGTGGAGTAAAGTAAGAAAGTCTTTGATGTACTGAGGTGGGATTAGAATCAGGAGCTTTCCATCCGAGAGATATAGAGACCACCAACTCGAGAGTCTGGCGAGAATTCTGCTGGAAGAACATAATTTTTTTTCATGAACATAATAATTTTTTGATTTTTTGTGCCTCCAAATTTGAAATGTAAGCAACAGGGTTTCCAGGGACAGGATAAATGCTGGAGACAGTGTAGACAGTCAGTGGCAGACCATTTTTTGTTGGAGAAATATGGACCATCTTTGGCCTAGCAGCAGGACAACTATCTTTTATAAAGTGTTCTTGGCTGCACGCAAGAAGGCCATTCCACAGAAGACATATGGAAAAACTGACCTTAAGATTACAGGCTGAGCGATATACAAAATACTGGGAAAGATGGACTTCATATTCTAAGGATTGTAACTCATTGTCTGTGTGAATTTAATTTTGCACTGATGTATGGCCCATGTCAACCTTGTCTACCTGCCTGTTTTTTCATATTCTTTGGTTACTTGTTTATTCTTCTTGTCTTTTGTTGTTAAAAAAAAACTGAAGACTTTAATAAAAAGAAAGTATCAAAGAAATATGTGTCCATCCATTCATTATGCGTAACCATTTATCCTCATCAGGGTCCAATCTCAGCTGACCGAGGGCAAGAGGCAGGGTACTCACGCTGGACAAGTCACCAGCAGGGACAAACAACTATTCACACTATCAATTAAGAGTCACTAATTTAACCTGTTAAGGTAATCAACCTAACCAGTATGCTCTCTTCAGGTTGAGGCAGGAGAAATGCCATTGCGGTTCCGAAGGAAACAGCTGATGGCCAATTATTGGATACATTTGAAGGGATACAGTGAGAATCATCCAGCATCCAAGAGAATCTTGGAGACTTGCTGGGAAAGGGAAATAGAGACAGTAGAGCATGAACTTGGAAACAGCGATGGAGTGAAGACCAGAAGGTGGCAGTAAATGCAACACTACGGATGCCAACTGCTGTAAAACCGAGAAGAAGAAGATGACGACAAAGGTGAGACTGTTGGACACATTTTCTATAAAAATATCTACAACTTTTAATAAAACAACACACGTGCACACAAACATAGATTATGTGGACAGATTATTACAATGGCAGAAAGAAGAGATTTGATTGTGCAATATTAAGCAGGTCAAGTTACTAGTTCAAGCCTTACAGTAAGCAAACTGCATACAATTTAAAAGACTTGGGGTGGCAAAACATTCCCTGTTCAAGTCTGGGTGGGACATTTCTTACACATAATCTCTCTCTTGCTCTCTCCCTTCATTTCCTCTCTCAAAAGGTAAAGGCCATAACAGGCCAAAGGGACCTGGAAATTCACATTCAGTTCCATCATTTATTGACATTTCCAAGCTGTTTCACAACAGTTTATATTCAGTCTTGATTTATGCAGTGGCACATTTCTGGTCCATGTAGAGAAATACACTGCAGCAGCTTGTAAAACATCAGTTTGCTCCCAGTCATTGCGGTGAGGGGGTGCCCACAACAGCAGCTGCATGACTAGAAAGGTTGCAGGCACTGGCCCGGGTATCTAAACCCAAAGACGGACACCAACTATGACTGTCCTTTGTCATGGAGTCCAGGAAAAGAAGGTCAGCTTGTAGGGAAGTATAATTTCAGGTGCAGTCTTTAGCTGGTCTGTCATCCCATTAGCCGAACTGTCTCCCCAATGTCTGTGTGGAGGTAGTTGCAAGTTTAACCCTTTAAGCTAGTAAAATGGATATACAAGCGTAGATGGAGTCTTTGGGGAGTGGGAGGTGCTGTGATGAAGGCTGTGAGGTGTAGTTGAAGGTGAACATCCACGACTGTGGTTGGGAGATGGGGACCCTAAAAGAGAGAGCCAAAGAGTACAAATCAAATACTGTGATTTTAGTGACTGTGTGTACTCGCGTGTTAACTGTGTGTGCATTTTCTGACCGTTTTCCGTTAAGTTGCTCCCATGTGGTGAGACAGACACACAGTGTTGCTCTTGAACTCTTATGTGGTTGGAGCCTCTCCCTCGTAACACGTCTGCTATCTGGAAAAGATTTAGAGTCTGTTACAACCAGAATTAAGTGCCACACCAAACCAAAAAAAAAAACAAGTCATGAGTCTGACAAAAATATAATTTTGGTGGTGAAACGACTGCACCAACCAGGTCTGACCTGTAGAGGGGAGGATACACACATTTACTTACCACTGTGGCTCCAATCATTTCTTCATACTAACCTAACCAGAGCTTAATCAGGTGGATTCAGAGCTGTTTGCATGTATACTGATATATCAGAAATAGCAAACCTTTTTTTGTCCTGAAGCATCAACCATATTCAGTAATGGCTGTTTTATGATGCAGATTTTCTTTTTTTGTCATTTCACTTACTTTCTTGTTCTTGGCCACCATAACCGGAGTATCGTTATGATAGTTCTTGAGGCTGCTGTCAGCTCCGCTCTTTAGGAGCAGTCGCACAGTGTCCACCTGACCCCGACCACAAGCGCTGTGCAGGGCAGTGTTCCCACTGTATGACTGACTGTTAACATCACAGCTCTTCTACAAGAGAAAAACGGAAGAAGTTGGCACGTGTGATTCATAAAGGAAGACTGGGTAGACGCAGTTCAGCATGGAAAGTGAAACAAAAGATAGATCCATGGAGAGGGTGAGTTAGATCTGATAGGATTGAAGAAGAGAGGTGAAGGAAAGAGAAAAGATAATTCTGCCCACGAACAACATCATCATCAACCATGATCTGCTCAGCTCTGATGGTAGTCATGCTAAACTACAGATATTTTGCTCCAATTCTTTGGAGGTCTTATCTATAAGCTAGAAAAAAATGGAGAAACTGTATAAGGTTTATGAGCTGGAAAGAGAAAGCCAAAGTTATCAAATAGAGCTGAGTCACAAACCCCTCCCCTCCTTCTTCCCTGCCCACACACAACCTCATTACCTCAATGAGGAAGTGGACCATGTCTGCATTATTGCTCTCCACCGCGTGCATGAGCGGAGTCTGGCCACTTTTGATGTCCTGATTAGAAAAAAAAAAAGCACCATGGGAAATGTCAGAGGATGCAGAGACCGTAAATGTAAAATTTGTGATGTTGTGAAACTTTGTCATTGCTTAGTCAGTGGAGCACAGGGACTGACCATAGCATTGATGTCAGCTCCAGCATCTAGCAGCATTCTGGCCAAATGTTCGTGGCCGCGCAGCACGGCCAGATGGAGAGGGCTCAAACCTGACAACAGAAACAGAGCAAAACCTGTGTTTTACAGTGAGCAAATACAGACTTACACTTAAACACATACAGAATGCACATACTGCATGAACGTGTTTGTACATATTTCAAACACACATTAAAAAGATGAAGTCACAGACTAGATGCTTTTTTTGTATTTAAAATGCTGCTTCTCTGTTTTTCTGGGTTAGCAAACTGCTACCAGATGACCTGAGAGGTTTCTTTTTAGATTTGTAGATTAGCAGGAGTGTCTTAAACTTCAAGTCATATCACACAATACAGATAACTGAGAACTACTGTGATATATTTACTTTTCTGCTTTTTTGTAAATAGGAGAGGCCTGTGTATATCTGGGGGGCTTTCTCCCATACCCACACGGTAAAAAAGTCTCTGGGACATGACAGGCATGCTGTGGAGATAAGACAGTAAGATGCAAGACTACACCAGACCACAGAGGAAGGACATACCCTGTTTTCTGTCCACCCACACACACACAAAACAAGCCACCTACTTCAACAGGAGTTTTCATTTCTCATATCCCCCAAGCACAAACACTAGTATGTGTGACGTTACCAGATAGATCATAATTTTGCAGCTTTTCTGAATGTTATCATGCTAGCATGCACTCTGAATGTTCTGAATGTTCTGGTTACCATGTTAATGTTTTTGTATTGTAAATTACTCTTATAAAAGCATCCACAATAGATGTGAATTTAAACTGGGGAGAAGGCAACTTATAAGTGCCCAAAATGTTTATATAAGCAATGCTGAGACATCTATTTATTATATTCAAATGTACCAAATGCTCTTAATTTGCTAAATCCTAGATCTTTCTTTGTCAAGAACATCTTCAGTACAATACGTAACAACGAGCTTCTTCAGTAGACCACAACTAACCTTCATAGTTTCTGATCTCCAGGCATGTAGAGGATGAGGCGCAAGAGAGCAGAACAGACAGACAGTTAAGCTGGTCGTATTCACAGCAGAGGTGGATCGCTGTTTGGCCGTTACGGTCTAAGGCAGCAGGGTCGGCCCCCTCTCTCAACAAAATCTCCACCATGTTTGCCTGCTGGGTTATCACCGCCAGATGAAGGGGAGTCTGAGGGGGTAAGATGAGAGCAAAAATGACAGTTTAGACAAACCAGTGTATTCAGGTCCACAACCACAAAAAGGCAATGCACTGTCTCTCAAAATAGTTTTCATTTTTCACACCGTACCACACACTAGACTGCATTCAGAGAGCGTGAACCCCTGCTAATGCTGAACAATGCTCCCACTCTCTACTGTCGTCAAAGACATCATTACTATCTCTTAAAATGTATGATAAATAGATTCCTTAGCCATGTATGGATGCCATTATTACAAAACAAGTATCTATCTTAGTGTCATTCTTCTAACTAAAAATGCTCATCTAATAGTGGAAATCCCAGATTCTGATTGCTATCAAATCTAAAAATGTAGTTCTTCCCCCAAGGCTTTTTTGTTGGCTAAATCAAATCAGTTAAAGGAAGTTTGACATTTTGGGAGATTCGCTGTTTTTGCTGGAGAGGTTAATGAAAAGACAGATACTTCTAATGTCTGTATGATGAAGCCAGAGCCAGGAGACAGTTTGGCTTTGCAAGACTGAAAACGGGGTGAAACAGCTACCCTAACTCTCAGCAAAAAAGTAAAGAAAAGAATATTACTTTAGGTTTTTGAGCTATTATGCTGCTAGACAGACAAATTAAGAGTTACAAAATCATAATCTTCATAGTGGAAGTAATGAATACCAGACAGGAAATGTGACACAGTACACATTTACAAAATCTTAAAATCACTACATTCTTAGTAGTGCTGGTATTCAGCATTCTTAGTTCCTAGTAAGGGAGGTTACAGGAAGAGTGTTATTATTTCTTGTAAAGGCCTCCTTTCATCTCTAACCTGTTCTACAGGTTAAAGGTCAGAGACACAATAAAAGAATACCCGTAAGGATATGCCAATGCCTAAAAGAAGTAAACAAGAAACTGTTTTGCAAGGTTATCGTTATTACAAACAGTCAGATGGAGGCATAGGCCTTTATGTGCCTATCCCCATATATACACAAACAAGTTGTCAGCAATCATCTCAAAGTGACTGTGTGACCTTTGCACTATGTCTCACAAAAACACTGACAAGAGCAACAATGAGACTGTGTGATTAATTCAAAATGGGGAGGAACCTGTTTTTAGAGACAAACAGTCTGCATGGACAAAAAACAGGAAAAACAAAAATTACACAGAGTTCACCAGGTTTGTGCCTGGATGAAACTACTAACTGGTGAATGAAATCACTTGAGCAATCTTGGATGTTTCTTTGGGTGAGGTCAGCATGTATCATCCTGTTGATAGCTCTGTCAGTGTGACTGGGGGAGTCACAGCCAACGCCACTGACAACCTGCTGTTTAAATTGAGTAATGCATTGAATTAACTAATTACTCACTCATTAAAGGAAGTCTTTAACCTGGAATTTTTAGCTTCTATTCATGTTGCACAATAAGCACAGCAAGCAGGAACAGATAGTTGCTCCAAGTTTCACTTTTGCTGTATTACTACTGTACGTACGTATGTGTGTGTATGTGTGTGTGTGTGTGTGTGTGTGTGTGTGTGTGTGTGTGTGTGTGCTGGGGGTTCCAGTAAAGACTATAAAAAAATAGCCTAGCAGTGGGAGAGTGTCTTTGTGGAATTCCTCCAGTGTGTCAATGCCAGTGTTCCTCCCTTCAGCTCCTGTTTCCCTGAATCCTCTGACTCACACATACACACTTACGGACAAAAAACACGTAGATAAGTGTGCGCACACACACACACACACACACACACACACACACACACACACACACACACACACACACACACACACACAAACACAGTTATATTACCCTGTAGAATTTACATTCTTTGGACTTCCTATAATCAGCATTCACCAATAAACAAACACTGTAAAAAGCAGCCTGATTCCCTTTTGACCTCACACAGCACTAAAGAAACTCGGATTTTTAGTATCCTCTTCACTCATTTCCAAACCCTTTACCTTCCATACTCAGGCCTTCTAATGCTTCTAAAATAGACCTCTCAGAGTTGACAGAGTTTAGCTGTGGCTTCCAGTAAAGGATTTTTTCGAGTGACTAAAACAAAAATCCAGCGAAGATAAGAGGAAGGGTGGGTACGGAGTGGGGGGGGGCAGGGTGGAGAGACGGAGGAATGAGGAAGAAAAGGAAGCGGCAGAGGGGAGTCCAGGGGAAAGACAGGATAACAAGGGAAAATCCCTGCTCTTTCCCCTGGGTCTGTCCTTGCACATTTACATTCCTGCAAAATGAGTGGATCAACATGAAGGAGGTGAAAAGATGAGAGAAGAGAGGAGGTTTCTGGGTATGAAGAACAGCCTCGGGCTGGTAGGCAGTGCCAAACACAAAGAAAGGTGGAAGGCAACACTAAACAAAACAGAGGTTGCTCTTCTGCCATGAACACTAGAAGGTAAAGCCAATCCTGTTGCACAAATAAACATCACACACACTGTTAACGTCACTGTTGTTGACAGTTATACTGATAACATCAGTCAGTTCATCAGTTATGGTTAGGGACCCTAAATTCTCAAGATATATGCATATCTGCGAGTGATATGAAAAAAAGGGAGAGACAGTAGTGAGAGAGCGAGGCAGATAGAGAGACAACACAAAAGAGAAAGAGCAAAAGAGAGAGAGAGAGAGAGAGAGAGAGAGACACGCGCAGGAAGGGAAAGTCCCTGTAAACTACCCTCAGCGCAAGGTATGTTGAGAAACAGCCCAAAGCCGGAGAGGGGGGGGGTAGAGTGTCATGTGACTTCTCGGAACGAGGATACTAAAGTACACACAAACATGCGCACACACTCACACTAAAAAAATAAAATGGCATGCCAGCATGCACGTAAACAAAGTGAAAAAAAAAGTTTCATAGAAATTGACATGAATTTGAATAAACATGACACTGACATGACATTTACAGATATGTCTTGAAAGAAGCTGATATTAAACACATGATCTGCAGACTGCAATATAGCAGCAACACATGCACTTTAGTGGATGTTTTTAATCTAAAGCACATGATCATTAGTGCATGATTTTGGTGTGGGTGGCCCCTGGGGATTCAGTCCCCAAACCCCACTAGTGTCAGTGCCACGCATTACATCGTAAGCTGTAGCAAGAGCAGAAAAAAGTAGACTACGGTGGTGTGTGTTTGTGTAGCATGACCAGTGTGGGAGTATCAAACAGCTGTCTCTACTATCATAGTAGTTCAGGGAGTAGAAGGCAAATCAAGCAGCGACACTTGCACTATTGTTCAGTTACAGTACTGATAGTAACACTCTGTCAAAAAGTTCCATATGTATAACCACAGAAACTCAGGATTTGTCATCAATATTGGAAAAGCTGTTTTTTATTTTTGTCTCTGGGAAGTTGGCCAGTGCCAGAAAATGTACTCAGATCTGTCTGGTAAACTCTAATGTTTTGAAAAATGAAAAGTTCCCTGGCCTCATTTTGATAAGTGTGTTCTTTATGCCCGGTATTCAGTTAAAACCACACAATCTGGTAGGCAAATGACTGTGACAGGACCTGTGCCTGAAAATCTCCCTTTTTGGTTATAACTGTATATGGTACAATACATGTCAGTGTGTGAAAAAGAGGGTTTGTGTATGTGTGTCGCGTGCATGCACTTTCATACACAGGATATCGCAAAACCCATGCTGTCAAGCCTCAGCGATGAGGAAAGACAACAGCCGATGATAGCACCAGCGTTATTTCTGGTAAGTGAGCCCGTGGTGTCCTGTGTGGTGTGAAACCCCAGCCTTGAGAACTAAAGCTCTGCGCGGCTCAGGTGCTTTCTCTGTTGAAAGGATGAAAGAGCAGAAAGCTGGCAGAATACAGGGCAGGAGGTGGAGACAATGGTGGGGAATGTGAGAGAATGTGGAAGTGTTGACTTAAGACGAGTGGTTGGGACAGCCCTGGATTGGGAAACACTCAAAGACAATTCCTTGTACACATTCCAGTAAAGCACCACTTTAGTGCATCTCGTATGTTAAAGTTACAGCATAAATAGTTGAAGGACACAGTCCATTTTTATTACAGGAAAGACTAGTCACCTCAGCAAAAGTCAGGAGTGGAAGTAACGAATTACAACAACTCATGTTACTGTGATTACTTGTATTCACGTGAATATTTTTTCAAGCATATAACTTTTACTTAAGTATGCATTACACTGTATAATCTTCCAATTGTAGGCCTACTTTAAAAACTATAATTCACTAATGAGCAGGCCTACAATTTGAATTATATCCACATTCATCTGTATTTTTGTAGCCAATCACCAGGGACTCAGAAGCACTGTCCACTGTCCACTGCCCAAGGCACACAGTCTACAGTAATAGTTATATGTAATAGTTTTGGCATGTTTTATTATATGTATGCAGCAAGCTAATCTGCTGAGGAAATGCACTGTGGCTCAATGAAAACCAGGGACTGAAATTTTGGAGAAACCGAAACCAAACAGGGACTAGGCCCTTGCCTGGGTGTTTGGGTTGTTAGATTAAAAACATTTTAAATATGATTTTAAGAGACACAATTCCTGATGTATCTGTGTATATGTTTAGAAAAAGAAACACACTTGGCTGGTAGATCAATAATTAAAAAGTAACTAAACTGCTCAGAGTAGATTTTGAGAGTTAGTTACTCTGCAAAGAGTGTCTGTCAAACTCTTATATGCAAGGAAAAAAAGCAAATGAATATGCTGGAATACATGCTAAAAGTGACATGTTTGCAATTTACAGTACGTCACACATCTTTTCCAGCTTGTTCTAGTGGTCACAGACAGCAGACATGAGTCAGGGTTCATGAGAGTTCATGGGATACTTTGTTCATCTCAATTAACTCGTCTCTGTCCTCAGTTGTACAACATGGTAAATCCAGCAAACCCTGAAAAATCCCTCTCCTGTAGGGAAACTGAATACTCAAAAACTATGTACAAAATCAAATAGAATGCTGTAAACCAGCTTAGCCCTTCCCAGCACATGCATGGTTTTGGCTTGTGTCAAGTACAGGTGGAGAAACCAGGAAGGGTGAATTCCACTGTATAACCATCAGCCGCAGTGACTGTAAGAGTATGCGATAACGCAGTGCAAGGCAAGGAGGAAACCAAGGCACTTCCTCTTTCATTCTTTTCCATGTTACTGTTATCAGAAGGGTGAGGCAGGGCAATGTGTTTTATATTCTGTGGTTGACAGTGCAGAAGTCCCCCATTGCACTTCTATTCTATGTCTATCTTTCATCATGTAACAATGACACAATGACGAGACCTGTTTCACATGTGTTAGAAACCGAACTAATCCTTTTGTGGATTGGATCGGTGCCACATATGAACAAAGGAAGACAAAACTTTGCCTCAAATGCCAAACTATTCATTTGAATTCTGCATTCGGAAAAGTAACAATCGCAGCAGTGTGTGAGTGCATGTTTTCTTTAACAGACAGAAATGCGACGTGCATGTAAAGCATAATGTGTGTCTTACCTGACGGAGGTTGTTGTAGATATCGAGGCTCCTGTGAGCCAACAGTAGGAGTTCTATCAGTGTGTAGACCATCGCCAACTCCCCCTGCACCACAGCAATATGGAGAGCTCTGTATTGAATAAAAACAGACACATAAACATATGTTGCGGAGGCCGCCTCCATTCCATCAGTGAAATGGGTCACAGGTTCTGACATTGTGACCTACTAACCTTTTGGTTTAACATGATCATGATCATTAACTAATTGGAGATAACACTTAATGTGTGTATGATATAGATAGATACCATACATGTATGTGCAAAATGTATTTGAAGTGAAATCCATATGATAACGAGAATGTGCTGGATGACTGAGGGCACTTAGAGTTTTTGTTCAAAACTGTTAAACCCAGTCCACTTTCCCACGTGGTAGCAATTAAGTCAGTGAAAAAGTCTACTGTAGAGTCTACTGTAGGTCAAGCAATAGCTGCTCTCTTGCTGAGAGTTAGATCACTCTCAGTTCTGTCCATCAAATATAAGCACACAACCAGCAGCCAGTTAGCTTAGCTTAGCATACAGACTGAAAAAAACTAAGCAACAAAAGCGTCGTTTAGTCTGCAAAAAGAAAACCAAGTGTAAAAGCAGATATTTTACAAGGATCATGTGCTTGGCTATTTCTGGGCCAGGATGAGGGATTTGTTGATGTTTCAGTTGGTTGCCTGGCAACAATTTGACACATACTTGGCTTTCAAACAGATTTAACAAAAGAGATAAAAATGTGTTTATTAGTGAGGTTTTGATATGTTGGTAGGATTTTTGTTACCTTAGAACAGAGCCAAGACAGCTTTCCCTGTTTCTAGGTAATCTAAGCTAATCAGCTATTGAACTGCTACTTAATAAATATAGTCTATGTTGCTCAGTTTGGAATATTAACTCATTTTGTTTGGCCTTTAAACTTAGACTGTCATGGTCTTTTCTGTTATCAGAAGAAGCAAATTCTACTTGATCTAAATGATCCCACTGACAGTTGTACCAAGGAGCTCCACAGATGTACTTGCATGACTCACACTACCCTTATCTCACCCTTATCAAGACTAAAGGGGAAACCACTATCTGCGGTCTCTTCGTGAAGCGAAAGAACAAACGCAGGCCAAAGTTTAGGACAGGGAAAGGCAGAAAACTAAGCAGGGGCAGGGCGTGCTGTTGAAAACAGTGAAGCAGTTTTCACAATTTTCTTTTTCATTGTCAGAAGAAGCAGCTTCCAGTAACAGTCAGAGTTTTATGTCACTTCCTGTTGTCAGTAACAATGGTAACATTCTTTATCTTGCTGTGCGTGCTGTGAAAATCTAGCCATTAAGCTTTATGGTTTCTAACAGGGGCTTTCTGTAGGTTCACTCAGTCAGCTTTATCCAATGGATAAGTCATAATAAGACAGTACAGTCGTGCAACAGGAAATAGGGACGCTTCTTGAGAAGTTAGAAGTACCACTGCACAGAATTTGAGGTCAGAAAATAAGTTCTTACAATGACAAAAGCACTTGCAACACTTCCTCTCAGCAATGTGTCCCACTGACATGGAGTCATTAACAATAGTAATTTCCTGCCTGAAAAAAATTCTGATTAAAGACCATAAGTTCTACATTTGCACACAACAAGTACACTTTCCCAAACATCTCATCAAAATGAGTGAGTGGTTCAAGGAACGGTTCTTCGTGAATATATGTATGTATCCATCTATCTTATCACAGTATCACATTACTCTAAACATTTCCAACCACATAAAACCCAAACAGCTTATATAATCTCTATATTCATAGTGGAAACATTCAAATTCTTTGACAACTTCATGAAGGCAAGTATGAACAGAATAATGCCTGTGGTGTGTTGAACCGAATGATAAGCATTTGCCAACCTTCACTTGGTGGTTGCAAGAAAAAAAGTGACTCTCTACTATGTCTGTGTATATAATTAAAATTAAAAAAAAAAATGCAAATCATATGCATGCATTATTCTTGAACATGCAAGAGCAAGCACAGACTCCACAGTGTGATGAAAAAAAAAACAAAAATCGGTGTGCAAGAGCAGGTTGGCACTGCAACTTACAATAAACACTCACTTACTCCTGACAGAGCAAATAGTCGAAAAAGCAGAAGCGTATTTTGGAACAGGAGCGAGTGTGGTAGTTCTTTCCTCAGCTGGTCCCTGTTCCTGTAACTGAGCTCAGCACAGTGAATAAATCTGTATCAACACAGATATATTTATCATATTTACTGTACATGCTACTAACCTTTAAAAAACCCCTGCAGTGTCACGATAATAAATCCTACAGTGATTGAAGGGATCAGTCATGCTGCCACAGTCAAATGGGTAATGGGTATAGGCTGTTCATGTATGACTTGTTGATGTATTTTTGTCATTCTGAACCCTGGGGAAGTGTTTAATGCCTATATGCTCTCATCAGTAGAAATTCAAAGGCCTCTTGCACTGTAGTTTTTCAATGTGAACATCTACTGAATCAGAGCTCATCTCTGCAAGCACTGACTGTATCAATACTTGCCTTCATATTAACCTAAAATGATTATCTCTCTTGTTATACTCTATTCTATCTACGTCCATCTCTCTCTTTTTCTCTTGAGATGAAACTGTACTGTTTCTAGTTCCTGGAAGTTGGGTAGACCACAGCCCCAGATAACCCCAAACATAGCGGTACTGACGCAGACAGGAGTCCCAAGCTCACAGTCCCAGCGTATGTATGTGTGTGAGAGAAAGAAGAAAAGCTTCTTTTTTTTTTCATACAGAAGGCAGCATTGTGTGGTATCCTTTTTGGTAAAATATGTCAGGGCGTGAACAAACTGAATGATCAGACTGAAGCCTGAACATATCCTGTGGTCTATGGACCAGCTGAGCAATGAGGTGATGTTGTCACTGTGTAAACAAAGGAGAAACAGAGACACACTAGAGTCCAGTTAACAAGAAGTGAAGGCTCACGTCAATTAGCATCACCCGCTGTGCACATAATGAAGGATGATGGGAATTATTTTTTTTTTGTGTGTGTGTGTGTGTGTGTGTGTGTGTGTGTGTGTGTGAAAGCACATTGTCTTTATGGGAAGACATTTCGAGAACATTTCTACATTCATCATGAGGGTAACTTAAGGGGTAATTTACAACTGCCAAAAGCCACCACAGTCCTTTTATACAGTAATGCATTCAGTTTTAACCTTGAGCCAGTCAGAAAGTTGCTGAGTGAGTGTGTGATGCTCATTTAAACTTCTGTTTGTACAGCAGTTGAGCTCAGTGCTTGAATAATCAGGTTATTAAACATTAATCTGTGTACATATCAGGGTGTCAGCGTCCACAGAAAGCTTGGGCTTGCAAATGTAGTTCAGAACATGGCACGCACAATCTCATAGTTAGCAATGACTCGCGCTAATGCCATTATACCAGAGTAGGACATTTCACAACATGTGGATGGGTTGTCATGGAATTTGGCAACGCTATCCATGGGAGGCCCTGACCTTTCCTCAAACAGCACCACAATCTCCACATTTGTGCTGAAATAGCTCCACAACTATCAAATGGATGAGCCACCGTGCCTCTCTCACTAATTCAATCACTTTAACCCACTCACCTGTGCATATGCACATAAGTATGTCTAACCCCTCTTTCCTGTTTGTCTCAGTTCTCACGACCCTTCCCTGCAAAACCTATTCTTCCCTCCCAGTGCGCAGCACGCCGGCTAAGTGGTCAGCATTAAGAAGATCCCGGGTTGAACCTCCGTCCCTTCTGTGTGGAGTTTGCATAGTCTTACCATGTTCATATGGGTCTCCACTGGGTGCTCCAGTTCCCCCCTATGATCACATATGAACGTCAGGCTTAATACTTGCATTTTCTTCCATTATAGGAATATTGGGGCAATGAAGCAGCAGAGAGCTTATCAAGAACCGTCCCTATCTTGAATCTCAACCCCTGGGGTACTAGCAGCTCCAGCCAGCTCATGCACTGACCCTTTTCATCCCTTGCCTCGACCCCAATCATCCCACCGTACACAACCCCTACCCAACTTTCCCAGCAATCAAGCTCTTTCATCCATCCCCTCAACCAACCAAACACCACCATCGTCCTATCCTTCCAGCATCTTGTCGCTTATCCAAACTACTCTTATACTTTAATATATTCAATACTTTTGGGTTTTGACATTTCCACCAACCTCAACGGCACTTTATGTTTAGTGCGAGTTAGCAAATGTTAACATGCTAACACACTAAAATAAGATGGTGAACATAGTAACTTTCCCTCAGCATGTTACCACTGTTACTGTGAGCATGTTTCCATGCTAATGGTAGCATTTAGTTCAAAGCACCGTTGTGCCCATGTACAGCCTCACAGAACTTGCAGTATAACCAATTTGAAACATGACGCATAGTGTTTTACAGTATATTGACACATACTGACTACATAGCATAGTAATTAGAAATCCATATGCAAGTAAATAATGACTCAGTGAAAACTTTTCTAAAGATGTATGATTGCCAAGCTCTGCATATAACAGTGCTGATCTGCAGGTAATTGCTCTGACTGACTGGAAGCATGCAGGAATAGGTAGAAGCTGTGAGACAAGTGACACATCTGTACATCACACATACAAATGGTTGTGGAGAAGAAAGTCACACAACACAGAAATGGAGAAAAAGACAGACAGAGAGAGAGAGAGAGAGAGAGAGAGAGAGAGAGAGAAGGAGAGAGAGAGAGAGAGAGAGAAGGAGAGAGAGAGAGAGAGAGAAGGAGAGAGAGAGAGAGAGAGAGAGAGAAGAGAGATGAAGCTGATAGAAAGAAAGCGGTAAATGAGGAAGTGTGGAGCGGATGTTTGGGTTTTTTGAGTCCATTCATTTAAAAACACAGAGAAGAAAAGAGAGAAACACAGACACCTGAGAAAAACCGCAATCATGTTTAAAAACTGAGCACTCAACACTGGTTTTCCCGAAACTCAGAGGCGCTGAGAACAGAGGATGAACCCACCCCATTGACGTAAAACAAACGCATGCTTGACAGCACTTAAATTATGCATACACGCATTCACGCACACACACACATTCATGTACATACAGACAGCGTGAAAATGACAGGGGGGGGCTGCGAATGTTTCTGCAGAATTCACACAAAGTTTCATATAACCACAAAACAACAAGCAGGTACTACACGAGCTCTGAACTAAATATAAAAAGGTCTCTGCACAGCAGTTTCGTGGAATTGAAATTCACTGCTAATGAGATAATGTTCGTATCAGATTTTTATTTTTGCTTTGTGTCTGCCCTGCAGACTTGGATAACATGCTTGTAAGACGCTCCAGACAAGAGGTTCAACAATTTATTGTAATGATACAGCAAATGAAGATAAATGAAGACAATAAAATCAGCCTACAGGGCATCAGTGTTAAGGAAGCCACGCTGTTTAAGACAAATACACCGACTGTGCAAGTGCAAAACTGCTGAAACTTCATTGCTATGAATAATGTACAAATTTCAATACAATGTTTTCTTCTTATTTCCCTGCCAGTATTTGTTGATCCATGTGAGAGGTTATGAGTCTCTAAAACAGATATGTGACAGTAAGCAGCTGTGACTTGTCACGGGACTTATGGCTCCGCTAAATGTTGGTCATCACGAGTTCTTTGTCAAGTGGATGCAAATGATGCCGATACCTTTTGAAACCGCAGCATCAAAGAGTCATTTAATTCTTGGACATATGTTTTCAGTCACATGACTGTGTGTGTGTGTGTGTGTGTTCTTGTATCAGCTTGCCATTTCAGTTTTCAGTGTGTGAGTGGGCGCTAAAGTAGCCATGCGTTAAAGTTCAGTATTTGCATTCATGTGGTCCTGTGTCTAGTATTCTCTTTCCAAAGCCCCAGCGACTCCAAATTTTTTTTTTGATTTTATAATAATAAATTGTTCAACACACACACACACACTCACACACACACACACACACACACACACACACACACACATACCTATACATGAAATGTTTGCTGAATCAGGCAGCTCACAGTCAAGTGCTGTTGTTTTCAGGTTAGTGTGTTAGAACGGTGTATCCGTTGCCATTGGGTGAATCATTCCGCTGCAAAGAATTGTGTCAGCTATGAGTTGGGCACTGACTATACCTGTTCATATGCAGAACCACATGAGTCACGGAGATTAGAACAAATAAACTGATTTGATACAAACCTCTCACAAACCACATCCAGGTTGTGTAAAGACAAGCGTTTTGTTTATGAGGTCAGAACGTCACTTGTTGAGACTAGCATTGTTTGGATCTAGCCCAGTGAATCACTTCCATTCAGTTGTTATTTAATGTGGCCATTTCAGTTTCACTTTTTTTTCCTTTTATGTCAGTTATTTTTCCTGAGAAGTTTGTCCAAGTGGTGTCACTGTCAAACCCACAGAGAGGCGATATGGAGATTACAGTCTGTCATTGGCTGGTAAGAAGCTATGATGAAGACTGCGTTATGATATTTTGACGTGTCAGTACGAAAATCTGAGGTTTAAGGATTAAAATCTTTCTCGGTGCTAATATTCCTCACAGTGTGGATGTAAAAGATTCAGTATCGATACGGTGACAGCACACAAACAAGAGTTTGCAGCTTACACAAAATTATAACTGACTGACATTGACCGTTCATTTTCCAGTCTCAGCTAGATTAAAAGTTGTAGTAAAGTAATGTTGTTATGTTGCATTGTTGATCTCACAGCATCTTTTGCCAACCAAGGTTACTTTTATACCGTGGGGGGATATGGCAGAGGGAGGCAGAGTGTGATAAAAAAAAATAAAAAAAAACACACAGACACGGTATTTTGAAAACAGACATCTGGGCACATTGGGATTTTATGAACTTGCTAGTTAGCCCAAACTGGACAAGACATGTGTTTAGAGCCATGGTAGCCGTTTTCACCCTAACGAAAACAACGAGCAGCTAATCTGCCAAGAATTGAAGAGGTTCTCCCAACTTTGCTGTCCTGCTCAGAGAGTGGTAGGAAACAGTGATATCCTGACTGTACAGCAAAACCAAAGCCAAGGTGATAGAGGAAAGCTAGTTGACTGCCATTACATGTGATTCCTGGACTGTCACGACTGACAGCCGTAGTTATGTTTATGTACTGAGGTGGGTCACCCAGACACTGGTATTGAAAAGATGAAGCTGTTGTCTTTTAAAATCACTTTCTAAATAAAGACAGAGTTCTGATTTGTCTGACTGCTGTATTAATTGATGGATATTGCATCTTCGATTTTCTATATCACTGCGCGTAGCTACTTTTTTCAGAGAGATGCATCAAGAATCGTTGTGTATTTGTATCATTGAATCGTGAGGCCAGTGAAGATTCACACCTATAGCTCAATGTTCTGGTATTGGGCATGCTGCCTCATTGTCACACTCTCATGGCTTACTGGGACATCTAAATTTCCTACTCCTGCAAGTTAAAAAAGTCTAAAGCTTAAGGTAGTTTATGCAACTGGGCCTTCACCTTTATGTACGAGAACATTTAAACACAATATACATCAATTTTAGACAAATGTTACCTTTTTAAGACAGTTAAACTGAGCATAATTTTCATAATTAGCAGGTTTACCACTGACGAGTCACCACTTCCAAGAAGATATTAATGTTTTGCATAAAACTTTTACTATCCGTCTTGTACAGAAGATCACTAGTTCAAACTTTTGACCTCTATAGATAAAGCTGCGAGCTGGGTTTGCTCAGTCTAAACACATTTAATGAGGAATCAGCTCAATCTTCTGGAAATCTCATGAATATTTATGACTGTGGTAAGATTTCAGATCTGCAAATTGTACCAGTTTCGACTGTCAATGCATACTTAAAAGCGATGATTATGAAAATACATGAGGTGGATGAATCATAGTAATCTCTTAAGTTTCCTGTATGAATCAGTGGCTTGGATATGTGATGGATGGATGGATATGATGCAACATGTTTAAAGAGGAAAGTGACACTTCTCTAACTTCAGACTTAAGCCCATGTAAAAAGATCAACATACGTGTCTCCATCTTCATCCTGACGTGTGGCCAGAGCGATGCCAGCCAGCAGGTTTTCGGTTGAGTGGACCAGAGCGTGGTTCTGCTCTGGGACGGGGGGCAAACAGTACACAGGGTAGGGAACTGAGCAGGAGTGACACGGAAAGGTAGAGAGAGGTAGAGACAGCAAAAGAAAGTGAGAGAAGGACATGTTGGAGGCAGAAAGTAAATATACAAATAAATAAATAAAGATATGTGAGAAATTAAAGGGCTGGCCTGGCAAACAAGTCTTTTTCGTAATAAGAAGGAAGTGTTCATGTGCGTGTGTGCAAGCACTGTATTCAGTTATGATTTGACTAAGCTACTTTTGTCAGTAAAGGAGACTGAATGAAGAAGAAATTTGCTGAGTGGACATTTTCTCATTGATTCAGCTGCAGCATCAACTGCGCCAACGCCACTGTCATTTCTGCCACCTGTGACACATTGGTGGTCAAAGATATCAAAGAAGGCTGAGGGTGTGTTTTTTAAAGAAAAAAAAATGAAAATAGCATTGTTCATGTATACCTAAAATATATATATTTTTTGAGAGCCCCCTATAGGCCTATCTGTTTTTAAACTTAGTCTCTAACTTAACATCTGCAGAGTGTACAGAGATTCTGTATACATGGATTATTTTGGTCATACAAGTAATAGTTTATAATAGTTTTCTTAGAAAATAGCAAAAAAAAAAAAAAAAAAAAAAAAAAAATACTTTAGATGACAACCTTTTAGAAAAAAAAAACTTGGAAGTGTAACAAAGTCTTGTTAACGTATACGGGTTGGAAAACGCTTACCGAAATCAAACTGGTGCAAATAGATGGGATATCCATCTGGACGCTGTCCTGACGCTTCATCCCGCCTGGGAGTCACCGGTGCTGCGCCGGTCCTGCTGTCAGTCGAGGGTCGACCGGCAAAACTTTCCCTAAATGTGAAGTCCGTATCTACCGCTGGGGGAAAGCGGTCTCCGCTGTGTGGAGGATTCGGTGACTGCCTCTGGGTCTCCGGCTCGATATGTATCGGGCGTTTCCTAAAAGGAAGCCTGAAGGAAGATTTGTCGGCTGGACGTTTGCGAGAATTACCGGTCTCTGAGCCCGGTACGCCTCTTACCGCGGGGCAGTGTATTTCCAAACTGTCCGTCCCTGTGCATGCAGGGTGCGCAGGTGAGCCTCCTGTCACTCCAGCGTCCCTGACGCGACCTTTGCAGTCCGGACTCCTCGACCCGGCGCTCCCACGTTCTCGGTTAGTGGTGCGCAGATCCAGCGGCGCTGCGGCAACCGACTGGTGGTCACCGTTCATGGTCATGATCCTCGGCATTAACTGGGGGGCCGAGGTGCTCAGGATCTGAAGAAGTTTCAGGTGTGTGAGCGTGAATACAACTTCTCGACGTTCAGTGACAGTGAGTGGGATCAGTCCATCCAAAGTGGCCAATAGTGCGCAATTCCCATCCTCATGAAAGCAAATGGGCAGCGATCAAATCATCACAGTTTCCTTTTGTGTCACTGGTGTATGTCAGATAAGCGTTCAAAATCATTGACTCGTAATGCAAATTTATTTTCGAAGAAGTGCCAGTAGAGGTTTGGTGTAGTTCATCTCTATCCCACCTATGGCAACAACTGCAGGTACGGTGCAGCTGTGCGAGCGCTCGTCTGCCTGCTTAATGAACGTAATCAGTGACACTTGGACGGTGCTTTCCCTCAAACCGAAACAAAGCGATTGGCTTAAGGGCAAATTATACAGAGTGCAAAAAGAGAAAACACACGCTTTGAATTCACAATAATTTCAGCATTTCCGACTTCTCTAACATCTGTCTGTTTTGCATGCAAGTTCGTACCATCTAATAGTGAATTTCTCAAGAAAGAAAGAAAGGAAAGACGGATCAGTGCGTCTGTTGATGCGGCTGCTGTAGGCGCGTCTCTGTGCAAAAGATGACAACATGTCTGAAAAAAAAAATACAGGATTAAATCTGTGCTTTTAATGCATGTTTAATAGCCAGCGTCGACTAAATGAATTCAGATATTTTCATTATGATTTTCTTATTTCCAAACTTGAGGATAAGTTCATGTAGCCTAATAAAACCATCAGTTTAAGTCTTCTGCAGGTTACGTGTATTATGGTGTACTTAAAGTGTACTTCTTTCCTTTATTACCAGAGCACAACACACTGTCCCACTTTATAGATGAAATTGAAACACTGTGACTTTAACAGCTCGCAATGTGCTGAATTATATACCTTTATTATGGAATGGGGCATGTTATCATATTTATTATCGCTTCTACGTGACTTTCTGTGTTTTCATGTCTTGGAAGGGAATTTTCAATCTGTTTGTTTATGTTATTTTGATCACATGTTTCAGTGCCGTAGGTCAGCAAGCAGTCATAATGTTCATTTTCACATCTCTGTCCCAAAAAAGTTCCAAGGTGTCTCACTTTTGCTGATCACAGCAGACCATGTTGTGCCACTTGTGATACATTACAGCTGAATGTTGGACTCAAAGATGTGATTTTTTTTCTGTTTAGCACTCACACTTTTGCAAGTTGCAGATGCATCATCTGATGCCCCAGGTTGGTGATATAACACCAGGTTGCGGATTCAGAGCAGATGTTGCTCTACATAAAGGAGAAATAAGTAGAATCAAGGAAGCATTCACAGAAAATATGCCTCCGGTCTAAAGTGACTGACTGATCAGTTGATGCCATGTCCCTCCTGCCTCACATCTTACCTGATTACAGACACTTACAAAGCTTAAATGTGTATACACAAGCATGCATATGCACCCACATATGCACAAATAACACCTCATGTCCTTGTCTTTAATCTTATCCTACCCCACCCTCAGACTAGGCTCTGGTTACCAGGGTCAATTTGGGACTTTCCTCTTTCCACTGAAGTGTGGCATTGGCAACAGAAAGTCAAGCTTGGTGTCTAAAGTCCCTAAAAGACCCTGACACTACACAAACAAGCCCTGCAGCTGTCAAGGCACTCAAGCATTATGGTCTCATATGGCATTGGGTGTCATTATTTATGAAAAACCCAGGGCCTACCTCTTTTACAGCTGTCTCATCCTGAACTAACAGAGTTTAATGAATAAAACGTTGACTGAGGTTTCATGATCTGTTGGAGGATACATATATATGTAAACAATATGTAAACAAAAGTACCCAGGACCCTTTAATATCCAGAGGCTTGGTATTCTGAGACAAAGCTGCACAATGACTGTAGAGAGGAGGCGTCAGTGGCAAGCAGCATGACTTCCAGATACAAACCAATGAAATGAGGCCCCCTTGTGCCAAGACAGAAAAGGTGCAACTAGACTCTCAAAAATGATCAAACTCTAAAGATTTTGAAACACATCTCCAAAGAATTCACCTACATTTAGATAAAACAGTAGCAACAAGGACGATTTAAATGGGTAACATAATCAGATCTCAGTTACAGCACTAACCTGGGTGAGCAGGATCTGCGTAAATATCTCCCTCTTGTGGATGTTGCAGCACAGGTTGTCAGTTTTCTCATTTTAATATTGCATATTGAGCACCATATGATGCTCTGTGCCCCAAAAGATAGACGCTATATTCATGAGAAATGTTTCAATTTACTCAAGGTATTTAGAATATTACACACGTACCCATTCTTGTGTTCTTCTACCTCTCTCAGGTATACCTGACTGGGCTGATTATAGTGGATGGCCCTGTCCCCATATTCGACTGAGGCCAAACCAAGCAGCCGTCTGGTCCCAACAGAGCTCAGAGTTACATTTGTGTTTTATTCTTTGAGGATGTTGGTCACAATTGGTTGAGTCAATAGCGTTGATTTTGTTTGAGGCCATAACATAGAAATAAATAATGTTTCCATTGTCATGTGAACACCTGGTGATGTGTACTGAATAAAAACGTTCTGGACATAAAATAAATATTCCAATATTACAAGAAATATGTTACTGTACTGTATGTTATTATTCATTAAGTTCAAAATGTAGTGAAGAGGGTGTATTTTATCTGGCTTCCCTCCAGGCTCCTAATAGCACTGGCTGCTAGTGATGGAAAGTACATTTGAGGTACTAGTACATCACTCACGTAATTCCATTTCATGCTCCTAATTACTATTACTACCAATGATATACTATTACTATCCAATTATATACTATATCTTATTTTGAAATGAGTCATTCTGCATAATGAGTACTTTTCCTTTGGTACCTCAAGCACATTATGCTGCTAATACTTTTGTACTCAAGTAACATTTTGAAAAATTGCTCCTTCTGCCACTTAGCACTAAACTAAAATGGGTATTTCATCATAGCTTTTTCAGGTATTTGTTCAAAAAATAAAATATCAGGTACATAACAATGTTGACCTGATGATGGCGCTAAAGGAAAGGCTAAGGAATTATCGACGCTTACAAATCATCCTGAGAGGTGCATGCATGTGTGTATCGATTTTAATGGCAGACCGTGCAATAGTCGTTGAGACGCTCCACTCAAAACCACATATGTGGACCTCGTGGGGGTGCTTGAGTAAAAGTCAGAGGACAACCAGAGTCAGTAGGATTAATCATTAATCATTAGGATTAGATATTACAAAACTTTCATGACAATCCATCAAACCATTTTTGAAATATTCAGCCTGGAACAAAGCTGGATTCACTGGCAGACCGACTTTGCAGAAAATCTTGGTGAAATGTCAACTGAATCCATTTAGTGACAGTAAACATTGTTCCATGCTGACAGTCAGGTGAAGATGATGATTCTTTTTATATCCCAACCGAGACGGCTGTTAAAGTGGCTGAACTTTGACCTTTGCTCTAAATGCTATCATAGTCTACCTGTCTGCATGCTAAGTGTGACTGAGAGCTTGCCCACTGCTTTCATTCTCAGTAAATGCTAAGTTTTGAGTCCACACCTCTATGTCTTCCTCCCTCCCCTCCTTCTCTCTCTCTCTCTCTCACACACACACACACACACACACACACACACACACACACACACACACACACACACACACTCTATGCTTGCCTGTCTGAGCAGTAGAGCAAAGAAAACAAACCTGTTTAGCTGGCTGCAACCAGGAAACCCATCAAAGGGTGCACCAAGAAGAGAGAGAAAGAACAGAGAGAGAGACAGCAACGGTGACATCAAGAAAAGACAAAGGAAAAGCAGCAATGTCTGTCAATGCCAAATAACAGACATGTTTCCGCTGTGCTGTGAGTAGATGTCTGAGCTCTGTTGACCCTGACAATGTTGGACTGCTGTGCTGTTGAGATGAGCATATCTATATTGGTAAGCATGTTAACTAGTGCACAACTAAGGCTGAATGTGTAGAGCTGGAGAGAGTTAGGAGCCGAAGGAGAGGTTGGTTTAAACTGTTATCATGTTAAATATCAGTCTGAAACCCTCACTTCCTTTTGTTTTTAGTTAACTCTTTCTTCTAGCAGGCATCTATTGTTGTATTGTTGTATTGTTGTTGTTGTTGTGGAAATCTTAAAATCTAGCTTTGGTATAATAGATCTTGTATTTTTGTGTTTTTCTGACAATCTGACAGGAGTGAGAAGAAGAACGGACAGGAGTGGCTGGTTTGGGAGGAAATGCTTAGCTTTGAGGGCATTTTTAGAGATGCCGTAATTGAAATGTTATGTAATGCTGTTGGATTATTACTGTCGGGATCAAGGGTGGATGCTGTTTGAGGTGGCTAAGATGTACGCTTTTCAGATGAAGCTGGGAACTCACAAAAATCATTTTAAGGACAACACACACACACAAAACACTTGAGCCAGTATGAATAGCTCCTCCTTTTTCTGCTCAAAACATTCGCACATTCAAAAACTGAGCTTTCATATCTCTTCAAAACAGTAGGGCGATTATTATTTATCACCACGCCCCCCAACCCCACACACACACAGACAGACAGACATTTAAGGTTGTTATTAGATCATATTCACACACACAACAGCGACGTTATGGCAGCAGCAGATTCAGGAACCTCCAAGCCCACTACTAGTGGAGATCGGCGGCTAGTGGACAAGGCCCTCAAAAGACTGGATAAGCTCCATGAGCTGTGCACTAACCCCCGGCTGGGCCTGAGGAACAGTCCACCATACCTGCCAGAGCTGGTATCTGAGACAACAACGTTGCTTATGCAGGTTTGGGAACCCTACAGAAGTTACAGGACGACGGGCAGCCAGGGGCCCCGGGGAGATGAAGCCAAGTACCTAAGGGTCCATGTCAGAAACCTGCTGGATAAGACGGACAGGGCCCTGTTGCTGTTTAAAGAGGGACGGGAGAAGATATTTGAGGAGACATCCAGCTACAGGTAAGAAGACACAAGAGAAGCACGTGTTTGCGGATCACCTTTTCTTTTTATGTGTTTGACAAGAAAAAAAAAGACAAGAAATCTTTCAGAAAAATAATCAGCAACATTTTTGATAATTAATCGTCATTCAGTCAACAATGACAAAATGTGGTCGTACTAGCTTTTTAAATGTGGCAATTTGCAGCTTTTCTGTGTTTTGTATCACGTCAGGCACTCAGAACTTGTGATAGGCAACTTGTTTCACTATTTTGGACGCTTTATCAACTAAGTAATTAAGTGATTGATGTAATAGATAATCTACAAATGAATTAATATAAATAATGGTTAGTTGTAACCCTAAAAGTCATATTTTTCTCATTTTAAAGAGATGGTTCATGAAAAATATTTTCTCACTTTCCTGTTACAATATCAAGTCGTTTTATTTGCCCAGGTTTCTCAGACTCTCTTGTACCACAATGGACAGCTGGAATCAAATGAAACGCAATGCATATTTGTATTGCTCACGGCATTAAAACATTATATGTAAAGAATTCAATAGCATTATTTTTCCAATGAAAACTATGTGCAGCAAGATCTGTGAATTGTTCAAAGTAATACTGAAACTTTTTCTTTTTCCGGAAAAAGTTTCCCTATTACTGTCTTTCAATTCAAAGAACTATGTGGATGCCACAAATTAAATTACATTTAAACTAATTCAGACAAACAGAAAGTCTCAGAATAAATAAAACCAAAACTATCTGCAAGGCCGGGTACCAAATGCGGTAACTGACCATTTAAGGATGGGCTTATATCGTGATAGCCATTTTAGCCAGTGTTCCAGACCAATTCCACTCAGTAAGTCTTTTGTAAGACAAAGAAACTGACAGTGGGGTCAGAAAGAGGCCATGCATCTCAAAAATCGTTATCGAGCACCATCCAGACCAGAACCTGGACTTGAGAATCCAAGACCATCCTTCTATATTATGTTATAACTTCAGAGTCGATAGTTATGATGGAGGCTTCAAACTTTACTTGGACACTTTAAACACCAATTAAATCTTCTAAACTATTTTTACACCATCTATAGAAGCTTTAGTAATGTCAAATAACTTTTCCAGTTCCCAGATGTCAAATATAGACTTCACTGTGAGCCAAGGGGGGAAAAATAACCATGTTCTGATTGGCTAAAGTGGATACAGCTAAAAAGAGTGACTTTTTTCTTCAGAGTTTGGCCTGAGTTCTTTGCTGCTGTTAGGACTGCTAATGATGAAGGTGGAAAACGGGGCCAAACCTGCGTCTTTGTGATGCTAATGTAGGGAAACTAGGCGAAAGAAATTACAACCTCAGTATGTGAGCAGCTTGGGAGAGAGACAGTTCATACAGGGTATATACAGATATCCTCTGCTTTCATTGTACTCTATCTCCTAACCTGCATGTGGCCTCAATTCAGGGCTGGATAAGCACTCAAATATTTATCTGTCATAATAAATAGTGTATCATTTCATACAACACTGGACACTATTTAAAAATCTAACAAAATTTGTTATTTTGATTCTTGTTTTTCATACATGACAGCGCTCTTACAATGTACTGCATTATAGTGAAACAGTACATTGAAAAGTTTGATCATTTTGTGTGTGACATTATTCTTAAATACCGTAAAACATATTCCTACTATATAATATTGTGGTATAACTGTAATTTCAGCCATATCATTCAGCCCTCCTCAGTCGATTCAGGCACCGCCAAGCTCCAATCCAGCAGATACATATTGTCAATATATCAGGGTCATTGAATGCAAATTGCTACAGGAACAAGCTTTCATCAGTTGATCTATATTGTAAAATTTATTGTGTCATCTTTAAGAATCGTCTGCATGTACAAGATAACAGATGGCCTCCTCACCGCAGTCGCATCTGCATGGGTGGCCATGCGGCAAATTCCCATAAGGTTATGCATAATGTGGCTTAGATGTCAAAGCAAATAGTGTAAATATCCTCTTTTGGGTTTTTAAAACATCCTGCTATAATGTCCTCTTTTTTTGCAGCTTGTTACCCTACAGACTCAGGCCTGTAAGCTGCAAGCACTGCGTCTAGCTCCAATAACGCTGACTGTTGGGCGATTTAAATAATAGTCTCCTTTTAGTAAGTGAAATTTCTGCCTGGCTATCACAAGAAACTAAAAACAGAACTGAAATAAAACTGGTGAAGGTGAAGGCAACAAAGACAGACAATGGAAGGTTCAGTGGATGAAAGATTATTGTCTTTGACTCATGACTTCAGCGTCCTCTTTATTTAAGAAACACATGCAAATGTGCAAAATCAATTAACCATTCAGCTAGAACTGTGACCAGATACAATATGAGACGCGTATATTTATTAGTCATTACATCAGTTACAAAGTAACTTAATATATGTAACCACTAAAGATGAAAATTCAGGTTTTAAAAAGTCTACATTTCACAAAAAAAACAGTCACGGCTAACTAATTATGACTGGCTGTGTCCCGGAGCGCTTGATTTTGACACTGACAAATATTTAATCAATCCTGAATATATTAAGGTACGTTTAGTGTTCAGGGTGTGGCTGGACTGTTTGAGTGTTAATTTCAGTTAGAAAGCTTTAAAGAACTCGCTCACTGCTGAGAAGATGTATTAATGTCACTGATGATTCTGTCTGTCCGACCTCCGTCAGGCATATCGGCAGCATCACAATAATTTCTTATGTAAATATAAATTTACACAAAGGAGGATCAGGGAACTGAAGAGTCTGGTCTGACTCCGAATCACTCACTTCTCAGACAATAGCATTAAAGAGAAAGATACAAATATACATAATACCAATAATACCAATAAATCCTGGGCAATATCCATAAAATCTTAAAACTCTAGCAGGCCAAAAATTAGATGGGAATTTAATGGCAAACACACTAAATATAAATATACTAAATATCATAGATCTTATAGTGTTATATAACAATAAATCCACTCTATGGGCAAGTCAAGGAAACATGTAAATAGGGACCAAAAAAACCTTATCAGAGTTTGCTTCAACAAACAAATGTTGTCTATCTTAAGAAGATTTATTTGAGCGGCTGCTGGTAAAGAGTTCAAATGCGGCTGCTCTCAAGATCTATACGAGCTCTATTTCTGCCCGAGCTAAGAAAGATGTGAGGCGAACAACACATTTGACATCAAGCCTCTTCAGGTACGCTGATCAAGCTGATGATAAATATATAACCTAATCTCTCTTAACAACGACAAAAGTATAGTAAATGGCAAGCAAACCAAGAATTACCATCATGCAATGCACTGTCGAGCAGCACAACCACTGCATGCAAAAAAAAAAAAAAAAAAAAAAAAAAAAAAACATTTGTACGGGTGCGTTTACTGTAAATTTTCACCACTACCTTTCTTTCTTTTTCATGATATTTTTATAAAGCGAGCCAAGAGATGTGGCTTACACATTTCCTCCCACCTTACTATGTCTTCCTTAACACCAAAGAGGTTTTTTCTTTTCCTCATTGAGGTGGAAACTTTATGACCACCACCCACACAGTCAAATGTCCCTCTAATGAATGCTGAGTGCCTGGACCATTTTGCAGAAGATTTCTAAAGATGTATCAAAATAGTCTTGCAAAAGAGGAAATATGTTGTAATGATGAAGCAAACTTCAGCCGAATTCAGCTGATATGACTGACAAATATCTCTACCATTTTAACTGCGTTTTAACTGAGTGTTTTTGATGAGTAGATATATCATGTGGTGGAGTACGTTTGATGCTGTCTGGCATATGTGAAATCATCCTCCCTTTTGTTATTTCAATAAGTATAACTAACTGAACATCTTGTATTCAGTGATTAAGTAGTCCAGTAGTTGTATTTTTATGGTTTCTGATGTAGATGTAGTAGATGTGATGGAAGTACTTTTAACTAGTTTTTAACTAGTTTCAAATTTTCTGTGGAAGAAACATATCAGACCTATTAGTCACAGCAGTATGTATGTATTTTTAGATACTTAAAATGCACAAAATTATACTGGTGTTAGAGTTGATGACACTTTTTACCTTATGCAACAAACTGCATGATAGCAGAGAGGTATGTATAGTAGTATTTTAGTTAGAAGTTGAGAAATATGCAAGAATAATAGTCAAAGGAAATCTATAAATGACCCCAGGTGAGACTCGACAGAGACTTAACACTGGTAAAGCCTGGTCTAAAGTTACACACTGGCCACTGGAACATTTTGTGGTATTTACAGACAAGCATGCTGCAGAGAGCATCCTGTTTGCTAGCTGGACTACCTGTTGTGTGTGTGTGTGTGCGCGTATGATTGTGTTTCTGTGTGTATCAATGGAAAGTATCAGCAATGCTGGTTTTAACTGCCATGAAGCCGTGGATTATCACATGCACAACAGTACAGTTAGGGCCGTGTTTCTCCCCAAAACTGTGCTTGTAGAATTTGGTTTTATCGGTTTCTTTCTACACATATTCACAGCCAATTCATTGCCAAACATGCTTGCCCGAGTTGACACCCATAATTTCACACTGCAAGTCTTAACACAGTAAGCTACCGTTACTTTTAAAACTCAAGTGACACAAGAGGAATGTGAGAGCACCAGTAATAAAAGTGATATATATATATATATTTATTTATTTATACAGCTGTGCCAAAAAACATTTACATTTCTGAGCAATGTGTACCTATTTTATGTAACAACAAATGAAAACCTGTTTTTCATTCTCAGGAGGAACTTGACCAAACTGTCCTTGCTGTTCAGTCACATTCTCTGGGAGCTGAAGGCCTTGTTTCCAGCAGGAAGTTTTCGTGGTGACACCTACAGGGTGTCCAAGACAGAGGCTGAGGAGTTTTGGAGGCATTCGTTTGGCAAGAAGTGAGTGTGGGAAAGTTTCTAAATGAGATCATGAGATGATCATGACAGTTTATTATTTTTTTATATATACAGGAATTGTTGGGTCTCTGAATTGAATTGAATTGAATGTGTGTCCACATTCACTCTGTGGTAATAATAATGTGTTCTGGCAGGTGTATCGTGCAGTGGAATACTTTTAAAGAGCAGCTGCAGAGTGTACATTCATTTGAGGAAGGGATGGAGTCCATGGCTCTGAAGTCAACTATAGATCTCACCTGTAATGACCACATCTCTGTGTTTGAGTTTGACATCTTCACTAGACTGTTTCAGGTAAGGTGACATTTTCCAATCAAGGGTAACAAATTCATTACTTAAAGTAATTGTTTTAGAAATATGCTTAGTCCCTTTCTTGCCAAGAGTTAGATGAGAAGATGGAATCCAATCTCATAACTGTACACTGAATATGAAGCTACAGCCAGCAGGCAGTCAGCTTGGCGTAGCATTGAAAACAAAAGAGACGTAACATTTCAGGCTAGCTGGGAAAACAGAAATCAGAACAAGTTGTGGGGGGACTACGTGCAAGACTAATTCTCGAGTGGGCATGGGAATCTCCATTGTTTGCCTGGCAACCCCATGGTGATGTCAATAGTGATGACTCCAGTAGCCTGTTGTGCCCACAAGGTGTTTGTTCAGACTTGGACTTGCTATGCATTATCACTAATTACTAATTATTAAGTTTTTAATTACTAATTATTAAGTTTTGATTTTTGCATTTAAAAAAAAGGTTGCTTACTGTGACAGAACTCTTGGTAATATGTTAAAATTACACATGTAAATCATGAATTGTACCCACTGATGTTCCAAGAGCAGTTTCTCTGCTACACAGCAGATTTTGTTCATTTATTGTAGAATTTTTTGCAACACAGTTAACCAGTAGAGAAGTAATTTATTGATATGAAATTTCAATATCAATCTCATGGACCACACAATGATAATGTAAACAGTCACCATGACGATGCAACTTTGCCTTTGATGGTCGTTTGACCACTTGCCTTAGTTATGACCCAAAACACCCAAACTGGTTTGGTTATGCTCCACGTAATCACGATGCAACCACCACCTTTTAGTATATATGTAATATATATAGTTGCATAGTGCTACCCACTGCAGATAGTCTTTGTACCTAACCCAAGAAATAGTATGTAGTCCCCAGGAAAACCACAACGTGCCATTCTCACATTTCACTAATGTGGGCGGCTGTGGCTCAGGAGATGAAGCAGGCCTTCTACGAATCAGCAGATTGGTGGTTCAATCTCCAGCATGTTGAAGATAAGAAATTACCATGACGTGAACGTGCATGAATGATTATGCTCAGTTGTCTCCGTGCATGGCAGTGTCGTGTAAAAGCACCTTGAGTAGAATACTAGAATGGGGCTAGATAAGTACAGTCCATTTAATTAGCGAGCTACGGAGGTGCTGATAGGTGAATTTTGTTATATTTAGACATAGCCAGGCTAGCTGTTTTCCTCCTGTTTCCAGTCTTTATGCTTAGTATTTAGCATACAGACAGAAAGAGGCCTCTTCTCCTCTACATTTGACTTGGCAAGACATTGAATAAGATGATATAAGAATGATAAGTTGAACTATTTCTTCAATAATTGATAAATATATATTCCTCTCCTCTCCTCTCCTCTCCTCTCATTTTAGCCCTGGAAATCACTCATAAGGAATTGGAACCAGCTAGCAGTAACTCATCCAGGCTACATGGCCTTCCTCACCTATGACCAGGTTGTAGCTCGTCTGGAACACTACCTGCACAGACCTGGGAGGTGAGGAAGAGTACACAAACAAACTCTGTCTGATGCACTTCTCAGAAAAGCAAAGCTGAGTTGTGCACCACATAGCTCAAAACTCAAAATAGCACCGTAGAGGTTGGTCAGCGCTCGAGTTTCATCAAACCTGGCAGTTGATCTCAGTTGTAAGAAATTAGGCATTTTAGGCAATGTAGAACGACAGCAGTCCAACAACTTTAAGTACCTGCTATTCATTATGGAAAGAGGCTTCATTTATTACTTCTTAATCTATTTTGAAGTATTCTCTCTTGTTTGGCATGTATTTTATAGCCTTTCTGTCTAGTATTCAAGCGGTTTAGACCTAATTAGTTTAAGTACAGCTTAGTGACATTATGCAGATGAACTACAAGCATGGCCCAATGTGTCATAGAGTGAGTACACATGTACTGCAGCATCAATATTATAGCTGTTTTCAGAAGGAGAGGAATTCTATTGGAATTATTTGCAGAAATGATTCAAAAAATAAAGAATTAAATACAGACTGATGCAACTGTATTTGCATCACAAGAGACCCATTGACAGCCAAAAAAAAAATAATGTTCAAGCGAACTTGAACTTGAACTTGAAAATTTCAGTGTTGATTTTCTTTCTTTCTTGTAAACAAGTTTGATTTACAAGGATCTCTTTCCCTCCCAGCTATATCTTCCGTCTGAGCTGCACGAGAATGGGCCAGTGGGCTATTGGCCATGTGACCGTTGAAGGCAACATCGTTCAGACCATCCCCGAGAACACACCTCTCTACCAGGCACTCATTCAGGGCTTCAAGGAAGGCTGGTTAGAAAAAAAAAACACACACACACACACAGGTCTCTGGTTTATTTTTATCTTTGTTTGTGTCTTTTCTCTAAGTGCTTTGTGTTTCTGTGCCTGTAGCTACCTGTACCCAGATGGCCGTGATGTGAACCCCGACCTGACGAGCTTGTGTGAACCGGCCCAGAGGGGCAAAGTCAGAGTTACAGAAGTAAGCCCATACGCTCTTTATCAATTAATCAAACTGCCAACAGCATCTTAAAGCTAGACAAAAGACAAAACATAGATCATATCCTGAGACGTTCTATTATTGCTTTCTGTCTGTTGACCCACTGTAACACCCAACAGGAGCAGTATGAGCTCTACTGTGAGATTGGCAGCACCTTCCAGCTATGCAAGATCTGTGCAGAGAGGGATAAGGATACCCGTATTCAGCCTTGCGGGCATCTCCTGTGCCAACTCTGCCTCACAGGCTGGCAGGTATGAATCCCCATCCAGTTACTCATTGTAGCCTGCCGTATAGTATGAGACAGATTACCGTAACAATATGTGTGTTCAGCAGAGTGAAATAATCTGGATCCATCAGCGGTCCCATGGCTTGCTTGTCAGTTATAGCCCCAGCATACCGTAACAATGCTGGTCATTTGAATGTGGTTTGGGCTTGATGTCAGAAATATACTGTGTTCAACAAAGCATGCGAGTGATTCAAATGCTACTTTACATAAAATAACCCTTACAAATCAATGTTCTGGCTGATTTAGTCCTTGTAAGCCGAGAAACATTTCACTGAAATATAGAATTGACGAAAAATTCTTTTAGCTCTCCAAAACTAAAAAAATAGAGCTGTTGCTAGGGGGTAATTCTATAAGATAACTTCAATGCCATCCACGCATTTCTAGGCCTGGTTAATATGCAAGAGCATTATACTGCCTTTAGACATTAGAGCAGTTTCACAACCTTCTTCTGTTTTTACTGTGAAGTCACATTGTATCACCCGGCCTCGTTGAAATTACACAACGTTTTTCGAAATATTTATTCCACCGGTGCTTGTGAATTAGGTCGCATGCATTCTCCATATGCGTCAACTCTCCGGTTCACTGCGGGCCGCAAAAAAAGAGCTGTGGACTCGGCTCTTGAAACCTCTTAAACCAGTTCTTTGCATGAGCAAATAGTTTGATGACTTACTGGAGGGACAAGCAGGAAGCTTGGGGCAGGGTTTAAAGGAAAAAGGACTGTGAAATGAACCATCAACATCAATGGCAGGTGCTGTCAGTATGTAAACTGACAACTGTAAAATTACAGGCAATATAATGGGACTTTAAGTCTGATCAAATCTTTATAAATGTCAAAGATATCCAGAATATCATATTTTGCTAAGGCCTGTTTGTAAATCAAAATATAGTTGTCACATAGACAGCGTGTCCTGTGTGCACTTTTTTTCTCCTGCAATGGGATTTCCCCGACTTCCTACTTCCTCTTTCAATCATGATACTGAATACATGCAATCAGAATTAAAGCTGCTGCTGGCAAATTACAGTTTCATTCTGTGCAACCATTTCTTTCAGTCAGCCAGCTAGTTGTCTCCCATCTGTTCAGGAGGCATTCATGTCTTTGAAAAAAGGTGCAGAGCAGCAAGTCCTGACATTTGGCTGAGGACTTCCTGTGTGAACGTAAGGCTCACGGTATCGGTCACATTTACTTAGAGAAGCAGTGTGTGAGAGAGACAGACAGGAAAAGAAAATTAGATATGCTTTGTGGACGTCAGACCACAATGGAAAAGTTGTAAGTTGGTCTAGATTGTGGTCAAGCAAACTTCCTGATCAACAATGAGTTTACAGTACAACATGTTGACCTTGATGAGTGGAAAGAAAACAAAAGACAGTTAAAGTCTGCACACAGTTGCATTTGAACACCAAACAGTAGGATGCATCAATAAAAGTTTCATTACATGATTTTCAGAGCAGTGTGGGCAAGTAAAAGAGATTGAAATGGGGCAACTCGGTAGCTCACCTGCTAGTGCATGTGTTCCACGCATCAAGGCTGAGTCCTCGGCTCAATTCCAGCCTGGGTCCTTTGCTGCATATCACTGCTTCTCTCCCCTGAATTTCCTGTCTATCTCTCCAGCTGTCACTGTTCAATAAAGCAGAAAATGTCTCAGTCAGATAAACTGCAAATTTAGTTCAGGGAAGGAATCTGAAAAATCATGTCAACAACGTGAACTGACTGCATCTGCAAAGAGGATCTTTGGTCACAGGAATCAGCAACAAATTTATGAGCATCATAAAACCTGCAGACACACTTGTATGCTAGATTAATGAACGAAAGTGTAAAATGCTATAACAATTCATCTTTATCTGGTTTGCGTTTGTGGAAAACCGCAATCATTACAGTGCCTGTTAAACGTTGTATTTTCCACCACATTCATCTTTCAAAAAAAAAGTTTTCTTTGAAGCTCAACACATTCCACTACACAGCGTTCAAAAGACGCAAAGCTGTTTTTAACGCTGGGTGTTTACATTCATGTATTATTTCCATTGCTCTACCCCATAACCTTTTCACCAATAATCATTTAGCAGAAGTCAGCTGGCCACACCTGCCCATACTGCCGCTGCGACATCAGAGGAACAGAAACGATCCTCATCGAGCCGTACCTGCCAGGCACGGGTCAGTGGGAGGAGGAGGAGGGTGAGGATGACGCAGACGAGGAAACCCATGAGGACATCGAGCTCATAGTAAAGGAAATGGCGGCCCTGAGGAAGGTGTGTGAATATATTCACTGTATGTATATTTGAGTTTTGTACAGACATTCATGATCCCTAGATGATAGATCCAAATGACTTGCTTTCCCCTGATTTTTACTTTAGTGCCAGTGGTTGATGTAGTTTTCAGAGAAATCTCTCCACACCTATTGGTCGGATTGTCATGAACTTTGCTACAGACAATCATGCCGCCCCAAAAAAGGGAACTGTAACTGCTTAGCGATCTCTTAACCTTTCCTGTAGTGCCATCATCAGGACACATTTTTAATGACTTAAATACCTGAAAAACTATAAGCTAATGTGCTATTTAGAATGTTCAACTCCACTTTTAACATTTAACGGTGCATAATCTGTTCAGAAAGTAAGACGCAAGGGGTTGTATATAGCCTCTTCATTAATCATATGTGCATTTTGGGAGTAACGTGATTTAAACCAATCAGAGTGTTATCTCTCTTTCCCTTAAAAAGCCAGGTGTGCCTGCACCTGGCGCATTGCTATTTAAATGCCACACGCCTAAATGCACACATCACTCTCAGTTTACAGACATGCTCGTTTCTGCAGCTGTGTGATGCTGCAGGTATTTAATGAAGTCAGAGAAAATAATCTAACACTTAGCCATCTGTTGAGAGCAAACAGAACATCAGTATTGATGTATGATCTCAGATATTCAGTGATACCTGACAACGCCATTATTATGCATTAATCTAACATGTTTTAGACCTGCATGAGTCACATTCATAGCTGTATCTTGAAGGAAATCTCGATTATGCTGCAGAAGTGATACTATAGAAAAGTCAGGGAAGCAAATTGCATGACGTTTGGTTTGAGAAGTTGGCAAGCTCTGTGTGTGCGTACCTCTGCTAGCTTAAAAAAACTTTGATGCAATACTAGTCTTAAAAAATTATACTCGACTCGAAAAAAAAAGTCCTAGCCTCACAAAATAGAATATATTTCTTTCTTTTTGTAAATGAACATCCTGTACACATTGCAGTGTTTTATACTTTATTTGAATAATTTACCTATTTCCAGTAGGATATTTTTTAAGTCACCATTTTAATTCTCCCCTTTATTGTTGTTTAACTTTAATTAACTACTTTAATCTGCTCACTTTGCTTTGTCTCCTACACCTACACCTCTGCCTCTTATTGCTCACACACCTGCTTCCCCTGCCTCTCTCTGTTTCACTCTCACTGTATAATTCGGGGACTGCAGTATTTTTAAAGTCGCCCCCCCCAAAAAACCCCTTGCATTTGGGATTTTTTCATTGGATTGTATCGTTTTATCAACACTTTATTGATCATTTTGACAACTCTAGTTGTTGCAGCTCTCATCACGACACAAAGCTCTGTGCTGAAAGGTGACTTAGAAACCTCTCTGCTCTGATCTTATAATACATCCATGACCTGTATGTGTCTTGTTATGTGCAGCACTATATTTCTCACCCACCCCCTGCCGCTCCATGCTTCTTGCAAAATTAAAACAATACGACCCCAAATCAGTTTGCACAGACATGACTGACCCATCCACAGCTCTGTTTGGCCACATATAAGCAAATGCACCAGTATTTAACTAAGGAGGAGCACTGTTGTGTACACATGTTGTAAACTATCTGGATAATAAACAGCAGGGAAATACTGCACCATTGACCCTGACAAGACCAGTTTTTGTTGGTAATTGGTACAATCACTTTCTTCTTCGTCGCTAGTTCTGCAAAACAGCAATGTGTCATCAATGTGCCTGACCACACTTATCACATTTTAAGATCAGTACGCCCATGGGTGCACAGAAAGTATATTTACTAACTACACAATGTAAGCGCTGGGCGTGAAACTAGCGAAACTAGCAATGACACTTGCAGTGTCCTGCATGCATATTTGCACCAGGTGCAAGATAGGGCCCTTAGATTTGTTCCCATGTGTTTACAACTCATAGTCTAGTGAGCATCTTGTTTATAACAAGTCAGTTTTCTTTATGTAGACAACATCCCAAATTTGTCTCATGTTGCTTTAAAGTCAGTCTATCTTTAGACTCTTGAACAGTCATCCTCATCCCTCGCCTACATTTTCTCTCAATAGTTCTCAAGTTTGGATCACCAGGTTCCCAGCCCCCACCACGCCGCTCCACCTCTGCCCCCTAAAAACAGCACTGCCCCATTCTGTCCACCGCCCTCCAGCCAATCCCAGACATCAGACACGAAGACGCCGGCCAAACACTCACCCTCCCGCGCGGTAAGTTCCCACTGACACTGACACTATTTGCATATTATTGATGTGATGTGTTAATTCTCTCCATCCACACAGACACTAAAACTCAGAAGAATGTTAATTCATGCACAGCACTGCAGAGACTCACCAACTACATAGTGTGATTATGTGTGGTAGCTGATGCCTGCACGATCTTTGTGACATTTCATCTTCTCAGCAGGCTCACAGCAGTAATGAAGCACGTAGAAGACACAAACAACACACAAACAGGTAAGACACACAGAAGCACAGAGGGAAATGCTGTCTACATTTATACTAAAAGCATTCAGGAGTCTTAACGTGATTTCTCACTGGGATAATGATCTTGACACATGACACAGTGATTTTGCATCTTATCCTGATTGTGCAGTGGTTGCGTTAGCATCTGCGTTTCATTTTGCATTGGATGCTTTTATGCATTTTTCTATTTATTGTCTATACAACAAAAAAGAAATCTGGCATTAAACTATAGACAGTCTCATAATATCATTCTTAATTACTGTGTAAACAGACAAACATTATGATTACAATTACTAAAAATATTTTCGGTACTAGCTGATTATAAAGTAGAGAGGCAGAGTGCTACTGTTATTAATTGCTACTTTAGTTGATTGCAGATCTTTGTTCTTTAATTTAATTTCCTAATTTAATTAGCATCCTATTCCCGTCGACTGATGTGGTTGCTAGTCACACATATACACATGAGATAATATGTGCATAATAATAATACATTACAAAACAAACAAGCATAACAAAGGGAATATAAAATGTGTTGTGTCCTTTCCATTTAGGCGTCATGAAGAGGAGTCACGCAGCAGTGATGATGAGAGGAGTGGAGGGTCGAGACAGCCTCACTCGATCTCCCACAGGTGATTAACAGCTGTCTCCGTTAACTCTCACTGCAGTCAGCCAGTGTTTTTTCACCTGAGCTCTGCCTCGGTTGTTCTTGCTTAGCAGCTAACTTTTTATGTTGTTCTGTTTTGAACAGCGCTGAATTTCTCACAGAAGCAACGTTTTCTTCCTCATCTCAGAAAGTCGACCCAAGTAAGTTACGACATGTTATAGGCTTTTGTTGAAACTAAGTAGAAGTGAGATTATTCTACACTATGCAGATGACATTATCCTAAAAATGTACAATGTTGTAATTCAGTGGCCCCTAAACTGTTTCTGTCATGCCTGCACAGATGCCTAGAGTGATAGGATTACTATGAAGAAATAAAAATATTGAGAAGGTTACCCTGTTTTTGAAATAACATTATCATGACTATGAACTGCACCTTTCTGTTCATGGATGTTTGTCATTGGGTTCTGTAAAACAAATTTTAAAAATCAGACTTTTATGCACACACACACAAAAAAACTCGAGGCTTTTGTGCTATACTGACAGTTAACTCCAGAACAAGACAGCCTTTTCACATGTTGACTTTGACTGACGTCTTTCAGTTTACTGAGTACTTCCCTCTCAAAACTCTGGCCAGACTGTCTTGCTTCTGTTATTTCACTGTTCCCAAATGAGTCATACTTGGTTAAACTAAGTTCAAAAAATGGCATTAATGATGACTCAGTTCCAGCAAGCATTGCAATGCATTGCATCAGGTAACGCTGAGTTATACCTTTGTTTGACAGGTCAAAATGTTTCAGTTTACTCAATTTTATTCACTAATTTTAGAGCCACTTGATTTAAGCAGTCGGCCTCAAGTCTTTCTGCACAATTATGTACAACTCAAAACTTCATTGGTATCCCAAATTCTATTACTAGTCTCATGCAAGAATTCATTAATTCCTCTAGAAAGATGATGTATCTCATTTTAAAATAAAACATGAGTATTTCACAGCGGAGCCAGAGGATACAGAATACAGACTTGTATCCTATGTATCCCATGTATCTCCTTATAGTTTTACACTTTTTTGTGTTTGTTTGTAGGTGGAGCAGCATGGTTTGGACCCTCCAGCCCAGTAAGACAAAGACAAAAAGAGAGGAAGGACAGGCAAGCAGGGCTCAGAAAAGACATGAGTGGCCTGGGAGGGGTGACGAGAACGATGTCCTCCTGACAGAAAAGCAGCCTGAAGACAGTCTAAAGACTTCTTAAATAAACTGACACAAAATATCTTAAATCCAGATCCAGCCTTTCGTGAATGTAAAAATAATTGTGGGTGTCATGTTTAATTGTAAACGACCATCTGTCTGCGGCACTGCTGAGTGGGTGGGACTGACAGGAAAATGACTCAGTGAGGCCTCCTACTGTTCAATAATCACACTGCCATTATCTCCACAGCAGGTTCATTACTGATTCCTAAATATAGTCTCACTGTATTCTTTGTAATTAAAGTATTTTCAGAGCTTTCGTGAAATAATAGAAATTAATCAAAGGTTTGATATTTGAAAATACAATTAAATGGACGAATGAAGGGGGGCAATTACATGAATTCTATGAAATAATAGAACTATGCTACCTCATCATTTAACCCACAAGTCTGTTCTTATAAATAAGTTATGCCAGTAAATAAAGGCTTTTATGTAACTCCAGCAAACTTTAAAGTCTTTTATGATGCTAAAATCAAACAAATAAAACCTGTAAATAACACAAGGTTGTTTTTTTTCTTCCATTATGGACATGAAAATATGAACAGACAAATGAAAAGTGAATATGTACTAAGTATATTTTATTTTCTACATTCTGGCACACGTGTGTTGAGTCTGGATTTATGAAGGAAGGGAGATTTCAAAGAAGACAAGGCACCAAAGAAAGATTGGTTTGTAAAAGAAAATAGGAATGAGGTCATGTAGGGCAGAGAATAGAGGGGAAACAAGTGGCAGAAGTGAAGAAAAATAAATTGGCAGTTTCTTCAGGGGTTGGCTGCCAATACGTCTTCTATCCAGAAGAGGAACTCGCACAGTTTGACATAGACCCCGGGATAGCCGGGTTGGGCACATCCCTGACCCCATGACACAAGTCCATGAACCTCGTTGAAGCACACCAGAGGGCTGCCGGAGTCACCCTGACAGACATAGAGTGGGATGAGTGTGAGCAGGTAGTGATGGTTTTTACACACATAAAGAGCTTTGAGTCAAGTGAGTCGAACATTCACTCACATTGCATGCATCTTTGCCTCCATCCAAGAATCCGGCACACATCATCCTGCGTGTGATCATGCCAGGATAGGAGCTCTCACAGGTTTCATTGTCAATGACAGGCACGTCCAAACACTGCAGACGGGTGGGCATGACCGCTGTAACAAGAACAGAACAGAGATAGACATTTTTAGAAAGTTTCTCAAAAATTTCTCACTTTTCCAGCCTATCTTTGGCTCTCAGCCCAAATCCCCTTTGTTCCAACTGACCTTTAAAACAATTGTAAATAATTTCTGAAAACTGTTATAAAGTAAATGGTTAGAAAGCTATCTGATATTTCCAGAAACGAAACATTTTGCCATCAGAGTAATTGAAAAGAAGCTAAAATCACATTAAATCACTATTATCAACCCACCATCGCTACCATCCATGGCGGTGTTACCCCAGCCAGACACAGAGCACCTGTGCCCCCCAGCCACGCACGCTGTGGGCAATGAGATGGGTGCGACTGATGCAGTCACCTCCACTGTGTGGAAGAGCTTGATCATCATGATGTCATAATCAAGAGTCTGGTAGTCATAACTGAACACAGAGAAACATAATTTTAGCTTATTTTTTTTTTCCTGCAGTGAACGAACAAATCAGATGACATTGTGCAAAAAGAAAAGAAGATTTTCAGACAGGATGGTTTATTTTTTCACTCACGAAGGGTGCCAGATGATGGTGTCGACCTTCATGAGCTGCTCAGTGCCTTCAAACACTCGCAGATCGTGCTCTCCCAGCATGACCTGCATCTGTCTGGGGCTGAGAAAGGAGGTGAAATAAATGAGAAAGATGAGGCAGCAGCTGAGGCAGCTTTTTGTATTTTATGTCTTGTAATTCTAAATAACTCTTAATCTTTACATTTTCTTTACATTTGCAGATGGTTGTAGCTTTATTTTTACCAGATGCCCTTCACATATGGTATGTTTTATGTATTTATTTTAATCCAGGTAAAAAAGTTTGAAAATCAAGCTTGATAAGCAGTAAAAAAAAAAAAAAAAGAGAGAGAGAGAGAGGATGAGGATGACTTACTTGTACCAACAATGGGCAACGGAGAGCACCCACTGTCTGTTGATAAGAACCCCACCACAGAAGTGGTAACCATAGTTGAGGGAGGCCATGTATGGACGAGTGTGAGGCTCACACTCCTGCCCGCCAATGATCCTGCCATCTTCGCGGGGAACTGCCGCTGTCACACACACACACACAGAAAGAGATTGATGGCAACAGAAAGAGTAAGATCTGTGTTTCAAAGTTATCTTTAACCACAACCTTCCATCATATTTTTAAAATCCCTGGCATTATAGTACACATTTACAGCTGTGTGTGTGTGTGTGTGCAATATGTTTAAGTATGTGTGCATGTATATCTTGTTCTTGTGTCTTTTTCTTTGTGTTTACCAGCAGCTCCGATCATCAGCAGCAGAGCCAGGAGTCTCATTGTGTCAGGTGAATGATCAGAAGACACCGGGACACACCCTGGCTCATATTTATATCGTACCAGCTCAAGTGTACTCAGCTCATTCCCTCCCTCCTCTCTTTTCCCTTTTCTGTTGACCACATATGTGTCCACACACTCTGTTCGTACGTCTTGGCACAACATATGAACTCAAATAAGCTCTCTTATCGTGGCCCTATTTTCCTGTTTGCCTGCTTCTGCCTCATCGTGGCCTACCACCTGTGGCTGTGATATCTGTGCACTTCATCGCGAATATGGAACAAGTTCTCCACACACCTGTTTAAGGTTCTCTTATAGGTGACTAATTCTTGGCAAGCTAAAATATAAAAATGGTTAAAAAAAAGAAGAAATAATTAGAAGTACGGTGGAGGGCTTAAAGAAAAAAAAATGTATAAAACAGGTAAATGTTTGTCTGCCTGCCAAGGCCAAGAGACGTGAGAAAGAAATCATCTGTGATCTCAGAAGCAGAAAAAGCTGTATGTTTTTTAGGTCAGATAGCAATCAATAGTCGTTCAGCAATAATGAATACAAAAGGAATACAATTAATGGACACTTTTTCTTATTTCGTAGAAGATGCAGAACAATCCAAACTAAAAGAAAACAGTTTGATAATAACCTCATCATTTATATCCTTGATTAATTAGGCCTAATATAAACAATATCAACAACAACTCATATGAACAAGAGCAAAACAATATAAAACCAACTGAAGGGGGAAAAAAAGACAAAACTAGCTAAGAAAAAGAAAAGCCAAACAAGTTAGAGTGAGAAAAATAAGGGGATGTTATGTCATTTAAAGCCAACAGTATTCCTAATGAGACAATGGCAAGATATAACACAAGATGACTGTCATTGCAGACTGGATAATCCATATTATATTAGTCAGCTCTGATATCTGATATATCTAATATCAGAAATAATATTTAAACACAGGGGATTCAGAGGACCTAAACATGAAGTCGCACAGCCATCCAGTCAATTTTTCTGTAATTGTGACACTTTATTAAAGATATCTTCCCCCCCAAGTAGTCTAACTGCCACCTGCTCATATGAAGCCATATTACTGATAAGTTCAATCCACTTATTAAAAGTGGACTTAGTTCTATATTTAGATATTTTTCGATCAGTGATCATGGTTCAACGAAAACTCAACCTACCATGTTTTGACAACTTCACAATTTAACAACAGCTCATAATAAGCCACTGGAATGACTGTTTATATTAATTACTTGACTGGTGTCATGTATTAAAGCAGAAAAGGTGAGTAGAAACCATGGATGCATGACAAATACACAGTGTTTTTGCAGTCCTGTCAGATACACCGAGCACTCTCCAAGGCCGAAAACATGTAAGATGTGGCTCACTTATTAACCGAATGAGGAACATAAGTAGATAAGGTTATTTTTCAGGACAGGACTGGGAGGTGTGGAGGAATTCCAGAGGTGGGTGGGTAGGATTCGGTGGAGGTGTGGAGCAGGAGTGGAGTGCATGCAGGGACGCAGAGGACTTTTGGTATAAATGCAGTGAGTGACAGATTGCACTCGTCCAGTCTGGTCGTAGGAAGGCTTGAGTCAGCCACAAGATGATTGGCCTCATTGTTATTGCACTCCTGGGTGCTGCAGGTAAAGCACATCTGCAGTGTGTGCAATGAATTTAGGGTAAAAAAAACAAACAAACAAACAAACTGTAATTATGATAAATATGAAAAATTGTGTGTTTCCTTTACACCACAGCTGCAGCCCCTATGGATGACAGGATTGTCGGTGGCTACGAGTGTACATCCCACTCAGTGCCCTGGCAAGTGTCTATCAACATCGGCTACCACTTCTGCGGCGGCTCCCTCATCAATGACCAGTGGATCGTGTCTGCTGCCCACTGCTGGCAAAAGTTTGTGTAACATTAATGTGTTCTAAAGTTTTTGGCATGTTTAAGACAATTATGATCATTTTTTTTTTCTTTGCCTCAATTTCAGCCCCTACGCACAGATTGCCATCTTGGGTGACCACCACATCTATATGTACGAGGGCACCGAGCAGTACATGTCAGTGGATGCCATCTACTGGCATGCCAGTTACGACTACCAGACCATGGACTACGACATCATGCTGATGAAGCTGGCCCACCCCGTCACCGTGAACGAGTATGTCAAGCCTATCGCCCTCCCCGCAGCTTGCCCCACACCTGGTACCATGTGCAGGGTGTCCGGATGGGGTAACATCTACACTGATTCAGGTGAGGTCAAAAGTCACCTTCTGTCAACATTTTGTTCATGGTAGCAGTTTATTTGTTGTGATTCTGATATCTCCTGAGATCACATGAAGAAACAAAAAATGACAAATTATTACCCTTATGGCCTTCCATAGATTTGAACATAATTTAACAAAAGCCTTTAAACCAATATATTATTTGATATATATTAATTTCTTGACTGCTGTGGTTCCTACTGATAAGAAAATGGACCACCTCATCTACTTTGACAAATCAAACTTTTATAAAATAAAACATTAACTAGGGCATGAGCACAGGCGCTATTGTAGACAGCAGTCATCAATTGAAAGACTATTTTGTGGACTACTACTAGTAGTACTACTGACCATCAATTAATCATGGGACAAGATGTGGAGAGATAATGGTGATTATTTTCCTTGTATTAGACATATTTTTGCAAGTGCAAACACTAAAGTTTAGGAGGATTTTTGCAGCTCATCCTTTGGATTTTTTTTTAAAATGTGCTATATGTTCCTCTCATATTTTGCCAAATGATTAGTCTATATACTGTCAGATAAAAAGATTTAACTTTATGCGACTCACATTATTAAGCTAAGCTATGAGTGGACTCACTATTTAAGGGTGGGCTTTAGCTAACAGTCAGTTACATCCGATATGTTTTAACTAAATAGCTGTTGACATTTTAGAGGTCTGATCTTCCATCGCCATGTTTCTTTAACTTTAACTCTTACCTGCAGTGTTCAACCCATTTAACCTTCAGTGTGTGGAAGTCCCCATTTTGTCTGACAAGGACTGTGAAGCTTCCTATCCCGGTAAGATCACCGACCGCATGGTGTGCGCTGGATACCTGGAGGGAGGCAAGGACTCTTGTCAGGTATTTCCACACAATCAGAGTTCACACATTTATACTTTGTAAGGAACATGTAAGAAAATGGGATGAGATGATAGAATGAAAAAAAAACTTCTTCTTCCTCTCCTCTCTCAGGGTGACTCTGGTGGTCCTCTGGTGTGCAATGGGGAGCTGCATGGCATTGTCTCTTGGGGGTATGGCTGCGCTCAGCCTAACTACCCAGGTGTTTACACCAAAGTCTGCTCTCTGATGACCTGGATCAATGACACTCTTGCCGCATACAGTTAGGCTGTGATCTCATCATCACAAATTTATGTGGAGGAGGGGAGCAGAGAGATTGAAATTGCAGGAGACAGAGACAGGAGGTGATAGTGGGTAGTGTCGGAAAGAAAAGAAAAGCAGTGGGAGAGAAAGAGAGCCACAAGGCGAAACAGTGGGAAAGAGAGAGAGAAGCGGAGATGTCTTTAGTCTTGCACAATCAATAAAATCTATCATTCTGTGATGCATCAGAGTGTTTTTTTTATTGCTGATAATACTCCAGTGCTGCATCTGCTCCCTGTGCACACGCTCTTGGGTGATTAAGACTTTTCTGAATACTTTGTTTCAATTCAGCGGTGACATTTCCACCACACACCACAGCCGACCAAATTACAGCGAACGTCAACATGTCACTTAGCTTTTTCTTTGACCCGTGTCACTCAGCAATCACACCATCACACCATTTCCATCCAGTCACACAAACGAACACAGACTGTACACCACTCACACTAACGCCAATCTATTAACGGGTGAACAGCATTGGTGTTTAGCATTCAAAAGATGCATAAAGAGTGTTAATAAGGTTTTGTCATTCTTTTAGTTTTCTTGGAGCACATGAACACTGGCCTCATTTTGATTTTCTGTCTCCGGAGTGCAGAATGCTTTATACACCTGGAAAGGAAGGGCACAGATATTGCAACAGCCCATTTATCAATGTCAGTATAGGCCTACTACAAGAATACCAAAAGGAGTTCGACTTCCATTGAAATGTGTCCAATGAGCTCCATTCAGATCTGAGAACTTGGCCATGAGTCTATTCTGGTGGCAGAGAAACTCGAGAACAACAAGGCATTTCCTGACATTTATGTCAGAAGTTTGGATGAAAAGTCATGTGTCTATATGACTATATGTCTATATGTGCTCCTGTCTGGAAATCTACCAGGGGCCTTCCGGTTCCTGACACTTTTTAGAGCAATATCCATCTGAAATTAAGTTAATATGACATTTTCTGATAGCTTGTACCAATTTACTGTACTTCATGGAATGGGGAAAAAATGCTTGTTTTTTATTTTGTTTTTCAAAATAAGGCATTCATTTACAAGCCCCAAGTTATACATTTCTGACAAACAACATTTCAACAAACAAATACAAAACCTACCTCAGCTGATGTCCCTTATGAGGCAGAACAAAGGGAGTGATAAATAATAGAGGGGAAAAAAACACAGAAAACTATCACCTTAAACTGTTCTGACCATCAAGGTAAACATTATGATGGTCAAAAAAAAAGTGCTGCAATTACTTTTACTCTTCAGAAAGAAAAGAAATGTCACGCTTGCCATAATTGCCTTGTTTTCTTGTCCATGAAAGGTTAGTTGAAGCTGTTGAGTCTTCATCTGTCAGTTATGCCAAAGTGATGGCGCATGATTCTTTTGCAGGAAGCAATAGACTGAAATCGACGGACAGTTGCACAGAAATATCTCCCATCTGTTCTCCACAGACTGAAAAGATTGCAATGCTCAGTCCCTCTCCGTCTTCATCATAATCATGGTGACACACCACTCAGAGAGACAGAAGACGATGAAATGGAATATGACAGAAAGACTAGATTTGTAATTGGATGTGAAATTTAAAGTCCCCTTAAAATGATTTTGCATATGCATTCATAATTAATTCATTCATAATTCAAGTGCTGGCGAATGAATTTGAATTTTTAATTGGCGAGAACCACAGCAGACATCCATCCTGTAATGAGTCGAGAGACTCAAGCTGCATTGAATCCATTCAAATACTGTCAAGAGGGTTAAAAAGCAAGTTGAGTTTAAATGAGTGATGAATCCTAATGTGGCATGGATGTCTGAAATATAGTGGTATTATATTTTACTCTACACAAAACCAAAGAAGAGCAAGATTATCCAATATTAATCAACCCAAAAGTGTAATCTAAATAGCATAGCAACAAGCATAGCAACGTTAAATAGGTGCAAGAAATAACTAATATGTGGTTTAATAAGAGAATATGTTAATTAATGCAACAACTAAGGTATTTCAATTATCATAATTTCCATGTTATTATATCTGCAGTTAAAGGGACAGGACAAATTACTGACCATCACAGTCATGCATCTATTCTGCTGAATTATATGTGTTGTGATTATAATTAACTAAGAAATACTTCATCGTGACTTCATCATGTTTGTTTCCCTTTAAATAAAGCATCTTTACCATTGATGAAAAATATGATTAATGGTGGCATAATTGTAAATCACATGTATGAACTATTTGTGTCTTGTGTATGCATAAATGAGACATACAAATATTTTCCTAACTAAATAATTGATAGTTCAAACAGAGAACTTAAATACAAAGTACATAAGGCCTAAAATATCTGAAGGACTGACTTCATTTGAAGGGGCACAAGCATGATGAGACTTGATAGTTCATGATGTGTCACACCGGTATGTCAAGTTGAGTTTTTTTGTCCTGTCTCCATGTTTGTCTTGTCATTTCCTGTTTTATTTTGAAAAGTAACTCTCCTCTCATTCCAGGTCACTTGCCCTTCCTCCTGTGCCTCAGTCTGATTGTCTTCCCTGACTGTGTCCACCTGTTTCCCCTTTCACCCCATGTGTGCTTATAGTCTGCGTCTCCCTTTGTCCTGTGCCAGTGTGTCTTGTCTGCCGTCAAGAGCCACCCGTCGTTTGTCTAGTCATAGTCCGAGAATTATTTTTCACAGTTGTCTGCCTCGATAAGAGGGTTTTTCGTTGGCCTTTTGCCGTTTCTTTTTCATAGCCATCTTAGTTAGTGAGTTTAGTTTTTTTCTTAGACGAGTCCCTTAAGTAGGTGTTTTGTTTTTGTTCCTGATTGTAGTTTTTTCCCTCCCCAGAGGCGTTTTCTGTTTAGAGCTGTTTTTATTTTCCCCCTTTTAGACGCTAGGATTTTCTGTTCTGTGTTCATAGCCATTCCTCTTTTTTGAGGCGCCTTCTGTTGATTATTCTCCATTTTTGCACAATAAAGCCTTTGATCAGCTCTACCCAATCTCTGCATCCGAGTCCTATCTCAGAGTCCTGGGCCTGATATGATGAAGTCCTACATGAATTCATGCAGGAAGCAATGCATGAATTCATGAGAACAGTGTTTGAGAATTACATGTAGATTTATAACATTAGCTCCCAATATTAAGAAGTCATGTCATCATGTCAGTTCAAACCTGATGTAACATGGCGCAGTGATGTAGTCATCACTCGTAATAAATAAGATTTTTTCAAAAGAGCGATTGAACTATCCTTTAAAATCTGTTCTTTGAAATTATTTCAAAGAAAGTCAACACAAATTGCTTTAAGTTGTTTATTTGTCACATTGTCCAATACAAAAGATGGAACATAAACAGCAAATGATGTTGAATTGCTTGACCAGTTTGGAACAGAAAGGAAAAAAATGTGTTGATAAAGACTAATGGCTGCACAATGTTCAAAACTCTACAACAGTGTTGTTGTTAGAATGATAGAAGAAAGGCAGCAGAGCACAATGGAGATCGCAGGATCAGACTTAATAAGAAGCCATGGTGGTCTCCAGCCAGTCGTTGAAGATGCAGACCTGTGGATGGAGACAGAACGAGGCGTGTTAGCACAAACAGCCAGAGGCAAATATTATTTTAAATAGATATAGTGATTATCATTCAAGAGATATTTTAGCTTTACCTTGGCGTAGACACCAGGATGGTCCCTCTCAGCACATCCGTAGCCCCAGGACACAACACCCTGCAGCTCACCGTTGCACACCACGGGGCCACCAGAGTCACCCTGAGAACAGAGGGTGTAAGAGTGTTAAATAAAACTCAACATGCAACATCAGGATCAGTTCATCGAATTATTGCTGTATTCATGTTACATACCTGGCAAGAGTCCTTGCCTCCCTCCAGGTATCCAGCGCAGAACATGGCGTCGGTGATCATGCCAGGGTAGGAGTTGTCACAGTCGCTGAAAGACAGGATGGGGATCTGCAGGCACTGCAGCTTGTTCCTGTCAGCAGCTGAAGATCAAGAGAGATCAAGACAGAGATTTAACCGGAGCTACATCGCAGTAAAAACATCCATGTTCAGAGCACAATGCAGGACTTATTACTCACTGGAGCTCATGGTGTTGCCCCAGCCAGAGACTGTGCACATGGTGCCAGCAGGGGCACAGCTGGTGGGCAGAGCAACAGGCTGCACATACTGGTTCAGGGTGGCGGGCTTGCTCAGCTTGATCAGCATGATGTCATTGTTGATGTTGTAGGAGCTGTAACGGGGATGGCGGATGACACGGGAGGAGGAGATGAACTGCTCGGTGTTCTCGTTGACCTTGATGTTGTGCTCTCCAAGACGCACCTCCACGCGGCTGGAGAGAAAACAGAGGAATAGTGGCAGCTGAGTTTCTTGATGCCTCTTAAAAGCAAATTCACTTCTGCATACAAAACGTTGTCTTTAAAACAGCAAGGGGTCACATACGACTTGTAGCAGTGGGCAGCAGACACAACCCAGTTCTCGTTGACCAGGGAGCCACCACAGAAGTGGTACCCAGAGTTCAGAGACACCTGATGAGGCTGGGAGTAGGGTGTGCACTCATACCCTCCGACGATTTTGTCGTCCTCGGTGGCAACTGAAAACACACACACGTCAGCAACAACCGACAAACCGTTGAATGAAACAGATATCTCTTTAAGTGCGGAATGTCCTTTTCTGTATTTTTAGTCAAACCCCAAAGTCTGCATTATTCATTTGAGGATGGTTAGAGATCAATCAGCCATTCTCAAATTCAAAAACTTTGCTTTAGGGAGATGCTATTCTGGACTAGGTTCTGGGATAAAGGCCAACAGACTGTTAGCAGAAAAGAAGGCAGTCTGCTGGAAAATAACTTCACACTCACAAGCAGCCCCGATAAGCAGAACGAAGACCAGAGACCTCATGGTTGTAGTGTGATCTTGTCGATGACAGGACCTCACCTGGACCTCTGGTATATATCCACAGTCAGGTGAGCTGCCCTGCTCTGTGACGGTCCTCATTGGTCAGTGAGGAGCCAATCTCTGCAGTGTGACGTTGGGATCAATGATTTATTTTCAAAATTATGTAAAAAAGACTTTCCAGTTAGAGTTGAAGACTGCTTTCTTGTCAGTAAATCCTAAGTTAAAGTATGAATATGGATCTTTTTTTGTGGTTAACATTATTATAATTATTTCTTAACTAAATTACTACATTTCTACAGATTTCTTAATGCCCACACATGACTTGTCTCATAAGATTAAGACTCACAGACCAATTCATTGTTAGTTTCAATTAATATTAGTGAGTGATCTAATCTTTAAAAAACAGTAACTCCTGGTTAAGAGCTAATAATAAGCATATTGTGAGGTGCAGGCACTGTGCTGACATTCAGTGATATTCATACTTTATATTACTCACTTGTTACTATTACATTCCAGAGAGAAATATTGTTTTTTAATCAACTTAATTTATGAATAGAGTAGAATTATGGTTATTACTTTTAAGCTGTGTATAGAGTTTGACTTAGAAGCAGAACTTTGTCCAACTCCAGTCTTCATAAAAACATCAGTAATTAAATAGACTTCTGTTTTTCACACGACATCTGCTACTTCCTTTCTTTAACAGTCTAATGCAGATTTTTGAGTGGATTATTTAGTATTACTACTTTTTTTTGTAAAGGTTTGGCTCCACTATCTGTTTGTTGAAGTTTGTTGAAAGGCCAGATTGCGCATGTACAAAAGTCATCTCTATATTTAGATGTGTATGGACACAGTATCTCACAGCTGTGTGTTTCTCAGCATCTGTTACCTAAACACTAAATTTAGGCATGAAGGGCGAGGCTGCCTTTGAGAAACTAATGTTTTAATGTGTTTCTACACATTTTTAAATGTTTTAAATCTTATATATTCTTTTACAAGGCACCATTAAATAAGTAGAAAGCAGTGATGGAGGAAGTACACTTTCCTTATGTAAAAGTACACGTACAAGTCAGTTTACTTGTGAGACAAGTTCCAACTTTAAACTGATTAGTAGTACAGTGTAATTTTGCAGAACCTCAATCTGAACAGGTCTAATCAGCCTCTTAATTTGAAAACACCTGTGGGTACAGGGGTTTTAATCCATACTGATGCATCATAATTTAAGTTAATTTTGTTTGCAAATTGAAAATAGCTAGTAACTATGCCTTTCACATGAATACAGTGAAGTAAAAAGTGCTACCATTGCCTTTGAAATGTAGCATTGGAAATACTCAAAAAATAAAGTACATGTACATAAAATTCAAGTACAGTATTTGTATTAGTTTTGTTTATTATTTTAGTTCTTTTCAAAAAAATATTTTTTCAACTCCAGCAAAAAGAAAATAGTAAAAAGAAGTGTCAGGCTGTCTGTCTGATATGGTGGTTGGTGGAGTTAATAGATGGCCATTGTGCTGTTCAGCCACTCAGTCTGCCACTCAGACCTGAAAATGGAAAGATATTTGTCAGTTTGTTGCAGTGGAACTACATTAAAGAGGGTAATAGATGTATTTTTAGTTGATGGAGTGAAATGTTACCTTGGCGTAGACACCAGGGTGGTTCTTCTCAGTACATCTATAGCCCCAGGATACATCCTGCAGCTCACTGTTACCAGAGTCATCCTGAGAGAGAAAAAGAGAAACATTACACTCACACTGAAAATCTTTGTGGATGAGTATTTAATTATGGCATGTCATGGCAATTTAAAAAAAAAATCACTGAGAGAATAGTGAAAGCACGTAGTCCGATTTGAAAATATAGTGACAGAAAATCAGAGATACACACCTGGCAGGAGTCTCTGCCTCCCACCAGGTATCCGACAAGGAACATATTGTTGTCGATCACACCATGGTAGGAACCGTGACAGTCCTCATCAGACAGGATGAGGCTCTCCAGACACTGCAGCTTGTTGCTGTCAGCAGCTGTAGCATGAAAACAAAAGTGAAGTGTGCAGCAGGGATGGATTTATGGAGATTGTAGGCAAACATGCATTTAGACACAGTGACTCAGGGATTTAAGCTCTGAGATAACTGTTTTCTACTCATCGGAGCTTATGGTGCTGCCTTTGCACATGGTGCCAGTGGGGATACAGCTGCTGGGCTGAGCAACAGGCTGCATACTGGTTGAGGGTAGCGGACCTGCTCAGTTTGACCAAAAGAGGTGTTGGACGATATAGGAAACACTAATGAACTGCTCATACTACACATCACAGGTGCATAGTTTATAGTGAAATCAGTCCATTCAGAAGCCTTAATTTTAATGTTCAACTATAATTACAATAATTACTATATTGGCAAATAATACCAGTCCATTGTATTCTTATAATTGCTGTTCATTCTATTTGATTGCAGAATCTCTAACCATCACTGTTAATGACTATTGTGCAGTAAAAAATACAATTGAAACGGTGCCATTTAAAAAAATGCCATCTAGAAACCAAGAAAATATTACACGCAGCGGATTCGAAATCCTTCTAAACGCTGTGGGAATTTTGAATCTTGCATGCAATTCATGCATATCTTTCATGTGGAATTGCAGCCGCTCTCACACTGTTCCCCACCAGCTGATCTGCAATGTGTTTTAACCCAGATATCAGGGTAATTAATTCTCTCATTGTTTTGTTTTTTTTATATCATCACTTATAATTCTTTGTATTTCTTTTAATTGGAACAGTCTTGTCCCAGTCTGTAACAGTGTTATGAAAAAATCATAAGATTATTTTTAGGACAGAAAAGAAGTTAAATAGGACAACAGACAATAATAGTGGTTCTGTTTCTTGGTGTTGTTTTTCTCCTTTGACTTCACCGGATCAGCATGTTTTTGGAGGTGTTCTATCTAAAGACACGTGGGTTGGTTTTCCTGTGAAAGCCACATTCAATAACTGTGGTTGTGAACGAGGCCATCTGCAGCGCTGCAACCATGTCTTCACAGCACGGACCTACCCATGTCAAGGTTAATGATTACGAACTACATTCTCTGTTCAATACACATGAAATCCCATAAATAACATGCATAAATGCCACATGGTAACTTTTAGTTTAGAAATAGTCACATCGACACAGAAGCTAACGCAGAGATAGCAAGAGATAACCAAAACAATTTAAAGGACATACAGGCAAGTGTTAATGCATGTTATATGAATATTTATATTCAAATTCAAAATTGCATTTAAATGTCTGCCCTCCTTTACAGTTATATTCATCTAAAAGATTTACAAATAATACAATACCACCCATGCAGTATGTGACTGTGCACCACGTAGCCAATGTTTGCTTTTCCAATACCCATTTTTCCAGGATCCTGATTGGTCAGAAGTAACTTTGGGGATTGTGTGCGTGTTCAGTAGGAAATGATGAAAGCAACCCTTGTATATAAACCAGGACAAGGCAAGAAGACTCTCATCAACAGGATCACATAGCAACCATGAGGTCTCTGGTCTTTGTTCTGCTCATCGGAGCTGTCTGTAAGAATGTTGCTTTCATCCTATATTAATTAGTTCTAATTAATTAATTTAAAAATGTCACTTGGTTGCTGACTATTTGGTTTCCTGTGTGTGTTTTCAGTTGCCACCGAGGACGACAAAATCGTCGGAGGGTATGAGTGCACACCCTACTCCCAGCCTCATCAGGTGTCTCTGAACTCTGGGTACCACTTCTGTGGTGGCTCCCTGGTCAACGAGAACTGGGTTGTGTCTGCTGCTCACTGCTACAAGTCGTATGTGACCCCTTGCTGTTTTAAAGACAACGTTTTGTATGCAGAAGTGAATTTGCTTTTAAGAGGCATCAAGAAACTCAGCTGCCACTATTCCTCTGTTTTCTCTCCAGCCGCGTGGAGGTGCGTCTTGGAGAGCACAACATCAAGGTCAACGAGAACACCGAGCAGTTCATCTCCTCCTCCCGTGTCATCCGCCATCCCCGTTACAACTCCTACAACATCGACAATGACATCATGCTGATCAAGCTGAGCAAGCCCGCCACCCTGAACCAGTATGTGCAGCCTGTTGCTCTGCCCACCAGCTGTGCCCCCGCTGGCACCATGTGCACAGTCTCTGGCTGGGGCAACACCATGAGCTCCAGTGAGTAATAAATCCTGCATTGTGCTCTGAACATGGATGTTTTTACTGCGATGTAGCTCCGGTTAAATCTCTGTCTTGATCTCTCTTGATCTTCAGCTGCTGACAGGAACAAGCTGCAGTGCCTGCAGATCCCCATCCTGTCTTTCAGCGACTGTGACAACTCCTACCCTGGCATGATCACCGACGCCATGTTCTGCGCTGGATACCTGGAGGGAGGCAAGGACTCTTGCCAGGTATGTAACATGAATACAGCAATAATTCGATGAACTGATCCTGATGTTGCATGTTGAGTTTTATTTAACACTCTTACACCCTCTGTTCTCAGGGTGACTCTGGTGGCCCCGTGGTGTGCAACGGTGAGCTGCAGGGTGTTGTGTCCTGGGGCTACGGATGTGCTGAGAGGGACCATCCTGGTGTCTACGCCAAGGTAAAGCTAAAATATCTCTTGAATGATAATCACTATATCTATTTAAAATAATATTTGCCTCTGGCTGTTTGTGCTAACACGCCTCGTTCTGTCTCCATCCACAGGTCTGCATCTTCAACGACTGGCTGGAGACCACCATGGCTTCTTATTAAGTCTGATCCTGCGATCTCCATTGTACTCTGCTGCCTTTCTTCTATCATTCTAACAACAACACTGTTGTAGAGTTTTGAACAATGTGCAGCCATTTCCACCTGAGTCAATAAAGTCTTCATCAACACATTTTTTTCTTTCTTTTCTTTCCACATCATGATATTGTTATCACAATGCTTACAGCCGTGCTTTGATATGTCACTAAAGTGTTTACCGCTCAACAAAATACAGTAGGAACAAGGGTTGTCTTGCATATACTGTACATACTTCATACATTTTGATATCCAAACTGGTAGAATGATGTTACAAAAACACAATGTCCTGTTAACTGATGCACAGGAAGAAACACAGTCTCAAACAGAGAAAGACAGAGAGAGAAAAAGATAATTTGTTACATAAATGACATCAGAGGTCATCCTTTTAGAGGTACAGTGTGTGACTTCAGTACTTAAATTACTAAAGCTAGTATTAAAATTGGTTTAAAAGCCTTGTGTGAATAGAACTTAATAAACATAATGACTTTTACATAATGAGTGAATAGCTTATAGTGAAATGAATCCATTCAGAGGCCTTCATTGTTCAGGATTACTGAACAATGAAGGCAAATAATACTATCACCCATTGCATTTTTCTTAATGGTGTTCAAGCGATTTAAATGCAGAATCCCTAATACTTGACTCTAAATGTTATCATCCTATTGATACTATATATTATGATATTATTATATGCAGTTGACGGGCAATTCCTATTACTCGATTTTGAGTTTATTTTTAATTGATTTAATTTATGAAGCATTCTTATTTAAAAATTATTCTAATTCATGAGTTAGTATCTATTAAATTTAGCCAGAATCAGCTCTGTAGTCCATTACATTCAGAGAGTCACATCAATGCCAGTTTAATTAAATAAATAATGAAATAAACACATGCAACAAACAAAATAAAAGCACTGTTGTAATGTTAAAATCTCTGAGAGAAAGCGAAGGAGCAGAAAATCTTTTGACTGATAGATTAGATTAGATTCAACTTTATTGTCATTGAACAAAGTAACAGGTACCTAGACAACGAAATGCAGTTAGCATCTAACCAGAAGTGCAGATTAGTAAAGTGCAGAGTATGTACAAATGAACAGGATATATAAATATAGTCCAGGTATAAATGATAGACATCTGAAGCAGAGCAGATAAAAATACAGACAGAGTAAACACAGCTTGGACAACAAGACGATGACACAAGCAGTCCTGGTAACCTACAGTAAGATGGAAAAAAACATAACAGACAGAAAGTCTCAGAGAGAGAACGGGATGTTCAATGTCATAAATCTAACAAATACAATTATATGATCGTAGAATATTGTAGAAAACTAATTTGGTACCATATCAAGGAGCACAATATGTGAGTTATATTAACCTGTTTATGTTATATATATTCGTATTTTCTTCATTCTTTGCCACTTTCAATATGCTTCTCATGACATGACTCAAGATCATACCATTCAATTGCTGAAGTGAACTCCATTCAACTAAAAGAAAAGAGAAATAATTCATATAAGCATTTCTGAAGTAGCTGCTCTACAGTATATACAAGAGCTTTCCATGCAGTTTTCATTTGCGAAGGCCAGAGCTGGTCAATGAGTCAGTCTGTGAGAGCAGCTCCACCTGGGACTATGTCTGGTGCCAAGTCAAGGTCAGGATGCTGATTACAACCTGTGCAAAACATACTGTACTGTACTCAAACCAGGCCAGAGCCACAACTGATCAAACTAAAATTATATGAACACCATTTTGTTGTAGTTTTATTGTGCATTTTTGTAACAAAAGCAAACAAAATCCTTAAATCAGGGTCTTGTGTGGCCTCTTTTTGCAGAATTGTCAATATATATATATAGCAAAGTTCTTCACTCAGAACTGTCTGAGGGTTTTGATTGGTCAGCAGCACCAGAGGTGTGACTCAACAGCTGGCACAGTTTAAAGAAGTCAATAAAAACCTGACACAGATCCAGAAACGTTTTCATCTCCATCAGCCAGTCATGAGGTCTCTGGTCTTTGCTCTGCTCCTAGGAGCTGTGTGTAAGTATGGGCCACATTCAGAAAGTGTCAACATTTAGAAACATTATTTTTAAAGTGGGATAACACATCGCCTTTCAGATTGTAGATGAACTATTTGCCAAGAAAAATCAATGAGCCAAGGAGATGTTTGACATTAACACCTTTTTTTGTTTGTTTGTTTTTCAGTTGCCACAGAGGATGACAAAATTGTTGGGGGGAAAGAGTGCACGCCTCATTCTCAGCCCCATCAAGTGTCTCTGAACTCTGGGTACCACTTCTGTGGTGGCTCCCTGGTCAATGAGAACTGGGTGGTGTCTGCTGCTCATTGCTACAAATCGTGGGTCATCTCCAAAATAACAAAACAACAAAAGAAAGTCTCTCACAAGTCATTCCTCTTGTTCTCCATCATCTCTGTCTCACTCACAACTTCTCTATCTCTCTTTCAGCAAAATGGACATTGTCCTTGGTGATCACAACCGTTGGTGGATGGACGGCAATGAACAGATCATCTCTGCTGCCCGTGTGATCCCTCATCCCAACTATGAGTCCTGGACGATTAGCAATGACATCATGCTTATCAAGCTGAGCGAGCCTGCCACCATCAACCAGTATGTGAAGCCTGTGGCTCTGCCCACTAGCTGTGCCCCCCCTGGCACCATGTGCACCGTCTCTGGATGGGGTGTGACCATGAGCTGTAAGTGTCAAACGCTGTCTCCATACAGGGCTTCTGTTATTCACTCTACATTTGCCCATCCTTCATTTGTCTTCATGTCTCTGCATCTACATCTGCACAGCTGCTGATAGTAACAAGCTGCAGTGTCTGAATATCCCCATCCTGTCTGACGAGGACTGTGATAAGGCATACCCCGGCATGATCACTGAGTCCATGTTCTGTGCTGGATACCTGGAAGGAGGCAAGGACTCCTGCCAGGTGTGTATCTCCACGGTCACAGGAAGTATTCATGACTTGTATAGTCCTCAGCAATTAGGTGGGACACAATGCTTTCATATATGTCTTGTCTTTGATCACAGGGTGACTCTGGTGGTCCTGTTGTGTGTAACGGTGAGCTGCAGGGTGTTGTATCCTGGGGCATTGGATGTGCAGAGAGAAACCATCCCGGTGTCTATGCCAAGGTAAAAAAAAAAAAAAAACAACAACAAAAAACAGAAATGTTCAGAAATCCTGATGTGACAAGTTTTCGACGTGCCTTTTCCATTTATGTTCCCTCTCTCTTGCATCAGACCTGCATCTTCACAGACTGGCTGCAGACCACCATGGCCACTTACTGAGTCCGGTCCAATGTCACCTCTGCTACAGCTGGTTCAATACTGCAAAATCCTGTCTCAGTGACACTGTGCCTGTTGTAATGGAGATGAAATAAAAGTGTAACATCTGTCAGCATGTACTCTTCATCTGCTCGGACAATCTACATGGCAAATGAAATGACAGCAAAAACAACTTCAAAAACCTGAATGTTTTAAGTTTTATAATTAAAGATCATATTAGGACCTTAAAAATACTGAAGCCAGGCAGTTATAATTTACATACATAACAGAACACATTATGAAGATTAAATTTAGCTGATGCTTTTATCCATAGTGATTCACAAATAAGGGAAGCAATGAAGATGCAGTGAACAAGGACATGTTAGTGCAGCAATAACAACTATAGAATCAAGTGACAGTTTGAAAAGGGGGATAGATTCAGCATGTCCAGTTGTTTGTAGTGCAAGGAGAGGAGGAGGTACTCTCTGAGGAGCTGGGTCTGTTGTAGGCGGTGTTAAAGCAGGCATGTCCAAAGTCCGGCCTGGGGGCCAATCAAAGCCCACGGTCAGATTTCATGCGGCCCGCAGCTTTGTTTTTATAACATATTATTTATGGCCTGCTAGGATTGTCAGATACTGTATGGCTGTCAGATTTGGCTTTTTTGGTTGACATAACGAAGCATTTGACCCTTTAAGGACATAATTGCTGGTGTTACAGATCTGTAGATGTAACACAAAATATGACTTTCTGAATGATTTTGTTAAAGACAAGAGCAAGAGTGACACGTTTTAAACTTAAATGTTAACAGACTTTGCATTACTCATAATAAGTCATGTTTGGAATAAACATGAGGTTCAGATTTGTATCAGCTTCATGCAAGTTTAACATATTCCATACAATTTATTCTGTGTTATCTGAAAGAAAGGCAGGACTGGTTTTTAGATTTGTTCACACTCAGATTTGGTTACATTGCCATTAAAAAAAAAAAGATAATTGTGATAATGAGAACAAAATTGTTACAGAATAGTACATTTATATGTCATTTTTATTGGTAATTTTTTCATTTTTAAAATGTTAGTATTGGCCCCTGGGCATCTTCACATTGTCTGCCCTCTTTAAAAAAAAAAAAAAAAAAAGTTTTAAAGTGTTAGATATTGAACATAATTTATCCTTTAAAAGTTTAAACCAATGTGTCCTTCACTGCTTTTTAGCACTCAGAATAACAATAATGTCTCGATATTTTTGCTCGCTTGGTTTCATCGTTTCTGGTGGCAGTGTGTTAAGCGGAACTGTCCTGTCCTTTAGTTTCATGATCCAGTCGGACGGATTTCACGACGCACTGCCAATGTCAAACCCAGCACAAGTTCGCGTTGACTTCACGGCCCTCACTCAGGTGTGAGTCTCACATTCAGGTAGCTGCGTCGTTGTCCAGATAAAGGACGGTTTGATTAGACAGTCCGCTTCACTCGGGACTCCTCTCCGCGTGTGTGTGTGCGGACTCTAACCGGACAAGATGCGCCTCACGCTGCAAATGCTGATCTCCCACGGCCGGGTGGCCCGGAAGATGGGTCTGGGTCCGGAGTCCCGAATCAACATGCTGCGGAACATTCTGACAGGACTGGTCCGACATGAGAGGATCGAGACCACGGCGGCCCGAGCAGATGAAGTCCGTTTCTACGCCGAAAAGGTACCGACGACCCGGTGATGAAGCTAGCCAGCTAACATGAAGCTGCATGATTCATCCTGAAATGTTGACATGAAGGATGAATGTCATCCAGCGGACACATGGTGAAGGTTTTATCTGAGTTGAAGAGTCAGTAATTTACTAAATCACTGAAGAAATGTGTGAAATCTCTGATAATGTCTGGACAATATTTCATTTATTATTTAAATCAAACTCTGGCATGATTGAACGATAAACTAATGCTTGTTTTGATGCACATTAAAATAAGAAAAGACAAATACAATGAGCACATTTTATCGGCCCGTTTCTAAAAATGTCAAAAATCAAATTATATATATGTTAAAAAATTGATGTTCATCATCTGATGTCATGGTGAAGTGATTAAAATATATATACAGGGAACAAAACCTACAGCATCACTCTGCAGGTACATTATCAAAAGTCAAAATAGTGAAGAGAGTACAAAAATAATACATACTGATGTATAATTACATTACTTACAAAGGGTTACAGCATAACATGCCAACACACCATGCTTCATTGTAAACTGTGTATGTGTATACAGTACAAGTCAGAAGTTTGGACACAAACAGTGTTATTTAATTTTATTATTTTCTACATTGTAGACCTGCAGAGTGCTTCCCCGTGCTTCACACCACATGTAGCACTGTTACTGTTATAATTTCACTTTATACATGCATACATACATACATACATACATACATACATACATGCAACCCCCCCTACTCCTGTGCAATTATCTATGTACACTCTACAATTGCAATAAGCTGTAATCCTGGAAACTCTCTACTATATTTGCATGACAACACTTCCTGTTATAAATTTGTGCATCCTAGTACAATGCTATACAGCCCAGTTTTAATGTGACTATATCTATATACTGGAAAGTGCATAGATCGTACATAACTTTCAGCTTTATTTTGAGTGTATTTTAGACATGTTCTATCTTATTTCTTATCCACCTTAAGTTTATCAGCTGCTGTAACAAGTGGATTTCCTCTGCCTTATCTTATTGTAGATTAACACTGAAGACATTTGGGAATTATGGAGTAAACAAAAACATGTACAACAAAGTAAATTATGTTTTATATTTGAGAATCTTACCTTTGACAGCTTTATCACATTGTATCATTTTGAGCAGGATGTGCACACACACAGTCAGCCACCTCGCTGTATATAATACAGTTCAATATTAATTTAATCATCTGGGCCACGTTTACTCTTCTAATCAGATTTTGTTGTGCCGTCCAGGCAGGACACTTAATAAAGGCAAAAGCATGCGGGCACTCAGCAGCACGCCGCTATGTGATTATTGACCATCTCACTACAACACCATGCAGGCATTAATATGCTGCTGCAACAGCCTCCACTCTTCTGGATGGGAGAAGGTCTGTGGCACCGATAATGGACGGTGAGGCCTGGCTCACAGTCTGTAACAACAGATGTGAGGACAGAGGTGTCTAAATACTTCAGACTCACTAAATGGTTCACTACCTTCCATCATCATCATACGGTTAGATCAGTGTGCCATAAACGTATCCGAACAAATGATTACTGATTATCTAATATGTGGTGCTGTGTCTGTTGGCATACATCGATGTGTTATGCCTATTGTGATGTTTTCATCTGAAGCCCAGCCATGCTTGTGATCAGTTTAGTCATTTTTTTTTTATAAAAATTTAAGCTGCAAACTGTGAGTGATTGCAATGAAAGGACATTTTAAGTCTTGCTGCAGAACCTGTGGGACCTCCTCCAGAATGCTTTAGGGTCCTTGGGCCTAGTTTGACAATCAGTGCACCACATGCCAGCTTGATTTTGCTTTGTCCTGAAATGTTCTACATTTCTAACTTTATGTAATTGCACTCACCAACATTATTTCTGTATGAAGATAAAGAATTTATCCTTCTTCCGCACACACAGTGGTTCTTACTGTATGTGTTTTCTTGTCTCTTCCAGCTGGTTGACTACGCCAAAAGGGGAGACACCGACGAGAAGGCCATGAAGATGGCCAGTTTTTGGCTGACGGTATGTGTCTGCACCTCTTCTCATCTGTGTAAAGTCATACATTGATGTGAAGTTGATGTTTAATTTGAGTCTGCTTCTACTCACCAGGAAAAGGACCTGGTTCCAAAGCTCTTCAAGGTTCTCGCTCCACGGTTTGAGACTCATTCTAAAAGCTACACCCGGATGGCACGCATCCCCAACCGACAGAACCTGGACAGAGCTAAGATGGCCGTCTTGGAGTACAAAGGCAATCCCTTCCCGCCTCTGTATCCTGTGAAAAAAGAAAATGAACTCACCCTCATAAATCAGCTTCTCAGAGGCTACAGAGAGGACAGGGCACAACAGTTGGCTACAAAAGCTTAATTAAAACCGTCCTGGTGTTGCATCCTCACTGAAGGGTGATGGTTGTGTGAAGAGACGCTGCAGATTGTGGGTTACAGAGACTGATGCATATCTTCATCAAAACAACAGTTCCAGCTCCCCAGTCAAAGGAAGAATTCTGTAAAGGACTTCATGGCTGATTATGTATTAATAAATAAATATTCTTTCTTAACAAAAGTAACAGGTTCTCACTTCATTTCTCTGAACATTTCGTCAGCAGGTTTGCTCTGTTGATCAAGGGAACACAACAGCAGCACACAAAATGAAAAATGATCTTTTCTGGTACACATTAAAGAGAGCTTCTTAAAGTTTGAGACTTGCAAGAAGAATTTTAAAAAGAAAGTGGTCAAAAATCGAAGCAGTCCACCAACATAAATCTGACGTCACAACAGTATGGTGGCGCACACAGTGAACAGTTAATCATAATTTTACTATGCTGTAAGAACTCTGTTGTTGCTGTTTCCAGTACCGGCTTACTCCTCTTGTCTCTCTTTTAAAGTGTGCTAAGGAGATGCTTTTGCAGTTCAGAGACTGACCATACAAAAATCACTTTGCAGGAGGCGTCATTGTTTTCCTGAGCAGATGCACTGTTACACATTTACATCGGAAGTCAGAAAAAAACCCACTTGGAACTATTGACTTTAGACTTGTAATGGGACGTCGGATAAGACCACCCCTGCTTCTTTTTAGGTGTTTTGTTTTTATATATATATATATATATATATATATAAATTTGTAGCCTTCAAGCACAGGTGGAGTTAAGCGATGACATCACTTTGACATCATCAGGTTTTCGTGAAAACTCCTTGCAGAGGCACAGAAGAGACAAACCACCATTTGGTGGACAAAAAAAAAGTCATTTTCTGCACCCTGGGGCTAGAAGTACTCTTCACGGTGAGTAAACTGATTGTCACGTGAAAAATCTGTGGTTTGTCCCTTTAGATAGTTTTTTTTTTCTAGATATTTTAAAAATAACTGGATATATGTGAAACAGTATATCCAGTAAAACCAATATATAAAAAAACACCTTTTATCTATCTTTTATAATCTATCTTTTATATAATCTTTATCTATCTTTTATAACCTGCGTTTGCCGTAAATGCAGGTGTTACCAATGATACTAATTAAGGTTCAGGTCCATTCAGGTCAAACAGAGTCAGGTTGCTGCTGTAGTGCATGTTGGCTCTGTTACAATCAAGGGAACGGAACCTTAATTAGTGTCATTGGAAACACCTGAATTTACCCTATTTCAGGTCAAAATGGCTGCTGCGAAAAAGGTCTATTTTAGCAAAAATCATTGTTTAACCCATCTTAACCCACCAACCCCACCTTTTTCTATTTAGTTAAATCCTGCTCATGTTAATTCATTAATATTACTGGGAATTATTGTATACAGCTGGGAAGTACTGATGAAAATGTGATATAATGGTTATGGACTGGTGAAAAAACGTATTGAATTTGGCACAAACCCTTAAAACAACGACTGCAGTGAAAAATGTCATGCTGAATGCGGATGTAAAAAGATAAAAAGGACAAATTATTTCATCGCAAATGAACTTGTCTCACAAATTGTTCCCAAATAATGTAAGAAGTTTAAATCCTTCTTTGAAAGATTGTGGCAGCGCTCAGGCTGAAAGCCATTCACACATTTAGACTGTTAGTGGAGAACGAGTACAGACAGGCACAGTGTGTTGCGACTCTGCACTTCAGCACTCACAGCCGAGCGGGATACTGGCAGTGACTGTGAAATAATTAGGCTAGCCTACAGCAGATTGTGACCAGCCTGGAGTCTGTCCCTGTGGTGTTTTACTTTAATGGACTCTTGTAATGAGAACAGATTCTAAATATGATTTACAGATATTAGATCGACTCCTTTGGACACACGCCCTTGTCCTACCTGGAACAAAGACACAGTAGCCAAATAATGTGTACACCCAGACAAGGACTCTAATAAAACCATAGTTTTTTATTATTTTGGCAAAAAGTGTATATGTACAGCGTATTTAGAATTGTCATTTGACACCATTAAAATGCATTTGAACAGTGCTTCAGTGATGTGCTCTTAACCAGATCGCTCTGAGTAGCCTAAAAGCTGTGCTGTTTTCTGTCATGCATACATAATCTCTTTTCTTCAAGTTCTCTCCCTTAAATGTGTGTCTCAGTCCTGTATTTGTATGTCGATATACACAATGTCGAAGCAGTGATAAGAGTATCAGTAGGCCCGTCTGTTAGTCGAGTCACCCAGTGTCTATCGAGTTAAGTCATGGCAACCATAACAATAGGCAACAGCAGACAAAATGGCAGACATGCCTAATACAAACCAGACACATAATCAGGAAATAACGACTAGTACTCTAATTCAAGTATCATTCTGTTTCACAGACTAAGTTACACCTCTTACAAGTTACACACCACAGTCCTAACATCCTAAAGTACTCCATTACAGCAAGATCGCCATTGATAAATCTGTGCACTATTAGCTGAGTACCACCATTTTTATGGATCAGAAATGAATGAGCGGTCAAGATAAAAACGGGTGAATCTGTTAGCGCCCTTTCACCGATTTTTTTTTTTTTTTTTTAACTTTCTGAATTGCAGGAAGTTGGTGGTAAACTCAGTTACAATGACACTCTTAGCAACTTCAGTAATTCAGCGTTAAATTACATCGACTAAAGCGTGATACATTCCCTAAAAATGTCCCGGACAGTCAGATGACATTTTCAGACTGTATATACAGGTGGATGCATCTGGAATACTACTCGATGTGGTGTGAATACAGGTTTTTAAAGCAGTCTTATAAGGTGACATCATCACGAATAAACAGACTAAGACCAGGAACATTAAAGTGCTCCATGCAGGACAGACAAAATGTACATTTGTGTTGCAGTTTTCACAGTTCATCTACAAGGCTTTTTTTTTAAGTCATAGCTCAACGTTAGGGGACATGAAACTAGTAATATTTGCTTAGCTTTTCACACATTTGGGACATTACAGTGAGATAAAGTCAACAAATATTCATGTTTCAGGTACTAGACAGGGGTGAGGATGAAGTTACTTGTATTTATTTATTTATTTTTTAAAAGAAAACGCAGCCTCCTGCTCTAAAATCGTGGATGTGTTGTAGCTGAAAGACAAAAAGAGAGAAAAAGAAATTGGACAAAAGTGTACTGTAATATTCCAGTAACTTAAAAATCACCCCTGTCCTTGTGCTGTATTGCATCAGTACATTCACCAACGTCTACATACACAGAAATGACATTTTCCAGCAGGCGTATTCTGCACTCCAGTGAAAATCCAACCGATAAAGTATAATATTGGTTTAAATGTTTCAGACAGCGCAAAGAGTGTTTTGATCGGAATAACAAGTAACAGAATTTTATCCAGTCAAAAATATACTAAAGCCTATTGTATGTATTTACAAAAGTATAGATTTCAATACACACAATAAGCGAATACTGTATGGTCACGTGGAGTACACACATCAGCTGTTTGGACGGGAAATACGATACAAACATGCGTGTTTTACGAGTACCTAGAAGTGCCCACAGTAAACGTGACATTTTACATTTACACATCAGCATATCAATCCAGAATAACCAGCTGCAATGAAGGCATATAAGAATATAAATTAACCCAACAAACTCCATAAAGAGTAAATATCTATGCTTTATCAAAATTTGTCAAACATAAAAAAGGTTTTTTGTTTTTTTGTTTGTTTGTTTGTTGTTTTTTTGTTTTTGTTTTTTACATGAATTGGATAAATGTAATTGCATGAGATTCTTTTGATGGTCACAGCACCAACTGGAATTCAATGATGTGGAAAAGAAATACATGAAAACAAATGTCTTTTTTTTTTTTTTTAAATAAAACCGTATAGAGTTGTAGCTCCCTCCCATTTTAGCTATTTACAAACTCCTCCAGGCACACCATCACTGCCTCATAAATTTTTGAATAAAAGTATTTCAGGAATTTTGTTCATTTCCGCATCGTGCACAGCTATCATTCTATTGCTCTGGCTACATCCACTTTGTCATCTTTCTCCCTCTGTGCCTTTTACTGGTCAACATCAAATATTTATTGCTTCTTTATTCTTTAACAAGCTCAGCACTCCTATCTCACAGCCATTTCCAACCCTCTCTCTTCCATTCAGGTTATTTCCATTCACAGGTGAAAAGGGACCGTTTAGGGATTTACTTTTCTGATGATTTCTCTTCTTTGTCCATCCAAACTTGGTTCCCTTTTGTCTTTAAACAGTAACACCTTGATTTCCACTGTGACACTTCCTTTACTTGGTATTGTCATTCTATCCGTTCCCTCCGTGCAGTCCCCTCTCTCCCTCTGTCCTGCCCTCTGTCCCGTCTTTCTCTCCGTCTCATGCCTTTGTCCCAAACCCTGCTCCTCCTCCGGTCTGCATGCTGAAATACTCGGTGAAGGAAGGGAGCCGGGGCGGGAGTGGGGGTGATCGTGCGGCGGGGCGTGGGGGGATTGGCGGCGGAGGTGGGGGCAATATTGACGTCAAGTCAGCAGCAGTGGTGATGATCTTCTGCTCGCTGTTCCTTGGCACCTCGGGTCCTTTACGGGCCACCGTCTCCTCCACAGTCTTCACCGGGTCCTGGAAAGAAGAAGGGAAGGTTTTACACTTTTGACCTGGTCTGATCCTCTCGGATGAAGGTTATGGAAATGTGTTGCCCTGGCCAGAAAGTGGGTCCTTGCAGAGACTGTCAGTAACACCACATTATACATCACATTTTGACAGCTGCCTCCACAGCTCACAGATGCTGTGGTGGTTATATAGGTCAGGGTAACTTACACCTGACCTCCAGTTCAGTAACTTAATTCTGCACAAACTACTATATACTACTACTGTATAGGAGCATCATTAATGTATTCATATTATGAAGGACATCTTTTATATCAATATACATCACTATTTGGCAAATGTGTGCAAAGTCTATGGCTGCAAGTAGTAATTATTTTCATGATTGATTAATCTGCCAAGTTCTTTTTTTCTTTCTATCAACATTTCCAAGAGCTCAAGGTCCCGTCGTCAAATGTCTTCTTTTGTCTGACCAACAGTCTGAAACCCAAAGATATTTAGTATATTTAGTATAATATAGTATAATTTCTGACGTTTTATAAAGTTCATTCTCACATTTTAAAGCCGGAGCCTTATAAGATCTGGTCCTTTGTCTTGTAAATGACTTAAACAATTAAACAATAATTAAAATACTAATTGACTCATTGCAACATTGCAACAAAAATATGATATATAAAATTAATTCAGCTACAGTACATCTATAGCATTTCATGTGCTACAACCTATGAGTTTTTTCCAAAGTTACTAAAATCCGCAGCTACAAAATTGGGCTTCTCCAAATTGGATGCTTTTATACTAAATACAACATTTTACACTTCTTGTCTTACCCATCTTGTGGAGAATTAGTTTCATCTGTAAAAGCTTTTCGAAGACAATGTTCAGTGTGGCTTATGACCACATTATTGCACAGAGAGAGCTGTGATACTAAAAAATTCACCCTTAGGGTCAAATACTGCACAACAATAAGACTGGATGCCACACTCTGATTTACTTTGCTCTTTCCCCAAATGACTCTGGTCCAATAGCCTCGCTGTGTCAATGCAAGTAATTACATGCAACATTTCATTCAACAACTGCAACAAAGAGGAGAGACTCTTATTGCCCACCTTGATGCTACAGTAATAAAGACTAAAAGCTGTTGAAAATCAGGGTGTTTTATTGGACTTTTTTTTTTTGCATGCTCCTTCCAGTGTCTTCCAAATAAATGTCTGCAGCAAATGCAGCAATTCTGGTGTTGGATTTCTAACAAGAACCAGGGGAACTAAGCACATTACTCCTCTTTACACTGGCTTCCTGGAAGTTATACAATTCATTTGCTATATGCTACAATTAAAGTGCCATTACTAGAAAGTAATACATAAAGATTTATAACATAAGCAACACAAGCACTGTGCCTCTGTGTTTCAGAGGTGATACACTTGTAAACTTGTCTGTCCTTGTTACGACTTTGTATCAGTTGTCGTGCATTTTGTCCACTTTGGGTTGCCCCTTCATGCTATGCTATTCCTTCTGCACATTCTGCACACTGTATCAGTGTACATGAAGATTCAGAGATCTTCTTCTGTCACTCATTTCTGTACAGTGTGAAAATGCAACTTCCACAGATTTGGAAGTTCCCCAAAGCTAGACAATTCATCACAGCAAACACGACACCTTAATTTAGTCTTGTCAGAGTCCCCATTTAATCATTATTTCTTTGTGCCTGAGTGTTTTCATATCAGTGCGTGTGCTATGTTATGCTGTGCTTACTGTCATTCACCTAAAGCCCACAGGAGGAGAAGGCGGTGTCCGCCAAGCAATCACCCTTAAAAACACGTCCCCTCGCGAACTGTATTGTTACACTAATGCCTTCTAATTTGAGGCATCTTTGTTAGATGAGACAGCAGTTAATTTCAAGCTAGGTTTGACACAGTGAACTTTGATGAATCTAATTACAAATAGCAAGCGCTGCAGAATGGTCGGGAGATGTTTGAACTGGATTTAGATAACACGTACTGTGCGAGAGATAAATTAGCATTCTGATGCTTGTATTTCCTCGTTCACAAATAAGGCAAATTTATTAGAAATGAATAAATTATAAGTATTGTTTTCACATGAATGTATCTGGTAGCTCATTTGCATAAATGCAGCACTTGCTCTTCTGCGTTTTCAGCTTCGGCAGCGTCGATCCAGGATAACAAGCATGCATCCAAAAAAGAGGTAAAGTTAAACTCACTGATTGGATGGAGAAGAGTTCAGTGAAGTTGGGCTGAGAGTCTCCCAGGAAGGAGCTATTTCCATAGGCATGATGGGGGAAACTTTCTGCCCCCTCTCCCCCTTTTGGACTGGACAGCAGGATCCCAATCTGGGACGTCCGAACATGATACGGGAAGTTCTTATTGGCTGCTGAAGGTCGCGTGATAATCTAAGGTTCAAAAGGATAAAAACACCTGATGATTCTCACTTTTACATAGAAATCTATTTATAAACAGTATATACTGTACTGTAGCTAACACACAGCCAGATACTGTAATATAAAGTCCAAGTGAGAAGTGGGAATTGTACAGCATGCAGTGAGCAGGAATATAAAAGGGAATTTGCGTGAGTAGTATGGCCCATTAGTAAAGAACAATGTGTCGAAGGTGAGGAGGAGGTAGATAATGATGTGTGGAGGAGACAATCAGCATGAGGCAGTTATGACTCAGGGATAGTGAATAATGTATGACTGACAGTGGTAATAATGACTCGTGAATAATATGAACTATGTACAAGCGCAAGGGTCCGCATGAGAGCGTGCGCGCGCACGCGTGTGTGTATGCGTTACGAACAAGGAAGACGATGTGAGCGTAGAGGTGGATGCCGAGCTGAATGCCGTTGACGATCTTCTCCCGGGCCCAACGAGGAATCACAAAGTTGGCGATCAGAGCCATAACGGGCACTGCGAAAAACCTGCGGAAAGACAAGTGAGGAGATTTAGGATAATGGCGTGGAGAAAGCACATTAAAAGAAAAAAAAATGAGAAGAGAGTTTGATGGCGAAAGAAAGAGAGAGCAGATAGAGTGGAAAGAGATGTAAAGCACAGAGGAATGATAAAGATGGAAGGAGAGGCGTAGATAATGAGGCGGGAGATATGGCATCAATGAGAGAGAAATACAGAGATAATATTAGTCTTTGTAATCGACTCTTCATTTCAAGCCCATGCTATTATACACAGTGAGTGAAGGGCAGAGAAGCTGAGCGGTGTATGTAGAAGTGGCGTAAATGAAAAACGCTACTTTCCAGTACAAAGCTTTTTTTTTTTTTTAATCAAGCACGCATATATGAGAGCATAAATCATTCTAATTGAAGAGACCTAATCAGCTCAGTAAAAATAGATATTTTCCTCTAGCAAACGTTCGCTCAAGTACAATTATCTACAGTGTTAGCAGAGCTCAAGGGTTGGACACATAACGTTGTAAAAAGGGGTAGTGTAGAATAAACAACTTTTCATTCCCGGACCACTAAAGCATCAGCTATGTTGTGCACATATTTACAGAGTGGCATAAATTATTCAAATAGAAGAGACCTCAAACAGAGAAATATGTATTTTCCTATTCCTGCAATCTCTCATTCAGGTGCTATTATCCGCAGCAAGGGCAGAGAGGGGGGAAGCTGTGTGTGGGTCTCACCATAGTGTGTATGTGGTGAAGAAAGGAACGTAGAAGGGCTGTTTCTCAGGGTAGTGTTTCAGAGAGACGAGCACGGCGTAGCAGAACCACACGTAGGCCAGCAGCTGCAGGCCCATCAGTCCATAGCCCGCTGGGCTGTCGTAGGCGTACAGCACTTCACCTGGGTCAAAGAACTGGCACAGGAACATGACACATTATGCCAAAATGAAGACAAACACATTAAAACAAGCCAAACTTTTACACAAAGTAGAAAAGAAGCATCTATTGGCTTGACTACACATAGAAGTCTGTGGCCTAATTACTAAGATGGATTGCTCGTGGTTGGGCTGATGCACTGCGATGACCGAGCCAAAGCTCAGCTTGTAGTGTTCTCTGCAAGTCTTTGACATTGACACTTTTTTTTTCCACAACTAGGCCATCGGCATGTGTGCGCACAAGCTTGTGGGCGTGTGTGTGTGTGTGTGTGTGTGTGTGCTTGCATTTGCGGACACTAGATTGCATTTCACAGTCCAGTGAATGGATAGCATTGGCCACCATACAGGGTTACCCTTGCTACATAATGTATAGGTCTGACGGCTCGGTGTGGAGCTTCTTGGGATCCAACCGGCCAACCAGAGCCCGTCAGATCCAGGAACACTCTTCAAGTCTTTATTTCAGTTCCAATTGTAACCTAGTTTGGCGTATTTTTAGCAGGAGCTCTCCTGAGTTTTGAGCTCTTTAATAGCAGGGACCATGTACGAGGGCAGGCAGCAGATAAATTACACTGCTTCAGATCCACATATTGCAGTGCGAGAGATGGCTATAGGCTCCAGTGTTAAATATAGCACGAATACATCCACTGCACTATTCCCACTGGGTCATTATCACACTGTATTCAGAAGACTCTAATCCACTGGCTCTAAATGTGCCATCATTACATCTGACTACACTGAAGCCTCTGTATTATGCAGAGATGTATGTAACTGTGACACTCCTGATTGTGTGATTAATTCATAAGCTCATACGCTCAGCATCATAGCTGGTGAAATCTGTTTCTGTCTTCACACATACACAGACGGTGTAATTAATGAGCGGAGTCTAACTTTCCAATCCCAAGAAACCTTAAAGAAACAGCCGTTGATGTAAGATTTATTATCTCAGGTACAGTAGTAAAGTACTGCAAACCTCTTTAGTTGTGTTTGTAGATGGGAGTTGCCTGTCAGGATCTATAATTTGTAACTCATCAAGGATTTCTTCCCCTTAACAATCAACCTGATGCATATTCATAGGTAGCAATGTATCAGTGTAATGAGTGATTTGACAGAAAAAGGCATTAAAACCTGCACTGATCTGTGGGCGTAACTCCTCCATGAATCATTATGAGATTATAAAAAAAAAAAAAAGCCAAAGAGAGCAATAATAACAGATACTGCGTCAAGCATTGTCAAGACAGAAATCTTGCATCCAGTCATCCTGAGTGTAACTCAGACGCTGATTTCAAGTCACATCTGAAGAGGAGGAACTCGCAAGCATTCATGTTTTACTATCTGGGATCTGAATTTCAAATAAAAATAACCAAACTGGAGCAAACTTTGCTTTTAGTAGCTGCCGTGCAGATGATTTTATTCGTGTGAAATTAGGGCTGCCGCTAAAGATTATTTTCACTGCTGAATTTTCTGTCAGTTACTTCCCCCAATTAAATGATTTATCTTTGTCTGTGAAGTGTCAGAAACTATTGAAAAATGTGGATCAGAATTCCCCAAAGCCTAAGCTGAAGTCTTCATATTGTTTGTTCTGTCAACTCAATGGGCGAAATTTACATAATATAAAAGACGTGATATAATAGATGGAATTTAACAATTTATTCTGAAAACTGCTGATTAATTTTCAGCATTTGTGAAAATAACTCGGCAAACTTGTAGCTCTTCCTACTTACATATTTATAAATGACAGAATTATTCCCACTTGGAAGAAAATCCACATAATTAATGCCCATCTAGATATTGGTGAGGAAAGTGGAGGAGTTGAGTGTTGGTGCTGAAACAGGTTGTCAGTTCTTATATTGAAATTCATTAACAACCACTGTGATGATAAATAAACAAACCCAGTGGCTTAGCAATTTATTTACAAAAAAAAGTCCATATATTAATCAATAATTAAAACATTCATTAGTTGTAGTGTTGACTAGTGTAGTGTAATGTACCGCGTGTGTGTGTGTACCTCTGCCTCGTAGATGAAGAGAATGACGTAGGTGATTGTGTAGACGGTCATGTAGATGCTCAACTTAACCGACCCACTGTGACTGATCCTCGCCCTGACACACATTAACACACACACACACACACACACAAACAGGATCAGAGGTCACGCAGAAGTCAGTCACACAGAAGATAAGAAACAAAACAAAAACACACACTTTGCTTTACACTCAAAGCAAAGACAGCTTAATCTAAAAGCAGGACTGACATGCGTAACTCTGAGCTTTCCATATATATGTATATATATGAAGTGGCTGCAGACTCATGGACACGGCGGGCTGTGAAAGGCGCCCGTGCTTACAAAAGCAGAAATTAATGCTTCTCTATCTGCACAGCAGCCGTCAACAAACAGAAGCATTTCTAGCATTAGGCCTTCATCAGCATTTCAAACGTCTTTTTGCTCAAACTAATTCAACACCACACACCAGAGAAAACATATCAAAGTTGTGGGGTAGTTTTCTCCAAACTGTCAACTTATCAGCTACTCCAGATAAACAGATGTGTTTTTAGCTTGATGGTGATGCAGTTTTAAGGTTGCTCACTGGGGTTTTAAGAGGTTTTAATAAGTGAGAGAGATCACAGAATCTTCTGAACCCAGAGGAGGATGTAATCCCTCCATCCTTAAAAAAGCCTGCTTAAATGTTGCAACCACAGTTTTCACTACAAGAGTTCACTCTAGAAAAGAGCCACGGAGATGCAAGTTGGGCCTGAAGCAGGATTAATCTTCAGACTATGAGCAATGGTTTAGATGATGCATCACCATGAATCAAGACTCAAACCTCGTGAACAGACTATTTACATTTTTTTTTAGAACATTCATCATGCCCTTTTCTCACATAAACCTGACTGCTTCTGGGGATAGCTGGGAAGAAATTTAACCACATCTCAAGAACCACACATTTCTAAACTGGAATTGGACAACTGAAAAGACTGCTGACAGCTGGAGGAGTAAGCCATTTGTCCACTCAGGTGTGAGAAGGAGTGATACATGCTGATGCCCCAGCAAAGGAGAGCACTCGTAAATCATTTATTGTGCAGGATATCTGAAATGATGCCTGTCGCAAGCAAATGTCCACTAAACCTTACTAGAAAACAGTGAGCGAGCCAAAAAAAATAAAAAACATAAAGAAATGTCAGCTGGCTTTGAAAGGGCAAACATCACCCTTCAGCAGACATAAAAACACAAAAAAACAACAGAAAGTTCACAACAGAGAAGCAGCCGCCTGTCACGTTCCCCAGACGTGTCAGGTGTTCATCCAAACTATCAGACACGGCGTACTAACAGACCTCTTGACTGGCGCCTAACATTGTCGTGTCATGAGATGACTGTGACAGCGAAGCCTGACTGTGGCAGCACAAAACACATCTGCACAAGGTGACAGGTTTGCATAAACAGAGACACACAGAGGCACAAAAGCTGCAAAAAAAAAAAAAAACAAACCCCCCCACCTGGTGACAGTGAAACCTTTGCCCAATAATATGAGCATCAGAAGAAACACCAAGAAACTGACGGAGAACAGTAATTTCCCTGGAGACAAAGAGAAAGTAAGAGAGAGAGAGAGAGAGAGAGAGAGAGAAGACAGAGGGGGTAATTAGGCCGTGGTTTCCGAATCTGTAATATCAGAGGAGAAAGATAAAATTAGGTCGGCACACACATATGTGCATACACGCATACACAAGAACCATGCATGATCTTGCCTAGGCCCATAAACCGAGCTATTGCACTTCTTCACCCACACACACATCCATCATCTTCCACTCATTCATTCTGCTCGGGTAGTGAGTGCAGAGTGCAGAAGTAGTGTCAGTCAGTCAGTCAGCGGCCGACGCAGGAGGAGGACTCACCAAGTATTTTCAGGCTGCCGTTGCCGACTCCATCTCTAGCATACAGGCCCCAGTAGACACAATGGAACAACAGGCTGAGCACTGCCAAATGGGAAAGATGCAGGCAGGAGACAAGAGAAGGGGAGAAGGAGGGAGAAGAGAGGAGAGGAGAGGAGAGGAGAGGAGAGGAGAGGGGAAGAAAGAGATGGGAGAGCAGCAGGGAAGCGGGGTGGGCAGGGGTAGTTATCAAGAAGAAGAGGAGAAAAGGTAGAAAAGAAGAAGATGTCAGAGAGAGGAAGCAAAGAAAAGATTAAGTACAGAGACAGAGACACAGGGTAGGAGAAATGGGGAGAAGAGAAGACAGAAAAGAATTGATAAAAGGAGATAAAGAAGGAGCGGAGGGCTTGAGAGAGAGAGAGAGAGAGAGAGAGAGAGAGAGAGAGAGAGAATTTAAAGGTGGCAGGAGAATCGAGAAGGGATTTGGAGAGGGGACAAGCAAGCGAGAAGGAAGAAAACGAGATAAGGGGAGGAGGTGGGGGGTGAAAAAGGAGAGGATACGGTAAGAAGAGCGAGGGGGGTGTTCGTCAGTAAGAGCATGCTCCACTGAACACTGTAGCGCAGCACGGCTGTTTGCAATAGTTCCTATTCAGAGGCTAATAAGGGAGATAATATCTTGGCCCTTGAAGATGGGATTAAGGTATGAGGTGCTGCAGCCATGCGAGAGGCTTATCATCTTGAGTGTGCAAGTGTGTGTGTGTGTGTGTCTGTTTGGAGCAGATCTCACCTTCTACACCTGCCGCCGTCATAAACATTTTGTAGGTTGTGTGAAGAAGCTGTCTTCCCTTTAGATTATCTGCAGGGGGATAAAAAACAAGAATGAGGTGATGGAGGTGTGTGTGTGTGTGTGTTGGTGGGGGTAGAGATAAAAAGGATGGAGATATGCTAGCAGATGGTGAAGGAGAGGGAGGGAGGTACAGAGAGAAGAGGAAAGAAAAGTTACAAGGGAATGGGCCAGATAAATGAGGGGAGCGACCATTAGTATGCATCCATCTTGCGATGTTCGTCTCTAGATGAGGCCTTATACATCTTCCCTCTCCTCTCACTTTAATCTGGGAGGAAATATTTTTAATGCGTATTTAAGCAGGCAATTTTACTACCAAAACACTCCTACAAACATCAGTCGCCCGGGGGAAAATTTACAACAGGAGGCAGGGCTATAAATGTCCACACACACACACACAAACACACACACACACACGGCTGCCCTGTATAACCACAGGCAAGGCCAGCCAAATGCCACTGGATCCTCCTGTGATTTCCTCAAAGGTAATGATGTCGGTCAAAGGAACATTTCAGCCAGAAATGAAAATCCTGTCATCTTCTCCTGACTCCAGTATTTTATAACCTTTTAAATCTTTCCCGGTTTTTATAATCTGCATATATCTGTGACATCATTTTTCATTTATGTAGAAGTAATAAGTGCCTTTATACTGTTTTTCCTTGATTTATACAACTTTATTATTTTTTTTTTGTAAGTAAAATTCAATAGAACTCCAGCGTCCGTATGTCAGTACTGTATATGAATACACCCAATGAAGTTGGCAGAAGCAGCATACAGCAGAAGATAGAGTAGTTCATTCATTCAAAGCCTTCTTCCAATCTGCATAAAATCACAATAAGATTTCAGCAGAATCCTACAGTCAAAAGATGTATTTGCACCTCATTATGTAGTTTTATTCCTCTGCAGTTTGGCAAGCAAAGCCAGAAATAAACTTCCCCTAACTGCCTGTATTTGAAGTTATGACAGGTTGACTTCATTTTTAACTAAAGTACTCATTTTTCAATGCATGATTACAAAACGAGTTCATTTTTGCAGGATTTTGAAGGATAGTTTCGGAGCTTAATATCCAGCATGACTTCACATAAAGTTAAGTATTTTCTCCTGCACGTCTTGTTGTATCTAGCCATGCAGATTGTTTTTGGTCTCACTGGTCCAGATAGTCCAGAAGTCTGAGATTTCTGGCTTGGTAAATGGACTTTCTGATCTACCGGCCCCTCAAAGCACTTTCATACACTGATGATTCCTTCTTTTTCAAAGCTCTCACACTGAAACTAAGCTCACCCATACACACATTTACACAACGTTACAGCCATCGGGAGCAGGGAGCTCTTTGAGCAGTATCTTGCTCGAGGATACTTCAACTGGGAGCAACTTCGTAGACGACCTGCTTTACTGTCAGAGACACAGCCCCTAGCAGTCTTCAAGCCAATAAAATGGTAAAAAAAAAAAAACACAATAAATAAAACCGAATAGAAAAATCATATCCCCAGAAAAAAATCATGTTAATGGCCTGGATAATAAAACCAGCACTACCTGCGGAGTAGCTCTCAAGCTGAAGGTTGGGAACACCCCAAATGATTAAATTCATGAGAAAGAAAGCATTGCTGCTACACCGAATTTAGTTTATTTTTTACAAAGTTTTTCTTTGTGATACTTTCACTTCTTCAATCTGAAAAGGAAAAATTCAATGAACCACTCATAACTCATCTCCGTATTAAAGGTCCTAACATGTAATGTGGGGGCATTTGTTCATTTTTAAAGGATAACAAGACAAAAAAGAAACCACTGCACCAGATATTTTGCTCTAAGCTGCTTCAGGTTATTTGAGCTGTGACCTTCGTGCGACAAACTCGCTTCACTAACCTTAAGTCTACCGCTACCTTCGCCAGTCAACCGTACACCTTTACACAAAAACCAAACCCCGCTGCCACCCGCCTCTCACTCCAGCTCTCTATGTTGCTCATGCTCCTTTCTGCCCCCCCAAAAAAGGGTGGAGGCACATGCTCCACCTTTACTTACTGGACGAAACATGAAGACTTACTCACATCCCATCAAGAAAACATCAAGATTTTATAATAGATCTGAGGAAAAGGGCACTTAGTAAGCTCTGCGTGCTTTGAGAGCCTGGAAGCATGGAAGACAAGGAAGAATGAGAGATACAGTAAGTGGAAAAGACAGTACTTACAGGCAAAGTAGCAGGAGATGAGGAACACCATGGAGAAGATGACCAGGAACGTGATGTCCGTCTCCAAGATTCCTGTAGATAGGGAAGGTGGAGGAAGTAGAGGCGGGGACGAATAATTGATGAGAAAGAATGATGGCAAAGACACAGGAAGATGGTTAAAGGAGAAACAGAAAAGGTACAAGAGAGGAGGTGAAATAAAAGCCAGAAAATAAAAGGAGTCAGTAAGGTTTAGAGAATATCAAGGTGAAGAAGACGTAGAAAAACAACAGAAGTATGAAAAGAACAGAAGTATGAAAGTATGAGTATGTTATTATGGAATTTTCTATCCTTCGGTTACACAAGGTCACGCGTGGGCCTTGAGGTCCTCAGCAGTATTAGTTGTTTGGCTTTGATTGGGAACAGTACAGTAGGTGCCAGCCTATCTCTGGCTATCACTGTGGTAGGTCAGGGTCGCAGAGACCCATTGCTGCCTTCTTAGACATAAAAGAAAGCTTGCCGTTGACGTTCCAATTGGCGTAAACAGATAACAGTGTCTTCAGACTAGAATATGCTGACAATAACACCTGCATGGGTAAAAACATTCTCTCTGGCTAATCTGGGGCGTATAGTATTTGTGGTGTTATCTGTAGGGGTTTAAAGTCTATCCACCAGGATGAGTTCGGGAGAATGTGAGACCGACTCAGGCACTTCTGATGTACTTTGAGAGTGTCTCTAATTCTCCTTGGCCAAGCTTCAATAAATATTACAGCACAAGGTATCAGAGGCTCCTGAACACTTTCTTCCCTGCTGACGTCAACATTGACCATTGATTTCAGGAATTTCTCCACAACAATGACGCGAGGATATTGGATTAGTTAAGAAACACAGAGACAGTAAAGCAGAGTGGGAGAGAGAGAGAGAGAACATTGGATATGTAGGAATAATTCATTTAGAAGCTACTCTGGGCGGCTTCTTCTTTTCATCCCTTCGTCTCAGTTCATCTATCATCATTAATTCATTCAGCCGTCCCTTCATTATTGTAATTTGTTCAGTTCAGTGTGCTTTATTGGCCGTGCTAAGTGGTGTTGGCTTGTGCCATCAGCGATTCATTCCATAATCTCTCTCTTTCTGTCTAATCACTCTTACCGAACTCATCTGCAGAGAAATGCTGCGTCCAGAAAGACTGGCCATTGGTCAGTTTCATCTCATACTCGAGCCGCAAGCCATCGCCCTGAGAGAGAGGAGAGAGAGAAGCAAAAGGGGAGGGAGAGGGGGAGGCAGGTGAGACGTCTTACATTATTACAGGCTTTGTGATCTGTACAAATTATACATTAGTGCTTAAAGCTGCACTGGACAATTCTGCAGGTTGAAATGTCAGTGAGAGGTAGATAGATTTTTAAACATTACTCCTCTGACATTTTGCTTCTTCATTATAAATTTGACAGTTAAGACCCACAGGGCCTTTTGGGGTAGAGGAAAAATATGTTAGCTGGATGTAATACCAACATTACAGTTAAAGTGTATGAACTTTAGAGTGCTGGATCACAGCATATGTAGGAAGGAATTATATTGGAGCAGAGGACACTGATGAAATAATATTGCAGCATCTTGGTATCTATATATAAATGTCAATATAATATGAAGATGAAAACTGGCACATTCATTGAATATTTATAATAATATACCCATGAGAATAAGGAGTCCAGCTGAAATTAAATTGCATATTTCTTTCTGCTGCAGCATCTGTAAATCACACGTGCTATTTTCTCCTGTGAAAAACAAAATCAGCCAAAGAGGGAGACATTTATACTTTTTTATATTTTTGGTTCTTCCTCCGCTTCAATGGTAGAACTTCTTAACCTAGCGAGGAGGATGGACTCGTATCAAATCCATTTTTGCCAGGCTTCCAGCTATGTGTTTATGTCTGAGCACAGCGGTTACGGATGAATCTCAAACTATGAGGACCTACCGACAACTACAGGCATGGTTTAATACTAGGTGTGTGTGATGAAAACCAAAAAACAATGGCAGCTGGATAGCTGCTGCTGCTAGCATCAGTTATATCAGAACTGGAGACTATTGAAAGAAGAGCGAAGAGCGGCACTGAAGGCTTTTCTTGATGGAAACTCTTCTTCCAACTGGCTTTGACTTTTGTTAAATGGTTTGTTGATCTGATCTGGATGAGGTTTGCCACCAGGCCTGCATTTTTTAAAAGTCTGCCCGGCCCTTTCCAAACTCCCAGATGGTTCTGTGTAACAGCACAAAAAAACTTCTGGGTTTGTTTGAAATCTTCTGGTATGTGTGCTGATACAAAAGTTGACTCTGCAACCCATACAAAAATGAAACTTTCTTTTCCAGCCGGCAAGATAATGAACACGTTTGCAGAAAAGCCTTTTTTTTTTATTATTGAACAAAGGAAGCCGTAGATCTCAAAAAAGTTAAATACACTCTGAACAGCCATATAAGAACTAAGAAGAACTAAGGATAAATAGAAGACGACTGCTACTTTGTTGGTACCTAAAAAGTATTGTGGTTCGTAGAAAGTTTTAATTCTCAGCACAGGTAATCAGAGACTCAGCAATTAAGACCAGGAAAAACAAAATTCTAAACTATACCAACAAATTGTCCCACTGATTCTTCACATCAAGTTGTTTTGTGTGAAGGAACGGGGAAAATGTAACACATCAGTGGATCGGCTGCTCTTCACTGTCGCTACTTTAGGATTTGTGTTTTAACATAAAATTCTTGCCTAGTGTAACTCCAAGAGCACAGACTTCTTTAAACCTTTTCTGCTACAAGAGGAGCAGTGTATCCAAATCCTCTCTGGGGAGGGACACACTGTTGGTTTAGCTGCCCGCTGTAATTGTGCCACATAGTCAGTCAATCCCCCCAGCTGGCCTGAAAATGCCTCAGGATCCCCCAGGTGTGCAGAGGAAGTTAGTGAAGAAAAAAAAGGAGAGGAATCTAGGTTGTTCTGCCTGCTGCGCGGCCAATGAGAAGATGACTCAGATTAACAGGAAGGACGGTTGGATGGATCATTTCCATAGCAACAGTTTTCTTCGCTTTAATGCAGAGGATTCTTGTTTTTTATTATTAATAGCGTGACACACATCAATTATTTGTTGGGCTCATTATAATTCGAGTAGATATAATTGTGCTACGTCGCAGTGCTATGACAGAGAGCACAAGAAGAGGATATTTGGGGACAAAAACATGCAGGGAAGGAGAAATGCCGCAGAGGACGTGAACGTACCTGTGTGGTAAACCACAGGTGGAATGATGTTAATCTTTGGCAGTCACAGTCACAAGTAAAAAGTGTCAAACTGAAGCGACTTTGGGAAGGGAGGGGGGGGGATAAGAAAAAACAAGGGACGGGGGAACGGAGAACAAGAGGATGGGAGGAAGGGAGGGGGCCGAGATGGGTTTGACAATCAGAGCACAGAGAGCTCATTTCACACACACAAGTTCAAAGCCGATGGAGTTCGCGCTTGTTGCTGTGGAGCGAGGGAAAAGAGAGGGGGAGGAAGAAAAAGACTTTGATTCCATTTGGCAGCCTGAGACTCCATCTCACTCCCTCTATCAAAAAGGGCGAGAAGCATGGAGCGTGCAGTGCCACAAAATCAATACAGACACAAAGAGCAAGGAGACAGAGATAAAGAGAGTGATAGATGTAGAGGGGGAGAAAGTTAAAAAAAAAAAAAAAAAAACAGGTACGGGAGAAAGCAGAATGAAGAAAAAGGAGCAAATGCAAAGAGGGAAAGGGAGATGGATGCAGGCGAGAGAGGATAAATGAGGGAAGTAGCAGCACTTCACACAGCAGGGATCATCTCTCTGCGGGACTGACAGGATGATTTGGGAGGTTTGCTTGTTGGTTTCAGGTGTAAAAGGCATCTGTTTCTGATATACTGTACCGATATATTACACAGTGAGAGTGTTCTCACCCAAACACCTGTGCAGTCTGGTACATCTTGTGCTCCCCAGGGATTCTGATAACTGCATTTAAAAAGGACACGTCTGAGAGTCTTTGGAGAGTTTGGATCATGTCTCTAGAACATTTAAGTGTTATAGTTTAGGGCACTGACCTGAGTGTTTCTCAGAAAACTGTGTGTGCAGTTATACCCACTTGACATCTAAATATTACATCCATATGTCATTCTACAACCAGGATCGTTTAATTAGAGAGCAGAGACCACAATATCCTAACATGTAATCACTAGCAGTGACTAGCAAAATGTACCACTACATCTGATGTTTTTGGATTACTATTACTGCTGCATTATTTGTATGGTGCATTCTCCTGCTGTGGATCTTTAAGGTTGAGCTAATTTGAACTACGTTACACACAGTTAGTTTAATCTACATCAATGGATCATATATTATAAGATCATCACACGTTTGCAGTGTCAGAAGCACAAATCAAGTTTCATGTAGAGAAATGAAAATGCATTTTCCAGCTAATCCAAGATTAAATGAAATAGCTCCTTTAGTTTATGAATAAGAAGAATCTTCTCAGCGCAAAAATGGAACTTTTAATCCTTCATTTCATCAGCGGCAAATGGAGAGAAACAAATGGTTTTTACTGGACAGGAAGGGTATGAATAATTGTAATCTGAAGCTGTCAGACACATGTAGTTGAGGAGAAGTAACATTGTTTCTGAGATAAAGTTAGTGGGCATGCTTAAGTTAAGTATTAACTTAAGTAAGGAAGTTATTATTGAGTACAAGTACCTCAAATCTGTACTCAAATGCGGTATTTGACTAAATGTACTGAGTAACATTTCACCACTGGTCACTAGTAGTTTGAAGTCCAGCTCTAAAAACACTGCATCCTACAGCTCCACACCTCCACTTCTAATGAAACCCTGGTGACATCACTTTGACATCACCTGGGTTACTTCCTAAGACTTGACAAAGCTTTGTAGCAAGTATATTGAATGTGACATGCAAAATGGGTAGAATGCCCCTGTTATATTATAACAACCATTATCGTTAAAGTATTTTCTCCCAGCCTCAAAAGCATGAGCGAGGTTGCAGTACTAATGCTGTGCTATTAGGCCTGGCTCTGGGTTGGTGCTCCAATTTATCCTGACATTGTTGTTGAGGAATTGGACTGGGCTGTAAAAAGCCCTGACCTCAACTCCATCGAACAAAGTCAGAAAAAAAAAAACTCCCTTTATGGACTTCATGGTGAAACAGGAAAGGGTCTTTGCCAAACTGCCCCAACAAATCAATAGTTAATCAGACAACACACCAGACCCACCGCTGCCCACTTTTGACCGCACAGTGTAGAGCTGACTATAATCTGACGTCAAGTTAACTGAGAAAACAATCATCAGGTTAGTAATAACTGTAGACGGTAATTAAAAGAATTGTTAGTTGCAGCCCTGTGAAAGTGAATTTTAGTGTTTGTTCACTGTGTACAAATCACCAGGTCTATTAATTTCCTATAAAAGGTGAATATCTCTCCCAAAAGACTTACAACACGGCCAAAAACTGTGTTGTTTTTTCTTATTTAGGATATTAAAGAAGAGCAATGTTTTGAGCCCGAGCTGGCTCTAAGATAAGGATCCTTCTTCTGTATCTGACTGTATTGCTGAGTTATCTCCATAAGGAGATATAGTTGTTGACTGAGCCCTGTACAGAATGCAGCAGATGTGGGTGTGTTAGACTCTTCAATAAAGATGAGTCACCTGCCCAAGTTGACAGCTGAGAAATTTCAGCCATTTTAGTGGCCTGCTCCCATTACAGTCAGTCTAATTTCAGTGCTTTCTTGGCTTCCTGCTGAGGTAATTGTGTTTCATTAACAGCGGTTCAGCTCAGCATAATATAGCCGAGGTTGATTACAGCCATTCAAAGCCTTCCAATCTTTCGACTTCTATTTGAGAGACCACAAGGATAAATGCCTATAAAACTACTGCTCAGACAACAGTTGCTGAGGTCAATGGCAAGCAATGACGCCAGGTTATTGAGCTGTTTTCTGTTTGTTTTAAGTTAATTATATAACAAGTTTGACCTAATGAGTTATATTACTCTATATCAGAGAAATATTTGCCTTTCCAAAACTTCAGAGCAGTACAAGACTACACAAATGCAATTAAAGAGAGTAATTCAAAGACGTCTTCAGGAGCCTTTGTTTACTCTGGCAATTTATTTGCCTGAAAAACATTCATCCTGACTGCCTCTGCTCTTTAATTTGTGATGACCTGAGTTTTATTTATAATGACTGTCTCTTTTTTTTCACTGATAAAATACTGATTATTTGCAGCCTTGAGGTTTCCTGCTATAATTAATCAAGTTAAATCGCATGGAAATGTTAAATCACCTCACATTTTTATCATTTTGTGGAGGGTTGTTAACATCTGTGGATTGTGGCTTGCAAGCTGATTTAGATTAGGAGGGATTCAGCACAAGTAAAGACTGAGATACAAAGTACAGGAAAGGCGAGCTGGAACACAGTAACAGGGACAAAGAGGAGAAATATGTAGTAGCACATAAAAGTGACAGTGCAGGGAAAAATGCTTGGAATGAGCGTGAGGCAAAGACGAATGAGACCAGGGAGATGGCAAGATGGAGAGGAAAAACACAATTAGAGACAGGCTGAAAGAGAGGAGCGGGAGACGGAGAGGTAAATAGATATGAAATGGCGCAGAGCACGTCACAGCTTGGTGACAGAGTTGAAAGCGAGCAGGACGCAGCCAAACATTGTGAGCGACAGAGGTAGGAAAGATGGAAAGGTGTGAAAGCGAGCAGCGGGAAACGAGGGGTGGAAATTGGCTGCGGGGACGCAGCGTGCATATGTCCCCGGGAGTGGAGAAGGGCTTTTATACTTTAGTCCAACAGCATTAGGCAGTGTGTCTATCAGCGGACGTTGGCATGACACTAAACCACACTCCGCAGGAAGCATCCGTTCTAATCATATCCCTCTTTAGCCAGCGCTCTCAACCGACAGCACAAAAACAAACCCAGAAAAAACAAAATTCTCTCGCACACAAACACACAGAAGCATGACCAGAAGCACTGATGTAACCCCGAGTATGACACTGATAGGCAGGCAGACATACAGTTATTCACATTTAGCAGAAATAGTACTTATTCACCCTTTTCCTCGCCCACTTTTACAAACATGAAAGCACTGCAAACATTAAAAAAACAACAGCAAAACACACGCACACACCTATTCCTGGGATTAGTCCTTCACTGAAGCCCTCGGTGTAGTAGGATGCATCATCACAGAGCAGAGCTATCATTATACAAGCTCATGATTTCTCCACTGAGTGCCCAAATCCAAACTCACATCTACAAACAACACAATGCAGCTACCTACTTTTTGCTCTTTTTTCCCCTGGCACGACATCACCACAACAGTGAGTCCATTATAAAACAACACAATGCTTAAAAGTCCCTGAAGCTAGCTAATCAATGGGCTACAGTGGAGCCCTTGTAAGGCATATTTAACACAGCTTAAGCAGAGAGTCGCATATTAAAAGCCTTTGTTGTACAATGCCCCGTAGCATGAGGGAAAGTTAAAGCGCTTCAATGTCCAAAGGCAATTCAAAGAGAGATACACAGAAGATCAATTGTAACATATGAAGAGAGAAGGGCGAGGTGTAGTTTGGACAGAAATGATCATTATAAGCTGCATTACGTATGGGATGTCTGATGATCTGCAACAGGATTTGATAATCCTTAGCAGAATATCAGTTTTCTAAATTGCAATCGTTTTATCTTTCTCATTTGGATAACTACTTTAAATCACGGGGGTTAAATTTCCCAGCTTCCTTTTTCTTTTTCCTTATTTGCTCATTTCAATTACTTCTAGAATTTAAAATGTAGCCTGATGCAAAATGCTCAAATGGGAAAGCACACACTGGGACACAAATTATGCTCAAGTTGATTTAAAATTTAAAAAGGTAGCAAGCACAAAAAGTAACAGAGCCTTCCTCAGGGCGTGCTAGGAATATTTTCGCCTCTGCATTCCCATTTTAATATCCGATGCTGCTGCTTGCACCTGTTTTTTGGAGGGTTTTTTTTTTTGCGCAACTACAGAAACTACGATTTAAAATGTTAAAAAAGATCCTTCCTTGGGCATCAACAGCTACATTTCAATAAATGCATAAATATCACAGTCAACATCTAAGTCAGTGATGACGTCTGTTAACGTGGAAAGCGGCAGAAAACAAACACAGTGACCACACGGGTAATGTTTTTCTGATAACGGCAGTGCGTCACCATGGCAACCACATGCTAGTACACCTGCCCTTGTAAAGGGGTTAGAGCGCTTACCCCACACTTGCTGAGAGCGATGTACCACCATCTCTCCCTCACCGAGCGGAAACTACGGCCGCCCACGCAGCTCAGAACCTCCTCGTTGCCGTCTCCCTCCACCTGAGAGAGAGAGAGAGAACATGGGAGGGCGGGGTCGCACAGAGGATGTTGTTATACGGAATAAAAAAAATAAAAAAAGGTAGAGCATTTTACCTCAGAGACACATTGAATTATCACAGCAGAGTGGGTGCCTGATATATCAAGATACAAACATATTTCACACTCCTAATATAGCCTGAAATGTGGCAACAAGCTCCACTAAGCGCCACAACAACAAGTCACGCTGGTAATCACACTTCTTAGCATGACAAACAAACACGTTGTGTCGCTTATTGAAAATAAGATAAAAGGAATATCTAAAAAAAAGAAAGTGTTACAGGAGAGAAGGCTCTCGTGGACCCTTTCTGGCTGACTGGGATGCATCATCACCAGTGGAAATGTGTGAATCAGTAAAATCTTAAAAACGCACAGTCTATTAGCTCTGCCTCTCTCTCTCTCTCTCTGTATTTGTTTACCTACTTTACATGTTTCTGCTGTATTTTTGCATTACAAAAGAGGATGCAGTTCAACTGTCTGGTGATAAAAAGGAATAATAACACTCTGTGACACACACATATCACAACACAGAGAGGTCAAAGGAAACTTCAGTTAAAGAACAGCATCCCTGCATTAGACTGTCTTTCTCAGACAGGATGGGTTGATGTGTGTGTGCGTGGGTGTGCGTATGTTCTTACCGCACAGCCTGACCAGGTGTAGCGTGTTGTGAGGTTGATGACCTGGTTGTTTTCGGGCCTCAGCACTGCTTCCTTCTGGTAGCAGTTCTGACGGGAGAAGGCGCACGTTAGCATTCAAACTTGGCCAACTGACGTGTCTACTCACCTTCATCCTTTCTCGTCTATTTCTATTTCAGTTTTCACACATTTATTTTTCAATAATGTGCAGGAGAACTGCCCAAACTTGTTGCATGCGGCAGTGGGTTACACCTACGTTCAGCTGTATGCATATTAAGTAATAACAGAGCAGCAGTGAAAGCATACGAGACTGTTCCAGTCCAGAAAATACATGATATGAAATGTGTTTCATCAAAATGTAATTGAAATTACAGCTGCATTGCCTTCTGGTCCATTGAAGCTGCTGTAAGTGGAATTAAAATTGATATGTTTTGTCTCCGCTGTGATGGATTTCTCCCTGTGTGACTGCTGAATATTCGTGCAAAAACTGGTAGTGCAGAATGAAGGGCGTACTATTTGATTGTGGGGAAACTGACACTGAAATCTGTCTGAGAGCTGAGAATTGATGCACCGTTTGTAGCTGTGCTGGAAATGTCTCGACATCATGCGTGTCAAAAGAAGTCAACAAGAAGAATGCACCAGCATTTTATAGTGTTATAGCATGGATTTTCCTGTATAAAACACCTGATGATAACTGTTTTCACATAGAAACTGCTTTAAATAACAAAAGAACAAGTTACATTAGATGCTGGTTAAGCTTTAAAATGGGTGAGTGGAGGGTACCAATGTCTGCCTTCAGTAAATGGTTGCATTATACATTATTCATCGGTCGTGAAAGCAATTTAACGTCAACTTTATAGACTGTATCACGTTATATCTCATAGTACCAGCTGACTGTGGCATATACAGGCGAATACAAGAGAGATTAAGTATTCATGCATGCTACTCCTATAACTGAGGCCAATATTACATGAATGCACTCTTTACTCTAAATAGAGACTTAGAATTGTGAATCAGCCAGATGTTTAATGTACGCTGCATAGACCATGGATGGGACTGCAATTACTCTAAATGCATTCACTGCAGTGCCTATAACGACGTGAAAACAAGTGCATTTCCTCATGCTTTGGGCCTGTGCTCGGATTGGATTTGAAATAAAACAATGACTAGTGCTGACTTTCGGTTTTAAGGGTGTTCAAGTATTGTTCGTCCAATGATATTGTTGGGTGAACAACATCAATATCAATCACAGCCGGTGCATTGGTACAAAGCCGGGGCTGTATATCCTAAAATGTTCACCGAAGTATGGATGCAAATATTCTCAAAAGGAGGCTGCACTTTGAACTTTTAATCACCATTTTCTTTAAAGATCTGATGTGTTCGAGTACTGTGTAACTGACCAAATACTTTTTTTAATTAAAAAAAAGAGAACTATTTTCAGAAGATCTTCCTGCCGTCATTTTCTGTGGTGCAGCTCCAGCTCAGGCAGAACACTCTGTTCACAAATATGGATTGTACCATCCTTGATCACTGCGTGTATCATCAATAATACATCATTGTGAGTGAAAAGCCTTTCAGGAACTGAGGCAGACAGCTTTGTTTTATTCTGAGCAGCATGAGGAGCGTGTGATCCCTTAGTTCAAGTCAAAACGTGAAAATTAACTGAACTGGAGTCACGGGACTTTTTCATTACAACAGTGACGTGCGGATTAGTAGATGGAGCTGCGTTTCTTCTTAATAATGGCTTGTCGAAGAGAGATGATGCAGAGGGTGTCAGTATCTCACCTTTTCAGGCCTCTTGTACACAGCTGGCCACTGAGAACTGTCATCAAAGTAGAGCAATATGTTTTGACAGCAGCGAGACTGCACAGAGTAACAACAGAGGGAGAGAGAGAGCACAGATCAGAGAGGAGGCTGAGAGACGGTCTGAGATTTATACGACGAAAACTGTTTCCAAAGTCTGCAGGCTACAACAGTAAAGCAAGGCATGGGTAAAAGAAGACAGAGCGGAAGAACAAAACAGACGCATAGGAACAGAGCGGAGGGGAGAAAAAGGATGAGAAGTGGATAGAAAAAGAGGATGAGGGGGATAGAGCAGGAACAGCCAGAGGAAGAGTGATGGCACCCGTTCAGAAGAGGAAGGAAAGGGAGAGTTGAGAGGAAGACAATGAAGTAGAGAAAGAAAAGGATGGAGGAAAAACAAATCCATGACACACACACACACACACACTGTTAAGTCTAAGTCTTCCTACCTTTGGATAGCGGAACCGGAAGTCCAGGCGTCCAAAGTCGGTGAGAAAACAGAAGCGTGTGAGGAAAACCCAGTCCTGGAGTAAAAGAACAAAAAGAGAGAACAACGATGAAACAAGAAAAACAATTAACATGGACGGACCTTCATAGAAAGGAGGTTAAAAGTATGCTAGCAGCTCTGAGGCTGCACGTCGGCACGGCAGTGCTTTGAGCTAAATGCTAATGTCAGCATGCTAACATTCTCACATGCTGATGTTTAGCAAATTATTTTTTGCCACGTTATCCATCTTCGTTGAGCTCAGCCCTAATTAACATCTGCTAATTAGCGCTAAACACAAAGTACAGCTGATGCTAATGTGATAAAATTACAAATTTCAACTGGGGGCTGGGGTCACAAAGATAGTCCCATGTTTCCATGGTTACAGTCACTGACAGCTGCTGACCAGTGGCGCCAAATGGAGAGAAAAAAAGAAAGAGGAAAAGCGTGGTGTTCATAAGCTCATGAGCTTTCAGAGACCACAATAACCCGCTGGAAATATACAGGTGTAAGGACATAGCCGGCTGTTTTCATTTTTTGTTTCGAGTCTTGTTGGCTGGTGAGTTAGTACAAGTACAAGAAGCTGCAGCATCTCTGCTTCAGGTCTACGCTGTGTTGAGGTGTTATGCTACTGGAAGTTTATGGTATTGCTACACTGATTACTGAATTTTCACGGTACAATGTCCCCGGAGCAAACATGTCCTGATGGAGTGAAAGTAACGGAGCCATAGTTTTTACTTTGAAACAGAATTTTTAAAAAATGTACCCGGAACTCAAGTCCTCAAGTCGCAGTATGAATGTAGTATTTTCGCCTGGTGTATTTGAATATTTCTGCATACCGTCGTCCCTAAGCAGTTTTGGAATTGTATAAATTGGATATGACTGAAAAGCCGAGGCTCTTGTGGATTCAATGTGCCAAATTGTATTCATGTATGAGGATGTTCGTTATTTCATTGTAGTGAGACTATTTTTTGAAACTTGACCTCACTGTTTACTGTGATCTCTAAGACAATTACAGATAACTATAGGCCGAGGGCTCTCAGAGGAAGTATGGTTTTCTTAGGTGTATGGACAATAAGGAATTTCTGAGAAAGTTCCAGAGGAGAAGTGGTTACTATCCAAAAAATACAATTCTTAAAGAAATCTTCAAATGTCTATACATTTTTGATATCACAGCATATTCCTCAAAGTATTTTGGGGGTATTTTGACAATTTAAATTTTAAAGAAGTCAAAAATAATTACATTTTGCACCAAATGTGTGTAACAAATAACAAAAAAATGGCTAAAAAAAGAAGGTTGTGGGAAAGAACAGACATGTAAAAGATGTAGAAGGGCGAAGAGGAGCTGTAAAAGTTGGGAAGGAAATAAAGGTGGTAATAAAGAAGAGAAAGAGAGAAGAGGGGGGAGGGGAGTTGGAGAGAAGGGCAGAGTTTAAGAAAAGTTAAAGACGAGGTGGAGGAGGAGTGAAAAAAAGAGTTTTAGGTAGACAAATAAAAAAAAAAAGTGGAAAGGAGGGAGAGCAGAGCCGAGAGGGTAAACTTCTGGAGAGGGTAAACAGAGAGGGCATTAAGGGGCTACTGAGCACATCAATATGGGAAAGAGGTGGAGAGAAAAAAAAAATAGCCGTTCTTAATATTATTCAGCCATAAGCTTGGCAGCATGAGACCAGATAATAGTGCTGATGGTGTACTTCACTGAGCTTACATAAGGCACTGCAGCAGCATCGGCGTGGCGGATCAGTCAGTGGTGGTCTATATATATATATATATATATATATATATATATATATATATATATTTATGTATATTCTATACAGCTGTGGGCAGACACATTCTGTAGATATGGATCAGAGTGCTGAACACAGCACTAACACCACATCACTTATATGTTGTTTACACATAGTCTCCTTTATCTGGAGGGCTGCCCGGTGTGAGTAGGCCCTACTGAGGCAGCTACAATAAATGAAGAGTTCTGAACCAGAATGAGACATCATATCTTTAGGAAAAGTAATAGGTAGTCTTGCAAAATTAATACTCAATAATAATAGTCAATAGAATCAATCAATTAAGGAGGATTAATCAGCCACAATTTTGGTAATAGATTAATTGTTGGAGGACAAAATGCTGAAATTCCATCGTCTACAAGATGAATATCCGCTGCTTTTCTAAACATCTTTTTGACTGTTGGTCAGACATAATAAGCGATATGAATACACCAACTTGGGCCCTTGAAAGTTCATGCACCAAACGATTAATCAACTAAACCAGCCAAGAAAAAAACAGCAGATTATTTAATGATGAAAGTATTGCTAGTTGCAGCCCAAACAAAGTAAAATATCTCAAAACTTCAACACTTAACAGCAACAGCTGAAGTTAATTAGGAAATATCACAGGACACATAAACAAGACTGAGAATATCATCGAGCATTCAGTGGTAACTTTCAGTACTTGTCTATTTGTGATGCAGTGAGCACAATTTGGTCAGAATTCAAGTATTGTGGTGAATGTATCATACAAGTATGCACAGAGTACTTTCTGTGCTCTGTCTTTAGACCAAGATGCTTCCTGTGTGCAGTCAGTAAACAGTCAATCAACCAATTATTTAATAAACAAAAAAATAACAATCTTAAACTATTCTGATTAATTAAATTAGTTATTTTTTTAAGCAACAATGACACATATTTCTTGGCTCGTGCTTCTCTAATGTGATAATCTGCTGCTCCTGATAGTGAACTGAGTGTGTTTGTGTTTTCAAAAGAAACTTAAATACTGAAAGTAATCATTAGATTTCATTAGATAATGCAGTCCTGTCCTGATGAGTATCGAACGAGTAAACAGGACTAAGAATCTGCCAGCTTTCGAACTTTCACTCAACTCCCCAAACACAGTTTGGTCAGTACTGAAAAAGTAATGAGCTTCGATACTCAGCCTTACTCACAGCTGTAATAATGATTTGATGTATGACTCCCTACATCTCACTGGAGCGCTAAAAGTTTTCTGGATATTATGACAGAACAGGCATCATTTCACCGGACAGTTAAATTATTCTGCAATTATTGCTATGTAGCTTCTTCGGATCAGAAAATCCAATTGCATAGTGTATAAATAACAAAATCAAAGATGATACAGTCTCTCATTTCAGGATATCTTGTATTGTCTCCAAGTTATTCTTCAAGTAATGTTTTATTTCAAATGCTGAAAAAACATGACCACGACTGCACACACAAAAATCTGTTGCACATTTCAGCCTCTTCAAGTAGCCGAGCACAGTTCCCCTCTCCCTTATTAAAACGGACCTTAAGGTTGGTTGTTATAAACTCTTGATCTCCACCCAACCAGCAAACCTCCCCGTGCACCATTATACTGTAATTACCTCTGCCCCGCATTCTCCCTACATAAACAAGCACAGTAATTTCTGTGCTGAGAAATAAAGTGCAACCAGAGCAGTGTAGCGTGGCTAGCACTGCCTGCCTTCATATATCACAGCAAACAAAACCGCAGCCATATTTCAGACGCTGCCAGCCTGCTTCATCCCCCGGAGGCTCTGGGTTATAATTCATCGCAAACTCCAAAAGTCACTGAAGCCCGAGACTCACTCCCACCTCTGTGTGCGTCGTCCCGGGTGACGCTTAATGCTGTAACCATGACAACCAGGGCAACAGAGGGAGGGAAGCACTGACCCAGAGATGAATCCCCGGAGAGAGGAGAGAGGGGTGGTCTGGTTGGGATGATCAGGGGTATTATTTCACTCCCCAAAAGCTAGGGCTGTGGAAAAAAAAGCCTCTCGTTGGACGAACACACACACACACAAAGCACACCTATGAGGATCTTTATCACACTCTTACAGCATGCCATTACCGGTTTGAAACAAACACGCATACCCACACTCATCGACACACACACACCACTTGGCCCCCGCTTACCCCATTATTGTCATAGCAACTACGGCATGCCTTAGTTTGCAGCTGCCATAGAAACATCAGAAGGCCAAGTTGTTCATTCGAACACATGCGCTCTTGTACGCTCGTCCCTCAGATTACCTACTCAAAAATCCAACAGTAGTATCCCGCTCTGACTGAACACCGGCTCAAAGTAGATAATTACTTAGACTTTCTCCTCAACGTGAGCCAATACTGAGTTACACACACACTGAAGAGGACACATGTGGCCACTGACTGTGAATCCCTAACTAGTTTCTGGGCCAACAGCCCAGCGTCTTTAACTGGTCCTACTGTGTGTTAACAGGATTAACATATTACATCTGAGTCATCATGAGAAAAGAAAAGTATGTGCACACACAAACTTTACACCCATATGAGATTGTAGAAATTTTCCATGGACATTAGCATGCTGCTATGACAGTCTCCACTCTTCAAGGAAGGCTTTCCACGAGATCTTCTAACCTGGCTGCAGGGATTTTCTTTCTTTCAGCCACAGGAGCATTAGTGAGGTCAGACACCGATGTTGGATGATAAATCCTGGCTCGCAGTCGGCGCAGTCACAGTTCATCCCAAAGGTGTTTGATGGGGTGGAGGTTAGAGCACCATGTAGGCCATTTGAGTATTCCTCAACAAGCTCAGAGGACTATTTCTCTTTATGGACCTAGCTTTGTGTGTGGAGGCATTGTTGAAACAAAAGGGTCGACCCCGAAACACAATACCTAAACTATCAGTGTTTGTTGTAGCAAACTTCCACTGAATGGATCTATACTAGAGCAGAAAGAATTCGTTGATCCAAAAAACAAACTATTGTAATGATTAATTAGTAATTTTGGCCATTTTCGAGCTAAAATGCCACATTCCACGCATTCAGTTCACTGCTTCACAATAAATGCTCATATGGTTTTACACAACCATACTGATTTTAGACCAGCAAAATCTATAATCGTTGCATTGCTATAGAATTAAACACAGGTTTTTGTACATTCCTACAACAGCTTCACACTCATGATGGACAGTTTAAAAGAATGAACAAAACTGATGCAGCACAACAAGAGATATCGTCCACCCATTCTTCTGCCTTGCCAGAAGCTGGTGCCTACGTTACCCAAAATGCGGTTTGGTCAGGGATTTTGGTGTGTTATACTATGATCAGCTAACGTAGCTTTGAGCCATTAGCCTCAAGCAGAGATGAGGAGCGGACTAGAGACACCTTACTTTTCCTCTAAACTCCACACCCCCAGATTTTTGCCAGTTTCAAACTTGCAGTCTTCAGACCTGATCGACACCGACTTGAGTAGCATCAGATATCACATAGTTTCCTCTGGAGCCACAAAGGGCTATTTACAACTTTTTTTCCCCCCCCACATATGTAGTAATATTCCCTGAGACCTGTAAAACTTCCCCAGAGTTCCCCTTTAAAAGGCAGACCACTGAGTCTAACAAGGCAGCATGGCGCTCTGATAGCTGTTAACACGATTCACCATCAGGCACAGGCTATTCCACCAACGTCAACAACTAAACCGAGTGGCCACTAGTTAGCTTTCTGCAGCTTTGTGTGTGTGGGTGTGTGTGTGTGTCTCTCAATGGAGAGCAGAAAAGAGACTGAGCCCTGGAGAACAGCAACAGTGGATGAGGTGTCTACCTTAATCCCCTTTTAGTCTTCTTATTTCCCCATGGCCACTGCATTGTGATGCAGAATCACTCAGCCACCTCCCCAAGCGTGTGCGTATGCTTGCACATGTGCGTGTATGTGTGTGTGGGTACACCCCATTAATCAAGTGCTATGCCTTGATGCAGTATCCGGTCAATTCAGCATCTCTCCATCTCATTCCTTCTTTCTTTCTTTTTTCCCCTCCCTCACAGTTTCTGTCCTTTGGTCTCTGTAGCTTTCTGTCTTTTTTCTCTTTCTCTCCAGATCCCTGTTTGCTTGCTAAGCCTCATTAACAATTAATTACCAATCAGCTAGTCAAGTCACCCCTGGACCGCTGGGCTTCTCAATGATTCATTAGCCAGGGTTACACAACGCTGCGACACATAAACACACTCACGCAACGACACACACACAGAACACGCTTAAGCTCTGTCCCTCACTGGGTGTCTCACACAACTACACACAGACTTTGTAGAGATGCAAACACACACACTGAAGCAAGCATATGGATGCATGCAAACACTCCCTCAAATGCACACACACACACACACACACACACACACACACGCTATCTGTATCTAATCACAATGTCCTCATTAAAAAGAGATGCAGGAAAAGTGATTGAGTTGGAAATTCTATGCATACAGGCTTCCCGAAAGTTACGTCAATGTCAAACTGAAGGATTTTTCTGTGACTTTCAAAGTCTTGTTTGTTGAAATTGAAGAATTTAGAACTGGAATATTTTAAGATAAGACATGACATTAATTAAAATAAGACATCGCTTATGTTGCCTCTATACTCCATGATCCTATTAAGTCCAGAAATCCTGGTGAAATCCTTCAGTTCTGCTGATATATTAACCCCAACATCCATCAAAGTGTTTTTCCTCGGGATGTGAGATGTTGATTTTAGGACGGAGAAAGGCCCAATGAGCTGACGCTGATGAATATGGGTGCTAAATTAGAAAAAGAACATTCAAGGGCATCTGCTCATTTTCATTAATTTTCAAAAGTCAAAAAGTTTAAAAGACCTTTCTGGTCTAATCCACAAATTTTCATTAACCCTGGAAACCAAAGACATTTCAACCTGTCTGCAGCCACTTTTCGTCGTTTTACAGAATAAGCTTCTGATTCTTTAAACCCTGAATTTCTAAGAGAATGTAAAACAGTAGTGCTGATTGATTGATCACTTTTAATATCAAAATCGCTATTTAAAAAAGAGCTGCAATTTTAACTATAAATTATTCACTTAACAAGCAGTAAGAAGTCTTGAAGTTGCCCCCACCACTTATTTTACTTAGCTGTAGTTAATCAGCGGTAATTACTGAGTTGGCCAAACGTGAAAGTGGGCTACTATGTTGTTTCATTCAGAAATTATGCATGTTTTTGTAGGCCACTCCCACTGTCATACCCCTTTTTTTTGGCAGTTACATGAATTGTTAATCATTCATGAGCAACCCAAGTCTGTGAATCCAGTTGGAAGTAATGCACCTTTTTGCGATAGGCCACTGCCATTACCACAGCCCCTCTATCACAAACACAGCACTGACCTCCATGCTGAAAGGGTAGGGAACTTTTTACGGGCTGACCATCTGACTGATCAATCAACAGAGCGACTTACACAAATTATTTATATATAATTCTATTCAAGGTGAAACAAGAACGAATTCTGATTATGGTTGGTACAAATAAGGTTTAATTTAATACTATGTGGACCTGAAGAACAAGCAGTTTATAGAAAATAGACACAATTTAATTACAAGCAAAATGTCGGCCAGACAAATCGCAATTATATATTTTCCCATAATCATTCAGCATGAATGGAAACTAAGGTTTTAAATCTGTAACAGGGAGTCTGTGCTGTCAAAATGCAACTGAGCACCAGCCCAGCCCAACCTGAGGTCAGACAAGGACTTTTCTTTTACAGAAGTTTAATATCAGTCTGCTGCAAACTTCCACAGCTTTAACACAGGGGTAGCCAGCCTGAAGCACAGTGTGAATTCACTGCCTTGCTCAGGGGTCCTGTGCTGCTTGCTGCTGAAGGAGTGCAACATTTTTATTTGTTTCACAGATTATCCCAGCTGGATTCAAAAACCCCGACCTTCCTGTGACCTTAAAGCTACAACCGAGAGACATTTTATCAGTGCCTCCACACGCCACAAGCCAGTAAAGCTAATTGTACGCATCGACCGGCCCAAATAAAGCTGTTGACCAGTATGAAGCACTGATGCCTTAGGTTAACTTTGCATGTCTTTCTCTATAATTCTGCAGCCACTCCACAGGTTTCAACAGATCATCCCTGCAAATGTGGTCGATTATTGTTAAGTCAGAGCTCTGCACTAACTCTGCAGACACTAATACAGCTGCAGCATCATGGGATTTAAGTGGAGTGTTTGTGTGTGTGCGATTGTTGAGGTTTGTTCGGTGTGTGTAAATCTCAGAGAGTGGGGATGTGGAGTTAAGTTGGTGGGGTGACCTTGGAGCAGGATTGCACAAGGCAAGGGTGATGATGTGTTAAATTGTTCACACACACACACACATACACACACATATATACACACAATATCAATATGTCATGTCCGGTGTTGCCTGATGTCATTCAGCGAGCTCTGTTTTGCTTAGCTTGTCAAATAATCCCTGAACGGTTCAGAAGCACAAAAATAAGGCGAGAAAACCGACTGAGGTCCACTGAGGTCAAGAAAATAAAGTGAAGCAAGAGAGAAAAAAAGAGCATTTGTCAAACAAATTTTAAAAAATAGAATTAGAAGAATTAGTCCATTAATGAAATAATCCTTCAACATGAGATCCATCAGAAACTATTTTGGTAATCGTTGTTTTAAAGCAAAAATGCCAAAATGTAAAGTTGTAAATGTTTCTTGCCTTTAATGATGATAAACTGAATATGTTTGGATTTTTAAGTTCTGAATGAATTAAACAGTCACCTTAAAAGATCACTACAGCTGGACGTATCACTATTTTCAGAGCAATTCATCAGAAAAAATACAATAAAACACTAAAAACATACTCAGTATTAATCCATCCATCCGTTTCCAGTCACTGCTTATCTGTATCAGGGCTGTGGGGGACTGGAGCCTATCCCAGCTGGCATTCAGCAAGTCACCAGTTCATCACAGGACTGACACATAGAGACAAACAACCATTGACACCTACGGGTAATTTAGAGTCACCAGTTAACCAATTAGGGTGCATGTCTTTGGACTGTGGAAGGAAGCCGGAGTACCCAGTGAGAACCAACACAGACAACATGCAAACTCCACACAGAAAAGCCCCAGCTGGTGTTCGAGCCTTCTTGCTGTGAGGCATCAGGGTCAACCACTGCACCACCGCGCCGCCCCACTTAATATTAATCAATAAAGAAAAAAAGTGTTAATTGCAGCCTGCAATGCTGTTTAAGTGCAGAAGTTACTTATTAAGTAAAACCACTTATTTGTGCCTTACATAACAACACAGGTTGACTCAAAATATCTTAATATTTACTGCAGAGGATTAGAAAAGTAAATGCCCTTCTAGTCAAGAGCTGGAGTCACTCTTACACACACATTTAGAAGTTGCCCTGTGCAACCTATTGCCGGCCACTGAGCAGCACCGCTGGAGCAGGTGCAGATTCAGCGCCGTGTTCAAGGACATCTCAACAGCAGTGATGGACGAGTGCCTCTTCCCTGTCGTCATCCCCAGGATTCAAACCGGTGGCTTCAATCTCCCAGCTGGTGACGCATTTGTTTTTTTCTAAATTTACTGTCGTCCAGGGTTCAGGGATTGCGAGCACAACAAGTCAACAAGCTGGAGTGAGAATTAAAGCTTGCTGGCTCAAACTGTCTGCCGTCTGATTGATTATGTTCTTTGTTTTGTTTTTTTTAAAGGGGAGGCAGGTAAGGTGATATACAAGTAAGGTGATATACAGATGCTCAGTAGCTAAGTATTTCATTTTTTTTTGTTTTGCTTTTTCCATTTTGGCAACACATCAAAATCTGTGGCGAATGAAACGTCAGAGTGCACGTGTTTGGTGCTAAATATTTCAGTTTCAAAGCAAGGATATTTCTGAACTTTTTTTTTTTTTTTCACAACAGCGCCCTCCATCACATTGTGACTTGAGCTCCAACAGTGCAACAACACTGTCACCTCCCCTGCTGCTTGTCACCGAGCAGGAGCAGCGGATGGCTCGTGTTAGAGATGAAACAATCATTTTTTTTAATCAAGCAAATATGACAAACATTTGTTGGCTCTGGCTTCTCAATCGTAAACATTTGCTGCCTTTTTTAAGGTTTGTATGATTATAAGCTGAATTATAAGAGAAATCTCTTATATTGTACTTCACTTTGGACTCTGGGAACTTGTTTTGTATGATGTATTCTTGATTATGTTTGTTGAACATGAATTTTCTCCACACCTGGTTAGACTCTCTGTAGGTACAGGTACCTTCCTTCACAGGCTGAAAAGGTCAAATGTGTCCCCTGAGAGAAATACTTCAACGTCAACTGCACAGTTTTTGCAGAAACCCCAACAGAATTACCGTAATGCTCTAAAGGCCCATGAATAATTTGATTTAATGCTTGTTCGCCACTGCCAGCGTTGTTACAGAAGCCACTTTATCTGCATGGTGGCCTGTCTTGTAGAACTCGCAACAAAATGGTAGTCCAGGCCAACCACTGCACTACTACACATGTATGTCAAACTTGATCCACAAACTCGTGAGAATACCAAGCAGAGATGTGGAACAGCAGGTGGTACCCTGCTGAATTCCGAAACGATCCCAGAGCTCCAGTATCTGGAGCACGCTGCACGGTTAAAATGTTCTACTTGCAGATGTTTTCAGGGGCATCGATGATGTCGATGCTGATCTGTCTGAAAACAGACCCCCAAATATATATATATATATATATATATATATATATATATATATATATATAAATAAACCTGACCAGGGCTGGACACAAATCCAGCGCTGCGCCCCAGAAACCATATGACGCACACCTGTAACGACTCCTCTAATCATAAACAGAAAATTTCCACTGCTTATTTGTTAATTATTATTATTATTAAAGCGTGGTATTAAAACCACACACGTTAAGCTGCGTTTGTTTCTTTTTTTCTTTTTTTTAAGATGAGCATTCAAGAGGCTCGGCTGGACTTGGTTGGAGGGGGTGCCGTTTAAAGGGGGTGCTACAATGATGCCAAAGACTTCATCATAATGAGGGTGAAATATACGCCACAGATGATACGCACGCAGATGGCGCGCAATTGCAAGGCTCGGAATAGAGGTGAGAGTGTTTCATACGGCGGCATAAAAAAAAAAAAACCGAGGCAACTTAACGGTGAATTGGCGTCTGTACGCGGTACAGTCCGCCACAGGGGACACCTGCGTGCGGATACGCAGTCGAGTCCCACCGCTCTCAGTCTGTGGCGGTGTCATTGTCTCAACTAATTCAAGAGGAAAATAAGAAATAACCGCGCTTACCTCTTTGGTGTTCACGATGCCTTTCACGTATTTCCCGAGGACTGAATCCACCAAGAAGACGCTGGACAGCACCGCCAGGCACAAGAGTCTCTCCCCGACCCTCACCTCCATCTTTCTCCCCCGCTGTCGCTTGTCTGCTCTCTCCGGGGCTCTCTCTGAAGCTCTGTCTCTGAGCGGGGGCGCGCACGGAGGTGCACGGCTCGAGCACAGAGAGGAGGAGGAGGAGGAGGTGGTGGAGGAGGAGGAGAACCGGGCGCGTGCACGCCGGTCCCTTTCAATGCCTGTGGCCCCCTCCAGCATCTGAAAGCTGGATGGGTGATGTTACCGAGTGCGCGCGCTCCCGGTTCCGCTCGTGCTTTGAGAATGCGACACGTCCACACATTAAAAATACAATCGCTGATTGCAATCATGTTTTCATTAGAGGTCACACACCTCTAATGAAGCAGCACTGAGATAGATGATGCCTGGCCTCCTGGCTCGAATTATTATATCACCAATCAGCAGGATATGTATCAACAGGAATGAGATCTAATTGGTTGTATTAGTGCTGAATAATCGTGAACAATGGGACATTTTTAACACTGTCTGTAATCCTGTATCCATGCAAAATACAGCACGAGTACAAAAATCCTTTAATGAAGTCAAAGTAGGTTATTAAAGCAATGTAGAATACGCCGATACTGATATGATACCTGCAATCTAAATTAAGTATAAGCACAGAAATATCAGCTTAATGTATTTTAAGAGTATTATTTCATACTAGCTTATATATTATTGTATTTTAGTTGTTGCAGCTGGTCAAAGCGGAGCTATTTACTTCGATCTACTGTGTACGCTGCTGGGTAGTTTTATCACATTATCAACTCATCATGTTTTATGTGCTGAATCTGTATCTGCAAAGTAACTATCGCTGTTCGATAAATATAATGGGGTTCAAAGTACAATATTTGTCTCGGAGTTGAAGTATAAAGTAGCATTTTTTTTTTCTTTCTATGACACTATGGTAGCATCTAATGTTCTATGCAGTCCTCTGCTGTGGAAACCAAAGGGCCTGCTCTCTCCTGGATTGTCCCTAGAGGAAGTAGGGGAGAGGATGAACAAGTCCTCTCATCTCCTGCATGAGGCTGTGGGGGCCTTAAACAGCTTCTTCAGCAGCGACTGCTACCCCCACCATGTAAGAAGGAGCGCTACCACAGGTCCTTCATTCCAACAGCTGCCACATTCTTTAACACCAGCATGACTTCGTGATTTCTTACACACCTTGTGTGTATGAGCTGCTGTGGCATGCGAATTTCCCCTGTGTGGGATCATTAAAGTCTATCTTATCTTAAATACAAGTACCTCGATGATCAATAAATATCACAGAGACCTTGGCGCTTGGTGTATGTTTTGGATTTGATCTGACATTTGTTTACAGAAGGTCAACTTTGTAATTGACCTTTCCCTTCCTAACTCCAGACTGAATCAGATTTTGGAAAAATTCAACTAAAGAGTTTTTGGTATTCACAAATGCAATCATAAATCATAATCACAGAAAAAAACAAAAAACATCAAAAGCCATCAGATATACCAAGAAAATCCAACCAGCTAGATTGAATTACAACCTCTATTCTTATTCTCAGCGACGTTTGCTTAACCTTTAGTTTGATCAATGCAGAGAAAAGGTTCATTCATGAGCATGAACACAAGAGAGCTGCAGCTTCATGGGAGAATATATTTATTTTGATAAAAATCATCAAAAGAAGAGAACAAAGTCTACTTGTGGCGAATCAGACATTCTAGTATGAAACCTGCAAAGAAAATGCAGTCAAATCAATCAATCAGCAATCAATCAGAGGAACAACAACAATCTAAATGTAAAAATATCTACATGAGTCATACAATGTTTATACATTCTTTTTTTTCTGTTCACAGGTTTGCACTTATGGTGTTCTGAATAAAAATAAAGTAAAAAACAAAAACAATAAATGTGGAACAGCTTGTTTCCAGTCTATGGCTTTTTTTTTTTGCTTTTTTTAAAAAAAAAAAAAAAAGGCTAATCATATTCTACATCTGAACTGAGCATTTTACAGTGTGCAGCGATTTGCATATGGAGCGCAGACCTGCTATGACACTGGCTAGCACCTGCATTTTCAATAATATCATTTAACAGCAAACACTAAACGGCAAGGACAGCACATCTGTTACAAGACGCTGGCTGCAGTCTTTGGTTCTGCTTTGAAACTTTAAGCGTAAATAATATAGGATGTCTATCCAGTACATCGCTTTAGGAAACATTTCTGAGGAGCAGTGAGGTCAGTCCAACGCACTGATGCATTTCTGAAATAATTAGGTATCTTGTTAAATCTGCTTTAAAATAAGTGTTGTGGTCTATAGGTTTGTATGGTTAACCATTAACCTTGAGGTGGTTCAAACACATTGCACAACAGTAAACAGCATTACCACATTTCTGACTGAAGAAACGTTGATCATGAAAACAAAAACTCTGTGGACGCTGGTGTTTAACTGCATAGCTTTATCTAAAACCTAATCATGGAAGCAGCTGGTTCATGTCTGCAGCAGCGTTGCACTTTGCATTGCACATCACTGAGAGTCCTAGGGGCAACGAAAATCTCAAGTGAGAAGAGCTTTCGAAGAGTAAAAACCCTAGAGGTATGCTGTACGACCTGATAATTAAACAAGCCAAAAACAAAAAACACTGAAGTACTACAAATAATTTGTGCTCACAAGGACGATCTGTGATTATGAAGTTGTCCTATTGCTCGTCAACAATTCTACGCAGACGCTCTATGAAGCAGCAACACTAAATGAAACAAAACTGAATTTTCAACCGAGTTGCAGGCAGCATATAACCCCCAGCCGAACCATAAAAAATACTGGGAATTAGGGGAAACTAAAAGGTAACACTGACCCATATATGGAAACTCATCTGAGCAAAAACACCAGATGGGCTCTCTGGTCCATCACCTGCACTGAGGGTAGCCTGATGCGCGAGTGGTCATCAAGGGTAAGAGGCATACAGAGGTCACAAACAGCAAAACATTTGACACTTTTTTTTTTTTAAGGTTTCTAGTCGCTCACATAATTTAAACAACAAAGTGCTATTGATCAAACAGCCCTGCTGGGTGTTTCAGTACTGATGGAGAAGCCATGTCGATGTATATCACAGACATAGAGCGTTGTCCCATAGAGGCTACAAGATCAACAAGATGACAGATCATTAATACTATGAATAGTCTCTTGACTGTAAAGTGCCATTTATGTGAAAATATAACACAAACAAAGAGGACGTGCCCAGTGTGAGTATGAGCTCATGTTTCTCACTCACACACACAGAGGCTGGTGTGATCCAGTGAGTGAGCACATGCAGACACGCATACAGGCACCAAGTAGAGAAAGGAAAAACAAAACAAAAAGACATGTACACAAGCTCAAGCTTAAAATACACTTGCACGGATCGACAAATCAACTACGAAAGTGCAGACTGAGCATAAACAGCGGCTAGTAAAGCAAGTACAAACTTCAGGCCGGCATCTGAGAGGATGAGTGTATTACTTTCTTCACGGCCGTGGTTCTTTCCATCAATCTGACTAAAAATATTGCAGTAAGTACTGCGAGCTGACAGAACTGAGCGTGGTCTAATCCCGTAGCATGACTTTGCTGCTGAAAAGCCTACTCTTCTACAGGGGGGGAGGATTTTGCACTCGGAGCTTCAGCTAAATCCTATTCATCACACAGCATCCCTTCTCTACAGACCTGGCAACCCTGGCCCTGTTACCAGGCAAGGGCAGGACAGTGCCAGCATTGTTGGCATCTATATATAGTTGGACCTGATCAAGGGAATGACCCTCGGAAGGACATTTCTGTGTGCTTCAAAGTGCTTCGGTTGCAACACGCACAGGAGTGTCCTCAGATTATCGAAAACAAAGTCAACCCCAAATGGGAGGGAGCAAAGAAACCGGGACCACCAGCCACTTTCGAGTTGGCCAAGAAATAAGTTCAGTGGCTTTTAACACAGCATTCCTGCAATCTCTTTTCTTGCTCAAGGTCTTAGAGCTTTGCATAAAAGCTTCCGATTTGCAGAGACAGATTGTCAGGCGGGAAAAACACCCTGGCGCAAGAGAAGTGGTACTTTGACACACTGCATACAGCGCAGGGAAGTAGTGTGAGCAATAACGCCTGGCCATGAATGGAACAATGAGACAGGAAATCAGGGCAGTGGAGTTTAAAATGTATATTTGACAGCTGAGCGTGGGCTTTTCACTGCCCCTTTCCCTCTAACTTTAGTTCTGCAGGAGGGAAAATATCAAGCAACTGTCTGTCCTGTCTTAAAATAATAAACATACCAACATTTTGCTTCTTTCAGACATATGAGAGCTGGGATTGTTTTTAAATGACTCACAAAGACGGGACTCAAATATGTGCTCATTTTCAGAAAAATAATGCTTCACAGTGCATTGCCACAAATTTCACTGTAGCGATCAATAAAATGCAATCTTTGCATTAGCAATATGAGCACTGTAAAAAGCACCAGGCAGCATCTGGATAGGGGACCGTGTCCCTGTGTAATATTCTACATTTACTTCATCCCGTCAGGAGGTATTACTGGGAGTAGGATATGAGATTAATTGAAGAAGGCCAGGGATGCCGGAGCAGCTGTGCCAAAGAAGCAGAGGTAAATATTGAGCACATTCACAAATGTGGAATAAACAGCACGGGTTTACATTAAACAAACAATATGATGTACAAATCAACAGACAAATCTATGATGATTCAGGGATTAAAATACTGCGATAGAAAACAAATATAAATAAGAAAAGTAATACTTATGCATAGGGTTAATAAGATGATTAAAAACTTCAACACAATATCAAGAAACAAGTCATTCGATTCATCCAGTTTAGAGCCTTTCAGTCTGTTGTGTTTTAGCTCTGTAATTCGATTTGGGAGAGAGTCAACACAGTTACCATCCACAAAGTGAGCTGTATTGACTGCCAAACTGGCGTAATGGAGAACACAATGTGGAGTTATTAAGTGTGATTTAGAGAGCCTCCCTAAAGGACAAGTGGCCATTTTGATGAAAATGACTCCATACAGAAGCATATAGTGTGCCTACCACTGTCTGATTAGGGCCTCAGATGACTGCCTTGGCCTAGATGAATCACCCATTCAGGCCTCGTCTCAAGAATCCTCTGCGAGGTTTATGTCCGAGCCTTCGCTGAATAACGGCAACTCCGTTAAGTGTGTGTGTTGTGCCTGTGTGGGCGAGTGTTGGTCTTTGATCTAAGTAGCTGCTAAATTACCATTTTAGTCTTAAACAAGACTTTTGTCTTTTGTGGGTGTGTTCGTTTTGTCTGTCAGATTTGCGTCGGCGCATGATGGTGTACAGACAAGTGGAAAGAACTGTAAAGCAGAGGAAGGAGTTGTATTTTAGTGGTCCTCGTTTTTTTTGTCTCTCAAAATCTGGGCAATTACGGAGAATGCCCCGCTCCCCCTTTTCTGTTTTTTTTAGGATACTCCCTCTCCTTTTTAGGCATTGCATTGCCTAAATCTATCCGACTTTCATTTACTCTTTTTCCCTTCACTCCTTGGGTAACTGCAGTCCTTTTTTTATCTAACCTTATTTAAGGCCCAATACCACCAGCGTCAGTGTTATTCTGCGCAGCCACATCAACTAAGTCCTCCCCATCAGCAATTTTAGCCCCTCTCCCAGCAGTTAACTCCACTCCCTCAATGGGGTCGGTGAAGAGAGAACCGGCATCCCCAGAAGAGGCCGGCACAACCCTATCGGTCCGTTCCAGCTTGCGGTGCTTGCGTGGCTCCGGAGGTGTGTCCGTCTGCGTGAAGACGGCGCGGATCCTCTCCGCGCAGACGTTGGCAGCCTCCCTCGTCTCCTTGGAGAGCTGCGATAGGCTGAGGAAGCCGTGGGGGAGGTCGTCCACAATGCACAGAGTGACGGGCTGGTCTATGTTCCTCAAACGCTTGGCAAACATCACAGAGTCATCCAGCATGGGGTCCAATGCACAAGCCTGCAGAGGGGAGAGGGGAGAAGTGAGAGGGAGGGAAAAGGGGTGGGAATGGTAAAAAAAGCAAATTAGGGTCCCCTTCAGACATGTCAAGAATCTTAATTAAGGGAATAAGAAAAGGAAGCCAAGCATTTCAAGTCTCTTTTGTCACTGCTTCCTTTACATTCTCGCTGACTCACTCTAGCCACTTTAAAATCAGCACCGATTTCCTAATTTTCATCAACACTCTTCTCACAAGAGACCGCAGGCATCAAGCCCCCCTCATGTCTCCCATCGCACTCTGATACAAGAATGTAAGCAGTGTACAGTCCTTGCTACTCTATCTCTTGACATTTTGAGGCTTGTTTGGCCTTGTTTTACCTCCTTTCTGCCCCACCCTTCTCTTCATCATCATTAACAAACAATCCTCTCCCTGGTCTGCTTCTCCATGCTGCAACAGCTTTGAAACGTGTTGAAGAAATGTATGACTAATCCGCTCTCTCATGGGGAGTATACATCCAACAGTTTCAAAGACTTAAAAGCTCTCGATGCACTGATTGAAGAGCTTAACACTCAGATTGCGTGAGGAACCTATGAGTATTTAACAGTACAACAATTTGGCTTCATCATTCGAATTTTTCCTTCTTCTTACCACTATATGCACAGGTGGCAGCCCTTTCAGCAAGCTATCAGGAGCCAGCAGAGGAGAACAGAAAGGATCCTTAACCACTGGAGAGCTCTCCACCCTCATCTCGGCAAGCTTCTCTGAGCGCAGTGGCTCAAACCCTAAGGGAAACTCCCTTGGGTGCTCTGAATCCAGTCCCTCCTCTCCAGCAGGGGGTGGTATGGCCACTGAAGACAGGTCATTGGAAAAGGAGGGATCTGCATCCTTGGAGAGGAAGAAATTCACATCTTCTGGCTACATAAAAGAAGACATAAGAAATGCTTTAGGTCAGGTTAGACAGCGATGAGTGGCCAAAGGAGACAGTATGTCAAGGAAATGAGAATAAAGACATAAAATACAAAAACAAACTTCATTTGAAATAGACACACACACACAGACACACACACACACACACACACACACACACACACACACACACACACACTTCGTCCTTGTGAAAAATCTTCTAAAAAACCTTGGCTCATTGCCTGAGACTCTTGGCTGAACAATCCCCATTTCAAGGAGGAAAAGCATATTTAAAATCTTACATCACCTCTGCTTGCTATTTTTCCCCAGGCAAGCCACTAATCTAGTCTGCTTGTGTGAAAATATATGTGAGGATAATCTGCAACACTTTACCAGCACCCACACAACCAAAAAGTTTGGATATTCAGTCGGCATTTTAAAGGCAGATCTGGTTATGAACCATGGGTGACAATCTAAGCGGAGTTCAATGAGATGAAACATGCACATCACTTCATGTTATACAGCACTGCATGACAGAGGGACAAAATGTCTCCTTGCTTATTAACTGTTCGACCTCTTAAAAAGGCAACAACTGTTTGCTAAATCTTACTAATGCAAGCCGTATGAAAGCAGAGATAACATGCTCATGAATATAGGGCTGATGTGATTTTTCTTTACTGCAGTAAACATCACCAAATTACAGACTTTTCCATAATCACAGGATTTAATTCCCACAGCATTCCTTCAAATAGCCCAGTGATCATTTAAGTAACAGCCCATAGCTATTTAATACTGTTAACTTGTTCTGCATAAGAGCATCAATGCAAGCTAATCTCAGTGTAAACATGTTCAAGCGTGACATACGGTGCGCTCAGAAAGCAGCGGTGCACTGTGAGAGATGGAATTGCTGTGGGATCCCAAGTCCTGGCAAGTCTGGCTCTTCACAGATAATTTCCTGCTAGGGATCTCTGACGGCTCCGGTGGTACAGGTGGGTCGGCGTGGGGAGAAGAGATGGACGCCTCTGAAATGCTCTTCCTCACCGTGTCTAAGAAATGAGATGGATAAAGAAGGAAAATATAGTGATGAATGAGGCCGAACAAAAGGCAAAATACATAGTAAATTCCTAGAAAAGATCAAATAATCATTATGCACACAAAGTACAGTATATACTGTTTATATGGGTTTAAGAGGCCACTTAAATTTACTTGGGGGCAACAACAGCAGGAGGACACAGGAAAAATGATACACCAATAGTAGCCCACCACCACTTTCAGTTACTCTACTGTTTCCACTTCTCATGTGTCCTCTGGTTGACAGCCAACAGTTAAAAGCCTAAAATGCAAATTGGGATATATCAGGAAGAAGAGAGGAGAAGTGGGTGGAGGAAATTCAAATAACGCTGTCACGGTGATATCATCTGCCCGCCCAGAGCCGTCAAAACACAGCTGCAAGAGTCGTCACGGCTGGTCTTTTCACAAAGCGCTACCAATCTCCCATCTCTTTAATAAAGAACCATCTTAGCACCATGATGGCCTTTTAATAATGTACACCCACCAATGACATTCTCATTAGTTTGGGCTTACAGCTGTGGGGGTGTCACCTAGCTGAGGGGGCACCAGGGAAATTACGATTCGCCACCAGATTTACGGTGGCTACAATTAACAATTACTGTCAGAGCCCTGCTGCTCCAAAGAGGTGAATTGATATGAATGGGGGACAGGAGTGTTGTGCAACAGGGTGGGATAAAGCGATAATTGGTTAGTTGAATGCTGAATAAACTGGATCCATGTCAATAATTTCCTCCATATGGTAATGAACTTTGGGGCAGCTGATGCTGTTGCGCTCATCACACTTAAATATATTGGCTTAATGAACACACTGAAAATGTCGCATGTCCCCACAAACACACACACACCACCCACACTGAGACCTGAATTGTATTTTTCAACAGATAGATGTGATCGAAGTCACGGGCAGACTGCATCTATAGAAAACTGTGAACACAACTGCGCCAAGCAGAATGCTTTTACACCACCCACATCTAGTCTAACGTTCCCATCTGACTGCACATGCAAGCACGCATACACCCATGCACACAGTCACAGCCGGTGGTATACCAGTGGCTCCTGGTGGTGCCTCTGCAGCTGTGCTGGGAGGGGCCGAGGCTCTGTTGGGATCCAGCAGAGAGTGGATCCAGTTGGAGGCTCCCTGTCGAAAGTCTTTAAGCAGCAGCGCCGTGTCTCTCCTCACCAGGCTCAGCGCGCTCACTTTCTCTACCTGCGCCTCTGTTTGAGGGTCATTGCCTGAAGACGAAGACACAGAGGAGGGGTTTGTAAGGAGAAGAATAGACGTACAACAGAGATTAAAAGTGTTTTGTTGTTATTCTTGTATGAGCATGAATTGGGAACAACAGAGGAGACGGGAAAGCAATAATAAGAGAGGAATAATAGTAAAACGAACAACTGAGAGTGGGATCAGTACTGCCACTCAGCAATTTGTATTACAGACAGCAGTACACGGTGACAGTAGGAGTGAATAGAAAATGATGAGTGTCTTAGTTCAGTTATTGAAAGGCAACACAGGAGAGAAAATATCTCTGGAATTTGGCATAGTTGGCCAATTACAACAGTCTTCTTCCTCTTGTGAGACAACAATTTATCATAAGACTTTGTAAGGCTTCTTTGTTTTTCACATGAATTAATGACAAAACATGAATAACAACCCATATGCTAATGAGTCAAGCTTTTGTTAGTGAAGCTTTTCCAGACACAACATGGCTATACTTCATACCAGAGATTTATCATTACAGTTAAAAAAAATAATAATAATAAATAAATACTATACATACTGTGTCATACTTAAAGAAATCAAGACAGTCAGATTGATGGATATGATCATTAATACTTTTAATAGTGTAAATGGTTAGAATAGTTAATCAAATGGAATAGATTATTCAGTAATAAAAATAACAGAAGAACGGCAACAACTTTACTTAATAACGTAATCATTTATGCTGCACGATCTGCATAAATGATTAGGTTATTAATCATTCTTGTTAATAAACCTACAACTACAGCCTAGACCATTATGTTAACATCTTGAATGATATGGAGCAGCAGAAATCAGACATGTAGAAATGATTTAAAGAAAAAGAATCCTGACTTGATTTCCTTTATAAAAGAAAAAAAAAAACACACACACACACACACACACACACACACACACACACACACACACACACACACACACACACACACACACACACACACACACACACACACACACACATTCCTGTATAATGAGTGAGGTCCAGATAAGTTCACATGTAGAGTGAGGACCACCCTTTCTGCTATACTTAGAGACAAATGAATGCAACATTTCAGCACTAGATGTCTCCCTGATTCCATTTTTCACCTCAGATTCTTTAAAAAGAAAGATTTTTTTCTAAAAGTTTGGCACCATTGAAGTGAGGACCTTTTTATAGGGGGCGCTGTTAAGTTCGTTTCAGAACAGACTAATTTAACTGTGTTCTGTATTTAGCTCTACAGTCACTCTTACAATATCTTATGTTTTAATAAAGAACATTAATGTAATAATAAATCAGTGTGAAAGTGTTTGAAATTCATAGATAAGGAGAATACCTAAAATTAAACTGCTGTACAAAGACACATCTACTTTACTATAAAATTGAACTAAACTTTTGCAATAAAATCAGTTACCGCCACAACGCCCAACAAAGCTTCAATAAATACTGTTTATATCTTTTTTTAGATTTGCCGTATTTTTTGTAGATATCTTTTAACTTGTATATATTTTATATTTCCCGTATATTGAGATTTTGAGATTTGCACCAGGGATATGATGGGAAACACTATTTCAATTCTCTGTATGTCCTGTACATATAGCAGCATTCACAATAAAGTTGACTTGACTTGATTTTATTTAAATTTGTGAATTGAACTGAACACAGGTGGTATTCCTTTACTTAAGAATATATAATAATGAGAGACAGAGAAATAAAGAGAGGATTTGAGAGAGAGAGTGAGAGAGAGTTAAAGTGAGAGAGACAGACAGAGAGAGAGAGAGAGAGACAGAGAGAGAGAGAGACAGAGAGAGAGAGAGAGAGAGAGAGACAGACAGAGAGAGAGGAGAGAGAGAGAGAGAGAGAGAGAGAGAGAGATTATCATATTTACCTCTGAACTCTGAATGCTTGAGAATTGGTACAAATGTTTAAACATGCCAACTAAGTAGAATGCTGAATGCTCTTTCAGTAATTCAGTTTCCGTGTCACAGATTCACATTTAGGTAACAACTGTGTTGTACACAAAGTTTTTAACATCCTTCCAGGACCTTCGCTTTAAGGATTTCTCCTTCATTAGGCATCTCACACAGTCCTCTTTTCTTGGGACTCGACGCTCTGCTGTGAACCTGCTCATGTGTCTGTTGACAGCAGCCCTCTCTGCTTCACTCCATGGCCTCCTTACCTTCTGCTTTGGTAGCTCTACAGATTAAAAAAAGAGAATAACGCAAATTCTGTAACATGGAACACAATGTAGTCTTAGCTCATGTATTGCTGTCACACAGAAAGAACCTCACAGTAGCTTTGAAGTCTAAGTTTGCACGGCTTCACACAGGATCAGGCGCTCTGGGAAAAACCAAGTGTTCCTTCAATCATTTTAGTGGTGGTCATCAGTCCCAACTTTGGAGAAAACAGAGTTCGACGTCAAGCCGCAGCCACCAATCAGACACTCAGATAGGTCAAACCCTCCACAGACAGCCTGAAATGTCTCTGAAACTGTCTCTGAGACTATCCAGGTGAATTCACAGACTAAACTCTGATAATCTGCCTGTGTGTGTTTTGACTGTTTATTTCATTCTAAACATAAATCTGACTCACAATTTACGCTGCAAAATAATGACATGAAGAACTTTAACTTGATTTGTGTCCGATGATGAGAGAGAGAGAGACAGTGCTGTGGTAGAGAGACATAGAGTAACAACAACAGAGAGCGAAAGTGCCGCCCGAGCAAAGTTGTTATTAATCAGGAGAAATAAAAGTTATTTCCTGATTGTTTCACCGCGGTTACATTCAGCAGGTATAGACACGCCCACAGCAACACACCTACGTTCCCCTGACCCCCCCAACCCTGCTACAAGTTGCCAATCCATGATCCTGTGAATGCACGCTTGCTTCTTTTTCTGCTCAGTTTTATAGAATGTACCTGTTTTTTTCACCACCACTTTCTCCTTCTTTTCTTTCTTGCTTTTTCCTCTTTTCTCTCATCCTCTCTGCGGGGTTCGTGTCTTTGGGGGAGAGAGGTCACTATTCCATCTGAAAACAGACACAAAATGACCACTCATAAAATGCAGCACAGGAAAGAAGACCTACTCAAAGCATGCACCTGTACAGATACTGATACATGCGTGAACATAGAAGGGTATGCATCAGGTCACTTTTCAGGTTACACCAGCCCCACCACTGACTAACCAAACAAACCTGCCACAGCTGTGGAGGAATATTTCTGGACACTGTATTTGAAATATTTGTTGATTTATGTTTAAAGAACAATGAAATAACTCAAGAATATACAGTATCTCAACTGTTGTCTGTGTATGTACAGAGTTCCCACAGACAGGCTGTCTGGACACAATATTAATCACAACCAGTCATCAAAATCACAGAAAGAACCTCACAGTAGCTTTGAAGTCTAAGTTTGGCGCTGATTCACACAGATCAGGCGCCTGGGAAAAACTAAGGTCTTTCACATTTTAGTGGTGGTCATCAGTTTCTCGAGTCCCAACTTCTTTGAGAAAACAGAGCCTGACGTCACGCTCCAGCCACCAATCAGACACTCAGATCGGTCAAATTTCCACAGACAGCCTGAAATGTCTCTGAGACTGTCTCTGAGACTATCCAGGTGAATTCACAGACTAAACTCTGATAATCTACCTGTGTTTTTTTGTTTATTTCATTCTAAACATGAGTCTGACTCACAATTTACGTCGCAAAATAATGACATGAGAAGTTTAATTTGATTTGTGTCCGATGATGAGAGAGAGAGAGAGAGAGCGAGAGAGAGAGAGAGAGAGAGAGAGAGAGAGAGAGAGAGAAAGTGCTTTTGGTAGAGAGACACAGAGTAACAACAACAGAGCGAGGCCACATCTTGATAGTTGTTATTAATCAGAGAAATAAAAAGTTTCACAGCTGTTTACATTCAGCAGGCATAGACACGCCCCACAGCAACATACCCACGCCTCACCCCTCAACCTCAAGTTGCCACAATCCATGATCCTGTGTGAATGCACGCTTATTTGTGTTTCTGCCTGGGTTTATAGAATGTACCTGTTTTTTTCACCACCACTTTCTCCTTCTCTTTTCTTGCTTTTTCCTCTTTCTTCTCATCCTCTCAAGCGGGTTCAATGCCCTTGTGAGAGAGAGGTCAGCCATTCCATCTGAAAAACAAAACAAAATGACCACCATAAATGCAGCACAGGAAAGAAGACTTTACTCAAAGCATGCACCTGTACAGATACTTCGATACATGCGTGAACATAGAAGGTATGCATCAAGGTCACTTTTGTGATTACACCAGCCCCACCACTGACTAACCAAACAAACCTGCCACAGCTGTGGAGGACTATTTTTGGACACCATATTTAAAATATTGTTGTCACAAATCCAGTCATCAAAATCACAGAAAGAACCTCACAGTAGCTTTGAAGTCTAAGTTTGTTTTCTGCTCAGTTTTATAGAACGTACCTGTTTTTTTCATCACCACTTTTTTCTTCTGTGGTTGATCTTCATCCCATCTTCTTCCTTGGCTCAAATCTAGAACTGTAACAGACAAACATTAGTTCCTTTTAATTCAGGTATAGTGGATTTAAGTTCTTGTGCATTCAAGTTAAGAACAAATTATACTGAAATAACTACAGATGAATTCAAGTATGGAAAAACAACCATCTGGACTTTTACGCCAAAAGGCAGGAGTATGTTAAGAATACTGAACTCACCATCTATATCTGAACTTTGATCCTCAGAAGCGTCATAACCTCCATCTGAAAAACAAGAGAAAAAGATTTAAGTATGAGGAAAAGATACTTAAAGCATCTGTATCTGCTAAATGATAGAATAAATCTTAATATAAGTGTTTATATAAACAGGTTTAATGGCCTGCACCCTTAAAAACGTACCATCATCCACCTCCCTGCTTTGTTTCCTTCCCATCATAAGTACAAACACTACTGTGATTTAAAAGAGCTAAATTTATGATTTCAATAAGGAAGACAAAACAAATCTCTTCCGGTTTACTGAAAGGATTTATATGATAAAGCTCAAAAATTCCAATAATTGAAAGAAAAGAGACTGACTATGAAATGTGCACTATTTCAAAATCCCATAATTCAGTGCACATTTTGTAGAAGTGGAAATACAGTGTTCTAACAGCACAGCGATTTATTTCAAAATACAAAGTGGATGGAATACCCACCATTTGTCATTAATGAAGCCTATTATTATTTTGAGGTAATGTGAAGGGTATTAATTCAAGAAAGAAAACAAGAGCAACAATTTATACCTCACCTCATAGTACCTCATACCTCATTAGTACCAAATACAATACAACTACAAATATTTTTATTTAAGTCTATAGTGTTCACACTGTCACAGAGGAGTTAACGCGCTGTGTTTATTTATATATATATAGGTTTGCTTTAAAATCACTCAGATTAATCAATAACACAAACATACTGCAGATTAAATGATTAATTGATGGTTGGTTCAAAATAGATCATAGAGCATCCTAATTCTTTTTTTTTAAAGATATTTTTTTTGGTAAAGAGAGAGAGAGAGAGAGAGAGAGAGAGAGAGAGAGAGAGAGATGGGAATGACATGCAGGAAAGAGCCACAGGTCGGAGTCGAACCCTGGGCCTCCGCAGCAGGACTGAGCCTTCACACACGGGCGTGCCATCACCAACTGAGTTAAACACCACCCCAAGCATCCTAATTTTAAAACGTATCTTCTTCTTCTTCCTCTGCCTCGTCCTTTCCTCTGTGGGACACACTCAGACGTTGATGTGGGAGTTTCGTCTGTGAAGACCAAATATTAGTGCTCAGTGAAGTCAAATCTTCAAATTTTAAGATTACTCTTGGTTAAAGTTACATACGCCAAGCTCTCCTTTAACCATGTAAACATTTACTTTCCTTTAAGTTCATTTTCTTTTTGTTGCTCAACATATTTTACCTTTCACCTTTTGACATCCACTCAGCGGAAGCTGCTGTGGAAGCAGTCAGGCGACTTCAGATTTCTTGTCTTATGTCACCCGTTACACATGCTTTTACTTCTGCACGAGGACTGATGTCCTTCTCTACAAACTTTCTAGCAAACATTCCATAATAATATTGGCAGGGCAAATAATCCTTAACAGAAGCTTTATAAGAGGGCTGCTTCCATGTCACTACTTCTCCTCTGCCTTTTTCCGAGACTTTGGTATTCTGCTTGAAATCACCTTTTATTGCCAGTTACTTCAAAAGAATCTTTTTGGTCTTGATCTCATGAAAGTTAAAGGTACATGCTATGTCCTTTATTTCCATGTGTTTTTTGATTGTCCACAGTAAAGACAATAATGGCTTTTGACCCATGCTCATTTTTTATCTTCTTTTTTTGTACGTCTTTATGGTCACAGTTGATTCTGTTTTGTTTTTCTTTAGCTTGTTCTTTTGTTTTGCATATGTTCTTTGGTTTTGTGTTTGTCTTTGTCTTTGTGTTTATGAATGGTGTACTTGTCACCTCGTAGTCATCTTCTTCACTGGACAGTTTGTAAAAAGCTTTGACTGGAGTTTTCTCGCTGCCATCCTCACTGGATGATGATAAGTCGTGAAAGGGATTGTAGTCTGGGTCCAATATTTTGTAAATGTGCAATCAATTTCAGATGAGTCGCCTGGGACTTCTATGGGTGGTGTCCAACTGTGAGCAAAAAGCATAAGCATTATCATCAAGTAAAAGTCATCACAGTCACCATTCAATTCAGTTCAATTTTATATCGCTCCAAATCATACCAAAAAATATCTCATGACACTTTCCATACAGAGCAGGTGTAGAACGTACTCTTTCCAGAGACCAACAGTTCCACCATGAGCAAGCACTTGGCAACAGTCGTGAGGAAAAACTTCTTTTAACAGGCAGAAGCCTCAAACAGACTCAAGCTTAGATAAGATGGGGAGTTAGACAGGATAATAGAGAGACACAGAGACAGAGACTCAGGCCAACTCTTGTGCAAAACACCTAACCATCACTATCTTATAATGAATTCAACATTACAGAGTGATGTCACTTAGTCACTAAAGTTGCATTGTGACATAACAGTGAGACACTTTTCATCCAGTTTTGGTCACATGGACATAAAAACCACAGATCTTAACAGGAAAAGTAATCCATGGAGAAATATCAGTAGTCAGTCTGTGAATGGACACATAGTTTATGAACTTAGCTTGATAAATCTAAGGCTAAGGTTAACTGTTGATTGTATGTTAGATAGGCCAGGTATACACAGTGGCAATATGCTTTGTATCACATGCATAGCTATGTAAACAGTCGGTGAGCAGAAAACGTTAGCTTAGCAACATTAAAGCCCATCATGTCGTGTAAAGTGCAGTTTTCCTCAGCAAGCACTCTGCTTTGTGCCTCACTCTCAATGTGAGCTATTTGTAAATCTTTTATCATATGAAGGCAGCTTTAATTCTAAGGCCTCCAGATGTTGATTCCTGTGTGCATTGTCCTCAGTTTATCATGTAGTTTAAAATATTCTCCTTTAACACTGGATTACTAGCACTGCCAATCTATTCTAGTAAAGACAAAAGTCTATCATAGATAGAGGAAAAGCACATACTCTGCTTTGGACTCTGCCATCACCTCTGGGACTAACACCAAAGAGATAAAGAGAGAAACTTATTTTGTTATACACAGCTGGACAGTGATGCTTTAGTGCTGCATTATTTTTCTGGTATGTGTGAAGACATTTTAAATATTCACATTACTACATGACACATGCCTTGTAGTGCTGTAGTGCAATGTGCTGGAGTATACTAACAGCTCTGTAAAGTATAGAATCTGCTAACACCTCTATTAGTGTTTAAAGTGCATCATAACAGACTTTATGGTAGCTAAGAATTATTGTATGAGGTTTACTCAATAATATGTAATGTGTTGTAAAGTAGCTTATTCAGTCACTTTGTGGAATCAATTGAGTACTACAGGTAAATGTAACTAATTTCACAAAATGTGTAATCTACATGGCTTAATAACTAAAGGATAATATTTTCTTTTAGGATAGCTCTAAAATATCAAACCACTGTTTTTTTTCTATGCTACGTCATGTCTGTGTGCCAGTATCCCTTTTTTAAAGACTCTGTTGACTGAGTGGACAGTCACATAAGTACAAAATCTATTTTTCATGCATTAGTAATATGCATAAAGTGCCATGAGAAAAAAAAGATTGTTTTGGTAAAGTCTCAATTTTACATAGTGTCTGTTGTGTCTTTAAACTGCATTTTTGACTCAAGTAATCACAGACTAAATCTTACAGTCACAATAGTTGTAAAACATACCTCCCTGCAGTTATCAAATTTTAAGAAATATGTCTCAAAATTTCATACAAAATTATAATGCCATAGAGACACTATCTACAACACCGTTAAAGCTAAAAAAAGTCACTATTCGCGTATTGAAATCATGTCATATAATCATCATCGGTATTGCGGCAACTACCGTTCTGTCCGAAGGAGGCTGCTGCCCCTGGAAAAAGGCATTTCCACAAACTGAGATACAGAGTATAGCAGTCTAACATTACATTTAAAAATTCTTAACAGTTATTGTAATGAAGGTTATTATAACATTGGTAATTTTTCACAGAAGCTACTGAACAATAAATGCAGTCTATTTTTGTTCAAGTTCACGTTTGGTCAGATCTACAAAAACACATGATTTCTACTAAAATTACTAAAAAACAAATTTGACTTATTGACAATTCAAGTCTGCACTAAAAAGTTTAAAGTTGGATAAGTTTCTTCTTACAAATAATACTATTAAGATAATGGCATGGGAAGGAAACAAAGAAAACTTAAAAACTTTAAAATTTACCTGCACCCATGCATTAATGTAGCCGAAGTCGCTTCCAGCCGCCTGCAAAATCTCTCAGGTCGCCTCCTGTTCTCCGCGGCCATGTGCTCACTTAAAGTTCAAGAGAGGAGGTGGGGATGGCAAGGTAACGCTGTTCAGCTCTGAGGCTGCAGCAGCTGCAGCAGGTGCTGTGGGGAGGGGCCTCCTGATGGCCATGGGCGAGCCGGGCGCAGCGAGGACCACACAATATTCTGCACTTCAACCAGACTGACACAGGCCTGTACACAGCCACAATATTCTGCACTTCAATTGTGATTGACAGCCTGTACACAGGCCACAATATTCTGCACTTCAACTGTGACTGACAGGCCTGTACACAGGCCACAATATTCTGCACTTCAACTGTGACTGACACAGGCCTGTACACAGGCCACAACATTATTCTGCACTTCAATCGACTCACACAGGCCTGGGTGCACAGGCCACAATATTCTGCACTTCAATCAGATTGACACAGGCCTGTACACAGGCCACAAAATACAGCTAGAACTAATATTACACTGATTAAATACTTAATACAAGTAAGAGTAAGTAAGGTAAGTAAAAGTAGCATCAACATATAGTATCAAAGTACCAAAAGTAAGTACTTCTTTTAATCTATAGGAGTTTATTTTAACTTTTATATACTGACAGTAGCTGAACTTTCCTCCAGGGATCAATAAAGTTTGTTCTTGACCGGTATCAATAATTTATTTGTACTTAGCATCATTCATCTGAATCTACAAAGTAACTATAGCTGTCAGACAAATGTTTTGAAGTAAATATATAAACCTCTGAAATGTAGTGAAGTAAATATATAAACCCTGAAAGGTAGTGAAGTAAATATATAAAACTCTGAAATAGTGAGCAAATATATAAACCTCTGAAAGGTAGTAATATATATGCTTTTTTTGTAGTATATAGTATAGTATATAGTAGTGTACTGTGGTGATAAGATATAATATGAATATGTTTCAGAAGATTAAAATACTCAAAGTAAGTGTAGTCAAGTCCAGTAAATGTGCTCTTTTCACCACTGATGTATATCATTACAAACAGTCCAGTTCACTGCTGGAAGTTTCAAACAGACAATAGTTATAGTGAAATAATCATAAATGGATATATAACCCTGGATGCTTTACACATATGACAATGGATAACCAGCTAAATTTGACCTAAAACATAGTATGTATACTATCTGACCCATCTTTCATCCTAGCCTTTATTTAAAGTTGTGATTCTGGTATGTTTACTTCATTTAACATTTCCCCTAATTATGTTTTTTGTATTTATCCACACTATTCTTTCTCACACAGGCTGGATCCTCGTCATGTCTGAGTTGGAGACTTACTCATTTTGATTGATGCTGACAATAAGTATGCAGTGATAACACAAAATACATATATTCTTTTTTAAATATTCTGGTTAGCTATTTCAGGTTTGACTTGTCTGTAAATGAATAAGGAGGTCCCCACTAAGGATACTGAGAGTCACTATACGTGTTTAATAGCTAGTTAAATTAATATTGATGTTATTTTTCTTTGATTAGTTATTGTGTAGGCATAGAAGCTCCCAAGACCAGCTGCTGGTGCTGCAGGTGAGGAATTAGGAGGTGGAAAGGGGCACAGAGCTTCTACACTACATTCAGTTAACACTGAATACCAGGGTTAATATGGCAGACAGCCCATGTCAACGTATCTACATGATATAGCTATAGAAGAGGCTCAGTATTACCACAGTTTGTGAGAGGCAGAGGCCTGCTTTGTCGATCAGTTCCATTCAGCTGTTCATCAGTAAAACACCAGGCAGGACACTGATGACTTTCTAGAGGCAAACAGGCCAGTGACTGGCTGTCCAAAGTGATCCCACAGGCAATCAGTCCAAATACAGGTGAAGTTTACCTTCACTCTGAACATCAACACCAAGATGTTGTTCTTTACCCTATAGCTAATGTGAGAAGTACCCCAATCCCCAACACAATCTGATCAATCAATCAATCAAAGCACTGTCCAAAGCCTGTCTGTGTAAGTATCATTAGGTCATCTCTTTGCTCTGTCAGGCTAAACATGTAGATAAAGTGAGCAGGGCCAGCAAACAGTTGGGAGGCAGCTGAGATAAAATAACCAAAAGTGTGTAAGAAAAGGAAATTAGAGAAATATACTTAATTAAAGCTGCAAGCAGCATTGGACGGGCCCTCGCACCTCCGCGCCCGTCGGGGAGGGTGGCACGTAGGGGCACCAGGAAGCACACAAACCTTCTCAAGCCTTCATACTTCCTTTGTTCAATTGGACTACACACATTAGCAAGAACTGGGTGAAATGGTCAAATGTGACGGAGCGCCACGCCTACACTGCTTCATCAAAATTCATAATTTTGATAACTTTTACTCCAGGAAGTCTGTCGAACACACCCTACCAAGTTTGAAGTCAATTGATAAAAATCCTAGAGGAGTTCGCTCAAATAGGACCCTTTCAGCCAGCCCGCAACGCTAAAAATTGTGATTTTCATTCTTAAATATCTGCTCTCTGTTGATTTTAGCCAGCCCATTGCTCCAAGACTTTTTGTAGGTCTTCCCTTGATCCAATTCTCTAAGTCATACCTCTGTGTCCAAAACTGTGGCGGGGCTGCCTCAAAGAAAGTTCAAGGGGGCGCTATAGAACGATTTTAGTTCTGCCCCCAAATTGTTATTTATGTAGCCGAAATTTGCATAACATGGGTCTTAATAACCACAAGAAGTTTCAGACAGCTTGGAGAAAGTATATGAAAGCCCAACACTTTTGCCTTAAAAACCAGCCAAAAAGTCAATGGAGTTCGCATTCCCGGATCAAAGGCCAAATTTGATGGATCGCCACGCTCACACCGCTTCCTCAAAATTCATAATTTTGATAATTTTTAATCAGGAAGTCTCTATGGACAGACCTACCAAGTTTGAAGTCAATTGGATAAAATCCCTAGGAGGAGTTCGTTCAAATAGGAACCTTCAAAGAGCCTGCAACACCAAAAAGCTGATTTTCTATTCTAAATATCTCACTTCCTGTTAATTTAGCCCATTGCTCCAAGAGACTTTTTTGTGTGTCCTCCCATGATCTACAAGTCGGCTAAGTTTCATAACTCGTGTCCAAAACTGTGGTGGGGCTGCCTCAAAGAAAAGTTCAAGGGGGCGCTATAGAGCGATTTTGCCCGCCCCCCCAATTAATTATGTAGCCGAATTTGCATAACATTGGTTTTAATTAATAACCACAAGAAGTTTCAGACAGCTCTAAGAAAGTATATGAGTGTCCCAACAGTTTTGCCTAAAACCAGCCAAAAGTCAATGGAGTCTGCATTCTGTATCAAAGGCTCAAATTTGATGGATCGCCATCACATTGACTGCCTTCATCAAATTCATAATTTTGGATAACTTTTACTCAGGAAGTCTATATGAACAGACCTACCAAGTTTGAAGTCAATTGATGAAATCCTAGGAGGAGTTCGCTCAAATAGGACCCCTTCTCAACCAGCCCGCGAACGCCAAAAATGGTGATTTTCATTCTTATATCTCACGCTCCCTGTTGATTTTAGCCCATTACTCCAAGAGACTTTTTTTGTAGGTCTTCCTGATCTACAAGTCGGCTAAGTTTACAACTGTGTGTCCAAAACTGTATGGGCTGCCTCAAAGAAAAGTTCAAGGGGGCGCTATAGAGCGATTTTTTGGCCCTGCCCCCAATTAATTATGCAGCCGATTTTTGCATAACATTGGTCTTAATACACACAAGAAGTTTCAGACAGCTCTGAGAAAGTATATGAAAGCCCAACACTTTTGCCTGAAAATCAGCCAAAAAGTCAATGGAGTTCCAGATTTTATCGAAAAAATCGGCACTGTTGACTTTGACGGGCCGCCACGGCCACGCCTCTGATGATGAAAAGAAATTTTTTCAAAATGTCAAAACCAAGGCCTTGACAACATCCACACCTAGTTTGACGTGGATATACTCAAAACTTTGAGAAAGCTATCGCCAAATAAAATGGACTTCCTGTCGCCAACAGGTGGCGCTTGTGGAAATCACCAAATGTTGTCAGGAAATGTGTTTCAGGCCAGACTGCCATTATATATCAGAGGTTTGTGAAGATTATATTTTTGGCAAAGTTATAGCACGGCCGGTAAATTTCATGAAAACACGCCAAATTTCTCGTGGCCCCGCCTCCCACACAGTAAATCCAAAACTCACGATTTTGATAATTTTTCATTGTCGAGGCCTTAAGAACACACACGCCAAGTTTCAAACAGATAGGATGAAAGCCCTAGGAGGAGTTCGTTCAAATACGACTCCCTGAAATGACCCCAAAACACGAAAACGCCAACTTTGAAACAAAATGGACGCCGTACGCTTCACTGTAGTCCAGGTCACCAAGAGACTTTTTTGTGCGTGTCTCGGTATGTTACATACCCTTCAAATTTCGTGACACGTGCATGTGGAACTGCTCGAGGCCCCTCCGAAACATAAACCTAGGTGGCGCTGTAGAGCCATTTTTGTACGCCCATGCGCGAGACCCCCAAATGACGTAATTTTACGCCTGGGACTTTGGGGGCAGGCAACCGTGAGTTTTCGAAAGTACATTTAGGGCCTGCCTAAAAAGCGATTTACTTTGGGGAAGAAAAAGAAAAATAAAAATAAAAATAATAATAAAAATAAAAATGAGTTTAAGATAATAGGGCTGCACAGCACAGCGTGCTCGGGCCCTAATAATACTTACTTATAGTAATACTGAACATACTTAATATTGGTATTAAATTATTAATGATATTTTAATAATAGACCTTAAATCATCTAAACTCCAGCTATGACAAAGATGTGGCTTTCTTTATCACACCAATTGCCACTAAAAATGTTTTTCATTTTCCTATTAATACATAAAACTGTTTTTCTCAATTTTATCATCTTAATACCTTGCATGTTAGTGTGCTAAAATGCTAATTACTACTAAAACACTGTACAAGCAAGTGTACAGCTGAGGATCAAGGAAATATGATTTATTTAAATGTGTTAATTTAATGAAAAAGAACAGATATTTTATGACTTGCATATAGTGCTAGATCAAATCTTATCCAGCAACTAAGTTTCAGATCAGACAATTACAATATATTGTTAGGATGTTTCAGTCTGGAGTCATAGGCAGACTGACATCATCCCTAAAGCCACATGGCTTGTGTGGCTAAAAATAGCCTTAAGTCAGAAGAACAAGGCAGAAAGCCATGTTACCTTTGTTGTGTGAGCACAGCTAGCACCTATCTAAAATTAGCTACATTAGCTTCCTTTCCTAATTTCTAAATCACCTCCACATTGCAAGTGCTAAACTGCACCAGCAAATACACTGTCTATTGGATTCTGTGATACATATCATATTATCATTTACATATTATCATTTATCCCTTCCTGGTTTAATGTCAGTAAATTGAAGATCTAAAAAATGTTAATAAAGGTATTCAGCAAGAGCTAGGTCTCTGGGTAACAATTCAACATATTACCACAAAAGGTATTCTTCTTCTTATGCTATCAGAACATGAAACATCTAGAAATAAATATCTTGGAGATTTTTGTAATGTAGAATGACTTTAACCATATATACTGTATGCTTTATGTCAGCATATTATTTGAATCATTGAACTGTGTGTAAATGTTTAAATAAAAAGTAATTACAGTATTCCCACTAAGGTCCACCGGGAACTGAAACACTAACTATTGATAACATAATATAGTGCATTGTTGACCAAATATAAATGTGCACTTAAGTTTGTAAAATTGACTAATTAAATACAAATGGTTAAATAATAAAGGAGACTATATATCATATCATATCATATATTACTTATTAATGTATGATGTGATAGGTGGAGAGTAAACAACTTCAAAATCTGTCCTTTTCTAGTCTTCCTCTGTTAAAGTGACCTAATTAACAGTGAGATGATGTACATAAGGTGCACTGACGGTCAAAGCCAGTAGGAGTGATAGAGAGCAAAATGTACATAAGGTGCAGTAACGGTCAAAGCCAGTAGGAGTGACAGAGAGCAAAATGTACATAAGGTGCAGTAACGGTCAAAGCCAGTAGGAGGATAGAGAGCAAAAGGTGCATTTTTTAACGGCCAAAGCTAGTAGGAGTGATAGAGAGCAGTGTGTGTATTCAAAGTATGAGTCTGAAGCACACACACATGAAAATACACACAAAATCTTCAGTTTAATATTTTTCTGAGGACCCTCTAAAACTTTGAGAGGAGCATATAGACAGCCTCTAGAGGCCATTGTAATGAAAAACAAAGTGAGGACCGCCTGAATGTCCTCACTTAAAATGTCCTCACAAAGTCTAAAATCAACACGGGTCCTCACAAAGATAGCTGTACAAACACACACACACACACACACACACACACACACACACACACACACACACACACACACACACACACTCTCCTACCATAGGCGCTGAGACACCTGGAGAGCACACTGAGTGGCAGCAGGGGATCCATAAGTGTTAGCAGACGGGAGGGCGATGCGTAGGCGGTCAGCAGGGTAGCCGGGTAGGCTGCCACGATGCCATCTGGCATTCGCACGCCAAAGGCGGCAGCGCGCATCGATGTCGTCACACTCAAGTTGCCACCCGCACTGTCACCGGCCAAACACACTTTCTCTCCGGTCCAACCTGGAGGGATGGATATGGGACAGTGGAGGAAAAAGAGGGAAGGAAACAACTGAGAATTCAATGGGGAAAGAGAGGAAAATGGAGCTGCGACTATGAGAAACCCACTGAGGTGCAAAAAAAAAAAAAAAAAGTGGTGTGGCACACATCAAGCAACAGTATCTCTTCTCTCCACAGTAATGGTGCTGAATATGTGGCTGCTGTAAGGGGCTGTTGTGTTCTTGTACTACAACACTAACACATTACACTGCCATCTATGTTAATCTGACACAGTGTGCTTCGGCGGTCGGATGTGCCCCAAACCGACCAGATGTCTTTAGTTTTCTGCCTGAATACTGAGCATCACAATTTGCGTGATAATGCATAACAACGGGTACTGTGCAAGATATCGTGTTGCATCATGATTACTTTCAAAGTGATGAATGAATCCTCTTGAGAGATACAGGGAATTTAGGTGAGGATTTACAGAGGAGGTCCACAGGACACCTTCACTCTGAGGGTTTGCCCCTTTTGTTGTACATGCTCGTTTATTGTAATAAAGCTATTTCTTTGCCATGTCTAAGATATGTGTTATCTCAATTGCATATGGTTTTCCCATGACATTAAAAAGTAAACCGAAAATGTACAGAGGACATAAAAAGCCAGCACTACGATATAAACAATGCTGCGTGAGGTGTGTACCTAGTAGGTGGTGGTTTCTCAGAGCCCAGCAGTAGGCATAGAAACATTCCTCCAGGGCCCTTGGGAAGGGGGCCTCAGGGGCCAGAGAATAGTCCACAGACAGGATGGGAACACCCAGATCCTGAGACCAGCTTTTCAGATAGGGCTGCACAAAAACAGAAGACAACAGTGTGGAGGGTTAAATTTATGAGTGCAAAAAGACTCAGTTTCACAGTGAATATATTATGCTGTTAGATTTATGAGAAACAACAGCAGCCACAATAAAACACAGAAGCACAGAGAGACAGAGAGAAAGAAATGTGGTGGGAAAGGGATGCGTGGGGGTGAAAATTAAGAAGCGAGCATATAAAATAAAATAATAAAAAAAAAAAGTTATGAGAATTATGCGTCCCTCTGATGTCATCTGTCTGCTTTCTGGCTTACTGTCTAGACAAAGACAGAATGAGCGTTGCCCTTACGGTCACCTCCATTTCCTTTATTCTCATACGCTAATAACAAAAAGGTGCCCACATGTCCTACTTTGCGACGAAGGGGGAAAAAAAAAAAAAAAGAAAAGGGGATGGTGAGGATTTACAGGGATAGTCTACAAAAACAAACTCACTGTCAGAATACTGAGTGTTTCTCTTTTTCTTGTTGCTAGAGTCTGGTTATGCATTTACTATGCCAACCTAAGGTAAGTGTTTTACTTCTAAACTGCAACGACGTGACCTTGATATGTGAGGAACTTGTCATGACAAAATATTCCCTCCACAAAGCATTCGTCCTTTCTCTGTCTTTATCTTCTCCCAACACCTTTTGGACTAGCCTTGACAGGGCTGGCAGTGAAAACGACAGCTCTTGATTCACAACACCAGGAAAAGCACAGAGTGTGTGTGTGTGTTTGTATGTCGCCTTACCGACCAGCAACTCAGTGTGAAAAAAAAAAACAAAAATAGTCACAGCTCCAGCAGTCAGCTGTGCTGTCTTAAAGGCCTACCTGTCACAAGAAATCTTAGAGAGAGACCGCTGACAAGTCAGTGTGCATGCAGTTTAAGCACTGTTCAGGTCATTGTGTGTTTGTATGAATCAGCAACTCCTAAAGGTAGGGGTGTGTGTGTGTGTGTGTGTGTGTGTATGCATATGTATGTATGTATGTGTGTGTGTGTGTGTGTGTGTGTAACTGTGTGAACAACAGCTATTGTTGCCAGAGTCCAAGGGCAGGTCTGTCAGTCATCATCTGTCTGCGTAAAAGGAGCAAAAGACTTGCTACAAATAGCCAACTGGACAGAGAGGAAGTACGTATGTGTGTGTTTTTATTGGGCTGGGACTAAGGCTGGTTAATTTTACATGACTCAGGAAACTCCTCTCATACACACACACACACACACATCCTATTCACAAAGATGCACAAAAATGCACACACCAAGAGGAGCCCAGATCTGTTCTCAAAGTAGGAATTAATGAGAGCTGCGGTCCCACTCGTTTTCAGAAAGGCAGAGCAGTTAATCTGCAGGCTTATACCTCTACTGGAAAACACTGTGTGTGTGGTCCGTGCCCAAGTCGCTGAATGCACAAATGCCAGCGCATCCATTCCTGTGATCTCAGCATTATTGGGCACCGGAAGAAGCAAAGGCTCCTGCTTCAGAAGGACACTAAATGAACAAATATCTTTGTGAGATATTAGAACGATTGAGAGGGAGGTTGTAATAAAAAAGGCAGAGCCCGAAAGACGACGAGAGAAGGATAGTCTGACAAGTCTTCCATTAGTGCCCCGGGTAATCTTTCTCTGTGGGGTTGTACAGTTCTCTGTTAATTCAACATGACAGCCCTGTTCACCCCCTTCTCTGATTTCTTCCTCTCATCCTCTGGTTGCTACGCAGCTGCAGATCAAGGATGCCCATGTCCTTGGTAATTTCACAGAGCCTTGTCTTCTGGTAGCTCTAAGTAGCTTGATGTCACATAAAGACCGCACACAGTCACAGATGACCAGATCCGCATGGGACGAAACAGGGAGAGGCACAAACCGTGTAAAAATAAGCTTTCTCATTAAGATGAAGCAAGCAGGTGTGTGTGTGGAATGCTTCCTCCTGACCAGTTTTAAGACATGAAGCCATAACTTATGTGTGTCTGAGCGTGTGTTCCTTTCTTCTAACACAGTGATTTAGAAATTAGATCTAGGGCATGGGCTCTTCTATAAGAAAAAGAAAACAGGCAGAGGATTATATGACTGACAGCAATGATTTAGATGAGAGAGAAGAGCAATGTTTGTGTGCACTTCACAAGTAAAGAAGGCACAGAGGGTGGGCATATTTGTCTCTCTCAAAGTTTTGAGGGATTAATTACAAAATAATTAGCTTAACAGCTCATTAGGTGCCACACTATTGACATAGGAAGAGACTGAGACTGGTAATCCCTCTGCTCCTCCACTGTCAGCTACATCTCAACACTTTAATTAGTTGGGGTTCAATTACAATTAGTCTGAGCAAAGCATTGAAGAGATGAGAGGGTGATCTCAGCCAGATGACCGCTGTGGCTCAAATCCTGGCAAAACAACATCTGAGCCAGGTGTCTCATGATGGAGGTGTAGTGTTGTCAGTATTTTGATACATAGGTGCCGTGTGATATATAATAGCACAGTTTCCTGCACGCTGACCCACTGTTCTGTTATAATTATCAGAAATAGGAAAAAAACAGTCACATACAGATGTGAGACAACATACTACATGATAAAATATGTAAATAGTCTTTTGGATTCATATTTCCTGCAAAATAAAATGATTCAAATAGTTTTTCCAATCCGAGTCAACAAAATTCAAGTTAGAGAGTGCCATCTCACCTCATGGGACTTGGAAGTTTGGGCCACAAAGCCACCCCCGTGGAAGTGGATCAGGAGGCAGGGAGACGATGGGAGACGCTTGGTCTTCAGCCCCAGCGACAGAGAGATGGGCCCTCCCTCAGAGCGGGAGAGAGATAGCAGCGTCTCGCTGTCCTGGAGGGAGAAAAGATGAATGGATGAACACAAGGAGAGATACATTTACAGACAGATAATCAAAATCAGTTGATGTGGCCTAAAACATACAAAAAAAACCCAATGATGACAGATTGTGAGGTTTGCATCACTCTCTACCTGCCCACAGTGTGTGTACATACATTGTAAACAAAGCCTTGTTTTTGTAATATCTTATTGCTAGTGTTAGCAACAGGGCTCCTTTGAGAGAGGGATTAACTAGCTGTTCTGCAGCAGCTTGCTGCCATCCTTCCCTGCGCCTGCATGAACGCACACTAACTCCCATTCATTACCAGAAACAAGGAGGGTGGGGAGCTGTGGCTGAGAGAGAGGGCTTCCACTAACGCAGGCTTGTATTTTGCGACATTAAAAAGGACACTGTTGTTTCGTTGGTGTGTGATCAATGGCTGAAAGTGTTTGTTGATAGCATGTCTTGTTAAGTGTCAGGCTACAAATAAAGGAAGGAGGAACAAGCTCGGATGGAGAGAGGGAGGCTCGCAAGAGAATTAGGCATGGAGGTGGGGAAGAAAAAGTGAGAGGGATACCTATGACAAAGCAAGAGGGAGAGGGATGATGAAGTGCATGAAGATGAGTTGACGCTGCTGTGTACTCAAGCAGCTCAGAGAAATTACCAGATATGCGATAACACGTTGTTATACATAATATTTTAAGAATTTGTATGACCGGTACATGTAAAGTGGTTTAACAAGAGACAGTGGAGGAAGACGGTCAAATCTTTTATTGCATTTTGTCACTATAGTGTGAACAGAATGTTAATTGAAGTACCTGTCCTTCACGTAAGTCATAAGAGATGAGCCTCATCTGAACGGGAGCTGGGCCGATGTGCGCTGATGGCGGAGCTATGGTTACAGATGCTCTGTGGTTGGCTGCCAGGGGAAGGTCAAAGGACACGGTAGGCACAGAAAGAGCCCGGTTCACCTTAACTTGAGTGGATGTCATGCTGGCAAGACTCTGGAGGAGAAGAGAAAAAAAGAGAGAAAGAATTGAGACAGAAAGGCAGAGAGAGAGAGAAAGAGAAGAGTGCAAGTTACAGAGCCAGTCAGGTCATTGGAGAGAAAAAGAAACCGGATGAATAAATCATGAAGCCCATTGAATAAATTGAATTCTACTCTATTATTACTAAAGGCCTGTAGGCCAAAATGCATAATGATAGAAAGGTACTTTTACTAGAAGAAAGTGAAATATCCCTAATACAGTTTTAAAATTTAAAAACAGGGCAGCACCCTCATCTGTGTGCATGGGTTAGCGGTGACAACATTAAAGACATCTTAAGAGTGTGTTCATCAACTCACAGAAAGGACTTCGGTCTCAGTGATGTTCCAGAAGGTCTTCCAGAAATGGACGTCCAGGTTCTGGGTGATGCGTTCAAATTCTGCCCCTCTTAACTCTGGGTCGATGGCATACTTCCCTGAGTTAAAGAAAGAGCTGGCGGCTACACCTGGGAAAGGGAGGAAGGACAACACAATGAAGAGGGGTATAATAATAGGCAGGGCACACCAGAGACAGTGAAATGCAAGAAAGGAAATGCAGTGAGAGTTTAAAAAAAAAAAATGAAAAGGAGAATGTGTATGGTTGGGTAGGGAGTGAAAATGAAGGCTTGAAATCATGGGAATGAAATGGGGATTTCACAAAGACAGAAAAAGTAGGAAGGAGGAACATGGGAACATTAGAACTGTAACAAGTGACTGGACCCTTACACATAAAACTACAAAATTGGAAAACATAAACTCACTGAGAATGTAAAAAAAATGAAGGTGAAAGGATGGAAAGGAAGAGAGCAGTAAAACACGGCAAACCTCAGAGATGTGACCACTGAGAACAGTCGTCAGATTCAACAGACTGGGATTTACACACTCACAGCACTATAATCTTACTACCTATGCTACTGCAGTGTTGAAACAGAAGCAGTTCGTGGTATCGCAATTAAATCATATCCTGTTGTGTAAGCAGTCAAGGATGGGAAGTAAAGAAAACGGGAAGGAATTGCACTTACTGTGACTGCACCTAGACAACTAAAAAAAAAAAAAATCACACGCAGGACAGATAACGCAGCTTTCAGTGCTGTGTGCCAAATCGTTAAGGTTGATAGGAGCTATAGGACAGAAGCAACTTCTTCATCTAGCCATATAGCAGGAGTTCACTATAGAGGACTATGATGAAGGGGTGAGGGGGTTCCAGTACACTCACCATATGGTGCAATACCGCTTGCCTCCACTGTGGTGCAGCACAGAGCACAAAAAACCATGAGAGTCAAATGATTCCTTTTTGAATGCTAAAATATTTACTTGTGTGTCCGTACATGCGTGCGCGGTGAAAATGTGTACATGATGGTGCATGTTCTTGTATCTCTGCCTCTGTACGTAACTGTGTGCATGTTCAAAACACTCTGAAATATAGAAGAAGCACGCCAGCTAGCCCTCGAGATTCCAAAGGATGAAAGAGCATCTACAATCCAAACACACAACATCAAAAAGGTACACAGTCAGGGGCCAAGGAGCAATGCAGAAGAGGCGTGGGGATGAGTACGATGTTCGAATGAGAATCAAGTGGCTGGATGATGAGAGGGTACAGCTGCAGAAAAGATGATGCTGACCTATTCCTGACTGATGGCGTCTGTAGTTTTCTCCAAAGGCCACAAGGCTGATAGCGATGGTCTGGAGACAGGGTCGAATGGATGGAGTGAACTGTTAGGGAGGAGTGGACAAAAACAGACTTAGAATTCTAATCCATTATCAATGCTTCATTTAAAAACAAGGAACGGACTACAATTAAAACTGCAATCATTCAACCAGAGAAAGTGAAACACAGCCAATGGGATATCAGAATACCAGATGAGAGATTATAAATTAATTCAGACAGTACTAGGGAGGTTTCATCATTTTTTCACTTTCGTTCGATTTTGACCGTCGTGTCCACCGAGGGTTCAGCCTCTCTCGTTAAAACTCAACTAAGAACAGAGACTGCGGCTGTAAAGAGGAGCATTTCCCCCGTCCAACCAAATCCTTTACTCACTTCATTTTGCCTGCAGGTTTGAGCAGCAGGGGTGCTTTGTAACTCTGTATTCCTTTCCTGACTTTAACATATTACACTTCTCACCACACTCTCACTCACTCATTTTCAGGGCCAATGTCTCTAGTCTAAGGCGTCAGTAGTGTATGAGCACCTGGTGACGAACTAGCCCCTGGCAAGAGTTTTTCTATTTTGTCTTCCAAAGTCAACAGATCATTTCTTTTTCTTTTTCTAATGGATGAATAGTTTTTGATTGATAGGCTACGGGAGACTTCGGCAGGGAGCTTTATTCTGTACTTGACAAGTCCTAATATAATAACAAATGTATCCCAGTTTTCACTCTTCCTCTTGTGTCACGCAGCTCATCTCACCTGAAAGCCAAGGCAGCGGCCATAGAAGCACCCCTTGTGCATGGATGAGTATTCGCGGACAAAACTCTCGCTGAGGCCACTTTCATCCTGGAAAAAAAGGTTGCCATGGCCATTGTCATGCAACATGCGCTGGGCCAGGTAGAGCAGGGCTCGCAGCTGGCAGAGAGCATTGCAATAGGCCTCCATCTCCCCCGCGTTGTGTGCTACTCGAAAGAAGATGCTGCGGCGGTTGGCGGTGATGTAGCGCGCCTTCTGGATGATGTGGAGAAGGCAGCAGCGCACCACCTAGAAAAGTATGTAGAACATGTCAATGCCATCTTCTCCATACACAAAGAAATATAACCTAAATAGAAAGATCTGTTCATTTCAATTATGAGCAAACGTTGGCTTTACTATTTAATTGGGTATAAAAGGAAAGAATTTTTACTAAATCGTATATTTAATTGTATTAATTGTTTAATTGTATTGCATATATTTTTAAGATAATGAATGATGAACTTTCTTTTCTAAAAATTGTTACACAGCATTTTGTGTTATAACAAAGCAAACTGTATTTTTCTTGAATTGTGCAGTTGTTAAAGGGTGACGTCTTCTGGTGCTGCCTTAGTTGTGATTAAGATTAGAGTGGTAAGCTTGAAGGGGAAAAAATAGCCCAAACATGTACGATACCATGCTTGAATGCAAGCTCGTGAAAAGCTTGCTGCTTCACTGGGGTGTTACAGATTAACAAAAGTATCACGGTGGGAATGAGACGGATTATACATGTGGAAATCGAGAGGCTGGAAAACAGAGCAGTATTCATTTGCTGCTCTGCTAAACTCATTCAGTTGTGGTGGGCTGCAGCCACTGAAGGTCATGATGTTTCATCAATAAGCGTAGAAGATAAAGTACAGTGGGTACAGTAGGGGTAGATATTCTGCAGCTGGAGGAATTTATCTAACCTGATTTACTACATAAAATCAATTTGTAAAACAAATGGGCTGACCTTGGAACAAAGAAATATCAAGAGCTGCTTCAGAGCAGCTTCTCAGTGTGGGGAGAATATTGATAACAATGTATTGCAGTATGGGGGCTTGTTATTCTCGAAGCTGTACTGGATTAAAACAAAAAAGTAAAATAAAAAAAATCAGACATAGATCCGAGACACATACACACACACACAAAAAAACTACCTTGACAAGTGAGCGGTAGCCATTAGCAGGTATGTGTGGGTCAAAGTCAAAATGATGGTAAACGGAAGCAAAGCCGTAGATAACGGGCTCCAGACTGCGAGCATGCTCCTGGATCAGATTCATGACATCCACCAGCCGCCGTGCCGCATCTCCCTGCGACCCCTTGGCCCCTCCTGAGAAGAAAGTGGCGTTCTCCTCGCACACGCTGTAAAGGGCCGTAAACACTGCCTTGGTATCCATCACTAGGAGACAGAGACAGACACTAGTGAGACAGAGAAACGAGGCAAAGGTTAACCAAAGCAGAAAACACTTTTTTTTTAATGTATGCTAGAGTGTAAATTCTTGTTTTCATTAGGCTGAGGATTGTTGACATAGAGGCTTGTATCCCAATAACTCCCACTGATCTCACGATTAATTATAGCAACTTGCTGACCTTGGTGCATACTTTATATCATTATTTCTTGTAGTTATCAACTTGACTGTCAGCTAGCATCTGGTCCTGCAAGCACAAAAAGGAGCACCCTGATCCCTATTCTGCACCACTCCCACACTTGTTATCAGCATGTAGACACTGTACCAGGTGGGATATCATTGGATACATCCTACAGAATGTTCTCTTACTCCTATTAACTAATCCCCTGTAGCCTGTTGTATAGAAGCTCATTGATTGAGACGTGTTAAGCAAGCCTTGAAATTAAATGATGTAAATCCTGTGCTAAGCAGGCAAAATCCACAGAGATCTAGGCAGACATGCGTGGAACAGGAGGAGAAGGCAGAAGCCGTTTCCTAACGTCATGCTGCTGGGAACAAACACAGATTAGTCATACACTGACAAAAACACAGAAACACACTCGCAATAAGAGTCCCAAAGGGAGGTATAGGGCTGAGCGTGTTTATCAAGTGTGCCCACATCCCTGCCTTAATGCAGCATAACAAAGATCTGGTGTTATGTCCCAGCTGGATTCTTACTGTTGGACTGAGCTCTTCTTGCCAAGTCACCTGAGACCACTGTTTACACAACACCGAAGTCTGGGAACCCGCTGGTACTTACTGTATAGGGTGACTAGCACGCTGAGAGATAGATGAAATATGAGAAGGGGTGGTGGACACGCGGTGAATAAAAGAAAAGCAATGTAGACAGCAGTGCCTCCTTAATAGATGAGAAAGTGAAAATTGTAGGAGCAGGCGGACAGGAGGAAGTAAAATAATTTCTTTGGTACAGACGAGTGGTGATAACCAATTACCTTGCAGGGCTGTAGCCCATTTAGTCATTATGGTGAGATATTAAATAATGGTCAGTGTAAAAATTACTCTCAAAGAAATCTTCTGCTGTGTTAAATCATCATTATTTAAACCACCTACCTAATAAACATCCCAAATGAACCAACCGCACTTGGAATTAGCAAACACTCATCTTCAAACTTTTCCTATTAAAACTTCAACTGAAGCTGGTTCAATAAAGCAATACAATAAAAATAAATTAATTAAAAAAAAAAAAAAAAAAAAGAACATAAAAAAAAAACAGCACAGATCCCCAAAGCTACATCTTGGGATGTGGAGGATGCCTTTGCATGCTAAAAAGAGAACAATCATATAAAGGAGCCCTTATCGCACAATTATTCTGCTCTTCCCTGCCATTCAGGAAGAGTAATGGCAGAGGCAATTTCAGTTTGCTGGGAGGAATCACAACCTTCTGACATCTGGGAGGAGACATTTATCAGCCAGACACCTTCTAACACACACACACACACACAGCATGAAAAATCTTTTTAGCCTGTGCCCGTTTTCCCCTTCTCCGCGTCTTGTCTTTGCCAAGGCGAGACGTCCTTTTATAGGCAAATCTTACCACACTGGGACGCCAATTTGTCACAGATAGGAGTTTAGCAAAGGATAATTGAATCCTGTCACAAAGATTTTCCTCCAAAATGTTTGGGTGTTGGCAAAACTGAACACTAAAATGTCCACCTCAGCATTTAGCACTCCGCCACTGGCTTAGATTATGCTAAAAATGGATGGGGACACACAACCCAATCCAGTGTGTGGCGTGCTGCCCAGCAGTGGAAAACACGCCTCATCTGAACACACCCAGCTGTGTACTGAGAAATCTGAAAAGTAATATGCCATTATGTCACATCCTCCTCATTGAGAGTCTCATTGAGATTAAAAAAATGTCCTGGCTAAGAAAGGCAACAGGACACTACACAAAGTTTCAGACAGCTACAGATAATAAGATCTCAGATCACAGCGTCAGTATATAAAAATAAGACTAAGGATGTCGTGTCTTCACACAGGGGAAACCGCTCAGTCAAAGCGTCTATAGTTTAGGTGCCATCTTCCAACTGCTTCAGGCTACGTGTGTGTGATGTTGCCGTAAAGCCCATGGTGAATAATCCATTGATTCTAGGTGGCATTCCTAGGCCCTGGGGTACGGAGATAGGCCGAAACAAATCTGCAGAGCTAAATGAGCAGGCAGCACGGAGCAGCCCCACAGTGGGGAAACGTTTTTGATTACAATATCATGTTCTATCTATTCCTGCAAAGCTTAATGAAGTAGTTTGGGGCCTAATTTCACACTAATTCAACCATGTGAAGGGAACACAGTCTGGTGTAAGCTTCGTCCCATGACTTCACATTAAAACAGAATTTACATTGTGCTGTTCAAATGGTATTGGACAGTGAAGTTAGAACCTCTAAATATAGCCAAATGTCTCCTTGAGCCGCCTCAAGGGGATCTTCTCTACATCATTTATGATCTTGATCTTGAGGATAATTCATTGACAGTTGATAACACCACAGGCTGGGATCGGGCATGGTTTTTTCTGGAATTCAGGACTACAGCTGTAAATATTTCAGTAAAATCTCAACTGGATCTGTTATTAAAGTCAGTGTAATGTAAGAATAAATATAAGTTCTGAGTTTGTCAGAGCAAAGAAGAAAGTTATTAACCACCCAGCCAAATTTGGATGATTAAAAATATCGACAAGTTTCTGAAATTTTTGAGCAGTATTCCAGTAAACCCAAACTGTACACGGTAACTTGAGTTCCATTTCTGGGTGGAAGTAAATTTTGAGTTTTCTATCCACACATCCTGATAAGTTATGCAAGCAATGAGACACGTTAACAATTCTGGGATTGTTGCTCCATCTCAGAATATGAGCAAGAACAAGTGGATTATGCACTGAGTGTTCTGAACCAGGCACCACAGGAAACAATTGCTTCATGTGCGACAACTCAACATATTACGTCAGCACAAAACTAGAAATACCAAGAGACACACTCAAACAAAGAACATCTATAAATACACATTCACCTGCCTTAGGGAACACAATGGTTTCTTTGGTCAAACAGTCACCTGAATGCTGTGCTGCAGGACTAGCTGTAACAGTCAAAGCAGTTTGGGCTTGCAGCCAAAATTAAAATTGCATTGCCTAATTGGAGTGGGGGATACAACCCTCTCAGCTGGGCAAGCCAATATGCCTTATGTTGACAGAGTAAGCTAGGCGTGAACTTTATGAACCCCTGGATCAGCATAAGCGGCTCTAAAACTCGCTTAATGATAATGAAACCTGCACACATTACACCCTATCTAACTACAGGGAGTATCTCATATGCAAATATAATGCAAATGAACTCAGTTATGTAAACCAGAGACTTATCGAGAGCTCCGAGTTCAAACATGGCATAAACCCAGCACAGGCTTCACCTTTGTTTGACAAAAGATACCTCAAACAAAGAAACAATAAAGCGGTCACTGCACTCATGCCAGGACAGCTGTCGATATGTCATCTACGGGAATAAGGAAAAACACGACTCACCTATGTTCCTCACGCAAATATTCTCAATGTCCACCACCTCCAGCTATGTCAATACTGAGCGTCATGTTTTGTGACTACTGTAAGCCCACTGCAAGTTGCGAGTCGCACCATGTCTCTCCACATTAAAGATGGATGAGGGTGGGCATTAATAAGTCATGTACAGCCACCAACACCAGCGACATTACAGATGTATAATGACTCCTGCTGGGCCCCCATACAGTGTGAAACGAGGGTTGGTATAAAACTACCTGCAGGCTGCTTCAGGTATAGCATATAACTGATGGTGAGGACAAAGCGCTGAAAAGCTGCAAGAGAAAAAAAAAAGTTAGTTGTGTTTACCGGTGTCTGAGTTCAAGCCTCTGTCCTTGTCTGTCTCCTCTCTTCCACGAAAGCAATGAGAGGAAAAAAAAGAAAAGAGAGAATGAGAGAAGGAAGGAAGGGAGGGGTGGCAGAGAGGAAAGAGATAGGCTTTTCCACCTGGGTTTGTTCTGCCTCTCGCTGTCAGTCACTGTCTCGTCTTCACAATCTGTCAGTCTCTGTATGTCAGTCTGTCATGAAATAATTCTCAGAGGCAACATGTTGTCCTTTTGTTTCCTCTCTGCACGTCCCTCCCACGCCTCTTTTTTTTTTTTTTAATAGTTGGGAAGCTACAAACAACTCCAACCCCGCTGGTTTTCTCCCTGTGACAGTGAACTATTTAGCTATTGGTGGTTCAGCTTACAACCCCCTGCGACCTTTAGCCTAATTGGCAGATCTAGTAGAGATAGACAGCTCCAGGAACACAATAAGAGATGATAACAATATTTGTATTGTGACTTTTTTTCCTTTTATTGCATTTGAGTGCTACAAGGCCACAAAACAAATGTAAACAAATAAAAGTAATAGTAGTAACTGTCAAGTAATCATATTGATTAAAGGTTGATCAAATTCATTTGACTATAAAAATGTTAAAATAAGTTAACTACGAGCCCGCATCCCCACCTCAGTAATATTTAAGTGCTTTGTTTTGGCAGTGCCTGTGTTAGACTGTTGTGTTTTAAACAACATTTATGTAGCACCTTTGAACATATATTAGTTTGCTCATGCAGCAGGAATGTGCTGTATGGGCCAGCTGTTGAGAAACAATAATGTTTCGCAATGAATGCAGAACATGGACAAAGCGTGCACACCCAAAATAGTGTGTGAAAATGTAACTCGGAGAATCTTTTCCAAGGGAAAATATGACCTCGGTCCAGACTTCTTGGCCAACATCGCAGATGGCAGTCCCATAACTCCAAAGAACTGAGACGTGACCCTTCACCCACATAGATACAAAAACATACCCGGGAACACTGAGACATAGAAAACACTTTCCATGAAAGGACATTTTTGTTGATTTTGTTATTGTTATTGCTATTACTCTTTCCACCAAGAGGGTTTTCAGACTCATGTGTTGCTCATTTTGGTGTGTCACAATAAGAGCACACAGGTGGAAAAAAATAAAACTGACGACAGCAAAGGTCCTTATGGCGTGTTTGCTGGCTGACTACCATGATGACTTACTTGGACACTCCCAAATCAGAATAGTACCATTGTAATCGTTGAGTAACACCTGTTTTCCCACTATGAGAAATTAAAATTCTCATGGAAACGCCTATACGCTGCAAGATAAAACTTGTTTATATTAGGCCATGGCTCAAGGAACATGATTTTAACGTGTAAAAAATATCTGTATACAATTATTGTCAGTATGCTTATTTTGATGACGGTCTAAACCCAATCTTACTTGCTGCAACCTCACTTAAGTCTTGATTCACAATATTTTCAGTTATTAAAATATAAAGTTGACAGTTATCAGCTCTGAAGCTACACAGTCTGGTCGTTTCAAAGCTAATTAAGTAATCCCACAGTGATTAACTTTCTGCTACTTTTATATTTAGTATACATCCTGGCTCATTTATTGTCACTACAGATCATTCTTGCTCTAAAAATGTATCCTTGGTAAAAAGAGACGCAGACAAAGAGTTTTCCTTTTGGCTGTAAAAACCTGCTTGTTAACATTTCTGACTAGAAATTACAGCCGCGCTGCTCCCTTCCGCACAGTAAACACACAGGAGATGCTTGTCAAGGGTTTCTTTCAGAGTCAGGGCCTGTGGGCCTCCCATCAGACAAAGCTTGGAAAAAGGCGCCCCTTCACCCCCTCTTAGTTTACTTGCTTAATTTCACTCAATCGTGGATGTCTCCGGGAACATGATTGTTTTATTTGATCTACCAGACACTCCAATCCCCAAAAACTACTATATCTCCAAATAATCTCTTTAATCAAATTACACATTCAGGCTCTTCTATGTGATATCCTTCCAATAACTAAAGTAACAACTAATGTAATGTGTTTTCACTTCATTCACTGAGCCTCCCTTGAAACTATTTGCAGCCCCTCAGGGAGGCCCACCTCCCACTTTGAAAACTCACTGATGTGGCTTTATGTTCAAGACAACTGAGCTACCTCCTAATGTCAGTGTGATTGATTGTGCTGATCACGTCTAGGCAGTCTCTAACTCGCGGCTCCGATGTGTTTCTCTTTATCAAGCCAAACGGGGGAAATGTAAAAGTCCAAGCATATTAAAACACAGTGACTGTTCCTCAAAGTGGAAGAGCACAATGTCCGCATCGATCTACGTGAGCAGAAAGCCTCAACATTCATGACATGTCCGGACCAGACAGCCTTGAAACCCAAATTGTTTTGTTTCTCCTTCTATGGAAAAGGGCATCATGTCAGGCTTTTTGAACTTTGCCAGACATCTGACACTCTCCCAAGTGTCATGTCTATAGGAAGCAGGCTTTAAAAATAGCAAACCTGCACACTGCACAAGCAAGAGGAAGTGCCAACAACGGGGGATCTGCAGTGTTGCATTTGTGAAGGCTTTGACCCTTCTCCCAGACAGACCACCTTCTTACACACAAGGCCAAACCGAACAACAGGAAACTAGCAACAATGAGCGCCTACAACAACCACTCCAAACGGGACACATAAGACTTCCCTTCAGTTTTATAACGCATCGCCTTTAATAAAATAGAAAATTACAAATCTGATGATAATAAGCAACCTCATGCAACAAGTCAGAACAGGTTAAAACCTCTGCAGTCCCATTATACAAGCCTCTTTTTTTTATGTTTGTAGCAATAACGCAGACAATGAGATGGGATAATGTTAGGACTCCTGCCTTTAGGGACTGGTTGGATTGTTCCAGATACAGTGGCCTGGTTAAAAAAAAAGGAGAATAGAGCAACAGAGGGGAAGTTTGTTTGGTCACCACAGCAGATCCACAGTGCCTGCAGGCTGCATCCTGCGAGGTCTGACACCTTCATTTACAGTCTGTCCATGTCAGGTACAGATCACCCGGGCTGGGAGGTTCATCTAGTTACACTCGTTCCCTACTCGATCATATTTGCAGTACCTGTTCAGGTGCGTCCTGTCAGTGTCACCAGTTGAGACTATGGGCACAAAACGTACAAATGTCATTATTAATACAACACAGAGGAGTGTGTTTACTACTTACTACCGCTGCTACAACTAACGGTACACATAACTGTAGCTGTGACCGGGTGATGCTCGTAACTAGGGACAACCGAGCGAAGGAGGTTGACCCGGCACTACTATCAGCTACGCTTTTAATCTATACTACAAAGGTTTCCTGTGTGTCTTCCTCCTTTTTGTGTCATAAAACAGTCACAGGACCTAAGCAGCTGAGAGGGAGCCAGCGGCTTAAATCCCAGTTCTTCATTTCAGCTACTGGAGGCCAGCTAACGTAGCTGCTAACGCTCGCCTTAGCGGGAGGTGACAGTTCAAGAGCGTCAAAAAAAAAAAAAATGGACGTTACTAAAGGATGGGAGGCCGTGAGGGGTTTACAGCGGCTCGGGGAAAACTCACCCACTGGACCTTCTTTGAGTTTCGACGACCGTCTTCCATTCACATTTTTCTCAAGTCTGCTATTCCCACCACTCTTCTTGTTCGACGCCATCTTCGCCCACTCTGTTTACGCACCGCCTCTCACATCTCTCCTACATACCTGCCTGAGAGCTCCGAGGCCCCGCCCACGCCAAAAATGACAGCCAATGAGCGACTGCGCCGCCGTCCAGTAGCCAATCGTGACGCTCAAAAATCGACAAGCGTCCGCCCTGTTGTCTTTGTTGTACAAAGGAAAAGTAAGCTGTAGTCCATTCATCGAAGATTAGAGGGTCATTGTTTAAATTCCTTGCTAATTATACTATTTGGAATATTTATAGAAGACTTTATAGGATTTTCTTTTACAGAATTAGAACACATATTTGACATCACATAATTATGACACATAATCAAGTCATTCAGTAAAATACAAGAAGTTCATAATATGGGTTTATTTGATTTTATTTTTTAAACAAACATTTAAAAAAAAAAGCTGATAACAAAGCAACTAGGTCCATTCAGGAGCTGTGTTTTTATGCCAGAAAAAATGAAGTTCAGAGTTTTAACACAAAAACAATTTACAGCTGAATGTATGAAACATAAAAAAAGGTCTGTTCTTATCTGAAGTGGAGGAGCTTCTTGATTCTACAGTCCTATTTTCAAGCTAAAATATAATGTTCAATCTCAAATTAAAGAAGCTGAATAAACAATACGCTGTCAAAAGCTAAATCCAAAATGTTTGCAGTTGAGAATGAACTTGACATTCAGGTATCACACACTTGAGCTACTATAAAAAAAAAAATTAAAAAAAAAAACACTCTCCCTGTCTTCCTTCCCCCCTTTCCTTCAAGGTTTCTCCAGCTGGATCTCCTCCTCTTCCTCCATAATATTGCACACATCCTGATAGGGGCCATGTCCCTGGGAGCGTTCGATCTGATCATATGTGGCGCAACAATCGTCCAGATTTAGCCCCTGGTGTGTGAGATAAGAAAGATGGATATCAAGGAAACACACAAAAATCAATGGAACGCATTCATGTTTAACTGATTAGTGGCGCAAGATCACATGTTGATAAACTTCTTTGTTCGTGCTGTCTGCCATGACACGTGTTTGACTCAGAGAGGTTGCGACTCATTTAAAGTTCACCTGATATATGTTTTCCTCTTCTCTCCTCACTTTCTTCTTCTCCAGTTCATTTAGTCTCTTTGACTGTGAGGGGGAAAACAGAAGTTTGTAAAACTGAAAAATGGTGCAACTTCCCATGAAGGAAGCAGCAGTTTACAGCAGTTTGTAATCAAAGCAGTCAAAGTAGGGCAGGCCTACAGACTGCAATCATTTCTGGTGTGTTAACATGAGTGATAAGGTAATACCACTATTGAGACATTCAGGAAAGTTACAATCACCTCCGCATTAATGCTGCAGGAAGAGCTGACATATAAGTGTATGGTAAAACAGTGAGTCATAACAAAGTGATCCTCTGACCTGGAAGAGAAGGCTGACAGAAGGCAGAAGCACACACAGAAACAGTAAGATTCCCTCAGCGGTCAGGATCTTGTTTTTGGTGCTTTCACGGAGGTTTATTGTCTTCACTGAACCTGGGCCTGAGTCCACATGTAAAAAAAAAACAAAACCAAGAGTCGTGCCTTTAGGTATTTGCATACAAGCACTTGTGATTGTAACAAGTGAGAGCACACATTTGAATGAAGCTGGACTGTATAAAAAAAGGAATCGGGTTAATGAAATAATGACTTAACAGACTTACGTGAAGATTTATTATGAGATTGGTTGTTTTGTTATATAACTGTGCCATTTAGCATAGACCTCACAGTCTGACGTATCAGAGACATGAATGAACAATTGGTAGTATTGTTAGCTAAGGGTAGTGGTGCTCTTGCGAACTAATGCAGGTTATCTCACACATAATCCACACAAGGGGTTTAGTGGCTGTTTTACATTTCCACATCTGTCACCTCTATTTAATGAGATTATGATGTAAAATTGCATTTCAGCGTGACAAATGCCTCCACACATTAGGCTGATTGCAACTTGATCTCATCTTGCTGCTATTTAAAGTAAATGAGTGGGCAGCAGACTTGAATGAGACCATCCTGATGATGTAAAGATTAACTAAGCTGCAATATGTAAGGATGCTGCCACTGACACAGCTCTTGGGTAGACTAAGGTTAACAGGATTTATGGCTTACGAGGTGTTAGCGGTGCTTAGAGCTCACTTGACTCTCCATGTTAAACACACACATTACCACATGTATTTTGGACAGGTATGCACTGCAATTACAGTAGGGTCGCTCCCACTACCACATACAAACACAGTCACGCTTGCACATAAATACTCACTGTAGACATGTAGGTAGGTGCCATGTGAGTAGAGGCTGACTGTGCTGGTGTTCAGCCAACACTGGTACAGCCCAGTTTCATCCATCTTGACTGACTTGAAGGTGAGGGTGCCACAGTGTTTGTTTTTGGTCATTTCATCTTTATGTTTTATATCCACGCCATCTGAGGATGTCACAGCAAATGGAACCTGGGTATTGTTGTTACCTCGAATCCACTTGACCCAACGCATATCCACTTTCCCTTTGCTGTAGCTGTAGCAGCACTCCAGGCCAGCTCTGCCACTGAGCATTACACTCAAAAAAGGCCTGTCTGGTTCTAATATCATCTCATCCTGAGCTATAACCACTGTGGAGGAAGCAAAAGTTATGGCATGATGTTATATATTTGTTCATTATTTGAGTTTAATTTGTCAAATTATTCAATTATGATCACATTATTTACAAAAAAAAAGGTCTTAAAAGTTATGAATAAAAAAGGTTAAATAAAATGAGCTGTGTACAGCATCATTAACCAAAATAAATAAAGTAAAATGTAACATGATAACACTGCCATCTGCTTTGACAGGAGATGTGGTTCACTGAAGCAGAACTCAAAAGAGAGAGAGGGGGGATTACATATTACATACTCAGAGTGAGCTTTAATGTTAAAAACATGTAGAAAGGCCCACTGTATTTTTCACAAAACCCAGAAAATAATTCCATCTACACATCTGAATCTTTTCATAGTATATATATATATATATATATATATATATATATATATACACGAGATAACAAACATTTCAGATATTATTACGTCTTAAAATAAATTGATGTGACTCACCAACAAAGCTGCAGAGGAGAAAGTTTATAACTGTCCCCATTGAGCTAACAAATGTTTTGTCCAGAGATCAAAAAATCTACCCAGATAATGCAGATTCTTCATACAACACTGGTCCGAGTCTTCACTGTTAACGTACAAACACACTGGTGTTGTACTTCTCTTTCAGTCAGGATTTACGCTTGAGTGAATGTGGACCTTCCCACATTTGCATAAAAGTTATATCTGCATGTATTTCGACATTATATGTTAATTTCTTCATAACAATAATATTCTTATGTTGTCTAGAGTATATTTAAAAGGAATATAGTGATACAGGATAAGGCTTATGTGTACATTTAGAGGATCCGAGTACAATCCATCTTTGAATTTGTTTATATGTATGAAGACTCAAACCAAACTATCCTTAAACTCCAAACCATTGTCTCACAAGTTATTTTAAGTATTTATTGGCTCATAACTATATAAAATGACCAAACAGGAATTTATTTCCCCAATTTATTTAAAAAAAAAATGAAGAATTAAAAAAACAGAACGTACCACAATTTTCCTGAAGTATACATCATTAAAGAGACTCTTACACAATAAAAATCAAAAGCCAAATACACAGTATAGTTCTTGCATATTTGTTGTTTATAGATAGACGACATGGCAGATGCCTGCATGACAACGGAGCGGTGTCTTTTCTTTTCTATACAGGGTACTGGCGGGTTGAGTTGGTCGAGGGCTCAAATCTTATTGCTGTCATGGAGGTGGATGCAAAATCAGAATCCTGGCATGATCTCTCGATGCTTATTGGTGATTTGGTCATTGTCTGTCACTGTCAGAGGTCAGTGTCACAGTCCTCCATTAAAGACAGCCCAAACAAAACAACAGTGATTGTGTTTGCAGACATACAAGCCCTTTATGAAATAAGTTGATCATCAGAACAAGGCACCACTCTATAAATACATTTTCTATACATCTAGATATTTGTATATAGAACGCACAAGGAAAAGCATCTGGAGGAGAGAGAGCGAGAAGTGCCTGTAGTCATCGTTCAGCCAGCGAGTGAAAGCCTCACTGTGAGCTGATGTTAACTGGTTTTCATCTGTAGATCACTTCAACTTGACCGTTACAAATTCCTAATTGAGATTTGAAATGCATCCCAATGGATGGCTGGACAGAGCAGATTTATGCTTTAATGTACACACCCCCCAAAAAAAAATCATCATCATGGTTACAAATTCATTTATGCATAGACAAGTTACAGACAAGTCCTGTCTCTCTCTCACCGTTACAGCCAAATGCATAGTACATAATTACAAAAGCTTGTTTGAAAAACAAAGAAAAATGGTAACAAAAAACCTCCCCGACCCGTTTAAGTAAATCAAATGAAATACACAACAACATATGGTAAAACTGTGCTGTAGGAAAAGGTGATCATGCTATCACAAGTGAAGGTGGGTATCTAATGTGTAGCTAATAAACTTTCTAAAACACACAGAGGGGAGGAGGGGGGGTAATTTATGCCTTCGCTATTTTTTCCTTCAAGCTGACATCTATGTACAAGTTCTAGGGGGAAGACAAGGGGAGAGATGGCAGTTAACGTTCAAACACTCAAATGACTAATGAAACCATCATTTGCATAATTTCATACTGAGGTCCAGCAGGGTCAAAGGGGTGGATTTGTTGTTGTGGCAACAACGACCAGAATGCATATGAGGAAGTGATTATGATTACAGTACTGGCGAGAGTGACGCTGGAATGAAACTGCAGTCTTCCTTCCTCAAAACCTTCAGAGTTTCCTTTATATTCACAATCTGGCTTCACTGTCTTGTTTCCTTGTCCTTCTTCTGCTGCTGGATCAGGTCCCATGTGTTTAATTTAGCACCAGAGGTTATTAGTCTATCCAGGTCAGAACAGTACAGGTTGTGGCAGTCACACCGGCTTTTACTTGCACTTATTGACCCAAACACACTCTGAAGACAAAAGATCATAGGCCGACACAATCGGTCTGGGTTTGCTCATAAGGCAAGAGCAGTCTAACATTCTTCATTTCAGAAATTACTTTTACAGCTATTAAGTCAAAAACCAGGTATTCCTACTGACAACCAATGCTTCACTCTTATATGTGCTTTTGAAATCCCTTCACTTAGTTAAGTTGCCACATGTTGGGAGTTTGGAGAGAGGAAAAGCAGCTGCTGACTGCAGGCTGCACTGCCGAGCCATCACTCCTGCATCAGTATAAAGTAACATGCTACTATACAGATGAAGCGTGTCATTAAGAAAATTACAGCTTGTATGAGGATCTAACGGTGCTTTTGTTATATCTTTGGTCCTGTGTGCACGGCCACAGTCATGCCACTACTCAGAAATTATATCATCATAATTATAATTACAATCAACTGCTGAATAAAATACAAAGACGAGCTCAGTTTTGATACAAATATTGCTACTAGGAGAAGAATAGAATCTCTTACTAATAACATGAATCTAACGTTGTATAATACAATTTATAACCCCGCCTGTTGGCAAAAATGATGCTGGCACTGAGCGACCTTTGTGAACCCTGTTAAAGCACTGGGCTCCCGGTGTTTGTGGGTGTATACGTGTGTGTCTGTCTATGTGTGTGTGTGAGAGACTATGTCTACATTTTTCTTCAGTACACTGAGCACATATCCTAATCTCATGTTCTCGACACATCTTCTCATGACTGTCTGGTTCGAGCTGGCTTCAAATAAACAAGACTAACAACTCACAATCTCTAAACTCACTCCCCCGTCCCTACATCGCTCTCCTTCACCCTCTACACATTGATCTTTGCTACACATTCTAAGTTCGCCTTCTTATATTTTGTTTCTCGCTTTCCTCTAACGCGTCGCTCCATCTTCTTTTGGGGCCCAGTGCTGTAACGGTTTCACGCAGGTGAGACAACTCACTAACCCGAAAGAATTCAGAGGAATAAATAAAAGCAGTAAATACAAACAAGTCTCCATTATTAACAGCATGATTACTTATAGTGCCACTATTCATAAATGCTTCTATGTGACCTAATGACAGTAAGAACCCTCCAAACAAGCACGTCCTTAATTAAAAAAACAACAACTTTGTAACACACATACACACACTTTCTAGCATGCAATCTTTTCAATAACGAGGTTGCCTACGTGAAGCCCAACTGTTGTGAAAAAAACTGTTCTGAATAGAGTACACGTAATAAATTTTGCAAAAACAGTGTGGGTTCGACTTATTTTGATTAGAAAAAGTGCATCTCTGTGGTACTTTGGCATAAACTAGAAATAACACTATATATCAGCAGTAGTATTTCCATAAATCTTCAAACGCTACATTGGCCCCTTAAGGCTTCCACCTAGTTAAACAGCTAACTCGGCAGGCAAACACTGCATTTTTTCTTTACTGTACATCTGCTATTGGCAATAATGTAAATTATTTTCTGGCGTGCATGTCTCTGGTGTGCGTATGTGTGTTACAGCAGATCGCAATCACTACTTTGTTAGGCAGCATTTCTCTCACAGTAAAATATTGCTTCTGTTTTTTTGTGGGTTTTTTTTTGGCAACTCTCTCTGCAAAAACAATTTCCCACTCAAAAGTAGGATGTCCTGTTTTTTTTTTCTTCTTCTTCTTTTCTTTGTATACCTCTCTACCAAGCATGCACGCAAACAGACACACATACACATGCACACACCTCCCATGTTCCATCACTGAACCACTGCATTGTGCGTAAAGCCACCTAATGCAGCAAGAGTCCAGGCATGAGGGTTTAGGAATTTCCAGGAAAGCCTCCGAAAGCACTCCAAACCAGCACCAGTAAAAATCTAAAGAGGAGAAAAGAATGTGGGCATGTTTAAATGTGATCTAAGAACATGAAAAAGTGATTAGATCAATGATGAACACAGGCATAATGTCCTGTTTTCAAAATCTTATTTTGTTCCTCCCACTTTTAATTTCAGTGTCCTCTGGCTTTACAGACACAAAAACCAAGTGAGACTAGAGAAGAGCTGATACAAATGTTGATTTGCTCTTCAGACTTCAGTTTGTTACAGCTGCAGCAAATGACCTAAAAATGTTTTTGCCCCGAGCTTTGTCTTTCAGACTACATACAAGATGCGCTCTCTTATTTATGGAGGTTGTTTCGGTCATATGCACCCTGACAGGAAGAGTGCAGACACTTCTCAGGGCTGAAAAAAAATTCCTCCACCGCCTTGTACATGGTAAAATAGGTATAATAATTTATATCTACAGATGATATTCTATTAAAGGTGCAAAAAGGCTATCAATTAAGCTAAATGATTTTAAGTATACTTGAACTTATAATTGAGTTTATACTTCTTCTCACCTAGTGGCCAGCAGGTGGCATGATGGTGTCTTTACTGGAAGTTAAACCCCTCCAGTGAGAACTTGGAAAGGGCCTCCTGCAGCCTGTGGTGCTCCTCTTCTATAGTCTGCAACACACAAAATCAATATCACCTTAGGAACTGAGGACTGACACTCGCATCCCCACCCCCTCACTCACTCGCACACACATTTTCACCCTCCTCCTCCTCCTCCTCTTAACATCCTGTCTTCGTCTCCCTCACTGCTGCTCTGACACATCCCATTGCAAGAGCTGGACATAATAGCCATTTTCAGAAAAGTCCAATTTCACAAGGCAATTTTCAGCCAAGCAATAACAGCAGTGGTTAAATGGTTTTCTATTCTCTAGTTTCTCTTTTGTGCCTTTTTGGCCCCATTTGTCCAAAGTATACCACAGCTCGCCCCTTACTTAAGTTATCCTCAGTGAAATCCTTGATGCCCAACTGTGTGTCTCTTTCCAGTCCAGTCCCATTTTTTGTTCTGTCTCTCATCTTTATCTGCCCCTGTCAAACTCCCTGCTCGCAGTTTTTCTCTATATTCTCATCTCTCCCTCTGTCTCTGTTTACCTCCCCTCACCTGTAATCTCTTTATCTGTTCCTGCAGACTGTGGAGCCTCCTGCACACTTCCTCCATCCTCTCCTGGGACAGCACCAGGGGCGCACTGATGCTCCTATCCTCCTCTCCTTTAGTCCCTGCACCTTCTTTCTCACAAGAGTTATCGTTCTCCTCCTCCGCTCCCCGGTCTGCAGTATGGCTCTCTTCTGTGGACGGAAAGACTCAATTTAGATGTGTCATTCTTAGTCAGTTTTATATTGAATTGCAGTAAAGCCAAAGTTAAACATGTACATATGTACACACATATATAAAATAAAATATATAAACATGATATTTTTAGGAAATACACTCATTTGCAGCAAATTAGATGAGAAGATCGATACCACTTTTCACATCTCTCTGTTAAATATGAAGCTTCAGCTCTTAGCTTAGCATCAAGAGTGGAATCAGGCAGAAACCACTAGCCTTTCTCCATTCATCCAAGTGCCTACCAGCATCTCTAGAGGTCGATACTGCTCACTACTGGACTACTTCTTGGCTGTGAGCACTGCCTGAATCGGCCATATTTAACTTACAGATACGAGAGTGGCATCAATCTTCTCACCTAACTATTTGCAGGAAATTTAATGAGTGTAATTTCCAAAATGTCAAACTATTACTTTATAAAAAAACAAAACAAAACAAAAGAGTACCTGTTGACTGACATCTATCCATTTCTTGACTTGGCTTCTCTGATTGCTCCTCTCCATTTTCTTCATCGGGCTGAGAGTCTTCTGATAGACTGATGCTGCCCACCAACAGCCTTTTCAGCGACATGACTAACAAAAGGATACAAATTTCATGGTTTTATTAGAAAGGCAGTTAAGCTACCGTGCTGAAAAGGTAATTATATAACAATCAGTGGTAGGAGTGCAAGGAAAACCCTCATTCACCTTCATCCAAAGCACTGCTGGCCACCTTCTCCTGATCGCTATTGGAGTGGCCTATCAAGTCGAAGCCTTTGTCTGACAGGAAATCAATCAGCCTGTGCCTGGGGTCTGAAGACTTGTCATCTGTCAAGCTGTCCTTATCTCGATCTACAGACAGACACAAGAGCTTAACTTTGGCTCCAGCTTTCAGAAATGTGTAACAATAACAAATTTGTACTATTTATTAAGCGTTCGGCTGATAAAACACTGCAATCTCACCACTGCTGCTTTTCAAGCCTCCATTCTCAGTCGGGCTCAAAGGGGCAGTCAGCCTGACGGAGAGAAAATGACAAAAGAAATGAGATATTTTGAGATGGGTGAACCTTGGCAGGCGATGAATATATCTTGCACTTTCAACAGACGAGTAAGCACACACAACACACACACACACACACACACACACACACACACACACACATACACAGTGACACATACGTAGTGGGACTGAAGGGAGCTCCTCCACTTCCAGGAGGCAGCGTCAACCGCATGGGTGCTCCACTCTTCTTCAGATCATCCACTGCTGTTTTTATCACATCAGTCCAGCTGTAAACACGCACACGTACACATATGAGTCAGTTTACACTGCAGCCTATGATTTACCTTCTGAAACAAACATGATTAGTCAGTGTATTTCCCTGACACTTACATCTTCCTCTCTCCAAGAGACTGAGCCACCAGTTCATAGATCTGAGCGCCGCTGTCCCAGGTAAATATCACATAGAAGGCCTTTCGATCTGACAGAAAAAAAAAAAAATTGGAAGGTTTAATGGTATTGATCTCATGATGGAAGCGGCTGTATTTGTCTGCAAAACCACTGCGTGAGACTGACCTGTGGCCACCTCACGTAGGAAGACTGAGTCCAGCTTGATGATGGGGCTCAGCATCTGCTTGCCCTCCTGCACGGCGATGTTGCTCTTGCTCTGGCACTTGAGGACCATCTTGTCGTCCTGCCTCTGCAGGAGCACCAGCAGGTCTCCGAGCAGCACACACTGCACCTCTGAGAGACGAGGAGAAAGAGTAAGACTGTGAATTAGAAACGATGGCAAAAGACGAGCAGGGTAGAGAGGCTTTCTCAATTCCCCATGGGTCATTTTTATGCATATGTCTTTGCTACTTTATTGATTATGATTACTTTGTTTTAGAAATTATTTATTAATGTATTTATTACCAATTCTATATATAGTTTCTAAAGCTTAGGCCTTGTTTTTAGTTTCATGAGTTCAGCACTTCCTCTTTTCTCCTCCTGTCTATTGTGTGTGTCTGTGTCATCCAAGCAGCAAACTGCTGTGTGCAATTGCCCATATAGGAATAAAATAAAGTTGAATTGAGATTAGGTTATTAAATTGAACTGGATATAAAAAAGGAAGTTAAGGGGCCAATAAGGACTAAAAAAAAAAAAAAAAAAAAAAAAAAACATCTGCACTGCAGCTGGGTTTCCCTTTGTAGCAAACTTTAACCCAGACATTTGAAAAAGGGAAATGAAAACAGAAAGATGTGAGACAATGGTTTCTCAAAATCTCCAAATAAATTTGCCTTTGCATTCTGGAAACAGATCAATAGAGCATTCTAATTATATCTTGTCAAATACAAATTCAAAATATTAGAATAAAATTTGTTTGATTGTTTGTGTGTCAAATGTCTGTCCTTGTTTCTGCAGCAGAAGTAGGGCAGTGAAACCCGAGGCAGTTTGAATGCATGCAACACACACAGAAGAATATATTTACCAATTGCCTTCTCCTTTGTGACTCTCCAGGTCAGAGGGCCTTCATAAAGCATCTTCTTCTGAGTGAGGTCAATGTTCTAAAAAGGCAAAGGGAGAATAATGAGAAAATTTCTTTCAACAAAAACATAAAAAAAACCCTCTCAAATCTGTGAAGTGAAAGTGTGTGCAAACAAACATTGTTAAAAGAAACTTCACCTTATATTCAGTATAAAGCTCATTACTAGGTTTGAGCCCTGATGTGTCCAATCTCCGCTGGTAGTCCTTCAGAGTCTGGGAACAAAAAACAAAGGTGAGGGGGTCAGACAGAGGACAGGCAGGCTCTGAAATAGAAGTAGTCTAACAAGCAGAGACCTTCAGAGGTCTCAAAATGAATTCACCAGACTCCAATTGGTGCTCAATCAAGACATAACAGTGTGTTGAGTGATGGATTGTGTGTTTCTCACCAATAGGTTCTCCATCACTTTGACCTCCTCATTGACATGGTTGAGGATCTTTCTGCAGCACTCTGCGCTCTGCTGGATATTCTCCTTCTCTGCCGGGTCGTCTGTGGAGAGACAGAACAACTCAGAGTGAGGAAAATACAGCTTTCACAGCAGAGCCCAAACAAAGGCCATAAATCACGAGGGTGCACAAAAACCTGGGACAAACACCAATCGATTGTTTACATGTTTTGCGGCTGCGCTTAAGTTAAGAGCAGGTATTGTTCACATTCATCCTGTAGCCTGATGTGAATTGGCACATGTGGTTTAAAACGTTAGGATAATAATCGCCTGGGTATTTATCTAGAATTATTTACACAATCATCATGTGGCAAGCCCATGTATCACCTCACAAAATCTATATAAACACCATGGAGACATGGAGTCTGCAAAGAGTCCAGGTAAACAGGAAATACAAGGCTATGAAGTGATCTCACATTATCCTGACCACAGATGTATCTAAAACATTTTTAATATGATTTCTGCATCAGTGTTAATGATTATATTCCCAAAATATGCAGCATATAAAATTAAATATGATGTGATTTTGTCCATTTTGCTCACACCATTAATAATTAGTATAATTAAGCAGTCATCAGTAAAAAAAAATAAGGTGTCATGTGCACACACACACACACACACACACACACACCTGTGTTCTTGGCAATATTCTCCAGCAGTAACGGGTATTTGGTCAGTCTCTGCATCTCTATGGGAATGATGTCCTTGAGCTGCAGCCTGCGGCACTGGGGCTTACTCTCTGCCTCCTGGGATTTAAAACACACACACACACACACACACACACACACACACACACACACACACACACAAGTCAGAATGAGAACTCATGACCACTTATGTGACTTCTTGCATGCGACACATCTGTGAGTGCATCCATGTGTGTCTTTCTGTTAAACCTTTAAGAATTTATTTTTGAGTCTTTATCTATCTGTATGTGTGTGTGTGTGTGTGTGTGTGTGTGTAGCTGTTTTCTGGTACCAGTATGAAGGAGTTGAAGCGTGGCTCTTTCTTCTGCCTGCTCTTGATCTGGTCCAAGGCCCATGACTGGTGACTGCAGAACCGAGCTGTCAATTTCTGGAACCACTCCCCCTCCGTACCCCCAAACTGTGAAAACAAAACAAAACAAAACTGTGTTGAGCCAGCCAGAAGTGAAGAATGACATGAGTAAGGACATGGGCAGGTAGAGAACAAGCTGGAAAAGGTACAGAGTCAAGACAAATGACTAATATGATGGTGTAGCTGTTACAGCCAGTATTTTACTTTTAGAGATGAGTAGCGTGTAGCATTTGTTAAACCTTCAAAAACCGACAATTTCTGCCAAATTATTTTGAATTGTTAGCAGATATCAGTTGGACTAAAATCAAAAATCTCAATACTGTCAGAGAAGAGAAAGAGGACGACACAAAGATCACGATGACTCACTCTGTTGAGCACTGTGGTGCTGATGGATTTGACGATGAAGTTGTCATCCAAACGCAGTTTCTTCAGGTTCTCGTAGAAGTTATCTGGATTCAAAGCCAGAGACAAACAAATAAGCAATTTACTTTTAAAACGCAATGAGCCACACTTCTTTACAGTCATCATCAAACAGTCACAAAAGCATTGATGAGAACTGAAACACTGTCCTTTGTCGTGTGCAATTTAAAAAAGAAAAAGAAAACAGTGAGATTTGATTTCTGTATTTTCTCGACTGTACACCCAGTTACATCCTGTTTAAACAGACAAGTTATGTGAGCAGTTACCTTTATAACTAACAACGAATAGACAAAAAGCAGCTTCACACTGTTCATTTCAGGGTTCAAATCTAGATTCACTGCCTAAAGGTTTGCTTGTTGTGTGGAATAAGAGCACCAGCTCGTGTGTCCGACTCTGGCAGATACAAACACAAAGAAATGCCTCTTTGCTGCAGCACTCACAGTGCATATCGATGATCTCATCCAGGTTGGGGAAGATAGCGGCCAGCTCAGTGGAGGTCAGGAGCTCCTCTTTCTCCAAAGGTCTGGAGAAGATCATCTGAAGGACGCTTAGCATCCGCACATGGGCGTGCTCTGTCGCAAACAACTCTGAGATCGGAGAGGGAGTAGACACAGAATAAAGAACGGGATTTGAAAGAAATACCACACTGCAATTTTATTTTCACATGTTTTTCCTTGTCATCATTTGCTTCTCACCATTGATGACCTCCTGCCTCTTGGTCTCCTTCTTGCTGAGACTAGACAGGGCTTCAGAGGGGGCCAGCTCCCTCCAGTTGGGCGGGTCATGCTCGAACTCCAGGAGGCGTGGCTCCATCTCCTCCAGCTGTGGGGAGGGGCTGGTTGGGGAATGGCCGGGCCCTTCGGGAGCTAAAACTGGTCCTTCAAAACTGAGGGACAAAGGAGGTGTGAGAATGACTCATTCACACTGGTTACGACAACGTTATTCAAGTATTACCCAGGTGGCTATCAAGTGATGTGACACACAGTCTGGTGGGTCGAGTGGACATTGTTGGCTGTGAACAGCAGCAGCTGGTTGCAGGGACGTCTCTACATAAGATAATGAAAGGATGCTAAATAGCTACTGAGAGTATCTAGTAGATAGGCTATCAATGTCCTGTTATTTCTGTAGCTTAGAGAGTAAAGCCTCAGTTTAATAGAAGCTTGTGTTGCAAAACTGACAGCTTAAAATGACAACAGGTCGTGATTTAGGTGAAACTAAGCTTTAAAGCTAGAACTATAAAGTTTTTCATTTCAAAAAATGAAATGAGTCAAATGGTCTGTCTCGATCTGTCTCTGTCTCTGAGTCTGTCTCTGAGCATGTTGTGGATTTATAGTCGACTAACTGCAAGTGAACTAACCCTTAAAAGCTCTGGCTAATGCTTACCTTACTCAATAATCATTCCCCTGAAGCGCTGAATGTTTAACCTTTCACTGAAAGACAGAGTGCTATTTAACTGTTACTCAATTCCTGTCGGTCACAGCACAGGTCAACTATTAGAGACAGATCCATCAATAGCAGAGTCAGTAAACCTGTCAGTTTGTCAGTCAGATTGATTCATTTAGTACATGTCTACAAGAGACAGAGACCCTTAAAAATAGCTTGCTTACACATACATTAATTCAAATCTTCTTTCAAAGTGATCTACTTAGATCTGAATGAGCCAGGTGGGTTAGATCCATCAATATTCAAATTATTACTAATTATTATTACTTTCTTATTATTTCAGGAAAGCTGCACTAATCCTGTTTTAACCGTCTGTCTGTGTTTGACAGCCTGTCCCTGCTGTGCACCTGTCCAATCAGAAAGGCATTAAGAGGGGGTTTGTCCATCTTACGGATGGAGGTGATGGGGGGTGAACGGGGAAGGTGACGTTGCTGTCAAGGTAGAAGGCGGCTGGAGGTCCACATCACTACGGGAGCGAGACTGTTTGACCCGGGAAGAGCCGCGGCGCCGAGAGGAGTGCCGGTCCACACGAGCACTCTCACTACGCCCCACTTTCCTACTGCAGGGAGGGAAGGAAGGTGGGAGAGGATGGAGGGGGAGGGAGGGATGAGAAAAGATAGGGACAGAAATAGTAGGTAGGAACAAATGCAAGAAAGGACAGATGTATAGGGAATAAGAGGCCACAGGGAGGACAAGGAGAGCACAGGAACAAAAGTACGGAAGGAGGAAACAAATAGACGTCACAGAATGGAAAGAAGAGAAGGCAGTGAAAATAAAACGTTTTTTGAAGGGAAGAGAAGAGAAAGTATCAAAGTCACGTGCAGTCAGTGTGCACAGACATTTGTGTTAAATGTGAGGGTAAAGAGGAGGAGAGGAAGAGAATTGTTCAAAAGGGGAAAAAAACAACATCAACAAAAGACAGAAAAAGAGAGAAAAACAGTGAGTGTGCAAAGAGTATATGCATGACATACGCCATGCATATACTGGTTAGACAACGTATAAAGTATGCTTCATATACGGTAGACATGGTACCACTTGAATGCCAACACTTTATACATTTCTTATGAGTTAATAGGAACCAGTGTACAACAGTATGTTAATAAAGTAGCCATGCATTTCTTCTACCGTACATGTCTGTACCAAGGGTTTTCAATTAGGCAACTTTAATGATCATTTATGTCAACAGTTTTCTAAATCCACACAACGTGCATTCTCCACTGAAAACTCTCCAACTCATCTCAACAATCACGCTTATTCTAAGTCCTTCACAAGCAGACACATGATACTTAGCCGTGTAGTGTGTTACGTATCAGGAGTGCAGGGCTCAATGTGAGGTGTGTATGCATGTTGGCTTGTACATGTATGTTGTGTGATCAGTATTAGGCCTGAAGCATGTCCATGACTCAAGGCATCAAGGCGCTGACACCCACCTTGTCTTCCGTCTGCAAAAACACGGGACACCACATCGTTACACGCCCGCCTTTACACAACTATTGTAAAAGCCACAGTAAGAACCAGAACATGCAGATGCAAAACCCCACCATGATATGCTAAACACGTTTTAACCACTGTCAGAGTAGAGCATGCCAAATATGATGCCAAAAGCCCCTGGAACAACATGGAACCGCGCACACTGTTGAGACAAGCAGGACAGAGGACGGTCCCTGGCCACAATAGACGCAGACACCTTGAGAAGCACACGAGGTGAGCAATACAAACTAAAATATAAAATGAAAATAAACAGCAGCACAGTATGAAGACTAGCTACTTTGTCTAAATCTGCAGACTAAGATGCTAATCTCCATACATTTTAAAGCGTTAGCCAAACTTCAAAAGGAAATATCACCATTTACTAAAATTTCTGACTTAAATGCCAAATCTGTTTACCAGGTAGAAAGCTGCAGCATGAGACTGCATGACTACATATCTATAGTCAGTGCCGTATCACCAAAACAACTGCAAATCTCTCACTCTAGAAGAAATCACCAGTGTTTGACCTGAATGTGCCTGAATCCAATAAAAAAAAATGTCAGAACTGCATAAACAAATGCCTATATGCAACAAAAACTGCAATGAAGCTTTATTGTAAACGTTAGGGGACGCACAACAGGACACACACACACAAAAAAAAAAACACAAACAGGACAGAATGATATTAGAAGGAGAGCACACGAGCCAATGTAAGAAGTAAAAGGAGAAAGGGCATGAGGGAAAGGGAAGGCAAAGGGCTGGAAGGGAAGACTGGGTTTGGAGTTCACCTGGTGAAGGTCCTTTTCAAAACTGCGGGCTCTGTTAGCTAGCGAACAACAGGCAGCATGACAAAAGCTTGCACACAGCAGGGACAGACTGCTGGGGGAGTTTTACCACGCTCCCTCAGCCGGAGAAATCCAGACACGTTTCACTAACCCCCCCCCCCCCAGCGCTGGATCAATACAGTCTTTACAACACCTCCTATATAGTCTAATTATAATCTGATTACTGATGAATCCTGTAATTTCTTCTACGCTCTTACTGAGTCACTGCACTGCAGTTATAATCTCACTCACTGGATGCTACTGTTTTTGCTACCACCTCCATCCTCCTCACCTGTCCTTCCCGTCCAGATTTTCCTCAGTGGGAGTGTCGCTAGGTGAGAGGGGCTCCGCGACGATCAGCCCTCCTCCCAGCCCGACAGGGGACACCTCACCCCCGTCTGACAGGCTCGGAGGCTCTAAGCGATTGCTTGAGAGGCCTGGAAGATGAGACAAGGAGGAGAGGGAACAAATGACAAATGAATTTAATTCTGCTGCTGAAAGAGAATTAGTTGGTTCTTTTATCCAGAAAATTAGAAAGTTGTATATTTCTTTTTGAATAAAATGTCTCAACAACTGATTATAATTCAGCAATGAAAAAGTAGAATTACTCTGGTGGCACACTCCAAAATACACACGACACAGTCTAGTCAATAAGCAGGCTTACCATCGATGTGTGAAGACTCGGGGCTGTTAGCGACGCTGATGTTGTTGCTGGAGCCATCACTGATCTCTAACCCAGGCAGAGAGGCAGGGCTTCCACTGGAAACAGACTTCTTGCTGGGGAGGGATGGGGCTGCTGCAGGGTCGGTCAAGGAGCCTCTGCCGGGAGTTATACCCTTGCGCTCTGTATTCACTTTCTCCTTTTCCACTGAAGAGGGTGAAGAGTGCAACAAATGTAACAGAGCTGAACTAAAGACAACGCGGGTGCAGAAAACATGACCCAAAAGCAATTCAATCAGTGAAAAAAGGGGACAGAGACGTTTTTAAGACAGACAAACAGATGGGATGAGTGTGGTGCAATCAGGGCCTCTGGAGTAAATGTAAGGGTTAGTTTGGTACAAGAGAACACCCATAACCCTGCAGATGAGATACGCGTGCATGTGTGAGGGTTTTATGGTAATTACAAAAAAAAAAAAAAAGATACTAAGATACAAATTTTTCAAACAACCACCCTGAAACACAGAATCAACTAAATGCCCCACCCGCATCCCCTCCCAGTTTGATTTGGGACATGCAGACATGCTTATGGGTTGATTAGTAAGGATGTGACCATTCTACTAATAAAATAAAGGGGGGGGGGGGGGGTAACTCTGAATGACTAGTACCTTCAGTCTCCGTTTTAGGTTTGACCTCAGCTGTAACAGGAAAGAAGGGCAGGACAACATGTTCTCATATCCAGACCACTCATGGACATCAATAAGTAAAAGATACTACACAGTTCTTTTATGTAATATGCAAATTTAGAGATTGTAGATACTTTTCAGCTATCTGAAAAGGTCAGCAATGAAAAATACGAGATATGAAAAGTAGATACATACTGTTGCCTGCAATCCAGCTGGGGATGCCAGGAAACACCCCCCTGGGCTTGCCCTTTGTGGATTCATCTTTCTTATTCTGGAAAGATAACACAGATAGGGGAGCAAAGAAAGAAAAATGAAAACAATGTTAAAACTAAGAGCTGCGAGAGCACAAATATCCCCATAAAACTTTAATAAGGGCAGTGCAGTACATTTATTGACCTGGCTGATCACACATTTATAGGAAAGAGATGTTGTACTTCTACATAAGTGATGGTAGCTTACCTTCACCAGCTGTCTCCTGAAGAAGCCTCCTTTGGACTTCTTATTGTCAACTGCCCTGGTTTTTACCCCGAGGTGCTTCATGTAGAAGGCCACCGCTGAAAAGATGGATTGGCTGAGGAGGAAGGAGGTTAGAGAAAGACATTAATAGACAATATCTAACACTGTTATTTTGGTAATACTTATTTGTCAGTGTTATTTTTGCAGAATTTAATTAATTAATTGAAACTTATTTAAATTAATATATATATATTTTTTAAACAGATGAATCTGTCCTTCACTGGTGTGTTTGCACAGTCTCTGATGTCACTGATGATGCTAAGAGACTTAGACAAAAACTGACTGCAATTGAGGGAAGAGCCTAAAGATGAAAATGAGGATGGACAGATGCAAAGAGGTGGGAAGAGGGAGGTGGAGAGTTGTTCTTTTGAACAAATCTCCACCTCCCTCTTCCCACCTCCTTGCAGGGGGAGGAGGAGGAGTTGAAAAGAAGGAGGAGAGGAGAGAAAAATATGACACCAAAGGACAAAAGGAGGAGCCGAAAGAAAAAAAAAAAAAGACTAAGGGAGGAGCCTCTGGGGATGTGCACACAACAAAAGTACAAGTGTCTGGCATCACCAGTTTAACAGAACATGCTGTCTGAACACACTGACTGCAACATAAAAATGTTTAATTGCTGAGGAGCACAACTGTTGACAGAAAACTATAAAAGACCTACGGTGTGCATGACGGGGTTTAATAATTCACTGTACATGCAACACATCAATCGAGAAGAAAACTGCATTACTTTACATGATACTTTTATGGAGTGCAGTGACTATTCTTAAAACAAACGTTAAACAAACGTTCAAACAAAAGATATATACTAGAAGACAGGCAACTGATATAAATGTTTTAAAGAGTACTTGGTGCTCCTGAACCAGTATGCAAAAATCTTGTGGTTTGACCACACCCAGGTTTGGAAAAAGCATGCAAATGAAATCAGCCCCATGTGCACGAATACTCACTCAAACAAAAAAAAAAATCATGAAAATATTTCAAACTGTACAAAAAAAACCAACTTAACTCACCATTTTTCCTCGTCTGAGACGATTGTAAGTCTGAAAGAAGAAAAAGAGACAGGTGTCAGTGATGTTACATTTGGGAAGAGACAAAAAGCAAAAACAGCATCTCGCAGCGTCAAGCTCACCTCTTCTTTTTAAGTAGCATTTTTCCTTTCTCTTGCTCGACTGATTATTAAGTGTGTTTTGGGTCGATGGAATCTGAAGCGACTAAGTTTTTCCTGATCCAACTCAAAGCTGACTGTTGTGTTTTTGTGTTCAGAGCAGAAGCTATTGAACATATTCTAAAATTTGCACACAAAAAAAAGGTAGAAAACCAAAAAAAAAAAAAAAAAGCTCAAAAAGGTAGAAGATGCATCAAATGCTGCACTTCTGCCAGATCTAACAACAATTTAAAAAAAAAAATCAACTTGCACTCTTGAAGATCTGCAAATAATAAATCAAACTAGTGTCACCGGACTGCCTAAAACTTTCTCTGCACGGGAATGTCTCTCCAGTAAGCTGTCTGCACAAGTCAGAAATGCTCCAGCACAGCGGAAATGTCTATTTAACCCTGTTTTTGTCTGATGCAACACAGAGGCAAGACTGTGGAAATTGGATACTCATGTTTTGCTATGAACATAAAGGGTGGGAGGGGTTTCCCCGGGATTTCCTTGTATAATCCAATCAAATGCTCGGGTTGCCTCATTCGCATCGCCACAGAGACCAATGAGAAACAGCTGGGGCGAGGTCACTGTGTTGTGGTGGGATCGTGGGGCGTTGGATGGGGGGGTTACTGGGTGCAAGAGTGTGGGAGAATGTTAAGAGTGAGGGGAATAGAGAGTTGATTGTCAGAGGGAATGAATAGAGTGAAACTGAATGAATCGCTTGTACGTCGGGGATACAGATCCAACTGTGCAATAGTAAATAAGTGAGTCAAAAGATGAATTATCATGTCTTTGATACAGACTGCTTTGCAGGATTTTTCTGTCTTCTCTGACAGCGTGGTTATATCCACAGGACGAGCGCATCTCGTTTCATTTCTGTTCTGTTGTTCTTTTTTTTTTTCTCTCTTCTGACAAGATGAAGTTAGACAGTCTTCTGCCCTCTCCCTGGCCTCTTCTCCCTCTCTGTCTGACTCGTTTCTTGTAGAGGATAACACATTGTAGTTGGCCACAGGGTCAAGGATAGATTAACTTTCCACTAGATCTCTTGCTTTCTTTCTTTAACCGTGTCCCAGGCAGGAGCTATCCCGCATCGATAACCCTCTGGCCCTTTCTCTCCCCTTCTCTCTTCCGCTGTGTAACCCCCCCCCCCAACACACACTCCACCACCATCACCACTATCCCTCCCTCCGGTTGGCAAAATGCCAAGAGAGAGCCTTCCTGCCAGCGTGGCACTGCTGACTCCATCTTTTCCTCTCTGCCTCTTCATTTCCTTCTTGCTCTATTGTGCTCTCTTCCAATCACTGTTCCCTCTCCAGCTCTCTACTCCAGTTAGCTTGACTTACTCCAGTTTCTTCTGTGTTTGTCTCTGCATGCTTTATGTGCACAGCGAATGCTCAATGCACCCACAGCAGAGCTGTATAGAAAGTCAAGAGCAAACTTTAGGGAAAAGAGATCCGAAAAGGACGGACAAATCTTCTTAGCTTCAAGTGTAAAGCAGTGGGGTGATAGAGATGAGACTGAAGTATTCTCCCCACTGTCCAATTACCATTCGATAGTTTTCTTTTAATAATCTCCTCCTGACACTGCGTGTTGTTGCATCTGCATTTTTTAATGAGTCATCTGTTTTTTTTATCTACATTTTTCAATGAGTCATCTGTCAAAGACTTCCACAGTTCCTCAAATCCAAAAGGGAGCTGATTTAAACAGTTGAACGTATTACCAGGTTTCTACAAAGTGTAATCTTTAGCTTCAAATTAGCAATGTACGCAACCTCTGAAGCTCCTTGGGAGTCACACTTGAACTCATTTTGCACCAGTGATTCAACTGGGTGTGTTTCACGTCCATCCAACGTTTTAAAATGCTTCAACTGTTTGTCACCTAACAGTGTCTATATAGAAAATTACCTGACTTATACCTTTAGCAATCGTGGGCATCCAAAATAACTCCTTCCTCATTACTATTCTGTAGTACATACACAGTAATGTTGTCGGGGTCTACATCTGTTCTAGTGGGAAAGCTTGTTTTTGTGCACTGGAAGAGAGAGAAACACTCACTGTGTCTCAGACATCTTCTCCAGCAAGTTCTCAGCTACAGACTTCTCCTTCATCTCCGTCGGGATGCGGTCGGTGGGATAGTGGCTCTCCACGTCGATGAGCTCAGCCTCGTTGGGGGTCATGCCCATCATCCTCTTCTGCCTGTGCGAGACAAAGCAGATGGAGGAGATGGAGGCAGGAGTTTGGCAAGGTTAATATTGAAAACAGAAGGACTGATACAGTATGCTGATGAATGTTTTCTCGATTCTGTGAGCAGGCACATAATTTAGATGAAGAGGGCTGCTTAGTGCATTACCAAGCCTAAAATATGGCCACTCATATCCGCTCCAAGACAGAAGCTGCAGAAGGGAAACCTTTATAACTCACAAAACAAGATAATTCAATTCTCATTATCCTTCCCATCGTGTCCAGATTTGCTTATTTTGTGTCCTCTTAGGTTTGATTTACTGAAAACATTGCTCCTGGTTTCTGGCAGCTCGCTCGCAGATCTCAAATCAGGTCATTTTACTGTGCATCTCAATCCAAGGCAGCCCATCTAAAAGATATTTTTTTCCACTTAAAAAAAGAAGCCTAAGCATTAGCATCACAGTGACAAAACACTGTTAAAAAACCTTTTCTTGTATTCATGCTATTCACAATGAAAGCCTTCCAGAAAAGATAAATGTGGAAGGCTTAAATCTAAATAGCAGAGCATCTGTTAGATTTTAACAGATGTTAGAAGTTGTCTTAATCTACATTTAGGAATTATTTTCACACAGTGAAGAGGTTAAGTGCAAAGCCGCAGGTTCGTACTAAAGTTTAGATCAAGCTGAAATACCTAACCAACATAATTAAGGTAAGGAAAATCATGTGTCAAATCCGGAATATGCTGCTCATCTAAGGCAAGTTTTTAAATCCCAGCAGGGTTTTAAATTATATTCACTTGCATGAACTGAAGTCAAATGCTACTTTTAAGGTTCAGAAATCAATCGAAAAACTTGAGCAAAAGGTTTCAGGTTATAAGTTGTAAATAATACATGCAGAAAATTCAGACATTGGTCATTTAAATTGACAAATACACAAATGTATTACATTACTGCTCTATTAATCTGATAATCTGAGCTCTTCGCCTGCTTGCGTGTTAACTGATTTGAATGAATATCTTTCTCAAACTTCAGAAACACTCACTGAGACAAAAACTGTATTTGGTTTTAACAGAGACTACACTCGACTGGCTGAGTAAAGGCCAGGATAGGGCTTCTCACCTGAAATCATCTAACTGTTTGGCCACTTCAGCCACCTGCAGATTCTGAACCTCCTGGGCATAACGCTTCTGGGAGTCATCGGGGATCAGCTCAGGACGGGTCCGGTCTAAAGGAAAAGAGGACGGGGAGAAGGGAGTGAATGAGAGGTAGCGGCAAACAAAAAAATGACATCATGTGGGGTCGAGGTGTGTGTATATGCCAAAGAATATATCATAACTTGCGATTAACGCACTGCAGGAAAATAACTTACCTAAATCATAGGCTACATGAGGTGGAGTCGCCACTCTGAGGATCTATATTGTGGACAAAAGGGGACACAAATAAGAATATTACATTTACATAATCTGAACGTTATTTTTTATTTTATTATAGGTACAACTAGCTAAAACTAATGCAGACTAATACAATAGTTTTTATAAATAAACCATAATAAGGTCATACTGTTCTTGTTCTTGTTCTTGTTGTTTTGGAGAGGTGTTTATTCGGCTTTATGGTCATTATGGGGTGCTGCTCTTGAATTAATATACTGATGGGTGTTTCTATTATTTTGTCCATCCCATTGAAATCAATGAGGGTATGCTAAACAGACAGAAACACCTCTGTGTATATTGCAACTAAGTGTAGATGGATAATTGTTTCATTGTTGATGACGCGAGAAAACTGAGCTCTATGAATAGAGATGAATCCGACTAAAGTGTGCAGTAGCTACACATCACCACAAGGGGTCATTTAAACATTAGAAATAAGAGAAAAAAAAACACATGTATCAAGTGGGGAGGTACAAAGCTCTGTCACTGACATAAAAATAACCACATGGGCCAAGTTTAAGTCAGTGGGTTTACAAACGAGATGGAGCTTTAAAAAAAAAAAAAAAAGAGAGAGAGAGAAGCTAAGAGAGTCCTCCTAAAAGGGCTTTCCCACGATCCTGACAGGAAGCAGCAGGGCCAGACAGACAGACAGAAAGACAGGGAGCGAGTGACAGACGTGTACAATGTATGAGCTCTGGAGAGGAAATATGACAGAGAAGTGACAGAGGCCAGGTGTAAGGGGAGGAAAAAGACAGCCAGAAACCGAAGGATGCTGCACAGACGGAGCCAGCACACATCCGCGCACAGGCTACAGCTGTGCACTATATCAAATTCATATTGATACAACACAGTGAGAGGATAATCTATCTATATTGCAAAAGCTGCTGTGTTTTTCTAAATTGATTTTCCTAAAATACACACCACCAACTTACATAACTCGCAGCAATATTAACACAAAGAAAGAGTCGAAAAGGGAGATTTAATCCTATCGTCATAGGACTACTGGAAGTGTTTCAAAGCAACAAACCATGCAAACACATATGATATTTCAAGTCATATAGCATCTGCAACATCTGCTACAGTAATCACGATAAGGTGCCGACTCCAAATAGTGCATTGGAGGTCTTCACAGATCCAAAAAGTTGCACCCGAGCCAAAAGAGCCGTGACTTTCTCCCCCAAACCCGAGAGGGATGTTAAAAACTAAACACGAGAGCTGAAAGGACACCAAGTCCAAACACACTTTAGGAAAATCGATCTGTAATAATGTTAATAATAACTTGAGAGTACAATACTACACATGTCTGCATGGGATCAGAGTGACATTCCTTCCTCTCTGTCTGCCACTTTGTGGTATTTTGGTTTGCATCCATCACAGCCAGGTAGCTGGTTATTTCAATTCCATCCCCATTCACTTAAAACTGGCAAACAGACAGAGCGGAGTACTTACTGCACCCTTATCCAAGAAGGTGTTGTAGAACTCCACAAATTGCTTCTTGGTCTCTTTGGCACTGAAGTTCCTGAAGAGGTCAGCATGAAGGTAACACAGCTGAGAGAGAGAGAGAGAGACAGAAGATCAGTGAGTGCCGCATGAATTTCAATATAATGTCCTGGGTGCTGTAGTAATGCAGTCCAGAAGTTTTTAAGGTCACACACACACACTTCAAAGTCAAGATACTGACATAAGAATTAGCAAAGTGCTGTGCTGTTCATCAAATCACTGAGATAATTGGGTATTTTAATCATAATGACAACACCTCATTGTCACTTCAGCCATAATCATGCACATACCTCAATCTCTATAATTCATTAAACACTGTAATAATCGTCTTCAGTGTGGGATGGGGGGCACACGTCACCGAACTGTACAGAATGAACATACACGTCTGATGTTTGAGCGACTTCTAGTCTCTCCGTGAGCTAAAGGGGCAATGAAGTTAAGGCTGAGGGAGGTATCATGACTGTGGGAGATGTAACAGTACCTGGGTGGGTCACGGAGTCTGCATGCAGAACAAAAGGGGAGAGGACAGGCATGCTTTATATCAGCACTGACACACACATGCAGTCACACACACAGACAAGGGGGTGAGTACACTTAAGGAGAAACTCAGAATATGTGCTGCTTCACTAAAGCTACAGCTGCACAATAAACCCTGCAAATCTTTCTGTTTAGAGTCGCTTCTCTTTCTCATCAAACGAAGCACTCTATATCCAACTAACTGTCCGATCATTTGTTTTAACGAATGACGAATGGCATTCGACGAACGCTGGGCACTTCTCGCCCTCAGTGGTGAATATTTTGGACACGTAGCAGAAAATGAGGGACCACCAGCATTGACTGAGGAAGCTTCTGGAGCTGAAGCAGTTGCAGCAAATACTGTGATATACAAATGAAAGTTGTACGTATGTTTTATATTTATATTCTGGCAGTCAAATGTTGGCGCTAATGCTCTGTGTCATTCCCCTCTGTGCACAATGGCCATACTCAAATTGAGACATTACCCTGCTGAAATTAATGCACTGCACCAGGAAGTACATAGTGTGCTACACAGAGGTGTACAATCAGAAGTGTCTTAATTGAGACACATACCAGTTTATGAATAAAATCTCAATAAGACAGAGGTTGTAAGAGTAAAAGGGATTTTTTCTAAGCAAGTTCATTTCGATCATTATATTAGTCACAATCATGCAGTTCTTTCGACTTCCACATGGAGGAGGCGTCCGTGTGGCCTTGTGGTCAAGATGAATACCATAAAAACCGCCAAGTCCCTGCTTCAACTTCATCTGGAACCTTTGTGCATGTCGTACCCCTCCTCTCCCTCTCTCCACATCCTCACATTCCCTGTCTCTGTACTCCTACATATTTTTGGGGGGGCCTTTCCAAGCTTTATTAGATTGATTAGATTAGAGACAGCTGAAGATTGACAGGAAATGTGGGAAAGGGCCACAGGTCAGGACTCGAACCCGGGCCCCCACAGCAAGCCTTTGCATATGGGGCAGTCGCTCTACCGACTGAGCTAAGCGCTGCTCCTACCTACTCCTACATATTACATACTGCATACATCTTTAACAAATTAAATGTGGATCTGTGAGCTGTTTTAAACAATAAATGGATCAGTAGATCAGTAGTAACTTGAAGTAACTGACCTCACTAAACATGCCAGGCATTTCTCTGTCCAAATGCAAACACAAAATGGTTCTAACTATTTATTTTTATCAACTGGTACACTGATGTTTTTTTTCATGAATGCATGAAATATGAAAAATTAAAAACAACTTTCTTGAGCCTAAAGTTTATTTTATGTCTAAGATTATTCTATGATTTAAATTTCTATCAAACAATATCTAGATTAGGGTTTGTTTTAGTAGTAGTACAAAAATACACACACGCACACACATGCACTAGCTTAATAACATACACTGTGTATGTGCCCGTGTAGACGGCTGTATTGATTAAAATAGACACAGTCCATTTGTATTTGTATGAGATAAATCTGGCTGAAGTACATCCTGTGTGTTGCATAACAGAAGCTGTAGTTCTCACCAGGGGAGCAGGGTCAAACTGTAAAATGACATGTTGCATGAAGACCAGCAGGTGGGTCGGTCGGTCCTTCAACTGGTCTATACTGTTGAAGTGTGTGCACTGGTCATCCACCACCTGAGAGAGTGAGGACACACAAATAAGACGAGTGAAATCAAAAAGATCAAATCAAAAAATAAAAGAGAACAGAGCTCAGCTGCCACTCTTTTTATTCACTCACATCAGTCAGATCGTTCTCGAAATCCTCATCCTCAGCCCCGATGATGCTCATGGCTGGGTTAGAGCACTGAGCCCCAAACACGCCCTGCTATGAAGCGAGTGGGTGGGAGGGAGGGAGGGAGGGAGGGAGGAAGAAAACAAGACCATTAGCAAACATTAAGTGCTATACTTTGAAACGGTAGACGGCCCTCTTTGACATCCTGAGCCCCCGCTGAGCAGAGCCAGACATGAAGCCAGATTAGGGTTTGGACACAGTGAACTTTCCAAGTGCAGAATAACATCAAGTGGAAAGAGGGAAAACGTCTCAGCATCCATCCCACCTCTGAGAAAAGAGAGAGAGACACACAGACAGGCCTGATGTGCCCATAATAAAACTTTGAAGTCAACAGAATATGAACTCAGGATGGAAAAGAAACGAAAAGCATTGCATTGCATTGTATTTTATTAAAATGACTATGATATGGGAAACTACTGGCTGACAAAGCTTTACTAAATGGGTATTCTCTCTTAATAAATAATAAGGTGACCGGGAGAAGGACAGTGATAAAAAATATAATGAACTGATAATGTAGCAATTAAAAAGTTTTTAACAGAGTCATTTTGAGTATTTTATTAAGCTTTGGGGGTTTTCTGTGAAAATGCTTTAGTACTCTTCCCCCAGGTCACACTAAAACATTTAGTTCAGGTGTTCAGGGGGGAATAATTCAGTATTTAACATGCATTGCAAGACAGGATTTTCAATTTGAGCTTTCTCTGAAGCTCAGCCAAATTCTGCCTCTGGAAATAGATTTCATACTAGTGTTGAGTAAAACATTCCTGACTTCTCTAGCTGCTATGACGAAGCCCTCCAGGTCTAAAAATGTAACTAAACTAATCTGAAATTAAAGGTTTATGGTCAGTCCTTTGAAACCCATGAATGGGGGAAAAAAAAACAAACAAAAAAAAAAAACAGAACGGGCGACCAATTTACCCCCGCCCTTTACACTCCACACCACTTCCCCTGCACGTATACACACCCAAAACACACAAATAACACATAGCTCATGTACTGTATTCAGTCCTCTGAAGGTTGCAGACCAAGAGACGCTACCAGGGAACACCCAAACACACATCAAAAAGCCCAACAGCCTCACTGTACAACATTTACCATTGTCCACTGCAAGGTGAGCACAGAGTCAAAGAGGTTTAAGGAAGAGTCAGAGGAAAAAGTGAAAAAGAGTCGCTGTAGGAAAACAATCCTGGAGAAAGTGATATATTATTATAGATTTAAAGTTAAGAACACTCTTTCTGACCTACATATAAATAAATACACAAAAAAACTAAAAATTTGTAGCTGCAAAAGCTGTCGAAAATCTTGCTATAAACAAACATAAAATATTAATCACTGTGTGAGGTAAATGTGGATGCAATGTGGTGTTCACACGATTGTTGTGTTAACATGACAAATGTATTTGATTAGGTAACAACAGAGGTTTCAGTGTGGTCACTTCATCTAGGTTCATGTGTCATTACTTCAGATATATTTTGCAATAAAATTACATTTACTGCAATCACTCACCCTTTTTAAGTACCTGAAAACACATGAATACAAACTGTGGTCGGGTCTATTAAAGTATGCACTTGTTCACAGAACGTGTCTAAGTTTATGAGTGATTGTGCGGTCGTGCGGACCAACGGCGTTAAGTAGGAACCGAAAATCATTTAATGGTTAGCGTTTATAAGGAAATGCGACTGTGTACACACCCATGATTCGATTCGTGGCCTGAACACAGTGTGTGTGTGTGTATAGTGGTAGTCAGGAGAGCCGATAAACGCTTTGAGGTCAAGGTGAGTTCTTGTAAAGAGACAGAGAGTAACAGAGCTGTTAGTCGGTGAGAGAAAGAGAGGGAGAGGGAGAGTGAAACTGACTGACAGATAGACAGAGAGAGAGAGAGAGAATGTGTTCATTCATGGTCATATCCAGTGGGCTGCGGGTTGAGAAAGGCCAATGTTGGAGCTACATGCGTAGGAGGGGTTAGACAAACAGAGAGACACACAGGCCTGCACACAGGACACACACACACACACACATCCTCCACCGAGCACCCACCAAAAATGAAACCACCATCACCACCTTACTTAGACAAACATGGAGTTATGTCACCATGACAACGACGACGACAACAACAACAACAACTAGAACTAGTGTTGCAAAAGCTGATCAGGCCATTTCCTGGTGGAAAGACAAAATGCTGCACTGTTACAGCTGAAAACTTCATCTCCTGTACGCTGCGTCATGTTGTACATAACGCTGTTTTAATGACAGATGAAGGGATACTTTGATAAAGAGAGATTCATTTCTCAGTTGGCTCACGTACTTTGTTTATCCCGTGTTAGCTTAGTTCAGTTCAGAGTCTGAGAAAAAAAATCCCAAACCTCCCTCAAACAAACTTTTACGAGCCTGTACCATGTTTGTTTACACAAACAGACAGAGAAGTGACAAACCGGGCCAAATTTTATGTGTCTCTGGTGGTGGAGAGTGCTGTCTAAATAACTGCTCCAGTATCTCCCATCCGTGCTCTGGTGACTGCCAAAGCCATATCAAACGATTCATATTAGGGCTGCAACTAAAAAAAATATTTTCATTATCAATTCATCTGCAGATTATTTAAGGTTAGTTGTCTTTGTGCCACTCACAGTCCGAAGATATTTACTTCCCTGTCACTTAAGACAGAGAAGCAGTAAATCCTCCTATGTGAGAGGCTGATTCTGTGATCGAATATGAAAATAGTTTCTTATTTACTCCAAATAATTTATTCAAGTCTATCCTTTCATCACCTACTGCATACGGTCTAGTATGAGGGTCGAATGAAACATCAGAACTAAATAAAGTGACTATTTTCATTACTGATTCATCTGCTGATTATTTTCTGGATTAATCTAATAAATATTTGATCTATAAAAACTGAGAAAAAGGGTCCTTCAGAAGTTCATTAAATTTCATTGGGTGATAGCCTGAACCCTTAAATATTACACTCCAATAACTTCAGATCAAGGATAGCGAAATCCTCTGATTTTAGACATGGAGCCATCAAAAGTTTGGCACTTCTGTTTTAAAAAAATATTTAAACGATAAATCAATGATCAAATCGATTAACTGACTGTTGGATGCAGCTCTAATAGTGAGTTCAGTGACCGTAAATGTTCTCTGTTTGTCTCAGTGAACAGTCAAACTTCACTTAAAAGCAGAAGATGCTACTAAAACTTCAGCCTCCTCGTTACAGGAGTTGCTGAACACAGTCCGTGGTTATTGTTATGTCTTGGTTGGACTCGCTGTAATATGCGTTCATACTCTGAGAGATAAATCGGAGCAGTCAGGGGGAAGCTAATTGCGGTTGCTCAGAGTGAAAGGTCGACTCTGGTCTGCGTTTAAAGAGCACAAGACTGTGGAGGGGCAGGAGATGCATGCCTCCTCTGCCCCAGAAGGAGCCAAGTGGTACATTCCAGCATATGGCACAGTTCAGACAACAGATGGAGACAGTCTGTGAGTCTCAACAGTAACCAGACCCTATTCCCCTCACCTCCATTAATACATGATAACTGGCATAAGGTCCAAACTGCTAGGGCCCTTCCTGGCTGATTCAGACGTGGCCGAGGGAGAAAGACAAGACCACGGGAATATAGGATTTGATTAGAGCGTCCCAGAGGTGCGGAGATCAGATCTGGTGCTCCTAAAGAGTCGGCAGCTGCCCCCCACCCATCACATTCCTGTACTAACTAAGTGTCAGGTGGCATCAATCCAATGATAGCCATCATGCGTACGTGCCTTTGTGTGTGTGTGTGTGTGTGTGGGTTAAGACTGAGCACGTATGTGGGAGGGGGTCATTCCTATGTGATTGTGGGGAGCTGCCATTGAACGTGTGTGTGTGTGTGTGTGTGTTATATGACAACTGGTCTTTACAGCAGCATTCCTCTGCATCTCCGGGTCGAGTTTTAATACTGTACATAAGCAGAAAAACAGCACCTGTTTCGTGAGACCTCATGAACATTTAGATGAAGTAGCAGCACAGTTCAGCATTTCATATTTCCACCAGTCACTAAAAGGTTACGCTGCAGCCTAATAATAATAACTGAGTCACTGTTACATCAGCTCTTACACAAGCCCCACGTCCATTGTGAAACCGGTACGAGCGGTTTTAGTGAAACCCCTCCGACCAAGAAGAAGAAGAAGTCAAACTGTGACCTCACCCCAAAGTGGGCATCGTCAGCGTCCATACCGCAACCGGCGGGGCGACACCTGTAAATGGGGGACTGTCAAAGATGAGTGTGATGAGTTTAATGGATCACGACCAGGTGAAATCATGCAGTGCTTATTTATGCAGGTGCTCCTGAGCAGCACCACAGTGTGCCACCGCCATGTTTTTTTTCCCTAGAAGCAACCAACAGTGATTTAGCTTATCGTTGCACACGGGTGGTGAGCTTCTTTAATAGTTGACGATGACACAGAGCACATCATTAAAGGCGATCTTCCACACACTTAGATAAAAAGCACAACACAGTGGCATGACAAACACTGTTAGATTAGACTGAGCAGTTTGAGTTACACCCCAGTGTCAAGACTCCAACTCAGGCAATACCTCATTTCAAAATATTTATATATAAATAATATACTGTATATATATATTGTATATATACTGGTGATTATTATAGAAGACAGTTTGGTGCTGAAGAAAAGCCAATATGCTACACACTTAAAGATAAATACACTCATACATACACTGCTTTGAATAATTTGTCTGGACACGAGGTGTCTCCTACGTCACTGAAACGGTCCATCCTTCACACTTGTAGCAGCGATGTACTCGAGTGCACTGTGACTTCACGGCTGGGTGTGGCTTTATGTTGGACTAATATGTCAGCAGAATCCGAGATGCTTCTTGATCGGGGGTAACCTGATTAGAGGTTTAAAAGCTCAGCAGTGTGTGAACTTTGAGTTCAGTGACGAGGAGTAAAGTTCGACAGATCTGTCGTGAACAACAACAGTGCCTCGAGTCAGTGCTAAGCGAGTCTGCTGTTCGTCATGTGTCCGCAACCAAATGAGAGTGAACAACTGACCCAAACAGGGAAAAGAAAAGAAATCGGCAAAGCTACCAGCTGGTGAGGGAGCACTCAGCATACATCTTCCTGTACTGAAAACACTAAAATTAGAGCCTCACTCATTCACAATTACTAGATGCACCTGGCCACAGAATCCATTGTATAAGCATAGGTCACTGTTCTCTTCTTACACTCGGTCACAATAGGCTGTGTCCTGTCCTCTATATGCTATGAGGGCAGTCTCCAAAAATAGCCCAGCAGCTAATGGCTATAACTTTGCTGTGTTTGTACTGCTGTTTATCTGGCTCTCTCATCAGGCCACTGCCTCATTAGCAGCGATTGGGGGATTCCTACCAGCACCGCTGTTCGTCCAGCAGCTGCTCCCTGAGGTGCTTAACCAAAGAAGAAGAAGAAGAAGAAGAAGAAGGAGAAGAAGAAGAAGGAAAAAAAAACTGGGGGAGTGGAAGGTGGCAAATGGAAAGGCACACAGACAGGAAGTGGGTGTAATTTCCTCAGGAAGCTATCAGAGCCATTTCTTGTATGACCTATCAGATGAAACGAGGTGGAGAGAAAAAGAAAGCGAGGCGGCAAGATGGAGAGAAAGACGACGTGAGGGGACGAAACTGCATCTAAGAAAGCTTCTGTTCACATGAGAACCAGAAAAGGAAGTTACTACACAGCAGGGGCAGTGAACAAATGAGGAACAGATAGATCATGAGAAAAGAGTGTGGACGGGAGTGGTTGAAAAGGGTTTGCATGCACATTTTGCAACATCAGCTATCTGATTGGGTTTTTAGACATCACAGAGTACAATGGCTTTGAGACAGATACGACACAAACAACAGGAATGAAGCTGAAGTGGTCATACTTGACTCTCAGCAATTATTTTTCCATATGTTTTCAAGCTTTCAGAGAATTTATAAATGTTTCAACGCCAGGGAAATTTACAAATCTATTTGTTCTACCGACTTCAAGGCCTGTGTTGCGTGCATACTCATCTGGGACTTACTAGAACTGGTAAACATGACTGTGGCTGCAAGCATTTGCCTATATGAACCATACAGACTAAAAAGAGAGAGAGAGAGAGAGAGAGAGAGAGAGAGAAAAAAGAGCAAAGGGGCCTAGTGAGGAGGGAGGGAGCGAGAGGAGCAGGAGCGTGGAGAAGAAATTAAAAGAGGGGACACAGTGCAGCAGGAAATGAAGAACAAGGCAGTAACAGTGGAAAGAACGAAAAAAAAAAAAACAGGCAATGGAAACTTAGGTGTGAGAAACTCTGGAAAGTCTAACAAGCACAGGAGCGTTCATAAACCGTGTTTGAGCACCTGAAAGGTTACAGCTAGTGGTTTTGGCTGCAGCTGGTGGATCTGACAGCGAGTGAGCAGTGAAAACAGTGAAAACATGCTCTGTAGTCTGCGAGACTGTCTGTACAAAACCCTGCAAAATGTGTATATTTCACTTTACATGCTAACATTTTGTACAGGCTCAGCCTGTGAAAACATTTGTTTAATGCAGCTGCAGAGGCGGATTTCTAAATTCAGAGGAAATAACCTTTATAACGTCACCAGGATTATGATGCATTGGATTTGACATTTTAAAGCGTTATGGCTAGAAAGCGGAAAAAAAGAGTAGAGGGTCAGATGAAAGATGATGGAGTTGCATCATGGGAAGTGTTTGACCCATGCTAGTGACTGAAAGTCAGGACATGTCAACCTCTGCTGCTTTGAATTTGACCTTTCCTTTTTTTAAAAAATCTGTCTTGTTTTTTTGCATTGCAACAACTTATTTAAAGCTGGATAAAAGCAGATTAGCCGAACGGACAGCATCTGCATTTAAAATTATTCCATAAATAAAGACTGGATTAAAGATAAAGGCTCTTATCAACTCACAGGGATAAGACAGTTCAAGATAAAGCGACTGACTGTCTGCGTGTCAGTTCAGCAAGGTAAGAGGGCAACAGAACAATAGTCTGAGCATTACAGAGGGTTAAGATATACCAGAAATCACTGCGCTGACAGTAAGCAAACAACAGAGCAGAGGATGCACTGCGAGATACTGGAGATACCGAAGATAGTGCAGCGCGGCAGAATGTGTACAAGGGAAGTGACGTCAGCGTAACATGCGTGAGAAAGGCAGAGGCTCGTCTGCAGTGAAAGTGCAAGAATATGCCCTCTCGAACATTTTTCCCTCCTCTTTCTAGCGACCACATCCTATTTCTTTTTTTTTTCTTCTATCATCCCTTCTTTCGGTGCATTTCATCTCCCCGCATCTTCTGTTTCATTTTCCTGCCTCGCTCTCTCTCTGTCTTATAACCTTCGTCTCCTCCACCTTCAGCCTGAAATAAAGCGGCCCCTTGTACGATCGCTCCAAGACAGCCAGTGCATTCATGGCCGGCAGACAAGGGCCAATTATGTAATTTAACGACCATTACGTAGTGGCTAAAATAAGATTATGGCCAACAGTGCAGGGAAAAACACAGGCAGGTCTTTTCACTGCTTCACAGGACTCTACCTTACATGTTGTTCATTGTTTTCAGCTATAAGTCCAAAGAAATCATGCTGTTGAATCCCCCCGAGGCTTCCCCGATTTCAATAGGACTTTTTCTTCTGCACAGCTGACATGTCTCTACTGAGAACTTTACCGCACTGACAATGATTTTATTTGGATATAACCGCTGCAGAGAATCACTGACCTTCTCATCATATGATTTCAGTTGAGTACACATCGCTCTCAAAAGGTTTTTTTTTTTTTAACGATGCTCAGCAAACCGGACCAACCTCAGCACAGCATTTTTGCAGTTGATGTTAAACAAGGTACCGCAAAATAAGCTACGGCTGAACCTCCCTCCCTCCTTTGTGCACATGGACATGCATATTCAACGAGGCACGGAGGGTCCAGTATGTAGGATTTAGTGGTATCTAGTGGTGCATTCGCTGCTTGCAGCCCTCTCGCATCACTCTCTCCCAGAGCCGGTGTTTGGTTTGTCTGTTCGAGTTCAACATGGATGACCCGCAGTGGCTGTAGTTAGAAAAGGCTCATTTTAAGATAACAAAACATGGCTATGAATATTTTATTCCATTTCTGCCTTATTCTGTATATAGAGCCCCTTAAATCGAACATACTGGACCTTTAAAACAACTTCTCTTCATTTTTTCTTAGAGCCAAAGTACACTACATTCTCCAGCAAAGTACCACTCACCCTCACCCCCACCTCCACCCCCACCGCTGCCCAATCGCACCTCCTCCATCCTCTCCCTCCCTCTCTTTCGCTCTCTGTCCCTATATAGAGGTCACTGGCTTCATGGAAAGAGTTGATAGGCCGGGGCCAATCGACTGGCATGGATTGGCAGTTCGCAGTGAACCTCCAGCTCGGCCTAACTGCTTCCATGTGTGCGTGTGTATGTGTGTGTGTGTGTGTGTGTGTGTGTGTGTGTGTGTGTATATGGAGCAGTAACTGCTGAGGCCAAACACACAAACCTCTGATTTTGTGACATAAAAAAAAAAAAAAAAAATCTCCTCATCCGTTCACAAGCGTGTTATTGTTGTGTGTTCATTAGCTTGCTGATTTCAAGACGATACCAAACAAAGCAGGAACAACAAACAGATACCGAATATATTTGGAAGGAATTTAGTCTGCCCTGAATCAAAGTCTCTGTAGCCAAAAATGCCTCTGTACTCGCACACGAGCACACCTTGGTTCATGATGCTAACCTCATGCCAGTAGTGTGCAGGCCAGATATGCAACATTCTTCTCTCCCTCTTTCTTCCTCCTTCGGTCTCTCTCATGAAAGGCTTATTAATAAACTATCGAGAGATAATTCAATCTTTATCTCTGTGCTGATGACAATCAATGTTTTACCTCAAAATTAAATTCATATCTGACGTGAAATAACGACTCCGACTTTGGTTAGCCATCACACAAGATAAGGCAAACAATGGAGCTGATTACATCAATATTTGCGGCGCTACATCCAAACTATTCAAAGTTATAACATTGCTCCACCCTTTAATTTCAGAGATGTCGTATTTTTTGTTCCACGCATTCCCTCTGCCTTGTCAAAACCTGCCGCCTACATTACCCAACATGCAGCTCAACCACCGACAGTTCCACTGGCCATTCAGGTGTGTTATGCAGTTATGCAGATGTATCCTCAAGTCACCTGCTTCGAGCAGACATGAGGCGTGAGCTACACAAGTCTAATAAGCTCACTTCTTTCTAACGCCACACCCTCCGATGATTTTTTTTATTTTCAAACTCCAGCTCACGCGACTCAGGTGACATCACTTGAGGCAATCTATTCCATGAGCCAAGACCTCTAAAAAGGACTGGTTGAACAATGTCTTGGTGCTCTGTAGATCTGAAATTATTAGTTGACTGACAGAAAAGTATTAATTGATGAATAATGAATTGATAATTGATCATTCTTAAGTAATTTTTAGGAAGCTAGGTTTGCAAATTTCCATTATTTGCTGCTCTTTTATGGTATTAAACGGAACATATTTGGGTTTTCGACAGCTGGTCAAACAGAACAAGCAATTAAAATATGTCAACTTTAGCTTTGGGAAATTACGATGGGCATTTTTCACTACTTTACACTATATTGACCAATAATCAATTATCTAATTAATGATTCATTTAAATGATGGTTAGCCTGGCTGCAGTCAAAGCACATTATCAGTATGAGCCAAGCTTTAAAAATAGGCTCCATCTATAAAAGACAAATATTCAAATTATTTTTGGTATGTCATAACTAAAGTATGAATGATGAGGAAATAAAGGGAATATTTCAACACTGACATACAGCAGAAGAAAATGCAAGAGAGAGAAGTCAATGTTACATGTTTTATAACATACACAGATGTACAGCTCTATAAACAGAAGATACATTCCGTGGTTCCTCCTTTATTCGGGTCCCTTATAAGAATCACAGGTGTAGGGAGAGGGGAGTCTGTTGTAAAGATAGTATACAACCCAAATTAGTGATTCTGGGCTCCATAATTAAATCTGACTTTACTTGACATGTATTGACATGATGTTGAAGTAACATTTGTGCTGTCAATCAATTGTTTCGTTTATGAAATGCCATAAAGTAGCTACTCTCTCCCAAAACTCAAACTATATTCAAATGGCTTGTTTTGTCCAAAAAACACAAAATTCTTCAATACCCAAGGACAGTCAATTTACTATCATCTATGAAAAGCAGATAATCTTCACGATTGCAAAGCAGGAGCCAACAAATTTTGGACATTCCTGCTTTGAAGATTAATTCAATTGTCCAAAAAGAAAAAGAAAAATGTAGCAATAAATCAACAATAAAGATGCATCTGCAGCAAACGTCATAGTTGCATTAAAAGTAACCTGTACGGGTGGATAAGTGGTGGTTTGATCAAAACAGCAAAGAAATCAGAGCGACAATGTTACTGTATAGCTGGTATTATCACTCTATCTGTAGTGTTATTGCAATATGACAAATATACGACTCCTCCTCTGTTTGTAAAAAGGCCTGAGTGTTAACATACAGCCAGCACACTGTCTGCACACACGCATACTCAGACTGGAGGACCTTTCACCCCACCATACCTCCCATCTTTCCCTCCTCAAGAGTAAACATCATCTATGGAGTCTGCTCCTGCTTTTTTCCACCCTGACCCTCAAATGAAAGAACTCATTCTCCGTTTCCTCTCGTTCGCTCGCTCACACACTCTACGTCACATCAGCTTTCCAGCCATCTCTCTGACTCACACTTGGACAGAGGGATGTAACTCTTTCCATTTTCTACCTTTTTTTTTTTTTAAAGAGCATGGAGGAACAAGCTGCTGGAGTCCGGCTTGTACTTTCACAAAAATCCCCCCCCTTATCATCAAGTGTGAGAGCATGCAGACAATCAGATTGGCTGCATTCATTTGAGGGGGTCATTAAGGTTTTAAGAGGGGTGGGGGGAGGTCACAGCTGCACACCCATGACTCACATGTCTCACACATGCACACAATTTGACCACACATACTGTGGGTAGGAAACCATGTCTGGTTTGACTGCAGCGTGTGAAACCGTCCCACACGACAGCAGAGAGGTGGCGGAGATTGGCAGGTGAATACACTGAGCTGTCTGTGTGAGCTACTTAAAAGGTCACTCTTGGGTTTTCCACCCACAGAGTATTTGTAACATTTCAGCAACGTATTAGTCAAGATTCACTGATATTTACACCGCTGTGGTCAAGATTTGGTTTCTGTTCAGGCACAAATTGTCATATATTTAGATCATTTATTAAACATCTACAGACAAATCACTGTAGGCGGACTACCCAGAAGAGTGTTGTGTGATTCTGTTTGGGTAGAAGAGCTTTACTTCACATACTAGTGATACTCTACACTGCATGTTACACTAACAGTAAGCCTCCACATCCAATTGCATCCAACATTTGTCAGTATTTATGCATATGTCAATATTTTGCACATCCCATCCTCTTCATTTAGATATACATTACTCTAATTGTAATTGTTGTTATATTATTATTATATTTATATTTTTATATTTATTTATTATTTACACCCGTGCCTTGTCTCAGTGAAAAATACCTGTTATTGTCTGCTTTAGTTTTGTCGTTTTATCTTTATGTCTTCAGAGTGTTCTCTGAAAATTAAATTAAAGAACCAGTGTGCAGGATTTAGTGGCTTCTAGCGGTGTAATTTCTGATTGCAACCCCCTTGTCTCATCTTTGTAGCATGAAGAATAAAGTCCAGTGCCTGCCAAAAATGTCTGCATCGGTATCTCTAGGTATAAATGACTAATCCTTATATTTAGGTGATTACACGCTAATGAAAACATAGTTGTGCATATTTTATTACATTTCTGCCATATTCTGTAAACAGCCCCCTAAATCTGACACACTGGATCTTAATAGTCCGGTAAATACCAGACAAAGCATCACAGTGATGCAAAAATTATGCAAATTGTATCCTGCCCACTGAGTTACAACCTGCAAATAGCCAACAACTAGCTGATAAACCACCACACTACCACGCCGTTCAAACAATTGCAGGACCACTCAGTGACACCTTACAGTGCATCCATCACCGTGCTCAGTGCTGAGATTACATGTGGTTTTAAGTCTTCCTTCCTCTGCACCCGAAACACACACACACACACACACACTTTTGTAACTTCGCTTCCCTTCACTTCGTCCACTGCGCTCATTCAGGAGGAATCAGAAGATTTCACTGCTGACCTGCAGAGAGAAGAAGAGCAGCCCAGTCTGCTCTGTCTCTCATTATCTGCTGCCTGTGTGTCAATCTAACTGCAGCCAGAGAAGAATACCTGTGTTTCCTTTGAAGTCCGAGCCTGACTACAGTAAATTATAAGCTTGCCTGCAACACAGCTCCAGGCCCTTAGCACATCCCCCGGCTGCTCCACTGTGGGTGCCATTACCTGTCATTCCAGTTGTTGGGTATCTCTTATAGAGGCTAACGACGGCTGTTACGCCTCGCGGTAGCCCTATCCGAGTTCATGTTGCTACCCTCTCTGAAAGACAGCGCATGTGGGTGAGTTTACGTACGCCTGTGACAACAGAGAGAGTGAGAGACAGGGAGAGAGCAGCATAACAACTCAGATTATAGCCAACATTCCTTTAAAAGGAAGAGAAGGTAGCCTTTGGGCTCCAGACAAGCCTGTACTTGTAAAACGTGGAGAGAGAGAGAGAGAGAGAGAGAGAGAGAGAGAGAGAGAGAGAGAGAGAGAGAGAGAGAGAGAGAAAGTGCAGTGCTCCTCTGTTCAGCAGAGTTTAACAGAAGTGGCAGGGCCTGCTTCACATGGGGCCTCGGGGGTGTAGTGGCTGGCTTAGGAACACGGCCACAGTCTCCGAACCGCCAGCTGCAACGCCCTTACACATATGGCATCATCTAATAGTCACCAGCAATGGTTATTAACGAACACCAGAGTGATAAATTTGCCTACACGCTCTTGTGCTTGCAAAATAAAAAAACGCCGAGGAGTGAAACGACACACACACACACACACACACACACACACAGGCACAAATAAGACAAACTGGCCTGGCGGGTTAGCTAAAAACTTTGTTGTTCTTTGAGGAGTGATTAATGAAAACATAAACGCTACTGGCAAGCACTCCACTCAACAAATGTTCCAGCCTCCTATCTTCAGTTAATGACTGCAGTGAGATAATGGTCAGCATCATATGTACACAGTAATTACAGTTTCTCAAGCAGAGCAGAAGCTCTCTCTCTCTCTCTCCTCGCCTATTCTGCACAGGCAGGTATGAAGATGTCCTCTGTGTCACAAGGCAAAATCATCAAGGGTAATCAATTATATGCAGACACTAATTACTGCACATTGTCTGGGCACTGGACCTCCCACTCTATTGTATATGGGCCGGTCAGATGAGGAGTGCTATATAGGAAGAGAGAGGAGAGAGAGTGGGAGAGGAGGGGAGGGGGTGACAGGGGAGGACTCATGTCATACTGTGCAGCAGGTTTAGCCTACAAAAAAACACAATGTTGACTGTGAAATAAGAGGAAAACAAAAATCTTAGCGTTTAAAAGGCAAAGAGAACATTTAAAAAAAGGAAAAGAAACACAGCAGGTTCATATTTAGCTTTAGAGAAGCACCATATGATAAATGTCACATATTCCCAAACATCAGATAAAAATATCACAAGGTCACCAGCTGTAACTCCCACACTGGCTACAAATGACACAGCAGTCTCTCAGGGAGTATTAAAGTGATTTGTACTTTAGAGATCAGGATCTAAAAATGAGTGTGGTCAAAACACTGTCCAACTGTGCTACCTGAAGTAACTGCACGCGCACACGCACACACACACACACCCTGATGAGGCAGATTCTGCTGCTGTTCTAACGCGACATTCATTAAGAAAAAGCATGAACCAGCCGCTATTGTTTTAATCCAGAGAGGGGTGAGATATGTAGCCGAGCACAGCGTTCCTGGCACGTGGACCTAAACTCGTGCAGCAGCTCGGAGCGGAGAGGAGAAAGAGAGGAGGGGTGGCGGCGGTGGAGGTGAGGTGGTGGTGGTGGTGGTGTGCAGGCAAAGCCATTTCTCTCAAACAAACATTCAGACGACTTTAAATCTACTCCAAACAGAGTCATAAAAAGTTCGAGCACTTTATAATGTGAAGCAAGCGAGGTGCTGAGATGATATACTCACCCGTAGATAGAGAGAAAACGACAGTCGAAGCGCCTGATAGGTTTCTGCTCGGAAAGTTGTCGTGTGTCAGTGGGGAAAAAAAACATTGTACGCGGAAGTACACATCCAAAGAAAAAAAGAGAGAGACAGAGTGAGAGAGAGAAAAGAGTCGGTAAAACCAAGAATAAAAAAAGTGAAACATTTAACGTTTAAACACTTTAAAACAGGTCTCAGGTTTTATATATATACACACTGTTTATTAATGTAGGTGTTTATTTTATGGGGGGGAAGTTAACTGTTTTAACGGCTAGTTTCACGTGTTACACCGTAAACTGTCCCCATTGACTTTTAACTTTGTGCTGTATAAACGCGCTATACTTACGTTACGTTACGTTTTAAAATGTTTCTGCTTTGTGACAATAAACTACATTTAATTTAATTTCAAGATGTCACACTGGTGATTATGTCACTTGTACTTCACAGAATAATATATATATTTATTCATATATACACACATATATTCATACTTATGTGTATATGTGTATATATATATATATATATATATATATATATATATATATATATATATATATATATATATATATATATAGTATATTCATTTCAACTTCTTGTCCATGCTGCTAATATATATATATATATATATATATTCTATAACATTTGTATAGTGTATATATCACATAGCATATTCATATTTATACCTGCACTGTACCTATATATCTTGTTCATTTGTACATACTCTGCATGCACTTCTGGTTAGATGCTAAACTGCATTTTGTTGTCTCTAGTATTTGTTACTTTGTGCAATGACAATAAAGTTGAATCTAATCTGGTCTAATCTAATAACGCTTTCAGTATCCTGTATTTTTTTTTTACTAATTTTGTGCTTTTGTGATTTTTATTATAATTAGAGGAAGCTTGTTACATGACTTCTCTGCTGTCATCACAGCAGGGTGTGAAAGTCCAGCGGCAAACACAAAAGTTGTTTTCCACCCAGGATTAGTCTTTATTGGCTGCTAATCAGGCGACGTCTACTGTTTTAAGCACGCTGCTATAATCTGATATCAAGTCTATGAGCATATAAGTAAACTGCACACACGCTGTTGTGAAGCCAGCCGTATATGTCAGATGTTTAAAGCATGATTAAAAACATCCGTCTGTCGTAAAAAAAAAAAAAAAAAAATCAAAGCGACTGTTTGCAGAGTTGATTGCTCAAGTCAAACTTTGTTCCCCCCCTGCTTGGTTGCCGGTTGCCTCACTTCTATTCCGGCCTGATTGCGCCACCTTGTGGAGAAGCGTGTGAATGACACGGTCCCTTAGTATCGCATGTTGAGATTAACCTACTCTCAAACTAACACTGTATGAGCAATGCGTATTCTTCATAAAACTGAAAGTGTCTTACCTCAGGGTCGGTTTAATATCACAGTGTCTTTATTATGACAGTTGTCATGTGATAGACCTTTTTTTCCCCAGCAGACATTTTGTCATGAAATAGTAGATAAACACAGGTGTTACCAATGATACTAATTAAGGTCCCGTTCCATTCAGGTCAAACAGAGTCATGGTGCTGCTGTAGTGCCTGTTGGCTCACTGCAAAGGCTCTGTTGCAATAAATGGAACAGAGCCTGCGCTGAGCTCACACTTTCATGCCAAAACGGCTGCTGTGAAAAAGCTCTATTGTAGATGTTTGTTCTCATCCATGCTGGCTTTAAATCAAGTCTGTATGGGGCTCAGGACTGTACTGTACGTACATGCATATGCATGTAGTTACACTCAATCCTTTGAGAAAAATTTTGAGACTGGCAGTGACGTTTACAGATGACAGGAAGGGCAAAGAACTCTACCCTCTACCTCTACTTTTAGCTGGAAACATGGAAGACTTATTACAAACTTAAACACAACAGAGTTTGCATCAGTCAGTATTTAAATATTAAAATATGTGTATGGATTAATGTTCATGGCATAGTCACTTTCTATTGTGGTCCTTCTGTCTGCTTTTTACCCCTCATTGTTTGTATCATGGTCATAACTTTGATTAAATCTAGTTGTTGTATATCTTCAGTGTGTGCCGCGTGGCGATTTAAGATATTTGTTTTAACAATCAAATTGTCCAAATTAAGTTTTAACTGTTGAGAAGTGTTTATGGTTTGAGGGATGTCCTCCTCACTCAGAATATGACTTATCAAATCTTTGTAGATGTGGTCTCATACCTTGGATATGCACTTAAACTAGTACTGGTGGTGAGAGGTTGGCAGATGTGAGAGACGACAAAGAAATGTTTTGTGTCTGCATTTATCTGCATGGGTGCTGAACTGTTATTCCTCCCACTGATCAGAACTATAATGATTATAATAAATAGTCCAGAAGAGCCTGTAAGAGTTTTAAGTATTAAAATGTGTGTTTGAAGGGTCATGACACCATCTACAGGTGTCCTTGTAATGTAGACACATGCTCTACTGACTGTATTACTATTATTATGATTGTTAGGCAAATAATAGACAGTGTGTGTGTGAATATTCACTAAACTGTTGTACCAAGAGTGAAAGCAAAACAGGAAAGCAATAACTTTAATACACCAAATTAGGTGGGAAAATGACTCCATTAATAACAGAACCTATAAGTTACCTTTATCAGTGATTATTCAAATAATGTTTTTGTTATTGTAATTAAATGAGAATAAAATATGGGTCATATTAATGCAGGTGCATTGTATAAATATTTGTATGAGTGCAGTGCAACTCTTTATTACTTTGTTTTTTATTGTCAAAGCTAAACAATGTTCAAAATTTAAAAATGAATTAATTTGGCAGATACCAGTGCCATCTGAATAAAAAACAAAACAAAAATGATGTTTCAGTTTTATTAGGGTTTGTCCACTATTATAAATAACTACGGAGAAATGTGGAAGTGGAATATTACTTTTTGTTGCTCGATGTCACAAAATGAATCCATTCAACAAACTCGCAGTCAACAACAGTTCACTATCCAGAATAATGTTTATTGCTTTTGAAGATATTAATCTTTTTCTTCTTTTTTGCACTTTCCATTTTTCCTCTTTACAGTAAAACAAAGAGAGATGACAGGTAAAACCACTGCATTGTCATTTTTGGATGTGTACACACACATACACACACAAAGGAAACAGTATTTACAGCTGTTAGTTAGTGTACTCCGTACGGAGGTGACCGGAGGCCTTTCCTGTAGCAACTCAACAAACATAGAGCTTTACATTAACTTTACAATAGAGCTTTCACAACTAATCGTATACCGCCACTGTTCGACAAACCATAGGCTATAAAGGCTATGAAGCTGTACAATATGGTTTAGTGTTCACTCTGTGCTGAGAAACTGGAGAAAGGATGTTGTTCCATTAGATCTGGTAGAGCGGAGATAAACAGTTGTGTATTTTTTCCCCCCCTCTGTTTAATGTCCTCAAGAAAAACCCATTTGCCCCGCTGCTTGCATGGACACAAAGCACTGATTGAAAAATAATCAAAACAGATTTTAGGGGGAGGATTTAAAAAAGAAAAATGCAAAGACCAATATTATTCACATTAGACTAATTACAGTACAGTTACACTGGGTGAATGCTAACTATAAAAATAAGTCTACCGGCATATTTTTGAACCCAAAGGGTTTGTACATTGGGCATCTGGCAAAAATGACCAAAGGGCACAATTAATTGGGGTTGGAAAAAAAATCAGAGACAATTCCCAGTGTGAACTCTGTCCTCATCATAGAAAAACATCTTCAGAGTGCAGATCTTCTGCCATTAATAATTTAAACTTTGATACACCTAAGCTTATAATTTTTCCAACATGTTTAAATACTGAATTAAATCACAACAATACAGCTAAATCTTATCATAGTGAATAATAATTAAATGTACACCATAATAAAATATATACACTGAAATATTCATACAAATTTCTAGATTGGTCCAGCTCCCTCTGCTCTCTTTTTCTTTCCTTTTAGAAAATGTGCAGGAAATACTTGAACCACAGGACAAAATAAATATTCACAGACTATCACAGTTAACACTATTAGGAATATGGATTTCAACATTTAAATTAACCCCGCAATATCGAAACAATATCATATAAAAGTAAGTGCAAACTTAGGGGCAACAATTTCACTCACAGGATTACGGAGATGAGATGATTTCATTGAAGGAGACGTTGACTGAAAAGGCCACTAGGTGGCAGTATTTGACCATGTCTCAAAAGTCTTAGTGATTCTTATATATCGTCCAAATCTCAAGAATTACAGGACAAATCTGTAAAATTGGATCGATCTGAGCATTATTTGTTGTTCTGTTCTGTTAGTATAGGGATGTTGTTTGTTAATGTTTGTCAAGGCAGGAATTGCTGTGTTGTAATTTACCACCTCAGTGCCTTCTATCATAGCTTGGCTGCAGACAGCAAATTGTAGAGTACTGCTGGCAATGCGTAAAATAAGTGTAGAAACCATGGAGCGATCATTTGGTGTGAGAGATCAAAACAGAAAGGACAAGATGGTGATACAGACAGCCGATACCCTAAAAACTGTACGCCCCATATATTCTAAAATGGACAAGTCAGTAGTGTAATGGACTGTAGGCAAGTTGAAAACTTACACAGCAAACAGGGAAACAGTAATTTTAGAAGTGAAGAACATAACTGCCTTTCCGGGAAAACGTATCTATCAAGAGGGATTGGAGGGGGAGTTGACAATTTAAAGCAGGAAAGTGTCTCCGAGAAAAGAAAGGAGAGAAAAAGAGAGTTATCAGAGCATAAACTGGCAAGATGGTGGACGCAGGAGAGAATGTATTAGCTGTGTATCATTTTGAGAGTCTCTGTCTCCCTGTGTCTTTCATGCAGAGCCATGGAGGGGGAAAGTGACGGAGGCAGGGACGGGGGTGGAGGAGTTATGGGTATCAGGCTCTTCAGAGGATGCGGGGATGCAGGCGGGGGGAGAGAGGAGATGGGTGGCAGCACGCTCCCTTTCTTTCCATCCAACACTATAGGTGATCGGTTCGCCAGGCCGGATTCCTTCCCGATGCCGAATTCATGCTCGTTTTCGTTGTCCGAGCTGCAGTCGCTCAGATCTGTGATCTCCAGGTCTGAGTCTGACTCCGGGTCCTGCTTCACCCCTCCTCTCCTCTCCGTGGGGCTCTGCTGGCCCGTCCCAGTCCCGGCTCCCAGGCCAACTGCTCCTATCCCCAGGTTCAGCCCCGTGCCTGGAGGATTGGCCTCCACCCTTTCCCTTTCCCCCAATGTTGCCACGATGTCTGTCCGACCCATTGACAGGCTCCCAGGATAGGGTGGCACACAGAGTCTGAGTGGCTGACCACCCGCCGTGCCGTTTGTCCCTCCGGTTTGCCCCGCTGCTCCCCTCTCACCCGCACCTGCCTCCCCTGGAGGGAGCAGGGAGGAGAAGGGGTGAGGCAGCTGGGAAAGGCTGCTCTGCAAAGGGTTGGGGTAAAACTGGGAGGGGTAGAGGGAGCCAGGGGGCAGTTTGGGGCAGTTATTGAGAGAGAAGGCCCCTGGGAGGTAGGGGTTGAAGCCCCAGGGGTAGTCAAAGGGTGGGTTGCGTGGGTACGGGCCCAGCAGGGACGGGGGTTTGGAGTAGCACGGGGCACCTAGGATAGAAAAAATCCAGAGATGGAGGTTAGCTCTCAGAAGGGCCAAAGGTTTCTTGACATACAACATCCAAGAATGTTCACTAATTATGCTCAACGGTATTAGCAATTCTAATCAGAAGCCACAGGGGCCAATTCTGGCACGGTTGCTTTCAACAAAAAACCTGATGGTTCATTTATGCATGCCAGTACTGTGTAGTACACACACTTTACACTACTGAAAACCCAGATGTCATTACAACACCGCACGCAGTGAAAACATAAAAATTAAAAGTCAAACAACTAATCAAGCAGAGTTTACGTCTTCCAAGTGGCTTATTATTTCTGAATGTTAACTGGGAAATATTTGGAGACATGCTGCCTCTGTTTCGGCTGCACATCATCACAGTGGTGACAGTCACCTTGCCGAAACAACGAGCTGAGAAGTAATAAAGAATGCAACAGCACCGGAGTCCGTGTACTTCCAGAGGTTAAGTGACTGACAGAAAGGAAACTTACAAACTGTCGATCTGTCTTGTTACCGTATCATTTCGGATTAGGCAAAAACCTTAACATGTAGCAAATTAAATATTGCACCGTATTTGAATTCGGCTCCTTGCGAGCATCACTTCATAACACAGAAAAGGGTTTAAATCTGAGGCGATGCTGGGATTCAATTTTAATGAACAAACAAAAGCATTGCCTCTCAACCTACTGTACTTCCTTCCAACTGACAACCAACTCAAAGATTCGCTCTCTCTCTCTCTCTCTGCTGCACCCTCCATCTCTCCCCGTCTTCCCCACTCTCTTTCTCTCTCTCTCTTTCACTCTGTTATTTACTATGCAGGGCTAATTTGACAGTGGTGAAGTCTCTGCGTGCTGGGCCAGGAGTAGCTGGCAGACACATGAATATTGAATCAGTCAGGCAGGCCTCACTTGCTTATGAAAACACAGTAATGGGCGCCCACAGGCCACAAACTGAAGCCTGCACCCTCAATTAGGGCCTTCCTGCCTGGGAAGGGATTAGGACAGCGGGGACACATGGGAGGGAGAGGAGGGTGAGAAGGGAAGAAGGGGGGAATAGGACCCGAGGACAAACAGAGTGGGGAGAAGGGGGAGGAGGCAGGTTGTGTGATGAGGAGTGCATGTGTGTGTGTGTGTGTGTGTGACTACATCTGTTTACACGCTGCCTCTCTAGCTCTGCACATTCGTACACATTCTGATGCACGTACAGAGCGTGCAGAAGTACAAACAAAGGCAGACGCACGTATGTACCATCATGCAAACGCACACAAATTAATGTTGCGTTTATTGTGTTGGGGAAAAAGAGACGAACGCGAACAATCGTGCTGAAAAGGTGGATGATTTCTGCAGCCTTCAACTTGTTTCTTACCACCACTGATATGCATAATTCACAAGCTAACCTGGCCTCTCTCTCCTGAAGCACAGCCTCACTGCGGGCTGCGATGGGACAGCCATCTCTCTTATTTCCTTTAACAATAAATGTTCATGCCTCCCCATATCCTCATTCCTCTCCCTGCTCTCCTCTTTCCCTCTACCTTCTCTTCCTCCTCTTGTTTAAGCTGCTCTGTTTTCTGCGTATACACTGCCTCTCATACCCTCTGTACAAGAAGAGGGCTTTGTCTTTCCTATTTTTGCCCTGGCACTTTTGGGCTAACTTTTCTCGTTCTATTAGCTCACCCGAACTGAGGAAGGGGAATGTGTCCGGTCTCAGCTTGTCTCCTTCGGGCCCCGGTGCCGTGGTCCCTCGATCAAACAGGGACGTTCCCCTGCCGGAGTCTGGCAAACGAGGAAACAGGGACTGTATGGCCTGAGCGACAAAGACAGAGAGAACACGAACAGAACAATATTTAAATTAGTTTCTGTACTTCCGATATAGAGCACACATATTCCTACAAATCCGCCCTCATGGTGCTGCTGCGCCGTGCGGGGGTAAAGTCATATGTTGACAGCAGCACCCCGCAGAGTGTGATGCAAACAGTGAGAGAGTCGCAGCAAGGACAGGATAAAAAGGGCTGTCATGGGACTCGGGGTAAAAAGGGAGGTAGGAGGACGCAGAGGCTCTGGGACTCAAAGGCAGGAAGAGTACAGAGTCAAATGGAGACCAGCGATTAAGACTGTGGGCACAAAGGATAAATGACGAGGAGAGAGAGGGATTGTGAAGGGGACACGGGACAAATAAGACCTAAGAGAAAGACATCCATTCAGGATGTAGGGCAGCGATCTGTCTGCGTCGGTGTGTGCATGTATTTCTTTTTCTTTTTTTTTTTTTACTGTGTAAAATACGTGAAGGAGAACAGTTGAATCTCAGGAATCAAGGGGACAAAGGGGGGATTTTTTTTCCCCTAGCAGGACTTTGGATCAATAGTATCTGTCACCCCGCAGCCCCAAGTTTGAAAGGCGAGACTGTACTCCCAAGCTGCGAGATCTGCGTTGCTTAACAAACCGCATTAATGACCCGCCATTGATCTGATCTGACGCGACCCCTTTGCTTTCTATTTCTTTCATTTTCAATCGATGACAGATGGATACGCCATCGGAGACGGGGATGTGAGAAGGAGGGGATAACGTCTTCTTTTGTTTTAAGGACAAGTTAAAACCGTCCCCCCTTCACAGTCTCCTTCAGAGTCTGTGTCTCCTTATCCCATCTTAAGGGGAGCACAGACAAATGATGGATGGTTCTCCCTTACTGTACTTTCAAGTTTGTGTACTTTCTAGGACATCGGTTGTTTAAAATAAAATGATCTGCACACCGGCACTCATGTCCAGGTTAAAAATACAGTTATATCCATAATGTAGTGTAGAAATTAAAACATTTAAATTGATTTGTTCATTGTTTGGTCTAAATATCTTATCTGACTTCAACAGACCCACAAGTAAAGCCATAACATTATTTTTTAACTAAACTCGTGCTTCCCTCTTGCTGTGTGTGTACAATTTATCTCTGTAAAAATTTCACAATCTCTCAGGGCAAATAATATGTATTCTATTACTATCACCATTAGAGAGTGAATAAAAGATAGACACGATGAATACCACCCTTTCTCTTGTAAAGAGCAAACGCACAGCAGGGGCCTAAGAAGTACAACAGCAAAATCACTAGAGTGAAATGGATTTCAGTTACCTGAATTAAATTACCATTAATAAAAAATTAAGGAGTAAAGCTCTGTCCTGCTATTTCGCCCTTTTCTTCCTTTGTCCAATTTCCACTTTTTTTTTTTAATTCCCTGAGTATTTTTTGATGTGTATATATGGTTATAATCTCATTTCTAAAATGTGTACATTTCTGTTGATTTTCTGTATGACTGACCTCGTTATGTGCATATTTACCTCACAAAATATATCCCTCTACCAATCCCACCCTCTCCCAGTCCCGTCATCCTACCCTTCGTACCTCTGGGGTGCAGTCTGGTGCAGTGGAGCCCCCGTGTATGTGGTTCTGGGCTAGAAAGAAGGGAGAGTTGGCCATGTCCAGGATGGGGTAGTTCACCAACACGACCTTGCTGAAGTTAAACTTGTAGGTGAAACGCTTCCCTTTGGTTTTGTGCAAAATGCGCTTGTTGTAGTAATACCTGCAAAGGAGGAGGAGAGGATATCAAAGGTGGGATGGAGTGAGGGGGATAAAGGATAAAGGAAGAGAAAAAGGAAAAGAGGAGGGAAGGATTAATATAATGCTCACATCAAGGTTTTGTGTTTCAGCGCTAACCGAAAAGAATAAGTAAACAACTTGAGCGCTGTAGGGCGACGAGCTATGCTGATTTCCCACTGTTTTTATTCATCTCCTCCTTCCTCAAATCAATTCATGTCTGACTGCCTTGATTCAATACAATATGGCTCTTTAAAGGGAAATTTTATTCAGCTGTTAACAGACAAAAAGTCAAAAATCTGAATCCCTTCAAGCCTCAGAGGGCCTTAACATACAGTGAACAAAAACAACAAAACAAAATACTCCTTTCATCGCGCACAAGACTATTTATCAATTCAAAAAAAATAATGGGATTTAGATTACAACATTAAAATGAATGAAAAGACACAAACCTGAAAAATATCGGTGTTTTAAAATGAGAAAAAACGTGTATTTCTACTAAGTAGACAAATTGATTTTATTCAGATAAACACAAATTTGTCCGTTATAATGAAAATAATTTACTAAATTTAAGGATGGAGGCTGTAAGTAATCTGAATCATCAGAAGGAGTTTGGTCAGTTTGAAACACGATATCCAGATATTCAGGTGATGTGTAAATGTAAATGACACTGAGGAGCCTGTCACTGTCTCCAACAGCAAAGCACATTTACAGAGAGGTGAGACAACAAGAGCGGTCTCCATGGTAACGACCTCAGGTGTCTCCCGCTGGGCATGTCAAGCCACCGTCATGCCAGTTTCCTGTGCCACCCACCGAGGTGTCACAAAATGTACGGTCTGCCAGGATGCCAGGTTGATCAGCGGTAAAGGCAAAACATGGAACCATCTGGCTCAGGTAAAAGAGCGGAGAGCTCAGGCGGGGGAGCGTACGGCGGAAGGCGTTATCGCGAGAGAGAAGTTTAAATCTCGGACACGGCGCTTACATTTCTTTGTTCTAAAGTGACCACGGTAAGTGCACCAAATACAGAATGCATTAGACAACCTCAGCATTAAATACTGGTGAGCAACGGCTCATTATGCAGACGCTCTATATCAACAAACACAGCAGCATGTACGTATCAGCATGTATCCACAGTGGCTGCGCCCAGTGCAATGATGTGTATGTGTTTTGCTTTGCGTGGCAATTGTGCCGTGGCCCTTAATTGAGCAATTAAGTGAGGCTAATTAAGAAGGCTAATTGTGGCCCCAGCCAATTCATAACAATTAGACTCTGACGACAGCCCCCATTAACAAGAGGCCAAAGGAAAGCAGAGGGAGGGGGGGGTGGGCTGGGGGAGCAAGTCAGGGTACTTTGCATTTGCATAAGAAAACTGTGTGTGTGGTTGGGGGTGTAAACTGCTGAAGGTACGGAACGTGAGCAGTATTGTTTTAATCACCTACAGCGAGTTCGGCGCCGAGCGAGTTTCCCTGTTCTCCACTCTTAAGAAGTAGTCCAAGCAATTTCACACTGGGGCTTAATTTTGAAATCCCTATTGAATTTTTTATTTGGCAGCTCAATGGTGAACTTTCCATTAGGATGTCCACAGATAAGGAGAAATTGAGGGTATTGACGTTCCCCGGGAAAAACCCCACCTTTATCTTTCCATTAAACCAACATGAAAAAGAGACGCGAGTGTGGATTCAGTCAAACAAGAGTAAACAATTTATGTAAACTGTGGCGTGATAAACATCTTGATTCATCTGATACCAGCGGTGTTATTGCTTGACATTCAACACACCGCGTACAAACACATACCTCAGTGCCCTGCTCAGCTTGTCATAGTTCATGTGAGGTTTGCACTTCCTTATCCCCCACAGCCGAGCCACCTCGTCTGGATCCTTGATGACGAACTCGCCGTAGTCCCCCTGCCAGGCGATCACCCCCTGATACTCTTCTTTCTGCAGCAGCTCCAGGATGAAGTGCCACAGCTGGATCTGTCTGGACCCAGGGCTCGACTCAGGCTTGTAGGCCCAGTCCGGGAAGGCGAACCCTGAACAGAGAGGAGCAGGAAAGAGAGGAGGATGAAGTTAGGGCCTGTCATTTGTCCCGCTGCTTGCCGAGGGGGATCGCTGTCTGAATGACTGATGAGTGATGGAGGTGAGGGATGATGTGTTTAATATCACAGCACGTGCCTTGAGCAATGTTAGTCTGTGCTAATGCCCTCTAGCCTCAACAGATTGGTCAGTGGGATGATGACAGCTTGCTGGGAGAGATCTGATTGATGCTGCTCGGGCGTGAATTCTAAAAGCCGACTGTATGCACATCAGAGATGGAGTTAAGTAGCTTTTTGACTCATCCTGGAGTGAATCTGGCACTAACTAGCCTTCTAAAAATTAGACATACAACCAATTACTACCAAAGTCTGAATTTGTTTACCAAAGTGCATTCGTACGGTTAATTCTGAGATGATTTTGATGGCGATGGTTATGTTTTTACCATAACTGAAGTTGCTTGTTTTGGCTGTCTGGTTACACATGACCTGGGTCGTGATTTAGAGTTTGAAGATGTTTGCACATGCATGAGTATTTTACAAAATACATGACTTTAGGCAAGCCTGATGAAACAAAGAAACTATACCCCTTGCATGAGCGTGAAGGTGGGACTGACCTGGAGTCCACAGCGCGGGCACCGGGGGGAGCAGCAGATCACTGACGCAGTTACAGTCCATACCTCCACAACACCTGAAACAGGACGAGAAGAGATGGTGCAGAGGGGAAAGGCAGAGTCAGTAAACAATGATGACTTGACTTTTTCATACGAATTTGAACACTCCAAAAACTTAAAACTATAAGACGTTTCATAGAAAACTATTTGCTGCCAGAGTCAGCTACCCATTAGGCTTCTTTCAGTGAGCTGAAGTTAAAAAGTGTAAACTGTGTTCAAAATGGAGGTATTGCATGAGGGTCTAAGGCCCAATATGAGTTCAAAAACATACCTTAAATCGATGTGAAATATGGCAAGGTTATGTTTTATATGTCTTTGGTGGAGATCAGGTGTTTGATGGATGTTATCTTATGAAGCCACCTGAGGCTATGTCTGATGCAACATGGTGGACATCCCTATAGTACATTTATGAACCGGAGGAATTAAATAGACTTTTGAAAACTAGGTCAAAGTTGATACATATTATATATTAAAAATAGGACTTTTTAATATATAATACGCCTTGGGTATTCCTTAGTGGAGTATTTAAAATTGAAAACTGCACACTCAGTCAAAGGTCTCAATGTGCAAAGTTGTGTTCAGGTACGCTACCTACTTAGAGAAACTGGCAGATTTAGTGGTCAACAAGAGGAAAGGCTTTGTTGGCTATGTGATTTAGGTGTCCATGATTTAAAGGGAAAGTTTGGATATTCTGAAGTTCGGCTGTATGAGTGGCCAGCACGCCCCCAGTTTGGAGAAGCAGACAGGGATCCCAGCACAGAAGCAGAGCTAAGTACTGCTGTGGACAGGGTCAGCAGAAAGATGTATTTTAGCCACCCAAAAAAAATCAATATCAGTTTAAGTGTACGCTATATTAAAATTATTTTCACCGCTTTATCTTGCCGTCAGATGGCCTTTTTCTTTGTTGAACTTCCATCTGTGCACTGTATTACACTGTTGTTTGGGTCCGAAGGTTGTGAGATCAGATTAAAATCAAACTTCACTAAGATTTCAAAGATGGTGTGTGCTTGTGTTTTTCTGGCTGAGGTGCTCTAACCCCCAAACGGCTGAACTGTGGTATAATATAAAGACATCATATAATACCGGGAACACGCAAGTTCTACGGTTAGTGCCAAAAAAAAAAAGGATATCTGATGGCAAGGTCATTTTGAATTTTTGAAGTGGGCCTTTTTTATGCGGCTAAAATATGTTTCTCTGCTTACCTTCTCCACAGCAGTACTTTACTCTATCCCTGACTGTTATCTACTGACTGTGGATAAATACCTCATACAACTTCAGAATACCCAAACTATCATTTTGAGGCATATAGTTTTTAGCAAAATGTACTTTTTATGGTTAGATGATTATAAAAGACTTCTTATAAGGCTTATACGTTTTTGGTTTGCAGATGTAAGAAGTTATGTTCTTTATTGGCAAACGTTCAGTCCCTGTTGGATGTATGTGCATGACACAAATATACAACACACGACTATATTGCAGTCAAGTGACTAAGTTTAAAAATGTGATTATCAGAGGTGAAAGAAAAAAATACGACCATGTTTAATAACATAAACAACCAAAATATGTTAAATCTACAGCTACGTAAAACAACATAACTGACTCAAATCTATAATAACAGAGATATTTTAGTTTGTTTTCATTCCGCACCATTCAGTCCTGAGTGAAAGCACCACAGGTGTGTATGAGCAAACTGTTGATTTTCAGTCCATCGCACTGCATCACGCTTCTTGTTTATGTGCGAGCAGGTGATCTGAACACATCATAAACAATAACGTGCCCGTGTGCGAGTGAGGCCGCTTTGTTAAACGACAGCTAATGCAGCTCCTAAATAAAAGCATATAGACATCTGCTGACAGGAGAAGGGAAAGGAGATTTCAGTGTTTCCATGACGAGCGAGGGGACGGGAGCTAGTTTGGATATCACAGTTTCATCAGGGTTGTTTTACAAAGCTCAGATGGAAGAGATGCCCTGCTGCTACACTGGTATCTTTAATGCTGGCCTCTCTATCTCTCCCTTCACTCTCTGCCTCTATTTAATTATGCTCTGTGAATTTTGGATTTTCCCTCCAGCATTGAAATGGAACGTGAATTATTAAGGTGTGTTTGTATAAATTATTATTGCTAACTCCAGGCATTTCTCTCTCTCTCTCTCTCTCTCTCTCTCTCTCTGACCGGGTCTATCTATCTATCCCTCGCTCGCTCTCACCCTGCTTCTAGCCTTTGGATTGTGGCCCCTCTCACTCTCTCCTCCCTCTCTTCATCTTTCTTGTTTTCAAGCCGCTCCTTCTGTCTTCAAATATAGAGTTGGCATTCATCCTATCTCACTCACATATTTTTTTTTTCTTATCATTCATGTTATCATTTCTTATTTTTCATCTTTTTTTCTCTCCATCTTGAGTCTCTGCCTACACTCACTTTCCTATAATGAGTCAAAGTTATTGCAGGGGTTCAAATAACAGCTATAAGTTACATCTTCACAGAAAGCTCCTCATTTCCACGTGGGATTTTTCCACTAAACCATACTGCACGTAGACTGTAACAGATCATTTTGTATTCAGTGTAGCGGTAGGATATCAAAACTCCTAGTGGCTTTTGCACGATTACAAACGTCTCTCTTTCAAACGTACATCCATCTATTAAAATGCTGACATCTAACCTGTATATATGAATGAAGGTCTCAGCAGAGTTCAGTATGAGTCTTACTCGCATGCACATATTCTTTGTGTTCAAGGTAGTAATCTATAAGTTTTTTCTTTTTCCTGTGGGCTACAGGTCATCAATACCGTATCATCTTTCATTTGCCATATTCTCATGGTCCACAGCATGTATGAGCTCGTCTCCTCCGAGGATGTGTGCTGCTATCTGTCGGGATTTCTCCAGCTCTCTCATACCACCTACGCGCCGCCTATATCTATATCCATCCTCTCCTTTCCTGTTCACCAGTGCATCTATACAGGTGAATCCTCCTTTCCTCTTTCCCACCTCCTTTCTATTCACACACACCTATCCACTATCTTCTCCCCTTTCCTCCCGCCCCACCCTTTTCTCTCCCTCTCTCCTGTTCTGTGTGTTTTGCTTCGGCGCAGTAATTTTCCGTTTGATTTCGGAGGTAATGCATTTTTTACAAATCAAAGAGGAAGCCAGGCTGCCCCCCCCCCTTCCCCCTCCTCCTCCTCCTCCTCCTCTTCCTCCACCCCTCCCCACCTCCTCCTCCTTCTCCCCTCCCTCCCCAGTCTCCCGTTCTCGCCCCCCTCGGCCCCCCAGGCCAGAGAGGAGATAAAGGAGCCCCCATCATTTCCTTGTTAGTTTTGATTTGGGCAGCGCAGGGCTTTCAAGTTCCCCCCATCACCCCCAGAAACATTATAACTAGCAGCCCAGGGAATACTGTTCCTCGTACGCACACACTCTTGCACACACATGCATGCACAGACTGTCAGATACAGACGCTGGCAGATTGTAATGGATTGTACATGCACAGTAAATACACAGTCTCAAGCAGATATGCCACAAATACACAGGTATTCAGGTAGCAGACACACAAACACACACTCTCAGTGAGAAGCAGCACACAAAATAAGACATGGAGCCCATAGATATTGACTGAATCAATATAGACACACTAACACACATCTCGGCGAGCTGAAAGACAGAATGCACTTTGTTTACTAAAGATGCAGCGGTACTGATGGAGCACAGCGATGTGCACAGACAAAAGCACAGATATATTTTACTTCGTAAAGAGTGACTGTCCAAACAAAGGACCCCTACCCCACAGAAAGCCACCTATAAACCCAGTGTGGATGATGGATCACACAGTTACCAGTGACAATGGTAAATACACACAATAGGGGCACCAAGTTACTGTACAGAGTCACATTGTGACAATAGCACCTTTAGAGCTCAAAGGAAACCTCCGTTGTGCTCCTCCACATGTTGTGGAGTACAGGCTAGTTTTAGCAAACACACATTTCTGCTGCAATGAGTCAGATGAGTCAGAGGCTTTTGATAATTCAGTTGAAAGGGTGTGCCGGATTTAGGGACAATCTTTCCTGTGTCTTTAGGACACGACAAAAGCACTCGCGCTTCTTTTAGCTCATGGCCGAAACGTGACTTTCAAACAACCACGCACAAAGTCTGAAAAAGGAGAAATCTTTTTAAAAGCTGCAATATGTGAATTTTTTTTGGCCACCTTGGGAGCACTGGGAAAACGATGTGAATGAAACACTGTTATATTATCAGCATGAAGTTGATACGATCACGGTTGCTTATTTACATGTGCAGCGTCATTAGCATTCACTTGGAGTCATGTTTGATATTCACTCCCATTTAGCTTTAACAAAGTTTTCTCGCCACCAAGTCCAGAGCAAAGTATGGTTAAATACTGCTACTAAGCTACTAAATGTTCCTCTTCCCTCACATGCTAGTTGATAACTTTGTCTGTCGTGTGTTGCTGAGGCAGGTAGTGTACAGTGGGGGTTTTTTAGAGCATTTTGACTGATAAACAGTCCGCTGCATCTGGAAATGAAATGAGAGCGATGAGAGTGAATCAAAACACTGAAGTTAAACATAAAGCAATGCGCTTAAAGACACTAAAATGCTTCATAAAGCGGAGGGCAGGTGCAGAGTCCAGAGATGATTTTCTATGTGTCGATCATCTTTTCTTTCTTTCACATTACATACAGTCATTTGATGCTTTCTTAATATAAAAATATTATTAGCAGCTTTACAATTACTTATTTTAATTGCCTTTTTCGTGATGTTATAACGTTTGTGGTTTATACTCTTTGTCTCCTTGTTCTGATATGCCTTATTTTAGCCCGTAAAGCACCTTATAACTTCTGAAAAGAAAGTCTGTTAGGCATGCTTGTTTTATTTGCCAGATTTTTATTAGTTTTATTAGAATCAAATAATGTCACCTGATTTTTGTTGATAAGAAAACCTGCTGAAGTAATTGAAAAAGAAGAAAGTATTCTTATAATTTGTACCCTGTCAGGGTGGAAAGTGATATACTACTCAGTACTATGTGCTGGTGTGTGTGTGTGTGTGTGTGTGTGTTGAGAGTCAGAATTTGATGAGTTTCAGGTGGTTGGAAGAGATCAGTCTTTGGGTATGTATTTGAATCATAACATCTTCATCCCAAACAGGACTGCCGGATCCATGTTGACACAATTTTGCAACAAGGGTCTAGTCTATAAGGCCTGTCAGCAGGGCTGGTATAGTTGTGGAACTAAGGTTAGTAGGCCACTGACAGGAGTGAAGAGGAAACAGTGTGAGGAATATACTGTAGTACCAACTATGTTTTGAAATTCTGCAGAGTGACTGGGGTAGAGGGAGGACGGGGGCAGCCTGACATTCAGGCAACATTATGTCTCCAGTGTTGTCTAAAGAAGGAAAGAGTGATGGGTCACGATATAAAAAGATAGAAAAATATGAGAGGCATGAAGAGTCTGGCCTCTCCCGCTTTCTTTTTCCACTAGATGAAACAGGCTCTGTACATCTGTCTCATCTTCCTTTTTTCGGTTGCCCCTGAAAAAGGCCCAACTGAACCCTCTCTCTCTCCTTTTCTCTCTACTTGCCTCTCTCCCGCTATCTCTGTCTTTCCCTCTCTCTCTGTTCCTCTCCCTGGTTAGCTCTGACACACTGGTCAGCCTCAGGGTGGAAGAACAGAGGGACTCTGCTATGGGTTTGTTAGAGGAGATGGAAAGGAGAGAGGAGAAACGAGGAGGGGAGAGAGAGGAGAGAGAGAGAGTGGAGAGAAGGAGGAGGAGGAGGAGGATGAAGAGAGGAGGAGGGGGAGGGTTGCCCAGGAAGAGGGAAAAAGAACCTGTCCATCCCAAATGTTAAAGAGAAGAAGAAGTCAACACTGAATCAAATGTTGGCCTTCTAATTTAGCCAGACCCCTTGTCTAAATTATGAAATAACATTTCCAATAAGTCATACATGATGAATAATGAATGATTTATCTTTTACATGTCAAAACATACAGCATAATACACACAGTGATACACTGGCATATATTTATCTAGCCTGTGTCTTTCCACAGAACATTCTTACTTTTTGGTACAAATACATGGTTCTCTCATGATGAGAGTTTGAGATATAAGTGATGAGATATAAGTTTTTTATGAAAACTTTTAGATTCTGTGGACTTGGAAATAATGATGAAACCTTGCAGCCTTCTTAACTTTAACCCTGCAAAAAAAAAAAACTCAACTAGTTTTAGACCAATTTGTGTCCTTGTAGTTAACTGTTGTGTGAAAATGTTACAGTCACATTTTATGAAATAAAATAAAGCATTAAGCTTTTTGTGGGATATTATACAAACTAAAATGGAAGTGGGAAATACATTAGAGGATTACTGATGTATCTTTGGTTTAAATATTCTATTGTGTAGTTTAATGTTACATGTCTGTCTTCACTGACTCTGTTATAAGTGTTCTCACTTGTGTTACCCCTTGAATTTATGTTTTGTAGATCCATAAACAAAATACTCAAATGAAATTGAACTATTCTTTTTAAGAGTCAAAGAGCTGGATAAACTAACACTATACTAACCATACTGCTTACATACTTCTGTTACAGCTAAATTTCCACATGTATGCTCCTTGTGCCTTGAACACTGTACACCCATCGCACTGTCATATGAAAGAGTGAGAAATCAGTGCAACGCTGTAATAGGAACGGACAGCAGTGCAGCACTGTCACTGTATTTAACCAAGATATATAGTTACAGGAGGCTGTGAGACTCTGCTCGTTCTCCCACAGAGCACCCATTACTGTGGGTCCACACTGCAGGGGCAAAGCTAATACTGAGTCCTTCGCACCGAGAGACAGGCTATCACCCGACGGAGCCGCCAAACCACAAGATCACATTCAGTGAAATTCAGTTACACTACATGTATCGGCGGGTATAGTGACTGTGAGGCCGGTGTAATGTTTAAAATGGCGAGATCAAGGACAGCAATATGACAACTTGGTCCATAATTAAATGTTAAGAAACATTTCCACAATAAACAACAAATTGGTCCAATAACAGAGCTCAGGCTCGAGGCTTAGCGAGGACAAGGCGTTTTGCTGTTTTCTCTCTTGCCAACATGTCCGTCTTTCAAACGCTTCCCTGCTTCATCTGTGGCTTTCAGCTGCACACACATTTGTCACTTCTGATGTGTCCACAAAATATGTAGTTTAATTTCTTAAAACAGCCGAGCGCTGTTACCCAAACAGGAGCGAACTGTGTGTTTGTTAGGGACTATTTTCAGCTGTGGATTAACACACATTTGGTGCCCTATAGTTGAGTGGCACCTGGACAGTGTTCATTAGCGCTCATCATCACAGAAGAATATCAGCGGGCAGACTATAACTTTGTTAGCAGGATCAATTCATTGTTGGTTTTGGTCTTTTCATTGGATTTGTTGACAACATGAAAAATAGAGAATATCATACCGCCTCATCCTTTAAAGGCCAGTTTCATTCATGTAGAGAAGTTTTAATGATTCCTACAGTCAGGTGAAGTTGAGACAGATGCTCAGGTCATAAACAGACTACTGTAGCTTCTGATAAATAAAGAAACTTGTTTTTTTTTTTCCCAGACTTTCATGAAAGGTGGAGAACTCCAACAAGTTTAAGGAGAGAGCGTGTGTGGAGATGAGGATGCGTGGAACGGTATTAGTATGGTATGGAACGCCGGCCTTAAGAAAATAAGGAAAAGAAGGGGAAAAAAGGATGAAGAAAAAAGTATCAATCGATAGGGTTAAATTATTCATCGTCATTAATTATCGATCGCTCTCCGCTGCCGGCTCGTCCGCCTCGCGCCAGAGTTGAAAGGAGGGAAAGCGCGCTTTATTAAAACCGGCTCGAGCCTCATTGTTTCATGTCCCGCGGCAAAGAAAAAGCTCGAGTTTGGCTCTGCCCGCGCCAGTAGAAAAATACACACACGTATGTACACACGCGCAGGTGCACGTGCGCTCACGCACGCACGCACACACGCATTGCTCCACCTCCCTCCTTTGCGTTCTCCTTCTCTCCCGCTCTCTCTCTCTCCATCTCTCCGGACGCGCGGGAGGAGCTTTGGGGAGCCTCGCGCGGTGTTCACGGGGCGGCTGTGTCTCGCGTGGATCGATGAGGGATCAATGGCTCGCGCTGACTAATAGCCAGAGAGCGCCTTTGATCTCGCGGCTGAGAGATCAAAACCTGCGCGAGAGGGAAGAGAAATAGGAAAAGAAACTGCGCCGGCGAGCTGACCTTTACACACACACACGCGCGCGCACACACACACATTTACGCAAAAAAAAAACAAAAAAAAACACGTAGCGTGCGCACGCGCGCAGCTTTTAGGAATTTGACTGCAGGATATCCTACCAGCAAACAAACTATGAGAGATGCATCACTAACGAAACTGCAAGGCGATATGCATTGAACGAATTTAAAATGATAACAAATCTATAACAGACATCATCCACAGTCTTTCCACACACACACACACACACACACACACACACACACACACACACACACACACACGCGCGCGAGCATGCACCCTTGCTTCCTAGCCCAAGTTGTTGCTCTTGATTTTGACTTCCTCAGACAAGGTGATACAGTGAGAACAACGAAACCATCTGTTGTTTCCAGGGAGCAGATGAGTGTCCTATGGGCTCAACTTCACGCCTATAGAGAGGGAAGAAGAAGCGTGTGTATGTGAGAGTGTTTGTGTGCACGCCTGTTTATGTGTGCAATGGAGAAACCGAGAGGAGAGAGGGGAGGTGGGTGCGATGTCTGAAAAAGAGTAGTTTGCCTCAAAATAGAGTTAAGTTTGTTTAAGATGCGGAAGCTGGTTTCCTACTGAAAACGTTAAAAAAGTGTCCCTGCTGTGTTGTAGTGATGACAACAGTGACACAAAGGCTGTGAGGTCACTGTAATGTACTTCTACACACTTTATGAAGACTACAACAACTGTCTGTTTTCCTGTGTAATGTTCTGTTTAACGTCCTGAGGACTCCGGCCCATACCAACATGACCTTTCTGAATTTTCTGACATTACATATTAACATAACTGATTATTCTGAAGCCAAAAACAAATAAATGTGCCCTGTTTGAACCCAGTTAAACAAAAGTGGTTAAATACAATGCATTTCTACACATTTTTGACTTTGTACCCCTTCAAGAATTACCATTAGTACAGTTTAGTTATGTCTAAGACGTCTAACAATGACCCTGTCTAGCAAATGAAGCACATTTCAACAGAACAAAAGGGTTAACAAGACTCTTATTAGCCACAACATAATTCCTTGCAAAATGGTGTCTTGTTTTCCACACTTTTACCTGAAGAAATGCACTTCTCTCTCTCTCTCTCTCTCTCTCTCTCTCTCCCTGGACTCATCACGCTCTCTCTCTATCTCTCTCTTTACCCCCCAGCGTCCCCCCCGCCCCTTCACCCACCCTCCCCTCTCTGGTCAGTGAGTTACTCTCTCTATCGCTCTCACTTCCCGAATTAACCACTCAAGAAGTCACCACCGACTCAATCAATAGCTCATACATAAACCCTGCTATAATCGCTCCCCCTGCCTGTCTGTCTGCCCCCCTCCCTCTCCTCTCCTCACCCTTTACCCCCTTCTTCAGCTTCGAACTGACACTCCTCTTCCTATCCTCCTGTGTCCAACTGTTTGTCTTTTTTTTATGTCTTCCTCCTGTCCTTTTCTAATTATTTCGGACACTCTCCTCTCATATAATACCACTGAAAACTCTGACAATGGGGGGGCGCAATCAAGATCCTGATCTTGTGCAATTTTGACGCTATTATGTGAAAAGAAACGTCTTTTCTTTGAATGACAAGTTGCAGACCATGTGAGCGCCGCTCTGCGTTTCTCCAGACATATTTATTTTGCATGTATCAGACAAATCTAAAAATGTCACAAATAAAAAGGGATTCAAGATTTTTTTTTTTTTTTTTTTTTTTTTTTTTTTGCTTTTAGGAACTCTCAAACTGCCTTTTTTGGTTTTGTTTTGTTTGATTTATGAACCAAAGTATAATATATTTATAAAATGCAACATGTAAGACCTTGCCAAGGGTGAAACAATAAAGTCCTGCACTTGTTTCCACTGTTATCCCTGGTGTTTACACAGTCCATCAACCTTTATCGAAACTGAGACAGGCAATAATAATCACGTCCAATCTGGAGTTGTTGTGCGTCTTGTGCTGAATACTTAGTCTGAAAGGAGACCTGATGCTACTTTGAGAGTATTTTTAACTCATGTGGTTTCACTAACCTCACTATATTCCTTTAGGGACTTGATATTTGTGTAGCATCCCTCTAAAATTTATTACAGGATCACAGTAATTCTTTTAAGTGCAAGGGCACTATCGGCCCATGTTAGTGTGTCCAGCCAGAATGGGCCCAGTATTGCGTTATAGCAAAGACAAGGAGACATCAATATTGCATTATCTCATGTTTAACTGTGAGACACAGATAGTTGTTTTGGGGGCCTTAAAGATATTGTATTACCAAAGGAGATACAGGCAGACATCCACACACACACACTCACACATGAGGAGGGGGAAAAAAAGAGAATAACACACAGAGAATTTTAAAATTATAAGGCCTCTACACACCCTCTGCTCGTACCCCTTCTGTCTCTATCTCTCTTTCGCTCCCTCTCTCTCCCTTCACTCGCTTCTTCTTCTTCTCTCTGCCTCTCTCTCCTCTCTCCAAAGTCTTTGATTCGTCCGTACGGTTTGATCTGCGAGAGAGCGAGTTTTGTAAACACATTTTTCACGATCATATAGCCACGGGCAAGGGGAGCGTGAGGCGTGGAGGAAGAAGAAGAAGGAGAGGGAGAGAGACTCAGAGAGAGAGAGAGAGAGAGAGAGGGTGTGTGTGTGTGTGTTGTGTGTGTGTGAGTGAGAGAGAGAGAGGGACGTTTAATGAGTGTGCAAGATGGAAAGACAGACTGACAGAAAATGCAAGGATGGAGCCTCGAATATGACTTTCTGCTATACTGCACAGAGCAACAAAGACACTCATATGCACACACACACACGCAAATCCTCACACACACATGGAAAACCTCTCTCTCTAATACACACACACACCTACACACACACACACACTAGGGAGCCCAGACTGATGGTTTTGGCACAAGTAAAGCATCACAGGGGTTGACGAAATGTGAAGCAACAACGAGAAAAAGCAAGTTATTCAGTTTTCCTCATCATGCAGAGGGGTGGGTGACAACTCCAACACTGTATTTCCCGATATGACACTTCCTGACTGCTGCACCCATGTAGAGTCACACAAACACACAAACACACACATACACACACAGGAAAAAAGTGATGCATTTCGTTTAGGGTGATGAACACAGTAAACAGAGAGAAACAGCGTCTGAAAAACAGATTATGGAGCGAGCCAATAAAACTGCAGAGCACAGACGGTAAACACACCGTGGTGTAAAGCTGAACTAATAAAAGTGCGAGGCTCTCATTCCTTACATTTCTTCTTTTTTTCTCACTTGGTTGGAACACTCTCTCTCTCTTTTTTTTCATCTGGCAGCTGCTAATCCGGTTAGGTTCGATTGGCTCCGGTAATGGCGCTAAAACGTCGCTTCTATACCGACTCGTCTCCACGGGACACGGCGGAGAGGAGGCGACTCTGGCTCGGTATGAGCATCAGACTGACACGGACGACGGTGATGACGCGATTCAGGGAAGAAGAAGAAGAAGAAGAAGAAGATTATGATGAAAAACAGCCACCACAAACTTTTAAACTTCCCTTCATATTTTAAGATATTTTAAGAGGCAAATTATGCAAACAGAGCATTTTCACAGCAGCCATTTTGACATGAAAAAGTAGGGTCAACGCAGGTGTTTCCAATGATACTAATTAAGGCTCGGTTCCATTTATTGCTGCCAACATGCACCACAGCGGCACACTGACCTGAATGGGACGGAACCTTAATTATTATCATATCATTTACTCTGTTTCACGTCAAAATGGCTGCGGTGGGAAAAAAAAAGAAGTCTATTTTATGTATTTAAACTAAGGACTTACTAAACGAAGGAGGAAAAAATAAGACAAACTTCAAAAATAAAGGTCTGTTTTTACCTGATCTTATTGCACATGCCTTCAAAATAAAAGAAAAATATTTGGAGTGATGCTCAACTCGTCCGATGTTGTAGGCCTATATACAGGCCTAAATGATAATAATATGCAAAAATGGTTATCACATAATAATAATAACAATAATAATAATAATAATAATAATAATTTAGATCGGGGCACAGCCGCCTGCATGTTGTAACTTTCTGATGAATTGTCTCCTTCGACCGACTTTTTGGCAAAGAGCGGGCTTGGGGTTAGATGCAGGCCATCACATTTAAAGTGCTTTTTCACTTCGAGATTTGTTTGTTTTCCTAAAAGACGGGGAAACACTCCTCAACAAATCTGCAGCAGTCCCTCGCGTCAGTCGTTAAAAAATGATTTTCTTTTCATTTTTCCTTTTCCTTTCCTTCCATTCTTTTTTTTTTTTTTTTTTTTTTACTTAGCCTACTGCTTTTTAGAAAGAAGAATAGCTGCAAGCAGTAAAGTCGGTTGTCAGAATATGTGTGTGTGTGTGTGTGTGTGTGTGTGTGTGTGTGGTATAGTGCAGTGCAGTGTAGTGTATGCTTCTCTTCCTCTCTTTCTTCTTCTCAGTATTTTCTGTCCGGGGAATTGTTCTCAACGTCCACAAACACATTGCAAATACCCGCCGGCCCAGCTAATTGATTTCACTAGACGCCAGGATAATTCAAAGTTGGAGAGAGATGAAAAAAGGAGAGAGTGATAGTTGAGACCGAGTAAATAAACATATAAACGAATTTAGAGCCCAGATTAATTGAATGAATATGAGCATTAAAAGAAACAAAGGTGATCTTATGGATAAACCTTGGTGTGGATTAAACGGGAAATAAGGTTTATATAGATTTGATATGAACACAGGCTGGATGCAGATATAAAGGGAAATTAGGCCTATTTTTGGGTCAAATTTCTGTTTTGCAATTACTGATAGACGAGTATTATATCAGTGATAAACTGATTTTAAAATGATGTGAATCTCATGTTTTTACATATATATATATATATATTATATATATATATATATATAATATCACTGTAGCAAAGAGTTCAATTTTCTGCAAGAGAAACAACAATGCCGAACAAGAAACTCGCCCTGAAAGCAATTAAAAACAAATTTCAATCAGAAGTGGAGCATTATAACGGTATAACACAGGCTAAATAAGAATCTGACCCGCTGCTAATTGCTGCATGGTCTGCAGACTCATGACGACGCCTGTGTCTGAAACTGTGACAGCAATCAACCTTGAACTAAAGCCACAGCTGGATTATCCAACTTCTCTCCTGTTCAGTCAAATTTCCACCCTCCTGCTCCTCCTCCTCCTCCCTCTCCTCCTCCTCCTTCCTCCCTCTCTCTCCCTCTTTCTGTCTCCTGACAGAGTGTGACAGGGGGTTAGCCGGGGAGCTCAGGTAGCTCGTTTACTTTAATTAACGTTTCATCATCCTCGGAGCGGGACCGCGCACCGCATATACTCTTTCATGCTGCTCCGTCTCTCATCCCTGTTCTCCATCCATTCATCATCAGCCCTCCCTCTACAACTCCCCACTTTCTCTCTCTCTCTCTCTCTGTCTCTCTCTTTCTCCTCCACCTTCGGGCTCACCTCTCATCTTTTTCTTCTACAACTCGCCATATCAGCCCCCCCTGCTCTCTGTCTCGTGTCCACTCAGGCATATACAGGATAATAATTCAAACGCTTTCCTTCCTTCGTTCCTTCCTTACTTCCCTCCTTTTCCCAACTTTGTCACTTCTTTACTTCCCCTAAACTTTGCCCTATGTTTTTTAAAGCAAAACAAAACAGAGCAAAACCTCTGATCATTGCTCAGACTATAAATATTCAATATTATAATCATTAGTATTATATAGGCACACGTTGTTCGGGATATGGCACTGGAGGAGGGAAGAGGTTGAGAGAGGAGGAGGGTCATTGAGCGGAATCGACCGCCTCTGATCATATAATGGAAAATAAACCTCCAGTCGGTGATCATCATCAGGCAAGCAACTGCCACAGATCAAATCAATGCTCGGTCTCTTATAGGCGTGAGTATCAATTAGGGAGCTATAAGCAGAACATCTTGATATTGGTTTTCTTAACACAGTTATACAGTTATATCTGTATGTAATACGTCAACAAAATTAGGTCACTGTATTTTTTATGTTGTATTTTTTTAAAAAAAAACAAATTGTCATCTGGCTTTCATCTGTGTTATTAGAGCTTAACAAGGCACCGATTACAGGTTATTCCAGTTTTCAAAGTTGGCTGAGAGAAAACAAAAATCAGCCTCGCTTCACTCTTCCTCTAATGAGAACTGACAGACAGGTTTAATGAGCGCCCGCCCAGTTATCGCGATGTTTGAGAAAATAACTTTTTTTTTTTTTTTTGGAAGATTATTAAAAAGTCAAAGGATGGCGAATTAATATCTTTGGCTATACTTTTGAAATAAGCATCGATGTACACTTAGAGTAAAGTTGTCACTTGTGGTGGTTTGGCTTGTCTGAGTGAGCCTGAAGGCTCCTCTCATTAAATCATTTATCCGAGTCTTTCTTCTTGCAATAATTGGCCCTCACTCTCATTTGAACTTTCATACATTTTTCTTTAGGGCATAAAACAATGGTGGTTTTAAGTGTGGTTCATTATGCTAATTGATATTATGTAATTACAAATATCATAGAATTAGAGACTACAGTAAGAGGTAGACCTTCACTGTAATTATTTCAGGCTGTAATACAGCAGTCATTCATGGGATTCTGACACAAACTAACTCTATAGTAAAAATCCAAAGCTAAAAAGTTGGAGTCTAGTCAAATCACATTATATTTTGCTAACTTGTTGTTAATGAAAAAAAAAGAAGGAATGATGAAAACGAATCAATAAAACCAACGGTAAAAACTTGAGCCAAACCAATAGTACTGAATCCCCTTGGAGTCGGCTTAGAGCCGGAGTTTGATAAAGCGGTGGAAATGGCAGGTGTTATATGAAGCAAAAATAAAATAAGAGGAAAAAGTAAAGTAAATGCTGTTAGACTCATATGGTTCCGTGTGGTCTGGGCGTGACTCGTACACAGCCCGGGACTCAGCATGGAGCATTTTGATAGTTTAAACAGTTTAAAACACTTACAGTGGTAACCGGATTTGTAGCCTTGTGGGGTTAAGAACTTGATGAAATCCACCGTGCCCACCGGGACTATAGAGGTGAGCGCTCACATACAAATTGCCATTGATAAAGAGAGAAGGGGAAGCCCCACCATCACAAACCTTAAACCCCATCCCTCTCACACTGGTTCAGACAAAAAAAAAAAAAAAAGAAAAAAATATCCTACCCAGAGTGCACTGCAGCTGGTACCATCTGGGACCCCGGCGGAGGTGAGATTGACAAAAAAAAATGTTTTGTGCTTTGCCCACTTATTTCTGAGTGGGGATCACCCTACTGCAATGTATGCAATCAATATTTGCGTGACACGTGGGAAAATTCAGCTTTGTTGAACTCTAAACCTGCTAAGTGTTGACCTTTGAGAGTGCAGAGCAGCCTCCCAGTGAGTGCTGCAGCTCAAAGATGCCATCAATAATGGAGGACAAACTACATGCCTGTTTGTCGGAATATCCAGAAATGCACTATGATTAATTAGTATCATACAGTGGGCACAACAAAACCTCGGGACAGGTAATTAGGACCCTAAAAAATATAAAATTTAGAGGATAAAGATATTACGATATCTGGTTGTGAGATTGGACAAATGTGCTGGAGGGCAAAGCAGCATGAGCAGTGTGAGACTCTTGCAGCTAGCATATCCTGTTATCTAGGACTGATAGAAAGAGAGAAGAGAGAGATAATATTAGCTTATTGTATGCATATAAATATGTAAACTACCCTTCTGCATTCTTACCATAACCTTAACCTCACACAACCTCACTGCGTCCAGCTTGAACCCACACATAACAGCTTCTCAGAGCTGCTTGTGGTTTATATCTAAACATTTTTCAGTCACAAGCTTTGGGTTTGCCGAGCCTATCATTGCCCTGTGGGATCCATAATTATACATAAGAGTTCAGAAGTTAATGCTCGTGCCCACCAAAGACCTGCAAGACTTAATGGTTAGACCTCTGTTTCTGGATTCATTCCACAGTGGTGGAATGAGTTAGATAAAAACTGGCATGGCACGTAGCTTCACGTTGTTGTTGTTGTTGTTGTTGTTGTTATAGACTGATAAGGGTGTATAGAGAGAAACCTTGGCTAACACCTGGCCGGTGAAAGCTCCTGTTACATCCCTTAAGGGTGTAAGTTATTAATTTCTGAGTGTCTCTCCCTTTAGTCTATCAGTCAATATGATTTAATCATAAAATCTGGGGGCGTCCAGGTGGCTTAAGGGTTTAAGATGCTGACCATATGAATGCAATGTCCATTCTATTGCATGTCATTACTTCTCTCTCTCTCTTTCTCTCCCCTCATGTGCTGACCTCTCTCCATTACAGCTGTCAAAACGCCGGGAAAGAAAGAATTTAATGTTACCCAAGTAGAGAAGCTGCTGATTGAGCAGATTTACTGGCATGGCAAAAAGAAACATTTAAACAGGCATCTTAAAAGTAAATCAGATTGAATTTCAGTTGATTCTATAAATTATTAAGTTCTTTTGAAGATCCCTAAAATAAACAAATAACCCATTTAGAATAAAACAATATCAGAGTAAAAATCAGTCACACACGCCGAGGATTAATACAACATAAGGTCATTTATAACCGCCGTGTCTTGTACTGTGTGTTATGTTATAGGCTGCTTTTCAGACAGTTTTGTATTCCCTACTGGTTGTTGACCGGGTTGCATGGACCTGAGGGTCGTGAAACACATTCAGCACATAGATGAAACTTTGAAGTCAAGAAAAATATTTCAAACACAAACAAGACACTGAAAACTCAGAGTTCAACTAGCACAGATTCTAAATGAACAGATATGAAGCCCTCCATGTTGTGCTGTAGGACGTCGTTCACCTTTTAAAAATGACTTCTGTCTCTTCTGTTATGACTGTTTCTATATTTACCACAATTTCTAATGTCTATTCTGTCTCTACTTAATACTATATCTGTCTCTTCCCATTACACAGACCTCTTGCACTGTTGCATTTCTACTGAAGTCATACATCCATGTGCACATACACACAGACCAGCATGCACACGCACAAAAATTCAATCTCTCCGTCTTTCTATCTGTGTTTCCCTCTTCCACTCTCTCTTATACAGACACACACACACACAAACAAATGTACACACACACACACACACACACATACACACACTCAGCGCCCGTCTGCCCCGGCTCCCGTCGGCCCTCTCGCCTGTGTGTGCGTGTCAAATCGAATCTCCACCTCAGTGCGTAGTACACCTGCTGTGCCGGCGTATAATGCGCTGCATACAGTGAGTGCACGATGACGGATTACTGAATTAGACCAATAATGACAAGTGACACTTCTGTTACCGCTCCCTGAGCCACTGCAGAGAGAAGGGGAGAGGTGTAAATAAAGAACAGACACAGCGACGGAGAGAGAGAGAAGAGGGTGGGAAGGAGAAAAAAAAAACAATAGAACAGAGATGGAGGAAGTCATGGAGATAGATTGGGAATTTTCAGCTTGTCCTGTAAAAAATAAATAAGTTCTGTTACATTCGAGTGCAACTTCTCTGTCCTGTATCTTTTCCCTCTCTCTCTGTTTCTGCAGTGACACACTCAGTTGTCATGGACACATGATGGCAGCTAAAAATAGATTCATATCTGATCTACAAACAGTGGTAATAGTTTTTTTTTTTTTTTTTTACATATATATATATATTCCTGTTGTTTTCTCTCTCTTAATACAAATTTCAAGACGACGTCCCACCTGGACTCGATCTGAGCTTCACATGTGGTCAAGGCATCAGATAAACCCAAATCTAGTCAACACTACAGCAACTTCACATGATTGGCAAGACCGAACTGTTCTGAGAAGTTTTGTTGAAATGTTTTCCTGATGAATATACATGAAATGCAGAGCTGGGTAATTTGTGAGTGTCCAGCAGTTGTAGACCCGGGCAGTGTATCTGCAGGATGTCTAGCCCCCCCATGGACCTGGGGTCTCCGCAGGCCTGTGCTCAGGATACTAAACCATGCCAAATGAGGAAGAGGAGGTGCAATCCTCAGTGGGACCACATGAATAAATCAGCCTGCCACCTGGTGCTTCTGTACTGGGGCAAAGACTGAGTAGAGGAGTACGCATAAGAGAGAGATGTACACAAACACATGCATTCATTCATACATGCACACATGCAGAGGAGAAACTGCAAAAACAGAACCTGTGTAGGTGTGATGAGGTGTGAAACACCACTGGCTGTCTGCTTGTTTTTCAGGGGGTTAGAGACAGACTTCATGATATGAACATCAATGAGAATATTTGTGTTGGCGCTCTGTCAATGATGTCAATTTAACTGCAAGGCTCATCGTCCTGCCTGTATTGTATCATAATGGACAATCATTGGGGGATATAAGCCTGCCAAGTCCTCAAGTCATTGTGCCACAGTCGGTTTTTGGCTTGCGAGCCAACGCTCAAAGCGAGCGAGCGACTTCTAAAAGGTGTATCTGCTCTCGCTTGATAGAGAAAACAGGAACAAAGATGAGCAAAGCTGCCGCGAAGAAGAAGAAGAAGTGAGCACTTGACTGGGACACGTAGAGAGGGAGCTGAGGCACAATTGGAGTTGGGGGGAAAAAGAGAGCACAGGAGCGAGGGAGCAATAGGGGAAGCACAGAGGAAGGAAGACAGAAAGAAATATTGACAAAGCCTAGATATACACATAAGTCACCCGACACGACCCGCCTGCTCCCTGTATTTTATAGAGCTGCTCTGCGCTGGCGGAACAGCATGACAGGCCAGTTCCTTCAACGGAAAATATGGTCCCTCTCTACCCTCCCGCCTCACGCTCCGCTATCACTCCTGTTTTCTGTCTATCCCACCTGATATCATTCTGTCACCTCTGCGCCAGGCTCTTTTTTCCATCATCCCCCTATTTCTTCCCTCCCCGTTCTTCGCGTTTTTATTGGTGCTCTACATTCCACCCGTCATGTTTCACTCCTGTGTTTCTATCCATCTTCATGTCGCTCTCTTAATCCCCTCTCATTTGCTCTCCTCGGCCCTCATCCCTCCCGTTTCTCTTCCTGCTCTCCCGAAGCCGTTTCCGCGTGCTGTCCCATTTCCACCTACTCCTCTCTGTTTCCCTCATTCTTCCTGATTCATTTCCTCTCAGCTATCCGTTCCATTCATCCCTCTCCCTCCTATTTGTGCTACCTACATCAGCATCCCTCTCTACCTCATGCTCTTCTATCTCCATCTTACACCTTTCCAACTATATTTCCTCTGACCTCTGTGGTTTTTAGTTCGTCTGTCACTCTGTCTCTCTATCACCCTGGTAAACTTTATCCATTACTTATTGAAACTGAATACTTTAGCTTTGGCCTTTTCACTTTGCAGCTTCTTTCTCCTTCGTTATAGGTGTCTTTTGTCTCCCCCTTCCTTGAAATAAGCATTTGCATTCATCACGTTTCCCACTATTTTGCTGTTTACACTGTTGTCTTCCTCTCCACTTCCTCCTCCCTATACCTACCTCCTACCTCTCTTCTTTCTTTTGTCTTTCTTTGCTTTTTCTCTTTCTTTTTCTATCCCTCTGCATTCCAGCCGGCCCTCCCTCTCTCATCCGCAGCCTGAGCACAGAGCCCCATGTGTCGGAATCAATTAGGGCTGAGAGCCGTCGCGGCCGCTCTTTCACGGAGGTAAATATTAAACTGCACCAAGCACCGAGGAGGAAGAGAGGGAGAGAGAGGAGGGGAGAGAGGGAGCCCTCCGTCCCTAATCCACCGCATCGATCAGGCGGGGATGAGGGTAATATATTATTTTGACAAGATACGATTCTCCGACGCGCACCGCTATCCCCGGCGATCGATTTCTTTTTTCTCTCCTTTTTTCTTTCCTTTTCTCCCCCTCAGCGAGTGGGACAGAGTTTGTGTGTTACTGTGGGTGTGTGTTTGAGATGGGGTGCACGTGTGTGCGTGCATTTGTGTGTTGTTGTTGGGTGTCTTGGCGTGTGCATGTGCACTGGAGTGTGGATGGGTGACAATAGGAACAGCATTAGGAAATGTGGGGAAGAGATGAGGATGGTGCTGCTAGTAGGTCTGCGCTTTTACAAACAAGCTCCTGTCTAAACAGCTAAATCACACGCTCGCCCAAAGATGGATCGTTGAGAGGAGAATCAGAGGAATCGTATTTATTTCTGGAGGTGTGTGTATATATATATATATGCACGGTGCAGCACACATGGCAGGATGTCAGGGTTACAGTTAGTCAAATAAGCAGAGCTGACCTATTGTAAAGTTAAGTGTCCTCCCCCGCATGGTCCCCTCTGCTCCCGTGACTCCCCCTCTCTATATCGCTTTGTAAACTGTGTCTAAATGCTAAATTCCCAGATCAATTTTTTTTATTCAGCCTCTTCCCCCCCTCCCTCCATCAATGCACTCCCTCTGCCCCCTGCTTCTGTCCTCTTCAAACGGCCTCACGTCTTGCTGTCCTCCAGTGATGGAGGTTGTTCTACCAGCCTTGTGGTCTGTGGGTTTGTGTGCTAACTGTTCCTCTCACAGCAGGTCATAGAAATCTTATAAGAGTTTTCGCATCACATCCTGAGGAAAATTACAGAGGTTGTGGTGGTTCAATGAGACAAACTAGTGAAAGTTTTAATGGTTGTGTGATATTTAAGAACATTAAAAAGTGACAAACCGACTGAGGCGTCTAACTCTGAGGCTACAAGCAGCTTTCAGACCCTTTTAGCTGCTTTGAGCTCATTTTTTGTTTCTCTGACTCAAAAACACACTGCATGGTTGAGTCTCACAGCTCTCATCAACGCTTACATAAAATCATAACCATTTCCATTGGATACGTGTGAATGTACGCTACCTGCTGGAGCCATCTTGCAGGTTAAAGCTCCAGATACTTTTCTCCGGTGTTGGTGGAGACCAAAGCGTAGCAAAAAGACCCCTGAACACTGGAATAAAATTCATTGGGTGACCCGAAACTAGGCAAATGTTTGCTAACAGGTTAGCTATCACTACTAGCTGTAAGTATATCCAATGCCAGTGTTTTTAAAATGATTACCTTTTACAGTATTGTTTGTGGCAAATACATGATTCAGTTTAGTGACAGATGGTGGTTACACTTAATTAAAAAAGTGAAAATTAACTACTCGGAAGACGAGAACGTGCTAGACACCAATCCAATCCACCATCCACAACCTTACACAATGGCCACAAAGCCTGAGTACCGATAGCAGCACGTTAGCAGAGCAGCAGCAGGAGCTTCAGTGTCACACAGGATGCGTGGGTGTACTGCCCAAACACAAATTCATTGTATTTGTTGTGTAGAAAAGAAGAAAATACAACTGAAGCGTAAAAATCCACATCAGGTTGTGGGTACACACATTTGGCGTTAGGTTGTTTTCTTGGGTTAAGATAGTTAGGATCAAGGTTGAGTTCAAACAGGCAGTTCGCACAGCCAATTTTTCCAAATATATCTGTTTATATATAAATACAAATGTCCCATTTGATCAGCCTTTTACATGAGTGTGTGTATCAAGACACAATGACCCCGGAAGACAGCAGAAATACAACCCGTAGGAATACAGAGCATGAGCTATCAAGGTTATACTGTCCCTGTGAGTGATCAAGAGTGTGCACAATTAAACAACTGTGTGTCTGCACTCTGTATCATGCATGTGTACGACGATGTGGACAACACATTTCTGTTCCAACCTGTCCATTTTAGTGTTGTGCTGCAAAAAATATGCACAACTCAAGTGTGTACATGCACACAACCCGGCACCCAACAAGCTTCCTCTCCCAGAAAGCTCTATCCAAACAAATGCGACAACACCCGCTGGTGTCTCCTCCAGCTCGCTCCGCTCTCTCTTACTCCTCATCTCCCCACATTCTCTGTTTCTGCCTGCCGCGACTTAGTTTTCCTCTTTCTTTCTGTCTGCTCTTGCTTTTATTGTGCCATTTTCTGCCACTTTGGTCCAAGAAAGAGAGGCCGTAATGCAATCTCTCCCCCTCTCCGTCCCCTGCTGTGAGGGAGAGTAGCTTGGCCTGTGTGCTGGGCCGGGGAGAAGGGGGAGAGACGGGGTCAAGGTGAGCTCTAATACACTATTGATCCGCCCCAATTGAAAACCTGATGGAAATTTTACCCCCCTCCCCTCCTTTCCTCCTCATCCTTCCCCCGCACCCGTCTCTCTCTCTCTCTTTCTCTCTGTTTTTCTCCCCCCCCTCCCTTCGTCTACCGCCCCTCTCCCTTCCTATCTCCCACTCTTCTCTTCCCTTATGTCTTTTTTCCTTTCCTGTGTGTATCCTCCCTGGTGTCTAGAGTCTTCCTCTTTTTCAGTGTCTATCCCCGTTCACTCCAATCTGTTTTCTCTCCCAGCTGAATGTCTCTTTCAACCACTGACCACTTTCTCTCCCTTGCTATCTATCTTTGTGCCAGGCAGCGCTCTGCCTCCATTTCTTTTAAACCGCGCCTCTAATCATTTCCTCTCCTTCTCTTCTCCTCCTTTTGGTTAGCCATCCACCTTTTTTTAAAGCCCGGTTCCTCTCTTTTTCCCTTTAAATCCCTCGCTAACCCTCCTCTCCCTGCTGTTTCTGTCTCTCTCACGCTTTTTCTCCTCATCCCCCTCTCTGAGTGTGCATCAGATGGTCCATTTCTCTCTAACCCAGTGCATATTGATCCCTATGGCAGTAGCATGCAGGGTGAAGGCTGCGAAGACCACTGCTACAGTGTATTAAACGCCACAAACGCTTTGGACGCGGGGCCTGAGACACGCCTCCCCGGCAGGGCCCTGTCAATAGCTGCTCCCTCCTGTCAACAGCAGCCAAATGGCCTCTCAATCTGGGACTTGTGATGGGCTACAGATTGGTACACAGAAACTGCAATGGATGCGCCGCGGAAAAATAGACAGAATCTTGATGGGAGAGGAGCCAGGATAAAAAATGAAATTAAATACGGAGATGTGTAGGTAATTTTCCCAATAATGGTGAGCTGCTTTTTTAAAAAAAAAAAAAAAAAAAAAGAACAGATGTACAGAGCATCGATGTAAGTCAATGAAATCATTTCCATTCAGATGCCTAAAATGTTGCACAACAAAATCCATGACCTCTGCTTTCAATTTGCTCCATTCTTTGCCTTAACAGGCTTCATAATAACACACTGTTGTCCTGCAGTTATGTGGAACAGCAATTATGGACGCAGTTGAGTGTGCTATATACTGCTCAAGCACATCAAACAAAAGAGGCACAAACACTGCAAAGGCCTGAACAATAGACATGGCAGCAATAGAAGTAAACCTTTTACAGCTACCCATTACTTTCCCACTTAACAAGACAGACCACAACCTCTCTCTCTCTCTCTCTCTCTTTCTCTCTCTCTCTCTCTCTCTCCGACTCTATGCAGAGTTGGCTGCTATCACCGCACTGCTTGAGTGGGAGATAAATGGAGTGAGTGCGTGTATGTGTGTGTTTGATTTATGTACTGTTGTGTACGTGTCAGACGGCCCGAGCTATCGGGACCACCATCTCCCAGTAGACATAGTAATGCTACAGCAGTGGAGGGACCCCTCTGTCGACCCTGAGACCTCTGATACACATCTGGAACAACAGAGCACAGCGAGCGGCGATTGGAGGGGTTTGTTGGAGGAGGAGGAGGGGGAGGAGGAGGAGGAGGAGGGTGAGGAGGAGGGGAGCTACTTTCTGTGCCTTTTTTTTTTCATTTTCATTCAAAGGAGATTCGTCCTCACTCTCCATCTCTGTACCTCTGTCTTTTTCTCCTTCTCTGCCACTTGTGCTTTCACCTCGAACTCAACTTTACAACATCTGTCCTCTCTCAGAGGAATAATCTCACAGGTAGCAGAGCTCTAACATGCAGACTGGAGGTCCTGGTTGGCTGCTTTCACATTAAGCTTCTGTCAACAGTGTCAGGAGTTACTTCTGTATGATCCTGAGCTCACGGGAAATCCGTGGTTATTCGGAGGACACCGACCAAAACCTTATTTACTCACCATTTACTCTTTTAACAGCTTTCCCTCCACGCATGTTGATTTGTCTCATTTTAAGTCATATTTAGTGGGTGTAGTTAAATAATTACACCTCACAGTTTGAAATATTTTGCCATGTCTCCTACATATAGTGCTTATAACCTGTCCACTGACCAGCATTCAGAGTCCAGACACCTGTTTTATTTTCCCACTTCTCTCTTTCAATCACTCTTTCCTTCTCTCCCTCGCCGTCTCCTCTCTTTCTCCCCCCCCCCCCCCCCTCTTCACCCTCTCCATCTATTTCTTTCTCTCTAGGAAGGAATCAGTCTCACCTTAATTGCTCTTAAATCGGATTAATGACTGACCGGGGACAACTTGACTTAATCTCTCTTCTAGTAAATCTCTTCCTCTCCCCTCTTCTCGTACATCACTCTTAAACATTTTATCCTCCCTCGCTCCCTTTATCTCTTGTCCTCTCCTTTTTCTGTCTTTCAGCCCTTTCACCTCGCTCACTCCATCGCTCTTCTCCTTCCTTCTCCTCCTCTTTTGGCATCACCTTTCCTCTTTCTTTTTTTTTTTGCTTTGCTCTCTGTCACTTCCTATACCTCCTTCTTCCTCCATTTCATCTCCCTCCTTCCTTCTCTTCTATCTCCATCACTCCGCCCGCGAGTCAGTCGCTCTTTCATCTTTTTGGACGCACTCTGTCATGCTTCAGCTCTGCTCGTCATCCGGGTCCCTTCATCATTTTTCTCCTCTTCTTTTCACTCTTTCGACAACTTTCTATCATCCTTTAACTTCGTCATCCTCAGATTTAGCCAAAACCTCTTTGACTTGGCTGTCACTCTATCTCTCCACGTTGCCTCTCTCTGTTTTTCTCTTTCTCGACAAGGTTGGTCAGTCGTTGGGTGCAGTGAACGTATGTGTTAGCACGCGTCGATGTGGTCCTGTCATTGCCTCCTAAGTGCTTTGGCAATACTAGGGATCTGCTGTCATGCCAGTGCAACTAATCTCAATCGAATTACATTGAACTTGTATTGAGATGGAGATAAAGGACATGAGCGTCTGTCTGTGTGATTGCTCAAGCAGCTCTCTGGCACCTCGTGTGAAAGAACACAGCGACGGAAAGCACACATGCGCGCACACACATTCAAAAAAAAAAAAAATCAGCTTTGGCGACGATGACTTCGCTTTGGTCATTAGCCTAAATGAGATTCATTCCACATGAAACCACAACAAGAAATAAAAGGTACAAACAACTGCCGCCATGTCATACTGGGGTGATCCTTGTTAAGGGTATAAGGGCAGAGAGACTGTGCCACCTTCCAAACCCCTGCAGTTCAAAAAACTGAGAGAAAAAAGAGGCCAGCCTTGTGGACAAAAGCTCATTTTCCTCTTGGTTGCACACTGCTGCAGGCGGGCTAACATGCCACAGGAGAATTCAACCACTCATACACCTTTGTTTTCCTCAGGTTTTTCTCAACTTTACACACAGCAGCAGAGCCATAACCGAGTGTGAACCAGGATTTCTATGTCAGCCCAGAAGGCGCGTGCACGGTCTGTGCAGCCTCAGGCGATTTCTGAGAGCCACTTCTTCTTTTTTTAAAAAATATATATATATTTTTTATTGTGACAGAAAAAATCTGTCATTTCCAAATATGGGCACATTTATTCATCTTCTAGTTTTGCTTTGAGTCACTTCCACATCTTGTTCTCTCTCTCTTCTCTCTTCTCTTCACTCGCCAACTCTTTCAAAGCCCCCTACCATCACCACCACCACGACCACCACCTCCCAACCTTTGCATGTCCATCTGCTTCACAGAGCTTCTGTATCTGTCCTCTCTCATTCTTTCCCTCTCTCTCTCTCTCTCTCTCTCTCTCTCTCTCACACACACGCACAGTGAAGTCAGGATTAAGCATTTATCTCGGTGGTCCTCCTTTCGGCCCTAAACGCCCGTGAGGATGATAAGAGTCGCTGGGATTTGTCAAATTGTGCGCCATTGATTAACTGACCTTTCACGCCTGCAAGTCTCTCAGCCACTCCACTAACTGCCGACAGGCTAGATAGAGAGATAGATGGATACATCTGGCTGTTATTATTGTGTACAAGTTTGTAGTTACCAGGTGTGGCAGCGGGAGACAACAGGGGTATGAGGGCCACGGTGAAAGGGGGGAGAGGGAAGGGCGGGGGGAGAAGGACAAGGGCTTGGAGATGGTGGGAAAGATACAGAGGAGTCCTTCAACTGCCCTATAGGCTCGGAGTGTAACAGGTAGAAGCGTGTCTACAACCAAACAGTGATGCGTGTTGAATAATGAATAATGAAACACAAATTTTAAGGTGCGCCAAGGCGCTAATATCAGACAGGAAGAATTAGGGGGGAGCAGAGGAGCCAGAGGAAGCGTTCAGACATTGGCTGGCTGGGGGGGGAATGTTGCATGCGATCGGTAATCGCCAAAGGCTATTGCATGGCGCATTGGACACCTTTGATTATTCACGGACAGGTCTGTGTTGCTTCACAGCCGTCACATTTTCAAAAAGCAAGAAACGGGAGTTTGAAAAAAAGAGAAAACAATGACCCAGAAACCAAAAAATATCACAATCAAAGTGTTTTTGTTCATAATTTGCATAGTGGGAGGCATTGAGATGTTTTAATGTGCAAAATAATAAAAAATAAATTACTATAAATACTATAAATTACTGTTCCAACTGCACGTGTCTGTTTTTTTAACAATGGACACACAACACAGAAGAGTTCTTCAATTTGAAATCAGCACCCGTGACTCTTCCCATCTTGACCTTACATGACTCCTTGTCCTTACAAAGTGGATAAATTCTGTTTTAAATTCTGTTTTTTTAAAAGACAAATGAAGGTCAAGCGAAAAAAAAAAAGAGAGGCAGCGAGGAAAGCAAAGGGAGACTTTAAAGATTGAGGAGAGAGGAGGAAGTTCACCCACCTGGACTTCCGCGTCGCCCCGCCTCAGAGATACACCTGAGGCCGAAGCCCGATCACCGTCTCTCGGACGGGACTGGAGTTTGTTCCGCCGCTGCGCTTGTTCCGACCCGGGAGGGAGGAGGCGATATTGAGGGAGAGGAAAGTGCCGCTGTCGCACTGCACGAAGGCGTCACTAAAAAAAAAAAAAAAAAAAAAAAAAAGATAAATTAAAATGTAAGCACCTTGTGGACACATTTTTCTATTCAAAGCAGAAATCGAAATGAATGAAACAACAGTAAATAAACTACGGGACTGGGGACGTTCCTGGGGGCTTGTGTTGAGTTGTTTTCCCGCAGGACCACTGCTGCCCCATAGACCACAGATCAATCACCTTATTTACTCTTTACTGTCATACAGTAACGGAGACAGCGGCAGGGAGGAAGAGATGCCAGCATGAGTGGCGGAAAAAAAACCCTATAAAACTCCACTTAAATAGTACGTCTTTGGCACGCTTACTTGTGAATGTTCACATCGTACTTGATGCTAATTTTTTTTTTTCCAAGTTGAAATCTCTACACTATTCCAACAAAATCCCTAAAGTGACTTATAATTTTTATATATTTCTATTAAAGCCTTCTGAAATGTATATATGAGGTTATTGGTCTTTTTACGCACGGGATGTATCCGGATTTATCGGCACACAGAGCGGATAGAGAGGCCCTGAATGCAGCTCAGCGAGAGGCTCTGCTGTCTTGTTATCGATATATGAGAAGCTTGCTGGAAAGGATATTGACCGCACTAACTAGCCGCACTTTGATCATACGAAATTGCTTTCCAGATGACAACACATTAAGGATGAGAGCATTTTTAAAAAGAAGAAGAAGAAGAAGAAGAAGAGGAAGAAGAAGAAAATCAAACCCGCCTCTCGCACCTGTCAGAAGTTTCTTCTCCGAATGAGATGGAGATGAGGAGAGGTGAGAGCCCCCATAAGTCGACTGCCTTGATGAATAAAAGAAAGCCAATAGTCTATTTCCAAAAAAAAGGGGGGGAATAAGAAAAAAAGAAAGAGAAAGAAAATTGGGAAGGGAGGTTACATCCAAAATGTTCACGATCATAACCCGAAAAGTATCGAATCTATCTCATTTTAAGTACATATTGCACATAAAATAAACTCAGCTAACTTTTGAAAAATTAGAAATCTAACATGGGATAATAACTCTAATAATTCTCTACAAATAAAGCCATATAATAAATCCATAGATAGAAAGGAAACAGCAATATTTATATTTCTTTTTATGGCGGCGAGTGAATTACGCACAGAGCAGCAGTAAATTAGTGCATTTCTTTTTTTTTTTTTTAATTGTATTAAAGATTAAATTAAATCTATTAATTTGAATTAATTAAATTACCAATCATTATGATTGTAATATTATAGCATAATCGAAACTAAAGTGGAAACGGTGGAGTTTGAAGTTTTAAACCAAGATGCTTTAAGAAATAAACTCAAAGATAATTCCTTCGATGCAATATTAATATTTTTATGACGGGCACATTTGTTTGAAACGAAAACAGATTTTGTTGCTTGTCTCGGTAAATATTATCTTTGTTATTATGATGATTATTATTGTCCCTGTGTGTATAAATGGAGCAGAGGGGTGTTAGCAGAGATATTTAGAGTATATCTGCCTGCACCGTGTGGTGAAGAGCAGAGGTAGCGTTAACGCGCTGATATTATAACAAATGTAATTGGACGGGTTAAAGAGTTCAAAGCCGGCCGTGCAGAGGTGAAGGATGAAGGAGGGGAGGGTGAGTGACGTGGGGAGAAATTTCCCCAAATGCCATTTAATGTCGGAAATATTTCCACCAAGTATTGACAGCACAGAGACGGATGAAGAAGACGGCAGGCGAGAAGAAGCACACACACACACGCACACACACACACACACACACACACACACACACACACACACACACACACACACACAGAGACACAAAAAAGCAGGGAAATAATCCAATTAAACGGCCTGAGAGTGGAAGAGGAGGAGAGAGGTTCAACACGTTGGCCTGGAAAGTTCACGGACAGAAAATTACAAGCAGGATGAAGAGCTTCAGAGTGAAGGAGCAGTGAGGCTGTCTGACTCAGGTAAAGTTGCCAAAACGAATTTTAAAGATGGTGAAAAAAAAATTAAGAAAAAAAAGCTGAAATTTTAATATTTTTATTTTATTAATTCCCTATTTAAACACAAATCTTAAATCTATAGAATATATATTATTATTATTATTGTTATTATAATTACTATTACATTTTGGTTAATTAATTTGTTCCCAACTGCAAATTGAACAAATTAATCCAAAGCTTCCTCACTTGTAAATCCTGTTTTTTTTTTTCTGTCAGACACACTCACACACGCGTTCAAACTTTGCTGAGGCAGTGCTCGTGTTGTGTAAAGTTAGCTGTGAATAATTGACGGCAGAAAAACAACATTGGTTGGGGTTAGGGTGGATCCATTGATCGATCTCTTAATCTGCAATAGTTACATGCATGTATTGATTTACAAACACTGTTTATCTGGAAATATACTGGCACAAATAATTGATGGGAGTACACCCACGGCGCGCATAAATATGCATCAAAGTTGTAAGGGGGTAAACACCTAAAAAAGAGAAGAAGCAAAAAAAAAAAAATCTGAGGAGAAACCAGCGAAATCACGTAAAGATTATTCCAAATATATATATATATTTTTCAAGTTTTGGCTCCGCACTGTATTGATGCGCCCACTTCTGAAACAAACTCCCATGCGAGTCTGGAAACACACACATAAAACACCGGCTTCACTCCTGATGGAGTAAACTTCGGCTTTTTCCTTTGGTGAACACACTGACGGATGGTCACAGATATTCCACGAGTTGTTGCAGCTTGGTTGTTGTTGGGTTTTTTTTTTTGTTTGTTTTTTCTTGGAGGGGGTGATGAGGGAAATTGGGTTTTATGTAGAACTGGAAATATAAACTTGGAAAAAAGAGAAAAAATATATATCACATATGGTTTGGAAATTCTTGGAAAGCTCGGGCTCTTTCACAGCAGGTGGATGAACTTGAAATTCACTCCAACTTTTAGGGCGTGAAACTCAAACAATTAATTAATAACTTTAATTAAAAATGAAAAAGGGGACCAAAATATTATCACGTGTGACTCCTGATCTCAAAGCTGAGGATGGAGCACGAGCAGCATGACACACACACACACACACGCACAAACATGAACCCAAGCATAAACATCACACACACACACACACACACACTTTCCTTAATATTTATAAAGGCAAATTAAACGAGGTCACTTTCTCTCTCTCTCTCTCTCTCTCACACACACACACACACACAGATGAGGGAGGGAGAGAGAGAGAGAGATGCACCGGCTGAGGTCTCGTGCAGCTCGCCGTGTGTGAGTGGCTGTTTAATTGACTGATTGATGCGGCGGTGTGGAGGTGAGAGCTGGACGCTTTAACAAATAGAGACACTTAAAGGCTAATCCGGGCCAACGCCGACAGCTGAACGCAGCAAAAGTGCTCCCGGTGTAGACGATACTTCCACACCTGCACACGATATTTAGCTCCCTCTCCGGCTGTGTGTGTGTGTGTGTGTGTGTGTGTTTGCAAAAGATTTAAACTTTCACAACGTTCCCAAAAAAAAATAAGACGAGAGCTTAAAAGCTAAATCCAAGCGTCCAAATAATAGCACCAAAAAAAAGTGTGCGTAAATTACGCACGGGTCAACTTTTTGTTCCACAAACTGCTAATAATACAAACAAAAACACATTGTTCTAGTGAGGACAAAATCATTTAACTACTGAACAAGAATATCGCCAGCACAAATATCAGGACAAACACACTCACAACAACTTTTTCTTTCCTCGAGAACAAATAAATAAATTCCCGTTTTTTTTTTTTTTTTTTTTTTTTTTTTTTAAGAAAAAGGATAAATATTATAAATAAAATGTCCAAAGCGGACAACATACCTCCGGTTTTTATTGTCAGGAAGTGGTGTTAAAGCTCTCACCGGCTGAAGTGCGACCAGTCTATCCACACGCATTCACTCTGACAGCGCAGCGAGGCAGCGACCGGAGAGGCAGCACTACTACCAACCTGAACCCGGGGAGGAGAGCAGAGGGTGGGAGGGGGGAGGAGGAGGAGGAGGGAGGGAGGAGAGGAGAGGAGGTGTGCATCTCTCTCTCTCTCTCTCTCTCTCTCTCTCTCTCTCTCTCTCTCTTTCCCTCTCTCTCTCTCCTTCTGTGTGTGTGTGTGTGTGTGTGTGTGCGTGCGTGTGTGTAAGTAGTTAATTAGTAAATCCCCATTCGCTGTGCCTCGGGTCGGTTTGTTTTCCCCGGTCGACAAGCCGAGAGGAAAGAGAATTTGAAGTAGGATTCGACCCGTTTCCGCTCCTGTGTCTCATATATGAGGTGTGTGGAAGAGAGTGTGTGGTGTAACAGCGTGTGTGTTTATGTGTTCTCTCATTCAAGGCTCTCCTGTGCCGCCACAAGAGGAGCCTCTCCATCCCCTCTCCGTCTCACCTCCTGGCCACCGAGGGATCAACTGTCTTCATCAACATGTTGGCAACCAAAAGTTGATCAACTTGAATCATGGAGCAATTCCCACAAACAAACAGTGAAAGTGGTCACTTCAAGGAGCTGCAACTGGGATTCATTGTGCCTGACAGAAAGCCTCTACCTAAACCCAAAGCTGGATTCAAGTCTGAAGCTGGAGGGATCACTGCGATTTCCTGTCTTTAGATGAAGTGCAATGCTGCTGAGCCACAACAATGTTTCCTTGTTCTTCCATGAATATAAAGAAAACCTAAAGCGGAGCTCACGAAAGGTCGAGTTCTGCTTTTCAGCCTGGCTTTAGTAGACTACTAAGAAGAAATTCATTGTTGTTATCAGCATTTTCCCCGCAGCAAAAATCCACATTACGATGAAACACATTATCTTCAACTCAATAGCATCACTTCTATCAAGCGTCTGCATAAATGAAATCACACAGAGCGAGAGAGTAGAGGGAGAGAGCATGCCCCGGCTCCCGTGCCAGTAAATCGACTCTGCCCTTAACAAACTTTAATTATTTAATTGATCCCCAATCAGCAACTTAATAATCAATTAGGTAAACCAATGGAACTCACTTGAGCGCGGAGAGACGAGAGTCTATGACAAGGGAATCAAAAGAGGAGGGGAGAGGAGGATAAGGTGAGGAAATCGAAAGGATGGGAGAAATGGGGGACTGAAGATGGAAAGGAGAACGGGATGCTGTGTTTCTCTGCTGAAGTTTGTAACGACTCTGACAGTGGAATAAGGTCACATTCTTGTACTGCTAACATGATATGCCCCCACTGCTAAGGAGGGTAAGGGGTCATATAAGCATTGACTAGATGTTGGAAGTTAAAAGTATCTTTGGGAGGGGAACATTTTTGGTATCTTTTGTCTTGGTGCCAAGCATTTCGACTTGTGATAATGGCCTGACTGATATCAGAGATGATCAGATTAGTCACTCATTTGACTTCACAATCAAATATGCCAAATATCCACTGGTTACAGCATATCAAATGTACGGCTCTGCTATCATTAGAAATGAAATATCTTTGGGTTTGGGACTGCTTGCAACTTGAAGATGACACATTTTCACAACTTTCTGTTATTTTATAGTCCAAGTATTGAATCAACTAATCAAGAAAATAATCTGCAGATTAATCAATTATGATTAAAGGTCCTGGGGGCTCTATTTAAAGAATATATCTACAGATGCCGTGGGTCCTCTTCCACAGAGTTCACTGTGTTTAACGGCTGGAAGCCCAGAACGGACAAACCGAACACTGGCTACAGATCGGCCTTTTTGTTTTTCACATGAATCGCAGCCACCGTAGTTTCTCCTTCACGCAAGAAAGGAGAGGGTGAGGTGACAGGGTTGCAATTAGCAACATCCCCGCTAGATGTCACGAAGCCCGCCACACTGGTCCTTTAATCCGAGAATTTGTTGCAACCCTAACTGAAACAAAAAAAAGGCAAAGTCAATCTTTAGTCCCATATCTCATGTGTTTAAGTCAGTCCTTTGTTGGGGGCCCAAAAATGTTGTCTATGTGGTCACAGCCACAGCCAAAAACATACATCACCACACAGTCAGACACAACCCCTGCACCTCTTTATCGCCCTCTAGTGTCGACTGCTGATGTCAGCCTTCCATCACTGCTTGTTAAAACCTCCAGCTGACACTTTCTCAACCCCACTCCCTGATTTTTGGGGTCACATCTACATAAAGCTACAACCGGAGAGTATTTGTTTGTGTGTGTGACTGTTTTATTTTCTTCTTACTGTACGTCAAGCTGTGTGTGCACATGTCGGGAGCAGGGGAGTATCACACTCACACACACTCACACACACGCACACAGCAGATGAAAGCTTTGCCAATACTGCGAATCCCCTGAGGGTCATGGCAATATTGATGTGACCACTGGTGTGTGTGTGTGTGTGTGTGTGTGTGCGTGCTCCCAGTACGTGTCAGTGTTTGTAGATGTATGCAGTGTCTGTTGCATTTGTGCTTGTCACCTCTAAAACCCGAAAAGGGCAAAAACAGGAGCAGACACAGTGAAACATGCCAGTAACCTCTAAGCACTGATCTCAGACCAGCTCATTCTAACATCCACCGTGGGGTGTTTTTTTTCCCCCCTCCTCGCTGATCCCTGCTCAGCAGCTGGAGCGTCTGAGCCTCTGACACCTGGGAGGTATATGTGACAGAGTGGGGAGGCGCTGGAAGAGGATGAATAACTGACCTATCACATCCACATTGACTGAGTTAATTAATATAAGTAGAGCAGGGGATTCTTAGCTCACTTTTCACTGTATGGATTTGCTGTCTCCTCACATTTGGTATGTTTTATGTCTATTCAATGCAAATCCAATGTTTTCTGTCCCGCGGCCCGATCATGACAGCTAATTTTGGTATGTGAGCTGTTCTGATAGGACGGATTTTAATTGTGGCACAACATAAGGCCTCGCTGTGACTGATTGATATAAAATCTCATGTGAATGGATGTCAAATTGCAGCACAGTGAACTGTTAAAAGGCTCACAATGTATGCATTATATTTCCGCTTGAGGCTACGACTATATACTTGTCAGTTTCTGCGCATCTTTTAGATTTGATAAAGCTAAAAATCTGTTTTCAAAGAGTGGAGGAGGTTATCTGTCGGAACAGAAATTAGGTGAGGGAAGCAGCGAAACGGAGAGAGGAGGGACAAGGAGGAAGGACAAGGAAATCCTCATAGACTCTCAGACTCTCTTATACATGCAAACACTTTCTTCTTCTTTGTGGGCGTGAAAGACAAGAGAGGGGGAGAGAGGAGCACAAGGAGGGAGATGACACAAGCAGGACAGACAGGAAGACAGGCAGAAGAAGGTGGGAAATGGAGAGAAAACGAGGGGAAAGAGAGCAAGAAAGAGCTCCACTGCCTAGTCTTAATCTGAGCTGTTCTGATCAATAGCCCATTTCCCATTGTTGCCAGAGCTGTTCGATCGCTACACCACGGAATTAACACACCCACTTTAATCTAGGGGGAGAGGAGCGAGGGGAGGCAGAGGAGGGGGGAAGGGAAAAAGGGGAAGAAGGGGGTTAAGGGGGTGAGTGGGGAGCAGCTGTGGAGGCATTCTCAAATGAAATCAAATCTAATTGTTATCACTGTAGCCGCTGCACTTATTACTACCACTGTTACAATTATCCACCCACCATATAGCTCTTTTTTTCCCTCCCTCTCATACCTTGCGTCATGTGGTGTAAACTGGACGTAAATAATCCGAATTAGTGTTTATTTGTTTCATTTTGCCAGCTGTAGATTGGATTGGGAGGTTGAAGGGGGGGGGTGGGAGGCGGTGTGGAAAGGCTCAGCTCATTCCTCGGTGACAGGGAATGGGGTTTGTGGTCAGGTATATTGTGCCGGATACACTCTAACATCTGGGTGTCTCAATTCAGCTTGGCTGCTGTGAGGTCGTCTCAGCAAGGTTTCGTGAGATAATGCTGTTATGGTACAAGAATGTGTTCATGATCGCAGTGTAACCTTATTAAATGCAGGGGGGTTTGTTCTGGTGGCACCAATCAGCCAATTTTTCGTGTGTTTTTTTCTGCCAGTCATCTCAGAGCAAGTGTTTTCATGTGTAGCAACCTAAAAACATGACTTGAAATGTTGGGTCATACATATCATACAAATATAATGCCTATTTTCAGAAATAAAGTACTGGTAATGCACAGATCTCACTGTAAACATTCCCTACTAAAGAAAGTCTACATGAAAACTGTTCATAGTGAGGTTTGCCGTTACCAGGACTGTTGATATTTTCAGCCATGCTCTATGGATGGCAATGTTTGTCAGGCCTCTGCTTTCATGCAGACCGAAACATGACAACAATCTCTGAATGGATCACCAAGAAAATCTGCCCGGCCATTCATAATCCCCAGAGGATGAAGCCTATGACTTCAGTGATTCTTTGACTTCTCTTTTAGCACCACCATGAGGATACTATTTGTTTTTTTTGTTTTTTTTTGAGTGAAATGTCTCAGCAAATACTAGATTGATGCATATTCATATCCCCCTCAGGATAAATTGTAATAACTCACTTAACTTTTCATCTACTGCAACAAAATAGTTAGACATTTCCATCTGCCTCAGCTGCACTGAGCTAAACAGCATGTTAGCATGTGACATTTAGCAGTGTGTTTCTGGATTGCAACCCCCTCACCTCACCCTCTCCTTGCTAGCATTAAAGAGAAACTATAGTGGCCGGAAAACGTGCAAAGAGGACCTGTAATGTATGTAGATATAAAGGCACATTATGAAGTAACAAAAACATAATGATTCTTATTTTCAGGGGATTATACTTCCATTCACACTGTATTGGAGTGGAAGCGGCAAGTAAGAAAGTATTTTGGGTTGATTTTTTGTTTGTTTTTTGACATTTTGGTGAATTGACCCTTTACATTTTTGAATTGTGCAGCAAATGTGAAACAGTGAGTCTGTATTAAATTTGTTGTGTTGCAAAAAATGGTCACTTCAAACCGAAACTAATCTCAGACACAATATTGTTTGTGCCTTGTCATAAATACATCAACAGCGGGCGTGACATGTCTTTGAAAAGAATGTCTGGAAAGACCACGACATGTACAGTGATCACAGTTTGCCACTTTCAATACACTAAATTTAATAAGAATCAGCTTGGAGAACAGCCATAATTTCATATCATATAGAGTGCAGGCAATCTATTCATAATCCATTGGTCACACCAGCTGCAGTGACTGTCTTTATTTGAGTGGAGTCATGAGATATAATGTAACGTATACTTGAGATACATGAAATGGAATACACTGCGTGTTACATACTGCTGTAAAAAATTAAAGAGACCAGATTGGCAATCAAAGTCGTATCCCATTTCTCAACAAAGGTTTCAAGCATCCACTCTTCCATTACTAAAGTGAATACTTGCGCTTTCTCACAACCAACACTTGAGTTTAGCTGTTGAATATTGTAGTCTACAGCTTTGGGTGTTGCCAATGGAGTCTTTGCTTACTGTCTTCCACTGAGACAGCTTGAGGGGAAAACACAGCACAGAAGATCTTCCCTGCCACCCGAGGCTATACCCAACTTTTCCTCCAATCCATTCTACTTACTCTAGTCCTTTTGAAGTAATTTCATAACAGAGCAATTTTCTCGTTAGCGTTTGGCTTTAATTGTGGGTAATTAAGCGTGCTCCAGCAGTAGAGAGAGCGCTGTTCGGAGGACTGGGGGGAAATTAGCCGTAGTTCAGCTGTGAAATATGGGGTTAAGTGGGAGACGGTAGGGAGAGGAGAGAGCCGAGGGGGGTCAGTGACTCCAAAACAGGGGGCATGCTGTCTAAAAAGAAAGCTGCTTTTGGTGTAACGGAAGATGGGAAGGTAGCAGAAAGAAAGAGGGGAACACAAATAGGTAGTTTTAGCAAGAGACACAATTTAAACACAAGCTCAATGGGGCTGAAGTAGGCAGTGTGAGGAGTGCAAGAGAATAATGATGATTTGGAAGAGGAAGGAGAGAGAAATGAGTGGACACAAGCCAACACGCTGAAAACAGAAATACACGTGTATAGCATGAAAAAGAGAAGATACATTTGAGCACTAGTTACATGAGTACTTTATGTATGATTTGGTGTAATAAGAAGAGTGGATGTAAATGGCATAACGTTGCAGGAAGTGACTGCAAATGTGGTACCCCTACCACCAATCTGAAAAACATTAAGCATAAATGAAAGATTCATGTACAAAACCTGAAAGTGTGCGATTGTTTCATAGATACAGTACTGCAAATATTACTACAAATGTCTTAGTGACAGGTATATATCCTGACAAAATCATGCTTTTGCCTAAATTATCTTACATGATGGACATCTTGGAACCAAACTGTTGTTAATAAATTCAATACAAGTCATCGAGAGTGTGCTGATTTTGTTTTCTTCACGTTTCAGTAACTAAAGTGCATTTTGCCCAGCACCTCCCGTGAAGCAACAGTGTGTCTATACAAGCAAAACCCCGGGGTGGCACTAACTGTCAGCAAGTGGATTATGGACTTTACACAGAGTGACCCTTGATTAAATGCAGCACCCTGCTGAATAGAGCCTGGCCTTCGCATCCATTAATGCTTTCATTTTAACCCCATAACAGCAATAAACGTCGGTGTGGCCATAAAGCAGATGAGGAATGATTGGAGCCATTGACTGTACTGTCAAATGCTCAGTGGATGGGGACATACTCCGTTGGGCCCTTTATGAGTGCTTCATCCCTCAGTGGAACCATCCCCACTGACTATAATGAACCTGTTAAAGCCTCTATAAATATTGGCTCCCATGCTTAGCGATCGTTTGAATACCTCCGAAATAGAGCACCGTTTGCAAACAAGTGGCTGGGCGTTGGAGGTGGTGAAGCTAATACCTAATCAATGGAAGGACGCTCCCTTGCAGTGGGCCCTCACAGAGCCTTGATTCATACAGAGGGCGCGGATATAATGTGGTTTAGAATAAGCACAAAACTACCGTATTGATTAAGACATTATCAGTGTCAATAGGAAAAGTTCTTTCAGGAAGAAGTGAGAACTGCTGTGGTATTGGCATTGGCCATGAAGAAGGGGGAAAAAAAACAAATCAAGACTGCAGTGGGAACTAAACATCTTCCTGCCAGCTCCAGTGAGGGATTCAGACTTAAGAAGTCTCAGGCAGGGTCACTCTCCCCATGTTGGGTGCCGGTGTTAAAGATTAGATGTGAGTGCAGGTTCTTCGACCCCAGGAAATCCAAACATTCCCCAGTCGACAAAAGGAAAATTCTCCCCATGATGAAGGGAGATATTTAGCTTAAGGTGAGTCTTAAGCCAGGCTACTCTGCTACATTTTAATTACTTAAAGGAGAACAACACTACGTTTCAAGGTTGAAATATGTTATTTGAAAATTTAGGCCAATACAGCGTGCACTGCCATGAGATACTCCAATAAACTATGCTATAACGGTTCATTTACATTCAGCATCTAATGTAATTTTTGATTTGAGACTTAGTAGTATAGTATTTGTTGCTTTTGAAATAGAAAAGGTACTAAGGAAGTTTTAATATTTACATATGTGGTTTATCAGCTTATGCTTATCTTTGTGTCACATTTGTTACCTTATTCACAAATACAATTGGGCACTTATGAAGAGAAAAACAATAGATTAGCATTGTTTTTTGGCTGCTGAGTGAAGCAATTCTACCAGCAGTTGCATATTTTACCAACATTTGTCTGGTGCTAATTTTGTTCCCTGAATGCATGACATTTATTTTGTCATATCTTACTGGTGAAACTACATGATCAGTTCCAATATTGATCATCATCTTAGATGTTGCACAGTACTTTGCAAACCAGCATCATTTGTTCAGATTATCTATTTTATTGCATCAAAGCTGTATTCTCCAAATATGTACTATTTAACACCAGCGGCAGTGTGGCACTGTCACCGGCTGACATTTTAAATCATTCATTTGTGTCAAACTGCATGGCCAGCACGGACGCAGATGACATTCCTCATTTCCCCGCACACATTTTCCAGTAGCATAATTCTCATGTCGCACATTGGATTTTGATCTATAAATGACAAGAACAGACGGAGCCATCTCAGTTTTACAAGTGATGTTTTTGACCTTGTGTGACATGAACTTGAAATCAATGAAAAGGTCATGCTGACAGTAGTATCCAGGGGGGGCTTTTTCGGATGCCTTATATGTCACAACAGGAACCGTGAGCAAGGGGGAGGAAGAAGCAGTTTTACATTGTTAACATCAGCATCAGTGCAGTGTTTGATTAGTGCTGTTCTTTTTTTTTTTTTTTTTTTTTTATAAAAATGTAAAAATAAAACCCATCAAATTAAAGTCAAACATGTTTGCTGGTACTAAATCATATCTATATTTAATGTGTGTGATGAAATGAAGGTCCTACATGACCTTGACCTCTTGAGTTCATTTGCTTGTTTTGATACAGAAATTAAGCTGACTCAATCAAACACAGATGAGTTCACAAAGTCAGTCTCTAATTCTGTATCAAAGCCAACAGCTCCAGAGTGTTTAAATGAATCACACTGCTCTTCTCTCTGGGTTTAGGAAGAAGTTCTTCACAATTAGAAAAAGTGAGTGGACCCTGGACGACACAAATATGATGTTGACATCTGAGATGGAGTGAAATTCCCTTTAAGCACAGCATTCAAATTTGACCATACTTGTTATGCTTAGTGACCATACTTTACAAATGTGAGAGAAAGCTGTTCATGCATCACAATGTACAAAGGGTGAGCAACAAAATCCACAGAAGTACAGAAGACTGGCTGCATGGTCATGGTCACTTTCAGAATGCCTAATATTAATCCATAATGCCATAACATAAACAACCTATAAGTGATCAAATATTGTTATATAACTGTGTACGTGCATATCCACGGGCGCCCACCTATGTCATTTTGACTTGGGCAACTTTTTGGTAGCGAACATCCTCATTCCCCAACTTCGTGTTCCACTTATACTTTTCATCTCACATTTGTCGATCACCAAACTCTCTCCCTTCAAGCCGCTGGTCCCTGAAGTCGCAGTAGGATATAAATCACAGTTGCAAAGCGCAAACACGTTTTCACTTTAAAGCAGAAACCTTTTAGGAATTGTTGCCGATCTATTTGGAGGGAGACGAATTGCGTACTGTGCGCTGTTCGACAACTCTCCGGCGCACAGCCCCCTACATCAATCAATTTCTGCAGGAGGTGCGCATGTTTCCCGCTCGGCAAAGTGCATTATATTTCTCATGAGAATCTTATTTCTGACGCGTTTCTCAATTAATGCCACTCGTCCATAACAGAATAGGGAAGAAGGATGCTTACCTTCACCGATGCACCTTCATTGACTTGACCAGCAGCTCCCACTTGGGTTGATGGGAATCCTGTCGACGTGCGCAGAGGACTGATGGTAATCTGGGCAATTTAACAGATCGGATCGCGTATCCTTCCTCCTGCATTAAACTACATTGGCGAAGAGTTACACTGGCATGATGTATGACTCGCAACGTGAGTGAATACCGCCCGTAGTGGGAGAGGGAGGGGAAAAAAATGAATCAAGATGAGTGAGATGAGGAAGCAGCGCGCAGCACTATAGCGAGGAAAAGTTGTCCTCGGAGCAACAAAAAGTTGACAGGAAAAAAGGGACTCCTCCACAGCCGGCTACTGTCCGAAATTAGTATAATGTAGTTTACGTGAGCAATGTAGCCCCACAAAAAAAAAAAAAAAAAAACGGGAAGCAAGGAGAGACGGGCAGGTGTTAGGGGAGAAAGCGCAAAGGGGGAAGAGATCCGGGCGCAGGGAGGGAAGAGAGGATGAGAGCGCAGAGAGAAGAGGGGGGAGGAAAAGGAGAAGGTGCTGAGCCTGAACCTCCACCTCAGCCTGACTGCATTTAAGTTTCTATCAGCTGCACACTGTGTTCTGCACGTGTTCCCGTGGACGTGAGACAGAAAATTGACCTGCACAGTGAAGAGACCGCACAAGGAAAATATATGTAGACGGGTGGTGGCCAGAAAAGCGGATCGATCAGGTTATAATTTTGTCCAAAGTCGAGGGAAAATAAAGTTCATGGAGGAATGAAATTTGAAAACAGATGGCGAATCCCGCCGCCCCTAAATAAGATTCGATCTTTGGGAATGGAGTGTAGATAATATTTGGTTGGACGTTTGATGAAAATGACGGATTTTTCATTTTGGACAGGTGGGGGTAGATGGAGTGAGGGGAGATAGAGAAAGGGGAGGGGGGGGCAGCGTGGAGGTGATGGAGGGTGGATATGATGTGTCTAGGGACAGAAACTAAACTTGGGAGAGGAGGACGCAGTGTTTTTCCCCCTTCAGATTTCATCCAAGGACCTCATCCCATCCAAAGATCTCATCCCCTTTTCTCCATTTGCCCCCAGTGCGCACACAAGACCCCCCCCCCCCCCCCCAAACCAACCCCGACACACACACACATAGACACACACCACCTCCCTCCATCTCACCCCGCAAAGAGGGGCGGCGGGTGGAAGGAGGAAAAGGAGAGAAAACAAGAATACCAAATAAATGAGAAATTTTCGTACAGGCCCCGCTTCCGTGCGTTCCATGCTAGCAATAACAATTAAATATCGACCGCTTTCCCGGCCGGAGAGAACCTGAGATACCCAGAGACTGCCAAGTACCGAGACCCCCCTCCCCTCCATTTCTCCCCATCTTCCACATATGCACTCACTCACTCTCCTCCTTTTCTCGTCATCCCCTCCCTATACACCTCTTTTCCTTCTAATCCAAGTCCATCAGGCCAATCTCTTCTAATTTGGTGTATCTCATTTCTCTTGATTCCATCCCACAACCCATTTCAGCTCCACTTTTATCATTGCTGATTTGGGGGTGGCCTCTTGGACGGACACACACACACACACACACTTTCTCTCAATGCAAGAGGACTTCCTCACACCATGCATGTTAGTTTATCAAAATCAATTATGGGATTGAGATTCACGTTGCTTTGCCTTGGATGTTAGAGCACAGGCTCATTGGAGCTACTGGCACACTCTGCTACAGCTTCACTCTGACAATTGATGTGTCATTTTCAGCACATCTGCGTGGCTGCTTTTCAACACAACATGCCCACAAAGACACTTATTGACCCGGCGTTGTATTATTAAAATGTGCTGGGTTTAAAAGGAGCACAAACGTGTTGAAAATTAGCAAAAAAAAATCTTGCACAGGAGTGTCAAAAACAACAGAAAATAAAGATATTAACCTTACAGATGGTAGCTAAAGAGCTGCTGTAAGATGCAGTGTGTCTTTGAGAACCTCTTACTGGTTGTATTGTTTTCTTTTATGGTCTTTTATCATGTTTGGCACTGTATTTGTTAAACCTGGAAGGCTCCTTGTAGAGACTTGCTCCAGTATGGACTAAAAGTGCACTGATAAACGTCGCAGAGGCCGGTCACAACCAACCAAACCAATGGTGCGTTCTTGGTGGCATCATGGCGAAAAGATGAACTCCTGTGAGACCCACTGACTCTTTGAAATCCCCTTGCCTCTTAGTGGACCTGTATTCCTTTTATGGCATTAGTTTATGGTGGATGAATGGATTCTTGGCATTTTATTTGTGAAACCTTTGAGGGTCGTTGGAGAATATGGTGAGCTATAATTTGGCGGGGACAATGGATGGTCTAAAAGATAAATGTGGACATGTATTAGCAGACTATACTGTTTTTGTTGTTGTTGTTGTTGTTTTAAACTTCTGGCAGGACTTTTCTGTGAGGTAAGTGAATGCACCTTTTTGGCATTTATTTTCAAAACCCGTGTGGCTCCTTGTGCAATATGATGACCTATAATCTAGTGCTCTATATCCAACAGGGAACAATGGAGTCTGGGGGGGGGTTTCAGACTTTAGACCCAAAGACAAACAGGTAGACTCTATTCCTTTTGCAACAACCTCCTTTTGTTGATTGACAGGGCCCCTGGATTTGTGCAACTCGTGACAAGACTGCCAGAGGAGTGGCATTATGTTGGACTTATAAGTCCTGAGCACGCCAATGCCAACTTTCCAAACGAATTGCACAACTATCAAAAGTTTCTCCATCATTGTCGTTGTGTCTTCTCTCACTCCTCTTTATATTTTTTTCCGCCTCAGAACTTCTCTCTTGCTCGCACCCAAGCCATTCAATTTCTATTTATTTCACCCCCCCAGCACCACCACCACCACCACCCTCACACACCCTCCACCCTTCGAGCTCTCCCACCCCGCCACCGCCGCCCAACACCTCCTCTCGATCTCCCTCATCCTCCTTCTCATCTCTCCTTTTTTCACACCTCTGCGCATCTCCTCGCTCGCTATTAAAACCCATTCTTCCCCTGTTGTCGCCCTAATTCTCCTCCCTCCATCCCGCCGTCTTTTCCCCTTTCCTTATATACTTCCCTCCACCTCGTTATCTCCCCCGTTTGACTTTAATTAGTTAATGCATTAATTATCTACGCCCCAATACCTGCACCATTAACATACCCTCTCCTCCCTGTGGCTCTCTCCCTGCCTCACCCCGAGGCCTCTGGGTTGGAGATGCTGTGTGGACACACGGGTAAGAGCGCACACGCACAGACACACAAAACCTCCCTTCTTCTTCTACTTCTTCTTTTTTTTTTTTTTTTTTTACCCCATGCCTCTTTTTCACTCTATTTCTCACTCTTCCACTCTTTGCCCCCTACCTATTTCCCCCCAAGTCATCTCTCTCCCCCCGTCTATCTTTCTTCTGCCCCCCTACACTCTCCTCTTTTTCTCTCTGTGCCTTGCAGTCGCCTCTGCCGGCTGGTCTCTCTCCCCGGCGACGGAATTATGAAAAATGCGCCCATCGACAGAGCGCCTCAGCTTCGATTAGCCGAGATGGGACATGACAGGCCGCGATCAATACTTATACCGTCCTATAACGTGTCAACTAATGAATCAATCTCGGCTAAATTTTCCATTTTTCAAAAGCCGACGCGAGAGACTGGAATATCCTCTTTTGTAAAGATATTATTATCGATTTCGTCGGCAATTTGACATCGGGGGTAGTTAATTCCACTCTAGAATAAAATTGAAAACACTTGAGATTGAAGTGAGAGAGGGAGAGAGAGAGAGGGGAGAGGGAGGGAGGGGAGGGAGGCAAGGGCAGGCAGGAGGGGAGGGGGAGACGGCTGTTGACTTGATAAAAGAGAATGGGAAGATGGAAGGAAGGGGAAAAGGGGGTAGGAAGAAGAGATACTACTGGTGGTGTTGCAGCGACAGCAGCAGTCTATCTATCTATCTATCTATCTATCTATCTATCTATCTATCTATCTATCTATCTATCTATCTATCTGTAAGAGAGAGAAGATGTAAACTCTTATGAAGGTGGACAAAATAACAAACACTTGCACAATACAGTCTATTATGGCCTTGCAATAACGCCTCCTATATCTGTGAAGCTTTTACTGCTCTATTTTTGTTGCAACTGCCTCACGGAGGTGTTGAATTAAGTCATTTCTGAATTCCTGTTTATAGGTTTTTTTTAGTCGTGCCGCTTGCTTTAGATAAACGCTGAATAAATGCTGCAAACTCTAGTCTGCGCTTGTGTCATTCACGTGGTGTTTTTGGACCACAGGCCCGTGTAAATGATCTGTGAGACGCCTAAATAATCCTCATCGGTGTTCGTAAACTGAAAGGAGGCCGGTGACATCGCCGTAGCTCGAGCTAACTTCAATAGCACTGTAAACGTGTGCATTTTATGTCCTATTAACACGCCGTACGTTATGATAACATCACCATTTGTGAGTGTTTCTGTGCATGCATGTGTGTGTGTGTGTGTGTGTGTGGAGACACAGAGAGAGAGGCAGAGAGTCAGCATGTGTGTCAGAGTGAAATATAGATGGAGGAGGCCGGTGTGTGTGAGGGTCAGCGAGGTGCAGTGTAACTGTCGACAATCACAGCCTTATTTACCTGTCAAAAACACTATCATCCCACACAGCCCCAGCCAAGCAATTTCTCCTGTCTCTTCCTCCCTCGCTCTCTTTCTCTCCCTCTTTCTCTCTCTCTCTCTCTCTCTCTCTCTCTCTCTGTCTCTCTCTCTCTACCTCCAATTACAACCTAGAGGGCTATTTCTCTCCAGGACAAAAACACTCCCCACAAGCCCTCCCTCTCCTTTCCGATAGCCCCTTACCTCTCCCCATCGCTTCTACCCTTCTCTCTCTTTTTTTTCCCACTCTCACCCGTTCTTTTCCTCTGCTGAGAGTTGGAGAGTGGAAATGAACAAGCTGTAAACACACACCACTTATCACAGTGTATGCTGTTGTGTATTTGTTGGCAAAGGCTTGTCGAGGTGAAGGCTGTGGTATATGAGGCCAGAGGTGTGGGCTACTGTACCAGAAGGAGAGACGTGAAATAAAGATGCACCACAGGTTGAAAGGCAGTTTGATCAGTGCACTGTTGGCTGCTCACTATACCCTTCTGCTCTAAAAACGCAACTGCTGAAATGTGCAGAGTTACACGCTATGTTGAATTTTTATACAGACTGTGGAGAACAAGTGTTGTCGTCTGCTCCCTTATAGTTTGCGAGGGGCCCTGCTGTCCTTAAAGGATACTGCTGTCAATATTCTGTATTTTTCTTATTGTCAACAAATCTCATATAAAAGACCAAAACCCATCAATGATCCTGCTAACAAGAATTGGCTGTGTACCCAAAGCCAGATAGAGCTGATTCATTTGGGCCACAGACCCTTCATCGTTGTCCAAAAACACGAGTGAGACACACTGTTGATCCCATCTCGTCCTGGCGACATGAAGAGCACCAAATGTGTATTAATCCACAGCTGAAAATAGTCTAACAAATGCACTACTTACTAATGTTTGAGGAAAGTTTGCCTACAGCCGTCACTTCAGGTACACCTGTACAATCTAATGTGATCCAATACAACAGCTCTGTTGCTATAAATTCTGCCTTTTCAAAGATATTCATGTTCAGTTTTGATTAATGTTACTATATGTGTTTTATTATATTATTGTATATATTGTGAGGGCTATAGTATTACAATACAATGCACACCAGTATAACACAACCACCCCACTACAAGCTCAATAATAAACATAAAGTAGAATTCATAGCAGGGCATCAGAATATGCAAGTGTACGTCATAATGTGGCTAAACATTTACATCTTGGGCATTGGGCTGAGTTCACAGACAGGACAGGGCAGCTGGAAAGTATTAAAATAGGGAATAACACATTGTTTCATGTATTCATGGGATCTGTTGATGGTAAGTGCGTGATAATATAGATTAACTATGGCTTAGTTGGGTCCTGTGGACAGACAGAAAGCTACAAAGTCTCAAATTTTAAACGAGAGAAACTGAAAACTGTTCTGAGAATCATGCCTTGACTGTTTTGCTGTATAAAGAGAGTAAATGCCTGATTTAAAACAGAAAAACACTATTTAAGTATCCAGGTATTACTACTTTTTAAGACAAGAAAAGGCGAAATCTGCCTTCTATTCGAATGTTCTTAAGTGAGTAAAAGTAAGGGGTCGCTGTCCAAAAAGTAGAGTGCTGAATACTTAGAATGGACGCTGAAAGTGTCCCTGTACCTGATGTGATGCTGAAGTTGTTTTCCCTTAAAAGAGAGATGTTTAATGTTGTATGTCGCCCCCAGAAGTCCTGTGTTTGCAAAGATAATATCCAATGCAAACAATATAAAATAAATATTATGTTTTGGGAATGTGGGGTCTCTGTAATGTTAAAAACACTCTCAATAATGAAGAAGTATTTATTATATCCATTGACTATAGTATGGCTTTTACAATAGTTATAATAATATAGAAATGTATCATCGTTACTGTTATCTCAGCTTTGGCACTATAATAATGAGTAAAATTGATAAAGCGATGACATTGTGTGGAAACATGCAGGCCTGTGTTTGTGTGTGTGTAATGGCATTGTTGTACACGGTTGTAGACATGTAAATTCTGATTTACTGGATGTTGGTTTGTTCCGTGAATACTTCAGGATTTTGCCACTAGTTATCGTTCTATAAAATGACATATCAGCCAGATTATTGAGCATGATGGCAGGCTGTATGACAGACTGCTGCCTGACTGGAAAGTAGCTCAAAGGAATTTTGCTGATACATCACTGTGGCGGATACTTGGGTGGCCATTTATTTCCTGAACTGATTCTTGATGCCTGTGACTGAAACATACACATGAACACACACACACACACACACACACACACACACACACTCAGACTGATAGCAGTCCGCTGTCCGTCTTCGTGACTGGCTCTGTGAAAAGGCCATCTGACAAAGCCATTAACAGGGCGGTGTAATACCTGTGTCTGTAGTGAGCTGAGTGACACAAAAAGACATTTATGGGCACTGCCATGACAGGAGAAGCACTGTGACATCTGACTGACTGACTGACTGACTGACTGGATTGCGAGCTGGTTGACAGATAAAGGCAGGCAGAGACACCAACACCATTGAGACAATGATGGAGACAAGAGACGGGACACAAATCATGTCACAGAGCAAAGGAGGATTCACACGTTCTACAAGAGTGTCTGATAGCTACACACAGAAACATGTCAGTATAATTTCACTCACTGTATTGACACGTTAGCACCAAAGTTTCTCAAATTTAACAAAAAAACGGCCAGGACTTTACACAGTTTAGGGCAAGTTTGAGCACACGAGGTGTAAAGTTGATGGCTCACTGAGTGCGGTATTTTGAAATTTCACACACAAAAAAAAATGAATTTTCATTATCAGTAAGTGTAGCACTCTACTGTAAATTATGGGGAATCGAGATGTCATTTTAGGACTCAGCCAGAGAAAAAGAGAGCAAAAGAGAGAAGCAGCTGGAAAGAGTTATAGACAAAAAGAAAGTCAGAGCAGAAATGTAAAGTGGGAGACAGAGACAAAGCATGAGACCAAGAGAGAAAGAGAAGAATGATGTTGAATTGAGTGTGTGTGTGTGTGTGTTATAGTGTGTGCAGCCAGGGCAGCAGGCAGAGGCAGCTAAGCAGAACCAGCCAGCCCTCACAAACCAATCAGGCCTTCATTAGGCTGGGCGGGAGGGATCGATGGCCAGCCCGCATCAATTAAACAGCACCCGCACCACACTATATATATACACACATACACACATGTGCACCTATTCTATACACTGCCACCACATACATACACCATCTACACACACATACCTATTATATGCGCTAATATACTAAGCACATGTATAGAAACTAGAAGAAAATAGGCAAAAGACAAGACTGAACTACCTATAACTACCCACGTCTCACAATGTTGTATTCTAAATAGCCAAACTGATAAAGTATAATAAATGCTGTGCTCTTCTTAATACACTGAACCCACTCTGCTAATATGTGCACCAGCTAGAACATTAACTGGTTTTCTAAGCCAACAGTTCCATTTTGTTTTTTTTTCTTATGCTATAGTTGCAAAAAATAAAGGCTATTGGTGTAAATGAGGCTGTTCACAAATCACTTGATGAGCAAATTAAAATCAAAAAGAATTCAAAATCATTTAAAAAAAAAAAAAGAATTTCAGCCTTTAAAATATAGGAGAAAAATGTGCGTACTTTTAAAGGCATTCTTCAAACTGCAATCACACTGTAACCTGTCCATTCGCTCTTTCAACCCCGACATACACTCACAACATCGATAACACCCAATTACACACAAGCTCACACATGGTGGGTCCTGAAAACACACAATTACATGCGCTCCGGACACACTTTTTATTAACACTCAATTACACACACGCATAAATCACTGACGTGCCGCGGACCCACGAGAGCATAACTGGGGACTGCCGTGTGAGGGATGGATCATTTTCTTTTGCCATTGCTTTCGCGAAAGGCCAAAAATTATTTAGGAGGCACAGACAGAACAGGGTATGCTGCAGATCTTTCACAGTGGATAGACACTGTATAGCATGAGTGAGTCTACAACCTTTAATATGTTCTTTGTGATATAGTTTGGTCTTGGACCGCTGATATCTAACAAGCAAGTGTGTGTCTCAAATCCAATGCCAGTTATCCAGATACGTTTCCCAGTAACAAAGTTCAGTATGCTGGAAGTTCTGTGTTGTGGGAAGATTCCCAAAACACAGTGTTACCACACAACAATAAAAGTGGTTCAAATCTCTGGTGGAGTTTGTTTGTTCTCCCCATCCCGCGTAGATTTCCTTTCTTTGTCCGACTTCCCTCCAGCAAATCAAAGGTATTAAGGTCGGGTGAAAAGAGACTTGGAGAGAGAATTGGCTCACTACTATAGTCCGGTAGTACAATAGTCCGGTGTTTGTTGATATAAATCAGTATGATTTAGTAAAATAAAAGATGTAACATTGTATATGGCACATACAGTGTGTAATCTGTCCAGTACAAATACATAAGATAAGACCGTGATGTGTACTATAAATACTGGTACATATTGAATGTGAAGCGCTTTGAGACATGTACCAACAGAATTGACTTCACTCAATCAAAGGTCTGATGCACAATCGAAATGTAATATCACCACCGCAATTGAAAACACATTGTATATAATAGCTCCCATGCATCTGTAAGCTTTATATATGTGTGTATCTCTGGTCTGTATAATTCTGTAAATGTGTCCTCTGCATATTGTTAAAGTATACAGGGAGCTACTGGGAACTGAAGTCAACATACATGGCCAGTCAAGTTGATTTTGAAGCTTACTTTCAATTTCAAATGAATCAGAAGGTCATTAAATACAACGATTAACAAATTAATCTGCATTTCTAATGTTTTCTGATGATGTTGATGGACTGTTTACAGTAATAATGTCTATACGGCAGGAAATAATGCATATACTTTCAATTATGAACAACTGAAAACAGACCAAATTCAGGATATTTAGTTTCAAGTCAAACCTTTCAATCATATATGTGATTAAACACAGATTATATGTGGTCAAACATACTGATTGGGCTTTTTTAGGAGCTAAAACAAAGACAGACGTCCTAAATGGGTATAACAAATGTCAACCATCTCATATCAACAAGGGATGACAAAGCAGAATTTGATAACCTGGTTGTTGCAAAGCTATATTTTCTCCGTCAAAAAAGTGACTTATCTTAGTTTCAGTAGACAGACTGGTGAAGTACAAACACCATCATAGATTATTACTGAGATCTAAACAGTTGAAGCTATTTTACATAACAATATGTAGAAGAACTCAAACTCTTAATTTAGTCATGATTTCTGATTTTGCACAAAGCATAATCTGATTCCAGGTCAGATTTATGATAATATTTAAAAGTGTGAGGATAATTGACAAACAACAATGATGAATATTGCTACATTTTGATAATCTTGTATTTAAAACCGCTCAGAAAAAATGAATCATGGTTAATCTAACATGTTTAGATATATGTTTTAACGTTTACACCATCTATGTTATATGTAAGGTGTAGTGTCTCTTCCCTGTCCGACGGACTGACACAACTTTCCCCATAAATACCGGCTACGGTGCAGCATAAGCAGCGTGGTGAAAATATTCAACTCCAAAATAGATGTGTCTGTATTGGGCGATTACCGGGCCACGCTTCCTGAGCCCCGCGCGTCACCTGCTCGCCGTGGCATTGACACGTCAGTCTCCCGCGGCTAACGCAATGTGACAGTGTTGAGATTATAATATCTGGCCCATATTACCGGGCATTAACGCCATTACCGCGCCCCGCCCGCTCAGGTGGGCCACTCCGGGACTAAGATACAGAGAGAGATCAGGAAATTGAGAAGAGGGGGGATAAAAAAAAAAAAGGAGGGAGGAGGGAGAACGGTGAGATAGATGAATGAATTCGAGAAAATGGGAGAAGCAGTTTAGTGCCAGTAAAAGGCCTGTACAGTTGTGGAGTGAAGGTATAAACATCTGACAATCACATGGGAAAGATGAGGCGTTTCTGTCTGATTTTATGGCATCACAGGAGGATGCGTTCAAGGAGGAACTGTGGTTTATTGTGGTGTGCCAAGTAAACCATTCACTGAATAATAATGTTGAAATCTGCCATCCACATTACTAGAGTACAAGTGTGTGTGTGTGTGTGTGTGTGTGTGTGTGTGTGTGTGTGTGTGTGTGTGTGTGTGTGTGTGTGTGTGTGTGCTCTGTATGACAGAAGAGGGGCTGCTGTGTGATATAATAACAAAGAAAAGGGGTAAGAGGGGGCAGCCCAATTGGATAAAGCTATTCTAATAATGAACAGCTGAACAAGCACCATCACTTCACATGATTTAATGTTTACACCGTGCCACGCCTGGTTTCATATCGCTTTTCCAGGGCCTCCATTTGTTTCACCCAAAGAAAACACTTCTATTCCACAGCCTTGTTGTTTTAATTAGGGAAATTAATAAATAAGAATAAATTAATGTGGCCTCCTCGCCTCCTCCTGTACCCCCCAGAACGGTGGCAGGCACCATCGCCTGCCTCCCTGCTCGCTCGCCTGCATGGGGATGTATTTGCGTGCCATAATTAACGCTTAATAAGTAAGTGATTCATTATGATTAGCACACGGATTCGCCGTAATGGCCCCTCTCTGTGCTAGCAATCAACCTCACTCTGTTTATCCACACACAAGCCCCCTGATCCATCTCTGTCTGTGCCCCCCCCCCTACCCCCAGTCTACATATCCGCCACTGTACTCCATTCCTCTGGTCCTGATGCCTGGGCCATTTGTTGGGCTGCTGGTGGATGCCTCTCTATCAATGTGAGTATCATTAGGGAAGCTGAGGAGGAGGAAGGGGCCTCATTGTCATCAAAAAGATGTGAGGATCGCTCATTTTGGAAAAAGAATTAATAGGGGTGTCAAGTGCAAGGATAAGTTGGTGCAAAGAAGGCTTCATATGTCCAAGGATCACTCATTAACACTCATCAAATGAAGCATGTTGATGGGTGCTTAGAACAAACCCCAAGAGTGACGGAGATTAATTCCTTATTGTTGTAATTTTTAGGGTGGAGTGGGGGGGATGCTAAAGTACTGTGACTCATGTAATGTGATAGAAACTCATTTAGTTTAAGTCTCTTGGGGGCAGTTTGTTTATTGTTTTGCATTCACTTATACCCCCATGAGGGTGGTGTTAAATGCACCAGTGGTGGAGTAATCCGAAGAGCAACACTTGTGATGACACCGGAGGCCTCTGTGATAGAGAGAGCGGAGTGAGAGTATTTTTAGAAAACAAAGGGCTTCTGTAGATGTACAAATAAAAATCACAGTTTTGGTCAAACTATTCTGAACCTACATCCCAAATTTAGTCTTTTTTCTTAGTTTATTCCGTCTACAGGCAGCGTTTCCTCGCTGAGCTTCACTATGAATAGTCACACTGTTGATTTTGTCCCTTACCTTTTACATTAGAGTGGCACTAAGAAGGTACTGCTTCACAGGCAGAACATACAGAAGTGACTCTTTTCGAGCACATATAAGCATGTATTAGCAAGTATTGTTTTAAGCCAGACTTAGAAAAATCTGAAACTAGTCAAGGAAAGACAGTTTTATTTATACCTCAAAAATCACAAAAGGTTTTTATAATCTGTATAACATCCGACAAGATCGATCCTTGAACCCTCAATCTGGGAACAAAAGCGACAGCATCAATCACTCACCACCTGTTTCTTCTTTGTTTTTGTGCCCTAAACATAACCAAACCCTATCTGTACTGTACTGGTGTCAAATTAGACAGCACGTCTATTTTTTTCATTGCTGATTTAGAACAATTTTGAAATACACTGAAAAAAAGGTGTCCTTCCAATCGGGAATCAGATCAGAAAATATCACTATGTGGTATTTCTGGAGGGGCAATTACAAAGGATGTGTTATGTTGGTTAATTTGGAGGAGTTGTTGGGTTTTTCATATCTTATCCTTTAATTTTCATATCTCACAACCATTTGTGCGTATGGAGACATGCAGGCAAACATGCAGGAATATATTTACACACATATGTATGCACTAAGAACCCTTCAGCCGGCTCAGTGGGGATCTACCTGAAGATCAACTCAATGAGCTTTCTCACTAACAACTCCACTTGACGGCAGCTTGCTTGAGCCATTTTGTACCGTGTGAGAAAGGTTTGCACTTTCTCTCAGACCCCCCTCCCTGTACCTCCTAGAATGTTCATTGCCCAGAAAATAATTTCTCCAGTCATTTCAGCGCCTTTGTGAGCGGCAATCAATTTCTCTTCTCTTCATGATGGTCCCGCGTGTGGGCACAGAAGTTTGACCTTCTCTAAAAGATCTATCAATTTATCCGTCCATCCTGCAACCTATCCATTAATGTTTTCATCTTCCCATGTTGTCTTTTTTTTCGTCTCTCAGGCTGCTGACTGTTGGGTGGTAAAGTGGCTTTAAGCTTATGTGCTCTTCAAGACCTAGTGTGTCTGTTTGTGCAATTATACCTCAGTCTAAGAGCTGAACCAAAATCAGCCGGTGGAGAAAATGATGGTAATTTGGACTGAGGAGAATATGCACTTGAGACAAAGGGAAGGGAAGCCCATTTTAAGCATGGTGACGATTGTGGACCCTGGAAGGGGACGGGGTCGGGCTAAGGCTAAATGACATATCACATTACCAGCTAGGGGTCACCCAATTTCTCCCAATCTACTACCAGCATTTCTGTGACAACAGCTCTGTTAAAAGCAAACCAATCATTTATCTGACTTTCTGTTAAGGTCTTACTCCCCTTCTGCTCATGTCTCCATCTACTGATACATGCAGTATATACTGAATATTGCATATTTGATGTGTGTACTTATTTGATGAAAATATGCCTCGATATAGCTACCTATTATAGTGTTCTCCAAGAGCCATGCATTTTTGTTAGCAATTGAAAATCTCAGTGTTAGCAATTGGATTAGTGTAATATATGTTACTTCATGCTGTAATTCATACTGGGGTAATGTGTAACATACAGAGGACTGAGGTCACATGACAGCTCATTGATGTAAATTTTAACACTTTGGGAATTTCCAAAACTGCAACTGGACCAATGGACCAATTTTGCTAATGCTTACTAGATCCCAGTCCTTTGTATAATAACTCTGTAAATGTGAAATAACAAACAAAAAGTAACTTCTAGTGTGTTAATGTTAGCAAACTGGGCTAATTAGCTAACATGTTAGGGGTAGAATATAAACTACACTATGCAGGCATTTGAAAAACATGAAAAACAACAACAAACAACTTCTATCAGCGTCCATAGTCTCTAAAGTATGGCATTCTTTAGCAATACCAGCTCATAGATGTCATGGACTAGAGACTTGAAGCTTAGCCAAAACAGTGTCTGTATGATTTCAGTGCAGTTGCAGTGAACAGACTTAAACTGTTATAAATGGTCTATAATGTGTTATAAACAGACACAAATGTTTGGAGTATATTAATATTAAGAACACTTAATTTTATGTGTGTATCTTGTGACAATATTGGAAATGTCTACATTAGTTTTCTATGGCTGCGGCTCAGAAATACTGATGAATTTATCGGTAGATGCACATCATCTATGAGCACATAATGATGTAGTCTAAAAGGGGTGCACCTTGCTTTCTGTGTCAGTCCCACTGGGAGAGCGCTGACAACATAAGGAGGATGGAGGCTCGGTGAGAGGGATCATGACCCCAGGAAGTAAAACCAGGTTAGGAAATAGTGACAACTGCCTCCTCTCTTCCTGTCTGGAACATAAAGCCAGACAAGATGTTTTTTTGGGCCGATAAATCATTTATACCGGCATAAAAGAAGTTTATTTTAGTCTGAATCTTTGTGAGGTTCAAAAGAGACAAAATTGTGTTAATTGTTAAAACGCTCCTCTCTTTATAATACTGAGGCAATCCTTTTAAATTGATGCTGTTTAATCTTTGCTTTTTGTCTCTGTTGGACTGTCAGCTAAAGAGAACTTTGGCTCTACAGAGCTTCTCTCTATGGGCCTATTCTCCTGTATCCTCTACATCTCACTGATCCCTTTCTCTCTTTTCCTCACTCCCCCACGCTAACCCTTTTTCGCCTCTCGTCCCTTCCACCTACCCAGAGCCTTTCCATTCTCATCTCTCTTCCCTCACTTGTTTTCTCTTTCCCTCATTCACACTCCTCTCTCTGTCCCTTCCAATCTCTCTCCTCCTCTCACTCCCCCTCTCTCCAGCTCACAGGACAGTATTATATATTCCAGTCTCATGCTTTGCATGATTTGGGCAATAGATGAAGCCATATCCCTCTCTCCTCTTCGTGCTCTCCCCTCCCTCCCTCTCTCGCCTTGTTGTTTAATGTTTCAATTTGGAGGAAGCAAACATTCAATCAGACAGATTAACTGTTTAATGCATGTCATCAGTCAAACTGTCTACGAGAGGGGGGCCCCTCGGCCAGGCGCTGCCTCTCCCCCCCCAACTGCCGCTACGTCCTTCTCACTCCCCTGCTCACCACGCGCACACACTGTCTACTCTCATATAGACAGGCCCATCCAGGCTCGAGCCTAGACGCAGAGGCGGCTGTGCACACACACACATAGACACGCACATGGGTACAAAAACACATATATTTACTCATGCACACACGTCCACAAACACAGACATGAAAGGTACACTGGTGAGCACACATGCATGCATGCATGGGCACGCAGTCATATGCGCGATCATATACTTAAACAGCAATATATGTATGCATGAAAACCCTCATGCTGATATCCATATAAATATAGTTTAAACAAAGCAGGGAATGCATCGGGACACCTGGAACCAAAATAGAAAATGTGTGCGTGTTTCCAAGGTCTGCGGATTACATGAGACATTCCGTGTAATTCCAGTGCCACATATACTGATGTGCTAAAGGACACATCCACTGATTCACTTACAACAATCGTGAAACTGCTTTGCACAATTAAGTCATGCTCTCTTAACAGACAACACACATACATTCTCTTTCTCCCTCACACACACACACACACACATCCCACAGGCCAGTGGATAGGGAAATCAAAGTGACACGGAGGTAGAGCAAGGGGGAGTGAGAGATTAGAGGAAATGAAAAGAGTAAAGAGGAAAGAGGGAAAGAGGGAATGGGAGGCTGAGCATGCTGCAGATGGAGTAGACTGTAAAACACGGAGCGACGCTCACACTGAGCTTATACATGATACTGTATGAATTCTGGATGAGGATGTACAGAATGACATTTATGACAACAGCCTGAAGCATGACTGGGTTAATCAGGTCTTATTATTGCATTGTTCACTGTGAATGTTCAATATATGTGTCTTTATCAATCCCAACATTAGCTGAAACATCGTCAAACACCAAAACCAGCTGCCACACAAATCCACCCTACAAATGTTCTGCTAGTGCTTGAGCTTAACCCTCTGGTTAAGACTGAAAAATAGGTTAAGGATATGAAGTTGATCAAGAGCAAAAAAATAGTCTTGTTCATTCGTATTCCTTCAGTCAGTGAGTCTTAATTTACATAATAATTTAAAGATTAAAAGCAACCTAAATAGATTAGAAAAATAAAAGAAGTACAGGGATTTAAAAGAGAAGCTACTTTGATCATATTATCCCATTATCATGATTTGTTATGTGTGATATATTAAAGGCATTTTTATGTATTTGACTGATGTGTTATGTCTTATTTGTTCATGGTTTATGTTCTTATTTGAAAATATCTGTATTTAGCCTGTCTACAGAAGCTGCTATTGACTTTTGATTTATATATACTAAGATATTACTATTTTTATTTTTACACACATGCCTGACAAAATCACTGAGCTTTCTGTTATTACTGTCATCGTGTCATCTTACTGACCTATGATGTCACATTTGTGACTGTAGTGACTCGAATATGTCATTTTATTGGTTTTAAAAATATTTTGCCAAAAGGATGCAGTTGAAATTTAGCTGGCTGGTTAAAAAAAAAAAAAAAAGAAGAAGAAGAAACACTGCTATGTTTACAGAAATGTCGATTCATGTGCATTGTTCTTGTTCTTGTAGATAAATAAGTGAAAAGAAATGAAAAGGACAGATTTACTGCACCAGTGATGCGGACTAAGAGTTAAGTAAGATAGCGTGATCTCATTGTAAAGTTTTATGAAGTTTCATGTGTGCAACACATTACAGCTCCTGCATTTTTTACATTCTTGTGAGCTCTATATGTGAATAATAAAATGTAATTTAAGTTTTTGTCTCAACTTGGCCTTTTTTTCTCAAAGTTAATTCAAGTAAAAGTAGAGACAGATATGTGTATTGCTAAAATTAAAGAACCGTATGTGATGCTCCAGATATCTGGGGCAGATAATAGTGGCATTACACTGTCCATGAGATCATATACTGTAGAGCTTCACATGGTAAGAACCAAGAAGGCTTTACTAAAGTGTAACAACCTTATAAAATTGGTGACCAGCTGCTTCACACACTGCCTGCCTCCATCATTTTCTTCTCCATCCCTCTTTGTTTTACTCTGCCTCTCATTCATTTTTATTTTATCTCCCGGTGCTGCGGAGCATCTCGTGTATCTCCCTCTCTCCCCCACTCTCTGACCACAGCGCAGAGGGTGGCCAAACCTGGTAAGTATTGACAGGGAGCTCCAGTGACACGGAGAGAGCCAGTCAATGCCCAGACACCCAGGGCAGGGGTCAATGACAAAAGGTAGGCTGCCTTGAAAGAGGGAGCTTGGGAAGGAGGGAGAGAGAAGAAGAAAGAGCAAGGGGAAAGGCAGTTGATAGATGGTGAGACACAAGAGATATGCGACGAGATAGTATAACTTTGAGGCAAGATAAATACAAGGTGAAAGAGAAAGAAGCACAGAGGGACATGCCAGACAAAGGAACAAAGACGGATGAAGAGGAGAGAATAAATGATGAAAAAGTGGTTTATATATTTAAAGATGGCAAACAAGGCAATATTTAATGACTGTTTGGCATTCAGCTAATGATAATATAAAAGAGATCAGAGCCATGGATCAAACTAATGCGGTTGAAAAATGTTAAAACATGGTAATTGTAGACAATTGGTTCAATTCTAACAAATGTGACTGGAAACTTGAGTAGGCAACATGGAAGTTCGAGACGAAATGCGACGCGGGGAGTGAGTGAGATTGACATGAACGTCCCTCTGAGACTGCGGATGGGACAAGTGAGATAGGAAGGTAGACTAGGATTAACAGACCTGTACCAGCACACTACAAACACACACACACACACACACACACACAGGCACACAGCGCGTTTGTGTATTGACATAGAGAGAGAGTGTCAGTATGTATTGAACGGCGGGCGGTAAGTGAGCCCTCCTCTCCCGCCCATCCCCTCCTCCATCTCTCCTTCTCTCTATCGGATATCAGTCCCTTCTCCTCTAATCATTTCCTTCCTTTTGGCCCTCTCCTCTTTCTAATGCAATTATCCCTCATTCCTCCTTTCCTTCCTCTTTCCTTTTCTATCCCTCTTTTTTACTACAACTTCTCCTCCTCTTCAGCTACTTTTCTGTTTTACTTTGTAAGATTTTTTTTTTGTTATCTCCCTAGTCATGTTCTGGCTAACAACACTGTGTCTACCATTGTCAGTTGTACTTATTGTTCCTCCTTGTTTGCTCTTACCTGGCTCTCTCCTTTGTTTTGATCTTTAGTGATCAGTCTCCCGTAGCCTCCGTGTGTGACAAAAAGGTTCTCATTAATCAATATCACTCTCCAAATGTGATAACATTCTTCTCCGAGCCTCTGCAATATGGTAAAGAGTAAACAAATACAGGCGTTAGAAAAAATAACCACCACTTCATCATCAAAGACTTTGCAGTAAAAAAGGTTATATTAGGTTGCCTGGCCATTAGGAGAATTTGTCAAAGCTATATAAACTGTATTTTTCCATCATATCCATTTCATTTGACCTTGTGGCTACGATTCCTATTTGTCAATTCAATTTGTGTTTGGTATATTTTGTCCAGAGCGATCAAATTATTTTGCTGTTTTGTTTTGTTGATTGACACCCTCTGACATTTTTTTCACGACTAACTTGCCTTTGTTTGCACTCTATTAGTTGCCCCGTGCTACTCTGAAAACTCACAGATCAAAGCGCTAATTGCCAGACTTGTTTTATAGCAGTAGATTTCTAATTTGCATCGTATCAACATGATACACCTTTGTCGCAGTGTTTGTAATTCCAAGTTATTTAAGTTCTATTCCATAATTAATTTACGCTGTTTTCTGAATCCTATAGCTTCAGAGAAAAATCAAACATGCTTGAAATGAATAACAAAAAAAGTGTTCTCTATACTTAAACTGCAGCTGTTAAAACTATTCACCTCGCTTTTATTTTTTTTAGATTTTCTAATTCTGTTCTGTCAGACAGTGTTCTGAAAAAAGTGTTTAAAATTTCTACAATACCAAACAAGAGTATTGCCTGTGTGCATTTTACAAAGGCTTGTCTCCACAGCCATCCATTACACGTGGGAATTAATATCACGAAAGAGCAGTAAATACAACAGAGAAAACCATATATACGATGATGAAAGATGATGTCCTATACACACATAAATAGAGACCTCTTTCCTTGGCCTCAGGCTATGATCCTGTTAACACTTTCCACTCACTGTGAAGTGCCTGCAGGTGCCTTTGGTCTCAGGTGATACATCTGCAGGCCCCATCATTTCACCTTTACAGGGGTAGGAAAACATAAGCCCCCTAAAGTGGAAGCAAGCAGAGAGCTCATCATATTTCTGGATCTGCTCCAAATCCAGCGACAGCGTCACCCTGCTAATGGCAATACTCTTTAAAGCATATTCATTTGTAAAATAAAATTAGGAGCACGCCACTAGGCAGATTTGATCTAAATTAGATTATAACTAGAACCGATAGAGAAGAAAGATGGAAAGATCATATCCTCTCCACAGTACAACATCACAGTCTTTGCTGCAAATGCCCAGGGCACTTCTCATCAGAGAGGTGAAGATTGGTTTGTCTCTCTGCCAGTTTATCTTGATGCTAACTCTCTTTCTAACGCACACACACACTTGCCTGAACACCTGTTGTGGACCAGGCCTATCTACTATTAATAGTGAATTGTGTTGGTGTGAACAGGTAACCCTACAGTGAACTGCACCGCATCCAGTTTCCCAGTCCTCTCATTGCATCTCTTCAGAGTACACACTAATTTGACACTCTCTATTCATGCAGAGTTATTAGGTTGGTGTTCCGTTCTGTTCTGCGACACTTCATTTCTCCTGTTAGGTGTATGACACCACAGATAGGATTTCAAGCTGGGGGAGGAGGGGCGATATTTCACAACAAGCGCATTGGCAGACAACCACCTTTCCTCGCAAATTTGTGAGCCTGGCTTCCTGCATGCCCCGCGCCCGGCACTCTGCCGGAAACAGATGGTTCCCGGAATGTCCTCGAGCTGAGTTCTGAAGAGCTGCTAGTAGCCCGAGAGGCACGTGAAGGAGGGAGGGGAGAGCGTTGTCTCTCTCTGTCAAACTTCTGCCTCTCTGTGTAGCTCTCTGTCTTCCTGCTCGATTAGGATGCTTAATAATAGTTCAATATAATTATACTGTCAAGCAGAAGAGCTCTTCCGCAGCACTTAAAGTAGCTTAATTTCACTGTTATTTTACTCAGCCAACATATCATGATGAAAAAGAACTATGGCAAAGCACAATTATGCCAATTTTGATGAGTGTTTTTTGATTATACACTATAAACCAGTTGTATAATCTGTATAAAAACATGTCTTGTCACAAAATCCTCTGAGACTTTGTGACAAAATTGTCATTTGGGAATGTGTGCTTATTTGGGGGAGGGGGGAGGGTTATATGGTATTGTATTAACTAAGACATTAAGATTTGAGTTTTGGAGGCTCCTTATTCACCCAAAGTGCTGGTTGGGGTGGTTTCAGAACCATGGACAGGGAACACATCCACTGTTGCCCCTGCACCATGGCAGTAGTGCTCTATGAATTCAGCACCATAGACAGCGACACAAAAAAACGCTGTACTGAGCTTGTGTTACTTCAGGGACAAACTGTACACCACATGGAAGCTTGTGATGATTTTACCTGAATGTGATTCATATAAAAACTATGGCTTTGGTTAAATAGTAACATGAATGGTGAGGATATAATAGTACCAGTATAATATAATGGGATCTATTTCATTTTAACCCTCTAGGGTCCTACCGATGGCCCTATCAATTACTTTTGCAATTGTGAGTGATTGCTTGGACCCCCAGATGGGTTAATAACCTTTGAAATATTTTGAGTAGTGCCCATCCATAAAAGTACATAACTGAATTTAAAATCAAGCTAGAGAAAAAACAAACAAACAAAAAACAACCACAACTAAGAAACCTTGGCCTATATTTGAGCACCCATTAATGGACTGAAAGCATCCTATCCAATTAGTCCGCTGTAATCCGCAGCTCATCCCTGTTTTACGCCCCACTTGTCCTACACCCGATACTTTGATCCAGACTTGGCGGCACCTGACGATCCGGCCCTTTGTTATAGAGCATGCCGGGGCTAATCTCACTGACCCGGCGCAACCTTGACCACCCACTCCCCCGGCCTTGGGCTTGGTTCATCGCTGCCCCGGACACACAACACTTCCCGAGAGAGAGAGAGAGAGAGAGAGAGAGAGAGAGAGAGAGAGAGAGAGAGGCTCTTGATCGTTTCATCAAACGCGTCCCCGCTGCCACAGCATGTGCGCGCCGCCGACCGCCCACTTGTCCCAGCAGCAGGGATAAGGGGGAAGTCGATGCAACAGCGCCAACACAGTCAATGATCCATAAACAGGAGCCAATAGGGGAGTGGGTAATGAGGGACTTCATTTGAACTTTATGTAAACAATAAAGAGCAATACTTGGCTCACTGGAGGAACAGGGGGCAGATGTGAAGGTTGTAACCTAGATGGATGGACAGCTAAAGCATGAAATGAATGGTGTGTGCTTACGCAGCATGTGAGCAGTGAGTGTCTGTTGTGCAAAATAAATAAATAAAATAAAAATAAAATAAAAATGCATGTATGAAAAAAGATAAGCATCCAATTTCAAAACAGATGCTTTTAGTCTGCGTCCAGAGCAAAAATACACACACACACACACACACACACACACACACACACACACTTAAACTCAGAGAGAGAGAGAGAGAGGGAGAGAGAAGCACCTTTCACCGCCCCCCTCCTTCCCCCTCTATCTCTCGTTTTCACCCCCCCCCCCCCCTCTCTTTCTCTCTGGAAAAAAAAAACGGCAAGGAGGTGCGACTCGCAGGGCCGCACATAGCTGATCAATATTCGATTTAGTTGCTAATTTAGGGCCTTTCTATAGCTGTCATCCCGTGATGTATGAGTCCTAACCCGAGGTCGCCGCGGAAAAGAAGAAGAAGAAAAAAAAGAGAGAGAGAGAGAGAAAAAAAATCAAACACCAGTCAACTTTTCACTTAACAATAGAGCGACTTGAATATTATTTATGGGCGAAAGACCCACTTTATGGGTGAATTGCTCCTATCGCTGGTGGGATGATGAAGCGCCTTGTAAGTACATGCCACACAGGCTCTCTGACACCGGCGTAAACAGACATGCAGGCAGGGGAGAAACATGTAAACAACACGGTGGAAGCACGCTGCTTTTAAAATAGGCGCAAAGCCGTGCAAAGAGGGGGAAATATTCATATCAACAGACGTCAATATCTCGGTCTCTTGGAGTTCACAATGCAATTTGAACGCACACATTTGATTAATGGCGTTTGTGTGATAAAGAGGACCCCCCCACACACACCACCACCACCACCCCCTCCTCCAATCCCTCCTCCTCCCTACACTTACTCACACGCGCGAGTCATGGACTCGCACGTGCACACAAGCAAGTTTTTGTATGACACAAAAGATATCCTATTTGTCATGCGGACTAATATTATGTATTATGGACCTAATTGTTTTTGCACATTGCTTTACGCACACACAAGCGGGCGTCCATCAAATCTGAGCGCCGCTGCTTTATTTTGCCACTTAATGTCTTCCCGATCGATCACTGTTCTAAGGATGTTATCAATAATTTGAAAGCTTGATTAACTTCAACGTTTCCATAACAATCCTACCACGTTTATCCTCCTCTCGAATTTTTAATTAACGCTTGCTTAATTAGTTCGAGATCGTTTGGGAGTGAGATACTTTATTTTAGAGGGGGGAAGGAGGAGGGGAGGAAATTAACATAAAAATCTCTGCTGATAAATTGATATATTATCAGGAAAGAAATGTTGTAGGAATTTCAAGGCGGAACGAGTCATAAACAGACATCCATCAAAATAAGACAGCTTGAGACAATGTATAATTCTTTGGCAGTATTTTTTTTTAATTATTTAATGACTACACGATTCTAATTTCTCCAAATAATGAGGGTGTAAATTCTTTCTGCCTGAATCATTCATAGACAAAGAGACCGATTTATAACATGCAGCATAAACAGGAAACCAATTTCCTCAGGTGACAAAGTATTTTAAGGAGCAGTCAGACTGGTGGCAACATACACTGCATGTTTAGGTCTTGAACTTGCTCTAACCGGTACCATCTTGCTTAATTAAAGTGTGACTTTTTTTGATCAAATAAATTGTAAATCTTTGCTTTAAAAAAAACTGAAATTGTTGACAAAAATGTTTGTATATTTGTGTGGCAATTGATCCTTAAATGCAAGTAGTAGGCTGCCATGTAAACCATTGAATGAATAAAAGGCATTTTAATTAGAGTGATTAGTTAAGGAATCAATGAGCTGGCGCTAGTAGAGCTCACAGAGAGACCTGAGATCAGCTAATGGAGCAGTAGAACACTAAAGTATGCTTTTGCACCCCTGCTTTGACTACAGCTCCATCTGTTATTGGCTGGTTCCTGCCATGTAACCTGGAAGTTAAGGATGTTGTAAAAAAAAAAAAAAAAGTGCTCCACAAAACTAACAATATTATCCTTCTTTTTTTTTTCTTTCTCTATTTGACTATCATGCAGCTGTTTACAGGAGGTAGACGTGTGAGTCTCACTGAATTCAGAATTTTTATGCAGACCATACATCACACATCCAGTGTGTTTAGGAGTCTCTTTGCATATAAACTAGGATATGGGGAGTGGGAGTGTGTGTATTGGCTGCTGCCAGCTGCCATGCAGCCTCCAGGTTGTTTGGTGAAAGTGAGAGTGTGATTTCCCCAGACCCTGCTCTCCGGGGACGCCTGGCTCCCCCTGCCATCTCCCCAGAACCCCAACGGTTAAACGGACAGGTCATTGATGCAAGCACGTGCACCACACACACACACACACAACCTCTCTGCTTGCCTTTCAATCTCCTCCTCTCTAGATGGGCCCCCACTGCCATATAAAGGCCACATTTCCCTGGTCATTACCGGCAAGTCACAGAGAATCTCTCACCTCACTGTATGCACGATAATCAGATCAAACCTGGAATTACCGTCATTAGAAATATTGCAGGAGGCGAATCAGAAGGAAACGACCTCGTGAATAATAGCCCACACTGCCAATGAGAGTTGTAATTGTAAATCTGATTCTATCCCGCAACCTCATGCTGTAATGAGCACCCGGCATTGTTTAAATGACTCAAATGAAATTGATGCCGATTCACCAAGCATGAATGACAGCTCATATGAAGATGTGTGCTGGGAATGAGATATGATGAGTGTGTGTGTGTGTGTGTGTGCGCAATCTGGTTGCGTGTGTCTGCATGTGCACATGGTGGCGGCCCTTGAATGGGGTGTTTAACATTGGTATTAATAATCTCCATGATCTATGAGCTCGTCTAGTGTCACTCAGCCATTAGAGAGACAGTCCCTCTGTGTTCTCCACACCTCGTTTCCTCCCCCTCGCCCGTGTCGGTCCCCCAAAATAATTGTGTGTTAATGGTTGAGGAGGAGGGGGTTAGAGGGGTGGGTATGAGGGGGATTAGAGCCCGAGGAGGGAGGATAGAAGGATTATCGCGGGAGATGGGTCACTGTTAACAGAGGAGATGATTAGGTGTGATGACTGACCCTTCAAGTCACAAAGACAGTGGAGAAGATATGTGGCCATAATTAGGGGACAAACACTGTGCAAGAATGGGAAGGAATGATGCAAAATAAACATAAGTGAGAGAGGAAAGACCTTTTAGACAAGATAGATGTGAGGATGTGATAATGAGAGAGTAAAAAGGTAATAGTTTGCCTGTATTCCCATGAGAAGGGGAGATCCAAAGCCAGGTAAGGTACCCTAAAGCCATTTACAGGTCCTAATCTGAGTGGAATGAGCCGTGAGAGGAAGAAGGAACTAAAGTACACTGACTAACAGGTCTCCCCTGACCCCTCTCCAACTCCCACTCTCCCACCTCTACTTTTCCTCTCCCTCGTTTCCTCTCTCCTTCCAACCTCGCTTTCCACCACTTCCATCTACAAAACAAAGTTGTCTGGCATTGACGGGACCCTAGAGGCTGTCAGCAAGGAAAGGTGGGAGTCACCCTCAGCCAAGAGAAAGAGGTAAGAAAGCGAATGAGGGAGTGAGGGAGAGAGAGAGAGAGAGAGAAAGGAAAGAGGAGGGGGGGGTTGAGGAGATTGAAGCGTTTCTAATTTAAATAAACCCTTTGGCAGACTGAAACTGGCAGCGAGCTTCCCCTTTGCTCACAAGAAAAAGAGGGAGAAGAAAGGAAAAGGGGAAAGGAGGGAGGGTAAGAGGAAAGGAGAGATAGATAGATGGATATAGAGATGTCTCCATGCTGCTTTGCTTATCCGCATGGGAGAGTTAGAGGCCAGACGATGGGGAATGGGGGAATATAGAGAGTGAAGTGGAATAAGATAGGGGGCTAGATGGAGGAGAAAGAGAGGGGACACAAATAATAAGGGAAAAACACTGACCAGATACAGGGGTTAAGGGAGGGGAGAATAGGAAAGAGCTTTGAAAGTTAGGTAATAGAGAATTGTGTGTGTGAATAGATAGAGGTGTGATCCATCTATTGGGAAGAGTTCATCCATCCTCTCCCCTGCGTAAAAACCCCCACCCCACACACACACACAAAGAGAAAGAAAGTAAAGTAGGGTCTCTCAGCAGTGGGTCCGATCAGTCTCATCTCATCAAAACTTGGCTGAAGTTTTTTGGATGGATCCCAGCACCAATCTACTTGAGCCGCCACACTCTTCTCCGTCACACTGTCTCCCCCTGTCTGTCCCTTTGGCTCGTCACAGCAGCGGGCCTGCTCACCGGGCTATATACTCCTAATAGGCTGCCATGGAGAGGGGAGCTGCAGCAATACAGGCTGTAATCTAAAGTCTCAGTGCTGAACGCCAGAGGATGCCCATTTTGTTTGTCTGCTGGTTGTTATGTTGGATGGGTAAGAGGTGACAACAGGCAAACCATAGAGCTTGGAGATTCAGAGAGGAGAAGTTGCTCCCAAAACACTGAAAAACTACCAAACAACAAATCAACACACTTCATCGGGACTGTGTAGAGGGCAAACCCACAGAGCTGGCACATCATTTTTATCTGAGTTGATTGACATTTTGACTAATTAAAACATAATAATATACAAAGCAGATCTCAGGGGAGAGAGGGTTGTGTGTTTTTAACTTTTTGTTTGAAGTTTGTCTCATCTGAAGGTCATATAGACTTTTTTTTTTCTTTTATTATCCAACACATCATTTAACATCATTTTTGATTAAGTACCATGCTCATATGCATATAGACCGGCTATTACAGGTATATTACCAAGTCAACAAAAGAATCAGGACTTGACACGCCTGTTGACAGAAAAAAAATGACAAAATGCGATTACACAGTCTCTGGATTAAAGGTGTGCGTGTGCGTAAAGGCGCGACACGCATGTTGTGTATAGGCCCACAGGTAGGGGCAAAGTCTATAGGATGGAGAGAGAGAGAGAGAGAGAGAGAGAGAGAGAGAGAGAGAGAGAGAGAGGGGTGGGGGTGGGAGGGAGACTCCCGACCCCCTCCTTCAAACATACACACCGAGAACTGGCTCCGGCTCCGGCTTCGCTGGAGTGGAGAACCATAAATCTTCATATAGCGGCTGTTTTGATTAATGCAGCCGAGTCGAGCTAGGGGGCTGGACCTATCCCATTACGGCCTAATGGAAGATGGAGCGGCGCTGTCTCCACCACTAGGCCCCTGTCATTTGTTCCACTTTGCAGTCCATTTGGCCGAGAGACTACAAGCCACTCCATCAAAAATATTTTCAGAGTTAATTTCCGCCCGCTTAATTCGCCTTGATTCGGATTGCGTATCGAATGGCAGGATCGATTTTCGCCTGGCGTCTAAATTAAATAAAAGAGAGGGGGGTATACTTTAAGTCTGCGTTTTCTTTCTTTTCTCTTTTCCATTCCATTCTTCCACCTCTTTTCCAGACATCCTTTACCGTGGGCCAGCTCATTCTTTTTTTACGATGCATCTCATTTCCTCCTTTTTCTCAGATTTTGATAGACCCATGTTTGCAGTGGAGGAGGAGGAGGAGGAGGAGGAGGAGGCACACAAATCTGATTGTAGTTACAGATGAAGGGAAACCTATTGAAAGAGGAGCTCTGGTGGATGGATTTATGGATTTGTCATAAATTACAAACAGACACTTAAAGACTTGGACATGAGGGAAACACCTTTTGTGACAGGTGGGGGTTAGGTTAGAAAGAAAGTAAAGAAAGAAAAAGAAGAAGAAGATCTCATATCCTCACATGACAGCTCCACAACGTGCAGATCCTGGAGAATAAATTTGGCAAACATGGAGTGAAGAAGAATTGGACAGGCCTACATGGGAAAAGTGGGGTAAATTAGGGGCATCGGGGTATTGAGGGGGTGAAAAATAATAGGGGGGAAAAGTACCAAAAAAGAAATGAAAAGAGGCAAAAAGCACAGTGACAAATTGGTCGAGTGTGTCGCGAATTCCCTTTTAGATTTAAAGCCGCGTGTAGCCTATCGTCATATCTTTCCAGAGTAATTTATTTTCTCATTTCTCTCTCTCTCTCCCTCTCTCTCTCCTCACTACCCCTCTCTCTCTCTCTCTGAATTTATCTGGTAGTCACGTGGACAGAGGAGGGGGGAAAAAGTCAATAAAAGTCTCTGGCGACAACTGTTTCCCCCGTCGGTCTCTTGTCTCCTTCTTGCATTATCTCTCCTGCTTTACTTTCTATTTGTTTATGCGCCGAAGCTGCTTTGCTCCTCCCCATTTCCTCCTCCATCCGCCGTGTTTCCTATTTCGGATCCTCTCTCATATCATAGGACTACAAGCTATACCTACTCCTCTCCAGAGAGGCCTATTGATTTTATTCTCCCACTAACAGCGAGCCCCACGCTTTGAAATTACAAAATCAGGAAGCTGTAGGATCCATCTCTTGTATCCAGCTCAGAAATGCTTCGATAAGCGTCTGAAAAGTTCTCAGAGGCTTACAAGTTGGAGATGAAGGCCGGTGAGCTTTGGCCTGCAGACATGAAGCCACTTGTAGATTGCTCAAATCAACCAAGGAATTAAATCTGAATCAATTTGATTTGATTACACTCTGCTAAATCTATGAGTCCATCTGCAGCCTGAATAGACACGTGAAGACAATGAAGAGAGGAAGGAATTAAGAATATGAGCACTTTGGAAGACTCGACTGAGGAATAAATCCTGAATTCTGGGCTCCACTCTCAGCAATTCCTCATCAATTCAAAACCTCACATGATCTAGCCTTCACAATCAGGCAGATGCTGACCTGAATATACATTAATCCAAAACATGGAAATCAATGGCAATAGTTTGATCTAATTCTCACTAAGCTAACATTCGGGAATGGTGTAATGCAACCTTTAAGACCACAAAAAGTTGTAGTCTGAAGCTACAGTACATCACAGTAGTACAATGACCAAAATACTAGTTGATATACTCTCATACAGTGGTGGGAGAAGTACTCAACCGCTTTAGGAAAAGAAACACAACAAGTACACCATTACAAGTCTTTCAAACATTTGCCTGAGTAAAAGTGCATTATGGAAGTATCAAAGGTAAAAATACTCATTATGCAGGTTGACTGACTCCAATACCAATACAATAACCGATACTGATAAAACCTCCGGCAATTGCAAAACTGTAAGGAGGACATTAAAGACTAACTTTCTAGATTAATCAGTTTATTTTGTCACAAGAAACAGATGTTTAAAGAGCTTCTATTGTTTGTATTTTTACCAAATAATTCAATAGTTCCAAGCAAAAACCTGAGTGCATACTTTAATACTGATGCATGAATATATAAGCAGCTTTTTGATGTTGTACTTGGTATAAGTGGACTTAATTAGAGCTATATCATGACAAAGCTGGGCTGATATATCAGTAGAAATTACCTAATTGTGGACACATATCAGTGAATATGATATACAGTATATATCAACTGACAACAAATTGTAGTAAGAAATGCCGACGATATGCTAGAGGTCATTTAGAAGCAGTGACACCGTTATGTAGTTTGTCCAACTGAGAGGATTCAAAACTTTAGTACAGCTCATTCCGTATCCTGGTTACAATGCTAGAAAATAACTAATTTAAAGGATCCTTATGTTAAATGTTGTGTGATGATGTTATCATTATCAGAATTTAAACATACATAAATTTCCATATCAATCCAGTATCAGTTGGGCTGTGTCCTTAATGTAGAACAATACATGATTGTCAAATAGTTTTTTTTTTTTTTTTCCAAGTCTTAATATGCAAATCACTTAGTAACTACATATGTTAAATAAATGTGGTGGAGATAAAAGTGCATTTGCCTCTGAAATGTTGTAAATTAGGACTCTGGATTTAAAAAAAAAAAACACTAAAGTACCCTATAATCGTACTTGAGTAAATGGTCCTCCTTATAATAATGACATACTGCTAAACTCCAACTACAACATATTTCCATACAGACATGTGAGGCAACAACTTAGGCACTATGTACAACAGCTTACGGCTTATGCCAATGTTGAGCTGAAGGGGCTGATAAAATTGAAGGGTCTCTGTGCTCTGGGTATCCTTGGGGGGTTTACACTTCCACAGCAAACAGGACTGATGGCCAACCACCCAGCAATATGACTTGTTCACTCAGCCCCTCCAATATCGGTGTCTCTATTTCAGTCGCCACATCTGTTATTGTCTGATTCTTAAGAAAAAAGTGGCTGAGCAGAGGATAATGAAATCAAAGCCCAACACACACAGTCAAGAAGCCCCTGGTAAGAAACACACTGTGTCAATATTAATCTCTCTGACAGAAAGTCGAAATATGGCATCTGTCACACATCATCTTCCCTCTCTCCTGTCTTTGTGCCGAGTGGAAAAAGATGGAGAGGACGTGGTTTTGGTGGGAGTGAAGAGGGGGAAGTTGTTGGAAATTGAGGACACGGACCGGAAAGGGCAAAGGACTCTGGGATTTTCAAGATATATTTGGTTTGTATATTTTGTTGTTTTTATCTCATTGCACTTGGTGTGGCATGAATTTGAAACAATCAAACCTTTAGTAAAATAAAAGTAAATCTGAAGGACATGAGCAAGTGATGGCATGTCAAGGGCACTTCTAACAACAACAGAGTGACACTGACTACAGATTAGTATTTCAGCATATTTCCAAACTAGAATAACACTATGTAATAGCTCAAAGACTATGAATTGCAGTTTTAATGTCAAGCTTTGTGACTGATCTCTTCGACTAAGACTCAAAAAAGGCAAATTGATTTGCTTGCCACTGGGGTGAGCCAATAATCAATACACAGTAACTACTGTATGTATCTCAGTAATCAAATACGTCTTGTGCATTGCTGTCGGCTGTTGCTTCAGTTTTGACACTACCACTGGGAGACACCAAAGACAGAACCTACAAACAGGCTTTAAACTGATCTGCTCCTTGGTTGAAATCCAGAAAACATTAAAACAATGGAGCTCAAACAACAGACAAAAAATGATTTTGTTATTTATTTTATTGCAGAGGATATGCTTTTTTTTTATCGTAAGAGAATCTGGTGCATTTGGCAGAAACTAGTAATTAGAATAAACTCTACAGTGTTTTCCTTATACTCCCACTTAAATACATATAATAAAATGGGTCAGTCTAGTATACTAGACTATACTTCTACCATCAACAAATGAAAAAACTAAAACTGACAATGAACTTATCTTGGCTAAAGCCTGGCATAGTTTGCTCCTCTGTATAGAACTCTATTCTAGTACAAAACTATTAAATGGATGGAGTCAATTTGAATCAAGCCAAAAAATACTCACCAGAGCTACAAATTTACAGCTAAAAATAGCCCCCAACAAACAACATTTTTACTCAGGTTTTAATATCGTTTGTTAATGATTATATATTTAGTAAGAATGTATGGGTCTGGGGCTGAGAAGCTGAAAGTGCTGAGACAGACAAACGTATGGTTGGTTTTAGTCTCCTCACGGGATTTGTTGATAAAAAGACAACATGTAGAATATTGCCAGCATTTTTTCACCTCATGCCTAACTAGCACATAAATTCTAACATGCATGGAAACAACAGAGTTTGCTGTAATGCAACATGACCTCCAGATCCAAGCACATATGCTGTAGAGTGCATATACAAGGTCAATGTGTGAAAAGCAACAAGTCCGAGTAAGACATGAGCTTCCTGACTATAGGGCAGCAAAACTAATGTTGCCCTCTTTAAGCAGATGCTTAAAGGCATACAATCTCTTGGTGATGAGATATAAAATGTCCTCTGATATTTCATCAGTTTTCCCATGCTTGAGGACTTTCCTCCTCATGCACATCCGCTATCTTCTATCTTCTATCCCTCAATCATCCAGGACTCTCCCCCTTTTCAGCCTGTTATCTGTTCTCTGTTCTCCCACTCATTTCACCCAGAACACTTTCCTTTCTTTCATCCTCTTTCCATCTGCTTCCTATTCTTCCCACCTCTCTTCTTCCTCCTCTTCCTCCCTGCCTCTCTCTCTGTCTTTTGGACATTTCTCTTAGTCCTTTCTATATCCATCCACCCTGCCTCTCCACCCCCTTGCCCCCCCCCTCTTTCCCCTGTGATGAATGAGTCTGTCTGCTGGGTGCAGTTCATATTTACTGAGCAGGGGAGCGCACACTGTCAGTCTCTCTCGCCCTCCACATCTCTATCCCTCCACTAAAGAGACAGAGAGAGCAAGAGGTTACAGTGGGATGAGAGGAGGAGGGAGGCCGTGGTCAAGAGATCCACTCCAAGAGTCACCACGATAGCAGCTGGCTTGGTGAAGAACACATTAGTCTTGGCCAGCATAGTTTATATAGTGCTAGCATTAGAGGTGGTTGAGGGAGAGAGAAATCTTCCTTACCTCTTGACCAACCTGTCAATGTGGTGATACTAATAGGGAATAAACAGCGTCTTTCCATCCCTTTGTGTGCAACTCGGCAGCCCACTCTCAGCACTCAATGTAACACAATTTAATGGCGTTTTCTCTCTCCTTCCTTTGTGTGAGCCATGCTTTTAGGCACATTTGGACTTGAGAGGGAGAGAATGTAAGAGCCGCTACCAGCTGCAGCTTACCAAAGGCCCACAAAATACCCGGTTTCATCTACGCCCACACACACCAGTGTGTTGCGGGGAGTCAAACGGTGTGTTTTGACCCGTGTGTTGACCCTTTCATGAATAAGAGGAGTGGATGTGGGCCTGCCGGAGCCCAAAGGGACAGGCCAAGAGCCGCTGCAAAGCCCTGCAGAGCCACCATCTCTTCCCACACACTGACCTCCGAGGCCAGCCAACACCAAAACCACCGTAGCGTGACGACACCAGTGACACCCAGCGCCAACGCACACAATGTGTTCCTCTGCCAAATTGACAAAATATAGACAGTAAATACAAGGAAAATTGGATAGCTCGAGTTACATCACAAAAAGAAAATCCCCTCAACTGGACTTTTATAAGATTCAATACGGGGTAATTTAATTCTCAGACTGCAACCTAAAACACTACCAACTGTCTGTCAAAGGGGGCAGATTGAAAATGTTTTTGCCATTTGTTTTTGGGACAGGGAAGGCTAAATAAATGTGGGTTTTTATGTTTTGATTTGTGGATGATTTGCAGTAGACTCTCATCCATCGTAGTGTATCTATATCTGCGCTGATTAAACATAATGTCACTGCAAACATTCATATCATGTAGCTGTCAGAATCTAAGGAGGAGAGTGAGAGAGAATGAGGGGAAAATAGGAGCAGGAGAGGAAAAGAGTGGAATGCTGAAAAGAGGAAAGGAAAGCATCATGCCATAATCATCTGAATATTAGGGAAAATTGGACACAGAAATCTTTCCCATATCCAATTTTCAGCCTTTACTGAGGAGCAGAGAAAAGCCTGAATGCATCAAATGTGGAAACAATGACCAGTATCAAAACGGATGAAACAAATGTAGGCCCCTCCAGATAAATCACTGCTGTAAAATATCCTTTAGGAGGTTCTAAAAGCCACCGTCAGCAGACAAATGACAGGGTCAGAGGTCTTAGACAGGGAGCACTATCAGCTGCAACAACACTGTTTATGATGGAGGAGGAGGTATGATGTTACTTTACAATAGGGCATAAAAAACTATTTTCTATATGCAATCCTGACCACAGGCTTATTCCACATCATAGTCCTAACAAATTGCCCAAACTTCTGAGCGGGAGACATTGCCTGAGCTCGCCTATTCCCTGAAGCATCCTTTCCACAGCTATCCATTTCCCCCTGGTGCCTCAAGAGAGGAACTACTGCTGTTTCACTGCGGCCGTTCAGGGAGAATTCATCGTCCGACACTCTAAAGCCGATGTAGGCCTCAAACTGTGATGTATCCGGCTATCACCTACCAGACGATGAGATATATACAAACACACACTGTACAGAAAGGGTAAACAGTAACGCCTTTATTTGTCAGGATGCATTCTCTGCCGCTCTGTGTTTGTGTGCTGCAGCGTCCGCCCCCCCAACTCTCCTCATCCCTGGATCATATTTGTCCATCTGCCTGCCACGCCGATGGAACATTCCAAAAACGGCTGCTGTGCAATCTATCTCAATTTTCCAAATCTATTAACTTTCTTTGTGTGGCCTGCCTCTCCTCGAGCCCGATCTTTAAAAACCGTGGTTGTTCAACAATTATGATAACTGCAACTGGGGGAATTAGAGAATCCACCCATTCATCTCTCTGCCCCTCCTCCGCACAGACATGACGCGGCTAAATGAAAAATGGACACGCTTTAAGAAGTATTGATTCCAGCTTTAAACAAAGGTACAGTCAATATTATTTACTACTAAATATATCTTTGTTATCTGTGCTGGAGTCGTAGTTACTGCTCTGTCCCCGTAATTGCGGACATAAAAATAATAGACCAATTCCCACTGAATTGACCGAGACAGGTTTGGTTGTGGCCCTTGTCCTAGTGATGCATATCCTGGGTGTAAATGAATGTGTGAGCAAGGTTTTCCTCTGATGACTGCCCTACCAGAGGCAGATATACTGTATACTCCGATCCAAACAGGAAATAAGCACAAGCGAGATAAAAAACAAAACAACACAATGTATTTCAAAGGTAATCTGACACACAAAAAAAGGCAATTCATGTTTTTTCTATAATTGTTTTTTATTCATTTTACTTACAGTTTTTGATTTTTTTGAATGAGTTTCTTTTGAGATATTTCCTAAGCCCCCCTGGAATTTTGTTTCTCAAGTGAAAAAGTAGTTTTTTTTTAAATAGCCTATTATTTTTTGTGTGCCACTTAGCCAAGGCACATTTCTTCCTGGCAAAATAGGCTTTTGAGTTTCTTATGCTAGTCTGTTGTTCATCTATTTGCAGACAAACTCATGTATCACTCAATAAGTACATTCAATATCATTTATTGGCAAAATTCAGAATACAATTTTCCAAACCTAAAAGGTCAAAGTATCATGATATAAAACTTGCTTTAACTGACAGTGAATAAAAGCCCTTTTCAACTATTATAAATGTACAGTTTTCCATAAATGCTGTATCATGCTGTGTAAACAATAAGCATTAACATTACAGGTAGAAACGTGCTTCAACAAGCCGGTAAGATTTATCAATATTTGACCACACTCCTGACAATTTACACCTTCTACATGGGATTTTGGTGTTGCATATTAAAATATTAAGAAATCTGATTTTGACTTTCTGACTAACACACTGGCAATGCCCCTTTGCACAGGACTATGGAAACTCTTTTACAGCAATCACTGCTTTGAAGTTAATGACCCCTGACAGTGATACTAGGTTATTTAGATAATCAAAGCTGAGTGCACGGACTGGGCATGTGTGGAGTTTCATGGATGGATCAGAAGGATGTGCCTGTTTCTTATGAACTGTGAGCTTCGACAACATCTGGACAGTAGCACTGCACTGAGGACAGTTAACTGGGTTGATATCTAGAGGACACTCGTCTAACTATACCACAGTGCTAATCACAGTGATGATACTTGACATGCTGCTGCAGGAAGCCAGACTCTGTAAAGGAGACAGCGTAGTGTGGAGAAGGGAGAAAAAAAAGTCTCCTGCAGAGACGAAACTGGAGAGAGAGAAAGAGTGTACCAATTAATCTCTTGGTATTTAGTGGACTTGACAGAATTTCAAAGGCATGTAATAATTTATGGTAAAAGACCAGGTAGAGAACACATCCATCATCCACACACACACACACACACACACACACAGCCTTTTATCTATGTTTTGCCGGTCTCTTTTAGTTTCATTGTAATTCTTTGCCCAGTAAACATGCGGCTGCATTGGACTATTATTTCCTTCTTAGGTATACTGCATGTTCTTACTATGTAAAATTACTATGCATATTGGTATGCCTGTCAAAACTCAAGTCAGTGACTTGGTAATGCAAATGGCAGCATGTCAGTACAACACACCTCAACCCAAGTGACAAGGGACTTTTGTGAAAGGTATTGACCAGGTATTGATGGTGACCAACAATTTGTATTAATTCTCTCTGATTTCACTTAAGGTCAGCAGCAAGCTACTGTATGTTCCCTGTAGCCATGACAGAGCATATCTGAAACTTAGTTTAGTTATGCAAAGACTGGTTATTTGGTACACCAGCAAATTAGGTGAAAAAAAAGAAAGAAAAAAAAAAGAAAAAACTGCTTATTTACCTGCCAGAATTTGGCCCTTTATTAACTCAGAACAGAACCAGACAGAGATGTTTTAAATAACATTTTAAATGTAGTTACTAGTAACTATTTAGGATATTTTTGTAAACAAAGAAGATATCCACAAAAGGTAGAATAATCTATGAAAATTGTTAACAATTGCTTCCTCAAAACAAATCAGTGTGGCCGGAGCACAAAATTAATTCTAAAGAGTAAAAAGTAATCCTAAAAAATCTGCTAGCTGCACTGAGGAGGATTAGTAAAGGATTAGATGTCTGGTAGCTTACTTTGTGTTGCTTTCCACTGCCTCAGCTTGTGGTGTCTCCTCACAGTGTCCAGTTAAGCGTGGCTCCATCTCTCCCTTAACAAATGCCTCCAGGCCTTCAAATTCCCAATTCCCAAACTTTGTTACATGGCAGATTTCATGTGTCTCAGGGTCTGCTGGCTCCTCTTTGACTTATTTACAGTTAACATCATTCCAGCTCATGCTCTCCTGTTCATTTTTCAGCCCTCTCTACTGTGTGCAGTACGGTTTTCAGGGCATACATGTCCTGTAGACCTGCAGACCAGATCATGCTAATAAAAAGGTGCACCCTTCATTGAGCTATTCTTTTTGGGTCACACATGACCCCATTTGGCAAAATACATTAGGTCTTTTCTTGTTTTTAATGGTTTTTAATAGAGTGTTCACATTCTTCTTTTGCAGACCTGATCATGTAGCTAATAACGGTCCTTTATTTATTTTTTCTGAGAAAAATCCTGTAGAATAATGCAATCATTTTCAGGCATCCTCTTCTCTTTTTGATAGTTTTACTTGTGGGCCAGTCAATTTTAGTTTGTACAGCTCGGTTTGTGGGCCGACCAGATGACTTGGGAGAACAGTGTCCAAAGACAGTTGTTCCTTATCCCCTGCTTTTTAGAGAAATCTGGTCCCCCTTTCGAATGAGTGGATCTTCATCTTACCTATCAGGAGATCTTTCCTCTGTGTGTGCAGTCTTTTGAGGACACTGAAGTCCCATCTTGGTAGACTGGGTCATCTTTGCTGCCTTCCTTCCTTTCTATAGATAGAGAAATCAGAAGCTAATGCAAGCTAACCAAAATGCCACTATGCAAATAGAAAAATAAAGTCACTTGTAATTTTGCATGCCCATTTATTGAGCTAAATTTACACTGTATTATAAGCCATTATAGTTAGAACATCAATTTAGCAGTCATGTCATGTCAAGTCATAAGTTAATATTTACATTTCTGAAAAGGTTTGACAAAATGTTGAGAGAGATGTTGAGACTGTTGTTGTGTATCTTATCATAAGATAACAGAAATTTAAACAAATGTTTGGGAAGAGGAATCACTGCTATGTCCTCACTCCATCCCCTCCTTGATGTGTCTTGTAGCAATTTCCCAAATGCCACTAGAGGTCTCTATAACTGAGGTTTTATCTTTGTCTTGCTTCTGCAGAGATCATGGTAATGTTTCTACAAACTAAAACGTTACCATGCGTGCAGATATAAAGGCCACTTTCCCATAAGTGTGAACTAAATGTCATTAAAATGTGTCACTTCCCCTCAATTTATTTTAAATACAAAGAGGAGGTTGTATTGATTATATGACAAACTGAAGAGAACAATTCACAGTAGACAGCATGACCACAGACAAAGATAACCGTACACTTGTTTGACAGCAACATCAACACAGGTGTTTCCAATGGTACTACATAAGGTTACATTCCATTTATTGTAGCAGAGCCTTTCCGGTGAGCCAACATGCAGCACCCTGACTCTGTCTGACCTGAATGGAATGGAGCCTCGATTAACATAATTGGAAACACCTGTGTTTATCCTATTTCATATCAAAATGGCTGCTGTGAAAAAGGTCTGCTGTTGAAATTACTTGTAACACTGAGAGCAGCTAAAAGAGTAGACAAATGACTGGGTGTGTACACATACATGGTCTATAAAACTGATTTAAATAACATTAATGGTAGACTGTGAGTTGACTGCTGAGAAGAACTCATTTTAAGTTGTTGTAATATTAAGTTGTAAGTAATATTCTGTAAAAGAGACAAACATTTTGAAATGTTTTTTTTATGTAAAGTGACGGAAAAACTGTAAGATGTAAAAAACAAACAAAAAAAAAACGTTTGTAGAAGGGTATAAAAAATTTTTAACTTACTTGCGAAATATGTATTTTTATTCCTTGACTCGGGTACGTCTGGCGAAGTTAAAGCTAACTTCGTGCACTGCTTTCGACGTGGCTAAACTTTTAAACCGAATTTAAATCCCCATTTTTCCAACGGTTCAACTATTTTCCAACGGTTCTAACGGCTAATCGTCGGTTAGCGTTAGCTTGTGTTTGCACTCTTATCAGCTGCGGTGTAAACTTTATTTCATTGAAGTTACCGACAGTTAACAGTTAGTACGGTCCAGACATTCATTTATTGCCAGATTACCAACAGCTTAAACGTCCCCCAACACAAAACTCATTCAGTTTTCAGAGGAAAACCTCGTTTAACTGTTCAACTTTGTGGCAACACAGACCAACTCCGCTAACTTTCACCTGCAGGTTCTCTATGATCCGCCCCGCCGGGATACACCGTCCAGCACATCCAACAAACAGAGCAGCGTGGAAACGTTCGTATTTTATCTTTTTATCATTTTTATTTTATAAATTTTATCTTATATTTAGACTTTATTTTGTTTCTTAATTATCTTATTGGTTTTATTATTTATTTATAATTTCAAATTGTGTTATTTTATTCTTATTTTCTATATGTCTAGCTTTTATCTTTAGCTCTAACAGTTTCCAAGACATCAGCGATTTCATTGTTTACATATAGCCTGCTCTTGAAGAAGAAAAGGCTTCCTGTAGGACAATACAACGATTTCTGGTCCTTTGAAAGAATACAGAACATATAATGATCATCTCCTGACCCCAAAGTTAAGAATCTGTACCCAGTTAATTATATGAAAGACAGTGAGCCAATTAAATGCAGAATAAGCAGTCTAGCCAAATTCAAACTCCACTTGATGTTCCTGTATAACAGGACAAAGGATCACATTTGTTTACTGTAAAGAGGGAAAAAATCATAATCATAACCTACATCCCAAGCGCTGTTATCCAGCTATATAAATGTATAAATCTTAAATCCTAATCCTACAATCTGTCAGTAATAGTGTTAAATCTGTTAAATCTTAGCATTTTGATACAAGCCAAGTTTTCCTGTTTTCAGTTTCTGGTGAAATATGACCATCCTTATTGTGGGAACACGCTTAACACAGTAACATCACACACAGTGTTCATGCATTCATCAAATAATTTATTACAGTTTTACTAGTTTGACTCACAGGAAGGCATAAGCCTGCCACTGGGCAACTATTTCAGTGAGAAGGGTCTTCCTACCTTCCTTCCGTCCTTCCTGGATTAATAAACTTATTTTAATCCAAATCCATAGTAGTTTGTGTACCTAAACCTAACCAAACTGTGACCATTTTGAGTGTGTCATGTAGTAGGCACATCCGTTAATACCATGTACCGGCAGCATGTATGTATTATAAAAAGAAAGATGGCACCCATTTAATTCAATTCAAGGAGAATGCCTGGCTGGTGCGTACAGAAAAAACATTTTCTAGCTTCCAGGTTTACCAATAAATATGTGTAGTAGTGTTTCATCCCACTATAAAACCTCCATGGATCATAGATGCCTCTTTTATAATGATGGTCAATGGAGAAAATGTGTTTTGGGCCACTGGGGATTTTTTTTTTGCTGCAATATTGCAAGTGGCCAAAGAGAAAAACTTGAAGCACGGCTGAGTCAAGGTCTTTTTATGCAGCCATGACCTGCAGACAGACCTACTTGATTACAGTCAGCAATCTCCTGTTGCAATTTTGAAAGTCCCCGTTTCTAGGTGACATGTCGTCACAAGATCGACCTCCAAGCTAGCAGCCTACACAGTGAAATGATAAGTCACCCCAACCAGTTAGCAGCTGTAGCCTTTTCTTTTTTGGGATTTAGCCATTTTGTACCAGGGCTCACCTCCCTATGTGCAAACGTCTCTAGACAACTGTGATTGGTTTAGAGAAATAAACAAAAAAGCTGTTGTTTTCCCCCCTAGTGTGTAAGTGTGGAGATGAGTCTGGCTATGCAAGACTACATTTTTACAAATAATACAGTACTGATCTGTGGGGAATAAAACAACAACAATCCATTATCTGAATGTCCCACTTAACTAAATCATACCAAGTTCTCAAATCTCCATTATAATAGCGTCTTGCAAAACCAGTTTAGATCTGACCTGCATAAGACAAGATAGTGCTGTTAAAAAAAAAAAAAAAAAGGTCCATGCAATATGTTCACTTTTCCTAATAAGTTAGAACAGTCATTTGAGTCAAGAGGGTTACAGAAAGTTCATATAAATAATTATGTACAGATGTAAGTTTGACTTGAACACACATTCATAAAAAATATCTAGTACAGTAGTAGACTGTGTACAGTTTCTATAATTACAGCCTAGCTTATTTACAGTCCTCTGAAGAAAGCTCAGCGACATTTAGCCACGTGTCCAGAAAGATGGTGAGAGCGAGCGAACCTGCGGAGGCAGTTGGGGCAGGAATATGGCTTCTCCCCTGTGTGAGTTAACATGTGAGTTTTCAAATGGCCCGACAAGCGAAAGCTTTTTCCACATTCTTGACACGTGTATGGACGCAGGTTAGTGTGACTCCTCCTGTGCTTACCCAGATCACCGGAGGAGGTGTAACGGCGATGGCAGTCTGGACATTCAAAGGGCTTTTCCCCGGAGTGTATCCTCTTATGCTTCACCAGGTCGCCGGACTGAGTGAAACTCTTGTTGCATTCAGTGCATTTGTAGGGTCTCTCCCCGGTGTGGGTGCGTTGGTGGTTTCGCAGATGTGAAAGGCGAATGAACCTATTGCCACAAACTGTGCAGTGGTAAGGCCTTTCACCGGTGTGTGTCCGCAGGTGTATTTTCAAGGCCCCGAGGTCTCCGATTTTCAGCCCGCAGTCACCGCACTGGTGAGCCTTCTCATTGTTGTGGACTTTGGAGTGAACCCTCAAGTTTCTCTGGGTATTAAAGTTCTTCCCACACACATTGCAGTGGAAGGGTTTCTCGCTGGAGTGCGTCCTCAGATGGAGATCCAGACTTGACTTGAATCCAAACTCTTTTCCACATTCAGAGCAAGAATATTCCTTCTTGCCGGAGTGTGTGGTCAAGTGGCACTTGAGGTGGTGTGCTCTTAAGAAGGCCTTCCCGCACACCTGACATTTGAACGGCTTCTCCCCTGTGTGTATTTTCATGTGTTGTCGCCAACCGCTGCGCTCCACGAATCTCCTGCCGCAGTCCTTACAGACGAACGGGCGGTCGCCTGTGTGGGTGCGCATATGATCCTCCAAGCTTTGAGGTGTGCATAACTTCTTGCCACATTCTGGACACTGCACACCAGTGTCCAGACAGATTGGCTTGTCCTCAGGTTCTGTGTTATCGGGTTCATGACACAAATGAGGGCCTTGACCCCAGGTAGCTTTGAAACTCTTCCCGCAGTCAGCACAGCTTAGATGCCCTCCTCTGGTGACCACAGACATGTTGTGCCATCGCTGGCAGTGATTCTTCAAATTCTTCAGGTACTGGAAGCTGCGCGCACACGTTGGACATGGGTGGAGCCTGCGTGGAGGGGCAGAAGGGTGGGCTTCACGTACATGAATCCTAAGGTGTACTTTGGAGTTAAAGGTGCCGCTGCAGACAGTGCAGGTGTGTTTAGGGATGAGGTTTAGTGTGTGGCTTGAGAGGCATTTTTTCAGTTTGGCAAGATACTGTTTCTGATGGACCCACTTGACATGTTTCTCCAAGAAGTCCAAGTCAGTAAAGGAGACAGTGCAGTGAGGACATGGGAAGAAGTCAGACGATGATTCTAAGAAGGAGAAGAAGACACACACAGAAAGAAATGTATGAGTTACAGTAACATATACTGACTTTAAGTAACAAAGTATTAGTACTATTAGTACTATTACTATCATATCATTTAACACTACCCTCAGAAGAGAAGAGGATACATACAAACGCATGTTTTAAGATAAAATACAGCAGCTTTACTCTTATGACAAATACTGATACTATTACTTTTAGGACACTGGTTCTCAAACTATGGTATAAAATGTTTTAAAATGAAATCATTTAAAAACATATCTAACTATATACATAACAGCTTTATCTTAGTTTAACAACAGTTAATCGTCAGGTTCATTCACACAGGGCGCACATACATCCGTCATTAGTTATGAATTAGAAATGAGATGTAAGATAGTAGATGGAGGTAAAATTAAGGTTTCAAAAAGAGTGCAATTACGGCAACAAATGGGATTTATGAAGAGAAGTGCGGATCCAAACAAGCTCTGGTTCTTGGTCTGGTTCTGTTCAGGATTCATTGACAGTCAACAATAATTCATCTTTTAATAGGAATAAACCTGCCTCCTGCGTGAACTGTCCATAGTTGAACAGGGTCGGCCTACACTGCTGAATTTTAATGTGTGTCAAAATAGTGAAGCATGGAGAGCTGAATATTTTCCGAGGTGGTGCGTGGTATAAAAAATTGAGAGGCACTGTTCTAGGAGAAACAAAATGCAGTTCCACAAATGGCAAAATAGTGGCCATCTGTGGCCTCATAACATGTGCTTTTTACAGCCCGTGTCGTAGTAATGCAACCAAAAAGAGTGCGTGATTTTTCAGACTGTGCAGTCACAACAGGAACAACAAAACAAGTACCTTCCCAGTTTGTGATTCATAATCTACTGCCTCTTACCTATGCAAACCTCTTCTGCCTCCTCTTCGCTCTCCCTCTCCTCTTTAATCCATGACTCTGACTCCTCTTTGACATCAGCGTCAGTGAATTCATATTCAGGTTTATGGTCAGAGTCACACTCCTCCTTTATGTGAACACTTGACCTGGATGCCAGAGTGTCAGGTTTAGTGTCTGATGCGTCTTCATTGTACTCCTCGCTGATGTCCTGTGAATCTGGTTCCTCCTTGATTTGGATGTTCAAACCATCCGTATTGATGCAAACATCACGAGAGCCTTCCTCTAATTCAGCTTCAGCCTTAACTACGTCCACATCTTCTTGTTTCTCTCCCCTCTTGGCTTTGTTTCTCAGAGACTTCTTCTTGGCAGGTTTCATCTTCACGTTGTCAACATTACGACGTCGTGTCTTTTGTGTGCTGTGAACCAGAGAAACACACGGCGGAGGGAGGTGAAGGCAAAAACAACCACATCCATGTAAACAATAATAAAATCTAATCTAGTCACCTAACGTTAGCGTCACAGCTAAGCTACACCAACGGCGGCGTTAGCCTAGCAGCAGCGTTAGCACCGTGGCTAATTTACAGCAGTTTTCTCATAGCGCTGTCACTGTCATTCGGCTTTCACCCGCTATAAAGACAACACTCACCTTTGTAAATGACGCGATGCAACCAGAAGCTACTTTTAAATATTCAAGCTAACGTTTCCCAAGTGGCCACATTAGTAATCCATGACTAGTGTGTGCAGCGATGATAATAACACAGGAAGAGCACCTTCACTTCCTCTGCCTCTGTCCAACCGGCTGAGATTCATGATGTTCAGGTTACAGCCCACAAAACAATTAAAGTGACAGTCAACAAATAACAGCCACAATGTCCAGACTAATTTGACTTTTATTTTATTTTATATGGCTAAATTAAGATTTTACTTGTTTGGAAATGATTTGATAAAACCTCTCACCCCCCAAAAAGACATCATAGCAACATACACCAACATAGTGGCAACCTGAGACTCTAATTCTGTGTCTCAATTAGAGACAGGTGCAGACAAATACTGGCCTACAGTGCTGTAGTTCTGTTGCCTGCACCAGGTGATAACAATTAATGAGGAAATAAGCTCTAGGCTCTTCCTGATTAGACAACAGTAGATGTATAGATATGTCTCAATAGAATCACTTTATCGCTTTATTGGCCAGGTGTGTGTACTTGCATTAGGAATTTGACTCCGGTTCACTGTGCTCTCAATTGTACATACAGGTATAGACATACAGTTTAACAAGGAACATGACAGGTAGGTGTAGACATAACATAAACCACAGGAAACATAAAACATAACTATATACATATTTAAAAACAAAAAAACAAATTCATAATTCTGACCAAATTGGCATTATCTAAAAATAAAATGTTTACATTATGGCAGCATAATTTTTATTGACATCCAACACCCACAACTTAATGTCATGTCCTCACTGCCCTTTTAAATGTACTAACAGACCTTTTTCACAGTAGCCATTTGGACATGAAATTGTGGGGGCCAATGCAGGCGTTTCCAATGATACTAAAGTAAGGTCCAGTGTGTAGGATTTAGTGGCACCTAGTGGTGAAGTTGCAGATTGCAACCACATGAATACTCTCCCACACCTCACCCTCTCCTTGCAAGCATGTAAGAAAAACTCTGGCTCAGCAAAACATCACATCAAGATCAGTGTTTGGTTTGTTCGTTCTGGGCTACTGTATAAACATGGCGGCTCAACATGGCGGCCTCCGTGAAAGAGGACCCGCTCTCACTGTAAAGGGCTTGTTATAAGTCAGCGATTCTTATTTTCAGGTGACGAAACACTAATGAAAACATAATAATGTGAGTAATGTGTTCCATTCCTGCTAACAGATACTCCTAGATCTTACATACTGGACCTTTAAGGTTTCATTATTCAGTTGCAGAAGAGACTTTCCATTGAGTCAACGTGCACCACAGCAGCATCCTGACTCTATTGACCAGAATGGAATGGGACCTTAATTAGTGGTCATTGGTAACACATGTATTTACCTACTATTTCATGTCAAAATGGCTGCTGTGAAAATAGTTTGTTACCTAGATTTTATCCATCCGTTGTCTGTAACCACTTATCCTTATCTGCAGCCAAGCTGGCATTCACGTTCATTCACACCTACAGGAAGTTTAGAGTCACCAATTAAACTCTGGATGTGCATGTCTTTGGACTGTGGGAGGAAGTTGGAGTACCCACACAGAAAGGCCCAAGGCGAGGTTTGAACCAGGAACCTTCTTTACTGTAAGGTGACACTGTGCCACCCTCCAAATTTGAAGACAAAAATAAAATGTTTACGTTATGGCAGCATCATTTCTATTCACATCCCAGTGCTTGTAAACATTTATTTAGATGATGCCAAGTCCTCTTTGTCCTTTTAAATCAACTCATATTAGAAGTACTAGCTGCATGATTTTCACGAGTACAAAACACACAATCATGTTCCACAGACTTTATTTCAGCCGACTCAGGACAGAGAATCTTGACGCAATGTTCAGTTCAACACTGTTCCCTTCTTTGAAAGCAAGAAAAAAAAAGTTATGTACAAAAATAAGGTATGTAAAAAAAAACATACACAAAGATACAGGACAAAAAACAATATTAATGCTTATTCATGGAGGGCTGTTATAAATAGTGAACAGTATTTATTTGCGATTTAGTTTGCTTAACTATGCTGTAAGTAATCAGAGTAATCATCAGTTCATGACAAAACCTCTCATGATTTTTGTTCATTCGATAAGAAGCCAGTAGCACCATTCTGAGTTCATCCATGACACTGTGTGCCATCTGAGGCCGGACGAAATCCCCTCTTAGTGTTTCACATGAGTAATGGGGCTCATTGCCTCCATGCAGTGCAAAAAGGAAAACAGAGAAAAAAAAATTAAAAAATACTTACGTCAACACCAACCAGTGAACAAGTAATTCAGTCTCAAAGTCTTTCCAAAATCTCTCACCAGGAGAACTTTCGAATGCAACTCTTTCGTTATCATTGCAATTTCAATAGAGTAACACTTGTTATTCTGTATTTTTTTCCACATCCATTTTTTTATATCAAATTGTAGCTATGACTGGCTAATACAATCATCTAAGCAGGCAAGTTGCCTGAAAAAGCAGTCCAGCAAAACTAGCCAAACACCGACATACATTTTATGTCAACAAAATGTAACCAAATGACATGATTTCTTCATTTTCATGGACGAGTTCTGTTGCGTTTTACAATATTATAGTATCTGAACTGAAGTCTCATATTGTGAAAACATTATCCTTCATCTTTTTTTTTTTTTTTTTTTTTTACATGAAACAAAATGTAACATATGTCATTATGTCCTCCAGGAGCTGCACCACACATTTCCATTAACACAAGTATTACGTGTAAGCCCGTTGACTCACAGACAAGGCAAGAAGTGAAGGCAGATGAGCAGAAAAAAAAATAATGTAACAGAGCAGGTGAATGAATATGCAAAAACATACTCAGGAGTCTGTTTAACACATACATGTAGCTTAGAAGCCTGCCATATATTGAGTTATAATTATAAATCACTCATATTGACTATGATATAAAAACCATCTCACAAGCAACTTTGACTTTTTTTTTCCTGCGCTGAGTTGACAACCAAACTCTTGCACATTATGCTGAACCAATTTAAGTCTTTTGTTCTCAATGGCAATTTTGATTGTCACTTTTTCGTGGTATAAAGCACATGTTGGTTCCAAAGAGAGTGGATGTATTTTCTTTTAACCTCTGTTGGTCAATGAGAACAATTTGAACTACAGTCAGCTTCAGTCATTTGTATGAGACTGCCTTGTTGAGTGTGCTCATACCTCTTCAGTGATCACAGACGGGTTGCAATGTTGTTTTGTTGATACGTATAGCAGTTGTAGTGCATTCTAGAGACAGCTGGCTTGGTCGTGTGAAGCACTGAAATACAGTATAGCAATACATAATACAATAAAAGACACATAATAATCCATTATACAGTGTATGTACAACTCTGTTCAAAATGCTCATGTTAACAGACTCTCATAACTCTTTCTTTTGGACTTCTGTCTTTGCCTTGTAGCGGTTTCTTTCAAAAAATTAATTTATATATCAAACACTTTACAGATTTATCCTCTCTTTTATCCATGTCCTATTTTTTTTATTTATAGCTTTGCTTCCCTACATAGCCATAGTGGTCAGGTGCTGATGCCCTAGCAGCCCCTTGCGCCCTGCTCCGGCCCCTGGGTGCCCCCCTCCGCTGCCATGGCCACAGTATTCTTGCAGGTTCTGACGCAAAGTAACCAGTGCAGAGCCCAAACAGGCACGATTTGGAGCCAAGACACCCCCAGGCAACTGGAAGAGGACAGTGGCGACCCCAGCCATGCCGTCATCTGTGGGCTCCAGGGTGATGGGCCCAACCTTAAAGGTTGAATAGGAAAAGCCCATGAGCTGAGAGAGGAAAGGGTCGGAGCGGCAAAAGTGCTGGTAGCCGCTGTACGTGGATGGGTGGTGATGGTGTGAGGCCGGGGTGCCAGCTGTGGTGCTGGCATAGTGGTGGGTGTTCAAGTAATGCAGCGGCAGGTGCTGGCCGCCGTTGCCCCCTCCGCCCAGGGTAAGGTGATGGTGGTGGTGGGCTGTGGGTCCGGAGCCTGGGTCATGTTTGTAGGAGACAGCTCCCGCCCTGCCCCTCTGGCCCACCACCACTCCTCCTAACTTGCCCGTACGGGCATGAGCAAGCGTTACAGTACTGCCCCCTACCCCTCCACCAGCTGAAGGGAGGTAGATGAGCTGAGGCTCCTCTGGCTCAAGGTATATGGTGAGTTTAGCAAACGGCCTTGACGCCATCTTGGTCATCTCCTGGATGTGGCGACGCTGCTCCCGACGGAAGTCCAGGAACTGCTTAACCTTCCACAGAAGTACGCAGACAGACAGGAAGAGGAAAAAGCAGGAGAAGAAAACAGAGAAGAAGACAAAAAGGTCGATGTGGGCCTGGTCCTGTCGCAGAAACAGCAGGCCCTGGGATTCGCCCTGTTTGTCGCCAGTTCCCACACCTCTCAGAGCGATGTAGAAGCGGCTGGACTTCAGGGAGTGCACCTCATGGGGGAAGGTGATGACCACACGATCTCGAACACCTCGGACAATCAGCACCGTCTGTGGTTTCCACACAGTGATGTATGAGATGAGTCCTTCAGCCCGCTCCTCTCGAATTTCTCTCTCGGCGCCCGGTGGTTTTGCTTGCAGCTGCAGTGGGTTATGGGCGAGGACTGGGCCTCCCAGACTGGACGAGGCGTTGGCAAACACCTTTATAGGGGACGGAGGTGAATCCTTATCTGCACCAGTCACCGGACCCCGAGTCCCCGACTCTTCCTCGATCTTGATGGTGTGAATCCCTGTGTACCGGTCCACATCCACAATGAAGGTGTCATGAGAGTTGGACACGTACACCTCCACCTCACCGAAGGTAACGTCAATGGTCACGCGAATGTCCACATTGGTGAACTTTGGCTGTGCAGCGAAAAACACAGTGCGCCCCTTGGGCAGGTTTCGAATGGTGGGATCATGGAAGCAGTTGGTCTGGGACGTTGGGTCAAAGCAGCACTCGGTGTCCACGTTGAACTGACGGTAGCACTGACGCCCATTCACCGGTGTGCCATTGAAGGAGTCTTTGCATTTGGCGCACTTTAAATAGAGCACAACAAATACAATTTGAGCAAATCTTCTATATTTATACATCTATGTATACAATCCATATCTTCTACATTTGAAACCATGTCTAGCCTCTGCATACCTGTTGCCGGTAGCAGTCTTTCCTGTCACTCTGTGGGCTGCTGAGACAGGAAGAGGTCTCTGTGTTGTTCTGGCAGGGGCAGCCTGTACCATCATGTTCATTACATGTGTCTGCATGGCCATTACACTGACACCTGCAATGAAGAGAAAAAAAAAGAAAACACTGAAGAGGAGACTGTAGGCAATGCCAAAACATACAGTATAAATAGCCTTTATTTAAAAGCATTACATTATTGTACATGACAGATGACAGAAGGCTTTGTAGTGTTGGTCACAGTACAGTAATCCATTGACTACTGAGCAGCAATCCTTACTCACTTGTCACACTTCCCCTGCAGCAGGAAGTAGCCACTGAGGCAACTTTCACACTTGTCCCCCACGCTGTTGTTCTGGCAATTCACACATACAGCATTCTCTTCTGTGGGACCCTCAGACACCCAATTCTGAATCTGATAGTAGGACAAAGAGAGATATAGCCCTGAAACTTAACAGTAAAGCGTCAGACACAAAGCCAACACCCGAGATACAAGAGTAACACACTAATGTTGTATCTGCTTTGTGTATAAAATCATGAGAATCACACTTACGCTGCTGGGGTCCAGAGAAAAGTCCCGTGGGTTCTCGAGGGCCTTCTTATGTTCGTCTCGGGATAAACACACAGCACTGTTTTCCCTGCAAAACTCCCGACATGGACGACAAGTGCCGCCTCCCTTGGCAGAGCCCACAAACAGAGGCTTACACTTTTCGCAGTGTTTGCCCTAAAAATGGAGGAAGGAGAAATCAATACCTGTGGACATGGGAAAAAAACTGTGTTTACAGTATTTGCATGTGTTACAAGCACTTACAATGGTGTTATTGTGGCACTCAAGGCAAACATCTGGTTTGTTAACACCAGCGCAGTTGCTGTGTTTGTTGCAGCTGCACTGAGAGGAACAGTTATCTCCCACAAATCCAAAGTGACACTGACACACTCCGGGAGACACACATGTCCCGTTCACACACCCTTGTGCGCACACTGGCTCACACTGACCGGAAACACTGTAACACAGGAGAAAAACAAGAAGATGAGATTTGGGTTAACCTGTGCGGTACCTTTGAAAAGCAATACAGTACTTTTTATAATATCCTTGTGTGTTCAGAGACTGAGACATACATGCTGACTCTTGATTTTACCTGCTGAGTATGTAACCCTGTTTGCAGGTGCAGTGGTATCCCTGTGGTAGGTCATGGCAGTCCTGGGTGCTGTTGCAGTGGTGATGGCTGTTGGCGCACTCATCCTCCTCTGGACAGTGGAGGAAGGACCAGCTGCTGTTTCTTAGGGGGCAAACGCCTTCGCTCACACCTGTGACACAAAAATAGAGTAAATCAAAGATGAGAAAACTAAACTGGTTATGTCTTACAATGCTTGAACACATCTACTTTAGCTATTTCTCACCATCAAGTCCTCCTTGCAGGCAGCGTCCAGCCCCATTGCCCCCCCGAGTAGCACACCAGCCACACTGAGGCCTGGCAATGCACTGGGAGCACTGGGTGAGCTGGGAGCACTGTGGAGAGCAAGAGTCCCCCCCAGAAAGCAAGCGACCACACTGACCGGCCTCACATCGCAGGGGCATGAAAGACGGGCTCATGCACTAGAAGGAGGGAAGAGAGGTTAGCTAAATATGAAGATGCTTTTAATAAATATATAAAAGACGTACTCTCTTACCTGCTGCAGAGCCATGCTCCACACACAGTACTGCCAACCCCCGTCAGAGCCTCTGGAGCCCAGACAGAGGCTGCAGTTATGCAGACTGTGGCAGGGTGGAGGGCACGGCAGTGGGGGAGAAGACTCCACCTGCATTGGGGAGACGTTGAGTAGGGCGTAGCTGAAACACGTCCAGTCATAGGTGGGGTTCACACTCAGGATGCGCCTTGTCTCACCTGGAGAAATCATAACGCAGATGTTTTTTCAGTGAAATGAAAAATTCCCAAAATCTAAATACACAAAACTCAGCTGGTGATCATGATTACATGACTCACATTTTTTTAAACAAAAAAGAAAAGAAATTCACAAGTTCTCTGAAGCTTGTCCACACTATTTCCTGTACCTGTGCGCTTGAATTGGCGAGTCCACATGCATTTTCCAGAAGCAGTGCACTTGGGGCAGTCAGAGGCCTCACAGCTGGTCTCAGTGCAGTTGCTAGACAGGAAAATCTCTCTCTGGTTGATCCGACAGTCGTGTTCAGATGTACAGCTAACAGAGCTGCTGATACAGGCCCCCTCTGGACAGTTTGTGCACCACTTGCACTGCAGAGCAGGCTGGGAAATTCAGTGAAGAACAGACTTTAGATGATAGTCAGTAGCTTTGAAGTAATGATTGTGTTAGAGCAGGGTTGTCGTATGTTACCTGTGATGGACTGGAGAATGTTTTGGGGTGTCGGGCGAGGCATTCGCTGCAGGTCTTCAGTCTGCGACACTGGTCTGGCTGACGAGGGGTTGGGGAACAGGGAGACTGGCCAAAGCAGCCCATTCTGATGGAGAGGGAGCAATGCATTTTATTTAGTAGCAGCACATAACTTCAAGCTCAAGAGCATAATGCTATTTATTTGAAGTTGTTTTCAGCCAGTGTGCTACCTCTCAGCAGTATCAGAAGAAGCACACGCTCCTCTACACCACACACAGCTGCCTGTGGTGGTGTTGCAGGCCTCTGGTGTGGGCAGCAGGGCACAGGGGTCAGAGGGCACAGTCAGGGTTAGGAGTCTGCCCAGCGTGACGCCATTGAAGCCTCCTGACAGGAAGAGACGACCGCCCCAGCTCGTCATGGCGAGAGACACAGAGCGATTCACTGGATCTCCTACAGCAGACACTGAAGGACAGAGATGGAGAGGTGTTTGGTTATAGCATGGCAAGTTTTGATTTGACTGTAATTTAATCTGGAGCAAAACATCAAGACAGTCACCTGGATGTATCCAGGTGTTACAGTTGATCTGGTACAGAGACACTGAGTTGCTATAGTCCTCTGCTTCTGTCCTCCCCCCGACAATGACCATGGTGTCTTTGATCAGGGCTGCAGCATGGAAGAAACGGGACAGGGGCTGCGCAGCAAAGAAACGACACATCAAAATATATCTATGTTATCTTTATGCAGTGAACTAATAGAGGATAAATGCAATGGCTTGTCAAGAGACTCTTACCTTATTACCCCGTGAGGGGACCAGAAGAGACCAGGTAAGGTTGGGGTAGTACAGACTGTAGAGCTCGCCTGAGGGCTCCACAGTCTCTACATGAAAGCGGTAGCCTCCAAAGACGTAGATGGCATCAGTCTGTTCATGGTAGACTGCTGAGTGGCCATATAAACCTGAATAATACAGGAGCAAAAAGTTTACTTCATTTGTTGACACATTTTCAAAAGGTACTACTGAATTTAAAAAAACAAAAAACAAAAACTAAAGGCCTCAAAAACCTGTAGGCGGTGTGCCAGTGTGGGGGGCGACGGTCCAGTTTCCAGAATGAGGGCTGAACTCCAGCAGATGATGGTTGAAGCCGTTCTCTGGAGAGTAACCGCCAATCAACAGCACAGAGGAGTCTCGGCGTACAGTCAAAGTGTGGCCAGCCACCGGGGGCAGCACTGAGCTCTGTCAGAGGTGGAGGAACATTGAATTAGCCAGAGGTAAAAAATATATTCACACTCTAGATTTTTCAGATAGCTTGTATTTTCTTGACAAATTGAATCCTAACCGTGTGTTCTCTCCAGATTAAGCTGCTGAGATTGAGACTCCAGGTATCCATGGCAACGCCGTTTTGAGTGACACCTCCCACCACCAACATGAAGTTGTGACTGGCTCCGTGGCCCCCAGAGCCGGACTCATGACTGGTCAGCAGTGAAGCGGCGTGGTGATAGCGAGGGCTGGGGGTCGACCCTTCTTCCACAGAGCTTGTTAACATTTGGGTCCAACGATGCTCTGACACAGAATATCTAAAGCAACCAGGGACAAAATGTGTCACTATGCACATAGACAATACATACAGTATAAAAACACCTAAAAAAGTTCATTGCATTAATACTACTGAGGACAGTCTCTGTTCACATGCCCCTACCTGTAGACATTTCCTAGAATGCCCTCTGACAGAGAGAGGCCCCCATACATCCAGAGGTTGCCCTGTGGTCCAGACACCAGAGAGTGGCCCATCCTGTGGAGGAACCTGTGGGCTTGGTTCTGTGGAGTAACAGTGCATATGAGTGTGTGTCTGTGTGAGCTAGGAGTCTAAGTGTGCAGAATACTGTTTATATATTTTGCCCTTACCACTGTCAGTTGCGTGTCCAGCAGTGTGTCCCAGACCAGGCTGTTGGAATCTCGAGGAACAGAGCAGTCTGAGCCAGCCCAGCTGTCTGAGCACACACACACTCCCAGAGACTGAACACGGAAAAAAAAAAGCTAGTTAGCAATCACATGACTATCATCAACAGGACACATAATTTTACAGCCGAAGATGAACAAATAAAATCGAATAGCAATGTAAACTTCTCAATATAAATGGTCTTACCACATTGCAAGCCCCTCTTCCTTCTGCTATTCCACAATCTTGAGGACACATGGGCCGGTCGCAGTGGGGTCCACCATATCCCTGAGGGCACTGACAGAGCCCCCCTTGGCACTGGGCTCCACCTGGACACACAGGTGACCCCTCTTCTCCCTCATCAGAGCTCTGGTGACACCGCCGCACCCAGAAAGATGCATTGAAGCCTTGAGGTTTGTTCGAGGAGACGTTGGCCTCAAAGTAGACGGAGATCACACCTGGTGGTAAAAGAGAAAGTACAATATAGTGACACTGTGACTTTTGACTGGGTGTTTAAATGTGTCGAACTCGATTGCTTTGCTGAATGAATATATGGATAAATACCTGAGGTGGCCTCCACAGTGATAGGTTGGGACCTTGTGGTTCCACAAAATGCCCCAATCAGGTTGTGATCTGAGTGTACAACTCCATTGCTCAGGAAACGAGGAAGCCCATCAAACACATAGACAAACGAGCTCTGCAAAACAAAACATGGGGAATATAAGGAGACATTTATACAAAGATAAATACAAATTTTAATACAGCACAGCTAACATGCTCATTTGCACACACGTATAATTAGTGCAAGTCTGTACTCACTTTACAATGCGTGTGGGAGTCTGGGTGTAGAGTGAGGGCTACAGGGGGACACAGCTGCCTGGGCAGACAAGGTGCAAGGTTCTCGGTCACTGACAGAACCCACAAGCAATGAGAAAGTCCACCTTTCCCCTCTGTTCCACTCCGCCATCCAAGAGAAGAGGAGAGAGGCATGGTAGAGGAGGAGGAGGAGGAGGACAGCAGCACAGAACGGCCCTGGCATTGGCGATAGCATGTGCCATTGTTCCTATAGGAAGGAGAGAAAGATGATGAAACTTTTTACTTTCATCAGTATTACTTTAATCTACACTCCTTAGTTAAGGTATATGATTAAGATCTTCTTACCTGGGGTCTCCGTAGTAACCAGGCAGGCAGGACTCACAGTGTGGTCCCTGAGTGTTGTGGGTGCAGTAGCACTGGCCTGTCTGGTTGTGACAGTATCCTCGGATTGGGTCACCGTGGCCGTTACACTCACATGGCACACAGCCGCCGCCGCCAGCCAGAGCTGATCCAAAACTACCGGGACGGCAGTGCTCACAGTGGGGCCCTGTAGTCCAATCTGAAAGACAAAAAATGTCAGTTTAGTTTTATGAATTGTGTGATACTACCTCATGAATTAGTTCTGTATGACTTACAAGGTATTGAAATAAGTTACATATTTAGCTCTCACCCTGGCATTCGTCACAGATCCCTGGTGCAGTAATACAGGTGGAATGGAAGTTGCAGCCACAGTCCACATCACATTCAACACCAGAGAGAACCAGAGTGGCGGGGTCAGACGTCCAGCCGAGGGAACATTCACACTCAAACCGTGGGCTGCCGCTACACTGGCCCTCACGGCACTCATTGTAGCACCTGTGGGAGGGAGGGAGGAAAAATATGGGGGGAGTCAAAATGTAAAAGAAATTCTGATGACTAAATGGAAGGTGAGGAAGATTTTTAGGTTAAGAGGGCTGAAGGATGAATCAACAGAGAAATGCATTTTTAGGCAAAGACTCTTACGTCTGGTTGCAGTGCAGTGTGCCATCTCCTGTGTATCCTCTCTCACAGTGGCACTCGTAGGAGGTGGGGGTGTTGATGCAGGTGGCAAACAGGTGACAGTTGTGGAGACCCAGCCTGCATTCTTCTACATCGGGACAGGTTGGGTAGGACCAGATCGCATCTTGCTCTTCGTCATCCAAGTGCTCCAGCTCCATCTCCATTTCCAGGGGTCGAGGTGGGGCTGAGGTCTGGGGCTCAGGGCTAGAGGAGAGCCGGACAAGGTGATTTGAACAGGTATACTATATCGATCTATCCATTCATCGTGTTACGTCTCTATGTAGAAGTTCTGTTTTAGTTTACAATACAACAAGTCTAACAAGTGTAAGGGCTGTGATGGTTTCTAAAAGCTGAACCGAGCCATCACAAACAAAACACAACAAAAAGCACTTCAATTATTTTTCTAATTGGATCTATCTGATACACTGAAATGTTTTCTTTGACAGACTGGAACAATTGGATTTTATCTGTTGGTGAGTCTCACAAATGTTTATTAAAACAGTCTGCTTCTAAAAAGGCTAAAAGTGAGGAACTTGTCAATATTTACTAATTATGGTAATAACACTCAATCCACTATATTAAAAGTATAAAACTGCTCATATAACAAGAACCCTTACAGCATCAAGTCAATGAAAGCGTAAATCTTACTTTGCAGCTCGTGCTTCAGCCACAGCCATGCTGCAGTTATACACCGAGGGGTCGTCCATCCCCGCCCAGTCTCCCCTCAAACATCTAAAAAGACGAGTGGAAAAGCACAAACACATCAGCAATTTGATTAGAAAAAAGATGCATTATTCACTCATTCAAATTAAGTGTGTCGTTATGTTTACAATACTTACTTTCCAATTGTCGGATTGTTGTAGTCACCACACCAGCCACACTGGAATGTCCGCAGGCAGTCTGTGCACGTGTTTAAAGCTGAACACTGCTTACACTGAGGAACCGAATGAACACTGACAGGTACGAGAATAAAGAATATTAAATTATAGAAGTAAGGGTGCATTGAATTATTTGAACTCATAAAATTGCGTACTAATTTCTTTGTTTAATACAAACAATGTGAATATACTACTGTATGTTCTAAGCTTAAAATCACCAAAACAAACAGGAAAGCAGGTAACTGTGTGTGCAACTGCAAACAGTCATTATGTGTACAAACTCAGCTTAAAATAAAACAAAGAAAGTCTGAAAAAAGTCCTCATTTTACCTGTCATACCAGTCCCTGCACTCTCCGTACGGGTATTTTGTGAGGTAGGCAGCAAAATAGAAGCAGGCCTGGGCTGACTCACACCATGCACACTGGCTGGAGTTAGAGAGGCACTCACCACACGTCTTCCTCCTTTGCAAGACAAAAACAATTACCAGAGAGGGGAGTAGAAAAAGGGTGAGTTGTAGGTTCTTGTTGAAATCTTTCAAGATCTGTAATTACCGTGTTAAAAATATAGTTTTTCAACTCACTGGTTGCAGACTTTAGGACATCCCCTTGGGTCACGTATGGATCCATCTAGTTTTCCCCGTCGACTGCACTGGTAGTCGCCTTTCTTGCTGGAGTTTATCTGCCATTCACAATAAGCGTCCTGCAGGCCAAAGATAGATTTGCATGAGTCACGAGTGGCTGTAAATGAAGCTATAATATCAACAATATAGTGACATTTTATGTTAAAACCTTTTGTCATCTATGATGTACCTGAGTACAAGCAGAGCAGTCTCTGTACTCTTCACACAAGGTGCAGTGCTGGGGTGCCAGCAGCAGATGGCGTTGACCTTCTCCCTTGCCGTCCTCCTTCTCTCCCTCAGGGCAAGGCTCCAGGTCTGGGCTATCCCGTAACAAGCAGCGAGACAAGGATGGGCACCAGCCACAAGATTGGTCTGATAGACAGGCCAGACAGGACATGTATCCTGAGCACGAACCTGAGCGGTAAGGCTCCAAAAACAGGAAAGAGATCTCCTAAGAGATGGGAAAAAGAGAACATGAGGTAAGACATTTTGCATCTACTGAGAAAAACTCCTTGTGAGGAAACAATTATAGAATTAAAAATGTGCAAGGAACAACAACTTTCACTGGTTAATCTCTGCTTTTTTAGAATCTCAGGTTTAACAATGTCAGTACTCACACTCCCTCCAGGCAATGTCCTGTTCCAGATCAGAGCCATCTCACTGGTCTGTCCTGAGCCCGAGTTGTTAAGGTAGCCTTCAGCCTGAACGAGGTAATGGTTGCCCCTAGTCAGGTTAGAGAATAGTCTACTCCCATCTGGGCGAGCCAGCAGCCTCAACTCCTTCTCCTGCTGGGCTGCCCAATGACCCACCACCTCCTAAGAGAAAGAAAAAGTAGTGTTAAGCTAAATGGCAATAAATGAGTCCTGCTAATTTAATAAATCTCTTTTAATTTAAGACACAGGGTGTACCTGTTCAAGCTTTAGTCCATGATAAATGCAGTGAATTTAAATTTAAAAAAAACTAAATGATCAGAGAAAATTATAGCCTCTGATCTGTCTTGTCTCAAACTGCAAATCCTGTCAATACTTTTCAATTTCAGATGAGTCATTTGTTTTAAAATCATATATTGGATTAAAAAAAAAACAAAGTCTGGAGTGTTGACATGCTCTTTCTCTCACCAGTTGGCTGGAGTTGGGACCTGATGCCATTCGAGCCTCAAAGTGGAGCCTCTGGATGCGAGCCCACATGGAAACAGTCTCGGTGGGAGCGGGTGCAGGTGGAGGGGCTCCCCACAACGGGTGGATGAAGCCCCTGAACTGTAGGGCAACGTCCATTTCTGTGGTAGGGCTAAGGATGATGGTGGTGCTGCGGAGGATGGACACCTGGCAAAAGGGGTGATGAGGATGGAGGATAGTGGAGGATGGATGGAAGTGGAGACACATCAACAGAAGCACTATTCTCAACAAACTGCAAAGTTTGACAAGCTACTTGAAAAACAAATCTTCTCTTTGAGTTAAAAGAGCAAGAAAGACAAGTGAGCACTAAATTAGAGAGGTTAAAAAGCAAAGAGCACAAGGTAGAAATGAAAAATAAAAGGAATAATTATAATATTATATTATATAAGTTGGAGAACTGCAGTGGAGTTATAGTGCCACAGCAGTGATGGAGGAAGGAAGGAGGGATAAGTATAAGCAGAGAGGGAAGTAATTACAACCACAACTAGTACAGTTAGCACTTGAGATTTAGACTCCGTACCTTGTCAGGCTGGGAGTCGTTGCGGGGGTGCTGGAAGGTGAGCAGGTGCAGTCCCGGGACATAGTTCTCGGTGCGACAGGAGTGGAGGGAGGTTAGGAAAAGGGTACGCTCCCCCCACCAGCCGTACGCCCCTGAGATCTGGTCCACACGGCACGCACTTCGCTCTGTGAGACCGAGAGGGAGAGGTCAGCACACAAAGAACACATCTGACCTCTGAAAATCTCATAATACAGCAGTTTCCTAAAGTGCACTACTGTACTGAAACGAGTCTGATCTGTGACTTTTGTGTGACGTGTGTTCAAAAAGAGTAAAAGGACATGACCTTGCTGCACCAAAGGAAGTATGCAATTGGACATGCGAGTCAAATCATGGTCTGAGTAGCTTGTCCAATCTCAGCTGAATGTAGTCAAGTCGCTGTGCTCTATCTCTGAAACACGCCCAACATGAGTCTAGTCCCTCCCATGTCAACTCCCAACATCTCTTTTTCAGTCTGAAGCTTAGCCCTTCTCTTCTGCCCTCCTTCCTCCCTCCCTGGGTCTCACCTGACACTGGTAGGCAGGACTCATTCTGAACACACCAGCCAAAATCCCCAGGGGCACGTGCCAGAAAAGCTGGAGTGCCACTGAACACCAGGCAGGACTGGCAATCAGACAGGAAGCGAGCTAGGCCCAAGCAACCGTTGCTGCCACACTGTGGACACAAAACGGGGATTAGATATTGCAACAGTGTGACAATATATATATAACAACCACAAGGCTGTACAAAGGGAAGTGTTACCGGATTAGTGGGCTGGTACTCTCGACAGCGACCTTCACACCAGCTGCACTCTGGGTTCTTAAGGCACATACTTTCGTCTAGAGCTTCAGCACAAACGGCGTCCTAGGCAACACAAACACACACAGTTTAGATTTAGTTGTCCCTAGTTTCCCTTCTTTTTTCTCGTTCTTTCTACCAGCAGTCTTCAAAATAACTTCCTGTTATTTTGACACTTTCACTCACCCTATCACTCTGATCGCTACTGACAAACAGTGGAACTTTGTAAGCCACCAGGTCTCCACGGGCAACACCACTGTAACCCCCAGCAACCAGCAGCACTCGTCCCTCCATCACAGCAGCAACATGCGAGTAACGGCCCCTCACAGCATCACCACCTTAGAAGAAATGAAAGTTTTGTAAGTACCAGGTATCAAGAAACTAGCTATGGATGAAAACTATGAACTGTGTGTCAGTCAAGAAAGAAGACACAGTCTACAGGGACTTACTGAGCGACCATTTTTCCCCAGCAGACACCCACTGGTGACAGCCCAGATGGTAAAAGAAGATCTCCTCATCGTAGCACTTCTCCTCTTGGTAGTGAATATGTACATTCCCCCCTGGGAGAGAAAGACAGGAAGAGAATAGATAAATATACATGGGACTGCACTGATTAAAATGGATTACACCTGCTTATTTTCGTAATCCTCACCGTAGACCACCATGTAGTTTCCAATGACGGTGGCTGTGTGGAAAGCTCTCTCTCGTGGGCCTGTCGCTGGGAAACGGGATCGGAAGGATGTCCAAAACCGCCTCTCCACGTGGAACACGTCGGTGTTGTTCACTCTCACACTAAACCTTGAGAAAATAAACAGTGTGTACTTTAAGTATCTATAAAAGATGCTGTATATTTTTTTATTTACTTGATGGATTATTCTCAAAATGTTCTCAGGGGCCATTTGTTTTATTATTTCAAAAAAAATGTCTACCTCTGTTATTCTTATCTTTTTTTCTGGAGTTTTGCTACAGGAATCAGGTTTTATCTTATCTAACAGTTTAGATAAACAGTTTATAGTTCACTGTCTGTTCACAGGAATAGAGAAATGACACATCTGCACCGAAACAAATAGAGACATGCTACAAACTAGACAGGGGACTGTACCCCTTAACAAACCACAACTAGAGAAGTGTGTACTACGACACACGTCATAGTTCATATTTTATCTGAATTTGAAGGTCTTCCCAAATGAGGAGGATATCTGCAACAGCATCCAAAAGAAAACACACATCAGTCTGTAAATCCTGCAATACGCTTGCTGAGAAGGACTCAAAGTCTTGGTCTTGTTCCGGTATCGATACACTCTGGTCTTGTCTACAACACTGATTCAGTGTGCTGATGCACAAGAGGATGTGTACCTGGCAGTGGTAGGCCTGTGGCCTCCGTAAACCAGCAGTGTCTTGGATGGGCTGTGGTACACCATCGAGTGGCCAGCGGTGGCTGGGGGCTTCCCACCGGTGGGCTGAACAGTCTCCCATCGTCCAGAGCCATGCAGCCCGAACCGATACAGAGACGAGGAAAACATATCCTCCTCAGTGCGACCTGAGAAGTAAGGAGAAACGCTGCTGAAGTACGACTGGTTTCTCAGTGAACAAACGTATGCCAATCCAAACACAGACTGCACAACAAGGTAACAATATAACGTGAAACCCACCTCCAAATACATAGAGATAATTGTCTACTACAGCCGCAGCGTGATTGGCCAGTTTAGGAGCACCCTGTGAGCTTGAAAAGCCAAGCTGTTGCCAGTCGTCGTGGAGTGGCCGGTACATCCAGACATCGCTTGCAAGGGAGCCGTTGGCTAGCTCTCCTCCAAAGATAACCATATTACCCATCCACTCTACTGCTGTGTGAGAATGACGAGCCACCTGTCAACAAAGGAGAGCCAAACAGTGCAAAAAAAGGGAAGTGAATGAAAAAGAAATGTAAAATAATAAATGGGAAAACTTACGTGCACTCCAATAACTGATTCACTATGAAACACAAAGTACGTTTACACACTTCTGGCATATTTAAGTGTGTTTGTCATATGATGTCGATGGCTGGGAAGAATTTTGTACCAGAGTATCTGTACTGACAACACAGTGAGAGGAGAGGCTCTATAATAAAAATAAAAATACAACTAATCATGTTTCCTTTCATGCCTCTGTCAAGAAACAAGGTTTCCTTTAGAACTCTAACTGTGTTGACAGGGTGTCTCTGAATACTTTACCCTGAATAAGGAAACCAAGTGTCTGGTTTACATGACATCTAAAGGATCAGGTTACTGCAGAGGGCTGATAGTAACCAACTTACATGCACATGAGTGTGAGATGCAAGATCAGGAGGAAGTAAAAGCTGTGTGTGTTTGTGTGTGTTGTGTATATATCCACAAACCACGTACAGGAGAGTGCCCGTAAGACCTGCTTTCCCATTGGTTGGATGTGAAGTTATACTTGATCAAGTCACCAAGAGCTCTGTTCAGGTCAAACCCTGGGGGAAAGGAGTAATAACCAAACATACACTAGTCATTAATCATCATGAACTAAACAAATTTGCTGAAGACTGAAGGGCTAAGAACAAATGTGCGGTTGGTTCATTAAATATTAAAACAACAACAGCAGAAAATAAGAGTGTGTCAATCTCACCGCCAAACAAGTACATGGCTCCAGTGGAGGACAGGTACACGCCGGCAGAACCCGTCCTGGGAGGCGTGTAGGGGTTTTCCTCACTCACACGCCACCACTGCCCTGCCCCACTGTCGTCATGGAAACCCAGTTGGCAACTCTGGCCCATGAAGCCTGGGTTACACAGACAGCGCTCCCCTTTCTGAGACAAAACATGGAGAATAAGAACAGCTTAGGACCAACAATCAGTGTTGCAATAAAAAGCACACCTGGAGTCATTCAGAGGACGGATGAGTGGCTCTTTGACTGAAGACTGTACACTCTGTGTGCTGATTTAACCTCCCCCCCTCCCTGCTCTTACCTTGTCACACTGGCCATTGACAGAACAAGCCTGGGAGCACAGAGGGGTTGTACAAGCTGCTCCTCCCCAACCCTGATGGCAGTGGCACTTTAATGTAGAGGAGTCACAGCGACCATGGCCACCACAGGCTCCGGGGCACAACGAGAAGGTGTAGGTCGCATTGAAGCCGAGGAGGTTGTAATTCGCATCACTGAAGAGATGAAGCAGCATCTGGAGAAAAGAAATTAAATAACAGACATTAAGTTAACATTTGCCAAACTTAATATGCTTTCGAGTTCATTTTATCATGTCTTAACTCATTACCTTGCCAGACTTGGCTTCAATAGGTTGGGGCAGTGTGTTACCACTCAGACTGGCTAGGAGAGGACTCTGATAGGAGTCTCCATCATACACAAACAGGTAATCATAGGTACACTCTGTGTCCATGAAGGTGAAATTTAGGACAATGCGGTGACTGTTGCTGGGAGCTGAAAGATGTAGGAAAAAAAGGTGGCAAATATTAGCGTATTTAACTGGCAGTCTGTTGGCTGTAAGTTATTTCCTGTGCACAAAGCAATATCTTTATACCTTTGATAAGCCACTCGCAGTTCCCATTGACAGAGTAGTTTCCTGGCCCGTCTGTGACGTAGCCTGGTGGTCCCCTCAGCACCTGCCTGTGGCCCTTGCAGTCTCCTGCTTGGCAAGCAGAAAACTCGGCCAACAGCAGAGCAACCACCAGGATGAAGGAGACAGGGAGGGGGGAGGCCATCACTGGCACAGCCTGAATGATGGGAGGGTAGGGGGTGGAAAAAAGGAGCATTTGGTGTTGATCCTAATAGAGACATGACCAGGCAAAATATGCTGCAGCACCGTTCAGCAAATGTGGATGAAACCTCCTCTTAGTTTGAGCTGATTAAAGCACTAAACATAGAGAAAATACAACGGTCAAGCCATTTTTGCGTGATCATTACAGTCTCTGCACGATATATCCTGCAGACTGATTTCACTGCAAGATTGCAAATAAATAAAGCATGACTCATGTGTAAAGTGCAACACCATTCAAACATAACAGCGGCCACATTATTGTGCTTGAGACGCATGAAGGAAAACGCTGTCTCTGATGGAGCTAACAACTGTTAGCCATATTTACAGTTACAGTGCACCAGTCTCACAAACATAACAGAAATGTTACACGAAGGGTTTCACACTTGTAGCATTATACACAAATTATATTATATATACAGACATGTCGTTTAATTAATTTCCGTTTTTAATATCTAACTGGCTGAAGGACAAACTGACTAGTAATAATAACAAGGCTCTCTCTCTCTCTCCGCAGGCTATCACAACAAAGCTAACGTGAACGGTTGCTAAGCTAACGTTGCTAACCGAATACCGTTAACAGCGGTTGAAGGCCGTTAGCTGGCTAGTTTTCGCACGTTTGCATGGTCGTACTCACCAGTTCCCGTCTCTTTGGCCTCATGGTAATTTACATTTTCAGTCACCCTTTTAACGCCAGCTACGACATGAGCTAACTTATCGTTAGTGAGCGCTCAGGACTGTCGGCTAGCCCAGTTAGCTCCGGAGTCCCTGCAGAAGGACAGCCTTGACTTGTCTTAGCTTGCTCGCTTAGCTAGCGGTAGCAGTTTGAGCCAAATCCAGATGCGCAATCGTCAGCGGCTGCAAAATACACCAGGATATGTCATTATTGAGACTAATGAATCATTACGTAACGCTAGTTACAGAGCGATGCTTCTGAAATGCGACCATTACGGTAGTAAGAAATGCTGTCCGCTAACAGCGACACATTTAACCCGATCACTGCGGTCCATCATTTGCACAGATGCCCGTTGTTTTGGTACTTAGGGCTGGCTAGCAGTAACCGGTGGTTGCCAACACAAAAGACAGCGCCGTGAGCGGCCTGTGCCGCCACCACCATCTAGTGGCGATGGAAAACAACGTTTAAACATCTGGATGTAAACCACAGACAGTAATGTGTTCATCATAAATGCAACAAGTTAAAATTAATACTTTTGTATACACGTTTACATATACAACAAAAGCTGATAGTATGTAGTTTCAATCTATATTTGTAGTTCCATTTCTTATTTCCATACTTCTTTTCTTATATTTTATAGTTTTCTACAGTATTTGTCTAATTTCACTGCATGTTTAATTTAAATTCAGATTTATCTTATAGGTCAGAGGTCTTTAACCTTTTTCAGCCCAAGGACCCCTTGGACGAGAATACAGAAAAGGGACCCCGACATGTAATTAATGTAATTTTTTTAAAATCACAAGTCACATTTTAAACTTGGCCTGTGATAACTTTTATATTTACTTTATTCACCTTTTATTTCACCTTATTAACCTGTGTATATAAGTTATTAGCCTGCATGTGTTTATGATTGATAAAGAGTTCATGCATAACGGAATAATTTATTTTGTAAATAGTTTTTGTCAAAAGTAGCTTATTGTTGCATATTAATGCTTGCAGTTTACTCAATATCATTTTCTATCAATCAACTATCCAGGCATCTCTTGAACTCATGAACTCTGGTCATGTAATTTTGTGGTTCTAATAAATGGAACAAAACAATTTGTGATTTTAATATACTTTATTGAGCATGTGTCTATATGGAGACATCATAGTTAGATTTGTGTGTACAGATCACAGTTATAGATTCAGAGCAGTAGAAGTGAGATACATTGAATATTGCCAAGACTACGTGCTGGCTACACTTTGTGAAGTGACTGACGAGCATGAGCAAACATTTTAGACAAAAAAAATTGAAGTCATAAAATAATTGAAGCACAGTGTAAATGAATAATTTGACTTCCTCTATTCAAACATAACAAAATAAGTATTAATATAACATCCTTAAAAGCTAGTAAAGCGAGCATCTTAAATAGATAAATTTGCACTTTCTTTGACCTTTTGTTTCTTCGGTGCAACGACATTATATATCAAGACAGACAAGTAAATTTACTTCTTCAAATTTACTTCATCAGGACTGGTCACCAGCATCAGGCATGCTGTCAGTTATTTCAGTGTTATTTTTATACTCTCAAAACTGATAAATTCAGTTTCCTCCACATAAGGCACATCTGAAAAAAAAAATTGGTCTTCATTATCCTTTGCTGACCAGAAAAAAAGTCTTGCTGCATGCATATTTTAAAGTTATTTTTAAGTGTGACACGCTGTCATGATGTTAGCACTGATTCAAAGAATTTAGTTCACTTCAGATTTAGCCAGAACCAAATAATATCATTATTGCGGGACGCTTTTCATATAGAGCAGGTCACAGAGAGCCGGCGATTCCCACCATGAGCGAGCACTTGGCAAAAGTGGCAAAGGAAAAATCTTCCTTTGTAAGAGGCACAAACTTCAAGACTCCCCACTGTGCACGGAGACGAGACTCAATTTGTAATTTTTGATCTTGAATGATGGACACAACTTGCACTCTGCAATGCACAAAGAGTTCATGCGTATATATTTCTTTTGTACATTTTTTTACATGGTAGAACCATATGTTCGTCCTTCTTTCGAGTTTATTCTATTCATACTGTAGTCACTGTCCTTGTCTTGTGTTTGTTATAATTGTAACTGCTGATTTCCCTCAATAAAGTATTCTATATCTCTATCTCAAACCTGGCCCATGGTGGGCAGCCATCTGTTGTGATTGGATGGGCACATTTTAATCTTTTCTTGAAACTTACTTTTTGTCATGTCTCCTGATTGTCTAAATTTTTAATCTATTATGTGATGTTCTACACACAGTAGATTATTCATCTTTGGTTGACTGGTAAAGTGTAGTTTAGTGTATCATGCTTTAAAAAGTGTTTTGTTTGACAATGATTATTCTAATTTTCAAATCAACAAACATCGACTATCTGCAGGCTCATCACGAGGTGTGTACAGCTATTTTTCCCGGAGCCAGGGTCATTGGCGTGGCATGGAGCCCGGGGCCAAAAATAGGAAACATCTTCTCATCAAACGTATGCGTTAAAGTGACGAGGTGCTTTGTGCTTCCCGCATCCCAAAATGACACCTCTCCCTTGTCTATATTTAGTTTGATGCGAATCCTCTCAGGACGCTGCTGCACCTGCAGCTCTGTACGCTCAGGTGTTAAGGCGGTGTACACCCCTTTGCTCAGTCCTATGGAAAACACACCACGGCTCGTAGAGACCGTAAACTTCTTTTTACGAGCCACTGACTCTTTGCACACACCCACGATCCACTTGGGGTTGTCACCGACGGTGACATCCCACCTGTGTTTACCCGAGGTGTAACCTTCAACACCCAGGACAAAGACACAGGGATCAAAGCGCTCCGGGTTGTCAGGGGCGGTCAGTCGCTCTGAGCTTTCCTTCACACTGGTCAGGTCAGCATTCAGGGACAGCCAAGGAGAGGCTGTGTTCGGGTTCAACACCACAGGATCTACGCACGGGAAGAGACAAGATGCAACCATGTTATATCACTAACGTTTGTTAGTCACACAAGTTTATACACTGGATTTTGGTATTTTGGTAAATTGCTGACAGGACTCCCAGCACATTCCTCCCACAGTGTAATTTACTCACTATATTTGACATGGGCCTGTAGGTTCTTCCAGATCTTGAAGCTCAAAGAACCAACATGTGTGCCCATATCCAAGAGTGAGTCATCAGGGAGGCAAGGGTCTTCACGGGGCCACTGGGCTCTAAAGAAACAACGGCAACACGAGACGTTAAGAGACATTTGTAAATCCAATCCAACAAAAATGTGTGACCATGCTAGTGTTACTTACTTTCTTTTTAGATTCTGGAAATTCTAAAACACAAGAAAGAAACTCAGATTTAGTTTATTAGTTTTTTTTTTTTTTTTTTAAAAAAGGTCTTAAACATCAAAAATAAATCAAGGTACAGTCTTGCTGTCGAGCTGTCTTCTCTTACCCGCAGTAGGGGTAGATCGTCGTTGCCCATCTCTTTATTCAGAGTGTCAATGAGCTCTTTCAGAGTGACAACGTCCTTCTTCGTGCTCTCAATCAGCTCCTCTATGGCAGCAATCTTCTGCTCTTCCTCAGTAGCCAGGGCTTTCAGACGCAGAGCTTCTTCTGTGACAAGCGCCTTGTGGAGCCTCTCAAACTCTGCCTTGATCTGCCTCTCCGCCTGCTCGGCTTGATACTGCATTAAGCAAGAGGAGAGAGTTTACATAGTTTGTGTGAATGAAATCAAACCCTTGCAGCGTATAGCGCTTCATTTGCCTCGCGATGTCGTTTGTACCCTATGAAAGGTTCCGTGCTGCTCGACGGACAAGTCGAGACGCGACAGTAACTTTACCTTGATGTATCCCATGGCGTTGCTGAGTTTGTGTGTCATTTTCTTGTATGACTCCACTTTCTTCTCAAAAATCTGGACTTTGAATCTCAGCTCCCTCTGCAGGGTGAAAAAGCAGAACATGAGGTAACCGAGAGAAAACAGTGTCGTCAAAAACTGTCTCAGAGCAGTGACTGCTGCCAAAATCTATGTTAACATTGATGGAGGGAGTTGAGCTACGATCCGTCGACTGACGTTATTCAATAAACTTGTACTGGTGTGCTGCATCTGCCTAGAAATCACTGCCAGTGTCATGTATATAGTTAGAACACTCCTACAGCTAACCTATGGTACTTGTTGCACTCAAATTAAAAAAAATAAATAAATCAGTAAATAAATCAACGCTGCCTTTCCTGCTTTGCTGCAGTGGGGTGATGTTGCACCTTTTTACAGTAACAAACATGTGATAACTGCGGTTAATAGTGAAAACGGTTAATTAACGCACCCCCAGAGGCAACATAGCCAAAATTAGTTACATACTTAAGTTTTTATGAATGGTAAAAGTGAGTCTGACACACAGAGAATGAATGATAATATGAGAATTGGTATTTGGGGATGAGATTTGGAGGATTAGTTAGAGGTCTTGAGTTAGGGAAGTGTCAGATCTAAAGGACTGAATCTGGAGCACATGTTGAACTGGCACATAAAAGCACTAGTAGGCCTGTTTCAGCTCCAGTCTAGCACTCTGGGGTGGATCTCTAGTCGTGTAAAGCCTCGGTGTTGTTATTTTCCTTCATGAGGTTAAGTGCGTCAGTGAGATACACATCTTGGCACCGCACCCAGTGGATGACAGGTCAGAAGACTTTACCTTACACAACGGCGCGCCATCCTTCAGTGACCAAAGTCTGTGTGTGCTGTGCAGGCTGACACAGTCCACACACACGGGCTCCTCGTCCTTCTCGCAGTACAGCTCCAGAGGTTTCAGGTGCAGGTTACAGGTGTCCTCGTCGGCTCGCTTCTGGGTCGGCCGCACGATTGAATGTTTCAGGAAGGTTTCGCAGGCGTTGCTGAGCGCACGGTTGCAGATGATCTGCCCTTCTTCAAACACCGTCCGGCACAGCGGGCAATTCATGTTGACCTTCATGCTCCCCTCTAGACACTCCCGACAGAAGCTGTGGCTGCACGGCAGCAGCACAGGGTCCCTGAAGATGCTCTTACACACGGAGCAGGTCAGGTCCTGCTGGAGAGGCAAAGGCTCCTCCTGTGCCATGTCTTCATCCATGCTGTCAGCCATTGCTTCACGGGCTCGCTACTTCACTTTCGTTATCAAAACTCAAGCACTGGAGGATAAACACAGATCGCCCGGTTCTGTGTGATGTATCAAGACTTCAGCAGCTCACCCGTTTTGTGAAAAAACGAAAATAACAACATCAGGACGAGTTTGGAAACAAACTGTACAAATGCGCGCAGCGAGTCAGTTCGTGGGCCACATACTTCTTTTCCGTGTTTCCGTGACAGGAAGTAAAAATGGTCAGGGTTCATTCAACACTGCCATCTAGTGGACGTGGAGGTTATAACAAATGATCAGGTGTCACCTCCTTTCTTTATGTGTCAAACTCGTGGCCCATAACCCGATCAATCTTCAATCTTTAAGCTTCAATCTGATTAGCAGAAGGTCCTCGGTTCTCCAATCAGATTGACGCTCACATATTTTTTCTTTTGGACACTGATTCAAGTATTGTGGATTTCAAACTGAATATTTATTTTTTCATCTATGCAAATGCATATGTAATATTTGTAAATTGAATACATAATAAATACAGAAACGTTATTTAACAATATCATAAAGTGTAGTTTAATTTATTTTAAATTTCATTGCATTTTGTTACATTCATACTGTTAATGTGGCCCATCAACAGCAACCATTATGCTAATGTGGCCCTCTGTGAAAAGGAGTTTGACACCCCTGCTTTATACTGTCACTGCTCCATACACCTGTCAGGAAACATAGTTTATATATAGATATAATATATAGATATAGATATAGAATAGTATAACCACTTATCCTCATCGGGGTCAGGGTGGGGTTGGAGCCTATCCCAGCTGACTTTGTGTGAGAGGCAGGGTGCACCCTGGACAGGTTGCCGGTTCAACACAGGGCACATAGAGACAAACGAACATTCACACTCACATTCACACCTGTGTGAGGAGAGAACCCACGCAGACACAGGGCGAACATGCAAACTCCACACAGAAAGGCCTCAGCCGAGGTTCAAACCAGGAACCACTACACCAGTGTTTTTCAATCCTGGTCCTCGGGGTGCACTGCCCTCCATGTTTTAGATGTTTCCTCCTCCACCACACCTGATTCAAATGATCAGCTCGGCATCAAGCTCTGCAGTGGCCTGGTAACGAGCCACTCATTTGAATCAGGTGTGTTGGAGCAGGAACCATCTAAAACGTGCAGGGCAGTGGGTACATAGTTTTTATGTTTACCTTTCAAGCTCCTTGTGTTCGTCTCATGTCTATATCTGTATGTGCATCGAGAGCAAAGTGTAACTGGAGTCAAATGTGCACACACACACACCTGGCCAAGTGATTCATAAAGGCCTATAGCCCTCCAGATACACACAGACATTGTGAAATTATCTGGCAATACTCAAACCCAGCATGGCAATGTTTGGTCCAGCCTTCGGAGGCCCATAGACGTTTATCACAGCAGCCAGTCTGACATGAAATAGTAGATAAACACAGGTGTTACCAATGATACTAATTAAGGCTCAGTTCCATTCAGGTCAAACAGAGTCAGGGTGCTGCTGTGGTGCATGTTGACTCACTGGAAAGTCTCTGCTGCAATAAATGGAACACAACCTTAATTAGTATAATTTGAAATACCCGCTTTGACCCTACGATTTCATGTCAAAATGGCTGCTGTGGAAAAAAAAAACATCGATTATTAGGAAGATTAGAAAGTGCGACAAAAGTAGTTAGAGTAAATGGCCAGCAGGTGTCGCACTATGCGAGCCTCTGCACCAGTTTGCACACTCGGTGTTTATGCAGTTTGTGAGTGTTTATGCAGTGAATAATCTCCAGAGATTAGAGAGTATGGTTGAAACGTTAAAGGTTTAAAACGTCGTTTTTGATGACGCTTTGGATGTTTTGTGTTTCATGTAGATTAGTTTTTGCCAGCACAGGGAAGACCATGCCAACTTGCATTCCTGCTAGTCTCAGATAAGTCAACAGTTGCTCTATCATGAGTCTTCATCTCTCAGCAGAGCAGATTGAAAGAGGGCACCGACCCCGGCGGACGGCTTCTTGAAGACTCTTGGTTGACTTGTGTTAGCTTTTATTACTTGCCTTACAGCCAAGGTAATTTCTTAATTTATAACAGAATGAAATAGTTAGAAGCATCAAAATCCTTCTGCCATCAGTGCCTCAGTCCAAGAATTTAAGTTTCAAACTACTCTCATGTCATGACTTATCAGATGATTATGTATTTAGAAATTCTCCTTCATCTTAGTCAAATTAAAACATGCTAAAAACAATTAAACAATCTGAAAATGTTATTGTCACAAAGTTTAAAACCTGGTTTTATTTTCACTGTTTTTGTAAAGGTGACATTGTGGAGCGAGGTGGTTTTCATTGTTAATTCAGTAACTCCTCTCTATTTAGGAAACTGTCATCATTGTACAGTGTTACTGACTTCAAGTCATTTCAGTCTATCAAGAGGACAATTCAGTCATCTGAAGAATTTGAATGGCCAAGTATTATCACTAATATTTGCATGTCAGCTTGATCATTTTCTCTTCTTTGCTATATATGACCTTTTGACCTCCCTGGCACCATTCTAGATGAACAGACAGCAAACCTAACCACCAGTGTCTGTCTGTCTGTCTAACAAAGAGTCATACGGTGGTTTAGCAGACAAATGTCTCTATGATGTCAACACCTCTACATCACACCATTTGTTCCCTTGTCAAGACACATCTGTCACATCACATTTTGTGGCCTGCAGGAGAAGCACTGCTCACATCTCAGTTACCGTTTCAACCACGTACACTCTGTGCTGTCGATGGAGGTCACATTACCATTTAAAATGGTAAAACATTCACATTTTGTTCTAATCACAAACAGTCACTGTACCTGTCTGGGGTTTGTGTAGGACCAAGCTGCTGCGACTGCTGTGTAACAGTCTTGTTTCAGGATCCGCGCTCTGGGCTGCTCACATCCTCAAATCTTCATGCATTGTTTGGCACGCAAAAACTTCTGTGGGTTCATGATACAAGGACATCCAACAGATGGAGCCGGAGTGCCATTATGTGACTGTGACCATAGTGACCGTACTTTAAACATGCTAAAATATACCACAGGTTACCATGACATCACATGTGATAGACTGGTTCTCTTTGTTAGAAACCACAACAGCGTCGCTCAGAACATCCAGGTGATGGCTACCTAAAGCCAATGTGGGTTGTTATGAAGAAGGCTGTTTATTTATTAATTTATTGATTGTTTGACAGGGACACAATATATATCTATTGTACCAGATATAGCTAAAAGATCATCTGCAGTGTCTGTTAATATTATGTACACTGTTGCCCATAAAGTGCTGACCTGTGATGTGTGTTCTTATGAAATGATTGTGACCATGTGATTTATTGTTCATAGATAGTGTATCGTCTCAAAACGTTATTGATCAATCTCTTCCAAACATATCAAAGAGAAAATAAAACCACAATTAATGTGGATGTGCATAAATAGGAATAAAAAGAGGGAAAAAAAATAATCCAACTTTAAGAGTGTATTAAACCTATTAAGACACCCTAAAATGCCGGACAGGACTGAAAATGATCTGCGTTTTCATACTAGTGGTGAATTTCGAGCAGGTGTTCAAAAGCAGTTCACATTTAAACCACAACAGGAAGACACGACAGCTGTTTTACATACAGGTTACTGTGCCCCTCTCAAATCAGAGTCTAGAGACGTGAGTACAGAGGGCCTCACATGAGTACTATGTGGCTTTCCTCTCAAGGTAGCGCAGGCTACAATGCTTCCCTAAAAACACACACACACACACACATTGTCAACACAAAATGTATGAAAGAAGTTAAATGCAGCTTTTTTTTCATGCATTTTGTTACGTTTCTTCTCATGTCAGCATTTTTGTTCCCTATTTTTAACAAACTGTGCGCTGCTAAAATATAATGGGTGACAATACGGTTTCTCATAGTCATAGCAGCAAATGTCACAGGAAATCCACATGGGTTTCTGAGAGTTCTTTGTTTAGTTGGGCTTCACTGCAGGGCATGTTTTTTTTTACATACATAGGTGTTCTTAAACTTTGTGGCAGAGGCTTCACAAAGACAACCGTTGTTGTGCTGTTGGCACTTGTCACAACTAATCCCAGTCTATACCTGAGGTGGCTATCCCTTTAATATTTCTTGGTGTATTTGGCCAATGTTGTGGGCAATGTTGCAAAAAAGAAATGATTTTTCAATAAAATGTACTATTTCCTGATTATCAGTATTGCAATGTTAAATCACATGGGACTGGCACAACCCGGCTTCTGGTTGGACAAAATTGAGGAAACCACACGAGTTATAACTAAAAATAAGTTGCTGAGCCAAAAACTCTGTAACCAGACAGCCATGTTGATAGACAACATGCTTACTTGCACAACATACTGATACTGTACCACTTTGCCTCTCTCAGTCCTTAGATTGTATGTTAAATACCACAACAGATTATCCATGCTCAGGTGTCCACAGCGTTGGTATTGAAGGAAGTATCTTTAAGACCAGACAATATTATAAACAATCATATCTGGGTCAAGGCAAATTCTCTGACTCATTTCATCACTTACCCATGACAGAGCATCAAGGTCAAATCCCTGACAGGTGTTACAGGTTGACAAGTTCATATGTTAATATGAACCCAGGAACTGGAACTGGAAAGCACCTGGAAAATCTGCTTTTCAGGACTGTCTAACTGAACTGAAAAGTTACTGGGGATACAATAATGTAGTTTAGGATGTCATGATATATTGTTTTTTTGTTTGTTTGTTTGCTTGTTTGCAGTAGCTCACTATGTAGAGAACTGGCTTGGGAACTGGAGGTTTTCCGGTTCAGTACCACAATGAGCCCACAACAAGTGTACGCTCTACCAGGAAAGATGCCAGTTCACCTACGTGCCTGTGAACAAGCCAACTATGTGGCAGCGCTGTCACTCTGAAATCTCTCCAGCATGTCTATAGGACGTGTGTGAGCATGTCTACACGTGTGATGAATAACACAGAGTGTAAAAATGAGTATGTGCACAATTTTCATCATCCACTGTTTATGTATTATTTATCATTCATTAGTGAATAGTGATAAATAAAAACAAACACATTTTAAAGCCTTGACTCATTATCATACAACGACAGAAGCCCCAGTCTTCAGGCAGCTACTAATGGGGCGTTCTTACTCACTGTAATGGATTTTTGAGATCTGTGCCCCGTCCTCTCTCTTTCTGTTAACCAGGAAGCTTGTAAAAAGTGGTTTTATGCGTCAAGACAGAAAACATTTCAGTGCAATACTACTACCTTCAGATAGGGCCTCAGATATATTTGGTTTATGATGATAGTGGCACACTAATGTACAATGTGGTGAAACCAACAACCCTTAGTCAAAACTAGATGCTGCAAAAGGAAGGAAGGAGTATTTCTGGCCCTGTGTGTTCAAAGGGCAGTGAAAGGAGATATTATCAAGCTCCTCTGATAGTTCTTCTCTTCATTTTACAAAATAGTTTCTTGATCTTATGTCACTGTGGTCTGTTTCAACACCATCATGACGTTGAAGACGATGCACTACTTTATTGTGTTTTGTTCAAACTTGGCAACCCTTGACGACCCTACCATAGGAATCAAAACTGACACAAGGAAATGTTTTTTCTATTTTTGTTCTCTCGGTTCCTCTTGTCATGCGTTTGCATGCTTTTACTGCCTACAAAACAGAACCTTAATTTGGTGGCACACGTGCACCGTAACACGTCTTTTGGACAGAAATACATTTGCACTTCATCTCAACACTCAAATTCTTTTTTTTGAACACTTTCACATCATTAGAAGTAATTTGTCACGTTGCGAGTGTAGAGCAGGATAGTGTTGGTCTGTGGTACACGCTTTAAGACCCTAAGTGTTAAGTGTTAGACATTAAAGTACCAAATAACACTTAGTCACTCAAAGCCTAGAAGCATACACACGCCTGCTGTGCATGTCTCTGTAGGTCGGTATTGAAACAAAATGTATATTAGAGAGTATTTTGCATATCAAAATGAAAACACTTCAGTGGCTACTGAAAACCACATTGAGGCAACCAGCATTTCCATATCTCTTTTATGCTTTCAAATAAAAAATAATCCATCCATCGGTCACTCACTCGCTCTATTTCTGTTAATGATTATGCTATTAAGCATGTCTTTGGACTGTGGGATAAAGTACCCGGAGAGAACATGCAAACTCCACACAGAGCATTCTTGATGTAAGGTATGTATGTATTAACTTTAATGAATTATTCATGACAGTTTGTGACAGAATTTCTATTTTATGTAAAATTATCAGTGCAGATCGCGTTAGATTTTTTTTTTTTTTTTTTTTTTTAAATCTGATTGTGGGTTGAAAAAGTCTGACTTTCATGGCAGGGCAGATGTTTGCACTTCCATCAGCAACTCTAACCACAAGACCTGCACGGCATGCAGAAGAGAAAAGTATAGAAAGGTGTGAAAAAAACAGGAAAGGCAGTGAACCTTGTGTGCTGAAGATGGAAAGAAATTCTAGACATTTAAAACCCCATGCCGTCACAGGTGTCTGCATGACAGTGTGCTTGTGTGCATGAGTAATACAGAGAGAAAAAAGGTGTGATGAAATCTTGAGGTTTTGGAGAACGGTTAATCTAAGAAATGGTTACAGAAAATGACTTGGTAGAGATTTTAAACCGATAAGAGATGAAAAGAAGATTCATTCATTATTTTCATTCATTTTTATTAGACGGTATAATCCAACAACTTTATATCATAGGTGTGTCTTGCTGCTGCGTTTGTGTGTCAGTACATACTGTTCCAGTATAGAAAGGTTTGCACTAATACCACAGAACAAGAACAAACCACAGCTGTTGCTGCTGGCATACATTAAACACCATACAGGTGAACAGCACTTACATCACTTACACTTACACTTACACTTACTTATCACTCTTTTTAAAGGTGAAATCCAAAATTAGACGAGCCATCAATGCTGCATTCAGCCAGAATTTTAGGTTTATTTTTTATGTGTATTTTCTATTTGTGAATGCTCCAGGAATATTTATTATTATTACAATTTATTACAATTATCTATAATTTCAGGTTGATTACTATTCCTGCATGCTTTCGGTCACAGAAACCATTTAAACATCACAATGTGCTCGTCTAATAACGTTTTCTACCTCTGTTTTTTTCAACATATTTCATCATGTAAAGTGTATTATAATCTAAGTAAAAGGGAGCACACGTGACCACATGATTGGCAGGTTCTAATCCCAACACTACCCACTGCTACAACCTTTACCACTACCACAACAGCCTTTATGAGAAAGCAGTGCAGCACTACTACTACTAGTGAAGAAGCCCTTTTTTAACCCCATCAGCTGATCTCAGTTCAGTGGTTGATTATATCTGCATTATATCTGGGGCTCAACTCCTCACTGAAAAGAAAACTCTCAGATCAACTCTCTTATCTCACACACAGTAACACATCACTGATGTGTGTGATTGTTCATACCTGTATGAGTGTCTGGTTTCAAGATGTGTTAAACAATACAAACAGATTTATTTTTAACTGTTAATGCTATGCTTTCAGTTGCAAGGGTGATTGGTAGTTGAGTTTTTAGGGTAAAGTTAACACTCTGTGGCGTCTGCGGGGTTAGCAGTTTGAGTCCTGGTGTTGAAAAGGCTTCCTGAAGATAAAGTATCGCACTGTCTGAGCCACATACAGGGTTTAGTCACCTTAATATGTTCCGTATCTTTTATTCATTCGCAGTTATTCAGCTTCAGCAACTTCCACATCTACATTTCAGTGGTGCGGTGGTTGACGTGCTTGGTCAAAAGCTCTGTGAGAACGGCACTGTCAGTAGTTCAACTCTAAAGTACTTCCTTAACATTTTGACTGTTCACGCAATGCCTGGCCTGCATTCACATTGCATTCCCTTCAGGAAAATCTTTTTGATGCATCTTGTTTTTAGGAACATCACTTATGATCATCCTTTTACTTATTAATTACTCAGTTGTCGTTAGCTTTCAGTTTAGTGGCTAGGTGGGGTCCTAAGCTATTCTAAAGTCATTTTTGGATATGTGTTAGTTTCTGTGTTAGTGTTAATACCAGTTTCATATGTGGTCTGCTGAAACCTTATGTGCCTTTGGTTTTTGTCGTTGTGAGTGGTTGACAAATGTGGGGGTTAATTAAAAGTTATTTAATGTACAATTCAGAAACTGATTTAATGGCTTAAACATCTCTATTGAATGTTACATTAATATCCAATTAAATCCCATTCACCGTGGTCCAAGCACACACTTTAGTGAATGATCTGTATGAGGTGTACGTAAGAGAAATTAAAACTAAAAAAGAGAACTCATTCATGCAGTAAATCAGTTCAAATCACGTGGTTGTGGTTTATTAAGGAAACCGAAGAGCATTTCAAAGTCCAAGCACGTCTCGTAAATTTGAAAGTGAAAACCTTGTGCATGACCAAAAAATGCAAATGGTGTCCTGAGGTTGCCAGGCTCATGACAGTAAACATGCTGTATTGTCAGAACAAACATATTTGCATGCAGCTTATTTGAAATCACACTGCACAATGAATTTATTCTCTCATGACAATAGATTCTAGATTCAAATCACACTGATGTGAAGTCTGTGTAAATTCTAAGAAATGTTATTCATCTTTGGAAAGTGCAACATCCTACACACACACGCCGTGACGTCTTATGTTCTTTCATATGATTCAGGTATATAAAGTCCCTGAATTAACATAAGACAAGAAGGGAGAGAGTCTGAGTTAGTTAAACCAAAGAAACGAAACTAATAAATCAAATAAATCCAGCTTTTCCGGATATCTCTCTCTCTCTCTCTCTCTCTCTCTCTATATATATATATATATACACATAGTACAATGTAAAATACTGATCATTTAATCATTTACTTCATCTACTTTGCTTCCTGGATGCGCGGTTTGTTTGTTTTTTTTTCTTGTTCTGCGTTGAGCTTCCTCTGGCTTCCTCTGTGGTCGCTCTAAAGATGCTGTCATTGGTAACACTGGATCACTATAGACCTGCTCACAGAGGAGAATGCCATTTGGTAGGTGGTTACTTTAAGCTTTGTTTTTTATATGACTCATATCATTCTTTAACAGGGAGACTTTATTCACATGAATATAACATTCTTTACTTTTAGAAAGTTTGAATTCACATCTGTCGATCACACGTGGACTTTGCTTTTTGGCTCCTTTTGTGCCTCTCTGTTTTGTGTTTGTCATCTTTACCTTATTAGTTAATTACAGATTAACATGAATTAAATTCTGATGTAGCGCATTTCTATTTGTATCAAGGCTCAAGCCTTTAGTTCACAGTAAGAGACCACAATGTGTTTTCTGTGATGTGGTTTGTAAGGTGCCATCATGTTACAGTGCCGTTCAGTAAAAGGTTTTTACAACATTTTGTGGAGGATGAAGCAATCAGAAAATGATGGAGCTATTTTGTGTGGAAGTTTAAAAATTAGACTTTAGAAATATTTACCACGTTGAAATGATTATTTTCTTAACAATTTACAGATGCAAATTGTTCTGCTAAAATATATATATATATATATAAATATATATATATATATATATATATATAAAATCATGTGCTTCTTCTTGATCATGTGCATCAATTTCTCTTCCTCAAAGCAAACTGCAAGCATTCCTACCCTAGCTGACTTAAACAGTCTTAACTTTCGCTGGCTGAACACGGAACTGAGATCATGTTGGCTGGCGCAAAGTCAGTTTGTTCAGCAAAAAAAAAAAAACTGTAAAAACCTCCAAAGCTTTTTTTGTTACACCACAGTCAGTTAAAAGGTACAGTAGGTACCATTTCATCTGGGCCTTCCAAGTAAACAGGTGTGATATGCTGTAGTTCAGTTGTTATATAGTCCCAAAAAGGTAGCAAAGACACACAATGTTCAGAATATTTTTTAAGAGTTTTAAGAAGGCCTGAATGAAAAAACAAACAAACAAACAAACAAACAAACAAAAAAACAGTATTTAGCTGATGGCGTTCTTTTAAATTTTGATTTTTATAGACAGACTGCAAACAGAGCACTCAAGGTTCACCCAAAGACGGGCACATATTTGACTTTTACACTTTTACATTTACAATGCTGCACCTCATAAGCAACATTATGATCTGCTCTGGTTATTTTTGTGTATTGAGCTGAGAATTTAATTGAACCTTAACTGAGAAACATAAAACCTCAGATACAGAAGACAGTTAGATTGAGATCAAGTTATTTGTTTGCTTGATTGATTTTTTTTTTTTAATTGTTTAAAGCTAAACAGCACCCCCATGTGGATGAAACAGAGTTTCTCTTTTTTGTTCTGCAGAGTTCACCATGGATAACTCATATAAACTGACTCCAGATCTCCTTGAAGGATTTGATGATTTATATGACAACGAGACGTATGGCAACTTTACTGACGGCTGCTGTGATGGAGGTGATATATGCGACCTCGAAGAGGGCATGCAATTTGAGGCGACGTTCATCCCCATTCTATACTGGGTGGCCTTTGTTGTGGGCATCCTGGGGAATGGTGTGCTCCTGGGGGTTCTGTTTCAGAGCAGGAAGAAATGGAGTGTGACGGACACCTTCATCCTCCATCTGGGTGTGGCAGATATTCTGCTGCTGCTGACACTGCCCTTGTGGGCTGCACAGTCTGCTCAAACGGAAGGATGGACCTTTGGCACTCCTCTCTGCATGATCACTGGATCTATTTTTACGGTAAGAAAGGGTGCAGCGGGATTGCATCAAAGTGCATGATAGTGAATATGTAGTGTTTTCAACTTTCTCTTTGGCTGATTTCTTTCTTCCCCCAGATCAACTTCTACTGTGGGATCTTTCTCCTGGCCTGCATCAGTCTGGACCGCTACCTGTCCATCGTCCACGCTACCCAGATGTACTCCCGCAGGAAGTCCTGGGTCGTCCAAGTCAGTTGCATGGGAGTTTGGCTCTTCTCCCTGCTTCTGTCTGTCCCTGACTGGATCTTTTTGGAGGCTGTGGAGGATGAAAGACGGGGAATGACAGAGTGTATTCGCAACTACATCAAGTTTACCACTATGGCAGATGGAAAGCAGGTACTCAGTGACTGGCGGCTGGCATCACGCTCAATCTACCACATAGCGGGTTTCCTCCTGCCTTCAGTTGTCCTGATCTTCTGCTACTCCCGCATCCTGTGGCGGCTGCGGTGCGGCACCCAGGGCCTGCAAAAGCAGAAAGCTTTCAGGGTCATCATAACTGTGGTGGTGGTTTTCTTTCTCTGCTGGACACCGTACAACATCACACTCATGGTGGACACACTTCACTCCGGCAACAGCAGTGAAACCTGTGGAGTCAGATCATCTCTGGAGAAAGCCAAGGCAATCACCTCCTCCGTGGGTTACCTCCACTGCAGCCTCAATCCAATCCTGTATGCCTTTGTTGGCGTGAAGTTCCGGCGTCAGCTCCTGGACATCCTGAGGACTCTGGGCTGCAAGCTGACAAGTGCCAAATTCCAATCTGCTGTCAGCAGGAGAAGCTCCATTTGGTCCGAGTCTGCTGACACCTCCAACTCCATTGCTATCTGAGAAAGAGATGCAACCCTGAACAAAGTGACTAAATGTGACATGAATGCAGAAACATCTGTTAAGCTTTATTTGACAAATACCGCAGAGGAGTGATAGGAAAGTGGTTAATGAGTGGGGCACACACTCTATCTACTGAGATTAACTGGCACTCCAACGCTGTGTACTTTCTGTACATTTCCTGTGTTTTATGACTCGTGACAACCTGTGCTTTCTTTCAATTTCCTGTAACTCAAAAAGCATCATCAGTAGATAGCATGAATGTGACCAACTGACAACATAACTTTCTGTCTGGGAGTTTAGGCTATACATTTGATTTTTTCCTGTGTAAAATATTTCCTTTTTTGACTGCAAAACAACCCTGAAGCACAAATATACCCCAGCAACATGTAATAATGTAGTGAGTAGTGTTACTGTATTTTACATTATATATTTACAATATACATTATACATTTTACATTAAACATTAGTTTTTTATTATATATATTTTATACAGTTATTGTTCTGTGTAATACAATGTTTTTTTTTGTTTATGTAAATTTTAAAATATACAATAAAAGTTTAGTTTTTCATTCCAACCATTGTTTTCAGCATTACTACATTAGCGTTAGCTGTACTGTGACGTCACCCAAAGGTTTCTGAGGAGATGTTTTGATGCTCAGAGTGTGGTGACTTTGGCCGTCACCATCTGCCTCTGCTGCCTCCTGGCTAATTTAAAAATGGGTAAAGATGTGGGTCATCAGCAGACTTGACGCGTGCTGAATTAAGACGAGGTGCTCAAACAAGTCACCTTGTAATGCACCTACCTGTCAATCAGAGCAGCCACACTGTTATTTATACATAACTTTAGGCTTTAATATACTGTGAACTGTTGAGTTATATAAAAAAAATAGAGACCAAAACTGTTTTCTTCTGCTGCGAAGTTGAACATTTTAATATGGAGGCTTATGGATGTTGACTCCTACTGTAGTGGCCATTCAGGGCACTTGGCATTGGTTTCACTTCAAAACACAACAACATTTCACAAAACTTTCACAGAACACAATATTCCAGAAAAAAAAAACAAAAACACAGACATTTGAGATTACAGAAACGGAGGGTCAACACTTTGAGTTCATGACACAGCCAGCCCCTGGCCACAGTTCAATGTAATTTCCGGTTTCTGTTGTGTACAACTATCAGCAGAGACCAAACATACTAAGTAAGTAACATTTAAGTTTCACAGGATCAAAGAGGAGACTGAAATCATTAGACACATTTCAACAAAGGACATAATTGTTGAGATCCTTTCAGCAGATCTAAGAGGTGGTCCTGACCTCCCTGGGGTGCAAAGCTAAAATGGGGCCATTGTTTGAAGGCTCCACTGCTCCCAATCCTCCTTCCTTTAAAACAGTTCGCTCCATCTGTTGCTCTAAGAATAAGTAGATATATAACAGAGAGAGAGAACACAGAGGTTTGGACTATGATTATTTTTTTTAATTGATTCATTTAATTTTCCACATCACTGCTGATCAGAAAAATACTGGACCTGAAATTCAAAATTCAAATGGTTATGACATGGGTTCATTTCATCACTCACTTTTTACACTATGTAAGCTGAGGTGGGTGGATTACACTGGAGTAGATGTATGTTAAAGAGTACTAAGTGTATCTGTATGAAGTGCAAAGGCCCATAACAAAACGTAAGTGTTCAATGAGATCGCATAGCATAGTGATCTCAATGGACATCAAAATGCATGTCTGACGTCTTGAAGTCGTCTTTCAAGCGTGCTTTCAGGGTTCCACAGGACATTTTTGTGACATGTTGTATTTTAAGCCATAGGACAACTTTAATTTCTGATATTTTGTATTGTAAACACCTTATCAGGAAGTATAGAGAAGGCTTTGAAACATTTAGACCACGTTATCTTTTTTAAACACGTATAACCTATACAGCACGTGGTTTGTGGCTAGTCACAAAGTCAGTTCTGCAGAAGTATATGTGACTAAACGGTTTTGGTTGAGATCTTGTCTGTCCAGCTTTCCTGTTTATAAATGCCTCCTGTTTATCTCTGCTTATTGCATCATCTCCAGATTGTCAGTGATGATAATGTAGCATAGCACCACTGAGGAGAGTAAAACATACATTTATATATGTTTTTATATTTGAAAATCTATGCAAGGAAATCTGTGGGACTTACTGAGAATGCTGCAAGACATGGGCCTCACCCAAAGAGATTTGGCCGATATTAGCTATGCTACTAGACCAGACTATATACTGTCTGGTCTTGGTTTTGACTCAGCCTTGTTCTTCCTTGGTCTTGGTCTGCAATATTTCAATATTAACATATTAACATATATAGTCATATGTATAGCACTTTTTCAGGTGATTACGCTCAAGAACAAAACCAAGAACTGCAAACCCACATGTAACAATTTCAGTGGAAATATTTTACATATTTTTTTTTTTTACAGGAAACTGAAACGTGGTTTGAACAGAAAGGAAAGAAGAGCTCTGAGAAATACTCCGACTTGCGGGGGACTTTATGAATAACCACAAAGTGCCGCCATTGCTATTTCATACGTTTTATTCATAATTTACATGACAGGCGGACGTCTGAGTACAACAGGTGGTGGTGTGACGAGAGATCATCCTTTAAACTGGCATAAGTTTCATTTCAGCAAACAATCCATAGTTTAAAGAGTTTCATCCAGAAACAGCAGCTCTACTGGTTCAGTCACTGTGGCCAAGAGCAAACAAAGGCACAGGGTTTGGCTCAGAGCCTATTCAAACAAACATATCAAGCTTAATGTGCCATGTGGTCAAAATGTGTTGTTTTTATTCTTAATCATGCAGCCACAAAACAAGATGTTATTTAACTTTTGCACTTTAATGAAGCAGAGTGCCTTTGTCGTTGACGATAAGAAGGTTTTTGTTTGTATTAATAACAGGCCTCTTACTTGTGATTTTATGCTTTGTGGCTTCCAAACATGATGCAGGGAATAGCCATTAAACTTGATGCAATGCTCAAATTATAACCAGTAACACCATAAAGTCGACGTGCAGCTGTTGTTACAGTCCACCCACTTTTCTCACATTAGTTTTGTTTAGATAAACTTCAATATCTGTATACTATAAACGGAAAGAGGAAGGAAAGGAGTTGGCCTGAGATAAGGTAAAGTACATTTACACTTTATTTCAGGTCATTTCAGGTTATGTGTTAACATTACATTCATACATCTTCCCTTGAGCCCAGAAATCAGGAATGTATGACAGGCCATAACCTGCAAAGCAGCCTGGAAATGAAACCACATATTTAATATTTAGCACAACACGTGCTGTGAGAATAAGATTTTATCTTCTCTAACGTCTTCTTCCCTCCACTTGCCACCTACTCTTTTGCAGTCAACTGCTCTCACGCACAAAGTGTGCCACTGTTCTCTCTTCAGCAAACACACAAGCCATAAACAAAGAGCTATAAAATGGCAGCGGCACCAACAGAGAGTTTTATTTATTTATTTATTTTTTTTCCTGCCCTCTTCCTCCTACGGGCTCACTCTATGTCACCTGACTGGTGACATCACCACCTGTTTGTGTCATCTTGTGTATCATATGGTCCACACACCCATGTTGCAACAATGGAGTCAAAAGAGACAAAAAAAGGCCCGTGAGATTAACCAGGGGGAAATTCCATCACTATGGTCATACATAAACATACACACCCACTGCGCATTCGTGGAACTCGCAATCTTTAATGCCTGAAGATAACTGTACAACAGTGTGTTGCTGTTATCAGCCATAAGGTTATAAACTATGATGATTACAATAACACTGACAGTGATAACAGCTTATATTTCTTTCCAGGTTCAAACATTATGGCACTAGCTTTACAATGATTGTGTAGCGGCTGAAAACTGTTCACAACAGCATACATATAAAATAATAGTTTGATTTTTGATAATAAAAATAGTTATATTAATAAAAAACAATTAAAAACGGATACCCACAGTTGAATAATAAAAAAAAGACCTCATGATTTAGTTTTGAGCTTAAGTTGTGCAACAGTGATTACAAAATAAAAGTACATGCATGTCACCATGACGTGGCTCTGAAACCTTCACATTAAAAGTGCAATGTGAGTTTGTCATTCTTTTATAAATATATACTTCCCATTTTTACACAGAATACCATCTTCTACCCCTTGAACTCATGACTTGACCTCACACTAGATTCCCCTCATAAGTGGGTGTCACTCAGGTCACGCCTGAGTCACAGGAAGGATTTTTTTTGTCCATTCATGCGCACTGAGTTGACGCCACCTGATCAACACTTGTCATCTGCCCCATCTCTTCGCCCTCATGACTCTGATCAGGCGGGACCTCTTCGCCCACACCCAACTCCCACAGTGAGGTCACAGATTCGACCGTAGCACATTTCAGCATGGCCAGAGTTTGCTTTCTGAAGTTTAGGCACAGCCCCAGATACAGCAGAGGCCTGAGGCATGCGTGAGCGCAGCCCAGACCAGATGTGACCGTCAGAGCTGTTTTCAGAGAGCCTTCTGGATTCCCGTCATTAGGTTCCGTAGAGCTGCTTCTTATGGTGTCCACAATGAGTGTGATGTTGTATGGCATCCAGCAGAGGAAGAAGACCGCCACCAGGAGCAGGATGACCACGCTGGACCTCTGCTTCTGGATACCTTTAGTGCTGGGCTGCAGCCGGAGCAGGACACAGGAGCAGCACACGATGAGGGCGGCCGTAGGCATCAGGAAGCCCACCATGTGGTGAAGCAGGCGTGACACCAGCTGCCAGTCAGTTGCTGTCTCAGGGTATTTGTGAGCACACAGCGTTTTCTCTGATTCTTTCTTAGCTAGTATAAAACTCCAGTCAGGGATGGTGAGAAGGAGGGACAGGATCCAGACCAACAGGCAGCTGACATGAACTAACCAGGGCTTGTTTTGGGAGTACAGCTGGATGGCGTGAACGACGGACAGGTAGCGATCCAGACATATGCAACCCAGCAGAAGAATCCCACAGTAGAAGTTGATCTAAGAAAAAGAAAATGAAAACGTAAGCTGTGATCTAATGTAACATGAGAAAGTCCAGACATCTGTCTTAACTTTCACTTCTCCCCCACTCTGATTTTTCCCAGTAAAGCTGAGATTCCTGGAGAAATGCGGATGTCAGGGGAGTGTACGTGCTCAATAACTACTAAGTACACTGAACCCTGTCTGCCAAAAATGTTGTATAAGCAGGAAGCAATGGCCTATACCCAAATACAATTCACCCAACTTTCTCATATCTTGAAAAGATCTCCCTTTCACTTCCCAGTCCCTGTTTGTTCTGAACCTCACCCTGTACTTACATTAAAAACAGCGCCACAGATCTTGCAAAGAAATCCTGAAAAACACCATCCACAATGTTGAGTGGCCTGTGCAGCCCAGAAGGGCAGCGTCGCCAGCAGCAGGACGTCTGCGACACACAGGTGGAAGACAAATGTGTCAGATATACTCCAGGATCGCCTCTTCTGAGCCAGAACAGCCAGGAGTAGTCCATTCCCCAGCAGGCCTATAACCAACTCCACGGAGTACAGAAACGGGATCAAGACCGTTGTACTGTCTCTCGGCTCCAAGTCATCTTTATACTCGTAGTTCTCGTCGTAGTCATAGGTTGTGTTATGGCGAAACAATCCATCGAGGTCCACATGCATGCTCATCTTCTGCTGAGACAAGTCAAACATAGTGAGGAATCAAAAAATGCTGCAGTGCCTCAGATGTTTGGAGGTCAAGAGCCCTTTTCTTTCTCTTTCGGTGTTGTCAGTCTTGTGACATGTGAGAATGCAGTCATGAAAATCTCCCCTTTGGAAGCCCAGCTGAGGCTTTATAAAAACACACTCACCACTGCCTCACATGATGCAAATGTTACCGGATGAGGCAATAGTGGAGTGGGTTTAAAAGGAAAGCACAGTTCCCCTTAGTCATGCGCACACACACACACACACACACACGCATTCACTTAACTATTTTGGTGTCTGTAAGGTATTGTTACTTGCATTTACTGGTGGTGAAGCAGATACACATGCAAACACGCCACATAAGCCGAAGTGTTGCTAGGTGTGAAGATAAGACACGTTTCCTGTGCGGATAATTATGAAACACACCGCAGAAAACTGTTTCGAAAGAGATTAACAGAAAGGGGAATAGTCCTGCAGACACGGCTAAAAGTGAAGTGCAAAACAAAGTGGCACAAATGAGGTTTGATCAAATGATCTCACTTACCACAAAGTGTTTCAGCTGCAGAGCTGGAGGACAATAAGCTCTGTGCGCGCTGTGGGCAGATGAGACTAAATAAGGCAGCGGCAACCTGCACGTATCCCTTCACTCACGGGGGTCAGTCGCCGTTTTTGGAGGTTAGGACAGATCTCTGTCGAGCGCCCGCAAAGTCCAGCCACAAGAAAAGGCACAAAAGTGTCTTCGTGTTTGCGCGCAAACTTCAGGAGTCGCTAAAACTGGAATTAAATCTCGCGTTTAAATGGGCTGAGGGTGAAATCCACACGAACGAAACCGCAGGGAGAAGCTGAAAAAAAAACAAGGCGATAAGAAAAAAAAAAAAAAGCTGCGCTTCACCGGCTGGAAGTTTTTACAACACGGGCGCGCTTACGCGCACGGACGGTCATCCTACAGCCGTTTACGCGCACACAATGGACTTACGCGTAATTAAGTTACTTCCACAGTGGACTGTTTGGGTTCGTCAAACGTCACCCTTCTCGCACATTTCTACCTCGAAGTCTCGAGTCTGCCGTCTCACGCGAAAAACCGTGTCACACGATCAATTGATTTTCAAAATAAGATGCGTCATGAAATTCGCTGCGGCATCTACAAATTAAAATTCAGGAAAAGGACTTCGGAAAGTAGACAGTGCTTTTCGGTCTGCAGTGAGAAGTACAGAGTATGAAAAAAATGTCTCAGTCCGTATAGTCTCAACCATTATTATGGAAAACAGTTGATTTATTTTGAAAGCCAAATTGCCCCAACTTCCGCATACCCAGTTTCTATGCCTGACTTGACGCAACTTTGTACAGATCAAGTGTTTGACACAAAGCGGTCAAACAATGGCCTGCACCGGGAGCCGCTTTCCACTAGATGGAGCTGTGGTGTTGTTTTCAACCTGAGAAATAAAGACAGTCACAGACTTGTCAAATCGTGGACAGTATAAAGTTTGGCCGTCGTGAAGATCCTCTGTGAAGCTCAGAGTGTTGGTGGCTCTGGTAGTCCTACCTTCAAACAAAACCTCCCAGCTAATGTAAAAATATGCAAAAGACGTGGAGCGTGGGTGGAGCTTGAATGAAACCTGAGTGCTCAAACAACTCACCTGTGATGACACCCACCTGTCAGTCAAAGCGGCCATGCTGGTAATTACGCATACATTCATGCCTTCATTTAATTTAAACAGGTGAGCAACATAGAAATCAACCCTCAGTACAGTTACAGCACCACGCTGTAAACACTTTTATTTCTGCTGTGAAGTCGGGCATTTTAACACGGGAGACTTGTTCTGTAGCCAGCCTCAAGTACTGCAGCTCCTCAACAGGCCGCTCTTGGCTCTTCCATGTTGGCCTCACTTCACAGCCACAGACTTGCTGCGTGGATTAAACCTGCAGGCTTACCCAGTCATCATGTTTGAGAGGGAAATTTATCATGGTTTTACTTGAGATAAAAAAAAAGAGAGAGAGAGAGAGAGAAAACAAAACATGTATTGCTGTGGAATATAATACTATTCCCAACCTTTTTGACTTGTGTCCTCCTAGAAAAAAAAAGTAGCCTACTGTTGGGGCCTCTTATGATTCAGACGTCTATGAACTTTTGGCAGTTTCCACGTCGAATTCTAAAATGGTTTCATCAAAACGTTTGTACAGTTATTCAACATTTCAAATGCGCAAAGAAAAAGATGGGATAAAAAGTCCAAGACTGTAACAGGACTTTGTTTATCCTTCCTTCTTCTCCTGTTCATCATCTCACAACGCCCCAGATTTATCTCTGCCACTGAAACTCATCTTTTATCTGTTTACATTTTGATGAATAAACTTCTGTACTTTTAGTTTTGGCAGTTTTGTCAAGAATTTGTCAGTTAAAAATTGAATAGAAAATGATGTAAAATATTAAAATACGAAAAGACTATTATCAGTTTATTTAAAAAACAACAACAACCTAACAGTATTCAAATAGTTAAACTGAGCTCAGTCAGCTGCAACATGTAAAATCTGCTCACATATTAGGACACCACACAATAATGTAACAATAATGAGAACTTGTGCTTCTGATGCTAAGTATGTACAATACTTATGTACTTGTAATTGAGTATTTTTATATTTTATATTACAGTATTAGTACCTTTACGTGAAGTGAAATACTGCACTCTACAGTCAGTGCAATATTAGAATTAGGTTTTGAATTTCTCCAAAGAAGATATAGCATATAGCTGATCTGTGAGCAAATAATGTCAGCATTATGTATTATTATTAGTGGACCTGGAGTTGTGTTGCACTGCAAGAACCAGATGCATCGTTTTCTCTCAAAATCACACCTAGTTGAGTCTAAACTTGTATTCACTGGTATTTAATCATCTGTCAGATCTGTCAGCACACTTGGCAGCTGTTGGAACCAGATGGAAGTTGGTCAGAGTAAACCCGCAGAGAGAGAGCCTGAGATATATAATGAATATATGAACACGATACAATGTTTTCATTCCAAAATATTTATTAGAAAAGACTTTGTACATAGAAAGCTGTATTTTTTATTTTTTTTTTTTTACAAAATTCAAAATAACTCATACTGCATTCATTTCCCCTTTTACAGCATGGAGTTCCCTTTTGAACCACGCAGAAACAAGATTATGAAAAATAAATGTGAAATGACAAGCTTTCAGCTTGTACAACCATTGTGTGATCACCGTTCTAAAAGGTAAAACTTGTGTAACGTCTCTCTGACAAGAAATCTAACTTAAAGTTTAAGGATGTGAAATATGATACGTAAGATGTGACTAATGATGTCACAACTGCTGAATAAGCTTTTCTAGCATGAGTATGAAGAAATCCATACATTTCACAATGTTTGACAACACACAAAAATCAGTTTTCACAGCAATTTTCACTGCTTAAGGTTACACGACCGCATTAGCATGTGAGATCTAGATGTTTATACACCGCACTCTCACTTGAGTGAGTTTACTGTAGTATTCTTGCAAAAAAAAAAAAAAAAAAACAACGTGATAAGCTGCACTATATCAACAACCAGATGGCAAAAAACATGACAGGCAGAACATTTTCCCCCTTGAGAACATTTTGAGCATCAATTAAGCTGAACTTACGGTTTCATTTAGTTTCTTTCTATATTTCTTACACACTCAAACCCCACAGCGACCTCTCCTCTTGAAAACCCTCTAAAAAGTCTCACCCCATGACAGAATAGGAGGTGTTTTCACTTTCACTTGCAGAGCTACAAGACATTGTGGTTCTTCTAAGTTTCCTCTCTCTCCAACCCCCCATCCCCTGCCAGCCTCTCTGTCCCAGCAGCCCCTTACACATCCTGGCCAGCTCCCTCCTGAATTTCACCCCCACAAAGCCGTACAGCAGAGGGTTCAGAGCGCAGTGCGACAGCCCCACGCTCTCAGTAATCAGAGTCCCAATGTCCAATACACGACCAAACTGGCAGCTTCCTTCCACAAAGCCCAGCATCAGCAGGCTGTCTGCCAGCTGGAAGCAGTTGTACGGTGCCCAAGAGAGGACAAACACAGACACTAAGGAGATGATCAGGCGGAGAGACTTGCGTTTTTGGCGGCGACTGGCATTGCAGAGTGACCTGAAAATGCGAATGTAGCAGTAGAGCATGATCAACAGGGGGAGCCCAAATCCGAGAATCACACTGACCAGCTGCAGCCCAACCTGCCACTGTGTAGGGTTCTCAGTGAACCACACCTGGCACAAGACTGCCTTATGACTGCCTAGATCAATCGTCACTACCTGTTTGAAGGTAATGTCCACTCCACTCAGGCCCAGGCAGCCCACCCAGATGAGGGCACATGCAATCTGTGCATGGCAGGTGTTGCGCTTCCAGCCAGAGCTGACAGCATGAACGATGGCCAGGTATCGGTCAAAGCTGATGCATGCCAGGAAAAGGATGCCACTGTAGCGGTTCAGGGAGAAGAGAGCACCGGAGATCTTGCAAACAGTCAATCCAAACACCCACTTGTGAGCCCACTGCACTGCAAAGAGGGGCAAGGTGAAGGCCAGCAGCAGGTCAGAAATGGCCAAGTGAAGGAGGAAGGTGTCCGTCAGAGAGAAGGCACAGGCTCCTCCACACTGAGAGCTTCGGTAGCGTCGGATCACACACAGCACCAGCACGTTGCCTATAACAGCCAGGAAGAATACCAGACTGTATACAACAGGGGAGTACCTCTGGGCGAAAATGTAGATGTCGTCCTGTAAACATGGAGTTGCTTGACTCATGCTTACATCAGGGGGCATAGTGAAATTGTCATAGTCATCAAAGCTCGGCTGAGAAGAGAAGGGAGAAGAACATTCAATAAAATCAGTTTCAGAATCAAAAAGGATCATTAAAGATAATTCACGGGTGTGCTACGTACAACAGTTCAATAAGTCACCTGAAAGTATCTGGTAGAGGGATATGTTCTCTATAATGTATTAAACTCACGTTGTAGAAAATAAAGTACAGGCAGAGATAGAACTCTCAAAAATATCCACTTACCCACACAAATTCTGTGGTTGGCGTGACTTGATCCATAGTTGTTGCACCAACAAAGAGGCAGCAGAACACCTGAGACCCAACAGTCAAGAGAGCACACTAAACATCCTTTTTTTCACAGGCTTTCTTTGCCAGACAGTGGAGAAGATTCAGAAAGAAGAAGTCATAATTTAAGGAACTGAATCCTTGCAGATTTTAGACAGATGCAAAAAAAAAAAAAAAAAAAAAAAATAGAGCCAGAGCAGGAATAGATCACTGTCAGGGAAAATGTGACACGTCCAAAGCGTCATCCACTTGCGTGTGTACTCCACATGGAAAAACATTGTATTTTCTATCGTCTGGATCATGCACCCACATCTACTGCAGGTTGTTTTTTTTTTTGTCCAATGTGTAAAATGCTTTATATCAAAGGGAGCAAAATTCATGTGTATTCAAGAAGCAGACACTGTTTTCACAAAACAATCGTCCACAAATGGAGGAGAAGTGAAAGTGCTTGCTTGACAGGAATTTCACTCCACTATGTTCTTGTTTTGAGATTTTAAGCATTACACCACGACTATGTTATAATAACTATGTGAAGACAGCCAGGAACATTATTTGATTGTCAAATTAAATTTACGATTCTCAGAATGTTAACATATAAAATGAATAATAATAAAAATAGTAGTACAAAATTTTAATCTTGAGAAAAGTAAAGAAAAAAGTGAAAGAGTGAACAGTGGAGCTCTTTTGATGTATGTTGAATGAAACAAACAAAGTAGTTCCTAATAATCTAATTTCACTGTCAAATCAAGAGATGGACACGGCTTACTTACCCTCTGAGATCGTGTAAAAAAGACGCCCTGTGAGCTGTAAGGCTGATGTAGGTATACTTAATATTGTATGTCACTGGATACACTTATAAAAAACAGAACAGGAAATAAAGTTAAAGCAAACAGATTAGATATGCTTCCTCTAGATGCAAAGTATGTGCTAGTGCAGTGCGGTCACTTCCTGACAGATATTTTATCAACATATACTATTTATTTCCCCTTCAAATGTGTGAAAGGGTTTAGAGGCAAACACACATGCAGACTCAGCTTAGGAGTCAAAGTGCAGCGGTGATTCACGAAGCCCTTTTTTGCTACCAGTCTAGACCAGAGTGAGACAGAATAGACAGAATGAGACAGAATGTGACAGAATGTGACGTGCAAAATCTCCCTTCAGTCATTCTGACTTGTCAAAAACATAATGTGTTAAATTTGTGAGGAACTGAACACTCTGGTGGTTACTTTGGTCTCAAACTGAGGGTCTTCTGGAAAATTCTATTGTTGAGCAACACCACTGATGTTTTGCTTCCTTCTGCTGTTGTTGTCGACCGATGAACCATGGTGTGCACAGAAGCATATTGTTAATGTTCCAAAGTTCCTGTTAAAGGAAAAAAAAAGATGTGCAAGGATGCTCGAGGGGCTTCTACACCCCTTAAAATCTCCATTTTGCAAAACATTTCCAACCACGATTAAGACAAGGCAGGTTGGTTCAAGAGTTTTTTTTAGGGATTTTATAGTTTCCCACTGACTCAAAGTGACCAAAGATGTCAGGGCACATGGTCAGACAGACCCAGAGAGTTCAACTCAGTCGGTTACAGCTTAGGTAACTGCAAATACCACCACTTTATTCCTGCAAGTTGATTTTGTGCCCCTGCTCTTGAGAAAGAATGCAGACCTTGTACACAACACTGTGTATAAGAAGTTAAAGCCAGATTGAAACTGGATTTTTGAGGCAGATACTAAAAATACAGTAGCGATATATATTGGCTGACATAACATAATCAAATGATCCTGATACATATCCCCTTTTTTTAAAGTACTAAGTATTGTATTCAAGTCACATACTAGGTCAGACTTTTTACAGTGAAAAAAATCAACTCGTCAGTGCTCTCTGGTGGGCAGGCGATGGAATAGGGACACTGTTTCTGAAGACCTTGTTTGACCTTAATGTGTTGCACTTGACTTCTTATTCATCAGCCAGTATATACATATATATATATATATATATATATCATTGTATCTGCATTACGCTAACATTGGCTAATATCTCGACCTGACCAATTTGTTAGTTAAGCTCTATTAAAAGCTCATATATCTGTTGGAGTTTGACCCCTCCAATCGGCGGCCACAGTAACGCATTGTTCTGTTCAAAATCAGTTTTCCAGATGACTTCAATGGAGGGTTGTAGTTTTGCAGATTTGTGAACGATGTGTGAACCGTGTATGCTATGTGTGTGAGTGTGTGAAATTATACACAGCGAATGAGTCACAGCCGGGAATAACAATGCTGTTAACTGTTCCGGCATGTCTTGGCAGCAGTCGGAGTTTAGTTTATAATCCCATTGCAGTTTACAATACAACAAAACTGGTATCAGGATTTGAGGCCACACCTCAATACTCAATACCTACTGAGGCGAGCTACTTGTACTTGAAGCTCAAAGATGTTTGATTCAAAAAATGTTTAGGAATACATTCCTCAAATGTGATGTGAGAAAATGTAAAGACTATGATACAGTAATATCCGTGTAATTTCTACTCTCAACTCAACGACTTAAACTGTATATAATACGTCTATATATTATTATATATTTTATTTAAGAAACAAACATATTTAATCAGTGGTTAAATGATGTTTAATGGTGTTATATAATTTATCCACTAAAAGGGTTAACCTTTGTGTTTTGGTGACATTATTGCTTCCTCATTGTTCCGAGTCTCACACGCTGCACTGCTGTGTGAAAAAAAACAAAAAAAAAACATTTCTTAATAAATATTTCTGTTCCTCAAATCCTACCAAACCCAAAAGGTAGAAACTGAAATTCCCTTCAGTGCCATAAACCAGGCTTCAAAGGTAACATAATACAGGAATTACTATTAACTACTACTAACGCCTTGTCATTACACTAAATAGGGAAATTCTTGTTTATTATGTTATCTGATATGCATGAACAAATATATATATATATATATATTCCTTAAAAACATGTTGTACCATGTAATTTCTGTCAAATACTGTCAACACCAGTCTTATTATCTATTATAGTTAACCAGGTTTTAGAGTAGGGGTCTCTGAGACCCCTGGAAGTATTAGTAGTAAAAGTATATATAGAAGTAGAAGTACTTCTGGGTCATGTTAAAAGCTCAAAATCATGTTTATAAGAAATATAAAATAATAATACAATTAATAAAAGTCATGAAGCATCAAATGAATAAAACAGACAGAGCATTAAGGTTAAATGTTTAGCAGAGTGTTTAGAAATAATTAATCAAAGGATCGGAGAGCGAACGAGCACAGGAGTCTAAGATGTCTTATGCTGAAAGGTATTTTCAAGCTTGGCCAAGGAGAACAGGGGATTTATCAATACTGTCATGGCTCTGCTTGTTTTTCTGTTTGGTTTGGTGTTTGGTTTCTGTGTTTTCCCCTTCCTTTTGCTGTCTCGCTCCCTGGCAGTGTGTGTGTGTGTGTGTGTGTGTGTGTGTGTGTGTGTGGCAGCAGGCGTGTCTGGCCGTGCTGTCTCAGCAACAAGGTGCTCCTGTGTCTCGTCCAGCAATCACTCCAGCTGCTACAAAAGTGCTACAAAAGCCTGGTCAAGACAGCACGCTGTCAGATCGTTTCTGTATCCTGTTATAGTCATTAACATGCTATGGCATAAGCTTTCTAGTGATTTTCCAGTGTTATGCTCATGTGTTTTCAGGCCCTACTAGTATTTTTTGATGTCATTCAAGTTTTTCCTTGTGTGCAGTTCTTCTGTGTGCCTTTCTTTGTTCAGCCAGTGTTCTCCAGTGATCTGCTTGAATTACGTTACCGGCAATACCAGCCAGCCTTTGGCCACCACCACCACCACCACCTGCTTTTGTGTTAACTCTCGTAATAAACTCATTAAAACTGTACTAAACATAATAAATACACCTGTCATGACATGATGCTGCCTCAAATCTGAAGAAGCTGTCCTCTCTAGCTCGTGGATTGTGTCTAGGGAGTGAAACGGTCCTATCCTCTGACCTCGGTTACCGTAGGAATAATAAGAATGGCGCATGCTTTCCGTTCCATCACAAACATACAGCTGCTCTGCACACTAAGGAGAAGGGAGTGTCTCTCACAACCTAAGATTTAACACTGTCCCTGCAGTTACCTCAAGAAATGCACTTGCCCATCCATATGTGACATGCTAGAATAGATACATATGATGCATATGATGCAAACTTCATATATGTTAAAGTTAAACTCAGTTTTGTACTTAAGGGCCATAGCTCATTTTATATATTCCCCATTCACATAGCTGGGCCCACAGTGTACACACGCCACACCTTCCCTGAAGGTAAAACCTGGTTTAAGAGTTGCTAAAATACAAATATACACTACATGCCCACTTTGTTCTTCAATTACTGTGTGCTGATAACGTTCACGTCATGTTAGGAGCAGCCTTTTGAAAGCTGTGGTACGCCCCAAAGCTAAACATTTCTGTTTTGTCTTTACAGTTTGTTTGCACCTCCCCAAATGGTCATTGTTTGCCATATCAGGACAGAAACTGGCCTTCAAGTGTATGGCTGACGTCACACTGAGTATTAAAACCTGTGGTCATATCCCTGCCCCCCCGTTTGTGAATTTTGACTCTCTACAACATCAGGCCACCTTTTCCGGAGCCGAACATCAGGAGGTGAGATGTTGAACGTTTTCTTCCAGGCTCCAGTCCTGCCGTATGGAACAGTCTTCAGCCAGTCATTCCAATTACCTGTACTGATTTCATGCCTTCCTCTCTGGGGCACTGTTGGTGAAATAGCTTAAATTTTCTTTAGCTAGAATGAAAACTTGCAGAAGTGGCACAGGACCGGACATGGAGTATTGGATGTTTTCTTGGGGGTTGCACTGCTGCAAACAGGGCTAGAAAATGTTGCTAGATATGAAGTGAACTGAGATCTTTTATTTTTAATAATACAATACGACTACCTTATTATTATGACAAATTCTGAAATCAATCACTATGATCTGTTTTCACGTCTTATCTTTCTCTTCTTCATGCAGCAATGGCGTTCCAGTCAAATGTGATCAGCTCTCAGCCTCAGGTCTCCGTCACACAGTACACCGTCTCCTCTGGAATGTCAGACTGGAGTTCAAATGTGTGCGACTGCTGTGAAGACTGCGGCATCTGTAAGTGTTCATGTGTGTTTGTGGAAATAAGCAGAACTTAGCCAACGCCGTCAAATGAATATGACAATATGTCACTCGCTCTCTCCAGGTCTTTGTGCGTCGTTCATCCCTTGTATCCTGGCCTGTAAGGTGGCTCAGGACAACGGGGATAGCTGCTGCGTGCCCTTCCTTCCTGGTGCCATGATCGCTCTAAGGACAAGCATCCGCAGCAGATACCACATTTCTGTAAGTCTGCTAAATTTTACAGACGAAACCACAGAAACAATGATACAGCTAATGTTGTGCTACTTTGTCTCTGTGAAATGTGAAATGCGGAGACCCCGTCTCTGGGCATGGGTCTGTAAAATGAGATATTGAAAATCACCATAAACCTTTTTTTTTTTTTGTTTGATGATGATGTTTGATCACCAATTTACTGTGCCTGTGCTTCTTCCCAGGGCTCGGTGTGTGATGACTGGGTTGTCATGGCCTGCCTGCCTCTGTGTGGACTGTGCCAGATGGCACGGGAGCAGAAGATAAGAGGATGAAAAGAAGTCTAATTTTTTTTTTTTTATTGCAAAGAAAGAGGATATGTGCATTTTTACTTTGCTTGGTCTTGGTCTGTATTTCACATTCAAAAAATGTTGACACTTAATTAGCTAAATGTTGCCAAAGATGTAGAACAAATTTTATAATAAAAATCAGACTAAATTGCTTCACTTTATTATTATATACTATTATAGCATATTATATACTATCTCAAATAAATATTTTATTAAATTAGAAATACAATTCACTATTTCAATAAAAACCTTTACACTAAACCTTTTACAGCAACAATGACTTTTCCTTTATTAGTAATTAGTAAAGTAAATCAGTTTATAGTTTATAGTGCTGAATTTGCAAACATTATTTATTTGGAATGTAATTATACCTGAATACTGCATCGCTTGCATACAATATTGCTGAATAATGTACAGATTGCCATGTATTCATCTAACATTCTGTAATAGGAGTATTTTATGCATGTTTAATTGAAGAAACAGTATTTCAATAAAAATCATTTGGAACTGTCATGTTGTGATTTAAGCCTTTTCATGTGACTGAAAAGAGAATGGGTTGCACCCGGCTTCCTCTTCCTGATTTAGTTTTTATCTAAGATATCCATGGCAGAAGAAGGTAACTGGAGAGACACGGTGAAGTGATCAACACTCATTTGAAGAGGTAATGCTATTAATTTTAACCTCAGATATAAGACTATATTTAACAGCTACTTGGAAGTACATTTGTGTTGACAGGTGACTAAAAGATTGCGTGAGATATTACATGACAACGATTCTCTCAGGATATCTTTGATACTTGTTTGTTTTATACTAAAAATACCTTTGCAAAAGCAGTCAAGTATGAAATGTAGGACAAGTAATGATTTAAAACTGAATGTTTATAAGAAAATGGACACAGATTGTTTCAGACAAGCGATAGCAGCATTGGCACACACAGGGAAGTCTCCCTGTGTGTGCCAATGCTGCTACCGCTCATATGTGGATTGCCATAAAAATGTTGCCATAATTTAGTGGTTAATGGCACATTGTTGTAACTGTCAACTTGGTGCAGCCCAAAGTGTCGCGGTTTAACTAAGATTGCAGCAAAGGTTTTTAACTCTCAGTTGTGGATTATAATAAAGTGGAACAAATGTCAGGGGCAACATTAGGGAAGAGTGAAAAGGGATATGAAAATATTACAAGAGGAACTGGGACACTTCTTGGCAAACAAACACCTAAAGTCAGGATAAGTGGATGCGTTTATATGAGACTTGTATTTATAGTAACCTGGGAGAAACTGGAATTCGATTTTGGTAACACTATCATAAAAATAGGGCAATTTTTATTTTCTATAAAAAGACAAGAAAGTAAATATTAGAGATGAACGTTTAAAACTTTTGTAGAGCTTAACAATTAAAATATCTATGAATACAAATTACATGTATCCTCTAAAAATATATAAACTAGTGATTGTGGCAGAAGTTTGGAATTGCAACTTCAAATGTGTGATATGTGTTATGTCCTGCTCTCTGTCCTCAGATTCCTGTTCAACTGATGAACCACCCAAAGGCCTTGTTGACAGACATTTGCAACATAACATTCAAGACAAAGATGAAAGTAGTTTAAAGTCCTGCTTCTCTGGACTGCAAGAAGACAGAAAATGGCAAGTGTTATTCATCAGCTTCTGTCAGTCGCAGTTGTTCTTGGTGCTGTTCAACTCATCAGTGGTTACAGCTTTAACAACTGCATTGAAGACCAGAACAAAGAAAAAACTTTCAAATGCATCGAAAGAAGAACTAAGAACATCTCGGATATTGTAGGCGACCTGCCGTTATCTACCATTAATCTCAGCATCTCTTTTAGTCGTGTGAGCCACATTCCCAACGGGACCTTTGTTAACCTATCAAGCCTCCAAAGCCTCAAACTGGATCATAATCTCTTGACGACCATCGACCCATTTGCTTTCCAAAACTTAACTCAACTTACGCATCTAAATCTGACCTCCAACAACCTTTCAGAGCTCAACCCTTCTCTGTTTAAGGATCTGCACAGCCTTGTCTTTCTCTCACTGGTGAACAATACACTAAAGCAGCTTCCCGAGGGCATTTTTCTTACTGTTCCCAATCTTGACACTTTACTCATCAGGCAAAACTTCCTGACGAATTTCTCAGAGATTGCTGAATCTGTGTCAAATCTAACTCGCCTGAGAATACTAGATCTTTGCTTTAACAATTTTGCCTCTCTCGGTCACTCAAATGTGTCACTACCCCAAAACCTCACTACGCTATACATATGTAGAAACAACCTGTCTACATTAGGATGTAACCGTTCGTTTTTCAGCTTCATCCAGCTACTGGATTTGTCATACAATCCTAGGCTTCCTACGGAGGCTTTTCAAGGAGTGGATTTAAGGAATGTAAAATATCTGCGCCTACGTTCAACAAGTGTCAAGATAATAGAGTTTTTAAACACGAGCAACATCTATGCAGGCCACGTTGATTTCTCTAACACAGGTCTAAATGACAGTCTGCTCATGGGGCTGTGCAGACTGTTAAAGAGAAAGGTGAAAGTGATTAGAAAATTGAACTTGGTGGGTAATGAGATTCAGAATTTAACAAATGATGTACTGGGCTATTGTCCTAAGATCAAGGTGGCTTTGGATCTATCCCACAATGAACTGAAAAGTGTTCATTGTCTTAACTTTCTCAGGAACCAGATCGATATAGAAAACTTTAGTGCAGAACATAACCATCTCACCTCCCTCCCGAAATGTAAAACACAAAATATGGTTTATTTTAAAAAACTGGAAGAGCTGAGCTATCGTTACAACCGTATCCTTTCAGTCGACTCTCATGCTTTCTATCATACACCAAATATTAAGACTTTAAAACTTAACATAAACACAATTGCTTATCTCGATCTTGAAGCTTTCAAAGGTTTAAAAGAGCTTGAGACTCTCCGTTTGGACAATAACCTCTTGACTGATCTGTTCAAGAAGACATTTGAAGATCTTTACAGCCTACAAGTCCTTAACCTACGTAACAACCGTATTTCTGTCATTTTTAATGAGACCTTCTTCCATCTCTGGAATCTGACCATACTGGACCTAGGAGGTAATAAGATTACTTATTTTCAACCATCTGGCCTTAATGGACTAAAACGTCTGTCCAAATTCTATCTAGATGGAAACTATCTTAAAACAATTGACACTTCCCACTATCGCGCATTTCAAAACACTCTAACAGTGCTGGATTTAAAAGGCAATCAGATTTGTTTTCGCACTGGAAAATTCACTTTTTCACCATTTGTGAATTTCAGCAAACTCAGTGATCTGAAATTAGATGCGCAGCAGCCACACGGCCTCACCACTATACCCCGTAATTTTTTCCGTGGCCTCTATTCACTGAAATCTTTGTATCTCACCAACAATAAGATCTTTCATCTTCCTCCTGATGCCTTTGATGACCTGACAGAGTTACGTTTCCTCTCACTGGATGACTGCTGTGTTGGGGTGACACAACTAGAGCCAGGAGTTTTTAAAAATCTAAGAAATTTGACCAAGTTGGCTGTAGAAAATATTGGCATTCAGAACTTCACTCAGGAGGTTTTTGGGAATCTTACAAAGTTACGCACATTGCAGCTCAACCACAATGTGATGCAGAGCATTGATGTTTTTGCACTGCAAAGTTTAACTGAACTCCACTATCTTGACATACGTAATATTCCTTTAAGCTGCACCTGTGAAAACACCTTGCTGAGAAATTGGACAGTTCATAACTTAAAAGTCCAGGTGGTCTATCTCTACAGTCTGATTTGCCCACACAATCCAAGACACAAATTCTACAACTTTGATAGCAAGGTTTGTTTCATAGATCAAGAAAAGTACCTGTTCTTAAGTACAGCAATTGTGATCTTTTTGTTCACAGTCACTCCTTTGCTTTATGTCAAACTCTACTGGAAAATGAAGTACGGCTACTATGTGTTCCACTCCTGGTTTAGTGAGCAGTGGCGCAGACTCAAAGACGAGGAGGAAAATTGCAAGTATGATGCGTTCATTTCCTATAATTCCTCTGACGAACAATGGGTCATGGACGAGTTGCTGCCCAACCTAGAGGGAAATGGCTCCTCTTTTAAACTTTGCCTACATCACAGGGACTTTGAGCTGGGCCGTGATATCGTGGACAACATCGTCTCTGCTGTGTATGGCAGCCGGAAAACTATTTGTGTGGTGAGCAGAAATTTCCTGAAAAGTGAGTGGTGTTCTCTGGAAATCCAACTGGCCAGCTACAGACTGTTTGATGAGCACCGGGATGTTCTCCTGCTCGTGTTTCTGGAGCCAATCTCTGAAAGGCACTTGTCGTCCTATCACCGCATGAGGAAAGTCATGTTAAAGAAGACCTATCTGCAGTGGCCTGGCTCAGACTGCAATGACCCGACTCAGGCCCAAGACCTATTTTGGAATCAGCTACGTAGGGCAATAAGAGCGGGGAGCAAGCTGGAGACAGTGGAGACTTATAAAAGCGATGAATGTGTAACTGAAGAAACTGAAGATCTTGAGACATCAGATGAAAACTTTTGCTTGCAACCTTGAAAAAGTGTGTCATGAAAATTTGCTGTAAATGTAGTGTGATTCATTTTAAGACCAATAACTGTTATACAAGCATGAATCAGACATTTAATAGCTTGTGCTCAGTTTATTGTATATTTAGCAATGATATTGCATGTCTCTACTGCACAATTGTACAAATGTGTTTTCTTGCATTTAAATTTAGCCCCCCCACACACAACAAAATATCAAACAGCTTTCACAATAGGGCATTGTTAGCTAAAATTCTTTAACAAAGATGTGTGTTAATATACAATTCTGCATATTAAAAATGCTCCATGGAGGCAAACAATACATAATTGTGTGTTTCTTTAACTCAGCATAAATGGGACAAAATAAGAGTTTACTCTTGACCTCAGCTATTGCTATTACTATTGCTAGATTATTCTCTATGCAGAGCTTCAACACACATTAGTAGAGTCTCATAGGAGGGAAGGACCAGTGCTCAGGGCTCGTGAAAGAAGTAAGGGGAGGTGCAGGGTCTCTTTCAAGCATGTGAGACGGGGGGTAATGCATCATGTCAGTGTGGTGGGACCTGAGAGGAGGACAGGATGAAGAGTGACTGAATTGGCTGAAAGGCTGGAAATTGTTGTGCTGCTGAGGGTAGTGACTTTGGGCTGAGAAGGGAGCAAACGAGTGTCTGTCGGTCTCAAATCGGCCTCGCTCCTGAAGAAAACGTACTGGCTGTGCTGCATGTCTGTCAGGCAGCTGTGCTCGGTAAGAAAAGTAAGGCTGGATGTTGTCATTGTTGTACTGAGATCCCCTGCTCCTCTCTGTAACTGCTCTGCTGTGGTTTATGTAGTTGTTTTCAAAAGAACCAAACACAACAGCCTCTTTGCTCTTCGGCCTGTTGAGCATGTTGCCCCAGTGCTGAGATGTTGAGGCTTCTTCTGCCCAGCATGAGGTCGGAGAGGGTGCAAATAAATGATTGCTGGCTGTAACTCCAGAGGGCTCAAAGTTCATGCAGAGCTGAGGAGAGCGAGTCGGTCTGAGGATATCATCCAAAAGGCCGACAGAAGGCTCCACAGGGCTTGTCAACCATTCAGCAGTCTTTACGTGAAAACCAGAAAACATTTTCAATTCTCAGAGTCATTATCAGATTACTGAAGGAGAGCTAGGCGATATGTCAAATTAACTTTAGTAAGAGAGTAAACTTGATGTCTTACCCGATTTAGATTGTGGTGTAGCTGTGGGCTGGACTTCGAGTTAGAATGCCTGTTTCTTGTAATTTTGAGAGATGTGGTTTCCTGCGTTTCAAAACGTGACGGCCTAGCAGTTAAGGCTTGAAATACTGTTGGGAATGCATCTAAAAAGAAGAAGACTGAACTAACTGAAACTGAAACAAGAAACTCAGCAGTGCTTACTACTGCTTTTTTAAGAAACAAAATGTTCACTGTTTGGAATGATGTGTACCCATTCAGCTATCTCTCTAAAAAAAGTCACTTTAAAAGGACAAGTCCATAATTTCTTAAGTCTTGTAGATATGTATGTAAATATCCTCCAAAGTTTAAGTGTTTTTGTTACTATTCCTCAACTGTAGCTAAACATGGAAACACTCCAGTTCACATTAAACATAAAATAGTACTGTAAATTTAGACGATATCGACTTGATTTGTGTGATTCAGACTGCTGAACCCTCATATTAACTTCAGATAAACGTTTTTCTAAATTTTTACATAAAATGAGGACTCTCTTGAACAGGAGGAATGGTTACAGCAATGAAACCTGTTCCATTCTTCATATAGGCACTATTCTTTTAAGACAAACTTGAAGAATTAGTGGTGTTATGGCATGATGTTTTAACCAGTGGCTCCCACTTTTGTTTGTGTTGTACATGCACATGAGGACACATAAGTATTCGTGTGAGCGTGCAGGAGACACAATACACATTCCTGTTAGTCTAAATTCATTATTATTATGTAAATCCCAGAGCTGTCTACTATTTCAGTGCATACCTGCATGCAGAAGCTCATCTTCGTCCTCCATGGTTGGCTCCTGATTCTGGACTTCCTTTGTGTGATCAGTGCCAAAGCTGAGGCATCGCTGTACCTCGAGGAGGTCCTCCTGAAGCTGGGGTCCATGCCTCTCCTGAAGAGCTTTCAACAGCACCTCCCTGCTCTCTGCCACCAGGCTTCTCCTTGTTAGAAGTGGTAACTGCAGAACGTCACACAAACGTGCTGCCACTGTACTGACAGACTTAGATACAGAGTTAGGATCTTGTCTTCTGTGCTGTATGTCAAAGCTGTCTGCAGTGTGCGAGCTGGAGAGCTGAAGTGGGATTGGGTTGAGACCATGAGGATGATGGACTGGTGGCTCCTGGTTCTCTGGAGTGTGCTCCAGAGTAGAAATTGTGTTTCCCTTCATCCTCTTATTTAATGTCTTCACATGTTTTCTGTCAACAGTGGGAGTCACCTGTGCCTCTCTGTGTTTTTCAGACATGCCAGGGTTTGTCTTCCAGATCTTGATTACTGCTGCATCCACTGAGGTGTGTTTAGATGAGGGAATGCTTCCAGATGAAAGAACAAGCGGTTGCTGTGGTCTCTGCCCTGGTGTAATATCTGACCACTGACTGATTTTCTTTGCTTCCTCCTGGCAATCATCACGGGTATTTGTAGCGGGGTCTGCTTTTTTTTCAGACGGCATAACTTCATCAGTATCAGCACCCAACAGATCGTTAACAGATAATGGCGAAGCAACAGGAGGTGTTGAAGGTAGGCGTGAAGTAGCATTGCTCTTTTCTTGTACTTGCTGTCCCCTTTTCTCCAGTTTCCCCTGCTTATTTAACAAGCGGTCAATGGCAACAGACTTCACCTCATGGTTGAACAGACCTTGGTGTCCTGTCAGGCGACTGTCTGTGATGATACTGGGCTCTTGTGCTGCAGGAACGACATTTGCAAATAGCACATCTCTCCTTGAAGGACAATGACAGCTACTATGACAGCAGTTATGGACATGCGCCAAGTCTTTACTGATCTTACTGCAGCAGTGATGTCGATGTGATTTGTACTTTGAAGCTTCTTTCACTCTCATCTGGCTCCTTTCCCTCCGGCTCTTCAGTCGCTTTATTTTGTGCTGCTCATCTCTCTCACTATAATGGTTTAAGCAGTCTGCAGTGGATCTGCTCACTGAGCCGTTTTTATCTGCCGTTTTCAATTTCTTGTTGAAAACTTCAAAGATATTTTCTTTGTCTGATAAAGACCTGATACAGACGTAGTTCATGCTGCACTGGATTCTTTAGAGAGATAACTGTAATTGTGTGTGAGTCTATAAGAAACAGAGATAAGGCAGTTAGGGTAGTGATACAGGATGTTGTTGCAACTCAGTCAACTTTATCAAGCATATCACTAATGTTTCAATTAAAGTGCTTAACCTTACAACAGGCACTTTTACAAAAGAGTGCAACTTTAGGGCAATTCATCTGCATGTTATCTAAAAAGATACCACTAAATAAAACAATACATACTCAGAGTACGTTTCTGCCCTGCTGAAATGTCTGCACCTCACCTTCTGTGACTAATAATGAAATTCATAATGATCATGACTCTCTGAAGTAAAGCAACAGGAGTTAAATGACAATGTGCAAATACTACTGGCCTGTTTTTTGCACGGGCTAAAAATGCTAAAGAGTACATATCACCGTTTATAACACGGGATGTTTATGCTTTGCTGGATGGGCCCCTTAAAAGCGGTGTGAATTACAGAATACACTCACTTCCAAAGCTCACAAGATACTGTAGAGTGTGTATCATATATCAGAGCTGAGTCTTAAACCACAGCTGCCTTTCCTGTCTCTCTTTACTGTCAACATTAAAACAGATCTCCTCACATCACTGACATAGTCTTCCTGCCATACTGGGTGAGCTGCTATCAATCTCCATGGTATCTTTAAACTGACTCACATTGTGGTTGGAAATTTTACAGATATAAATAGGGGTGATTAATTTGAGTTGCAGTAGCTGTATAAAAAAAAAAAAAAAAAAAATGTAAGCAATTCTTTCCACCAAATTTGTGTATTTTTTTTTGGTCACTACACCAAAAGGTGAACTGAACTATTAAACTAATACTGTCTTATGCAAAATATATATGATAAATATATCTACAATTATTAAAATGTAGCCTAATATAAAATTCTAATATTTAGAATCTTGAAAGTCTTCTCACTTTCTAAAAATGAGTTGTCAAAAACACGTCTCAGCAAGGTTACAATCTCTGACTGTGACCCCACTGTAACCTGGAAATTAAATAAAAATATACAGCATCTACCTCTTGTCATGCCCTTTAAAGACTAAATGATGGTTAAAATATTAATTAAAACAACCAGTTCTGTGAATGTGACAGTCAAAATGCATTATTATTATGTGCATAAGGGCTAATGTCTTTAAAAAAAACACAAATACATTTTAAGGCAATTATTTCCAGTAGATTTGTATGCATTTTTGTGTATTTTAATCTATATTCACTACACCAGGAGGTCATAAATTTGCAAATTGTAAGTCACAAATCTCAGGGGTAAACTCTGAGGGGTATGCATCCATATGTGTACAATACCATCCAATATTGTCATATGCAAAAATATATGGGACAACTGGGACTGTAGCCTAAGATATCGCGTTTAAACAAAGTTACAATCTCATGCACATGCCTTCAGAAAATGTGACCCCACTGCACCTGGAAATTAAACAAAAACAGACAGCATCTAACTATTGTCACGGCCCTTTAAACACTAAATAATTGTTAAAATATTAATTAATAACCAGTTCTTGAAGTGTGGCAACATCCCTGCGACTGCGCCCCCTGCAGCTCCAGACAAACTGACATGTCAACCTGACTGTTAGCTGGCTAGTTAAGCGGTCAACCACCAGGTGCACTTTAACTTTAAGCACACCTGTTTGCAGTTACAGTATTCAGCTGTAACTGCCACGGAACACGTTATCTAAGATTAATTTAAGCACACATGATGGCAGACGGATTGTGAATCTGTCTGGAAACATGTTTATCCACACTTAAAACCGCTAATTAACAACTTAACTTACCGAAATTGTCGCCGCCATCGTGACTTTGCCGTGTGTTAAATCTGTCGTTGCTCGGCAACACGCCGCCGCAGATGTGTTCCTCTGCGCAGCAGCAACTCCCGCGAACACCAGCGAGCAGGGCGAGTCCACTTTACACGGACGAGGAGGTGAAACAATCTCATCTTTTATGTTATTTCTTCACTTGAACAATAATTCATTCGTCATTTCTTCATATGATATGTTCTAAAATTCAAACTAAAGCGCATAGTGCGTATAAAGTGTCGTGTGGTGCTAAAATACACGAAAACGTATAATTTGTTGCCCGTGGACAACAATGGTACGTACGGCTATAGTGAAGATTTACTTCCTGAAAGTGAATTGGGAGATGACGATTTTTTGATTTTATGGTAGTCTTTATTCAGTAATATCTTTAAATGTAGCCGCTATATAAAGATCTCCTTATTCCCTTTTGCACAATACAGGGTTGCATAGTTAATAACAGGCTGTGTTACAAGTGCGTGTGGCCGGTATCTCTCAGTTAAACTACATCTATCTTGTGTTTCAGTAAGTAGGCGAGCTAATGTGGCTAATTTGAGCAACCTCCTATAGGCTTAGTCAGCATTTATAGCTATAGGCTGTTTACTTATCGGTTTGTTTCCGTTGTAAAAAAAAAAGTATCAAAAAGCCTCCGTGACTGCTTTCCCAACACAGATAGAGCCAAATCATGAGTGCAGAGGACCCAAACCCAGCCGCCACACCCACTCCCTGTGAAGACACCCAGGGAGATGGACGATGGATGTCTCTGGTGTGTGGAAAAACCTCATTATTATGAGTTTTCTGTTGTTTTGTTTACTGTTTTTTTTTGTTTTTGTTTTTTGTTTTTTACATAGCTACAGCATCACAACAGCCCTGCATTGTTGCTAATGTTAAGTCCTGTTGGAAAACAGATGACTGACTAATTAGTTATCATTTATTTTGATGACATGATTGTAAAGACTAATAATTATGACAGATTATTATTGCAAATTATGCAAATTAACATTTCTTTTCATCATACTGACATTGGGATATTCACTGATCTTTAACCCACTCATATATTTAGCATCCACGTTAATATCTTACAGTTTCCATACCTAAATAACTAATCACTTTCTGCTTTTTATATAGTCTTTGTATAGATGTTTAGCATGGGTTAACTTCTTAACAGTTATATATTTATCTTCTTTGCAAATGTTTAATTCCCCTGCACATTTTTAATTCCTCTGTACATATTTAAATTTAGATCCATCTTGAGTTAATTTTAACGTCTGGATACTGTGTCATAGGTTAATTCAAATCTATCTATCTATCTATCTATCTAGCTATCTAGCTATCTACTCAACTCATACAAGATATATATTTTTAATGTGTTGTTGCATTTCTCACCTTCAAGAGTAACCTATGATGCTGCATCTAGTCCAGTGCTTAATATTGTATCAAAAAATATTGTCCCCTTTTTCTCTTTATAGCACAACCGCTTCGTGTCTGACAGCAAAGACAAAGAGCCCGATGTCCTCTTTGTTGGAGACTCTCTTGTTCAGCTCATGCACCAGTTTGGGGTAAAACATGAATAATTTTCCTGTGTCTGGTTCTGTATACAATGTTTGATAGCTAGTTTTGTTCTGAAATACATCAATGTAATCCAATCAATGCACATCTTCTGTGAACTTAGGGTTCAACGTGTGGATGCTTTGTTGTTCTGGTTTCTCTCCAGATATGGCGACAGCTGTTCTCTCCTCTCCATGCCCTCAATTTTGGGGTGGGTGGTGATGCAACACAGCATGTGCTGTGGAGACTGAGCAACGGAGAGCTGGATAACATCAGCCCGAAGGTGCTAAGCACAACCAAAAATAAATAACATGACCATTCTTTTTTAAAATTTATTTACACAGTTGAGTGATTGTGCTCCGGGTACATTATATTGACTCTGAACTATCAATGGTCTGCTCAGTCATGAATTCTTTCTTCCTTTGTTGTTGTAGGTTGTAGTGCTGTGGGTGGGCACTAACAACCACGGTCACACTCCTGAACAGATCTGTGGAGGTATTATGGCTATTGTCCAAATCATCAAGAACAAGTTACCCCATGCCCGCACGGTTGTACTGGTAGGTTGTTTCCTGATGCATTCCCTGAAGGAAGTGTTGATTTACTCGCTTTTTGTGTTAGTTGACAATGAAGTTCATACAATCACTAAACTGCAATGTGATTTCACCCTTTTGTAGCTCCATCTCAGCTTTGTTAATGTAAACAAAATGCGTTTGGACTCATTTGTGACTTGTTAGAAAAAAGGATTTAAAATGTGTATAAAACTATTTGCAGATATTCTACTTTCGACACTATGTTTGGAAGGGTTTACTTATTATGGAGAGGGCTGAGTTGGAACTACATGTGAACTCACTGTATGTTAGGTGAAGCTACAAACCTCATTCAACTTTCAGTTGACATGTGGGTTGACTGCTAAGAACAGTAACAGTAAAACACATAAATCTGTTTTCCAGAGTATACTGCCCAGAGGTAAACAGCCAAACCCTCTCCGGGAGCGAAATGCCATGGTGAACAAGCTGGTCCAGGAGGCTGTATTGTCTCTCCCCCATGCCTCTTTCCTCAATGTGGACCCAGGCTTCGTCCACTCTAATGGTAGCATCTCCCATCAGGACATGTACGATTACCTTCACCTGACTCCTCAGGGCTACCAGGCTGTGTGTGAACCCCTGCACGCCCATCTCAAGTCCATGCTAGATAAACCTGCTGAGAACTGAGCAATTAGGGCACAAACTTACACTACACAGTGGTCCTCATCCCTGTTTCCAGAGAGCATCATACTCAGCTTATTAACACCACGAACGATGGATAGAATCAATTATTAAGGGCTAAGAGCTGCACACATTATTTCTTTAAGTCCTCTTCATGGCCAGGGTTGGTGACCACTGTTACAGATAATGGGACCATAAAGTCATTTGTGTTTATAATACAGTCAAAAATTAAATGTGCTGTGCTATAGAGAGACAAAGTCTTACTTCAATTCCCAATAAGTTAATGTTCCACTAGCTTTCAGTTCTCAGTGTTTTTTTTTCCATAGCAGAATTATGTCATTTCTCTGCCACAAATGATGAATATAACAGGGGCAAGTCCCTGGCTGTCAGCCATGGGGTCAGGACAAGGAAATTATACCTGAAAGGTGAAAATAGAAGCCACAGTTATACATACAAGATTTTATACTCCAGTGAAGATATGCTGTATGGCAAAACATTAGTCGCTGCTCCTTATTAAAAACCTTCTTATGGCAAAATACACCATGCGTCTGAAGTTACTGGAACAGAGAGTGGTTAGAAACGGACGTGAGACTCTTTGGCTCTTTAGGGTGCCAGGATGTCTGGTAAGATATTATCTGAAATTTAAGAACTACCCTGACCAGGAAATTGCTGTGATATGTCATTTTGGTTTCAAGTTCTATGAGTTACATTTATTTTGCGATGGCTTTATTTACTCAGTTGTGGTATCTGATGTCTTTTGTATATGTTAATTTGACCAAATGTTTTTGATTGACCATTACTGTCTATTTGCTTTTTTTATCGTGTCACATGTTGTATCATCATTGTCCTTGTACCTTATTGCTCCCCTGTTGTAACAGCAACAGATTTTGATGTGAGAAGCTGTGTTTTGTTGCAAACATGAATGGATTTAAATAAGTCGTAAAGTTGTACACATGTATCTGAAGTTGCTTGTGCTTAAAGTTTAATCTGCAACCTAATGGCCCATCAGATTATCTAAAAAGGCTTTACTTCACACTAAAATGATTCTGAGCCTCTTGGATAAGGATGTGTTCCAGAACTTGAATTATGATTCAGGATGGCTGATTGTGTAAGTGATGAAAGAATGCATTAAAAAAAAAAAAAAAAGTTTCAGTCTCCCTGATTGTGATCGATCGGATTTGTTTACTGATACTTTGCTATTTTTCTATGGGTTAATAAGACTGATCATAAACCAGCAGGTTTGCCAAGAGTACACACATAAAGGGTTAGGAACACAAAAGATTTGTTTTTTTTTGGTTGACTGGTTTTTATTTTGGCCTCAGAGACAAAGAGCTGAATTTCTGAAACTTAAGAAGGGTGAGCAAGTCTTGCTTTGCCCTTAAGTTGCATTCAGGAATGTCTATATCGGTAAAAGACTCACAGCAACGTTCCAACGGTCGTCATGCAAAATACCTTATACTCATAATCCTCCATGTAACCGCTGGTGGCATATGCATTGCAGTAATGCTGGCATGCTGGCTGATAAGCGTGCATAATTTTGATTGACCCTGAGATTTGTATACGTAGCATGAGATGTTTTTTACCACGAAAGAGTGTTTAAAATTGACAACATGAGTGGTACACCAAACAAAAGAAATAACTGATGAATTTAAATATCTTTTTCGTGTCTCAGTTTCCTTCAATGTTGTTTAAAGAGTGTAACAGACAGCCTACTGAAAACAAAATGTAATCATGGATTAGCAAGAGAAAGCATAGATTAACAAATAACTATTCAAAGTGAGATCATATAATGAAAGGTTCCTTATAAAAGAAAAAAAAAAGCAAACCCCGTAAGGAAGGTTTCACTTAAGGAAACTTTGGCATTCGTATGCTGTAGTGCAGGTGATGCAGGTTCTTTACCTCTCATGACAATGAGCCGTTACTCAAAACCATCCGGCTTTTTGCCACAGGTACATATTTCCTATTATTCACAGCCACCCACTGTATAGGTGCTAGCTGTGCAAGACAGGCTTCATACCTGGCAGTTGATGAATGCATCACATCTACAATTTCAGAAATCAACACCCACCTTTATAAGGCGCCACAGGGGCAGGCATTTCATTCCCTCACTTGGACTTAAGTGAGTGCACATGCAGGATTTCTCTCCCTGAACTAACTGCCCTGTACTGGCTTCACTGCAGAATGGGATCAAAGATGTTTTTGCTGTTGGTTCTTGTACCGCTTATATTTACTAACGACAGCCAAGGTACTGTATACTTTATCCGAATGAGACAAGGTACTGAGGTTTAAAAGTAAGTTTACATCCTGCACATTTTATTCTGTGATTTCTTGTTTCAAAGGCAATCCTGAGACACCCGAGCAATCCTTAACTGTCAACAAACTGACTGAAGGTGAGTAGGATTAATGTTTAAAACACATATATTATATTAAGATTTACTGAGCTTTTGTATTTGTATTAATTTTTTAAATACTTAATCTGATCTAATTGTTATCACTGATTCATTTTCTTTCATGAAGTTTCTTATAACTTGTGTTATAGTTTCTGCTGTTCGAGAACCACTGACAACGGCAAACCCAAACAACGTCCCAAGACAGCACAAAAGACTGTGTAACTGTAAAGGTGAAAGCAGTATTATAATATTGTAATACAGTGAACAAAATACACATCTAGTTAATGTGTCATCCGTTGTTATGTATTATATTAGCAGAGTACACTGTCTTAACCCATTCTGCTCTTTTGTCCTTGTTTTGCCTCACCCAGGGAATGGAAGTGAGGCGCTGAGTACACGTTGCCATTGTCAGCAGCCTGCCAGACGCAGAAAGCACAGAAAAAGTGAGTGTGAAAATGAATCTTCAAAAGTGTAAATTACAGATTTTAAAAGATTTTTACTTAATCTGTATTTGTATTTGTTTTATCCTGTTGCTTTACCTGTCTGGATCTATGCAAACTACAAGCTAAAAAATGCCAGAAGAACAAAAAGTGCAACTTAAAGATGAAGTGGGGAAAACCCAGGAAGTACGGCCCCAGTGTTCCCATATGAACAACAAAAAGATGCACTCCTTGTATATGTGTGATGTTTATTAAATGATCACTGTCATACATATTTCTTTGTATACAACTTGTTGTTGTTTTTTTGTAAAACAGCAAAGTGTTTATAACAATATTTTACTACCAAAAGTTTATATGAATAACTTTTTGAATCAGCAAAAAGACACTATAAAACTCAATAAAATCCCCACAAAACTGATTGTGAATTGTGTTGTTTTATTATTATTATTATTTTCATTATTATTATTATTAAGGAATAAACACCATAACTCATTTTATATTATGAAAGCATACATAAAAGAATATCAGAAAAGAAAAAGCTGCAGGTGTTCGAAATAAAGAACTGCAATTTAAGCCAAAACAGTATGGAGGTTGTTTCTCAGAATACACTTGTTTTGTTTCCCTTGTTAAACTATCCAAGTGTATTAAAGGACTTTACATCCTCAAGGGCAGAAACAACCACCACCAACAGCACAATAACAACTTTTACTAGCTTATAATGATAACATTTAATATCAAAACGGAACAAATAGGCTATGCAATAATAAAAATATTAAAAATATTTGCCTTTTCACTGCCACACAGTTTAAATGTTATGATTCTGCATTGTACATACATGAAAATAAATTTAACAAAAGGAAATATCACTTCCACATTCTTGTCTACAATAACATGTCAGCAGACTATTGACTATACAGTACCTTTACTTTTTTTTTTTTTTACAGCATGATTGTTGACTGTAGAGGGAGCAAGAGGCCTTTCAGTCTAACTCAAATTCACCAGTGCGGCGGTTTCAACTGAAAAGTACACTGACAGACAAAGCAAACAGACCCATCAGCATCAGACCAGCTTGGGATGGGATGTGGAGGGTGGAGGCATGATCTAAGACGGAGAGTGGGACAGAAATAACCATAAATAGACAGAAAAATTACATACAGTAATGTGATATCTGTACTTGTGTAGCACCTGATTTGGAAATTATCTTATCAAAATATAGGATCATATTGAATCATCAACTTTTTGTCCATGCTGTAAAGACCAGTACCTTTATTACTGAGACGCTGTAATGATTATGCCAAAAAAATAAAGTAGAGAAGAGAAGTAAGGCTCACTCACCGAGAGCAAAGGCTTGAGTCGCATACATTGTGATACTGGTCACGGGGTTCCTCGCCATACACGTGTAGTTCCCCTCGTTGTCTTTTGTCGCAAGGAAAGTTAAAACAGAGCCAGCCATTACAGGTGATGGCTTATTGTTATGGAACCAGTTAAAGTCACAATCTGGCCGAGATTCAGCAGAGCACGTCAGCTTCACGGAGACGCCAAGTTCAGCTGAATCTGAACCAGAGATATTCACACTCAGAGGACCATCTGCAAACATACAGATAGAGTCAGAATTATGTTCAGTAAAATGATGAGTACTGTGTTGCCTTGGCACAAAATCAGTTAAAATCAACTGAATGTTTCCTACAACACTCACAGTTCACCAGGAGAGCGTAGTTAGGGCTTGCATGTACACCAGCTTTATTAGAGGCGAAACACTGATATGTCCCGTCATCGTCTGTAGTCACTGGAGTGAAGTCCAGAGTGATATTTCCGTGGTAGAACATGCCATCGTCCTTCATCCAGTACATCGCCTCATAGGGCCCAGTGATTTCACAGGTTAGAGTTAAGTTGTCGTTGTTTATTGGAATGGTGCTGTTGCTGATCATCACGGACTCTATTGCCTCTATGGACACAAAACACAGTAGAGCTCAGCACTGAAGCAGTTTACAGTCACATGACATGCACTGAAAGAGTCAAGTTTCCTCACCAATAACCGTGAGCATCTTAGAGCTTGTGCTGTTCCTCCCTGTCAAGTAATTGTAGGCCATACAGGCGTATTCTCCACTCATATTAAGAGACAAAGGGTCAGTTGTGAACACTGAAGTATTGGCCACCTCGGAGCCATTGAACCACCAGCTGAACTGACTGGGCGGCATCGACACAGCAGAACAGCTGAAGACTGCAGTCCGTCCTGTCTCCGCAAAAGCTGGCCCGTCAATGACGGGTGTTAATGGTCCAACTGTAACAGCAAAGGAGACAGTAGGCTCTCATGGTACTGTGTTTGTTTACATAACTTAAAATGGCAACATAAATCCTTTAAATGTTACTCACAGTTCACAATGAGCTTATGAGGAGGGCTGGTCATGTTCCAAACAGTATTAATAGCCGTACACTCGTAGCTGCCAGTATTATTGCGTTCTAGTGGGTTGAAGGTGACTGTCCTGTTATCCATGTAGAAAGCAGTTGTATTGTCTTCTTGCAGCGGCTCACCGTTTTTCATCCAGTAAACATGCTCAGCAGGTCCAGTCACATTGCATGTTAGGTTATAAAACTGACCTTCTATGGCAGGAATCATTGGTGCTACTATTTGTACATTCACTATCGGACCTGGAAAGAAAAGAAAAAATCATTTCGGCTCTCATTTCCTGTTTTTTTTTTTTTTACAGAAACATAAAAATTAGGCATCCAAGTCTCACCCATAACAGCGAGCATTGTGTACGCTGTGCTGTTTTTGCCGGTGATGTTGTTGAAGGCCATACAGGTGTACATCCCACTCATGCTCATTGTAAGAGGAGGTGTAACATACTCAGACGTATTGGCCACTAGAAAATCATTGAAGAACCATTTGTAGACGCTGAGAGGGTTTGATGATGCGGAGCAGCTGAGTGTGACGTTGTCGCCTGTCATTCCCACTTTTGGACCTGTGATCATTGGCATTTGGGGTCCATCTAAACACATGGATTTTACTGTAAATCACCTTCATTGAAAACATGTTCACATGAATGCCAGTAACACAGAACTGTGCACGAATGGGGACGTCCACCTTTGCATGACCTGACACTAACAATCTGGATATACAGAACTGAACAAAAAGAAATAACTCTTTTGTTTTGGTTGATTTGTTTCTTCCATTTTTTGACAGATTGGAAAACACCATTCCCCTGAAAAGTGAATAGGAGGTTATGGTAAACCGCATGCAAAGCACTCACAAAAAACATCCAGCATGAAGATGTCACTGGCCACACTGCTGAGTGGGTTGGACGCTACACACTGATAAGGCCCATTATCAGACAACATGACAGGATCAAAGGTGAGGGTGGTGTTGTCCATTGAGAGGTTTCTCATGTCGCTGGCATACAGGCTGGACCAATTATACATCCAGCTAATTAACTCGACCCCTCCATCTGTCTCACAGGTAAGAGTGAAAGTGTGGTTCAGGATTGGCTGAGCTCCGACAATTTTTATGGATGCCATGGTCACTGGATCTGTGGACAGATAGGCAATAAAAGGACGGTGACAATTATGATAGGAAAATTGCACTCTCCTCTCCACTTGAGAAGTGAGAAGCAACAGGCAGGATTTGTTTAGCTTAGCTTGTCTTAGCATTAAGACTGAAAAAAGAAGAAAGAGGTAACCTGGCTCTGTCCAAAGGTAAGAAAATCTGCCTACTAGCACCTCTACGGCTCACTGATCCCTTATATATTATGTTTAATCGATGCAAGTATGGCGTAAAAACTCACAAGTTGTGGTTTTAAAGGTACCGCTAGGTGGATGTAACTCTCAAATTAAAATATCTCCCAAAACTATTCTTATACAGCAAGTTACCTAAAACCGTGAGCATCATGTAGGAAGAGCTGTTTTTTCCGGTTACATTGTTGAAAGCCATGCAGATGTATTTCCCACTCATATTTAAGGTCAGAGGTCCAATCGTTAACTGTGAGGTGGTAGCCAACAGGGTATCGTTGAAGTACCAGCTGATGTGGCTGGGAGGATAAGAGTCGCTTGAGCAGTTTAGGATCGCCCGTGTTCCTGTCAGAGCCATGGACGGCCCCATGATCACCGGTTTCATTGGGCCATCTTATAAAGACAAACAATTAATTAAAAAGGTTACATTTTTCAATAGCTCTGCTATTTGTGTACCTACAGTATTTGATGGGCTCAATATATAAATATGCAGAGAAAATACTCACAGTTTACTTTAACTGTGTAAGGGCTGCTGGTCATGTTGCTCACATAATTAAAAGCCTGACACTGATACTCTCCATTATCTGAATGTTGGACTGGGTTGAGATTCAAGGTCTTGTTGTCCATGGAAAACGTTGTTGTATTGTCAGCGGAAATAAGCTGACCATTCTTCAACCACCGAACGTAGTCAACAATTCCGGTTACTTCACAACGCAGCGTGAACGGATGATGGAGTTTTGCTGGTCCACCTGTGTGATTCACCACAACTGCTGCGATAGGCTCTATAGAAAGAGAAGAGAATTTAAAGGCCATGTAAATACATTTCACAGATAAAACATGCATGGAAATGTGAAGGAATAACTTGTGAGAGTTAGATGAAAAAATTGATACCACTCTCAACATGAAGGTAACAAATACACCCGCACCTCTGGAGCACATTATGCCTCATCTCATTTCATTAAGCTAAAAACAAAGTTTAATAATGAGTCTCTGCTGGTTCAGTTGAGAAATAGCCTGGCACCTAACTCATGCAAAACCACCTCTTTGTTTTTATACTTTGGTATTTGCATGGATTAAATCAGTGTTTCTTTGACTTTTTACACCGCAGACCACATCAAAAAAAGATACAGTAAGGCTCTCCAAGTATCACCATTATGACAGTATGCCCTATTCATATACACAGAGGAAGCAGGTTTATTCCTAATAATAAGATTATTTTTTGTTGACTGTTGCTACTTTGGTGAAAACCGGATAATAGTTCACTGATTCGACCACCTACCACTAGAGGAAGCTCACGTGCCACCAGCTCGAGGACCAATGGAATGACATGTAACCTGTTTGTTAGTGAGCTTTAGAATTGAAGGCTAGCTCTTTCCCCCTGTTTCCAGTCTTAATGCTAAGCTAAGCTAAACAGGTGCTGGTTCATGGTGAACAGACAGATATGAGAGTGGTATTGATGTGAGTCAAGAAAACAAAGCATACTCTCCAAATAACAGTTACCATTTAAATACTAAACTTATACAAATTCAACCTTACCCAAAATCCTGATCATTGCACTTGCGCTGCTGAACCTGGATGTGACTGTGTTGTGGAATAAGCATTTATAATTTCCTGAGTTGCTCTCTGTAACCATCTCCAGTTTAAGCTGTTGGGTAAACTCATTTAGGTAAACCCCATTAACCATCCACTGGATCATCGCTGGAGGGCTGGACTCCGCTGAGCATGACAGTGTGATGTTTGATCCCGTAATGTAGATGTGCTTCATAGGCATGATCGCCATCGATGTGTTACTCGGACCGACTGATGAAACAATGTGGGAAATTGTTTAAAGGGTTGATTTGTGATTTTTTAAATACATAAATACAGTAGGCCTATAAGTTGTCTTGTGAGGACTCACAGCTTATGTTCAGATGTACAGGTAGGCTTGTTTCATGGCTGATCCCGTTGGACACATTGCACCTGAACGGCCCCTCATCGTAGCGGGTTACTCCAATCAAGGTGAGGGTGGCGCCTCCATCGCTGAGCTGTACTCCCACACCGCCCTTGACTACAGAGCTGTCATTCAGCCAAACATAAGTCAGGGACGACCCATTGGACACAGAGCACATGAGAACTGCTGTGTCATTGTACTCCACAAGGCTGGTTGCGTTTGCCCTCAGAGTCACATTTGAAACAGGATCTGCAAAGAAGGGCGCCAAAGTTTTGAGTGTCAAAGTTTTTGAAAACATCTTCCCTGCCAAATGTCAGCATTGTCTTTGTGATGTTGTGATGTTGTGATATCAACATGCTGACTGGAGAATTAGATTATAAGGAACACTGACATTAGCGTTTAGTTCAAAGTCACTGTGCCTACAGCGTCCATTATTGCCATTAGATAAACTCCATTAGATAAACAAGACTAGTCTTGTTTTAGCCTGTTCTTTACTTGCTGTCCAGGTGACTTAGAGACTATATTTGTACAAATAACATTATGTGACAGTAGTGAGTTATTGCACCAGCTTCATTATGTTTTATATTGTATTTGGCACTTGAGATAAGCTGACTCAACCTGCTAAAGTCAAGGTGACTATAATAGCTACAGCCTCCCACACTGCTTTGTTCTTTTGCCTTGCACTGGAAGATTTATAATAATATCTGTTTTTCAATACGTTACAGAAAAGGCTATGTGTTTAGACTGAGTTATGATATATTTGTAAAATATGAGGAAATATATGAGGGAGTGAGTAAAGATGAAAAGTGATAAAGTTGTCCTTACCTTGGACTGACAGTGTTAACTGAGCTCTGAAAGAATTCAAAGCCAGTAAAGTGTATAATCCAGAGTCGTCCACCTGCACTGATCTTATAGTCAGCGATGAAGTGTTTGAATTGAATGTAACCCTGTTTTTCCAAGCGTCATTTATGATTTTATCTGCTGGTGTTATCATCACAATCATGTCGGTGTTAAACATCCATGCTCCTAAAGTGACATTGGTCTGGCTGAAAAGTGTGACGTTGCTGCCCACTGGTAAAGGGTTCTCAGAGGCATATATTCTCTGGCTATATGCCGGAGCTAGAAGCAGAAAACAAAGGAATTAAATATTCAGTTATCCTTAAATGTTCTAAAATATTGCTGAAATGTTGCTCAAAGTACTTAAACACTAAAATTAAAACTTCATTTTTCACAATAAGATCTATCAACTGCCTGAGGCTCTTGTTGTCTAAACATAATTCAGCCTTACCTAAGGTCATCGTGGCCAGAATTAGGACAAACATCACTGGAGACTCCATTTCACTCTTCAGTTTCTTTTTGGTTGGAAACCTCAGCTAAATAGACTTGACTGGTCGTCAAACCCGCCGATATTATATGCTCACAGCCACCTTCTGAACAGCAAATATTTGCTCTGCATTTGTCCAGCTTTCTGTTCTCATTATGTAAATGCTTACCACTAGCCTTCCATCACCATGTTACCCCACAGTCCCGGCCACACCTTGTTTTGCCCTCGTCCTGCAGTGGTTTTACTGGTAAATGCCAAGGAGTGTTCATTTACTGTAAACCTCTGCCAGGAGGGTATGGAGATACTTTTATAAATGCACTGTATGACTTTAAGTGTAACAAGTGCAAAGACCCGTCTGATGGAGTCATTTGTTGTCAACAAATGCTGTTCCTACGACACAGATGGAATAAAAATTGGAAAAATGGGAAATGACTGCTATTATTCAATATTTAACTTGAAGATAAACTAAGCACATTGTGGAATTAAGCTCCTTTTAAATATTCAGCCCTTGTCACATAAATGTCTTGTCATTGAGTACTTTTGCTTTTATGGGTATTTGATAGTGAGCTACATCCCGAATAACAACTGATAGTAGTCTGTCCCTTCTCTCTGAGTCTATAATACAAGACCCAGGGAATTAATATTCTATTTTAATTTTAATATTTATATTTTTACAAAAGAGCATTAAAACCTTTAAATATTTGATGTCAAGAAAAGTTTTTTTCTGTTCAGTGTCATTCATGATTTTGAGTTTCTTTTTCACCACTTCTGCCATCATTCATAAATAATGACAGCAATTCAAGTTGAAATAATAATTGTTATACAGTACATAAATGGCCAACAAAGGCCAAATACAATGCCCGTGTAGTGGAATATTAATCAATGATAAAATGTTTTTTTGGCAGGGTACAGTTTGTTTTGTGTGCTTGAGGTATGTAGGTGCGGTTGTGTATTTTTATTGCTTATTTTAGGTTCTCCTTCTCAGCCAGGATTCATTGTTTGATTAAACATATTACAACATACAAAAGTATTAAATATCAGCACATAGACACATAGACACTATTGGACATCGGTTTAAAGTTCACTGTATTTAATTTATTTCACTGCAGAATCTTCCATGAGCAGAATCAGCCACCAACGTCTGAAACAGAAACAGTTAATCAAGTTATTAGTCATATTAGTTATATTACGGTATGCATGCCTTTATAATATATATTTTTTATTAGTGTGTAAAAAATACATTAAAAGTCTCTACCTCTTCATAGTGTACATTCCTTTTCCTTCAAAACCTAACTGGCAAAACAAATTAATTGTAAATAGGGTTGACCATATTGGAAATGGATTGAATCAAGGCTACAGCTTTATAATTACTATTTTTGGCTGTTTTTAGTCTTTGGTGATGATAAACTGAATATGTTTGAGTTTTGGACTTGTACAGTAGTTGGACAAAACAATCTTCATTTGAATCTTTTATTTTGTGTTTCAGAAAATTATGATGAAAATCTGTTACAATCTTCAGACCAAACTATTTGACATAGTAACCAGTAATGACAATAACCATTGCTTGCAGTCAATCAAGTCTCAATGTGGAGCAGATTTGACCTTGTATCTGCTCCCTGATGCACATATCTAACTATTTGACTCATTGTAGACAGTAATGGTGAGGAAATTAATGTCAATGAATAACAAAAAATATGATTTATTTACAAGTAGTTATTCTACAACTAACCTGGCGATTAGAAGAGTCCAAACAATAACAGCAGAGGCAGGAGCCACACACTGACTTCCTGTTGTTCAGATCCTGATGACAAGTCTGCAGAGACAAAGCACAGTAAAGATGAAGTTGGGAACAGATGAAGAAATCTGAGAGTTGACATCACTACACTAACAAACTCACCTCCTATCACGATGTTTGTGGTGATACTGCTGTTCATGTTGGTGTGATTGTTAAAGGCCAGACAGGAATATGGACCACTTTGGCCCTCGCTGACACTGATCAGCTCCAACAATGGACCTGTAGTGTTCACAAGCTCTCCTCTGACAACCCACTGAAGCACAGCTGGAGGATTGGACTGTGCTGAACAGAGCATGGTCAGATTGGATCCAGGTGAAAAGGAGGTCGTGTTCTGTCCATTCACTGTTAGGGCCATGTTATCTGGACCATCTGAGAAGAAGAGAGGCATTTTAGAGCTCAGCTAGTGGAACTGGATGATTATACCTGGGACAATTATAGCAAATAATGATTAAAATGACCGTGTCACACTCACAGGTGATAGTAAAGTTGACTGGATCACTGGTGCCATTACTGACAAGGTTGAACGCGTGACATGTGAACGGCCCCTGGTCATAGCGAGTCACATTGACTAAAGTGAGAGTGGAGTTTCCATCAGTGAGCTGAACTCTGTCACTGGCTGTAACCTCAGCGCTGTCGTTCATCCATAGGAAAGAGAGAGAGGATCCAGAGGAGACAGCGCACGTGAGGACTGCTGAACCGTTGAACTCCATCAGGTTTGTCTGACTCACCCTTATTGTCACATTTGAAACGGTCTCTGTGGAAGACAAGTGGATGAGACAAAGATCAAGATGTTTCTCTAATTGTCAACATACTGTACAATGTGAGGCTCTGTGGTAGGCAAACAATGGATGAAAATCATCTATGCAAAAATATAAATACCAGTGTTAATGTTCCATAATACTCCATCCACTTTATAAGGTACACCTGTACAATCTAATGCAGTCCAATACAACAGCAATGCCTTAAAATCTAATGAGGTTATGAGGAATATAATACTCAGTTCTGATGTACTGGGATACATTATATTGAGGGGTGTTTTTTACCATTTATATGTCTCAATATAATGTACAGTAGGTTTCAATAAATGAAAGGTGATTTCTGCCTAAATATGACTTGATCCCATTCTGGAGCTTCATAATAGAAAGATCTGAGGTCACAGGACAGCTAGGTTTCAAAGAAACATTACAAAACAAAATGGGCATTGTCAACTGCCAAAAATGGGCATTTTTGCCTACCAAAAATTGATTGAAGGCCAAATGCAGTTAATGAAAGGTGATTTCTGCCTAAATATGACATCCCATTCTGGAGCTTCATAATATAAAGATCTGATCACAGGACAGCTTGGAATTTTTGTAATGGACCATACAAGACAAAATGGACTTGATCTCATTCTGAGCTTCATAATATAAAGATCTGAGGTCACAGGACAGCTTGGAATTTTTGTACGGAACACATAAAGACATAATGGGCATTGTCACCACCAAAAATGGGCATTTTTGCTCGCCATAAATTGATTGAAGGCCAACACAGTAAAATGAAAGTTGATTTCTGCCTAACAGATTTGATCCCCATTCTGGAGCTTCATAATAGCAAGATCTGAGCTCACAGGACAGCTAGGTTTCAAAGAAACATTACAACACAAAGTGGGCATTGTCAATCGTTGTACGGGCATTTTTGCCTGCCAAAAATTGATTGAAGGCCAAATGCAGTTAATGAAAGGTGATTTCACTAACATGACTTGATCTCATTCTGGAGCTTCATAATAGAAAGACCTGAGCTCACAGGACAGCTTGGAATTTTTGTAATGGACCATACAACACAAAGTGGGCATTGTCACCTACCAAAATGGGCATTTTTGCTCGCTGGCACTGATTGAAAGCCAAATACAGTAAAATGAAAGGCAGATTTCTTGCTCAAATATGACTTGATCCTATCTCTGGAGCTTCATAACATAAAGATCTGAGCTCACAGGACAGCTTGGAATTTTTGTAATGGACCATACACGACAAAATGGGCATTGTCACCTACCAAAAATGGGTATTTTTGCCTGCCATAAATTGATTGAAGGCCAAATACAGTAAATGAAAGTTGATTTCTGCCTACATATGACTTGATCCCATTCTGGAGCTTCATAATAGAAAAATCTGAGCTCACAGGACAGCTAGGTTTCAAAGAAACACATAACACAAAGTGGGCATTGTCAATCGTTAAAATGGGCATTTTTGGCCTGCCAAAATTGATTGAAGGCCAAATGCAGCACGAAAGGTGATTTACCAAATATGACTTGATGTCATTCAGAGCTTCATAGAAAGATCTGAGGTCACAGACGCTTGGATTTTTTGTAATGGACCATACAAGACAAAGTGGGTGATGTCACCAACAAAAATGGGCATTTTGCTCGCCATAAATTGATTGAAAGCCAAATACAGTAAATGAAAGGTGATTTCCGCCAAATATGACTTGATCTCATTCTGGAGCTTCATAATAGAAAGATCTGAGCTCACAAGACAGCTTGAAATTTTTGTAATGGACCATACAAGACAAAATGGGCATTGTCACCTACCAAAAATGGGCATTTTTGCCTGCCATAAATTGATTGAAGGCCAAATACAGTAAATGAAAGTTGATTTCTGCCTAAATATGACTTGATCCCATTCTGGAGCTTCATAATATAAAGATCTGAGCTCACAGGACAGCCAGGTTTCAAAGAAACATTACAAGACAAAGTGGGAAGTATGTCAACTGCCAAATGGCATTTTACCGCCAAAATCTGATTGAAGGCCAAATGTAGTTAATGAAAGGTGATGTCTGCCCCAACAGACTTGATCTCATTCTGGAGCTTCATAATAGAAAGATCTGAGGTCACAGGACAGCTTGAAGTTTTGTAATGGACCATACAAGACAAAATGGGCATTGTCACCAACAAAATGGGGCATTTTTGCCTGCCATAAATTGGATTGAAAGCCAAATGCAGTTAATGAAAGGTGATTTCTGCCTAAATATGATCCCATTCTGGAGCTTCATATAAAGATCTGAGGTCTACAGGACAGCTGGAATTTTTGTAATGGACCATACAAGACAAAGCGGGCATTGTCACCTACCAAAAATGGGCATTTTTGCCTGCCATAAATTGATTGAAGGCCAAATACAGTAAATGAAAGTTGATTTCTGCCTACATATGACTTAATCCCATTCTGGAGCTTCATAATAGAAAGATCTGAGCTCACAGGACAGCTAGGTTTCAAAGAAACATTACAAGACAATAAAGTGGGCATTGTCAACTGCCAAATGGGCAAGATTTTTGCCTGCCATAAATTGACAAAGCCAAATACAGTAAATGAAAGTTGATTTCTGCCTAAATATGACTGATCCCATTCTGAGCTTCATAATATAAAGATCTGAGGTCAGTTATGGACAGTTTAAACTTTTGTAATGGACCATGTACAAGACAAAAATGGGCATTGTCACCTACCAAAATGGGAATGCATTTTTGCCTACATAAATTGATTGAAGGCCAAATACAGTAAATGAAAGTTGATTTCTGCCTACATATGACTTGATCCCATTCTGGAGCTTCATAATAGAAAGATCTGAGCTCACAGGACAGCTAGGTTTCAAAGAAACATTACAAGACAAAGTGGGCATTGTCAACTGTTGGTAAAATGGGCATTTTTGCCTGCCAAAAATTGATTGAAGGCCAAATGCAGTTAATGAAAGGTGATTGTCTAAATATGACTTGATCTCATTCTGGAGCTTCATAATAGAAAGATCTGAGTCACAGGACAGCTTGAATTTTTGTAATGGACCATACACGATAAATGGGTGATGTCACCAATAAAATGGGCAGGCTTTGCTCGCCATAATTGATTGAAGGCCAAATACAGTAAATGAAAAGTTGATTTCTGCTCACATATGACTTTGATCCCATTCTGGAGCTTCATAATAGAAAATCTGAGCTCACAGGACAGCTAGGTTTCAAAGAAACATTAGAACACAAAGTGGGCATTGTCAACTGCCAAAAATGGGCATTTTTGTCTGCCAAAATTGATTGAAGGCCAAAATGCAGTTAATGAAAGGTGATTTCTGCCTAAATATGACTTGATCCCATTCTGGAGCTTCATAATAGAAAGATCTGAGGTCACAGGACAGCTTGGGATTTTTGTAATGGGACCATACAAGACAAAGTGGCATTGTCACCTACCAAAACAAGTATTTTTGCCTGCCATAAATTGATTGAAAGCCAAATACAGTAAATGAAAGTTGATTTCTGCCTAAATATGACTCTTGATCCCATTCTGGAGCTTCATAATATAAAGATCTGAGTCACAGGAGAAGCTAGGGTTTCAAAGAAACATTACAAGATTTTCAAAGTGGGCATTGTCAACTGCCAAAATGGGCATTTTTGCTGCCAAAAATTGATTGAAGGCCAACAGTTAATGAAAGGTGATGTCTGCCTAAATATGACTTGATCTCATTCTGGAGCTTCATAATAGAAAGATCTGAGGTCACAGGACAGCTTGGAATTTTTGTAATGGACCATTAGAAGACAAAATGGGCATTGTCACCTAACAAAATGGGCATTTTTGCCTGCCATAAATTGATTGAAGGCCAAATACAGTAAATGAAAGTTGATTTCTTGCCTAAATATGACTTGATCCCCATTCTGGAGCTTCCATAATATAAGATCCAAGGTCACAGGACAGCTTCTTGGAATTTTTGTAATGCACCATACAAGACAAAGTGGCATTGTCACTCTAACAAAATGGGCATTTTTGCCTGCCATAAATTGATTGAAGGCCAACACAGTAAATGAAAGTTGATTTCTGCTCATATGACTTAATCCCATTCTGGAGCTTCATAATAGAAAGATCTGAGCTCACAGGACAGCTAGGTTTCAAAGAAACATTACAAGACAAAGTGGGATTGTCAACTGCCAAAAATGGGCATTTTTGCCTGCCATAAATTGATTGAGTTTCTAAACACAGTAAATGAAAGTTGATTTCTGCCTAAATATGACTTGATCCCATTCTGGAGCTTCATAATATAAAGATCTGAGGTCACAGGACAGTTTGGAATTTTGTAATGGACCATACAAGACAAAATGGGCATTGTCACCTACCAAAAATGGGCATTTTTGTCTGCCATAAATTGATTGAAGGCCAACTACAGTAAATGAAAGTTGATTTCGCTCACATATGACTTGATCCCATTCTGGAGCTTCATAATAGAAAGATCTGAGTCACAGGACAGCTAGGTTTCAAAGAAACATTACAAGACAAAGTGGGCATTGTCAACTGGTTAAAAATGGGCATTTTTGCTCACAAAAATTGGATTGGAAGGCCAAATGCAGTTAATGAAAGGTGATTTCTGCCTAAATATGACTTGATGTCATTCTGGAGCTTCATAATATAAAGACCTGAGCTCACAGGACAGCTTGTAAATTTTGTAATGGACCATACAAGGCAAAATGGGCATATCACTCAAAATGGGCATTTTTGCCTGCCATAAATTGGATTGAAGGCCAAATACAGTAAATGAAAGTTGATTTCTACGTAAATATGACTTGATCCCATTCTGGAGCTTCATACTATAAAGATCTGAGCTCACAGGACAGCTAGGTTTCAAAGAAACATTACAACACAAAGTGGGCATTGTCAATGCCAAATGGGCATTTTGCCTGCCAAAAATTGATTGGAAGGCCAAATGCAGTTAATGAAAGCGATTTCGCCTAAATATGACTTTGATCTCATTCTGGAGCTTCATAATAGAAAAAGATCTGAGGTCACAGGACAGCTTGGAATTTTTGTAATGGACCACAAGACAAATGGGCATTGTCACCTACCAAAAATGGGCATTTTTGCCTGCCATAAATTGATTGAAAGCCAAATACAGTAAATGAAAGTTGATTTCTGCCTAAATATGACTTTGATCCCATTCTGGAGCTTCATAATATAAAGATCTGAGCTCACAGGACAGCTAGGTTTCAAAGAAACATTACAAGATCAAAGTGGGCATTGTCATTCAAGTTAAAATGGGCATTTTGCCTGCTATAAATTTATTTGAAGGCCAAATGTGCTAATGAAAGTTGATTTGGTCTAACATGACTTGATCTCATTCTGAGCTTCATAATATAAAGATCTGAGCTCACAGGACAGTTTGGGATTTGTAATGGACTATTACAAGACAAAATGGGCATTGTCAACTACCAAATGGGCATTTTGCCTGCCATAAATTGATTGAAGGCCAAATACAGTAAATGAAAGTTGATTTCTGCCTAAATATGACTTGATCCCATTCTGAGCTTCATAATAGAAAGATCTGAGGTCACAGGACAGCTTGGAATTTTGTAATGGACCATACAAGACAAAATGGGCATTGTCACCTACCAAAAATGGGCATTTTTGTCTGCCATAAATTGATTGAAGGCCAAATACAGCAAATGAAAGTTGATTTCTGCCTAACTATGACTTGATCCCATTCTGGAGCTTCATAATAGAAAGATCTGAGCTCACAGGACAGCTAGGTTTCAAAGAAACATTACAAGACAAAAGTGGGTATTGGGTCAATCAAGCCAAAAATGGGCATTTTTGCCTGCCATAAATTGATTGAAAGCCAAATACAGTAAATGAAAGTTGATTTCTGCCTAAATATGACTTTGATCCTATCTCTGGAGCTCATAATATAAAGATCTGAGCTCACAGGACAGCTTGGAATTTTTGTACTGGACCATACAAGACAAAATGGGCATTGTCACCTACCAAAAATGGGAATTTTTGCCTGCCATAAATTGATTGAAGGCCAAATACAGCAAATGAAAGTTGATTTCTGCCTAAATATGACTTAGATGTCATTCTGAGCTTATAATAGAAAGATCTGAGGTCACAGGACAGCTTGTAATTTGTAATGGACCATACAAGACAAAATGGGCATTGTCACCTGCCAAAATGGGCATTTTGCCTGCCATAAATTGATTGAAGGCCAAATACAGTAAATGAAAGCGATTTCGCCTACATATGACTTAATCCCATTCTGAGCTTCATATAATATAAAGATCTGAGCTCACAGGACAGCTAGGTTTCAAAGAAAAAATTACAAGACAAAGTGGGCATTGTCAATCAAGCCAAAATGGGCATTTTGCCTGCCAAAAATTGATTGGAAGGCCAAATGCAGTTAATGAAAGTTGATTTCTGCCTAAATATGACTTTGATCCTCATTCTGGAGCTTCACATTAGAAAGATCTGAGGTCACAGGACACGGAATTTTTGTAATGGACCACAAGACAAATGGGCATTGTCACCTACCAAAAATGGGCATTTTTGCCTGCCATAATTGATTGGAAAGCCAAATACAGTAAATGAAAGTTGATTTCTGCCTAAATATGACTTGATCCCATTCTGAGCTTCATAATATAAAGATCTGAGCTCACAGGACAGCTAGTTTCAAAGAAACACATAAGACAAAGTGGGCATTGTCACTCGCCAAAATGGGCATTTTTGCTCACAAATTGGATTGAAGGCCAAATGCAGTTAATGAAAGTTGATTTTCAGTCTAAATATGACTTGATCTCATTCTGAGCTTCATAATATAAAGATCTGAGCTCACAGGACAGCTTGGGATTTTGTAATGGACTAAGAAGACAAATGGGCATTGTCACCACAATTGGGCATTTTTGCCTGCCATAAATTGATTGAAGGCCAAATACAGTAAATGAAAAGTGATTTCTGCCTAAATATGACTTGACCTCATTCTGGAGCTTCATAATAGAAAGATCTGAGCTCACAGGACAGCTGAATTTTTGGTTATGGACCATACAAGACAAAATGGGCATTGTCACCTACCAAAAATGGGCATTTTTGCCTGCCATAAATTGATTGAAGGCCAAATACAGCAAATGAAAGTTGATTTCTGCCTAAATATGACTTGATCCCATTCTGGAGCTTCATAATATAAAGATCTGAGCTCACAGGACAGCTAGGGTTTCAAAGAAACATTACAAGACAAAGTGGCATTGTCAACTGCCAAAAATGGGCATTTTTGCCTGCCATAAATTGATTGAAAGCCAAATACAAAAAATGAAAGTTGATTTCTGCCTAAATATGACTTGATCCCATTCTGGAGCTTCATAATATAAAGATCTGAGGTCACAGGACAGCTTGGAATTTTTGTAATGGACCATCCAAGACAAAATGGGCATTGTCACCTACCAAAAATGGGCATTTTTGCCTGCCATAAATTGATTGAAAGCCAAATACAGTAAATGAAAGATTTCTGCCTAAATATGACTTGATCCCATTCTGAGCTTCATAATAGAAAGATCTGAGCTCACAGGGACAGCTAGGTTTCAAAGAAACATTACAAGACAAAGTGGGCATTGTCAACTGCCAAAAATGGGCATTTTTGCTCACAAAATTGATTGAAGGCCAAATACAGTAAATGAAAGTTGATTTCGCCTAAATATGACTTGATCTCATCTGGAGCTTCATAATAGAAAGATTCGAGCTCACAAGTCAGCTTGAATTTTTGTAATGGACCATACAAGACAAAAATTGTCACCTACCAAAATGGGCATTTTTGCCTGCCATAAATTGGATTGAAAGCCAACACATCAAAATGAAAGTTGATTTCTTCGCCTAAATATGACTTGATCCCATTCTCTAGAGCTTCATAATATAAAGATCTGAGCTCACAGGACAGCTAGGTTTCAAAGAAAACATTACAAGACAAAGTGGGCATTGTCAACTGCTAAAATGGGCATTTTTGCCTGCCAAAAATTGATTGAAGGCCAAATACAGTAAATGAAAGTTGATTTCTGCCTCCAACATGACTTGGATCTCATTCTGGAGCTTCATAATAGAAAGATCTGAGCTCACAGGACAGCTTGGAATTTCTGTAATGGACAATTACAAGACAAATGGGCATTGTCACCTACCAAAATGGGCATTTTTGCCTGCCAAAAATTGATTGAAAGCCAAATGTAGTTAATGAATAGTGATTTCTGCCTAAATATGACTTAATCTCATTCTGGAGCTTCATAATAGAAAGATCTGAGTTCACAGGACAGCTAGGTTTCAAAGAAACATTACAAGACAAAGTGGGCATTGTCAACTGCCAAAAATGGGCATTTTTGCCTGCCAAAAATTGATTGAAGGCCAAATACAGTAAATGAAAGTTGATTTCTGCCTAAATATGACTTGATCTCATTCTGGAGCTTCATAATATAAAGACCTGAGCTCACAGGACAGCTTGAAATTTTTGTAATGGACCATACAAGACAAAATGGGCATTGTCACCCACCAAAAATGGGTATTTTTGCCTGCCATAAATTGATTGAAGGCCAAATACAGCAAATGAAAGTTGATTTCTGCCTAAATATGACTTAATCCCATTCTGGAGCTGGTTTGACTAGCATATACTATACAGTATAGAGTGTGCGAGCACAAGAGAAGGGAAGCATTAGTAATTATGTAAGGATAGCCTAGAATAGCCTAGATGTTGCTGATTTAGTAAACAGTGACATGTTAGATATAGACACCACAAATACTCTCCCTCTTTTATGACTATTGAATGACTACATAGCCTAATAAATCTGTCAGTTGCTTTCCAGTTCAATACAATCATCCGTCTATGCGGGCGTAGGCTACATTATGTGTCGGCAATTTTGGACATTTACTGTATTTTCATTTTTGTTCATCCCATAGGCCTAATCCTGCATAACTAAATTGAACCATAAATGAAACTCCATGCAGAAAGAACTTTTTTTTTTGTCCATTGAAAGAGGAAGAATTACAGGTGATTATCAGCATTTTGGAAGACTTTCGTAGTTGTGCAGGTATTCAGCTTTAGGCCAGGTGAGCCCATACAAACACCTTTTGTTTGCACTTAGTGGGCTTTTTGGTCTCCCAGTGTCACACAGATCACAGATTGCAGCTGGTTTGTATACTATTAAATCACCTTGTGATTTAAGTGTGTTCATGAACAGGAGGATGACTTATTTACTGTATTTTTTATAAATGAAAGACTTAGAAGTCCCCGGAAGACTGACCCTGAGTCACAGCGGCATCGCTACTGTTGCTAAACGACAACATATTTATTTATTTTTATACTATTTTTTGATTGATTTGCTTGCCTTTGCTGAGTGTGTATTGGTCTGCATATACATTTTTAAAAAGTTTTTGCTGCATGGAGTTTCATTCTCCCCTCCCCCTCCACACCTCAGCCTGCCACCTTCAACACCTGACCCCCATCAGCCCACAGTAGTCAAACCAGCTTCATGTTCGGCTCTGTGATCTGTGTGACACTGGGAGACCAAAAAGCCCACTAAGTGCAAACAAAAGGTTGAGCGGTGAGAATGCTAATGAGGTGTTTGTATGGGCTCACCTGGCCTTCCAAAAGGCTGTTAATCACCTGTAATTCCTCTTCTTTAAATGGAAATTCATGCGTTCTTGCTACATGGAGTTTCATTTATGGTTCAATGTATTTATGCAGGATTTAACCTATGGGATGGACAAAAATGAAAATACAGTAGGTCTAAATGAAAAAAATAAATAAATAAATAAATTACAAAAAAAAAAAGCAAATGGCCCTTCTTGTCCAAAACTGACAACGCATAATGTTGCCTAGTTATGATATTATTCAACAGTCATTATAAAGGAGGTAGTATTTGTGGTGTTTATATCTAACATGTCACTGTTTACTAAATCAACAACATCTCATTCTGTCTTTACATAATGATGCGTCTCTTCTCTCGCACTCGCGCACTCTCTCTCTCCTCGCTCGCTCCTGATCTGCATGTAGTGCACAGCTGGACACACCGGTCTATAACAGCTGTTCATATAGCCATCACTATAACTGCTATGACGGTCCGAGGATTAAATACTCATAAATCGAGTGTGTTTCATAGGCTTCAGAAAGCATCAAACAGATATGGCCCTTAAAAAAAGTTACAAAAAAAAACAAAAAAAAACACGGTCCATCAGATGTTACGGGGCTGCCGCGTCAGAGCTGAACGGATCGCGGATCAATAATGATCCACTAGCCAAATCCATGATTGTGCTCTAAATGATTGTGCTGCTATAAATGAGGCATTGCAGCTGGTTCTCACCCAGGCTGCTTAGAGGCGTTTCCAGTCGGGGCCTCACTGACTACGTCATCGCGGGGGATTACATTCCCGTCACGGACCTGCGAAGGACCTGTGAAGGACCGGTCAAGGACCAGTCAAGGACCCGTCACGGAAACTCGACATTTGAGTTGCTACATCTGTAGTTCAGTACAACATGACCACTAATAATGACCTCATTGCTAAAATATATGATTTAATTGACACTAAACATTATACTGTAGGCATCATTGGAGTAGATTTTTAACCTTTTTGACATTAACTGATATGTGTGAAATATGATTTATTTATATCCTAATGACTAACATTATTGACCACAGACTAGATGGCAAATCAAAAAAAGGCAGTCACTTAAAGTCATTCATAAAATAAAATCATTTTTCAAGATTTGTGTTGTAAAAGTGGATAACACATTTACTTTTGTCTGGATATCCATATATCAGTGTACCTATAAAGAATTAAATCATGGATTAACCATTAAGACTGGTATTTGTTATGATGGAAAGCCACTTTAAAAGACTGCCTCATGAAAATGAAATCAATTTTTATGTGACCTCATGTGAGATACAATGTAAAACATGGTATATGCATATACAACACATATACAACATATACATATACAACATACTGATATACTTTCTAAAGATTTAGTTTTCTATGGGCAGGCATAGACGTGTTGGGAGCTATACACTATGACACAGCAGAAATAGTCTCTGAAATTGAAGATGTGACCAGATAAATGTGTGTTAACAGACACTGAGCAAAAGTACAGCAAAACCAAAACACACCCACATTGTTACAGCAAGTAGCACGCTACACCATCTGCTGCTGGTTGTCAGTCCAAATATCTGATCACGAGGCATGAAACATGAATTCCTTTAGGGACTTTCTGAACTCTGTTTAGGGATGCTCATTTTTTTGAACAGGAACCTGTTCCGGGAAAAAAAATGTACTGTATACACTCATCAGCACATTTTCTTCACGTCTTCCCCCATATGTGGGTTGCTCTTGTTTATTGACTGACCGAAACGGGTAAAAAAGCATTCAGTTTCTCTGCCCCCTCTGCTTGGAATGAGCTCCAATCTGAACTAAAAATATCAGAACTTGTTTCATTGGAAGCATTCCGCTCTACTTTAAGAAACCGTCAAAGGAAATCTTTTGCCTGTGTTCTTAATTTGTTACTGTATCTATAACTTCTGCACTTTATTTGCCTATTTACTTGCACTTTAGTATTTTCGAAGACTTAATCCAAATGAAGGTCAGTAATAAGGTTAAAGATGATGCTTGAAATGAAAAATAAATAAGGGCTCAAGGCTGACAGAAAGCATCCACATGCCGAAATGTCCTTGAGAGCACTATGTCGTGACTATTTGATTTCTATTGGAAACACTTCTCAAAGTGGTTTCTAATGTAATATTTAGAAAGGCTATGGAGTTTCTAATGGATAGACAATTCAAATGAGTCACTCCTAACAATGCACATCAGCCATTTGTTTAGTCTTACCCTGAACAGTGATGGAAACATTGGCCTTAAGCTGGGGGTCCGTGCTCTGCACTACGTAGACTCCTGAGTCAGCCACAGTGACGGAGCTCAGAGTGAGAGCTCCAGTGACGACGTTGACTGACACCCTGCCGTTGTGACTGGGGAAAACTGCCTGCTGGTTCCCCACCCAGTTGAGGATGAGGGAATCTCCTACTGCCCAGCTTCCACTTTTCATAACCACTGAAGGAGACAGAGACAGATTCACAGTGTCCCCAACTATAGCTGGGTTGATGGAGGGATGGACCTCCACAGCACCAGAGGCCAGAATACCTGAGGAAGACACCGGTCTTTGTTATTTATTGTAATATAAATGACAGAAGATATCATATGATATATATTAGAATTAAGTTGTATTCACAAATTTACAGCTGTAGTAGAACCTACCTTGTATTAAAGCCAGCAGTATAATGGAAAAGGTTCCTTCACCTTTCTTCTCCATTGTGTATCGATGGTCTGAGGATGCCCTCGCTCTTTCTCCTCATATATTTGTCCACCCCCCTACCCATAAATACCTACAGAAGTAACCCCAGTTCTTATCTGCAGGTGTTTCTGGTTATTTTATGTTCACTCTTGTCAAACTTACAAAAGGTGCATTACATTTTTCGTTTGCCATCTTGGGTGAAGTTCTGTAAAAGGTCAATGAGCAAGATGATAAATTATGACAGAAGGTATGCGAGGCATGATTGAAGAGTGGGGAGAATTATCAGTAGTGGTATTTAGCCATTTTTTTTTAGTTGTTCTTTCTTTGTTTTGCTAAATAATATACATTTTGTGGGAGGTGTAAGATTTTCTCCCCTGTCAGGTTCCCACTTTTGGGGATGTTTGTTTTTTTGTTCATCCACTGTATGTGTGTGTGTGTGTGTGTGTGTGTGTGTGTGTGTGTGTGTGTGTGTCAAAGACAAAGATTTCATATCACCGCCTTTTTTTTTGTTCAGCAGCTTCACATAAATACACCTTCACGTACAGCAGCTTTGTGAAGTAAATGTAGTAGTAAATGTTGACTGAGGGTTTCTTTTCTTCTCTGTGTACTGTATGGCAAGAATACATAATAAGACATGCAGTATTATGTGACAGGCCAGCATATTGATTAGATTTTCTTTTTTTACAATTCAATCAGTGCACCTCTCATTTGTTAAATGAAATGAAATGCTGTCTTTCCAATCCATTATACCATTATATATTTAACCATTATATCTTCCACCGTGCCCCTTAGTAAACACCTGTGGCATTATTTGAGCTGTGTTGGAGCAAAGTTCAGTATCTGGGCACACCTTTGTTTTGTACCTGACTCAGTGGTTGATGAATATACTGTGTTGTTTGAAGAGCATGAGGGTGTGTAGGAAAAGCAGCATTAAAGGACAGACATACAGTACCAGTCAAAAGTCTCTGTAGATTAACACTGAAGATTGAAGTTTTATATTTCACGTTCAAATCAGCACACTTTTGCTTTGATGACCTTGAATTGTTTTCCAACAGTCTTGAAAGAGTTCCCATATAGTTCTTAGTTGGATTTAGGTCAGGTGATTGCGGAGGTCAGGCCATCTGATGCAGCACTCCACCACTCTCTTGCATAGCCCGGAGGTGTGATTTCAGTCACCGTCCTGTTGAAAAACAAATTATAGTTTGACTAGCACAAACCAGATGGGCTGCAGAATGCTGTGGCGGCCATGTGGGTTAACTGTGCTTTGAATTTTGAATAAATCGCCAACAGTGCCACCAGCAAAGAACACCATCACGCCTCCTCCTTCGAGCTTCGTGCTGGTAGAAAGGTGATTTGGTGACTCCAGATTGCCCATAGGTGTGAATGTGAGTGTGGATGGTTGTTGGTGACAGCTGGGATAGGCTCCAGTCCCCCGCAACCCTGATAAGGATAAGGGTTACAGAAAATGGATGGTTGGATGGATGGTTTGGATGTCTACCAAAAAGTGTAGCTGCAGAAGTGGCAGATCACAACAACAAACTGGAACATTGAAGCACATTTCAGCCTGTTACTGTACCATCACCTGTTGATTGTCCTTGTGCATGTGCATGAGATACACAATGGGGAACCACTCATATAAAGACAGTTAATGTAAAGTCACAGTTTAAAATTACTGTTCATTCGTTCAAATAGTATTCAAATATGCTTAAAGTACTAAGTACTTACATATATTGCTAAGTATCTTATAATATTATACCATAATTTATTAGTTGATTATTAATGAATCTTTATCTGAAAAGTGACAAGCAATTATATGTAGTGGAAATATTTATATTTTCTTCTATGTATGTATGTAGCATGAAATGAAACTACCAGTGGTTATAAATAAAGTCTGATGTAGCTGGACCTACCTGAAAAATCCCCAAACATTCAAATGAATATAGTTTGAATAATCTTTTCATAACATTCAAAACATGTGGTCACATCCTCCATTACAGGCTGCACATTTAGTGTGAGAGGCACTTTGTAAATCCAGACTCAGAGGAACGAGAAAATAATGATAAACAGACTACTTTTATTAAAACACAGAATGCAACATCTCGCTCATTTCTAGTCTCTGGCTCTACAAGAAAGCATGAGGCAGGCAGCTACTTGATGCCCTCATGTCACGGTCCTTGTAATCCAACACCTTGACCGGAAGAACCACATTTCCCATTGAGCGAGCAGAATCGTCCACCTGTGCTCAGGAGTGAGCATGATGATATATATGCACCTGTTCAATGGGGGCCTGAGTTTGCCTTGACAGCACCTTGTTATTGTTATTGTCAAAATGTATAACTATCTTGACACATAGGGGCTGCTTGGGTGGCATGACGTGTGCACATTTGTTCCTTACTGCAAATTATGTCGAATCAGAAACTTAGAAGTGTGAACTTGTAGTTATCATTTGTATGATTATGATCATTGTTATATCCTTTTATTTATTTGATATGAAATTCACATGTATTTAGATGTATTTATTGTGTTTCCTGGTGGTTTGATGTTGCCAAATCGTCTTGAGTCCTGTATCTTTGCTATTGCTATTTACATTAAAAGTCTTTACACTTTTTGTATCATTGTATCTTCATTGCGCTGTTGTTTGTATATACTAAACTAAAGTACAGGCGAGGTTATGCTGAGGAAGACTAAAACAAATGCAACGTAGTAAAAGAAAAAGCTCAACACATTCGTACAGTTCAGTTCTCATGTAACTGAGAGCACAGCTCCTCCCTTTGGAGAGCATGGCATGGCCAAAATCTGAAGCCGAGTAAAGCAAAAGGAGTTTCATTTTGCATTTCAAAAATAACCTATGACTCCCATATCAAACTATACAGATATTTTACCCTTATAAATATATATATATATTTGAAGTGTATGAGCCTCATAAATAATTTACCTTCATCAACAGGAACGCCAAACTCCCTCTTGATGGTCTTGAATAATAATAAATTACGAGGTATTCTTATATGATAAGACATTATTGATCCTGATGATATAAAAGCTACCCAAAAGTTTATAAAGTTGTCATTAGCTCCACCTTTGCCAGCTGCAACATTAAAATGTATGTAAATACATCAGTAATTAGAAATATGATATATATGATCCTGAAATGTGCCATTCTGCGTAATGAGTACTTTTACCTTTTGTACTTTATTTTAATTCCACTTTAATAATTTCACATTCCAGCTAAACTACAGAGTTAAAATTATATGAAACAGGTGAGCTAACATACAGAAGAAGAAAAAAAGGGGGCGGTTAATGTTGTTGCGTCACATAAAGCAACTGTGAGAACACACTGGAGGCCTCTGTCTCCCTCACCTGTTTGCTCTGTGTGATTATCTTATCTTATTTGTTCAGTTTCGGAAAAGGGTAAGAAAAACATTAGTCACTAACCGCAAGTGCTCTAAAAGACATGTCAGAATAAATGAATCAGTTAGAAGTTGACTTGACAAAACCCTCTTTTCAGCGGGCGAGTGAATCAGTAACACATCCAGGTCTGACGTCAACTTAAGGTCAAACAGTGTCACGTGATGGTAAATTGCGAAGGAGGAGCAAGAGAAAAACAATAAGAATTAACATAGATATCCATCAGATATGTTAATTATACAATGGATTACACTTTAATAATGCAGATTTCCAACAGAAGGTTGTTAAAATACTAAAGTGACAATGCTGTGTCATTTTATTTAACCTCTCCTGTGTATTGGCATTACTCAGATGTGCTCTTATGTTATATATTGTAACTTATGTCCTAATTTAAGTGTTTTATCATATTGTATTTTTCTCTTGACATCCAGCCATATTGTTACTGTATTTTCACTGTGGTGTACTCTGACAGAATTTACACGACATATTTGCCATTTTATGTTGTACATGGACAATGGGGCAGAAACAAACTGGGGAAAACTGAAGAAGCAGTCCTGGCAAAAGAAAAAATAAAGACACCATAAATAGTGCTTTAAGTTTCCCCTGACTTCATTAAGCATATTTTATTACATATATTTACCGGATTTGTTACAGTATGTTACACAATCGTTGATGAATAAACAAAGATGAAGTCACCAAAGTTTTTCTAACACAATCGTTCAACTCCTTTTGCTTTGCAGATTTTGGTGATCCAGTGTATTTTAACATGAAAAGTTCCTTTCGTGTGTGATAAAGACAGTCAATTTCAAAGTTGATCAAAAAGCATCAGCAGTCCCAGGCTCAGTATCACTGCAAAGAGTCCACTGAGCTGCACAGCCTCCGATCCAGAGAGAGGAATACCTGCATAAGGGTAAAGAAAAATCAAGCCATTAGACTAGATTTAACATGTGACACACGTGATAATAGACCCAAGAGCAAATGCTCAACAGTTATCAGTACCTTTAACTTTTACCATCTTGGTAGCCTCAGCAGAGCGTCCAGCTGCAGCATTTTCTGCAACACAGGTGAAGTTTTCGAAAGTACCGGGTATGGAAGGGGTCCACCTGAGCTCATTTGCATGGGTCGATAAGTGGGTTCCAATGGGGAAACCCCACCTGAACTGCCATTTGACAGTACAGTCCACATTTAAGGTACAGCTCGTCAAGCAGGTGAATTCACTCTGTTTGCCAGGAAGCACAGTGTCAGGTCCGATGATGGAGACGTTCCATCGATCAACTATGAAAGATTAGAAAGTTCAGTCCAGTTTGTGAATATAAATTCTTCCGCCTTGCTTCCTTAAACTGTTCTTCACTTACAGCTGAGTAGGTAGCCCAGGCTGAAAACCCTTGTCTTTTGTCCTTTAGCCACATTAGTCTCACACTGGTAGAATCCGGCATCAGAGGGCAGCAGTGAGTCAAAGTGAAGCGAGGTGTTCTGCAGCAGATGCATATTTTCACGAAGAGTCACTTTCTGTCCATCTTTGTACCAGACCACGTGGTTCACCTGGTTCACCTGGTGTGACCGTAATGTAGCATCATGGCAGACCAGATCCAGTGACTGGCTGAGAGTTGGGACAGTGTTTGATGGACTGATTTGCACAGACAATGGATCTGCAGCAGAAGACACACATCAGAGATAATATTTCTAAATTAGGTACCATTCAAATTTTACTTCTTTGGCAGATAATAATGGATTCAGTAAAGTGGTGGCACATTTTCAGATGCTTTACTTATACATAGGTGAAATGTACTCATTAAAGTTAAAAATTCTTGTTCCTGTGAAAAATGGGCCCTGTGACTGACAAATTATATGAGGTAGTTTTAACTGTATACTGTTACAGTAGGTATTTTAGTCCAGTCGCAATCTACGGATCCCCACAAAGGGCTGCAAGAAACCTCTGATGCGTTGTAGGATGATTAGTGTGAGGAGGAAAAAAATAAAGTTTTATTTCATAAATCAGTATTCATTTTGTGCATGCTGGATTGAGTCTTTACTCATTATGTGAAAGTTTAGAAGATTTTTTAAGGGGTCACGGACCAAAAAGGTTGGAAACTAACATGTACAGTAACCCGCTGTCAGATGTATATAGTGGAGCAGAAGTGTAAATTAGCATTAAAGTGCCTCAAAATTGAGCTGGTGCTGTGCTTACTCTTAATCTTTATAATGGCGGTCATAGTTGTGGAGGCTCCTCTTTCTGGATTTAACACATTACACTGGAATTCCACTGTATTGTCCAGTCCATCTGGTGTCCATATCAGTTTGCTCCCATTGACTGTGCGGCCCAGAAAGGACCAGATGTAGCTGCACTTTGAGCAAGAAGAGGAACAGGTGAACATGGTACTGAAACCAGCTGTCACCTCACCGGCCCAGGTAATCTGCTCCCAGGCTTCCAAACCAGGCGCACCTGAGAGAGGAAGAGTCAGTATGGCCTGCATCAGGCAGTGTACAATGTACTATTTGGTTTTCGCAAGCAGATGATGGACATCATTCCAGCTGTTCAACATTAATAATGACATATCATACAAAAGATTCTTGTCTGGGTTAACAATCATGATGCATCAGATGCATCTGTTTTTTAGGCAAGCTCTCTGCTGTTTAATATGAGCTACATTCACATGCACATTCCTGATTTCTAACCCTAAAAAAGAAAAATCCTGAACATTCAAACACATTTTTTTGCCACTTCTCTTCTCAACTTACTAACAAACAGAAAAGAGCTACTGTATGTGAAATAAGGCTGCAGGTTAGGATAGAAAAGGCAAATTTTGTGGCGCGCTCTGGGTTTCATAAAGAGCTAGAGATATTAAGAGATTTATTGTATCCTTGCAGGAAGAAAACAAAGGATCTCTGTCTGAGCACTAACGCTGGAGGATTTTACATCATGCAAATTTGCATGAACCAGATGTGTTTAGCACTGAGGTGAACATGGGTGGTACATGGTATATATGATCAGGAAGTTTTTGGTATTTTTATGTTTCTCCTCTATCGTAGAGGTGCCACTGCCATTTTTTTTTTTGCCCCAATTCAAACATATTGTCATCATATTTCTTATTACTTCTTATCTTGTAAATATATATATTTTTATCGATGAGTAAAAGGCTATTTCACAGGCCTTGCTAAGAAACACAAAAATAAAAATATCACTGTGTCCAGGCTAGTAGCCATCATTTCACCAGCTTTCTTAATATCACACCAAAGCTTATAACTGCTCATACCGTATGTACTGTAATGTTTGGATGTCAGTCTATGGAGTAACAGTCTTTGTAAAGGTCATCGGTCAGTAAATGAGGTGCTCTTACCCATCAGTGCCACCAGCAAAACACAGTAAAGATTCTTCCAGTCAGGTGTCATAGTGATGTCTCTCATGGCAGCCTCCACACTTGGTTTAAACAAGAACTACAATACCTCTTTTTTTATATACCACCTATGAGTTAGAGGCTGAAAATTGTCTTCAAAAACGTTTTTTTACGAACAGATTATTCACTTCAGCCTCTCCCAAATTTCACAGCATAATATTGTGTAACAACAGAATTTACCTGATGATGAAATCAACCTGTAGACAAAGGAAATTTCCGAGAACCACGACAGGAAATGTGTAACTCCAGTTAAAATGTTAAAAAAAAATCTGTGTTGCAAATGATTGCAAATCAGGAAAAACAGTCACATAGTATCAGTGTGAAACCGCACAATTGTTCTAGACTGTTTTGTCAGAGTATTGCATAAAAACACTAGATGGCGTTGCCTCACAGGAATCATTACTTCCCTCCTCTTTGGAAATAACCTCCCGTACATGGCCTGAATTGTTTTATTACAGCAACGACCTTTCCTTTGTGCTTGTTCATATAATAATAAACCAGCTTTTCAGATTAGGACCTGTTCCTTAAATCATTATAATGTTTTCCTCTTTTTTCGGATCAGTAAAGTATTGTATCATGTTACCTAGGTAGATGAACTGTGAACTAGAATGTGAAGTATACATGAAATACAAGTATGCAAGAAATGATCCTGTTCTATCAATGTTTCTTTCATCAAGCAATGACGAGTTTCTATTGCATAAAATGTTTATTATCATTTATGATGTATGACTCATTTTCTTCCCAGCTGTCACACCAGTCAATAAATACTGTGTTCAAACAGGTGTGGCTGTCTGGGTGAAAAACGTTTTATTGCCAAAAAAAAGAAAAAGAAAAAAAAAAAGCAAAACAGTAAATGTTGGTGTGTGATTTAATCTGTTGAAGAAAATATTAAGATTTTTAAGAGTCTTTCATTTTGATTTACAACATTAAAGAATGGAAAAAGACCATAATTTATGACTTTCAATCACTCACACCCACCGTGTGGTTTTAGGGCCCTGTAATTTGAGTCGATTGTGTTGCTGTGAGGACATTAGGTTGGCACAGCAACGTATTTAGCCACATTGAACTTTGAATTCATTAGTGTAATTCAATTGCAGTGTTATTCCTGGGAATAGATACTTTGCATACTTTTTGCCTACAACTTCCTCCTCCCATCCTTTTTCTTTTATGATGATGATCATCACCATTTGCCTAGATATCATCTTCTAGTTTCTCTTTCTTTTCGTTCAAATTTACTCTTTTGTCACGTAAGAAAGCGTGTAAGGAACCTTTACCAGCTTCATTATCTCTATTTATAACAACAAGTATTATAACAATTTTAATGACGCAGTTATTGTCTATATAAAACTGATTACATCATTACTATGACTACCCCGCAGGAGACAGATTATCACTGAACCTCTCCCTGCATTTATGGTTCCCTATTGACCTTACATACATAACCTAAATCTACATCTGACTCTTTGCATGCACAAAGAAGCTGTGTCCTGTGTAGAATAGAAAAAGAAACCATGTGTACTGTATGTGTGTTTATGCACAAATGCTATTAAAGTGAGATATATGCGACGCTACAAATGTCCAAATATCGAAAATAAGATACTTTATTCTTCTGAATAAGCAGTCAAATTATTACATATGCAATATTTCCAACCTGAGTGTTACGTTCAATGCATTCTTTCTTTGGTCAAACATTAATCACACTCATCATTCGTTAAATCATGGTACACACACAACTGTGTGAAAAACCCATAGTCTGAAGTCTGAACTCTACCAATGAGTAACTAACGGGGGATGGGGAACTGCTGGTGTTGGGAGACTTCTCTTTATCTATTTTTTTTTTTTGAACCAATCATTGTTTTAAAAAGAAGAAATGCGTAAAACAGAAGTCTGATTCAACAAAATGTGCTTTATATGTTGTACAACCTTGTGGTTCTGTTTTATTAGATGATTGCACTGCTGGTTAATGATCTAACTAAGGATAATGGCACTGACCCACCTGAGTTAATACGGAGCCTGGCTCATGACAAATAGCTAAAATACGATTAAACATTTACAGAGAAAGAAACCTGTCACTTGACATACATTTGTGATATCAGATACAATTCATCAATTTTACATCTGTCTACTTACATCAATATTTTTCAAGCAATATTTATAATAATGCATCAAATGACGATGTGAAAACAATGTGACAATGCAAAAGAAGCTGCTCACAGTTATACAGTACAGACAATTATAACCTGAATCTGCAACTCCCCTCAGCTTATATGAGAGAGTGTTTAGCACTTTGTTTTACTGCTTTGGTTTACTCTCACTACCTGTTCCACAGTAAACAGTAGTCAGACACAGTTATCAACTAGCTGGTGCACATAGAGGAGGATTTAGCAGCCAGTTTGCACCTTTCATGTGGGCTAAAAGTATAGAGGAAAGGTTTTTCTAAAAGATGACTGAATGACTGACTGACTGGTGATATTTCAAAAACTCAGAAAGTAATCTTTAAATATTTACCACTGTTCTGACTGAAACACAATCCTCAAAAACTCTTCTAATCATCTTTCATCAGTATTTTTTAGTCCACTTGGTTAGAAGAGTCTTTGGGGGAAATAACTTCGAGCAGAGCTAGTGTTGACAAAAACATATATGTGGGGCTTTTAAACATTTTTAGTTTATAATCTTTTAGAAAAAAATAAAGGTTACCTCTATGATCCAAATGTGTGCTAATACATGAGAAGCACAAACTGAAATTACAAAATATTTCCCTCAGGAGTTAATAGAGACCAAAACAAGAGCTAAAAGAAGGTAAATAATGGATTCACATTCATCAGGTGACCAGAAACATGACTCCAAATGGTTAATATGGCTTTGTTCACACTTCTGGTCAAGTTCTGGTTTCTGTATTCAAACACATCAAAATAGGAACTGTCTTTTTTGTATTTAAACTTTCTGCCCATGGTGGTGTGGTGTGATTAGCTCAGAAGCTCAGTGCAAATGGGCTTTAATTTGTAGCTAAACATTATTCCTGTTCCTAACCAACTACATATCATTGAATGTACTAAAGCAGTGAACACGCTGCATCCAAGTGCTTCACTTGATGAAGATTAAAATACAGACGATCCCTTTTTGTTTGTTAGTTGATTTAATCCTCACTTATGCTAACATCAAATATAGCTACTTTATTATTTACGCAGAAAAGCATACGATATGTCAAATTAAAGCCTCTTTTAAAATATCAGAACATTAAAACATAATGCATCTAATGCCTTAGAGTAATGAAAACAAACATATATACACATATACACATATATATATGTATATATATACAGTATACAACAATACAGAGTAAATTATAAATGCAGGGAGTGTTTGTGGCAGTTTGATTCTATTTCATCTGGCACTCTTTCACCTTTGTGAAAGTTTTTTCCTGTTGGCACAAAGAAAGCACCTTATCATCCAATAGCATATCAACTTACGGACACTTACAATAAACCTGTACTGAGTTACTCTGATTATGCCTAGGGGAAAAATGATGAGATATTTCCGCATGCCGAATTTTAAGACTTAATGTATTTATTGCACCTGTAGATGTCTATCAGTTTCACATTGGACAACTCGTGGTGGTTCTTTGAACACTGGCTTTTATTTTTGAATCTACATCCTCTCTGGTTCAAACTGGAGACAAATCCATTCTTTACTGCTTATTTTTATATTATTTTTTCTAGCATTTTTGAATATTGTACCTGCAGTCCTCCTTTTTGTGGGATTATAAAGTTGAACTTTATCATTATGTAATTAAATTACAAAGATGTGTATCTCTACTGATCTTTAAACTGTTCCTTTTGTACCAATTTAACAAGCTTAAATTTAACACTACTAAATTAAATATAGTTACAAAACTTTTTTTTTCCATTTCTTAAGATGTAAATATGACAATTAATGCCAAACTGACAAGCTGCAAACTAGAATCTCAAACGAAATCAGTCAGACATGACACCAGCGTCAGTCATCAGTGTTAAACATTAAGGAGAAGAAGCTAACCACTGAATCACGTACAGAGAATATTTCCACTCATCCATGTGCGCTTTTCATTGACGTTGCCCAAACAAATAAATGGGAATAGGAAAGATATTATATGTATGCAAACATGTTGGGTAGCATTGTGCCTTCTGACCTCAGTCATGGCGATAACTGTCCTGAAATGGTTGATTATTAACCACTGTTAAAGTGCTTTGACTGAGTAAACTTAAGACCGAATTAGTCCTCTATAAAGGCACAGAAAGGGAAGTGTATGTTTCTCAAACCACATATCATCTGCTCCCGGCCTCCAGTCTATGTTGACCGGATGATCCATCCTATCCAATGTGGTCATTTCTTGCAAACCTCAGCATAAACTTGTGTGCCAGTAGGCTGAGGAGCTGGCCTCTTTGCTGCACGCTGCAGGTGGGCATCGTAGGTAGGAGGTGAGGATCCTGCAGGACGGCCGCTGTTCATGCGGACCTGAGCGTATTGTGATGTCATGTCATTCTGTGTCCCCACCTGAACTCTCCCACCATCTTTGTTCTGGAAGAACCTGATATCAGCGTAGTTCACGTCCTAGAAAAGGAAAGGGGAGAGAGAAATATAGAATAACTGTTTTGATTTCAAATCCAGGGAATAATCACCTCTGTTTAAAATTCTGCAAACCTGAATTTACAATTATGTCACGTTGGATAAAATATTAGCAGTTAAAGAAATATAAAGATTTAGAACGTCCAACACAAGCACAACGATAAACAAGACAAGCTTTACCAGACTGTTATGTAGGGTTAAAACACATATACTCTTCTTCTTGTGTGTCTAACGTGTCTATTGATTATCTTCTTCATGGTCCAAAGTCTGGTGTTCAGCACAGACAGTCTATCAAACCTGATCAAAGACTGGCTAATAATGTATTATAGCAAACTATAAAAAAAGTATAAAGGTAAGATAAGTTAAACCTTTACTCATCCCAAGCAGGAAAACTCAGTTGTTATGCACGCACCTTAAGATGTGCATGTTTAAGATTTAAGATTTTAGCATCATGTATTCCCATTAAGATTCTTCTACTCAGATGTTAGTAATGTTAGCATTGGATAGTGGCTTGTGTGAAATGCAAAATTGTAGCATCTATTGTTGTAAGACTGAAGGACTGTGAATCATTCAATATATCCTCATTTATATACAGCTTCAAACTTATTGTTCACAGATGTCTCCAGACTGATGATTCGATCATCGTCGTATTCACATCAATTTATCCGAGCAATATGGGCAAACATATTGTTGAGACAACTGAGACTCATTTAGGCATTAGCAGCTTGGCATGTGAACATGTTGAATTCCTACATACTTGTGCACATAAGCACACTGATGACTCTTACCTGATTTCCTGAGGATGCTGTGTCGAACTGGCCTGCACATCCTTTAAATCACGAGAAATAAAACATGCTTAGTAGAATCTAACCAAAGGAGTAGATAATAACTGTATGAACACACAAACATATACAGAACACACAAACTTACCTGTTATGGTGGCAGTGTTTCTATCAATGTTTTTTTTTGCATTGTTTCTGTTTAGAGAGATAATGAGTGTGCAAATTAGGCATGCATTAACATAATAATACTAATTTCAGCTGTATGTCAGTATGTATACTTACTGTAATCAGGTAGGCAGTTTACATTAAGCCGCCTGTGATTAAGTTAGATCAATTTTGATGAGCATATTTGTTGTGTCACCATGTGAAAAGCTAAAAAAAATGAAGCCTTTCTGATTTCATATTGACACATCAAATTCATTCTAGTTTCACATTTTTGCTCTCTCCCGTGTTTTAATAAAACTCCCTCATCCCTCATCACCTTCCTGCCACTTCCCCATTAGCCTCATATACTGTATGCTTTCAACCTAGCGCTCCAGCCATCATCTCTGCCTGCATGAATCCCTCCTTGCATTTCATTTCTGCCCCTTTGCCCATCCTCCTTTCCTGTCCGGTACTGACTTTTGCCTGTTTCTGACCACGATTAAAACTGAACACAAGAGTGCTTTTGGGGTCTACACCTGAGCAGTCACATTTATCATAATTGTGATTGATGCATATTAATATAAATGTTTTGAACCTTAAAGTTACTTACTTTTTTCTATAAATGTAGTACCCTCCTCCACCAGCAGCCGCTCCACAGACGACCAAACATGCTATTACTATTCCAGCGATGCAGCCAGCCGAACAGCCTGATGCTTTGTCTTGGGTGGCTTAAATAAAAACAGGAAAAAAGAACATAATTGTTTACAAGATTTGGCAAAAAGGAACTGTTTCATCATAACAGTGGATACGAAGAATATAACAATTTCTGACCTAATGTGATTTCACAGCTGGCCACTTTGTCAATCTGTTTTCTAGATCAGTGCTGATGCAGTATTGCTGCTTTAGCAAAAACACTGTCATAGATTTTATCTGAAGGGTTTTACACATCAGCCTATTTACAGGTCTTGGAGAATATGACTGCTATATACTCCTACTACTGCATGAAATTGCCTCAAGTCACTTAAGTCAGTGTTGGTTAGGGCTGATAACTACAAATTTAATAAATAAAAGAAATCGGGGGTGTGGCATAAGAAGATATGAAGTAAGCAGATCACTGTAGGCTGGTTCTCTCTGATTGAGGCTAGCATCTAAATTAACTGCTACTAGCAACAAATCCAAATTTCTGACTGAACTTTTGATAAGTGATGGTCATGTTTAAAATCATTGTCCAATGTGAGTCCCTCAGTGTTGAACTGTAAAATTGAAATACTAAGTTTTACTTAGATAAATGATTTATTATGTATTAATATGTATTATATTACTTTTATAGTTAAAAATAGTTTTGCATTTCAAGCAATCGTTGTCTCATGAGCTTTAAATAAATCTGCAACTATTCTTCACACTGTCAAATTTATAATACTATGAGTTAATGACAATATCCAATAACAACAACATCTACAATCAACACCATCTTGGTACCTGTTACAGTCAGTCCATGCACTGCTGATGATGTTCTCCCAGTTTTATTATTCCTGGCTTCACAGGTGTATTGGCCACTGTCAGAAAGTTTAGTGATGATTTTAGTGAACACAGCAGAATGGTGTATCTCTGTCCCATTCAGGATCCAGGTGTAACTAGCAGCTGGTGTGGACTCAGCAGAGCAGTTCAATGTTAAGGTCTGATTAAGACGGATCTCACTTGGACCTGTGATTTGAACATTTTCTGGCCCATCTGAAAAGCAGACAGTAAAAATATAAAGCACAAATAATGAAACAAAAAGTTTCGAACAGTGAATGTAGACTGTACAGTTTGTCACCTACAGTTAACAATCATGATGTATTTAGCTGCATCGTGGCTGACAGGGTTGCTGATTTCACAGGAATATTCTCCGTTGTCTGTTTTCTTTAGAGGTTGAAAGGACAGCACTCTGTTGTTGTCGTAAAAATTAATGTGGTCAGGCAGCACATGTGAGTCACCCTTCTTCCACTTTCTGGTAATGACAGAGCCAGCAGCCTCACAGGTTAAGTTGACAGACGTCCCCTTAATTGGCTGAGTTGATGATGATGTGACAGAAGCACCTGATATTCTCTCTGTTGGGCAAATCAGAGACAAAAGTAATCAAGTTACTGAGGGTTGATTGCTATATAAATACTGTGAAATAATCAAACGCTTAATCCACAGAAACTGTCCCTTTTTACGAAACATCTGAACTTTTGAAAGGTTGTGATGTAACAGCTACACATTCACCACCCTCAGCCACGTCCTGCATGGACCCACTGACCAATCAGAAGAGAGGCTTGTTAATATTAATGAGAAACACTACTGTGCCAAACACTACTGCTAAACTAAAGCTCCAGAGTAAAGAGTTGGAGAGAAGATGCCAAACAGTGTAGTGTTGGACAGGTAGTGTACAGCTGCTGCTGGAAATAATGCAATGAGAGTGAACCAAAACATGCCAATACAATTCCAACTTACCCTGTACAGACACAACTGATGGCTGAGATGTTTCATATCTCAGAGTTTTGGGGTTAAATGCCTGACAGCTGTAGCTTCCACTGTGATTTCTCTGAATGTTCATCAGTGTGAGCTCTGGTCCAGTATCAGACAGCTGGTCTGCATTCAGAAACCAGTAAAACAGTGCAGAGGGTCGGGAGACAGCTGAGCAGGACAGGTCGATGTTTGATCCTTCCTCAAAGTATTCTTTTAACGGATATTTTGTCAATTTAATACCTTCTGGGCCATCTACAGTGTGCAGCATACAAGGAATGAAAAAAGAAAAGAAAACCAAAAAAATCACCAAAAGTAATACGAGCAGCTTGAAAAAAAAAACATAACTCTATAACTTGGAAACTGAAAAATGCAACTTTAGAGCTGCATGCATATCGTGCAAGATAAGAAGAAGGCACGTATGATTAGAAACTCACAGCTGATGATGAGGTTAACTAGGCCACTGTTGCCATTACTGACAGGGTTGGACACACGACAGTTGAATGGTCCCTGGTCATAGCGGGTCACACTGACTATAGTGAGAGTGGAGCCTCCATCAGTGAGCTGAACTCTGTCACTGGCTGTAACCTCAGAGCTGCTGTTCAACCAGAGGAAAGAGAGAGAGGATCCAGAGGAGGAGCAGGACAGACGGACAGAGCTGTTGAACTCCACCAAGTCTGTGGTGTTTGCAGTTACCACCACATTGGCAACAGGTGCTGTGGGTGAAAAACACAGTGGTTTTATGCTTGCCATCCTTTAAGCTAAAGTTTTAATGTTAATATGATGTGAAATAATGGCTTGTTAAAACACATGAAGTCATGAGAACGTGGACTTAAGACTTGCACAGATTACTCTACAATAAACAGTTCTCTGCATGTTTAATTATTATATCTTATCCCATCCGATCACTTGTGTGTGGTGAAATGTTAACTGTTGCTGGCTGAACTTAAAAGTCTATTTCCCTTAAATGTGTGTGTTGCAACCGCATTCACAATATAAAGAGACACAAGAGTTATGCTTGCGTGTACTTGTTCGATAATAAGCAGACTGAATGACTGCATGTAACATTGATTGTTGTCAATTTGTGAAATTGTTATATTTGCTTTCACCAACTTTTGCTATGCAAGACACACATGGCATGTAGCTTGAGTCATTGTAAGGCATTATAACTGATTAATATGTACATACTAATTTGTCAGCCGAAACCTCTGTACAATGTAATGTAATTAAAAAAAACACTTTCTACATTAACTGACTGTATAAACAGACATTTCTTACCAAGCTGTGACAATAATCTAAACTCTGTCTGATGTTTGTGTGCAGATGTTGTCAGATAAAGTACTGAGCATGTAGATTAGTAACTCACAGTAGATGTAGAGGCATATTGGCTCACTGGTGGCAGAGCTTACAGGGTTGGACACACGACACACGAATGGTCCCTGGTCATAGCGGGTCACACTGACTATAGTGAGAGTGGAGTTTCCATCAGTGAGCTGAACTCTGTCACTGGCTGTAACCTCAGAGCTGCTGTTCAACCAGAGGAAAGAGAGAGAGGATCCAGAGGAGGAGCAGGACAGACGGACAGAGCTGTTGAACTCCACCAAGTCTGTGGTGTTTGCAGTTACCACCACATTGGCAACAGGTGCTGTGGGTGAGAAATGCAAAATAGAGACTAAATCCCATTTTAATGATAGTATGATGAGTAATAATGACTTGACGTTCAGGGTTTGCTCTTGGCTAGCTAAAACACATGAAGTCATTAGAACGTGGACTTGACACTTGACTATTGAGAGTTGATTACCTTAAGACTGTCACCACGATATTAAATTTAAGACAGCACAGTTCATAAACCAGACAGGAAGAGCTCAGCTGTCCGAACCACTCTGCATGTTCAATTATTATATTTTGTCCCATCTGATTACTGCTGTGTAATGTTAACTGTTGCTGGCTGACCTTAAAAGACTATTTTCCTGACTTAGTCAACCACATTCACGATATGAACACAAGAGTTGTGCTTGCAATGACTGAATGACTGCATGTAACATTGATTGTTGTCAATTTGTGCATATGGCATGTAGCTTGACTCATTGTAAAGCATTATAACTGATTATTATATACATTAATAACGTAATTTGTCACTAAGACAACCTCTGTACAATGTAATGTAATAAAGAAGACAAACAAGAAAACAAAGCAAAGCCATTCCTTACCAAGCTGTGACAATAATCTAAACTCTGTCTGATGTTTGTGTTCAGATGTTGTCAGATAAAGTACTGAGCATGTAGGTTAGTAACTTACCATAGATGAAGAGGCATATTGGCTCACTGGTGACAGTGCTTACAGGGTTGGACACACGACACCTGAATGGTCCCTGGTCATAGCGGGTCACATTGAGTATAGTGAGAGTGGAGCCTCCATCAGTGAGCTGAACTCTGTCACTGGCTGCAACCTCTGTGTTGTTGTTCAGCCAGAGGAAAGAGAGAGAGGATCCAGAGGACGAGCAGGACAGACGGACAGAGTCTTTGAACTCCTCCAAGACTGTGCTGTTTGCAGTTGCCAACACATTGGAGACTGGCACTGTAGGTTAAATAAAATTTTTAAAAAAAAGATTAGAAGTCATAAATTGGATAAAAAATATTGCACAAATCAATTACTTAGATTTTTTTTTTTTTTTTTGTAGCAGGACAACCACCACACAAATGCACCGTTTCTGTGTTAAATACATCTAAACATTCAGGACAGACAGACAGAGTCTGTGTTACTGACAGTTACAGACACATTGGAGACAGTAGGTTCTGTAGGTTAAAATAAACAACACAATTATTCAAAGTCATAAATTGGATAAAAAATATTGCACAAATCAGTTGCTCTGAATTGTCTACCCTGTTTCTGTAGCAAAACAAGCACCACAAACAAATGCACTGATTATGTGTCAAACACAACTAAACAGTCTATTAGACAGTTTGTTAAAAAAAAACCCTCAACATCCATGATGGACATTTATGACTTTGTATACACCTCATCTCTGTGTGTCAATCAAAAACGCAACATTTACTTTTTATTTGTCACAATGATACACAGATCAAAAAGGTAATTTGGGGCTTTCACAAAATACTTTGCACGTCACTGAGAAATTCAGTTTTTGTTGATATTGTGTCAAACTGGCATTGATTTACCTCTGTGGTACTTGTAAGCTTACCCTTTGGTGGCTGCTCTTTTAATCAGTGTTAAATATTAAGCAATAATGCAGAAAGTGTGATGGTGTTGCTAAGAAACTGCAAATTCAGTGTAGAGAGTATGTTTTTTTTTTCACTTGTAATTTATACCATTAAACAATAAGAATATTGCTCATCTGCATCAGTGACCAAATGTTCAAAATTATACAAATTTCAGTTTTGTGCAGTTATTGGATTTCATTATCAGTGAAGAACCATCCTAAAAATACCTAATGAACTGATTTGAGTGTAAAAGTTTATTTTTGACTTTGGAAACAGTACTTTGAAAAGAGAATATTTACTTATGGTTCAGTTCATTACCTTTTTCTAAGCTTTCAACCTCGTCTCAGATTTTTCAGTTTCCATGTGTCATGTAGCCAGCAGTCATTGAGATAACTGTCACCATCATAGGGCCAAAGTATTAAACGGGGGTGTCTAACCCCTCTTCAAACAGCATACATGATGATTTAAGACAGCCGCCTGTCATGTCCTGTGATGTTAAACTAACCCAACTAAGCAAATTTCTATCTTCTTCTATCTATCATCTATCTATTCAAAGGAACTTGAAAACATGATCTTAAACCTTAAATATATTGTCATACAGTGAATATTCATTATTAAATGTGGAAACAAACCTTGTTAGTTATTATTTATGAGGAGTTTAACACTCAGCTAATTTGTGTCTTTATGACATTAATTTGTGGGTGTGATTTGATCAAATTTGCTTGACAATGCTGGAAAAATAAACATACAACTCCACAATTTTCATCAGATTTTGATCTATAATATTGATCTTGGTTATTGGATTGCCTCAGTATTTTTTCCTTGTTTAACTCCACTCCTGTGTCTCCTGTAACCCTGCATGTCTCAGGGTCCGGAAGGAGGAACGTTCCTAACTAAATGACCCAGAAGTAAGAACTGTTTGAATTCTCTAAATGTTAAGGAAAGGAGCATCAGTGCTTCCTTTCTTATCTCCTTTAGCATAGGATACATTGGACCAGAGAGAATGTGAATATAATGAATATGGCGTGATATAAAAACTTGAAGTCTGATGTTACTCTACAGTCTGTGGTTTATCATTACAGACTGAAGTCCGATAACAGACAAACAGACGCTCGTCTCCTCTATGAAGCCTGGTCTGCATCTTCACTGTGCTGCATTCTTAAACTCTGTTTAAAACTCGTTCCTCTCTCATCTCATGTAGTTCTCTGCATTAGTGCTGATGTTGCCTGTGGCAGCTACTTTGACATAACTAGATCGGCTACAAGTTATCCTGCCAATTCAAATTAATATATAAAACATGAATATCACATTTCGTGTGTGTTCCAGCGTCCCTGCAAATCACCATAGAAGCTATGTAGTTTATATCTGAGTGGACAGGAGGGTGAGCGTGTAAGGTGACGTCGATAATGATTTAATTCACGTGTGACTTAAAGCGCGCGGGGAGAAGTATCTCAGATGCACGTTTTGTAGTCCATCTTCTGAACTTTGTAGTTTTACCACACATCATCAATAACATCCGCCGTCGCATCACGACGTAGCCTAGCGTAAAGTACACTGAACACCTAAACACAATTATGTATTTCTCGCTCGGTTTCTACGCATAATCTGTATTCTGCGCTGAAAGAGATGCAACATATTTATATTTACTCACCGATAACCTCCAGTCTGATGCTTCCAGTCATTTGTAGTGCTCCCTGTGGTATAATGTTAACTTCGTATTCTCCACTGTCACTCAGAGCCAGATTCCTGAGCTGTAGAGATCCAGTAGAGATGAAGAGGGTGATCCTGCCTTCATACCCTTCCGCAGTGGTATTTTCAATATTTGAAGCGATTATAGGTGTACCATTAACACTCCAGCTGATTGATACAAATGGTTTTTCTGTTGGAGTCAGTGTTGTGGTGAACATCACCGAGTCTCCCACAGCTGCATTCAGAGGACCAGCTGGCAACACAGCAGACTCTTTGGCTAAACCTGGAGGAGACAGTTACAGTTTGATTAGGATATGATGCTTACATTACAAAATAAACCACTTGGACAAAATCTTTGATCACAACCCAAAAGGGGAAAAAAGACAAATGAGACAGATGAGCAGATCAGCCCGTTTGGTTAAACCTGGAGGAAACAGTTGCTCGAGAAGGACTGTGATGAGGACACACTGTGATGATCTGCTAAAATAAGATGCTGCATTACGAAATGAACAACTGGGACAAAATCTATTATCACAATCCAAAAGAAGAAAACACAAAACAGAGGTGGAGTGATTACTGATACGGATTCATAGCCAAAGTAATTTTCATATTTTATACAATGGTATGAATATTTATTTAAAAAGTAACAAACAATTATGAAATTAAGCTGGTTCTCAACAATAAGAAGCATCTGAAGCAGCTTCTAGACCTCATTGTGGAAATAAAGCCTGATAAAGTGACCCAGTTCACAAGAAATCAGAACAGACGACCAACACAACATCAAGATTTTGGTCGGCACATTTTTTTTTAAATCCAATTATATTTTTATTATATCAATTCTTTATAGAAGCAGATTTTGTGGTTAAACTTGCTTCTGTTTCGTGTTGCAATATAGTGCTGCCTGATATTTCTTAACTAGTCCAACCACATACAAGACTTGTGTGCATGTACGTGACTTGCACGTAATTGTTAGATATAATAATCAGACTAAATTGTAAGTCACAGCCACTCCAAGTGAAAATCCGCCCCATGTACAGAGGCTCAGTCCTTCCCGCAGCGACCCAGGGCTCGAATCCGACCTGCGGCCCTTTGCTGCATGTCCTTCCCCATCTCTCTCTCTCTCTCTCTCTCTCTCTCCCACATTCCTGTCACTCTTCAGCTGTCTCTGTCAAATAAACAAACGTGAAACGTGTTAAATCGTTTCTTACCTGCAAAAGCCACAGAGGAAATCCAGAGTAAAGTTAAGATCTCCATTCATCTGTCTTGGTGAGCTATTACGGAAGATGGCTCTGACTGGCGAAATAAATGAGTGCCTCCAGCAGCTCTAATTATTCCCTGTAAGTGAATGCAGAGTTATTAGTTACGTGCTGACTTACTAACTGTCTGCACCGTGAGATAAACACGCTGAGTCTGCAGTCAGATCCTAAAACTGCAACACGTCGCCCTCTTGTGGTATAACTGTGCGTCTATTGATGGATGAAGACACACGAATACTGTGTGATATTAATAATCCCACACACTAATTTAGTTAAAAAAAAAAGGACATATCTGGTTGGGCTATCCTCTATATCTTTGAATTTAAGACACATTTGGATGCATTATATTACATTTAGTTTAAACATAGAAACACCCTACTAACTAACCTACTAATATCGTTTTGGTTGTATCATCTGAGCACATTGGTGGGAAATTGCCTTTACTTGTGCCCCAATGAAAAAAGAGAAGCCCTAGTCAAGTATGCATCATGGAATGAGATGGTGCAAATATTTTTCTCATATTTTTACATACATACATTTCTTTAATTTTGTTCTTGCGCATATCTAAGACTAGGAGAGTAAAAACCAGCTACATCAACTTAACATGAAGGGGTTCCCAGTATATCCTATCTTAAAAGGAGAGAACCTCTGCTCCAGGGTGCCCTTCCATTTGGATAATTTAACAATGTTAATCCTACTCAGTGTTTGTACTTTTTCATGATAACTACATCTTAACTTCATGCGTGCTGGTCCTCCACTACGTTCTGTTTGTGCTGTCCTTATTTTTTTCGCCACTGTCACTCAAACAGCCTGTGTCTGCCACCTTAGATGCTTCGACCAGCTTTTTTTTCGACCAGAGAATCACCAAAATCTGAAGGTTTCATTTCATGGCAATCCATCAAATATTTGTTAAGATATTTTAGTCTGCACCAAGGTTGTGGACAAACTGGCTCAAGGAATATGAGAGGTTCATAGTATACGAGTATGGTTTATACACATACAATGAGGTAAGGAAATGACTGCAGTGTGTAAGCAGTGTGCAAAATCAAAAGACAATGATGCAGGGTGAATACCAGCTACAGAAACACAATGAGACAGTGAAAGCATGCACAGCTTTTATTGCTCAGGTCGTGTAAATTGGCTAGTAACCCTTGCATGTCAGCCATGCCCACCGAGTTTGGCCTGTACAGCATCCAAGGTCATTTGAAGAATGTCACACCGACCAACACTGACAAACCTAGAAACAACCTTTAACACTAGAAAATAATTACTGTAAGTCATACCCAGTACATGACTTTATCACTAATATCAGGAACCTGAGGACATGAAAGTTTGTCACTCTACAATAAAATACAAATCAAATTCAGAGTCCACACTGAATAAAATCCCAAATGTTTAGTCATGTCAAACTGTGATAATTGTTGTGATTTACATAACGAACATGACTCCCCCTAAAGATGAAGCCTATTTAAAATATTTACTTATCTATTTAAAAGTTGTTGTGTGAACATTGTTAATGATTAATGAACAAGGTTAATCGTTAACCATCAGGGACATGATATTAGGAAAATCCCAGTTGCACAGTACTTCCTTATACTACCTTCATATCGGCCTATTGAAATGAGCATTTATAATGTTGAAATTAGCAAAGGGAAAGTGAAGAAGTGTGATCCTCTTTCCTCTTGTCATACTTGATGATACTGCAGGTGAAATGGAAACATCTGTGATACGCTTCATCATCCTGGGAGTCATCTCAGGTGAGTTCTTACCATTTTGACACAGCGACAAAATCAATTATTCACTTATTTATCAAAATGTAACCATCAACTATTGATGCTCAACAGCATGACATTGTTTTGCCTTCCTGTTGTTTTCCTGCAAATCAGTAGTTCAAATTTTCATAAAATCTGGTTTGAGATGGTATGACTACTAACATCATTGCACAGACACATTAGCTGAGTCCACAGATTTGGACAATTAGATAAGATATTGATTGAGTTGTTGGAAAGTTCTTTGAAGAGAGTTAAGCTCTCTGCTGTTTTGACCATATGTGTAACTAATGGAGGAAAGTTTAACCACAAAAATTGCTGCACCAAAGAGTTTATATGACAAAAAGCTGCTTTAAATGCTTCTTATTATTGACATAGATCAATTGACTCTCCTCCAGGTTTAACCAAAGGGGCTGCTGTGTTGCCAGCTGGTCCTCTGAATGCAGCTGTGGGAGGCACGGTGATGTTCACCACAACACTGACTCCAACAGAAAAACCATTTGTATCAATCAGCTGGAGTGTTAATGGTACACCTATAATCGTTTCAAATGTTGAAAACATCACTGCACCAGAGTATGAAGGCAGGATCACCCTCTTCATCTCTACTGGATCTCTACAGCTCAGGAATCTGGCTCTTAGTGACAGTGGAGAATACGGAGTTACCATTATACCACAGGGAGTACAACAAATGACTGGAAGCATCAGACTGAAGGTTCTCAGTGAGTAAATATTTCACATGTTGCATCTCTTTCAGCGCAGAATACAGATTATGCGTAGAAACCGAGCGAGAACTAATTGTGTTTAGGTGTTCAGTGTACTTTACGCTAGGCTACGTCGTGATGCGACGGCGGATGTTATTGATGATGTGTGGTAAAACTACAAAGTTCAGAAGATGGACTACAAAACGTGCATCTGAGATACTTCTCCCCGCGCGCTCTAAGTCACACGTGAATTAAATCATTATCGACGTCACCTTACACAGACGTAACACGAAGTGTTTGTCACCCTCCTGTCCACTCAGATATAAACTATATAGCTTCTATGGTGATTTGCAGGGACGCTGGAACGCAAGAAATGTAATATTCATGTTTTATATATTAATTTGAATTGGCAGGATAATTATGGCCGATCTAGTTGTTAACAGCATTTAGAGAAAGTTTTTATATCTAACAGTTACTTGCAGGTTTAACTGGTTCATCTGTTTTGCAAACACAGAGCAAGTCTCTCCACCGGTGGTTGCCCTGCTACCAAAGAAAAAAAGAAAAAAAAAGAAAGAAAAAAAACACGAGCAATTGATTTGTGCAATACTTTTTATGCAATTTATAACTTCTAATCATTCGTAAATGTATGGTGTTGTTGTCTGTTAACCAGCAGTGCCAGTCTCCAATGTAGTCGCAACTGCAAACAGCACAGACTTGGTGGAGTTCAACAGCTCTGTCCGTCTGTCCTGCTCCTCCTCTGGATCCTCTCTCTCTTTCCTCTGGTTGAACAGCAGCTCTGAGGTTACAGCCAGTGACAGAGTTCAGCTCACTGATGGAGGCTCCACTCTCACTATAGTCAGTGTGACCCGCTATGACAATGCAACATTCAGCTGCTGTGTGTCCAACTCTGTAACCAAGCCCATCTGTGGGTCAGTAGACCTCTTCGTCAGCTGTGAGTTACTAACTTACATGTGCATACTCCTAATCTTACATAATATGCGTGCAGTTTTAAAGTGACATTCTAATTAGGCCTCATGCCAATGTATAGTCAGTGTGACCCCCTATGATCAGGGACCATTTAGTTGTCATGTCATGTCCAACTCTGTAACCAAGCCCATCTGTGGGTCAGTAGACCTCTTCGTCAGCTGTGAGTTACTAGCCTACAGGCTTAGGACTGACACCATCTTCACATTTAGAGTTTAGATTATTGGTTTCTTAGAATGAGTCAAGCTACATGTGACTTTTTATTTTGCATTTAACAACATTTACATTCTTTTCTGTTGTTTTCTCCCCGACATTCAGACGGTCCAGAAAATGTTAAACTCATAATATCTCCACCACAAGAACACCATGATGAAGGATCAGACATCGACCTGTCCTGCTCAGCTGACTCCAGACCTGCTGCTCTGTTTTCCTGGTTTCTGAATGGAGACAAGCTGTCTGATACTGGACCAGAGCTCAGACTGATGAACATTCAGATGAGTCAGAGTGGAAACTACAGCTGTCAGACCTTTAATGAAAAAACTCTGAGATATGAAACATCTCAGTCTTCAGTTGTGTCTGTACTGGGTAAGTCTGAATAAAATGATTCGTACAAAGAAATGTGGATGAAAAAAAGGAAAACTTTCTTACACAAAATACTTTCAATCCAAGGTTGTACTAAACATTTGTGGAACAAAAAGAAACCATCATTTATATTAATGAGCCTCTAATGTGATTGGCTGACCATTTTCTGAGTGAAGCTCAGCCAGACAAACCACAGGTAAGAGTTTGTGGATTGCTGAAATCTGGATTTGTTATGTTCCTAGCAGTAAATGTAGCCTTGAGATGCTAACTTCAAGAACAGACATAAAGAGCAGAGAGGAGAGATCTGGTAACCTCACATCTTCAACAGCCCACCCTCTGATTATTTTCTTTTTCAAACTTGTAGTCATCAGCCCTAATTTACACTGACTGAAATGACATCACTTGAGGTTTCATGCAGCATTAATATATAGCAGTCATATTCAAACAAACAAAATCTATGACAGCATTTTTCCTAAAAGAACATTGCATCAATGTTGTCCTGGAAAACAGACAAAGAAATATGTTTGTATAAGTGGCCAGCTGTGAAATCACAAAAAGGGAGCAATGACTAAATGTATGAACTGAAACAGCTCCTGTTCACAAAATGTTGTGAAAATCATGTTCTTATTCCTTTTATTTATTTAACCTCAGAAAAAATCTCAGGAAAAACATCATGCTGTTCAGCTGGCTGCATCGCTGGAATAGTAATCGCATGTTTGGTCGTCTGTGGAGCAGCTGCTGGTGGAGGAGTGTACTACATTTATAGAAAAAAGTAAGTGGAAAATGACTTCAAAGATTAACCAGGAAGACATTTCTTATTAATATATATCAATCACAATTACGATAAATGTAACAGCTCATTTTTACCATGTTTAAGACCGATAACCCAAAGAATAAGTCAGGTTATGCCTAACTTGTATCGTATGGGCATATGCTCAAAGCTCTATTACATAAACCTTGATGAAAATGAAAATATTCATATGTGACACTTTAAAATTAGAAATAAGATAAGTTGTGCAAAAATATTCTCTATTCAAAGTTTTTTTTTTTTAAGTTTTTTTTTAAATGAGAGCCAACTCAAACAAAACACAGGTTACTGTTTGAATGTTACAATCTGATTTCATGACCGTGTTTGAACAATGTTTTATTTTTTAATATTTAGACCAATAATTGACAACAAAGCCCCGACGCATCCTACTACTAATGAAGGTTAGTATATCTGATCTTACTTCATCCCATACACAACATATGACAGTATATCACATTTGCACATATGAATAATCAGATGTAACATTCCTCTCTCTAGAGAAAGAAGGACATGTATATGAGATGCCTTCAGTCGTATATGAGAATACATACAGTACACTCAATGGATTAAGGTAAGTTTTGATCATTCTGCTTTAGAGAAAAGGGATACATGTATTTTGAAGGGAGATTCAACAAGAGGTCTCCCTCTGCATCCTAATGTGAAGAAGAAACTACAACTGTGACACACAAAAAATTCAAGCGGCTCTGTCTTGCAAAACGTTTGTCTGTTCTGGGCTACTGGAGACATGCCTGTTCAATATATGAACATAAAAAAACATAATGATTATTATTTTCAGTGATTTAATGGAAACATGCATATTATATTCATTTTTTTACATATTATGAAAAAAAGACTCCTAAATCTGAAACACTGGACATTTAAGTAGAAAGAAATTGTTACTAAATTGTGGTGATTATGTTTGCATTTAATACTGTATGATAACTGAATCAATGAAATTTGTCATTTTGTTTTATATGTTTTGTGCATTCATCTAATGCTTGCTTTGCTTTTCCTCATGTTGTATCCAACCTCAACATTGTAAACAAAGGAGAGTCAGCCATTAGTCACTGAGTCCTTCATCTCTGGGACGCTCTGCCTGAGGATCTGAGGGACTTCATCTCTGTAGATGTCTTTAAAAAATAAACTCAAGACATATCTTTGTAACTTGGTTTTTATTTAAGGTACCTTGTCATTCACTGCCAGGTTTTTATTTCTCGATCATCCTCTTATTATCCACTGTGTTTATTTACCTAGGTTTTAATTTACTTTTAACATTTTATTGGTTCTATTGTTGCAGTTTTTGGTCCTTGATTTCAATGCATACCTTTTTTAAAACTTGTTTTTTTTTTTTTTTTTGTGGATTACAACATTTTATAATTTTATGGCCAAAATTTTAATGTATTATCCATTTTGTTAGATTCAATTCATTGTTGTATATTTCTGTGAAACACTTTGGGCTGCATGTTTGCATGAAAGGTTAAAATAAAATTAAAATAATTAAAGTTTGTGTTTGAATTTTTGATGAAGTAATTATAAAATAAGAAGATGCATCAAAATTCAATATTCTACACAAAATGTTAATGTTAATTTGTAGTCTAACAGCCAGTGAACATGTAATACTCTTTTAACAATTATGGTAAAACAGTAGCAGCTGTGGAAATGAGGTTTGAAGTGTATCATGTTTTAATAAAGATGTATGTATATCCTCTTATTGTTTACATGAATTGATACGTTTGACGTCTGGCAGCTGCTGGCATACTGAAACCAGTAAAACAGGGCAGAGGGAGACAACTGAGCTGATAAATATGTCTGCTTGTAATAAATATGTATATTCATATAAATATATTATATTACCCAGTTAATGAATGCAGAGTTATTTACGTGCTGACTTCCTAACTGTCTGCATCATAAAATAAACCCACTGAGTCTGCAGTCAGATCCTAAAGCTGCAAAAGTTCGCCCTCTTGTGGTCCAAGTGTGTTTGTATTGGTATATTGATATATAGTGAAGAGACCGGAATACTGTGGAGTTGATAATCCCACAGACTATGTATTTAGCTATACTCTATATCTTTCAGCTCAAGACACATTTGAAAGCTTTTAGTTAGTGTGGTTTTGGAAACAGGGTTGTATCATCTGAGGATACTGGTGGGCAATTGCCCCCTCTAGTGCCCAAATGAAATTAAAAAAAAAAAAACAGCAAAGCTTCCCTCTTGTATGCCTCTATTGATGACATATGAAGGAAATGTGATGAAGTGCTTTTTAGAGCTGTAATGCATCTGCAGACTCTGCACAGACATCCATGGAGTTTTCAGAGTCATTAATTTAAATTATAGCTTATATACTGTATAGTTCATATATACAGTACTCATATACTGTATAGTTCTTATATACAGTACTTATATACTGTATAGTTCTTATACACTTATATACTGTATAGTTCTTATACACTTATATACTGTATAGTTCTTATATACTTATATACTGTATAGTTCTTATACACTTATATACTGTATAGTTCTTATATACTTATATACTGTATAGGCCAATATTTTGTTCACACAAGGCCTTATAGTTCAACAGATAATACAGAAATATTTCACAGATTACAGTTCTAATCTAACGAATGTATATCTCTGAGAATCTTTCTCCACTGCCAGTCAAGTATGCATCATGTGATGAGATGGTGCAAATATTTTTAATAACTGTCTGGTACCTTTGTAATACATTTCTCTTGCTTTGTTCTTGCGCATGACAAAACTTTAGAAGTTTATTAAAAAAGTGTCTTGTGTGCTGTGGAAATGTTGATGGTGACAGCTGTGAAGACGAAATGCAGACGAAATGGAAACATCTGTGATACGCTTCATCATACAGCGACAAAATCAATTATGTATTCACTTATTTATCAAAATATAACCATACATTCAAATTTGTAGCTCAGTTTTGTTTGTTTTTTTCATAAAAGATGGTATGAGCTTCTGACCATTATTATCAGTGAATGGACACATCAGTTCAGACCTGTGTTCATAAATGGAGATGTCCCTGTTGGCTGAAAACTTGTTAAACAGAAAAAAATATTTCAATCACAATGCAGCACTGAAATAAATACAAGTGGTGGGACACTTCATAAACCAGGGTTAATTATTTAGCAACATTTTAAGAGTGGGAAGAAACTTCATATGATGGGTTGAAGAAGAATCTGTGTATCTGTACAGACAGAAGAAGTGCTTGCTCATGGTGGAATTGTTGGGTCTCTATTGGGTCTATATTATAAAGAGTACAATGTAGACCTGCTCTGTATGGAAAGTGTCATGAGATAACTTTTGTTATGACTTGGTGCTCTATAAATAAAACTGAATTGAATTGACAACCTGCTGTGAAAATACATCAGATACTTTGGTTTGTTAGCAGTTTGATAATCAGCTTGGCTTTACTCAGAGGTTCTGTTTTTTTCTGTTTGTGTTTATTGATCAAGACTCTCTCACCGATTGTTATTTCAGCATATTATTACAGTGTGTCCTCGAGTCCTTCACAGACCTGTAACTGTCTCCTCCAGGTTTAACCAAAGGGGCTGGTGTGTTGCCAGCTGGTCCTCTGAAAGCAGTGGTGGGACACACGGTGATGTTCACCACAACACTGACTACATCAGAAAAACCATTAGTGTCAACTCTCTGGAGTATTAATTCTAGAGATATAATCACTTCAACAAGTGATGGAAACTTCACTGAGCCAGACTATGAAGGCAGGAAAACCCTCTTCATCTCTACTGGATCTCTAGAGCTCAGGAATCTGGCTCTGAGTGACGGTGGAGAATACAAAGTTAGAATTCATACACAGGAAGGAAAACTCTTACATGGAAGCATCAGACTGGAGGTTTTCGGTGAGGAAATATTTCACATTTCTTTCAGTGCTGATGTGTTTAACACAGAATCATTGTATTTGTTTGTTGGTTGCCCTGCTACAAAAAAAATACAAAACAAAGAACACAACAAAAAAATCAGAGCAATTTAATTGTGCAATATTTTTATTCAATTTATGACTGATAATAAAATGTAAAAATGATAAAATGATAAAAACTGTTTTATAAAATGAAAATTAAAAACAGATGCCCATAACAGCAGCAGTTGCCATGACAACTGCCCCAGACACCACTAAGGCAGTGGCAGCTGCCCCTATGGGCTGAAGAGACGGCCTCTGTATCTGCACTCACCTGCTCTGCCTCAACTATCCGGATGTTCGTCACAGAAAATTGAAACTGAATTGTGAAAACTGAATGTTCCAAACTAATAAATTCAATTTCAAATTACAATTCAGATTCAGTTTTTCAATGCAATGATTCAAATTGAACAATACAAATTCAAATTATGTGATTCAAATTCAGTTTTTTAATGCAATTATTCAAGTTAAGCAATTTAAAATAAAATATAAATGATTCAAATTCAGTTTCTGGTGATACATATTTCAGCCCACAATGACCAATCACGGGTGGATTGCAGAAATCTGGATTTGTTATGCCCATAGCAGTTAATGTAGACTTGACAGACTAGCCTCAAGCAGAGATGAGTAACAGGCTACAGATATTTTGCGAACCTCATATCTTCACACATCCTCTGAATTTTTTCATTTCCAAATTTTTAGTTGTCAGCCTTAAAGTTTGTGTAAAGTAAAAATAAATATGCATTTTGAGTTTGTCAGACTAAAGAAGAAAGTGTTATTAATCAGCCAAATTTGAATGATTCATCAGGTAAAAATGAGCAGCATTCTCAGAATAGTCTTTCTCTCTGTGTCCAAACGTTCTTAAGTCATGTATCTTTTTAAAATGTGTGTTAATGTAACACACAGAGTCAGTAGACCCTGTGTTAAAGTAACATGTAGGATCTGGTGAGCGTCAGTGTCAAAAGGGGTCCAGGGCCTTGTTACCTGCTACAGTAAACTGGTCATGTTGTTTGAGGTTCTGGTCCTTCTGGTCCTTTCTGGTCCTGATCAGTCACCAACATTGTCTTTGGCAGGTTGAACACAGCAGCAGTAGTTTATAAGAGTCATATTCTCCAAGACCTGTAAATGGACTGATGTGTAAAATCTGTGTAGTTCCCCTTTAAGCAAAACAAAATGATTTTTTTTTTTTTGCTAAAGCAGCAATGCTGCATCAGTATTGATAGGAAAAGAAATAAGTGTTTATAAGTGGCCAGCTATGAAATCTTATGGATTCAGAAATTATTATATGCTTTGAATCCACAGGTATAATGACAAGTTTCTGTTTACAGATTGTTGTGAAAGTCATGTTCTAATCCCCTTTTTCTGTTCAAGCTATCCCAGACAAAACAACAAGCTGCTCAGCTGGCTGCATCGCTGGAATAGTAATCGCATGTTTGGTTGTCTGTGGAGCGGCTGCTGGTGGAGGGTACTACATTTATAAAAAAAAATGTTAAATAACATAATGTTTAACCAGGAAGACATTTTTTTATTAAAATGTATCAATCAAAATGATAAATGTGACAGCTCAGTAAAGACAGGTTTAGACCCAAAAGCATGACTCAGAGACTGACGAGGTTATCTAAAAATATGAAGTATAGCTGATCTTCATCCCACACTTAGACTATATATATATATATATATGTCACAGTATATCACAATTGTACTATGAATAATCAGAAGGAACCATTCTGAGATCCCTTCAGTTGTTTTTATGAGAATACATGAACACCCATGGTGAATGTGTTTGTATTTAATTCTGCATAATAATTGGAGCAATGAAATTTCTAATTTTGTTTTATATGGTTTGTGTACTTTGTGCATTTCTACAATGTATACTAATGCTTGCTTTTATTCTTCTCCTATTGTATCCAGCCTCAACATTGTAAACAAATAAGCATATTGGGTTATGATAAGATAATACTTTAATAACAAAATCTATCAAAACACCATACTGCAGACAAAATGTGAATGTTTTATCTGTAATCTAACAGAAATTGAAGAAAGTGAAATACCATTTTGAAAATGTAAAACATCGGAAATGAGGTTTGAAGTGTATCATGTTTTAATAAAGACGTATGTATATCCTCTTATTGTTTACTTGAATTGATATGTTTGACTTTTGCTCACAATAAATTCAGTCAACTGATGGCTAATGCATGACAAACACATGACAGCTGCTGGTATGTTGAAACCAAACAGGGCAGAGGGAGACAGCTGAGCAGATCAGCCTGTGATAAATTAGAGGCTCTGGCAGCTCTAATGATATGGCCCAGTTAATGAATGCAGAGTTACTTATGTGCTGACTTCCAAACTGTCTGCATCATAAGATAAACCCACTGAGTCTGCAGTCAGATCCTAAAGCTGCAAAAGTTCGCCCTCTTGTGGTCCAAGTGTGTTTTGTATTGGTATATTGATATATAGTGAAGAGACCGGAATACTGTGGAGTTGATAATCCCACAGACTGATTTAATAAACAGAATATATTCAGCTATACTCTATATCTTTCAGCTCAAGACACATTTGAAAGCTTTTAGTTAGTGTGGTTTTGGAAACAGGGTTGTATCATCTGAGGATACTGGTCGGCAATTGCCCCCTCTAGTGCCCAAATGAAAAAAAAACAGCAAAGCTTCCCTCTTGTATGGATCTATTGATGACATATGAAGGAAATGTGACATGTATGCACAGACATCCATGGAGTTTTCAGAGTCATTCATTTAAATTATAGCTTATATACTGTATAGTTCTTATATACTTATATACTGTATAGTTCTTATATACTTATATACTGTATAGGCCAATATTTTGTTCACACAAGGCCTCATAGTTCAACAGATAATACAGAAATATTTCACAGATTACAGTTCTAATCTAACGAATGTATATCTCTGAGAATCTTTCTTCACTGCCAGTCAAGTATGCATCATGTGATGAGATGGTGCAAATATTTTTAATAAATGTCTAGTAGCTTTGTAATACATTTCTCTTGCTTTGTTCTTGCACATGATGAAACTTTAGAAGTTTATTAAAAAAGTGTCTTGTGTGCTGTGGAAATGTTGATGGTGACAGCTGTGAAGGGTGAATACCAGCTACAGGAAGACAACGAGACAGAGTGAATGCACACGCAGCTTTTATGGCCAAATGACATCCATGAGTTTGGCCTGGACAGCATCCAGGATCATAGGAGAGCATCACATCGACTGACAATGCCATTCATAGAGCCTAAAAACATACGACAATATAACTACTGCATGTCGCACACAGCTTGTGACTTTATCACTAGCAGTATAAGAAACTGTGTTTAATCAAAGCAGTGTTTTGCATCGGGAACCTGAGGACATGAAAGTTTGTCACTCCACTACAAAATACAAATCAAGTTCAAAGTCCTCTCTGAATAAAGTGCTGAATGTTTAGTCATGTCAGACTGTGATAGTTGTTGCTGTTAACATAACTAACATAATTCATCCTCAAGACCAAAAATATTTAATTATTTATTTAAAATTCACATTGTGTGTACATTGTTAATGATTAACAAGGTGGACCTTGTCTTTTATTCAGCTGATCTACGATGATCAGAAAATCCCAATTGCACATTACTTCCTTATACTACCTTCATATCAGCCTATTGGAATGATCATTTTTTATATTTAAATTAGCAAAGGGAACGTGCAGAAGTGTGATCCTCTTCTCTCTCGTCATACTCGGTGATACTGCAGACGAAATGGAAACATCTGTGATACGCTTCATCATCCTGGGAGTCATCTCAGGTGAGTTCTTACCATTCTGATACAGTGACGCTCAATTATTATCGACGCTCAATGACATCAGATTGTTTTCCTTTGGGAAATAAAATGTGACTGCAAATTTGTAGCTCCTTTTTTTTCATAAGAAATGGTAAAAGCTTCTGACTATTAATATCAGTGAATACACATCAATTCAGTCCGCCTGTGTTCATAAATGGAGATGTCCCTGTTAGCTGGAAACTTGTTAAACAGATAAAATATTTCAATCACAATGCATCACTGAAATAAATACAAGTGGTGGAAAAGAGTTAATTATTGAGCAAGTGACTTCCTCTCTTTGTTAGAGGAGAAGTAGTTAGTGTTGTTTTGTGATCTAATTTTCTAACAGTGGGAAGAAAATTCATATTTTGGGTTGAAGAGGAACCTCTGTATCTGTGGACAAACAGAAGAAGTGCTTGCTCATGGTGGAATTGTTGGGTCTCTGTAAATGATATTATAAAGAGGACAATCTAGACATGTCCTCTATGGAAAGTGTCATGAGACAACTTTTGTTATGATTTGGTGCTCTATAGATAAAACTGAATTGAATTGACAACCTGCTGTGCAAACACATCAGCTATTTTAGTTGGTTAGTAATTTGATAATCATCTTAGCTTTATCCAGAGGATTGTGTTTCTCACACAGATTGTGATTTCAGCATATTATTACAGTGTAATCCTCCTCAGATCTGTAACTGTCTCCTCCAGGTTTAACCAAAGGGGCTGGTGTGTTGCCAGCTGGTCCTCTGAATGCAGCTGTGGGAGGCACGGTGACATTCACCACAACACTGACTCCAACACAAAAGCCATTTCTATCAATTATGTGGAATAATGATGAGAGACATATAGTCACTTCAACAAGTGGTCAAAACTTCACTGCACCAGACTATGAAGGCAGGATCACCCTCTTCATCTCTACTGGATCTCTAGAGCTCAGGAATCTGGCTCTTAGTGACAGTGGAGAATACAGAGTTACCATTTTACCACAAGTGGGGAATACCTTGGTAGGAAGCGTCACACTGGAGGTTCACGGTGAGCAAATATTTCACATGTTGCGTCTTTTTCAGCGCTGAATGGAGATTATTCATGGCAAGATATGAATAACTGTGTTTAGATGTTCAGTACTTATGACATTGCATAACAACATAATAGCTGCAAGAATTCGAGTTAGCATCACAGATGGAAAAGACAGTAACCCCCACACTGGAGCATAATGAAAAAAACCTCCAATACCAATGAATCAATGATACATTTTAAAATCCCAAATATCTCAGGTAAAACATTATTCATACTCTTATTCCAATGCATAATCCCTACGATGAAAAGCAGAACAATACTTGTATTTTTAAGAAACACAAATCTGTATGAATCTGCTAACCTCTCCAAGATTACTTACTATGTGACACTTTGAGGACTATCCTAAAACTAATCACTGTGATCAAGTAAATCCAGATAATTTTTGACAACTAATACAAATTTACGATAACATAACATGAGCAGTTACAGTGCTGTCGACTATATAAAACTACCAAGAGTTAATGAGTAACTTAACACCAGCTAAATAGAAGTGTTTTTCTGCCCGCTGTAATCCGAAGTTTGTTTTGTTGACCTGTAACCACACCCAGTGAAGTCACAGAGTCCTGGAGTACACATGTGCATCATGACAGTGAGGTTTTACCACTGAAAGGTTCACAGTTTTTTTTTTTTTTTAACAACAGCCAGGTGCCCATAAGAACACTGAAACAGGTTTTATTTATTGTAATCACTGTGCATACACATGTGAGGAACTTAACTGGGTTTCTGCTGCTCTCAATGTACACAAGTGTTCTGTGACTTCTAATCATTTTTTATTTTTTTATTAAACCTACAGAGCCAGTCTCCAATGTGGTGGCAACTGCAAACAACACAGACTTGGTGGAGTTCAACAGCTCTGTCCGTCTGTCCTGCTCCTCCTCTGGATCCTCTCTCTCTTTCCTCTGGTTGAACAGCAGCTCTGAGGTTACAGCCAGTGACAGAGTTCAGCTCACTGATGGAAACTCCACTCTCACTATAGTCAGTGTGACCCGCTATGACCAGGGACCATTCGTGTGTCGTGTGTCCAACCCTGTAAGCTCTGCCACCAGTGAGCCAATATGCCTCTACATCTACTGTGAGTTACTAATCTACATGCTCAGTACTTTATCTGACAACATCTGCACACAAACATCAGACAGAGTTTAGATTATTGTCACAGCTTGGTAAGAAATGTCTGTTTATACAGTCAGTTAATGTAGAAAGTGTTTTTTTTAATTACATTACATTGTACAGAGGTTTCGGCTGACAAATTAGTATGTACATATTAATCAGTTATAATGCCTTACAATGACTCAAGCTACATGCCATGTGTGTCTTGCATAGCAAAAGTTGGTGAAAGCAAATATAACAATTTCACAAATTGACAACAATCAATGTTACATGCAGTCATTCAGTCTGCTTATTATCGAACAAGTACACGCAAGCATAACTCTTGTGTCTCTTTATATTGTGAATGCGGTTGCAACACACACATTTAAGGGAAATAGACTTTTAAGTTCAGCCAGCAACAGTTAACATTTCACCACACACAAGTGATCGGATGGGATAAGATATAATAATTAAACATGCAGAGAACTGTTTATTGTAGAGTAATCTGTGCAAGTCTTAAGTCCACGTTCTCATGACTTCATGTGTTTTAACAAGCCATTATTTCACATCATATTAACATTAAAACTTTAGCTTGAAGGATGGCAAGCATAAAACCACTGTGTTTTTCACCCACAGCACCTGTTGCCAATGTGGTGGTAACTGCAAACACCACAGACTTGGTGGAGTTCAACAGCTCTGTCCGTCTGTCCTGCTCCTCCTCTGGATCCTCTCTCTCTTTCCTCTGGTTGAACAGCAGCTCTGAGGTTACAGCCAGTGACAGAGTTCTGCTCACTGATGGAGGCTCCACTCTCACTATAGTCAGTGTGACCCGCTATGACCAGGGACCATTCAACTGTCGTGTGTCCAACCCTGTCAGTAATGGCAACAGTGGCCTAGTTAACCTCATCATCAGCTGTGAGTTTCTAATCATACGTGCCTTCTTCTTATCTTGCACGATATGCATGCAGCTCTAAAGTTGCATTTTTCAGTTTCCAAGTTATAGAGTTATGTTTTTTTTTTCAAGCTGCTCGTATTACTTTTGGTGATTTTTTTGGTTTTCTTTTCTTTTTTCATTCCTTGTATGCTGCACACTGTAGATGGCCCAGAAGGTATTAAATTGACAAAATATCCGTTAAAAGAATACTTTGAGGAAGGATCAAACATCGACCTGTCCTGCTCAGCTGTCTCCCGACCCTCTGCACTGTTTTACTGGTTTCTGAATGCAGACCAGCTGTCTGATACTGGACCAGAGCTCACACTGATGAACATTCAGAGAAATCACAGTGGAAGCTACAGCTGTCAGGCATTTAACCCCAAAACTCTGAGATATGAAACATCTCAGCCATCAGTTGTGTCTGTACAGGGTAAGTTGGAATTGTATTGGCATGTTTTGGTTCACTCTCATTGCATTATTTCCAGCAGCAGCTGTACACTACCTGTCCAACACTACACTGTTTGGCATCTTCTCTCCAACTCTTTACTCTGGAGCTTTAGTTTAGCAGTAGTGTTTGGCACAGTAGTGTTTCTCATTAATATTAACAAGCCTCTCTTCTGATTGGTCAGTGGGTCCATGCAGGACGTGGCTGAGGGTGGTGAATGTGTAGCTGTTACATCACAACCTTTCAAAAGTTCAGACGTTTCGTAAAAAGGGACAGTTTCTGTGGATTAAGCGTTTGATTATTTCACAGTATTTATATAGCAATCAACCCTCAGTAACTTGATTACTTTTGTCTCTGATTTGCCCAACAGAGAGAATATCAGGTGCTTCTGTCACATCATCATCAACTCAGCCGATTGAGGGGACGTCTGTCAACTTAACCTGTGAGGCTGCTGGCTCTGTCGTTACCAGAAAGTGGAAGAAGGGTGACTCACATGTGCTGCCTGACCACATTAATTTTTACGACAACAACAGAGTGCTGTCCTTTCAACCTCTAAAGAAAACAGACAACGGAGAATATTCCTGTGAAATCAGCAACCCTGTCAGCCACGATGCAGCTAAATACATCATGATTGTTAACTGTAGGTGACAAACTGTACAGTCTACATTCACTGTTCGAAACTTTTTGTTTCATTATTTGTGCTTTATATTTTTACTGTCTGCTTTTCAGATGGGCCAGAAAATGTTCAAATCACAGGTCCAAGTGAGATCCGTCTTAATCAGACCTTAACATTGAACTGCTCTGCTGAGTCCACACCAGCTGCTAGTTACACCTGGATCCTGAATGGGACAGAGATACACCATTCTGCTGTGTTCACTAAAGTCATCACTAAACTTTCTGACAGTGGCCAATACACCTGTGAAGCCAGGAATGATATAACTGGGAGAACATCATCAGCAGTGCATGGACTGACTGTAACAGGTACCAAGATGGTGTTGACCATAACCAACAATATTATACATTGGATAATATAAGAGTAGCAAGCTTCCTAAAGATTTGTGTTACAAATCCATTCCACCAATCAATCAGTCAATCAATCAGTGGCAGATTTATTTGAAGCTCAGTTGCTTGAAACACAAACTCCACTTAAAAATGAAAGAGTGCAATTTATAAATATAAGTATTTAATGTCAAATTTAACTTTGCAATTTTACAGTTGTTGTGGGACTCACGATTGATGACGTTTTTAAAATTAAGTGCCTACATTACCCACAATGCAACTCAACCATCAACAGTTTGTGTAGCCTATACAGACTAAAGCAGAGATCGGGATCAAACTACACCCAAAAAAAGTTTTGGTCAAATTGCAGGACTTATGCATTTCAATTACATAGGATATGTCCATCCATTTGAATTACTTAGGTTTAATATAAATTAACTACTAAAACTGATGTGAAGCAAGTAATAAGATGTAAGTAATAGGACTAATAAAACTCGATGTGCTTCCACTACACAGTAGTAGTAGTAGTGTAAATGAATGCAGTCGTTTTGAGTTTATTAGTACTTTTACATAAATCTTATTACTTGCTTCATATTAAATGTATTAGTTAATTTATATTAAAACTATGTAATCCAAATGGATGAAAATTTTCTGTTCATTTGAAATATATAAGTGGCCAAAATATTTTTTTGAGTGTACAGAGATCTGCTAACCTCACATCTGATTTCTTTCGTTTTCAAACTCGTACTCATCAGCCCTAACCAATGCTGACTCAAATGACATCACTTGAGGTGCAGCACTAGCAGTATATACTGTAGCAGTCATGTTCCTCAAGATGTGTAAATTTACTGACATGTTTCTTTATTTAAGCCATCCCAGACAAAACATCGAGCTGTTCGGCTGGCTGCATTGCTGGAATAGTAATTGCATGTTTGGTCGTCTGTGGAGCGGCTTCTGGTGGAGGAGGGTACTACATTTATAGAGAAAAGTAAGTAGAAAATAACTTTAATGTTTAACCAGGAACACATTTTTTCATTAATATGCTTACCCAATAAATATATATATATATATATAAAATGACTACCCAAACACAACACAGGTTACTGTTTTTTTGTTTGACTCTGAGTAGAATCTGGTTTCATGAACATGTTTGAACAATGTTTATTTTTTCAATATTCAGACAAATGTTTAACAGCAAAGCCTCGCCTGATTCTGCTACAGGTTAGTTTATCTGATCTTACTTCATACACACATATCACAGTATGTCACATTTGTAGGTTTGAATAATTTGATGCAATCTTTTTTTCCCCTATAGAGCTCAATGAACATATATATGAGACCCCTTCAGTCTTATATGAGACCCCTTCAGTCGTAAATGAGACCCCTTCAGTTGTATATGAGACCCCTTCAGTCGTATATGAGACCCCTTCAGTCATATATGAGACCCCTTCAGTCATATATGAGAATCCTTAAGAGAAAACATGCATATACAACAGTGCATTTTCCAGGTAAGTTCTGATCATTCTGATTTAGAGAAAAGGGATATATGCATTATAAAGAGAGACACAACAAGAGGTCTCCCTCTCCATCCTAATGTGAAGGAGAAACTACAGTCGTGAAACACAAAAAAGTGAAGCAGCTCTATCTTGCACGAGTGTTTGGTTTGTCTGTTCTGGGCTACTGGAGACATGCCAGTTCAACATGGTGGAGGACCTGTGACATCTGTAGAGATAGAAGACTCATTCTAAGATAACAAAAACATAATGATTATTATTTTCAGTGATTTAATGGAAACATGCATATTATATTCAAGAAATTATTGCTAAATTGTGGTGATTGTGTTTGCAAGACTGTATGATTGATATGCTTCACTTTTCATCACAATAAATTCAAATAATAATGAAATGTTCATGGTGAAATTGAGTTTTCTTGCTGAAAGACACTAAGAATAGAGCTGACATATATTAGGTTGAAATAACCAAACTATGAAATTGATGTCATGCTTTTTTTATGGTCTTTTCTAAGTAAACTTCACATGTAAGGCTGAGTGATCAAATGCTAAATTCAAGGATGTATTTGATTTTATTTCAGTTATTTTACTGCGGTAGTTTTTCTTGTGTCTTTTTTAAAACCATTGTTTAATATCAAGGCACATTTCCAGCTTGCCCAGCAGATACAGCTGGTTGCAGAGATGTTTCATATCTCAGAGCTTTGGGGTTAAATGTTTGACAGCTGCTGACATGCTGAAACCAATAAAACAGGGGACAGCTGAGCCAATCAACCTGTAATAAATTATACCCTCTAATTATATTATACCCTAACTAGCTATATTATTATGTTGTTATGTAATGATGCTGACTACTGACTGCTTCATAAAATCAAGCACAAGATAAACCCACTAAAGTCAGATCCTAAAGCTGCAATGTGTCACCCTCTGGTGGTGTAACTGTGTTCGTATTGGTATCCTGATGGATAATAAAAAGACATGAATACCGTGGTATTAATAATAAGTTGAAGAGTAGCAGACTTCTAAAGATTTTTACTTACAATTCAATTACACTACTCAAAAGACGCTCATGAGACAACATTGGCTTAAGATGCAAAACTTTACTTAATTATAAAGGGTTAAGTGATTTAAGTTATTAAAGAAAAAATTAGAATTGCAATTTTACAGTTCAATATTGTGGGACTCAAGTTTGTCACTCTGCTAGAAAATATAGATCAAATTCATCCTAAGTCACTCTGAACAAGCCCCAAATGTTCAGTCATGTCAAACTGCAAACTTTTGCTATTAACATAACTAACATAACTCCTTCCCGAGAGGAAGCCTACTTTAATTATTTATTTAAATATTATTTACATAAATTACTTTAATAAATAAACTGTATTTAGAAGTTGCCCTATGTATATATTGTTAATGATCAACACAGTGGACCTTGTATTTTATTAGGCCAATCTTTCAGAGATGATGATGATGATTGGAAATTTCCATTGCACATTACTTCCTTATACTACCTTCATATAGGCCTATTGAACGGAGCATTTATTATGTTGAATTTAGCAAAGGGAAAGTGAAGAAGTGTGATTCTCTTTTCTCTTGTCATACTTGATGATACTGCAGGTGAAATGGAAATATCTGTGATACGCTTCATCATCCTGGGAATCATCTCAGGTGAGCTCTTACCATTTTGACACAGCGACAAAATCAATTATTCACTTATTTATCAAAATGTAACTATCAACTATTGATGCTCAACTGCATGAGATTGTTTTGTCTTGGGAAAATAAATGTCACATAAGTTCACAGATTTTGTGGATGGGGTATCTCTGTTAGTTTCAACCTTGTAAAACAGCGAATATGGAGAAACAAAAATGTTTAAACCACAATGCAGCACTGGAAAAGAATGCGTGTTGTAACACTAGAATTACTCTCAGACTTTCTGTATCATAGTTTTTTGTTGTGGTGGAGTCCAGTATTTGAGCGTCACTGACATGTAAAGCTGTGTATCAGCAGCAGTGAAAATGGCTACCGTAGTGCCAGAGGGTCAGAATGCTTTTCTCACAGACTGTGATTTAAGCATATCATCACAGTGTGTCCTCATGTCCTGTGTCCTGCAACTGTCTCCTCCAGGTTTAACCAAAGGTGGTGCTGTGTTGCCAGCTGGTCCTCTGAATGCAGCTGTGGGAGACACGGTGATGTTCACCACAACACTGACTCCAACAGAAAAACCATTTATATTTATAAGCTGGAAAATTGGTGATAGAGATATAATCACCTCAACAAGTTTTGAAAACATCACTAAACCAGAGTATGAAGGCAGGATCACCCTCTTCACCTCTACTGGATCTCTAGAGCTCAGGAATCTGGCTCTTAGTGACAGTGGAGAATACAGAGTTATCCTCCATCCACATGGAGGAACAATCTTGGAGGGAAGCATCAGACTGGGGGTTTTCGGTGAGCAAATATTTCACATGTTTCATCTCTTTCAGAGATTATGCATAGCAATTAAGCAAGTAATAAATACATGTTTATAGATGTTCAGTGGTTGTGTTATTATATAACAACAACATAATAATGAGACAAATGTTTCAGGTCTAGCAAATTGTTGTATTTTAAAGAAACATGAATCTCCTAAACTCTCCAAGATTACTTACTATGTGACACTTTAAGGACAATCATAAAACTAGTCACTGTGATTAAGTAAAACCAGATTATTTGTAACAACTAATAAAAATTTACAATAACCTATGACTAGTTACAGTGCATTTGACTATGAACATGACGCCTACCAAGAGTTAATGAGTAACTTAACATCAGCTAAATAAAAGTGCCTACTGCAGTAGAGTGTTTAGAGTGCATTTCTGACTACACCCGTCACTGATGGGTCAGGTCCAAAATTTGTTTTGTTGACCTATGACAGCACCAAACTCTGATATCACAGATACCTGAGTTACACCTGTGCACCAAGGTGGGAGGTCAGAAAAATGATGTTAAAGGATTTGTTCACAAGTTCTTTCAAATAAACAATATCCAGGTGCCAATAAACAGGTTTTATTGGCCAGGTATGCTTACACATATGAGGAATTTGACTCCAGTTTTACATTACTCTAATAACTTAAAACAGACATAATAATATGGGGGAACAACTTATTTGCCTCGCATTTATTTATAATAATGTAATAATGCAAACATTCAGTGTCCAGTTGTCAATGTGTGGGATTCACCACTACGCTACTCTACTTCCTGATAATGAACAATATTCCTTTTGTTATGTCGTGGCAACTATACATAAAACCATTTTGTTTTTCATCCATAGAGCCAGTCTTGAATCCAGCGCTAACTGTCAACAACACAGACTTAAAGATACATACACAATAATATGGAAAAACATATACGTATTCAGAGCCTCAAATTTATTTCATTCATTTTCTTAATGTTAATGTGACAAAAGAGATTCAGTCAAAGGAAAACCATCAGTACAACTTACAGAATCAGACAAACAGCAATGAATAATGAAGAAGGACATGAGAGTCAGCAAGTGTGTTTCTGTTCTTTCTATACTGGCTAAATTCTTCATTATTTCATATTAGTCTCAAGAGATAATACAGACACATACTGTCAGTAACACTGACTTTGTGTAGTTCAACAGCTCTGTTCTCTTTTTCTCTTTTTCTCACTGTGCATACACATGTGAGGAACTTGACTGGTTTCCTGTTGCTCTCAGTGTGTGTGTGTGTGTGTGTGTATATATATATATTACATTATAATTTATAATTACAATTATAATCACTGTGCATACACATGTGAGGAACTTGACTGGTTTCCTGTTGCTCTCAATGTACACAAGTGTATCATGATCAAAGAAAAGGTTGAAATAGCTGTGACAACATAAATTAAAACAGATACATACATAATAAAATGGAAAACTACTGTGCTACAAAAAAAAAAAAAACAAATAAACAAAAAAAACAATATTTTTTATCCAATTTATGACTTCTAATCATTTTTTGTTTTTTATTTCAACCAATAGAGCCAGTCTCCAATGTGGTGGCATCTGCAAACAGCACAGCCTTGGTGGAGTTCAAAGACTCTGTCCGTCTGTCCTGCTCCGCCTCTGGATCCTCTCTCTCTTTCCTCTGGTTGAACAGCAGCTCTGAGGTTACAGCCAGTGACAGAGTTCAGCTCACTGATGGAGGCTCCACTCTCACTATAGTTGGTGTGACCCGCTATGACCAGGGACCATTCAGCTGTTGTGTGACCAACCCTGTAAGCACTGCGACCACTGGGTCAATACTCCTCTCCATCAGCTGTGAGTTACTAACCTACATGCTCAGTACTTTATCGGACAACATCTGCACACAAACATCAGACAGAGTTTAGATTATTGTCACATGCTGAAAATGAAATTAAGGCGAGTGACTCAATCTCATGCAGAGAGTGCAGTTACAGGATCATGTACATGAAGAAAACAAAGAGATTGGTTGTTTTTGATGCCAGATGAAGAAGAGGAGAGCAGCAGTTTTCATTATTGTTCTGTATTGTGTTCTGCATTATTGATCTCGCTTTGTTTTCTTGTAGTGTTTATCACAGGCCTTTTTTATTATATGACATTGTACAGAGGTTTATCTTTTCTGTTGACAAATGTTCATACTAATCAGTTATGATGTCTTAAGTCAAGCTACATGCGTGTGCCTTTTTATCTTTCATGTAACAACATTTACATTCTTTTCTGTTGTTTTCTCCCCGACATTCAGACGGTCCAGAAAATGTTAAACTCATAATATCTCCGCCACAAGAACACCATGTGGAAGGATCAAACATCGACCTGTCCTGCTCAGCTGACTCCAGACCTGCTGCTCTGTTTTCCTGGTTTCTGAATGGAGACAAGCTGTCTGATACTGGACCAGAGCTCAGACTGATGAACATTCAGAGAAATCAGAGTGGAAGCTACAGCTGTCAGGCATTTAACCCCAAAACTCTGAGATATGAAACATCTCAGCCATCAGTTGTGTCTGTACTAGGTAATCCTGAATAAAATGATTTGCACAAGGCTATGGATGGATGTGGATGAATAAAGGGTGTGATTTAGGCATCTACCTGTGATCAGTATCACTTAAAACTGTCTTAAATATTAAAATGTTTAGTACAATAAACATTTGTGTAAGAAAAAGAAACTATCATAAATAAGCTTCTCATCTGATTGGCTGACCGTGTGAAGAACAACCTGACCTATGGGCTGAAATATTTGCCACCAGTAACTGAATTTGAATCATTTATATTTGAATTTGTATTGTTCAATTTTAATCACTGCATTGAAAAACTGCTGCAATTGCTGCTTTTATGGGCATTTGTTTTTATTTTTTTATTTTATAAAACAGTCGACTCACTGACAAGTAGATTGGCAGTCTCCCCCTTTCGGTGTCTGAGTTGACGCCCCAATGAGTTGTCAGGTATGGAAGCTAATTTAAATATCCCATCTTAAAATCAACCTAAAATGTTCCAGCATAATTTGTATTATTGTATAAAAGAAGCTCCCTAAATCTGAAACACTAGACATTCAAGTGAAAAGAAATTATTACTAAACCGTGGTGAATGTATCTGTATTGTTTTATATGTTTTGTTTACTTTGTACAAATCTACAGAAGTATACTGTATCTAATGCATGCTTTTATTCTCCTGTTGATAATAGAGATATGATAAGATAACAAAATGCATCAAAATGCAATATTGCACTCAGAATATTAATGTTTAATCTGTAATGTGATTATATAATATAATGATGAAACACTTGTGGCTGTGAAGATGAGGTTTATAATGTTTCAATCAACATGTATGTCCTGTATATGGGATGGGGTGGTGCCAGTATTTTTAATAAATGATTTATCCTTCTAATACATTTCTCTTTTTTCGCTCTTGCACATGACTAAGACTATAGTCACTACCACACTATATAGTGTATCTCATGTGCTGTGGAGATGTTGATGGTTCAAGGCAATTATGCAGGATGAATGCCAGCTACAGGAACACAACGAGACAGAGTTTTGTAGCCTAAGGGCCCAGGTGATCTTAATAAGCTGATAACTCTTCCATGCCAGCCATGCCCACTGAGTTTGGCCTAGACAGTAGCTAAGATCATGGGAGCAGCATCACACTGACCGACATTTCCATTCACACACTGTAAATATAGATAACAATGTAACTACTGTAAGTCACACATGACTTTATCATTAACATCAGGAAGTTTGTCACTTCGCTACAAAATGAAGCTCAAATTAATATTAAGTCCACTCTGAATAAACCCCTGAATGTTTAGTCATGTCAAACTGTGATAGTTGTTGCTGTTAACATAAATTCTCCTAGAGAAGAAGCCTATTTAAGATATTTAATAATCTATTTAAAAGTTCCTCTGTATGAACATTGTTAATGATTAACAAGGTGGACCTTGTCTTTTATTCAGCTGATCATTCAGGGATATGATGATCGTAAAATTGACATTGCACATTGTACTTCCTTATACTACCTTCATATCGGCCTATTGAAATGAGCATTTATTATGTTGAAATTCGCAAAGGGAAAGTGAAGAAGTGTGATCCTCTTTTCTCTTGTCATACTTGATGATACTGCAGGTGAAATGGAAATAGCTGTGATACGCTTCATCATCTTGGGAGTCATCTCAGGTGAGTTCTTACCATTTTGACACAGGGACAAAATCAATTATTCACTTATTTATCAAAACGTAACCATCAACTATTGATACTCAACAGTATGAGATTGTTTAGTTTTGGGAAATGGTAAAATGTTACCGCAAATTTGTAGTTCAGTTTGTTTTTGTTCTCATATAGAATGTTTATGAGCTTCTGTCTACTGGTATCAGTGTACAGACACATTAGTTTCACAGATTTTGTGGATGTAGAATTCTCTTAGCTGGAAACTTGTTAAAAGAGAAAATATGTAACCACAATAAAGACCCTCCATGTGATTACAATGTAACAATGGATTTTCCTCTTACTTTACCTGCCTTTCCTACTTTTCTGTATCACAGAAATGTTTTTGTTGTGGCGGAGCCCAGTATTACAGTAGCTTTGTATAGTGAATGTGGCCACATACTCGGAACAACAAGCATCAGTACCTTGCAGAGAGGTTGTGAATAGAAGGACAGCCTATAGCATGTACATACACATGGCAACAAAAGAAACCAGTCTGAAAAAGTATATAGAAACTTTTTTAACTGAACCTTTTGTAGATATATATATATAACCAGAGTAAATTATTTAGAAACGTTCCTCTAATTTATTGGCAATTTGCTTACCTTTATTCATAGGTTTTGTTCTTCTGTTTGGCTTATTGATCAAGATTTTTCATCACAGTATCATCACATCACAATGTGTCTTCATCACAGTCCTTCTCAAACCTGTAACTGTCTCCTCCAGGTTTAACCAAAGGGTCTGCTGTGTTGCCAGCTGGTCCTCTGAATGCAGCTGTGGGAGACACGGTGATGTTCACCACAACACTGACTCCAACAGAAAAAACATTTGTATCAATTGGCTGGAAAATTGGTGATAGAGATATAATCACTTCATCAAATGTTGAAAACATCACTGCACCAGAGTATGAAGACAGGATCACCCTCTTCATCTCTACTGGATCTCTACAGCTCAGGAATCTGGCTCTTAATGACAGCGGAGAATACAGACTTTCCATTTTACCACAGGGAAGCACATTATTGCAGGGAAGCATCAGACTGGAGGTTCTTGGTGAGCAAATAATTCACATTCCCTCTCTTTTAGTCACAAAATGTGAATATTATGCATGTTTGTGGTTATGCTATTACATCACGACATGTTAATAATAACTGAGACAAATGTTTCTGATGGAGCATTGTTTTATTTTATTATTTTATTATTACTGCTGCAACAATTCAAGTTAGCATCACAGCTGGAAAACCACTGCAGACAGAAACCCCCACAGTGGAGTATCATGAAAAAGACCTCAAATTCCAGTGAATCAATGGCATATTTTAAAATCCCCCCTCTCAGGTTAAACGTTGTTTATACTGTCATTACTATGCATAATCCCTCTGATGGCAGGCAAAACTTTACTGGTATATTTTTTAAACACAAATCTGTATGATTCTACTAAATTCTCCAAGATTACTTACTGTACTGTATGACACTTTGAGGACAATCATAAAGCTAGTCACTGCAATCAAGTAAATCCACATTATTTGTAATAACTGATCAAAATGTACATAATAGCCAAGTATCATTACTCCTGTTCATATTGATCCTAAAGAGATCTCCTAATGTAAGTAATTTACAGTCCTCAGTTAGTTGAAATTGTTGTCTTTTAAAGTTACTAAGCATTGTGTTAGATTTTTTTTTGATTGATTGACTGATCAGCAGGATGAATGAAATACATTTGAGAAGCTGTTGCTGTTTTGTTTTATGGCGCTGGGATTTTGTCAGGGTCAACAGAGTCAAGCTAGTCTGCAATTAAGTCAAAAGTCAGATCTCAGTCTCAAACCAACCATCAACCTCCAGCCTCCAATCCTGGATGTCATGATGTCTAAATTCAACACCTTGAGAGTATTTTGGGAAAGCTCTATATGTATCTATATTATAATTACTATACTATACTGGCTACATTCTTCTCAAGTAATAGTAGTCTCAAGTAATAATAGAAAACTAGTAATGAATGTGTGGGACTCATCATAAGACTCTACTTTACTTCTGCATAATGAACAACATTCCCTTTGTTAGGTGGGGGCAACTAAAACTATTTTGTTTTTTACCCACAGAGCCAGTCTCCACTGTGTCTGTAACTGCAAACACCACAGACTTGGTGGAGTTCAAAGACTCTGTCCGTCTGTCCTGCTCCTCCTCTGGATCCTCTCTCTCTTTCCTCTGGTTGAACAGCAGCTCTGAGGTTACAGCCAGTGACAGAGTTCAGCTCACTGATGGAAACTCCACTCTCACTATAGTGAATGTGACCCGCTATGACAATGCAACATTCAGCTGCTGTGTGTCCAACTCTGTAACCAAGCCCATCTGTGGGTCAGTAGACCTCTTCGTCAGCTGTGAGTTACTAGCCTACAGGCTTAGGACTGACACCATCTTCACATTTAGAGTTTAGATTATTGGTTTCTTAGAATGAGTCAAGCTACATGTGCAGTTTTATTTTGCATGCAACAACATTTACATTCTTTTCTGTTGTTTTCTCCCCGACATTCAGACGGCCCAGAAAATGTTAAACTCATAATATCTCCACCACGAAAACACCATGTGGAAGGATCAAATGTCGACCTGTCCTGCTCAGCTGACTCCAGACCTGCTGCTCTGTTTTACTGGTTTCTGAATGAAGACAAGCTGTCTGATACTGGACCAGAGCTCAGACTGATGAACATTCAGATGAATCAGACTGGAAACTACAGCTGTCAGGCCTTTAATGAAAAAACTTGGAGATCTGAAACATCTCAGCCTTCAGTTGTCTCTGTACAGGGTAAGTTGGAATTTTAAAAAAATATGGATGTTATAAGAAACAATGCACAGTCAGACTAAACACAGGTAATGGATTTTAGATCACAGAAATCTGGATTTATTATGCTGCTAATGTAGCCTTGAGACACTGATCTGCTATCCTCACACCACACCCTGAAACGTAGTTTTTTTTTTTTTTTTTTTTAATTTAAGCTATTCCAGACAAAACATCAAGCTGCTCGGCTGGCTGCATCGCTGGAATAGTAATCGCATGTTTGGTCGTCTGTGGAGCGGCTGCTGGTGGAGGAGGGTATTACATTTATAGAAAAAAGTAAGGAAGACATTTTAATTAATATGCATCAATAGCAATTATGATAGATGTGACAGCTCGGTAATCCTCATCTTTCAATCCAAAAGCAAAGATTGAGAGGTGATCCCTTGTAGTCTACTACCCAAAAATTATCCAAACACAACCCAGGTTACTCTTTGAATTTTGAGTAGACTCTGATTTCATGACCATGTTTGAATAATGTTTTATTTTTTAATATTTAGAGCAAAAAGTAACAAGAAAGCCCCGCCTCTTTCTACTGCTAATCAAGGTCAGTATATCTGATCTTACTTCATCCCACATTTGGATCATGTATATTATATGCATATCACAGTATATCACAATTGTACATGTAACTAATCAGATGTAACCATTTTTTTTCCCCTTAGAGCTAGATGAACATATATATGAGAACTCTTCAGCAGTATATGAGAATACATAAACTCAGTGAATTTTCCCTTTGGAGGTAAGTTTTGAAGTCATTCTGATTTATGGAAAGAGATACATGTATTTTAAAGGGAGACACAACAGGAAACTGCAAACGATGACAAAACACAAAAAATTAAAGAGGCTTTATCCCAAGCTAGTATTTGGTTTGTCTGTTCCGGGCTACTGTAGAAACATGGCAGTTCATGGTGTTCTGTGTGAAAGAGGACCTGCAGCATCTGTAGAGATAAAATATCAAATAAAATGATAAAATAATGTTTTGTGTACTGTATTTATCTAATGCTTGCTTTTTTTCTCCTCCTATTGTATACAACCTCAACATTGCAGACAAAGGAAACATGGGGAGCCATTAGTCACTGTGTCCTTCATCTCTGGAGTGCTCTGCTGGTGGATCTGAGGGACTGCATCTCTGTGGACATCTTGACAAAAAAAAAAAAACTCAAGACATATCTTTGTAACCTGGTTTTAATTTAAGGTGTCCCATCACTTACTGCCAAACTTTTATGTTTAGATTATCCTCTCTTATACTTGTTATCCCCTGTGTTTTTTTTTTTTTTTTAATTTACATTTATTAACATTTCATTGGTTTTATTGTAGCAATTTTTATGCTTTGCTTAAATGGTCCTTAGTTTCTTTTTTTCTCTCTCTCTTTTACTTTTTCTTGGACTTTATGTATTGTTTTATAATTGTCTGACCAAATTTTTAATTTATAATCTATTTTGCTAGATTCAATTCACTGTTCAATTCATTTCTGTTTTATTTGCTCTGTGAAGCACTTTGGGCTCCATATTTACATGCAAAAGATGCAATTTAAATAAAGTTTACAGTTTGAAGTTATGATAAGATGATAATACAATAACAAGATACATCTAAATGCAATATTGTAAAATGTCACAAAATGTGAATGTTCTGTTATCTAACAGCAAGTGAACATGTAATACAACATATGCACTACTACCACTGTGGAAATCAGGTTTGCAGTGTCTAATATTTTAATAATGATGTATGTCACTTCGTTTACTTGAATTGATACGTTTTCAATAAATTTAATAAAGAATAAATTCAAACAAAAATGAAATATTCATGGTGAAACGGAGAGAGATTGTTGACTAAGCTTTGTGGACAAGTGAAAACTAATCATCACACATTATTATGTATTATTCCTCCAGTCCTCCTTATAAATGTGGTCCTGAAATCATGTGACTCTTTTCCAAATTAATACTGAAAATCTTGATATATTTAACTTTCCCTGAGACTAGTACTGAGAATGAGCAACAGTACAAAAAATAACCAGATCTTTTTAGCTCAAATTAATTAGCATATTTAATATCTAACCTTTGCAGGATACAGGATTTTCCTGTATGCTGCAAAGGTTCCTGCCTGCTGTTATGTCCGACCTAGGAGAACCGAACACAACAAGAAAAGATGCTCTCCTCTTTCCCCACTCCCAACAAAAGATTGTTTATTCAATCCTGAGGAAAAATGGTAGCGTTGAGCTTCAGGGTGAGCATGGCCCAAAACAACAAACAAAAACAATCTGACCCAAAACTAACAATCTGACCCAAAACTAACTTACCTAACCAAAAACAAAGAAAACAAAAATTACAGGTTTCTAAACTGACTATATAAAATAAACAGGAGAAAAAGAGATAAATCAAAAGAGCCACTCACCCCTACAACTACCTGGACTGCTAAAGTAAGCCTCAGCAGACGAAGAAACACCAATGGTGGTAGCACCACCCTCAGGCAGGGAGGAACAGCACCTGGAGAGAGAGAGGCCTGGGTGCTAGCACCACCACCCTCCTCAGGCAGGGAGGAACAACAGCACAGAAAAATTACGCATCAAGACCAAAAAATATTAAATTATGACCCTACAGAAAATGGATGAATTTAACATATTGATTTTTCAGGGTGTTGTTGGCCAGTTGATCCACAACTTTCGTCCAGACTAAAAAATGTGACCGTTCATCAAGGTCCATCAGCAAATGTTTGCTTATCCTATCAAAATGATGACAAGATGGTGAATATAGTAAAAAAAAAAAAAAAAAAAAAACAGTTTCACCTGTGCTATCTTTTTATTAATGTTAGCTCTTTTGCTTCTAACATCTGTTTTAGTTTTGAGTTAAGTCACGTTTAACATTATAACCATTGTCATGTTAACATTGTTACTGCCTAATGGCTGCAGAGCTGCTAAGAACATGCAGCCATGTTTTATTAGCTGGTTATGTAAGTTTGGAGAGCCACAATAACAAAGGGTTATTGGGGGTAATAATCAAACCTACCAATCCCGAGAGTGTCTTGATGGCCTGTTTCATTTATTACAGATAATCTCTAGGACACTTATTCCATTATTGCACTAAACACACGGCAGAAGGATTCTCAGATAACAGTAGAAGAGGACCGAACTGAGTAATACACCATGAACTATACATTTCTATGGTCAACCATACTTGTGTTCCTCTCCTCAGGTAAGACATTTATTTTAAATTCATTATCAACAGAACTACAGTTTGTGAAATGTTGTTCATCTGTGTCCGCATTTCAGCAGGTCTTTGCTATGGAGCCGGTGTACTCACTGTTGACTTACTTCGTGGAGCAACAGGCAAGAGTGTGACCTTCACAACATCTGTGAAACCGACCACTGAACCGTTTATGGCACTGATTTGGACCTTCAGTGGTACCGTCAACATCATAACCTCAACCAGTGTGGATGTAGTGGGACAAGGCTATGAGGGCAGGATCATCCTGGATAAATCTACTGGATCTCTGGTGCTTAAAAATCTGACTGAAAAGGACAGCGGAGTATATGAGTTAATCATAATCCCATATGGAGCAGGGCAAATTCAAGGAATTGCAAAGCTGGAGGTGCAAAGTAAGTATTTAATGTTAGAAAGGAATAAACAGTATTGAGTAATGCTTTGATTGATCACATTGCTTGGGTCTTCTGTCAACAAGTCTCTTTTTATTCATTTCTCATGCACAGCCGCAGTGTCAGTACCCACTATAGCCTGTCCCACGGAAATCCCAATAGAAGGTAGAACATCTGTAAACCTAACCTGTGATGCTGCCGGCTCTGCGTTTACCAGAGTGTGGATGAAAGACGGCCGACCTCTGGTTTCTGGAGAGAGATTCAGCTTCTATGATGGCAACAGAGTGCTGTCTATCAGTCCTGTGCACAGGAGCGATGCCGGAGAGTTTCTTTGTAATGTCAGCAATGATCTCAGTTCTGCTACAGCCAAATGCCAACTTACAGTCTATTGTGAGTACTTTCAATTATAGCCTAATATGCTGCAGCACATTTTTAATAGGCATTTTCAGTCTTCAGTCTCATCATAATTATCACTGTCTTAATGAACTCCTTCTTTGTCATCTGTTCAGATGGACCTGACAGACCGACAATCAGTCAGAGGCCAATAGGAGCAGAGCTTGAGGACAGTGTTACTCTTTTATGCTCTGCTGTTTCCCTGCCCAAGGCAACTTTCTTTTGGAAGTTCAAACACATGCAGATGTACGGGCCCTTGCACTACATCCATGAGATGGAAATGATGCACCTGGGGAGGTATACCTGCGTTGCCCGAAATCCTGTCACTGGTCTGGAAGCCTCTGTGTTCCACACACTGAGTGGTATTTGAGCTCTCTTTCATATTTTTCTAACTTGCTGATACTGATGTGTGATTGCAAAAAATGGAAAAGACAGAGTAATGTTTTTTTCTTCTGATCCAGACTCCTCTACTACCATCAGTGGTTCTATGTCCATGTTGGTTTGCACTGTTCTGACCTCGGTGGGACTCATATTGGTTTAAAGACTGCACTGTCTGTGGAAAAAGATGTTATTTAACATGCTCATTCATTTAGATTAATAATAGTGTTAATTGTGATTATGTCTGTGTTTATCAGCCAGTACAGCTGTAACATTCATGAATGTGTTTAATTTTGTTTAATGACTTATAAGTGTCTCAGTTTTTATTTTTATTTTATATAAGACAGTCATTAATTGTTGTAATGGCGCCTCTCACACCTCTCATGACAGATTCAGCTTTAATAAATCCATCTTGACACTTCCTGATGTACTCTGTTTGTTCTTGTGTCATTCAGCCTTCAAACATCTGATAAGCGTTTAATGTTCTGACTGAGGCCTGATAACATCTTATCAAATTGTCACTATAATAAAAAAGTTTTTAACTACCTCAGATTCTACTGTGTTAATGAACACGGCCATGCACCCATTCATTCTTATTTTTTGTTTCCACAAGGGTGCACCCATGAGCCACCATGAACTCTTAAATCTTCAACTCTTCTACATTCACCTATGTGGACTTCACAGTAGCATTACATAAAAATCTCTTGCTATGACCTACAGTCCTACTGGATGTAGTCACAGTAAAAAACAAAAAACAAAAACAACAGCCATTAATATTGGAACAATGGTGCTTGAATAATAAAAGTTAAAGGACAGTCTTCAGACTAAATCAGACCAAAAAATAGACCATAATTTGTTGCAAGTTTCTTTTGAGTCAAGTCATTTTCTACCTGCTGCTCTGAGCAACAGAAATTAAATATCTGCAATTTTACCATATAAAATGCACCCAAGAGTTGCAGCAAAGTATCAAAGTATGCACTGTGTGTGTTACACTTTAAATGCTTCAACAGTGACACCATTCAGGGCACCCAGCAATTTTCCAGTGCCTATTATTGTCCAATCAGACCAAAACCTGTAATATCCAAACCTCCATGAGTCTAATGATGAATGTAAACAGACTCACAGTTATTAGATTGATCATTTAGCATTAATTTACAGCCTTTTATTGTTGTCTGCCTCTTTGTTATTAAATAATATAATGTGACTATTAAGTTCTTATCCAATTATAACCGTTATAAAGTTTCATAAAGTGGACAAGCTGATTTGCAGGAGCATATGAGTATGAGAGTACTGAGGGAACAAACTGTGTCTGTTTGTAGGAGCCAAATATTTCACCATTCAGATTGTTAAATGAATACATCTGTACAGTATCTCGCTTATTAGATGGCTTCTTACCAAAGAAAACAATAATACATGTATGACATAAAATGTTAAATGTTTAAATTGTATTAATTTAATTTGCTGAAGTCCTCCAGAGTTTACAATAAGAACTGCGTCCCTAGCAACAGTCTGTTGTATAGAAATAATAGACCGTTTATGCTTACTTGATCAATCGTAATCAAGTATTCAACAAAGCCACGTAATAAATGTGCTTATCAGCTATGATACCTGTTCATATCAGTGTACTGCATACGTGTTCAGATCATCAATGATGAATACACTATCATCTGTTGTCACTCTCCCAAAATTAGAAGGATGCTTAATTGCATGCAAATAAAACCATTGAAATGGTCATTGTCACTGATAAATAAATTACTTTAACATGTAATAATACCCATAACAGCACATCGTGTACAGCATTAGTTTTATCACTTATCACTGTGTCGTAGTTTCACCATATCAGTGTAATATAATGTCCAGACTGCAATACACTGAGGGAGTAAAAGTTTAACCACATGGGAAAATATGGGAGTGCAGCAACTGACAGATCTAATGCCGTCAACATAAAATATTCCATCATACTAACGTAACATAAATCTTATTCTGAATATTTAGAAAATCTGTTTGCTGTAAGTTAAAGAGAAAATGGCTATACACACCACTATAAATAAATCAAGGATAAGGAGGAGGGGAAACTATTGTTTCTGGAACTGGAACTGGTTTTATTAATAAGGAAGTTATTGTTGATGAAAAAGAACAGAAAAATCAGGATTGTATCTGATAATAATGTTTTTTCTCAGCCTGGCCTCTCAGAAATAATTGTTTGTCTCCGTCTCAAAGATCTGAGATTGTTCAAGAGGGCAACTGAACCACTAATTGAGATTTTATGTGGCATCTAATGAGCATCGATGAAGATTTATATAAATAGTCCAAAAACAGCTGATAGTGTATAGAGATGAATGGTGCATATTAATGTTTATGATGCTGCATGTTACTCACACAAATCAGACATTACATAATGTCCAAGCATTCTAATGATTATTTAAATTTCATGATTAAAAATTGTTTTGTTTTTTATTTGATTTTTTTCTTCTCTGTGCATATGTTCATGATAAACACTTTATTTCACTTTAGGGCTTAATTGTTGGTTGATATAAATGTACCCGAAGTTTTGATTAATAATAACAAATTAGAAAAAAAAATAAGAACATCCCCCTTGACATCTTCACACATTATTATCATGACTATTTATCATATTTTTGTCCAGAATGAGGAACCAAAAAGTAAGAAGGAGTCCATGGTCCCTCCCCTCAAACACACATACTGTAGTTGCAGCACCTCCTTTCTGAAAACACTTTCCACATGCCTGGAGACTGCAGGAGATATGGAAACATCTGTGATACTGTTGATCATCCTGGGAGTTATCTCAGGTGAGTGTTTACTATTTCAACTTATATAAAAACCTTTAAAAACAACTCTTTTCATGTCATGATTATTCAAGTTATCTATGGTAATTCAATTCAACGCAGTGTAGGTCACAGCTGAACACCAAAGTTTAAGTGCGCCTCTTTTACAATATTATTCTCTATTATTTATTGAGCAACACTCTATTATCAAAACATCATTATTTTAGCCAATGTTATGAATTTTTGATAATGCACTGCAAATATTTAAATGTTTCTTGATAATGTGAGTTTGTATGAGGACCTGCTGAGAGGCAGTGCTCTCATAGCCTTTGTTACATAACTGTTTCTTTTTAATATGACATCTGAGATTACGGAGAGACGCTTGCAAAGACTAATCTGTTAACACTATTCTGATGAGTGCTGTTCACATTATATTTTTAAATGTATTACATTCTCCCAGTGATCCACGGTGCATTGTCATGTTAGTTTCCGAACATGTAACTGTCTCCTCCAGGTTTAAGCCATGGAACTGGCGTGCTACCAGACAGTCTTACTGCAATTGTTGGACAGACGGTGACGTTCGCCACAACAATGACGCCAACAGAAAAACCATTCTTTGTAGTAACCTGGAGTTTTTCTGGTATCCATGGATCATCCAGCATAATAACTTCAACTAGCATAAACATAACTGAACCAGCATATACAGATAGGATCACCCTCTTCATGTCTACTGCATCTCTGGAGCTCAGGAATCTGAGTCTTAATGACACTGGATCATACACAGTCACCATTATACCAAATGGTGAAGGACAAAAGAGAGGAGTCTGCAAACTGGACGTGTATGGTACGTTGATGCATCACTGCTATATTGTTGGATTAAAAACATGCAGAAAATGTTAAACCATCTTGAAAAGTGACACCTACAGTTACATAAAATGATCAATGGCACAGAATAAAATAGAATTTTAACATTTTAAAATGACAAAACAAACCCAAAAGTCATTGTTTGATGAAATGCCAGATGCCAAAAGAGTATAACTTTAATTCAACGGAATGAAAAAATCTAGTAATATCAGTTGCATAAATTCACACAGCTTGATGTTGCAACTATAGAGTCACCTCAGCCACGCCCCTCAACCCCTCAACCCACCCAGCACCATCATCCAGGTGACCTGTGGTTGACCTGGCAGTTAGCCAATCAGAAGAGAGGCTCAAAAGAATATATTGAGATGGGTTTTGGTACTTAGAACTACAAACTTGGCTGTAATATGGCACAAATTATATTAAAAATTTGGAAAATTATACAAGATTTAATATGTCGCTGCCACCAAATGCTTTACAAGCAGTACATAAGTTTTACAGAGGTGTGTCATTTGTATCAGTGAAAACAATGACAGACCTAGACTATAGACTTTGTTTGCACAGTGTAAGGCCATGCTTGCTTGAAACAGCAATTTCCGGGTTATTTATCAAATCACTATTGAACTAAAGAACTTTGAGCTACACCTGCACCTACTGCAGGTGCAAAACTTTCCTGCAGTTTTCTTATGTGATATCTTTATCAGTTCAATAAAACCTGACTTAAACTGACAGACAGTGAGCAGGTGTATACCAAGTCATAAATATCCATAATGGATGTTAAGTGTTTTGTTATATATATATTGTATATAATTTAATTGTTATTTCAACCTACAGAGCCGGTCTCCAATGTGGTGGTAACTGTCAGTAACACAGACTTGGTGGAGTATAACAGCTCTGTCCGTCTGTCCTGCTCCTCCTCTGGATCCTCTCTCTCTTTCCTCTGGCTGAACAACAACACAGAGGTTACAGCCAGTGACAGAGTTCAGCTCACTGATGGAAACTCCACTCTCACTATACTCAATGTGAACCGCTATGACCAGGGACCATTCAGGTGTCGTGTGTCTAACCCTGTAAACGTTGCCTTCAGTGAGCTTAAACCCCTCTCCATCAGCTGTGAGTTACTAACCTACATGCTCAGTACTTACAAACATGAGAGAGTCAACAGTCAAATTAATGTAGAAAGTGTTTATCACAGGCCTTTTTTGTTTTTTTGAAGCTGCATGCCATGTGTCTTTATATTTTTCATGTAACAACATTTACATTCTTTTCTGTTGTTTTCTCCCGGACATTCAGACGGTCCAGAAAATGTTAAACTCATAATATCTCCACCACAAGAACACCATGAGGAAGGATCAAACATCGTCCTGTCCTGCTCAGCTGACTCCAGACCTGCTGCTCTGTTTTACTGGTTTCTCAATGGAAACAAGCTGTCTGATACTGGACCAGAGCTCAGACTGATGAACATTCAGAGAAATCACAGTGGAAGTTACAGCTGTCAGGCCTTTAACCCCAAAACTCTGAGATATGAAACATCTCAGCCATCAGTTGTGTCTGTACTGGGTAAGTCTGACTATGAGGATTTGTACAAAAAATATGGATGAAAAAAGATGGTATGTCCTGGTACCTATCTTCTTCTTTTGTATCTTGACACAAAATTAGTGCCTTTGTTTGTGCTACAAAAACAGGGTTGTGCAATATTTTTTATCCAGATTATGACTTCTAATAATGTTGTTGTCAATTTCACCCTACAGTGCCAGTCTCCAATGTGGTGGTAACTGTCAGTAACACAGACTTGGTGGAGTTCAACAGCTCTGTCCGTCTGTCCTGCTCCTCCTCTGGATCCTCTCTCTCTTTCCTATGGTTGAACAGCAGCTCTGAGGTTACAGCCAGTGACAGAGTTCAGCTCACTGATGGAGGCTCCACTCTCACTATACTCAATGTGACCCGCTATGACCAGGGACCATTCAGGTGTCGTGTGACCAACCCTGTCAGCAATGGCAACAGTGATCCAGTCAACCTCTTGGTCATCTGTGAGTTACTAACATGTTACCAGCATGTTCATCTTACATAATTTTCTTTCAAATTCCAGTTTTAAAAAATCTCTAATAATTCTGTTAAGCTGACTGACATGTACATTTTCTCTCAAACCACCAACATTTGCTGCTAATTCCTCCCCATATTTTATTGCCGACCATATCTTTTTATTTTTCTTGCCGCAGATGGCCCAGAAAATATTAATCTGACACTATCTCCATCACAAGAATACTATGATGAAGGGTCAGACGTCAGCCTGATCTGCTCAGTTGCCTCCGGACCTGTTCCCGTGTTTAAGTGGTTTCTGAATGGAGATCTGCTGCCTGATGCTGGACCAGAGCTCAGACTGATGAACATTCGCATGCATCACAGTGGAAACTACAGCTGTCAGGCCTTCAACAACAGAACTATGAGAAATCAAACATCTGAGTCCGTAACTGTCTCTGTACTAAAATGTAAGTTGGAGTGAATGACCTCTTGTTGCTAAGCACCAAGCAGCTACTGTCTGCTTTTAGCATATCTAATGTCTCTTTGAAGGTTAGACGTTGTAGAGGCTTTTGATAAGATGTTGAGAGTTTGAAAAGAAATGAAATATATACTTTTGGGTAACACTTTATGATTCATGACACACACATGATACGTGTGATATTAATGTAGAATCAGGTATCAATAAACTACCTATACTGAAAAACACAAAGAATAAGGGAGTAATTAGGGTAAGTAATTAGACATTCTGCTGGCAAAGAAGTGATTTATAGGTAACAGGAAATATGTATCAGAACTGTGGGGTTACAGTAAGTAACTACAGTAAGTAACTTCTTTGTTTACTGATGTTTTACCCCAAAGATACCCAGTATTTACAAAACAAATAATAAGTAGAGTATCATTTATTTCTCATTCAAATGGCCAGTTGTTCCTCATAGCCTCGTTTTCCTCATTATACCTATATATAGGTAGTAAGAGTAACCAATGAGCATCTTATTAGTACCTAATTCAAACAACACAATTACGCCACAGAACTAGTACAAAACTTTATATACTTTTATAATGTAATGCATTCTTTAAGTGGTTTTTGTGCATCAGAAACAGGGAACAGAAGTCAAAGCCATTGATTTGCACAATTTCTTTCACTTGATAAGTCCTAACATTTTGTTTCTTTGTTTTTTCTACCCATAGCGCATATCTCCAATGTTGTAATCACTCCCAACAGCACAGACTTGTCAGAGTTCAACTGCTCTGTCAGTCTGTCCTGCTCCGCCTCTGGATCCTTCCCCTCTTTCGTCTGGCTGAACGGCAGCTCTGAGGTTACCCTCAGCGATAGAGTTCAGCTCAATGATAGAGGCTCCATTCTCACTATAATTAAAGTGACACGTTACGACCAGGGGCCGTTCATCTGTCATGTGTTCAATAATTTCAGTAATTACACCAGCAATCCAGTGAAACTCTCCATCAACTGTGAGTGTTTTATGTTACGACATCTGCCTTTTAATCTGTGTCTTGATTCTTGATTATTACAGCCATCATGTCAGGAGCAGTTTCATCTCAATTACATTCATTGTGCTCCTTGCTGTTTGATTGCTGCAGTGTTTGGCTGATACTAAGTGATAGCTGTATTTGAACAACATACTTAACAGTAATGGCCGCTTCATGCTGAGCAAAGCTGAATGCAACATGCAGCTTTCCTCAAGCTATTATTTTTTTTATTGGTGACCATACTGTTTTATGTCTTTTCCCCCAGTTGGCCCAGAAAATGTTTATTTGGAGCTGTCGCCATCACAAGAATACTTTGAGGAAGGATCAGACATCAACCTGGTGTGCTCAGCTGAATCCAGACCTGCTGCCGAGTTTCACTGGTTTCTGAATGGAGACAAGCTGTCTAATACTGGACCAGAGCTCAGTCTGACAGACATTCAGACCAATCAAAGTGGAATCTATCACTGTCAGGCATTTAACAACAAAACTATGACATATGAAGCATCTAAGCCTGCAGCCATCTTTGTACAGGGTACATTAGAATAAGTTTAGTTCAATGATTACAACACACAATACTTGACTTGCCGTTAACCTTTTCTACTTTTTTACCCGCAGCACCAGTCTTCGACGTAGAGATGACTCCAAACAACACATATTTGTTAGAGCTCAGCAGCTCCGTTCGTCTGTCCTGCTCCTCCTCTGGATCCTCTCTCTCTTTCCTCTGGTTGAACGGCAGCTCAGAGGTTATAGAAAATGACAGGGTTGAGCTCACTGATGGAAACTCCACTCTCACTATAATTAATGTGACCCGCTATGACCAGGGACCGTTCAGGTGCAACGTGTCGAATGGTATCGGTAGTGAAATCAGCCAGCCAGTGAATCTTTTCGTACAATGTGAGTATTTCCATATCAATCCCAGATCATACAACAATCATTTTACAAACTTAACACCTAGGTATTTATGTACTTATATGACTAACAATGACTTATATTTCCTCATATATGGATGCAACAACAGTACTTATTATCAATCAAAGTATTTTGATAGACAAAAGAATTACACACAGTGCTTTTCACATTGTGCCGGCAAAAATGTTCTTACTAGTGTGTTTTTTATTATAATTATTTTGGACTTCAACTATCATCCCATCATGTTTTAGCTCTATGATTGCTATGGACCAAGGGTGATTTCCTAGTACTGGGATAGCTCTGAGCTCTCACAAATGCAGAAACATGTCAGAATCTAGTGAAGGTGCACATTGGGTCTGGTCTAACCCAAAACATAATCTGCGTTTCTTTGCAGGTTGCACTGTCTAAGAGGCTAAACCCAGGGAACCAAAGTTCCTGAAGCCTGCTGATTGTTTAGTCGTCTAATTATGTTTCTGAAAACATAAAGCTGGGAATAAAACACACAATGACATCAAACTAAGTCAAACTAAGTCAAAATCAGTATGATGGAAAGAAGAAAAGCAGCCAAACTATGGTAACTTCAAACATGCTGACCCTTTGCTTGTGTTACAGATGGACCTGACAACGTTTCCATCAAAGGACCTGAATCTGTACATGTTGGAGATTTCACAATACTTTACTGCTCCACCATGTCTGTGCCATCAGCAACATTCACCTGGCTTTTCGATGCAAAACCAACCAGTTTTCATGAGGCTGTGTACGTCCTGCCATCTGTCAGAAACTCTGACAATGGGACGTACACCTGCACTGCTGTGAATGCCGTTACAGGACAGAGTCACACAGTGAACCATAAGATAACTGTTATAGGTAGGAAACTTACACAGAAAGAAAATATCAATGAGACAAGTGTGATCGATAAAAATAAATAATAATAATTGTTTTGTATTTTTTCTGTTTTTCCAGATATCCCACATGGTGACTGCACAGATACTGTTGCAAAAGTTTCTCTCATAACAGCTGCATGCTGTCTTCCTATTGCATTTATTGCAGGAGGGATGTTTTCAATTGTGTATCATCTGATAAGGCAGAAAAGGTAAGCATGAAGCAGTGATTTATTTTCTTTTTTATTTCTCCCCACTACTGCTCTATTTCTACTTCCTGCCTCTGTTGTGTTCTCCTTTGTTGGTTTCACCTGTGTCTGGTTGTCCTGCCTTGTGTTATTTAGTCCCTTTGTTCCTTTGTGTCTGTCACTGTCACTGTGTCTGCTAGCTAGTACTGTGTTCTTTAATCTGTTTCTGACTCCTGTCATTCTCCGGATTTTTGTTGATTTGATTTCACTTAGATTTACTTGGATGTTTTTGTACTTTGTTATTGCCTGAACTCACCAGCCCCCTCTCTCTGTCTTATATTTAAACTGGCAACCTTCAGTCATCCGTGACAATAATTGCATTATCTTGAATTGAATGTTATCTGTATTTGATTACATGAACGTCCTTTAAAAAGTGCCACATACACAGGTAATGTGTATGTTCATAATCTATAATACAGCTGCTAAAATTACATCTGTCTGCCTCAGTTTTTTTTGTTTGTTTGTTTTTTCCACTGACATTTCTAATGTCTCACTGTTAACACAGTTAATACAACCCTGTTATAGAGAGTTACGCAAACACAACACACTGGCTTTGTGTGGACATTTTAAGAAGCTGGGTTTGATTGTTTGCTCACATTTTAACAATGCCTTATTTTTATTTTTCAGAGCTTCAAACGTTTATCCAGCACGTCGAAAACGTTAGTATGCATTTGAGCTCATCCTATCAAAAGACTATGATAATGATGATTTTTTTTTTATCATAAAAGTGAGATAATGAATGTTTTAATGAATCTGTTTTTGATCCCTTAGAAAAAATAAGCATAAAGCAGAAACATACAGAAGTGTATAAGCTCTCGCTACCACCACAGGACAACATATCTTCCATTGCAGGTGAGACGAATGTGACTGAATAAAATGGAGTTATTCTGAAAGAGAGAGCTTTAACATGTCCGTTCTGTGGTCTGCTTTAAATCAGTCTATTGAATATGCACCAAAATCAAAAGTATTTTTAACTGAAGCTTTGCTGTATTTTCAGTAGCTCTGTAGTTCATGACACATTCCAACAATGACTGACAATATTTTGCAGACGTGCTGTTGATCATTTGTTAATTTTTCCTCCTGCAGTATAAACAAAATGAGAAAACATAAACACTCATAAGCCTTCAATTATGCACATATGAAGATCGACGTTCGCAGGAAAAACAGCAACATTGTTGTTCTTGGATTTATTTATTCAACCCGACTATTTTCTTCCTTTCTTCAGATTGCCGCTCACTGTCTGATGGTTGTGTATGACTTGGTTTAAAAGAAATACTATATATAATACTGTGTATGGCAAGAGCTGTAAATAATTAAAATAATATTTTGTTTATTATGTTCTATTATGATATAGATGTCATGTATATATGTGTATATTTAATAAAGACTTCATTTGGAGTGCCTTCTGTGTCAGAAAGACTGGTCCATTTACACATCAACAAGTTTTCAGAGTTACCACAGGCCTCAAACAAAAGAAAAACATTCATCATCAACAAAAGATGTGTTACTATCTGTGAGTGTGAAATTATATATAGCTCTTAGTTTATCTCAAGAACAAGTCCAACCACTGCAGATACAGCCACATGTTGTGTTTGCACCAAAAGCAGACATCTGTATAATACTGATCATTAATTACCACCATAATAATATTCCACATTATTATTTACACAAGAGTCTGCAGCCATGCAAGCAGCTCTGTGAGGTTGTACTTAGACACAATATGGGATACTATCGGGGGTGCTGAGAATGTTCACCATCTTTGTTCAGTGTATTTGCATGCTAATATCTGCTAATAAGCAAATAAATTCAAATTATGACTTGTAATTCATCCTGACAAATGTGAATGTCTTTCATGGTAATCAATCCCACATCTCCTTCAAAACATTAAATGTCAGACGAAAAGGAAGAGGGTCAACAAAGTTAGTCAGATTCATACTATACAAAATGTCACTGCAATCCATACAACAGTTATTGAGATATTTCAAATCAGGATGAAAGTGATGGACCGACAAAACTGCTAAGCGATCACACTGTACATGCACTCCTACCAAAACGTCTCGGATTCTGCTTGTTTTTACAACATCCACACTTGATAAGATGTTCTTTTTTTAACACAGTAAAACTTCAATCAGCTTCCATAAAGCCTAAGCAAACTAGATTAACTACCGTCAACTGTGGGACATTTATGTAATAAAAAATAGTTTTTCCATTCAAGTCATTAAGGCTTAACCTTATCTAATTTTTCAAGGCAAAGTTCCAAATTATTGAAGTGATGCAACTTTGGTTGGCTTTTGACTGCGTGTGTGCACACAGTTTGTATTATACTGCATATCCACGTAGGTGATTTAGAAAATAAATTCCCACCTCAGTGAAACTTTATTTAATGTCTCAAACCGATGATGAGATCACAGATAAACATATAAACGTTATGAGACAACCCATGTCAAGCTGCTCCGCTACTGTATCTACTGACTAAACATGAGAGTGAAAGCCTCATGCGGCAGAGTTTATGCCAAATTCCCTAAGATGATCATAAAATTTTTATTTTACTGATTTTACTCAACTAATCTTATCTGTGAAGCTCATATAATAATCCAAGGTGAGAACAGATAGATAGGCTGTTTTGATATGAAAGTGTTTATCTTTGGTCTTTATCATCATAAATCTGGTTTTTATTTAATACTGGTCCTCCACTGTATATTTGGTAGCATTCATTTATTCTGGCTTGTCTCTTTATATCAGGAACTTTACAATTTTGACAGCATATATCTATCCTCTATGCTTAGACTCTTAATTAAGAAAGAGGAAAAAATTGTCTCAAAAATAAAAAATAAACTTTAACAGGGAAAAATGGAGGAAACGAGAGATTTCTCTCCCAGAACTAACAGACATGCAATATTGATGATTCCTTACCCCATTTTTTCTCTTATTTTAATTATTTTGCTTGTGGTTTGGTTTTTAAATTGGTGGTAAGCACTTTGCAATTTGGATTTTAAAAAGTCCTATATAAATGAAATTGCACTTACCCATTCTGCTAAGTTCATAGCACACAGTACTCATGCAGTTCACAGTGCACTAGAACTTAAAATTATAAAGAACATACAATGCGTTGATTTAATGTTTTAAATTTCAGTGACTCTAATCTAACAGAGAATTGATTTTATACATAGAACAGATGGGTTGGCAACTAATTTGACTTTGTATATGAATTTGTGTGTAGTGTTTGTATGTGGTACTGGAAGAAGCTCCACTCATCTAGTTATTGTGTTAGTTACAGGACCTGTCTTCCATTCCTCAAACGCCTTGAAGAGAAACCATTTATTTATTTTTTTAATGCCACAGATATATATATATATATATATATATATATATATATATATGTTATGTTATGTTATGTTATGTTATGTTATGTTATGTTATGTTATGTTATTCATTCATTTTTTCTATTTAACTTCTCTGTTGAGGCTTTTTTTTTTACTAAATTACATGAGATAATATTCCATAGTATTTATATATTTTTTATATACATACAGTATAACAGTATCTACTGTACGATATGCGAAATTCATTGATACTTTTAGGAATTTATAGTAAATGCTGATGAATATTTAACAAAACCTCCAGAGCTTCATGTAGATTCAGATGGAAAATCATCACACCATCTGCCCTGTTAATAATTATTTATGGACTCCAGAGCTCTGGGTTCATAATTTATGTCTATGATAAATATTTTACAGCACCTGTTGTGTAAAAAATGAACTTTGTCTGTTATTTATTACTGACAGCATGAAGTTAATTATTTGACCCTTAAACAGAGGTGTACATCTCTATTGAGCTGGTCTGATCCAACACAATGGATGTCACGGAGACATCTTCAGGACCTACCTTGACCTGAAATCTTATCATTTTATTATTAAGCCATTACGGTTGTAATGTCTTGTAATGATTAATCTGCAAGAATAGGGCAGACCAGGCCAAGGATAACGAGGAAGGTCATGTCTTTCTCAGCTGATGTTAGAGAGCTTTATACATTTTATATGTGCTGTCATTCTCAATAACCCTATTTACTCTATAGAGACAAATAACCTTTTCACATAGTGTCATTAGAGTTCAGTGCAACATGCCCTATCTGGCATGTCATTTCTCAATAGATAATAAGGACATATACAGTAATGCAATCAATCATCTAATGGAGAACACATGTAAAGAAAAAACAGGAAGAAAGAAGATATCTGGGAGGGGGCGGTTTAAGGCCACGTGAACTTCCAATAACATTTATGGGAATGTTCAATAATTCAATAAAAAATCAAATAAAATTTCAATAATAATATGACAGAAATGAAATATAATATACATAACTTTGTTTTCATTATTGTAAAACCCCCTAAAAATAATTATTATTATGTTGTTGTTATCTCAGATAGATGCCTTTATACAGTATATTAATATATTATCTACAGATATATCTACAGATGCCACAGGGCAGACAAACTAAACACTAGAAAGGGCCCTTTTGCGTTTTTGATGCTTTGCATGTTTTTCGCTGCCACCGTAGTTCGTCCGCCACACTGGGAAGAAAAAGGCGAGAAGACACATACACACATAGCACTGAAGTGTGGATTTCATTTTACATTTAAGCTCAAGATAAATAGAAAATTGTGTTATTATACTATGATGCCGTTGTACCTGCTGCTCACCTTTTATGCTCAGTATTAACAGGACATGCACCTGCATCTCATAAACTGTTGGGCCTCTGTTGCCATTAAACAGTGTACATTATAGATGACTGTGAAGCTTAGATGGAGACGGCCATGGGATTTCTTTAGGTCAGTTTTTGGTCAACTGAAAATTCAAATGAGAATCGAGCAGATTTAAGAAACTCAATGTTGTTCAATTGAACTCAGTCAAATCAGATTTTTGGGGGGTTTTGGCTCCAGCAAGACAAACATTCAGATACTGCCATCTGTTGGGTAGCTGTCTGAATGCATTAATCCTGTTGCTAGAACTCTTTGTGTGTTTGGTTTGAGCAGCGCATTACCAAACCTGCACATGCACATACACCTAAACATGCTTTTATCAACTAAAGAGGATTACCAGAATTCAACCTATGTTCAGTTTTAATGAGACAGAAAATATTGTAAATACTTTTTTTTTTTACACCATGTCATGTCTAAATGGAAAAAGTATACAGAGGGTACAGACAGTACTGAGCTCAGGAGACCTTTAACACTTTTGAACACATCATCCTTGGTTTAAGGCTTTGGAATTGATTTTAAGATGCTTTTAATTACTGACAATGCATTAAAAGGTCTGACTCCTCTGTGTATTGCAGATCTTTTATCCCCGTATGACACTGAAGCTGAAGACTAAGGGGGGCAGAGCTTTTGAAATAAGAGCCCTGAGGCTCCGGAACACCATGCCCGAGGAAATAAAGCAGGGTGAGTCAATGACTTCTTTCAAATCTAAGCTTAAAATGTACTTTTATGTGTTAAGATATTATCATTGTTATTTTCATCCCTTCACAATGTTTGATATTCAGAGAGGCTGTAAGGACCACTCAGAGCAGCTGCATGTTTTGTGTTATACATTAAATATAACCTCCTTACCTTATGTAAACTCTACAGTAACCTAGATTCGAGCAGGAGGCACATCACAGAGCATAGGAATATCTACTAATGGTTATATTGCAGCATTTGTTTTGCACGTTGGCACCATGGAGTCTGCCTTACATCTTTCTATCTCTTTTTATCTTTGTACCAAATGATAAAATACACAGGCAGCAGATATGAACAAAAACAATGTATTTGACGTTCAAAACGAATAATAAAGTTTGATAATAATACACCACGCAAGTCATAACTGAAAGTACACACACACACTCTACAATGACGCCCTCTAACAACATGAAATACTTTGAATACGTGGAAAGACTCCAGACTTACACTAAAGTTTTTCAGATCAATGCTTAAGTTCAGAGTAGTGGCATACTAACACTGTGATGTTTCCTGATTTTTTGCATGTCAGTCAGGTGATAAATTGAGTAAATATTGAGGATTTTATGAGATGCAAAACAGTGGCTTTTCTCGGCTGTAAAATATTAACTAATTCAACAGCTAACAGATAAGACCTGGCAGTAGATACGCTCTGTAGAGGTCACAGGTCAACCTAGTTGAAAGATCTAGAGACTTGGCCTTCTCAAAATTGGCCTTCCCAAAATCAAACACATGATACAGTTCTTATCCTATTGTTGTTGAATCTTAAAGTTTTGTTTCGTCTTCACAAAAGAGGACTAAAGAAAACATGAAAAAAAAAACCCTCCTTTGAACATCTTACATTTGAATGCTTTCAACTTTCTGTAACTTTCTGTCAATAAGATGTGTGACTACATTTACTCAGAAAACAGAACCATACAGTACAAACAAATGAATCAGTTTCTGTCATGACAATCCATCCTGTAAGGTGCATATATGTTCAGCAAACTGAAGGACTGCTTTAAAAAAAAAACAGAACACTGACACTACTGAATTTGTTATTATATTGAAAAAGGGGGTTTGGTTTTGAATGTTAACTGTGTCTATCTTTTAAACTGTGGTCTTCTGTTTACATTACCACTGACTACTTACTGTAAAGTATTTACAGACTTGGAAAATAGCCAAAGAATCCATTCAGGGCTCGTAAAATCCTCAGAGATGTAGAATGACTCCGCATGTTAAGAATGCATTTTGTATCACATAAAACTTTGGTTTCTGTGTTGAAATATAGTTGAGAAACTTATTTTTGAAAGTGGAATATAACTGATTTTATTTTGACTGTATGTAAGGACACAATGTTGTTATTCAAGAAATGACTTACTTAGAGAGAGAGAGGTCAGCTTTTTAGTGCTTGAGTGTCACAAGATAGACTGAAACATTGTGAGATGATTAAACAGAACAGGAATTAGGAAATTTACATTTTCATTCTTGTAAACAAAGTTAATTTTAGGGGGGCTTTCCTGTTATCGTTGCCTTATTTTTAATAAAATGTTTAATAAGGTTTTACATTTCGAGTCCTCTTGAGTCCTCAAATCAAAAAACAAACCAAAACAGGCAAACTTTAAACCTTTATTAAAACTAATTACAACTTCACCGATACAGATACAGACACAGATACAGATACAGATACAGATACAGATACAGATACAGATAAACAGAAACTTTATTTTCTATGCCAAAAACATTGATAAGCACTTGGTGAAGGACGTGTTTTGATAGCAGTCTCTCAGCACATAATGAACTACATTACCTCCATCACTTCTAACAGAGGATGAGTGGCGTTATATTTGCACTACAAGTGTCACTTACAAAAGCACATTGTATCTGTCGGTGACATCCCTGACTGACGTTTCGCCTTCCATATCATACATTCATACGTCAGGAGTTATAGACACGTGTGACACATTGTGAATGCCTCATTGTTTTACCTGATTTGATTTACGTCACAGTATTTGGAAAGGCTGTGATTCATTCTGGAGGTTTATAAAATAAGAAGAATGAAAACAAACATATTAAGAAGCACTATATGACATATCTTCACTTTTTTCAGTCTATCTGCACGCATTGAAGCCAGAGATGTATTTGTAAAGCTGTCTGAATGGGGTCAAGTGTCTCCTGGACCTCTTTGATCCTCCCCCTCAAGGAATGCTATGGCTCATTGCAGCTGCTCAAACACGATCCCAAAGCCACTCACAGAAGAGCTCATAAAACTGATGCAAAACACGTCTCCATCGCCATGACTCCATGATTTTTAGCCTAATACATTTCTATTCATCACTAGCCCATTGTTGAACTGAGTTGCTTGACTAACAGTTCAGTGTTGATGATCTACCAGTTTAAGCATCTTCAGATAAATAAATTTGACTTTTGTCCTGAAGCTGAAGTCTTGCTGAAGAAGAACTTACCCTACCTCATTTGAGGGTAAACATCTGTTTCTTAATCAACACATCACTAATGAATGGCTCTTCTAAATATAAAACTTGAATTAATCAATGAGACTGTATGGTTCAGCCTCTGTAGCTCAGTATTAAGAAATGACCATGTTGCTATTCCAGACAAGTAAAACAGCAAAGATTTTCAGATTGATGCACAGCCTGAAGATCACTATTTTGATTTTGTGCCCATTTGTATCAACTCTGGTTTGTCTAGCTTGAAAATGTCAATTCAGTAGATATATATCTGATTATCACCACCAGTCTGATGCAACTAGCTTCACACATGATGCACGGAAACAAGAATCAGGTACAGTTCTGCAAAGAGAGGCAGGCTGATTAAACACGCTGGTGAGGTGTTAATTATAATCAACTTAATTTGAGTCAACATTCATAAATTGATGGCTGATTAAATGTTAAGTACATGACCTTATGCGTGCGACAAATTAATTTGATTTGTGCATTAGATTATTCTTATTATTATTAATTGTATTTGTAGTTTCTTTTGGTGTTTTTTTTTCAAAACATGTTTTAAACAAGCTCCTGGCAGCATACACTCTTCAGCAACATTAATTACATAACTTTTTTTTTTTCTGCTTATTGTTAAAATATTATGTTTCTTCATACTTTATTAGGGGCAAACCTAATCAACGTATAGCTCCAAGCCTAGAAGTGTTGAGCTGCTGTTGTTGATTCTTCTTCTTTTGATTACAACCGTGTCTGTCCTAGGGTGAAAAAAATGTTTCTTAAATATGGCTAACAACTATTTGTCTGATCAAATAACATTTCTACAAAAGCAAATTATTCCAACGGAGTCCATCAACCTGAGTTTACAGGTAACTTCCTGAATGAACACATACCCACAGGCATTTTGGTGTGTGTACACAGTGGCATCGTAAACACTGTTTGTGCTTTTCATTACTGAGTAAGGGGCTGGAGTTGTGCAGTGGGTGTGGGCCGATAAAAGAACAAGAGCACCCATGACTTTTCAGAGAAGACTGTGAAACAACGTCACATAAGTCACTCTCCACCATGGACAACAAGATGCTCAGGACTGCTGCATGTTTGCTGCTTTTTTTATCAGGTAGATTTAATTCACATATTTAATGAGCTACATCATGAGTTGTGTTTTGTTGTATTTATTGCTGATTTAGCATTTTGCTGAACAATAAGGCCACACTAGACTCACATAAGTATAACACTGTTGCTCTTAATTTTCTGTTTAATTAGGGTTGTGTGTAGGGGAGAGTATCTTGCCCCCGGGACCCTTGAGTGGAGCTGTGGCAGGCACGGTGAAGTTCACCACCACCCTCACACCTGCGGAGAAACCGTTCCTCACGGTCAGCTGGAGCTTCAAAGCCGTAAATATCATCACCTCAACCAGCACGAACAACACTGGGCCTGGATATGCCAACAGGATCTCGTTAGACCGAGCCACAGGGTCCTTGGAGCTCAGGAACCTGGTGATGGAGGACAGCGGGGAGTACACTCTCACCATCACACCAGACGGAGAGCAGCAGAAACAGGGGGCGGTCACACTGAATGTGTATGGTGGGTTTGATATATATATGATAAAAATCAGCATTATTTTATATATATATAAATGTGTTACGCCTTTAATCATAAAATGCACCACACAATACTTGTGTTTATCTTCACATCTGTAGCTGTGACAGTCGTCACCACTTGACTCTGAGTTTCTGTTACAGATAAATAAATCCACGTGGTTACACTGGAATACGTTTTTTTTTTGTGTGTGTTTTCTGTTCCTTCATGTCCGTGCATCAGTTTAACTCATTCAACCATTTTGGCTCTCTTTCAGCGCCGGTAACTGGAGCCACCATCAGCAGCCCTGCAGCCATCTTGATAGAAGATAAAAGCTCCACCAACCTCAGCTGTGAGGCCTCGGGCTCCATCAGCACCAGAGTGTGGACGAAGGACGGCCAGCCTCTCCATGCAAGTGACAGAGTCAGTTTCTCCGTTAACAACAGGACAGTTTTCATACAACCTGTTCATAGCTCCAACCATGGCACCTACTACTGTCGAGTCAGCAACCCAGTCAGCACCATGACTGTGGGCCATAATCTCACCGTCAACTGTGAGTACTGCTCAGTGCAGACTATGAACCCTCATTTGAAAATGAAAGTTGAATGTACTGTATCTAGTTATTTTCTCTTTGCAGTTGGACCACATAACATATCTATTACTGGACCGTCAGCAGCAGCTCCTGGCAGTAGAGTGACACTGCAGTGCATAGCAGACTCTGTCCCTCCAGCAAACTTCAGCTGGATGTTCAACGGCAATGAGACACAAGTTAACAACTCCATGTATGTTATCGAAAGGTTAGAGGCAGAAAGCATTGGCAATTACACCTGCACTGCCAAAAATATGGTGACCATGCGAGAAAACTCCACCATCCTGAATCTGAGAGGTGAGATTCCACTTTTTTACATAACATAAGAGAGTGATTCCTAAATTTATTTGTTAATAACATGCATTTTTCTTAAATTTTATAGTGAATTTGTGGCATTCGAAGGGGTGATAACTGTCTTTTCTTTCATTGTGAAGCATCCTGCACTACTCCCTGCTGGTCGTTTTTAGTGCTGCTGATCAGTGCACTGTCTCTGAGAGGGTTCATGTAAGGGGAAGTGGCAGGTGAGAGTAATAATTTATGATACATACATTCATTGATATTCACATTTAACTTCCCTTTATCCCTTTTGTTCTTTCTTACCCTCATATTAATTTACGCTTTATATTTTTCTCTCAGATTCTTCCTTCGCCTGATGCATTTTGCTCATGAAAGAGGATATTTTGATGCTGCATAAAACCCTTACATTGGAAAAACAATCATCTTAATTGTTAATTAATTATTACTTTATTGTTCCTATGGGCACCAGCTGGTATTGTTATTCACATTTCTTGTGTATATATTATATCTGCATATGTGCAGAATGTAAAATTGCAAATGAACATCTGTGTGTCAACATTTCATTTAACGGATTAAAGCGGCATGAATGTCTTTTCTCTAGTAATTTATTGTATACTGCAGAAATTATCACCTGTTTTAAACCAAAGGAGACAGAGGTTTATGAAAAAAGGGAATGTTGTACACTGAAGATGTTTAAAGGCTTATGGGATCATTTTGGAAGAAGCTGATGGCTGGATTCTTTGGATTCAAATTTTGATATTGCTCCAACACTGTGCGGAAAAGCTTGTGTGTGGTAATATGCTGGCATGATTGTTCCATGTCATTTTTATTTCTGTGATATCAAGCTGTATGAAGGCGCATGACCTGATAATCTTGCAATAAGTAACGAGTGTGTACATTTAGAAGATGGTTTATGCCTAATACCATTCCTGTTAACAACATGAAATAAATTATGAAATTAAATGCTCTGCACTATTTTCTTTTATTGAGACTGTTTGCCATAACTTACATATTTAACATTTGAGTTTAATTCAAACGCAGCCTACACTTATTCCAGTCTCACTTCATTGTAATGATGCTCCTGCCTGAAGCTCCTTGGAAGAAGTGGTGGAAAAAAAATCCTTTACTTAAGTAAGTAAAGCATAAAAAATGAACTAATTTATTCCAAAATATTAAAAACAGTGTACAGGCTTTTGTAATCCGATCACATAAACCGAATCTTAATCTACATGTAAAGTGAGCAGCTGTCAGACACAGTAAATCTATTGGAGTAAAAAGCATAATAATTCCCTTTGTAATACAGTGGAGTAGAAGCATTCAGCTGTATGATTTGGAAACATACCTCAAAAATAGTAAATGTACTTTGTTGCATTCCATACAGCCAATAAATGCAGTCAGTCTGATGAGCTCTACATAATTTCTTGAGCTCAAGAACCCAAACTTACACAGTTTTTTCAGTGTTCTTCTGGTTGTGTATTGCCGTGCCTTGACTTGGAGAAATGTAACTTTGGGATGCAGAGTTGTGCCTGTTGCAGTTGTTATTCTCCTCTTGCCCCGTCGTCCAGTAATTTGCATGCAGACAACAAGCTGAGTTCGACCAACTGAAACAGGCAAAGCTGATTAGCCTGTTGAACACCTGGGGCTAATTCAGCTGGGGACTTTGATTGGTGGAGATAATTATACATCACTTCTCTGAGATACAGCTTCCTCCACGTGGCTTGACACAAGGCCAGTGGTGCGAGGCTTTAAGATTAATGCACTGTTCTGTTTTTTGTTTTTTGTTTTTTTTTTGTTTTTTTCACACTGTTATCAACGAGCATCTTAACTGAATCTGTCAAACTGTACCTTCGAATGTCAGACTGAGCGACCACATGTGGTGATAAAAATCTGTACAAAGTGTTGCGAAAGCTTTCTACGTCAGCTACCAGGCTGTGTCTCCTCTAACACAATGATTAGACCTCATGTGATGATACAGAACTAATGAGGCCATTTCATGAAACATGACTCTGAATCAGTCACAGGAGTATGTTTCAGTTTGGAGGTGGATTATTATTGATTATCATACGTTATTATAAGAGATGAATATCTGATGTACAAATACACATCAGATATTATTATTGATTATCATACGTTATTATAAGAGATGAATATCTGATGTACAAATACGAAATGTCCTACTGTATATGTACAGTATGTGCTGAAGTAGCAGAGTGTGGTGTACCTCTCTTTTTGAGCAAGATATATAGTTTTATGAATCATAATATAAAATACTGAATATTTACAGCTACAGCAGGAAACAGAAAAAAACAGAAAGAGTCTACAGGTGGAACTGGATAAAACTGTTTTATTCCTGCATACAGTAAAAATCTTTTTATTTTTACTTTATGAACCTTTGAATTTCCCAATTAATTACACTTTTCATGTCACACATGTCCCCTCTCTTTCTCTTTAACACACACACACACACACACACACACACACATCAACAGCAAAAATCTTAAAACTTTTTACCTGCCAGAAATGATTCAAAGCTTCTCTTACTGCACAGTTTCGAATCTGCACATAACTCTGTCCCGCTTATGTCGGATTTGATTTGTTCAAACAGTTTCTACAAGAGTTTGAAGATCTAAACGACATTATCATCTTTTGACCACCTGAGGTCACTGTGTTACTAGTGGTTGACAGAGGATAATAAACCATCTGTCGAAAATCTTGCTTGGAAATTGCAGACTTTGAACGCTCGTGAGGGAAACGATCAACAACCTTCAAGCGATTTGTTGCAGTTTTTATTCCTTTTAGAGCGTTGAGAGATGGGAAAGTGGTTCCTGTTTCAGTCATGCCCGTAACATCCACTTCTCTGTCTGTGGTAAGTTATTTTGATCACTTAAAACAAATCAAATATCGTTTGATAAAAACTCATGAGACGGATGGGTCTACACTTTATTCTTATCTAACTTGAAGCTTGAGGACAAATTACTATTTACAACTTACAGTAGCCTACTGCTTTTTATTATTATTATTATTATTTTCATAGTATTCATAGCACTCATTTTTGAGGCCGTGGTTTGGCAGCGTGGTGCTGTAGCAGCTGTTTGTCAGTCAGTGGTGATGTCCTACTTCATGACTATGTTCCTCTTTGCAACGCTACTTTTTGTGTTAGTCCAAACATCGTCATAATTTAGACATTTCCTTCTGTTGCCACACTTTGACTGATGCACCAGCTACTGGACATCGACGCATCTGCCTCTTTGTAACTCTGTAAGTTTCTTTAATGTTCAGTTGAAAGCTTATGTCTAAAAATAGTCATGCTGTTTCAAACAACTTAACTTAACAAGGTAATCCTGTAATAATCATGTACAACAGTAACCTCCTAAATGACATGCAATAGTTCCTGTATGTAGAGTTGTATTGTAACGTGTTGTTATTTTGCCCTGCTGTAGTTAAGCACCATGAAAACTTGCAGTAAATCACCTCTCATGCTGCTGAAGTTGTTGTACATCTCATTACTCACAGGTAAGACGACATTTTGTGTTTTTTTTATTCTTCCAAACTTACAGTATATTCATTTAACCAGTACAATATTGATTGGCATACATAAATGTAAGCAGGTTAAATGTGGAAGCTTTAAAAAAGATGGAGAAGTTGATGTAAGGGGTTCTACATAGACTTTTATAAAGCTGTTTTATTGTCATATTACCAACCCTACAGGGGTACAAACAATAACAAAAGTAGAGTATTATCAGGAACATACTGTAGGCCTATGTTATTGTTCACTGACAGTATAGAGTACAACATTGTACTTACAGGGAACTTCAGCAGCCCGAGATGGTTCAGTTTTATGTGGATTGTTGTCACACAGAGTGACCTTCATTGTTGATATAGTGAAGATAAAATATAGAAAAGCTTTTTTTTATGATACCGCAGCTGTAGAAAATGCTTGATTTTATGTTCTGTCACTATCATGGCCTGTAAAAGACATTAAGTCACTTGAAAAACTTTATTGAGAGTCATTGTACGCCCCTAAAAGTATAGCATATGTGGAGCTATGGGCCATTTCATAACTTTCTACCTCAGCATGTCTCTTCTAAAGGTAAAGTAACCACGGGCCATGGCCATAATATAGTGTCCTTTAACGCAACATTGCGTAGAAATTGTTACATTTGCTTTCTTGCGACTTTGCTAACAGCCAAACATCAGTCAAGTGCAACAACACAAGACATACATAGCAGCCAGCTAATATTACTTACTCGTCCAACAATAAGAAGTCCAGCTCAGCGTCTGTCTTTCAGCCTCTTATTTCATTAAGCTCTCACCAACAATCAAAAGTCAGTCCCAGATTTACGCTTGTCTGGTGACATATCGCTTCGTCACTCTCTCTTTTTCTCTCTTAGCTTAGTTAACATCACTGCTGAGCCCAGTTAAACTCCCCCACTTGCCCAGCTCTGGTTCTGGCACAACAGCAGCTTTGCTCCACCATTTACCTCATTACATGACAGTTTCATGACATCAGAGTGATTTTAAATCTGGTATTTTATGGTAGAAAAGTTACACAATGTTGCTTTAATAACAGCAAATCTCTCAAGGGTGCTCGTGTTCATATTAGAATGAATAGCTATTAGTGTCCCTGGTAGTTCACCTGGTAGAGCATGTGCACCATGTACTATGTGTCCTTGGAGTAGTGAATGCTTATTGCAACAGCTCGGGTTTGCTACGTGTTGTTATTGGAGAGAGTACCTATTCAAGAACCACCTCCCTTTTCACTCACTTCACATGTTGTACACTGTAGCTACAGTGGTGCCGTGCAGGTGTAGAAATTAGTAACAATATGTTTATTCTGCCTTTGCTATCTCCACTACTTAATCCCCTCTGATGTAGATCATTCAGTGGTGTTCTGCAAGCTGTATTTTTGTCTCACCCGTCTGTAAGTCAGTATTTCTGGCAAGATCTGCGTCTCTACTGTGGTTTATATCTTGCAGTGTAATCTGACATGTCAATGTTTATGACACAGAATGTTTATCCTTTGCTTTTTTATATTATTTTAATATGAATATAATAATAATACTTTTACATCATTCTAAATGTCTCATGGGACTCAGTTTTACCACAATTAACATGTTTTAGATTTTAGCCTCTCTATTATAGCCAATATTCAGTGATTTGTTTTTTATATGCTGTTATATAAAAAGTCAGTCAGCAGTTTAACTAGAGTTCAACAGGACGGCGTATCTTCTGCCAGAATCACATCACCTTATTTTTTTTGGCAGTTTTGGAGGCACAAGAAATCAGTGTCCAGCCTGAAGTGACTGCTTACCTCGGGGATGATGTTACCCTGCGATGCCAATTCATCCCACAAGGAAATAAAAGCCATATTTCTCAGTTTCAGTGGGATCTCAAACCAAATGAAGGAAAGGAAATCACCATTATTGTTTCTAATAAGGAATATGGTGATAATATTAGTGATACGTTTCTGAAGGACAGGGTGGCGACTGAAAAACAATCTTTGACAATTAGAAATGTTGAATTAGGAGATGCAGGGTTATACACCTGCACCATTTCAACTTTTCCTCATGGTTCATTGAAAAGATCCACCAAACTTATTGTTCTAGGTGAGTACAATTTGAATACAATATAATACAGCTGTCCATTACTTGTCAGTGGGGAGTAGCATGACGTTTTTTTTTGTTTTTTTTTTGCTTAGTAAATAAATGTGGTCATTTGATATATAAAGATTGTGCTGACCTTGTGGGTCGCTCAGCTATATTGATCACACCACAGTGACAATTGAAGTGGGATTTACAGAAACACCATGAATTTAAAATGATTTTACCGACAGTCACGCACGGGGTTAATCACAGTCATGTTTCTCTTCCCAGAACAGCTTCTGTTATCATCAGGGGAAGTTTCTGCTATAGTGATTGCTGTCTTGCTGCTGTTAGCGATCGCAGCAGCCATAGTTTATCTCTTCTTCATCAGAAGGTGTGTGCACATGTTTGCATGAGTGTGTGTCTGATATGGTTGTGTAGGAGTACAGAAGCTCTACCCATAACCAAGATTCTTGAATCTTGGTTCTTCACTTTGTACGAAAAAAGGTTTTTAGCCTCAGAAAGTCACTTTAGGTCAAAGGACAGATAATCATGCAGAAAAACTAATCACAGCTTTTTATTATTTTATTTAGATCTGATTCTACTGTCAGGCACCGTGTCTACATTGGTGAGAACTAAATCACTGTTCCTCACAAGTTCAACCCACACGACACACAGCACAAGTTCCTTGTCACTCTATTTCTGAACGGTGAACGATTCATTTATATATTCTGTGGTTTGTTTCACTTCCTTTGTCTAATGCTTGCCTGCATTTCAGATACAAACGGTCCAGTGATGGATGCGGCCAGGTCATCTGTTATTGTAAAACAGGAGGTAAGACCAGAGCTGGTTTGAATACATTTCAATCAGATTAAGTTTAATTTTGCTGTTTTTGTGATAAATAAAAAAGATATTTTTTTCAGCAAAGACACATAATGATTAAACTGAGAAATAAAGTCTCCACTCAAACGCTTTCTCTCACGCCTACTTATAGGATGTGGTCTACTCTGACGTCAAGCTTAAACCATTCAGAGATGTGCCACCTTCATCCAATGGCAAACACACAGAGCGCACGCACGCTGATGATGTCACATACTCTGAGGTCGTAGTTTTGTATCAACAGCCCAAATGAGATGAAATGTACGCTGGAATAAGGTTGTTGTTCACTTTCTTGTACTTGTCGAGGAGGGTGAAAATTAGTCTTAAAGTGAATGTATTCAAGTTGCTTACAACTTGCTTTTACCATAATATTGGATTTTACTTCATTTATTGAAAATAGCATTTTCTAACAGCCGCTTCTTAAGTTAAACCAATATATAACCTTTGTGGCTGCTCTAGGCCTTTTATTCATGCTCCAACAGTTACAGGTTTTTCCATTGAGCGATGACATGTTTCCACTACGCCCTCACAGTACAATATATAGATTTCAATAAAACTGTTACATAGTAACCTATAACAACACCTCCAAATTGTTCCTTTTAGAGTAAAGAAGAACTAGCAAGTGCTGGAAATGTTTACAATGAACCACGTACAAAGGAAATTAAAAGCCTGAAACAAAAGAAGAAAAACAAGTGCAATTTCAACAATATGCCTCAATTTTTCCACATTCAGTCAGTCTGTTGTCATTACTTGCACATAGTGATGGACAGATCACATTAGATCTACGTGCATGTTATTGAAAAGTGAGAATAAATTAACTTTCTGTCATTTTCTCATTTTGCAAAGTCATCCAGTGGGCTGACTTGCACCCTTTGCTGGGTTGGTTTGACATCCCTGGTATAAAGGAAAGACAATATGTTAGCAGACATTTAATTATTCAAAGAGCCATGCTACAGTATGTGAGGCTGGACTTGAGCTAAATGCTCACTTTTGCAAGCTAACATACTAATTGATATTTAGCAGGTAACATGTTCACCATCTTCACTGTGTTGATGTAGCAAATAAGCATGCAAACATTTGCTAATTAACTAGCATGAACTGCAGCCGAGGCTGATTGTAATGACGTTAATTTTGCAGGTGTTTGGTCAGAATACACCAAAGTTATGGAGAAATTCAAATTTTGACATCCCCACGCCGACATTCCCTAAAGCTGTAAATGTTGTTGCACTCGATTCTAACACTGCTGCGGGAGAATTTAATCATATAATGAAAACGGTTCCAGTTATGGATTTGTGGCACCCGGGCTGTCTGATGACCTGCAGTTCTGACTGTGGCCATAACACTAACGTCATGACAGTGTGACAGAGTAGATCTCATCACACAAAGTTCCTGTTCCTATGAGATAACAAAAAAGGAAGACAATTATGGCAACAGGGAACTACTGTTGCATGTTAACGATGGGAAGAGCTGATGGTGTTTTCCACAGTAAAATGAACTTTCTTTCCCTTCGTGATTCAGTTTAAGTACGCATTATAATGTTTAGCTCTTGTGATGTTAAACCTCTTCCTTTAACTCAGTTAAAAGCCATCATTTGCATGTGAGCCTTCATGGGTTATAGGAATGTATGAGACAGACAGAAATGTTGAAATTTTTTTACCAGTTCCTTAAACCTGCTTGTTTCTTCAAACTTACTTGCAGCATCTTTAAACCAAAAACAAGAACTGCATATTACAATATAATACTGTATGTTTTCCAATAGCACAGGCACTGGTAATAGTTGCACAGTAGTAGTATTGTACCCATACGTGTATTCTGTCTGCTTTGCTTGTGCAGATGTACGCAAGTGTTATAGTGTGAGCAGGCCAGATGTACTATAAAAAGTGTGGTTTGCGAAGCGGCTGCTGAGTCATACATCTTCACTGGTTTTCAGCAGGGTTGTGTATGTGTGATAACACATAACAGAAATATTAACTTAAGTTAACTTATATTTAGTTCATTCATTCATTAGTTCATTTTAGATATTTAGATATCATGCTTATTTATCAAATCATACCGACGAGCAGAAAGACACTGTTCTGTAAATTGTGTCTAGATTTGCTTTAAATTATAACTTTTTGTTAGTAGCTATTGTGGCCTAAGTTCCATTTTCACAAACCGTTTTAGTTTGTACTTTAGAGTTTTGTCTTGACAGGAAACAGATAAGAAGATGAGTTGATTATGAAAGTCTTTTCACACCTATCCATTCTCAGGCTGAGAGGAAATGTTTCACTCAAAAGAGCAAAGACACATGTCACTGAAGCACAAGTGAGAATGACTCACGTGTTATGCTATGCTGATTGGAAATCACACCCGACAACGAACAATAAGCAAGTTTGGACAGGGGAAGTGATGATGTGCAAATAGGTAGTTTCTTGCATTTAAAAGTAGTCTGGTAGAACAATACATAATTATCTGTAGTCATTTTGCATCTCTTTGTAGTCACTTTGTTAAACAGTACTAATAGTATTGGAAGTATTTTCTATTGTTACCGTTGCTATTATGAACAGGACTTACATTTGCTCTATTGGAAGGTTTTAAACTAGATTCAAATGTTTAATTTGTAACAATTTTTGCATCTTATTGTGCACAGATCTAAATCCTAGCAATGTCCTGCTTTCTTGTTTAACCTTAAACAGTGCATTTCCACAAGGAAACTTACTCCCATCCATAATTGAGAGTTAAGGAAACACCACCCTGATGAAGGCGAGATAGCAAACCATTTGGGGAGTAAGACATGGTTCATTTGGAAAAGATTATTTAAGATAATTTTGTAGAAGTTAAAGTTAAAGCTCACTGTCTGCACTTTTCTGAGTGCGCACACATTAGCCATAAGGAAAGATTGTATTATAGTATTTGTAATTTTAGATACAAATGGAGCCCTCCTTTAGTTCTAACAACAATATGTTTACCAGCATGTTGTTTATTGTTTATTTGGATCCTTCCTGGAATCCAAATTCAAATAAATTAAGAATTAATTAATTAATTAAGTAAGTAAACAATATAGCTAAAACATTACTATCTCCAACATCAAAATGATACATACAAAACAAAACTTCTCACTTTATAACAAAAAGCATAACACAGTCAGCCAGAACCAGGAAAAAGCTTCCTCATCTCCTTCTTCAACCTTCTCCTTCTTCTTCTACTACCTCTTTTTCTGCTACACACTCTATACATACTTCTGTCCTTTCTGGGCTACTGTAAAACATGGCGGCACAAGATGGCGGACTCCGTGTAAGAGGACCCGCGGCAAATGTAAATATAAAAGGCTAATTCTAACAAGAAAACATAATTTGTTTTTTAAGGTGATTATATACTATTGAAAACATAGTTATGCATATCATATTTCATTTCTGCCAATAGATCACCCTCAGAGTTACACACTGAACCTTGAAGTTGATTGTCTCATCACAGAGAGAAATCCTTGTATAGGAAGTGGCTGTTCAAAACTTTTCAAAACATTGCTTGGAAGTCTTTATTCTGGTACAAAAAACCTGCTTAAACTCAATCAGAATTATACAGTACAAGTGATATTATTAACAAGTGTTAGTAAATTAATCTAGGGCACTCTTCTTCTGTGCTACAAGTGCATAATCTGTTTTTGTTCAGTTTTGTTGTCCTTGTTTTTAGCTCCATGTTTATTTCTATTTCTCATCTTGTAAATTGTAAGTACATAAGGAGCAACTTCAAAACTTCAGAATTGTATGTAGCCTCAAGTGTACACAAACATGGCCAATAAAGCTGATTCCATACAACTAGTCCGGTATTCCTCCTTTCATTTTTCCAACACAGGAGCACATCTCTGCACATGATTATGCTCTTTACCACATGAGGTCACTGTGCTACTGGGGTTATTTACATTTGCAGGGAGGAATAAACCTCGGGGAAGTGCAGTTTGAAAATGAGAAAACCTCATTGTATTGCTGTGTTTTCTGTTATTTTGTTGACCTCCTGTCGATGTGCACAATGAAAACCTGCAGCAGATCACCCCCTTGTATTTCTGTCACATTCTGGCATCATGATCCAAAGAAGAAAAGACACCGAAGACAAAATCAGGCAAAGATAGCAGTACAACACCACATTATAAAAATACTCCATTACAAGTAAAAGTCCTGCATACAGAGTTGAAGTGAAAGTACATAAATTCAATCACAAATCAGGGAACAGCATGACCCCTTTTATAGTGTTATCACTGGATGACTATTAGGTAATTATTTTTACTAAATTATTTTTACTTAAGGTGCATATTAATGTTATAATCTTTTAGCCGGTTGAGAGAAAAGTTTAATCTATAACAATGCATCATATTTATTTTAAGTTGCCCATGTTTTGTCTGTAAAATCTTCAGAGTAACTCAATAATAATAAAGGGAGTGACCATATTGAGGGTTAAACTCTTCCTGGTGTAAATGGACATTTAGTGCATTCAAACTGTAAAGAGAGGCTGGTTTATACTGTACTTTAAAAAAAGTACAGTTCCTCTTCTTTGTGTTTCCAAACAGCACCGTAATAATTTATATCTCTCGGTGCTTGTTTCATTTCCCTTGACAATAGCTTGTCTGTCTTTCAGATACAGTCGGTCCAGTGAAGTGTGATTGAAAGAGATGAGGTGAGCTGGGAGTTGGTTTGAGGGTACATACTTCATTATAATGAAGGAATATGTCACCCAGTGCAACAGCGTGTCTCACTGATGTGTTTTTATTTGTTTGGGGACAACAGTGGATCAATGTTGGGGTTTTGGTCTTTTTGTGGGATTTGTTGGCAGTAAGAAAAATATAGAAATATCATCATCATCCTATTATTCTTTAAATACACGCTTGTGTGGTTGTAATTGTCGTCCACTCACACTTATCAACATGGTCCACCATAGCAGTGTTGGATTTTGTCTCACCTAGGCTTGGCAGTGTCACATTTTCAACACACTTAGCAGTCAGCTTAGCAAAAACGAAACTAATGAAAAGATCATGGAAGATAACTGATTCCTTAATCAAACCTGACTATTAGTTTCACACAGGAAACAAACCCCAGCCCTGTGTGTGTGTGTGTGTTTGATGCATCCACCCACCACAACCTTCTCCCTATGAGGATGTTGTCACCCTTAATACTAATTTGTTCTTTGCTCCCATCATTGTCACCCCCTGCTGGCAGTTTTACTTTGTCATTGACCTCACCACATCTGCGGTTTCTCTTTTCTACTGCAGAGTTCTGTCATGACACAAAGTTGGTAAGAAAGAGAAGACAAATACAGTTTGGGGGCAACTTTCCTGCAGGAGGAGTATCTTTACTTAAGATACTTTAATGATTAAACGTCTGTACTTTTGAGTAGCAGATTGAATGCAGGACTATTACTTGTCATGGAGCACTTTTACAATGTTATAGAAGCACTTTTAGTCTAGTAAAAGATCTGCGTACTTCCATACCGGTAATCATATCACTGAAACATGAGGGGGCGGAAAATGCAGCAGACCTTCGACTCAAAAAGCAAAGACACATGTCACTGTGGGACTGTTTGAATATTTTTATTCCAAAAGAAGTTTGTGTGTCTATAGGTTTGAACAACAGGGCGATCTCTCTGAAGAACATCATTGTACCTCCACCCAAACACCTCCCATCCCACACCCTTCACCCACAATCACACTATAGAACCTCTTGCTCTTCAATAGGAATAATAACAACAATTTAATCATAATATTCATCATCGGTTTTAATAATCCATTTAGCACTAGTATAGAAATATGAAAAAATACCAAAGAAAAGAACAAAAGTAAACAAAAAAGGTTTGTTTTGTGGAGTGACCGTTCAGACACCCCGTCTGATTTGTTTTGTGACCCTCCCTTCCCTTTCATATCCATACTAACAATATTTTGGCTTTTAAGAGTTTGTACACTCCTCTTGCCTCTCCATGATAATGCTTTGCAGTTAATAAATGCAGCTGATGGTTTAAAGCTGTTGATTTTGGCTATGTGGCACTGTCACATATCAGCTTTTGTAAATTTGTACACAGAACAAACCAAAGAAGAAAAGACACTGAAGACAAATTTGAAAACGACAAATACAACCAGTGGGTTTACAGCCTTTAGACAACAAGGAAATCAGAGATGAAGATGTTGTGGACGCTTGTATCTGTTTGTTAGTGTGTGTGTGTGTGTGTGTGTGTGTGTGTGTGTGTGTGTGTGTGTGTGTGTGTGTGTGTGCTGTGACTAGATGTTTGGTCGGCTTCTGTTGCTTTGTCAGCATTCTCAACACAAAGGCAGAAATAAGCAGGGAGAAAGAGACATCAAATCCAGGCCTGCTTCTGCTGACAGAAATCATTCAGAATAACAGCATAATGTTGTGCAAACAGTGTTATCATTCATTGTCCTGGAACGGCGTCAACAAATCTATTTCACTGCAAAATGCATAATTTTATACAGCAATGCAATGTTTGCCTAGACAACAATACTGGTAATTTTTTTGTGTGTTTTTTTTTTTTTTTCAGGGATAGTGTACAGAAAGGGCTGAACTGATGGTTTTGCATGTTACCTCACAAATTTTGTATCACTGCTGAATATGGATGGGTAGGAAGCCAGTGAGGCATCATGTTGTGGTTGCCGCAGTGACTCCTGCTGTTTAGTGAGATCTAATGAAAAAATAACAGCTGGTGACTTCAAGTGTAACTAAACCCCCAAATTCTGTTAGCTCCCTCTCTCCCAGCAAAATTTAAAAAATGCTGCAAAGGACAATCACTAACCGGGGTGTGCCTTCATGGCTAGTTACAGACTGACCACCGTTCAGTGGAGCAGGAAAACAGCTGGGGAGGGAGGTGTTGGTTGGTGACGAAAGCTACAACTATGCAACTATCACCTTCCTCCAAAATCAGCCACTTGCAAAATTCAAATGCCAACCAGTACAGGGAGTTAAGACAGGATGCAGAATTTATATACTTTGCACTAAACTTTCAAGATTTGGACCTGAATCGCTCGACAACACTTCTAAATACCCATATCTGATTTGAGGGTTTAGTTAATGTATATTGCAGTAGACTCATGAGTGTCTAGAGGTTTTCAGCGAAAAGCGTTATGGTACCAAAGGGGAAATCAACATTTCAAACCAGGGGTGAAAGGCAAAAAAAAATAAAATAAAAATAAAATTACTGATGTGTTCAGGAGGCAGAAAACATTGATTTTTGAGAATTGAGAATAAGCTGCTGAAAAGCATTACATTCAGGAAATCTGCTGTCAGGAAATCAAAACCATAACGGACAATCAAGAAGCAAGCATGGATACTGAACAGGATGGTGGAAATTCAATATCTTGCACAAAATGTTCATCAACTGACCGTCATATCTTGGGTGTCATCATTTCCTCGAACACAGCAGAATTACAAATTTTTTATGACAAATTATACTGACTATAACTAAGGGTGTGTATCAAACCACCCCCTAGTAGTGAGTCACTCACACACTGCAGTGACTAACTGATTCAATGAACACTAAAACACTGATGAGTCGATGACCTGCAGTGCAGAAAATGTTAATACAGCACTTGATAATGATGTCATATCAAAAAAAGATATAATCTGGAGATGATGAAGGCTACTGTGGACACTGTTACACTTGCTTCTGAGTGGACTCATAGAGGTGTTGTACCACAGATAACAGGTAACTCATGGGCAGGTTTGATTGGGGTCACCTAAAGGGAAATCATGCTGCACAAACCGATCACACCTGAGATCTGTCATGCATTCATGTAAATGAGTGGATTGTGACTCATTCTTATACCACAGACCTAAAACTGATCTGATCTCTTTTACTTGTCATCCTGAATAACAATAAAGGCAAGCACTTAATTCCACTTGTAATAATAGGATGTAAGATAAGGCTGGTGATATTGTATTTTTTTTCGTACCTTGAGAAGCCCAAAACCACCAATATGTTAGTCTGTCTTTGTACTTTCCGATTTCCCCAGCCTGTTTTGGTCCCACTGAAGATGCAACTCTTTAAAAAATGGGCACAAATATATACTTTCATTAAAAAAGTTTTTTTTCACAAAAACAGCTGGGCACTCGTTTTTAGCAACCTTTAGTGCAACAGCGTGACTTATTAACATTTTTAAACAATGCGGGTTTATGACAGAGGAAGAAGCTACATGAGCATTTGTCTACTAATAGTGGTTTTGATCTTTTCATTGAATTTGCAGACAAAAAGAAAAATATAAAACATCCCCAGCCTTATCCTTTAATGTCCCTTGTGATGGGATATCCACAATTACCCTAAAAGCTTTACTTACTTAGGGGAATTGGGAATCTGTAAAAACATATGGTATGCTTTGATTAATCGCCAGCAATAACATGAAGTGTACACAATTTGAAGTTAAGGGGTGAGTGTATTCCCCTACGAGCGCTGTAGCTAATATACCGTAGTGTTTATATTACTGTTTGTAGATGTAGTTTCACACAACAGTAAGGCTGTAACATTAACAACGCAATTAAAAGAGACCAGATTCCTTTCCCAGGCGCATTGAAAAGTATGTATTTCTTTCAAAATCTATTTATCAGCATGTTTCCCTGTGTCCAACCCCCCTCACCCCCCCACCCCCACCCCCCCTGCATGAGTCCCCAGCCACCGAGGGGAGTAATTAGGCGATCAAAAGCTTGAGACAGTATTGACAAGGCTGTGTTGAGTCTATCACTCTGGCAGGAACCTCTACAGCGAACGGCCAAATCTGTCTGTTAAACAGAGAGAAGGGAGGAAGCTGCAACTACAGCCTGCTGGCGCATTAACAAGCCCCTTAAAAGATGCCCAGAATTAACAGATCAAGACAGATCTAATAATGGGAGTAGTTCAGTTAGGGATTTCTCATTCAAATTCAGTAGTGTCCTTTTCACTCTCTGCCTCTCTACCTCTTACTGTTTCTTCTCCTGCTTGCCTCTACCTTGCACTCTCTATCTTTTCTACGCTGTGTGAACAGAGGTGAAAAAGAAGTAAAGGCTTGGCAAGCGTTACCCGGGATAACGAGGGACATTAATTTCACATTTCAAAGCGTCTCGCTCTCTCTCCCCTCTTTTCGTGGCTGTCTGATTATCTAACGTGTAGTAGGGTGCTGTTGCTGGGTACATGGTTCTCCTCACGTTGAGTAGTTACAGACAGACTTACAGGAAGCACATTTTTTTTTTTTTTTTTTTTTTTTTTTTTACAAACACACACTGTAAAGAAAGGCAGACCAACAGTTTCAGCTACTGTTCGCATTATGTTGTCTTGAAGTTGTTTCATCCACCTTGCGGCCGATACCATCCAAAAAGCAGCTGAGGGACACAGGGAGGGACACAAAACTCTTGAACACAATTAGCCGCAGTCGAGTTTCTTAGTATGTTATAATCCACCATGTTGTCACACGTAGTCTGTATTTAACTCTGTAATTCCCACTTTGAACAATGGTAACAAAACAAGACAAGAAAAGAAAAAAAAAACAAAACAACAGGAAATAATTCTCTGGAAGTCTTTTAGTTGCTTAGTTTTAAATCACATACGGATACAGTATGTCCTCCAACAAGGCTTCATTTTACTAGAGGGGCAGTAAATTTCCAGGCGAGTGTCTGTGGAAGAAAACCAGCACCCTCAAATCTAAAGGTGAAGTGAGAGGGGGGGGGAGTGAGGAGAGGAAAAGGAGGCCAATGGAAACCATCATCTGGTCATGTGCATTTCCGCTCAGATCGGTCCAAACTGAACTGTTCTTCGGAGTCGATTACAGACGCTTAACCACGTCTCACAGTGTGCTCTTAGCCAGTTCTGTATCTGTAAGCCTCAAGCTCAACTGGAGGAAGGGTCACTGTTTTTCCTGTTTGTTCTCCTTTTAAAGGTCGTCTCATTTTCTACTGGTTGACATCACAGAGTTCAACTTTTTTTTTTTTTTTTTTTTACCCCCCCTCTCCTTTTCTCCCTCTTTTTGAATTTCTCCTGTGGAAACAAACAGCGTCTCTCAGCAACACAAACGTTCCTCAGTCACCTCATCACTGGCTCCCTGCAGCCTTCTCACCCGCCCATTGCTTCTGGTCTCAGTCTTGGTCACCCAGTAGGTCTGTGGTGTTGCTGTTCTGTGGAGGTTGAATGGGTCGGGAGGTATGAGGTGGAGGGCTGTGGTGTAGCCGCCTTGGGCTGGGCCCCCCTCCGCCCTCACTGTCTGTGTTGGATGAGGATGGGGGTGGAGGTGGGGGTAGCCTGGGTAGGGGTGCTGATGAAGGTGGTATTCTTGTTGTGGTTGATCCTATACTGCTGCCTGATCTCAGGTTCTGGATCCTCCGGCACTCCTGACAGATCCTCACATGGGTGCAGCTGCGGGCAGGCAGCATCACAGGAGTAGGAGCTGGTGGAGGAGGGGTGGTGTTGGCCCCCAGTGGGTCATCTAGGATCCGCTGGGGTCCAGGGCCCAGATCAGAAGCCCCTGTCCCTCCTGCTCCACCTCCTCCTCCAGCACCACCTGTCAGCGGGCCAGCTCCACTGTAGAGCTTGCCATTGCTGAGGCGCATCTCCCGAACCAGACGCAGTGGCCGAGGGGCCCCCAAAGCTATGCGTGTGGGGTGGCGAAGAGCTGCTGAGCTGCTGAGGGGTCGACGGCGCCGCATACGGGAGCTCTTCTTACAGGAGACGGCGTTTCGGAACTCTGTGATCATCTCCCGACAAACAGACACCTAAAGGACAAAAGGAAGGAGGGAGGAGAGGGAGGAAGAGACGGAAGGGAAGGAGGCAAAGGTAGGAGGGGGGTGCCACAGACCCAAAGTAGGCAGGCAGCAGAACAAGACAGTGGTAAGGCAGCACATAAATAGGAGAGCAGAGGAAAAACAAGAAAATTGAAAGGAAAAGCAAAACAAACAGAAGAACAAGGCGGGAACAAGGCAGAAAGAACAGACACAGTAAGGCATGGGAAACAAAAAAGTCACAGGAGAAGCGAGGGCACAGAGATCAACAAATGTAGGGATGGTTGGAAAACAGAAATGAAAAGATGATGGGGAAGGACGTGGAGATGGATAGAGATGGGAGAATATCCAAGGAGCAGAGAGAGTTTAGATTACAATCCAAACACACAAAACACCAAAATGTTGTTTAGTTTATGAGCACTTCATTATGGCACTATGCACTATGAACGGACAGGCAGGCCTGCAAACTCAGGTGCACATACAGTATACAAAGGCACACTCACGCATACAGCAGCTATGTACACGTTCACGCGCACGCACACGCACATTAAGACACACTTCCACACCAACATTTTTTTTTATAATCATTCCAGCAGCATGACTACCGTAAATTGCACACATAATGAACAAAATGCATCAACATGTCCACTACAGACAAACATTCTCATTGAAATCATAACAAAAAGTCATATGCTCACATAAACAGAAACAGTACTCGTTATCGGAGAACAGACACTGATGACAGGAGGTGTGTGTTTGAGAGAGAGGTAGAGGGAGACACACATTGAGATGGGTGAGAAGTAATCCAAGAATGGAAACGAAGAATACCAGCGTACATGTGAGGCATGTAAAAGAAGATACATCGTGACATTTAATGCCAGGGAAAAAGATCACACTACTTCTTTATGCAAGCAAATATTGGCATTTCTCAATATTGCTTATCCGTACCATCAAATTTAGCTGACAAACAGTGCCATACTGTTAAAACACCAAACACTAAAGGGGCACACTGACTTCAAAACAGGCAAGACATGCGAAGTGAAATCAAGTCCTCTATTTGTTGTATACATTTTGGACATTTCAGTGCAGCATACTTGAACATTCCTCTCATATCACATGCACACACTGAACCTCAAATGTTACAGCACACACAAACAGACACATACAAATGGAGGCAAAAGCTGAAAAGAAGAACAATACTCCCCGCGCTCTCACACAGCACACACACACACACGCACACACACACACAAAACAACATAATCAAAAGGGTTGGCGGGATGCCATGGGAACCTACTGGGGTGTGTCTGTGGGGTCGGCGAGGGCAGGTATGGGGGCATACCTCATCGGTCTCTGCCGAGCGACGTGTCGACCACACAAACTCCATAATGGCCACAAACACAGCGATAATGAGGCCACAGATCAGCACCACAAAGATGCCCCCAATGTTCTCCATGCCCAGACCTGAAAGTAGGCCACAGGAAGCAAACATCAGTGCACAAATATTTTTTTATTTTTTTATTTTTCTTAGTACTGCTTTACTTTTAAATTTACTAGTCATGGGGAGTGATACACAGCACGCGAGAACAGTTGTGCAACATCGACTGTGGATCTAGAAGAGCTCTGTTAAAGGAACAGTTTAACAGTTTGGAAAATTAGACGAGAAGATACTGCTCTCGTGTCTTCATGATAAATACGAAGCTATCCCCGGCAGCTTGTTAGCTTAGCATAAGGACTGGAAAGAAAAAAGACAGTTAGCTTGGCTCTGTCCAAAGACTCAAACTCTTGAGTCTTGAGAAAATTGCTCGAGTGACCTCACTTTTTTAATCTCTGGATCTCTGCAAATCTTTTAATAGACAACCTGTGTAACAAACTGCAGGGGGCTTGAAAAACATGGGCTATGGGTGTGATAGGTCTTAACGCTCAGGGACGGTCTAAGTGTAGGATTCAGTATTTTTAGAGCTTGACTCATGAGGACTAAAAATCTGAGTTTCTCAGCCTCTGCAGCTCTAATTCTGACCATTGTTTTTAGAGATCTTTCTCTTGCGAGTATTTGAACTTGCAATACTAAATCACTGGAGTGCTCACTAAATTGAATTAAAAAATTTAAATGGCCCATGATGAAGTGGCTGAGTGAACAACAGAATTATGGGTCCCTGAAACGCTTGAGATACACTTTGTAGATGAAGCTCAATGATGCTGAAAACTAAGCCAGGCAATCTTTTTCCAGGGTTACCACAAAAAAAAAAAAAAATTTTTAAAAGAGATTTTCATCTGACAACAGTGGAATAAATGCCAAGCATTTTTATTGTCTTTGACATTTATACAGGCACAGACACATTTAACACACACGCGTGAACAGACACACTCACTCTAATAAAATTCCCATTACACACCACCTGAGACAAACAGAAGACATTTAGGAAAGTAGATTGTGCTAAGCACCCTTCACAAGGACATTAGGTTAGGCATTAGCCATTAGCTGGACTGTAGCGGAGAGTGAGGAGACTATTACTAGGGACATTAGAGAGAAGGACAGACAGCTGCGGTCGACTGACCCTTGGCACGGTGGTCCTCCTCTTTGGGACATTGGCCTCCCTCCCACCACCTCCTCTTCAGTATCTCCAGCCTGTTATTCTCCTGCAGCTGGAGGATGGCCAACGTGATCTCATCTCTGAACGGAGACCCTGGCAAATGACAGGAAAGCAGGATAAGAGTAAGTGGTGGTGGTGGTGGTGGGGGAGGGAGGGAGGGAGGGAGGGAGGGAGAGGGGGGCAGAAAATGTGCCCAAACAAGACAGGGGTTATTTCAGAAGAGAAGAAGAAAAACATGAAATGAGAAGGAATCACAGTGAAAAAAAAAAATGCTGTCGCAGCTTGGAGATGGTACAAGAGATCTTACTGTGAGAATAAAGAGAGGATTAGTGAGAGATAAAGAGCGAGATTACATCCAGACACAGCCAGTGGTACGACACTGGTCAAACAGCATGCAAAGCATGTTATGAACCGGATTACAGAAGAGAACAGAATGGGTCGGTCTAAAGGCTCAGTTCACTATAAATTGCAAATATATTTTTTCAGTTTCCTTTTAAATGTGCATAAATTAAAGGGTGAGTGTATTCCGTACATTAATTAATTAATGTGCTCCAAGAAAATAGTTGTTGACAGTGTGTTCTTAGGTAGTATTTCTATGAAGACCCCCCACTACCTGAAAACAATTTGGAAACAGCGCATGGAAAATTTCTATGCTCCGTTTCTCACCCAGAGCATCACCTGTTCTAGCTCTTCTCCTCTGGGAGGCGCTACAAATCACTCCCTAACACGACAAAGCATTTAAAAAATGCAAGTTTTATGCTCCACTACATTACATAACCTGAACTTCTGGCTCACATAAACATATATACCGTCCTCTGAGTGAGTTGCGTAACTGTTGCTGGATATTTTAACATGAATTGTCACCCTGGGCTGATGCAGCGATGTAAATGGGAATGTGTCTTTACACCCTGCACCAATGACAAATTTCACCAGTGTGGTCATCAAGATGAATTAAAGGAAGAGTTCAACATTTAAAACATGCTTATTTGCTTTCTTGTCAAGACTTTGGGAGGAAAATTGATACCACTCTTATATCTGTCCATTACATATAGTCTACCAGCACCTATAAACCTCAATAATTAACACATTATATCATGTGTTTTTATATGTAGAAAGAAAACAAGTTACGGTTCTGTTCTATGTTTTTTTGCAAGGCAATTTCCTCCTGAAGGCTTATCGACTTCAGAAGGCCACTGTTCCCTCAGAGAAATAGTTCAACACATAACTGTGAGATGTAAAACTGCATTTTATTAACCTTTGGACAGAGACAGACTGGATGTTTCCCTTTGTTTCTAGCCTTTATGTTAAACTAAGAGACTAAGACTTCAGACTTCATTTAACTTCTAACAGAAAAGTGATCAAATGCGTTTCCCAAAAAATGTTGAACTATTCTTTTAAATTAAATTATGACTAGAGGGTAATGAGAATTGTTTTTGGGTGAACCGGCCCTTTTTAAAATTATTTTTAAACATCAAAATGTCTCTCCTTTTGGTCTGCTTCCAGACTTTTTTTCTCCTCTCTGCTCCGTCTCTTCATATCTGTGTCTGCTCTCCATGCTGATGTACAGTAACTCTGCTTCATCTTTTTCCACACCTTTGGTCTGTCATCTCTCACTTTCTGTCCTTTTCCTTTCGCTCTCTAGTCATGCCCTCCTTCTGTTCGTTAGAACAGATCACTGTGATGCACCGACGCCACCTCTATGCGCTAAAAAAAGAGCTTCAGAAGAGCTGGACGAGTGCGGAAAAGCAATTAACTGCATGTTCATTACTTCCAGTTGAAATGCTTTTTAATCCCTCAGATAAAAAATACATCAGCCACGTACAAGACATTTTTCAGATCTAATCTCTCACCAATCACTACTACAACATGTGTCTATTTAGCATAATTGATCTCATGCAGGTGTTTCTGCCTCTCTCACAGTAAATTGAGTTTTTTTGTTTTCTCATGAGGTTTATAGTGAAAGTCCTTTAAGATCAGCTTTAACTCATTTTTAATTATGTCGTTTTTACATTTTTAACTACAGTAAATCTGTGTGACTGATCATAAAAGGAACAGACCCTTGTTGTGTTAATTTTTATGTTGAAATATTTGTGTCCTGTTGGCGATTATGTTCCTTCTGCTGCTTTTGCTGCACGTGGTGCAATTTCATGTCCTCTAATTTTGACTCCTTGTCCACTGCAATGTCATCGTTCTGCACTACTACAAAAGCAGAAGCCCAATGACATTTGTGTTACAGGATGTCACGAGTTTGCTGATGTTCAGGCCTGAATGTCTGACTTGTTCGGGAACAGGAAGCTCAAGAACTTGAACGCATCACTGCAAATTCAATCCTTTCGCGCAGGATGCTACATAATAAAAATAAAAAATAACAAAAATAAATAAATATTATGTTGCTTTTGTTGCTCTTTGAATGTTACTCTTTGACTGAACTGCCACAGTTTAAACTCATGTACCCTGTGACAGGGAGATGCAAGTAGACGTTGCTTCATATTTAGCGCTCTAGCTTGAGTGACATCTACAAGCTATTCTGTTATTATATTAGTACTATATTTAAGCAGAACTCACACATAATTAATCAAATCCATAATTGTGTTTCTTGTTTTATTTTGTAGTTCCACTGTCTGTCTTGTCTACTTCCTGTCTTGTTTCCGGTCCTTTTTGATTTTGTACCTGCCCCTGATTTGTTTCATGTGTGTCTGATTAGTCCTATTTAGTCATTAGTTCCTGTGTTTCCTTTGTTTCTGTCTGTCTGTCCGTTCTTGGTTTCTCGTGTTCTCGTGTGTTCTTGGTTTCTTGGTTCCTCAGTGTTCTTTCAGTTTTGATTCCTGTGGATTATTTTGATAGGGCTTGAATAGGGCTTAAAGCCCTAGGGCTTAAAGCTTAAAGCCCTATTCACATAGGGTTTTTGTTTTTAGTGTTTTCGCCTGGTTTTCCAGCCGCGTTTAGTTTCAGTTAGTCTGTTTTTGTGTCCTTCGGTTTGTATCCTGCTCCTGGTTTCTTTGTGTTTTAGTTCTCACCGTTTTATTTATCATTAAAGAGCATTTGTTTAATTCCCTGCATTTGGGTCCTTCTCCTGTTCCTCCCCACTTCCCCCGTGATAGTAATGCGTAAATCTGTAAATCTGCATCATACTTCATCAGTGTTCTATAACAGGATCAAAAGAAAGGACCATCATGTGCTTTGCTGCACTGGTTATGCGTTGTTATTTTTTCTTTTAATTGATTTCATGCCTCTGTTGATGAATTTTAGATCTAATTAAAGACATGACAGCGATATTTGTGACCTTCCGTGACCTTTAAATCCCTGATGAGGCCAATTGAAGCCTTTGATGGGCGAGCGTTTGCTGTACGGGCTTGTAGGCCTCGAAAAATCCTGCCTGAAGTAGAAACTGACTAAATCAATATTGATGTTTTCAAAAACCTGTTTATAAGACTTGTCATAATTTCATTAGCATGTTTTACACTGTATCTATTTGCCTGTTGGTCTGTTTATGTTTTCAGAATTTTGTTTGTTTGTAATTGACAGTAGCAACTCATAATGTAATAATTATTCAATTAACTAATCATATGTGATAACACTGTATTTCTTTCAGTAGTAAATATTGTAATAGTAATAACAAATAAGAAAACAGTGGCTCTACACAGTGATAATCTCTAATAATGCAGTGATTACAGCTTAAGGAATGTAACATTTGTTTAACTAATGACGAGATAACATCATTAGACATCATTTAAGTTACTGTAATGAACTAATTAATAAGTTATTTGATGTTATCACCCGGTAGTTATGACATTATCAGTTGCTGCAAGCACGGTGAAATGCATGTTTTGTTTGAGAAATTATATATTAGTTTTATTACCCAAAGGCATGCCGATGCCATAGCCCTTGGTGTCCAGCAGGCCTCCTATCTGTGTGAGATTACAGTTGAGGCCGCGGTGGTACTCGTTCATGGTGCTCTCCATCAGGAAGGCATACTTGGAGTTGACCACGCGGGCGATGCCCTCCTCTGTGCTTTTCACAAACACACTGGGCTGCTTGGAGTTCATGTAGTTCCACATCCGCTGGTAGGTTTGGTAACGCGAGTTCTGCAGAGGAATGGGAACACAACAATGGGATTTTTTAATACATATATATATATATATATATATATATATACATTCAGGGCTCCAAAACTGTCCTATTATCTGTCTTTGAAGCAGAAATCAAATGGAGGTCGATAAAAATGAAAGAGAGACGATGGGAAAAGAGGGAAGAGAGATGTATCCTCAATAAACAGGGGAGGGAAGTACACGCAGAACAGAGAATCCAGTGTGAATAATGACAAGAGTAAAACATCAGTGGCAAATACGGAGAAAAGGAGAGAAAAGAGTGGAGGGAAGAAAAGCGATTTGAATCAAGGCAACAGATTATTCGCTCATGGCGTGGCTGATGCATCATCTTTCATACAGATGGAGGTAAATAAGCGCACAGGAGGTAGTTCAGCACTTAGCAAAATATGGCAAGCTCAAAAACAGGATTAAGTGTTTAACGTGTACAATTACATGTTGTATCTCCGCGTATTATGTGTGAGAAGAAAGGAAAAGAGTCAAGAGGGCGACATCTGTGTGTAGTAATGCGGGTGTGTATTGTAAGTGTGTCTGTATGTGTGGATTAGGCATTGAGTGGAGTAATGTACTGTAGCACTGGAACTGGCTTATGCAGGCAAACATAAACCACTCTTTCTTATGTCCTCAATACGGACAAACACCACGAGAAACACACACTCACAATTTGGCATGCAGCCATTTTTCATGCATGTATACAAGTAAACAAATATATGGCTTTTTTATACACTCACCTACTCACACCCCCACATGCAAACACACCTACACACACACACACACACACATACACACTCTATGACAAACACAGATGCCGACACAGATGCCGGAAGCGCTCTCATAAGTAAACACAGGCAGTCAGCCACTTAACACAAACACAAACAGCCATAAAGAAAACAACAGAGGAACTCTCAGAGATATAGTAGCAAATATGAGAACAACCACTCACTCCAGGCACGGCAATAAAGGCAAAAAGACAAAAACAACCGCACTAAATCACACATGCTCACACAAAAACATTTGTTGCTAGAAAGGCAATTCAGGAAATTGAAGTAAATCCAGCTGCCATCAAGAACAACACAATTTAATACGTACGCACAAATACAAACACACACAAAAATCCCAAACACAAAGCCAGACAGAGCCGTATAGCTGCTGCAGGCGGTCGTACCATGAAGAACGTCATGGTGCTCCCGCCGTGGATGGTGCCATACTCAATGTTGGTCTGGTCGGCCAAGTCGTCCGGAGACTCGATGGGAACCTCCATCCTCTGCACAGTCAGGAAGGCTGCCAGATTGGCCGTGTAGGAGGAGATGATGATCAGGGTGAACGCCCACCTATGAGGTCGAGACAAAGGACAAAGACAAAAGTGAAAAAGGGGTAAACAGGGATAGGTGATATGGATGAACTCTTTCATGATGGTATGTTTAATTTCTAGATGACAAAACTAATTTGTATGATGATTAAAATCAGCTGTGAGACTTTTCACAGATAGAACAGCCAATTAGGAATCTTTGCTTTGTGGTAATCCAAGTAAACGTATGAAAAATCAAGATTTTTTTCGCATTGAAAACCCAGTATTACTAATGTGTCCTGCTCATTGATCTGCAGCATTGTCAGCTACAACCAGAAATGGGACAAATACCTCATAAATATGGCAAAAAAGGATTCAGGTTACCTGGATTAACAGTTTATGTATTCTACACCAATAACCTTGAAGATGGAACTCTTTTATGACCTTTCCTGCATGTCTAAAAACTTTCTTCAAGAGGAACATCATGTACTCACTACACTTAATAATAATATCCCCTATCCAATATCTTGCTCAACTCAGTGTGATTTACGCTTCCTGTCTTCCTCTGCCCTTTATCTCCTTAGCTCTAAGTGATTATTATTTTTTTTCTAAGCATATTTCTCTTACGCAGTCACTGTTGCCACAGGAATATCATCAGGCTACTGTAATATTTCTGTGAACTTAGCATCTTTTTCTTATTTTGGAGCTTGCAGGCTAAAACATATGTCAGCTATATGCTTAAACTTTAAAATGTAATTGTCGGTATTTCACACAGCGGGCTTTAACTGCGTGAACTAAACTGCCATAAAACCTCACAGAAGAAAGAAAGCAACAAACACAATCATGTTCATGATGACGTTAGTTCACTGTGAGCGGTAGCGACTCTGATCAAAACAAAGCAGAGAAACAGGCTGTGCAAAGAGTCTGATCACTGCAGACGCCCGCCTGCCAACAAGAAAAGGCAAAGATCCTCAGTGAGGTCCATTTTTCTCACTAAATTTTACACGCAGCTTATCAAAAAGATGCATTTACAGCGCTGTCTTGGTGTTATTGCATCATGATAACAAAATATTGGTTCGCCATGAATTTAGCGACAGATTTGAAATGTAGCATTTAAGTGTTTTTCAGTTACAAGGTTGTTGTTTTTTATATAAATGAGACACTGATGGTGCAGCACTGTATTGTACCTCTTTATATAGGCTTTTTTTTCCCTCCCAAACATGGTCATTTGTATGGTTTGGACTTGTTGCCTTAATCTGTATTTGCTACCCCTCTACTACACTATTATTTATATCTACTAGCCATTTTATTAATATTTGTATTCATGTTTTATTTTAACTGTGTCTAACATTCAGCAGTCATTTGTTTCCCTTTCCATTTGGCACTTTGCAAATTGGTGATTTTGTCTCATATAAATACATTTTTAGATTATTATTATTAATTATTATATTATTATTTAAGTAAACTGAATCATCATCCTCATAAAACATCATACTTTAAATACTTTAAATACTTTAAATTATAATTTGTGTCTGACTTAATTTCCTCAAATTGGAAAATCCAGAATCTGCAAATATGCAAATATTTAACTTTTTTTTTTTTTTTGAATGGACGTGGACTTTAGCACACAAACACAACCATTCTGTCACTTACCATACTCCACTAACACATCTGGTGGAGAGGGCTCTGGGCATTATCTCTGATCCCTGCTGCATGAAGCCTCCAACAGGGAACCACAGGCTGTTTCCCAGGGTGTACTGGTTCTCCAACATGTCCCTGCGCTCTCGCAGACACGGATGAGGGTTGTACCACTCATAAGGGCTCAGCCTGGCGGGGGAAATACAGGTACAGGAATGACCTTGAGGTCAAACTGCAGCGCAGTAATGTACTTCTGTCATATCATTCAAGCCACCGCCAATCAGTCATTTGATCCCTGTCAAACTGTCTGCAGCAAGTTGTGTAGGGTAAAAAATTCTGTTATGTGACAGTCGACTCCTGTTCAACAAGATAAATGGTGATAGAGCACAGATGTGAGCTGCAGACTATCAGTACGGTGTGTGATGTAATGTATGGACCTTGCAGCCAGGAAGAGCACACAGCTGACAGCCAAGTAGGCGAGCAACATGAAGAGCCAGACAGCTGGAGAGAAGGGGTCGAGGAAGGAGAAGTAACCTGGCTTTCGACCCTGAGAGAAAGTAGAGGAGAGAAAAAAGAGAACCAGTGAGACGGAGCGACGGAGACCAACAGACAGACACACAGGAAGGTACAGTGTGTTAGAAAACAAGGTGTCATGTCTCAGCAGACAGAGAATGCCCCCTTTGCACCACAGGAGGGCAGTGTCCTTCACTGCACTCTGATAGTAAGTCTGCAGTGCTTTGATACGCTAATGCTACAATCCATAAACGCTCCGTTTCACAATGCCCACTGCTGAAGCATACTTGGCTTAGACCCAAAACCTCATTAGCAATGTAAAGCTGCCACTGTTACCCAGTTACAGAGCACTGACTTATTGAGCAATTTAAATTACACCTATAAATTTCACTGTGGACACAGCATACACAAACAACCCTTTAGCTTCAACAGATGAGATCAACCATTATGTAATATTCCGTCTGATTTCTTAAGGTACGTTTAAGAAGTGTGGGCCGTCTTCTTCTGTGTGACCCTGCCAGCGTTAAAAGCAGTGCAAACAAAAGAAATGAAATCCAACACAAGATCTGTCGTGAGTATCAGCCAGCAGGTGCCCTACAGGCCCAGATAACACCCTCACCAGTTGAACTCTGTACAAGATGCTGATCCCCAGGGTCATGAACGGCTTAGAGAAGTCGATAACTTTCTCTCTCTCTGACGTGATGGTGAAGCCTGCCACGGCCAGGTCTGCTTTCTGCAGGATTGACAAAGATAGATAGGTAGATAGATAGTCGTGGGGGCGAGAGAGAGAGATAGAGGCAGCAGTGGAGAGTCAGAGAGAAAAACGACAAGCGGTCAGGTAACTGTGCAAAAATAGAAAGACACTTGATGTTGCACTGGGTACATGAGAGCTCTGTTTGTATAAAATGTTGACTTCCCGAATGAAAAATGAAAAGTTGGACTATGCACTTGAAAGCACATTTGGAAAAACATACAGACGTGCACTCTGTCCCTTTCCCTCTGGCCCACACACACACACACACACACACACACACACATTATGCACCATCCAAATGAGGCTAATTGCAAGTAAGCACTGGGTGGCTGGTCTTTCCACCTGTATAAAACCTTGCAGGTCTCTGGTCGCTCTGCCTCCCTCCATCTCTTCCATTAAAAGCTAATTGATGAACATGGGCTGCTAATTAGAGCTGAGTGATCAGGCAGTGGGGAGGGTATGGAGGGAGAGGAAGCATGGAGAGCTGGGGGAGCACCAGTGTGGCAGGCCCCACACAGGGACCACAGTCTGGTAATTGAAGTATACCGTATGGTAATTAAGCAGAGAGGGGCTCTCATTAGCCTCCTTCAACCAGAGTGTCTGTCAGAGGCGCACTAGGCCTGGACAGGGAGAGAAAGAGCGGGGGATAGGCTGGGAAGGAGGACTGCGAGGAAAGATGTTGCAGACAATTTTAGGCAATGCTACCACTCTCTTTTGGGGAATTATCAAGTCAGCTTTTGTCCTAGATAAGAGTCTTACTCCCCTCTGAGGGCAATTTGAGACATGGGAAGTTACAGCAGAGTTGTGGTTTGGGGCTACATTGTGAGTGTGTGAGTGTGTATGCGTGTGTGTTCACTATAAGTTTCTGGTTGTAGAGACACTGTTTCAAACATTTGAGCATGTTTCTGTGTTTTGTGTGTCTTTTTGAGACACACAGAGAGAGAGAGAGAGAGGAAGGCAGGGGAGAGGGAGAGTACTCACCCTGTTGATTAGTTCTCCAACCATTCCAGTCCAAGAGCCGTTGGGCTCTGGAGCTCCATACAGCCCATCATCCACCAGCTTGATCTTGAAGGAGAATTTCAAGATGTCTGCCAGCTCCCTCAGCATGTCAACACAGAAGCCCTCGTACTGGTCGTTGCCCTGGTAGTCCTGGTAGTTGTCTTTGCGCATCACATATGGGTTCTCCTGAACATTGGGGAAACACGAGGGGTCTGGATTAAGGATGGATTATTGACTGAAATGTAAAGCTCGCATTGTAAAGAATTTATTGTTGTGTCAATAATACATTAAAGGAATACTCCGACACTTTTGGAGGAGAGTGATGAGAAGATCAATAACCACTCTCATTTCGGTTCTTTAAAAAATGAATCTACAAACAAGGTGATTAGCTCAGTTTAGCACAAATAGGGTGAAACAGCTTGCCTGGCTCTATCAGATGTTAACAAAATCCACCTACACCACCTCTAAATCTTCCTAATTAACATGTTGTAGGTTGCTTGACAGAGTACAGTCCAGGCTGTATCACAGCTCGTATTCAGTCTTTGTGCTAAGCTAAGCTAACTCACAGCTGGCTGTAGATTCATATTTACTGTGCAGACATGAGTGATGTCAATGTTCTATTTGTGTCCATCCATTCTTTGGCAAAAAAGTGAGGAGCGTATTTCCTAAAATATCAAATTATTCCATTAAGACCGCTAATATAGCAACAGTTGCTATTAGCAACTGTGAAAGCATACAGTATTCTTTTTTCAAATGCAACTCTCTATAAAGCATTTTGAGTCGCTACTGAAACAAAATATAATGTATTTAAAAAGGGAATTCCACCAATTTAACACATCAAATCAGTTTATTCATCATGTGGAGTACTACACGGTCCGTCAAAACAGTTGTGCCGGAGAGCCTGTAAACTGGGGCATTGAGTTTTAAAGACATGAGACATAACTAGGTAGGGAGAGTCTAACAAAAAGATTATATATACAGTTTCAGCATGGGAATTGTAGGATTCGGCTTTTTTGGAGCTTGACCAATGCTCTGGACCAAAAGTCAGGATATCTTGGCTTCTGTTGAATCAATTTAGACCATTCTTTTTTTAATCTGTCTCTTGTGAGTCCACCAACATTCTGGATGTCCAGACTGCTGTAGTGCTCCTTTAAAATACATAAAATGGCTGCAGAAGTAAGTGAGAATGAGAGCCAAGAAACTGAACTGAGATAGGGAGACGCAGACAAACATACTGTATAAAGTGCTTTTACACATTTAGGCCAACCTGAAGATGATGGGGCAGCATCATGGAAGGGATTTATTGATTGCCCACTCATATGGAAACCAGAAGGAGACAACTTCTAGTGTTTTGGCCAGAGTTTTGGCAGTTTCTCTTTAGTGACACATCACTCTCAGTGCTCTGTCAGTTGCTATGACAGCTACAGTGACAGCAAAATTAGCAGAAACAGACCACAACACAGCATGAGCTGCGGCACTGCCTGCGCGGCAACACAAAAACAACTCTGACCTCACCAGCGTGGTGATCCAGAAGGTAACTGTGACCTTACCAGTATGGTGGTGACAATGAGTGTCTTGTTTGCCAGCGTCTCTGAGACATTAATATCCAGGCTGGTAGAGTTCATTGCCAGGGTGTTGTTGGAGTACCAGATCCCGATCTAACAGAGAGGAGAAAGCGAGAGAAAATCAATGGCTATTGTTGGATGACTAATGTACTGTTTAGCTCTGACTTCACTGCAACTGTTTTACAGTTGTGGCAGGCTACACACCATCTATAGCAAATAAGTATTTCAGTAAGTGCATTAACACAATTGGCTATTTTATAGAGTACCTTTGCATGCTGAATATTTTATGCTTTGCTTTGGTTTGCATACTGTTACATACTGAATACACACACTGATTTAATTGCCCCCACTGGAGCAATTCACTTATGTACGTGTAGTACCATGCATTGTAAAAAAAAAAAAAAATTGCTGTTTACAAGCAGAGCAATGAGCTGGGACAAGATGGCAAAGTGAAAGCATTCATGATCGGGAGTTTCATTGCCATGTCTATTTTCCTTTACTAACACCTTTCTTAAATGGCATGAAGCAACAGTTCACGTATTTCCATTTTAATGGAGACAGTAAAGTCGCTTAGGTACATAAATGTGTGATTATGACTTAACCAGTGTGCAGGGGTGGAACGGCTGCTCGCAGAAGCATTTCTTTAGGAGGTATTACTGTACATCTTTCAAGAGGTCAGAGGAGAGGTAATTCCTTTGACAGAATCACAGTCTTTCTATGACACTCTTTATCCTGCCCTGACATTTAAGATTCTCTCTGCGAACCACCACCGCCTGCCTACAGTGTGGGTGCAGCTGTGCGGACAGGTAGGCCGAGTTAAAGTGTTAATTATCACAACCTAACTCTCCCACAGAGTTAACATCCAGATTTAAGTATAGTTATCAGGTGGCATTTAGTGTTAGCAGGGAAGGCAGTAAGACGTATTGAGGGAAGGTGAAGAGAAAGTTTCCTCCAGTCAATGAACCGCAACGTAATTCCCTCAGTCTGGATCAGCAGGGATGTGTGTACTTATGCTTGATTTAATCTTGACTTTGAAACGCGGCGAAAATCTTCCCTCACTTTTCTTGCTAATGTTCACTGAGTCTGTATTGACAGAACAATGGTAGTGCTAAACACCTGGGTCTAACAACATTTTATTTTGGTCGTCCAAATACCGTTAACAAAGTTGTTGTGGCTTGTAACTAATATATGACAAGGATAAAATGAGAAGATTAATGAAACGGAGTTCATTTGTACACCAAAAGCGAGACTGTGTAACTTTGAGAAGAAGAAATGACACACAATTACAAATAAAAAGTTTATCAAAGCAAAGCAATAAAACAGTAAACATCGGTACACTCGGGGATTTTTTGCTGCTTTAGGTTTAATTGGTCGACAAAAGACAAACGTGCTACAACAGCCCAAATCATTTCCATTAGGAGAAACACGCTGCAGTTACAGGAACAAAACAAACGGAAATGCTGCAAATTAAAAAACATGCTGCAGAAAGCCAAAACATTAACAGCAAACACACTACATATAGTGTACAGAAACAACACAACAACACAACACTGGAGAGCTTCCTTTGTGTCGACTGGATATGAATTCTGTTGTTTTCAGGGTTTGTGTGTTTTTGATTTTGCATCATTTCTCTATTTGCAGTGTGCTTTTGTTTTCGCTTTTCCTTTTCTTGGCTTTCTGCAGCACGTCTCCAGATTTTTGCATGTGCTTTTTAAATTGGCATCTTTTCTGAAACTCAGGATGAAACCATTTTTGGCTGTTGTATCGGATTTGCCTTTGTAAGCTTATGATGGCTAACATTAGCCAATGCTCTCAAACACTTGGTAGTTTTTAATCTTGCTGGTTGGATTGATTCATATAAACAACAATGGGATGTAACCATCCACCCATATTGTCACAACACGATTCCACGGAAAGGCTGTGGACAATGATATTGATTTATTGCTCTGCATTAAATCTAACTCAAACTCATCTGATTGTTTGACTCGAGCTTGCTGCTCAGATCACTGAAATATGTACAATAACAATGTGAAGCAGTTGCAGGGTGTTGCTAAGAAAGGAGCAGGTATGTTTGAAATAATCTTTTTTAGCACAATAATATTTAATTGTTTGTAAATTGTGGCGTCAAAACACGAAAAAGTACCACTTATTCAGGTTCAACTGCAAGACCTGATCCAGTTCTACAACAGACAAGGAGTCCATATGAGTATTATATACAGTATTATATATAGGATGAGCAGAGATGAAGATCTATCTGCACATACTGTACACTCTGTGCTGAGCTTGAGGCCAATAGCAAACACTAATTCCAACAAATGAATGTCATTGTTTGTAGCCATGAGAGGAAAATAAATCAGCCGTTAATAAAATACAGTTTTTGTATGTTTTTAGATCAGAAAAGTCAACATCCATCTGTGGCAAAAAAAAAAACAAAAAAAACAAAGAAAAACAAAACACAGTACTTCGCTGGCCTTGATTCTGCAGAGCTGCTATAAAATTTAGTACCCATTCAATAGAATAAAAGGAAATTGATGGACTATACAAGCAGATAATGTATTCCAATAGCCTTCAGATAAAATAAATGTGTTTGCAACGACTACATGACCCACATCTGATGGCGGGTTACACCACAGTGCTGTCAGGTGAAATGCATGAAACCAGCTTTGATATTTGACTACTATCTGTGGAGCCTGTGATGAGGCTGACCTCAGTTTTAAATGCCTCCCCTGGCATTGTGAAACCAGATGGGTGACCTGTAACTAAACCAAAACCTGTGGGCAAAGTGACCTGGCTGGTGCGTGATAATATTTGACTCCTGACCTCTTTGTGGCCTCCTCTGTGTTTCTCCAGGATCCGCAGGGTGTAGTTGGTCCTCTGACCTTTGCTGTTGAACTCCACATGTCCTGTCAGACCATCATACTCCACCTGGCAGGCAGAAGGGGAGAGTGAGGTGAGGGAGTATGACAGCGGAAGGGTAAAGTGGAGAAAGACAGATAAGAAAATGAGAGGAGAGTGGGTAGAAACAATGACTGAGAAATAAAGGCAGACGGGTGCTTTCTACAGTGACTAGGAGGAAAGAGAGGGTGATAGACAAAAAGACAGAGAGAGCTGGACCAGACAGGGATGATCAGTTTTGGATCAACTAGGAGAAAGTGACTGAGAGAGGCTCAGATAGAGCAGCAAAAAGAGTCAACAGCTCCCTAATAAGACTCAGAACTGCACCTCACAGCTCAGCTCTGCCTCTGCAAAACCCAGGTGCTGGCACAGTTAGCGAGATCTATGATGGATTTGCACGGTGCTGAAGATGGAGCACACCATGATGTTGACTAACAAAGGCAGATGTCGGGCCGATGGGGCGGAGGCAATGAGGGATGGGGCTCAGGCTGCCTTGACAACAGGTCGTCGATGAGAGAGACACAGACGAACAGAGATGGGAGATGACAAAGAGTAACAAGAGACAGACAGTTACACGCAACATGAGATGAGGGTGATACAAAATGTAGTTGTACCGTGCACATCAATCATTATGTCAACAGGAGAAAATTAATTGCTGCATTTCTGAGTAGAGATAATCGTTTTAATCATGTCAAATATTTGCCAGTTGTACATTCTGTAGTGTTTCTGTTTTTCTCTGATTTAGATCATTAGAAATTTAAATATTGGAGTTGTTGGTCCAATAAGAAAGACACTTTCATCATTATTAATTAATCTGCCAGTTATAATTAGTATTATTTCAAAAACACTTTTACAGTGGTATACAACAAATTCATCCTCACATGTTGTTGTCAGGAACCAGCTATTTTAGGCATTTCTGCTTTAAAATCAATTAAAGACTGAAACATTTAATTCAACTGAGACTTCCAGCTCACATCTTACATATGTTTCTCATGCTGTATGCATGTACATGTGTACGAGCATGTTGCATTTATCAAGCGTTTACCATGCGCAGGTAGTTCATAAGACTGGTCCCGTGTTGCCAGATCTGAGGTGAGGTGCAGCTGAGCGGCTTCACTCCGATTTCCTGACTGCGGTTCAGTTCCCTCACTGCCCCCACCACCACATGCACCGCGTCAAACATCAGCGCCGACGAGAGCTGTGGGAGGAGGAGAGGAAACGAGAGAGAAATGGAGAGGGGGGAAAAGGCGGGAGGGATGGAAACAAAGTGAGGAAAGACAGGGAGTCAAGGGGGGAAGATGCGGTGAGGAGAGAGGTGCCAGGACAGATGATTGAATGGTTAACAGGGATGGAAGTAGCGGGGCAGGGAAAATAAGAGGAGAGAGGAGAGATGTGAGGTATAACCAGTGGGGAGGAAACACAGATGGATACATCAATACCCATTAAACACAAGCAAAAGACTAGCTGAATCTCTTTAACTGCTCCATGAATCAGAGTGAGGAATAAAGTACCTTAATGTTACGTGGCATATAAACAAAGCTTTGAAAATGACTCTTGAACGTGCGCATGCATAAATACTCGAGTGTCAGCGAGACTGACCGCAGGGCCGGGGTATGTTAGGTCACAGCCCTCCATCCAAGAGAGGTTGAGGCTCCTGATGAATTCCAAATAGAAGGGATGGGTGGTGTTAAACATGGAGAAACCCACAATGTTGGACTGCTCATCCACTATATCATCCAGTCTCAGTAGTGGGAAGTCCTGGAAAGGTGGGAGGAGGAAGAAAGAGAGTGACAAGCACTTCAGGTGAGTGACAATGTTGACAGTGTATCAAATCTTGACAAATACTGTGCATAGCAGAGTGTGATGAAGAAAAAGCAGAGGCCGCGGGGAGTGACAACATCTAATCTCTGATGGAGGGAGAAAAAAGGATATAGACAGATAGGGAAGAGGGGAAACAAGAGATACAGGGGAAGGAGAGGGTGATGGAAATGACTCCAGAAAATCTCCACTGAAATATACACGAGACATCTAAAGCTCATCATGTACAGAGGGCAGAGAGGAGAGAAACAAATAAAACAGCATAAAGTGACACATTTATTCAAATGGCAGAAGGGGAGGGGAGTATATCAAAGAGGCAGATGAAACCACCAGAAGCATAAGGAAGGTGGCGTGCGGCAGAGGAAAAAGAGCACATCAAGTTTGTCATCACCTTCACCTCAGACTCCCTTTATCTTTTTCTTTTTTTTTTTTTCGCTATCCTCCTCTGCACTTCCACATCTTTGTACAGTATGTTCACTTCTCTGGTCTTTTCTCTCTCATTCCCTCTCCTCATCCTTCATCTCCCCTCTCTCTTTTCTCCCTCTGTCACCTCTCTTTTCTCCCTTTATCTCATTCTTTCTCCGCCTTAGCACCTTTGCTCGCTCACAAAGGGACAGGAGGCAGGTGAGAGGAGCGAGCGAAAATGGAGCCGCAGAAGGTCCGAAGAGAGGAAAAGGGGTAGAAATGGTACGCTCTTACCATGGTGGTGAGGATGTACTTGTAAAACGCTGATGTCATCCCCAGCTCTGATGCCTGTAGGACAAAGACAAAGAGAGAGTGAGAGGGAAAAATAAAGAAGAGGCAGGTGGGATACAGAATGTTGAAAGAGAGAATAAGGGAAGATATAGAAAGATTGATGGAGGGAGAGAGGGAGAGGGCAAAGGAGGAGTGTTATTGAGAGGCAGAGAGCAAAGGAGACAGTTGGGGGACAAAGTAGGAGAGAATGTGGAGGAAGCGAGGAGGAGGGAGAGGGAGCATACGTTAATCACTGTTTTACATCATCAGGCTAACACTAGGACATTTTGCTGAGGGCGGAGAGCCGCTTCAACTTGCCCAGCGAAATCATCCCATACGCATTCAAGCCGTGACTCACTGCGCTGGCTATCGGCGTTACAGGCCGTACCGTGAATCAGAACAAGCCTGGGTAACATCTGCAACACATCCCAGCAAAATGTTCTTTTGTCAAATACTTTCTTGAGAGTGTAAGTGATTGTTGCAGGCAGACATGAATAAATATTGTTTCCTATGCAGCTCCGGGGGACAGAGAAGGTAAAAATACATGTTAATTCTGTTATGACAACAAATGTGCAGCCTGCGGGACTTTGAGGGAGTCGTTTTATTGTTTTCCAGATGGTAAGCTCCGCACGTCCTTTATGACTGTAACCTGAATTTCCCAAATGAGTACATTAAAGAGAAAAATCCCAGAGTGTGCGTGTACTGTATACAAGAGTAACTCCACATCGTGCACATGTGGGCGGCACTGAACAATGTATTGATGTTTGAGGGCTGACCTTCTTGAGGATGAGATAGGAGACAGAAGCATTGGCGTCAATGATGATGGTAGCCACTTTGTCGTCACGGATCTCCTTCAGCAACGGCGTAGGGTCCAGGTTGTCATCTAGCATCCTGATTGACAGCGTCTCCCGAGAGATGAGAAAGCGGCGGACCAGTTCCTCCAATCTCAGCAGGCCTGAGGCAGAGCCAAAGCAGAGCCGAGCCGCATATCAATGTCTGTATCAGTAGACGCGACTCATATTTTCAAAATGTAAGCTTTGCAGGACCTGTGAAAACCTTGATTTGTTCTCAGATGGCCATATATTTGTGTCATTTTGCGAAACATGATCGATGGTTTGTCTAAAGCCCCAGGAAATGAAACATTATTTAATATGGAGTCTACTGGGTTTCTCTCTGTAGGACTTAGTTCTAGCTAGTATGACCTCCGCCAAGGAGGTTTTGTCTTCAGTACCATATGTTTGTTTGGCAGAATAACTCAACATCTCAACATGAACTTGACAGATTTTGTTAGTTGAAGAAGAGTTAGGCTACGGGCCAGGAAACAACTAGTTTGTCCTCTAGATTGGGCCACCATGAGGCCTTTTATAAAGAATTCTTCCTCTGGATCTTTCAGACTACATCAAATTACAGCTAAACAGATTTCCACCCACAGACACCTTGATGAACAGAAAGATACAGACACACATGTGACACACATGTTGTGATTCTGATGTACTGAAGGGTTGAGGCTATCCACTTGAGTGTCTGCTGATTTTATGTATCACATCATACGTGTGGCTCTCCAAATATTTTCCTATTCAGCGTAACTCATACAGGTTTTGTCCGATCAAAAGTTTTATGTAAAATGTTTGGACGAGCCCAAAAAGTTGTAAAGATCCCCTCCTCCGTAGGGCATAAAATAATTTATGTATGTTGTGTTTTTTCCACAAAAATATTTAACCACACAGTCTGTGCATTCTGTGTCTGTGCGCTGCAAGTTTTCCCATCACATTAGTTTAAGCTGTATATTTGACCAAAAGAGTTTTGATGTCACAAAATCATGCAGACGTTCTCATGTTTTCCTATATGTTCGAAGGTTTCCATCGTGTTTAAATGAACTGTGCAAATGCAAAAGATGATAAGTGTAAGTATTCCACAGCAACATGACAAAATATAACCGAGTCAACATAACGCAGTGCTCGTGAGTCAGAATCTTTGTACAAAGTTTAATGTTCCCAGACAGTTTTTTTAAAGTGTAAAATTTATGCCTTCCATCCGCCAATCAGCATGACAAATTTCTAAACATTTTCTATTAATAGAATAATAAATTTAGAGAGGTTTGAAGCCTTGGTGCAGGTAGGCTCCTTGAGTGCTTTATAATTCATTTTGTGCCTGTTTGTCTCATCCATCAATATTTTATTTCCTGTTATTTCAGTTATGCATGTATTTTGAGTGAAACAGTATGTGTCAAAAAAAAAAAAAAACTGAATGCCTAAAAATAAATAATAAAACTGGAGATGCAAGGATTCTGCAAAACAAAACTATGCACAGAAACAGGAGCAGAACTGCAGGAGAAGAAAGACCGAAATACAGTACTTAAGACAATTCAGCCACTTCAAGTGAATTCCTCTTGAATATAAGTATAACCAATGGCAGTCAAGACTCACTTGACATTGTGCGTGGAATGAGCCTTTACTAGAAAGTCTGCCCTGCTGCTTCCTAATTGTAATTCCATAGTAAAGCACCCCTAGCTATGTAAATAAGTGGTGGGGCAGGCATCTTGGGGACAGGGGGGAAGGGGAGAGGGAGGAGAGGAGGAGGGAAGAGGTAGCGCGCAGAGCCCTTCAGCAGGAGAAAGCCTCTGTAAGCAGTGGGGTAATCACTGAACCAGGCCAAAACTTTAATTAGTTTGAGGAAGGAGGGGAAAAAAATCAATGCACTTTACAGCTTCCTCTCCCCTCCTCTCTCACTCTCCTTCTTTCACGTATTCGCTCTCTCACACATAAGCTCTAACCTCTCTGTCTCTCATCTTAGCCCTGTGCTCTAGTTACCTCTCTCTGTCTTTATCCATCTCGCTCTTACGCCGCCGCCACCACCTCCTCCTCCTCCTCCTCCTCCTCCTCGCGCTCAGTCTCTCCCTCTCGCTGTCCTTAACCTCATCCATCTCATGAAAACTGCATAATGGAATTAGGCTCAGATAGCAACGTTGTGACCCAGGCGTAGCGAGAGAAGGATACGTCGGAAATGACCCAAAATCTCGGACTCACTCTCATTTAACAGAATATCTATGAACTGCTACTTGCACGGGCTAAAGAGGGAGAAATAAGATTAACGCCATTAACGTGCTGTTGCAACAATGACCGCTTTCTAAATAAGTCGCTTAATTAGGATGTGTGCACAGTGGGTGTCAATGAGATGTGTGACTTCACACATTACTCGCCTCACTGACAAAAAAAAAAAAAAGAGAGAGAGAGAGAACGTCTACTTCACTTGAACACACCACTCTACACTGGGGTAAACAAGATGAATAAAACAAGTGCACTGGTGGTAAACATTGTCTGATGTTGAACCTCTGCAGCGCCACAGCAGAGCCGCACACACAGACACACAATCATACAAGTACCCCAAAATCCTCTCACACATGTAGCGGCATACAGTACATTCAAGGGCAACAGCACACACACATGCATGCACACATAAACACAACCACATGTTCAGATAAAGTGAACTGAGATTTTAAATATATATATATATATATATATAAAACACACACATGCTGTGCCACACACACCCACACAGTCGTTCAGAGCGTGGAACAAGCCTGTTGAGTGGCAGTTAGCACCTATTCTGCAGCCATGGCAACCAGCTCCATGGCGATAGATAGCGCAGCCAAGTGGGTCAGAGTCTGTGAGTGTGATAACCTTGTATAGATCACCTTCAAGCCAAATATATTACACACACACACACACACACACACACACCTCTGTGTCTCCACCAATAAAAGCTGCATCTTGTGACCCGGAGAGTAACTATCAGGCTATGTGTTGCTTCTAATTCCTGCGAGAGGAAAAAGCCCAGTGAAAGTCAAGTCTCTTATCTAGCCATTCAACTGATGATCAAAAATGGGGAAAGAAAAAAAAAATGTCTGATGCCATTTCAAAGATCTTTTAGCTCAATGAAATGACAAGTCCACGAGGAATTCAGCTTACTTTCAGGAAGCAGCAGGGAGGCTGGTTAACTGCTGGGGAGATAATGAAAACATCTCACCGATTGAATCAATTTTTCATAATGTCACAGCTTTTTTGTTTGTCAGAGTCTACCCTTTTCACACTGCTATGAGAAGTGTTCAAAGGCGTCAATGGTCCCACTTATTCTTTTTGTAATTGCCCTTCAGGTCTTTTATGGTTCTGCTTGGCCGGTGTGATCAGTCAACAGCTGCACAACAACTCATCCCGGTTCAGTTTCACTCTGGACTGGACATAAAGGCGGGAGACTGTTCAGTGGAAAAGTTTGGATTTTGACCCCTCCTGCAGCACGGGGTGTATTCTGTCATGTATTCACAAAGCTTTGTTTGAATACTACAGCCACCAACCGACCAAGCCCTTTAATTCCTGCGACTCTCGATAGGGTAGTGCATAATAAATCAATAACGCACTCTTTCAAAATGAAAATAAAGAGGACTAGTGACTAAGCTCCCAATCCCCTGTGATGTTAAAGCTCTCTGAGTGCCTGGCAAGTTAAATCAAACATCCCCTATGTTCCTCCAATACTGGAAAGCATTTCAAAAATGAATATTTATTAAATTGGTTTGGCCTTACAACCCTCTGAGGTGAATAAGAGACAGTGTGCAAGAGCATGAGTAATAAATAGGAAGGCTGCAGCATGAGCCATGTTCTGAACTCTGACAACAGACAGAACTTTATGACCAGACTGTCAAGATGAGTGTCCAACGGCGCAAAACAGTCATATCCGCCCAAACAGTGTGAATGTGCCAACACTCCCACAGAGGCATTTGCACACACACACACACACACACACACCCAAACACACATATAGTAGGTGAATAAGCTTGTGACTGATAAACACAAATACGGTCATGCAGTCACACATGATGCATCTTATAACCATAAAAACAGGCTGCGTTTGTACTCACACTCAGCCTTGGCACAGACCAGGCTGGCTGAGGGGTAACTGAACGAGCGCAAGATGGCTCCTATGGCCAGGCTCAGGTCCTCGTTGCTAGGGTACAGAGTGACAGAGGCGAAGCGCAGGTACGGCAAGCGTGGAGTTTCCTCCGGACCAATCTTTATATGAGGGATCTGACAGAAAGGGAGAGGACAGGCGAGGCATTAGGGAAGGCAAGAAAATTGAATGTGTCGAGATGAACTTCCCTTAGAAACACACAACAACAACAAAAAAAACTGAATAAGGAAGATCCATTAGAGATGCTACAGGGTGAAAAGAGAGATAAGAAGGATGGCAGAGGCAGAGAAGAGAGAGACCCAAAGATAAAAGACTACAGGAAGAAAGGAGAAAACAGTAAGAAGAAGTGGATGACGGTTAATTATATGAAATTCAGTGGGCAAGGAAAAAACAAATCTCTAGACACATTCATCATGATGTCTATGTGGGTAGGAGGAGTAGTAAGTCAGAGGGAAAGCAGTACTTGATGTCTACGCACACATGGCACAGAGACAGATTCGTATATATGTCTGTGTGTGTGTGTTTATCTTCCACACTCACCTCCTTCTCTCCACATATATGACTGACAGTAGAGCCAGAGGCGGGGCTGGAGGCGGGACCTATCACAGAGACGACGCCTTTGGGTAGAATCTGACACACTGATGAAGGGAAAAAAGGAAAAATAAACAGTGAATATGCAGGCGCGCACCTTTTCCTCCGCTTCATTTTGACGGCAGCACAGAGCTGGCATACAGTGAGGCTGCAGTCTGGGGAAAGTGTGGAAATTCAAACTGCAGTGAAAACTCGGAGGGTGCATCATGATTTCAGTTTAACCACTTATTCTATTCAAGTAGCACAATCTGTCACATTATAGTCTGATTTTGTTTGAGATAAAGACTCCAAGGACTACAGCAGGGCAGGGGTTACTTGCTGCTATTATTTACTTGTTTAAACAATTTTAAACAAGACAGTTTGATATAATTATATGTCTAGAGTCAGATGTACACAAACAGATTGATGGTTGCTTTCAATTAACAAAAGCCAGTTTGCACAATTACTCTTTACACATTTCGTTCATTACAATAACTACTTTCCCCGAGACTGGCTCAAAAAAAAAAAAAAACACTGTCTCGATAATTCAGTATGCAGTGTATTCAAGCATTTCACTGCTCAGAAACTCCCAAGCAACAACAAACATCTCCACTACATCCAGAAGCATGTGAAGACATTTTCAGACCTTTTTTTGTGATACATTTGTCAACATAGAAACATTTACTTATAGCAGTATTTCTCAATCTTTTCACGCCCCTGTACCACCTCAGAAAATATTCGGTTCTCCAAGTACCACCATAAAATACAGTCGACCCTGTTTGGCTACAGACCGTTCACATAGAAGGCAGGTTTATTCTTCACTAGACACTGTCTGTAGATTTTATGGTGAAAAACCATGACAGTAAAAGAACATAAAATATCATGAAGTTTTCCAAAACCTTTATTTCTATGTCATTTTAAGGGAATCAATAGAGTAGTATTTTACATTAAAAACTGTTAATTATACACTAAAATACCATAATACTTCATGGCATATTTTACAGTCTTTTACTGTCATGGTTTGACAGTTTTTCACCATAAAACCTACAAACATGGAGCACAAAATATAGAGCAAAACGACAACCTTAAACGTTCTTTAGAGATTATTGTTGACTGTTGTCGAATCTTGAACAGAGCCAGAACTGATTTGGTGAAAAAGTGTAGCTCCTGATCTGGAGCCACGATTGCAGCGCTCATTTTACCTCCACTCACTAAGTTAACGTCAGATTCTAGCTCGTAACTAATCACAGATATATGCGAGTGCTCTACCTACATGAAAGTGACTACGTATCAGGCTTAAATTACACTCCAGCGTAGTATTTTTTTAGTATAATATGTTTTTAAATGAATTTATTTCAGAGATCTTCAAGTACCACCACAAGGAGGTTGCGTACCACCAGTGGTACTTGTACCACAGTTTGAGAAGCAGTGACTTTTAGTATGTTTTTATTTGAGGCAATCACCTTGTTTACCCATTTACTCATTATTATTTGCCATCTTTTAGGACGCATCACTGAATGAAAGCGAAAAAGGTCAGGCTCAGGTATTATCTCTTCATTTGAACCCTGACAAAAATCACCTGTCTGATTACATGAGAGTACATGAGAGTGCCTGACATTTGCTCTTTTTGCACGTCTGAAATGTCTCCATTATGTTGAGCAGTGTGCATAAATGAGGTTATGTTCTCTGCCTGTCTTATATTTGATTAAGTGACCAGCTTGTAGTCTGATCAACCGCTGCAACAGGCACACACTACAAAAGACACAAACATACACACATATACTGTATATACATATATATATTTATATATATCAGCTGTCTTTCTCCAATATGACTGATCCCACCTTTAAAGGAAGACTTTGGGAAACACGCTTATTCGCTTTCTTTTCAGGTGTTGCATGAGAATGTCTCTTGGCTGCACAATGAGTATGAAGCTACACTAAGTTTTATACAGAGCGTACAGATTGTGACGAGGGAGTGTTGTCAATCTTTTCTTGGAACTCCAGGCAAGAAAACAAATGAGCGTATTTCCAAAAATGTGGTATTGATTAGTATCCATAACAGACAGAAGACTGACCATGTTATGTACTCAGGGATTTCTTCCCTTAGCATACCGAAATACTTGCTTTTGTACAGTATCTTTTGAAAAGGCAGTGAGTTCATTTTTATTGATGTTTTCTGTCTACTCACCTGAAAAATGCTTTGTCAGATACAGCAGAAATTAGTCTGGTAACTTACTGTGTTATTCTCATCATCTTAAAGCTCTTTTCTTGCTGGTATATTTGGTTGGTATTTGAATTCATCCCAATTAGTTCTCCTCAGCCCCTGCCACTGTCTGTGTGTGTGTGTGTGTGTGTGTGTGTGTGTGTGTGTGTGTGTGTGTGTGTGTGTGTGTGTGTGTGTGTGTGCGCATGTGTGTATCTGTGTCTGCAGAAAAGGATGTGAGTGCATGCATGTGTAAATGCTTGTGTGCGCAGGGTGTGTGTGATTGGGTGCGTGCAAGACAGTCGTAGCTGTAAGATGATGAGCTCTCTGATCCAGAGACCAAAAAACGCTGTGAGCAAACAAGCCTGTCAGAGTCTCCTGCCCATCGGTCAAGGACACACACACACACACACACACACACACACACACAGAAAGACACATACACACACGCCTGCAATCCGAGCACATATGTACACAACCCCTCTCAAGCACACAGACATTTTGCCAGTGGCTTGTGGCAGGGTTAGTGACCTATTAGAATAGGAGCAGGGAGTCTCTGTCTCCTCAGTGAATGGATTCAGTAGTTCTTCTTCTGTCTTTACAGACTCCAAACATTCAGTTTCAACTCTGTATATCAATACAAATTTCATGGAGTGGACTCTGCAGTGTGGCACTGCTTTCTGTTGGCCTGCATGGCTGATCTGTATGAGTATTTGATGATTTGTTTTTGTCATGGCCTGCAGAGTAGATGGTGCCAGCTGTTACTGGAGGGCACTGGTCCACTGTTTTTTAATGAGACAGGCTTAGTGGCCCATTACTAGTCTCCAATGACATGTAAACTAATCAGCACAAGCCCTTTCTGGTTCCTAATCACATGAAAGTGGTGGTGGTTTTATCATTTTAGTCATCATTTGAGGTTTTTGCTCACAAAAGGCAGCTTTTTAGAAAATATAATTATCTTTTTTTGAAAAAGCACCCTTCTTAAGTGGAATAAATCCTGCAGTATTAAGTGGACTGCTGTTCTTTTCTTCTCTGTGCTGGTCACTATTAATATTCATATTGCATATTACTAATAATATCTACTGGTATTTTTAGCATCCACTTTTTGCCTGGCTAATTAGACACTATTATACTATATACTTTTATCACTCTCTGATGGGTTGACTGAATCTGCTCTACTGGTCTTCTTTGGTGTGCATCGGCTCCACTCACTGGTGTCAGTAGTGTCGTACTGGGAATCTTTTTGCAGCTCATATATGTCCACCTCCACTCGGGCTCGGGCCGGACCCTCCATCACGCTGTTGATGTTCTCCCTGGCCAGGGACAGCGCCAGTCGCTCCCCACGCCCACACACAGACTGGTCATCCAGGATTGCCGCTAGAAGAGGAGAGTAGGAGAGATAGGTGACGGTTAAGGTTAAGGTTAGAGGTGGAAAACCCGTGCTCAAGTGTGGATGGGAATGTGTGTTGGCGGCGGTGACAGAGGGATTACAACCATCAGTTGTTGGAGGACTGAAGGGATGAGATCTTGTTCATATAAGTGAGCGAGAGGAAAAAAAATCATAAATTAAAATAATAGTTGGACATATTTGGGAAATATGCATATATGCTGCAGTTTGTCTATAATTACTATGTGTTGACATATTAAATAATGTGGGCTGATAGGATCTGGCCTCAGTGAAGTTAGTTATCAAAATACTGATTATAAGAACCCTGTTTGAGCTGGCAAATGTTACTAATTGGTATTCTGCTCAATTTCACCCAGTGTTTGTATTTCTGATTAAGTTACTTCAAAGCTCAAGTCCTTTAGTCTATAATATGTTTACATTATTCTAACTACTTCTGTGTGCATTATTCATTTTAGTCAGATATATGTCTCATTTTTGATACTGTAATCGTACACCTGAATCCAGGAGATCCACTGATACTTAAAACATCTAAAAAGCTGTGTGCCACACGAATATTCCAAAAAAAGGATAGAGGCATGATTGCAGGTGTCAGACAGCTCATCCTGCTCCTGATGAAGGCTTTTTTTGTAGTAATTCTACTCTTGTTCTTGCACTTTATTCTCAGGGTGGCTCTGTAGAGCGGGTCATGTAGTAATCAGAGAGCTTCTGGTTTGATTCCCAGCTCCCTCAGTTGTAGTCAAAGTGTCCTTAAGCAAGATAAACTCCAAATTGCTCCCGATGGCTGTGCCGTTGGTGTGTGAGTGTGTGAGCTTAGCATCATCCTGAGTACTTTGGATAGGAAGGGCTGTATCGCTCCTGATGAGTTGGCACCTTGCATGGCAGCTTCTGCCATCAGTGTATGAATGTCTGTGTGATTGGGTGAATGTGATAAGTGTTGTAAAAATGCTTTGAGTGGTCAGTAGACCAGAAAAGCTCTATACAAATACAAGTCTATTTACCTGCCTATCTACAGTAGATCAAAAAGACTTAGATAAGTCTTCGAAGATTGTATCTGCCAATCACTTGCACCGAGAGGTATATTATTAGAGCAAATTTGGGATTGCTGTGATCTCTTATTGTATTGACCAAAGTGGGAAAGAGGCACCAAATCAGAGTAAAGAGACCACTGAAAGTATGCAGAGAAACTTTTTGATCCAGTAGGGATGGAGGGATGGATCACCACTCACCCATGCGGACGGAGGAGAGTAAGGGGGCCTGACTGAGGGAGCGTGGCGGCATGGTGACTAGCAGGAAGGAGAGGAAGTGTATTGACAGCAGCAGTGCTGGCAGAGCCGGCATCTTCTACTGCTCCTCATGGAGAACGGTCTGCTGGCTGCCTGTTCCACCACCTGCAGGAGCGGAGGACACACTGCACGTTACTGGCCACGTAATCATCCTGCTGGCATAAGATGTCTTTTTATGGCATAAGAATTGTCATCCTGCGGCTTATCTTCACTTTGCGCAGTCACATTTTCATGTAGTCGGAGAACCTGTAATTTGACAGCGCATACAATGGACTTTCATACTCAGCTATGAAAATGTTCACTGTCATCTCACAGAGGCAGCACAGTCCCATGCATACACACATCTCTATTCATGTCTCATGTGGAAGGTCTACCGTTTGTGAGTGACATGACTCAACCTTGAAGATGACACAAAGGAAAAAAATCACACAAAACAACTGGCACACGTGTCCCAGCAAATACACATCCACACAATATGTACACATGCAACCATACATGTAAGCAAAATACTACAAAAACGAACTGAACGCACAGTGCACTGAGATTTACAGCTACAAAGACAACCGCATTGACTATACACAAATATAGTCAATATACACCAACACACACTTGTATGTTTACCATAACATCGCCCTCACCCTCACCCTCACCTCTAGACAGACACACAAACACACAAAAAAAAGCACACACAGAGAGCTCAGCTGAGCTCCACTGGTGCTAAGCAGCCGTCTCAAGGAGTGACAAAGCCTTGCTCTGACTGACAACCTGACAAGGCAGAGTGTGAAAGGATGGAGAGATGAAGGGAGCGATGAGGACAGAGGCGAGAGGAAGAAGTGTTGTGTGACGGGTAGGCGGGGAGGCTGAGGGAGGGGTGGTGTTGCTGTTGTTGCCGATGGTGGTGTGGGTTGTTGACCTGGGAACGTTTCGAACGTCTGGTTCACCAGTCTGAGCTTTGGACAGTTCTGACGGATGGCTGAAAGAGTCAGTTCGTGGCCTTCAATTGACCCTTGCAGCTGTAAACAAGGGAGCACTGGAGTGGTAGAAGGCTGACCTTTAACCCCAACAAGTGCACATGGGGTTTGGAAATGAGCTGGCACTGTGTTTGTGCATAGACTTTGTGTACATCAAAGAGGAGATAATGTGGATTGTCGGTCACTGTGTTGAGCGAACATCCCTCCACACGCCTTTTCACTTTGAGATCTTCATTTTGTCTTTTTTTTTTCCTCTTCCGTTCACCTTTCCAACATTTGTTTAGCTTTGATGTTTAAAGCACACCAAAAAAAAAAAAAACCTGCAACCCTGTGCTTTGAATCCCTCGTCACGACTCATAAATCAACCATCCTCCATCTTTCTCCTCCTTTTTTTTTCTTCCTCTTTGCTCTTTATGCAATTACTGACCTCCCTTTCTTCCTGCAAACTTTACATGTCTCTCATTCTCGGGTTTGTTGTGTCAAAGGGTGGGCAAGTGTGTGTGTGCGCGAACATGTCTGCAATACTAATAGCATGCGCCATACTGTGCAGATGGCTGTGTTGCTCTCATTATGGTTACTGCAGCTCAAAATTAGCAGAGGCAGGGCTTATGCATGCCATCTGTATGTGTGACACAACATAGAATAACAACAGGCACACGGTGGGAGTACTTTTTTCTTTCCCACTCATTGTTTTCAATAAATTAATCTTGTTTTAGTATGTTACAAGATTTAGAGAGCTTTATTATTAGAGAATATGGCAGAAATGGAACATAATGTGCATAGATATGTTTTCATTAACGTATAATCAGCTGAAAATAAGAATCAGTTTGTTTTTGTTAGCTTAGAACGAGCCTTTTATATCTACAGATGCCGTGGGTCTACAATATTTCTACAGTAGCTCATAACTGAAAAACCTTGCTTTTGGAAAAGGAGGGTGAGTGGAGGGGGCTTCAATCTGCAGCTACACTGCTAGATGCCACAAAATCCTACACACTGGTCTTTTAAAGGTGCCAGTAAATAATGAATGCATCTAAACATTCTACGCTTTTGTCATATCGGCACACACGGCGAACATGCACAACAGAGACAGTTACGCAACAGCTGATTATTCCGAGCACACAGTGAGATCACTACAGCACACCGCTGTCACACAGCTGTGCATTAGTGCCGCACACAGTACTCTATTTTTCTGGTTACTACTGTATTCTGTTTGCACCCCACGCAAGTGGTCTCTTTCTCAATTTACTCTTCAGCAAAGTGTGTGTGTGTGTGTGTGTGTGTGTGTGTGTGTGTGTGTGTGTGTGTGTGTGAGGCGTCCAGAGCCGTGTGTTTATTCCAGGACATATATGGGCATGCGCTTACCTTGTGTGAGTGTGATGGCGTATTGATCGAGCCCAGCTGAAGTGGCAGGCCCTCAGGTGCGGTCAATCAAAACAATGGGGAACCTATCATGGGAGCGCTGCGTTTCACAGGAGCCATCTGATTGGCTATTACCAAGAAGCAGATTGCTATGATGACGAATAAGATCCTAACTGAGGCTATGCCTTCATCAATGATGGGATGGAACCGGTGCTATTTCATTGTTATTGAGAGCTATTGACAGCATTAGACAGTGAAGATTACAGCATCTATACTCCAAGGGGAAGGTGAGTGGGGTGGGAGGATGGAGATGGAAAGCTGTGATAGAAGTGAGGCGAATGAGAGAAAAAAAAGACGCAGAGGGAATGGGCTACGGACGATGGGGGAATAAAAGAACAAAATTGAATACCGAGAGAAGAGATTGGAAAGTGTTTCTGCAGAAAGAGAGACGCAGGGCAGGATAGAGATAGAAAGACAGAAGAGCAGTGGTGGAGAGTAACAAAATACATTTACTCAAGTGTTACTCAGGTATAATATTGTAGTTTTTATTCCACTTCATTTGTTTGACAGCCACTAGTTCCTAAGATTGATCTACAAAATATATGATCAACATATAAAATGTGATGCATTGTTATAGATTGAGCTCCCAACAGTGCATTAAGTAAAATTAGTTCCACCTCACCTAGCACCTGCGACATTAAAATGCTGCTTATATGTTCATCAATAACAATATATTATAAAACAAAGTGGGGAACATTTTGTATTGCCAGACTGCCCCATCATTACTTCAGCAGTTTAATTCTGTTTATCACAGTGTGTTACGCTTTATCACTAATGACAAATTTCGTATTCATCACCGCTCTCCGTATGATACATTTGGATGGATAATCATCTCATGATATTCATCTCTAAAGCTCTCACATCACGCGCCTCACATCTCTCTACGCGCTAATTTAAGCGCACCGTTTGAATGGAACAAAGTGCCTTAAAGCTAGACTCTCTTATTGCCCTTTGAGATTTTAAAGCTTTACTATCCAGTGTCTTTTTATGAGCCTAATTGTTTTTATTATTTCTGTTTGCCGTTTGATTGTTGGTTGTTTCACTTGAGATGTGTTGTTCTTAAACACAAATTGAGTTGTTAGATGCCTATTAATGTTTCACGGTATCAGATCTCTCATGAAAGAAGGAGCTAATGTCAGATATATATACATATATGAAAGGAGCAATGAGTACTTTTACATTTAATATTTCACTGTAAAGTACCTCTAATACTTAAATGGACTGTACTTATATAGTGCCTTTCTAGGAGCCGCATTTACACTACATATCTCATTCACACACACATTCGTACACCGATGTGCACTAACCATTCATCACACACATTCATACACATGGCACAGCACCAGGAGCGATGTGGGGTACGGTATCTTGCTCAAGGACACTTCAACATGCAGACTGGAGGAGCCAGATATCAAACCAACAATCATTTGATTAGTGGACAACCCGCTCTACCTCCCTGCACCAAAGCCGCACCAAGTACTAAATACTTTAATAACTGTTTTAATAGACTTTTGTAACAGCTGTATTTTTAAATTGGTCGCATTAGTCATTTTATTTTCTTTCACTCACTGTAGGAGAATGAAACCACTTATAATGTGGTAGTAAAAAGGTGGAGGGAGTCAGGGAAACAAACACAGTCTGAGAGAAAGAAAGAGCAAATGGAATGGAAATACTATATCCGTGTTTAATCTGGACTGTGTATCTGGCTGCTCTACGTGCCCTGTTGCTGTAGTAGTACACGGTTGAGTCCCTGTAGCAGTCGGGTGTCAGTCTGCAGGGAGCTGGAGCAGCGAGAGGCCCGAGCGGAGCCAGACGAGTCTGAGCTGTACAGAAAACACCGCTTCTAACCCCCCGTGCTTGCTTTCATTCTGCACCCTGCTGTAAGTCACCCTGCATGCTGGCACCACTGAGAAATACACAAAAGCAAAAATACATAAATATCCTGACTCGCCTTGTCTGTGTGTGTGTGTGTGTGTGTGTGTGTGTGTGTGTGTGTGTGTGTGTGTGTGTGTGCGTGCGTGCATGCAGGACAGAGTATAAGAGAGAGAGAGAGACAGAGAGAGAATGAGAGAGAGGACATTCATCCCAGTTGGAGATTTAGCTGTTTGGTGCATGCATTCATCTTAGTGTGTGTATGAAGGCGTATGCATATTTGTGTGTGTTTTGTTTTGTGTGTGTGTGTGTGAGTGTGCGTGTGTGTGCAGGAGACTTGGCGGCTTGCTCATAGTGTCTGCAGTGCCTATTATGAAAGAGAAAACCGTAAAATCAGAGATCTTAATTATCTAGAGAGAGCATGAGGAAGAGGAAGGGGGAGGGAGAGCCAGAGTGGGAGAGAGGGAGGGAGGTAGGGAGGGAGATATGGAGAAAATCAGAAAAACGAGGGAACGCTATCTCGCCTCAAACCCCCAGGCAGATGAGGAGAGGACGAACGGAGACTAAGGCAGAGGAAGCAGGATGAGCGATAGCAAGGGAGGAGAGGAGGAAGAGAGGGATGCGGAGAAAGACAAAAAGGACTCAGATGGAGAAAAGCAGCTTGAGGGGTAGGGGGTAGGGGAGCAGGAGAGGAGAAGGGTGTCGGTGGGGGGGCTGGCGAATCATTTGTTTTTCCCCTTCTGCCTTATTGTATGACACAAGAAAATCTGACAGTTATCATAATGGAAGGATGAATCATTCCCATAATTGAATTTGTAAGTGGAACGGCTTCAGTGGCTGTGGATTTAAGAAGACTGTACCGCCAGCCATTACGGGAAACAAGTGTTATTTTTCTCATTCTTCTCACAATTAATAGTCATTGTTGACTAGAGAGGGCGTGCTGCAGACAGCTGGGCTGCTGTCCCTGAATGAGCACGGTCAGGCCATTTCATAACTCCCAGACAATATGGATGAGCTGGGAGGTTTAGTGTGTGTGCGAGCACTACTGACAGTGGGAGTGGGAAAATGCCATGGACCCCTCGCTCAACCCTTTCTTGTAGGATTAAATGTTTGGTACTTTGTGTCTGCACCTAATATCAAAGCAGCAGCACATGTTCCCGGTCGCATTGACTCAGCATTTTCACTTTGCACCCTTCGCGTTTTCTCCCTCTCTTCTCGCCTCTTACATGTTCCTCTCTAATCTCACCATCTCTGCCTTGCTCTTCTATCTTGCCTTTGTCCTCTCTATATACCACTGTCTCTCCACTTCTTTTATCTCTTTAGTTTCAGTATTTCAGTTTTTTTTTGTGGTTGAGTGTGGTTTATCACACTCACCTTTCCTCACTCCTCTTCCATTTTTTTCTTCCAAGAGTTTGGGTTTGAGTCATGCCAGCCACTATGGTGAAATTCAACATTTGAAACAAATACGATTTATTCGTGTGACGAAGGAGCTGGTACGTACATGTTAAATTAGATTTTTGAAAATGTTTACATCAGGGGAGAATTTAGGGAAAAGTTATATTAGCTTGGCCACATTGAAGAAGAAACGATAACATAAGCAGCTATAGTAAACAATGCCATTAAATACAATGGTAGTGCAATAAAGCAAAGCTTGTAGTGTTCTTCTTACCATAATAAGGGTAAACAATTTAATTAACTTCCGATAAGGTAGTGCAATAATACAGCAATACCACACAACGCAGCCTTAAAAATTAGTTGAATCAACACCTCTCAGAACTTTGATCCTGGACTGGATTCTCTCCACGCTACATCCGGTGATGTTTTTTAATATCCAGCATATTTTTTTTACTATATGGTTAAAGAGAATCTTTACAACCTTTAGGTTAGGAAAAGATTGTGGATACAGTTTTTAAAAAACACTGAATGCTGTATTGACAGAAATTGTGAACTGCTGCAGTCTCCTGTGCTACTCCACCTCGACCTCCACATCCTTACATTCAGCTTTGCTACATAAAAGGATAAAAGGGCACACCACTTCCTGCATTGCTACCATATGATTGGCAGCAAACACTGGCAATGGACATAAATTCAATCATACAATATGAACAGCAATACTGGGCTGCTCAGAGAGCGTAAAAAAAAACAAACTTTAGCAGTGATAAAGCGATTATTCAATTAATCAACAAGTCGCTTATTTGTTAAATGCTTAAAAGAAAGAGAAAAAAGTGCTGGTTCCAGGTTTTTAAATGAGAGGATTTGTTGTATTTCTGTTTCAAATCATTGTTAATTGAGTTTTAGGTTTTCGAACAAAACAAGCAGCGACTCTTGGGTTCCGGGAAAAGTGCATTTTTTTTTAAGTCTGTGGCAATTTGTAGAATAATGATGACAAGAGAAACACTTGCACACTGACTCTAAACCACAAATGTATTTACTGTACTTAAGTGGATGTGTCAATCCCAGTCAAGTCTTCATCAGGTCATTAAAAAAAAAAGTCGATCGCAGATCCGCCTGGAGTCGAAACGTCCACTTCAATAAATAAAGTGTAAAGGCGTTACTCGTTTCATCAGTGTTGATTTCCGATAACCTCTTGCATAACTACTGTAAGTTCTTCTTAATTTGTTGCGACCCTAACTACACGCTTCACAACATTTATTACATGACTGCCATGCTGTGCACTGACTCAGGTGTTCGTGTTATTATGTCCAACCTAAGTAACTCCAGTCTCTAACCTTCTGTCTTGCTGTTACTCCCCCCCTCCAGTTCCTATATGTTTTCACCTTGTCCTCCCTCAGCAGGGCTGCAGACACTTTGATCTCTCATTTTCAGTCTCTGTGCCCCCTCCTCTCTCTCTCTATCTCTCTCTCTCCCTCCATCCTCCCCCACCTCTGTATCTCTTCTTACTCAGCCTCTATCTATTTTGTCTCTCTTCCTCAGGAACACTCTATACCCCTGTCTCTTTACTGACCTCTCTCTTCTCTCTCCCTATCTTAGCTCTCACCGGTCTCTTCAATCTCGACAGTGCACTTTCTCTGTTACAGTCCCCACCCCGCCCCCACCTCTCCCTTTCCCCCACTCTTCCCCCTGCCCCTCCCCTCCTCCCTCTCTCTCTCTCTCCCTCTTCATTGGACATGGATAAATTCTTCCCAGTGTTCTCCTTGACAAAGAGGCCCTCAGTCAGTGACACCGGCTGCTTGGGGAACCACCATGCTCCTGCGACACTGTCACATCTGAGTATGTCACGCACAAACATACACACGAGCATTCACACACACACACACACACACCAACTCTCCAGGAAGCTTCAAAGAACATTGTGTGCGCGCGCGCCTGCTTGTGAGTAAGCATGTGTCTTTTTGTTTTCTTCACGTCTGGGTCTCGATGCGAGCCTGCGTGTTATGCGTTTGTACGCGCCAGCGGTGAGTTTGCATTTCAGCCTTCCCGCATGCATATGTACCACCTGCTGTTGAGATCAGTGTGGTTTGGGGGGAGGGGGGGGGGTGAAGCTCGGTGCACTGCTTTCCCCCCAGGAGCTGTTTAAAAAAGATGTGCTGTTCAGTGTCACTAGCTGTCGACGACGCAGGTCCCACTTGTTGCAGCTTTGGCTTATGTAAGCGCAGTAGTTTAATCACAATTAGGAAGCTCTCCTTGAACTCACTCGCCCCCTGGGTTGTTTGGAGAGCTAAAATTTGCATTCAGAACAAAGCCTTGGAAATATAAGAGCGATATTAATACACACGGCGCTGCGAAGAGAACAATGTCTGGGTCAGAATTGAGTGCCGTCAGTCTAAATCAATGTCAATCACCTGTCAGGTGGATGATACGGTGAATGGTTTAACTTTTGTCATCAACGGCTGGCATGGATTTGATTAAAAGATTTTATAATACAGTATTGGTACATACTTATTGGAATCCCATCACTGGACCATATATCTCCTGTGCTTTAATTTTTTTTACTAACTCGCTCTTTTTTCTCGTTGCTTTTTTCCCCAAATACTGCTCCCACTTTACAGCCGACCATCCGAGGAGGAGGGATGTCTTTTTGAATTGCCTCTCCTGAGGCTTCTTTCAATTTTTTTTTTTCCGCTGTGCTGATGTGCTAAAGGGTTTTTTTGTGTGTGTGAATAGTATTTTACTTGTCTTCTTAGAGAGCTTACGACCAATGGTGCAAGCCTGTGAGGCCCATTGGGACATATGGATGTGGCTATACAAATAAATCTGACTTAATTCAACTTGACTCAAGAAACTCTATTTAACACAAAGATCTTCTGTCCCTTTCAGGTGACTACTGATGCAGAATATTCAAATGATGCCTCTTATTGTACAGTAAGAGCGACTACTTTACATCATAAAAGAAAGCACTTCAGAGCCAGAAGTTTGGTTTGTTCAATCAGTCGGAGCGCAAAAGCTTCACAACACCGAGATGTTTGTGAATCGCTTGAAGCCGTTTAAAGTAACCACATATTTACAGTGAACATGAAACACGAAAACGGAAACTGCGCTGCTATATGCAGGGAGACAGACAAAGGTAGAGTGTTTGCCTTCACACTGCCGTAGCTCTGCGATGAACCGATGAACTAACTCCACACAGCTCTCCCACTTAGACACCCACGCGCTGCACACACACACACACACACACACACACACACACACACACACACACAACAGATACATAGAGATGTACACAAACATATCCAACATATTCGCCCTCATGCACACACACACACACACACACACACACACACACACAGGTTGTGGATTAAATGACTCAGATGGCATTTGCTCTCTCAGTCTCTCTTTCCCTCTCCCTCTCCCTCTCCCTCCCTCTCTCTCTCTCTCTCTCTCTCTCATTGTCAGGTTTTGCTGCCGTGGCAACAGAGTCGAGGATGAGAGGAGGAGGGAGTGGGAGTGGGGAGGCAGTGTGAGGGAGAAGTAGAAAGAGAGAGAGAGGAGAGGAGAGGAGAGCAGAGGAGAGGAGAGGAGAGGAGAGGGAGCCGGTGATGGAACAGGTAAACGAGAGATCGGAGAGTTAGAGCCCACTGGTCATGTGAGGCGGGGCTTCATCGCTGCTGCAGTGTGTGTTTTTCTGAGTGTGTAATTGACTATGGTTTAATTGTGAGAGGCAGAAACACAAGGAATGTGTTTTTGCTACGTGACTGGGAACAAGTGTGCACTCTGCGCCTGACTCGGTTGTGTGTGTGTGTGTGTGTGCGCATACTGTATGACTATGTACGTCCACTCAGATCGTTGTATAATTCTGTCACCCACGACCACGTCGAAAATTGGTCATCTGAGATCAGGACGAGCCATCATACTATCAGAGCTGACAGACAGTGACTGGGGGGGGAGAGGAGCTAAAAAAAAAAAAAAAAAAAAAACAACAAATCATGAAAATAAAGGGGTGACTGAGTGCTGCGAAAGTGCTCTTGTGATTCAAGTTGAACATGTGGGGCTTCTGGTTTGTGTTTTCGTCTGTACTAATTTGCTCTGCAGAAAGCAGAATGCTCAAATTTGGTTTGTTTTCAGCTGCCCCGGGCAAGAGACAAATTCTCTCTGACTGCACTTCTCAGACTCAGTTCAGCATCTGAAAAGGATTCGTTAGCAACTATGCAAAGTAACTATGCAAAGACCAAAATATGTAGGGCAAGCCACTGTTCTCATTGAGGAGAGCAAAGATCGTGCTCTCTCGCAAACCTAAATCGACAGGTATTTATGGATTATGACCTGGTTAAAATCAACAAAATGTTTCGTTATGTTTTTGTACCAGCTCTTTCAATCCACAAAGAAATTTGTCACTTATCACTCCCCCTGCTCAAGGAAAGTGCACCGATGTGTAATAATCGGATTGAAATGATCAGACAATGTGATGATTTTAAATTAACAACAGCAGAAGAACAGTGTTTTATTAGTAATTGCTATCCGCGGGTACTTGCCAATTCAACCTCCTGGCTGAATCAAAGCCTTCTTCACTTGTTAATCTGTCACTGTAATACACTTATAAGTTAGGTAGGTGCCAAGCAAATTAAGATACTTTAATTTAATGAAAACAAATGTAGTAATTATCTTGTTTACCTCATGTTTTTTTTGTTTTTTTTTTCCTGATATTGTTTTCTGGATTGTGCCTTGGGATAAACGCATAAAAAAAATACATCTTTACTTTTGATGCTGCTGCTAAAATAGCTGAGAGAACTTTGCATCGGTGCCAGATGGTGAATATAAGCCATGAATAATGCCATGCGATCCGAGACAGCGCCAATCTGTGTTGACTCAGCGACAATCTGAAGTCTGCGTCTTAATAGATAATACTGACTTTGGCCTTCATGTTATTGTAGCACTAAAATATGACTGTCACAAATTCTAAATATGGCATCAATGATTAAAGCAACAAATAATACAAAGAATTCACAGTAACTGTTTGTTATCCCTAAATGTGTACGTGCATCGACATCAGAGCAATAGCTGTGATGAACAGGGGCATTCCTGGTGGCTGTATTGGATTACATAATTGATCAAATTATTTATGAGCAATTTCATTAAAACAGAAAAAGAAACAGCAGCGTCCATTTTGAAAAGGTCACAGAAGCGATAGGATAACACAATGAAGCCCTGAGGGATTTTATTTCATTGTGTCTCATGTTGAAAACTACATGGCTATGAATATAGCTCATGACCTTGATGTCATTGCCTCTCGTCCATGTTGCCTTTCATTCTGCTCGCTGCAATATCCAGCGCACTGGAAATGCCAAGAGAATAATCTTTAATAATGTCTTTTGCCAGATGGTTGAGTTACCCAAACAAATATCCAGATTGCTGAAGGATGCAACAAATACAAAATAACTTTTCAGTGTTTGTGTGTGTGTGTGTGTGTCTGTGTTGAGCCATAATCTTCTTAATCAAATGATTTCATCAGTTTTACTCTCCATTTTCAATTTTACTATATACGCCTTCAGACCATAAATACATTAATAACTGTATTTTAATACTGTCTGTGAAGAGCTGCTTTCATCCGACCATATTTTAATATGCTAATCCTAAAGCTGCGCATATGCTTTATCAGGGCTGCTTGTTTCAGATTGTAATTGTACATTATGAAATAAAAGTTTAATTTATTGGTATTTATGCTATGTAAATTGCCCGGGGATAGTTTGTTCTACCCTGATTGATGTTAGCCTGGCTGAGTTATTCAAATGACTGCGACACATATTAATCAGATCACATTATAATCATCCTTTTAGAGTTATGGGCTAAACAAGGGCTAATGGTCAGAATTTATCAGAATTTGATTCCCTTAAAAATCATTTCACAGTTTGCCTGAATATGTTGCATGTCTCCTCAAGATGTTGTATAATTCCGTCACACATGACTGAGTCTAAAATTGGTCATCTCCGCTCAACACGAGACATCACACTATTAGGCCTGATAGAGACTGACTGGAGAGTGGAGAGGGAGGGGCAGCGGGATTCAGCAAAACACAGAAATATGGAGTGACTGGGCACTTTCAAAAATGTTGCTGTGCATCAGTTTTGCATAAAAAGCTTTTTATTTGTGTATCCATCTGTGCTAAATGCATTACCGACAACAACATTCTCAAATTGTTTTCAGATGCCCCTGGCAAGTGGCATTTCCTCCTTTTCTGTACCTCTCAGGCCCAGCTGAGGAATAAAAAAGGACATCACACAGGAAGCAAAGATGACTTTTTGAGGATTCGACCACTTAGTATGATTAATGGCACACAGTTTTAGCCTTCCTGTTGCAGGAAGATGAATGCTTTTTAATATTGATGATGAAAAAGCAAACCGTTCCATCAGTGTTTTACATCACGTACTGTACACTACTTACAATTTGTAATAAATATTCAAGGAAGGGAATAAAGAGGTGCAAAGTGATGAAGTAATACTGTTTCAATAATGACTTAATGAAGACCGCCGTTGTTGCTCATCGCAACCTCATCCCTCCACCCTGTCCTCTTCCTTTGTGTGAAGGAGAAACTACAGTGGTCATGAAATGAGGTGATCTGGGGTGTCTTTAGAAATAAAAGGCTCATTTTGAGGTAACAGAAACATAATGAGTATTATATTCAGGTGATTATACACTAATGAAAACATAGCTATGTGTATTATATTAAATTTCTGTCATATTTTATAAATAGAGTCCTAAATCTTACACACTGGATCTTTATTCTGCAATCAGTTTATTATTATTTATTATATTATTTATGCTGTGAGCAAATGCAAATACCTTCTGTCCACAACACAGTACAAATAAAAGTAAAAGACAGTTTTTTTTTGTTGTGAGCAAATCCCTTATCTTTCTACTCAGATCATTTTTTAAGAGGTAAGCTGTTAATTTTGCATGCGCACTTCTTCTTAACATGATGATGGTCAGCAGCAGCGCACGGCAAGCAAGAGGTCTACATAACAATGGCTCAGATGATCAAGAACATTGTGTCTGACAATTGATGAATAATTTCTTGCTATTTGGGCCTTGATGCTATCTGTATGTCAATATTTAATGTCCCTCACCAGCAGGACAGATTGGCTCTTCAACCGTCTCCACACATCTCAGCTGAGCCTCACTGCCTCACTGCCAAAAGAGCTGCTGAAACACAAAAAGAAAGCAAACTGCTATGCTGCTTATTTTCGGGAGAAATGCAGGTCACTTTCAGGTGCGCACGTGTTTGTGTGTGCCTCTATGACCGCAGTGTAACCTTCACAAGGTCAATTAAGTGGTCAAACTCTGCTGCAGTACATTCAGCTCAGCTTTTTCATGTTAAATTGTTGGTAACCCCTTCACTGGCTCTATGCTAATAGATGGTAGCATATGCTAAAAGCGCAATATTTATGCAGCAGCATCGTATTTAATGCAAAATTAACATTTGTTTGCTCCGTTGTTCAGTAAATCAGTACCAAGCACTGGTGAATAAATGCATTAACGTGCACATAATACATTTAGTTAGCCTATGGTACCATTAGCCTTAGAAGTTCTACAACTTACTACAGAATTATGAATATCCACATTCATTTTTTATATGATTTACAACTAGCATCCTAAATTAGAATCACTCATTCACGTTACTTCTAGGGCACTATGCGAAATGAGAAATATGTGTTTATTCAATCACTCTATTTATTTGAATTACTATGTGTAGTGTGCTATCACCCTTCGCATGCCTAACAGCTGCATTCTTTTCACGTCTGAATAAAAACTGAAAGAAAGAAATGAATGTGGTTTGAGGATGAAAGTAATATAATATGTGCTATAATGCTATAACAACACAATGTGATTTAATGTGTATTATCATGTATTTATGTACTGTATGTGCTGCAAACTATGCCAGAGGGAATAATGATAACACTATGATATGCTATCTTGGTAATCATATACACTACAACGCACTGGTGTATATAGAAATCACATAATTTGGCTCTTGGAATGCAGCACATGCATGAAAATTAGATTCATATATGTACAGTATTTGTAATAGTATTCAGCCTGAACCCAAATGTCACAGGCTCTCTCGCTGCGGCATAAAGCTCTGCAATCATTATGACAATGTCCAAAAACTGCCCGAGAGAAGAGAAACCAAACTCTCAGTTTCCATAATAATCCATAAAAGAGTGGACACAAAAAGCCACAAAACGGTGTTATGGGCGATGGAAAAGAGATAGTTTTAATTGAATCACGCGTATTAGCATTTTAACTGCAGTGTATGTCTTACAGTGTGTTGCTGTCCATGCTGCAGTGGTGATTATTGAGGAGCATGGCTCAGGATTTGGCAAACAACAAAGCGCACTGTGTTTTTTTGAAAACAGCACTTTTGATATCCTGCATGTCTGAGATAAATGTAAAACAATGTAATATGACGGCAGGGGAGACTAGCCTCTGCAGTTCCTGAATTTACTCGTCCATTTTATTGCCAGTGTTTTTGTATGGCGTGTGTCTGGTCAAAAAAAAAAAAAAAAATGAGTTCCCCGAGGAATAAATAGGGTGTGATTTGAAAGTTGCCCTATATTTGGCTCAGTTGCTTTCAAATGCAGCCTGTCAAGTTACACTGCGTGCTGCAGCACCTCTCACTCCGCCTGCCTGCCTGGCGGCCGTCCGCTCGGTCAGGTGAGTTATTGCCAGGACTGTTCCTTAAACACCCCCTCACCTCACTCCACCACCCCCTACCACCACCACCACCACCACCACCACCACACACACACACTCCAAGTCGTCCATTACTGTGCCTGTCAGCCAAGCGTGCAATCAATACTCCCCCTCCGACAGCGTGCACACATGTGATGGAAGGCAAAAAGGGAGGAGAGGAGGAGGACAGCAAGGGTAAAGAAGGGATGTTGAAGGGAGAAGAGGGAGGAGAGGGGTAGAAAGGCCTGGGAAGAGGGAAGTATTAGTGATGGAGGGGGTGGGGAGGGTGTAGGGCTCGAGGGCAGTGGGTGAAGGAACAGGGGAGGAAAGAGAGATGACAAGAAAAATGTCCGGAGAGCGGAGACAAACAACAGAGAGCAGTAATATATAACAAAACACAGAGATAGAGTGTGGGAGTGGGAGATGGAGGACAGAGATGAGGAGTGGCAGAAGCAGGAGAGATGGAAAATAGAGGGAAAAAAAAAGAGAAAATGTGTGTGTGTGTGTGTGTGTGTGAGTGTGTGAGAGAAACAGACAAATGGAGAGAGGTTGTGGGTGGATGAAGAGAATGCTATATATAATGGCAGAGGTTCAGGAATAGATCAGAGTGATTGTGTTTTGTGATTACCTAACACTCACATCTGCAAACACTAGCAGGCACCAGCTGACATCAAAGACCACACACACACACACACACATACACACACACACCTATACACACAAACCACATACCCTACATACAAACACACATGCTGACACACGAGGAACCCACTCGGCAAAGTAAGGCTGGCACACGCGGGCCAGCAAACCTCATCTTCATGCTAAACTGAACTAACTCTCCACTAAAGAGCTTCTGTCGTCTGGCCCGGATTGATAACAGAAGCAAACACTACCCACTCACAAACACTCGGACATAAACACACTCTTGCCGTGCCGCGAACACATCTCATATACATAAAAAGATTCATAATCGCGTATAAACACACAGGCACGGCTGTATTGTAAACACTCCACCCAAGTAGCTATGCTACTGTTCTGCCACACACCTGCAGGTAAAGAAAAAACACACAATAAGCCATGGTAAAGGCCTTAATTGCTCATTTTTTGTTCTGAAAGAACTCTGACCTTTTTCTGCTGGGGTCTGAGAGGAGTCTGAGAGATCCAATTATTACCTGAATCTCTGCTGCTCAATTTTTCATGGGTAAGATAGCTGCAGGAGCCCGGTGTCGGCAGTACGCATGCACATGTTTCTTCATGCCTCTTGTATTAAAACAAAGATGGCTCCTCCAAACTTCATTAACGCTACAATGCAAAGTTCAGGATGTGCGGAACAATTCCTGGAAGAGTTTTGTCCAACTTTTAGTGTCTAAAATGGCAGATCACAGTTCAGCTGTGTGGCAAAAACTTGTAAAGAAAACAGTGCAGTTGTTTGACGAGTGGCTTAATCAGACATGCAAGCCTCTACCCTCAAATCAATGGTATTCAACAAGATGAGCATTGAGTGCAGGAGACAGTGACAATGATACAACTAAATGTCCAAGCGAGCAGAGTTTCTAAGCCTCAAACCCCTAAAACAAAACCCCAAAAGTGGCTGCATGCAACCCTTCCTGCTATAACAAGGTCAGCAGCACTATAGGATTATTCATACACCCACATGGTTCCCATAGCTGGACTGGTAAATGATCCAGATTAAATAATTCAGTGTTTTTCCAATTCAAAGTTAGGGTTATTTTAAGAGGAGCTGTTTTTCTATTAAAAAATGTTACCACATAATCTAATAAATCACTACCACTCCCGGAAATAAGCATTATAAAATCAAGGGAAAACATTCAACCCAAGTACCAGGGGATGTATGTGTGTGTATGTGTGTGCTTCTGGATCCCAAACAGCTTCCTCCAGCCTCAGGAAAACCTGCTCCCAGCTGGCCCAGTCCTCAGCTAGCTACTCCACCTCCTTTGATTCCTAACGATGGGGGGAAATTTAACAGTCTCTGCATGTGTGTGCCTGCTTGTTAGTGTGTACACGAGCCTCTACTATATGTCTCTGTTTGTTTGCAAGTGTAAACAATATGCATGTATTTGCTTTGGACACTCTGCACTGCATAGCCGGGTGTGTTTCGATCTGAAGTCTGACGTGATGAAAAGAAAGAAAGGCTGAGGGCTTGGAGGGAATGCTACTGCCGGAGCGCGGGAGGAGCTTGTTTCCTCTCAACTCAGGCCACCAAATTACTCACAAAAGCCAACTATCACTTTGTGGCTCAAGCTGTGAAGTCCAAGAATATCTGAATGAGGATATACGGTACGTATAGAGGTGCTCCAGTTTCATGCCTGCATAGAGCAGGCGGTGAACTGCACACAGCCAAGGTGATCCCTGCCAGCCATTTTGCCCTGCATTTAGTATTCATTTTCCAGGCGATCAAACCCGCTGCCAGGAGGTGGAGAGAGAGTGTGTGTGTGTGTATGTGTGACTATTAACTCACACAAATTGAGTGTGTGTGTGAAAGTGCACATGCTTTAACAAACACATGGATGCGTGGTGTGCAGGTGTAGGCTTAACACCCTCGCAGACTGATACATAACAAAGGTGTCTGAGCATATGTGTGAGGATGTTCGTGTGTTAATGAATTTGCAAACAAGTGTGCATCATGCAGCAGGGTTGATTAGGAACGCAATAGGCCAGGGGCCAGCAGACCCGACTCCCGGTACACAAGCCAGTGGAGAAAACCTGGATGTGAACAGCTTCCTGCTGGGGAAGGATAAGGGAGAAAAGGGGAACACAGGAAGTAATGAGAAGGGAAAGAACAAAGGAGGCAGTAAAGAGGGTTGAAGCGGGGAGAAGGAGGATGTGGGTTCGGGGAGAAAAGACAAAACAGTTTTTAACAGGATGAGCAGGAGGGGAAGGGAAAGGAGCGATAAGGAGTGGAGTGAGCAGAAAGAGAAACCAAGAGGGGGATGAAAAGTGTTCTGTTGGTGGTGGTGGTGGTGGAGGAGGTGGAGGAGGAGAAGAAAAAGGAGGAGAAAACAGAGGAAATGGGGGTAGACGACGAGAGGGAAAGAGCTGAGCAGCAGTGCCCTGGCAGCGTGCGGTGGAGGGAGGCAAGATGGCTGCAGGGGACAGAGCACCCGGCCAAATATGGTCATCAGGACCCAGCTCTGTCCTACTTTCTCTAATGGGCTAAACCCAAGCCTAGGATGATGCAGGAAGAACCATATATGGTCAGCGGGCAGCAACATAGGCTCCTTGTCTCTTTGATGTGTCTCGCTGTAATGAGTGATGCAGGACTTGGGCCTAATATACAAACAAACCCCTACAGCATGCTTACACACACACACACTCACACACACACACACACACACACACACACACACACACACACACACACAATTCCCTCTTTCATGGTGAGCTAGTTGACATTCTGACCCTCTCTAGAAAACAGCAATGAGGGATGCTTCCAAAGTGTGTGAGGGTGACTGAACAAGTTGTGCCTGTCCACCTGTGTTTGTGTGTAAATGTGTTTGTGCTTCTCTGACCGCATAAGCGTGCCCGCTTGCTTATATGCGTCTGTGTCACGCCACCCGGGGCTCCAGCGAGCTGCGTGAACTCTCATCAATCTATGAAGGCTTCCCCTCAGGTTTCTCTTCGGGCTACGGTGTAATAGACTAGAGACACCCACCACACACACGCCATGTGGCCGGGTCAACAACCTTCATCTGCAACATCTGTACGCATGGTTACCAATCAGCCATGTACAAATACAGAACAACCAAGGGCACCGCTGCAAGTGGCTCACCTCCTGTTGTTGTTTGGCGTCCTCCTCACTAGCTTTAGAAGCAGTGCTCTCAGATAAAAAGCAAGCTGTGTATCTGTGTTGTAAACATTGTTTTCTCTTTTAGATTATTTCAGCTGCTAATTAGCTCCTTTTGTCCACAGTGTATTTCTTGGCAAATCTTATCCGGCCCAGAATGTGGGGACAAACGGACAAACACTGATCGCAAAGGCGTTGTCATGGCCAGGAGATAAAGCATGCCAACGCTAAAGCACAGCTACTGATTCATCTCATCTATTTCAGTTGTCCTACGCAGGTCTTGTTGCTATGTGAGTTGCTATGATTGACCAGTGGGTCTCACATCCGTACACACACACACACACAGAAATTCCATTCCTGCCTGAATTAAGTCATTATATGAGAAGCAGTGCTTCAAAGGGAGGGTTCTCTTCATTATGGCTTCTGTGTCAGGAGCTGCAGAAACAATCACATTTCTGCAGCTGTGGAAACAACTTAAAGAACTCATATACTGTGCAGTAAAACCAGTCATGCGGCAAAGAAATGCCTTCAAAGAATAAGGCTGCTAGGTGAGATGGCACTAAATGTGACAAAGTGAAGTCCCCTTACACTGCTCCTTATATGGACACATAAAGGGAGGTGTCACTCTCGCTATCATTGAAGCGTCTTAAATGATCCCATCACAAGAGCCCGCAGGCTAAAATAACAACAGCTGACAATACAATCTGTTGGGGCAGCCAAGACGGATTTGAAGAATTGTGACTTTATTAAGATTCAGAGGAATGAACATAAATTTCATGGGGAAACTGAAACTAACGCCCACGATGTATCTGCAAGCATACTGTAAACACTGACACACCAAAGAGATGCTGGATACAGTATGTTTGTGACAGCCCACACACAAATGTACCCATTATCATCAAAATATGCGCAATAACAGCACATTTTCAAACCCTTCCCCTTCCGCCCAGAGAAATATTTTCAACAACAACCCTGGGAATTGATGCAGTGTTCAAGTGTCATATGCGTTCATCTGAAAGGCACCGTCTTCTTCATCAGCCGCTCATCTGTTGTGCGTTTGAAACAGGCCCCAGTGCGGGGCTTAGTTCCTATTCTTCCTGACAGCTACACTCACAATGAGGCCTGTTGGCATCACAGTATTGGTTAACTACTATGCTGCTTAACAACTCCGCTGTGGCTGCTAAGCCCTGTATTAAAGCACAGATAGCATGCCAGTTCTCTGCATGCCACGTTAGACAGGCATCCTTTCACTCAGTGTCCCGCTGAGCAGGGAAAATTACAGACTTCCGCAGAAGGAGAAATACCAACTTCAAGTAAACAATTACATGTCAATTGTATTCTGGCAACTGGTTTATAACTTCGGAAGAATAAAAAACTATGAAGGATTTATCTGCTAGAAATCCAATAGTGGTCACGTGCAACAGAGGAATAAGGAGAAGAAAGAGAGACAGAAACAAGAAATGTGTCAATGTTAAGTGAGTATACATCAACTTCAGTTGAATTTCGGCACTGTAAAGAGTCACGCCTCAGGATAGATGAGGGTGGGAGTGAGGGAAAATGGGATAACGAGGGAGGAAGACGGCCCTCTGTTCCTGTCAGGTGAGCTGACACACGCTCACAGTTTCTGACAGTGTTTTGTTATGAGTTTGCATAACATGGACACTCACCAGTGGCCAGTGGGATAACTGACAGAGCAGGAAGCATGTGCGTGCGCGAGGGGTCCATGTCCTGTACTTGTCTAGGCTCGAAGAATGCCTAATAAGGAGAACGTTAGATATGCAATTGTGTGTGTGTGTGTGTATTTGTGCACATTAAAATAAGTGCATGTTTGCGAAGGTGTGTCCATCTCTGTCAGTGTTCAGAATGCAGCCAGCAGTGCGCTGATGGCTGCGCTGCGTGGATGACACCTCCTGTTGACAGTGGGCTTTGAGCGAGGACGCCAGTCATAACATAACAGCAGGAAGGTGGGAGGACATCACCACCAAGCGCACACACACACATACACAGTGACACACTATGACACAGTGTTAAAGTCATATCAAGGTCCTTATTTAGATTGGCTATCATCTCTGACCTCTCTCTCCATCCTCATTAGTCGGACTAGACAGCCTCTGCAGGCCTGAAGCTACTGCAGGCCCACACACACGATGTCACATTGCTTCATCAGTGGTACAGTAACTAACGCGCCCAGCCCGTATGTTTCATCCTGCTCGTCGATGTCGTGTTGTGCCATAATTGAATGTTTGATTGACATTCAGTCTGGTTCTTATGATAGCCTTTTCGCTAATGTGAAACAAGGTTCCAAATAAGCTCAACAATGTTCGGTTGATCAAGGCCTTTTGATGGATATGAGCATTATACAACATTAGGGCAGTGAAATTTGAAGACTTCTGTTGTCATTGGAGGGATAGTTAGAGGTGCAGAATGACAGGAGGGGGGAGAGCGTAACATGAAGTCTGGCAATGCACCAATACTGTCACGAAAGCCCGAAATCGGTTCAAATCAGGCCTGTGTCACTTTTCTCTCTCTTCATATTTTAGCTTCAATGCACTGCCCCAAAAAAGAAAAACCTAATAAAATGCCAAAGTGAAGTCTACTTCCCACTCCTTTTCAAATGTCAGATGTCAAAATGTCAAATGCCCCTCGAGTACGACCTTAAAAATCAAAATGAAGGTTGAAACAAGCATTATCTAAGGACGTCGTCTGCCCTTATCTAGGGACCCCATCCAGCCTGCCTAGCCTTTAATTATTAATGTTAGCATGGGTGACAGAAAAAAATGGCAGGTCTTTACCTGCAGGACAAAACCTTTCATTATCTCTTTCTTTCTTCCACTCTTTGTTCCTAATTCCATTTCTCTTTCTCTTTTTTTCTTCTCCTCCCCCTTTTTTCGTATGTCTCGAGTCAATTCGGTTCAGTTCAAAGGGTCTTTACTAGCGTGACCAGCCCTGTGGCGAAGTGCCAGCTCACTGAGCGAGAACGCTATGATGGAACATCAGGAAACCACAGGAATCTCAGCACCACTATATAAACAGACTCATCAGGTGAAGGGCAATCAACATAGAGATGAGAAAATCTATCTGCATGTGTGTGTGTGTGTGTGTGTGTGTGTACGCGTGTAAGTGTAAGGTCTTTGCATGTCATCATATGTTATAATCCAGGCTTATGTATATTTAGCAGCTGAAATTATATTATCAAGCACATACAAAAGGTAAATGTGAGAATGCTCTCGCCCACACGTCTAGCTCGCTTTGACTGGCAGATATATTGTGTGGTCCATGCATTAGTCATGTCTGCAAGGAGGACACGTCTACAGCATGCCAAGTAGCTCCTGCTGGGATCATAAAGAGAGAGAGAGAGAAGGTAAGTATCGTCTGGACTGGGATTAAGATCTGTGACATCACCTAAAGGTGTCTGATGGGAGGTTTCAGACCCTGAAGTTGGATTAATCGTTCATTGACGCAGCTGAGTGCAGTAACTTGGGAAACCTACTTTTATTTAAATCTTAATATCCTCTTAATGGAACAATAATTTAAAAAATCACCACCAGGAAACACTCGAGAAAACGTACAATAAGCTATCAAGAATGACTTACTATGGGCTCATTTTTTACTACATTTCTAAGTGTGCTCAACAGCCAGCTGCTGTTTCACTGAGGGTTTCTTTCATCTGTCTTTGAAAGAATTAAAGCGTGCGCTTTGTGTTTACTATTAATACACTGAGATGAGAACTTCAACTCTTCCTGACAAATCTGAACAAACAGTGTAGCTCTCAGAAAATCTATGTGCATTAACTTAACTGTTTCCTATGTCTTATATCTTATGTCTTCTAGTGCGTCTGTTACAGCCACGTCTGGACTGGAGGTTGACAAGTCCATTACCTCGCCACTCAACTAGCCTCAGTCTGTCAGGCTGTCTGTCATTTATACATTTCAGTTTACATGCAGATTTCACAAACTCAATACAATGTGTTAACTGCTAAACTTGAGAGAAGGTGCTGGTAGGTAACTTGCTCTTTCCCCCTGCTCCCTGTCTTTATGCAAAGGTTCTCAATGCGATTGTGGGACAGAGATGTTGGGGAAAAAAATTGCAAAAATAGTTGTTTTGGAATAATGCAGTGCTGTAGAATAAACTACCAAACATATAAATTAAGTAAGTAAAGTAAAATCAGCTCAAACATAAACAAATACTTACACACTTTTAGTGTTAAAGTACATTTTTGGATGTTGGACTTTTAACCTGTAGTGTAGAATATTTTCAGTGTGGCAGCAGCACTTTTACTCAAGTAAATTATCAGAATACTTTTTCCACCACAGATACACACAGTGTTTGTCACGCCAACAGGTAAGCTGGCCTCTCTCTGTGATTTGTATGTTACTACACTTAACGTTATCACTAACCATGCATATTTAATCTCATTCACCTTCATTCTCTTAGCACTTGAAATAGATCTGGCATTAGCAGCTTCTGTCATGGTGATTCGGTCTTGCATGTTGTCATTCACTGGGTGTGTTTTGCGGTAGAAAAAACTGTTTGTAAATCGATGACTTTCATATCTGTTCCACCACATGGTGCAAAACACTTTAGCCCCATTTCATGCAGAACATCAGGGGAATTATCTTGCACTGTATTTAGCGCTAGGTTTTTTTGTTAAATCTTCACAACCAGAAACAGGGAAGCAAGTGTGTTTTTGCAAAATGCTGTATACTCCATACTGCTAAGTATGATGTTAGGTTACAAAGGGGAACATGTGCATATAAGGTTATTTGATCTCAACACACATTTCAAGCTCTGTTGGTATAGAAAGACGAAATCATGTGCTGCACGTTGTTTGTTGCTTTCCTCCGTGTCTTCATGTCGGACACTATGGTGGCTGTTGTGAATCTTCACTTGATAATGAGCACATACCAACCTCATAACAGCCTAATGAGCACAACCAAGGACGAATGCAGCTACACACTCTAACACGCACACACACACTGCTGTCAAACACCCCATGAAACACGACCAGATACACACACCCAGGTGCTCCCATGTTGTTTCTCAAGCCAGCTTACCTATTAGAAAACCAATCATGTTCTGCACCTGGGCCTATCGACAGTAGAAATTTGAAGCAATGTTAGAAATCTGACTTGTTTTTCCTGCAATCTGCTTATTTCTTGTTCTACAAATGTTCCATTTGTCATAGAAGGAAAATCATGAATACTACGGAAGAAACCTGAGAAATGGGGCAGCATTTGGTTTGATTTGATTGTTTATATATTGGAATAAACGGTTTGTGTGAGGCAGGTACGATTTTTGGTGTGTGTTAGAGTGTAATCAAAAGAGAGAGAGAGAGAGAGAGAGAGAGAGAGAGAGAGAGAGAGAGGCTAAACAGGGCAGAGAGAGCACACAGTCGATGTGCTTTCAGAGTACAAATACTGACACAGACTCACTTCAAACTCATAAATGGTAACAAAGGAGGAGGTCAATGAAGGTTAAAGCGGTCAACACCCTCTCTGTGGTGTCACAGATTTCTAACAATAGAGGGGAGAGGGAAAGAGGCTAGTAAGTGACTGATTCAAACTTACATTATAGCAAATACAGAGGTCAACACAAAAACATGAACTCCTGTACTATAATATAATAAAATTGTGGGGCCAATGAATAAACACTTCTCTGACAGAACAGCTTCACAAAGGGAATCATTACAGGCCTTTATAACTAAACAGAATTATTAGACAGGTGCTATGCTACCTCCTGGCCTTCAGGTAGCACTAGCTCTAACTGTAGCCTGATAAAAGTTGAGACAAGTGGAGTCTGGGATGTGCCAAGAGATGTGAAGACGCTGCTGTGGGTGTAACCATCTTTATCGATGCCGGTGCTCACTCACTCTTATTCACTGTCTATGACTCTTGACCAAACCTTCCTTTCTCCCTCTCTCTCTGTCTCTCTCTCTCTCTCTCTCTCAAACCATCAGACGCAAACCAAATTAAATGTGTCACAATTTTCGTGTCACAATTTTGCGGTATAGATTGCAAGCCAGACACAGATTAAGAAGTTGGGTACATGAAATAAACAAAGCCAGAACACAACAGGCAGAGTATCAGGGTTTAATTCATGAATCCATCTGGCTAGTCTCAGTTACAGTAACATTTCAGGCTGACTGTGGAAGTTTGACTGGTCTGATCGTCTGATTGGCGGCTGCAGCTGGAGTTGTTGGATCCAGCTCAACTTTTCAGTCGCAGGTGGCTGCGTTGCACTCTGCACTGCCACTGCACTAGACCTGAGTGTACCCTTACATTTTTTTACTGACACTCCTTATTGGAAACAATGGCTCTCCATAGTTCACACACAACTTCTGCAAGATGTGAAGGGGCGCCTTAAAGACTCTGTAATGAGGGCTTTTTAACACTAATTGTTTCCTCCCAGTTTTAACAACGAGGAAGGATTTTCCTCAGTTCCTATTGAGCAAAAGCGTTCAAGAGACTTGTGAGTCTATTCCTCTGGTACCACCCTCAAGCCAAATTATAATTTTTCCCCTACTATTTTGTTTTCTGTTTCATAATGAGCATTACAGCCTCACACAATTTAACAATACACACTAGGGCTGTCATTTTTTATTCAAAATTCAAATTACAGTTCAAATGTGGGTAAATGCTGAAATCTGGGATGATTTGTCCAAATTAAAGAATTCAGTGTATAAGCGCAACAGAGAACGCTGTGTACTCCAGTGGGGAGCGTTCCTAAAACGCACTTTTATTGTATTAACAGGATATGATGCAATATGTGAGCAAGTCCTTCATAACGTTTGTGCATTGTATTGGGGATAGTGTACTTCACAGGGATGTATTAAGGAGAACTATTCATTTTTAAGTTGCTAACGGAGCACATGCATTTTTTTGGGGCCATATGCACACTAGATCTCTTCTCCGACTGAGCCTAAGCGCCAAGCTGGCTGACTTCCTGGTGGCTCCCTTGCACACATGAATAGGATTAAATAATTACATCATATGTCTCTTCGAGACTTTTCAGACCAAGTGGATCAGATTCTGGTAATAAAAAGACTTATTAAATTATTTAATGATTGTGTATATGCCAGTGTGTTTCATGCAATGATCCTAGAAATCACTTAATTTTATATAAAGTGTGTTGTGTGGAGCACATATTTAGTCTATTTTTACTATAACTGGATGAACAGAACATTTCTAAATATGAAAGCCTGGCGAAATCCAAACATGTGACATGTAATTGAAAGCCTGCGTCCTCTGTGACACTGTGATAGCTGACTACAGCCCTCTAATTATCCTAGGCTGTAAATATTGTATTCCATATTGAGCCGCAAATTACACTGGGGCAACATATCCGGTACTAAATACTGCTGATAAGAGATGACACACTGTCAGCCTCCATCTGTGGCGGTGCTCCGTGCCTAACCCTTTCACCTGTCTCCCGTCATGCCATCATCGTCACTCCCACGTACACACATGCGTACACACCACCGCAAACCACCTAATGCGCCATCCACCATAATCACTTTCACACCACAGAGGGACCGAGAGGGGGAGAGTGATTAGCTTGACATTAGACAAAATAAGGGTGTGATTGAGGAGGGCGCGAGCGAGTGTAAAAGAGAAAAATGAGGAACAGGTGAGAGGCAGGGACAAAACTAATAAGACGGTGAGACAGAGCCGGTCACAGAACAGAAGCATTGAAATAAAGGAGAAAGAAGAGATGGGCAGTCGGCTCTAAAATGGAGATGGGAGGTGGTGACATAGTGGAGGCTGATGATGACAATCAACAGTATTTCATTTTTATTTAAGAAAGAGAGGCGAAAGAGAGAGAATTCCTTAATGGCAGAGAAAAAGAGAAAAATGAGCGATAGATAGAACATGCCTGGAGGATATCACTATATTTATACTCTACTATGCCATTATTTATTTCGCTCTCTCCCTCTCTCTCCTGCTCCCTTGCTCCCTTTGACGGCCCTGATTTTTAATAACATGCATATCTTTGTTCTTCTTCTTGATTAAGGGATGAAGATTGGGAAGACAGTGCCGCAGGGGCCAGCAAAGACCACACTCCTGCCGGATGGAGGACAGATGCCCCTCCTTCCCTTCCTTCCAACAATCCCTCCATGCTTTTCCCCACTCAAACACAACATGTCTCCACCCTCCCTCTCCCCCGCCCTACTTATCTTCAGCCTATCGTCAACATTCCCTCGTGCTTTCTCAGTCCTGTCTCTCTCCTCTTCCTCATGCTGGGTTGCCTCCTCTCCCCCCCCTGTATGCAAACCCCTCATCTTCAGCTCATCATCCATTCGCTGCATCCACTGCCGTTTACACAGCAGAGCCCTCTGCTCCACACCTCAGTTTATTCATTTTGTGTGAAAACATCAAGACCTGAAGTTCATCTTTCTGTATTAGCATGGAGAATATGGTTTAAATCAATAACAGGATATTAATAGCATACATTATATGCAGTATATCATATATATATATATATGTATATATATATATATATATATATATATATATATATATATATATGCAAAAACAGTCTTTGTTTCACGATTATGAATTACAGCCAACATAACAAAAACTTCTGTCTTCTTCGACTTTTTTCTAGCAGGTAATGGCAATGTCGGTCGGTCCACCATTCTGTTCCAGGAATATCCAAGAAATATAACACAAAGACTAGATGGACTGCAATGAAATTAATATAGTATATCACAGCCTGTTATATAGTAACTCATCATTATCTTCTACGTATATAGTCCTTGAATCTGAGTTATTCAGGAACTACTCAATTTATTACTTATCAGGCCGTTCCTCGTTCATTCCTTAGCAACGACTCAACATTTTTGTGTACCATAAAGAGTTACGCCTAATCTCATATGGCTAAATATTTTATAAAGAAAGAAGCTCTTTGCGCACGTAATTTAATTTTGCAAAACTAGATGTCACATTTTGTTTTTGTTTTGTCCCCACGCTACCTTCCCTCTCCTCGCATTCCTCTTCTCTACTCCTCCGACCTCATCCCACTGGTAGCAGCCCAATCCTTCAGCCTCCCCGGCATATTAACATGACAGCCGTCAGCACCTCTGCGCAACGCGGCCTTTGCACTGCCAGTCTGTGAGGATGCATGGATGAGTGCGCATCTGTAATGGCTCATGTGTCATGGCTCATGCGGTTTGTTCAAATGTGCAGAAACATACAGCACATGCATGACTATTCATAGTTATTATATGTAACTTATACTTAACAATCTTTTCAGGTGTTTAGCTGAGGGATGATTCTGCGTAGTAGGTACTTATATTTGATTATCTATGTGAACAGATTTTGCTGAATACTTGTGTGTTTAATTAAAGGGGTGGTTCACCCCAATTACCCAAAACAAAAATTCACATTTGCCTATAGTGGCATGCAGATAGTTTTGGCTTTGGCTGGTTGGAACTGACTGTCAGTGGTTTTAATAGTGATCATTTCTTGGAAAGTAGTTCCAATAAAAACTATTCACTGTAAAGTCATCCAGAGTAATTGGAACAATGTTTCTGGAAGGACACTTTGCTGTTGAATTTTTTAAAGGTAAGATTTTATTGCTGTGAGCACCAGCAGCAAGCAGTCATCTTAAAGATATCTTAAAACTAGAAGCCACCAAAAGCATGTGTGAGAAATGATGTGATTTAGGTGAAAAGACCATTTTAATGTTCAATATGTAACATTTCATAAAATCCTTGTTAACAATGACACATTTAGCCACTAAAGTGAACTGCAGTCAGTATCCTGTTGCTCCCGTTCACACTCCATAGTCGCACGCGAGCGAAACCTCCTGGCCATCAGCCAAAAGTGACATATATAGAAACATAAATCATATTTAGAATAACACTCCATCTATACTCCACTCCATCTATAATATTCATACATTTTATTTGGAACACTGGCTTCAGTGCTTCAGCCAACATCAGCCAACACCACAAAGCAACCAACGCCAGACCAACAAACTATGCAGCCAACCACACCATTTACAGTTACCCAGTTACCGTTACATCATTTGTTGTTGGCCAAAATCAACACCAATTTTTCTTAAATTAGTTAGCATCAGCGATCTAATCTAATCTGATGTTATTTGGCAAGATGTAACAGATCCACTCAGATAGTGCTTTGCTACCGATAACGTTAGCAAGCAAGCACACTAAGGTTAGTTGGCTAGCTGCAACATCGGCCAACAAAGTAACCCGCAGAGGCCGAGCCAACCAATTTAACAGCCAGATCAGCCTGTGTGTCTGAATAAATGGTATGGTAAATAAATGGTATTATAAATAAAATGGATAAATGCTATTATCCACGCAGACAGTATTTTGCTATGTTAGCTAGCTAGCAATTTGTCCATGTTGGCAAGCAAGCCAATGTTAGCCAGATAAAAGACTCTCATGTCTGCGTACTGCTTAATATATTTCACATGGCATGCAGTAATGTTAGCTTTGACTTTGGATTTGAATTTTGTTGGTAATAGGGTACTTATGTTATTGCCACTTATATATTATATTATATTTAAGTAACAGATCTAAATTCTTGCTCCATCACTGCTTCCTGCCATGTACTTTGGCAAGCATCACCACAGCAACAAAACCCAGACAGGCCTTTGCCTGACGCCGGCTTTTATTGGCCCAATAAAGCTTGAACAGCGCACTGCTGCCTGCAATCAGCTGCTATAACTAAATATGTGTCTACTTGGATGTGTCCGTGTCAGTGCATTTTTCTTTTAATGAGGATAGGCAACTTTTTGTGTCCACGATATGAACGTCTCCGTGTCATATCACATTTAACATCACATCATCAGTTCACTGACCGCCCGTTGTTTCTTGCTGCCATAATGATCTCTCACTATCACTCCTTTCTTTTTGCCATTTTGTCTCACTGTGATGTATTTTCCCTTCCCTCCCTTAAGCCTGTAATACATGCAAGTCTGTACACACACACATGGATTGCGGATGTGCTGACACAAGGATATTCTTCCTTCTGCATGAGCCTCCTCTAAGCTTCGGGTCAGGAAGGAGCACATAGCATCCACATACCAGTAACAGCTTAAAGACTGGATCTCATTCTCTCGAACTGACAAACACACACATACACCTGTGCTGTATTTATTTTTCATTATCTTTCTCTGGAAGCTTCTGTTTTCCCCCCAACAACACTTTCTAATCGTCATCTTTGCCTCCCTCGTTCCCTCCTGGAACAAAGGTGAAGGGCACAGAAAGAACAGACGAGGGAGGGAAAAAGAGGGAGACTCTAATGGTGATGTTTTTCAATTGGGTTGATTTATGGCTGGCTGTTACCATTATTTTACCATTTACTCCAGCGGGCTGGAGGAATCAGGCTGGACGGCTCAAGCCGGAGGGGGGAGAGCGGAGCACCAGAGACACAGGAAACCTACAGAAGGTGGGACACAATGCAGCCAGACTTTTTAGGATGAAGACAACCAGGGCAGAGAAAGATAGGAGAAAATTAGGGAATAAAGGAGTGAGTGGGAGAAAGATAAAGAGGCAGAAGAGAGAGCAGAGGGGGCTTAATGAATGTAAAGGCTATAACAATGAGGTGAGGTAAATTGTCCATTAACTCAAGAGTTTCTCAAGCGTGTGTGTTGCCTCACCATAACGTTCCAATTTAGGAGGTTACACTCTGATGCTTCCTGGCCAGAGACATGCAAAGCGTCTTTAGGATACCGAGTTCGACTGAAGTAAGATAGAAGGGAGCGATTGAGGAGGACAGATAAGAGGCAAGAGAGAATTGTGACAGAGGAGAGAAAGGAGAAGGTAGCAGAATAAGACAGAGAGAGCAAGATGGAGGAAATGTGGCGACGGAGAGATACGGCGAGAATACAGGGGAGCCGGAGAGGAAATATTGAAAGTTGCAACAGGGGGAAAATGGATAATTCAGCTGGAGAGGAGAAAATTCACAGGGGGAGGGAGATACCATCAGCTCTTCAGATACGGAGAGCGAGATAGCCACTGCAGAGGGACAGGATCAAGATTTCAATACAGGCCCGAAAGGAACAGAGAGCACCGCATTATCACAGAGTAAGAAACACAATTATTACTTTGGACAGGCCCTGAGAGAGTGGAACCAAAAACAAAGAGCGAGCTCGGGCAGCCATGATGCTCTATAAATGACACAACAATTTGGTGGCAGAAAGGGGTGAACTGGATGGGAGGCTAATTTGTTTTAATTGGGCCGTGCAATCACAGGGAGCGATGAGGAGGATAATGACGGGAGGGACAAAACGACTTCTCACTCTGATGCAGCCTAACTGGCTAAATTGAGTCTGTCACATCAATGTCATTAAAGTGATCCAACATTGGATATCAAATGTCACAGATCAATTAATGATTAATGAGTTGAACTAGTGCGCGGCGGTAGAGAACGCACCTCATCCTACAGAATATTTGCACATTGAAGCTTTTGACGCTAGTGATGGTGGGCAGTTGGCAGCGCTTCCATACCACAAACTGAACACAAAGGGACACCTGTCATTAGCACTTATAATGAGTCAATTTGGTGTCTAAGTAGCTCATAGCAATGTGCCAGAAATAGCCACACACACACACACACACACGCTGCTTTAACACCTTAGCCACTGGCATGACTTGGAGTAATACTTCCTGGTAGGATGACAACATTTATCTGGCTATGGTCGCCTGAGCAGCTATGACAGATGTCAAATTGAAATAATGAAACACATCACAAAGCTTCTTCATTCATCAGTTCAGCCAAGACTGCTGGTGTTAGGTTATGTGCTGTTTTGTGCTTAGTGTGTATGAATGCGTGCGTCTGCGCCCATGTACGTGTCTGTGTGCGTGTTTGGATGTTGCCGATGTGTTGCCAAAGGAACACACGCTGTATAAAAAGGATTAGCTCACTATTATGGAGGAGCTGTCAGATGCCTATAAGACCAAAAACACATTTCCCCTCCCGTCTCTCTTTAACCGATGTTGCTTAATCTCCACCCAGATCCGCCTCAGAAAGACTTAAGGGCTGTTACTGATTCCTCTAATGCTTTCAGATGAACCCTATGCTCTGACATGTATTCAGTTAGCTAGGGAAAAAAAAAAAAAACTTAAAGGGCACAGCCTAAAAACACTGATGGAAAGAGTGTTTTTTTCACCCTGAGTGATGTGGAGGAGGGCTGGTTATGTATAGGGGTTATTCATAACCAGCAGGCTGCTATATACTGGAGGCTATCAAATTTCAACGAGTGTATTAGCAGTTCACCAAGCAAGGGTTTTCTAATCACACCACCACTGCACAGGGCTGCACGGGCTTATAAGGTGCTAGTTCATATTCTCAGCCTTGGGGGAGCGCTGGGTTAATATTCCAAGTGGCTATAGATGAGTTACGATTTGGAGTGGAAGTGCTGGGAGAGCTATGTAATTTGTGTTATCGTTATCAACAGTAATAGACATTATCATCGGTTTGTTTCTGGCAAATGAAAAATGTGAAACATATCCCTATAAAATGGCTTTACAGTGAAACTTTAGCGATTATTATAATGGTTTTCTTAATAAATGTGCTGACAAAATAGCATCACTGGGTAGTTGACAGCATAATTGGTAGGTAATTTGGAAATAGCGAGCAATGAATAGATAATATACAGCAGATGATCTCAGATGTTTTCATGTCTACATGGTACACTTCAGCTTTGTGAATTCTTCTTTTTAATTAGGGCTTCCTTTCTTTATCATCAGTGCATGCATGATTAGATGGCCAAGAGGGTTAAAACGATAAATACTAGCGGATGAACTTGCGGAGCTTTTCAGTGCAGTAAATGGTCATGGCAACAGTTCTTTTATCAACATGGCCTCTTGGTCTCTAATGAGCCTCACACCTTCAGCTTTGCCTTGCTCGAAAGCAAACATTGCTCATGTTTATTCATGATATGCCAATATGGGCCACTTCAAAAGATTGTCCGTTTGGCACTTTCAAGAGAGTTGCTCTCTTCCTCTCGCTCTTCCTGAGTTACAGTAGCTCTCCTTTGGCCCAGCCTGCCGCACCTGTCTCCCTGCCAGGACTCGAGCTTTATTTACCGTAAAGCTTTCACACAGATAAACACCGCAACTCAGCAGCTGCCGTGAACTCACACTAACACACACACACACACACGCACACACACACACACGAGTAGGCACACGCAAGTGCGTTTGTGCACGCGCCCAGATTTTGGCTCATGATCAGAGCAAAACAAAACACGGCTGTTCTGGGCTCGCCTGTTTGTTTGATTCTTGTCTTTCTTTTTATCAATTGTTCTCGCTCGACACCCCTTCTTTATTTTTCAGCCACCTCGTTTTTGATTGCTGTACCCGTGAGAAAGCAGTGGCCTGAGCTGAGAGGAGGCAGTCGGAGGAGATGGAAGACAGGGAGAGAGTTAGTCCACCTCTTCGTTTACCCCCACCCCCCCAATTCGTCCTGATGGCTAATCGATATGTTTGGGTTTCCCCCTGTGGCTGTGGCCCAGGCGGCTTGAAAGGTGAGCTCAACAGAGCTTTCCCCATCCTCCGTGAGGGCATAGAGAAAACCAGCCGCCCTAAATCTGGCAGATTAGCTAGCCACTGGAGGACTTTACACCTTTCTGCTGAGCTATCGCTTCCTATCTCCTCTCCCCCACACCTCCTCCTCCCCTCCGCCTCCAGCATCCCCTCACTGGAGAAGCCTTGGAGGATACGGTTGTACATACACACTTCCCTTTATTAGCATATTCCTGAATTCAGGTTTTCTTTTTAAATGGATTATTGTACAACGTTGTTTTAATATCAAAGCCTCTGTGGGACATTAAATCAGGTTGCTGTTGTAATGGTTGGGTCTCCTGTGAAAGAAGCCCTATGTTTTCTCTGCTTCACAGCAACACTGAGTGAGATGGATACATAGAAGCAGCAAAGATGATGTCCCACAGGTAAGCATTTAGATGAATTATGTACGCGCACACACACACAGATAGAGACAGACAATCAAACACATTACAATCAACCAAACGGTACACTGATCTCTGCAGCAGCATGGGTCTGATTGCCAAATGAAAACAAAGGCTGCATGTACAGTGCTGACACACACCATCAGTCACAGATAGCCTGCGGTCACAATGATTACCTGCTGTATGTAAATCCATTGAGCAATAAGGCAGGTTATCCCCTTATGAGACGCCGCTGCTATTATTGTGGACAGGATATCGCCAGCAAGTGCCACTGGCCAACTGCTAACGACTGATTATGTCCCATTGAGACTAGATGGCGAAATTGGAAAATGGTGATATCAGGAGCCGAGGTTACACAAATCTTCAGGCAGTGCGGATGATGGCTGTGTGTTTTGTCCTCATTTGTCGGGGTGGGCAAAGGTCTGACAGTGTTGGTTAAACAATGAATCTTCTCTAGGGAAACAACATATTGCTGCTAATTAGCTACCTGCTATGTATTTGGATTCCCACCAACCATGCAGATTACTTCTATCTGTACATTGAAAGTTGCTGTTTAGAATAGGAATGAAGTTATTTGTAGTTCTGACCCAGAAAATTATCCACCGACTTTTGCAGCTCTAAAGAGCGTTTTAGCATCTTTCAGCTCATTGTTTCGGCTTCTCTGTTTTGGTTCGCACTCAGCGTTGTTTCCAAATGCAGCACAGAGCTGTTTTCAGTAAAACTCCCACTGTAAGCACACACACAAAAGCAAAAACTAGTTGTTAAATATAGTGAGGCATTTATCAAATATTTCCCTCAGGAGTTGGTGGAGACCAAAAACAGAGCGTAAAGGAGAATGAAAATAGATCTTACATTCATCAAGTGTCTGTATGACTCTCTAAACTGAATACTAACATTTCTCCTTCTGCTGCTGCTCGGTGTTTAAATACATCACTGTTTGCTAACACGTTTGCCATATCAACTTTATGAGGTGATAATGTGTCAGTGCTGTGTTTACAGCTTGTTTCTGCTGCTTATAAGTGGCCAAAAATATTGGTTATTGCAGGTTTAGAAGCCATTAAATAATAATAAAGTCAATATAGCACCTGGTATATCATACTGTCATACAATAATATTCCTAATTTCCAGTTTGCTCACTAAATGTCAGGGCTTAGCAGCTTTTAAATAAAGCACACATGTTGTGTCCCGAGTTATCCTACTGACTTTCTTATATTATTTTCTCCTGACCTGCAAAGAGAGGAACTGAGGCTGACAGCAGGTGCTGTAGCCTGTATGGATAAAAAGAATATGTGCTTTCTCAGCCTATTTTACTTTGAATCAAAGACTGCCTGAAATCCTCTGTGCTTTTCAGCGTGACCACAGCTCTGCTTGTATGATATATCGTATACATTAATTCTACACCACACCACGTGTGCATTAACCATGACATCCAGAATGCACAGACAAACCTCTCACCCTTAGAGCTTCATCATGCAAGGGATTCGAAGGAATTATAGACATAATATGAATGTGCAGGCAGCACAATACGGCTATCATCTTGACAGATCACTCATCTTGAGACAGACGGGAAAAAGACGCCTACACAACATTTATATTGTCCATACTGTACATAGCGGCCGCATGCACACACACAAGCTACGTCAGATGCTCATGTATAAACAGATATCATATGCTTATGCTCTCACATGATGCCGGCCAATCTTCTTGCGTACAAATGCAATCCAATGTGCATCTAACATGGTTTTCAGGTGACCTCAACATTTCTGGGTTTGGTGAAACTGAAAAATCACCACAGCACTTGGAGATTCAGAGAAAAGCACTGGATAAATTACTCAAGCTTTCGACTTTGATTCCTGAGCAAGTGAATAGCTTAGGAGGACTTGAAATAAACACTGGTCAAACAACCCTGTGGATTACATCAAGTACCACCGAACCAGAGGCAAAAACTGTTTTTCATTTTAACTGAGCCTCTTGGATGATATCCTGCTATTGTGTAGCTCAAGTGAAGTAGAAAAGTATTGCCCTCAGGAAGGTGTCAGACCGTTTGCTTTACTTTAGCAAAGCATTCTTACTTTACGTCACGCACACCTCCATGTGAGCTTAATTACAGTCAACACTTCCTTCCCTGGGTCTCTGGATTTACATTATTCACAGGCAACCATTTATACCCAAGCTAATCTGAAAGTCATACCTCAAAAAAGCAATGATGCAGTTAATATTATACACTATTTCGTGACACTTCTGTGTATGTGATTGCAGCAGGGGGCAGTGGTGGGGGGTTGCCAAGTTTTGACTCAGCGGAAAAAAATGCTGCCATATTTTCCAGACTCCACATGTTGGTAGAAATTGGAAGCCCATAAATTAGTTAATTAGTTAAATTAATCACATCTGTTGTAATTTTTTTGATTCAGTTATAATGACATGATATGAGCCCATTCGGAGTATTATGTTTCATTGAGTCAATTAAATATTCAACAGTTTAAAATCAGGCAGTAGCCCGTAATCAACTGCTGCATCACCATTTGGGCCGAGGCAGCTGAGCTGGAACTGACTCGCATGTTAATAGTTCTGATTGGTGAAGATGATTACAGGCTCTTGACTCGCAATCCCAAAATACTCGTGTTGTAGAAACAATGAGACACAAAGCAGAAAGCATGAAAGTGGTGATGAAATTTGGCTACAGACTAGATTTTAGGAGAAAAGAAGCAGCGATGGTATCTTTTGTGTTTAATGCCTTTTACATCAGTAGGCTGTAATTTCCCACAAAAGGTGACAATTTCTTTCTGAGTGAATTAAGATTATGTTGATTATTTAACATGGATGATGCAGTCTGGCAAAGCAGAAAATCCCATAAAAAGTACTTTTCTTTTGATTTAATGTGATTCAGGAGAAGCAATGCAGATTCCAGTCTGGCTGTGGAACTTGTGGACCAGCTTTTCACCCTTGGCTCTCATCAAAGTGGGAACTGTGTTCTTATTCTCAGCACAAAGTCAAATACATTTTCACCAAGGTTGCCCTCCTTGTCTCCAGTTGTGTTTGTGGTATTCATGGACAGGATCTCAAGTTGCAGCTGCACTAAGGAGAGTGTTTGGTTCGGGATCCTCAGAATTGTGTCTATGCTTTTTGCAGATGACGTAGCTGTTGGCTCCATCAGTCCGTGACCTTCAGCACACACCAGCATGGCAGTTTGCAGTTCAGTGTGAAGTGGCCAAGATGGTGCCCTGCCGGAAAACAGTAAAATGCTCACTCTGGGTTGGGAGCGAGTTGCTGAGTTTAAGTATCTCCGGTTCTTGTTCAGGAGAGATGAAGCACAAGATGGAAAGGAGGATTGGTGCAGTATCAGCAGTAATGTAATGTACTGACGTAGTACTGGACCATTGTGGAGTAGAGTGAGTTGATTTTCCAGTCTATCTACCCTCACCGTCACCTATGGTCATGAACTTTGGGTAGTGACTGAAAGAATGAGATCACAGATACAAATGGCCAAAAATGACTTCCCTCTGAAGGGTGGTCGGACTGAGCTTTAGAGATACTGTAGGTCGAAGAACCCAGACATAAAGTAGAGCCATTGCTCCTTTGCATCGAAATGCATGGAAAAGTATGGATGGATGTATGGATGTATGGATGGATGGATGGATGGATATTGTCTCATTTTGTTGATTTGGGATGGAAAACTTGAGAGAAGTTACTAAAGGTATTCCATTTGGGCATTTTGGATGGACATCCATGGACAGTTCATGACGGGACAAATTGTTCCTTATGTCTCAGCAAAGACTATAATAAATAATACCAATAAATGCTTGGTACAAACCAAATAATGAAACTGTCTCTTAACAAATGTGCAACACCTTATGTGAGGAAGAATTCAAGCAAACAGCCTAAGATCTCTATATACACAGTTATGTTCGGGTATATTAGCATTATTTACAGACACAGGCAGGTTTAATGGTCTCCTAAAAGAGGAAAATCTTTGTTTCTTTTGTGTTTCAGGTGAGACTGAAGATAAACCTGTCGAATTAAAACCTCCATTTTTTTTCTAGAATAGTGTAAATTGTTTTCGAAAAGCAAGCAACCAAGTCCTTTTTTTTGCAATGCAAAAAGCAAAAAGTTAAATGTTTTTCACCACTGCAACAATATATTTGGTAAGTCCACATAGGCTGAGTGCTGGTATATGTCCATATGTACACAATAAACAACAGGTGCAGTAGTTTGTCCTGTAGAGTTTAGCTGAGCTCTACATATATTAATGATAAGCTTCAGAGAGAGGCGATACCTGTAGATATCATGATGAGCCATTATTACACTGTCAAGCAAGCTGCTCAGCAGGAGCCACAGTGAAACATTAAAATGTAAAACAGACTCACTAGACCGAGGCCGACAATGCTGTTACCTGAATGACTTTTGAACAATTTTTCACAGCAAAAGCAATGATGTAGAATTGTACAAGAACGGATGAACAGTACAAGACTGCTCACAGGGTGCTTCAGCTCAAACTGTGATAGAAGACATGCCCTTCTACTGTAGTCACGCTGTCTGACTTCTAAATATGGGCTTTATTTAAAACGTCTTCACAAAGCTAATAATAAGTGTTAATTCTATGTTGATTAATGATAATAGTCTCAGTCACTCCCGTAATGTGCTCTCACTATCTGAGCTAAAAAAAAAAAAAAACAGTGAATTGAAACCAGTTTCCGTTATTTTGCAGCATGACCCCCTCAGGCCTCCTCAGGGGTCTGCAGACAGGTGTGATCAGTGATTGCAGTATGACATCCCCTGCTGAGACTCTATTTTCCAGATACAGGCTTTGCCTGCTTAGCAACTGATTAGATTAAAAGGTGTGCGCTTTTACTCTGAAATTGATTGTCTGATCTTCTGATACATTGACTGACACCCTCTGACAGATAAATATGGTTATTACCATACGGCAGGCAAAGTCTGGGTGTTGAATATTTGTAAACGGTGTAGTAATCTATCTGTTTAGAGCTTTAATAAAAAAAAAAAAAAGTAACACTTTAAAAGTTGAGCTAGGCTATTGACTCTCTGTCTGGTCTAATTAGAAAGACTCTTCTGTTCCGTTTTAATTATTTCATCCTGTGACTTAATGTTAACTCTGCATGCAAACAAGCTTTCCCTTGTGGTGCAATAAAGGCTATCAAAGAGAGCGAGGCAAGCTGGACCTCAGCTGAAGCTTAAAATATGATGAGCACGGTGACATAAGCAAACCCTCTGGTAAGATTCAAGAAATTGACACAGACTTAATGAGCAGTCATGCCACCATGAAAAATACACGCAACCCTACCCAGAATGCCGTTCGCTATCCTAGTCACATTCACTCTGGGACAGGTCCTGGAACGACCTCGGATGAAGCCTATCAGCCTTTGTCACTTACGCGCTTACACAAAGCGGTGGCAATCTCGCAGCGAAACATTATAGCTGTGACTTTCTGAGCCTCCGCCAGCCACCTGATTAGGACAGACCTGGTCAGGACTGATCACCTGAGCCTTGGACCGTATTACAATTACACTGATAGAATACTGACCTTTTCTACTAAAGCTAATGCAGGACAGTGTTACTGCTGCAGTTAGTATTGTCCTCGGTGTATCTACTGAAGCACTAAATAACTAGAAAGACACAGAGCGGTTCCAGTAACAGTACGTATATACAAACGATCACACTTCCACCTGGTTCACACACATTATACACATTGCTTTTATCTTTTTGCAATCCAATCTTAATGAGTCCATTAACTGAGAGGCCATTAGCAGCATTCACTTTATGGCCAGCCCAAACAGCCCAGCCGGGAGCACATTATGGAAAGGGCATGTGTGTCCTAATGTCCATTTCTTGTCATCCTCCTCACACACACACACACACACACACACACACACACACACACACTCATACACTCACTCAATCTTTCCCCCAAGGCCAGCTAACCTGAAGCAAGCAGGAGTGGACAAACGACTAAGCAAACAGGACCATTTCTTGTGCTCCATTAGGCAATGAGGAGCAAAGGTTTAGTGCAGGCTGCAGTGCCTCGCACTGGTGGTCAAGCGGCCGAAGATTGAAGGCAGAGGAAACTGAAGTGCTGCTCGGTGTTAGAAGAGATCTCATGTCCCAAATTAGCCTGGTTCGCTTTGGAGCAGAAGCCGTCTGAGACACTTCAGGGGTGGAACTAGCACACAAGAGGAATCACATGGGGCATGATTGCAGAAGTCAGTCACAGTCTCGAGATGATAAGAAAATGATGGATTCAGTGTTAACAACAGTCCAACAATTCCTCCTATGACACGCCAAATGTTCACCTTTCTGGGAAGAATCAAGCATTCCCTGTTACATTACGGCACAGTTAAAGAAACAACAGCTGCTGACCACCTCTGAAGAAAGAACAGCTGTTCGCAGCAAACAAGTGTAAAATGATTAATGATGCAAACGGAGTGAGAACATGCTTTTGCCTAAACAATAACAGAAGTGTGGGATCGTCTAAGAACGATATTGTCAAGCACAATCAAAACGGGAGCCAGCAAATAAAAATCTAACCCTGTGGGATAATGAGTTCACTGATCTGAGAGGACCCGACTGGTGCCAACAGGGGCAGCGGGAGTGTCTGAAACCCAATGTGAAAGAATATCTTATGAACCATATGCTTTTCTGCCACAATTTACACCAAGTTGAATGCAATGATTTACTTTCCCAGCAGTGTACTGCTGCTGTGAAAAGCACTTAAAAAGAGGCGACCAAATGACACAAACATGTACTGTGATAATCTGGCACGTCATCACCATGTTGCCTTTCTGTTTCTGGACTCACTGAGCCGAGTGCGTGTGATTCAACATGGATGCTTTATGACTGGAGCTGTGCTGGTTCCACAGTGTGACTCATGCAGTTATTTTGTCACTATGGGGCTCAGCTGGGGAGGACCTGGGGTCAAAGTTCATTTGATGTCACTGAAGCAAATACACCCCGTGACATTTACAAGAAACCTCCATGAGATGACAAATGTGCTACCCAGGAGCAGAGGCTGAAATGAATGGTTGCCAACTTCCAGTGGCTTAAGGCGGTTTTAAGCTGCATGTTTGTGCTGCGGTTCGCCCCCTTTGCTCTGCTTTGTTATTTCTTACTCTTGTACTATACCATCACATGCTAAATAAGTCTTCTCTGTTTCTTGCTCCAAGCTAATCTTTAGCTCTGCAGGCAAATGGCTGTTCCTGCTGAGCGGAGAGTGGAGATACTTCATATCTCATAGAAGGGGGTTTGAGCCCAGTCCAACCCTGATATTAGCTCACCGCTCTGGGAGCAGTGGGTTTCAGATGGTTGTACTTTACTTCCGCTGAGCAGGACTGGACAGCGGTTTTTGCTGCCTGCTTGTTTTTCCCCTCTCCCGTGGGGTGGGAGGCCATTTATCAGCTACCAGAAGAACACGTATCGATGTGCAACACAGCCTGGGAATTCAGCTTTTATTACACTTTAAACTGCAAGGTCAACGTGGCAGGAATTCGTGTCAAAGCTGTCAAGCGCAGAAACATGAAACAAATAGCCCACGCAGAGGATGCGTTGTAAAACATCGAGATAAGGGGCAGAAGTCTCGCCATGAGAGCCTTGGTTTATGTTTACACATGTGGAATCAGGTAATATATTGAGCGGTTTCTCTGTTTGTTGTCCCTTTTGGAGCTGACAGCGCAACATTAACAACTGGACAAAGGATAAGGCAAATCAAAATGTATCTCACATGAATGCACACGATGACAACATCCATCCCAGTTGAGGAAAAAGCCTGGGTTGGCATTATTTCTGCCTCACTATGTCCTCTGTTTATGGCCACTTGTGAACTGAAAAGTCACACCAACTCTTCCCACTCAGCGGCAAGCAGAGAAGCCATGTTGTGAAGCGCGGGCCCTTGCGACACTCTAATGTAGTCAGTGCTGTCATGCCTTTGATGCCATCATATGCCACTCCTCCTCCTCTCCTCTCCTCTCCTCCCCGGGTCTTCTGACAGTGACAAAGGGGATCGGCAGCAGTGTGTTATCAGCGTGCAGCTGCGGTAATCGTATTATTTAGTAATCTTAATTCTGAGAGGCTGACCAACAGTGTGAACAAAGCAGGGCTTTGCTAAGCCCATCAGAGTGCTCCCATGGAGCAGAGGTCTTTTCCTGCTCCACAGCCCCTCTAGACCCACGCACTCCCTTTTCCCCTCACCCTCCCTCCTCTATGTGTCCTCCCCTCTGTTGCTTTCTGTCTCTCACTCTCTGTCTCCAATCTAACCCCCCCCTCCGCTTATGCTCTTGTTCTTCTATCCCCAGTATGTCTTTCATTCTCTCTCTCCCTCCATCACTTTTTCCCTTTCTTTTTTCCACCCTCCCAATCTTTCTGTCTCTGTAACGCTCTGAGCTGGGAGTTTGTGTAATGGCGTTATTCACAGTTCATTGGTCTGTTTGAAGGGACTATCTTGATTGAGCGTCTCCCGGTGCAGGGCCTGGTGACTGTGGGAGTGTATAAAGATGTGGATGTGTCCGCGGAGATAGATGGGCTTAGTAATATGCAGGACATTGCAGAGGCTGGGTCTCGGGATAGGGTTTCATCCAAGGAAACACATAGGGAGATAAAAGAAGGCTGAAATGATATGCAGCCGGGGTGTAATGCTCAGGGCATTAGACGTGAAATGGAGGCAACAAAGAACTAGTCAGGGAATCAGAGTCATTCTCATTAGCTGGTTCACCCTCTTCAGTTTTAGCCCCCCCCCCCCATCCCCTTTCCATCTCAACCTAATGAATGCAAGTACACTGACACAGAACCAAAAAACTGCTCTGAGAAGCAAAAATACTCACCACTAATTAGTTCAAATTAACCTCAGGACCAATATGTAGGCGTGCACACACACACACACACACATACACACACATAGAAAGGCACCTCGGCTTCGCCTCTCTCTGACACCACTCTGATGCTGTTGTAAGCTTGGCTGTAAGATCAAAATCTCTGTCTTTGGCAGACACACACATACACACACACACACACACACACACACACTCAAATTGCCTGGAGCGGAGGAAGCACAGGAAAGCAAATCCGCTGTGAAGACACCATAAAACCAACACTGCAGAAAGACAGGCCACGTTTGTGTTTCTGCACGCACACGCTAATGACATGCAGTGTACATGTGAAAACATAACATACACACATAAAAAGAGAGAGAGAGAGAGTCCTACTTACAGAATGAATCAGACGTTATCAGAAGCGCTGTGCCATGTTATCGCTGTAGAGGTAAGTTAACACATTCATTGAGATCCGAGACAACAGGGGTTTAGCACTTCGGCCAAGGAGGGGGACGCCGTGGGGGAGTCAGAGGGGTTCACACTGTGTCATTGGTGGTGAGGACATACAGAGAGAATCGAGAGGATTCCAGTGTTTATACTCAGATGGAGGAGAAAATAATCCCTTTAGGACAAGGCAAGAAAAATCAACAATTGATGTGAGGAGAGGTTCAACTCTGTGTACAAAGGGAATGAGGGATTGATTGGGCCGTGTTCTGTCTTTCTATCTCTTACTTAAAAACAAAAAGAAAAAGTGAAAAAAATAACAAGAGCCCGTCTTGAAAAAATAAGAAAAATGAAGGGGGAAAAATTAGTCAATCAAAATGGGGCTCCACCTTTCCGTCTATGCTGTCTTTTTCTGCTTTTCCTCTGTCTGCCCACCTCTTGTTTTCCTCGGGATTGCGGAGGGCCTATGAGCAGAGGAACGCCAGCATCAGAAAACCAATCACCTCACCAGACGACGAGAGAACATAAAGGAGTAAATGACAAGCAGATGAAGGGGAGGATTTCCGACACCTGCTCTTTCCCTCTGTTGCTCTGCTTGCCTCCCTCTCTCTCTCTCTCTCTCTCTCTCTCTCTCTCTCTCTCTCTCTCTCTCTCCAACCTGTATTTCCTTTCTAGTAACAGCCCCCTCCTTTCCAACCTGTTTTTTTTTAGTGCATGGGCTTGCCACAGTACTGACTGAGGAGGATACAGATGAAGTGAGATTCTCCAGAAGCTACAAACACAGGGATGCTCCTCTTCTTTCTTTCTGCCTCTGCTTTCTTTCCTTTTCTCTGTCTCTTCCTCACATACTGCATAGAATGACAATGAATCGTACACTGTCTACTGTGCCGGCACTGGATGTCTTGCCTGGCTCTCTGCCTGACACTTGGAATAGACTGCGTACCCGTCTTACTGTCTGTCTATCTTCCTGTCTGTCCTACCAGCCTCAGAGCTTGTCCGTCATTCAGTATAGCTGTCTGTTTACCATCTTTCAGTCTGTCTTCCTGCCAAACACTGAGATACAGACCAGGCAGGTGCAGGGGGGACATAACCCTACTCTCCTGCTCAAGTGCCCCCCCTGGTGTAAATCCTGACCCCTCCCCTGCCCATTGCACTAACTAGGCTCCAACACAGCACGGGCAAAATTAGAAAGATGCTCTGAGTCTCCAAGAGGATTTTGAACAATCCTAGTTAATTCTCTGTTTTCCCTTTCTTGCCTTCTCTGCTTCTTCTTTCTCTCTTTCTCTCTCTCTCTCTCTACCTGTCTCCCTCTATTTTTCAGCTTTTTATTTCTCCTTCTCCTCTCCTTAGTGCCAGTCTCCTTGCTCGTTATCTATTCTGGACAGTCTGTCCCTCCACTCTCTCCATCACTGAGGGAGAATAAAGACGAATGGTGCTGCTTCATAATGTATTTCTCCACAATATATGTGAGAAAGATGGTGAAAAAGAAAGAGGGGGTAAATGTGGGATAAAGAGAGGGGCCTTGAAATTGTTCCTTCTTTTTCCCAGAAAAAAAAGCCCTCTTCCCCCAAATCAAAAGAGAGACCCTCTAGAGGGGGGATTTTCAATTACTCGCTTTTGCCCACAAGCCAATCTGAAAAAGTGACCCGGCTCTGAGGTGTGCACACAAGTGTCGTAATCTTGATAGGATATCCGGTCGATAAATCCGGACATGTCCGAAAGCTCCATACCATTGCTCAAGCATCACTGCCAGCCTATTTCATTTAAGTCCAAGAAGCTCAATCGTATGCTCAACAGGTTGATTGGTTTGTTGTAAGTTAACTCCTCTGAGGCTTGTCACCCTCGACTTTTTCTCTACTTCCCGAAGGTGGCTTCTGGTATCTCAGTCCAAGTTGTCCGGGCCTCAACTCCGCAGGCTCAGTCCTCGCTGAGTTGGCTCAAGATGATGGCTGGAGAAGGTGGCGGCGGTTAGGTGTGGAAAGATAGTCGCTGGAGGGGGTGTGTTGGCTTGCATGCTGCCCATTTGGTGTCCATCCCTGAAAGGCTTTATATCTAGAAGGGGAAGAAGGAGAGAGGCAAGAAAGTAGAGAGGAGAGAGAGTGAGGGTGCATGAAAGGTTAGCATGGTGACATTTGTGTCACTCTGCCTTATCACGTACATCATTCTCCTCCTCGTCACACTCCGACCTGCCTGTCGTCCTGCTGTCTATTCCGTCCTTGTCACTCCTCCTCTGACTTTGCTGCCTCTTTGCGCCTTCCTACTCTCCACTCACTCTATGATTTGATCCTTTCACTCGCTCCCAACAAGCTCATCTTCAAACACTCACCCAGTCACATCTCAACCCTTCTATTGCCTCTATCCAATTTTAAATCTACACCTAGCCTGCTTTCATCCAATCATCTCTCCTGTCTTTTTCTGCGAATTCAAAGTTAGCTGTCCATCACATTCCCCAGGTATCCAAGACAAGATGCATGCGAAGGAGGCGCACACTGAAGGACAGAGACCTCTGACTGGTGAATGTGCCTGAGGCAGGTGGAGGACTGCAGTCCAGGCTCATAGCACTGGTCAGGTACAAGTAGTTATACTTGAGTGGTGTAGACTACAGCTGTCATGTTTGATTCGAAATTCAAACTAGTATTTGTCTAGCATCTGTTATGATGTATTAGAATTGAAAAATGTTGTGGTGTGGAAGTACAACAGGGCTTTGTAATCCAGCGGGGCTGCTCCTAAAACACACTATCTGTCTGATCCACTGAATGCCCTCAGTAGTAGTAGTTTCGCCTCTTTGCTAACGTAAAAGGAAACGAGAGACATGAGAGCTGTGCTGAAAGGATAATCATGACACCATGCTATCTCAGAGGTAATTGAAGGAAGCAGTTTGGATTGGCTGTTGATGGATAAATCGTGCAAAAGGATATCATTGCTAACTTTGTAAAACGCGGCTGCCTTATGGTAATGCTAGCTTGTCATTCAACTGAGGCAGCTGAGGCACCACGAAAAAGAAACCAATGTAATTTAGGATACATGGGCACTCAAACAAATTACAGATCAGCTTAAATTTGTTCAATCTAGATATTTTGGAAAGGTAACAGCCCTGAAATAGACTGCTATCTTTTTGGCTCTCAAACTAATAAGCTCAACAATAGGCTCATGTTTTGGTACAATAAAGGATGCAGGGTAAATAAAATTGGACTTGTTAAGTGTAAAACTGCACTTTTGAGTTTTACTTTTCATACTTAAAAAATAAAAAAAAGTATGAATAGTAAATTAGTCATGGAGCAGCGTTAGATTGTTTAAGAAATAAACAAACAGAAGAATAAACGTGCATAGATGAGAATGTCTTTATAAAGAAAATGAGGTCAGGCATTAAGATATGTTGATTTATTTTAGATTTGAGAGGAACACAAGGTCATTTTCTTGATTGTTAGATTTTCAGGCAGAATTTTAGACCTTAAATAGATTGTGATGTTGGTATTTGATTGTACTCTTTAGCTTTAGCGTGTATTTTATTCAGTCATTCAGCTCCGTGTGGATATTGCCACATTGATGTGCCATTATATTGTGCCAAACATATTCTTACATCTCCACAAACAAACACTCTTCCAGGTCTGAATGACTGTTGAGTTTCTTTTTTTTTTTTTTTTTTAATTTCCTAATAATTCATAGTGCCTCTTGTCATCTAGAATGCTTTAACCTAAAAATAGCAGCAAGATGTCAAATCTTTGCTACCCAACAGGTAGTCTTGCCTCTGTTACTATGCAACAGTTTGCACCTGTTGAATATATGAAAGTCATTTTTTGAATTCTGATCAAAAGCTCAGAGCTCACACAGCTGGGAGCGATGAATACCTCCTTAATTCAGAACAGCACGGAGAACGCCTGCCTTACAGAAGTAAGAGTGAACTCAGGGCCGTGCAGCAACAATATCGTGTATTTTAACAAAACAAAATGAAATCATTAAATAGGTTTAGTGACTCCTTCCTTTTTTCCCAGAGTCCACTGAGGTGATGGTCCATTTAAAATGAAACATTACAGGCCATTCAGTGTATCAGCTCCAATCAATACTGCTGTGTGGATAGATGTGACCCTCCTGTGACACCTATATCCTCTTAGGACCATTTAGGCAGAGACTGTGAATGTGTGTGTGTGTATTGGCTCACTGCTTAGGTTAGTGCTCAGTGTCTATATGTGTGTGTGTGTGCCTTTGTTGGCATCATTTACATGCTTCTGTGTCACACGTGAAAAAGTGTGGGTGGGTGTGAATTGGTGTACAGAAGGTATGTCAGCAAGGAGTGCAAAGATGGAGGTACGTGTAAAACGAGTGACAATGCACGTGTGTGTGTGTGTGTGTGTGAGTGTGTACATGCGTGTCACAGCTGTCATGCCTGAAGCAATTAAACACATTGATCTACTTCATAACCTTCTGTTCTAGCAATCCCACACACTGAGACCGAACACACACCTTTGCCCTCTCTGCATTGTGCCACTGACACACACACACACACACAAAACGCTATCGAAATGATTGACACATACACAGAAATGGCAATCCTTTCACAAACACACACACACACACACACATCCACAGCACCTGCATTCATTGACTGTGTCAGGGAGAAAGAAAAAAAAAGACTCAAACGTCTTCGGTGTGTCTGAATTCAAACAGAACGTAGAGAGGAGCTTGAAGAGACCGAGAGAGGGATGGAGGCGAGTACGGGGGGGGGGTGACACAGCCGAAGAGGGGAAGAGATAGAGAAGGAAAGAGGGAATGGGTGGGAGAAACAACAAATTGAAGTGAGCCATTTAAATTTCATCCAAATCCATCAAACTGGACAGGCCTGTTTATGTCTTGATGGGGGGGGGGGAGTTGAAGAGGACGAAGAGAGATGGACGCTGGAGGAAAAGATGATGGAAAGAGGGATGGAGGGAAACAGGTGGGGGAGTGGTAGAGAGGTTGAGTTGGACGGGGGTGAGAGACACAAGCTAAAGAAGGGAAAGCCCGTCAGTGGTGAAAAATGCTCCGGACATAACTGCAGACTGAAGAAGAGGAGGCAGACAAGAGAGGTATAAGAAACAAGAGAACGAGAGGTGAAAGAGAATAGAAAGAGAGAGAGAAGAGAGGGGAAAAAAAAGGAGGAAGAGAAGGACGGACACTCACCCATTTCAGCGGGCTCTCCACAGGCGAGCACAATCCCTGCTCTGTGATCCCATCCTGGGGAAAGGCGCAGCGAGATCCTGGAGCTCCCTCCGCTGAATACCAATGGGGCTGCTATTATCAGCTCGCACACACACTCTCGCACTTACACACACACACCGGTACTGTGGAGGCAACAAAAAAAAAAAAAAAAAAAAAAAAAAAAAAGGCACAAACATACAGAGTCAAGTCTAGGGTAGTTGTTTAAATTAGAAACACAGAAAAAGCTGCTCACTGATGCAAACAGCATATCACAATAGAGGAGACATTGCAGCACAACTGCATTTGCATTCCCTTCTTCCTCTCTTATTTTGTCTTTCTTCATGAAAAAAGCATCAGAGGCAGTGCACAAGCCCGAGGCATCCATCCACACGCACACACACACTCGTACACTGACATTTGCAGCCTATACAAATACTTACCGAGCATATATTCAATCCCAGCAAGTCCCACAGTCGACTCTATTCTGGCTCACAGCTCCTCTGCTTCCAAGGATGTTAGGGAGAAATGAGTTGTCCGCTATTTTCCTTTCCCTCCCCGTGGGTTCCTCGCAGCGGTATCTGATGCAGAGATAAAAGGATATGAAGGCAGACTCTTCGTCCTCCTTTATTTTCTCCTCATACGCGGCGTACATCCAGTTTTTCTGTATCCATTTGTTGATTCATGTCCAATCCGTCTGCCTGCCTGTGGACTTCGCTGTGATTTGGCGACACGCGACGGCAAACTGCATTCACTTAGTCACCCTCCCCTCTGCCTCTCTCCGCTCTGTCTCTCCCCTTGCTCAATAGTATACCCGTACCTCCTTGGCTTTCTCCAATCTAATCAGCTCTCTCTCTCTCTCTCTCTGCACCCTCCCACTATCACCCTCCTCCTTCCCAACACCCACTCCTCTACTCTCTCTCTCTGTCTCTCTCTCTCCCTCCTAGGTATTTTTCTCAAAGATGAATATCAACTCACCCCCCCCCCACCATCACCACCCTCTCTCTTCCCTCTGTCAGTCTCTGCGATAAGCATTTGAAATAAGGGGGAAGGCAAAAAAAAACTGGCCATGAAGAAAACACACACTATCTGAAACAGATCCACACACACACACACACACACACCAACACGGAGAGAGCGAGGAGAGTAATCATAGGGATGTGTTACATCCCAAGCCAGAGTAAACTACCCTGACAGAGTCAGACATGGCTACACACTCAGGGTGACAAACACTATCACACCAACCATGCGACTTGCCTCACAGACTATAACACACATCACGCAAACATGTATAGATCTACACACACACACACACAGCAGCAGCAGCATCAGATGTAAACACACAATTGGCTCACACACTGAGGCACATATTGACATTATGTCACTGATATGCACAAACAGAAGCGGGGGAAGTATAGGTAAACACACACACATAAATCCTATCAGAGCATGAGGCTAGATCAAACATGTATGCAGCTGTACGCAGTCAGGGAATATAACTCGGTACATTTACTCAAATACTGTACAACTCTGAAGTATTTGGCTACATTTGTACTTTACCTGAGCAGCTCCCTTTTATGCTACTTAATACTTCAAGTGCGTGAGACTTCGGATAAAAATGTAGATTTAATTTATTTTGTTTCTTAGATTTAAGTTACTTTTTTGCTTGCTTTGGGCATTTTATGCCTGTATTTGGCAGCCTACAGTAGAGAGATGACAGAAAATGGTGCGACAGACAGATGGGGAATGACATGCAACCATCCAGCCAGACGTAAAGCAGTGATGATCCAGTTTATGGTCACTGCAGGAGGCAAAATGTGTTTATTGCTTGCATTGTTTATTTGTTTAGATCACACACATTCTCTGGATTACTATCATTTCAGGTAATTGGCACGGGGGGGTTGTGGTTATTTTACCTGTTCATTTGGTGGCAAAGAGGATGAGAAGGGCTCGGATATTTGCTGTTGACCATTTTGTTTCGTCTCGTCTTGTTTCGTCTCATTACGTTATAAAACACACATTATAAACACTATAAAATGTATCCGACGTGACTGTGGATTTGGTCTGAATGACTTTTTTGATTGATAGTGGTCGCTATAGTCATCACCAATGGCGAGGCCACCAGGTCACCCTGTGAAATATGGTTTCACATGTTATCGGCTTATAAAATCTGATGCAATGTTTGTAGATTTACTATACATCCATCCGTTATCTGTAACAGGGGAGGCTGGAGGCTCGGGAGGTAGAGCGGATCATCCACCAATCAAATGATTGGGGGTTCAATGCCGGCTCCTCCAGTCTGCATGTCGAAGTGTCCTTGGGAAAGATACTGAACCCCGAATTACTCCCGAAGGCCTTGACCATCGGTGCGTGAATGTGTATGAATGGTTAGCTTCCAAAAGCCTATGAGCAGTTGGCAGTCCATTTACCATTTACTATCCTCATCAGGGTTGTGAGCGGCTGGGATTAGGGGTGAAAAGCTGGGTACGGCCTGGACAAGTCACAAGTTCATCACAGGGCACATAGAGAAAAACAACCATTCACACTCGCTCACATCTACAGGCAATTTAGAGTCGCCAATTAAGCAATTGTGCACGTCTTTGGACTGTAGGAGGAAGCCGGAGAGAGCTCACACGCAAACTCCGCAGGGAAAGGAAAGAGAGCCTTCCTGCTGTGAGGCGACAGTGCTAACCACTGCCCCACTGTTTACTATGCAGTACAACAAAATTCAAATGTTGTTTATGTATTAATACATGTATAAAAGTAATGCAAAACTATAGAAAGGACCATTCTGCAATGCGAGGAATTTGTTTTCTAGACGTCTTTTACTTGGAGTTATTTTACATTGTGGTATTTCTACCTTTACTTAAGTAAACCATCTGAATACTTCTTCCACCACGCGGCGTACACACACTGAAAACTCGCGCATTGCTGAAAATCGTCTCCTCTCACCACAGCACACTGACACTTCATGTGGGACTCTGCTGAATGGAGCTGACATCCTCCTCACTATTTATAATGTTCACTCAATATAAGGCGCAACTCCACAACAGCATGGGCCCACTGCAAGCAGACAGCAGACTCCAGAGAAGCAGCTCACATTATATGATGTCACTGCCTAACTCTCATGTCCCGCTTCCATCACGCTACGCTGTCTCATCCCCCCTAACGAGGCTGGGACGTTGGCCTTATGATGCCTTTGTTCCTCTTTGGTGCTCTGGTGGGTCCAAGCAGCCTTTTCAATATAGATCTTTTTCTTAACCTTGCAGCCCCGATGCTCCCTTAGCATTTCATGTCCTCCAAGGCTATTAAACTTGCCACAGTGTGTTGAATCATTGATTTTGTCACTCTGTGCATGAGGTGGCTCTTTAATTGCTAGTGACAACACTGCGTCGGCTTACACTGATATTTGTAAATTATGCTTGAAAAGATTTCAGAAGAGAGAGTTAGATTAAATCTGCTGCGTGTGCGTTACTAATTAATCCACACTCGTAATATAAATGTAAGTTAAGGCCTATTTATGTCTCCCATATTGCCTAATACCCTCTGATATGAGCCTTTGGGTACATCAGCTCTAAGCTGTCCCCTAATCAAACAGGGGAGCAAACATAGTATGTGACAATGCTGAGCTGTCTCCTCCGCTTTGGTCTCAAACCGCAGACCCTCCACCCCACCCCCACCCCCACCCCCACCCACTTCATCATGTTTTCACCTATTCACTTTGCATCTCATGAAATAATGTGCATCCCAAGATGTCGTTGTCCAGTGGGCGGACAGAGCTTGGAACACCTATTACTCACTCATGCTCGAGCCTATTAGACTACAGCCATGTCACACCAGAGGTTCCCTTAGGCCATGGCTTTTTTCGTGTGTGTGTGTGTGTGTGTGTGTGTGGACAGTTTAGATATGACTGTTTCTGTGTCCGTCTAACTTTAGCAAATTTAAAGTTCTTTATTAGGCTCGGTGCACATGGTGTATGTGTGTGTGTTTGGAGGGGGGGGGGTGCCGTTGCGTACACAGCGTTACCCCTGGCTGTGACCCACAGCTGCAGTTTTCAGGAAGTCAGGAGGAATCTCCGTGTGCTGTCTCTCCCTTTCCATCACACACACTGACAAATGCCCCGCAGTCCCACTATGTGTGTGTGTGTGTGTGTGTGTGTGTGTGTGTGTGTTGTCTAATTTACCACCGAATCTCCTCTGTGGGAGTGAGAATCTGTGTGTTATACCTCAGTCTTTTCATGTTTAGCTTACATATTGATAATCCAACACGAAGAACTGCAATTTAACTTCATATTAATGGGGATCAAAATCTGCTGTCACTCTCTGTTTTAGTCTCCCTGCTCTCTCTAAATATGCATTCAACAGCTGTCTCTCTCTCATCTCCATCCCACACCACTTTGCTCTTGACAAATTGATGTGGAGCGCTTTTACATAACAACTACGTATCAAAAACACACACACACACACACACACACACACACACTCCAAATACCATCCAAAGCACAAATGTAAACCCTACTCAACCATTACGCATACACCTCGCTGCAGGTGCTGAGAGCCCGGCGCTCGCAACCGAAAATGAGTGTTTCAGTACTTTTCTCTTCGTAGAACACAAATGTGGCTTCCATGTTAACTATTGCTTGGAAAGCATGCAAAAGAGGGGGAGGGAGAGGGAGAGGAAGACAGAGGGAGGGGGGGAAGAATTGACATTCTGCCCGAGCACTGCGCTGTGCTCGTGGAATAATGATTAGCTCCTCAGTATTCTAGTCACAAATGCTTCACTATCAATGAGAGAGAGAGAGAGAGAGAGAGAGAGAGAGAGAGAGAGAGAGAGGAAGGAGGAAACATGAGGGAGGGGACAGAGAGGGAGGAGACAAGCAAGGGGGGAGGTAAGGGAGCGAAGGGAAGGGAGGATGGAGAGAGAGGGGGGGAGAAGAGGTGCACACAGGGAGAAACAAGGTGAACAAGAGAGCAAGGTATGAAAAAAACTGAGGGGTAATGGAGGACAAAACAGAGAGAGTATGGTATGACATAATCACTAGACATAGTATGCTGCAGTATGTTCACACACACACACACACACACACACACACACACACACACACTCAAGCGCACGCAACGTGCACGTTTAAACAAATGCAACAGTCGGACAAATTCGCAAACTAAAAAAAGAAGCCGGCGCATGCACATAAACACTGTGCATCGCTGCATCCACACACACACACACACACACAGAAATATACCACTACACACGTGCAGACTACTTTGTCAAAGTCACAGCAGGTACAGCCACCTCAGCAAAGAGAGAGACAGAGGGTATGTCGCAGGGGGGAAGCGAGGGAGAGACAGAACGGGGGAGTGATGATGAAAAAAAAAAAGAGGGAGAAAGGAGAAAATAAGAGAAGGACAGAGGGTGGAGAGGAAGCATGTGCAAGCAATAAATATGTAATCACAAGGCATAGAGAATGATAAATGTATACCATTACTTAAATAGGTCAATCATACATTAATAACTACAATATGATAATAGAGTTGGGAAGTCAGCTGTAGCCGACTGAGTAAGTCTGTACAAGTGTGCTCACTTAGTCAAATACAAAGAACTACATCATGTTTCTGCACGCCCCCTAACTCAGACTTTCTTTTTTTTTTTTAAAGACAGATTATCATAAGAGAAGTGAAATGTTTTTCAATTAAGATGGGAAATCTTAAAAAAAAAAAAAAAAAGATGTACTGTAATGTCGCCTGTAGCGCGCAGGAAAACAGCATAAATTACTGTAGAAGATGACATTAATTTTTAATGCTTGAAACAACAGAAATCAAATGTTGATACTTTGATTTTAGACAGCTGAAACAGGCTTTTAAAAAAAACACGGCACTGAAGCCTGGTGAAGTGTATCCAAAAATCTCATGATGATGCAGGTGGTACTGCATAATATTAATCAGCCTCTTGTCTCCGGGGTTGCATGTGTAAAAGAGAAATTAGTTTAATAGAGCAGCCACAGTAAATATGAATAGAGAGGCATGATTTTGACTATCATAAACAGACTCCAAGCAGAGGTACATTTTGGATGTACATTCTCTGGTAGCGTATAAATATAACCTGATAAAACATGGCTGTCTCCCTCTATAGAAAACCGTATAATTTGTCTTGCAGGGACATATTGTGTAGCACTACACACACAGTGCATTGACCTTAACGTGATTTATGATATTTTCCTTCTCCTGTAGTATTACTACTGTATGTGATTTTCTCTGGTAAAATGTTTGACCTTTAATGGCTACATGATAGTTTTCTCTCTGATATTTATATTGCATTGTGAAATCAGTTCCCTGTCTGATTGAGAATTGATTTGCATGAAATACTCACTACTGGTGTAATGTATAAATATAAGACTGTGTGTGCAGACATTACACCACCATACATGTACGTAAAGATAACACACTGCAATTATTGTTTACAGAAAATGGTCCCATGATTACATTTTCAGTCTTTTTTAGCACAGTGCTAATATGTGTCAGCAGACTGAATTTTCCATCATGTTACCTTGGAAACAAAGCTTTGCCCAGCGTCTCCAACTTGCCAAGATGTCAATAAAAATGCCATCAACAAAGCATGACTTTAATGCTTCTCTGGGGATTCGGTGGTTAATGGGTTTACAGCGACTGTGTGGAAGTCGACTGGAGGTCTATGTTTTTTTATTTCCTATGATTTACTATAATAATCCTCCAGGATATTGTAGCCTAGTTTTGCACTGACATTTGTAGTGTATCCCTCAGACTGATCATTACAGCATTACTGTGGGCCTTATACTAGAAGCCAATACTGCAGACTGAAAAAGCTTCAGGACGGCAAGAATATTGACAATAAAGCAGTGTTATCTTATAGCATTTCTTGTTATTGTTATTGTCTGGTGCTACAACCATTAGTTGATTCATCAATTGGTTGTTACTTATTCTATGAATTGCCAACAACTTTGATAATCAGTTAATTGTTTTTAGTCATTTATTAAGAAAATGTCCAAATTCTCAGATTTCAGCATCTCAAATGTAAATATTTTCTGATTTCAGACAAAAAAAGACATTTCAGGATGCTGCTTTGGGAAACAGTGTTCTAGATTTTAGATTTTATATGGAGCAAACAAAACAACCAATCGATTATTCAAGAAAATGATTAACAGATTGATCAATGATCAAAGTAAAGTTGCTGCTGTTGCTGAAAGTGAGTTTGACACTAATGGATAAACAGTTGAAATATCTGCAGTTAGTTTAAAGTAATGGAAAAATGTTGAAATAGCAAAAAGTAATCGATAAGAGGAGGAACTATTTATCAAACAAGCTAAAAACACTAAATAGTTCAATAACTTTTATAACTCGGTTCAGGAACAAGGACCATGCTTTGGACTCATCCCATTTAAGCACACCTTATCCCTCTTTGACTCAGTTTTCACAACTCTCCCAGGAACCATGGGGGCTTTAATCCATAGAGCGATGAAGAGACGGTGCTCCACACAGGGTCTCGACTCCCTCCTGGTTCCTTTTCTGTCTTCCCACCAGCTAGCGGACTCCGGTCGATCTCCGAACCCCTCCGTCCATTATGGACCTTGATTTCTCCTCTCATCCCTCGACTGTCATCCACCTACCCTTCATCCCTTGACCCTCGATCCACATCCCTTGACCCTCGATCCACATCCCTTCATCCCTTGATCCTCGACCCTCATTCCTTCATCCATCATCCCCTTCCCTCCTTCCTCCTACAGTACCTCATCTCAGTTCACCTTTATCTACAACATGCAATAAACCCGTCTTAATTTAAATCCATAATCGAATCATTTTTGTTAGTGAAGTTATGGATAAATTGTTGAAATAGCTAAATTAATGGAAAAGAGAAGGAAATGCTTAGCTAACAAGCTAAACACACACAAAAAAAACACTGAATGGTTCAATAGCAAAAAGCTAACAAGACCTTTGCTAACTGAAGCTAGCAAAAAAATATAGCTAACACTAGCCTAAAGCAATAGATGAAAATATTATCTCGGGAAAACAATGTTTCGTTATCTTGAGATCTCGAGAAAATTACAACAACATTTGTTATTTCGACATAAAGAGTCCTAAGTAACATAAGTCAAAATGTATGAATGTATGACCGCTTAGGGCTTCCGTAGAATGGCTAAAAGTCATTAAAATAGTAATACTAGCTAAGAATAAGCTTCTGCCACCAGTAGTAACGTTAGCTACCTTAGCATAAACAAAGGTTTACATTAAAGCAAAGAAAAATTACTTCAGAAAGTACACTTAAAACATTCAGTCAACATGTAACTGTCTTAAATCTGTGTATCCATTTTATAGTTGCTCTAGTACAAATTCTTACCTGGATGTGTGAGCCAAAACCAGAGCTTGTGGTGTCCTCCACCTGCACGGGACACTGTGATGTCAGCGCCTTCACTGCTGCATGAGAGCTGAATATGCACATCCTCTCCTGAGGGTCACATGGGTATTTTTAGTGTTTATGATATAAAAGGAGGTGAGAATTAAAGGGATGCCCAGGGTGAGAGCAGCTACTGCGTGTGCTTGTGTCTCATTTTTTCATTTGTAACAAGGACATTCCTAAATCTGATGGTTATTTTAAGCCTGCATATCTGCATAATTGTCCATTTCATTTGGTTGTATTTCACAGATAAAAAAACCTTCTTCTTCTCACTGCCTGCTGCTACAGCCTATCAATGCCATGAATAATTTAAACACATAATTGCAAAAACCATCCCACATGCGAGCTCATACAGTAGTTTATATTCCTCTCAGCTATGTACATGCATGATTATAAATCATTTACTGTATATTGGTTTGTTTTCGTCAGTTAGGAGCAAAGCAGAAAAGCTACATTCAGTGAGACATGTTTACGGTGAAACATAAAAATATTCCCAGTGAACTGAAGGTTTTTTTCTTTCGTACACTTGGGACTGTTTAAGAAATGGTGTGTGGTCACATTTTCATAATTCTCTTTATCTTTTGAAAAATTACCAGCCAGTTACATCAGTGTTTCTCAAACTTTTTGTACCGTGTACCACCTCAGAAAATATTAGGCTCTCCAAGAACCACCATGACATCAGACATTAAAATACGGGAGCATAGGCCAACACTATTCAGCTGTGAAGAGTTTACACGGTTAACATTTATTATTCCTAATAAAAAAGATCTACTGTTGACTGTTGAATCCTGAATGTGATCGGTTCAAAAATCAAAAGCTAATTTGGTGGAAAAGCAGTACTCCTGACCCACATTTTTCTTCCTGTGTTTCCTGATTTGATTGCAGTGAGTTTGAACAGTTCATTTTACCACTACTCACTATCCTGCTGTCACATTATGGCTTGTGAATAGATGTGGATGCACAGTACCAGTTAAAAGTTTGGACACACCTCATTCTTTATTTTTGTTACTTTGATATCAGAACTATGAGGTAACACCTTTGAAATACATAGGTGGGATGACATGTCGCTGTAGAATACTGTGGTAAATGCTGGTTAAATGTGCCTTGACTTTTGTGTCACCAGGAAAGCACCACCACACTATCACACCTCCTCCTTCATGCTTTAAGGTGGGAACCACACATGCAGATACCATCCATTCACCTTCTCTGCATCTTACAAAGATATGGCGGGCAGAACCAAAATATCTCAACATATTTTACTTTTTTTTGTTGTTGTTGTTTTGTTACCACATAATTTCATGTGCTATTTAATAGTTTTGATGTCTTCTGTGTTAACTTTACTACCAGCAGGCTAATATTGAAACAGAATATTACATAAAATGCTTATTTTAAATTACATTCCAGCTATGTCATAGTTTACTTTCATTCAGAACATTGCAGTATTTGGAGATACAATGGTTGGTATAATCCATCCTTCCATTTTCTGTAACCGGTTGTCCCCATCAGGGTCAAGAGGGGCTGCAGCCTGGGCGAGAGGCAGGGTACACCGTGGACAATTCGTCAGTTCATCACATGGCACATAGAGCCAAACCACAATACATGGGCAATTTAGCATCACCAATTAACCAATTAATTTAAGTGTGAGGAAGCCACAGAGACACAGAAAGGCTCTAAATGAGGTTCAAACCAGGAACCTTCTTGCTGTGTGGCGACAGTGCTAACCACTGCACCACCATCTATTTTATTAATAAAACATACTTCAGAGATTTCACAAAGTTCCACTACAGGTAGGTTGCGTACCACCAGTGGTGCACTTAAAACAGTTAAATTAAATGCTGCATTTTCTGTGTCATTATCGCCATGAAACATGAACGAGGCTGAACTGTGCTGAATTTGTTGGACCATAGCCATTATGTATCCCAGCATTTACAGTGTAGTGTTTGTTGTTTAACATCTGAGATGCGTCGCATGTAAAATCAGATCTGGCATCGTAACATAACATAAAAATCCCACTCAATAGACATTTAAATCTGGATTTCAATACACTGTATCACAGTGGGAAAATGTCTTTTGTTCATCCGGGCTCATCACCAACACAAAACAAAAAAAAACAAAACACCAGCTTATGTCTGAGCTGAGGAATGAACGCAGCCAGACAATATACTGTCTTCTGTAAAGCAAATATCAGACCATTATATTGCAGCCTGACTGCCGCTTCCCCGGAGCATACGAGTCTCATGATTTCAACAATTTCATTACACGTCTGTGTGTTTGTTGTGTGTTTTTCAGTAGTTATGATAAACTGCACTCCACGAGGATATCAGCTCTCGAGATTCGCTAGGAAGGCGGAAAAAAAGAAAAAAAGAAAACACACATCCATCGACTGGTTGCCTGTTGACTCTCTCAGAAAAGCAACGAAGAGCAGCTAAATTCTTGGCACCGGCATCTTTTTTTGCTCCTCAGGAGCCCTCTATTTCCTGATATGCTTCTCACTCTGCAGAAATGCTGCCATTTCCCCATTTCAGTTCCCCGCACAATCATCAGCATTTCTCCCTCCATGACATGAAAACAAACTAAGACTGAGTGCCTCTGCGTGCGTGTGGTTTCAAACCCCCCTGTCAGCAATCACTGGGTGGGAGACAGCCATAAACTGCGCTTTAGAAGCCTATAATGGGCTACTGCAGCGCTGGCAAAACTTATATCATATTATGCCTCTTCCCATTCAGACACAAATAGGATCATTATTTTTGATAACTATACAGCAAGTGCTGGATAATTTCATTATACTATTTGCCACTGCATAATGCTGTACTTCAGCTAAATCATCATATATTTTGCTGTATCCTTATTCTGTTTAATTACAGCACAAAAGCAATCAATAACATAATGTCCGACAAATTATTAGAACATTAGGGTTGATCTATACAAACATTTCTACTTCATTCTGCCTCCCCCTGACGTTAGCGTACGTGACAGAGAGAAACTGAGTGATTTGAAGAGCTGTACTTGTGCCGAGCGGGTCGGTATATTTCTCCCGCAGAAGACCTCATATTGTTTGTCAAAAAATAGAAGTGGCCGTTTACAGCAGAGCCCATAAAGTCCATCCCATCTGATGGGATGGTGGCAATGCCCTCCGTGTCATCCGCCTTATAAAATGATGGACACTCACAAGTGTGAAAGCTGAAGCGTTTTATTATAAAGAAAGCAGAAGACATTTCATAAGCCACCACTGGTCCCCCCCCCCCCCGAAGGGCTGTAAATACACGTCTGTATACAATCGGAGGTCAATTTTACAAGCTGTTTTTCAATCAGTTTAAGAGACTAATTTAAGGTACATTCTGTGTATCAACCAATTCGTTAGTTTAACACTGTCAACATTTTTAAATTATAAATTTCAGCTCGAGAAATAAAAATTGTATTGCTACACAGGATGGCGCCTTAACTGGCTGAGAAACCTATCAAACTATATACATATACCTTGCAATCCTTTAATTATCAAACATTAAGCTTCATCTATGTTTTCAGGTAATCTTTCTACCTTCATACAGTCTCCTCTACAATGAATTCAATGGCGTGCTGCGGCGACTGGCTCGTCTCCACCATGGTGATTTCATTTCCATCCATGGTGATCGTGGGAACAGTAATGCCCTGAGCTCCCAGAACAGAGGAGGGCAGGATGACGACCTGTGAGGTGCCATCCATACCGCTGAGCTGATCAGACGGGATCATGACAGTCTCGGTGCCTCCTTCGGCCCCTTGCAGTACATAGATGGTCTGCACTGAGCCAGACTCAACCTCCCCCGAGGTGGGCAGAGAAGACAGCACCTTGGCTCCTTCTAACACTTTCTGGACCTCGGCGGCCTCGTGCACTGCCTGCTCAGCTGCGTCCAGAGGCAGGTCTCCGTGTAGCCGGATGTGTTTATCCAGGTTGGAGCGAGAGCGGAAAGCAGCGGGGCAGTGGGAACAGGAGTAGGGCTTCTCCCCGCTGTGGGTCCGGGCATGCTCAGTGAGCCGGGCGGCCACACTAAAACTCTTTCCACAAATCCAGCAGCAGAAAGGCCGCAGGCCGCTGTGGATGCGCTCATGGTCCTGCAGATGGGGCAGCTGGCGGAAGCGCTTGCCACATGTGGCACACTGGTGGAGGAGAATGGGACAAAGTATATATATTTTTTTAAATGGTAAGAGGTAGGCAAGAAAATATAGTTGGCACAACAGTGCCAGTGCACAAACTGAACTGCAATTAATATTTTCTGAGAACTCTCTTTATATCTATTCTGCAGAAGCAGCACTTCTGGCTGCTGTAGAGGAAATGCAGGGAGAATGGGAAATGGGAAAAGATGGGGAAATATAGACACAAGGCAATAAAAAAATGTCACACTGCAACTAACAACTCTTTTCACACAGTTAATGAATTTACAGTTTGATTTATAAAACACCAGAAAACAGTTTCAAAATATGCATTAAAAAGTCAGAGAACTTAAGGCGGTGCCTTTAAATGTCTTGTTTTGTCCTACTAACACCCCAAAGCCCAAAGATATTTAGTTTACTCTCATAGAAGACTGTGGGGTGAAAATACAAGTTTTTCCATTCATTAGAGGCGAGTTAGTGTGCTTTGGCTGCGGCAGTAAGGAGGTGTCCACCAAAAAAAAAAAGCAGCGACCTGCGGCAGAGAAGCTGAGCTGGATCCAACTTTTGGAAAAATACAATTCAAGTCACGCTGCGGCCACCAATCAGACGCTCTGATCAGTCAAACCTCCAGAGTCAGCCAGAAACGTCCCTAAAACTGAGACTATCCAGGTGGATTCAGGGACTAAACTCTGATACTCTACCTGTTGTGTTTTGGCTTTATTTATTTAACGTACCCACCTTCTGAATCTGCGTCTGGCTTGCAATTTACGCTGCAAAATAGTTACACATAGAAGTTTCCTTTGAGCGAGCGTTGGTCGAGAGACATATACAGTGAATAGGAATGAGCGAGCGCCGGTAACTAAAGGTAATAAAGCCAGTTAATCTAAATAAATATGTATTATGTAATATATTATGATCACCTCCCACCCCCACCCCCACACATCAATGCACAACCTGCTGCAATTTGCCACAGCTGAATGTACGCTAACAAAACCAACAGATATTTACTTCAAAGAAGCTGAACCATTTAGGTGTGATACATGATGATTAATGATCAGAAAATCTGCCAATTAATCTTCTGCGCATCTACTAATAGATTAATCGCTGCAGCTGAATAAAGGATAGCATGATCAGTGGACACCAGAAGGAAATGCTACCAGTGAGCCGAGAGTGAACAATTTCTAAATAATCAGTTCCACAGTCATACCTTTCCTTCTGTTCTTACACTTGCTCTCTGCTTGTTACCACCTCAGTGCAGACAATAAACTACGACTAGATACTTGATTAAACCTGAAGCAATACAAGAGAATGACTCTGTTGTGCTTTGATTCCTACTGGGGACGCTCTGATTGAAACTGTAATCCCTGTTGTCAGTTTTGCTGTTTCAGTATCTCTGTGAGATATACTCTAATAAAATTACCTTTCCTGTTGAGTTTGCTCTTTATATACTCAGCAAATATAGGTGTTCCTTCAGGAACACACAGTATATTTGATTTAAATTAAAATTCATCCCCATAACCGCCTGTGTGTTTGAGGACCAATGCTCCTTGAACCTCAATCCTTAGCATGGCTGATAGATGTGACTCAAAGCAAAGCCACAAACATTAAATCAATTTCTACAGTCTGACGTGCTGTGATGGGTTTGGGTGGGTCCGTAGTTGATGTCCTGCCTCGTCACCAGAGTAGCAGAGAGAGAGAGGAGGGGGGGGGGAGAGTCCCAGAATAGTAACAGGCACAGAGGGGAGCTGACAGGCCCTAACTCAGCCCTGCCATTAATCACAGGTACACAGGGAGGGAGGAAACACCCGCAGGACACACTCTGCACAAATGGCCATGGTCCAGAATTGGAGAGATGGCCACAACTATGAACGGGTGTGAGCATGGGGGGTGAGGCAGTGTAAGATTTCAATTTGAAATATGGGTGTTAAAGGGTTTGAAAGCCTTGTATAAAAAAGGACAAAATATATTTCCGAAAGCTGAAAAGAAATTCCCTTTTCATGCCAGCACACACACCGCCTCCACCTTCCTTACCTCAAAGGGCCTCTCATCAGTATGTGTCCTCATGTGAACACTGAAGGTGGAATTGTAGGCAAATTCCTTGTGGCAAATTTGACAGCGGAAGCGGGGTCGGTTTTTGGACTTGCTGAGCGTGCCTTGGAAATGGGCCAGCACGTGCTCCTCCAGGGCACTGTTGGAGGTAAATCGGCGGCGGCAAGGTCTCACTGGGCATTTGAGGGGTGTCTGGCCTGTGTGGGACAGCCGATGGAGGTCAAGGCCCTCTTGGGTCATGCAACGGTGGCCACATAGGTCACACTCAATCTGAGGGAGGAAAATTGATTAGGGCAATTAGCAATTCAACGCGTGGACTGAGACCTTGTTTCATCATCGTTAAAGACAAATCTGTCATTTAAGATTTGTCAATCTTTGACAATCTGAATATATTTGCAGTGGAGAAGTAAAACCTGCTTGGAGAATGTTTCTTCTTTTTTTTTTTTTGCGTTCACAACCTGTCCTGTGCTTCGTCCCCGGCCCTGACCACGTCCACGACCCGTATTCCTCTCCTCCTCTGTGATAGGGCAGCGCTGCATGTGGATTTCCAGCACTGCCTGGTTCACAAACTGGGATGAACAGTGAAGACAAGTCGCCGGCTTCTTGTCTGTAAAGTGGAACAGTGTCAGGATTTAGACAGGTGGTCATACTCTGTCTTCATGCTTACAGGATGGCTCCCATGCCATGCTAATTATCTGATGGCTGATTTGGGCTTGTTAATTGCTAGCCGTCGTGCCAACAGTCGTGCTGTGGCAGGTGATGGTTAACTGTGGCCAAACATTCAGTGATTCGTGTGATTTTCCTGTTGAGTCAAAATGTTTTGAAAACGGCACCAAAAAAATTCAACCAACAGTTCATTATTGAAGTCGTTTATGAAGCAAAAATGCCACATTTGCTTGCTGTAACTGGTGATGACATGTTGCTTTTCTCTCTTTTATATGATAATAATAAATTAAATATGTTTAATTTTTTAGATTCGTGGTCAGACAAATGAATTCTGAAGATCTCACCTTGGGCTGAGAGAAATTATAATAGCCATCTTTTCATTTCATTTTCATTACCACTGATCTAGCTAGTTACACTCTCGTCGTTTGGTCTATAAAATGTCATAAAATAGCAATAAAGTGCCTATCAAATTTTCCCAGAGCCCTAGTGACATCTCCAAGCTGCTTTTTTTGTTCAACCAACGGTCCATAACCTAAAAAAAAAAAAAATCTTACATTCACATTGATATGAAAGAACAAGATAAAAGCAGCAAGTCCTCACAAGTGAGAACCCGGAGTCAGCTTAATTTAAGTGATGAATCGATTGTCGACATTGCTGCAAATTAATTTTCTGTCACTTGGATAAGTCAACTGTACTTCGACTCTTATCAGCTGGTGCCCTGGTTGCATTCTGGCAAAGCGAACCAGACGCTCAGTGGCTTGCTCTTGAAAACCTGGCTGGGAAATCGCTGACACTGATGGTTCATCAGCATGTCCATAGGTCGTCATGCCAACATCTTGCAATCTGCTAACCATCTGTACGGCCTTATCCCAATGGGGACAATCCACTCTGCCCCCCATTGGGACCCTCTAATTAAACCTTTAATAAGGACAATCTCTGCCTATGGCCCTGGACTGATCAATGGATCAATCTCTCCAATCATCTCTCTCAGAGGAGCCGCGTACCTCTGACCCCTGCTGCGCGCTGACTCTTCAAGCTTAACTAATGAGGTTGACGTTCTAACGCCCTCCATTTCATTTACCTTCACCCTCCTCCTCCGCTACACATGGGACGCAAATCAATGGAAAGTCATTGACCTAATGCATCGGAGGAACAATGCACATATAATATGGACGTATGTTTGTAAATAAACAAGACAGTCAAACTGATTGGGGCATTTATTGTTGACTTTGTATTAATCAATAGTAACTCGCTGCATGCTACACTGATAAGAACATCATATCTAATTGGTTTCCATTGTAAGGAGGATCAGGGGCTCACATCTGATGTTGGGTCTCATCTTTAATCTTCCTGAATGTTATGCGGATAAACATCGATCAGACACAGATGAGAGGAAACGTATGAAAAATTTATTGATAAAAATGCATGTGAACCGAAAAATAGTCTGAAATTATCAAGTGATTTGATTAATTTAAAGCCGATTTGAACAAAAAAGGAGTGAAAATTGTGTGCTGAGGTGATGAGTATGCTTGGGAATCAATAATGGAAGTGATGAAATGTTTGTGAAGTGAAAAATAAAGTGGTTTATTGTCAGTTGATTTGATAAACTGATGTTTAATTCACATGCATTTTTAAATATATATATATATATATATATATATATATATATATCCTGACAACCATAAAAATATAGGGGTGAACAAAACAATGTGCCAGGTCAACCCCTGAACTCTCACCTTGGTGAGTGAGCGAGTGCAGGTCCAGGTCTCTCCTGCGTTTGAAGGCTTCTCCACAATCGGGACAAGGGAACGGATGGCTGGTGTGGAGCAGTCTGTCAAAAACATACATTAAAAACACATACTACTGAGAATGATAAGTTACAAACTTGTTTTAACCTGCTAAAAAGGACAAAGCCTCACAGGAACTGGCCACAGTCATACAAACAATTACATAAAATAATTATGTACAACTTTCAAGTATAAAGACTCATAAAGACTGTAATAAAGGGGGCCAAAAGTCATGTTTTAGTTTTAAAGCTGCCGCCCTATATGTGACTCGTAGGAGGATTACCAGCAAGTATGTGCTTAGCTGTGCTTCAGGTTAAATCGGGGGTATTAGCTGAGTGTATAACGGCAGGAGATAAAAGAACAGCAGTAAACTAGGAGGAGTCAGAGTTAGGACATGAAAGACTATATTTATCCATTGCATAACGTTACGCTGGATATAGCCTTAGGGGAGGAGAGAAGTGTTAGGATGTATTCACCTAATGCTGCATCAGGCCTGCTTTCACAGCATGGGAAAAATAAAATACAGGTTTTTTAGGTAGCTGCTCATAATCAGAGCAAACACAGATAATGTTGAAGTTCAGGGAACATACTGCTCCACTAAATATTGCATACATACAAGTGCATGCATTATGTATATTATACAGCTAAAGGTGATGTTAAAGCTAAAAGTACTTCACTACACAAGTCACTTAAAGTAAAGCAGGATGCTGGATGTGATGTGCAAGGATATCTCAAGCCCTGTATGAGACCAGACTGTTTCTGTTCCCTGTTAAATAGACGATAGAGATCAATATTTCAGAGACAGCTGACCCTGAGGCAGCTGGGAGAATTAAAATTGCAGTCAGGGTCACATCTTCTCAGAGCCAGATGTTCTGTAATAAGTAGGGGTGACGCTGCATGTCCAGTATTAGTACTACACGTAGGTATGACGTTTGCTAAAAAGACGTGTTGAATTATTGATTTGTTGAACAGCAGAAAATTAATCAGCAACAGTTTTCATTCATCACTAAACGGCCATTTTTAAAGACAACGTGTCGAATTCTGCAGTGGATGTCGAATAAGTGGATGTCTGCTGATGAAGACTGAGAGATGCAGCTGAAAGCTCTTAGAGGTTCCCATCTTGAACATCTTAAGGATTACAGACCAGTTGGTTAATAAAATATATAATCAGCAGATTATCTGATGCACCTTAACACAGATTCCTGCTTTTTCTCAACTAGTGTGGCAGAAAGTGGCCAAAATATATGGTCCACTGGTTTCCAAAATGCGGACATGACTGGTTTTTGGGTGGTTATGGCTTCTGCGTCTCTGGTTTTTTCCTGCTTTTGGCTCTCTGGCACATCTGATTTAAAATGAAGCAAAGCCAGTGCCAACTTTTTGATTTAATTTTACATCTAGATCATTGTCCTTCTGGTAAGTCAGAGCTTTAATATTATAGACATATTATGTTTTATTTCACATCCAACGTGCTTTAGCCGAAGCTAATCAAATACGTGGACGCAGTGTATCCTCTCCCCTTTACTCAACCAGATGAGACAGGACCAGGCTCTTCCCCCATCCTGGATTCTTATCCTTATCATCTTAATTTACTGGCCCTCTGTCTGTCAATCATATGTGGCTGGGGCTCAAGGGCACCCAGACATCTCAGTCAGTGTCTTTGCTACACAGCTTAAAGGTCTGTTCAGTAGTCCGACACAGCTCAGCTACTACAGCTCCTGGCGAGAGGACGAGGAGGTTTTATCTAAATCCCGTCCTGGGTTCAGTTTGGAACCGTTATTTTTAATGTTTTCATGCTGTAAACAGGGCTGGAAATGTTTGAATATCGACAATGTCTGCTCTCTATGTAGGATTTTACAAGCTATATAGTCTGCTGTATGTAATGAAATAACTAATACTGGTGTTATTGCTGTTATTACTTGTGATGGTTTAGCTGTTCCTCCGTGTTGAACCGTGATGGGCAGTGAGGACAAGCGAGAAGATGCGCAGTGCCATCACTGTCCAGAGTACAAACCTGCATTGAAGGACACAACAGTCAAGGTCACTTATAAAAAAGGATTTCACAGCAAGTTATCTGCCAAAAAAAATATAATTTATCTACCATTTCCAAAGCGTGACACCAAGTAGTTTTAATTTTATATATATGAGATTTTGGAATTGAACCCTTCGGTTCAATACTTCAGTGTGAGAGTGAGACTGTACCGGTCTGCGTCCACGCCTGCGCCGAGGCAGCGATGAGGCGTGAATGCGTTGGTGTCTCTTCAGGGTGGCTGCCTGGGAAAAGTTTTTGCCACAAACATCGCAGCTGAAGGGCTTGTTGCCTGTGTGGCTCATGCTGTGGCGCAGCAGGCTCTGGGAGTTAGTGAAGGACTTTGAGCACACCTTCACACCAAAAATAATCAGAATTAGTGCCATAGTTACATAAATAACGCTGGTATCATAATTTCCAAGAACAATTTTCACTGTCAGAGACAATGAAGAATGTGTCAAATATAATGAAGCTGAACGTTAAAAATTATGTCTGCCTCAAACATAACCCACTTTAAAAGCTTTACATCGTCTAGTCACTGTCACCTTTACGACATAAATAACATTTACATCCAAGAAAATTATTCATCAGGCTCAAGGACACACACGTTTGATTTAATTCTGTCACCTTGCACGTGAATAGCTTTTCTCCAGTGTGGCTGTAGACATGAGTGCGGAGGAAGACGCGCCGAGTGAAGGTTTTGCCACAGTACGGGCAAACATGTGGTAGTGGTGTGCGGGCCCAGTCCTGCAGGAGCTTGGCAGGTGGAGGGTGGTTGGTGTTGTCTGAGTCAGCTGCAGCGCTGCCCTCCGATTCCTCTTTGGTACCTGAACCCTTGTTTCCTGTCAACACAAAATAACTTTAAGGACCAAAACATCAAGCAACAAATGTTTTATTTTGCCCCCACATGGGCTTTGAAAGAGATATTTTCACTAACCTTTAAGTGCATTACCAGCGCTCAGGATCCTGAAAGAGGGCCTGATTCTCTTAGGAAGGGGCGAACCTGATTCACTGGTGGAGGCAGGCGGGGAAAGCAGCCGCTTTGAACTCTGTGGGCTATCCTGAGGTTTACTGGTGGCTGTTTCATCCCCGGTTTCAGCTCCATCTGCCACCTCTGATGTCTCTGATGTGAAGCGGTGCTGCCGGCGATGGTACAGGTACTGGGTGGTGTTCATGAAGCTCTCTCCACAATGGGAGCATTTGTGTAGTGGTTCCTTCAGGTCGTGCTTCTGCTTACGATGGTTGACCAGCCCTCCCTCGTCACTGAAGCTCTGCCCGCACTGGACGCACATGAACAACTCGGGCTGAGTGAAACTGGAGGTTACAGTAGTGTTTGAGGGAGCGGCATCCTGCGCCTGTTCATCAGTTCCATTGCTCTGAGCACAAACTTCCTCTGATGCCTCTTCAGGAACCGCCACCATCCTTTCTTCGCCTTTCTGCCGGTGTTGCTTGCGGTGGTAGAGAAAAAGGGTAGTGTTTAGAAAGCTTTCCCCGCACACGGAGCAGCGGTGAAGAGCTTCTTCAAAGCCGTGTTGGGTCCTGCGGTGGGCCACAAGTTCAGACACCAGGCCAAAGCATGAGCCACAGTCCACACACAGGAGTACTGGTTCAGGCTTAGGCTTCTTGTTTGCCCCTCTCCTCCTGGGAGACGAATCATCTTGGTTAGTGGTTGAAGTGGCTGCCTCAGAAACAGGAGGATCAGACGAGGTCTCTGCAACCTGCTGCCTCTCTTCCTCCACTACAGGGTTCTCTACTGGTTGTGGCTCCAAATTTTGGCTGATTTCACTCCTCGAGAGAGAAGACTCGTCTGGATTTGAGGCTGAATTGGGGCTCGGAGCTGAAACAGTCTCGGTCTTAGGGTGTGAATCAGGTTTTGACTTGCTCCCAGAGTCAGACTGCTGACATGCCTCTTCTTTGCGGTGTTGCTGCCAAAGGTCCAGGGTCTTGAAAAGTTCATCGCAGTCTCCACACTGGTAGAGGATTCTGGGCTGGTCCGATGTCTGTGTTTCACTGACTGCTGCCTCGGTGGGTGGACTCTTAGGTGGCTGCACAGTGGAATATTCTGCTTGGACCTGAATTTGTGGGACTGCGAGCGTCCTTGATATATTAATTACCTGTTGCTGCAAAGACAAGAATAAGAAGAAATCAGAAATTATCATTTCACAAAGGAAATGACTCCTTATAATACTAATTTACGTTTCAGGTAAATTCAACCTGCTGTGTTTATATTCTATTTTTCTGGCAGATGAGGGATAAAAATTCAGCGTTGGGGTACTGAGGTCATTTAGAGCAGCATGTTTCGAGCCAAGGTTCCTCTGAGGGCTCCAGACAGCTAAGATAAGGCCTCAGCCTTGCCGATAACTATCTAAAAAGACCCATCCGGGGTGAATGGGTCACTCCACAGGGTTTTTACATTTGCTCCCTCAATCTATTTGGATGATAAAAACAGAAAATCAAGGTCGAGGTTAAAGATGCCTTAAACGGCCTCAATCATGACAGTTTGCCACGTCCCACATACTGTAATAATTTATGGGAATTTGTTTTCGTATGCTGGTATGGTAATACTGAAAACCGCCCCCAGATGTGGTCTGCCTAATTCAATAACATTCTGCATGCATTAACATTTTTGCTTATACAGACAAATACAGACTGCATGTTAATACTAGGTATAATACATACACTGCACCATATATATATATATATATATATATAGGCGCGATGACGGGCCCGATGACGGACTGATACTGGCTTTTTTGACCCGACTTCAAACGTGAAAGCTGTACGTTTTGATGTTTTGTGTCCATTTAGTAGGTTAGCCTGTTGAACTTGGTGTGCAGCTAATGCTGCTTGCATCTATGGTTACTTACTCTCACAGCTGTGAAATCGTGTGAATGTTGAGCCTAATTTGAAGCCAACTAAATAACATAAGTAGCAGGTTGGGTGCTGGTTTTCTCATGTCGTGCTGCTGGTGCTGCTGTGTGTAAATGAACTTGGTAAATATGCCCTGGAGGTGACGATATCCAGTAGCTACACATGAAAAAGAAACGGTCAGGAAATGCATGAATTCATGTGCTGCGTGTGTAACTTCTGATTATCACACATTTAGGCTACCAGGTGAGAGCATTGTGGTGAATTTAGTTTATTTAGAGATAATGTGTAGATTTGTTTCTCCCCTCACTGACCAATTGATTGGTTGAAAATAAGGTAGAATTTCTGTCGACCAAGATTTTCTTTGGTTGGCTACAGCCCAAATCACAGATGAAAAACGGGTTATTTTCAGTTACAGTTACTTTCTTTGGTAAGACTTAAAACTTCTCGCCCACAAAGGTCATTTTTATTAAGGTGGTACAGAATATAACTTTGTTAGATTTAAATCCAGTTCTGACAAACTGCTTTTTGGTCTGCATCACTCAAGACGAAAATCAGGATTAGTCAAAACCAAGATCGATGTTTTGAACTCACTGGGAATGTAAAGAATGTTTTTTATCTTCTGTGCTACACAATGGATGGCTTTATGCCACCTCACATGCAGCAGAATGAGTTCTGTGTACAACTTACAATCTAACCAGGACACGTCTGAAGGACCCTACATCCAAAGAATCATTATTCCTACACATGCACTGTAATCCATGAAAGCTCTTGTAATTTTACACACGAAAGCCACTAAAAAGAAATAATAACATTTCTATAAATCTTCCTCCAAAGCTCCAGCACGCACAGAACAAGCAGCATTCCTGCAGCCTATCAGCTCGTATTAAAAATCATCACAGATAATAATGGCAGGAACAGACCTCAAAGAAAAACATGACAATTTAGTGTCTCTTTCTCCAGTATGACTGACCCCATCTTCAGAGAAACTGCAAAAATGTCAGAAAACACATAAATTACCATGCAACTGTCTGTTTTAAAAACACTTTATTAGCATTATCAGCCAGAATGGTAGCAAGCTGCTAGCCGGAGCACTGAATAACAGCAAGTAAACAATGGATAATGTGCCAGTCTTAAGGTCTGACAACACTTGAACATGGACATATTTCAATTTTTAAAACAAAGAAAATATAAAAAAAATTGAGCTTTTAGTGGATTTGATAGTGACTTGAAGCGAATTACTAATTCGCTATTGGAGAGCTTTTAATGGTGCCATATGTGCAGTGCATATTTTTAATGTGTTTATAAGGATGTTTGCATACGCAGTAAATGACTTGTAGTAGCAAGAGCAGGATGCCATTCTGAACAACCAAATCACTGACAAGGAAAACTTGTTTAGTGGACTGTTCTGAAGAGACATTTCTTTAGAGCTTGGGCTGCTCACTTCCAGATACAGGACAAGTACAAGTGTAAGTTACACTTAAGCACTATCTATCTGTCAATCCCCTGTTCCCTGAATTCAATCTCATCTGAGTTTGTTAAAAGAACTCCTTGTATTCGTTTGAGAAATAAACAGCCATTGTTTTATAGCAATGTCACATAATATGCAGAGAAATTATGATAACCTAACTAATGAAGCGGAGATGCTTGCAATAAACCGGCTTATGGCAAAGTGGAGGCCAGGAAGCCATAAGGTACCGTGGTTTTATAGTGTTTCTCCAGCTGCTTCAATGAGAAGGCCAATGAACGATCCATCAGGAGAAAGTATGGCACTGACTGATGCATTCCTCATGCTCCTCTTCCCGCTGGCGACTCAGGATGCAATTTGTCTGTCATGAGTGTCACTGTGCTTTATGGACGTGTGTTGAAGACTGTAAGGATGGAAGTCTGGGCACAAGCTCAGACAGCCATGCCCTACTGCTAAACGAGGGCCAATGACTGCTTTTAACCCAGAGGGCTTTCTGAAGCTGTCACGGGAAAGCCAAAAGAAGAAGAAGAAGAAGAAAAAAAAAAGGTGCCAGTCACACAAAGACTCAGCTCAATATGTCAAAGTTAAACAGAATAACTCGCCCCACAACTTTCAAACTTTGCAATTCAAATAGCTTCCTCGTAGAACTCAGAATTAATAGAGCTCAGCAGTTTGATGAAATTCATCCCAAAAGAATCTATTCCAAACAGTATGCAACACTATGCTGAAGAATTACTGAATAAAATGCAAAAATCCACGGGCCTCTCAAATTCTCTACGAGCCAGAACAATAGAAATACAACTGGATTTACATACAGAAGCACACCGAGGGACAACACACACAAAAAAAAAAAAAAGATGAAGAAAATTTGTTTTCTCCTCTCATTCTCTTCAACACCGATTGTTCATTGTCAGCCGAGCATGAGGAACATTCTGGTGATTCAGATGGCCTTGCAGGACACCATGTAAATATGGCACTGTGGACCTCAATCTGGCCTGCAACCTCCATCATGTCATTCCCTCCTGGTTTCCTCTACTGTGATTTGTGCCCAGGAAACAATGCAGTGCTGACTGCTATTTCATTTAACCATGTTGTTATTATACTGCATCATATGGCTAAAAACAACCCCTCCATTATGTAGGCTAATGTGTTCCGACTAGGACTGCGCAATTAACTGAAATCAAGTACAAAATGCAAAGATCCTGGCCTACAAATCTTGTTCTCCAGTTGTAAGAAAACATATTATGTTTGGTATGGACCCCAACAAATGTCACATCATCATGATTTTATTGTTTTATTCCATTCACCATGAATCATACTGCAATTGTAATACCTGTCGCTTCTATTCGATTATATCTGACTCAACAAAATCTTATATACGCCAAGACTTTCCGAACAGAACTCAACCATCAGCTCTGATGTGGATGATATATGCCAGATCACAGCGGATTCAAAATATAAAACATGCACTGTCACATATTCTGAAATATAAAGCCTGATTTAAAAGTCCAACAGCGCATAATCCATCATGAATCCACTTTTAGCACTGTCACATTCTTGCCTGTGACACCTGTTTGTCTCACTAGTGGCTCATTACTCTGATAAACAATCTGCTAATTTCTTATTCTGCCATTACACCAGACAGAAAGCAGTTCCAGGTAGCACTTAATTACCAAGAAAAACGGTTGAATAATCTGCAGGTTTTACTACACGGAGGGTAAAAGTTAGATACAGATGTACTGGTCTTGGGGAAGTTTACCAGTAATAAAATCATGTGATTGCTTATGATGGATAGATTTTTTGGCACTTCATATTTGTATATCTATCTCAACTGAATATTGTTTATAATCTTTCTTAGCTTCCAACAGTTAGAGCTAAATTTCATTTCGTGTGTTGACACGGTTATCGGAGCTAATCGCGGTCAGTCTGTTTCAGAAGCGGCTCTCTGCTCTGGTCAAAACGTTTGAGGTTTTAAGTCCAATGAGACCTTTTCTGATTAAATAAATAAAAAAATTAAAAGTAGTAATATTAAAGTAACAATTACCACAAAAACAAATCTTTGTTATCATGTACACAAAGTTTCCACTATATTCAGGACAACTAGCTAAAACTAATTCAGTCTAATACAACAGTTTGGCCTAAATCCTACCTTCAGTTTCTGTTTTAGAGATGTGCTGATACGACTGTATGGTCATTATTAAAGCGGCATGCGTGGTGCCCCTCTTCCTATTATGCACACCGCATTTATATCTTCAGTGTTCACCTAAATCATATATTAATAAACAGCAAACACCTTGAAATGTGCCAGTACATCATTACAAACAACTCAATGTTAAGTGCTCTGATCAAGGTCACCATTACTATGATGAGTAGCAGAACATTGTCAGTTTATGACATGAATATGAAAGTTATACTTGTCACTTCAATGTCACTCAACATTCAGAAGATTTTTTGTGATCACACTGCTGATTAAGCCAGTATCAATATTAACACCGAGGCACAGTCACATGATAAAGAAAAGGAGCCAGTGTTTACCTGAGCATGTAGCACTGGAACAGTGACAGAGGTGGTGGCTGCAGATGTGTCGGGCTGTTCATCCTCAGCAGTGCACGTCAACTGGTGCTCGAGTACCTCTTCCAGAGTGTTAAACTCCTGGTAGCAGGGGAAGCACATGTACACCGACGAACTCTCCATGGCTGCTGGGGGATTAGAAATCAAAAACATTTCATAAGAAACGCAGCAATGCAAAACTGATCTAGATAAAGGTGAAACAGTTCACAAAACTCAGCATGCTTAGAATGTGAAACTAATATTACAACGTGAGCCTAATACAGATTTCAACCCACCGAGTGCAGTACATCTGAAGTTAGGTTGCGAACATTGCCCTCTCCTGATGAAAAGACGCGCCTGCATATATTATCAAGACAACAGCTTGGACACAAGTGCCAGGAGGCTAACTCCGGGGTTGCCAAGATGACTCACCATGCGCTGTGCCTGAGCTAATTGTTATTTTGACCATGCAGGTTGCTGCTCAGGTAGAGACCTTGCCAAGCCGTTCTCTCTGTCTGCCATTTCATGGGTCGAACAGACGTTTAGCACCGGCATCAATTAGATATGTGCTGTAATTGGACCCACTGGAAGTGCGGTCTCGCCCGTGCTGCTTCTGAATGCAACGATAATCAAAACGCTATCCTTCCCACTCACTGGATACAAATCACCTCGCACTGCAGCAGCAACGCTCTACTTTGAAAAAAGATCAAATAAGAGTAACCCACTAAAAGGCGAGCATCAATACCTTTGAATCAATGTGACACACCTTCTTGTGTGCAATTTTAATTGGCAGAGAGGGGTATAATTTAAATGATAAGACTGGCCATATTTTTGATCAAATCTAACAATGCTATGCCAGTCTGTCTATGATTGCTTTCCAACTCCTCCAGCCTGTCTGTGACACTTGGCCCTAGAGCCAGACAATTAATCGAATTATTATCAAAATTTTGGTATGGTCAAAGGCAATAGCCAAATAACAGAAGCTGTATTTTTTAAAAGATAAAATATGTGGTGAAACAGCATTATAATGAAGTAGTGTAGTGCTCAGGATGTAAGAAAACATGTCTGTTTGGAACACACTCCAATTAAAAGCATGTAATTATGATGTGCTTCTTCAGTGAAAATTAAAATTGGTAGGCAAAAATAAACATTCCCACTAATCAGGAATCAAAATGCACTTTTGGTTTCTTTCAAATAACTGCAATATAATTTTTCTTAACCATACTGTGCAGCCCTACTTGGCTCTAAGCACATCTGTTCCTACTGAAGATGTAAATCTCTAAATATATGGGTCACAGACATACAGATTCATTTCATAAAGGCCTTACATAGACAAAAAAAAAGTGGGTGACTGTGGGTTTTAGCAAGAGGTACTCAAACAGGAGTGAAAGCTATTTTCAGCTGCAGAACATGAATGTGGGATAAAAATCACACAAAGACGGTAACCACTTTTATTATATTTAAGCAGCATGTCAGTATGTGCAATGGATGTTTCTGTCTGATGTGTTTTGGACAACGATGGAGAGCAATAAGCAAATCAGGCTCTTGTCACACAGGCAAACAATTGTTAGCAGGATCAATGGACTGGTTGTGCAGCAGACATTTTGACTTGTCAAAGCTGAAAAAACAGCAGCGAGTTGCAGTAATGGTGTCAGTGAATCAGCACTCACGATGGCAGGGCTTTGTGAAACGTAGCAATCATTAATACACCTGTGAGTTTCCTGCTAGTCTTATGATGTTTATATTAAGACAAATATAGAGTATAAAACACAGCTGTGATATGGCATAGTAATAATGCCCGCTGCCCCCTGTTGGGGTAGTCTAGTCAGGTCTTGATCTGTCTGTGTCCCACCTATTAGCTGAAACTATAACGTCCTGGCACAGATGGTCACATACAAACCATTGTGTTTGTAGTGAGTAGCATTAAAGGATCAGGTGTGATAGCAGGTGGGGTAGCATAGATAGATGATTTTATTGATCCCTGAAGGGAAATTAGAAAAATACAATAGAATAAAATACTGAGGTGGGAAAAAAAAACACAGAATGGGACAAGGACACTTAAAAAACACCAGATAAACAGGTAGATCAGGTGCATCTCCTTTATACAATATACCTGCAAGCACCTGTAGTACTTCCCCCTTTAATGTTATACCATTATTAGTAGTATGTGTCCAAACGCCATGAATGAATGTATTGTGAATTATGACCAGATGCTAGCCAGTACTTAAGAGGGTCAACGACAGCCCAATACAGACACACAAAGGGGGCACTGAATACAAATTAATTGTAGTTCATGCAGTCGCCAGCAAACACAAAGCCTCATGCTGGCTCCATTGATTGTTTTGCTGTGAGTCTGACCGAGGCTAGCTCCAGAGCTAATCAAAGCTAAGCTACGTTAGCAGCTAGCCAGTTCAGCAAACTGTATCATCTCTGTCCAGTGCTGGGGTTGCTAACTTGCAACGATGGCCATCTTTCTAAGCTACATGGCTAGCGTTTCACCGGCGTGGCGGTTAGCTCTCTTGTTAGCCGGCGAGCTAATAAAACAGCCGTTGGATCACTCCTCCGTAGCCGGCGTCGACTAACGACTAAACCCGTTTAACCACCTGGACCAGTACTGCTTACTCTCGAGTACAAGGAGGAGAAGAAGAAGAAGAAGAAACGACCGAAGAAGGAGGGCGGGATATGCTTCTTCGGTGGTATAATGGCGGCGACAGACTTAAAGTTAACATTAGCTGTCTCCCCCCGGTGAAATCCTCCGTACATAAACGTCAGCGTGTTAATATGTCACCCCCCCAAAAAGTAGCATTCATATAAAATAAGTAAAAAGTAATTCAACATTAACTCACCGTCCTCAGACATTGTCGGTTGAGGAAATAGGACAACAACTTCAGTTTTTTCTGCATGTTAGAAAGGACCGCTCTGATTGGCTGTTTGGGTCACTTCACGAACCAATAGGGTTCGACTACACATAACGACTGATTTTGTAGTCCAAAAGCCCGCCAGTCAGTGTTGATGTTTCAGTGCCTGCAAGTAAAATATACACAAGGGTGCTACAATCCTAAGATACTTATACTTTATATTTATAGTTTCAGTAAAATAGAGTACTTTATCAAGTTTCGTGGTTATTTGGCATATGCAGGTTATACCACACATAAAGAATAGAAATAAGCTAAAGAAGTGCGGTCTTCTCCTGGCTTCCTCTCTCAGTCCAAAGACATGCGCTTTGGCCACACCTATGGCCATTTGTGTGGCCAATATGAGTGTGAATGGTTGTTTGTCTCTTATTATTATTTATTAAACCTTTATTGAACCAAGAAAACTCCCATTGAGATTAAAAATCTCCTTTTCAAAGGAGTCCTGGCCAAGACACACAGCAGCTCAAACGAAGAACAGGTCAAACCAAAACAAGACACAAAGACAATATTACAACACACAGTACAATACAACCCATGAAATCAACAACATCAGCTAAAACAACAGCACAACATCTCTATGTGCCCTGGGATGAACTGGCGATTTGACCAGTGTTTTACATCATAGTATTGTACAAAAAATGGTTCTGGTTGGTGTGCATTTTGCAGATAATCCTGTTCAAAAGTCTGATGGCCTGGTAGTAAAACTGTTCTTAAGTCTGGTTATTGATCCCCAGGGAAATTTGAGTGTTACAGCCGCAGTTACATGTATTTCAAACAGAAAACAGTCATGGATTTTATAAAAAAAAGGCATGAGGTAGACAAGTTTAAAGTGGGTACGGTATAAGTAGAAAGAACACATGGTACTCTATCAGTGCAAACTATACAAAACAGAAAATAGATTGAACATTCACAGACTTCAAACTATTTACATAACAGCTGCGATAAGAAAAAAGTAGATGAGAACAATGAGGGAGAGTGCTGTGTTAGTTTTCTATGATAATCCTGATTATGAGAAATGAAACACGCCCGGTTCAAGGTCCACTTATACTAGTTTTTTTTCAATAGCTTAATCAGTTTACTGACATGCAATAATACATAACTGTTTTAGGTTTAGTATGTGTAGTATTGTTTTGTCAAACTACTATTCCCTTCATGCTTATATTTTAAAGCAAACAAAGACAGTGTGATACAGTTGATAGTTCGGGGAAAAGTTAGCTGCTGAGTTGGGTAAACTGTAATTTCCTTGAGTTAACTTTCACAGTTACAGGAAGTTCTCTGTGTAAAATGCTAATGGTATACAGTGCTTTTCCTGTGTAGGTCAGAGCCTTAGTTTACACAAGGATAGGACAGCTAAACTCCAGTGCAGACACACACTGTAGTTGGTTTTATTTTTGCTATAGAGATTCCAAACCAGAAAATCAACTAGAGGTCACTTCCCCCTCTCTGTTTAAAACCAGATAACATCAACTGTAGTTACTCAAAATAGCAATCAGATCCAACACATCAAATATGTTACAAACGGGTTTTGTGTTTTTTCCTGTTTGCAAAATGAATTGCAAATGAGGAAGAGCAAAGAGAGGCTGGGCTGAGATTATACCTGCATATACAAAGGTCCATTCACATGGTGTCACAAACATTTTATACTCGTATTTAACTGTCAAAGCATTGTTGAGATTTAAAAGGGCTCTCTTTTTCAAGACTAGGCAGCTATAACAATGAGTTACAGACGAACAACATGAGAACAAATTCATTGGCTCTAGATAGGGCTTTTTGTGTTGTTTTTTTGTGTGTGTGTGTAGTTTCTCCTTCATGCTAGAAGGGAAAGGGTGAGCAGAGGGGGTTGTAATCACCAACTACATCACTAGATGCCACTAAATCCCACACACTGGTCCTTTAAAGCTAACCTCAGTTGGCATTAATTCAACACAATGCAGTACTGAAACCTTCAGTATCGTTGGTAGCAATGCGTGTAACAGTGACATCATCGACTGTCTCATATGACTTCAACTGCACTTGAATACCCACAGAGATTTATTAAATTTACACTATACAGCCCTGCACTTATCAGATTTATTCCCTTAGTGAGTACAGCCAGCTGCATCAAGAATTGTATACAAAGGTCAAAAAAAGTATAGACTAGCCCACTCCACTCATTTCCCAGAATTACACGGTGCCCCGATGTGCCCCATTGGCTGATTGAGACGATGAGCAGCTCTTCCAAACTGCTTAACCTGACTCCAAATGGTATTAAAGAGCCGGCCGGGCATTCAGCCAGAGGGTCCGGGGCCTCTCAGGCTCCACGGAAACTGTACAATCTGCTCGGCACACCGTGGAATAACATTATTCAACCTTGACATATCATATCACCATGATGACGACTTAGCAGGCGTGTTTTTCATTGAAAGCCACGGTTCAGAAACTGCAGGTCCCGGGAGAGGACGTCCGCCTTGTTATGCAGCAATGAATGAGTGATCAGCATCCCCACAAGTGCACCTTCTTCATCCTGTTCAACTATTGTTGTTTTGTTTTCTAAATATTTCTAATCCAGCGGTAATAGGTAAACAAGAATATACACTAATACATCTAATAAGTCTTTGATGATTATATTCCCAATGAAATATTTTTGGGTGGTGGCTGTCTTAATTTGATGTATTTTTAGTTGAAATCAAATAATAGAGGGACATTATTTTGGGAGGGATCATTCATAAGGATAAACCTGTATCACTGAGAGGTGAAGTTATTACATGGAAACTTTATTTATGCCTCACTGAACCCAACAAGGTAACAAATAAATACTCAACATCAGCCTATTGTTAGTCCATCCACTAATTTGATCCAGACTGTAATATCTCGACTATTGGATGGAATAGACATTTGTGATTCCCAAGGATTTTTTTCTGTTGCACCAACATATTTTATTCTGTCTCACAGTAGTTTGTATGGAAACCCTAAGTGGTCTGCATTCATATATTTTTTCTCATGAAAATTAATTTCATTTGTTCTCTCAAGATCTCCAGTTATTTATGTCATTACATCGAAATAACAAATATTAATAGGATAGGATCATTTTCTTGAGAAACCTTGAGATAATTAGACTTTGTTTTCCCAAGATAAAGACAGAATTAATTTGAGATTTTAAGATAATGAATCAAATATGATAGGTCTGAGATTTCCAACACACGTGACGTCATGCCATGCTGACCTGATGCTGAATGATAAATGGGACTCACTGATCGATTTACTCCTCCTCCTCTGACATTGCTACATTAAATTCTGTTTTTAAATCTTCCCTTTTGCTTATACTCGTGTTGTTATGTAATGTTTGCTGCATGTGTTGTGTGACCCCAGCTTGAGATATATATGTATATAAATCTTGACTGACGTTTTTGTTTATGAATACAGACCAAGAACCGGGCCAGATCATACAAGGGCAAAGTATTCATTTATGAGCTGAACCTGAGGGGCACCAAGAAACCAAGAAAGCACCGGGCAGCAGAGCTTCTGTCAGAGCCTATAAATATTTTGTACTGAACACGGAGAGAGACGAAAGAAAAAAAGTTCATGGACACCATGAGACTTCATTAAATCCTGCTCTCTTTTTTTGTGAACAACAGATTCTTGTCTGAATGAAACATTTGAGTCGACAGTTGTGTGGGAGAGACTTTCCTGAGCTGTGAAAATATTCAGCCGTGGCTGAGATGAGTGCTGGAGGTCCTTGAAGTCATGGAGCCAATTGAGACCTGAATTCAATGGAGTGCTCAAATATCTGGAAACTAAAGTGAGACCAGGTTCAAAAAAAGATAACAGTTCAAAGGAAATGTCACTAAAATGCATCACCGCTGTAAAAACAGAACGGACACCAGCATTTGTCCACGAATCAGCCCTCCCTTGTATTCGCACGTCTGTTATAATCAAACTGTGGAAGTGCAAGATTTCATCAGTCAAGGTCAGAAACATTTTCACTGACATTTGCAATAGCATGGTTCCCATAACAACCGTTCTGATTTCATCATACTCCAAATGGCCCCTTGTAGAGTTCACTGATTCACCCGACACCACTGCGGAGCATGAGAGAGCTTCATTTCATTAATCCCTCCATGAAAAAGGGATCATTCAAAGCTAAAATAAGTCCTCTGACTCACACCTGATAAAGTTTACAATGCTAAGCACATTCAGATTCCACACAGAAGTAAAATTAAATGAGCGCTGCTTAATATTCAGCACATTTAGTTATTAACACTTCTTGAAATAGAAAATGATTTGTTCCTGCCTCAGCCGAACACAAACTCAACATTTGTGCTCGCCCTCATCGCACCGCTCTTTGTGGTGATGTATGACTGAAAACAGACTGCACCACCAGCAGGAACAGGAAAATGCAAGATGCATCAGTTATTTCCAGCCCGTCTTTTGAAGGGTGGCTCAGCCATAAAATAAACAACAGAACTCAAGGCCTCTTTGCCTCAACTCATTATCGTCCGGTTTGTTACACGCATCCTCACTTTATTGGCATATTTCATGACGACTGCCTTCTGCTGGTGGTGGAAGATGTAAAAGGTACTACCACAGTGTGAAAATACAAGTCCCGCATTCAAAATATAATATCAGCTTAATGTACTTCAAATACTAAAAGTTACAGTACCCATTATGCAGCATAATAGCTCACACCAGTGCTGTATTATTATAGATTTTATGATTGATGCATATACACAGAATTTTAATGTCACATCTGGTTGAGGTGGAGTTTATTATTCCATATACCTTTGGGAAGTTTAATTTGCTGTGTAACAGTTTATGAAATGATGCGTGTTAGAACCCTTAAACTGAAATCTAACTAAAGTAATTAAAATATATAAAGTAAGTATAATTATTCCAGTGAAATATAGTTGAGAAGAAGTAGTAAAAAACATAAAATTGATTGAAAATTAATGAAAGTACATCCATCACCTATAACTGCTTATCCTCATCAGGGTCACAGTGGGGCTGGAGCCTATAGCAGCTGACTTTAGGAGAGATGTGGGGTAAACTCTGGACAAGTCACCAGTTCCAACAACCATTCACACCTACGTGCAATTTTAGAGTCACCAATGAACCTGTTACCTGCATGTCTTTGGACTGTGGGAGGAAGCCAGAGTACCCGGTGAGAACATGCAAACTCCACACAGAAAGGCCCGGACGAGGAACCTTCTTACTGTGAGGCAGCAGTGCTAACCACTGTGCCACCGTGCCACCTCAAGTTATGTACAATTACGAACAGCATGTGGGTAAATATACTTTGTTGTTTTGCACAGCTGCCATTCTGTTACTCAATGATCTATGAACCTGCAACGAGGACCTGGGGTAAAAAGAAGCTCCCTGCTCCCCTGTGTTCACCCCTCGTCTCACTCACTCTGTGTACATTGTGTGTTGTTTCAGAGACTGAAATGCAGGGATGCATGATATATTGGTCTCTATATAATTCGTGGATAATTAAGAAAATAAATGATATCGCAGTGGACAACTGGGTTCCATAATATGGAGCCTTTTTATGTTTGTTACTTTGAGTACATTAGCAACTACCACCAACAATAGGATTTTAAATGCAGGACTCATGAAATATTTATTCCAAGTAGCATACTTTTACTTCATTCTACTGATGTTTCGTTTCTTTGTTTAGAAAGGACAAGAGAGTATTCAATAAACATGCTGTTGTAATGTTGCTGTGACTAGTATCCCCGCTGTGATCATGTAAACATGGCTCAATTATTCAGGTATAATTTAATCATGCATGTGAGACAGGAACAGTTTCATCACTTTATTAATGAGTTTAATTATTTATACCAACAAACAAAAACTGTCTCTCTCCCTCCATCCCTCTCTCTTCATAATCTCCTTTATCCAACCGTTCTGTTCCCAACAATGACGTTTTTTTTTACCCTCCGAGAAGGTTGATAAAAGAGCAGGGTCACAGCAAATTAAAAACAAAGTGTGACAGATCGTAAGATGGGAAGAAAAAAAAAAAAACATTAAAACAGCAAATTTAATCAGCTTTTCATTTAGGAAAGAGTCGGAAGTACAGAGAATAATGTCCATGGTTGACAGCGCACATACCGACACACATACATTCCCTGCATCTGTGCTCAATAAACTCACCGAGTTTCTGTGAAGCAGACACGCTGTACTAACAGGTCAAACCTGTTACACTCATACGACACACAGCAAGTGAAAACAGGAGACGGTCGGACACAGGAGATGATACATGTCAATGGACAGATTCATTATTTCACCTTTCCTCCAGACACACACACACGCACACACACACACACATGCATACGCACACATATTCACACACACGCACACACAGGGTGATCCGTGCTCCCTTCCAACACCACGACCCCACAGATCCAGAAGCTTGTAACATTCCCTTCACATTGAAGTTAAATGGAAACCTGGAGTTCCACCTGTTGGCTAGCATGTGCACCTGCACACACACACACCACTGATTGGAGAACACACACCAACGTCTGGATTTGAGTACAGTATCTTGGATGTGAAATCATCTTGCATGTGACATTGGACTAAAATTTGGAATAAAAAACAAAACAAAACAAAACAAACAAAACAAAAAAAACAAAAACAACCCCCTCCCCCCAAAAAACTCTAATCCCTCAATTCCCCCCCCACCCCTCCCAAAAAACACATTACAATAAATAAAACAGTTATGACAACATTAATAGGGGAAAAGGGAAAGTCGTGAAGAGAGAAATGGAGGGAGAGAGAATAAAAATGAAACATTTTGTTCTGTTTTTCCCCTCCTGAACCAGGGACTGAAATGAAATCGTATTTACAGACTGCGACTGAGGATAAACAGCCCGGCCGCTGCTGCACCGGTCTACTAGAGGAAAAAAAAAAAAAAAAAAAAAAAATTACAAGAACAACAATATAATAACAATAATAACAAAAATAACAAAATAAAATAAAAGGTACTTGATATTTACAGTTTAGCAGTGAAAAAAGGAGGAAGGAAAGGAGGAAGCAGAAGGCTGAGGGGATGAGGACAAAAAGGAATGGAGGGGGGAGGGAGGCTCCAAAAGCTGTTGGGTTTCAGGGGTTTGAGCGTCATTTCTGGTCAGATTATTACTGAGATTAGTGGAAGTAATATAGTGTGGTCATCTTGGGCTGAACATGCACGTTTGCGTGGTGGAGAAGAAACAAAACAAAACAACAAAAAAAAAAAAATACAGTCCATGCCAACATTGGACCGTTAGGCTGCCTAATCATTCAAGATCAGTTCCTACCACCATCACAGGACAAGAACATGATATGAGCGTCACAGGCAGGCTGTTTGGGAAGGGGGTAAGAGGGTTTCAACAAATCTCTCACACAAACCTCCCCTGTGTAATACTAGATGAAATGACAATGACGAGCCGGGTTAGCGGTGAAAGCGGCCGGCAGTCTCTCTCTGCATTCGTTAACATAATCAAGACGATATGAAACACAACACCGTAAAGTGACATAATAGGTGACTCGTCACCCTACAGCGCTAGGCAACTGTGTTTGCGACACGAGAGACGTCGGGGCTTCTGCGACGGAGCCCCCTCACCATGTGGCTCCCTCTGGGTAAAGTTATGCTCACAGCTGGACAGTACACATAACTGCCCCCCTTTGCTTCCCCTCTACTCCCTTTGAAGATGTGCAATACTCACTTGAGAATTAACATGAAACGCTTGGTTTCCAGCTTAGCCAAAAAGAAAAATATGAGCTTATACTGAAGAAACTGATGAAGATGTGCACTCGTGTAAAGCTCCCTCATAAAAAAAAAAAAAAAAAAGGCAGTTGAGGAGCTAACAGTCAAAGAAACTTTAAAGACAGGCTGCGGTGCCCACCCTCTTGTAATAAAATTTAAAAGCACCTCTCATCTAAAATGACATGGACAAAAATCAGCCAATGTAACATCTGGTATCAAACTGGGAGATTTAAAAAAATTCTTCACCTCCGTTCACCATTGGGCTGCGCGAAGTGACAATACTTGAGTAGAGTTCAGGGTAGAAAGTGACAGAAAAGCCACTCGTCTACACAGTGGGGTGTACGATCAGACACTATGTACAGTACACGTGTGCCGTTTTTGAACCGTACCAAGGATGATTGTCAATATTAGACAGGCCGTACATGTGGCCCTCTTTCTCTACTCCACAGCCAATCAGGACCCCGTTCAATGGCACCACGGCCACACATAAAATTAACTAATGCAAATAAAATGAACATAAAACAGGGATAAAAGTCAACTGTAGATTATAATACAGAAATTCCATATAGCATGTACAACCCCTCTCCTCATCTCCCAAACATCCTACCCAACCAAAGTTTAGTTTCTTTATTCTAACAGGCCAGGCCGTGGGCTTCGGAACTGCAGCTTATATTAAGCCCAAGCATGGCTGCCAAAATGTCCTTAAAACAACACCTTCCAGAAGCTAGCAGCCACAGAAATTGCTTTCTTATTGGAAAATGGTTAAAATTCAGGGGAAATAGCGATGCTGAGTATTTACGTGGGTGTGTATAGTTATTCTCTTTTCTATCTTAAGGGGTTTGGAGCCAGGAGGAAGGTTGAGAGGGAGAAGATCAGAGGAGAGAAAAAGGAAAAAACGGGGGAAGACGAAAAAAAAAAAAAAGAAAAAAAAAAGAAAGGATGGCAGAGGGGATGGATGCTCAGGTGCTGTTGTTGATGGATCCAGGTGCTGAGCTGGGCTGGGCGGAACTGTCTGACACACCGCCCTCTGTAGGAGGAGAGAGGAAACACACCGGTTAGAAACACAAAGCTTATCGCACTAAAATAAAACATTTTTTTCTGGTGGAACTGTCTGTCAAATCATTACAATATGTCTAAAATACAAATGTCTTTTAGGCAACATATAAGTGTGACTGGGGTTATATAGGCCAAGAATGGACAATTTCTCACACTACTTTTTGTCACCTGACAGTTGAGTATTATTGGATAATCCAACTGTGCAAATTCACTTATATTCCTAGGACAAACAGCCAAATAAAAACTACCAATAAGTACATAAATAAAATCCTTCCTCAATACTGTCTCTCATTTAAAAAAAACAGCACAAAAAAGTATAATTTTATGTTACAATACGTACCATGTGAGGCAGGCGATGTCTGTGCACGAGCGTGAGGAGGAATGAGTGTGGAGTTCAACTGGGGCTGGATAGACAGCTCTGTGACGGCAGGAAAAGAATGCTTAATTACACATAAAACACTTGACAATGACATGACAACCAAACACAAGCATCTAAGTGGAGTGAAGTAGTGTAGATAAAATGACAGGGAGGTATAAACTGACCGACGGGACTGAAGTTGAAGAGGAGCGGCAGTTCTCGTCCGCTGGGCAGACGGGTGTTGGGCTGGCGCAGCTCGTCGAAGAAGGCGTGCGCGCATGCCTCCAGTGGAGACAGCCGGGTCACCGGCGTGTATTCCAGCAGTCGAGAGCAGAGGGCGATGGCCTCCGGTGGGGTACGAGGCTTAAACACCTGACAGATGGGAGACATTTGGCAAAGAAATTGAGGATTCTGTATTGAAATACCGCGTAAAGGAATTTGAGTTTATGTAAATACAAGAGTTAAGGTGCTTTCAGGCTGACAGCGAGCTGCTGCCGCCGCGTTCATTGCTTTTAATGTAAACATGACAGCAGCGGCAAGGACAGGGACAGCGGTGGAACCTTTACAACTCGCCGCCATGGCAGGCTGTGTCAACATCATGGCAACAACAGAAATCAAAGTGAGGGAAATGATAGAGGGGCTGATTTTATTATATCTAAGGTTCCTGAATTTTTTGAGAGTAGACAAGAGGCAGATTAAATAAACGATATTTGTGATATGGTGGCAGAGTTGATGACAATTCAATACTGAACACTGACGATGCAGCAACAGCCCCTCGCTGTCTGAAAGCACCTTTACTCTTGCAAAAATACCAAACTAAAACACACTTTTACAAAGTATGTGGACATAAATCATCAAATTCCCATTTCTATTTTGCCATTTTCTTCTTTCTCCCATCAAGGGCAAAAAGGCTGTTTAGACGGAGATAAAAAAACACTTCAACATCACCGGATAGTGATCAGCTATCCAAACACCCCTGATGTTTAGATAACCGCTATCCAGGATTAATATTCTCCAGTAGCGTTAACATACCTTTGTCCAAGGGTGTGCTTTGATCTGCGGGAATTTGAACTCTGTGTAATTCGGGTTCATCTCCCGGATCTGCTCCCTCGTTGGTGTCCCCAGAACCTGACAAACAAGGGTGAGAAGTTAATTTTCATAAATATTAATCCTACGTGTCCTGCGTGTATAATTGTCAGCGTGGACAACAACACAAAGTTATGTTAAGTTTGTTATATTAAGTGTACAGCTTGCATTGTACTGTTCTCCCTTCAACACCTGCATTCAGATACTGCTGAGTATTTAAACAAGGTTCATGCAGCGTTCTAGGGGTAAAATTCAAGCACTTTCAAGGTACCTAAACAAAAATTTCCAGACTCTTGAAGCCTTTATGATCACATCTAAATCCCACAGCAATCAATATATTATATTGTCACACTGTTTATTTTACCAGTTGCTCATATTAACTTGCATTCTTTGATCATGATTATTTAAGCCTTCCTATTTCTACAGTTGGGGATCAATAGATGACTTCTCTGGCGATGAATGTCAAGTGAACATGCTGGGAGAAACGAACAAATATGTTTGTATATGACGGGACTGTTTCAAATATTAAAAGACTTTTGGTCTCCATACACCTACAAATACAGTTTTCCTGAAGTCTGCACTGACAGTAGTTTAAATTCCAGACTTCACACCATGTCTCCTTTCATCTAGCAGCTTGTCATCAGTTGGCATTCAGCCGCTGTTTGCAGTCTCCTTACTGTACCTTGATGATCTCTACTAGCTGGTCTACACCGCTGTCCCCGGGGAAGATGGGCTGGCCCAGCAGCAGCTCTGCCAGCACGCAGCCGGCTGACCAGATGTCAATGTTGGACGTGTAGTCGGTGGCACCAAAGATGAGCTCTGGGGCACGATAGTACCGTGAGCAGATATAGGACACATTGGGCTCCCCCCGAACTAGCTGCTTTGCACTAGAAGTTGATAGATGTAAAACGAAGCAGAAAAAGACAGTTCAGGTGGTGAGTGCCGGTCAGCATGAAACTTTTACTTCTCAGTTTGATTGTTTTCACGAAACCACAGCATGGAAGCTACCCAAGACAGAGAGGATATGAGAAGATATATGACAGATTACAACAGAGAAAGTCCAGAACGAGAATGAGATGGCTACACAAACAGACAGCCGACTAAGCATACACACTGAGACGCAGACAGCCACAACTATGGAAAGAGTGATAGAGACAGACAGAGATGTCCAGAGGCGGTGTCTCATACTGACCTGCCAAAGTCACAGAGTTTGAGGATGGCCGTCTCTGGGTCCACCAGGAGGTTCTGGGGCTTGATGTCTCTGTGACACACGCCCTGGGAATGGATATAAGCCAGACTGCGGAACAGCTGGTACATGTACACCTGAGGGAGGACAGAGAGCGTTGGCATGACGTCCGACAGTGTCTAACATCGTACATGAAACCATTCAGATATTTCCAGAAGAAAAGCAAAAGAACATCTGAGGACACACCGGTTCACTATCGGTACGTCTTTCCTGTGTTCTCATGCTTAGTCAGGTGATTCACATTGGACACATTTTAATACCCATTTCATAATAATACCAGCCAACTACGATGGAAAACCAGTGCCAACAATATTGCCTAGTATCTCAGCACTTCACAGCAGAACATAATGGTTACTCTTAATAAAATAATGAACTGAATTAGTGCAACGTTTTGCTAAAATCAACACTTTCCAGCTACATTAGCTACTTAACAGCGTCCTTCGATCACAAACCACCGTGGCACCAGTCTCACTTGCAGTTTGTAGATAATGTTTCGTGTCAGCCTGCAGTAGGATGCAAGAACATTTTATAACTAACATTACTGCCCACAGCAGCAAGAGAAAATATTTAAGACTTCTGAAAAATCTGATTTAAAACCTTAATACCTTCTTACATTTTTTTTTTTAAGATATCGATTTTTGCTCCGAGCCTTTAAAGACCCAATCTGTCACCAGAAACTCACATTTTATTATTATTTAGACTGGGAGTCTTGCATGACCCACACTTGACTTGGCTAAGGCTAATTCCTGCCTACTCAAGGTTGGGAGTTCACACAATAAATCTAAAGAGTAGCAAGATAATCAAAGGAGCAGGAAAGAGATACAAGAGAGCTATTTTTTTTTCCCCAGATTTTTGTGGTGTTGAGTTGTTGCTAATTACTTGTGAGCATCTTCCGGGAGTCGATAACTCTTCAGACTAAGTGTGCTCCATTTGTACACTTACACAGACGAGTGACAAGTAAACACTTGAGAGAGATCACAAGCCAAAAGGTTTGGAGACTACTGAACTACTCAGGTCTAGCTAACTGAAAGAAAACAAATCTTTTTCCACTCCATCTGGCTCTTTTCCTCTGGATTACCACTAAGCAATACTTTCCCCCAGCACAGGAGCACACGTGTGTCTGTACGGATTTTCGTCATGTGCCCTAATTTTGTTTTTGGGTTCACTTTGTAGGTGTGTGTTGAAAGTAGCAGCTGTGTGGTGTCTGATGCAGCCTGCAGTGTTACTTTCTACAACTAAGAACATTGGGGTGAAAAATCCTCCCTGCGGATGTTTAACCATCCTCATCCAACCTCTTATTTGACATTTGTCTCCACATCCTAGGTTAATGATGTCATTCGTGAATAAAAAAAAAAATTGCTCACACAGTTAAGTCTGCGCCCATTTAATGTGTCTGTGGAATGCAGACGGTAAGCATCTTAATATGACAAATCACTGTCATCATCACCATTATCATCATTATTACCCCCATGATGCGGTGACAGCAGGCCGGCCGCAGATTACAAAATGATTACAGACAAGATGACTGAGGGATGAGAGATGATGGTTAAAAAGAGGGCAGAGAGAGAGAGAGAGAGAGGAGAGGAGGATCGGGGTGAGGAAGAGGGAAACGACGAGGGACGCAGCAAAAACAAGAGACCCAGGGGACAGGGAGGGTGGAGAAGAAGACCCCGGACATGCTGTGATAGAGGCGTGTCGCTAGAGGACGGACGGATGACAGAGGAGAGAGAGAGAGAGAGAGAGAGAGAGAGTGTGTGTGCGTGAGAGAGAGATCAGTATGCATCTCAAAGCCACGGGGGAGCAGCAGGCTGAGGTAGGGAAATGGGCCATGAGACAGCTATAATGTCCTCGCTGCTGCTACAGACATAGTAAACACACAAACACTCTCTCTAAAAACGAGCACCCTTTTTAGACAGGGAACCTGGAAGTGTATCGCAAACAGATTAATTCCCGCGGGACCACCTTTTCCCTTTCTGCTTTCATAATCCTTAAACCGTGAGCCGTCTGTGAAAAACAAACAGGAAAATACTTGCTTGTTTGTTACACCCACAGGCAATTACTGAACAAATTTTTACTTTCTGTTTCCACTGAATTTCAAAAAAGAGGGGCTCAATAACAGATGCAACTCAATTCAGAAGACTAGGATGGAAAACGTCTATCTCACCCCCCCCTTTTTTTTTTTTTTAATTTGACACAACGACCCAGCATGAAAACCAGTCACTAAAAATGAACGCAAAAAGTACGAAAGCTCAAATCGTCTCATCTTTTTCGAATAAAAAAAAAAAGAAGAAAATCTTTTAGTCGTATACTTCAAACCTCGAAAGCGTCAAGAGCTGATCCCTTCCGAAGAGAAAGCAGCTGCCTTTCTAACAGATCGTTTGTTTGTCTTCTGTGTGTTTTCCTAGAAAACAGTACACGAAGGCAACGCTGTTTGCCAATCTGGCTGTCGGGGCTTCCCAAAAACAAACAAATGCAGCATTATAAGTTAAAATGCGCTTCAGATGCTTGAATCCAACATCAGTGCCAAAATAACCTGAGAGAATGTGCATTGAATTTAACAGACAGGAGTGAAAAGATAACCTCTGTAAGCACTTTTCACTTATCATACCTACAGAAATGAAGCATGTCATCCCTGAATAACTGACTGAATTAACCTTTGGATGGCTGTAGTGGCGTGGTGAAAGCAGCTGTGTGTGTGTGTGTGTGTGTGTGTGTGTTGTGTCTACCCACCTTAACATAGATGATGGGGATGGTGGTCTTGGCCTTGTTGAAGTGCCGAGCCACCCTGTACACCGTCTCAGGGACGTAGTCCAGCACCAGATTCAAATACACCTCATCTTTCTGGAAAAAAAAAAAAAAAAAAAAAAAAAAAAAAAGACAATTAGAGAAGAGTCAAATCTGCAGCATCTTAAATCTGATGTCACGAGTATGCATGAGTGTACATGATGAGCAAGTAAACACAAAATAATTATTGTGACTGTATGCAGTCGTTAGCTTTGATTGCAGATGGCTTTAAGAAGAACACGGACAAATTAAACATTTATCTTGTGCTTTTTAACGGCCATTATCTTAAGTGAATATTTACTGCAAACAAGGACTAAATAAAGAATTACAGTTGACACAGCTCATTGAGACACTTCACACTTACAAGTAATGAAACAGCTAGCTATGATGATGAGTGTAAACAATTGATTAACCTGTCAAAGTAAATATTGCTCGAGTACAACAGAGAGTAAACGACGTCTGACTCAAATACAGAGGAGGATATCCAGGCTCACTGACTCAAACATAATACTCATAGTCATACACTATGAAATCTTGAATGAATCATTACTCTTAACAGAGTTAAGAAGCAGTGAATTAGCCAAACAATGTATGAGATCCTGGTTAATTCAACATCTTTCTTTGCATGTCACTGTTACAGCTCAAAGAGGCGCACACACACGTCCAAAGTCAAATGATCTCGTATCTGCACAGATGTGTCAGTCAATCCCAAGTGTGACAAATGTAATCTACCTGGTCTCTCATTCTTAATTTTCAACTAGAGCCCGACCCGTTGGTCGCCCTTTTTGGCACCGCTGGAGAGGAGAGGATGACGCTCAACTCCAACCAAAAGCCGCACACCGTCCTTCACCTCTCTTTTGGCTAGGCGTGCAATAGTACTTAAGACGGCGGGATGCTGCCTCGCCTCGCCACGCTCAGTGGTTAAAAGGACATTATGTCCCGTCTAGACCAGGAAAAGATCGCTACGACTAACTCAGACAAGGAGTTTCAGAAAGTGTGGGGACTTTTCCTGAAATACTCTCAATATTCAGTCAAATTGAAGAATCAAAGTTTTGTATACTGCCATAGAAAACCTGACTTCCAGCAATTTCCTACAACACTCCAGGAACAACATTCCTTTGGAATTATAGCTTGTAGATGTAGACCATGGAAAGAGAGGGATATCTGAGATAAGACTGCATGAGATGTCGCTTTTCATAGATAACTACTCTGTGAAATTCTTGTATATGTTACACACTCTGTTCATTTTATGAACATTAGTGTCTATGTGATTAAAATTCAATAAAAATATCAGAAAAAAAGAGCAGCGACTTGTGTGCAGATTCTATTTCGACGCGTGCTATGTATGCTGCGCTAGATTTGGCACAAAATGCAGCGTATGCCACTGCACGTGGCTTACATATAAAAATACATCTTAATCTGAAGAATGCAGGGTTACATATTTGTTTTTTATAGCACACAGTTTGGAGGTTATGGACCAACGTGTTTGTCACTGTGCCACCGTGTTGTCAAATGTAGTTTTTTTGTAGTTGCTAAGCCCGTGCGTCGCTCTGCCAAGCTGGGCTGCTGTAGCTCGTGTTTTCTCAGATGCAGACACGTTTAAAGGCGAAACCACAATATAATAACGTGAGCAGTTCAGCAGAAGTGCCCGGGCCCATAAAACTTAAAGAGTGTGAATGTAATGTACAATAAAGACCGAGATCAACTTGTCTAAAACATGCCTATGATTCATCGTTGATGCATGCGCCATTAAATGATTGGGTGTGGAGGCAGAGTGCTTCATCAGGAAACCTGATTCCTATTACATAAAAAAGGCCAAGTCAGTGCATACACACCTTCTCTCCGCTCGAGTAGAAGAAGTAACGTAGCCTCACAATGTTGCAGTGGTCCAATTTCCTCATAATTTGCAGCTCCCTATTCTACAGTGGAGAAAGGGGAAGAAATTAAAACATTGAAAATTGTGCAAAATATGAATTTTATTGCAGATTAGCACAAAAGCCTCAATACAGGACAATTACTGAAGAACATCGTGTTCTTATCTACAGAGCAAAAGAGCAACGATTATAAAAAACACACATTAAATCATTTGCTTCTCCCAAAGGTCACCACAATCTTCTTTGGATGCAAAGTTCCTATTTAAAGCTCTTTGCTTCACTGTAATTATCTGTCTGAGTAAGCCTGTCTAAGCATACCTTAAATCTCTTGTCTTGGAGAACTTTCTTAATTGCCACCATCTCCTGGCTGTCGATGAGGCGAGCCTGGTAGACCACTCCAAAGGAGCCATTTCCTATAACCTTTATGTCTGTGTAGGACACTTCCTGTGGGCGATCGGGGCCCTGGCCAGGTGTGGCTACCACCGTCGTCACTTTGCCACTGTCTCCTGTGGGTGAGAGCACAAACACACTTTGTCAGAGAGATCCCGGAATAAACTGCGGCTTTACACCAAAGTTACAGACTGGGACATACAAACACACTGTGATGAAACCATAAAGGGCATAAAAAGCAGCATATTTTGGATAAAAAAAATAAAATGCTAAGACATGTGAGAAACACAGTGACATAACCCGCTCCAGTTCAGTTTTAAACCAGTGTTCCCGAGAGAGAGAGAGAGAGGTTAAACATCAACAAGCTCTCCCTCCTTCTCTAAAGGCTTCTATGTGGTGGCTCCCCAGACACACTCCACCAGCTCCTAAGAGCTCTTAGTACTTCCCACAATGCGTTCCTAGGTGAAAACTAGCCTAAACTCCTTGCATACTGGAGACACATAATGTAGGACTACTGGGCTCATGTTCAACCCAAGGTAAACCTATTCATATGAGACTTCTGTCAAAGATGAACCCTTCGTTGTTCCTACTAAAATACAATATCACAGATGTAATTAACCAACAACCAATACATTAGTTAGTTTTCCTCGCCTGCCTAGGGCCAATTTCTGGGAACTCTGCTAAATGTTGTTTAAACTCCGGCATCATCCCTGGAGCAGAGCACTGCAGCCCACGTTAAACCCCGCTCGAGACCAGAGTCACAAAGCCAAGTCAGGTGACGTGTTGACCCACTCAGATTGTGGGTTTAACCTGCGTTTGTGTTGATCTGAATATGGCATTACAGTCACAATCACAGTTTTATCTGAGCACCTCTGTAACCTCAATTACCTCAATGTCCTCTTTCCAATAATTTTCCAATTTTCATGTCAGCATCACATTATAGATGTTCTGTTAGTACTGAAGTTCATACAGTTATATACACACACACATTTTGAACAGCAGTCTGCACAGCTTCAGATCGAAATTAGCTTTTGACCGTGCCATAGCACGTTATATAGTGTAACATTGTGTGAACAGAAAAAGGACATCAAGTCTGAGCTGCGATGTAACCTTGTAAACCTTGTAAACCCTTCTCACAAACTCTCATTTAAGGTTTGCACTGCCTCCATGACCTGTGAGTACACTGGTTAATTCAGTGTTTTCAAGCGAACAGGGATCCTCGAGCAGGTTGTCGGGAGTCCACAGCAAGAAGGAAGAATACAATATTTAGAAAGGATTTTACAGTACAGTGTCACCGTCGGGTTAATGTTTGACCTTGTTGAAATCAGGCAAAGTGAGATGATCAAGATCTAACGGTAACTGTCAAGCAGCTTCTCAGTGTTTTACGCGTGTGCACGTGTTGGGTCAACATGGATTTGACATATCGACACCAGACGCAGTGACACTGGGAGGGGAAGAACGGCGTAGAAGAGGCCCACTGCCAAAAGGCTTGTCAGAGCCTGTGATAAAAATTGCGTGGACAGTAGCACGCCCAGAAGTGCTACCATTTCCTGGGCTTGCTCACTTCGCCTGTCTCAACAGGACCCCTCCTGATCTCTAATAAGTCTCCGAGTCGCAAAATGGAGTCAGACAATGGAACATTTTGGTCTCTCCCATAAACTGACAAAAAAAAAACAAGACAGTGATATGTCTTCATCGCCTGCTGTTACTCTCTGTATGAATACATTTGCTTAACAGAAAATAACTTTTAATAATTTAATAAATAAATGATTCTTGTTGGCAAATTACAACTGTGTGTGCTGCTATATTTTATTCATTTTCCAGGCAAAACCTTTTCAAGGTTAGCAGCAAACAGCAGCTGATCCACATGATTAGCTTAAATCTGATCTCTACCCTCGGGTCAGCAGGAAATATTCAGCTTTTGAGATCGGGTCATTGTGTGGTTCCTCCACATTCCTGTATTCCAGCTACACAATACACTGTTCCACTGTGTTTCCTTTTAGCATCACTTTCACACACTTCTTCTTCTTCTTTTTTTTTTTAAACAAGTTAAGTTAGAAGGGAGCACATTAAATATGGAGCAGCAGTGGCATGATAGTCCCTTGAATAATGAATGCAAAAATGAGCACTCTGCCCAGCTGTCAGTGAACAGCTTTGGTTTCTGATACGTCAACGAAAGCCTGATGAGTAAGACAAAGGATGGGCAGAGAGGCTTTCATCACACCTACACTTATAAGCAATTAGCTTGGGGGCTTGTAAAACTCAAGCACACTTTTAACATGATAAAATAAATCAGCAAGAAGTATTTCCTCAATAGTAGCCTAAGAATTACAACTGAACCTCGCCTGATATTGTATGATGAGGGATTTACATTGGGTGTGGCTTGGGATGAATCACTCTGCAACTATTGGCACCACAGAAGCATACATTTGTTTTACGTTTTTTAGTCTTTTAGCTGACGCTTCTAACTAAAGCGACTTACAGGGAGCAATTTAGGATTCAGTATCTTGCCCAAGGACACTTCGACATGCAGACTGCAGGAGCCGGGGATTGAACCACTGAGCATCTGATCATTATCAATAGTCCTGATGTTTGCCGATCAGGAAACTACAACGATTGCAGTGTATGTTCTTATTTCAAGCCACACAGACTCAAGATGGCACTCTTGCAAAGAACAGATCAAACTTTTCTCTCCTGTTATTGACACCAATACGTCAGCTCAAGCCAACAAGGTATCCACTGATGCCAAGAGTTGATCTAAAATGATGGTCTCCTTTTCTTAAATCTAAAATCACACTCTTACGTACAGTGACGTGAAGACAGGGCTTGCTGTGATTATAATGGTACTAAACACAGAGTCATGGCCAACGGAAACACTGAATTTCATGATGACATTAACAGAGAAAATGTATTTAATGTTCACTGGTCACGTCTTACTGATACCCAATCCATTTAGGGTCAGTACCACTACATCAGTGTTGGTACATCCTGTTCCGCTTAACCATTTACTTTGCTGCTAATAATACACGTGTGTCGGTTCAGGATTTGAAGGCAGGCAGAAACTTGGATTGTAAAGGGGTGTTATAGGATATAACAACATGTAATAACACACAGGTTTCAGTAAACTAGCTGAATAATTCTAAAATGAGTAACTAAAAACTGTAGAGTCGTGGTTCGGTCTTCCAGTGTCGTGCCACAAGACATGTTTTATATTGCCACGCATATTTGCATGCATGGAACAAAAATTCGAGAGCGAGTTTCACCTGGAACGTTTGGCAGTGAACCAGTTGTTGTGTATCAGCACGTAGCATAGTCATCTAAGCTGTAACTGTATGGAAATGTTTCCTGGTTAGCTGCAGTGAAAATGGTTCAAAATGAGTGTCAAACTGCGTGCTGACATTGTTCAAAAGAAGTCCTGTTTGTCTGCGGAAACACTTCAACACGACATTGCTTCAAAGTGTCGATTAACAGAACGAGACAAAAACACACCGGAGGGCGAGTCCTTCTCCCAACAGTGTTCAATCAGACTCTCACTGCAGATCAAAGTAATAAAAATAATGATATAGTTTAAATGTGTGGGTATGTGGCAAAACTCAGTCAAAAGAATAACAACGTAGATGTGCTTGTAGCTCTGCTACGTGTCCGCGTCATGTATAAATGTGAATTAGTCCGTCTGCAAACCACCACAAGTTCAGGAATGATCAGGTCAGAGTCGACGGAGCATCACTTACATTTCTGTCTTAGGAGGTTCATGGTTTTTGGTTCTCTTTGTTAATAAAGTGTCTTATTTGTTTTAACTTTTTATGTAAAGTTAATTTATTAAGAATCTTCCTCAACGTCACGTTTTGATAAAACAAAGAAGAAAGGTTTCCTCCCTGATTTCTTATTCAACCTCACCCCTAAAAAACAAGTTATGAACCACCATGGCTATGGAGAATCATTACACCCCTGGTACTGACAGCTGTCCAGTAATGAAAAGCTGTCTTCTTAATTAGATTCATATTCTTCTTATTTGTGCACACCATTTCTGTTTTAACTCCATTTTACACTATATTTTATTCAGACAAAGTTAATACTGTATTGTAAATGTAGTCTAAACTACTCATTTAGGCTTTTTAGGAAATAACAGTTTATATTCTTTAAAATGATGTGTTGGGGAAATGTGTTGGTCTTACTACTAAAGCTATCAAATAATTTCAAACAATAGCAAGACTTAAGATTGATTTAGTGACTGCTGTTTGTTTGGCCAGGCCAATTGGCGTCATCCCTGAAAGCTCTGATCAGCCAAAATGACTATACATTTTATTTTTGCTCCTCTTTTGGTCAATATTAGCTGGTCTCTGTCACCTCCTGCTCTCAATGATGCCTTGTAGTGATTGCTTCCATTGACAGACTGAATGAGTATAAACTGGTGATTGAATGTTAATGATACCTGTTAGTCAAAAACAATCATTCCTTCACTGCCGCAATAAACCCATTGATCAGATCATTATTATGTGCTGCCAAGTTGTCTGACAACAGTAAATAGAGGTTAATGGAAACATCACATTAGAAAGTTGGTAGAGATAGCAGAAGGCGGCTTAATAACATTACTGCTACACAGCATCTGACTGCTTCTGAGCAGAGATGCATCATCACATCATCCTACCTCAAGCTCAGTTTTCCCTCATGCACATTAAAAAAATGAGCATGGGGTTGTCTGACTTATCCACTCCAGAGAGTAGAATAAGGTAGAGATGGAGAGATGTTTTCAGATTTAGCCAACTCAGCAGCAATGTAGTCTAAAACTGCACTTTTGTCTGAGTCTGTGCTGGAGTCGGGCCCCTCTGACACAAGAACAATGCTCTCGCAGATCCAGGTGACCAAGACTGAGACATTCTGAAAACTGAGCAAGGAAAAGGTGAGCTTACATTCAACGGCAATGCATGTGAACGAGTTAAAATCACCTGATGAAGGTCTGCTGATTAGCTGCATGCACTGACTTCAGCAAAGGCTTATTACACAAAGCAGGCTGAGTCAACTTTGACCTTTGCCTTCTATTAATTTGCTTTGTTAGTCGTTTTCTGTCAGGCCCCGGATAAATTCAGCGTTTCCTTCTTTTGAAAATGCTATCTGACACACGAGCTGTGATGCTATTTTCTTCCGTCTCCCGGTCTGTCCTATTGCGCACCTCTGTCCAACTCCACAGATCTTCAGCCAAGTGCTACCACTGCATAGCTACATGACCCCTGAGCATTCTGCAAGTTCTTGTCATCACACCAACAAAACCAACTGGAGAGACTTTACTGTTGGCAAACCGGGGCTTCCAGTATAGGTGTCAAAATGGTGAAGAAAGTGATGAGTTCATGCAAAAGTAGACCTCCTTAAGGAAGGCCAAGGTGTACAGACATGTAATTTAATGCAGGACTTGTCTCCCTACCTGAGGGGTACTGACACAGTCGCACAGGCATTGAGTAAAATACCTGCTTACTAAACTGTTTCCACTGCCTTAAGCAACAGTTCTTACTTTTTCTGATGAAATGTGGATTGTCTTGTAGCAGCTGTTTAAGCCGATGCAGAGGTGCTTTCTTGTGTGCATAACTCAGTATATACTGGTTAATAAGCAGCTGGAGCTAGATTTCTTCAGGCTACAACACAACGTATACCTCACATTACACTATCTTGGCAAAAACTCTGTACAAGATCAGACTAGACCGAGGACGACGCCTAAAAACTTAGACCAGATCATTTCTACCTACTCCTTTACAAGCGTTAGCAAGCTAACTAGCTTCCACATTTGATATTAATGACGAATATATTAGACCGTCGGCTGACACCAACTCTATTCTTGGGTTACAATGCAATAATAATGGTTAGGTAATGCTGCCGAAAAAAATGACATAACATTATTTGCCGTCGAAATATCAGCGGCTTAGTTCCGAGCTTGCCACCAGCAGCTAACGATAATGTTAGCCGTGCGATGAAAGCCCTTGATCGCAGCGGTTCCTTACTGAAAAACACAGCTAACGTTAGCCGGAGAGCTAACTCAAGTTAGCTCCCGAGCTAACAGCCTGCTGGCTAAAAGGTTAGCTCCGCGACAATGATCGACATTAAACACACTCGGGCACATTTCTTTAAAAAATTACGCACAACCCGAGTATTTCTAATAACGTGTATAGCTGGGGTTGTGATATAAATATAAAACAATACTTACTAGGCAGTTTCAAATTCCCAAAGCTCGTCGAGCTGCTTCCACTGGCTTGTGAAGCCCCAGTTTTTCCTGTCGAGCTTCCGCCGGCTACTGCTGATCCGGCACCGGCTGCAGCGGATCCGGGAGCTCCGGGAGGCTCAGCGAATGAGCTGGTCCTGGGCCGCCCGCTGCCGCTCATATTTGTGTGAACTAAACCCGGGGCAAGGTTGGACGTTATCAGCAGCCACGCCGGCACAGACTTAAGCTATATATGTATGTGTTTTAATATCCGATATAAATATAGACTACACTTACAGCGTTCTGTACAGGCTGCCCGTCTCCCCCTTTCTTCCTCTGTAAAGCGGTGATGGTGGGGGGACTGGGGAGTTGACGCACAACGACGTAAAGCTCGCAAGGGTTCATGGGAAAATGAGTTGTTGTTGGGACATTCGAATCCACATCGGCGTAGACTGCTAACGGAAATTTGACATCGTGTTTATGACAAAAAACACACTTTTAGTACTTAATAACTAAATGGCACTTTGACAGTTGTGTTTTGGACATAAAGCTAACACAATATTGAGGGTAAACGTTCGTTTTATAAACGATATATGTAGTGTAAATAATTATATAAAAGAGAGACATCCACAAAAATCACATAAATTAGCTAATTTAAAGTTACAGAACTTGAATAATACAAAAATAAACTAAAAAGACTCCCAAGGGAGGCTGCACTCTTATAATTCGACAAAAAACTACAATACCCAGCAGTAAAGCACAGTGTATGACTGATAGGCAGGCTGTCCAATTGGAGTTCCTGAAATCCTTAGGCTACCGCATTGGGCGGGGCTTACTATCACAAGAATGGAGGCGATCGGCGGGCAAACGTTTCATTACACGCTTTGAAATGTGATTTCCAACGGACACTTTTCAGTTTTTGCCTTTCAAAGCCGCATATGGTGACCAGGGACTAACGACAAGGCGCACGGCCGTGTGAACTGAGAGTGATGACCACACGAGGGATTGTCCAACGAGAGTAAATGAGAGGTAAGGAGGAAAAAAAAGGGCCCGCCGTCGTAGCGGGAGAGCTGCGGGGAAAAGTGGGTAGCGCCGCCTGACGGACCGCCCGACGAACCGGGTAGCCGCTGTCAGGAAACCGCGGTGCCGAGAAACAAGTCTGCAATATCGGAGGGAGCGCCGCCAACAGCTCTCCATATGCCATCACACACTCTAAACAAAGATATGAATCACATTTGGGAGGAAAATCAGGCAACGATCAGCGAGGTGCTACCGAGCGGTGCACGTATTGTTAGCAACAGAGGGCCTTCAGTTGGCTAACGGCTGCAAATTGCGACGTTTGTTTGCGGGATCGCTCCATATTGTCTCTGCGTGCAAACCGCTGCTTGTCTCTTTAGATTACATGGATTAGTTACAAATACAACGTTGCTATTGAAAGCCGTTAATTGTTATTTAATGGCTGCTACATAAATGCTGGTTTATGTGTTGATATTGGTCAGTGTTGTCATGTTAATTGTTTGTTTGTTTACCACAGGTGTGCCCTTATACTGGCCTTCATTCATTGGACACAGCAGTGAAGTTTCACCAGCACACAGCCCCTTTCATGATACACTCACAGCCTACATAACACATCACACACACACAGAGTACCAGCATGGCCGAGCAGCAGCAAGAGGAGGCAGAAGGTGTGTATGTGGAGCACCAGTATATGTGCAGTGAGTGCCATCAGCTCTTCAACACCCTTGAGGATGTGCTGATCCACCAGCAGATCCACACTGGGCAAGAGGGAGAAGGCGAGGTAGAGGAGGAGGCCATGACCATCCAGGGCGTCCCAGACATGGGGCAAACGCAGCAGTACCAGTGTCTGGAGTGTGGGACTCTCCTCGTGAACCCGGAGGAGCTGCTGCTGCACCAGGAGATGCACATGAGAGAGGCGGGGATGGAGGTGGAGCAGCAAGGTGAGAGAGTGTGTCGAGATGTCGTACAGCTGTCTGCGCGTGATGCCTTTCTGTGGAAGTGGACGGCTTTTTATGAGCAAATGCGTTTATCCATTTTGATAACAGAAGGGAAGCAAACAGTTCTCATTAAAGCTAACGACTGTTTGGACTCTCTTGGACTAATTACTGCCTCTGAGATAGCTATTAGTCAAAGTACGACTTAGAAACAACACTTAACTGTCCGTGTGTATGACCGTTCCACAGAGATGTGCGAGGTTTTGGAGACAGAGGAAGCAGTGTCGGAGACTCAGGTGTCGGGACCCGTCCAGTACCAGTGTCTTGACTGTCTGGCTCTGTTTGACTCACCTGAGACCTGGCTGGAGCACCGGCGGACCCACAGCAGGAGCAGCACACACAGTACCACAGAGACCATGGTAAGGGACCAAACACTGAGCATACACGAGAGACTTATTCAACCTACTAACAACTGTAAAACTTTATTTGTTATCACCTGAAAAGTATAATTCATTCATGTTTTTACTGTTTCAGTACAAATGTAGTTTTTTCTGTTATTGTCTGTATTTTGAACAGCAACTCTTATTTTGTCAGTTCAGATATGTTGCTTCCTCAATTGAATATAGTTGTACCAGTAACACGTTATTGTGCAGTGACGGTGATATGTAACAGGCTACATAATCTGCTGACTCATTCACGTGTTTACATATTCCTTTTTAAATCATGAAGTGTGTCGTCATTTTTATCGATAGTTGTGTCCTGGACTGCCAAAGCAGAGTTAGTGCGCATCATGAGATGTGAGAAAACATATTTGACACACACACACTGACAGACACCTGATAATACTGTGTCAGAGTAATAATTTTCCACTGTGCTAGGTTATTCACTCGTGCTCAGCACACCACAGTATTAGTTTCTGGTAATATTCAGTCATATATCTTTGCAGATACAAAAGCGAGCTCTCCTTAAAATCTCTGGAGGGTGACGACACTTTCTCATTATATTATCTGAGGCTCATGATAGTTACTGACTTGGGGCAGATTGATTTGCAACTGTACAGCAATTCTAGAAAATACTAGTTTCTGAAGCAGCGCATTAAGTGAATATATAAATGTAGTAAGTGGTTTTTTTGGCTTTGCCAACAGGAGTACGTGCTACAGCCTGATGGGACTGTCACGCCACTGAACAATGTGCAGAACTACGTGCTGAGTGAGCAGCAGGCTGGAGAGATCTTGGCACAGGTACTTGGGATTGTAAACATCTCACAACAGAGGAATACATATGACAACTAGGATGAAGGATTTTAAGGTTTTGCTCTGTTTGAAATGTCTTTTCTTGACATTTCTGTGTGTCTTCCAGGTACTTGCTCAGCAGCAGCAGCAGCAGCAGCAACCACAACAACAACAGAAAAAACGTCAGTCTGTCTCCAAACCTGCTGCACCCTCCCGTTCCTCCCTGCTGCCTCCAGTGACGCCGACCCCTGGATCCGCCACCATGCACCTGCAGATCCTCACAGCTCAAGCTCTGGCTGACAACACCAGCGCTCCCAGCCAGCGCCGCTCCAAGCTGCCTCCTCTGTTGCCTGCTGTGGGGCGAGGCTCTCTGACGAAGCTGGGAGTCCTGGAGAACGGTGTGCAGAGACTGGAGTTAAGGTTGGCCCCCAGTGTCCAGGATGACACCCAGCAGCAGCCAACAGAGGTGGTGGTCATCCACCCATATGAGTGCTCAGAATGCTCCCTTCTCTTCCAGACGCCAGAGGACTTCCTCCAGCACCAGGGAGAGCACTTCCTGGGTCAGGACAAAGAGAGCGGAGAGCCAGGCGTCATGAGTGGCTTCGAGGAGGTGCGAGGGAGGGAAGAGACGACGGAGAAGGTGGAGGACATTAGGATTAGAGTAATAGAGAAGAAAGCAGTAGTCTGGTCCAAGCCCCAAAAGTGTGAGCTGTGTAACCGCACCTTCACCTCCGTCAACCGGCTGGCCGCTCACAAACGTGTGCACGAACAGGGCACGCACGAGTGTCCAGAGTGTGGCAAGGTGTTCAAGAAGGCAACATCACTCCAGACACACATGCGCACACACTCGGGCGTGGCCAGGTACCTGTGTGTGGACTGTGGCAACGGCTTCACTACTGAGATGACTCTTATCATGCACAGGTAAGACTTAAGACGCCACGGCAGCCAAGATCACCGTGAGCGACACTGATGCGATACGATATGAACTTTTTTCCCTCTTGGTGTCTTGCAGGAAGACCCACACTGCAGACCCTCTTCACAAGTGTCAGTTCTGCAACAAAACCTTCACCAACATGACCAAGTACCTGTACCACCGTAGGACCCACCTCAACCGTGATACATCTGGCGCACCCACCCCCGTCTCCATGGTAGAAAAATAAGCTTATAGCCTTCTCGATTTTGTCCTCAACTTCAAGCTAGACCTTTGAATTTGACTGATATCCCTGTGTCCTCCTCTAGGTGTCCGCTCCGAGAAGAGTTTCTCTCTCCACACTCGCCATCCTACAGAGAGCAAGAGAGAAGAAGAATTCCCACGGCGATGAGGCAAAAAGCGATCCGCTGTCCACTCCCCTCTCCGAGGCTGAAAAAATGGAAGAGAATCCACTGCAAAGTTCTCCGAGCAAAGTGGAGGGAGGTAAAGTGGAGAACCAAGGGCAGGACAACAACCTGGAGGTGTCTGCCCCACTTGAAGGCAACACCAATGACCCCCAGCAGGTAGAAGATGCCACCAAGTCTGACATGGCTACAGACTCTGTTCCCTTGGATGACACTGGTGTTGCAGTCACGTCTGGCTCTACGTCTGATTCAGCTCCTTCAGCTGCTGCTTCCTCAGACAAAGGCCCCTTTTCTTGTCGTTCATGCTCTAAGACGTTTTCCTCCCAACTGCAGCTGGTTCACCATCGACGCAAGGCCCACGTCACAGAGCGCAGCTTTATTTGCGGCATCTGTGGAAAGACTTTTAAGAAGCACATCCACGTTCGCAACCACATCCGCACCCACACGGGCGAGCGGCCCTTCCAGTGTTCCGACTGCGGCAAGACGTTTTCATCTCTCGCCAACCTGATGAGGCACAATCTCATCCACTCCGGGGTGCGACCGTACCGCTGCGACGTCTGCCACCGCTCCTTCTCGCAGTCCTCCAACCTCCGTCAGCACAGCCTGCTGCACTCCAACGCCGCAGCACTGTGCTGCCCGGACTGCCCCGCTACCTTTCGCTGGCCCACCAAGCTAGCAGCACATCGCTACACCCAACACCCAGGGTCTCCAGCACCTTTCCCATGTCCTCACTGCGAGGCTGGCTTCCTGACGAGAAGGCAACGAGACAGCCACTGTCTGGAGCAGCATCCCACCCTGGTGCAGGCTGGTACGGGCATAGAAGTCAGCAAAGACACGGACAAGCAAGCAGAGTCGGGCAAAGATCTGACATCAGAGCCCTCCACCTCAACCACCGTAGAGATCGAATCGGGGGATTCAACAAGTCTTGTGCGGGCTGGTCTAGATTGCAACATTTGTGGGAAGAAGCTCAATTCTCCTGCCAATCTGCGACTTCACAGACTCAGCCACTTCGCTTTAGGCCCCGGGAGGCCGCGGTGCACTACTGGGAAGCGTCCCAAAGCCCACCAGTGTCCCGTCTGTGGCAAGCTGTTTGTGTCTTCCTCCGGAGTCGCACTTCACCAGCGCGTCCACACCGGCGAGCGGCCCTTTCCTTGCCAAGTGTGTGGCAAGCGCTTCCGTCAGAACACGCACCTGCGGGAGCACTTGCGCACACACTCGGGCGAGCGTCCGTTTCGCTGCGAAGTGTGCGGAAAGGGTTTCATCCAGAGTATGCACCTGGCTGAACACCGGCGAACGCACACGGGGGAACGGCCGCACTCGTGTCCGCAGTGTGGCAAAGCCTTCAAGACCTTCTCCAACCTGAGGAACCATAAAAAGACTCACGCCAGGCAGCAGAGGCTGGACGAGGAGGCCGCTGCACAAGCTGCCATGGAGACCAGCTCTGCTGTGGAGGTGGTGGACGCTTCGGCAGTGGAAGTAGCCAACGGGCAGCCTCAGCTCATCCAGATCCAAGCCTCAGATCTTCAACAGGTTAGAATGCTTAATTTTAGGTCAAAGTTTTGAGTTTAAACAGTTGAATTTGATTGAATTGAATCATCTTTGCTCCTCTCAGACACAGGGCACTCCTACGATCATGTGTAACGAGTTCGGAGAGACCATAGCCATCATCGAGACCAGCGAAGGAGGAGCGCTGCCTCTGGAGCAGGCCTTGGAGATCTATCACACCGCTCTGGAGAACGGACTCACCATGGACACGGTCGCTGTGGACGGACTGCAGCTCCTCTGAGGACAAAATTTACTCTGCTGTCACCGAATGAATGACTTCAGTACTAGTCTTAACTCAGACTGAAAGAATTGACTACTGTGAGTATTTAGTTTAGTGTAACGATTCACTGAATGCCAAAAAAAAAGAGAAAATCCATATGAATATCAGCAAACAGACCAAAGTACGTCAACTTCCCTGTTTTACAAAGCTATGAGGGATCAGTATTAAAATGTATTGAGAAGATGCATACTAAAACATGGCGTTCATTATAAATTAAGGACCATTGGTTGTGCCTCAGATGACATTTGTATGATTAATTTTATCGTTTATATAAAAAAATGGATGTGATTTTTTTTTCTTCTTCAGTTTAAAGGTTTGTTTGTGCTGTTGAAGCATTCTGCTGTAAATATGTGAAATCAATAAATGTTTTTTCAAGATGATAAACCTCGAGTCGACTCTGTACGCTGTAGAGACGACGTGAACTTCATATTCATGCTTCAGTTCAGGTAGCGCTCTCGAGACCGCCGTGTGTTTAAGGAAAAACCATTTTTCACATTGCCAGCGATAAAACCACTTTAATTGAACACCTATTTTTTATTTGCATACTGAAAGACATACAAACTTAAATTACCGGTATTCATATAAATTCCTCTCTTGTATACTGGAACAGCAAAACAAGGAATATAACACAAAAACATTAATAGCCATATTTATTATCGTTTTTTTCCATTTCATGTGTTTTTACTCTCGGTAATGGGTGTCTTAAAAGTCACCGTATGTTCAATGACAGATTTTTCCTTATCAATAATATAATGAGTCTACTGACTCTACAGTAATTATTTACAACACAACCAAGTCTTGCACAAAGACACAACCAGTATTAGATCCTACCAGCTCTCTTTGATTCATTACCCAACCCTCGCTTCCCCCGGTTTTCTCTCTGCCCGTCTTAAAAAAGGAGGCCTGGAGAGAGCAATAAAGTGACAAAGGGAGGAAGGAGGGAAGGAAAAGAGGTGGAGGAAGGAGATGTACAAGTGTTGAGGCTATAGAATCAAACTTAGCGAGGGCGGGGGGACAGAGAGGCATACGGGGTTGTCTTAAAAACATACGGCTTATTACTTGTCGAAAGAATATAAAGGTCCACGTTGTGTTTTGTCGTCCTCTTTGAAATGAACAATAAAAATCAACTGCACCGCAGGTCCTTGCTGAGGTGAGAGGCCAGTCAAGGGAAGACTACAATGGAGGAACTGTACAGGTATGGAGCAGCATCTCTCACCTGCCTCAACTAGTACAAGAAATCAACAACTGGTAGAAATGTAGGAAACAAAAGGACCGGGGAATTCACTGCAATGATATGAGGAGTAATAATAATAATAATAATAATAACCGTAGGAATAGTACATCGACAAACTGAATATGACAATGTTAAATACAAATCAAATTGTTTAAAAAAAGTTAATAAAACTGCTTGGCAATAGAGGATTAAGGCCTTATCAGCCTGACCTCTATAACTAAGAGCCAGGATGTGCCCGTTGACTCTGACCCACCTCCTTCCTTCATGGCTAGCGAATGAGAGGCACAGGAATGCTTGGTTCCTTCCTTACTGGCATGTGCTTGGGTCAGTCACGAGGGAGGACTTGGCCAGACAGGTAATTTGCAGGAATGATGGTACTGCCAGAAGTCCACTTGAGTTTCAGTCAGTTTTAGTTTGTTTGTTTGTTTTCAGTCACTCCTGGTTAAACCTCCCCTGAAGGTCTAACACGTGAGCAATACAATGGAGAAAATGATCTTTCCAGGTCCGTAGCAACGAGTTCTTCTTGTCAAATCAAATAGTTTCTGGCTGTTGAGGGCCCAGCCCCCTAACGTCAGCAGAAACGAGACACAAGCTTACAACAGTTAAGTCTACACACAGCTTGTTCCTCGAGCAGCGCACACTCGCTACTTTTACTAATCCTAATTAAAAATATCAAAACATGTAACGTCCTTGTTTTTAACCTGCTGACTTTCCTCCGTCTCAGGTCTCTCTGTCCAAGAACCATTTCTTTTTCAAGGCAAATAAAAAAATAAAAAAAAAAGAGTGCTGCTGCACACAATGGTCCTTCGTTCACTGGCATCAATAGGAGCGTTCTCCAAGGTGGTTAATACAGAGTGCTAATTCAAGTGTGGGAATCAAATGTCTGCAGTGTGTGTGTGTGTGTGTGTGTGTGTGTGTGTGTGTGTTGTGTTTTTTTTGTGCCACTGGTCTTTCACATGTCTTTTTTTTTTTTTTTTTTTTTTTGGTACAAGGGTCACACATCCCAACACACAAAAATCCCAACATTGCATACAAACATCTCTCACTCTCACAGTTTGGCTACTGAAGGTGGAAAGAAATCAGAAATTTGACCAGAGAGGAGTTAAGAGTGTGGATTGAAAAAAAAAAAAAAAGAAAGAAAGAAAAGTGTGAAAAGGTGTGACGTCAACTGTCACTGATTGGTCAGTCTAAAATGGTCAGCGCCCCCCCTCATCTAGAAGAGTCCTGTGAATCACGAGGATCCTCTGGGCTCGCCTCGGCCCCTTGTTCTTCTTGTTCGTCCTGCAGGTCCCCACAGCCTCTCACAGATCCTTCTCCTGACTGAGAGCCAGAAGGTCCAGGGAGGGAGCCGGCTGAGTCAGGGATGCCGAAACCAGAGGCATCAGAGGGGGCAGCAGTCTGCATGATCTTCTGTCGGACCTCCCTGATCTTCAGCTGCAGACACAACTTGGTGGGGAATATATCGGAGTATTTCGTCTGGAAGGCTGCAGTGGCCTGAGCTGGAAACGAAGAAAAGAATGAATGTCTGCGAGTGGAAACTGAAAATGCTTGTATTTTGTGTCTGGTTTGTGTCTTACCTGATGGAAAGAAGCCCTGCTCCTGGAACAGCTGCATGACCAGTGCTCGCCTCTGGTCGAGTGTCCGTCGCAGGGAGGAGTACGGCACCTTGTCAAACTCCAGTTCTGTCAGGATGTCTTCTCCGTCTGTGGCTGGGAAAAGGGACAAAGAGTGTGGACAAGTCTTCAAGTCAACTTTATTGTTAACACTGCCATGTGTACAGGACATATAGAGAGTTGAAATTTCCCTCATATCCCTGGTGCAAAACAACCAATAAACATGAAATATATACAAGTATATACAAGTGTAAAGCGTAAGAGAAAAAAGTACAGCAAATATACAAAGATATAAAAAGAGTAAATATAGCAAATATGATGATAAACATCTTTGTTTACATCCCTTCAGGTCCCATCATCTTTAATATCCTCCAAGAGGTGGAACCAACCAATCTGTATTCATTGTCCACAGTAGCTTCTTTATTCAAGTGCATCTTGTTCCTGATGAGAGGGCTGTTTTTGTTTAGCTACTGTTGAGTAATCATAAGAACAGTTTTTGTTCTCTTACATGCCTGTTTTACATATTTAACTGCCTCATCTGGTCTGATGTTTTGATTGCTCCACTCATTGCCATGAAGTGTGGCCTGTAAGTAATTAGACGTCCATAACAAGATAACTAAGAACTAATATTCCTCGGTTTGTTTTTTTATTCATTAAAACAGTCTTTTTGGAAAAGGTGAGGCGAGACTAAAATAACTAACCAACTCTAGAGGAGGAATTTATTTTAATTACCCACTAAACTTAGACTATGTAATCGTCTTTGTGCCCTCGCTCTTCCCTGTGTGTTACCTGCTCTGTCGAAGGTGAAGATGTCTCCCTCGCACTTGGCGGCACTTTTAGGCGTGTTGGGCTCTGAGCTGCAGCTTGAGCGCCGCCGACTCTTTCTCTTTGGAGAGACTTGATCGTCAGTGGCTGAGTCCAAATCTGGAAGCACACAGAGGAAACAAAGTGTGTGATTTAAAAAAACAGTAGCAATGCGCTGAGTAACAGTCAACAAACATCTGTTTTCACAAACAGCTAATGTTATTTGTGACAGTCAGAGTGCAGCTAACCTGTAGAGTTCTTCCTCTTGCGCCGATAGCTGCCCAGAATGGCACGGGGTGAAGTGGCCAAACTCTGCAGTGTGGGTGAAGGTAAAACCTCCTCAGGCCGAAACTCTGGCAGCTCTGCAAAGCGCTCCTCGAAATACACCTCTGACAGCACCCTGCCAGACCAACACGCACACACACACACACAAAAAACAGCATATATACACTGTCCAAACCGAATTTCAGCAGGCTTACACAGAAGATTCACAAAAGGTGTTAACTCACTTGTCCACAGAGTCAAATGTCTTCTTAAGTGGGGGTGGGCGGGCTTTGACTTTTTTAGGTGTGGGGCCGTCTTTGTCAGTCTGTGGGGGAGGCAGGGCGGGTTCTGTGGCTGATGGAGGGGGGAGAGGAGAGGAGGGGAGGGACTCCTTCCATCCAGCCTGCACAGAAAGTTCAAATGAAGTACTTGATGCAACATCAGAGATGTAATGAATCAAAAGTCATCGTGTGACGTTCCTCTCACCTCTTTGGTGGTTGTGCTTTCCCTGTTGCATGTGTCGGAGGAGTCCGCTGCGCTGGAGCCCTCCTGGGCTCGGTCGGAGGACGGCGGCTCCTCGGCAGGATGTGTTGATGGAGACTCGGGATCAAATGAGAACTGGCTACTGGCTGAAGCTTCTCGCTCCCTGTCCTTCTCCCGCTCTCGCTCCCTCTCTCTCTCCCGCTCCCTCTCCCTGTCCTTCTCCCGCTCTCTCTCTTTTCCACGGCCTCCTCCTTCGTAGCTGCCCACGGGGATGTTCGCCACCGTTGCCTTCACTTTCTGAGGGGTCCTGACTGGAAGCTGGGTTAGTTTGGGTGTACCTGGTGTACTGCCTGTAAAACATTTAAAATATAAAATCAGTAAAATCATTCACTACAAAGCACACCCTAGAATAAATATTTAATAAAAACAAGTACCAGGTGTTTGGATCTGAAGCGGAGGACTGCAGGGCCTTAAGCACACAGCTGAGCCACTGGGAGGTGCCACTGAGCTGCTACTGCTAGAAGTCTGTGGCTGCCTCTCCAACTGTCTGTCCGAATGCATCAGCAGTTCTGTCTGCCTCTCAGCCTGTCTGTCAGTCTGTCGATCTGCAGGTCTGTCCGGAGGCAGGTGCCTGTCTGCCTGCCTGTCCAGATGGAGCTGTGGATGCGGGTGCGTGATTGTGGTGGGTGTCACTGTGTGCTTGGACAGGATGTGGGGAGAAGCGCTGGAAGGGCTAGAGACGGAGTATACCACACTGGGGGGCACCGCTGTCATGGAGACCACCCCTGTTGCCATGGTGACGCTGGGTGAAGGAGGGTAGATGGCGGTCACTATCTGGCCGCCTGAGGCAGGCGCTGAGGTGGATGGTGATGGAGACTGAGCTGGGGCTAGGAGCGGTGGCTGACCTGGAGGAGACCCAAGAGGCCGAATATTTTTTTCGTCACAAAAAAACACAATGATTTTCATTTTCAGGTGATTACACATGAATGAAAACATAGTTATGCATTTTATATTCCATTCCTCCCAACAGATACTCCTAAATCATACACACTGGACCTTTAAGACTTAGTTTCAGCACCATGTGCTGTTCAAATAGCTTTACACAGAGCGAGACACGTGATGTGTCCTGAATCCAGATGTGCACAGTAGTGTGTTCACACTGAAAAAAAAAAAGTGACAGAATGAAATATACTCAATGAAAGCTGCATGCATATTAAATATGGTGGGCTGTTGAGAGACATCATTTGCCCACAATGCAATGCACAAAGGAAAAAGAGAAGCTGCTCACAGATGGGAAAAATAAAATCGATCGCAGATGGCGGTGAAAAACAAAAACAATCTGTGGAAAAACATTTTAAGGCTATTTATGATGTTTATTTTATGATTTGGAAGGCATTCCAAAAGATGTTTGATGTTGTGGGGTCAGATTTATTGGGACTTTAGTGAGCCTCGTGTTTACATTGTTATGAGTAGATTTAATTAAAAAAAAAAAAAAAACATCAAGTAGTAAGTTGGATTTGTCCCACAGACTGCTGATTTTCTTGACCACTGTTGTAGCCCATGTAGCTTTTAATATTTAGATTGAGCATGTAAAGAACAGAACTTATGAATTCATCTGCATACAGCACTGACCTGCAATCAGTGGCTGAACCAGCGCCTGTCCAGGTGGTGCAATGGCTGTGAATCCGAGTGTTGCTAGGGGAGATGGAACATATGCAGATCCTGGCAGGGCTTGCTGGGTGGTGGAAGAGCCTGTTGTCGTGGAGACCAGAGGCAGAGTGGATGGGACCCCTGGAGTGGACTGGACATAGGTGATCCTAGACGGGAAGTAAAAAAAAAAAAAAAAAAGAGGTGATTAGAGGAGGGAAATATGAGGAATAAAAAAATAAAAATGACAGGGAGGTGACATTTTTGTAATAAAAATATCTCAAGAAAGGTGAAGCAGCGGTGACAGAAGGTGTTCAGGTACAGTAATGAGCCAGAACAGAAACGAAGAGAACAGAGACATGATTAGAAGAAAAGAGGAAGACAAAAAAAGAAGTGCTGCAGTGAGGGTCAGTGGGTGAGTGTACATCACAGCAAGCAGCCCTGGATGACTAGTGCTGGGTATGTGTGTGTGTGTGTGTGTGTGTGTTACGAGCTGAGAGGTAGTGTGGGGGTGGCAAGCAGAGGCAACTTGGGCCACCAGCAGCATGACTAACACATCCAGAATAGAGCTGCACTGCTACATCTGCACCCCTGCCAGAGTTTTTGTTTCTCGTATTGTCTGCTCGCTATGCTGTCAGGAATCTGAACAGCGGTGCCATAAGACACGATACAACTTCCTCATTATTGGTATAATTTATCAAAATGTAATCAATCCATTAACTATAAGAAACAGACATTTATTTTGATAACAACGCCTATTATAAAGTAATCAGTAGAAATGTCATTAGTCGATATTATCTACATGGAGCTCAGAATGAAACTGGCTTGTTTAAAACCTTGTTAGGTCTAAACTGGCCTATTTGAAAAGGCATTCAAAAACCCCTTTTTCATTTGTCCAATGGGTCCTTCTGATTGCTTTCCTTTTTTGGGTAAGTACTCAATTTCTGTGCAAGCTCTCCCAATGTCTTTAGTCAAGTGATGTTTGCTAGTTTTAGGGACATTCCAAATTCTGTTTTTCTTTTTTCTAAATGACACATTTAAAAACAGCACAACTTATCAATTTTCTTCTGAAGCAAGTAAGTTAGAAAGTACATTAAGATGACTAACTGTCATTTCCTGCAAGTGGGTGCACACAACCTAGGAATACTTATTACAACAGGACATAAAGGTTTTTGGGACAAAGGTAGCCAAGGCTGAAGAACATGCACTTATGTGAAACTAAATAAATAAATCGGTTTCACTTTTTGCTGTTCAACTTGAGGACAGACAAAGAAAAGGGACAGAGAAGAACAAAAGGGCACAGAGCCTGATAGAAAAGCTGAAGACAAGAATGATGAAGAAAGAGCTTTCCAACGTGACCGCTGAACAGATGACAACAGGTGGGTCACACGGCTGGCATCTTTTTTTAAAATGGTCACATGCATCAAGGCAGTTGCTGATGAAATGATAAAAAAGGCACAATGGTGGCCATCTTTGATTTGAAACATCACCACCAACAACCACTTCAACCATCCATCCATCAATTTTCCATAACTCCTGACACTAATCCAGGTCGCAAGGGCTGCAGCTGGCATTGGGCAAAAGGCAGGGTACAACCTGGACAAGTCACCAGCTCATCACAAGGCGAGACCTCGACCATAACGCAGAAAGAAACTGATAATAATGGAAGCACTACTGAGATCAACAGTAACCCAGAGTAGGATAAGTGCTCATAAATGGATGCCTGTTTGTCAGAGCTGAGACAAGCTTTACTGGCACATAATTTGTTTAGAGCCCCTTACAGACATCTGATCTGTAGCAGTGTTTGGTTCATCTATCTGTTAAAGAAATCGCTACATCTCCATTATGGAAAGCTTGACTCAAGTCGACTCAAACACCTGAGCATTATGGGAAATCTAAAATCCAGTTTTCCCCTCCTCACCATGACACAGCACAATTGGACAACAGTGAGTTGAATAATAATGTCATCAAAGAAGACGAAGCTTCATACAGGCTGCCTCAGAGATGAAAGCTCAAACTGATGTAGCCGCTGACAGTTTATACTCACTGATTGTTGACCATCTACAGCTCTGAGAAGGCCCGATCGTGCTTTTATAATCCCACCAGTTGTCATTAATTTAATTCATTAGACAGAATTAGACACATTTATAAACACTAAAGCTGTTCAAGGTAAGTTTATAGAAAGAAAAAATATAGATATTTAAGTTGTGGCTCTGAACTATTTTCTCATTGTGCTGTAATTTGCAGCATTTTGTTGGATTTTCATCCTATAAACTGATGGACTGAAAGAACCTGGAAATTTCTTAAGACGGAGACACAATTCCCACATTTAGATATTAACATTTTGTCTACTGAATGCATTAATGTGAATTTTTAGACCCTACCAAGTAAAAGGAAGTTTGAAATTGAAGTGCTAATTAGGCAGAATAACAGCAAATTTAATGAAAAACACTTTTTCAAACAAAAGTGTGAAATTGAAATCACATTTAACTGGTGAAGTGCGTGTCTTAAAGAGTCTTCTTTCAAAGGAAGGTGGGTGGGTTTAGTCTCTGCAGGCAATTACAGAAAAACATTTCACAGTCAATTTGCAATAACTGTTTTGACTGCAAACTTATTTGCCACTTCAGCACAGAGTTCACTCTAAGTTGAAATTTGACAGACTACTCCTGTGGTCTGTTATATAGCTTGCCATTTGTTACTAATTTAGCAGCGGATGCCCCGGTGAGGAATGATTTGCACCAAAATCCAGTTTGTTTGAGGTTTCCTACCTGGTAGGTGCGGGTGGTAGCAGCACAGCCTGGGAGGGGGCTGATCCTGGAGCCACCACAGCTGCTGTGCCCACTGTCACAGGGAAAGGGCTGGCAGGGTGGACTGCTCCACCCTGAGGCAGCTGGGACTGGACCACAGGCATGGGAGCTATCTGGATGATCTGGAGGGGGCATGAAGTGTTGAAACCATGAAGCGCAGTGCAAGTGGTGAGCTCGTGATTTGTTTACAAAAATGGCCACAATTTATAAAAGTTCTCATGTCTCCAGTGAAGCGCTCACTGACCTTGCTTCCGGCCTGAGCCCCGTTCTGGACAGGATGAGGTGGAGCCACTATGGGAAACTGCTGGGCAGGGGCTGGTGCAGTCCGTACTGTTGCCATGGGAACAAGCATTTTACCCTGGAGCACTGGAGACTGTGTTTGCACTGAGGTAAAGACAGTAGAGGGAGAATGAGCAATATTTTATTAGGAGTTACCACAGAATGACTGCTACATGTATCCAAGGTCTTTTCCAGGGTGGGAAATTAGCACAGACACAAAAGGAGGATTTAACATTGAGTAGCTGGTTTATAATCACATCTGAATTTTCCCACCCTCACCTTGTCGTGACCCTTGTACTTGTTCCAAAACTCTCACCTCTAGTTCCCGGGCTGACAACTCCCACTGCAGAGCTGGACGAATATCCCGTCAGTGAACTTGTACCCTGCTGCTTCCCATTGGCCAGGGACATGTGTGTGGGTGGAGCTGTGGGCAGGTTGAAGATACTGGTTGGCTGGCTGAGCTGCTGAGGTGGACTCTTGGGGTGGGTGTTGGCAGGTAGGGTGGGCAGGATGTACTGAACTTGTGTGATGGCCTTACCCCCAGGGGGTGCTAGTGAAGAGGCGGGAAGGAACTGGGGCTGAAGTAGAGGCAGAGGCAGGGGCCCGTTGGTTTGGCTATGCGGTGCTGTAACAGCAGCGGAGGGAAGTGCCTGCTGCTGGGAGGGCTGAGGCTGCGGGGAGGGGGTGATGAGCTGTACAGCAGGTTGAGCAGACAGAGCCCCCCCTAACACCAAATTAGTCACTACACCACCTGGGCCCACGCCTGCACCTACAGGATTAGGTGATGATGAAGAATAGTACCCACCCCCTGGAGCCGTGGCCCCGCCTCCTGGTCCTGAACCAATGAGAAGCTGTGGCTGTTGCTGAGGAGTCAGGGACTTTCTCTCTGGTGGATGCGGGCTGGATGATGTGCCTCCATCTCTGGGTTTGCTGGCGATGGGGAGTGGTGTGCTGATAACGGGACGCATTACATTGGTCACCACAGTAGAGGCCACCCTTACAGCGCCAATTCCCAAGGGCGGGTTTGCGCCCAATGAGCCGACTGATGAGGATGATGGCCCTCCAGCTGGAGAAGTGGAGATGACTGACTGGCCAGAAGAGAGGGAGAGAGAAGTGGCTTGCATTCCTCCTGCTGCCTCCCCTCCGAACATGTCCTTACCCTCTCCCTCTCCTCTTTCCTTTCTCCTATGATCTGAAAACCCTCCCCCACCTGATCTCCCCTCGTCATAACGCTTACTGGTGGGGTAAGAGGACAATGAGACACTCCTTCCATGAGGAGTATGGTGTGAGGAAGATGATAATGCAGAGGAGCAGATGACTGGAGCGAAAACTCTCTGAAAACAAAAAACACAGGCAGAGAAGATTATTTTGAGAAACGATGGATGAAATTGAGGAAAATACCTTTTGAAATTGTTCACGTCTGTTACCTTCCGATCATTTTCATCTCCAGAACCATTCTCACTGTCGCTGTCAGTCACCCGCTCCTTACACTTGAGGTCTATGGAGCTGCTAGGATAAGGGTCCTCTGTGGAAAAGAAAAAATACACTACAGCTACACTTGGCTTCCTTTGGAATTTATGATCATATAAAGTCTCAGCACCAGAATCAGCTGTCACTGCTATCAGATCTTTAAAATAAACACGAAAGTGGTCAAAAACTGGATGCAATTTAGTCATATCGTGAGCTATATGAAGGAGTGGGAGGGAAAGCAGTGCGGAGAATAAATAAAACCACAGGACGTAAAAAAAATCTTCAGTGACAAAGTGAATCATCTGTTACTTCTGAGTAACATTGATAATTTTGTTTTACCATTGAATAAGATTTCCTGGAAATGTACAAAGTGTATCAGTGACACAGGAAGCAAAGTGTGCTCACACTTTAATCTCTCTAATCTAACATCTGGTTTTATGAGTGAAGTAGGTCTGATTACTCACCGATGACATCATCGTCTCCCTCCTCCTCGCAGATGACCATGCGCTCCTCGTCACTGGTCATGTCCTCGCTGACTCCGCGCTGGGACTGTGACAGGGGCGGGGCATGACTCGAAAACTGACTGCCACCATCCCCACACATCTGAAAAAAACATAACGTAAGAGATCCTGTAGCAGATACACTTTTGAACCAAGTAAGAACAACTAAGAATTTTCAAAGTGAAAAGGGGAAAAACAAACTAGCCTTGTTGTTTTAAAGTGAGTCATGTTAACTAGAACAGCAGATGAGCACTGTTCATGTCTCTAGCAGTGATAGTGGTCACCAATTTATGTTTACAATATTCAAAATTGCGGATTACAGAATCAGCTTTCCAGGTTGATGATGAGCTGTGCTCCTCTCTCACCTGTGCCAGTTCTGCCAGGGCCTGTGTATTACCCCTGTCACCCCGCTCCAGGCTGTGCATGGCACTCTGAGAGAAGGCTCGGGGACGGGTAAGCTGGCCCGCATGACCTTCTCCTGCGCTCCTTTCAGACACGCCCACCAGACCTTGACCAACCCCCTTCAGCTCCACAGAATGGGGCTCTGTCAGGGGGCAAAAAGAGGACTGTTAAAAGGACTGGAATGGATAAAAATATTATTACAAATATATACATGTGTATGTTGTATATCAAGAGAGCTGAGTGAAACGACCTGTGGACTCAGACATGCTCCTCTCTCTGATGTCTTTGCCCCCTGGTACCCCACGGCCTTCAGAGCTGGACTTCTTCCTGTCTTTGTTGCACCACTTCCAGTCTGGGTGGGCCTTAAAGTGGGCCTCTTTTACCTGAGAGCAGGAGGAGGAGGAGAAGGAGGGAGCAAATGAAAAAGAAGACAAAAATATATTATATGTATGTGCATGAGTTAACTCAGGAGCCATGAGTTATAAGTCAGTGTTTTTTTTGTACCTGGAAGGCCAAATCATGGTATTTTTGCTTCTCCTTAGGCCCCAGAGCATACCACCACTCCCCAAGAATCTTGCTGACTGTCCTGTTGTCCTGGTTTGGGTGCCGCTGATGCACCAACGCTCGATGACGCTTACTGAAAATCATAAATGCATTCATTGGTCGCCGGATGTGGTCCTTCTCCCTCTGAAAGAAAGAAAAGGAGATAATAATGCCATTACAAAATTGTAGTTAAAGGAACGTTTGAGGTTCTGGTGAGAGCGGTAAGAAGAGACTACCTTTCCAGGACTATTCTTATCTCCGTCTTTGGGCAGCGCACTGAGAGACTGAGTGCGTCTCTTCACTGGTGATGTAGTGAGGGGCTGCTCTGGTACGACTCCAGGGAGGAAGCTGAAAGGAGACAAAAAACAGCCTCTGTTTGTAATCTTTATTAGATATTATCCGTGGGGGCAACGCACACATGTAGGATAACACTTAAGCACTACTTTCTCTTTCCCTCTTTAATCTTTAAAGAAAAAAATTATATTCTCCATAAGTGGTATTTCTTTTTATCTTAGAGCTGCAAGTCTATCAGATGTAGACACAGAGCACAAGTAGTTCATCTCCCATGAGATACATCAGCAGTTTCAGCAGATAGCTCATCCATTTCAATGGCTGACAGCCTGGCCACTGCCTTTCATATAGTTATAGAGCCCAGAGATGGAATGCTTTTGTTCCCATCTGCTTTGTTCTGGCATTGAGCTCTTCTGCCCAAATTAGCGTGAGGATACAGAAAATATCACACTCCCTTACTGTATGTGTGGGTACACAGTACCACACAGAAAATGACTGTGAAGGCTGACTTGGACAAATACATCATAACTTTTGCACACAGGCGCTGAGAATACTGCTACGAGCAGTGCGTATATGTTCATGTAACCTCACAGCTTTACATTTAATCGTTATAAAACGGAACAAAAATAAACTGCTCTTACGGGTCATCCACGTCACTCTCTGTCTCACTGTCAGGCCTCTCCCTCTCTGCTTCTCCTTTCTCCTTCTCTGGAGGCGGCTCGTCAGAAGGGGGGATAGGCCGGGACACAGGACCTATCTGTACAGTGGGAGGTGCCTCTGCAGGCTCCTGTGACAGCGCTGCCACCCCCTGACACTCTGAGGAAAAACAACAAAGAGATGCTTGTTCAAGACAAAGTAAACAATATGATATTTAAAACAGTTTTAAAGAGCCAAGCTGGTAACACATTTTCTCCAGCCACTCCATCAAGCATGAATGTATTCAGTACCTGTCTTCAGACTGGCTGCCTGGGGGTGGTTGACTGGGTGTGGGCCCTCTCCTGGCTGAGAAGAAGCATCTGATTGGGTGGGTGCCAGGAAAGGGACCAATGAATGCCAGGGGAAGACTGGAACTGACCGGGGCTCGACATTGGTCCACACTGCAGAGGAAAAGAGTATTGTTTATTACTAAACAGCCAACACCATCTGATACACCGTCTATAACTTTACAGTATGTGCCCATATTCAGATATCACATTCAAAAGAACCAGGCCTTCTACATCAGATTAGCAAGATGCTATTGCCTTATTTGGGGAATCAAGGCCCTCAGTGCAACACTCCCACCAGAAATGCATTCCTAGTCCCATCACCAACTCTAATCATTTCTTAAAATCAGTTTGTAGAGCTATAATACGTATTTTGTATCATTTAGGAGTGATAGAAACACAAATAAATAGTACATTTAGGATAATAAAATCAGGGACCCCATTGCTTTGGATGCACAGCCTTCTAATAAAGGGTTGGTTAACATCTGTCACACTAAATGATTGCACCTGGCACAATACAACAGTATGAAAACTTTGAGTGCTACATAAATAGAGAACATCAGCACTGCCACAGTTGCACACCTCCAGCCACTTAACTGGTTAAATCACTCCAACAGCAGCAGATGTACAAAAGGACTCTCTGTTCTCATAACAGGCTGGATGAAGAACAGGAGCTGGTACACTCTGAACCCTCATAAATTAAAAAAGGGACTGTGTAAGTCATATTATGTTTCATTTCCAATATTAAAAGCAATATTTTCATTATGATGCGTCTCCCAAAAACTTCCATGGAACTGGTTTGCCTGTTATTATTCAAATCAGCACTTACATTGCATGTATTTGCATGATGCTTCAACTAAACAATAATGACATATTGCTGTATGTATGAAGATTTTGCAAGCAAGGACCCTACTCTCTCATATAAACAGTAAGATAAGTGACATGGACTAACCAAACATGCTTAATCCTTGGCGGAGGTACTGAGGATTCTCTGATGAGAACATGGTTGAATGAAATCCTTGTTGTTTCTCCCAAAATAAAAAAAAGAAAAGTAATGATATGTCCTTTAAAAAAAAAACTCTCTTCTACAACACACAGAAATCCACGTGAGGAAACATGATTAATCCAAAATCTCGAGCTGATGTTGCTGGGAAGCTCACAGATGACGACAAGTGCTCAATGGTGTCTGTATCCCTTTCATCCCTACAGGTTGCAGCCATCATTCATAATAATTACTGCATCATCAGCCTGCATCATGAGGATTTATTAAAGATGAAGATGTTTTTGTTTTGTTTTTTTGCTCCAAAGTGACTAAAAATGAAAATGTCTCTGTCAAGTGGAGTCCATCTCTTCGTCTCGCAGAATGCCGCAATCTAATAACGCACAATCAAACATCAGTGGACAAAATGTACGACAAACGATCACAATAAATCACCAAACTTAAGGAAAACCTGTAAGGATGCAACAGTGTACAGGCGACCCATTGAAACGATGATTATGATCGAAGGCAATGATCCTCCTCCCTTTGGTCTAATTACCCCCGATGCCCTCTCTCCCTGTTTGTTTACATTACTACAGCAGCTTGGTCATGAGGGGGTTAACAAGGCCTCAAGCCCATCCACGGCCTCGATTAAAACATCCGCTTGAAAAATACGCAGTGTTTCTGGGCCATGTCAAACCTCCGCTCTGTGCTACAATACAGCTGCAGACAGGTGGGCTCGGTAGGCGGTGAGACGCACATAAAGCTCCCGGTGTGATCCCGCTAACGGGCGGCTGTAAGACGGAACCGTATCGATCAGGCTAAACGGGACTGCAACAAACAAATATGGGGGGGCGATCAAAGCTGAGGCTTGGGACTTAGAGACAATCTGCTTTTAGTCCAAGTGTGCACTGTTTTGCGTAAACATTTCCCTTAATACGTGCTGATTCATATAATAAACCACAGAGACGCTAATTTAGCTGCCTCTTGCAACAGCCGGAGCTTCAAGTGCACCACTCCAAATTGGACCAACCTCTCGGGAACGCCCCTGGTCGTGCACCCGCCGCACAGACAGAGGCAAAAGAAACGCAATTGTTCTCATGTCTCAGCTACAAAGGCGTATTCACACGTTGTTGGCTGCCAAAATAATCCAACGAGGAGTGTTTGACAAGTGCATTACAGCGAATACTAACTTGTTTTTCCCGTCACCTGCCCTCACAACTGTACTATGCACCTGTCTTAACCTGACAGTTAACACCTGCCAAGATCCTAAAAATCACCTAATAATAGAAAAAAGAAAGGGGGGGTAGCGATCAACTTGAGTTTATCCGTGTTTACCACGCATAAACAGTCGTTGACTGTAAATCTGGTGCATTCATCCATCACCCAGTGCTTACAAGCCCGCTATCCATCACTATCTCTGCTACAAACTAGCTTAATCTTAATTTCTGCACAGAAACCAGCTCCTCTCCTCTCCTACCTGGCCAATCTTGAACAACAACAACAAAAAAAAAAATAAAAGAGACCTGACGTTAGCTAGCAACTGATGAGTCTACAACACAGCGATAAAAAGCGACCACGGTGAGGACTCCTGGCTCCAGTCAGCGAGCAGCAGAAGGAAAGGGGGGGATGAATCGCAGTTGGTGTTGTATTTTTTTTTTCTTCCTTCTCCTTCGAGGCGAGTAAAGATGCCCAAATACTGGACCCCCGCACCCGACGACGGGGAGGGAGGGAGGGGGTGTTGTTTTACAAGAAGCGGTACAGTAACGTTGGGTTAAAGCCGTCGGTTGAGGTCCGTCTGCAGCAGGTTAGCTAGCCACTTCGTGCGGACGACATCGGCGCGCACACCGTCCACTTCGGTAAATACTTGGGCGCTACGAGTGTTGTTTTGGTCCAGAAAAGTCCTCGTATCGCATCTCCACAGCTCCACGGCTGAGTTTACTCCCTTATTTTTGTCTCGTTGTCTCTCTCGCAAGCCCTTGGCCCTTTCTTTCTCTTTCCCTCCCTCTTCCTCTTGTTGTAAACTAGGCTGCTTTGCCCCCCCTCCCCCTGTACTCGCCCCCCTCCCCTTCTCGTCCTGTCAACCTCGCCCAGCCTTGTCCCGCCTCCCCTCGGCCAATCACGCTCTGCTATTGGCCAACGCGCGAAGCTGTCATCTGCCCGCCGCGAGTCCTGATTGGTCGGAGTGTGCACTGGAATGCCAGTCATATGCAAATTTCACCCGGCTTTACAACCAGCGGGGCTTCTTAGCACAACTTAACTTCATTTAAATATAAAACGCCAATAAATAAAAAACAAAACATAATGTAGCACTACTGTCTCCATGGTGACACGCTAACCGTTGTCAAGTAACTCCTCAAAAATGTGTGTTTCTTTCACTAAACCCACCCCTGTCTCATGTCATTGGTACAGGATTCGTAGTAAACCTTGATTGATGCGTGAAAGCGCGAATCAAAAGCCGACACTCAGATGTAGGCCAACCAATGGTCTAACACAAGTTAGGACAAGGACCCCTCCTTCTTACAAATGCTCAGGCTGAAGCTTTGATACTCATGAAGACCATCTGATGCAGGAAGGCGCTAGAGAGCTATCTACTGTTTACTTTCCACGCTGCTTTTGGTCTTTTTTTTCTGCAATCTGGGTGTTGATGAGGGCTCTGGGGTCACGATGACAATGCACATCCACACCCATTAAACCTATATGAGCATGCAGGGTAACCCTTTCTTCCAAAGTTGTTGAATGCAAACATAAAGACTCATAAATCAGTAAATTCACTGATGAGAGGCTTCATATGCTCTTTCTCTGATAGTGCTTACACCTTTGCTTTTAGGAACACAGCTAACAGCAAGAGAGAGAGTTGAGTGATGTCATTTTCCACCATAAAAAGCCCTTTCAAATCCCCAAATATTTTTCCATCGCTCCATCATGCAAATGTGCCTCCTCCAGACAGAAATTTAAATGTTCTGATGCAACACCACTCACAGGGGGGAGAAAGAGAGAGGGAGAGAGAGAAGAGAATTGAAAACAGGAGAGTAGGGGTGGTTAGAAAGAGAGGGAAAATGGGTGGAACGGACTAAAGAGTAGAGAGGACCAGAGGGTAAAAATAGACTGAGTCATTTTCAGCAGGAGAGGGAGGCAGGCAGGGGAGGAGGAGGAGGAGGAGGAGGAGGAGAAGAGGAGGAGGAGGAGGAGGTGGGTGGAGAGAAAACAACTTGTAAAAACAGAACTTCTCTTAAAGGGAGGGAGGACATGGGGGGCCAGAGATGGGGGGGTGAGACAGAGAGAAAGCATTTAGAGATATTATTCAGCTATAACACAGCTAAGACAGACAGGAAGTGGGTTTGCACACATGATATGGTTTCCTGTCATGCTGTATGAGTCAAAAAGTCATGCTCCGTATGGCTCATCTGTCCATAAGACAAATACAATACTGGGAAGGACTTAATTACCACTATCAGCCAGGCAGCTCATCAGGAGCTCGGGCATTGACCAATAAGGTTGTGAGAGCCACTGTCCTCAGTAGTAAAAAAAGTTAACCCTCTCAGTCCTGGGTTACATTTATCTAATAAAAAAAATACATAAATTGTGTAAAGTCTGATCTGTGCCACTATACAAAACTGGAAAAGAAGAAACAATATTCATATATGTCAAACAAAAAGAAGCTTTTTTTGTAGTATGACTAAGCTTCACCTCAATATGCCACTCAGCTCTCATGTGCCTTTATCTTCTCAGCCTGTAAAGCATCCTGCGTCATGTAAAAATATGGGGTGACTGTACTTCTTTTAAGCCTGGGCGTTTCCAGTAAGAGTTTAACTATTAGACATAAGAAGAAGAAACACAGAAAACCAGAGAGAGACAGAAAGAAAGAGAGAGAGAGAGAGAGAATATAGAGATTAAGGCTTATCAGCTGCACTGAGCTCTCAACAAGTCAATCCAGCAAACACAGTGTGTTAAGCACAGGGAGTTAGACAGCTTGGCTGTGCGAGTGAGTGAAAGGAAAAGAGGGTGAAAGAGGGCAGGGTGGAGATGAGGGATTACTGTGGCTGCTCAGTGGTTACAGCCCTGGGTAAACATTACAAGCCCTTAGTTATGAACTACATCTGACCAATTATTCAGAGCAGAGTAATGAGTTTGTACGCCGGCTAAATTCAAAATTGATCAGCAACAAAATACTGCAAATATATATGTGTGTGAGTTGTCACTTCAGAGATGATTTCAGCTGTCACGCAAGCACTATCGGAGCACAAGAAGATGTACAATTAAGATAAGAAAATCTGTTTGCATTCACGTCAAGTTGAAAGAGAGGGGGTGAGGCAGGCATTAGATACTGGTAGAAAACCACAGAATTTTAGAGCTTAGTCATATATAACAAAGATAAGCAGTGAAGAATGGCACGAGTAAGCGACGAGCGGTGAAGAAAAAAAAAAAAAAACAGCACAAGAGAAATTCCCCCCTCAGCTGAGCTCAACTATCTCTCCCTGCTGCCGTGCTGGCAGTGCAATATCTGTGTAGGTGTTCAGCAGCTTTCATTGGCTGTCTGCTCTTACAGACATCATGCTTTTAGTGTGCGTATGTATGCATGTCTCTACCCCCCCCCCCAAATTACACCTGTCAAACGCCACGTGACCCTTGCACAAGAAGAAACTTTTTTTTTTCTCCCTCCCCCTCTTCATACCTACGCTGGCACCGTGCAGGCGGAACGCTGCCTTTCGCTCACTCTCCCATCCCATCTCTCACATCCCCTTAATTCATCTTCCACCCCTGTGCTCTGTGTCTCTCCCTCCCACACCCCACCATTTGCTCCGTCCAATTATAACTCGATCCACCGGTCCTTTGCAGTTACCATGGCAACAGCTATGTTGGGCACAGGTCCCCGTGTCACCAGCCTGCCACTGACCATCAACATCTATCGCATCAAAATAAACTTAACCAATCATGCTTACGTGGCTTATAGACACACGGAAGGGATGCAAACAGGGGAATGTTTTAAGATGGCGGACTCAATCGTGGCTTCGTTCTATTTTCATTTAAAATATAAAAAAATAACTGCTATTCCCTATTTTGTTCAATGTTACAAAGGGAGAACCTATCATTGAGTATTTTATTGATGAAAAAAAGGACAATTTCTAAGAGCTGAACTGATTTAATCACCACAAAACACACCTTACACTCATAATGTTGCTAAATGTTCATATTCATCAGCTCTCTCTTCTCAGCAGTGAATAATTAGCCCTGGTGAAAATACATGAAACACAAACTTCAGACCAGTTTTTGGAGACCTAGATCCCTCCATCCAGTGTAAGGGAACTTGTAATGTGTGTGTTTGGCCATCTGGGGGCACTACTAGCCTGCAGATAAATGGCCAAGAGATGGGCAGCAGCAGAAAACCAGTGCAAATACTGTAGAGATAGAGATACAAGGAAAGGAGAGTAAAGGAGAGGAGAGTGGGATCAAGGGAGGAAAAGAAATTCCTAAGCTAAATAAAAACTCCTCTCATCCCAAACTTTGGGACATGCCGAACACATGAAAAGTGTGATCCTCTTATAAATGGATTCAACTGAAAACCTGAGGTAGCAGTAATAAATATGAATATCGGTCTAACTTTACATGCATGCAGTCAAAGTCTTGGAGCCACTTCATACTAAAGAGTCCCACTGCACCAATACGTTTTGAGAATCTCCCCAAAGTATGCTTCACCCAATAGGAAATAGGATTATCATTGCACATGACTTTTTTGGTGAGTCTTGAGGGCTTCACATTTGCTTTGGTGCCAGTCTAGATGGCTGAGTGATCCAGATGTGGTTGTTGCCATGGCCAGGGAGGATATGCAGGGCTTTAAGCGTTACGTAAAGCAGGGGCGGGAGGGAGGGAGTGGGGATGTTATTCCCGGGTATCCGTATCCGGGTAGACCAGGATGAAGAGAGCGAAGTGGAGAGGAGGGGAAGCAAAGCCACTGCAATGCGATGGAGCAAAGGGTTAAAACAAACGTGTCATAATTTTTTAGAAAGAAAAACAAAACAAAAAATGGGACGGAGGAGAGCACGGGCAAAAAGAAAATCACGCATACAAGTGCAAAATAACAGTGCAAAAAAAGTGCATTCACGTGTACTTAAGGGAGCGTGACATGTTACTTAGTCTTGCACAAACTGCGTGTGCATGTGTGAGCGACACAGAGACGCAGAATATGCACACTTGATGATATACAAAGGCAACATTGTAATTTTACTCTCGACAGTTGAGCAATACTGAAACATATCTCGTATAACTTATCTGGAGAGCACATTCATTTAAGATGCTAAAAGTGCAATAGAAGATTTTCTGTTCAAGAAACAACGCTAATAATAATTATGCTCACAGACACAATCATGCAACGCAGTATGTGAGATGGCAGTTTCACTGCGTGGTCATACAGAGAAAGCTTGTGTTGTTACTGTTAAATTTTTGGACACAAGAGAACAAACACAACACTCATTTGAGACCTTTTACAGCAGCAAAGTCATCTAGGTCCTCTCTATTAAAACCCCTCACGCACACTTTCCTCAATGACTTCAGAGCTAGATTGATGAAAGGTGCCGCTCAAGAATGTTACACTCTCACGCTCAGTGAATGCAAAATCAAAAAAAGTAAAATGTTTTTTAAATAAATGCTTTTTTTCCCTAAATGACACCAAACAGTAGTGGGAGTGTGTGGAAATGGCTGCTGTAAATGAGTGCGTAAAAAGGATATTAGACCTGGAACACTTCAGTCACTGCTTAAATAATTTAGAGGAAACCCTCTGATTATCCAGGATCGTTTCTGTTTTCAGTTAATGTTGACTAAAACACCCAAGACAGAATAAGAAGGAGCCACCGCTAATGTGTTTGTGTGTAAACACATGTGAGCACGCTTAAGTTCCTCCTCTCTCTCTGTGGAAAGTGACACAAGCACACGTGCCCCACACACACACACACACACACACTCACACAATCATAAACACACACACATGCGCACAAACACACACAATCATAAACACACACACACACGCACACAAACACACACACGGGCTGCTATTTCTATTTATGAATATTCTGTGTTATATACAGGCTACATCAGTGTGATGTTTGCTTTGTTGCCATGGCAACAGACGTTTGGGCGCTCACACATCATATCCGGTACTCAGTGATTGACGCTCGGTTACTCGGTCTCATACACACACACACACACACACACACACACACACACACACACGCTGCATGCAACACACACACACGTGACACCATAAAAAAACGGTCTCATCCTTCACTTTGTCAGAATTTTTTTTTTCTTTTTGGCTTGTTCCATTTTTATTTTACAGGAAGTTACGTGGTTAAAGAGATGTTTAATGTACTCTCTCATTAGCGTGTCTAAGGTGTTAAAGCACGTACACACGGAGAACATACACAGCTTTGTCTTAAAAGTGTTGATTGGGGAGCTTAACTGATTAGTTCAGGGGATTGTTACCTTTCTGAGTGAATTAATAAAAACACAGAATATAAATGTGTGTGTGTGTGTGTGTGTGTGTGTGTGTGTGTGTCGGATTATAATGTATGTAACACAGAGAGGAAAAGCTCACACACTACTTATTTCTGAATTGTACCAAATCTAATTTAACCTGCTCCCTCTTACACACCGTGGTCTTTTTTGTCTTCTTACAAAAATAAAGAAATAAATCTGCACTTTGCTCTATGATCTATAAGGTGTTATAACTATATTGGTTTCCCCTGAAATATCAACCTAAATTGTCCTTTTATTAACTGCCACATATTTCACAGTACTGCATTCACGCCTGACGAAATGAAAGTCCCTATACCTGACTGCAGAGAACATACTGAACATGTAGTACATTTTATTTATTAATTTAACTGATCATTTGTAGTTTTTGGAAATATTTTAAAGGCCTGACATATCCTAGAAGTTTACATGTCTCAGAATAGGTTTCCTATGTCGTCTATGTCGTCGTTTTTGTGTGTTTCATCTTCAGGTGGAGATAATTCTGAACACATCAAATGTGTGTGCTCTTAGGCATGAATATGATCAAATCTATCCTGATACTGATCATCAGTGTGTACTGATTATGATGGCACAAAGATACACACATTTACTTCCAGATCAAGAAGTGTCGACATTATTTTTACACTGCCAATTCCTTTTTGTTTTTATTGAACAATTCCAAGTGAAAGTAGCCAAGATTTACAAAAGAGTATGTTTTACAATAAATATTATAATATATTCTGACACAAACAATATTTAAGACCATTTGAAAAACACTTAAAAACAGTAACTGTTTACCATTTGCTCGGATTTCACAAGCTGATAAGAAAACACCAACACCTACACAAACTTGCAATTCACTAACATACCACACGTGTGATTGCGCACATATGTGTATGGTGTTTCCTACTGTCCCTCGTATTTCACACCGTCTCCTACGACCATATGCAAAAGCTCACACACCCTTTCGAACTCTACAGAAAACACCCGCGTGTGCTTCTCGCTCGGAGATCTTCAAAAAAATAAATGCACACGCACACAGGGCAGCGTGCATGCACTCACACAAAGAGATGCTATTCATTCATTCATTCAGCGTCCTTTCAGCTGCAAAAAAAAAAAAAAGGAGATCTGAGGAGGGACCGTACACTCAAAATGACAGCGCTCCCTTTCCTGTCCACTTCTCTGTCACACTTGTAAAAGTCCTAACATACACACTGAGGGCAAAAGGCCGCTGCAAAGTGAATTACACTAACTGATACTATATGTACGTCATATAACAGAATTGAGAAGTAGGCTCTTATTTTCAGCTGATGATGAATAATGCTCTCTCATGCACTCACACACACACACTTTGTAGTACAGCATATTCCCACACAGGAGCTCAGGAAACGAATTCTTCACACACCCACACAATACACTGAAACTTACAACATATATCCTACATACACACACACACTTATAAAAATCACCCACCTCTGTGTTACTGGCCAAAAATACTGCCCACACCTTGTTTCACTATATCTTTATGTGAGTCACTAATAAAACAAACAAACACATGAACACACACACGCACACACACGCACACACAACAAAAGTCAGAGGAAATAGTTAGTGAGTAAGAAGATACTAGTCGCCAGGGTCAGGAAGTCACACATAAACACGCACTCAAAATAAGCATGTTGGTCAGACTTTTTTTAAGAGTGCATGATTTGTACAAAACTTGCTGTTAAATCCTTCTCTTCTCTTCTCTTCTCTTCTCTTCTCTTCGTCGTTATTCATCTACGCTGCCGTCCTCTCTGAGGCATTTCCTCATTCTCTTTCTGATCTAATCCCCCCCTTTTTTTTTATTCTCTCTCTCAAAACGAAAATGAAAAACAAGTGGAAACAGTCCATAACTGGCCTACATACATATATCTAGCCCACTCGTTCCCGTACCCACTTTTGCTTTTGTCTTTAAATGTTAATTTCTTGTGTATCACTGATTCAAAGCTGAGAACGGCTACACTTCTTCAATCCTCCATTATTTTCCTTTTTTTTCCCCTCCTTCTTCTTATTTTTTCTTATCGAACCTTCCCATTCCAGTCTCTTATAAACCCATGCTGTTGCATTGTGTCTTGTCTATATTGTCTAGGAGTGATTGCTACTACTCAGCCACAAAGTTTCCGTCTATAATGACTTGGAATATAAGAGGGACTCTCAGATATCAACAAAGCTAATCCTGTATAACGTGCAGTCTAATCCCTATAGAAAACACAAAAAGACCAAAGCATGCATGCCCATGCATACATTTCCTCTCTCTCTCTCTCTCACACACACACACTAAGACATGTGAATACACAGAAATTATTTTGCATCCAGCTGAACCCTTTTCCCATTTGCATTTAAAATAAAAACTAACAACAATGTAATTATTACTTTGGTAATTTTGTTTTTCTAACAACTGTTTGTCTCTTAAAAATGATATGTCATAAAAAAATAGTGCAAAAATCATCAGATAAACTAAACTCCCTTTCTGTGAGTCACCAGGATGGACGTCACGGATTATTCTCAGCTCACTGAGTGCTGACTAGTAAATTCAGTGAATATAGTGAATATAGTACATGGTTTTTGTCATCAGGAGTGAATAACAAGCCTAGTCCTGACCTGGTAAATCACAGGTGCCTGTTCCGGGGCTTACATGCAGTCATGTGACCTTAGCACTTAGTTTAGTGTGACCAGACATGAGGACAGTGGACAGACGACTACAGGAAGACATATGGGACAACAGCATGTTGGCTACCAGAAGCTTTTTGCACTGGGCATCATCACACACAGGTTATGACATGTAAATGTGACACTAACTCTCTATTACACTGGGGTCGTTCTCCGTTTTCAGACTTAGTTATTATGTCAAATTATAAGAACCTTATACAGCTTGTTTGTTCAAAATAAGTATGATTGTTGAATGAATGATTGGCTGAATTAGATTTATTTGATGAATGAAATACAATATATTAGTAGTTGGGTGGCATTTAATAATCAGAAAAAAAAAATAGATACTAAACAAGGTTCTTTCTATTTACTATTTAACAGGAAAATATAATTTTTAAATTAAGGCCTTCATACATCTCCCTCTCTTTTTAGTGTGTGTGTGTGTGTGTGTGTGTGTGTGTGTGTGTTTGTGCACAAAATAAAAAGACAAACCCGTGGACCTACATTTACACACAGTTTGCCCAGTCTTCTCATTATTTTAATACTTATGCCATTTGCAGTAGCTGCTGAATTCACATTAATAAACAAAATATTTTTCTTCAGTCTCTCCTCTGGTACTTTTTTTCTTAAGATGTGGAGCTGCATTATCACTGAATTTCTCTGTGGAGTCTCTCAGTTTCTCAGTAAAAAGAATCATTGCCATCATACTGTAAAAAGCTTGTTAACCTGCGAGTTCAAGGCCAGTAAACAGCACTTCCTCTGCCCATTTTAAGTTGACAGCGTGTGTCTGTAGTTGATGCTACAGAGCCACATAGCTATCAGAAAAGATATTAATTAAAAATGTTGGAGTACATTCTGATAATTTAGTGAATATACTCTGTGGATAACATGTAATACGATTGTAAAAAAAAACAAAAAAAAACTAAAAGATATTAATTGTGCAGACAACAAGAGCCCCTAGCTCTTAATGACATACTATAGGGGATGAAGAAAGGTTCATAAAATTGGTATTCTGAAATTAAATGAAATTTAAGAGCTGCGTGATGTGATGTAGGAATAAAGTTAACTTGAGTGGTATATTTGAAATTAAAAAACAGTGTAAAGAAAACTATTAATGGAAAGTCTGCTGTCTGAGAATTTTGTCCAATTATTCTTCACTCTGAAAAAGGTACACAATATATTTTCTTTCAGGTGTTTTGCTTTTTTTTCCACACATAGACCAAAAAGAGATACCATGTGATTGTTCTCATGTGAGTTTTTCCACAGAATACACCATTTAATATTCCTCACATCTGCTCTTTTCTAACTGCAGCTCAGCTCAGCTCAATTCACAAACTGCAATTAATTTCTCTTCTCTCCTTTGACGTCACTCACCTCACATACAAAATACACCCACACGTATGAAGCAATTCTCACCTGTGCCAGGACGTCCCATGATGATGTCTTTTCGTGGGGTGGGGTGAAGGCTTTCAGCTGGGAGGATCAAGGGCAGCAGAGCCGTGGGAGAAGGATGACAGGGAACTGGCTGCTGGACCTCACCCCCAAACCCAGTCCCCCTGTTCTCCTCGCGATCCCCAGAGCTGTCCGTGCTATTTGGAACGGGAGCCGTGACTGTTGTGCTGACTGTAACTGACAGGGCCTGCAGCGGGGTGGTAGGAGTGTCAGTGGTGGGAAGGGAGGAAGGTGTTGGGGACACAAGCACCAGTGTTTGAGCTGGGCTTCGTAAGAGGACGGTGCCATTGGGTACTGTGGCTGCAGCAGCGTTAATGGGGACGGGAACCTGGAGGCCAGAAATTGGCTGAGGGGTAAGGGGTGTTAGAGTGATGTCTTTAGATGAGGTGTTATCTGTCCCTCCCTCATTTACACTTCCTCCTCCTCCTCTTCCCAGGGGACACTCTGTAAATTTTGCCAGTGGGACTTCGGGATTCCTCACAATGACAGGGGAATCCCGCAAGGCCTGTTGGGATACGGGGACCACACGACGAGGCCCTCCATCGGGAGTGAGAGGAGAAGGAGGAGTGGGAGATACCAGCAGAGGAGGAGGGGAGACAGCAGTGGAGGATGGCGGCCTGCTAGAGGAGGGGGTGGTCACTCCTCTGGGTCGGGAGAAGGTGGGTGTGTGTGTGCGGGAATGTGAAGCTGGTGTCTGGGGGGACAGCACCCTGAAAGAGTTGTTGAGCTCCCCCTGCTCCAGCTCCGTCTTGGGTGTGTAATCATGGTGGTGTGAGGGAAGCGGTGGTGGAGGAGGAGCGTCAGGCTTTCGTTTGCTGGGGCTCATGGGGACTGTAAACATTAGGTTGCTGTGGAAGGAGGACTGGATGCCTGAAGTTTGTCTCTCTCTTTCTCCTCCACCAGCTGGGGTTGTTGCCTTACTGCCCCCTGCCCCTCCTCCTCCCCCCGTCCCACTGGGTTGCCTGTGCCTCCGGTGTTGGAGGACCGGGGAGGCGGTAATCGGGGAGAAGTTGGCCGGCCTGAAGCCAAATAGCGGAGAGGGTGAAGGAGAGGGGGCAGGGGAGAAGGGCGACTGGTTGGAGATTGGAGAAAAGGAAGGGGTGCCAGAGCGGGAGCTCCCTAATGACACAAGCATGGTGGCGGCCTCACACTCATCAAAGTCAAAGCGTGAAGACAGGTCATGGGGGAGGAGCGAAGGGAGGACCAAGCGGGGCCTAGAGTCTCCTCTGCTGCTGGTCTCACTGCTCTCTCTTGATGTGTCATCCCACTCAAACTCACTGCTTGCTCTCCCCCGCAGGTCAGAGGGGGTGACTGTCCCTGAACTGCTGCCTCCTCCTCCTCCTCCTCCTCCTCCCCTTTCTCCCCCTGCTGCCTCCATCTCTTTGGTCCTCATGGACAAGTGTCTGGAGCAGTATCCTCGACGCTGTGACTCCTTCATACAACCCTCCCTGGAGCACAGCCTCCTCCACTGCTTACCATTAAACTTCTTACGGATACCGTTAGGGGTGCACACCACATCGCCCTTCTTGTATTTCTGCTGAGCCAACGAGAGGGGAGTCCTGGAGCGAGAGGAGGTAGAGGAGGACCCCCCACCAGAAGTGGAAGTAGGGGTCTGAGTAGGAGTGGTCTTTGATGGAGGTAGGTTTGGAGTGGTGTTGTTCATTTCAGACCCCAGTAAGGCAGGGGAAGGGGGTGGCTGAGGAGTAGCTAAGGTGGAGACATGTGGTGGTCCTAGACCTCGCACCACGGAGAGATGAGGGGAGGAGGGAGGGTAACCACTGGACTTGGAGATGATATTTCTGTGCTGAGAGGCTGCAGCGTTTGGCTTGGGACCAACAGTGAGGCCCATGTTAAAACGAGACACCTCAACGTCCTCCTCTGGAGTGTTTGGCTGTTTGGCTCTGTCAGTGTAGTTATCTCCACAGCCGTGAACTGTACTGCCAGTTACACTAGAATGGGGTGGTGGATGTACGTTTCTATAGGCGACCCCTTCATGTGAAAAACTATGGCCCAACCTTGCTCCCCCTCCCAGCACGCCCATCCCAATGCTCAACTGGCACACTTCCCTCTCTACCTCCATCTCCTCCCGTCGCTCCCTCTCTTCCCTTTCTCTCTCCCGCTCTCTCTCCTTGGCCCTCCCACCATCCAAGTGTGAGACCTCCCAGGGAGGAGTGAGAAGTCTAAGACTCTGCCTGGACACCCACACAGCTTGAGCATTAGATTTCCTTTTCTCTTTCTCTTCCCCCACCCCTCCGTCGTCCAGAGTCTCTCTGTCTTCACTCAGGAGCACCTGGTAAGGAAATGAGACACCAGGGTGGGGGTCCACCTGAGCAATAATCCCCTCTCTGTACAGCAGAGGACCTCCCTCCTCTCCACCAAAGGGCACACACACTTGTGTCCCCACAGCCACAGGTGCCATGCCTGGTGGGGGGGCGTCCAAAATGAACTCCACAGTGCTCTCAGCTCCTGATGACGTAGTCATCACGGTCCCACCATGAAAAGGGTATTTAACAAGGGTCTCCTCTCCTTGGAGCTGGACTTCAACAGTACCTCCACTCACCCTACGCACCACCCCCGGTCTGAAAACAGGTGATACAAGACATGACTCCATCTCCTTAACCCCTCTTTCCCCTGCAGACCCAACCCCACTCTCCATGGTCCTTTTTATCTGGCGGGCTAGAACTCTCTGGTTTTTCATGCCTTTGGCCAGAGCTTCAGCTAGCCCCTCTGAAAGACCAGCCTCTTTAGGGTGCGAGTTATGGAGGGGAGCTGGGATGTGGGAGTTCTTTTGATGATGAACGCTTGGTCCTGTTGCTTCCATCGCGTCCAGGTCAGCTGAATGCTCGCTAGCTGTGTCAGTGGATGAGGAGCGCACTGAGTTAGGGGCCCCCTCCGACTCGTTTTCCACAGTTTGGGAATCCTTTTCCTGGGAATCTGCTGTCCTGAGGGCCCTCTCCTCCGTGGAAATGAAAAGGTTTGCTTCTGCAGCTTTACTGTCCACATTTAGCACTGATGGCTGATTACCTGAGCAATTATTACTTCTACTATTACTGCTATTGATAAAAGTACTATGGCTCCCAGCACTACTGTTACTACTGTTTATTGGGTTGTTAATACCACTTGTAGTGTTATTGTTAGAACTACTATTGAGGCTAACATTAATGCTATTACTAATATTGTTACTACTCTTGAAATTTTTATTGGGCACATTCACATTGTCGCCAATTTTGCTTTTAATACTGCAGTAACTGTTGTGTATGAGTGCGGGGCTGGAGGTAGGAATGGTAGTCAGGGCACTTGCATTGTTGGCAAAGTGCTCATATGTGTATTTTTTCTTGGGTACACGAGCCTTAAATGTGGCTGTTTTCCTACTAGAGACTGAGCCCAAACTGGGGCTGTGATTGGCGGCGGGAGGGGACGTGGCTGTGGAGAGTGGCGCTGGAGTAGAGGTAGGAAATGCTACGTCAGTGACAGTGGACATGGCACTATTTCCATTCGTGCCCACTGTCTTCTCATTTTCTGTCTTTTCTTCTGGCTTCTTTACATCCTTCTCCACTGGCTCCACAGGTTTCCTCAGCTGAGTAGACTCCTCCCTCGTTGGGGTATTGCTGTTTGTGACTTCTTCGTTAGAGTTGGTGGCTGTGGGTGGGGTCTGTTTGCGTGTAGATGGAGCGTTGGGTGTATGCTGTGTGGTTTTGACGAGTGTCTCCCTCTTGACTCTTTTGGGGTCTTTCACTTGGAGTGGCTGAGAGCCCCCTCTCCTTCTCCCCCCTCTGCCTCTCGTTAACGGGGGAGAACGCCCCCTGTGTTTCTTTAACGGTCTCATCTTTACTTCACCGTTCCCAAAGTGCTGCAGAGTTTATAGCGCTCCTCTTTTCTCCCACTTCTAAGGCACTCCTTTCTTTCTCTGTTTTTTTCTTCTTCTTCCTCTGTCCTTCTGTCCTCTGTTTTGCCGGCTGGAAAGGAAGAGGGAAACGCAGAAGACAGGTGGTCATTTATTATCTTCATAATCAAAAATTGCTGAGAATAAAAATGACGTCATACCTGGAAGTGTGCTACACTGTCTGCCTGATCTACTAGAGTGCACATGCAGGCGCTTTTGTGTATGCTCGCCTGTAAGCGTGAGTTTGTAATCTTCCAACATTAATTATCCACCATTTTAAAGCCAGACAGCAACATTTACAAAATGACAATCTTGACATCTTTTCTTATAAAAGTATGGCCTTGTCATAGTTAGCTTAAAGCTATAGGATTAATAAAAAGTGAAAAAACAGATATTTATATTTCGATAATTCATGAATTATTGATTTATTTCACAGGTATTCCTGGGAGAGCATGTTTGAGATTGACATTTAATCCTGTTAACCTTGATTAAGTATGATAAAATCACAAATGCAGAGGGTTAGTTTGATCAAAAATAGTGTCAGCAAGAGAAACAATGACAAATAAATGGGCCAAAAAGAAAACAGAAAGAAAGTAATAATTAAAGGGAAAAAAAGAAACAAACATAACGTCCAAGGTCATTCGCAGTTTGTACTCCAGTATCCAAATGTCTGCCTCTAACGAGGCCTACGTATGTTTAATTTCAAACACTTGAAGACAAAAACACTTCCTCTAACACACACAAACACACACTTGAATCTCACGCTACAGGTCGCCTGATCTCTCCGCTGTAATCCCCCCCCTCCATGAAAAAAGGTAGCTTTCTCATGCCATGCATTATAGACTTGATGCTTCGTGTTCAGCATGAAATCACAAAAACAAAAAACAAAAAAAAAAAACAGAGCATTTATTTTGACTTCCATCAGGTGGAAAAAGGCTGGCAGTGGCCTGAGTGAGGTCACCCTACAACATGAGTGAGAGAAAGAAAGAGAGAGAGAGCCGGAGACAGAGCGAGGTAGGAGTATGCGGCTGTTTGGCTGTTTGTTCAAATAGGCTGTGTAGTCATTGGGAATTTCCACAGTCATTCTAGCACTGACTGGGTCTCTCTCACTCTTTCTCGATGTCTCAGTCTTTCCCAGTCGTCTCTGTCATTGTCTCACTGACACACACACACAAACACTAACACACACATTCCTACAAAAAGACAATATAATTGGAATAATCTGCCATGGTAAGATACGCCCAAAATGAGAGAAATTAAAAGGCTGGCACAGGATCAGGCACACTCACTGATGCAAGATTACAGGCTAAATACAGTCACACACACACACACACACACACACACACACTTGCGCACACAAACACACACTTACTTACACACTCGTACACAAAGACGTGTGCATTTGTGCTCCGCTCGACTAAGCTCGGAAACTCACCAACATATGCAAATACCTGAATTTCTGCAAATACGAGACGAGCACACGCGGACAAATTCGTGCGGCACATGTACTCACACACACTTCCCGTCGAAAAAGACACTGGAAAAGTTCGTCACACACACAAACACACACATATAAGGTGACCTTGTTGTTAACTGTTTGTTTGCTGTTACAAACAGTACACAACGCAAACCAGCAACACATCATTTTCACTTCCTGCACTACAGAAAAGCATCTCTTCCGGGTCCTGAATGACTAATAAAAACCTCAAACTATTCAGTCATCACTGACTCTCTATTTTGACCTCTGCCCTCACACAATACAGTATTTACTTTACTGTGTATATTGATCATTTCTATGGTAATATAGATAGATATAGATAGATATGGTAAGGTCTGCTGATATAAATATTAAAAATGATACTAATGTTGTATTTTATTGCACAGCACCGCGTGTGTAGCTTCACATCTGGAGTTTACCTACTGTACTGCAACTGTGATGCTTCCTCCAGATGCAGACAGCTGAAACAAAAACAATGCTCTATTGATATTATTACTGACAATAAAACTGTGTGTAAGTGTCTGCAGCTGAGGATGAGTTTGAGTTTAAATGAGTTGTGTAATTAATGCGTCTTATCAATTCAAAATATCGGGCTTATGTTTGATATTAGTGCTGATAAAAAAATAGATTTTGACACAAATATTCCTTAATACCAATTAGCAGATCATAGTGTATATTATGCATCATTAACAAAACAAACTGGAGAGAAGAGCGTGTATTTTTTCTATATATAAGCAAAGAAAAGAAAGCAAAATAAGAAAGAAAACTCTGTGACTGCAGGAATGTACCAGGCCATGCACCCCTTCATTAGGGTAGATGCTGAGACCTGAACTGGGAAATGTTGGTCCTGTAAAGTTACTGTAGCTCGCTGGGAAAGACAGGAAGTAGTCAGAGCCACTTGGCTGACTGACTGGTGGACTAAATGACTCAGGAGGATCTGATCTTAGCTTAGAAAAATGTGTTTGGTCATGCTCATGGCCTCCCAAAATGGACCACAATTTGGCTGATAAGCCCAGTGGCAGGCAGCTGTGTGTGTATTCACATTCTGTGCTGGACTGCATGACAACACGTATGGGCAACGAGTATGGGCACAACATGTAGATAATAGCTGTAGATCAGTGCTGAGTATCTAGTGCAAGTTTGTAACCAGTATCTATTTGTCATAGAAGTTTTTGTCACCCAGAATTCAACTGTAAAAACATTTTAACTCCTCAGCTGTGAGTCCGTCCTTAAAAAACATGTGCGGACAAGCAATCCTCCACAGACAAAATACCAGTGCTGCCAAACACACCAGATACGTTATACTAAATTACAGGGGATGATACTTGAATTTATTCATCAAGTATATATAGTTTCATTGCTGCCACATATAATAAATGACATATGATTTTAACATTTAACATAATCCCCAGTTACACACGCAGTGTGTGCTTGACGAGCATCCCCTAAATGTAAAATAACTGCAGACCTCTACCTCTCGTCATTTGTTAGTTACAATCCAAGATGCCAAGAGTGAGTCTAAATTGAACTCTCTCCTTTTCTTGGGTTGTTGTTTTTTTTTTTTTAGTTGTTAATAAAAAATTAGGTGCAAAAATATAAATGATTGCTGAAAAAACCCTGATTGTCCTCTGGGTTGATTCCAGACGAAGCCAGAGAGGAACTCAGTCATAATTTAAGTGATTTAAGACGTCTACACCTTCCAGCATTAGAGCAGGTTAGGAGTGAGATATTTGCAGGTCTGATCTGAAGCTCCTGTAAATCCTGAATAGACAGATAATCGGCGGTTACTGTCGCCATGGCGTCAAACTGGACTCTTCCTTAAAGAGGCAAAAGATGCTGTTTCACCCAGTGCACATACAGGAGTACACAACGTAACCCCCCACCTCCACAGTATAGCAACATCAAACTTTACACGCACACTAAACGCTCTCCCTGGAATTTACAGTGCAGTCATGCATACACTGTTAAAATCTCCCTTGGACCTATATATCGTCTCACACACTCACACATTCATTGTGCCGTCCTCACACACACATGCAGGAGCTCACACTCTGGTCGGTATAAGTTTTGCTTTTCTGTAAAAAAACAACAACAACAACAAACAAACATAAAAATGACTTTTAAGATTCTTAAATTTTGAAATAAAAAAAATATAAAATTTCATGCAAAAGTGGTTTCTTTGCAAATTGGACAAGGGTGCATGTATGCGCCACACACACACACTCATAACGGTCATTCATAAAGAAATCTCAGCTCAATGTCAACACTACAAGAAGAAGAAGTTGCACAGTATTTTATACCCGACTACAACCTTATTAAATCTCCTCCTTGATGCCACTTTATCTGGTCATTCGCAGAGAATTTAGCCTGCGCCCGACAGCAACATGGCATAGGATGTGTGTGTGTGTGTGTGACAGACATGAGGGCATTTGAGCTGCTTATGGTACACAAGGTATATGACTATGTGCGGCTGTCTTCAGGATGTGTCTACCTTGTTCAAGCGCTGCATTTTGCACTATATGTCAGTGTGAGTGTATACGTAGTTACCAGGCACACTGCAGCTCATCCCTCTCCTAAAAGCATTTTATGGGTGTCTGTATGGGCGCAGGGCTGCAGTGACGGGGACAGGGGATGAGAAGAACGTGCAATGGTACAACAGAGGAAGACAAGCAGCACAGCCGTGATAGTGAAGCCTACCATGGCCCTCGTACACACTCCGGCATTGGCAGGGCGGCTTTGCCCTTAACTGGGTCACCGGGGAACACACTCATACATGAAACAGCAAAAAAAAAATAAAAGGAGAACATGCTGTGTTACACACACACACATATATATACATGCACACTTTAGTTTATGTGTTCGTGAGTGAGTGGGATGTGATCGTACAGGCAACATGACACAAGTAAAAGATTTCATTGGGGTATTTTAGGTGTAGCAAGAGGGCGAGCTGTGAAGCCTGTGTGTGTGTGAGAGAGAGAGAGAGCATGCAAGTGTGTAACTGCGCTTGTTATGGAGAACATGCATTGTGACGTATTATGAACACTGGCAGCTGTTTAGTGGGTGGCATATCTGACTGTAGATATTATATCAATAAAAAGAGGAACATTGAGTCCTGGCATTTGTGCATTCTGGCCCATATTGATCAGGAGGCAGTAGCATAGATCAGAGGTGACTGTTCCTGTTTGGGACCAAATGGCAGATCTGCCAATGCCACATCAATGGTCCAACTGCTCTGTACAAGCTATGCAAAGATGCCTACACCATCATGGGAATTTGTCTTCTGCCTAAAACAAGTGCAACAATGAGGAATGTGAGACATGCAAAACACTTTAAAACATTGAAGAGAAATATGACATAACTGTTAAGAGTTGTCATCGACACTGATTTTGCAGTGCAGGAAAGAAAAGTGAGAGTGTCGGCGAGGGAAAAGCCGAGAAAACACCGAATGTATCCCCGGCTTCTTTGCGCTGATCTCTGCGAGTACTACGAGAGGCGCTACACAATGTCAAAGGAGTATTATGACTCGAGGCAGTCAGCCGGTCTCCTCTGCTGCACGGTGCTCGGTAACAAAACACAAACAACCGGTTTTAAGTGACGTTTTTATTATTACCCCCTTCCAAACTAGAAGGGCCTATTTCTTTCCTCGTACATGCAAAATATTCACTACAACGCCTAGTGTGTGTACACGCACAACCACTCCAGAGACGCTTCCTTAATGGAGACAGTAAGGTGACACTCTTGTCTATATGGGTAAACTTAGGTGGGGGAAAAGCAGGAATCTTTCCGTGTTGGTGTTTCGCTCTAGTAAGCAGCTCAGTAACGTTAGTAGTAGTGGTGGTTGTAGTAGTCGTAGTACGCAACGGTAGCAGACTACTAGTACCCACATAATGACACCGTCACACGGAGAAAACGGGATGTTACCCACTCCTCTAGTTGTTTTCCATTTTCTCCCGGGTACCATTTTATATAAACACTACAAAAAAAACGAGCTTGCGTTGCTATTAGTAAACATTTGAGCTGCAATGCTGCAAATAGGTCGATTTGTTTTTTTTTTTTGTTTTGTTTTGTTTTTACTACGCTAGCGCTGCTCGCGCTTTGCTAAACTCGACAACTAAGGTCAAGGAAAAGTACTCAACGATATTGTACTATCACCCAAAGGGAAGCTAAAATGTCTCTCGGTCGTCCGTGGGACTGCGGTAAAACATTTGAGAAAAAGTTTTTAGGCTGTTACACCCCCCTCCACCCACCACCTCCACCGACACCAACGCCTCCCCTCCCCTCTTTCTCTCGGCTCTTCCTCGGGCTCGCAAGCGGTGTCACTCCGTTTTCTTCGGACGGTTGGGGGAACCGAGCGGCCGACCGTTGGCATTCGAACGCCGTCGCGTGCTAACTCCTGAAAAATGGAATTCACGTCAGTTGAGCTTAGCCACCTTTTTTTGCTAACTTAAGTTTCAACTCACCCAAAAACAAGAGCTTTTTTCCCCCCTTTTCGCCAGAGAAAGATTTATGGTGTTATTTTGCTGATGAGGAGGCTCGTATCGTAACTCTCGGTAACATCCTTTTGCTGTCGGCTGCTTTGACGACTGTGCGGTCCAGACTCACACTTTACTTTTCCTCCGCAAAACATGTCTTTCCCCCACAGAAACTCAAACAGAGATATAAAAAACTATCGGTCTTCTTTTCCACTACAGTCACAAAATGGTGAATGAACCACTAACAGCTGGGCGAGCCGACCAATCAGAGGTCGCTGACAGGTACAGTAGCCAATCAGTGCCGGCGCCACAGACTAAGGGGCGTGACGAGCTGTCAAAGTCCACTTGACAGACGGGGAGTTCCAGCCAATGGTGGCGTGGATGCTGAGCCAGACCGGTGTCCTGTCCCAAACTTTACAGTATCCAATAAGAGCTTTGGGAACCATAGGAACAGCATGAGGGAGGGTCGAGAGGAGGGAGCAACAAACTGAGAGCCAATAGAAAGGCACAAATGCCCCCTCCCCTTTTGAAAAGGAGTATGTTTACCATAATTGACAGCACAAGTGCCATCCCTGAGCAGACGGTGATAATGCATCAACCCTTCGGCTTGTCCACAAAGAAGTTGGCGCAGCACGGTTTAAGCATCACAATGCGGCTGGTAGCTACTACCCAGAGGTGCAGCGTCCAAACTGTAAACTGCAAAAGTGCATTTTAACCGTTATTGTTTCGTGTTGTGTGAGTGACACGGGAGAAACGTGAGCATAAGTGCATGCTTAAAAAAAAAAAAAAAAAAAAAAAAGTTTGCATCAGAGCTGGACAACTCTTTATGTGGCGCAGCAGACGCATCGGTGCCCCCTTGCAAACTGCTCTCCCCTCTCCCTTTTCTCTCAGCAACAGACGCTCACTTTCACCGCTCTCAGCCAATCACGGCGCAGCATCCCGCTGGCTCTGACGTCGGTAATCTCTCCGCCCCGCCCACTCCACTGAAAGTGAACGGGACCTGTCTCGGCTGACGTCACTTCACCGGCAGGCGATTGGGCAGGTGTGCGACGTCTCGGGGCCAATGGGTTCGCGCGGTGGTGATGTCATCAAGAGTGTTGCCACCAGCTGGACCGAGGGGGCGTGGTCTGGCGTAAACTCGGCTAACCCCGTGTTTGTAACTTGCAGGCAGGCAGGCAGGCAGTGGTGGAGACGAACCGGTGTGTGCTGAGTACTGAAAAGATGTGCGTGTTTTTTTTTTGTTTTTTTTGAGGTGAAGGCACGTGCGTGAGACGGGCACCTTTGCACGTGTGATCACATCTGTATGGTGCCATTTAACCTCTGCACGGAAGAAGAGAAAACCCAGTCCCGCGCAACATATATAGCGCCATAATAGTAAACATTACATAATCCTTCTCTGTGTGTAGTAGAGGACCAGACTCACGCTGAGACAAGACAGCCATGCGGGGGACCTCACGGGAACAGCACCCCCTGTCGGTGTGATCTGATCCCTGCATGTTGATGTCTCACTCAGGCTAAATGATGAGACATAAAAACAGAAGAAAGTTCTGATTGGCTTAAAGGAGCTGGATATGTTGAAAGAGTGCGTTTACCACTTGTGTGTGTTTTCCTGTACACGTGTATGTGTGTGTGTGTGTGTGTGTGTGTGTGAGTGTGTGCAGAGAGTGAGAGAGGGGGAAAGACAGCAAGAAGCCTGGATGTTGATTAAATGTTGATGTAGAGTGACATCTAGTTGTAATTGTCCAGCACTGCAACAAGTTTGAACAATTCGTCCACAAAAAGTTAAACTCATTTTCCAACCTGGAAGTCAAAACCTGTGAGACCAAAACAAACAAACAAAAAAAACATATTTCTACTAAACTAGTTTGTTTTTGTACTTTTGTTGTGAACACGTCCAAGATAAAGGAGATGGTGGTGGACTCTCCAACCTGTGTCCATCGAGAGGGTCGATGTGGACAACAGTTTGGACTGGACAGCAAACATGGACCCTCTCCAAAGGAAAGGGCAGAGCCGCCTGTACTTCCTGAAAATGCGGTTGCCCTTTAACATCTGCAAAACAAACTGCTACAGATGTTTTACCAGTCTGTGGTGGCCAGTGTCCTCTTCTATCTATCTATCTATCTATCTATCTATCTATCTATCTATCTATCTATCTATCTATCTATCTATCTATCTATCTATCTATAACTAAACACTGCTGACTCATAACTCAGCGCCACCATAGTTGTTATTTCCTTGCATGAGGGTGAGAGTGAAACACTGTGGTTGCAATCACCAGCTGCTATACACGACTACATACCACTAAATCCTGCACACTGGTCCTTTATACAAGCAACTTCATAGTTGTCTTTTCCACAGGATACTTGTATATGTATGCTTCAGGATTTTATGTACACTTTTTCTGTTTACAGTAACTGACTACACGGGACTAAAGTGCTGCAGCTTGAATGTTTTATTCAAGCTCAAATAAGCAACATGTTTTATATAACTGAAATAATGTACTAATGTTGAATAGTGTAAATGATATGGTTATGTTTAAAGGAGCATTCTGTTGAAAATCTGTCTTTTGAGTATCACTGAATGTATGTAGGCCTGAAACTTGTGTCAAAATGTATCACCACATGTGTAGAAACTTCACCTCTGATCCAAGAGAGCTAAACACACATTACATTATCTTTCTAATTATGAGTAAGTAGAGAGTGCTTCTCTTTAAAGCACCATAAGCTAAAGATGTATCTTTGTTCTAAGATACCTCTTTTCAAACTTTATATTTTTGTGTTCATTACTGTCAGTTGTCTGAGTCCAATAACCTCTAACTCATAACTCTCACATACTTCCTGCCTTCCTTATAAACATATTCCAATAGTCACATGACAAATTAGATCACACCATTGATAGGTATACATACCATCTCTCAGTGTTTACATCAGTCCTCCATCCAAAAACATCCTTCATTCGCAGCCAGTTCTGCATGCAGTGAGTCGACCAGTCTGCAACAGTCTGCAGTAAGCTTTTGAGTTTTAAACATGTAATAAAATATATTTGCACCACATGTTTAAACACACAACATAAACATTTCTTGATAAGAATTCTTTAAATTTAACAGTGATCAGGATATACTGTATACTGAGTGGCACAGTGCTCTCTGGTGGACAAAATATGCAACAGAGACTCTGTATATAAACTGCTTCAAATGCAATTTCATCTTACTTGTCTGCAGACGTACTATATGCTGATACCAGTACATCTGTGATAAACTAATATCAGACAGTATATTGGCCTGGCCACCCAGTAAATGTTTGTAAAGAGATAAATATGAACGTCCACGATGGAGGAGAAGCAGTCCAGAGTCAGTCTCAGCGGTGAATTGTTTTTGTTGACAACCTCTGGAGGATTATTTTACATGTTTTATGAAAAACACTTTGGAAACACATGAACTTTTGAACTAGCTGCACCGTTAGCATCAGATGTCCAGACTTCAGTCAACCACACAAGGTTGCTGCTGCCAGGCATGTGCACTACACATGTGAACAGAGCTGGACGTGGACTACTGTTGCATTCCTGAGAGCTGCACTGCTGATTATAAAAGTGATAATCAGGACACATGCACTGCATACTATACCGTATATTTGTTATTTATACCTTTATCGGCAGACGTTAGTGTCATATACAAATATTCAAGTCTGGGAAAAACATCTCAGCTATTGTATGGATTTCAAAGAAGCTTCACATCATGAGAAAATTTGAATCTCTGTGCGATAAAGTGTAAATGCATCTACACACCCAGATCTTTGGTGCAGAGGTGATCCTGTCTGTTGGCCTCACAATAACTATCAGCTTATCCTCATCAGGGTCACGGAGGGCTGCCACCACATCACAGGGCACATAGAGACAAACGACCGTCCACACTCACATCACAATAATTAATAGTTTAACTTTTCTGCATGTTCTTATTTGTAAGATAAAACTATATTCAAGAAAACTTTCTAGCTTATTGCACAACAGATGGAGTTTGCTTGTTGTCATGGAGATAGCTGCAATGTGCTCACGTGACCTACTATAAATATTTAGATTGCATAAAAGAAAAGGTTAGACTTTTATTTACGTTGTTATTTTTTTTATTAATACATTTATATGTTTTAATAATACATGTAACTCCATATACGTGGCTCCATTGCCCCACTATGAGGATCAATAAAGTCTCATCATATATGTTTCCATGTGGTTTTCCATCTCTTTTCCTTGCATGCAACGCGATCAACCAACCTAGCTTGTTAGCGAGTCCCCCCTCTCTGTTTCCCCGGCTCTGCTGTCCCCCTCTCCATGGGAGCCTGACCTCTGACCCTCACCCTTCACCCTCTCTCTGTGCGCTCATCACTGGTCTGTCAGTCAAACACCAGAGACCCTCCTCTCCTGCTGGGCTCTGCTGTCAGTCCGGACTCAGGTACAGACAGCAGCAGAGGAAAACACAGAGAGAGGGAAGAGGTGGAGAAACATTGTGAGCCTGGAAGAAAAGAGGAAGAGACCGATATGAGCTGAGCTTCAAATTAAACTGCAATAACTATGTTATTCTTATTAAATTGATTAATTGATTATTAATTAACTCATCTAAAGCTCAGCAGGATTCTCATCTTATCTCCACTGTTCACTAAACTAACTCCACACAAAGCCAGGACCACAGGAATGTCTCTCACCTTGGGGTCTCTTAGAAGAAACACTCACAGTAGCATAACCTCTGACCTCTGACCCTCACCTTGACCCCTCACCCAGCCCCAGTCAGGCCACGCGAGCCCCAACAAACCACTGAAAGACGGTGGTGTGCTCCAATAAAATGATCCAAATCAACAACAACAAAATTCAGTGTGGATTTTTAAACGTGCTAACTTAAAGTCGTGCACCATGTTTCATCTGAAGGACAGTTTTTAACAGTCCCTGCAGCTCTCTGTAGGATTCTTGCTGTCAAAAGGTGATGGAGTCATCAGAGATGGCTTTAGATTTTCTGTATTCGGCCGAGACACGTGTCTTTTAGATGACTCATTCTAGCAGCATGGCTATACGTTAGCTGGTGGACCACCACTTTGATCCAGACTGGAGTGTCTTAAATATCTGACGTTTGCCATGAAATGCTGTACAGACATTAATGATGCCCAGAAGATGATTTCTAATGGTCCTGATGATCCCCTGACTTTTCATTTAGCACCACCAGCAGGTCACAGTTTTCACTTATCCGATATCTCATCATCTACCACCAAACTCACCTGTACTAATGTTGGCGTGTTTAGCTGAACAAACTGCTGCACAGGGGTGCATATTCACAGAGGTGCTAGCATGGCTATAGATCATGAGAACTTAAATGATACAACATTCACACTTTTATGAACTATGATGTCTTATTTAGCTTCTTTTCACTTGCAGTCCTCAAGCTTCCACATGTTACCTTGAGCTGAGGAAAAGTCTACAAAAGCATTTTACCCAAGAGGCCAAGAGTCTTTTAATAGATGTATACTCTTATTGTTTTCCACTGAACTCCTGCACTCTTTACCTTGGGCTTTTAGGGACAGACTGTGTTGTGGGAGGGCTCTTTGTGTATCAAGTATCAGCAGAGGACAAGACTGCTCCTGTAACTTACAAGAGGAGTCATGATGTCTAATAATGTCTGATATAAAGCTGCACAGACGCTGCAAGGTTAAGGATTTAGGAGAGATCACGCCAGCACATACGGGTAAACCTGAAGCCATAAACAGGGATTTCATCACAGAAATGTAGACTTATTCTGAATCCCAAACAGCTAAGTGTATATTGACTAAATGGCTAGAAAAAGAGTGAGCAGATCATAGCATCATTAAAGCCTTAACAGAGGTGGCACAGAAAGCCAGCATCTATACCGGCTACAGTATGGAGAACAGTAGGCCCTTGTGCTCACTGCATTCTTGTTCACAGTAACTTTACACCACTCAGCTGTTCCTCAGGATCCACGTCACGTCCCGGAGCTGAAGACAGGATTCTCATGGACAGGCGTCCTTGGACACACAGATTCCTGCCTGTACTGGAGACAAGATGAAGAATGAGTGGTAACCAAGTTTACACCCCCTTTAGTCCATCAGCCAGCACTTTAAAGCTTTCATTACTACGTTTAAGCAGTCTATAAGTGTTGTACTGTTGTATACTTACTATACTATACTACTACTTCAAAATGTATGATGCTCTTGTTGATGAAAATGATCTGTATCGGTTCAAAAGTTAAACTTTCATAACTGGACATTTAACGGAGTGATTAATTGATTTTAATGTCAATAGCTTTTTTTCCGGAAAAAATGGAAAATGAAGGAAAATGAAATAAATGAATTTAAAAACATATTATACTATCAAAATGCGACAACGTTTCTAATAAAAATAAGCGATGGGATCACTAGAATGTAATTTAAAATAAGATTTTTTATGAGTTTCTGAAATGTTTGGCTTCAGTATCAGCCTGCTACGTAGTCACGTTCTTGCCCGTTGCACACATACACGAGCTCAGATGGGACGACAAGAAAATAGTAAGCAGAGGTGAAATAAGTGGTTCAAAAACTCTGCAGTTGTGGCATCTATATTCCACTGCACGTAACATATTCATATACTGTATATATCCTGTAACATATTCATGTGTATGCCTGCACTATATTTATATATCCTGTTCATATGTGCATACTCTGCACTTCTGGTTAGATGCTAAACTGCATTTTGTTGTCTAAGTACTTGTTAATTTGTGCAGCATGAAGAAGTATGAATCTAAACTAATCTCTGAATGGGAAAAATCAGGAATAAAAGTGTGAATCAGGAGTACTGCTTTCCAACAAATTAGCTCTGGATGTATTAAGGTTTCAGTCAAAGGAACAGTCAACAACAAATAATCTTCCTGTTAGTGTCTGAACTGTCCGCAGCTGACGAGGGTCGGCCTACGCTGCTGTATTTTAACGTCATCGTAATGGTGGTACCTTGAACGCCTGATATTTCCTGAGCTTTCTGAGGAAGAAACTGTCCTAGGAAACGCAGCACTTCAACTTGTGCAATATGTAGTGCAGGATTTCAACAACAGGGGGAGACATCCAATGTGAAATGAGGCGGCAGAAAAAGAAAGCCATGTTTGTTTTGATGATGTGTAAAGAAGCCAAGTTAGGCCTCTGTCATTAAGTCTTAATTATCCTCTAAGCAGGTCAGTCACTGACGGTTTAGTGAATGATATTTTTTTCTTCTGGGGTCAAATATGTTGAATAGAAACAATGATTGGCGGGAAGGAAGGAGAAAAAAAAAAGGAAATACAAGTACCAGAGTTTCAAACAAACCACATCAATGTGAGAGCATATGCTCGTCTGCACTCGGTGTGACAAAGTGCCGTCGCTCACTCCTGTGCGGTGCAGCCTTTTCTCTGTATGGTGGAGGATGTGGTGAACTTACTAGCATGCCTCTGTATGTCACCGTACGGTAACTCTCACAGAGGATGCAACAGTTGTGTGTATTCTTGCCGTGCAGCCAGTGCACAATGCACAAGCTGTGGTTATATGTGGAGCACAGTGTCAGCTCTGCGCAGTTTTCTGCGAAAGCAGGCGCTCGGAGGAAGCAAAAAAGAGAGGGATGTGGGACAGGTGATAGAGTACAGTGGTTCCTGTGGTCTCTTTCTCTTTCTCTCTCTCCTCTGCTGTGAATGAAGCACCTGGGTGACTGGTGTGTCAACAGCGGAGGCCAGAAATCTCTACAGATACACACAGCGACCCTCACCAAGGTCAAAGAAGGTAAAACCAGAGATTCATGAGTCATATGTCACACGCTGACATATTAGGAGCACAGACACATCCTTTAAAGCACAGTGTCCCACTTGTGACCCCTCCTCGCAGGTTAAATATGTGTATAGCCTGTGAGTGGAGGGTGAATTTCTCTCCTATACTGTCACTGTTCCATAGAAGAGGGGAAACTTATCGATATTTTACGGAAACAAAGATCAGGGAGCGGGTGTAAAGAGTTTGTGCAGCAGCAGAACATTAGTTTTCTTCAGACCACAGATTGGCAGCTGTCTCACATGCCCATCTGAACGTGCTCGCTGTAATCATTCCTCCTCTCTGTACAGGCTGCTGGTGTGATGACTCTGAGGGAGGTGGAGCACAAAATCCAGAGTCATCGTTAAAAGTAAAAATGTTTTCCGATGTTCAGCAGAAGTTAATTTGAGTCGTCAGTCTGATAGAGGGAGTATCTTCCGAAGTTACTGTCAGTTTAACACAAAATTCCCTTTCTGGTGCTGTCCCTCCACCACCGGAAACACCAAGAGGAAACTTTAAAAAGATTAAATCTGAAATATACCCATTTAATTTGACTAACTCAGACTGCTGAAGCCTCATGTTACTTATATATTACTTTATTTATAAACAGAGGACTGTGGATTTTGTCCCGGATCTCATACAGTGTGGTCTTATTGGAAGGGATCACTTCATAGCCAGTATGGAGAGCAAAAAATACATTCACAACAAGGACTTGGTGCCTGGAAAATAGTTAAGGGGGAGCTGAAGAAGTTTCGTACAAGCGTATTTATACAATGTCTCCTGCCAAAGGTTGTGTGCTTTCCGTCACTTTTGGTCTTTAACACATGATTACTTATTTTGGAAGAGGTATGCCAGAGATGTCTGGACTAAATTACAGGATTTCCTCTGGACAAAAACAACCTTAAATGTCAGTCTAAAAAAAGATGCCATTCGTAGACAATGAAATATGTTTATAATGCCCCTGGACAATGTTGCTAAGTTGATTTTGTAGCTCTAGTTTGCTTCTACTTACATTCATGCATATCCAGTGTGTGTTTGTGCGCTTACATATAGCCAGGTTGAGGCAGTGTTTCCTCTTTTGGATTGCATTTTTTCTTGCTTTGGACATGACATTAAAAATCTAGAAACGACACCCAAGGTGAGCACCTCCTCCTCCTCCTCCTCCTCCTCCTCTTACATACAAAATGTTCCTGTAAGACAAGGGAGCTAGTATTGACGTCACATATTAAAGGTAAATGGGTGAGCCTTGTATGAGCATTATGTGGGTGAGTGGGCAGCAGCACCGCAGACAAAGTGCTTTTCTTTATTATTGCTAACGGTACAAACCTCAGAGGCCTCTGCAGCTCGCCAGCCATGAATGTGTGTGCGTGTGTGTGTGTGTGTGTGTGTTTCATCCAGGCAACCATCATGAAGACCAGCATAAAACACTGCTGTCTTTTGATTGAAGCCGGGGACTACTTTAAAGAATGATGTTTTAGATTTTTAGTGAGTTTTTCTGCTTGCAAACCAGCTCACCTCACATTGCTCTTTAAGGGACGAATAAAATATACTTGAATTTGAGAAAAATGTACATGCGAAAGTACAAATATTTGCTATTTTGGAATATACACACACTCAAGGTGTCTAAATGTGTCTCTGCCAGAAGGCAAATCCTCCAAGCAATGTTTGCTTTGTACGAAAGCGTATTGTTGCCACATCAGAAAAATAAAAATGTATCAGTGTCGAGTTGTGACCTGCTCATTTATTGTCATAACACGAAAAGTTTGTATGCAATAACGTTAAATAAACATTGTACGAGTTAAGTTGTGTTTCATGCTGGGGTTGAGACGTGGTGAGAGTCTGTCGTCACTGAACTGTGTTGTTTCTCGAAGGCTCCACAGGTCCACTTCCGGCCCCTCTACCCGAGACCAACTTATCATGTTGTAGGGTGAAACTTTTCAGGTTTGAACCAAGCGGCAACCTCCGGTGCTGGGAAATTAAGCCAATGCGGAACAGCTAAAAAATGCAGTTCCTCAAACGTCCACTTGAGGCTGGCTACAGAACAAGCTGATCTCCATAAGGTCCCGTATTAAAATGTCTAACTTGACAGCAGAAATAAACATGGTTCTATAGCGGTTTTGGTCTCTATAGCTAATTTCCCAACTCAAATGATATTAAAGCTTAAAGTTGCACATAATTAAAAGTGTTCTCGCATTGATTGACAGCTAAGTGTTGTTAGAGATGGCTTATGAGAGCACCCAGGTGTCATTCGACCCGCCTCAGGTCTGCCAATGATCCACGTCTTTGCCGAAATTTATTAGATTATCCGAGAGGCGGAAGAAGCAGTACATCCAACATGGCGGCATCCAGCGTTGCATGGTGGAAAAAAAGCGATTCGAAAACCTACGGGTGACATGTTCTGTCCATTCTTTATACTGTCATTGGTTTTAACAAAATAAATTATCACGTTATAACATGATACTGATACTTTTCACTATAATAGATTTTGTCATTTTGAAGCACGCACAAATACCAAAAGGCCTCGTATGACTCGGCTCTCTGTTGACGAGACAAAAAGTCAGAGGTTAATCTCTTTGTTTACAAATAATAAAGCTCCACTGTCTGATTATGTGTCATTAATAAGTATGTATGCATGAAAGAAGACCAGACATAAACAAACACACGGGCATTCAAATTGGGTTTTAACCGGTTTTAATTAACCCTGATTACAGCTTAATTACAAGTTTGGAAAAAAAAAAAACAAAAAACAAAAACAAACAAGAAAAAAAAAAAAAAACACGAGAGAAGTGGAGAAATTCAATGTTACATCATGGTATTAACTCTCATCTCTCCATCTGAGTGTTATGTAACTGCTCGGGGGAGACGAGGCGAAAGAAGAGAGACTGAAAGAGGGAGAAGATAGACCTTTACACAGTCAAACAATACACATCTTTTTTCTTCTTTTAAAATGATACAACCCCGTCCCATCCCACCCCACCCCGCCCCGCCAACGACAACAAAAAAAAAATCCCTCCAAGAAAAAATATACAAGAGCAAGAGAGAGAAAAAAGTAACATTATAAAATAAAAATTACAATACATGACAAAAAAGATAAAATCACTCCCCCTCTGCCCCTAAATAAAATCCTCCGCCGCTGCCGCCACCGCCGCCCTTCCCTCCCGGTCCCCGATGTTATTTCTCTGTCAGCATCAAAATCAATATTACACATTTTAGTTATATTACATTTGTAAAAACTAAAGACAAAAAAAAAAGGTCTCTGGTTTTTTTTTTGGGGGGGGGGGGGGCTTGAAACGGGGGAATGGAGGTTTGGGGAGGGTGGTTCACATCATCCAAAGTGATGTACACAACATAAAAAGCAACAGCTAACAGAGCCATGGAATAATAATAATAATGCCAGGTGGAGAGAGGTAAATAACCCAATGAGAACAAGAATAACAACAACAATAATCAATAGCAATATCGACATCAGAAAAATAAACTGAGAAACCTTTTTAACTTTGTGCTGTTCTACCGCTCTTTGACTGTAAGAGGCCTGAAACAGGACGAGGGAGAGCCTGCGTTACAATCAAAGTCCAATCAATCTTTTATATATATATATATATATATATATATATATATTTTTTTTTTTTTTTTAAACCCTGCAATATCGTGACCCGTCAGATCTGCCGCAGTTAACAGGATGTCAGGCAGCGCCTGAAACAGGCGAGGAAAAAAATGAAAGAAGAAAGAGTGCAGAGCAGGTAAGACTGACGCCTCATCCTGTTTATGAGATATGACAAGTAAATAAGTAGTAGTAAAAGTAGTAGTAGTAAGTAGTAAGGCAGCTGTCAGTTTAAATACAGACAGGACTTGGTGGGGGGTGAAGGTGCGAATGTGTGTGTGTGTGTGTGTGTGTCATGTTGTGACATGCTCCAGTAAAGACCATGAGGTCTGATGAGGAAATTCATCAACTCCAGCTACACAGACGCCTGGAGGCATCTATCTATCTCACAGCTCGCTGCTATAGATCTGTCTTTGATAGCTGGTCAGGCAGGGACAGGGCGCTGGTCAACACAGCTCCGGTTAACCAATCAGGCAGCCTGGATGCTATAAAAAAGCTCAGGATATTTAATCACTATTTGTTTATTGTGTGTGTGTGCGTGTGTGCATAGTTAGAGGAGAGGGCCTTTCAGGACAGGGGGGGCTTCACATGTCTGACTTTTCCAGTCTGTCTTACAGTAATGATTAACCTTAACCTCCCTCTCTCTCTCACTTGCCCTGCTGCCGTAGACTTTTCAGCTCAGTGGCTGAAAAGACAGGATTACTACTTAGCTAATAACCCATGAGCTGATTCTGTGAGCATACACACGCACACACACACACACGAGAGAGAGAGAGAGAGAGAGAGAGAGAGAGAGAGAGAGAGAGAGAGAGAGAGAGAGAGAGAGAAGGCCTGGAGGTGGCCTCGGGGCAGGACAGCGCTCAGGCAGGAGAACCCCACTGAGCCGAGGCTGAGCCGAGCCGAGCCGAGCTGGGCTATTACAGACAGTGAACCACACATCTGAATCATTCGCGAGCTGCTCCTGTTATTGTCCTGTGTGTGTGTGTGTGTGTGTGTGTGCTTTCTGTCTATGAAACAAATGTACAAGAAACTCTTCAATTCTGCCCCCACCCACCCACCCCTCCACCGTCTCCACGCCATAGTTACCCGGCGAGCGGCGTGTCGCGTCCCCACCGCGAAAAAAATAATCCACTTTACAAAAAAATCCTGAATCAATCGTGTCGTTAAAATGCTATGGTTCTTTTTTTTCTTTTTTTAAAATCTCACTTTCTTAATAATTTTCATTTAGAATATACTCAAGAATATAGTCTGTATGTGTGTTATTAGAGAGCTCAGTTTGCACTTTTATACATGCTATAAAAACAAGGCATAGAGAGGCAGTGTGTGTGTGTGTGTGTGTGTGTGTGTGTGCGCGTGTGTGTGTAGTCTAACATGTTCCTCTCACACTCATGTAAGTTTAAAGGCCTGACACACTCTCAGGACACAAGGATGACGACACTACAGGAGAGACCGAAAGAGAGAGAGAACATGTTTAGGAGCTAAAGGCAGTGTCGTGCGATGTGTGTGTGTGTGTGTGTGTGTGTGTGTGTGTGTGTGTGTGTGTGTGTTTGCTGGTTTAGTTTAACACTATCTATGATTGTTAGACGAGCTTTAGCTGGTGAACTAGGATTCTGTGCTGCTGCTGGGACTTGAGAGAAACTATTTTTCAGTATACAAGCCATGTTAGGTGAGGTGAGAAGGCTAGTTGAACAGTTACGCTCAAACCCTTCCTTCCCTCCTCCGTCCTCGCTGCCTTCTTCCCCCCCTCCTTGTGGTCCCCTTTGGCAGTCCTTCCCTTCTACAACGTTGTACTTCATTCTTCTCTTTGTCCCCCCCCCCCCATCTTTCTCCTCACATCTCCCTGGGGTTAAAATGATTTCTGTGAGTGGAGTCGTGATCTTTTCCACCGGTGGTCCGCGAGAGAAAGAGGAGGCAGGACAGGAAAGAGACAGAAGGAAGGCTGTATAAAAGTCAAAAGCTCTGAGAGAACAAGAGTCAAAGTCTGTGTGAGTGTGTGTGTGTGTGTGTGTGTGTGTGTGTGTGTAGCCTTGCATTGCAGTGTTCATAGGCAATGCTTCCACTGTGAGTCCCATTCACTGTTTGTTTTTTTTTGTTGCTTGTGTGTGTTTGTGTGCATGATTCCAATAAACATACAGCAATAGGCTTCCCTGAGTGGAGTGGGCCAGGTTTTACGAGTCAGTCAGACGACACCCAACAGCCTTCAGTCTCGGACACACACCGCAAACCCCTTCCCCGCGTCATGATCTGCCAAAACTTTACAAGGGTTTCATCAGTTTTAAGAATGATTACTCATCGCAGTCCGGTCCTGTCTTTGCTCTCTCTTCCACGTCACTCCAGGGCTGTGGGTTTTAGATACAGGCACTTATCAAAGTCCCGTCAGCGTATAGGAAAATTAGCATGGGGGTGGGGTGGGGGAGTGTGCACATCATCCTAGGTGTGTTGCTGGGCTGTAAAAGGGAGTGTGTGTCCCCTGAGGAAAGTGCTGACTGGCTGCTGATTCTACTGATGGAGAGGAGAGGAGGGGGGGGGGGCTTGAAGGCGGGAGCTGTGCTACTGGGGGGGCAGGGCATCTGGAGCTTCACTGGCCAGGCGGGAGGTGAACTTGGTTGCCAAGTTTCATGAAGGATTTCAGCCCCGTTAAAAAGTCACTGTGCCTGGGACGGCTGAGTCCGAGCGAGTCCCACCTCCCAAAGGATGTGTCCCAGAAGAGCCCTGTTCCAGACAGAGGATTGGTGAGGAGAAGAGGGGGGGCGGGGGGTTCTGACAGAACAAGAGTCAGGTTGTCTCTGAGGTGTTTAATATGTGTGTATGTTGGACTGTGCTCTCAGTTCACTGGAGGTTTCAGGAATCTAGTTTGTCAGTGTGTGAGAGGGATTACAGAGGAACCATTTACATACTCCTGCGCCACCTCCAGTGCTACCGGAGCAGTAGTGTTTGGGCCGTGTCTCTAATCAGCAGTCTTTGTTCTCCAGAGACAGCTGTGCAGTGGCACGATGCAGCTCGGCGCTCACCCTCAGCGGTGTGGCTAAAGAGCCCTCGTACGCCAGCGGTGGAGGACTGTCCCCTTCTCCGCTGCCTGTCCCGTCCTCGTCCATCTCCATCCGCCCGTTACTTTGCCTCTCTCGTTCCCTCTCCTCCTCTGGTCTCACTTTCTTGTCGTCCGACTCCTCCTGCGAGGCCTCCATGCGCTGATCTTCGCTCCAGCGCCTCTTGAAGCGCAGCTTGAGGGGGATGCACTTCGTCTGGGGAGCTCCCACCGAGCCCGTCTGAGGCGGGGGTGTGTTGCTGTCCCCCGTTTCGATGGGTTCGCTCTTGAGGATGGGCAGCATGCGGTGTGCGTTGGAGTGTGCGTGCTGCGAGGTGAAGAAGGGCATCAGGGCAGGTGGAGGTGGAGCCGGGGCTTTGAAGACATCCTCGTCCAGGTCCTCGTCAGGATGGGGTTGATGTTGGGCCGCAGCTGTGCCATTAGCGAGGCGGAGGTGGTGGTGGTGGTGGTGGTGGTGGTGGTGGTGGTGGTCAGGGGCTCTGGAGTGGCGAGGGGAGCGCGAGAGCGGGAACTCCTCGTCTCTCTCATCTGGGTCCTCGTCACTAATGTCGGTCACCTCCACCTCTTCTTCTGACTCGATATCAGAGATGGGCTCCACCTAGACAGTCGGGCGGAGACAGGAACAGAGACAAAGATGAATACAACAGGAAAACACAAAGACTGAGATTGCTACATTAAATTTGGGTTTATGTATCTCACCTTTATTTTGGGAAGTCCTGCGCTGTTTAGGGACTGAGTTGAGGAGGAGGCAGAGATGAGGCCTGAGCCGCTGGCTGAGCTCAGGTCACTGCCGAACGACAGCGAGGATCCAAGGCCAGAGGTAGACGACATGGACCCGGATCCTGAGCCCGAGGACATGGAGCTCTGCCTGGGTTTACTCTGGCTTTGACTGTCCCTCTGCTTCCTGCCCAGCGGTGGCGGCTGCAGCTTGAACTTGAAGGGAGACAGGTGTGGAGGCTCCTCACCCAGGTGGAGTGGGTGATGCATGGGATGAGAATGGGCAGGGTGAGGGTGGGCAGAGTGGGGCGGATGAGGGTGGTGGTGGGCCGAGTGACCCAGAGATGGATGGTGGTGCCGCTCTCCTCCTCTCTCTCCTCCTCCTGCTGTCGCCGCTCTTTCTGCTCTCTCACCCCTCTCTCCGGACAGGCCGGCCTTGTCTGCGGCGGGCCGGTGGGGCTGAGGGATGACGATGTTGGGGTACTGGAGGAAGGCTCTGGGGCTGAGGCCATAGTTGTACACCGACTGGGTGTGGGCCTGCAGGTAGCGCTTCATATCCTCTGGGTTGAAGGAGAAGTGGGAGCCTAACATGGGTGATAGGGTGGGTGAGGGAGTGTAAGGGAGGTGAGATGTTGGGGTCATGGAGAGCGCTGGAGACAGAGGAGGAGCTAGGAGGCCAGCTCCTCCTGGTCCTGGCAGCGGGGACACAGGGAAGGGCGACAGGGGCTCTGGGTGGATCCGATGCCCTGTGTGGCCACGAGAGCCTGGGTGCCCGGCGGGGTTACCTGGTCCGTACATGCGGAACAGGGCTTCGTGAGACAGACGGGGGTGGATGATACTTCTGTAACCTCCTCCTCCACCGCCGGGTCCTCCTCCTCCTCCACCACTCACACCCCTCTCTCCCCTCTCCTCTCCCGCTCCCGTGTTGCCCTCCTCGATCTCAGAATTGACCGAGGTGCCGTCGCTGCAGTCGCTGACGGAGCCGCGCGCCATACGCCTGGCCACGGAGCTGAACATGCCGCCGGGGCTGCGCAGGTCCTCGTTCGGGGAGAGGACTTCAGAGGGGGTCGACGGAGGAAAGCGGAAGTGAGTCCCGGCACCGGTGGGAACAGGAGGGGCGCTCTGAGGAACGCTGCTTCCTAGAGACGACAAGAGAGGGAGGATACTGAGAAATAATATACAACGTTCTCCTGTGTATTTATGCCATCACTCTACCCTATTGTGGGATTAGGAGATATCTGAACGAGCATGCACACAGCGCCAGACTGTCCAGACTTACCAGTGGAGCCCATGTCGATAAAGGGGTAGTTGACCAAAACCAGTTTGTTGAAGTTGAACTTATAGGTGAACCTCTTGCCTTTGGTCTTGTGGAGAATCCTCTTGTTGTAGTAATATCTGGCGAAGAGAATAAAGCAGACATGACACACATAAGAGGGTTGAATAACCTGCATATTATCTTATGCAACTGATCTGTTACTCGAAGATTTAAATCAAAATGTACACCTCGTTTTAAAACACTGTTTTGTTCCCGAAGTCATCGAGACCATGACAGATGAGTCTGCACACTCAAGGACGCACTTTAATAAGCATGAGTCTTTCATGTCACCCCTCCTACCCCCCGCCATCTAATGATAGATATTACAGAGTGTTGTATGACATTTGCACAAAGCAGACCCAGTGAGGGGAGGAGGCAGGAGGAAGAGGTAGGGGAGAAAAAGAGGGAGAGAGAGAACAGATAGATGAGAAGGAGTGGATGGACGGTGGGGATAAATAAACAATCAGAGGGGTCAACGTATGCAGCATTAACAGTGCGTCCGAATGTAAACAGACTGTAAGGTCCCATGAGTGTGTGAATGGTTTGTATCTGTTCAAACAAAGGTCGGGATTTACCAAAAAAAAAAAATCTTTTGAGTTCAGATTTCGTCACACACAACAACAACAACAATGACACACGCTGTTATTCATTTTGTTAGATGGACCCATCTCTTTATGTAACACCAAAGCAAAGCCACCAATAATTCACCCCATCTTTATCTGTTTATGTAATGGCCATTCTCTCTGCTTTCTCCCCCCCTCGTGGCTCCTGCCTACAGTACAAGGCACCATTTTTATTAACCTTTGTCCAGCTACAGCTCTTTATGTAACATCTCTGCTTTCTTACCCGGCTCCACATCCACTTTATGTAACCTCTAGATCCCTGGCTGCCCGAGCCTCACACGCTGTGGGGCTGAGACGGAACGAAGGAAGGAGGAAGAGATAAGAAGAAAAAAGAACAAAGACGGTGTGTGTGTGTGTGTGTGTGTGTGTGTGTGTGTGTGTGTGTGTGTGTATGTGTGTGTTTGTCTTTCAAGGGAGGGAGATAACACGCTTTATGTGCCATTGCTCACCAAAACTACCACCTATCCTTTCAAAGCTTAACCCTTCGGCTATTTAACACGAGATTTAACCTAGACTGCGCGTTGGCTCGTCGTGTCTGCGTGTCTACCTGCTTTTACAGCATGAGGCTGCGCTTTCTCTTCCTCCATCATGTGTCTGCTGGCACAAGTTAAGTGAAGTGTGCTGACAAAGATAGGGGCTTCAGGGTATGTAGGTAATGCTGAGTTAATCAGAGCCCATTGACTATCATTACACTGAATGGTAGTTATCCAGACGGCGGTGTGTGTGTGTGTGTGCGTGTGTGTGTCTGTCTGTCTGTTTAGTGGTGGGGAGGTGTCGCCCTTCACCCCCTCTTATTATGCTTATTACACAGACTGCTTGGGCCGTTTTTGCTCTGGGAACAGACTGTTGCTCTTTTTCAATCTTCAACCCACCTCCTCCTCCTCCTCCTCCTCCTCCTCCTCCTGCTCCTCTTCTCCTCCCTTTATCCTACTGATACCTCTCTCCCTCTCTCTCTCTCTCTCTCATCAATCCACCTCCCCCTCTTTATCCCAACTCTCTCCCTGCGCTCTCCACTCGTCCCCTGAGGCGATGGGAGAGGGTGAGAGAGGGAGAGAGAGAGAGAAAGGGAGGGAGAGAGAGAGAGAGAGAGGGAGAGACAGGACAGGCCTGCACTGTTGAAAACATTGTTTACGCCAGGCACAAAGCAGCATGTAATTTCTGCTCCAGGGGAGACACTCACAAGGGCCGGGTGAAGGAGGAGGAGGTGGAGGAGGAGGAGGAGGAGGAGGAGGAGAGGAGCAGTTGGGAGCGAGGGGGACGGACATAGACAGGCAGGAAGTCTAGCAGAATTAAAACCACAACAGGGCCTGTGATCGAATTAGCGGATGATAGAAAAGTCAACAGGCTGTGGCTGCGGCTCACATATGGGTCCAATACAAATACAGATTGGAAGGGTGGAAAACAAACAAACAAAAGTAACAGAGTAATTTATTTTGAATATCACACGGCATCGTTGCAACCGCTAATTGGAGCTAAATGTCCGGGCATACTGCGCTTTTATCATCACCACACGTAAGAACACAGGATAGAAATTAGTTGCCACTTCTCGCTCGTCACCGGCGAGTCGCATGCAAAAGCTGCAACCTGCAACGTTTTCCTGCAATTTATTTGACTTTGCATGAAATGGCGCGCTGTTTTTTAGTTTCTATCTGTAATCTTGGAGGCAGGGGTGCATGCAAAAGAGGGATCCAAGAGATTAAAAACTAGACTAAACCTGTCTCACCGCTGCATTACTTTTTTTTTTTTGTTGGTCTAGAGGTAAACTGCACATAGTGTTCCTGTTCAATGGATCCTCGCAGTAATGAAACAACCATGTTAATATTTAGCCTGGTCTTATTGATGTGAAAGAGGTGGACAAAATATTAGAAACACCTTTAAAGTGAACATGAGGTTGAATCAACACCTCTAAAAACAGATTAGATGATGACAGTGGAGTTTATTGCACTAGTACTGTAAGTCTGTAGGAAGTCAAACATGGACCAAAGTATGGAGGGTGGTGTGGTAGCCGGAGAGGTGACAGTTCACCTCATGGGTACTGAGCAAGGTACCGAACCCCTAACTGTGTGGCCACCCATCACATTTGCACGTGTGGCTGTATTTCAGGTAAAATGCAAGAAAAAAACGAGTGAAAAATCTTGAAGGATCAATAAAGTATCTATTGTCTTCTATCAACTGGCAACTGAGTGTATAATTGGCATAAATATCCTAAAAAGCCAAAAATATCCCTGTGCTGACACATCTGTCTGATCCCGGCTCACGGCAGTCTGATAGTAGGGAACGTAGCCAAATACAAAATGTTGCGCGCGCTCACAAACGCAGCTAAAACAAAGAATGCCGAAACGCTTTAGTTGGAAGCAGACAACAACTTTGCTTAATCTGAGCGCGGCAACTGAAGCTGTGTTTAGAGCACATGGTCACCCGTTCTTTCTCCGTGCCCCCTCCTCCCGCGCCATCATACGGGCAGACAGTCTTTGAAGAGCATTTGAACTCACTTCAAAAGAGAAGAAAGAGATTCTTTGAGTGCCTGTGTTTAGCTGCCCACCGCACTCGCCTTACTCACACACAAATACACACACACACACACACACCTCTTCCATATCCTGACTGTATAACTGCCATCTCATTCAGGCAAACACATGTGCGTGTGTGTGTGCCCCCTAACACACACACACACCCATAACGTATCATCCGGGAGATACAGCTTTATCCCGCTTCCTGTTTAACCAAAAGACGAGATTGAACAATCAATGCAAGTATAGATTTAGGCAAAGCCTTCAGGGAAGCAGAGGGGAGGCTTTCTATCAACTCGGTTGTTACTGTGTGTGATTCTAGGCCAGGGATTAAGGCTGCGATTACACAGACCTGCTGTGGTCCAAAACAATATGATCAAAGCAGAAGAGAGACACAGCAGTGTGTAAGAACTTAATGGCATCGAATGATTGAGCAGACACTGAAACACAGCACTTCTGGTTTGAACCCATTTACATTGAAATACAACAGCGTTATTATTTACATCTATTGTATTCTATAGACCATAACTGAGTTTTGATTTCTTACTTTGAATTATTAACAGCTTTCATCCCCCTAAATCCTTCAAATAGTTCATTTAACAAAACAAGGCAAACTTCTGATGAGAGCTTAAGAAAATCAAAAATAACAAAATAAAACAGCACAAAGCTGGAAAAGGAAAACGACTACTAAACTTATGACACCTTTCATTTTAAAAGTTGCTCATAGCTCTGCCCACTGCTTCTACTGGATATAATAATTGTACTGGTAAAGAAATGTCACTAAAAAGAGGACATCAAAAAAGAAAAGTTCAGACTATCAGACGTCTGTGAAGGTTCTCAGTTATCCAGGTCATCTTTCTTCAAAAAAGGTTAAGTCTGGGGCAGCTGGACTAGTTTGTAGATCCGTGAAGACATTTCGCCTCTCATCCAAATAGCTTCTTCCGTTCTGACTGACTGGTAAGGAGTCTGATTCAGGTTTCAGAAATGTTTGACCAATAAGCCAATCGAAAAATGAAACTGGCGAATACGTCTGTCTAGCCTGGAGGCTGATTCACACAGATTATAATCGTTTTTTGGAGACTAACTATGTTTTATCTGTACATTTAGTTCAGTGAGGTATTACTTAAGCTGCACTGAGTTGGATTCAGACAGATGGTGGACGTCAAACCGGATATTGTTTCAGTGGATGAGATTAGGATGGTAAGTGATAGCAGTGGAAGAACTGTTATCCAAAGTTAAGATCTTTTAACTTGCCATCCTCCATGACGGAAAATACAACTGGGGGAAAGCGTGGGCAATCTGGACAACAGATATTAGACATGAAATTACTTCCAGCCCACCGTGACCCTGATGAGGATAAGCGGTTACAGAAAATGGATGGATGGATGTTTTATTCCACTCTTTGTAAACTATACGTTTCCATAGCAACGTATCATCATATCGCCCCGCCATACTATCGAAAGAGGCAGTGTTGTCCGTCTGCCTGAATCCATACGAACACACCAACACCTGTCCGCTATCAACTTTTTGTATTACACTATGATATATGTAAAAGGTCACCAATCTATTTCAGTATCCCTCTACACACACACATACACACACACACACACACACACACACACACACACACACACACACACACACACACACACACACAAACGTCAACACTCAAAATGAAATAAACCAAGCCACTTGTGTGTGCGTGAACAGGCTGTGCCTTGCCCATTGTTGGGCTGTAAATAGGCGCCGACTGTGACAGGAAGTTGGGATTACAATACTCCCCATGAGCCCCGTGTTTATTTTCTGCCTCTTTCGTCAGCATCGGCTGTTACACACACACAAACACACACACACACACACACACACCCCGGCCAGATCCTTCTCTACACACATGCACACACACACACCAGCTGCTCACACTCAGGTGTGTGTGCGTGCACATGTGAGAGCGCTTTGTGTGGAGGCCACGTTTGACGAGTGTTTACTGTCTTAAAAAAAAAAAAAGGAAATGAGATGTGTTTGTGCAGGGATGTGGGCTGAGTTGGGGTGGTTTGATAAGGCAAGGTGTCACATGCTCTGTTTGTGTGTGTGTGTGGTTGGGGTGGGGCATATATGTATGTTTGTGTGTGAAGAGGAGGATCTGGTCAGGGTCCGATTAGGTCGGTCACATGCCCCCCGTGGGTGCGAATATGTAATGGTGCACACTCTGGTGTGTGTGCAGTCCGCCCTCATAGAAAATAAAGGCCTCATTCAGTCGGGGACAATGACACACACACACACACACACACGCTGAACACATACATGCTGCAGATAAAGACAATGGAAAGACAATGCACACAAGCATACGTTCTGACACAAAGTCATACAGTGGTACTGTCCCTGGGTGCTCCCTCTGCACTTTCTCTCTGGCCCTGGGTGTTTCCACACAAAGCTGCTGCTGTAAAGAGAGGGAGGCCTTCTGACCTACAAACAGGCCCAGCCAGCTAGGTGAGTAACACTCTGTGCATATGCAGCAGTATTTCCTGCTGCACGTTGTAGATGTGGTCACTCGGGTTACTCCTAAAAGTGCATCAGAGCCGGTTTTAGCACCGCAGATAAAAAAAAATGGCTACTGTATTTCAGGGATTTCCTCGGAAGAACAAGAGAGTGTTACACCGTCAATTCACTCAAGGGTAATAGATGCAGCTTCTAAATACATTTTTCTGATGTTCAAGCACCGCCATACCCAGGAAAACTCTATTTCTGTGCTGTTCAGTGGGCAATTTTCCAGCTGTGGTGGCCGATCACAGTTAAATGAACGTTGGAAATGAAGCAAACGTGTGCGAGCAAGCACGTCTGTGTACAATGGTGCATTTGTGTATGTGAATGTGCACATGTGCTGTGTTGTTAATCTTTGCCAGCTGTGCGTGGCAGTCCCCCTGACCTCTGACCGCTGCGTTGGAGCCGATGCGAGCTGTTGACTGGAGAATGGGGGGGGTTTGCCTGAAGGTCTCTAGGAGCTGGGACCTCTTAGCATGATTACACTCATTAAGCGAGCACTCTGCAATGGCTGATTGACAACAGGCCTTCGTTTTCCCGCTTTGTGGAGTCTCATTTAAGGGAGCGACACGGCGGTGCAGGGGAATCAGGAGGAGAGGTGGAGGCTAGGGCTTTTTATTAGTGGACAGGTTTACATCCTTTTCCTACCAAATGATCCCTCGTGATTAAAATGCAGCAGAGGGTTAAAGATCACGTCCTTCCTTTCATTCATTACTTGCACCAAAGATGTCAGATAACGCTGACCTCAGAGTATCAAAGCACGAGACGAGTGACGTGAAAAGGATCTGACACAACTCTTTTTACACATTTGATTCAATATAACAAGACGGAGCAGCAAACTTTATTGATCAATTAAAAAAAAAAAAAAAAGACAAGAAGAAGATATGACCTCTCATCATCGAGCATGTCCACTCGACGCAGAAACACACTCGCACAAAAACACACACGCACGCGCACAAACAGTGTGAGTGTAATCCTCTCAACAGGAGTGGGAATTTCACAGCGGCCGTGGGAGCGGGAGACTGTGATGACGCATGGACCGAGGCTGTGTCCCCTCAACGGAAAGCCAACACATACGCACATGTCCACACACACACACACACAAAAACACACACACAATACAGCGACTCCTGATTAAGGGAATTTCCACCATGTGCATGGCAGACAGGAAAGAATAAGATCACTGAGGTAAAAATAATAATTACAAAGGCTAAGTGATAAAAAGAACACTTCAAAACACGCGTTTCTTTTCAAGTATGCGAGCATGTGTGTGTATGCTAATTGCCACATGCTGACTGTGGTCTCCATTATTAGCAGACGCCAGGTTTTCTCCATATGAAGGGGCACGAGGTGGCATGCTCTCCAGCAGTTTGCTCCATATGGGGACCGTTACCGTGCACATGTGTGTGCCTGCGTGCCTCCTTTATAACTTCATTAATCTTTAGTGCCATTAATCCTCTTGCCACATTACTATTGATGTGTGTCTTGAGACGCTTCATTTCCAGCGTCTCTTGCGGTGAAGGAGTGACGGCAACTCTGGTGTCAAATCAGGTAACAACACGGACGTTGGTGTGTGTGTGTGCGCTTGCGTGTGTGTTTTGTTGACCGTCCTTCTTACTCTAATCCTGAAGTGACTCTGCTACATTTATAGGCACAGAGGGAAACAACCTGACCGTGGGAGGGCAGGTGAGGACGCAAGAATGCCAGAGGGGGAACTCCTGTGTAGGAAACTTGCTGATAATCAGCCTCTGAGGCCGGTCCATCAGAGGGCACTAAGACCCGCTATATATAAGCACTTACTGCAGCCTAAGCTCCAAATCTGTTACAGCTCTAGAGGATGGACGTGCTATAAATACACAGCTTGACCACAAGCATCCCTATCTTTATTATTTCTCTCTAATTCAGGAACTCTAAATCCACACTCAGCTCAGCACATCAGTAGCCCATGTTAATTTTCTCTGTCCTCGGATCCCGTGTAACAGACACCATCTTCGTCTCACTGGTGTAAATGAGCGTACATCCCATCTTAAATTGGATACGAATACGTGCACGTGTGTGTTGTTTTCTTGACTTTTCTCCTTCTCCTCTCACTCGAAGCCTGAAATGACTCTGCAAAATTTTTCAGACAGCGAGAAACATAAGCCGTAAGAAGGCGGTGTCAGAGAGGAGGGGGAAACTCCCATGTAGAAAAATTTGCTGATAACCAGCCTCTAACGCCGGCCCATCAGAGGGCACTAAGACCCGCTCTAGTCTATACGAGCACTTACTGCAGCCTAAGCTCCAAATCTGTTACAGCTCCAGAGGATGGACGTGCTATAAATACACAGCCTGACCACAAGTATCCCCATTTTATTCTCTTTCTCTCTAATTCAGGAAACCTAAATCCGGACTACAGCTCAGAATGTGCCTATGTGTTACACACATTAGTAGCCTACGTTATCTTAATCTCACCAGTGTAAATGAGCATACATAAATCTCCCTCCCACGCTAAATTAAGCAATTCAATGCATTGCTGGCCTATGTGGCTTTCTTTAAAGTGCTTAGTCTAATCTTGGCTGCTGCCTGTTTGCTTATAAACAACAAGCCGGGGACACACGATGCAGCGATTGAGGCGCTGCGCTTATTACGGCTGGTATCAGCTGAGAGGAGTTCCCCAGGGATACATGATGTCTGTAATACTGAAGTCTAATGTGCTGAAAGGGCCCTCGGTTATAGTATACATCACTAAACTGATTACATGTATCTTCTTTCTATAATCAGACAATATTGTGAAGTCATTATGAAAGCCAAAAGCACAAACAAAATCAAAAGCATCTGTTTAACTAATTCTTTGCGCTTCAGGCAATTTTGCTTTATTGACGTTATTGACGTCAAACTTCCTGTTTTAAAAGGTCAGCAAAGCAGATTTCAGATCAGATACAAAGTTTAACAAATGACCCACTCACGATGAGTGACTGATAAGAAGCTTGTGAAGCAAAAATAGCCGCAGACAGACCAAATGTGATCATGAAGTGAGGTGATATACTCATGTTATCTTTATACTTGAGCATGAAGCTAGGGCCACGTCCAAATACTGTGTCAAATCACTGTCGTAACACGTTAATGGGATTGGCTGAGCTGGCCTCCATGTGGATATAACTTTAACCGAAAGGTGTAACGGTTTCACTCGCCAAATGGGTCAGTGCTGTAACTCTACTTGTCCAGGCCAGTACCATGTGAAGGCATGTGGCCAGGGTAACTCTTGCAATAGCATTATAGACTTGGTTAAGTGCTATTAGTGCCTAGGCAGGCATGTCTAATGAAATGTCTGTGTGAAACAGAGCCAGAGAGTCAAAGCTGAATGAAATGCTTCCAGCAGGTCACTGCTGTAACTGGAATCAACTGCCAGGGTCACAGATGGTATTCTCAATTAGGATTACAGTTTAGGATTACAGAGTGTTTCTTCACAATAAATGTAGCCTCAGGAGAGTGTGTGTGTGCGTGCACGCGTGTGTTCACCTCATTTACTTAACATTTGCACTAATGCTAGTTTATTTACAGCAACTCAACATGTGATCACATCAGTAATAAAAAAGGCAGAAATTGGCTAAGAAGTTTGAAAACCCCAAAAACTAAACACAAATCTCCCGAGTCAGGTGAGTTCAGGAGTTCCTCAAAGTGTTCCTCCTGCCACGTGATAACACCCCTGAGGTCAGCTTGGGGAAAGCACTGTGTATGCTTATGGAAAAGGAGCAGCTTCACTCCCTGTACTTGTCCCTGAGTTGAAAAGGTGATGTGAATAGATGCGAATCTACTACTAATACTATATGTATTTAGTATCGCTTCACCAATCGCAATATCTCAGGTGCATTTGCCTCCAAAAAGATGACGTCCCACGTCCTCGGGGCCAGTAGCCAGTCCACCAAGCCAGCTCAAGAATCAACACACTACAGCCCTGCACTTAACCGTGGGAGCCAACCACCCACGAGATCGTGTCTCAGACAGATGACTGCCACCTCCCTCATCAGGCTTTGTTTCAGAAGGGGTCCGACTGTTTCCCAAACCCAGATGAGCTTCATTAAGGTCTTTGTATCATTCTTCATTTTAGTTATTTTTATGATATAATGCTTAATCTTTGTCCTCCTGCCATTATTCTATTCAAAGAGCAGTGAGGATTCATCTTAGTGCCTTAGACAATGGTGGTTTAGTAAATTAGTCATTTAACTGGAGCATGTGAGCTCTTACCATCTTCTGCTTAAGAGACTTTTTAGGAAAGAGAATATCTGGTGTAAGTTTAAGGTCAGAAATAACTATCAATCATTGTTTCATGACATATTCAGTAAGTTTCTCTGTCATCATACCTCAGTGCCCTGCTCAGTTTATCGTAGTTCATCTGGGGTTTACACTTCCTGGCCCCCCACAGCCGGGCCACTTCATCTGGGTCCTTGATGACAAATTCGCCATAGTCCCCCTGCCAGGCGATGACATCGTGATACTCTTCTTTCCTGAGCAGCTCCAGGATGAAGTGCCACAGCTGGATCTGCCTGGACCCGGGGCTCGACTCGGGCTTGTAAGCCCAGTCTGGGAAGGCAAAACCTGTAAGAGAGATGAAGAGAGTGGAGGGTTAATGTGGGTCACTGGAGCACAACGAATAACCGTGAATGATGATGTGTCGAGCACATGCTTTACACATCTAATAACAAACATCTGAGCGACATATAACTCAAATGAACCCTGACAAATCTTGTTTGGTTGTGTGGAGAAATTCAAACTGCTTTAAAGCAAGTCAAAAGAAAAGACTAAGATATGATTACACTTAGAAGTCAGCAGTTGTAGCTGTTTCAGGTGAGTGGAGTCTATTCTATGAGAGAAAAGAGGATTAAAGGTGTCTAGCCAAGTAGATCACATACAACAGAGCAGCTTAGTCAAGCACAGAGTGTCCTCATTCATATTTCACATTGCACGTAGATCTCTTCACTGCTCTGAAGTCTTCAACTGTACTTTTCTTTCACACGCCAGTCAATCTTTGAATAATAGTTTGTTGGGTTATTCTCAAACAATTTCTCTTGTATGGGACAGTCTGACACAGCAGAGAGCAAGAGGAAGGACAGGAAAAAATACAAAGAGAAGAAAGAGAAAGAAGCCATAGAAAAATAGACAAAAATGTATGAGAAGTATTGTAACCTGCCTTAACCTGATGAAACTTTAGTCGTCTTGATCTTAACATCGCCTATAACTAAGTTCACGCTGGTTAAAACTGTAGATGCTTTTCTTTCTCTTTGTGTTCAGCCCTCCACCTAGTCTAAAACAGTGTGTTTCCCCCAGAAAAACCCAACTACATGACCTTCAGGGTTTATAAATCGTAAATCTGCAGGTTGGTGTACAACATAATTTCCAAAATGATCACATGAGCCAGCCCAGTGAGCGTCGGGGGACAAACATTGCTGTCGTCACTGACCTGGGTTTGTGTCGATTTTCACAGATGACGTCTCGATTATAAAATATTTAAGCACAGCGGCTTGGAATAAGTGTTGGTTAACTGGAAATATACGTAAATGAGAAGACCTACATTATGAATTTGGTGGTCATAAAACGCAGGGCAGGTGAACGCAGAGAGCAGAGCCGAGTATCCAGCTGTGTGTGTGTGTGTGTGTGTGTGGCCTAGTCACAGGTGTGGCCTGTTAAGAGGGTAACTTTCTGTCAACCGACTTTTTCTGTGCTGACACACTTTTAAATGTCAATATAGCCGCGATAGCACAGCTCTTGTCATCACCTGTATTTATGTTCGATGATGTCGCGACCATAAAATAATGATGTGACTGCCTGACTCGGTCCAGATGTTTGCCGACAGTTTTTACGTAGTTCAGGTGTTTTCACTGCGGACACACTACTTAAATGACCTAGAAACACGGGTGTGCAGCATTTTAAAATTCAAACAGCGTAATGCAGAAACAGAGTAAGGCTTTTATGTAGACCACATTCCTCTTTCTGTCATTAGGTCACCACCTCACCACAGTAGCTCTTCACAGGAAACACACACGTACACACGTTGCACAACTAAACTGAAACTACAATACTGAAAGTTGTCGTGTTAGTGGGCTTCGTGGAACAGTTAGAAAAACCTTTCCACCTCTCCTCCACCTCTTTCCTCTCGTGCAGTCACACTTTCCTATGACCGGAGGAAAACAACATGGCCAGTCATCTCTCCTGTCTATCCCTCCATCTCTCTCCACCTTCTGCTCGAAGGAAACGCAGAGTAAGAGGCGCAGAACGAGACCGTGGGCGTGGGTATATGACTGTTTGTACGAGCATGTGTGTGCCCAAATGTACAAGTTTTTCAAAGAGCTTGTGTGCCAGGGTGCGTGTTTGAAAATGTTTGTGTAAGTCTCCCACTAACATTCTGTTGCCTGGGTGGTCAAGAAAATTTGACACGACCGAGCAAAATAAGATATTACAGTGTAATACTCAGCCAGATATAGCCTGGACTGGGTTTTTATTTTATCAACAAAGCACTGAAAAACAAGTGAGGAGGTGGAGTTACCGAAGAAATAGCATCCACCCTGCTAAAGTGTCGTTGTGCAGGACATTTAATGCCTCTCAGTCCGGCTGTTGTTATGTTTGGTGCAATCTTAAGCATCACATTACACTGAATATCCAGAAAAATTGAGTTACCTGTCTCATGTATTGCAATGCAACCCAATATCCACTAAATAAAGGCTACTGAGCAGATTTTGTTGTGCTTTCTTCTTCTTCTGTGCTTTCATCCACTTCATTTACATACCTGAAGGAGGATTGCTAGAACCCCCCTGATGTACTGCAGACAACATAAACTACACTCAAAAATAAAACACCTGATCAATAAAAGCTTATCTTATATAAAAGGCAAGCACGAAGCACGGTGTTTGCAATGTGCTTAACTACGCCGCATGCAAATGGCAACAGAGGAAATGAGGCAGGCTGGGTGGACATTGGGAAACAAATCATCAGATTATGGAAGTGCAGGCCTGTCAATGGATTTGCTGGATGACAGCCTGAGGCAGAGATAGATAGCCCTGATAATCTCCGCTGCACTAGCCTGTTCTGACCATTTAGTCACTGTTACATAACACTGAATATTGTTGAAAGCACATCTGCCAGACATCTACCAATCTCTACGTAAGTGTTGCTCCCGGAGCCTTTCAACAACACGAGTTAACTACTTAACTTTTTTTTTTCACGCAATGTACGAGCCCCGCTGGAAGCAGACCACATCTAGGTGTCAGGTTTTTTTTTTTTTTTTGATTAAAAATAGGCTGAGAGGAAAGTTATCTTCCTATGTGTCTTCTTACTCATCAAACGTAGGCTACTATCTATTCCTCCCCACCACTTATTGGTGATTTTCTTCCAATCACGGTGATGTGTTTGCGAGGCACGGTCAATGAATCACCCGGCTGTCCCACGTACTCAGGAGTCATTTTGCGATTCAAAATAAAGATTTCTGAATATGGAAATGCACAAGATGCCTACACGTTTTCCATCTCTAAATTCCAGACAGGATTCTTTATCAGCGTTCAGTATTAAGCACATGGTAGGTGGCAAAACAACAAAACAGGCTGCGCAGGCAGCCGAGCCGCTTTATTCTAAACTACAGATTATTGTTCTTTATAACAAACATCACAATGTGTGAAATGACCATGGGTGTTAAAACTGCATGAACAATGCCGTCTGTGTCTGTAACTTTCCAGACGTGCATATGTAGGTAGAAGCTATCATGCAAATGAAACGACACTCACTCGCTGCCATTTTATTTCCTTTTTCTCTTCCCACCCTCCTCCTCCTCCTCCCTCTTTTCGCTTTCAAACACTCAAACAAACACTTGTGGCATGAGTGAACTACAATCACAGAGAAACACACCGGGGGCAATCATAAACATACCGGCCCGGCCGAACATGCTCCTCTACCGATAACACATAAATCACCCACACACACACACAGACACACACTCATACTGCAGAGGACAACACATTCTTTCCAGGCACGGGAAACTGACGGTGACTGTGTCAAGTGAAGTCAAGAGACAGCTAGTCAAATCTCCAATCTGGCTGAGATGAACAAACGAGTTGGTGCTGACCATAATCGTTAGCCATCGACCCTGCTGTGACGCTTCACTGAAGCTTGCCACTACCCGTGCTGGTGTTTTTACCCGCGTGTAAAAAAAATAATGAGCAAGCAACGCTCGTTAAACAAACAAACAGACACAAGACAAACAATAAAAGAAAAGGAAACAACATCCCAGCTTTCACCGGAGATTGTGCACGTCTGAATGTGAGTCACTGACTTTGTTGTGCATGTGTACGTCTGTAATGATCTTTTTGACTCCGGCATGGGCCACAGAGGTCATCACACACACACACACACACATGCACACATCATATTTCAGTGGTCCTTGAGGGAAATGCATCCCATGTAAATACTGTGTGCGTCATTTCACATAGTGAAATGTCATCGGCAGCGGCTTCTATCAGAGTAGCCACGTAGACAAAGAGGTGAGAGTGCCGTGCACAGGTGTGTGTATATTATGTGTACTGTACACATCGGTATATCATCGGTTTACCTGTCAAAAGCTTTACATCAAAGAGTCCACATGATATGTGCTCTGTTCTGTTGCAGTGTGTGTGTGAGAGTGTGTGAGTGTGTGTGAGAGTGTGTGGGGATTATGTTTAGAGGAATGCTGAGAGCAAGAACAGGTGTCTTTGTCCTTCTATCCACCCAGAGTCCAACCCGGGCTGAGCTGTCCTGACTCACACTGGATCAGCTATCACTCACTCACACACACACACACACACACACACATGCTCTGATCCGTTTCATCAACCTTGTACACCCGATAGGAGAATTTCAGTGGGGAATTTTTGGAATCTGTGTGTGTGTGTGTGTGTGTGTACAATCTGTGTGAAGTTGTGCATCAGGATTAAAGAAGAGAGAGGGAGAGAGCGACGAGCATCGTGGAGGAGCCTGCAGAGCACGACCTAACCCCCTCCACCACACTTAACCTCTCTGACCTCGACTCTCCCTCTCTCTGGCTCCTTTCCTCCCTCGCCCCCACCCTCCCACCCTCCCTCCCAGGGGAGACACCAGATAGCCATTACAGCATGCATGCGCAAGCCTCACACTTTCTCACACACATACACACACACACACACACCCAGATACAGATACACACAGACAGACTTGGCATCAATAATGTAGAGACTGGTGTGGAGGGTTGACGATAGGGGTGCGCCTAATCTCTGCCCTGGGACATTAGAGAGTGCAAGTGCGTCAAGAGGTGAGTGTGTGTGTGTGTGTGTGTGTGTGTGTGTGTGTGTGTGTGTATGTATGTGTGTTGTGAGTTGGGAGAGTGAGGGGCAGGTGGTAGAAAGTGATGCAAAGGAGACTAGGAGGAGGAGGAGGATGGAGGGAAGGAAGGAGGGAGGGGGTGTCGGAGTGAAAAAGAAGAAGGCAAGATGAGATGGGGTGAGTACTAGGACAAGCGGAGAACAGAAAAGAAAGTCGGAGAAAGAGAGACGGGGGAGGGAGGTCAGGGAAACAAAAGTGGGAAGAGAGAGAAAAAGAGACAATGGCAAGAGTGGGAGAGGAGAGAGGGGGTGGATGGAGAGAAGGAAGGAGGAGGAGGAGGAGGAGGAGGAGGAGGAGGAGAAGGAGGAGTAGGAGGAGGAAAAGATATTGTTTGAACCATCTGATATCTGTTATATAATGACCTGTACAATGGAGACATGCTGGGAGAGAAAGTGAAGGGAAACCAGCAGAGTCAAAGAGTGAGAGGAGCTATTTAGTGAGAGAGATGTAGAGTTCAGTGTGCGTGTGTGTGGATTCAGTCTGCCGAACCTTTGTTGGAAGCAGTATCGGTTGCAGCACTTCCCTGAAATTTGTACGTGGGCTGCAGAAATATCCATCTTAACAAGTCATTTCTTCCTGTGTGTGTGTGTGTGTGTGTGTGTGTGTGTAGCATTCGTGTTTTCCTTGAAATGAGAGAAAAATAGAAAATGACAAAGGACTTGAGAAGATGAAACGACCTGGAGCTGGACACGGTGGTAAAGGGCAACGTCGTGGTCAACTTCAATATATAATGTTGCTGTACACACTTTCTGTCCTGCTGCGATTTGGCACAGATAATACGTAGGTCTTGTCCTCATTTGATCAGCCGCTAGTTCCATCTCTTCATTTCTGTCCTCTTCACATAAGCACCATTTGTTCGAAAGCTATTTGTTCGACAAGCAAACATTTTCTGATTCCAGCTTATATCTGATTATTTGTTGCCTTGCTCCGGCATATATGACAGGTTCAAGGAGTTTTTTTTTTAAAAACACTTGTAGCTGCTCTCGAGAAAGCGGACATGCATGTGTGCACGCTGGCACTGAAATACACATTCCTGTTGCCCGTTTCATGTTATTTAGCAACAGCCAGCAGTGGCAGCGGTAATAGAGCTGTAAACAACAAATGTAAGCAATGCACAGTTTGAAATATTTTAAAAATCAGCTTTGCAAATGTTTATGAAGACCTCGAGGACACACACACAATGGCTTTGGTGGGAAACTACTTGTCGCTTAAGCAAGAAAACCTCCACAGTGTATCTTTCCTGAGTAACTAAAAGGGGGCTTGAATAGCCGCCTTGGACTTGGGAATTACAAACATCTTTCACTATTTTCTGACATTGTATAAACAAAAACTTAAAGTATCGGTGATGAAATGGAATCGTTATTTGCCGCTCTAAAACGTTTGACAGCTGCTCAGCCTCCAAGAGATGACAGAGTGGCTCACACACATCGGACTTATGTGAATGAGGGCTAGCGCTGATGGGAAGGAGGCAGGGATAACCGGGCAGTCAGACAAAAGTAGCAGAGGAGAAAAGAGATGAGGAGGAGAGATTCCCAGAGCGAGGTCCTACTCAGCAGCAAATCAACTGACAGGCCTGTGCCAAACTAACAGTGGAGTTAGACCTAGGGTTTTTAATACGGGGCAAGGGGCCTCTGAACAGCCATTAGCAGCAGTTGCAGCGCCATGCTACCCAAACCAACTCATAGCTTTAGCGTGGAAGTGGAAACAACCAGTGCGGAGTGTGTGGTGAGGGGGTGAGGTCACTGTCGGCCTGAGAGTCTGTAAAAGCACTAAAAATCGAGAGACAGTCAAGGCTTGCCTATAGCGCATTCATTCGCCACAACTATACACAGCCTCGTCTTTGTCACAGCTGCTTGGATAAGTGAAACTGCCTGAAGCGCCGAGCTCGGGGAACAGAGAAGACAGAAACACAAGACCAGGAGGTGGAGGGGTGGAGGGATGGAGGGATAATAAAAGACTTGGACGGTGAGACAGAGAAAGTAAGAGTGAAAAGGAGGCAGAGAAAGGGGAGGGTGGGCTCCACAGGAGGAAGAGGAGGAGGAGCGTAATCAGAGCCTATACGCCTGAATCCCAAAGTGTCTGGACTCTTCCCACCAAGTCCATTAAAAATTCATTAGGCCAATACTGGGAGGGGAGACTAGAGAGTGAGACACAGGAGAGGAAAGATAGGCAAAGGAGGTGACAGGAGAGTCAGGTTAGGAGTTAGAGATAACGGAATAAATTGGAGGGAAACTTTTTTAAGATATTTTTTGGCCTTTCTGCTTTATTTGCAGAGACAGCTGAGGACAGGAAATGTGGGAAAAGAGAGAGAGAGAGAGAGAGAGAGAGAGAGAGAGAGATGGGGAATGACATGCAGTAAAGGGCCGCAGGTCGGATTTGAACCCTGGGCTGCCGCGGCAAGGACCAAGCTCTACCAACTGAGCTAACCAACGCCAACCAATATTCACTGACCAAAAAATATATGCAGCCTGCTTACATAAAAGAAAACGCGCAAGTGGGATGCTACTGACAATGATTTTCATTATGGACTGCCTGGTTATTGTCTGGTCTTTTAAAATGTCGGAAATTGTCCACAGTTGCTCCAGGAAAGTCTTTGTATGATGTCTTCAAATTGGTTGTTTTGTCTGTCTCTGAATCCAACCCAAATATTCAAAATTATAAATCATAGCAGACTAAGTAAACCATCAAATATGGACTTTTAACAGGCTGGAAGCAGGGAGTTTTTTGGCCTTTTGTTTAAACAACAAACATAAACAATCATCAGAGTGAATTTTCCTTCAGTACATTTATTGTTACAGCTCTAACTACATTTGTTACATCAGCCCTTGGTTTCACGTTATCAATTTGTACAGATACAGAGAGAGACAGAGAGACAGAGAAAATGTTTCTGTATGTGGCTGCATGCTTCTTGCCTTTCATGTCTATTCAGGACTCAAACGGTGGGACCACACGCTTAAAGATACTACCAGTGGAAATGTCTAGTGGAGATGCAGATTAGAAGAACAACAACTGTTGAGTGTTCGCCTAGTTCCCATTTTTAAATTTCTACACGGGTTTACTTTTTAAATTCTGCAGGGTCGGGTGATGCTGATAAACAAGTAGGAACGTATTTGGATTGATTACACAAATATAATCAATGTGGTTTCATACCCAGTAGGTAGTACTGGAGGAAAGTTTATAAATAATCCAGATGAAGACCACTCACTTGGAAGAATCATTTTAGGCCTTTTTAATATTTTCTCCTAGACAGTGATAGCAGAGAGGGACAGAAGGGGAGTGGGCTGGACTTGAACCTGGACCTCACCTGACTTTGGCGGATAAGTGCCTACAGGTGAGCTACCAGAAACCCCTAACTTTTTAAACACGCAACATGCAAAAACATGCAGGCTAACGCAGCTCAAATATTCCTAGAGGTCAATGGAGCAGTTTGTATTTTTTTTCCTATAGGTCCTTACTTGTGCCATAGCTGCAGAAGAAAGGAGAGAAAGAGCAGAGAAGAGAGTGCTTTGTGGCCATGGAGGGGCCAAAAATAGCGCCACACACACTTACACACACACTGGGGTTATTGTTCAACAGTGGGAGAGCAAGAGAGAGAGAGAGAGCGAGAGAGAGAGAGGAGAGAACACACAACATGGATGAGAGAGGGAAAAGTAGAGGAGTGCTGAAGGAGGAAGAGGAGGCGGAGATGAGGGAACAAGTAGGACAGAGAATGAGAAGGACATGACGTAAGATGAACAAATTCGTCTCTCTCTCTCTGCCTCTCTCGCGGCTTGCTGCTGTATAACTCGTCTTCCAGCGAACAGACAGACGTCTTTTCCAGGAAATTGTAGAGGAGCAAGAAAAGAGAGAGAGGGGAGGGTGGGGGTGTCCATTGGGATCCTCTCTCCCAGAACAAGCTCCTCTCCTGAAGCCCTCCACATCTAGTTTACATGCTCGACTGCTAGACTGTAGACCGGCTTGTCAAGTCATGACATGGTTCAAACATCCATTAGTTGAAAAAGGCTTGTGGGAAGAGTGTGTGTGTGTTTCTTGGTTGACTTGAAAGTGCAATAATGGGGAATAATGACTCAGCACTTTATTAAAACTCAAATCGATATATCCGGTGTGTTATCCTTTAAGGCTATACCTTATTTTGAATCATATATTTTAGCCAATAAACTAAAAAACTAGAGTCAACTTGTAGAGATTTGAAACTTGTAGGAAACAGTTAATCCAACACAGTGAACATTTGGTGACGTGCGTAAAAAGTAATGCCTTACAAGTGGAGAATGTGAAGTCTCTCGGGATGATTTGAGAGATTTCTAATTTTAACAAATACAACTTTGACATGACAATAAGGAAGTTAATCTTCACAAAGCGGCAGAATAAATGTAGACCGCTGTCTGCCTGAGAGGTGAGAAATCATTAAAGGAGGTGTTAGAAAATGATTGCTGTTGTAAAATGTACCTGATTTGCAGTTATGGGACTGAAATGTCCATCACGAGCAGAGTCTATTAAGCTTGAGAAAGACAGAGAGAAAGTTCAACTACTAACCACTGCAAAACTAACTCAATGAATATTTGATCACCTCTGAGGGGGTTGCTCTGTTTCCAAGGAGGCCGAGCTCTTAGCTTTAGGCTGAGTGGTCTAGCGACATAATGACATGAGAGAACATGCATGTAACTAGCAACATGTACACACAACAGGTAGTTATTCACCTGGGAGCTCTAAGAAAAGACACACACACACACACCTATCCAGCTTTTTCACACGGGATCTGGAAGACTAAAAGAGCACAAAGTCACTGATGTGACAGAAACATGAACAAAACACCGGCCCACGCACAAACACACCTTAAAGCCTGGGGCACTGCACCTGATGCTCTCTCTCTCGCTTCAGGTGGCTGAACAACTGACTTTCATCAATGTGTAATCACACTCATAAAACAAGTCTGGTGGAGAGTGTGTGTGTGTGTGTGTGTGTGTGTGTGTGTGTGTTCCCTGGAGTGTGTTAAGAACAGCAGAATAATATTGTGTCAGCGAGAGAAGAGTCCTGTTGCTCTCAGGGCGCTGTTAGGTATATTTACTCTCACCAAAGTGACGCACTGCTCCCAGGACATTAACCTCTCTCCATGGACATGCACACATACAGATAGACACACGCACGTTTCTACATGTTGCAGGCCAGCATGCAAAGGATGTGTAGTACAACAGTCGCGTTGTATAGTTTTAGTCACAATGATGTCCTTTAACTATTCTTGTGATCCTGTGAAGGATTGGCTTTGGATGGTTTGGCAGGTGACAAACATCATCTGATGCCCATGGAGAGCATTTTAGATCAGGACGCAACATTTCAGAGATCTAAACTCAGGATATCTGCCAACACGGAGTACTGAAAATGTGTGTAATGACAACTGATTTAACAACAGAATCAAAGTGTTAGACACTAAATATTTTAAATTGATGCTGAAGCTGCACGCCGATCGGCAACATCGCCAAACCTAACTACTTAATCATCATTGCGCGCCTGATCCAGCCGATCAGATCGAGCATCCATATGCACTTTATTATGTGCAGATGTGAGAAAACGTGAAATCTGTTCCCAAACACCTTACAAGTCGCTCTCTATCTCTCTTTTTTATTATCGCTTCTTTATTTAAAAATGCGCGTTGGGGCTTCATCTAACACGGTTTTAAAATGGTCCGGGAAGTGGCGATCTTGTGTGTAATTTTTTCCCATGATAGGCTAATAATTTCTCTTCAAAGTTACTTTAGGAAAAGTCGTTAAGACCTAACATAACCATGTTACAGAAGCCACAGGCGCTTCTTTCTCTCTTTCACTTGTCGCCCACCTCACAGGCCCGTGTTAATGTACTTCTCAGCCAACAGCTTGGCAGAGAGCTGCCGCCGACACTTCACCTCTGGTTCAACAACAATACTGCCCACACTCACTATTGCCCGTTAAGAGGCGTTGACTGTGTGCGCGCACACACCGCGGTGTAGGAGCGCAAAGGGGGCTTTTTGACATCAAGTCAAGATTATCTTTAGGAATGAAACCATTAGTCAATGTGAGTCATCTGACTTGTTAGTAATTCATTTGAAAAATTGCAGTCATTTTTCAAGCAGAAATGTTAAATATATTTGCTGGTTCTGGTTGCTACAAATTTTACAAGATTTAGTGCTTTTTTGTTATGAGTTAATAAGATGTCAATTTCAAGAATTATACACTATTTTCTGACATTATACACAAATTTAATTGACAGATTTGACACAAATATTGTTACCTGCAGCCCTATTATTATCTTTGTCACACTGAGTCAGTGTATTTAAAATTATTTACTAACATTTAGACTTAGAAACTATAATATTTTAGCATTAGTATTTTTTTTTTTGCCTTTGAGCATAAATATACTGCAGTAATAGAATATGTGACCATTGTGACCTGGGTGATCCTCCACATTATGCAGTTAGACTGTCACCGTGTGCTTGTAAGGTCAATGGGTGACTTTGTCGTGCTGGAGCAAATTGGATCGAATCCATAACTTGTCAGGTGTGTGTGTGTGTAAGATAGGTGGTACTTTGGGAGGTGGTTTCCTGAATGTGCCACTAGAGCGGACAGGATGTTAGCAATCATGCACCACAACAACAGATCTGTTTCCTGTGTGTGTGTGTGTCTATGCCAAGTGTCCATGCATGTCATTTTCAGATACACAATAAAATCTACTGAATCAAAAAACTCGGGTGACGAGGCAAGAACACAGAAAAATATTCAGACGTATTGTAAAGAGAAAAGGGAAAGACGACACTTATGTATCAGACTTAAGAACAGAGCACACGATATGCATAAACAACTAGTGACCTGTGGCGTACATTCATACACTCACTTAAAAGTGGTGACAGGTACCTAGAAAAGCCAGTATCAAACTCAAACTATGCACAGACAGAGAGCGCACTAACACCTAGCTGAAAAGATACACTAAACCAGAAAAACAAGTCACAATAACAGCTACAGACTAAAACACTGTGTGTGTGTGTGTGTGTAAAAAGTGTGTATATTTTATGTGTGTTAATGTACAGTGCTGACTCAGTGTGTGTATGTACTTGTATCCAGCTTTTCATTAACGCAAACTCTCCATTCCTTGCTCTTCTCTCTCTCTCTCTCTGTCTCTCTCTCTCTCTCTCACACTGTCTCCCAGCAACCAGACACTTACAGCCCAAAATAACTCCTCTAGAAACGAAATAGAACAAAAAAATAAAGTGATAAACGGGCAATTAATCCTTTCAAGCCTGGAACACGGACTCAAATAGATCAGGTATTAGAAAGAAGGGAAGAGGCAGGGCAGGAGAATAGAGGGAGGAGGGAGGGAGGGAGGGAGGGAGAGGAGAGGGAGAGGGAGAGAGAGAGAGAGAGAGAGAGAGAGAGAGAGAGAGAGAGAGAGAGAGAGAGAGAGAGAGAGAGAGAGAGAGAGAGAGCGCGATGGAGAGAAAGGAGTGGGAGGCTGAATCTGCCAGCAACAGGTAGTCGTCAGGAGACAGACTTCTGCGCTACATGACAGTGTTTGTGCATAATGTGTGTGTGTGTATGTGAGTGTGTGTGTGTGTGTGTGTGTGTATGTGTGTATGTGTGCCCACTAGCCTTGGCTGGGAACAAGACAGAACTTTTCCACCCTCTCCAAAAGCAGGGGCTGCTCAAGGCAAACAAGGCTGCAGTGTAAACCAACCCAGCGGCCCTGCAACAAGCTGGCAACAAGTCGTGTGTTAAACAGAGTCTGGAGAGAATAACACGCCGCACGTCAAAAGACCCAGCAAGGCCTTCTCTCTTTCTTTGATGGCGAGCACTTTTATTGTGATTTTCTTCCCCCCCCCCCACCCCACCCTACAACATTATGAAATAAACAATGTTATGAAACAAGGTAAAAGAAAAGTGAGTCATGAACACACACGTACACAGCGTCTGAAGCTAGACACATACCACGGTGGATTAACATTCTGGATGCGTGATGGCAAGTGAGAGACAACGCAGCCAGACACCTGATCTTTACACCAGACATCTAAGAGTTCAGGAGGAGTTGTTCTTGTTCTTTTTCAAATCTGATCAGGACTGTGATTATGTAGGTAAAAATATCATTTCACAGTAATTTTTCCAAACTACCAGGAGATGACATTGTATCTGACTTCTTCACTTGAAATTGTATAAGTCTTTTCTCGAAGTAAAACTGTTATCAAGTTTCTCATTTTAAAATAGCTGTCTGGTAGACGGACAAAAGTATCTCTCGTTTCTACACATTCAATTTTAAACTGCCGGTTTGTGTCAATACTCGGGCTGCAGATACAGACTGTTTTCATTATGGATTATTTTTTCGATCAATCAATCAGTTTTTTAGGCTCCAAAATGTCAGAAAACAGTGAAAACGCCAAGCGCACAGAGCCTAAGGCGCCGTGTTTTCAAGCCAACTTTTTTTGGGAAAGTAACTTTAGTCCCAAACTCAAAAGATGTTATAGAAAAAGATAAATCTCACATTTCCTGCAAACAGAAAATGTTTGGTATTTTTAAAATCACAATTAAATGGAAAGTTGTTGCAAAGTAAATTTGTCTAATTAATTAACTGACAAATTGTGACAGCTCTAACTAAAACCCTGTGTGGTCTTCTGGTGTAGCTTATCAACTTAGCATCATTTTCATTAGCCTGTCATTGGCTGGGGTAACATTAAAAAGTACAGGATTTGTTTCAATGAATAGTGAACTCGTGATTCTTGCCAGGCTGGACTTAATAATTAGCGCATTACATAAAATATTTCTCTAGTCATTGGTCTTAATGTTCAGTGAGGACTTTTAAAAACCTTTCATGGAGCAAACTCTTATGCATGTGAGCACAGAAGGACATCATATGCTCAAATATAAAAAGGTAATATTTGATGTTCTCTGGTAAAGCTGGTCCTTTCTAAATGAGACAGAACTATACAGTGCTTTGAATTTTCAAACCTTTTCAGGTGATTGACAAACTTCAAGCCACTCCGTTTTCACTGATCCTGGCATTCACATTTTTCTCTCATTTCCAGAAATAGCCTCACTATAATCAAGGACCTTGCGAGTGGCTTGAGCATTTATCGTCTCGCTAGTGATTTGTCATTGCCATAAAACTCATTCTTTGCAGACATTGCACCTATAGACATATGCAACTATAAAGCTGTTTTGACCTGACCCGAGCTTTTGAGGCAGTAGATAAGAAAATGACCAAGGTTGTTCTGCTACCTGTATCAGAAAGACTAAATCCAATGAACCTAAACCAACAAACATAAGGAGTACTAGTCCATCAGAGTCAGAGTAGGTCTGGTCATGTGTGCTGTGCTACCAGCGGGCATTGACTACAGTTTTAGGAGTCGATTTCCCAAAATGTAACATTAGTCAGAGCTAGGTAATTGTCATTTTCAAGCTAGACAATAAAAGAAAGTTCTATGGTGTTCGTTCTTTGTATTCATTTGTTTATGTTGTACAAAGGGTTTCACTTGAGTCAGGGAACACAACAATGATAACAATACAGGGCTGAAACAGAGTATCAAATCTGATACAAGCGCGTTTAAAATACTTCAGATCAGAACACTGGTTGATTAGATAAATAGGAAAATTGATAAATGAGTAAACTGGTGACCCACCACTTGCCTAAAGTATGCAGGATTAGTGTAGGCTGTATAAGCTGAAGGCTGAACTGCTCTGTCCATTCTCTAAATGGCACTCTGTACGGTCAATGAGGCGCACTTGCATTTGGGTTGCGACTACTATATTTATGTAAACTCATTCAACAATAACCTTTATGCCCTTTAAGGACGTATTGTATCAACAGTTTGCAATGTCCATAATGAACTGAGTGTGCTGCACAAATACATGATAACTTGTGGGAGGTCAAATTGTTTGTTTTTGTGCAACCTATGACATAATCTGTCAATATTTTTCCTTTACATACAAACAGCAGACCACCAGCAGGCTTACATAATTTTTAATTCCCTCTTTTAGTAGTGCAGCAAGCAGCTGGTGCTCTACATCTCAGAGTCTGACTGAACAAAGCTGTACTTTAGTTTCAATGACACAAAATGTGGCCGCGACGTCTGAATAACTGCACAATTATTATCTATTTAGATTAGAAAAGTATGGCAGTCATGTGCTTTCTTCTTGTCGTTTTTGTGCTCTGCTAAAGTATCTAACTGAAATGCAGTCCCTGATAATGATGTACTAATGGACCTTAAACACGAGAAGCCCATTCAGATTTTTGTTAATCCCTTATAAAGCTCGCTACATGCTCATTCAGGAAAAGCTACAAGCATGTCCCTATCCTTGAGTCTCATTTTATTATACTGCTATCTGTCTACAATACATGGCAATTATACACGATACAACTTTGTGCTGAAAATGTAGGATCTGTATAACATCAACAAAAGAGAGGAAAGAACCATACATAACTTGAATGTCATTTGTTCGCATCCCCTGCCAGATAGTTTCCAGGCGTGTTTGGCTTTTAGCACTAGAGCTTTCATGACTTACCTGTCTGTTACTATGATAAAAAACATATCGAAAGCTATTTATTAATAAATTCCTGTTACTCCTCTACACGTTCAGCTGGAGCTAACTTTGAACACACACACACACACACAAACTGTGGAAGCCTGTGGCTGTACTATGTGAGTGTGTTTGTGTGTGTGTGTGCCTCTTGTTATGAGCTAGGTCATGTTGTTCAGACCTCAGAGTTGAGAGCGGAATAGGTGACGAGCCCCGGGGAATTATGTTTTTCTCCGGTACTACTCTGGTGCTGCTAACTGTGCCGATGATGGCTTGCATTCACGAGGTATTCACTGTAAGTAGTGCACACATGTGAACACACACGGTGAACTAGAGTGTTTTCTGCAAAACAAAGGCAACTACAGCATTTAAGCGGCGTCGGTTTTCGATGAAAAAGAAGTACACCAACTGTGCTGGAAAAACAACCTCCGAATATCACTTGTTGACCAAGTCTGCATGCTCCCATCCAACGAATACACATATACACACACACACACTCCCTTGTAGGCTATGTGATCATCAGGGGAGAGGATAAACCTTACTTAAGGGTGAAGCAGAGGGCTGGAGGCCCGGTATTCTAAACGGGCCCTTGGGTGATGAGTGAACAGGGGACATCGGCAGCTTGCCAACCGACACTGTTGTCCTTAACACCTTCCCGCTGCTTGGGGGAGAGCAGCTTTGGAGCTGTGCATAACATCCAGCTTTCAAAGTGCTAATAGATGGGTAATTACAAAAATTAAGGATGGGAAGCAGCGTTTCAAGATAATGGTGAGAGAAACAGACTGAAACTAATATGTCTGTCTTGGTACTTACAACCAAAAAATGGACAAATTTCTCAAAACTGGGGCTGCTATAACTGAGAATTTCCAATTACATACTTACTCCAAATCTAATTTTGATAAATAATAAGACAACTGTGCTGTCACTGCAACACAGTTTATATAATTTAATCTCACAAAACTGTAATAAATAGTTAAAAAAAGGTTCCAACGAGGGAGCATGCTGACAAACAATCACCATCTCTGATTACCTCTGCTGCTCCTTAATGCATTAAATTCATTTCACACTGGCCCACACACTCCAAACATCATTAAACACAGGGCATTACATAGCAATACATGCACATTCAAAGTCTCAGGCAGGCGCTGGTAGACTTTGTCCCCTCAGCAGTTCCTGTGCGTCAGCAATGTGTGTGTGAATAGAACCAAAAATACACACTACTTTGCTAAGTCCCATCAACCTATTCTTTCCTCCACTTTTAGTCTATTTCTCCATCAATCCCCCATCCCGACCGGCCCTCACCCCTCCCGCCTGTGTGTGTGTGTGTCCAACCCTGTGCGCTTTCCTGCCATTCTTCTATCTCATCTAATTTTAGATGAAGGAAAAAGCTCTGTCCACATCTGCTAGTCATTCTTTAAGAGGTTTGTGTGTGTGTGTGTGTGTGTGTGTGTGTGTGTGTGTGTGTGTGTGTTAGGATGGACGAAAGGAATCTGGAAAAAGGTACAAAAAAAGGAGTGCTGAAAAGGAAATAAAAGGAAAGGTATAAAACAACCAGGGTAAAACCTGAGTCACTGACACAACAAGAACAAACGTCCATCATGACTAAAATACAATCATTTAGATTTAGAGCGTTTCCTCTGCATTTACTTGACAGTGGTGAACCACAAGAGCAACAAACTGCCATCACAACTAAAGAGAATGCGGAAAAAAAACTAAACATTATAATTTAGCTCAATTTGCCCCTGAAAAGCACAGACAAATGTTAAGGCAGAGTGCTTGGAAATGTTGCTCTCTTTAATGTTCATAAATCATCCAAATGGGAATAATTTGTAGTCCGAAACAAAAGACGGAGGAAGAATGCACAACCTGTGGTTTTGACATGGCGGCCACAGGAGAAGCTCTTTTCCTAAGTGGGAGTGTGCGACACATTCCTTTTCTTCCGTGCTTTAAAGATTTACTTTAGTCAAAATTAAACTGACAAAAAAAATAAGGAGTTCATTCAATTAAAATGAACTTAGTGTATTTTTAAACAGACATAACTAATCCTCTTTAACACTGATGATTTGCTTGTCGTGACATGGTTCTCGGGTACCATCTTAGGTCTAGGTAACTGGCTTATTTTCCCCGACACATAAAACCTGCAAGAGTACTGTTTACAGTGGTGAGTCATTGGAATGGCAACAACACATGCCGGCTGATTCAGTAAATTCAACATTCAGCATGTTGTCATGTCGAACACAGATTGTAAAAATATCAGATTCACGTCTGCAAGAGGCTACATGCGTCTGGAAAAAAAACAAAAAAAAACCCAACAAAGACTCGTATTGTCTCGACTAGTGTGCAGTGACTCGATCGTCTATCACCCTAGGTGGACGGAGTAAATGTCCAGAAAACACACACGCTACACAAACATACATGCAGGATCCTGGCAATCACCACTGTGCGTCACAGTGGGCTGCGAGGGGGACACAGAGGGCAGAGCACAGCGTGTTTATGTGTGTGTGTTTATCCCGTCGTAAACAGGGACAAGAGACACATGCCGTGTCACCGCCTGTCACCACTTTCTCTTCTTCCCCTACTGTTATCACCCTTCATTTATTTTCTCCTGTATTCCAGCGAGCCATGCTCCTGTGCCCTCGCCCTCGCGTTGCGGCCCTTCGCCTCGTCGCTGCCTCCCTCCTCCTCCTCCTCCTCTAGCTCTCACCCCACTTGGTCAGCTTGTTAAGCATGTCTCCTAAAGCTGATTAAGTAGTGTTGATCAGCCTTATGTAACAATCACCTCGCACAGACGTCGCTGCCAGCCAGCCAGCCAGCCAGCATATTGTCTTTGTGCCTGAGAGAAATCAGAGAAGGAAGTTTTGCTTCAATGAACACAGCTCTGCGTGGAGCATTTGCAGTTGCAACACGCACATGCACAAAATTCTTTATGCGCGTATTACAGTAACGAGGCATCTTCTTGGACTGCAGCCAGGTCAGCGCATGATCTTAATGTCATGAGCACATTTGGCAACAATGGAGGAATGTGCACATCATCATGGTTTCTCCAGGTGTGTGAAAATGTGTGTGCTCTAATTGCGGGCAGTGGCGATAATTGCTGCTTACCCCCCGCGCGCTTGGCATGGAGCTGCCAAGAGCGACCATGGACCTGCAACGCTGCAGCAGGGGATGGGACACACACTTGACATGACAGGCTGACGGCATAAATGATGAAAAGCATCTTTACAACCGCACACATGCACTTAAACACTGTGTTGGCGGTGCCCGTAAACAAAGCCCTGCTCCAGATCTCATTAATTGGTGGAGTGATTGAGTTAACGAGGCGATGCACACAGGCACAGGTTAGGAAGGTCGGGGTCCAGCTCCTCTTCTCTCTCTCCTCTCCTGGTTTCCTCCTGCTCTCTGCCTCGTGGGAAAGATTAGAATCCTCAGCTGGAGCAAATAAAGCTGGACAACGTTATGCAAGAGCCCAGGAGAGGGAGGAAGAGAGATGGAGAGAGAAAGGCTGATGATGATGTAACTTGAGAGAAGAGCAAAATGCAGAAATGACAGGCGGGCGAGGAAGAGAGGGTGCTACAAAAGGTGCGTGACAGGAGGCCTTGAAGCAGCTGACCTTACAACATGACCAAGCTCCGTCGCAGCCTGTTGTATGTACCTTACTGTGTTACATGGTGCCAGTCTCCCATCTGAACAATGGTAGCCAATCCGCTCTACCAGAGAATGAGCTCAGCAGTAAAACACACCCATTGCCCTGCACTGGCAGAGGGCAGTCCTTCTTCACTCTCTCACATCCTTGCCCCAACCGCACACAAAAGCAGACTTCACAGTTTAAGGTCAAACTCAGTGTTATATTTGGTCTCATTATGAACATATGTGGGACTGTGTTCCTGATTCAACCTACAGTGTGGTTCCGACTGGCCTGCCAGACCCAGAAAAGCAGGCAGGGGTTGTGAATGCAATGAAAGTAACTCTCATAAAGGCTAACATGGGGAGAAAAAAAAATAGTTTTCAAAGTATATAAGTGCAACAGGTCATGTGTAACACTTCAACTATATGACCCATTGCCTTATCAGTACAGTAAGCAATTGTTAAACCAGCGAGCCGAGCCGCGCTGAATACATAATCGTGACATCAAACCATTTGACAAGTACTGTGTGGGAGCAAATTAAATGAACTTTCCACAAAGTAATCTTGTGAAAGGTTTAGAGGACTGACAGAAAAATGATTAGGGACTATTCTGATCAGTGATTAATTCTTTCATTGATTATGCGAACAAAAATGGAAAACATTCTCTGGGTTCATCTTCTGCTTTGCTTTGTTACGTATCATTATAAACAGAATATCTTCAGGTTTGAACTAAACACTGACTGTTGGCTCATGGCCCTTGGTTCATGGTTTTTACCTTTACTGGACAGTTCACAGGGCTGGCAGAGAGCGCAAGACAAAAAGAACCTGAGCTGGACAAGAAACCAGGTTGATAAAGTTACATGTTCACCTTAAACCACTGATTCACCCCAAACAAAATGTCCTACTTCCTCCACAAAATGTGATAGAAACATTTACATAATTCAACAGCACAGGGCTCAGGATTACACAAAACCGTCTTCCCTTCCACGTCCTACCATACTCGCTTATCTTACTACTGCTGCTGACTGGGAAACCTACACTACTGTAAAACAATACAACTCTTAGCCCACGTCTATTTATTATATCAAACGCTACACTCCACTAATTGTGATTTCCTTTTCCCAACAAGGCTGCTTTCTAAATGTTACTGTTGGCAAATTGTGCATATCGAAAAGAAAAAAAAAACAAATAACAGGTGGAGAACAAAACAAGGAGGGACGGAAGTGAAAGGAGAGAGAAATTAATGAGGTATGGGGAAGGAAGTAAGTCCACAGAGATAAAAGACTGACTGGCAGAGAAAGAGAGCGAGAGAGCAATGAACTTTCTCCCCTCCGTCAGTGTACTACTTGGATGGTGTTATGTAAGAGCTGAGTGTACACACACCGATTACCTCCGCTTGGTGGAACTCATAACGCTACCTCACTGTATATGTATGTGTGTGGTGTGTGTGTATGTGCGGGGGCTGGTACGTGGGCATGTGTGTGAACATACAATGGTGATACCTCTCAGTTACATTTGGCGCACAAAGACATGAACGCACGTATTATGCAGTCGGCATACATACAAACTATTGTCCCGAGCGCTGATTCAAAAGCGCTCAGATCATCTGTCCAGGGTGTAAGATAGCATGGGGGTTCCCCATGAAGTGACAGCTGCACTGGCTTACAGTTACACCTCCACAATACCAGTTTGATGACACACAGACACACACACACCCCACCCCCGCCTCCTCACAATAGATCAGAGTAAGTGCATTGACACATACATTTATGGAAAAGATATGAATCCTTGATCTGGGAAATCACTGCAGCATGTAACTCATGTCTGCCCGAGTTTTAATTCTGTGTACACAGCAGAAAGGTTGCAGAGTGCACCAATGCGATGGTGTGGTTCGATACACAAACAAAGGCACGGATAACAGCTGCGGAAAATTAATTAGTCTCCTTCAACGTGAACGAGAGTCATCAAGAATGTCCCTTTCCATTGTAGTACTTTGTAGTACTGCTACTTGAAGCAACACTGTGCAACTTTCCCACCATAAAAATAACAGATTTTTAAATCATTTGAATGCTACATTGACGCGTAATCAGGTGAATGGCGCCTGTGCCATTCCTACTCTGTGCCTCCTACGCCTATTCTCACGCTATGTAACGTTGTGCGAGAAGTATGTAACACTTTACGGCACTGAGTCACACATCACCGACTATTCCACTGATTCTGGTGAAACTGGATCATATCTTATGGAGAAAATGATTTGTTTTTTCCTCTGATGTCCTCCGGCTACTCTGACTCAACTCACTGATTGACAGTAAAGTGAGCTACTGTAAACTGCTGCTGTTAGCTCAGTTTATTAGCCGGTCTGCCCAGACTGTGAGCTCAGAGCCCGGATGTGAAGTGTTTGTACCACAGGTGCTTTGGACCACCTAGAGAGGTTTTCAGGATGCAGACGAGGAGGAAAGACGTCAAGACCCGAGCTCAAGACCCGAGAGGACAGTGACGAAGAAAGCTAAGAGGAGGAAGGGTGAACGTTCAAGAGTACGCCAGACTGTGACAGGTTGTTGGTGAGAGTTTCGTGAAATAAAAGGCTGAAAGACAGTCACCGAACTGAGCTTCTTGTCGTATGACTGGTAAAAATTATTAGTTACTATAGATGTCTACTTTCAAACCCCTTCAAGGCTTTGATTCACAAAGTTTCAATGATTTCAAGGACCCATGGGAACAAAGTATTGGCAATTGGCATGCGTGATGGTAACCAAAATTTGTGACCCAACCCTGTATTACAAAGAGAAACGAGTTTACACATATCAGTGAGTCACACACACACACACACACACACACACACACACACACACAAGCACGCACGCATGCACTGATCCCACGTTCCCACACACACCTCTGCACTCTGCCTCTTCTAACAGCTAACCTAAGGGAGAGCGTGTACCTTTGCACAGAACCCGGCTAATACTCGGGCCAGACGAACACAATAACCCTACTAACACAACACCCACACACAAACAGTGAGGATATTAGCTGGGGGCCAGCCGCAGAGTAAACCGTGTACGAGAGTGAGTGTGTGTGTGTGTGTGTGTGTGTGTGTCAGACGCTGGTTGCACGTGTGTGTGTGACTGACTACAAAGACCCTTGTGTATATTAGTGCGTGCATGGGCAAAAATAATTCACTGAAATTGTGGTTACAAGACTTCTAATTCATTTTCTGTACTCTTTCTGTAGCCTGCAGTCAGGAACATTATATTTATGATTGGCATCTCTTGGCAAGCAAAAGACGCTGCACTTAGGACTTGTTTCCAAGGTAACATGTATACAAAGTATTATTATTTAGCAGCGATGCACATGCTGACAGTTAAAAAACAGACAAGCCGTGTTACAGAAAATATGCCGATGAAATCTGTTTGACTAAATCCACAGCTCATCTCTTGTCATACCTTTAAATAAAGAGTTTTAGATGACAGGTACCAACTGAAGTCACAACACCCTCATCTTGATTAGCTTTTAATCAGTGATACGTGTGACAACTTGCTTGGATTTCAGAGCCATCCTGTCTTTCACTTAATTGCTTCTTACTAACCCCGATAACCGAGCACCTTATGTCCTCTTTTCCCTCTGCATCATGCTTATGGTTGTCCCTTTTTAGCTTGTCATCTTTGCATCCTTCCCTTTAATGCTCCGTAAATCCCCCTGCCGCTCTTGATCCATTCTTCCCTACTTTCCCTTTCCCTCTCACCCTGTGACTGGTCAGGGGATCTAGCTCACTGTTCTCTTCATCAAAAGCTTTAATCCCCTAAAACAACAATCACTGTGTGTGAGTGTGTGTGTGTGTGTGTGTACAGTAGGTCTATATGTGTGTGCGCCCACCCGCGTGCAACTGCCTGGTTGTTACATAATTTCACTGGGCCACATCTGATGCTAAAAATGGACATGGATAAAACTATTGTGACCGAGGGCAGGGCTACTGTACAGAGGCAGCACACATGTACCCACAGACAGCGGGGGGATGGACAAGCTTCTTAACCTCGATGTCATGATGGGCGATGCAGATTTTAAAGCTTTTCCCTTCATCAATCATCTGTCATGTTAGCGTTTAATAGCAGATCATCATTAAAGAATTATAAGATTAAAACGTGGGTTATTTTTGCAGCTCAAGCACACGAGACTAATAGGAAAAAAAAAGGTTTTATCAACGTGCAGGACACAGATAGAATACAAAAATAATATGGGTTGTCTCAAGTCGAAGTACAGGCTGAAGCCTTACTGGTTAATTTAAGAAAATGAGGTTATCTGTGTGGTCAGGGAGGTCATTAGTGCAGTCTGTACAGTCTGCACAGTGCACTGTTTAATAAAATAATGTGGTGGATCAGTTTTGCAGAAGATAAAGGAACCACGCTGGACAATCTGGATGAAGAGAAGAGGACTACAATCATCGTCTACGTGCAACACCTCTCCACTGTGAATAATTAACTCAAACTTTATACACACGCAACAGTATTCGAAGAAGAAGAAGTGTAAAATCTGACTTAAAACACTAAAACACTAAAACAGTGCAGAGTGGTTCGGCACATAGTGTGTCCACGTTCACGTAGGGACAAACTCCCTAACAAATGTGATGAGAGCAGCTGTGAGCGTGTGCGTGCGTGTGGGTGGAGGAAGATATGCTATATGATGTGCAGCACTGATGGACGACTTTGTCATTAAAGTTTAATCACTGTGCTTTCCTATAAATACCTTTCCAATGATCCAATACATTATTCAGTTTCTCTCAGGCCAGCACACACACACACACACACACACACACACACACACACACACACAGATACACAAGCAGAGAAACACACAGCCACACACCTGGGGGAAGGAAGTCTTAAGAACATTTAAGAGGACGATGGCCGGTGGGCCAAAATAGAGTCGGATGTTTGTCCTGCTGTGAGTGCAATCCTTATTCTGCCCGTGACCACACATCTTGGAAGGAGCCCTTGGCAGTATGTGTGTGTGTGTGTGTTTGTGTGAGCATGGACATATGTTCAAACTGCTAAATGCACTGAGGCCAACTTGCACTTGATACCAGCTTGTGGTCTAGTCTGACTTTCAGCTCATATTTTGAGTTTTTATTTGAGTTTCAGACTCTGGGAGCACCCGTCGCCACCTACTGTTGATGCATTTTGACAGTGACTGACAGGTTTCTATACTATTTGGGCCATGTTAGCAGACAACCGTGCTGTATCTGGTCCTCGAGTCATGCTGGCTGGTAAATCAGGGTGTCCAGTGAAAGAAAAAGAGACAGGGTAGGGTGACATGAAGCAGGAGAGAGGGGAAGAAAGGAGGAAAGAGGAGGAGGAGGCTAATGGAAGAGGAGCTGCCACTGGGGTATTAGCCCATGGATTGGTGACACAGAAATGATAGTGAGAGAGGGAAGAGGATGGTGGGATGGGAGGGTCAATCGATGCTTAAAAAGGTTTCACTCCCCTACAGGGACATGTGCATCTGTGTGTGCACAAACAGACAACAGTCTGTTTGAAATGAAAACACCATCTCGCTCTCTCCTACACGCACAATTCATGGCTCCAACTGGCTCAAAAGTCTAGCTGAAGAGCGGCATCCAACGACAGGCAGAGGGTAGATTAGCAATCGCTTGGTCTAATTTAGGCTGAGACAGCGGGTTTGTGTTTCGAAATCGCAGTATAAAATACAGCGCTTACGTGTGGAGTTGTCCAGAAGGATGAAATTAGATCAAGCAGTCAGGGCCGATAAAAGGCAGAGGATGTCTTTTTTCCACCTATCACTTTCCCCTCACACACACACACACACACACACACACACACACAGTTTGCTACTGCTTACACTACCGGACAGGCTCCTATTTGGCTAGCATCTGTGCAGCAGTTAGTATGATCACACATGTAAATAATCTAGCTGTTATTAAATGAAGAATGAACTAAAACTCAAAGTCTACGGGACTCAGTCTTTTTATTAACAACGGTCTGTTTCCACGCAGAAACACGTTTTACCTCCCATTTGGCATTCCCACCTAAAGCCCTGCCTTTCAAATGCATGAAACTTTCTCACTGACATAGCAAGCTGTGATGAGTTGGCTCAAAGTTCAAAATGAGCTCTGACGTACGAGAGAACAGGTCTGAACATGGAGGGGGAGAGAGCGAGAGAGAGAGAGAGAAACAAGAGATAAAAAAGCCGAGAGACAGACACAGCCAGCGCGGTGAAAGACAGACAGGCAGAGGTAGAGGAAAGACTGGTTGAAAAGAAAACTCAAACGTGATCTTGCATTCCTTACATGGGGTGCAGGGAAGAAAGACGAAAGAGAGAGGCGAGGAAAAAAGAGGGAGGAATGGGGGAAGGGAGAGAGGGGAGAAGAGGAGGAGGAGGAGGAGGAGGAGGAGGGTGACAAGAGAGAAAGTTTAACTTGGCGCCAGACAGAATTTCAATACCCGACAGTCAACCACACAGACACTCGCGCAAAATATCGACACTATGCAAGTGGCACAGAAGTCCTTTTGGTGACTTCCCATCGTCCGAAATTAGATTAGATATTTGCCCTCCACCCCCCACTCCCTGGGTCCAGCACAGAGGCAGATTCCCAGATAAAAATAGCCAGAGGAACTATTCAAACACTGCTGCCTTTCTGAAGGGAGTGTCTGCTGACTGCACTGGACTTAAGGGGTTAGAGAGGGGTTAGGAGCTCCACTCACAACCTCCCTGTATCAGAGGGCCTGGGACAGCCCAATCTCTATCACACTTAGACACACACAAGCACTAATGGAGTTCAAATTACTGTGTGCAAATCATCATTTCTTCAGTTTCAAGGAGAAAATATGACAAGAGAAGTCTGAAGTGCATAAAACTTCTTACACACTCAAGAGCTAACAAATTGCAATAGCATGTGCCAAATTACCACTGCTGTACATGATTAATAATGGATTATTATACACCATTAACCATGCGATCCAAGTGCAGATTAACACTAAGTGCATACGCTGACTGTCTGATTGTCCTTTTAAATAAAAGACACTCACCTTACTCACAAGACTTACACAATGTACAGAGGCCGTATTAAAGTTCAAAGCGCTGCGAGTTCATTTTAATTCACGGCGTGCAGAAGATCCGATCCTGTTGTTCTGATCCTGTCGGGAATGTACGTTAGTAGCCGCGCTGTTAATGGAAAGATGCCCTCAGCATGACCAGTATTATTGGGGTTAATCTAAGAAGATTAGGAGTATACATTACAACACCGCTGTTTGGAGTGTCCAGGCTAGCCCAGGTGGTTGTGGTGTGGTTTAGAGGTGGTGCAAGGGAAGAGGGGTGAAGGAAGAGTTAGCTTCATGACTGACTGACTGACTGTTAAGTGCCATCGTGATCTCGACAGCTTACACCATGATTATACTCCAACCAGCAGAGAGGTGACACTCCGGGCTCTAACCTAAAAGGACAGGTCATTATGTTGTGAGGATCCAAAATGAAACCTCTCATCTGGAAGGATCAGAGGAGCAGAGTTACCTGATCTTCACTGGTGTGTGTGTGCGCACGTGCACGTGCACATGTCATCAGACTCAGATCAGTTTCAATGGCGCCGCCATCACCGAGAAGCTGTTATACATACACCCACGAGCACTGACGTACGCACTTTGTTCACAAGTAATACCTTTACACAGCTGCCCACCCTGTCTCCTTCATATACACTTGATATTCTTTTACAATAACATGCCATTCTGCGCCTCACTCCCGAGTCACCTCTACAACAATGTAGCTCTGTAAACTCCCCATATTACATTACAATACACATGCATGCGCAAACACAAACAGCTGCTGAACAGTGCAGGTCAATCCATGCACACCAACACACCCTACTGCATTCTCAACATGAATTTTGATACCCATTTGAAAGGAGACCCCTCTGTGTGTGTGTGTGTGTGTGTGTGTGTGATGTGGGGTATGTGTGCATTCTCAGGCTGCTAGCTTTATAAAATATTTCACTTTTTCATCTTTATTTATTATTTTGATAGCATTCTTCAAATCAGTTTTATTCATATTGTCCTTAGGAGGTATTCAAACTATGCCTGTATATGAATGCATGCGTGCCTTTGCAAGTCACTGAGTGAGTGTGTTCAGGAAAGGTTTGCAGAGATAGTAACTGTTGTGTTTTCCCCTCATGTGTAATGCAACACAGCCGGCAACTATTAACCTTCTAAGCAGGAATGTGGGAGGTCCAAGAATTCCAATAAAAAGCAGCAGTGTGTGTGTGTGTGTGTGTGTGTGTGTGTGTGTGTGTGTGTTTGTTCTGTATATGTGTACTCACACATGTGTTGCTCAAAGTGTTAGTTATCTGTCAGCGGTCCATCCCATCCAGACATGCAGCTCATTACAGTCCCTGACCAAATAGCCAATATGGTCAGTTGGGGTCATGCTGTGGCTACAACCAATGGCACTGCAGTAAAACTAGGCTCAGACATACACACATTGCCTGAGGGCACATTTAGTTCTGCTGCTGTGTTATCAGCGTAAAAAGTGAATTTTAAATGGCGCTCTTTAGTGTCGAACATCGCAACAGAGCAGCTGATCAAACAGGTCTGAGAGGCCGATAATCTATAGGACGCAATAGCCATATCTGAGGTTAATGTGCAAGTCCCTGAGGGCAAGGGGGGGGGGACAGGCCGCCAGCAGTGTAGCACAGCGGTCAGAAGCACCCGGGCTATCAAGGGTAATGCTGCCTTGTTGGCTGTGGTCTCTCTGGTCTCCCCTGGTCAAGGGCGGCACAGGACTAATGGTGGGGAGGTCCATTAGTGTCGACTGGCTGAGCACATTGTTCCCTTTGGTCACATTCCTGGCTAAATACAGACATTTCCACAACTGAAGGCCCCCTCCACCAGAAGTCATTTGTCAACTTAGCGTCACAGGCGACCATATCAAAACTTTTACGAAGAACTGTTGTGACAAGGAAAAGTGGGCCACGCTTGCCTCTGCATTGGGGACGCTCATTCTGGCTGTTATGAAAATCAATCTCTAGAATATTGAGCGTAAAATTTTAGCCCACAGTTTTGTCAGCAATGTTTGTGTCTTAAAATCTTCTGTAGCATTTCTAACAGCTGATATGTTCATACCAGCAACCTAGTGCGCACCAGATGGAAGATAACCAGTTTTGTTATAATAGAACATCAATGGTTTCAGACTTAAAACATGTTGGCTGAGTCTGATCACAGCAGGACAGTCCCATAAAGCAGGCTGTAAAAGTGTATTGGGATAATGGGAGGTAGTGGTTTTGCTGTGGTCAGCACTGCGAGGGAGTTTTTACAGATAAGGCTAATCACTGCGCTTATCATCACGGCGGTTGTGTGTCGAGATTGAAAAGCATATGCTCGCAAACGCACACATAAACTCGCACAGGGAAAAGGTGAAATGCTGCCCTCTCAATTCCTTGCTCGCAATCTACCCTTTTGTCTCCTGCCCTGCCACATCATAAGGCAGGACTGTGTGTGTGTGTGTGTGTGTGTGTGTGTGTGTGTGTGTGTGTGTGTGTGTGTGTGTGTGACTGAGTGTGTGTCTAGAATAAATGGTAAAATGGCTCCACGGCATGTCAATCACTCCGGGGAAGCAGCACAAAACAATCCTCGTTAAACTACGTAGTTGAATGACTGATGGAAAATAGACCGGGAAACCCACATTTAATTCACACACACACACATTTCACACATGTGTGTTTCACACACACATGCAGAAGTACGGTCTCTTCACTTGTCAAAAGCACCACCAAACTATGAGCTACTCCGCACCATTATGAATACAATGAGAGGTCCCTGGCCCCACAAGTCCATACACAATCAGCCCGAAGGCCTGCCCCACTCCCACCATTGTCCCACACTCCACACACACACATACACAATGGCCACTCCAGAGCCAGGGGTCCCACTATGCAATTCTGTCACACAAAGACACACACCAGTCCTTATCCCGTCAGAGAGAGACAGAGAGAAAAGAATGACAGTGCTGGTAGAAGAAAAATCACATCCCTTGAGTGGGGATGGAGGGAAACGACTGAAACACAAAGTGCAAAGTGTGTGTGGTGAGGGTGTAGATAACATATTCGGAAGTGAGAGACATAGGCAAGTTATTATTGCGTGTGTGTCCTTATCGCCAGAGCTTAATGAATCATTAGCACAACACAAAAAAGGTAGATATATGACTGTAGACGAGACGGAAAACATGCCACCAACTCCCCGCCTGGTGACTAACGCAACCTGTAGAATACTCAGCTGCTTTCCGCCAGACTACATCAAACACTACCAAAGACCAGGTGAACAGCAGTGATTAGACAGAAACAGAAATTAAATCACATACTTTCCAGCATCACAAAACCAACGCCGATCTTCCAGTAACAACAGATGCAGCTCCAGCCCCAGCATTTCCTGCTTCATCACATCACTTCTCTATCTCAGCAGAAATCCTATCATCAATTCAGGCTAATGAAGTGACTGTGGAAAACAGAAGTGCAAGGGGAAGTGTCCGATGATAGAGAGAAAGGAGGTAAGCTCCATTGAGTCAGTATCTTACCATATGGGATGGCATAATCCTACATCACCAAACATTCTTAGAAGGGATGATTACATTTTTTTTTATCCTACACACATCGGCGCGCTGTTATATCCCTTTCCATTCAAGAAATGTGCTCACTGTACACGATGGGATCTACACAGGTTAAGGGTTAAAACTTGTGTCCTGATTGCAGCAACAGCAGGAGATCAGACAGATCAGGACAGCACCGCGGATTAACCAGTTCAATAATTCTGTTTAAAGTTGCTGGTAGAAGATCAGATTTGTTGTTAGATAGATTGAGTTGGTATGTTTGCCGACTACCGCTGAAAGGATTAATCAATTAGTTAATTTAATTTTGATATCTGACAAAGAACTTGATGAAAGTCACAGCGTCAAGGGGGGCTTCTGCTTTGACAGAAAGCAGAAGAAAAAGAGCTGAAATGATTAGTAAATTATCAAGCAACTTTATTATTATTGATGATTAACAATATAATATAGTATAGGCCACTGAATATCTTTGGATTTTAGACTAGGTCAGGTATATCTTGAAAGGCATTACTATCTTATGACTTTTTAAGTGACCAAACAGTTAGAGAAAAGTAATCAGAAACTGTTTGCCGTTGAGATGGCTGCAAAACTAAGTAAGCGGTGTACAGACTTAATTGTAATTGTGAGGGGTCGTATGGCAGCACACAGTTTACACAGCAGGACCACTTAATGTTCTTTACGTTCGCCGAACAGACGACAAACATACTACACAAAACAAACTGCGTACATCAAAGCCATAACTTAAGCTCAATCAATTTTTAGTACCTTCCCAGAAGGGCTTAAGCTATCTGCAGCCACACAAACACTGGGTTCCTTGTAATAAAAGGGCTACTTGTGGTGGGATGTGGTGTGATGTCATGGCAGCCTCCTTGGGGCTGCTGCAGGGAGTGGGTGTGTGTGTGCAGGAATGTGGAGGGCTGAGGGGTTGAGGGGCTGAGGCTGGGTGCAGCGGGAGTCAGGAGGGGATAGGGTGGGGGAAGGGAGGGGTTACGTCCCAAGTGGAAAAGGGTGCCACACAGTTACACGCTCACACACACACACACACGGCCTCATGCTAAATGCTTACCAGTAACAGCTTAGGAAGTAATCATTGTTCCCACAGAAAAAACAACTGATTAAATACTTTATGTATTTTGTCTTACAATGAGAAAATTAGATAATTATTCTATACTCTGAGATGTTACTCACTCCCAAACTCTTGTGCTTCAATTCTGTCCGATTATATCCACTGATACAAGTCAAACAAACGTACTTTTTGTCACTTAAATAAAAAGGGAGTCATGTCAGGCAAATTCTTTCTGAGTGTCAGGAATTATAAACTCAAAAGCTGGCACAAATTATACTACTTCCACTTCCTCCTTTCTATTAAAAAAATGCCTTGCCTTCCAGTGAAAAAGAGCAAGAACAAACTTATGCAAGCATTTCAGGAATTAGACAAAATGACACACAGAGACTTCAGCTGACTACTGGAAATCCCCCCCACCCTCTCTGCTCTCACATCAATATACTGACAGGACAGGCCAAGTACCTGACAAATACATGCTCAGTTATTGGGTTAATATGAGTTTTGTTAGATCCTATCACCTCCACAACACTATCAGGAGAGAGGGAGTCTTTAAGTAACTTATCAGCACGTCTACATCTGTTTTTTTTTTTTTTTTTTTCAGGTCAGGGAGTACAAAAACACGCTCACACAATGCTTCTAGGATTGTTCTGTGAAAGGTGCTGGATGGTGAAATTAGGTTGTCAGGGTGACACGGAGGATGTCGCTGTAACAACTGTACAGTAGTTTAACCACTTCCTCTTGAACCTTGAGTACAGTACTAAACCTGCACCAGATTTTAAGCCCCGTATCTATCTAAACCACGGACTCCTGCTCCTGATCCCGAACAGCTAAAAGCAACAGGTTTTCATCGCCTTTTTTTTTTCTTCTTCGACTGGAAGCGGATCGTTCATTAGTCAGCAATGCAGTATCTGTTAGCTTTGCCGACAACAGCCACGACAAATAAACAAGAAAGACAATGGTGGATTAAAAGAAAGAAAGAAGGGGGGGGGAAAATCACGCAAACTTACCAGAATCTCCAGGTGTTTTCATTCTTTCTGCTTTAGCTAACGTTACTTAGCAAGCGGGGGCTAAAGTTGCTAAATAGGATGAATTCCACAAAGTTGGCTTGTGGAAAGAAAAGTCAGTCTCTCGGCCTCTTCCTCCCCCTCTCTAGTTCCCAATCTGGAAAACTAGGTGAAGATACACGGCAAACTTTTGTAGCTTCAGCGGTTCTCTCTCTCTCTCGCTCGCTCGCTCTCTTCTCGAGCCGCCGCGCTCCCTTCGGTCCGTTTATTAACCGGCTCTCCGCCAACCGACCGACCGACCGTCCGTCCGACCGAAGAGGGGCTCGCTTGCTTTCTCGCTTTCCACCGAGCTCCTCGCTTGTTGGTCCGTGCCGTGAACTAGCAGCGTTGAAATCTGCTCAAGTTGCGGCGGAAAACGGCCAACCGTCCCGACTCGAGCCCAGCCGTGAAGCCCTTTTTCCTCTCTCTCTCTCTTCTAACAAGTTCTTTCGCTAACTGTCCGGTAGCTGTTTACTCCGTCTCAACCGCATCTTCGTCGCTGTTTGACATCTCTCCTCCGCGAAGCTTTCTCACTTCTTTGACAGATATTAACGTTGGAGAGGAACCTCTCTTTCTTTAACAGACTTTTTTAAGTCCTCCACTCACTCTCACACCATTCAGTACTAGTCTCTCCTCCCCCCCGTGCCTCTCTCCGTCCTCGGGGTGTCGTGTTTCGCTCGCTCTCTTCTGGAGCGGGGCCCGCCCACACTGACGGGAGAAGGGGGGGCTAACGTGGCGAGTCACGCCCACTCACCACGAGCCGGGGCCCGGGCTGGCGTCACTGCAGCACGCGGCGTTGCCCTGGAGACCGCCACAGCGCGCTTGCCGTGGTGACATCACATCCGAGTCCGAGAGGCGCGAGAGCGGCTCAGCTCAGCTCACGGTGTCCATTTGCGTCAATCAGGGGTTACGGCTCTAATTAGGCTCCTTCATATCAGGATAATTACACTTATTAAATCGGCAAATTAAATATGAAAGCGTCAGTTAGTGATTAACACTGAAAACAGGAAATTCAAACTGAGCATTACTGCGTATCTTATCGAGTCAGCCTCCTTGGTATGACTGCAGTGATAAGAGCAGTTCCTTTACAAAGAAAAATACGTTCAGAATTGTAGTTTAAGTGCACCTTCACTCCAAAAAAATATTTATTGTTGCTCAGATGTCTCTGTGTGTGACACTTAAAGACTGTTTTCACATTCATCTGCTCAAAGAGGGAAAGCTTCTAATAAGCATTATTTTGTGACATAACAATCATCAATCATACTCCAATATTCAACAAGTGTGTAAAAACTTCAAACATTCATGGCATACAGGCTAGTACACTGACAATGGACTTTTCAGTCCAGACCAAGTGGGAAAAGTGCAGTGCTGGGAAATGAAGCCAATGTGGAAGTGCCACAAACTGTAGTTCCTTGAATGGCCACTTGAGGCTGGCTACAGAACATTTAAATCTCCATAAGGCCCCATCTTAAAATGTCCTACTTCACAGCAGAAATAAACATGTTTACAGCCCAGTACAAAGTTTGGCCTGGTCTCACAGTCTCATTTTTTTTAATATAACTCACCTGTTCAGATTATATTAAGGCTTAGAGTTAGCCAGTAGGTGGAAGAGGCAGCGTATTTTCGGCTTCAAAACTATTTGGAAACCTACAGGTAGGTTTTTATAAAGGAGTAAATGTATTTTTACTTTTTTACTTTTAGGACCTGTAAATAGTGTAATGCCTTTTTTTGTTTAAAAACTACAGTTTGAAACTTGAACTGGTAGCTGGAGAGGTGCTAGTTCACTTCCTACCCACTGACAATTTGCCTTTGAGTAAGGCATCAAAACTGCCTCCAGGACACCGCCATGTGGCTAGCTATCATTCTACCATCTCTTCACATTTGCATAATCTATAAACTGTGTGTATGTGTGTGGGGAGTATATTTCAGGCCTACATGTATAAAACCTCAATGCAAAAAAGGTGTGATGAACAATTTAAACAGTATTAATAATGCCAAATGGGATGTCATTATTTTTTGGTTGTATGGTACTAGATGAGGATTCATATAATGATCAATGTTATGGCAGTTCATCCCCTGGCGACCATGAACATACCAGTCAGATTTTGCCCACTACGTCTGGTAGATGTTTGGATATTTCACTGGATAAGTTTGATGCTAGAGGAAAAGTCAGGGTATTGCCAACAAAATTAGTGTTCATCCTATGGCGACCATGAATATATGAACCAATAACAATTAGTTCAATAGTTGATTAAATATCTCACTTTGGACTGGTTATTTGTAATTTATTTCTATTTCCTTTTAACCCATTGTTCCCTATATTTAACTACACCCACATCAGTAACCATTTATTTTTACCCTTATTTTTAATTTCTCCTGAAATGCGTAGGCCTCAGATCAAAGCAGTGTAGACCAAAAACGTCTTCACATACTGTAAAAGCAACAGAATAAAAAAGAAAAAACAAAGCTTGTGGTTAATTTAAATATGAACCTGCATCCTGTTCTTTTCTCATAGCACTCACTCTCTTTTCCTCTTTTTTTTTTTTAATGTGCAGCTGACTGTATCTGGCTTTTAACTTAAAAAAAAACACACACACACACACACACACGTGGGCCTACAATGACCCAGAGTGTACATTAGTATATGCTACATGTATGAATGTCCATGTGCCTATGAAGTGCTTCAGATCACAGAGAAATCAGGTCACACCACATGTAACTCCTTCACTTTCTCAGTGTTCTGCATGGTTTGTTTGGATTGTGAGAACCAGTGTCATGCCCAGACTAGTTTCCTGTCACTTCGAACATACTGACCTTCTGCTTCCTCACGTGCCACTGATATGAAGCTGTCATGTGTTATCGATAGGTGCATGAGTGGGTGAGGCGTCATACATGGGAGATGAAGTGCATCTCCCCTTTTGCCTTCTTGTAAATTGGCACCTGGTGGATGGGATGGAGGCTTTATGTGTGTGTGTGTGTGTGTGTTTTTGTACATTTCTTGACTGTGTTACGTCAGCGATACACACCACTGCCCTGCCTTGTCAACAGGATAAGACAGCGGTAGTAAAACAAAGTAAACAAAGTCCTCTGACAGCACCAACGTCCCTGCGGTGTGATTTACAAACAGGATTTCTCCTCCCTTCGCTGGCCATTCTCTGACAGGTTCAGGAAACCCACTCTGCTCTGCCTGATAAGAGACTGGACCAAAAAAAGGGGGGAAAAAAACAGCATCTAAATTGGATGCTGAACCTTCACATTCAGGAAACTGTTATCCTGTCTTCTTCTTCTTCTTCTTCTTCTTCTTCTTCTTCAGAGCAGGAAAACCACTGGACAAACCTGCGTGGCATTTTCTCACACAGAGGCTGACAATAGAGCAATCTGCTGGGAACAAGAGAGTCGTACTGTTCCCCCTGTTTCTCTGTTTGTCGCTGTCTCTCGTGTGTTTTGGCATCCACCATATATCTGTCATTTCCCCATTTTCCGATGTCCGTATTTCTTGGTTGAGGTTGAAGGGCTCTTGAGCGCCCCCCCGGGCTCTTTACACAGAGGGAGAGATGAGAGAGAAGACACCAAAGAGAGAACAGGAGGAGTGATTTTGTAGTTAAGTGCAGGGTGGACAAATGTCGTCTCCTGTTTGAGATTTCTGTGTGTTTATATGTGTCTGTGACTTTTGTGAGCGCACTATTGTAACTCAAGCACAGGAGATGACATTTACAGACAGCACAGTACATTCTGAACACTGATAAACACAGTGCTCCACTCAACACCCTCCCTCTCTCCCACCCGTGTCCTCCACCTCCTCCTCTTCCTCCTCCTCCTCTTCCTCCTCCCTCACTCTGGCTGTTTATCCACCTCTCTCCTGTTTTCTCTCCCCCATCCTCTCGATACTTTGCAGCTACTCTGTCCGTTATGGTCCCGTCGTCTTTTACCACTCATCCGTCCATACGTCCGTCCTCCCTCACTCACTCTCACACCTCTCATATTCCTCCTCTCTCTCTCCATCCTCTGCCACCTCTCCATGCCTGCATCTCTTTCCCTCCCTCACACTCATCACTCACTTTCTCTCCTCAGGTCGTTATTTCAGCTACGAGCTCAAGGTTGATGGATTGGAGCTGAAAATATTTTGTGTAATTTATTGCTTTTGGCTGCATTGTATGATCATTATCTGTATTTCAGAAGCAAAACAAAGTAAATAAATAGCCTAAAACCAGCATTAAAAGTAAGAATCAAGAGGGTTTTTTTATGATTTTAAGTTTAATTAGAAATTGGCAAGATCTTGTTGAGTATACTCAGACACGCGCAACAGACACAATACAGTATATTTGTCCTTCATGCCAGTACTGTCTGTTTTTTGTGTGGTTGTTTTAGTGTATTTTTTAACAGATGGTGGACCTTTCCAGTGAACTCGCCTTTTATAGAGTTATAATTGAGAGTCTCATTAGGATGCGAATGCTTGCCAAATAATAAATTTTTAAAGATTTTCCTAGTAACAGCAGTTATCATAGCAGACAAATGTCAGCTCAATACACAAAAGAATCTTTTAGAAATTGCCCAACTTTTACAATTTTTTGAGCACTTCACCGTATGCATTTAAAAAACTGAAATAAAGGGCTGACATGTTAAAAGCACTATACCGGGTACCCTGTTGACTTCAGCAGCATTCCTAGATCGAGTGTAGCCAGAGACCTTTGTTGCTTATCAGCATGTCCTGTCATCTTTCTACCACAGATTCTTTAATACAGGTCTAAAACGCCCCAAAAAATATCTTTAAAAAACTGAAAAATATAATATTTGTATTTAAAATGACAAACAAAAATGATGAAGTTGTAGACCATTTTTCATATTTGATTTTGGTTGTTTGTTTTGCAGCGTAGGTGAAGCTAAATTTCACATATCCGCAGCTCATTTTTCACATTTCATGTAAATTTCATTAAATTGTCACATGTATTCGGCCATTAAATTAGAACCGGCTGGATGTTGGAGAGTGAACTTGATGATGTGTTTGACAAACAAGCGTGTATCACAGAAGAGCCTTGTCCTATTGGTTCCACATCATCTGTAACTCCCTCTATCTCCCATCCCGCCCTTTTTCATCCCCTCCGCGCTTTATGTGACTCTGTCCGTTCCTAATCATAGTGACAGACAGACGCTCCGCAGAGAAAGACGGGGAGAATGAAAAGGAGAGCGGAGATTTTGTCATTGGAGTGTTTGTGTGTATGTGAATGATCGCAGTTGGGTGGGTGTGGGTGTGAACATCCCCAGATATCTTCTTCTTCTATAGATTAAAACCCTTCCCCACCCCCCATCCTTTCTATTCTTTATGTTATGGGAGCAACAGGGATGTGTCATCGCAAGTAAGAATGGACAAGATCTGTGCCAAACAATCACAACTTATATACAAGTTAGTTTATAAGGACGACACAAACTTTACAGACTTTTTAAAATGGAAGTCAATGGTGCAACTTCATAGCATACCATCCTGTTAGCATTAAAACACACCACTTTCTTCTGGTGTGTTCCTCTGCAACACAGATGGCTTGGGTCAGTGTAATTACCGTGGACAATGGGTGTGGTAGCCCACTAACCAGTGCCACCACAGGCAATGCAAGCACACAAATACACTCGCACACACACTCACACACACATAAAGCATGCACACGAAAAACTCGATTTCAGCAACCAGTGGAAGCCAGGCAGGATTATAATTCCTGGACGGGGCGTTAAACAACCAACAGAGGTGTAATATGTACATAGGGTATGTGATGATTCATGCCACTGATGACGTGAACAAGCACACACACACACATACACACACACAGACGTGCATGTGCACACGCTCAGTCTCTCCTTAACTCTCTCCTTCTTTTTCTTTCCTTTTTCGTTCACCTCCTCTTTGTAAGTGCTACAATTATGTTCGACTTGATTTCCAGCAAATGATCTTACATAATCAACTTCAGAAGTTATTGTACGAAACGCCTGCAAAGTTAAACCCTTGTTTGGCTTTTTAATTCTTCATGTGGAGAACCTTGACTGAGGAAAAAAGGTTTAACTTCTTGTGTGACTGTGAAAGGAGAAGGGAAGATGGGTCGCTAGACTAAAAAGGCGTGTAGGGTGAGAGCAAGACCGGATGAAAGAAAAAGCCGGCAGCTGAGGGGACAACAAGTGCAGCAGGGTGGCGGTTAATGCCTCCCCCCCTCCTCACACATACACACACACACACACACACACACACACACACACACACACACCAATACTCACCCACCAACCTCACCCCTTCGCAAACGGCAAGAGCAGAAAAGGACAGAGAGAGGGAGAGAGGAAAAGAGAGCAAAGCTGTGAAGAATAAGGAGTGGGAGAGAGAGAGAGAGAGAGAGAGAGAGAGAGAGTGAGGGAATAAGAGAGTCAATGGGTTCTTTGTCATCAAAGAACTTGTTTATTTTCAAGCTTGCCAGTCCAACCGTCAGAAGACACAGCCAGATATCACTCCCTCTGTCTCTCAGACTCTCTTTTCCGCCCTCCTTACCCCACAGAGGGTCTTAAGGGGTTTAAGTTTGAGCACTTTCTTAAGTACGGTGAAACAATTTCCAATGTCAATCAATATTTTCCTCTCTTCTCTAGACAAGAGTGTGAAAAAACATCTAGGGTGTCCAACCGTCTAGTTGATACCCGAGGCCTCGACACAGTTATCCTCTGTCCACATTCTCCCTCCCCTCCCTCCCTCTCTTCCCCAGCTGGTATTCGCACATGAGTAATGGGATTACCACAGCGAGTGGTGAGGTGGTGGTGGTGGTGGCGGTGGAGGAGGGAAAGGAAAGGGGGTGGCGGAGGGTGACGTTGGAGGACAAGTGAGACGGAGGAAGAGGGGGATGAAGGGGAAGGCTGAGATGGCAAAAAAAAGAGGGCCACCTGGAAGAAGTAAGGAGAAGACAAATGTGGGAAACGGTTTGATGGTGGTAAACTATGACACTTATGCACACACCATACGCGCGTCTATACATCTACCGACTTCTTTTCTGACAGCTCCAAATTTGCACTGACTGATTTCTCAGATTCAGGGCCACTTAAAGAACTTACTATTTTCATCTGCGAGGCCCTAGACAGAAAAACCGCACTCTCTTTCTGTTGGATTACCATGGCAATGAGGGAGCTATTCAAGAACAAAAAGCTCCTTTTGCGGTGGGTAAAGTATGGAAAAAGCAAGCGGCCAGTGCCCATATGAAAGTGGGGTGGTGGGAATTGGAAAGAGAGGGTAATGTGAGAGCGGGTGGAAGGCACAGAGAATGTGTGTTATATTAAACCAATGTCTGGCAGGGTGTCAAGCCTGTAATATATACAGAGCGCGAGGGGAGAGGAAAGGGGAGAAAGAGCAAAGGAAGGGAGATCAGTTAATTTAGCTCTGGGGACGTGACATTGATGGACAGGGCCGTGGGGGAGGACTGAGAGGGGAGGGAAAGGAAGAATGTAACCTGTTCAGATGAGGGGGGAGAAGAACGTGAGCGAGGCAGGAGGGGTGTTCATGAAGGTGCAAGTGTCAGGCTGGAAAAGAGAGAGAGGTATGCCTGGCTGTGTGACAGTAGCTATATTGAGCACAGCGTGTGTGTTGACACTGTCTCCTGTATCTCACTGAGGAACAAACTCTTCCTATTGGCACAGTGCTGAGCTTCCTCTTCCCCTCTTTACTCCTCTCTACCCCTCAGTGACCCAAGTGCACGCACTCTTCCTCCCATCCATACTCTTCCTTATCTTTGATTTAAATATATTCTCCGTCGCTCCCCTCGCTCTCTGTTTCCACGGCAGTTCAATCGCTTTGAACTCACTGCACATTTCAGTCCTCTTCCTCTTTCTGTGTCCGTTGCATTCAGTTATGCTTTATTTGCATGAATAAGAGGCTGCCATTATTGCAAGAGCAACAATTAAGCACTCAATAGAGCACAGACCTTTGTCGAGGCCCATTTTCCAAGGTCACTGCTTTTTCAGTCAAGACCGTGGTGACAAGAGGAGGGAGCAGTAACAGTTAGTGCTGAAACAATTACTTGATTCATTCATCAGTTCATCAACAGAAAATCACTTTTTTTTAGTTTTTATTATATAAGGTGGCTGGAATAAAACACATGACTGCATTTTGCTTGTATGTGACAGAGGAGTCTCACCTTTAAGGAGCTTTTTGAGCAACTTTCAGCTCACTGTTTTGGTGTCCTGGCCTGGAACTTGACTGTTTTGGTTCAAAGTCACCGTAAGCGTGGTTTCATTTTCAGCAAAAAGACTCGCAGATAACGAGTTGGGAAATGTACTCATTTGAAAGTCTGGCCCGATGCTAGATAAAGGTTGGAGAGTCAAAAAAAAAAAAAGAAGTTTAATTTAAATGTGATGCCAGCTTCAGTCAGTTTCGAGGTATCTTAGTTACAAACAGATGGAGGCAGGTGACCGCAACCTTCACTGCTGTGTGGAGAAGTAAATGAAAAAATTGTAACAGCAACAACATAAAACGAAAGACGAGAACACAAAGAGTCTCACAAAGATTCAATGACAAAAATAAATAATAAGAATAAAGTTTATTTGAAATTCCTCACCTTTCGCACCGCGCAGTACAAATATTCCTGACTCCGTTACCCTCTCTCATCCATATTTGTCACAGCAAGTCCAGAATTAGATTAGGTTTCTGGATCACTTCCTGTCTTTCGTGCATGTGTATGTGTGTGTGTGTGTGTGGCATGTACTGTATGTGCAGAAGAGGTCAGATCCAGTGACAGCCTCAGCTCCCCCCGCCCCTTCTCTCTCTCTCTCATCCTCAATTAGTCATCCTCACACTGGGCTAAGTCTGGGTCACTCACCCGCTCTTCAGATCCCAGAGGTGCTTGGCCACTAGCCACCCACCCAATACCACACGCTCATCACATACAGAGAATAGCCCTGAGCCCTGGACAGATGCCCTTGCAGCCACATAACACCCAGAGGCTTGTTTCAAACATGAGTTCACATGTTTAACTGGGGGTGGAATGTAATAGCAGATGACGTTCGGCGGTACATTCATACGCTCTATTACAAGTGACATTTGGGGATATTTTTAAAGTTGAAATCCAACGTTTTAATCAAAACAAGTCGTCCTCACACCCTCTCACTGACACATACTGAGCAGCTCGTAAACACACATGCACATACACACACACACACACACAAACACTACCCCCTCTTTCACCCAGAGGACGATCCAGCAGAATCCGGCAGAATCCGTCTCCTTGGCTGGTACCCTCAGTACCCCCGCCCCTCCCATTATCATCAGCTGGGCATGGAGACAGCAGGCCTGTAGGTGGTTCAGCTATGTGTCATACATTACATGCCAGTGCAGGGGAGGAGGACTGACACAGAGCATGTGTTACACTTGCTCAGTTTGATGTGCTCTGCCCTCGCACAGGCACCACTGTGGGTGGCATAGCTATGTGTCATAATCACCATCATCCTTTGCTTTGTCGGATTTCTCCTCATATATGCGTGCCTGTGTGTGTGTGTGTGTGTGTGTTTGTTTTTGCGTTGCTATACTGTAGGTCCCTTTGTGGAGGTGCCGCGCAGTGGGCTCATTCACAGTGTGGGAGATGCTGTTCCACAGTGGCACTGATTCATTTTTTTCTGACCCGTGTGTGTGTATTGTGGCAGTTTGACGGCTCATGTTTTATATCATGCAAGTCCTAAACTAATTATCTTTGTGTTCTAACTGGATTTCCCGTGCACACTATATGTTCAGTACAGCTCATTAGACAATATAGACAATAGAATAATCCATATTTTGGAAAGGATCATGAGCACTTGATAACTCTGTTTGGTGAAGAAGACAACGAGGAGTGGTTAGCCCTAGAAAAACAAGATATCTTGGTCAAATTAAGCATTTTTTGTATTATTATTAGGCTATCAAGTGCTAATGCATGGCAAAAATTCAGCATCAACTTTGTTGGACTAACAGAGCCTACGCCCATTGACTTGTTTGTCTTTTGTCGAGCCAATTGCATCCAGATTTGTTTCCTTTTTGAACCACTCACAAACAACAAAACTTTTAACTTGAACTTCTTTGTCAAACATCTTCTGGCTTCCTGCTAGCCACTGATGCCATCTTGAGGAAAGACCCAATTAATCCAGCACCAGACAGACAGACATTTTTCTCCATTGTCGTTACTCTTTTCTTGCACACACACCGTGTTAGAGAGTGACAAAAAAACCTAGATAACGAGCAGATTGCCAGTCATCTTATAACAATATAAAGAGATATAAAAATGGCGCTTTAGGCAGAGAAAATCTCACAAAAGTTTCTTTTACTATAATAAATTTCCCAAGTTTACCCCTGCTGTTGCTATAGAGATGGCAGCTGATCGTCCACCCCTTTGGTGGCTTTCAGCAATGAAATGTATATAACTACTGAGTGGAATTTGGTTCTGACGTCCATGGTCACCCAAAGAAGATGAATTGTAAACATGTTTGTGATCCCTTGACTTGAAATGTTAGCATATTAGCACCCCAGACTAAGACTGTAAACACTTTAAACATTATAATTGCTAAATATCAGAATGTCGGCACTGTCATTGTGAGCATGTTAGCATGCTGACATTATCATTTGGCTCAAAGCACCACTGCAAGCGCCACTGTGCCTCTGTGCAGCCTTGCAGAGCCGCAAGCATGGTTATTAACTCTTGTTTTCAGACTGCACAGTGTCAGGGTCACGATGTCTTAAAATATTCAGTCTGTACAGCCGGTTGAAGTCCAATTAGTCCAAATGGATGGAAGCAAAAATGTCATTGTTAACTCGTGCCTAAAAGCTGGAGCTGCTGTTGTACTTGCACGTAAAATATATAATTATTATTATTTTTTTATTAACTGTCACATAATCATTATTTTGTACGTTCCTTTTTTGTGTCAAAACTGTTTTATTGTTCACTCTGGACGCCAAACTGCTCTGTAGTCAGAACATCCTGGTTATTACTGAGGAGCTTTACATCAGAGAAGCAAATGAAAGCCATTATCTGCAAGACTGTGGGGAAAAGAGGAGGTGTGTGAGTGTTTTGGAGGGTTTCTCTGGGCAGTGGGGGCTCTGGGTGATGTGTCATTCAAGGGGGCGGACGGCATCCCTGCTGTGTCTGCTGTTGCTGTGTGCGTTTATGTGTGTGTGTGTGTGTGTGTGTGTTTTTCTGAGCGACATTCAGATCCCATAAAACTGTTGTGATGAAGGAATGGAGGAGGCACTCGTGCTAAATGACTGTCACATCCTTATCTCTGCTAAAGCGCCCTGATGTTAATTTTTGTGAAGTGTCGTCATGCTGCCTTCATTCAGGTTTTCTGGCATTTTATTGACAAGTGGAAGGCAGAGGGAATGACAGAAAAGATGAGAGGAGGCGGATAAGAGAACAGAGCCACTGAAACATACAACATATCCACTGCCTCACTGCTGCATATTTATGTGACGCTCATTAGACCATTGTTTTAGATTCACCCTGAAGCACTCAATTGTAAACACTTAATTGAAATTGAATAGATGTCAGGAACCCAAAGAGCAGCAACAGCATAAAATGAGAATTCACTGCTTCAACACTAAAACTTTAGGACCTTCACATCTTTATTTTTTCTTCAGGTACAGATATTTAACCACACACACCTTGAAGTGACTGTGATTGGCAAGACAAGGCCAAATATAACTTCAGTCGAACAAAAAAAAAAGCCGATACATGAATGGAAAATGTATTGGACAGTTTCTTTTTCTATTGCCACGATGAAGGAAAAGAGAAACAATGATCCTTCATAATTCTTGCATGCAGAACAAAATGTGGTCAAAGGAAAGAAAAACAGTGACTCTGTCCTTGGCTTACACTCTTACTGATTTGTGCTTTATAGTAATAACTGCAGGGGCTGAGAATGTATAACCATAAAGAGTAACATAACGACAGGCTGAGAAGCTGTGTTTCTGAGCAAAGACAAGATACTTATGGGGTATTAAAGGACCAGTGTGTAGGATTTTGTCTTGTATAGAAAGAACAGGAATGGTGGCGGTGAGTTGTGAGTTGTCAGTGTTTAGTTTGTCTATTCTGGGCAACTGCAGAAAGATAATCGACCCGCTGTATCTAGCTTATTTTGATTATACACTGATGAAAACATAGCTATGCATATTATATTCCATTGCCACCATATTCTGTCAATACAGCGCTCTCAACCTTCAAGTCTTAACCTTAACCTTTAAGTATATTATAATAATATTCTATATAATATTAGCCTTTATTTGATAGTGACAGGAGTGATACCGACAGAAAACATGGGAAGAGATAGAGGTGCATGACATTCATCATTTATTTATTAATCAAACAAATTAAAAAAAAAAAACAGCCTCTGTATCAATCTTGTCAAATAGGAAATGGGAAAATAATCAATGAATTAAAATTAGGGAAATAATTATTAGCTGCAGCCCAACTTTGATACGTTAAAATGTCTGTCTGTCTGTTATGAACCCCTTCACAAATGGCCGATGGTTGTTAACTTCAAGAGGTAATTTACAAATCTGAGCCCGAGAGTTATTCACACGAACCCAAATGAACCAGAATGAATGTCAGTTCGTGAGACTTGTCCTTCCTGAATAATTCTTTTAGTTAGCACTTTTTATATTTTACAACAGGACTGTTTACTATTCAACTGTACGTGTGGCTTTGACAGGCTGGAGGTCGACAACTGGAGGAGACAATAGCTTATGCTGACACACACACACACACACACACACTGTAACCTATAGAACACACACACACACACACACACACATTAACCTACAGAATAAAACTCTCTCTCTCACACACACACACACACACACACACATATACACACTGCTGCTCAGGGAGGGAAACCAGATCTGTCTAGTGGCACTTCACCGCTGGCACTGTCTCTCACTGGCACCAGTAACACACACACACACACAGATACGCACGCATGCACGCACGCACACACACACACACACACACACACACACTGGCAGTGTTCCTGGTTAAACTGACAGCTGGCGTTCTGTCTTCTCATACCACTGACACAGCGAGGCCTTATTCGTAGCCAATTCCACCTTTACTGGGGTTCTTCCAAAGCCAGAAGAATTGTGTTAACTGACTCCTCACCTAACCAGATATGTTGCTCTCCGGTTACCCTCCTCATGCCATAGTGTGGTTTTACAGTCATGGAGAGTGACTTTACGGGTGTCATTTCTAAGATGATGTCAAACATTTAGTGCTCCGACAATGGCACGCAGAAAGTTATGATGCCCATCAGTGCCACAGCAAATAATTTGCTCCCTCCTATAATAACTATCTGGAGATACCATGACATTTTGACTCAGCGCCGTTACATAGCAACAACATTTAATCGAAGACGAGTACTTGTGATTATCTAATTTTGGAACCAAAAAGAAAAATAACAGCTGTTTGGAGAATACATCTTACTGAAAAGAAGCACCAACACGAATATATGCAGTGAAGTACTGGCTGAAAACTGATGAAGAACTCGAGTAAGTGGACCTTGAGTTAAGAGATCATGGTCAAAAATGACCCTTAAAACTCAATCTGGGGGAAGATTGCAAATTAAAATGGACACAGTGATTTTTATGGGATGATTTCGTATTTTTAGACTTGATATTATTAAATCCAAATATAAAATATTAAAAATTCTTGAATTAAAATTCTTGTGCCTGGTCCAAATTTCCTGAGGTGAGGTGGAGGTGGTGGGTGGATTGAAGGGATTTGGACTCCTGCAAAGGCTCTGCTCAGACATTTTCTTAAAAAAAAAACAAAAAAAAAAACACTCATAATCTTACATAAGTAAAAGTACAAAAGTACTTACAGCTAAATGTAATTAAAGTATCAAAAGTAAAAGTACTCATATTGCTCAAATTGGCCCCTGTGATGGATTATTAATAGTGACGCATTAATATGTCATTTTTATTTAGTTGTTGCAGTAGGTTGAGTTGGAACTGGTTTTAATTATTTATACTGCCGGGCACTCACTGTAAAATAAATGTAGTGGAGTAAAAACTAGAATATTTCCCTCGATTAGGAGAATATTTGGGAATTGGAAGAAATGTATTTCAAATGTGTGCTCAAGTACTTGAGTAAATGTACTCAGTATGTATTTTAGAGATACATCAACATGAACAGCAGCCATATCTCCAAAATAGCTTCATTTTGGGAGAGAACAAATGTTACACAGCGATGCGACAACACAGCAACACAGATCTACCCGAGTCACCCTGGTGATAGGATCACATGCTCACCACCGCCGTCCGTGACTCAACTCGGAGGTGGGTGTCTGAAAGCTGTCACACTTACACACTCCAGCATCCTACCTAATCATCCACCTACTGTGCCACACAGCAGGGGGGGGGGGGCAGGAGAGAGGGAGAGGGAGACAGACAGACTGAAGGAGAGGCAGTTAACAAGAGAGGAAGGGAGATGAGCCGGAGGAGGAAGAGGAGGAGGAGGAGAACCATGGAGACAACAAAACAGTCAGACAGAGAGACAAACACACACACTTCTGGTTGAGAGGAGAAAGCCAAATGTATGGGATGCTGTTTGTCAATTAACAGATGTCCCCTGACTCAGCTGAGAGAAAATAAATGGAGGGAGAGCTGAAGATGATCTAACTCCTCTTCCCCTCCAACAAGTCTGCTGGGTGAGAACTTATTTCCAGGGTGTGGGGACACAGGATGTACAGCTCCTCAAATGTGAGATTTTGTTAGTAAGATGAATATCTTTATGGATTTTCTGATCAATCTGCAAATTGTCTGATCTATGCAACGTCCTACAGCCAAAATCAACATCATCATATGTCCTGCTTTGTCGACTAACAGTCCATGACAAAAAGATAACTAGTTTCCTGCAATGTAAGACAAGTAAAGGTGACAAAATCTCACATTTTACAGTGTGGAGGCAGCAAATTACTTAAATGATAAAGTGATTTAATAAATAGTTGCTTTTTAATTTGCTGTCAATTGACTAATCAAGTCATTGATGGGGTAAATAAGCCAACAATTATATAAGAGAATAATACTTGTGCTTGGTCCTGGTGACCTTAATGTTTTTTACCCATGGCTACTGGTTTATTCAGTGGTGATGATCGGTGGTTTGATCCCGGCTCCTCCAGTGTCCCTGAGCAAGATACTGAATCCAAAATTGCTCCTGATGCTGCGCCATCGGTGTGTGAACGGTTACGAGCAATTGGCACCTTGTATGGCAGCCACTGCCATCAGTGTATGAATGTGTGTGTGAATGAGATATGAAGTGTAAAAGCCCCTTGAGTGGTCTGAAGACTAGAAAAGCGTTATATAAGTACAGTCCATTTACCATCTCAACTACTTCCAACAGCGGTTTTGATTTCTTGATGTTGAGTATGGATTAAAGTATCACTAAGTGTCGTGAAAATAGTTTTAAATGACTTGATATCCATTTAAAAGCAGAAATTAATACATTCAAAGTAGTTTTTAATTGATTGATGAATTTATCCATGGATAAATAAAAAAAATAGTAACCATTTTATTCGTTGAAGTAATAAAAAGGATTTATTTATTAGTAAATAAGTAAAAGATCCATATTCTTGCTGTGTGAATTCTGTGATTATTTCTCCTTTAAAACTATATTTGCATTTTGAAACGATTTATTAAAGTATTTATTACATATTTTAAATTAAATTAATTAACTGTATTCTTTAATTTGACAGTTATTTACATATTAATTAACCCATCTGTAAAATTCCTGCTGTTTTTGTCCAATTTAACATGATATTATTACGTATATTACACATGTTTTCTGGACACTCGTGGTCCTCCGTAACTCAGAGGGTCAAAGAGCAACAGATGAATCAGTGAGAGTTGGTAGCTGACGTCGCCTCCGTTGAGGAAATATATTAAGTCTAGCAGCTCCCTCCTCTGGTTAAAACGCAACATGACACGTTGAGTTTCCTGATCTGAAGATGATGTTTCACCGAACCTCCTGGTGAGGTTTACAGAATATACAGAAGAGATCTCGATGAAAGAGAAACAAGACAAGAGGCACGGGGGAGGATCATCTGTACAGTTTTTGTCTCCTGTTTTATTTGGATGAATGAAACACTTTCAGTTACAAAAATGACTTAAAATGAACAACACTGTACAATGAACAAGTAGAGTTATTTTTCTTCTTTTTTTTTTTTTTTTTTGGTTTTCAAGATAAATACACTAAAAGGCTAACTTGCTACCACAAGGGAGAAGAAGGGGGGAGACAGAAAGGGAAATGGGGATTGGGATGGGGGGGTGGGGGCTGCTCACAGGATGGAAGACACATAGGGACAAATGATGGTGATACAAACATACCTGCACACACACACACACACACACACACACACACACACTCACTCTCACACAATAAGGAAACAAGCTGACTGTTGTGACGGGGGGAATTAAAGCTACATGTATTAGGAAGTTGGCAAACAGTACGTTACGGTTGACAGCGCACGCCGTGTGTGGGAGCAATCTTTTTGTCTTTTTTTTTCTGCTGCAGCAAAACCACACCCGTCCCACTTTCCAGAAACCCCACCCTGTCACGCACACACGCTCTTGCTTGCACACAGGTGGAAATGCAATAGACTTGAAGCCCTCCCCTCTTCAACAGCTAACAACAAGAAACCACTTTCAGGAGAAAATCTTAAACTTCCCCCCTCGTCAATGTTTGACAGCTCACTCTTCCACACGCACACACACACACACACAGGCATAGACAAACATCCAGGGGTAAAGGTCAGACAGGTAGACGTTAGGACCAAACATCGGGTAAACCAAATGAAAAGGGGGAGGGCGGGGATGGGGGGGTGAGAGAGAGAGAGAGAGAGAGAGAGAGAGAGAGAGGGCTGATGGGAGTTAAGCAGTACTCTCTGGCAGCACGAGCAGAAAGGACAAGAACTTAAGAAGGATCAGAACAGCTACAAAGATACCAAGAGAAACTTCATTATCATCATCATCATCGTCGTCGTCGTCGTCATCATCATGATCATCATAATTATGAGAAGCTTAAGATTATTTTTCCAATGACAAATACTTAAAAATATACATTTCATCATCATCATCTTAATTATCATCATTATTATCATTATTATTATTCCCCTTTGGATAGCTGAGGTTAATGCTTCAAAGACCGGCTCGCTAGGTGACGGAGGAGTTAAAGGAGAGCAGGCAGGAGGGGATGGATTGAGAGAGAGAGAGAGAGAGAGAGAGACAGAGGTGAAGGATGCAGTGGAGGCTTTGTGTTGAAGAGAAGGTCAAGTTAGAGCTCTTTGGTTTTATTCTTTAACATCTGACTCACTTTGCTGTGTTTGCTGGAGAAACCTTTGGACTAAAGCTGTATTGTAGAAGAGAGAAAGAAGAAAGGTATGAAAAGAGAGGAAGAGCGAGTACGTGTGGATGAGAGTGGGTGGAGGAAGAAGTGGCAGCTTGTTTCTTGATGTTTTCTTTGCTCGCTTTGTCTCTCTCCAACAATGACATCTCTCATGCCTGCGTGTCCAGAGACATTTGCTTTCTAACAGGCCAATCTTACATTTTAAAGGAGCAGTCCAACATTTTGGGAAAAATACGCTCCCTCACTTTCTGGCCAAGAGTTAAATGAGAATATCGATACCACGTTCACATCTGTACGGTAAATGTGAAGCTACAGCCAGGAGATGGTTAGCTTAGCTTAGCATCAAAAGTGGAAACAGGGAGGAAACTGCTCACTTGGCTCTGTCCAAATGAGGCGGAAGTTATGAATCACTTTGCTGATTTAAATAGTTTCGTTCAGTTCAAAGATTCATTAGTCACCGACTGAAGTTCACAGTTTCTAACCCTAAGTGAATACAGAACAGTTCAGATACACTTCAGGATGTGCACAAACACATCACCTTTCATAATCTTCATTTCAGTGCTAAGTTTGTTGCTGGTTAAAATCTCTAAACAAGCTCTCTTTTTAAGGTTAATAGCTCAGCAGTTAGTTATGAAATCATAATAGTTTATGTGGCTTTCAGTAAGTTTTTAACCAGGCACTAACCAGGCATACTGTGAATCAAGGCTGAGCTGAAAACAGTACCCTCAGTCACCAGTGAGTGGAGCTCCACAACTAAAAGCGACTGATCTGCTATACGATTTAGTTTGAATATGATGTTAAAGATTCATTCACACGTGTCCACTGGCAACAAAATCCACCTATCAGCACCTCTAATGCTCAGTAATTCAGACGATACATAGTTTGTTCACACTGGATGAAGTGTAAAACCAACAATTTGTGGTCGCGTGAGGAGTTAAGTGCTGGAACTTTTTCCAGCCTCAATGACGTCCTGTTGTTTCCACTGTAGCTTCATATTTACCTTACAGATGTAAGAGTGGTATCAGTCTTCATCTCCCAAAAAGGTTCCTGTGAAGCCTCTTTTATAGATGCTGCTTTGCTTGTGGAGACAGTGTGATTGTGTGGAGAGAGAAGTATTCATGGAGGAAAGTGGAGTTTCTGAACACTTGGGTGGACATCAGGATTTAAGGGAGTGTGTAAATTGTGCAGGATCCCATGGCAGGGCATTAACTTTGGTATCATTCACTAAGGGGGTATCCCCACCACAGAGATCTACACTTTACATCTGGTCCCTCAGACCCTGAAGTTCACAAAGAAAAAGTGCCTGGTCAGAAACACAGCAGCTCTGCTTCCATTTCCTCCGAGAGCAAAACAACAAGATGGACTCTCAGGGAGTCGATCTGATCACGCGTCTTCCTCTAACCTCCAAACATCTCAACACACAGAGTCGTGAAAAGTGTCTGGATGTGTCACCTAGCAACCCCGGTCTCAGCCGTTCCCGAGTTACCTGCCCTGCAGCGCTCCCTGATACAAGTGGACATCAACGGGTCAATATGCCCCCTCCTCAGGCAATGAAGACCTAAAGGCGAGAGAGGGCTCGGCGACCTTGGTGATAAAGTTGCTCTGAGGCACGACAGCTTTTTTAAGCTAAAAACTCGATCCAGATTTGATCCTAGATCTGTGCCAAGGAGCAGCTTTATTAAACCCACAGTCCGTGTTTGACAGGGAGGGAAGCAGTGATGGTCAGATATGAGGAGAGGGCTGTGTTCAAAGCTCAACACAGACAGCGGGGGGTGTTTTCCAGGGGGAAATGGTGTGTGTGTGCGAGTGTGTGTGTGTGGGTGTAGACCAGAGCATGAACCAGTGCAGCCTTTTGACCTTAAATAGCACCTTCTGAATCCCACGGAGAAAAACTGCAATCTATTCGATGATCTGTTACTCCCCAGATCAATCACACACCTTTGTTTACCTCCATTAGAACGACGACCTTTGACCTTTGACTTAGCCGTACTGTGTCTGCTCCCCGGCCACACAAACACACACTGTCCACACGTACCATCCCGGTACCCTGATCCCCACTTGAACCCCGCATTTTAAAGCATTCATCTATTTGGTTTATCATCAAAGAATATGAGGTATATGATGAACTATCTCTCTTTTACATCCTACAGTTGGATGAAGAAAAACGTTTAAACCAACTTATAGAAAAGTGGAAACAAACAAACAAAAAAAAAAGAAGAAAAAACTGGTAAAGAGACAAAGTGAGAAGTGAGAGGGCAATTTACGGCTGGGAATCCAGAAATCACCCTCTTCTCTCTTGCCTCCTCCTTTCCTCTCTATCATGTAAAAAACTTCAGCCTGTGCCCCATTTGATCTTCTTCTTTTGTGTTTTTTGGTTGTGTAGCTGTAAAGCTTTCAGTGTGTTCTCCCTGTGGAGAAAATATAAAGAAAAGAAGCAGCACTGTGTCTCCGAGAACACCTCAGGCTGTAACTCAGGCAGTTTTTCCACACACACAAATCATATTTATGCTTTCAACAAGATTCCAACTTGCCTTTTTTGTCTTATTATCAGGAGACACAAAGGCATGTGTCTGTCCAGAGAGCCTAAACCGAATTACATTTTTTTTCCTATTGAAAACTCCTGTAAATTATGAAGCGTTCTTCAAACACAGTGCTGCCTCTCAGTACCATGAGCTCTCCCTCCCCTTTAAGAGGAGCGTCGTCTCAGTGAGGAAGAGAATATCTTCATGGCTGACCATCTAAATCAGCCATATTCTCTTATAAAGTCCCTACATGGGGGACCGTGGTTGCATTTCTGGTATTATTTGGTTTAAAGAAGTAAGAAAAATCTTCAGCAAGGGGGCAAAACAAAAAAAAAACAAAAAACAATCCATCACAAATACATCCCAGAATATGAAAAAAGCACCTCTAGAAATAAATTAACAAATAAATAGCAAGGCAAATAAAAGGATAACAAGCAAATAAATCAACCCTAACCCTGAATAAATAGTACAATCAAAAAGTCTAAATCATCTTAATAAGGAGAAATAAAAAAAGTCCAAAGAGAGATAGTTAAAATTTTTGGTCTAAAATCAAGTTATTATCATCAATGTTTTTAGGATCTTTTTTTTTTCTCAAAGTCTTTTTTGTAAGTTTTTTTCTTTTTAATACATTAGCGATAAGTAAGCAGTAGAACATAGATCTTTTTTCTACAAAATCTATAGAAGCACTAACAGATACATTCCGTCTAAGAGTCAATGTGGAGAAAAGGTTTCACCTTTATGGTGCAAACCCCACATCTAAAGTTTGGTTCGTGAAACGATTCTCATGTGTCGACTGTGTGTTTTTTTTTTTTTTTTTCTGGCGTGGATCAAACCAAATATTCTTTGGATATGTTTACGTCCAGCTTTCAAACCCGTCAACTTGACTGAGGCCGCTGCTGGGTGTATTATTCTGTATCTGGGGTCAGAATTAATGACAAGACATCATTGCAGACCCTATTCATTATTCTTTTTTTTTTTTAAAACCATTTGGCCTCCCATAAACACTTACATACAGAAAAACACACAGTTTCACCTCAGGCAAATTGACCATTTCTGTGCCCTCATGCAGAGAAGGCAGTTCCTGCTCCTCGCTACTGTGTTTGGTTTGGTTCAGTATTTGGTTTTCAGGTTTGCTATTCAACTTTTTGGCTTTTTATGTGTTGTGTTTTTTTTTTCTGCCCAGACAGTCTGTTTCTTTATCTAATAAAAATCTGGAAGCTAAATTTTCACAGTATTTTTTCCAACCACCTGATAAAAATCTCTAGCACGACTACGAAAAAAATAAGGAGCTCTTGTAGTAAGTAAGCGAGTACGTTATTCCAAATGAGTAATAAGCACTAAAGTACAGTACATAAAACGGCATCAAGAGACACAGCAGAGATAAAACAATCAGAACCAACCAACAGAAAAATAAAAACAGATTTTTTTTTTTTTAGAAGATTTCAGTTCAGTGAGGTCATTTGCGTTTAGCTCCATCCAGGACCAGAGAGCTGAGCTGGAGAGAGTGTGAGGCAGAGGAGGGGAGGAATTGTCTGTCCTTCTTTTGCTCGCCTGTCTATCTATCCATCCCTCCATCCATGCTACACAGTTTCAGAGTCGGGCAAATGCTGCAGCCCTAAAGCTAACAGACAGACAGACAGAGAGACAGACAGACAGAGAGACAGACAGAGAGAGAGAGAGAGAGAGAGAGATGCGACGACTTCACTTCTTTCATCACCTGCACTTTGTCCTCCTCCCCTCCTCCCTCCAGCCACATTTGGTTAGGGTTCTTTTTGGTTTGCTTCTGTCATTCCTTGGGTTGTGTGTGTGGGTTTTTTTTTTTTTTTTTTTTGGTTTGGGTTTATTTTTGGTATCCTCTTACAAAAAGTGTGACGCCTGCTCCCCTCACTACAGTGTGTCCCTCCTTCGCCTGTCCCAGTATACCCTTCATTCTGGGGGTTCGGAGTAAAGGAACAGTTCCCTAAATAAAGCTTCCCCCGTTGTTTTTTTTTTTTTTGTTGTTGTTGGACGGGCCAAGTGGAGGGGATAACACCAGGGGGCTTCCAGTGGTAATGTCCTGTTCTGAGTCACCCCCTCCTCCCCTCTGTGTCTTTATTGTGTTCATATGTCTTGGCTGAGGCTCTTCAAGAAGAGCGGCCTTGAGAATGCTTTGGTTTCCATTTAAGAATTAATGGCAGTCTGAGGTGGAAAATGACATGAAATGCGATTGATGGAGTGATGAATGAAACAGACAAATCTCAGTAAACATGTCTAGACAGACAGGTGTCGGGGGCATCTATGCTGATTGACGAGGCAGGAATGAGAGCCGGCTGTGACTAAACTTGGCTTTATTGACTTATTTAGCCTTCAGTCTCAACAGTTATTACTTTAAATCTTCAATCACAGCCCTATTTCATACTTTCAAAATGGTCGCCACTCTTAACAAACGTCATTTACAATGTGTGAAGTTCCCAGGGCATGTTCATTTAGCCACGGAGTCACTGATAATGGGTTATCTTTAAGAATGAGGAAAAGAGTGGTCTGATTAAGAGCACAAAAAGTCACATGTTTAGGTCTTAATAAATTCATTCACACCTTGAAATCAACTCGCAGTGTGCCAACCGCCCTATTTCGGATCTATGGCACTTGGTGAAGACTTAAACAAGCATCTTTTCACCTTTCGTCGTCTCTGTTCCTGCAGAATAGTCACATTAAAAACAAACACAAAAAAAAAAAAATAAAATGCACGTTGACAACACAGATGCAGACGATGATGATGATGATGATGATGACACTGATGATGATGATTCAAATCCCAAACGCTAACACTAAAAAAAAGGCTGCAACAATAAATAGGAGCTAGAATGTAAAATGACACTAATAAATAATAAAAAAAACAAAACAAAACAAAACAAAACTGTACTTCTCAAAGTGTAAAAAATAGATACTGAATAACAAGCCTCTGAAATAATAAAAACAGGAAAGAGGAAAGCTATCCTATACTCTTAGAACCAGAGGTAGGTAAAGAGACTAACACATGAGGATACAGCAGAACTGGCAATCGTTCATACATGAGCTCTCGACTCGTTCAGTAACAATCTTTTACAAAATTATCCAAAAAATATCTAGCGTGACAACCTAAATAATAGAGACACATGAGCTGACGCAGACAGGATGAGTCGATGGCATGACGATCTGGCTCTTGATGTGTGTGTGTGTGTGTGTGTGTGTGTGTGTGTGTGTGTGTGTTTGTATGTGAGTGAGTAGCAGTAGCAGTAGAGTCCTGGTCCTGGATAGCTTCAGTATTTACACGTCCTTTGAATAAAGCTTTTCTCTCCGTATTTTTGGTTTTTGGTATTTGGGATTTTGGTATGGTTGTCGTTTTTTTTTTTTTTTCTTTTCTTTTTTTTGTCATTGTGTATTTCTCCTCCGCTTCCTCCTCAGGTAAATTTTTGGTTTAAACTTATCCTCCCTACTCCTCTTCCTTCAGACCCGCAGCTTTTTCGAAATAATAATTAAAAAAGGAAAAAACGTAAGCACAGTCCTCCTCTCCATTTTTTTGTCCTTGCCGCCATTCCTTTGTCACATAGTAAAGTTATCTGTTGTCATTTTTGGTTTATGCGCTCCGACATGCATCTCTGCTGTCTCTTGCATCTCTTCATTAAAGAGTCATTGGTTTGTTTTCCTTTAGAGAGAAAGAGTGGAGAGGCGCCATGTCGATATTACGTGTTATTGACAAAAAGGTCCCACGTTGCCTCCTCCCCATCTGTTTGGATAGATAAAGATTTTTGGTTTCAATCTTCCCCTTTCCCCCCTTCTCCCCTCTTTCACCTCTTTCCCTCCCTCTCTCCTCTTTCATTCTGTGTATTTTTGGCATCGAAAGACTGGGAGAGAAAGAGAGAGAGAGCCATTGCGAGAAAAATAACGGAAGAAGAGCACAAGAGAGAGAAAGAGATAGCTTTGGTGTGAAAGGCGAGGTTCTCGTTTCCTTCTTCCTCCTCCTCTCTGATTGGCCCTTTGGCGTGGTCACTCAATCTTGGCTCCGCCCAGAGAGGTCGGGCTGTGTGCCATTTCGCTGGAGGAGCAGGAAGAGGCGGGGCTGGAGCAAGGGGAAGGGGAGCAAGGGGTCGGGCTGATGCTGCTGGCCGAGGGGAAAGGGGAGGGCTGGGAGGCTTTGGCTACGGCGGCGCTGATGAGTCCAGCCCCGGGGTTCTGGCCCAAGTGGAGGAGGGCAGGGTGGTTCAGGAATAGGGAGGAAGGGAGGCCCCCTCCCTGACCCCCGGAGGCCCCCAGCATCACCTTACTGCCCCCCTCAAGACTGGAAAGAGGCAGCTGGCCACCACTGGCTGCTAGGGCTGAGGATGGGAAAGAGAGGAGAAGAGAAATTAAAGGAATATTCCACTTTTATAGAAGTCATAAATATTTAAATGATCCCGCTCCTTCTCGGGTAAATGTATCCTTCCTAGTCCTCTTCCTTGAAACGTTGTGTTGTTGTGGCATGTTTAAATTTATGTTTTTGGTTATCAACTCTCCATCAGGCACTGTCATCTACCACTACTCAAGTTAATTATTTCTTACGGTAGACAGAGGAAGTGCCTGGACTTGTTGAGGTGGAGAATAACCGTCACCACCTCTCTTAAATGGAAAGCACAGGGAGTGGCCACGAAATGCTATGGGGGCAGATGTTCTCTGTTCTCTGAGAAACATTTAACTTTCCTAAAAAAAAAAAAAAAAGAAGAAAAGCTTAACAACGCGTTGTTGTAATAACTAAATATTGCCTAATATCTGTTGCGAGCTGATCTTATGGGATCAGATACAGCACAGCAACAGGTAAGCTGTCATGAGTGGTCTGTTGTTATGGAAACAAGGTGGATGATTGGCTGTGAATGGCGCTTCATGCGGCGCTTCTCTCACACACAAAGTGGTACACGTGAACGCGGCCTAATAATATTTCTGATCACAGAGCGACAGAAAAACAAGCATTAATCATGCCCATTACTCAAAGCTCAAAGTGTCTTGAGAGCACTGCATCGTGGTCTGTTGTTGAGGCTACGTTCTGGAGAAGACACTGTTTCTGCCTCCTCAGCAATCGATCTCTTTTGGGGTGTTGTGCATCAAAGTGGTGTGAAAACGCTGAGTCCAAAATGTAGCTCTTGCTCTGTGACACCAAATCCTGATATTTAAAGATGGTGGTTTATAACTAAGCCGTCACGTCCATTACTGGTGGGCATATTCACATGAAAAAAGTGCCACAACAACAGTGTGAATTTTGCCGAGTGACCAGTAACACGAAAGGCTAAAGATGAGTGAAACAGCACAGACGCACATACAAAAACTTAGCGCACACATTAACCATCGCCAGTCACACACGGACACTTGATGGGATGGATTGATGGATGTCGATGGCAACATGTGAGAAATAAGTCACTCTCCCTCCCTGCAACTCTCTCTGTCCTCGGCTCTCTGCTTCGTACCGTGGATGAGCAAAAACCCTCCACTGCCTATTCATCCATGTCTCCAGCCTGCAGTCTACCCGTGCGATTTGATTCACCTACCATGCATAACAGTATTACTCATCATCACACTTCTCTTTTTAATACATCTCTCCCCACCTTCTCATCCCCCCCACGTCATAAAGTATGATTAAAAATTAGCTCTGCTGACGGTGGTCGGGACTGTTTGGTGGTCATTTCGGCAGGATCGTACACTTGTTTTTGTATTTCTTTCTCCTCCGTTATTCTTACATTGCTCTCAAGTGTAGGACGGTGCGTGTCGGTATGTGGCTGAGTTTGAGCATTTACGTGTGTAGGAGTGTATGAGAGACAAAGCTTTGTGTAAGTGTTTGAGAGGAGGGAGGGAAATGTATTGCCAATGTGCTCTAAAACTCTATTTTTATGTATTCTGTGACCCTGAGACTCTTTCTGGAAATAAAATAATAAAGTACACCTTCACCTCAGCCTTCACCTCTAAATTTTATCCTGCTCATCAGTGGCACTGACGCTAAGTTTTCTATCTTTTTTCCTTTCACTCTCCTGAAATAAACCCATTTCAGTGACTCTCTTTCTCTCACACACACCTTGGATAGTGGCCAGGGGATTGTTACCGAGGAGGGCTTGGCTCATCCCTGTGTTAACTCCCATCACAGTGTTCCTGTTGTGTCACACACACACACACACGCACACACACACACACACGCACACACACACACGTGCAAGCATATATACGAACACAGACAGGCAGAGGAGAAAAAGTGAGAAAAAAAAAAGCAGGTTTAGCAGCAAGGACAAGCGGAGGGCAAATTCAGCCCTGCACACATATAAAGAGCAGTAGTTTGGTTTAAACAGGTCAGAAAATGAAGAAAGAAGCAGAACAATTCTTGGAAAACGTTACAAAACATCTCATTAGCTATGCATTTATGTTAAAGGATATGAGAAAAGCATTGTGTGCTGAGCAAAAGTGCATTGTGCCGTATCGTCCGTGTGTGTGTCTCTGTCGTATTCACCTCAAGTTTGCAGCAAAATCGGTGATGTAGTTAGACACGTCACCGTTCTTTTTACCCATACGCCATAAGCTGTGGACACAAGAACCACACACACACAAACACACACAGGGTTATAAAGCACTGCTGCACAAGGGAAGCAGTGGCGCCAAACGGCACGTTGGGAATATCAGCATGTGCGTGTGTGTGTGTGTGTTAGCACAAACAATCACTGTGTGTGTGTGTGGGTGTGTGTGTGTGTGTGTGTGTACATTATCAACCATTTAACTGCAAACTGCAGGTGAACCGAGCATGGTGCAGCGCAGCATTCATGGTGAGCATGTTTATGGAAATGTAGTGGTCATTTGTATTTAAATGTTTTGTTTATTCAGTGCAAACTGTTATAAGATGGAATCTAGCCAGGAAGATCCTGAGAGTTTTGTTTTTGTTTTTTTCAGGTTTAACAATATCCATCTCTGAGATTGTTGCTGCCAAGCCAATAAATGGATTGAGTTTGTGGATAGGTTTGTCTTTTTTTTTCGTTTAGATGCTCAAAATAAAATATAAACTAAGTCTAAACTCAGCTAAATACATCGGAGACAAACAGAATTTGGTCTGTGGTGCCCACAGCAGTGAAAGAGCGATATGCTACTCGCTACGCTACCCCAGCTGCATAGTAGTAATAAAGTGTGTCCTGTTCGTTATCCAGACAGTGTTTCTGAACAGAGACAATGCCCTTTTTACAATTTTCAAAACCACAAACCACTTTTCTCCTCCACTGTTTTGGGTTGGAGGCAATAATCTCAGGGCCAGGTTTAACCGCTGACTGTGAAAGGCTTTGTGAAGAGCCAACTGTCACAGAGAGGGGCAGTAATTGTTTTACTATGGGGATAATGGCGCGCATTTTCAAACCGCCTCTCCTTGAATAGTGCTGAATTAAAGAGGAGGGCTTAAGGGAAAAGTTCAAACCCTGCCAAGTTTCGCACCCAGTCAATGGCTGCATGAAGTGGGCGGGTATGTTGTCATTTTTTAGAAATATACGTATTGTTGGACACGTTCCAAATTGAGAACGATGTGGGGGGAGGGGAGTTTTTAGAGGCACGCTGGCCACAGTTAGAGACAGATATCTTAAAACCTGAAACTAAACATACCAAAAGGTTATTAGAAAATCCCAAATATGCTCTGACTATAACCTCTGTACAGCAACTGACTAGAAAATCCCTGGTGGTGTACTGCAGACATCTCACGGTCTCTTACCCTGTATTAAGGTTGAGTGTGCTGTGGCTGGGAGTGGCTGGGCTGGCCGTGCTGCGGGGAGGAGGAGGAGGAGTCACCGGGGAGGGTGCGGAGCTGAGGGAAGGGTGGGTGGAGGTGAGGCTGGAAGTCAGGGGGCAGACGGAGGACATGGTGGTCACTGTTGTGCTGCTGAGACTGGTCACGGCCTGCGACAGCTGGCTGGACATCTGGCGGAAGAGAAAGAGCGGCACGTTCAAGTTTATTGTCAACTAGTCGTTCAAATAAATGCAGGAAACATACAGTTGATGTCGAGGTTGGATGTTTACCATGTGAGGGCTGTAGCAGGGCGGTTTGTGCGTCTGTGGGGCAGTGGGGGGCTGGCTGGGCAGGGGAGGGGTGGCACTGCTGGGGTTGATGCGTTTCTCTTTCTGCCGGCGGTTGCAGAACCAGACCCGGATTACCTCTTTCTCCATGTTGAGCTGCTCGGCGATCAGCAGGATCTCTTCTGAGGTAGGCTTCTGGTTCTGTAGGGAGGGACACACATTTTAGACAAATGATGCGAAAAACAAGACATAAATCACTTGGATTAACACAAAGATAATGCTTTAAATTACAACTCTTTCTGTTACACAATCACTATAACCTATAAAACATTATCAAGCCGTTTGAGATCAGTTATTATTAAAAGAATCAGTCACAGAGTTGTTTTCTACTTGGGCCAGACAAAAAATAATTTTAGCGTGAATCTTTAATCATCTTCTTCAAATTTCTAACGATTTTCTTTCATTTCTTAACAAAACAAATACAGCATATCGATATAACAAAGGTAATCATCTTACCGTCATGAATGCGCGTTCCAGGGCCACACGTACATTCGTCTCGATGCTGGTTCTCTTCTTTCTACGGCGTCCAGGAAGCCCGTCGAAGCCCATATTGGGAGAGGACATGGAGCTGGGGCTGGGCAGGGTGCTGTCAATGGACATGGTCTCTGATGAAGAAAAGACAAACATAAACAAGGCTCAGTCATACAAGCACTTACTTTTAACATATCATAGTCTCAGAAAAGGCGAGAGCTCACCTGCATCGTTAAGCCACTTCTCCAGCAGTGGCTTCAGCTTGCACATGTTCTTAAAGCTCAGGTTGAGGGCTTCAAAGCGGGAGATTGTGGTCTGACTGAAGTCATTGCCATACAGCTTCCCCATGGCTAAACCAACATCTCCCTGGTGGTTATGAGAAAAAGAAGAAAGCACAGCTTTAGATAAGTGAAAAGACATAACATGCACATGCACACATGCACTGTAGGCGTCTCTCTCTCTACCTGCGTGAAGCCCAGTTTGATGCGTCTCTGTTTGAAAGTGCGGGCGAACTGTTCCAGCTCCTCCAGGTCACTGGGCTCCTCGGGGTGAGAGGTCACTGACGGCACCGTGGTCATGCCTGCACCGCCGCTCACCTCCACACTCTTATCACGCTGTAGCGAGATACAGCGTCAGAGGAATGAAAGTGAGAGTGAAAGGGAAAGAGAGACATGTGAAGTGTTTGTCACCGGTGGAGAAACAGGTTTTTCCCTTTCACACGGACCGAAGCTTGAAAGTTTTGTCATACCTGTGCTTGGAGTCCCATTCTAGTTGGAGCAGACAGCAGGCTCCCTTGGTTTTGCTGAGGTAGCGGAATAAGATTTGGTGTCGATAGGAGTCCTGAGAAATAAAAAAAGAAGCACATTATCAACTATGATAGTAAAAAAAAAAAGTGGATTTTATCTGAACAGCCTCAAGAAAACCACAAAAAACTGTCACAGAAAGAGGCCTGCCCACCTTGCTGGCCCTGCTGCGCCTGTGGGAGGAGGAACTGGGCAGGAGAAGGGAGCGAGTGGCCGGGCACCAACACCAGCTGCTGGAGCTGCAGCAACTGCTGGATATCCTGTTCAATCAAGAGAGAAGAAAAGACAGGTCAGAGAGTGACGAAGACTTTCTGAATTTATAAGAGTCGATAAAGGGCTCAGTCACGCAAACAATGTGTCACTATGTTTTCTGCCTCCTGCAGCGGATCTGAATGTGCAGAAACGTAGATGTAGGAGGAAAAAATGTACTGTATAATGTAAGAGAAAAGAAATGGAAAATGTGTTCATTCATGCAAGGCGGAAAGTGTGAATTGTGACATATACATATAGACGTGCAAAAAAACAATTGTTCTGTGGCTGCTTCCTCAATCAAGCTGCTCATCAGGAAGTGGCCTTGATTGGCAGTCAGTACCTGGGCGGTGAGCTGGATTGGCTGGGAGAGGGTGAGCTGGGGTGGTGGGACAGGGACACTTTGGGCAGTCTGTTCCTGTGTGCTCTGTCCCTGTCCCTGGGACTGCGACTGGGCCTGCTGCCCTGCTTGTCCCACCTGCTGCTGCTGCTGCTGCTGCTGTTGCTGCTGCTGCTGCTGCTGGGCTTGCTGATTTGCTGCCGCGGCTGCCTGAGCTTGCTGATTGGCTTGGGCGGCTGCGTGGGCAGCATGAGCAGCGTGGGCTGCACTGGACTGCTGCACAGCTGCAGCCAGGAGCTGCGCCTGAGCCTGCTGCAGCAACAACTGCTGCTGTGCCGGCAACAGAGCTGTCAACTGGCGAAGAGAAAAGGCGAGGAGAGGAGAGGAGAGGAGAGGAGAGGAGAGGAGAGGAGATAAAGTAGAAAATAAAGAAGACAGGAGGAGACAAAGAAGGGAAACAAAGTGTTCAAAAAGCAGCACAAGAGAAGCAAGCAGGGTAAAAGCAAAGCAAAGTGTGTGTCCATGTGGATATGTTGTAGATTTTATCTCACCCCTGCTAGTTGGGAGCCGGTCAGCATGAGCTGTGTATGTTGCAGGGCCGTCTGTGAGGGGGTCGGGCCATGAGAGAGAGGAAGGGCCGGGGACATCTCACCACACTCCTCCATCTTATTCTGTGTGGAGGAGGCTCACACATGTAAGCTGACTAGGAACACGTTTCAGATGTGTTTCTGGTCTGTCTCCAGGAGTGACATTGCACTAGTCTCTCCCAGGATTGGGCATGTTTGAACTGGCACGAGAGGGACTCTTCCAGCGTACTGATTTGCATCTCGTGTGGTATGCAAATTAAGTCGCTTTCACCTTTTGGTGAGTTGTTGCATTATAGATTTATTTCAGTTCTGAATGCACTTTGGGAGATGGGAGAGTACCATCATGCTCTCCTACTATCAGGGAATTTGTTTACATTCAAGGTTGGGTGGAGAGTCGATACATTATGAACCTCGACGTCGGGCATGACAAAAGACCAACTGAATGCACAGCAATGAATACAAAGCTGTCAATAAACCTTTATTATTGTGACGTTAAGACACAAAAGATGCACAAACATAAGCCCAGGCATGCACAGACAGCTCAGTAACATTGACACACACACACACACACACACACTCCAACACACACACTCCCACTCACCTTGCTGCTGCTCAGGGTTGGTGAAAGAGGAAAGGGATTGACTTTCATTGACTGAGCCTACAGGAAGAGAATAAGACACAACTATCAGGAACTACAGTCAAAAACAACTTACAAACATTTGATTGATCGACACAAAATCCTTATTAAAAATTGCTTTAGTGATTTTTCAAGCAAAAATACGGCTTAAAAATGAGGATTTGCTGTTTTTTGTCTTTTTTTATATGATTGTCAATAAATGTGTTTGGATTTCACTGTTAATTAAACAAAACAAGCACTTCAAGATGTCACATTTGCCTCTGAGGAAGTGCGACGTGCATTTTTCACTATTTTCTGGCGTCATATGGATTTTTTTTAAACAGCAATTACTATTATTTTCTTAAATCTTAAATCTTGCTTTTGTTTGGCCTCAGTGCCTGGCTCTCTGTTGCCATTTTGCCTGAGTAACCTGTTTGTACTTAAAGCACTTTGTAAATCTGTTTTTAAAGAAGCTAAAGTTCGTTATTATTATTAGAATTATCATCAAGTATTAGAGGAAAATGGAAATGATCAGCCACACAAACATCTCAGAAATGACTGCCAAAAATGACTTTAAATGCATGCTATCTTATTTTTTCTATTTTCTTTGCTACTACAAAGAGTTGATCTTAGTTGAAAATCTTTCTTCACAACAGATTTAATGATTTATCAAGTAAAAATACCAAAAAATTGACTGAAAAGGTGAGGATTTGCTTTCACTATTTTATTTAACTGTTAACTGTGAGTTTGGAACCAAGAACTTTAAGATGTCACCTTCACCTCTGAACTGCGATGTGCATTTTTCACTATTTTCTGACGCCATATAGACCGTTGTCTGATTTTTTTCTGCTATTACCATGTTCTTAATCTAATCTAATCTTAAATATTGCTTTTGCTTGGCCTCAGTTCATGGATCTCTGTTGCTATTTTGCCTAAATAATACACAATAGTCTGTGTTTGTCTGTCAAAGCAAACTCTGTTTTTAAAGGTGCTATATAAATAAAGTTAATATTACTATAATTATCATTGAAGGATTTAAGGAATAAATTCGTATCAATCGATAATGGAAATAATCAACCACGCAAACATCTGCCTGCCTGTCACTGTTATCTTGTTTTGGTGCATCACTCATGTAGGTGACAGAGGTGGAAGATAAATGTAATATTCACAGGAGTCAGATGTACCTGGTGATTTGATTCAGGTCCATTCCGCTCTGAATCTGCGTAGGTGGGAAGGAAAAAGTGAGAAATTGATCACGGGTTACAGCACCAACACAAAGACAACTGAGATACATCCAGTATCATGTATTTACTGCCACTAACATGGCAACACATCTTACCCGTGCCCTCCAATGGTGAATCAGCCCCTACTTTCTCCACCTCTACTGGCTTTGACATCCTGATATCTGTGAAAGGAAAACACACAGATAAACAAAGTCAGCATGGTTGACTCTTAAATCTGTGTCAGAGAAAAAGTGCAGACGGAGGCAGAATAATAAACCAGTAGGTTAACAGAGTCTTGATGACGAAAAGGGAAAGAGGACGGCCAGGGTGTTGATCTTAGATTAGTTTAGGGTTTTCAGGTCACAGACAGAGCCCACACTGTACACCAAACAATGTGGCTGAATCATTCACGAGTTGAATGCAGCCCACATTCATTCATATTTTCCAAACAGTGGTTTAACATAAGAGTAGGTTGACCCAAGGTGTTTGCTTGTTCTAAATTTAACTCAAGATATTTATGTGGGAGCAACGCGGCATGAGTGTTTCGTGTTTGTGTGTCATTCATTTCAAGACCACATCACTTCCTGGTTGATACTGTATTGGGACAGTCCCTATGGCAACGGCAGTGAAGGGAGGAACACAAGAAATTTAAGTCTTTAATACTGTTTACTACAAAAGGAATGGGACGTTTTTGGCAGCACAGAGTGAAGGAAATATGAGAAAGAGGGTGATTTAAGGAAAGGTTTTAAGAGAACACGTGTGTGTGGGTGTGTACATGTTTGTATACTTCTGTGTGTGTGTGTGTGTGTGTGTGTGTGTGTGTGTGTGTGAGTGTGTAGCTTTGTTTTGTTAATCACCCGATTGTATCATCTCACATCAGACCTTTTTATTTGTCTGAAACCACAAACTGTAAGTCAACTTTTGTTGTGTCCATTTGAAACCCTTTTTCTCTCTCTTGTTCTAGCTCCACACCACACACACACACACACACACACACATGCACCACATGCACACACGCACGCACGCACACAGAGCTACTTCCCTTTTGTGAAAACATGCAAATCTGCCCAACGACCCAACTAATTATATCTGCCACCTGCATAATAAACTCTCAGTCTCCCTCCTCCTTTTTCTCTCTCCCCTTTCACCCCCTCCTCTCCCCTTCATCTTTCCTCTCTCCATCCTGTTTTCTCACGTCGCAGATGACAGAGCACCGCAAATCATTTCATTTTCCCATGAACTTACCTCTGCGCTTTTATCAATATGACACCCTAGATACAGAAAATACTCTTTATTTGACTTTCAGCAATGCCAAGCAAGTGGTCAAGCATGATTTTCACCAATGGGGGGCAGCAGTAACACGTGAAGAAGATGACAAACCTGCTCTACTGACCACCACTGACCTGATGCCAAATTGAAAATAACCCAACCCTCAGTCCAGTCATTATAAAAAGGCAAGAACTTATAGATAAAATGAGCCACTCCCTGTTCAAAAGCACGTTTCTTTCAGTGAAACAGATGTGGGAAGAGTGGACTTTGGACTATGCAGTATCTTTAGGGGAAGAGGGAAGTGGCAGTCAGCTTGACAGGCTCCACTCTGCCGCCATGCTGGTTATAACCTGGGGTCAGGGAACACACATGCAGACTGACCGCAGGGTTTCCCTCAAATAAACGGACTTCTGCAAAAAGCTAATTTGGTCACCAACGATGCAGATGCAAACATCTGGTTAATCTATTATTAGGGTTATTCCGACATTACATATGGCTCCTTTTTGGTATTTTATGCTATGGCTAAAACTGTCCAACGTTACTCAATTTCTGGTAGAAACTCACTGAATCTGCATGGAAATTCAACATCTTCCTGTCAAGACTGTAATGCAAAATTAGCAGCGTGCGACTTGTATTACGCAGCACTATCCTCAGTATGTTGCAGTGTACAATACCAAAGCTAAATCCACCATATAAAATGATTGGCCAGCTCATAAAACAGCTGTAATGTGAAGTTCCCAAAGTGCTGCCTTTTGTACTGTACTGTCCGCAAGCAGGACACCCGGGGAAGGTGTGTATTGATTCATGGTTCAAAATGGCCTACAGACAGTAGCATGGTGGATAATGTGGTCAGTAATACAGTGGTGGGACAGTATATCAAGATGCTGTGTCTTTTTCTCACTTCCCCTCCCGACTTCCCCTTGTACCGGGTTGAACGCAGAGTGCTAAACCCAACACTTACTGTCAGCGAGGCTATTAATATTAGCCTGCTCTCTCTCACTTTTTCTCCCTCTCTTTCACTTTATCTTTTAAAACCTCCCTCTCTTTTCAACACATTGTTGCACACACAAACACACGACTAATTTTACTTGACACAGAGCACAGAGACACGTCGCTAACTGCAGTTTTTACAACTTCAGTGAATTTGTCTCAATAAGCATGAGAATAAGAAGCAGCAGCTCATTGTTGTCTTTGTATTTGGGCTAAAAAAAATTTTTACAGCTGTGTTAAAAAGCATTTCACATTTCAAGTACAAGGTTAAATTACCATGTCTGCTTGTTCCATCGTTAAGATGTTGTACTGTATCTTACATCAAAGCTCAGGGTTTATCTTTGACCCAGTGAGACCAGAGAGCTACACTGGCTCACTGTATCTTAAACATACCTAATTTAATGCTGTATAATCCTGTGTCATGAATAAATGATGCAACAGAGGGGAACAAGGAACAAAAGTATCTGTGCTCAGTCTGGACTGTTTCTGTTATTCTCCTCTGGGTATTTTGGCTGAGATGAAACTCCGCTGCAACCATCCCGAACCCCCCCACCCCCCTCCAAACACCCCAACACCAAAACCCCTCGCACCACTTTCTGAATCAGGACACAACCCTACAACGCCAAGGGGGGTGTCTGGGAACTGGAGTCATCACATCTACTAACTACGGAGTTCAAAAACCAGGCGGCGCTGAGGGGTGCCAATTTTGATCGCAAAAGACATATTTTCCATTTAAAAACTTAAAGCGCCAAAGAGTCAGCTATCCAGCTCAACGGTAACTTGTGGCGTGTCTATGAAGAAATTTGAGCATGAGATAAGGAGCTGAACGTAAAAAAAAAAAAAAAGATTTAAATGAATGAGTGGATAAAGAAATTGAGAATCAAGCAAGGAACTGACGTGGAAAATCTAACAAAAAAGCAAGAAGGTGAAGCAAAAACCTGAGATGTCACAGCAGCGGGCTGACCATCAGGGCTGTAACATTTCATTATAGTCTGTGTCACTGACACTGTTGGCTGTTTTCAGTCAGTGTTTATGACAAAAATGACTTAAAACTCTAAATATGAACACTTTATGAATATAAGATAAAATAGTGCTGGAATACAAACAGAAGTCACTGTGACAGGCTTCTGCCAATAAGAAGCTCCCTCATAGTTGAAACTGTTTGCAGAATTACGTTAATTTTTCAGAGCATTTTAAGCAGATGAGTAATGTTGTAAACGTGGGAGGCAAAAAGACTGTATAATGAATTAAAACTGGGGAATTGCTCCAATTATATTCTTAATTTATACGCATATCATTCTGCCATAATGTAGCAAAACAGTTTAATTAACCTGACAATAAATGTAAAAAATGTCTAATAATTTTTGACAAAGGTAATTTAATGATTACATCAGTATTATTAGTATTACACAATTATGGGCCTTTGTTTTATCTGTATTCTGCTGTATTCTGATTTGTTGTAGTCTGGTAATGAGAACGTGTCATTTTGGTCTAAGTAACTGGTCACAACGGTGACCACAGGTTAGGAAGTGACTCAGTGATTTTAATCCTCATGAATCACTCTGTGATAAATAATTATCGTCAAGAAAACGATCACATCAGCACACCAAAAACTGAGAAATATGAGTGAATTGACATTTAGGATTAATTTCTGGTAATTGGTGAGTCAACCCACTGCCTGCCGTGCTGTTCTCTGAGATTCACTGTCGGTCAACTGAGACAGCGACTGGCACTTCTGTCGACCTGAGCTGACCACGAAAACAAGGCCACAGGGCAAGAAGAGTCACATTTTGTTCTGCTTCATTTTCATATCAATTTTCAAACACCGAGAATGACGATTATTCTCGCCATTTCCCCTTTCAATCATCTGTCTGCTTTTTTTTTTTTATTATTATTATTTTTAAAACACACATCTTTGCATTTGAGTGCTTGAGAAATGTGCTTTGAATTAATGGATTTAAATTTCAATTTAAAACACAAAGTAATAATCAGTGTAACATACCCCCTCCACACACACACACACACACACAGTCTCTCTCTCACTCACACACACGCATACACACACACACACACACATACACAGACAGAAAGTTGATACCAGCTTCAAAGTTGCACGGGAGGAAAACCTTACAGGTAAACAGCTACAATCTAAACACAAATAAACACACTACTGTTGTGCTGAACAATAAAAAAAGAAAGCACATTTAAGCACGACAAATGAAGTGTGACCACAATATAGAAAAATACAGAAACACTGTTTTTTCATTACTCGTATGTTTAAAAAAAAAACTCTTTTTTTTTTTTTTACTGTATTCAACTCAAACCTTTTTTAGCATTCAGTACTCAGTATAAACACAAACACACAGAGGCATGCTATAGGCTGACGAGGTGTCTGACCTTTCCCTCTGCCTGCGACAGGCGTCCGTCTATCCATCCATCCCTCCATCCATACACCCATCCATCATCCCTCCACATCTTTCTCCTCGTACCACCTCTCGCTCTTTGATGTTCTCTAATTAGCTGAGCTTGTTAGACTTGGTGGCATTAATCAACAGTGTAGACACAGTTCTTTCTCTTTCTTACACACACACACTCACTCACACACACTCACACAAACACACACACACACACACACACACACACACACAAATGCAGTGCCCTCACCCTCACGCAAAGCTTAATTGGTCTTGGTAAATGAGGCCCAGCAAAGAGAGGGCTGCACAGACAGGCACTCACCTGGAAACCACATACCGGAGAAGTCCTTCGCTGCTATTGCCGCTGTCTTGGTCATATCTGTGTCTGTGTGTGAGAGAGTGTGTGTGTGTGTGTGCGAGCTACGTTAAAGAAAAACTCTCACTCTCCCTCTCTCTCCGTCTCTCTCTAACTAAAAAGGAGGAGTGTATTAAATCATATGGTTGAGAGAATCACTCTCTCCCTCCCTCTCTCTCTCTCTCGCACATGTCCACACCCCCAAGCCCCACCTCCTCCCCACATCCTGCAACAGAACAGGAAGTAAGCCTCAAAAGAGTAGGAACTCAACACAGAGCAGAGAAAAATACAAGACAAAAAGAAAAAAAGAGAAAGAAAGAATGGGGGACATGTAAGAGGTTAGAGAGTGGGAGAGTGAGTGAGTGAGCGAGGAGATAGAAGAGATAGACAAGGTGAAAAGGAGGGGGATGACGAGTGCCGATGGAAAATGATGGCGCGGCTGGAAACAGCCACTCACACACACACGCTCACTCACGGAAGAGAAAAACAGCAAGGTTGACATTCTGACTGACGAGCGTATGATACATTTGCACGACACATGATGACCCACGGCACCTTAAAAACCTGTAAACTCAAACTCAACTGATCACAGCTTTTCCTCAACTCTGAGCCATCCTCAACAGGCTCTCGTAGCGTGTTTTGTCTACCATGACTCACGACCACCGCCTCCCAGGTCATATCTGTGCCATCGATGCCTGACGGTGGCGTTGCTGTTAGTAGAGTACATGAGTGGGTGTGAGGTGGTCGGTCGAGGGAGGTCGACACCAACAAGAGAAGATGTGAGACATCCTCAGCTAAGTTTACCAGCCACAGCTCCACTCTAACCCGAGCGGAAGGAAAAACTCAGTCACAACTCACACTGTACCACTGACCACCCCACACTGGCTGTACACAGTGATACACCATAGAAAGCCACAGCATGTGGCGGGTGGATGCGGCACGAAAGTGGAACATTGCAGATAAACCAGATAAAGACTCACTATCGGTGTCGCCCACTAGGATTAACAGAGTAAGAAGCTGCTAAATAAGTGAAAATCTGAAGTTGGGCAATGATCTCGAGGAAGCAGAACAGCATGTTTCAGCAGAAATACTGCCTAGACTTTCAAATGTGAAAGAGTATATGTGCTGCCCTGACAGTAGGTCAAGCCAACCACAAGGTGGCACTCTTGATTCTCTAATCCAGACGAACAAACAGGCTCCATCTAAAGCTGAGGACCACTGATCACCCCCTCCCTCCCTCCTTCCTACTCCCTTGGTCCGAGTTCACTAATTCAAAAGCTAACGGCAGCAGAGTTCCCAAGTTTAACCTTATAAATACTTTATGTGGTGATTTACAACAGCCCAATGTACTGGATAGACGCTCACTCCGAAGTGCATACCGCACTGCACTAGAGGTGCCCTCAGTTATATAGAGACATCTTTTTTAAATCTCTCAAAGAAAATATTGATGTTCTGACATTATGTTAATATATATTTACCATGAAGACACTGTCAGGATAGAAACTTTGTTTGTGAGAGGGGTGAGAGAGCTTTCCTACGAACTCACAAACGCACAGTATTTTGTTGGAAATAGTTGAATTTATAGCTGAAACTATTTATTGATTAATGATTAGTCGGCCAACAGGAAATTAATGGCAACTATTTTGATAATTGATTAATGATTTTGGTCATTTTTCAAGCTCAGATCTTGAATCCAAACGTGTCGGGCGCGAGGTTTTGCTGCTGTTCTTTCTCAGATATAATAATAAACTGAATGTCTTTGGATTTTAGTTTGATGTTTGGATAAAACACTGAATTTGAGGTCACACCTTGGACTCTGTGATGTGACGTTAATCAAACAACTAATCACAGTCCTGCAGGCTGGAAACCAAACAGACTCGAGGCCTGAGACGAAAAAAAAGTTTCACTAATGTATTTTCACAATGACGTTTTGTTTGGCTACTTATCTAAGTAATCAGCGGGTAGAGAGCCGGTGTGTGTGTATGAGTGAACCCGTTGGCCAGGCCGGTCCAAGGACAGTGACAGACTGTGGGTTGGGGTGGGGGCGTTACTGAGGGTCAGAGGTCGTCTGGGCAGCTCGGCTTTGGCCGTGACCTTTGTTCAAAGTCCAATCTACCCACATAACTACCACAGTATGTGTGACGCTGTGTGTGTGTGTGTGTGCGCGCGTGCATATTTGTTTGCTACAATAGGTGGCCAAGTGTGCTCTCTATGTCTGTGTGTGCTGTACAGTTCATGGCCATGGGGGGCCTTCCTGCCCCAAGGAGGTCTGAGCCTTGGTTACCATGGAGACCAGACCTAGCAACACTCCAGGCTTGCCACTTAGACGATATTGGGCCAACGGCACATGGTCTCAATTGAAATGGACGTATACTGTGATATAATTAACTAATAAAATGAATAAAATCGAATAAATAAATAATTCTAAATGAGCAGTGTGTCAATTAAGGAACACGAGCTGTGTTTACATAGAGTGTGTTTTGGTCACCACCTGAAGTTATGTTTGTAAGATAATAAACACACCCACACACACACACATATATATATATATACACATGCACACAATCTGATAGTGGGACCCCAGGGAGGAGGATGGGGGGAGGCTGGGGCCTCCAGAGCGCCATCAATCACTCCACTGTCAGAGTGAGGGAGAGGGAGTCGCATGGAGGGAGGTTTGGGGGTTGCTAAGAGGGAGAAAATAGTGAAGGAAACAGGGGAAGGGGATAAAGAAGAAGAAGGCGAGGAGTGGCGGGAATGAAGGTGAGAGATAGAGAGACGGGAAAGAAACGATCGGGGAAAGGGTATCAGCTGGGGGGTGAGGCAGGTGGGAGGAGACTGTGTGTATAATGGGTCATTGCAGGGACAAATCTGAGGTCTCCAAACCAGTTCAGCATCCCTCTACGGCTCGGTCCTCCTATATCTAGTGCAGCCTCAGGCCTGGAGCACACACCGGCTCTAATTCATATAATCCATCATATTCCTCTTCTTATAGAGGGGACAAAGCACGACTCAGTGATGGACCCACCAAGTCCTATGCACAGTCTAACAGCAAGACTCTATTCTACAAGGTGAGAGATTTAAAATCCAGTCTAGTGTATGGGGGGGTTTGGGAGTGTGCAGGTGTAGCCCCATGAGGAGCTGCAGGATTATAAACAGTAGGTCTTGCAGTGTGGAGACTACAGAGGTTGAGGTTTTGTATGAGAAGCAGCAGGGGCTAAAACACACTCACACTGTTGGCTACCACGGGACCTGGTCCATCTCACACACACATACACGCCGCCTACACCTTTTACAGCACCTATTCCTCTCCTGTCCTAATACCTCTCAATCGCTCCTTTTTCCTCTGGCACCTCCGCCCCTCCATCCTTCTCTCACACCATTCCCCTCCTCTCTATATCATCTCGGCAGCCCATAGGGAGCCGGGGCTAGTCTAGACAGACACTGCTCTCTCCCACGGCGCTACCAAGGTTGAAGCTCAAATCTTTTTCTTTGCTCCTATCGCCCCCTCTTCTGCTGCTTCTTCTTCTTCTTCTCCTGCTTTTTGTGCTGACACAAGAATGGAAGGACAACTGGGAAGATCTGGTGTCCTATCTGTTCGTATCTATTCACTCACACTTACATAGCAGGATGTTGTGTAGAATAAGCCTTCATATCCTCCTAATTATAATACAAAAAATGGAAGCACTTTACTTATTGCTACTGGCTTTTTGAGCTCTTTCCGTCCCCTCTTTCATCTCGGCCTCTTCTTCACCCGCTCTGCTTCTTTTCCTTCAAACCCTCTCATCATCATCATCATCATCATCATCATCATGATCCCACTAGGTTTTTTTTTTTTTTTTTTTTTCACGACCTTCCCCCCCTTTTTCTTTCTCCAATTTAAACTTTCTCTTCTCCTCCTCTGTCTCTCTTCCTCTCTCAGACCTGCTGGTCAGCAGCAGCTGTGACATCACTGGCCACTGTTCTCCGCTCGGATTGGACACTCGGCCACGTTGCCAGGCAACAGCAGTGAAAGGTCTCAGTGCGAGCGTGTGTGTGCGGCGTGCGCGTGTATGTGTGTGTTTATGTCTGTTTATAGCTACGTGAGTGAAAGGTGTGTGAGCGATTTTCCTCGCCTTGCCCTTTATCTGTGCATGAAGAATGATCAGAACAGATCTACTTCTATGCTTTATCTCAGATCAAAGCATGTAGATGATTGGGCTGCCTCGCCACTCTCCTCCACCACAGAAGAAGAGGGATGTGTGTGCATTGCGTTAATGAAAAAGAAAGATGGTACGAATGTGCGTGCGTGCCAGTGTCTGCACTTGCGTCGAACCAAATAAATGTGTATGTTCGTGTCAAATACGAGTATGTGTCTGTATGTTGTGTGTCTAAATGTGTGTGTGTGTGTGTGTGTGTATGTATGTATGTGTGTGTGTAAGCCCCCGGGAGCGGGTGGTTATTGTATCTGACACAGCGGCTCTTTCTCGCGCCTCATATTTCTGGGCCGATCGATTCCTCTGACTCCCGACAAGACAATAATCGCACCTCCCTCTCTCACTCCATCACTACCATTATTACTGACCTCCCCAGGGAACGAACAGGGTGGAGGGAGGGAGAGAGGGATGAGGAAGGAAGGGAGAGGATGGAGTGAGGGTGAGGAATGAGAGGGGGACATGGAGTTGACAAAATGAGCCTATGATGATGAAAAAGCAAAAAGGGACGATGTTGAAAATGAGACAGGAAGAGCTGGCCTGGAAAAAAAAAAAAAAGAAAAGAAAAGAAAAGAAAAAAGGGACATCAGCGGGGGTAGAAAGGAAAAGACGGTGGGAGCTAGGAAGTTAAGATAAGGTGATGGAGGGAGGGATGAGGTCTAGGGGAGAGCAGGAAAGACGGGGATGTGACATACGTGTGAGGTGACAGAGTGAAAGAAAGAACGGGAGAAAGCTGAAGCATAACAAGAAAGGACAGGAAGGAGGCTGGGGCGCAAAAAGAAAAACAACAAAAAAAAAACAAAAAACGAAGCAATATAGATCACGGCAAGGAAAGCAAAGGAGGACACAAGTGAAGGAGTGCAGAGAGACGGAGGGCCGGACGGAGGGACAATAACGGAGAGAATTAGTGGAGGAGAGATGAAGGATTCGCACTATCTTCTTCTAATAAAGGAGAGAATGAGAGACAGGGACCGGGGGAGGGAGATGGAGGGGTGGAGGGAGTTGTGGGGGGTTAGACTGAGGTGAAAGAGGGAGAGACAGAGAAATATATAGGCACACACACACACATATATATATATATAAATATATATAAAGATGGCTGTAGCGCTGTGGAGGTCAGCGCTCAGAAATATTATTAAATTGACAAGAGTACAATAGTTGATTGGCAGGCTGACTCCTGCACTGCCATTCAGTAGAGAAGAATGGAGGCTCACACACACTCACACACACAAAATGCATGCACATCTGCAGTTTCAGTGAACAATCAACACAGCATGTAGAGATATAGACACACACACACAGCCATACAAACACGGTCTTTTGTCTGTTTTGTGCGTGCATGCGTGTGTGTGTGTACGCCGTTGCCTGTGTGAGCCTGTCACTGCTGTGTCTCTATGCTTTGAATCCAGATTACAATTACAGTAATTGGCTCTCAATTCAAGGGATTGCTGTTTGACCCCCTCACCTCTCCCTCCCTCTCACTCGCTCCCTCACCCATCCCCACGTTTCCTCTACCTACCTACCCTCCTCTTCCTCATCAATATTCCTCCACTCCACCTTCTCTCTCTCTCTCTACCTGTATCGCTACATCCATCTTTCTTTGGGAGAAATCCCTCTCCTCCCTCCCTCCCCCCTTGTCCTAACCCTCCTTTTCTCCCCCTTCTCCACACACACTTCATCCCCAGATATAACTATCCTTCCTTCCTGTTTTCCATCCATCCTACTCCCCCTGGCTGGTTTTACTTCTTTCTCCCTCACAACACACAACATTTTCTGCCACTTTTTCCTCCCTCATCTCAACCTTTCTACCTTTCTCTCCGATAGTTGGGGAAACGGGGAATCTATTGTATACTTTATTCATGCTGTATTTATTATGGAGAGACAGCTGTTCAGCTATACAGTCAGGAGGGGATATATTGTGCATTTGGGGAACGAGGTGAAAGAGCGATAGATAAAAAGGAGGAGGTAAGAGAAGGGGGTGATAGAGGTGGTGGTGATGGTGATGGTGTGTTGGGGGAGCGAGTAGGAGGAGGAGGGGGGTTAGGAAATTGGTCTGGCTAGCGGAACAGCTTTTCACCTCTCTCTCTCTCTCTCTCTCTTTTTCTCTCTCTCTCCCTCTCTTTCTCTCTCTCCCTCTCTCTATTCTGCTTTGTATTCTGCAGAGATGACAGGGGGAAAGCTTTATTGCTCCGAGTTTGTATCGATCGGGGCCCCTCTAAGGGGGGAGGCCGGGGGACGCGCTGAGCAGGCCCTTTCTCAACGACCAACAACCACCAACCCCCCACCCTCTCCCCTACCCTCCCCTATTCTCTCCTCTCCTCTCCTCTCTTCTCCTCTCCTCTCCTGCTCACCTCCCCTCCACCTCCTCCTTCTTCTTCCAAACCCTCCTCTTGCTCGCTAGCTCGCTCTGAAATTCAAATTCAAGGCTCTTATTCTCAAAGGTTAGGAGAGGGAGAGCACGAGAAAGCAAGAGAGGCAGAGAGATTGAATGAAAGAGAGATGGAGGCGTCTGGCTTCTTCCCCTGACTGAGGCCCTGAATGGAGCTGGGATCTGATAAGCAGAGCCCACAAACATAAACAAGGAAAGAAATAGAGAAATAAAGGAGAGCAAAAAAAAAAAATGGCTAAGAGGAATATATCAGGCCCCCGTCCTCCTCTTTTTATTTTCTCCCTCATCTTTCCATCTCCCTTTCCCCTCTCACTAACTGCCCCCTCCTCTGTCCTGTCCATCTCCCTACTGTATCTCCATTTTTTTTTTCCGAGGTGAGGATGATTTTGTTGACAGGTGAAGAATGAGCCGTGTCCAAAACATGCATAAACCTCTCTGCTTCTGTCCTCATTAGGGGGGACACTAGGAAAGCTGGGATCCACGAGAGACAGAAAGAGACCATATGGATCACACAAAATATCCTATTTAACTATTTCAGTGAGTGCAAAATAAAACATATAATATATATATATATATTAAAAAATGTTTTTCAAAACTGAAATCTCAACAAAGCAGAGACAAAAATCAGGGAGTTAAATTTACAAATCACAACGCATCGGGGGCTTCTTTTCTCACCTCTTCTGTTTGACAAGCATTAACTAAAAAGGGGGCAAGACCCAACGTCAAAGCCACGGCCAACTGACCAAACACTTGACTCATACAAGGAAGAGTCCATGTGTACACACACACACTCTCACACACACACACACACACACACACACACACACACACACACACATATGCAGCCTATTTATCCGTTAATGTCATGCACAGCACTGCAGCAAGGCTTGGGAGAAGAACAGATTGTCCATCAGGGGGTTACAGGGTTCAAGTCCATGACCAGAGGGCTAGAGGAAGGTTAGGGGGTTGTAGGTTCAACTCCCAAGGGGGACGAGGAGGATCCCTGCTGTCTCCCATCCGACCCCAGTCCACTGCCCCCAAACCTCCTCCAGGACAATATAACCCCCCGCCCCTGCTTCACCTCCCTCCACCCTTCTTTTCTCTACTCCGTCCCGCTGCTGGCCCTTTTAAGCCCTGCTTAGTCTGATCACACACGTGTAAACCTGAGCCTAGCCTCCAGACTCACCCCGTTGGTCTCAGATGCGCACACACTGGTCGGCTCCTAAACAAACACAAACACATGCAATCACACAGATAACTCACCGACGCACAAACATATTCATAAGACTCCGACACACTCCTACAATTCAAATACAAATGATTTGCACTTGCTATCTTTTGTTTTCTCATAGCACGGCAGATCACTTTATGTTCGACTTACATCATGATTGAAACGGCTTCCTCCTTCTTCCAACTCCATCTCACTTACTCCTCTCGTGGTAAAGACCAAACAGAAACATGGCGTTGCCTCGGCTATCAGTAGCAGCAGATGTGAGTGGATATGAGATATTTGTGTAAACATTGGATACATATACTGTATATATATTGTCATTGATATTGCTTGTGTGGGTTTACGTGCAGCTCCAGATTGAGTTCAGTGATAGAGAATACATCTGAGACTTCTGCTGCATGCTACACGTCTGATTCATAGAAGAATACACACATGCGGGAGTGTGCAGGTGCCTGCACGCAAACACACACTCACACACACACACACACACAGTACAATAACCTGCAGGCCTATAACCTGCCTTGTTGCCTGGATGGGTGGATGCATTATTAAACACGCAGGATTTCATATGTAGAGACAGAATATGAATGCTGCACTGGGTCCAACTGTGTACATTCGCTTGTTCACTCCAGTCTTCTCTCTTTTACATTTTTCTCCTAACTCTTTAACTTATTCCTCTTCATGTTTACTTAATATGTTAAATTCAATATTGTCATTATGTTCCTCCATATTGTTATTCTAATGCTGCTACTTTTGTTTGTTTAACACTTACTGCACTCCTTTGCTTTCCTGTTTGTTTTGTGGTTTTCTTTACCTGAATTGAGGGTCTAAGGACAGGTCGAATGTTGAAGCCCTCTGAAACCAATTTCTGATTTTGGGGCTATGTAGATTAAAATGACTCAACCTGATACAAAAAGTCGTCTTTGGGTGAGACTATGTCATGAAAAAAATTGGAATTAGAATATGGATAGGGGTCTTCTACCTCTTCTAGTCAATGTTGTGTGTCTTGACATCACAAATGTGATAATACTTTGGAGGTGCGAGGCCAGATGTCTTCCTCCTGACCATCATGAGTCCCAGTCATCACATGGAGCTGCTGAAACCAGACGAAAACCACTGGATGCCACAGATTAACCAAAAGGCCCGCACACGAGGAGCGGTCGAACGGCAACTAAACCACAACACGAGCGCTGTGTGTGTTTACATCTGTAGGGCGGGCGGGCCGGGCCCCGACTCTCACGGTAATCGATGAACGAGGGAGGAAAGGGAGGTAGCGGGCGAGGCAGGGATGTGTGTGTGTGTGTGTGTGTGTGTGTGTGTGGGGGAGGGCGGGTGGGAGAAAATCGGTAAAGAAAGCAGGTTATCTCCCGTCATTAGGGGAGGGGGAATCCCTGTCTGGAGGGGGGGGGGGGGGGGACAGGGATTTCATTGATAAAAAAGAGGAGGGAGGTGAGGAGAAGGGAGACTATGTTTGGCATCAAGAGAGCAGACAATTATCTGTATTGATTAGAGGCAGCCCAGTACTGTGAAGACTGAGAAAACATGACTGGATCAATAGAGAGAGAGAGAGAGAGGGAGAAAAGAGAGGGAGAGGATTAGGAAACAAGCGACAGAGATAAAAAGATACATATAACACACACATAAAGAGACAAACACAGTTTATGGTGCAAAACAAAGTCAAAAGACCCAAGGTGGTGGAAATGGTAGAGGGAGTTTGGGGACAGAAGTCAATGAAAGCACAAGGAGATACATTACACTGTTGATGTCATTACTCTTTATCATTGATTTGTCAGCACAACCACAGAGTTCATTCAACAAGCCCACCAGAGCCATCCCATCACCACAGCACACAGTTAAGCAGAGAAAAGAGAGAGACGGAGGCTGAAAAAGACATTAACGAAATACACGCTGAGTGACCACAACCTGACCAGAGGACGGTGGATGTGTGCGAACAGCAGCCTGGACTGACAACAACAGAAGGTGGAGATCGCTGATGTTTTAAGAGAACTGGAAAGTCGGTGCCCGCTGTAAGTAGCACACAGGGCAAAGTTTTCAGGCTCCTTTGGACTTTTTTGGAGCGTGTTCACGCATGTTTGAGACTTCCTCGGTTGAGTCATTTGACTTCCTGCTGACCACAGGAGCAGGCGTGAAAATATTGAGCATGTTTGTGTATCAGTTCATGGGTTTTGGATGGATTTCTTGTCATGTGATAACACTATCGAGTGACTTCACGTAACTGGCCCGGCTTCAGGACAACAGCACCTGCTATGCTGCAGTTGTATACAGACACATGAAGTGTTTCCAAAAACCAGTCCAGATATTAAAACATTTTTAAAACATTTACCTGTAAATACAAAGCGCCTGACAATGCCAGTGATGCTGTAAGCCACATAAAACACCCTGTCAGTCAAATATGTTATTTTTAAATCTTGTTATGATTTGCTATACGGCTATAGTAATGTTTTCTTTTATTACAGTACACTACATATTCATGTATTGGTATACCGTGTTTTATAGTGCAGAAATTTTGCAACGCATTTGTTTCTTTTCTTTCACTGTCTGTGATTTAATATACTTCCATTGTAAACATGCTTTGGCTATAATTTTGTAATTTTGGTCATGCAAGTGCACCTCATTTGAATTTGAGAGAGAGAGAAAGGATTTCAGATGAGAGAGGGGGGGAGAGCGTGTGTCGGAGGGAGAGCTTTGAAAAATATCAGGAGGGAGGCGGTGCTCAGGTAGGGGGCCTTGCTGTGGGGCCTCTTTTTGTCCGGGACAAAAACCAAAATGGTGGAATAGGGGTGGAACAAAAGGCACACAGGGGGAAACAGGAGAGTGACAACCTGTGCTGAGTAAAAACATCCTGCTGGCATACACGCACACACACACATGCACACGGATTAATCCCTAATCAGACCCCGTTGAGTGTGTGCGTGTGCGAGTACCCGCTCACCACTTCCAGTTGCAACATTTCATGGAATCATGGCCCCATTACTGAGGTAACCCGGACCGACACAGACACACACACATACGAACCCACACGGGGGACCTCATCTGTCATTCCTTAGTTTATTGAACATTACAAGATGATAGAATTCAGCCTCCCACTCTCTTGATATCTTCTGACACTGAAGAGGAACGCATTGTCAGAAAAGGTTTATACAAAAGCAAACAAATAGATGAAAAAACATAAACTCTGAATGGGGGAGCCGGGGCTGGATATTGAGGAAACCTTTGGTAAGGGCAGAAAATGTCAGGTTTGACAAATGATCCTTTAAACATGGAGCAGATGTGAGAGTCATGTACACTGTGGACAGAGGGCAGCTCAACTGTCTGTCTCTTAACAGCCAGTGAAAAGATAAGCGTCACTGTTCCAAAACAAAACAGTCACGTTACGACAAGTTTAGACCAAAATTCCTGAATCAAAAAGTGAATTTTATTTAGGTGGAGCAGAGGAAGTACCAAAGAGAGAGGAAAGTGCACAAGAAGCATTTGAGATGAGGTGAAACAGATGGAAAAAAATAGTAAGTAAGGAGGAGGAAGCCATAAGGAAAGAAAAATTTGACAAAGACAGAGGAGGAGGCAGGACATGAATTACAGGTGTAGAGGTTATGCATGCATGACATGCTGGACCCCTCGCAGCCGCTTGGGAATAGGCACCTTGGAAACGGTCGCTAAGAGACAGAGTACTGAGAGGAGAGAGAGAGAGAGAGAGAGAGAGAGAGAGGGGGAGAAAGAGAGGGGTGGACAAGATGGTCGAAAAAAAAAAAATTCAAGAGGTACAAGACAGATAGCTAATGAAACATTGAATTCAACCTCAGTAAGAAAATTGGGAGGAAAAGTCATGTGGTCGGGAGAATGTTACTCTAACATGCTCTATGACCAGTTACCTTCCTCGTGTCCCATTCAGCAAATGGGCCACCTCTGCTCATAAAGGGTGAAAAAGCAAGCTCCATCACAGCTAAAGCCTGCATTGTCCTCCTCCCCCATATACTGTGACCTCTCTCTCATCCTCCCAGTCATTTAGAGAAGGAGATTTAGTGCAACACCCGATGCAGCGTGATGAAGTAAAACCGGCACATGATAGAGGCAGAGATGGCCTCGGTCTGGTTTTAACACATGGAGAACTGATGGAAAAACATGTTGATGGACAGAGAAAGCCTGTATAGTGAAATGTTAATGTATATGGTTGCTTGGAGGTCATTTCCAACCAAGAAGCTAGAAGCTCGGTAAGTGGATTGAGAAATTGAAGTTAGCGCGCAGCACCACTTTGGTCTTTTGGCGTCGGAAGAAATGGCTCACCTTACGCCGGGCTACGCGGGAAGAACACGCGTTCCACCTGACCTCGGCAAACTCTCCTCATCCCCGCAGACGATGAAGTGTCCACACACAAACAGCAGCTCAGTGGATGCAGCCTGCCTACCTCTGTCCTCTCCTTTGACCGGTAAACAAGTCATTCTCGGCTCCCCAACTTTAAACAACTGATCAACATTACTGCATACTATCACCACATCAAATAAGTGCAGCTGCCAGAAAGAAACTAAAAATATATTCACATCACCAAGATTGCAGAGTTTATGCACATAACAAACACCCATTCTGCATGGCATATTTGCAAAGCGGTATCATATACATATCAAAGGTTTAGATTTGGTATGCAATATAGATTTGGTATGTATGCATAATATGTGATCAATATCTGTTGCTGAATAAAACATGCTGGCACGTGAGCCCGATTTGGGGAAATGGAGATTATCCACCTCCTGAACCTTCCACATACCAGCAGTTCATTTGAACGCTCTCACCTGCACTCCATAATGCATGAGCTGCCTGAATATATATCACCCCTGCACTGCTCACTCACACACACTGCAGCGCACATACACAACAAGTCCACATGGACAACAATGCAGGAACACACTAGCGTGTGACAGTGATGCGCACCTACACGCTGGCAACATATGCGTGCAGACACACCAGAGCTCAACACAAAACAACCCCCAAAAAACACAGATTTCGTGGTAAGAATCTGATATATATACATGTTGTAAGAGAAGGAAATGCAACAAAGTATTTTGTCTCAGAAAAAAAAAGAGGAGAGAGGAAAGAAAAAACAAAACTTTCTGCAATTTAAACGTGTTAGAAGCAACTTTGATCTAATGATCTATTTTCTATTTACTGAGCAATTTAAGCAGCAGAAAAAAAAAAAACGGCGTAACTGTTTTAAAGCTTTGATTGCTATGAAACATGTAGGGGGCCACATCAGTAAAAAACTGCACAAAAAGAGATAAAAAACCGTACAGTTTTTCTCTTTGATCAAGTGTTATTGAACACACAGGCAGTGTAAATCAAAACACTGGTAAGCCATCCTGAACTGGGCTCACCGACCGGCAGGAAACAGGGTCAGGTTGCTCGAACAACTCAGTGTGAACCCGGTCTGTGTGTGCATGTGCATGTGCATGTTTCTGTTGTTTGTTTGTAGCAGGCATGTCAGTAGTGTTTGCAGGCTGCCAATTAACACGCACAGAAACACAAACACACACGCACACACACACACACACACAGATTTTGAAAGGTACGGCCAAAGCTGAAGCGAATGAGGGATGGGAAAGTTTGAAAAGTAAAGACGGTTGAACAGTTGGTATTACAGCAGGAAACATTACAGCAGGGCAGGTTATGATTTAAGTACATTAGGTTCCTTTGACGGCCAATAAATGTGCATTTACAGGGCAGTATGTCTGTTTTAAAGACAACTGAATTTACTTAGTGCTTCTATCTCTCTGCTCTCTGCCCCTGCTGATCTTTGCCTTGGCCTCTGGTGCTTCTGCCTATCACCAATAAAGTCACCCCCTCCTCCTCTTTACCTCTCCCCCCCTCCCTCTCTCTCTCTCTCTCTCTCTTTTTCTTCCTCCACCTCCTCTTCCTCCTCCTCCACCTCCTCTCTGTCTCTCTCTGTCCCCCGGCACCGCATTGTCCACTGTTCACTCATTCATAGTAAACACTATTGATTTTCAGCAGGAGAAAATAAAAAAGGCCATGAATTTTAATGCCCCTATCTGTCCCCTTCTCCATCTCTTCCTATCCCCCCCCCCTCCCGCCTCTCCCTTCCCTTCACCCCCCCCTCCACCTCCACCTCCACCCCTTCTATCCTGAGGGGAGGATAAAGAGATGGGGATCGTGTGTGCATGTGTGTGTGTGTGTGTGTGTGTGTGTGTATATGTGTGCTTGCCGTATGTGTGAGTGTAAGGTGGTGGTATACAGGGAAGGGGGTTCATTTCCCAGCTGTGCCTCTCTCACCCACAACTGCCCCCCACCCCACCCACCTTCGTCCCCCGCCTCATCCCCTACACCTCTCCTTCTCCCTATCCTGTGTGCTTCTCTCCTCCGTCCTTCTCTTCGTCGCTCCCCTCTCACTCTTTCCGGCCGACTCTGGGGAGTGGGGAGAAGCAAAAAAAAGGAGCTCACGTCTGTGGCACTTTACCGATTGTCACACACACAGATAGGGCTGTCCCATTCTGCTGGAACTTAAACAATCACACACACACACACGCACACACACCGCAAGTGATACAAGCACCCCCTTGGTCAAGGCCACGCACAAGCAAGACAAACATATACATATAAATGCCCTGCTTTACACACACATAACACACACACACAGACACACACACACACAGACATTATAGGTGACACCAGCCATTCTGAATCACACCCGCATCTCAACCCAGCGTTGGAGTATTTGAAGTATTTTAATTTCCTCTCATCTCACTCTCTTCCTTTCTCTTTCCAATGACTTCCTGCACTCCCCTCTCTCTTGTTGCATTCATCTGTGAGCAGCCTCCACCCCTCCCTCCTTCTTTTCTTTTCTCTACCTCCCTTGCCAGGCCCTCTCTCTCTCTCTCTCTCTCTCTCTCTCTCTCTCTCTCTCTCTTCTACTCTGTAGTGATTTTGCTATAAGCGGTGTCCCGTTTGCGACAGGTTAGCACAGGCAGACAAAGGCAGACTTCATCAACCAGCGTTAAACACAGGAGCCACGTCCTCAATAATCACTCCATCACACAAAAGGCGTGAGAGAGGAGAGAAGAAGAGAAAGAGGAAAGAAAAGCGGAAACGAGCATGTAGAGAGTATTGACGGATACTTGAGAAGAACTGAAGAGGAAGAAAAGGTGTTGGGAGTATTTCAAGGTTGTCTTTGTGTTTCTTTCATTTGCAGGAAGCATTGAGGGAAATATTCCACATATGCATCAGATTCATGCATGCGCCGTCGCTCAAACTTGTCTTATGTTAAGTGTATGATTTTGCTCCCTTCCTCTTTGTTGTAATTTGTCTCTCATACTCTCACACAAGCCTATTTCATTAAAACTTGGCACTTGGCACATGCATAGAAGTTTGTGAGGGATGTTCAGTGCAACACCGGCTCCAATTAGTATCTTATTAAATTTTTGGTTGGTTCCAAAGGAGGAATTTTCTTCTACTAACCTCATTATAATAGCAAGTGTATGTGGACTTTGCTGATCTTTTTGTATGAATGTGTGTGTGTGTGTGTGTGTGTGTGCATGCATGCGTGTGCATTTATCTGTGTGTGTATGTGTGTGCGTACGCAGAACAGTTTTCATCTCCACCCAATCTCAGCTCCTAATTCAGAGTGTACATTGAGCCGCCCTAATAGGATGCCCGACTGGAGAGCGCCTGCTGCACAGCACTAGCTAGCTAACCCGTAATGAGGGCATACAACGAGAATCAAAAAGCGCTTCATCAGCACTCCTAATTACTGTAAACCTCGTTAGCTGGCTGGAGAGCTAACATCTGCTCTCGCTAACAAAGTACATCCAAATATAACGCAGACCTGGCCTGGTGTGCCCAAGTGAGAATCAAAGACCACGCTGCTACCACACCCAGTGGTTTCATTGTTCTAGTCCGGGCTGAAATTGTAAAAACAGTAAAGGAGGTTTGTTGCTATTCAGGCCCGAAAGGAAAAGTTCAATGCTGTTTACATTGGAAGAACAATCAAAACACCTTTCCCCGTTACCTGTGGTTACAAAAACTGTCTGTGATGATCTATAGTACACTGAGGTCTGAGGTGCTAATGTTGCCCATCTATGAAGCAGCAGGTGTGTGTGGACAGCAGGTTTCCATGTAGCTCTGTCTGTTTGCCCGCTCACCCCCTCTCTATCTCTGATCAAAGCACTTCCTTTCAACCCCCCTCGCCACCTTCTGCTGTTCCTCTCTTCCTCCTCCACCTCCCCTTGGCCTCCCCCCCCCCCATCATAATTTGACTGATGATTACACTTGTCCTCAAGGCAGCATGTGGCCAATAGGAAGAGGGATGATGAGAGAAGTGAGCTGAGTTGTGATGAAAGGTGGAGAGAAGGAGGGAGGGGGTGACAGGAAATTTGAGTTACAACTTTTCATGCGGTTCCACTCAGGTGTTTTTAGCTCTTAGCAGTGGGGAAACAAATATTCGTTTCTGTTCAATTTTCCTTAAGAGACTCAAGGAACATCCAAGAGCCGCTCTTTTTTCCCCTCTTTCCGACGCTCCGGCCTTGTCTTACACTCTCTTGGCCCATGGTATCTCTCCATGTTCCAGGGTAATCACAGACTCATTAAAGTCGCACGTACACTACCTCTGACTGGTGGTTAAGAGTGCGACCGCAGACTAGGCTTTTATGGGCCTTAATGTGTCCTACAGACACTTTGGCAACCAGGCTGCTGCTGCCAAGATGCAGGTAGAGAAAGAGAGAGGGAGAGAGAGAGAGAGAGGGCGCACAGGACATACAAGGCCAACAACCATGGCGACAACCAGGCTGAAAAAAGGGAGCGAAGAGGATGAAGAGGAGGAGGAGAGAGGACGTGCACAACAAAATGGACAGAACCGCAGGCGTCAAAGAAAGGAGAGAGGTCACTTAGTCACTCCTTGGCACCCCGCTGGCGCCTCCTCCCTCGTCCTTTTAAGCAGACAAAGGGACAGAGGGTGCAGCCTAATACAGAAGGAGAAGTTCGCCTCCCTCTGTCACCCCCTCCCTTTCTCTTTGCCTTTAATATTTACAGACAAACCCAGTGAATATTGTTGTTATGGATAGATGCAGGTGAAAAAGGAGGCCCAGATGGAGTAATTAGCAACACAGTAGAGGTGAATCAAAATCTAAAATATGAATTTAGACCGTGGCTTTTTTTAAGTTTAATATCAATTATGTGTCATTTTTGTTAACTCCTGAGTATTTTAATATCCTGGCACTTTGCTTTCACAAGCAATGAGAAAAAGTGGGACTGCACTTATAAAGAAAGGCAGTAGAGAGTGCACAAGGAATGAGGGAGAAGAGGTGGTGGGTAAGCAGATTAATTTCAGAACAGAGAGCTCCTGCCAGAGAGGGTGGAGAGCAGGAAGGATAGAGGGATAAAGAAAAGAGAAAATGCAGAGAGAAAGAGAGGAGGGAGATTAAACATGCATTCAGCTCTCTCACAAAGAATAAGCTGCTTTTGGAGAGTCTCCGTTGTGGATGTGTGCGTGCGTGAGTGTGTAAGCACTCCAGTGGGTGCATTTGCGATGATGTGACATTGCTTATAACTTGAACATGTTCGCTGCCTCCACTCAAAGGAAACCCGATCGTAAGCACTCTCATCCACCACAGTCGAAGGACAGCAGTGGAACCCCAAAGGTTAATAGGACCCCTTCATTACCATAAATCTTATCAGCTAAATGAAATGGAGAGAAGGACCCCTGATTTAGTCGTCCGCTCTTCTGGGCTAAGGGGAGACACCCAATCAAACCTCAGGATTTTATTGGTCTTTTTTATTATCTAAATGTACTGGCACATGAGCGGGGTGCCAGAGGTGACAGCCTGCGGCAATCAACAACCAAAAAAAAAAAAAGCGGCTGGCGAAAACACATTGTTGGTCTGTTTATGAGACCACATTCATCTCAGCAAAATACGTCTGTCCAGATGTTGCATGGTTTGGTTTAACTCTGAAAGAATGCACAAAGCTGACCAGGGGAATGTAGGGAGTCTGCAGCCGTGCTCTGTTTGTTTGAATAAATCAGGCAGTCCTGGGTGAAAAAAATATCACTAAAATCAGCTAATCAAGTGTTCAATATGGTCAGCCCGGAGTTCAAATACTTGTTTGACTGCCTAGTCTGATGCAGGTGATTAGCGACATGTCGTGAAGCCCCTCCAACCCTGATCACAACCAGGCCATCACTGGCTAAGCGTCCTCACAAACACACTCCAGAGCAGCAGGGGATGTCCGTACATGAAAGTCAGAAATATTCGAGTTCTCAGCGTATTGCATCATATGTTATTGAAGAGAGAGAGAGAGAGAGAGAGAGAGAGAGAGAGAGAGAGAGAGAGAGAGAGGCAACGAGAAACACACACAGAGGTCAAATCAATACCCAGAATGGAGTCAATTGGTTTTGTATATTGTTTATTCCTGCTGATGTGTTTGATTAACTGCCCACACACACACTTACGCATGCACACACACACACACACACACTCCGATCTATTCACTCTCTGTGTGTGTTACTCCAAATGATAGGTCTGAATTAAGTGGCCTGCTCACCCGGCCTCTGATTAGGACTAATGCTGGGCTGTATTTCACTGGACAGAGTGACCAAGTGCCCAAAATTATGCCTCAGACTGCGAGTCGTGTACGTGCGTGGCGTACCAGTATGATGAAGCACATAAGCATGGATAAAATGTAAATACTACTCATCAGGCTCTTTAGATGACTACGTTTGCATGATTTTCTTGCTGTGCCCTGCTGTGTGTGCTCCAAGTGTCTTTGTTAGAGTATGCATATTTAAAAGCATATGTGTAAAGGTCATTGTTTGGTGAGAGACCAAGTGTGTGTGTGTGTGTGTGTGTGTGGTAATGGTTATTAATACGCTAATGGCTGATGAGGATGTACTGTGTACGTGTGTGTGTGTCCTGTTCCCCAGGAGAAACTCAATACCACTCACTGTTGCTAATGAGCCGTGGGACCTCATCAGCATTAATACTACATTAGTGTCAGCCAACACACACATGCACACCATATATATAAGCACCCTACAACCTACAGCATATGCACACCTGTGCAAACCCATAAAAAAGGTAAACAGTTAATAAGTTAAAGGAATTTTAAAACGTTCACGTAATCCAACACGGTGTTATCGTTTAGAGACAGTTTATTTGGATTAACCCAAACCGTGTAACAGGTTTAATTTCTAAATGTAATGTTTCATTTAAACAGAATATTGTTACCTTAACATAAGTACAAGAGCAGGTGCTCAGAAATAATAACAAGCCATCTATTTTCTTGCCAGACAATTTTATTAATATCCTCTGATTACTTTTAACAATTTTCCCTGAGGAGTTTTTTTTGGTCTAATTACATAAATGCATCAGTTAAACACAGGACGTCACTCTCACTGCGGCTCCTCTGGGCCTCGCCGCATTGTCAAACTGTGTCGTGGGCATCTACGTGAGCCTAATATGCATTAAATAGCAGGCCCATTAGCTCCTAAGAAGCATTCTGCCGTCAGCCTGCTGCATTCAGAGCCCATTGGCTGGCTCTTATACTGCAATCTAATTCTACTACCACAGGAGAGGGAGAGAAGGGAGAGAATTGTATTGTGAGCAGAGCAGGAGGGAGTGGGAGGGAAAGGGAAAAGAAGAGGAGAGGGCTACAGAGAAGGAGAGAGAGGTAGCTTAATGCAATAAAGCATGTAGTATTGACATCTTTCTCGTGTCTATTGATTCCCCATTATGTTGCTAACAAACCCAGGTTGACATTTTGTCATTTGCAATCATGTTAACACTGCGACTTGCAGCTCCCTCCACAAGCCGATCTATACCTACACACACTAGTTTGCGATGTGCACACACACACACACACACACACACTTTCTCTCTTTCTACAAATGGGTAAGCACATGCATGGTCTCATATCATGTAGCCGTCCCACGACATGTGCCAGAGCCCCATAAGCAGGCACGAATGTCTTGAAAGTAGCCAGGAAGCGCACACACGGAACTGTAGACACAACTGATTAATGGATTAAGACTGAACATTTTATTGGAACACATAAAAACACTGGATTGGCCCCACGTGGTCGGGAAAAGTTATGAGAAATACAAATATCAATATCTGTATGGTTACTGCTGCTCTGTCTTAAATCCAAAAACAGAGATAAAGTGGGTCTAAAATCTGAGGTGTGCGAGCTAGACGCTGCATGGTAGGAGATGGTGGTTAATGGTGTGTGACAGACGGTGCATAGCTGAGATGAACTGAATCTAGGTGTTTGTGGAAGAGTGTGTGTGTGTGTGTGTGTGAGAGAGAGAGAGAGAGGGGAGGGGGGAGGGGAGAGGGGGCAAAAAGCAGACTCAGCCTCATGATGTCCCATCATATCATATCATATCATATCATATCATATCAAGGCCTGCGCTGTGTGGGAAACCTGCGGTTTCTCCTCTATGTCCCATTAAACTTTCATACACCAGTTAATGCTGATGGCTTCACAAACCACTTTACTACATACACACACACACACAGCTCACATAGCAGTGGTCGTGACCTGTACCTTCACAGACACAATGCCATTAAAATAGAACAAAACCTGGATCTGTTAGAGAACTCGCTATCCAATTGGAAAACAGTCAACATGCTTGTTTTATGCTATGATGGTCCGTCTGATTCATGACTCTGTGTGTGTGTGTATGTATGTGTGTGAGCCCCACAGGGTTGTGCATGGTCTCGAGGCCTGTTGTAACATGAAGAGAGTGGCTTACAAGGGGCAGAGAAGAGGGTCAGATTCGTCAAACACTCCTGCTGTAGCCTCTGACCTTGTACAGAGCTCTAACTCAAAAGAGTCAAGGAGCTCCCCACCAGTCAAGAAGTTAAACCGACAGCTTGAGTCAAAGAGCTCTACAACTCCCGGGAAAGGCCGAGAGGGGCGTGGGTATTCAAATGTGTTAGCGTGGGAGCTTGGAGGCTCGGAGGCCGCGACCGGCGACAGGTTACTGAAGACACCTCCAGCGATTGGGGGTGTGTGCGACTCTGTCTCATTTCTGTGACTTAAAAACTTTCATGCACAGTTCTCAAAGCGCAGCCTCGTTTCAGTCCTGAGACGCTGAACTGACCCCCGCACCCTTTTAAGCGACAAACCCTCTGAGTTTGAAAAGGACAGCACCTTGTACGCGTTATCAAAAGCGGACTAAAATCAGCATAGCGTGTAAATCACTGTTATCCCAACATCTAGGGATCAGCAGCCTGTGTACACACATCATCAGTTTGCCTGCTTGTTGGATGCTGGCCTGGCCGAGGACACTGCAACATAATGGCTCATCCATTGGTTTACTCTCTCTCAAGCTCAAACTGGGTTTCCTTTCCCTCTCATTTTTCACTCTGTCATCTACTCTTACTTTCCTGCCCGCTTCTCTCCCTCTCTCCCGCTCTCTGCTTTTCCACATTTTTTTTTTATCTCATCTGACTATTCGCTGCATTTTTTCAACGTGCGGGCTGTAAAACTCCTCCCCGATCCTGCTCCTTCCCCTTGTCCTCCTCAACCCCCTCTCCCCCCTCTCTTCCATGTGTATATCTCTAGAGATATGAGTGGCAGTCCCCTCTCATCCCTCTACTCTTTTTTTCCTCTTCCCCTACACGCTATCACCTATCCCTTCACTGTCACCGCAGCTGTGCACTGTTGACTGAGTATGTGGGTAAGAGGTGAAGCCTGGCATCTATGAAATCAAATGGGCAGACTGATCTGGAAATGGGGAGGAGCTGTGCACAGGAGGGGGTGGTGGGGATGCCTGGCCTTTAAGGCCCATACACCGGCTAAGGTGCACCAATACATTCCCTTCCATTCGCCCTCCTTACACAAGTTGCTCTGTGTATTTGCATTAGTGAATACTGAGATACATTGAAATAAAGCCCATTGACCTGGTATGATATATTCCCTCCTCCCTAGACTCTTTGGTCCTTCAGTGTGCACACAGAGGGACAGAAAAACACATTAGAGCCAACATCCTTCCCTCTCCAAAGATGTAGTGGGGGTGAAAAAGGGCTGGAGCAGCTGTTGCATGTCTGAAGCTGGACTGAGCCGAAGCTCTCTCACAGCGACAGCCAGTGACACACTGAAGCCAGCCTGGCTGCTCCCACCATGCGTCCTTTTATTCCGCTTCAGCGCAGATGAAACGCAGACGGCGCCCCAGCCGGCACCCTCCTCCCCCCCACCTCCCCTTCCCTGACTCCACACTCCCTCTGCTCCTCCGCTTTTCAACCGTGCAGCAGCCGGGCAGCAATGGGACAGAGAGATATAGTCAGTCAATGGAAGATCTATTTCCAGGGTGTTTACAAAGATGCGAGCCTAGTCCTCCAACCAACATGCAAGTCCGGAGCGAAAAAGCAGTCACTACACGGACCAGAGATGTTCGCCAAGCTCAAAAGCCGACACACTGAGAAATTATCTACATGAATAAAACACAATAGCAAAACACTATGAAATAAAACGAGCGAATATCGGTGTTTTCTCTCTCTCCTCTCGTACATTCGTACTCCTCCGTGCACCTACTCTCTCCTTCTATCTCCCCCTCTCCCTGCTTCCACCGGCCCAGGAATCGATCTCCACAGGATCGATAAGTTGGCATGAATATTCCCTGCCTGCCGAGAGTCTAGTTGGGGAGAGACGGAGGCTGAGGCTCAGGCGCAGGCAGTGGAGAGGTGAAGGATGAGACGGAACGGGGAGAGGAATACTCGAAGAAAAGGAACATAGGCGACGTGGGAAACGAACCGACACACGGGTGGAACCAGTGGCGCATCGCTCCCACAAGTCGGACAGCAAAAAAAAAAAAAAAAAAAAAAAACGCAATTAATTTTTCTGTGGTCTGGACTCTCAATCGCGCTCAAAGAAGCTTCTTTGATCTGAACAGCCGTCCCGCAAGTGCAAGGACTCTGGTAAAGAAAGCCTCCAAAAAAGGGGCCGGAGGAGTGCGTGTGTGTGTATTTGTGTGTAAGTAGGTGTATTGCGCCGATAAGCTCTCCCCGCTGCAAGTGCATCGGCACCGAGCAAGGCGGGGCGGGTCTGCATGGCCGAATCTGACCGACATGGAGGATGTGTAGCAGGGAGAAACGAGAAAAATAATGTCTTACCGGAGTTGGAGCGGAGAGCCAGAGGGGACTTGAGACGCCAGGCGTTGAGGTCAGGGGCAGTTCTCTGAAACACGAACGGCACCGGCAAGGGAACAAACATGATCTTCCTCCGGCTTCTTGTTTTGATGCAAATAATCTGACAGAAGTACTGTAATAAGCTCTGTCCTCTTCTGAAGCTTCTGTGTCTTCGTCCGTTTCTCTGGTAGACAGCTTTGGGGAATTATTTGGTATGGAGAGCTCACAACATTCGCGTTAGGTGTGTGTACACATGTAACCCAGCTGCGCACTTTTATTTACATGTGTGGATGTCGACTGGTCGCCGGCGTGGATTTGGTGTAAATGTGCATGAAATTGTATATGTGGGATGGTCCCTTGAGTGCAGCAGTGTAGCTTTTACAGTCCAGACTAAACACACAGACGGATAGACAGGAGAGCAGACCTCACTTCTACAGGCTACAGGAAAAGTTGTGTTACAATTACAGGCCTATTGTAGTAGTTTTAGAATAAAAGGCTGTGTGTCTGCAATGTGCCCGCCGATGCACCTGCGTCTCTGTGTGCTGCACTGCTAAAGCGTTCTCCTTGAGTAAACATATAGAGGCCCAGGGAGCTTATTTTTTTAATCTCTCTCACCAGTAATGTTTCCTATGGGTACTGAAAAGGCATGAGAACGGTGCTAGCCTACTCCTGTGGCATCACTGGCCCAGGCTTAGCTTTATTATTCGCTTTGCAATTTAAAACACCACAAGAAATGATGATACATAGAAACAGACACGGCTGTGTGTTTTTTTTTTCTTCTTCTTCTTTTTCTTTAAAAAAAGGCCAGCAGAAGTTATAAAGTCTTATTTGGATTTCTCTGGTAGTATTTGGTTTGCTCTATTGTATTTGGTCTCTAGCTTGCACGCGCTCCTTCTCCTCTCTCCTCTTTGCATGAAGGCTACATTCATCCGCTCGCGCGACAAAAAAAAAAAAAAAGAAAGAGCAGCGGATCAGCGTCACGAGCACATTTAAAAACAGCTTCATTAGAGCTATCATCAACAAATAAATAAACAAGTGGTGGCAGTGGCGGTGGTGGTGGGGGGTGGGGGGTGGGTAGGTAGAGTGGTGAATTGGTGGTGGTGGTGGAAAAGGCTACACGCACGCACGCACGCACACACACTGGGCAACGCGCGCTTGGCCCTGAGCGCTCTCTCCTCCCTCACTTGCTCTGTCACAAGGCAGTAATTAAAACGCAATCAATCGATAAATAAATAAATAAATACAGCGAATAAATAAATAATTTAAAATAAAAAAAAAAATAAAAAAAAAATACTGAAACACGGGGGAGGAAAAAACAACAACGAAATTAAAGAAGCGTATAGAATCGGTTATGGTCTCCCGTTTTATCAAGGACACTTGCTATCTCCGTCCATCCGTCTGTGTGTCTTTTGTCTGTCTGTTTGTCCCCGTTATTGTTGGGAACCCCAATGGCTCATTCGACCCGGCTCCTCAGGTTGTGATCTGCCACTGTTTGGCCGCAACATTGAAGGGCAGAGAGGACCCGCTACTACTCACACATCACCACCCCACCCCCACCTCCTCCAACCCCTCCCTCCATCCCTCCCCTCCTCTTCTCTTCCCTCCCCTCACCCACCCCACCTACCCCCTCCACCACCGCCACCCGCCCCCACCACCACCACCACATCTCCCTCGTTTTCACTACCGCTGCAAAAGGTATCCTGTGTTGTTCTGGATTTCCCCCTCTTAATAGCCGGCTATAATAGTGCCAATGGTGATCAGTGCATTACCACCGGCCTGCTTGAAGAAGTGATGAAGACCCGACAAGAGAGATCCATGGATACCTCAAGGTGCTTAACGCTAATACCTGGGTACCCAGCATGCACACTATTAAGTTATCTCAACACTGCTGCTGTTAATAAGCCCTCCTGAGCGGACGAGGGTGTATCATTAGGTTATGCAGATATAGGAAGACAAGAGCGACCACTGCTGTTCGAGAAATGTGAAAACGGTGTACCCAGCCTGAAAGTAACACAAAACCAGTGCAAGCTCACATGCACTACCGTTTTTATGTTGCACAAATTCTATATATTTTTTTATGTACACAAGTTACCAAATAAAATACATAAGAGAGCACAGGTGTCAGGAGGAGGTGTCCTCATCCTCCTCGCTCCCCGGTTTCTCGTTTTCCTCGGTCCCAGCCACACATACCGGCCTCCCCCACCCACACACCCCTGCATGCCTCCCTCTCCTCTCTCTGCCCTCTCCTCTCTTACTGCACCGACATGTTACACGCTGTCAATTACAGAGGCCAGCATCCAGTCAACGCCGAACGCTTACACACCAGATTATTATCGATATAGATTTTTAAATAGAAAAATCTATACCTTAAACTTATCACCAGTCAACCTGAACGAAATCAGCCAGGAATGAGGCAGCTCTTGCTCTGTAGGCCTGCGAGCCCCACATCCCGCAGGACTGTTTATACCGTGCTCACTTACTGCTGCGGGTGATTAGGCTTGTTTTAATGGAAATTGCTCATAAAATAAATGATTTTGCTCTCATCGCCAGTCTTGTCATTTTCTCTCAGTCATCAGCAGACGGCTATGTTGTCAAGGAATGTGAGCTGCACACTAAAACTGGCATATTCTTAGTATGAAAAAATGTGCCATCCTCTGTATTAGACAACCAGGTTTATTGTCCTTCTCCCTCCGCTTCCGCATTATGACAGATGACATCCGCCAGGTCATGAGAGAGGAGGAAAGAACAGAGGAGGACAGAGAGGAGAGGAAGAGGAAAGGAGAGGGGTAAGGAAGAGGGATGAAGGAGAGGAGGGAGGACGAGATAGGAAGGGAGTAAAGCGGAAGCAAATGAGAGAAGGAGGGGAGAGGGAGGTGAGGTAAGAAGAGGGTGAGGAGGAAAGGAGGGGAAGGGAGAAGTGAGCTAGTTGTCCTTCAAGACCCCCTTCTCTCCACAGAGGGAGCCATGCGGCCTTGCTTCCCTCCTCCCTACACTCCCTTCAGACAAAAGCAATTGACTCTTGTGTAGAATGTAGTGTGGTTGTGCGCGTCTGTGGAAGAGAGGAATGGAGGGAGGGTGTGTGAGATTGAAGGAGGGGAAAATAAGATGGTGTTGGAGGGGTGTGGAGGATGGGAGTGAGGAGGAGGAGGAGGAGGAGAAGGAGGAGGAGGATGCTAACACCTACAGCATCAACCTTAGGTCCTCACGCCAGTCTTCTGACCAAGCTGTACTCCTTCCATCTGACCGCGACCGCAAAAAGGCAACACAGGAGAAGACTACACACTTGTAAAAACCATCAGAAACACCTGAGCGTGGATTCACATACAGGATGTTTGACCGCCATTATCCTGCAGTAGATGTTACACCTTAAAAACTTTGGTGAAACAAACTCTCCTTTTTTCTCTCTCTCTCTCTCTCTCTCTCACACAGGTCGACAAGTTGACAAGTAAAATACACAAACACAGAGAAAGGCTATGATACCCGGAGATGACATCTATCTCGCTTTATCTTTGAGTCTGTCCATCTGTCTGCTATCTGCGTCTAGGACTGACCGCCTAAATTCAGAAGACTGCCCCCCTCAGCGTGCGTCTTGCGGTGCCTGCCAGGGCCCCTGCAGCGACCCTGGTCCCTACAGTTTAATTCCCAGGGTTAGAGAGACCCATGGGCCCAAAGAGGAGAGAGAGAGAGAGAGAGGGTAGGAAACACAGAGAAGAGAGACAGAGGAGGGGAGAGAAAGCTCCTGGGTGATCAGCCAATAACCCCTGCTGGACCGCTCTCATTGGGGGCCCACATGGTCCTGATTGTCCACCTCCCTCCCTATCAAGCCTCCCAATCCATACAGAGATATATAGCTGGTTCCATTGTTTTCTAGGCTGTATCTTCCCCCTGCTGTATTGAAAAATGCTCTTCCAAAATTGTCTCTCTCTCTTTGTCTCTATTTTTTCAGATAGAGAAATACTGTAATGGATGTAACATTGGATACTAGCAGCAAAGTCAATGATTAGGGATGAAGTATTGTACATTTGATGTACAATACATACTTTATCATCACAGAAATTAAACAAAAAGTGCTCTTTCCAAACCTGTATTTTCTTTCTGGACAAGATTTCATATAATTATTTTCAATATGACTGATACAGCTTTTACATTGCTCGCACTTTCAGCATGTCGTATCTGCCTTTTGCAACTTACTACTTTACTAAAAATCACATACATTCGTGTCTCATGATGTCCAGATTTTCAATATTTATCTTCTGCAAATTTTTAAAGAGTCAGGAATGAGGATTAGGTAGGAACTTTATTATTTATGAATTTGCTCATAATGGCAAATATACTTGCAAATATACTTTGTCATATTTATTAACATATAAATCTGCAAATGACCTGTTATTTTTATTACAACTCTTTCACCTGATCATTAATGTATGAAATTAAAAGTTAATAAAATGTTTTGATCTTTGCTTTCTTTGTATATGTCACATGACAACAATTAACAACTTATTTATTGTCATTTATATTTATTTTATGTTTACAATTATTTATCAGTAATGATGTAATGTAATTTCATATATTATGTATTGTGTACCATAATAATAATGATAATAAAAAGTAATGTTAGCATGCTTGTTAAAAAATTTGCAGATGGTGGTTTAGTGTCGTGGTTTTTCTCTCCTGCACTTGTTACAAACAAATTTATTCATAGAAAACAATTTGTTCAATTCTTCACCACCACATGTTTTCCATGTCATGTGCTGTAGGTCAGATCATTGGCATGAAATATTTATCCAATCAGAAGGAGCCAGAAGCATCCTTAGGCTATACATTAGTCATAACATGAGCCATGCATTAGTCATATAGTTTATTGCACTCTTGGTAATTGCCTGTTTTTTCATGTTGAATGATTGATTTGACTGGTGGAACACAGTGTTTGAATATTAGACAAAATTATTTTTATTGTAAACGATGCAGAAGAAGAAGAAGAAGAAAGAGGAGGCAGCAGCAGGCATCAAACGCTGAGAAATGACTCCTTTACCTCCGCGAAACAGTGTTTATCTATCAGACTGTGTGTGTGTGTGTGTGTGTGTGTGTGTGTGTGTGTAAATTATCTGTGTGTGTGTGTGCTCGTGCAGTTGCCTCTTGTGCTCGCTTTCTGTGTGTGGTGTGTGTCTGTGTGTGTGTGTGACCTACAGCTCATCCTTGGTGTTAAGCATCCATGTCATGGCCGTAGTTAAATGGTGATGTCATGTTGACACACGAGCTGGTTGAATTAAATTCTCGCTCATCAATAACGGCGTCGGTCGGGAATCAATAGCAATAACAGTGGCGTTACTGGCTGTGTCAGCGGCCTAACAAGGCCCTATTAGAATGGACAACGCTCTCTCACTGTCGCCGCGTCCCATCACAACCCAGCAGCACGAAGGGACCAACGCACTCTTCTCGCCATCTCTCTGCACACACACACACCAATAACACGCAGCAAAATGCAATATTCGCATAAAGCCATGCTCTGACATGATGTATAGATTTGTCAAGATAATATGGATATGATGCATGGGCTTTTATGAGGTTTGTTTGTGTCAGTGTCTTTACCAAAATATTGTGTGTGTTGACGGGTGTGTGGGTAAATATTGTTTTGTGCATCTCGGTGAGTGCCAATGGCAAGGTTATTGCAGGCAAAGCGCGGGATTCAGATCCAACCAAGATTCAATCCCAGTTCCAGAAAACACACATGTAGGAGAAGAAAAAAGTGAGCTGCGAGTGTGCGTATGTAGATGTCAATGCCAATTCACAGCCACACGCAAAAAAGTCCCACCTGCGCAGCAAGAGTGATAAAAGTTAACTTCAGTTACACGCTCACATACACAGATACACATGTTGAGGCGGAAAATACAACAAGACAGACACTGAAAGCCATGTCTGCACGCCGCTATCTTCCTTTCACTCCCTGCATCCCTTCTCTCCCTTTCCTTTAGCATACAAGCAGCTGATCCAGCTAAAGCCCTTGTTCTTTCTGTATTCATGTGCTTTTATTAGTTTTTATTAACTTTGCCTCCCTCTCTGTCAGCACTCTCAATAATCCAATGCGATATATTGCCAATATCCAGCTCAGTCCCTGGTGCCATCTTTCACTGAAGGCTCTGTTATTGAAATTGGCTAATAATAATGATATTTATTATAGATATTTATTATCTCGGTTTGTGGCAGTGCTGCAGGCATACCCTGCTGAACTTACATGGCAAACTCACCTCACAGACACACATAAGCGCACTGCCTTCCACTATACACAATCTCTCTGGGACTCTTTAATTTACACTAGTATATCAGGCGTTATTCCCCCCCACAGATAGCTTAGGGTTATCCAGCAGTGTTAGCGCCTGATGACCATAACCATCTATGAAATTCACTCAACATTATAGAGTCCACCGCTTTGTGTGTGTGTGTGTGTGAATGTGTGTGTCGGCGAAGGTTCACCTATGGCAGCCTACCGGTGCTGAGCAGTGTTTAGAAGCCAAGGGAGGGTTGATGGGAGGGGTCAAGATTCAAACAGCGCTTGGTCAGGGGAGGGGATGCAGGAGAGAGAGGACTGGACAATCTGGCCTCTCGCCCTCCACCACCACCCCCCCTCCTCCATATACACACACACACACACACACACACACATACATACCACTCTCCAACCCCCAGGCTCATCTACACCCCTCCCATCCCTCCAGTAGCCAGGGCTGACGGTAATCCACCCCAGTGCTCCTCATCCTTTCATGTATTGATTTCCTCTCCTGCGCCACGGTTACATGTCGCACCCACGTCATTGGGTCCCGGCTGCTTCTGCTACCATCCCCTCCCCTCTCCGCCTCACCGTCCATTGCCCCTCACCCCACCTCCAACACACCCCCCCCTCACACACACCACCACCATCTTCAACAACAACAACAACTAAAAGAGGAGGGTGTGTGTGTGTGTGTGTGTGTGTGTGTGTGGGTGGGGGGGTGTACACCCAACCCATCAGGAGAGAAAGACGGAGGAGGAAAAAAGTGGGAGGAGGGAGCTAAGGGAGGAAAGAGGGGCAGATAAAGCACTGCAGTATTTCAGCAAAACAACCCAGCATTTACAGGGATAGAAACAAACAGGAAGATGGAGAGAGAAATAGGAGGAAAAAATCTGCCCCTGAAGTTGCAAGAGGATATTGTGGAAATTATCAGAGAGTCGACACCGCTGGAAGTCCCATGGCGAAATTTATTTCAATTTGTCTTTGACAGTGAAATTCATCACTGGTAGGCCTGTATCTGCTCTAATTCTATAGGCACATTTGGATGGTCGAGAGCCACGGTTCGGATTTTGTGACAAAAGCAAAGCTCAAAATCATGAACAGAGTTGCGGCCAATTGGCCGACAATCGGCGGTCAAATTGACCAGAAACTAATGGTAAATAATTTTCATATCGTTTTAGTCGTTCTCTGAGAACATCCCGCCAACTTCGCATGTGAATATGTCTTGTTTTCTCTGTTTAAACTGAACATCTTTGAGTTCTGGACTCAATAATGAAAACAATTGTTTCAACCTTATCCTTTATCAAATACTCCAATCCAAAAACGTACAATCCCAGTTGACTCAAAAGCTCAAATTATCCTGTCATTACTTTATATATACACTTTACATTTATTATTATAACTTTATTTCCAGACACTTCAAAGATAAAGGTCCACAGCACATTAGATTAAAAAAAGACATAATCTACAATAATGCAAAAGCAGTAAATACATAGCAACACATGACTGAAAGACAATCCAGCTGACTGTATCACGCACAGACTCAGCACCAGTCGTTCCACAGTCTGGATGAAAACCAATATATAATATAAGTGTGTAATGAAGTCAAAACTCAACAAACTTAACAAAAACATTGATATGAATTTGTGTTTTTAAACGTACTTTTTGCTCGATATGTGCTCAAAGCGTATCTCAGTGTGTGTGTGACATCCCTAGACCAACGGATGAAAATGTAGAGACTGCACGCTGGGAGTACGACAGGTCAAGGTTATGTTTTTGAGTGTGTATTGGACAGAGTGTGTGTCCGTCTCCGCAAGTGTGTGAAAGGTGTCTGTGAGCCCAAGGACAGCGTATGGGGTGCGGGCGCACCTCACTGTCATGCTGTTGTGTGTGTGTTTGTCTCTGTCTCTTGATCATGTGTGTATATATGTGCATGAGCTGAGAGGGACGTGTGTGTGTTTGTGTGTGTGTGTGTGTGTGTGTGTGTGTGCGTGTGTGTGTGTGTGTGTGTGTGTGTGTGCTGAGTCTGCAGGTTCTACTTCTCATCTAAAAAAGCAGTCGGTAAGTATGACCATCAGGCAGTTGGAGCCTTATAGTCTGCGGTTGCCTGCATGTGCGCGCGTGTGCTTGTCCATACGTAATCTCACATGAGTAAAGACACGTATTCTTCATTTGTCCATGCATGTGTGTGTGAAGTGTGTGTGTGTGTGTGCATGTCGCGGCGCGTGCTGTAAAACCATCCTATCACCAGTGGCCACAGGCCCCATCAATACAAGGCAAACAGCAGCTCGGCCCAGCGTATGCATTTTAAACACTTTATCTCTCATTGTCTAGCCAACACACACTCTGCTATGAAATAATATGTTATTTTACATTTCCTGCAGATGCAAACTGCCCGAAAGAAAATGTAAACACTGAAAGATTAAGCAAAACACTCCCCTCTGTCAGTATCATCGTCATCACTGTCATTGCCAGTTCCACCATCATCATCATAATAATGGAGCCATTAAAGAGCACTCTTTAAAACATTACACAGTACATTTAATGTCACTGCAGCACAGCATTACATTATGTCTGACGATACAGCCTGGAAGTTTTTCCTCTCCATGTTGCTGACAATGGTTGCTTTCTTGCTTGCCATTTGAAAGCACTTATCTTAAGTGGATCTGGAGAGCAAATTGTATTACAACACAGTAATGCTACATATGGTCCATATATTGTGTGTTGTGCAAGACACTTGACTGCGCTGGACAGAAAAGCAGCAAATGACTTTAGAAAAGGTTAGCACAATTTAGTCCAGAAATGCGGAGGCTATAAAAGAAAAATGCTATCAACTGAATGTCTGAATTTGAGCCTCAACACTTAAACCAAGAAAGGTCAAATGCACACAGAGACGCGCGCACACAAACATACAAACAGATGTAAAAAAAAAAAAAAAAAAAAAAAAAAAAAAAAACCCACGTATGCTCTTGTGCACACACGAAGGGAGACATAGTTTAGTTCGCATGCACACGCACACACACACATGCAAGCATTCAAGTCTGCACAAAGACATGTGCGTTCACACACACACACACACGCAGACTCGGATACAGCCAATTAGGTCCACCACCTTCAGAGAAACACCAGTGGGCATGTAAGATTCGGAGTCCAGCGGGCCTCTAAAGCCTAACACAGTCATAAGCCAGAAATAACACACACATGTCTCCAGTAGACTCCGCAGACCATGTGAAATAGCAAGGCAAAGACAAAACACTCCATTCCATCTCTGACATTTCCAATGTCTATCCCTCATAAACCTCTGTTCACCCATAAAGTGACTCATTCTTCTCAGATGAACATGTTCCATCCGGGCGGCTACCAGGCCGGCAACTCACTGCCAGTCCCTCCTGATGCTTGTTATAATTAGAAAAATATTGATTCTCTTTACGTTTTACAGCTTTTTCGGCTGGGATACAGCTAGACGAGTTGAAGATAAAAAAGGCTTAAATCATGACAATATATTGTAGATTTGGTGGAAGGGTTTTAAAAATAATTCATCCATCAGTGTTTGCTCTTTTGTTTCTTCCCTGCATGGATCTACCGGCGCTGTGATGGGAAGCCGACTTCCCCTCGCAGCTCATAACTCTGTTTTCCCTCCTCACCTCCTGCTCTTCTTCTTCTTCTCCTCTCACTCTGTTAATTCACTACACTGTCACCGGTCAGTGTATTTACCTAACACCAATCTCTTTCCTTCTCCCCCCCTCTCTTCCTCTCTGCTCAGTCCTTTTCTCCATCTCTGCCCCTGCGAACGGTGAGACTGTGTGAGTGAGTGTGCAGGAGATTTAGAGCGGGGATCAATAAGAAATTTAAAAATCAATGCACTTAGCGCCAGGAAATCAATGGGCCTAATCGGGATGCCAATCGGCCCAGTCAAAACAATTAAGAGGGAAGAAAAATGTTTAACAACCTCCTCTCTCTTGCTTACATAGACACAGGGGAGAGAGGGGAGACGGAGAGAGGGAGGCCTAAAGAGGAATATCAGAGGCAGACAGAGAGGGATGAGATGGAGTGATATATGGGAAGGAAAGGCTCAGGAGAGAAATCTCAAAGCTTAGACTCAAGGAAAGCAGGATTGGAGGGAGGGGTGGAGAAAGGCAGGGAGCAAGGGACAGCAATGGAGATAAAGAACAGTAAAAAAGAAGAATATGATGCAGTGGGGTGACAGTCATGAAGGACAGCAGAGGAGAAAAGGGAAAAAGTTGAAAGATGTCCACACTTTTCATGTGAATATGTGTTCCAGGCAGAAAAAGAAACGTGTAACTGAACCGGGGGTTACAAATAAGGTTACGGTTTGTGATCAGAAACACAAAAGTAATACCCTCCCTCTGGAAGTGGCGCTTTTGGGTTCATCAAAGGCATCCAAACCAGCTGCTCCCTATGGTCACACACAGTACAGTGTAGCACTCATCTTCAGCCAGGCAGCCAATCAACTGACAGCCGAATCACAAACAACCAACGCTTCCAAATCAACGACATCAAAAAAAAGCGAGAGAGAGAGACATTTCTCTCCCGTGTTGAAGCGTCCAATTGTACCAAATGTTTGTCAGCCCGGGTGCCCAATGAAGAAGCCGGGGCTAAGTGCGGGAAACGGCAGAACGGGTTGGTGGTGGGTGGTGGCGGCGGTGGTGGTGGTGGGTGGGTGGGGGGGGGGCTAATTTGGGGTCAATCAATAGATCTCCCCTCTCTCTATCTTCTGCCTGCTCACCACGCTAAAATCAATGGGAAAGCCAATAGTTCCCCGCCCCAGTGTGGATTAGTGAACACACAACTAATCAGCCAGTCACTGAAACTGACATCTCAGCTATTAACCTATTGATACGGGAGACACGTGTTGAACACACACACACACACACACAAATACAGAGGCACATTCCTGTACAAACATCTGCTGTAAAGACGAGTGAGATTCCTTCAGTTCTAGACAAACGAACACACATGAAAGCTGCGCTTAAATAGCAGGAAAAAAAAAACAATATTGAAAATTAGAAATATTCCCAGATCAATATTGTCATCTTTGTGCTTCTCCTGCTCGGTGGTGTGACTGAGGAAGCGTCACTCCGAGCAGCAGAGATAAAGCGTTTAACAATTAGACTGACCGACGACTTCGACAATGTCCCCTGATTCAGTCGCAGCCAGGAGCCACTTAGATTTTCTTTTTTTCAAGCCTTTCTCTACTCTCCCGTCCGACATCACATCACATCAAATCACGTGCCTCATCTTTTCTCTGGGATCCCTGGCTTTAAGGGTCAAAGGGGGCGGTGGGGCGGGGGGGGACTCGAAATGACTCTGTGTGTGGACGCCAGCTTCACTCTAATTCTGGTTTCAGCCACTGGCCAGCCATCACCAGCCTCCGTTAAGGAAAGAGGGAGTATGTGTTATGTTTGCTTGTGACACGGTGGCACTCTGCCGGTTCGGGCTGTTAGATAAATCTGCCATATAAAAGAGATTTTTGAATGGCACGTTGTCAAGTTTTCGTGGCGATAAACAGCAACAGAGATTTCTTCAGGATTTCTTGAGTTACCTCTTCATAAAAACACACACACAGATGATTTGGGAAACATTTTCACAGAGGAGCTGATCAGTGATTTAAAATGTGTCTTTCAGAAATCACATTAAGGACAATGAAAGGCCATTGCTAAGTTTTTTTTTTTTTTTTTTGGTGCCAAAACACCTTGCTGAGTCTCCTCAGGAAGATAAAATAATATGTACCTGGCTCTTAAGAGGAGCACTACACAAGGATCATTTTTCAAAAATAACAGCCTGACTAGCTTTCATCCCTTACTTTTGAAAGCCCTCTTGTTTTCTGAGATTGCCTCTCCTTCCTCTGTTCCTCCACCCCGCCCCGCCTCACCCCCACCGCCCCCCCCTCCCCTCTCTGTCATGTTTTAGTTTTCATATGTTGGTTTTGTTCTTCCTCATTTTCCCCCTGTGTAAAAAATGAAAGGCCGAAAATAGGATGAGTGAGGGGGGAAAAAAGGCAGGAGGCAAAAGCAGCGACTGCACATAGCTGAAATCACTGTCTGCCGGTGCTGAGACTGCGCTCTCCTCTCTGCACTGACAGTTACGGGCTACAATACAGCCCCAAACCCATTCCATATACATCACACTCTACAAACCAAACCTGATCCATGGACAATGCAAAATGCTCCATTTGCCCACTGCTGAAACACTGTATACCAATGTGATATTCTTCCACCATGACAAGAGGAGCGGCATTGATCAGCCACAGGCAGCTGCATAAAAAAAACATCCTTTAAATCGCATTCACACGTACAAGATATTTGAAAAGCTAAACCAGACCCATGCATGTTTTTTGAATTAGTTATCAACCATGCACATTGTAGTGTGACAGGCGAGGCAAAGCAAGGATAACTGTCTGTCTTTCCCTATCTCTCTCTCTCTCTCTTTTTTTTTTTTTTTTTGCCTCTTGACATCCTTTCAGCAATCCTTTTACACGTTAAACGCACAAAGAAAATGGAAGTGAGAGGCGTATGAAGTGGAGTGGATTTTGTTTTCTTGTTTTGTTTTTTTTTCTCTCTCTCTCTCTCTCCTTTTCTTCTTTTCACAGACTTTATTTCCATGGTGGACCGAGCGTGAGAGGCAGGCAGTCATGGCTCGGGCCGACAAGACTCTACATTTAGGCCTAATCCACACCTCCTCCTCCCCCCCCTACCACACACACACGCACCGTTGTGGTTATGATGGAGATGATGAGCGAGAAACTTATTGAGAGGGAGACACAGAGGAATAGAGCGAGAGAGAGAGAAAAAGTGTGAAGTGGTATTGTTGAGATGTCCAGGCAGGTCCGGATGCATTGGTTCCGTATAACATTCCTATTCCACTTCAACAGACGGATGCTGCCATTCTGGGAGAACGCAATCCTGATTTCTCGCTTGAGACCCAATATCTGCACCATACAAATAGGAGGATATGGAGGGAATGTGATACAGGCTTGGAATATGGCTCTTTCTTCTTATCCTGCTCAGCCACATTGATGTTTTTGAGCCTTTCATTGCTCAGCCAAAATGAAGTCTTTCAGGGCCGGAGCTATTGACAGATTAAGAAAACATATCCTATTTTGTAGGACATGACAGAAGCTCTCTTGTTATCTGAATAATATGAGCAGTGCTGAGGTGGCACGGAAACACTATTTGTGAAACATTGTGTGGTTAAACTCTGGAGTGAAATTACAGCCCACTCTCACAACAAAGAAGTCGAACCATGAAAGTGAAAGTAGTTTTCCCACTGCGATTGTAACATTAATTTTTTTCATTTATTACCTCGCAAAAAAAAAAAAAAGAAGAAGCTTGTTACATTCAGTCATTTTGTTATATAATTGATAATGGGAAAAAATAAATCTGTCTATGATTATGCTTCTCTATCCAAAAGCAAAACTTCATATTCCTCAGGCTGAAAACGTTCCATGCTATACATGGCAACAACACGGCTGAACCCTCACACAACAGGGAAACTGATGGGCTGGAAATCACAGAGGCCAAATCACAGAAAATTGATCACATCCAACAAAATGGCCGCAGTGACTAAAATTGGTGTGAGCCTGGGCTTGTTCGGGACAGAAAAAAACAAAAAAAAAACAAAGAATGTCTGGCAGGTGCATTGTGACAACTGCACGGTAATTGTTCCTACATAGAAAAATGTTGCTTTTCTTATATTCAGACGTTAATTGTGATGGTGACACAAGCGACATTTAGGGAAGATTAAACTAAAAAGAAAGGCTGGGCAGATAGTGGCAAAAAGAGGATGTGTGGATGATAACAAAGAAAACAACAGGGGGAAAAAAAACAGGAAAAAAAAGGGTTCAAGAGATGAAGGAGAGAAAATAAGGTGTGCTGCAGTCATCTGGAGTGTGTAAAAGGGTTATGCTGAGAGGTGGCATGTTCAGATGCGATAGACAGAAAGAAGAAGAGGGAGGAGGTGGGTAACAGAGAGGTACAGGAGAACAATTGAAAAAGGGCTAGTAGAGAGGGAAGAAGAGATTTAGGATTAAGGAACGAGTGTGGGGTAAAAGGAGGAGGATTAGAGGTTTGGGTGAGAGAAGGACAAAGTGAGAGGCGGGCAGGACGGGCGAGGAGAAAACAGGAGAGCAAGACACAGAAAGAGGAACTGTACAGGTCTTTTGACGGAGAGAGCAGGGATAAAAAGATGTATTTTTCCTGCTTCCTCTGTTGTCCTCCCTCTCCTCTGGGCAACTTCCCGCTGCTCTCCCCCTCTCTGCTGCCTTCCTCCTCTGTCTGACACAGTGGGAAGATAGGTAGGAAACCTAATCGAGCCAGACACACCGGCTGCTCTCTGCTGACACTCACAGGCGGAGGGTAGGCACTACAAATTCTGCTGACCAGCACATCCGAGACCCCCCTCACCTATCGGCCGGAGTGGCCATCAATCCGGCACAATAGCCTAGAGGACGCTGGGGGAGATGGGATGAGAGAGAAGGGGATGCGGTCCTGCGATGCTCAATGGCTAACACGTGCCACTAACACTGTCAAGAATTAGGAGTTTGACTCCTGTTGGGCATTTGGGGAAAATATGTACTACTGGTGCCTGGCATCCATCACCCATCAGTGTGGAGAAAGCCTGGGCATCTGCTAATATTGTTTGTTTTTTTTTTCTTTAAAAAAAAAAAAAAAAAACTATTTAACTGACACAACAGCACTGAGACACTGGATTGATTTATTCATTAGCCGATCAAAAGAAAACTGATTCCATGAAAATTGAAACACATTTTATTTGCAATCATTTTTAATAATTTAACAAGAAGAAATGCCAAACACATTTCCACATAAATGTGGAAAAACTGACCTTGTTTCTGTTTCACATTTAGTAAAATGTGTATTTGATTTTTTTTTAAAAATCAGAATAATAAGTCTGGCAACTTGTCAGTGGTCTTTGTCCTTTTTTTTTGTTGTTGACATTTTTCAGATTGAAAATTGAGAACAGATTGAAAAATCATTACACGATAATGAAACTAAACATTAGCTGCAGAGCTGAAACGCAGAGGATTTAATTTGTCATGCTGGTGCTTCATAGCAGATTTAGAAATTCTGTTACACAACTTAACATGAACTGACATATTAGTAGACAGATTTCAGATAACTAGATGTGATTTATACAAATGCTGCAATTTTTGTCACATAGTAGTTGCGAAGCTTTCAGTCTATCTGGCAAATGCTGACATTTTTTATTTTATTTTAGCGGTTTTATATCCACAACGCTGGTAAATCAGCACAGATCACAACCTTGCACCCATATAAAAGGGAAGCTCCCACCATCGCTGCTTGCAGCCGTGGAAGTGTAAACCATTGAAGCCAAGACGGTTGAGTTTACAATTATTTTTGTTTTGCTTTTTTCATGTGAAAATTCAAACTACTTTCCAGATTTCTCTGACATCAAATTAAGCTACTTCAAAAGACAAAACAGTCTTTAATCGGTGCACTCACCACTCATCACTCTGCAGCATGGTTTCATGTAAAACAGGTAAGAAATCAAAAGGTGTTCAGGTGTAAAGTGGTACGGACAAAAGCTAGGTCATGGGTCCGGCAGGGTGCCAGGGTGAGTGCATGTCCAGCGGCCAAAGCTGTGGCAGTGGGCCCGACGCTGGGCTACGTCCTGCAGGTAAAATGGATGAGGGTCAGTGTGTGGGGGGAGAGTCTGCCTCCCTGGTCATTGTGTGGGGGGAGGTAGTCATTACAGACTGACCGTTATGGTGACAAGCAGTGACACAGTGAGGCTTCACTCAGGGGAATTAGATGGTGGACAGACGACGGGATGTGCAAAGGTTGTGTGGACATTGCACGCGCGTTGCCTTGTTCTTTTTTTACTCTTTATACATTAAGTAGCTATGTGTGCACATGTGTGATTGTGATTCTGTGTTGCTGAATATATGTGTGTCTGTGTGTGAGTGTGTGTCCAAGCTAGATAGCACATATTTGCTAATCTGGAGGGGGTAGCTGGAGGAAGGGGGTAGGGTCAGAAGCTGGGGTCAGGTGTTAATTCACTGCTTCAAACCAGAGCCAAGCACCAAAACCAGGGGAGACTGCAGCAGAACAGATAGGCCAAAACCACGAGGATATATTCAAGATCCACAATGGTAACCACCTCTGTCTCTCCCCCTGCCGATTTCCTCTTTAAATTCCCCTTCGCTCTTACTTTCTTCTCTTCTATCCTAAATTTCACCTCCATCTTTCCCCCTTTCTCCATCCTCACTATTCTCCCTGGCCAGTCCAGTACGCCGCCCGCCTCCTCCCCCAGCTGTTAGGCCCCCAAAGGTCAGTCACTCTGCGGGGTCATCAGTCTGGGATGAAGCTGCACTTTGACCCAGAGCCCTTGATGTATTCCAACCACAAACCCTGCAGACACACTCACATAATGGACATGTGTGGCCTCACAAGAGGCCTGTTTCATTGTGGTCATTTTTGATCAATTTATCACTTCTCTTTTGTCACTTATTGAAGTCCTGTCTGCGGCGGCGAGAGCCTCGGTCTCCGCGCGGCCACTGTACTGGTTGAGTAGTCAGGTTAGGAAAAGACAACGCCATCGACCACGGGATCTTTTCGGATGATTAATCCAACCACCATTTATCAGCTAATCGATGCGGCGATGATCGTGAACTGCCCATTGATTATATTCAATAACCGCAATTGATACATGATGATGTTGGGGAAAAACACGCTCTCACGCCAGGTCAGACAGGAAAGGTAGCCTGCACACACACACACACACTCACTAAGAACCAACATCAAATGAAGGATTTTTAACAGTTAAAATGGAAATATATTTTTGACGACAGACACCACAGAGACAATCTGTTGTTTTATGTGAGATAATGTGAAATATGTCCAATGTATTAAATTAAAATAGAACCTGAGTCGGTTCACATCAACCACATCTAAAATATGCTGTTAAAATATATATATATATTTTTTAAATATTACATTTTTTTTGCAAAAATAATGTTCAGTAAACAGAGGGATTCTTTCAGAAATTATTGGAACCATATGCAGTGCACTTTGGATTTATCATTTTAGGGTAAAATCTTTCTCTTCAGGCAAATCCTCGTCAAAATATTCCGTATATACCGGTCACTGCTGGCGCCTTCTTGTCACAAAAACGATGCATCGTGCAATTGCAATCTTTCCGCTTTAATTGAGGAACTGGCCATGCGACCTTTGACCTGCGGGTCATTACCGCATTGTGCACCGGGCCGCGGAGAGCAGCCACACCATTTGGGAAGGGGAGTCGTGCGCAGAAAATGGATTAATTTTGTATGGCCTGTGGTGCTTGATACCGACTGGAAGTGGCCAGTAACAAAAAAAAATGTATTGGGAAAAAAAAACCTACATCAAAGGCTACAGGAGCGATCTCACTTTATGGAAAAAAAAAAAAAACTGAGCCAATAAACCGGTTATGAAATGAGCTTTCAGACAGGCTGCATAGACTTTAACATAAACCATAAAATTGAATGTATCGGTTGTGTTGTCTGTTTCAAGTTGATAAGGTTGAGGGCAGAGTGTCAGAGTGTCAGCTCTGCAAAAAAAAAAACAAAAAAAAAAACACACACACACGGTCTCAGCTTTTCTTCAGGCGTTTGATCATAACATGAATCCCAATCCTATTTGTTTAATATATAAAATATTAACAATGATTTTCCCTGAACACGTTGCTTTTAAAATCCCTGCACAATAACGAAAAGACAATTTTATATAAAAACATCGGCGTCAACTTGCAGTTTTACTAAATGTGCACGTGTCATCACGTGATTAATAACCTTTCATCATGCTGCGTGTTTGATTTGACTCCCTCATTATTATAGAAACTTTATTAAACTGCAGGTTTTGCACGTGTCGTCCTCATGGTAAATTTAGAAGCGATTAAATTTGCATTTTCTTTATTTCTTCACTTTTCACAATTTCCCTCGCAAAACACAGAAAAACAACGTTTTGAAATATTGTAAAGATCGTCTAATGTCTGAGATTTTCCTGATTTGTACAAGTCCGGGCGACTTTCTGTACTGTCTGTAACTCACACACTGTCTATGCTGTCTGCTTTTCCAGTTATGTTACATTTAAACACGAAGGCGAAATACTGAAGAATGACTCCTGTAAATAACAGCCCAACAATTTGTAATTGAAAGAAATGATTAGGTCACTAAACCCGCATCAGTCACGTGGAGATGCAGATGAAATAAAGGGCCTGCTGTTTAAATGTGCGAATAAGAGTTTCGAAATGTTCCTCAAGTTTTTTTTTTTTTTTTGCAAATGATTTTAAATAACTTAAAAAGTATAATCCTAAAGCGTAGGCTGCAGATTATAGTGTCAGTTTAACTAAATAACGATTGAATTTAAGCAAAAATACATATTAAGTAAGGGGTTATTTTATTTAAATGATATGCATAAATTCATAAATACACATTTTAGCGTAACACGATCTGCAGGATAAGAAGCAATATTTAAGACCATCGGATTGTCCTAGTAGTGGTCTGAAGATATTCATATGTAAAAATATCTGCATTCAGATTTACATATTCCCCGACAAATGGTGGACATTAACACCTGTGGACTGTCGATTTAAAAAGCGTAATGGAGTTTTAAAATATATATATTCGATATTAAATCGATAACTTTGGGTCCAGCAATGGATGCTTGTATCAAACATCCACTATCGGAGCGATTTGGAGACTTCATATGCAAAGCAACAGTGTTCAAAGTTCTGATCACAACTGCAGAACAAGACAGTGAGTCACCTCGCTTTTAAATCTGCGGTTTGATTTTAATATCAGACATTTTGATTCATTTGCAAAAAACAAAAATATTCACTGTTAAATTAGGAAGATGATTTGGAATATTAACACACACTCACTCACTCACACACACACACACACTCACTCACACACACACACTCCCTATCTCTCTCTCTCTCAAACACACACACACACACACACACACATTTTGGTATATTGATATTAAAATGGCACTGAATGCAGATGTTACAAATATAAGTAGAGAGGCTTCAGCTCAAAGCACCAATTATTGACGAGCCTTATCAATATTATTCATATTAGTGTGGGACACGAGCCGCAGAGAGAGAACATCAAATCAAACATGATCATCGCTCCAACGGAAAGAAAACGTTTAGGCATAAAACAAACCAAAAAAAACGCATTATCATTATTATTATTATCACTATTATTAAATAATAGGACGTCATCTATGTAAGTTTAAGGCTCTCTCTGATTACAGTGAAGCTCCTGTGTGTTTCTGAGAATATGCAACAGTAGTTGTGGCTTTTAATGAGACATTTGATGAATAAGAGTCGTGCAATATTTAATGCAAATTGTGGGGAAATGAGTAGAATCTCTTGTGATCTCTTTTTGTGGCTGCAGTTTTAACGAGAGCTGGTCTGCTGACCAAAACGTGTGCCCTGCTCTCATGAGGTTTAAAGTCATGTGTGCACCGTGTGGTTCACACCTCACGTGTTTGGCTTCTGTTTAATGTAATGCTTTAATGTAATGTAATGGGTTTTTTTTGCTGTAACTGTTCACACTTACAGCTTTCACGTGTGTTTTTTTTTTTCATACAAGGACACCACCTACACTCATCTACACAATCGCACGCTCACAATAGCGCGTGTACAGTTTGAAAATGACCCTGCAAAACTTAAGAACAAGCTCACGTGGTGCTGTGCAACAATCCTGACACTCAGAACAGTCAGTTTAATATACAGGCCCTTCCTATAGATTTATTTCCCCAAATCAAAGATGAAATCCGAGGACACTCGGGTCTTGTGACAGTGTTATCAGAAGAAACAGCGTGTTTCCCATCAACACCTCCTGTTTGGAACATGTGTGAGGATCTGCTCATCGAGGTAAGACGATGAAGGCACTATAGTCAGCCTAAATATGACCTTGTAGTTTAGTTTGATGGAGATCAAGCAGAACTGGGCAGAAATGTGTTTTGGATCCACATCTGAATCAAACCGCATCAACGATAATTTAGGACCAATGCCCCCCCCCCCCGAGATGTGTGTGGTGTGTGTGTGTGAGTGTGTGTGTGAGTGCCAGATTGTGCGCAAACCAAATCAGCACACTGACTAAATGCTACCTCAAAGATGTTTAAGGTTATAAAATGGCTGATACGAGGACTTTTGCACGGTTTATGCTCAGAAACTGTTTGTTAAATGATCGTCTGGCACCGTGCAGGGAGGCAGCAGACAGCGGACAGCGGGAGCGCAGCAGCCAGGCAGAGAGGCTGGAGCACCTCGGCTGGGAGGGTTTCCACTGTCCGCTCTCCTCCTCTCCTCTGCCGGTGTGAGCTCCGTGCTCGGCCTTATAAAGCTCACGGATCCCCTCCTTTTAATTGATTTTCTCATAATTAACTCAGTCTGTCCATCGATTTCCCTTCGGCGGCGTATCAGCCCTCACCGTGCTGAGGTGTTATTGTGCTATCTGCGGGCATCGGGAATATATCGACCACGCTGATTAAAAACCTCACAGCGAGGGTGAATTTGACCGTAAATTGCCGTGTTATAGGCTACATTATGCACAAATTAAGACACAGGTTGCCTATTAACGCCCCGGCCTTGCACGCCCACCTGTGCGTAAAGAGCTCATAAATCAGCCATGGCCTTTCACAATTAGGAATCAAACAACAAAGAGGATGAAGAGGAGTCCACGGTAAAGCGGTCTAAATGGTGTAAATCGCCGCAGCTGCCTCTGTTTCGACATGATTTCTCCCTCCTAAACAAACACCCGCGCTGCCAGATGTGCATGAATTCAAATGCGAGCGCAATTACGCGCAGAATAAAAACCGCCGCATCCAGCAACAATGACAACAACCACGCGTTCACTCACGTCGTTTATAAGAGGCAAACATTAATGTGCGTGATGTTCGCGGACGAGAAGAGAGGGGGGGAAAAAAAGGCATTTGGAGGTGCAGAGCTGCAAGCGCGACTTCCGCATATGCATGAGCACAAGAGCATATTCCGAATCAAATATTCCCGCGATAATACAACATGCAGAGCAGGCAAGAAGACACAACGCTATTCGTCCACGGAGCAAAGGAGCAAGGGAGGATAGGAGAGAGAGAGAGAGAGAGAGTGGGAGAGAGAGAGTGAGAGAGAGTGAGAACACGAGGGTTGCCCCCGTGAATTAATTTCTATCTAATCAATAAAAAAGAAAAAGACCATCCCCGCACACACACACAAAATCATTAGGACCGATATTTCTCCAGCCCCTCACTCCGATGCCTTTCCCCAGGTCAGCTGCCATGAGGAATGTCGGGCTCCCCAGCAAGTGGACTAAAATCTTTCGCGTTTTGAATGGACACAGAATAGAAAGATTGTGATTTGAGAAGGGGGGAAAGGTGGGGGGAGTGTATAGTTGCAGCCGAGGAGAGGAAAGGTGAAAAGACACATGGAGGAAAAGAAGTTAAGTCTGCAGGATTGCATATCTGAACCGAGACCCTACAATCATTCCTTTTTTTTGTTTTTTTCTTGTGTGTGTGTTTTTGTGGATGTGAAAATTTACCAGTGCTTCCATCGGTGAACGTCTCCATCCCCGCCATGCGAGCAGCCTGTCTGGACAAGAGAGGGATGGAGAGCAAAAAGATGGGGGAGAGGGTACGGAGGGGGGGCGGGCAGAGGTGCATGTAAGAAGGGGCCAGTGTGCGGGGCGGTTGATCTGGGTTGGGGGCTCACCATTAAACTGAGGAGTGGTGGGGTTAGAGGTGAGGTGAGATGGGGGGAGGAGGGGGTTGGAGGGGCATATGGCTACACCCTAACCTTTCATGTATCCCCTTCTCTCTCTCTCTCTCTCACTCTCTCTCTCTCTCTCTCCATGTCCCTCGTTGTCCCTCTTTCTCTCTCCCATCTCTCACCCTCGACGTGTGTCTCTCAGCGGTTTCCATGGCGACCCGGTGGCTGTGGTGCTGCTGCTGCTGCTGCTGCTGCCGCTGCTGAGGAGAAAGAGGCGCGTGCATGAGAAGGAGGGAGCGAGGCGAGACGGTCGTTTGAAGTGCAAAGAGGGGATCGTGACACATCCGAGGTAATTATCAGTCAGAGACATTTCGAGGATTAATCACTACACAAACCTCACGTTAGGCTCGCGCCGGGATGCCAGTGTGACGCTCGCGGTGCTGCTTGATGTACTTTGCAAGTTCAAGATGGCTGAAAGGCCCAACGTGACCCTGAGTTGCCTGCATAATAATGTTATTAAGTGACATTAAAAGTAACCGCAAAGTTGTGCGAGATGACATTTAAAATCCGCCCGTGTTGTGGGAGGCTTTCATCTAACTTCTGTAACTTCACCACATGACAGCTGTTCCATGACATGACAGTGGATATTCAGCAGGAGCTGCTCTGCTGCTTTGAATAGGAGGCCTGCACAAATTGGTGATTCATCTATGTGCTGCCACCTGCAGGCCAAATAAAACATGATCCTTCCTGCTCAGCTTGAGCCGAGAGCCCTGCAGTTCCTTCTGCTCACACACACACACACAAGCACCGAGATTGTAGCTGCTTCATAAATTTGATGTGTGTGTTGTGTTTGATATAACGATGCTGACTCAACCTAATCAAACACGTTGCACCAGATTTACACCGGATTTTCTGCCTAACTAACAAATAATGAATGCACTACAAACATTTAAATGAGGAAATCCGTTTCTCTGGCTTTATCATTTTAAATCACAATTTTTGTATCTATCTGGAAAAATGTCTCCATGTTATCTTTAAAAAAAATCTTGTGTGAAATCTCCTGTGACTGACCACTAGCTTCACAACCACGCACACACACACTGTGCAGAGGTAAACCGAGGAAGAGGGCTTTCGAGAAGATCACCTAATCTAATTTTCTCTCCTCAATAAAAGCCGTAGAATTTCCCCCATCAGAGAGATGTACCATATGCTGCGGGGTATACATATAATAAAGGCAGCCCCAGTGGGCTGGCAGAAGGCTGTAGTGTCTATCAGCTTTAGATGACACGTTTCGATAGGAGACTGATTTAGGCCTGAGCTACCACAAGATGACTTGAGTCTCCATCCAATCAAGGAGGTGCGAAGAACACCTGCGGACAGTGGAATAAAGTCTTCAGGAGGATGATGACCAATGTCTTGCCACACAGCCCGGCATTACATTAGCTTTTGCAACCCAATACAATTTGCACCATGGAAGACAAGCCCACCTCTGATGTCTCTATGAAGTGTTTGAGGCAATAAACTGAACAGTCGCCTCACCAAATGTTCACAGTGTGCTATGGTGTAAAAAAATAAGGGGCGCTTTATATATTTGACTCCAAGTTATTCCCCACTGCAGGTAATAGAAAGTGAAAACACATGTCGAAACTGATGGATTCATTAAAAAAAAAACTATACTGTTTTTTTATTTGCAATGTTGGCGCCATCACTGTTTCCCTCTGTTTGCCATGGCTTACTCAGGTTGTTTGGTCCACAGCCAACTCCATCACGAGACTGCCTCTGTCCTGTCCCAACTCTGTCTCCATAGCAACGGGATCTTTGACCCCGTCTGTGGAATCCTTGACCTGGATGTAGATCAGCAAGGCATCAACGGAGCTCATTGGCCAAAAGCTGCTGCTGTGGTGAAGCCGCAGTGGAGGGGTGACTGTGGCGGTGGTGATGAGGTGTGGGCTCTGAGGGTCAGCTGCAGGCTGGGAAGATGGCAGGATCCTGGGGTCTGCTAAGACGGACAGGCTTAAGCTCTGTTCTTTCAGCTTTAAAACAACCGTTCACCTGTGTTTTGTTCTGCCTTTAATCACTGCAGCCTTTGGCCTCGCACATTTTTTGCCTCTTCCACAGCCACAATAGTTTGTTCCTTATACTTGGAAGGAGGTTGAGGTGAGGATTTGTGAGGATTCTGCTTTGAAACCCCAAATTTGGCATTATGGGGTTTTTGGGGAGCCAAAAATGACCACATTTGGACAAAAGCATGGAACTGCTGGGTGACATACTTGAGTCCAAAAAAAAATTGGTGGTCTGTGAGGTCACTAACTCTCGTCTGTCTCATATCACAGCTAAAAGCATACAATAAAATACTTGCTTCTGAAAACATGTAAGGCGAGACATAGGCAATGCAGTACTCAACAGAGTCTTGATTCATATTTGATCCGCACTGCCTAGTTTTAAAGTTTGATCTGAGTTTTGTGAGCCCAGTGTTTTGCACTGCACAAGACTCACAGAGAATGACTTGTCAATCACAAAGTAGCCTCTGCCAAAGCATACCCTGCTCTGTCTACTTTACTCTCAGTGGGACTACAATTTATAAAATGAACATTATGCTTTATGGAAGAAGACTTCAAACTAACTTTGACACCATAAACCCATGAGGAAACTGTTTCCCAAGTCAAAAAATTAAGTGAGCTGTAGGGTCAATTCCCCATAAGACTCTATACAAGACAGACAACGGAGCTGCCCCCTGTTGGCCATTAGAAAGATGGCATGTTTAAGACACTTTCACATTGACTTCCATTTACAGAAGCTGTCCACTAATTATTTACTGTCAGTGTAATGTATTTTGTATTGAATTGGATTAGGTAGCCAGTAATCTTGGTTAAGCATTAAGACAAGTGTTAGCTGTTAGCTGCCTCTGTCCGAAGATAACAAAACCGACCTACCAGCACCCTTAAAGCTAACTAATTAAGTCACTGTGCCTGGTCAGTAGTAACCCACATAACACACAAATACTGTGTTAATTAGTTAGCTTTAGAGGTACTTGTAGGTTGGTTTGTTACCTTTTGACAGAGCAAGGGTCCACAGTTTTTGTGCTAAGCTAACTACCTGGTGGTTACAGTCTTATATTTAACAGATGGGCAGTGGTATCAGTCTTCTCAACTCTTGGCAAGAAAGGGAATAAGCATAATTCCCACAATGTCAAATTATTCCTTTAAGCATGCAGACTGATTGGGAGACTGTGGAAAGCTTTCTGCACTGATCTGTTCTGAGAGGCACATTTCTGGAAGGAAGGAAGGAGGTTTACTGATAGCCATTACTGCTGCAGTAGCCTCAGCATTATTTTCGTAAATTTTACAGCAAGATGGAATAAAAGGGTTGCAGAAATGTCAGTAGATGAAGAGCTGAGTCCAGGGTAAAGCGGTCCAGTTGTTGAAGCAGTTTTGTTGCCTGATGGAGACGCCTCAGTGAAGACCTTCAGAGATCTGATTCCTCTGGGAGAGGGCAGCCTGACGGAAGGTGGAAGAAGGTGGACTTGTTGATGGTGCTCTGCCTGTGTCTTGTCCTTGGATATTTGTGAGCATAATGTTCCTGAGTGCTCCAGATATGCGTCCCAATTTCTTTGACAAACAAATCTCTCATAGTGGCAGGGTCATCCAAGAAGGAGTCATTGTACAGAGGAGGAACATGGCAGAATCCTTTGAATTGGATCTCAGTAGTTTTGCAGACTTCTCAGACAGAGTGCCTGGGTCTCCCTGTGGGCATCACATCGCTGGTCTTGCTTTAAGGCTGGGTGTGGTGAGAACTGGGCTTTCAAAAACCTCAATTTTCCCCAAGGCAGGCCTGGGGCAGTTTAGCTGGCCATCAAACAAGGCACACTCTGAACAGGGTAGAAACGGCCCTATCAGATTTTTCCCCGAGGGTTGGTCCCGCTTACTGTTCTTCGTGATGGCAAGTCAATAATAAAACTTCATTTGTACACTCGGCAGTATTTTTAAAGGGCGGGTGTGGTTAGAGTGGTCTTAACTGACATAATAATGGCTGTATGTTTAAGCCAGCAAGTGACAAGGAAGTAACAGTGCACTAAATATAAAAACGAACTGAGAGAGGTCTGACACAAGTAGGCCCTGAAATGTTAGCTTTCTTTTTACACAGCACCGATACCTGCAGTTTGTCCATACAATTGATTAAATAAATTATACAAGAGATAAATGATTAACCGATAAATTATAAATTAACCTTTACTATAAACTTTGGTTATTGAAGCAAATCATAAATTAGTTTCTTCCCTGTGTCTTTGGGTGTTAATATCACATCTTCCTGAAGATCCCTCACTGGTCTAAAATGCCATTATGAGCTAATTAGATTTCCGCGTGACATGAGGTGACTCTTCAAAGTGCCCTTTAGCCGACATTTACATTATTTATTCATGTGCTTGAAGAGTGTTGGTCTACATCAGAGGACTTAATTATGTCCGAGGAGGCCCAGTGATAAAGTCAAAGAAGCCACTCACACAGTAAAACAAACTACATGTATGGCATAAAAGGCTGCCTATTTATGTTTGACTTCCATGAATAGCTTTTGAGGACTTATTCTTTGTAATACAGAGCTACATGAATAATCAGTATGATGTCATACAGAAACGCAGGAGGACTGGACCTAAGCTGTAAGGATATTGGCAATGTAACCTAGAGCAAAGCTATGGAGGTATGTAAAAAGAAAATAAGAAGCACCTTAAAATCCATTTAATAACTTAGAGGTAGCAACAAAGTAGATTGTCCTAGATGTCCAAAATATAAATAGCTGATTTATGCAACATATTTTTTTTAGGGAATTTTAGGGAACAGTCTAAAGGAAATGATCTTGCAGAAAGAAGTCATCATTTTACTGAAAATCTGTAAATATTGTACAGAAAAATGACAAATGTAAATGTTCAGCAGTTGCTATTAATGCTTGGTAAAGAAAGTGCCTTAAATCATGCGACTCAATACGCAAAACAGCAGTGTTGTGTCATTACGTCCACTGTAATTGCTGGGCCTTAGAGCAAGTGAATGGTACAAGAAAGAAAATATAGCGCCACATACACACCATTGTTGGGTTTCATCATGCTGACAGCTTAGAGCAAGGAGAAATAATTAAGGATCTGATCCACGGTGACCTGCATTCGATGGACCTCTTCAGACCATTTGGGGGCAGGGAGAGGGCACACTCCCACTAATACAGGTACGGAGGGAGGTGGACTGGGAAAAATGACAATTCAGAAAACTGAAAAAACAACAATAAATACTGCAACAAAACATGTGACAAAGTCTGCTTTTGCATGACATTGGCAGCAAAGATTATAATAGCAGCAATTTTAGTTATTCATACAAAGGTTCTTTTGTAATTTTTCTTTTTAAAAAAAAAGTCAATAACGTGCACAAACAGCTTTAGGCCATCAAACCTTTATTATTCACCAGAAATAATGTCAAATATATAAAGATTTCGACAAAAAGAATAGCCATAACAAAACAAATTTTCTTTTTAAACAAAAAAAAAATGTTCCCCTGAATTAGTTATTTTTTCCTAAGAATTATACAATCAAATAACAATAAATTTATTCAAGACACACAAAAGTAAACATGAAAATATGTCCATTGTCTCTCCCACTGTCTGGCCTTGCAGAGCCCTGCACTTCAGACAGTAGCAAGTCTGCCTGCTTAAGTCGTGCCTGTATGAAGGGACTTAGAGGAGGGGCCTTATTGATCGTCTTCTATGAGTGAAGTCCAGGCATTAGTTCCAGCAGGGTGAGTAGACAGCTGTCTGTGAGCCACTCTACTGGGCCTACATAGCAGGGCTGAGTGGAGCTGGGATGTGCACTTTTGATTTTGATCTCCCCAACATCACTTCTATTGACCGACGCACTGTCCTGTGCTTTACTCGCTGAGAGAAGCACTTGCCGAGGCCTAGCTGGAAGCCCGGACACAAGCCACCATTGCATTATCCGGGTTGCTGTTGACAAGCTTGGGATGATGAATCTTCCATGGTCTGTTGAGGCCTAGCCCTAATCACCGCTGTCATCTACTGGCAACTGCCGTATCCACTGACCACGGCAATCACAAGTCGGGTTATCGTGGTACACAGGGCTGAGAATCCTACTGTTTGTTATCTAGGTATATATGGGTGGACTAGGCTCTCTAAAGTTACACAAAGGTCAATTTGGACTGAGAGTAGCCCACTTTTCCATCTGTGCTCAATTCTCTCACACATTTATAAGATCAGAAAGTTGTCCCTGTCCTTTAAATAAGTTGCATAAGATTCACATTATCATTACTGTTCGAGTTTGTTTTTGACCATGTTGGAAGCCCACGGTCTGTCTACACATCAGTTAAGACAAAACACTTCATAAGAAGTTCGGTTAGATTGTGGCCCATTTAGTCTATGTATATGTAGGTCTGTGTGTGCAGACTCAACCTTGACCATGAGCACCTGTCAACACTATGCAGTTATATTTACAATTATTTGTGGCAGCCCAGTTGTCTTAACCTTATAATATTAAAGATAGATGTTATGAGGGGCTTACCACAATGTCTTGTGGCACAGGCGTGTTTTCTTAGTCTCACTGAGACTAAGAAGAAAAATATTGACACATTCTGCTGTCCTACAAAGTAGCACCTGTGCATGAGTCCAAACGGAAAGCACATTGATCCATTATTATTCACTGTTGTTTCACAAATAATGGTAACGTTTCAACTAAAGGCTGACAACTCTGAAAACGTAAAGCCTGTTATGGACACAAACAGGTGGTAAGTGCTGCCATCTAGTGGCTATTACAAAGATTGCAGTTACAAAGAGGCCTTAAAATGCTTCCGAATTTGCCTTCTTCAAAGTTAGTATGCTACACCCCAAAGAGCCTTATCAGTCTATACAGCCCAAAGTGTCTCTCTGTGCCCACCGTTACTGTATGCCATCATTCTCCTCCTACCGGCGAGGGCTGCTCTCAGTAGCCTTTGGCCCTCCTCGTAGTCATCCTGGTCCACACTGATCAGCAGGCGGATTCCCTCTGTGCCTGCTGCCATCCTAAGGGAGTCAGTGATGAAGACTCCCTTCAGGGCCTCCAGCAGATCTCCGCTCAGGTAGTCACTCCAAAAGGCCTCGAGGTTGTCCAGCTCTGTGAACTTGATGTCACAGACAATGGAACCAAGGTCTCTGGAACGAAGCAGCGAGTTGGCTTGGCTGAACAACTCAAACTGCCGCTCCAGGGGCTGCTGCTTGTCCGAGGAGACGCCGTTGCGGAGTGCCGACTCATGTTCCAGGTACTCGGCCCTGACCCGCAGGCGGATATCTGATAATGGAAGAGAGAGGAGGAAGTAGTGGTGGAAAGTAGGGGTGACAGTGTGATAGGGGAGGGGTGAAATAATGGGAAGAAAGTGAATAATGACACAGCGAGGAAAGGGGAGAGGAAAGAGAAAAAGAAAGTAGTAAAGAGTGAGGAAAGATGAAGGAAAGGTTACGGGTAAAGTCAAAAGAACAGGCAATTGGAGAGGCCCACATAACAGACAGAAAAGGAGGGGTCATGAAGTCAAAACAAAGGGAAGAGAAACAGGGACAAGACACAATCATAAGACAGCTCACTTAGCTTAACAGCATTAGTGCATTACATTAAGAACAGTTTTTAAAAAAAGGTGCTGGAGAATACAAAAGTTCCCAAAGGGGGAAATTCACCCAGTAGACTGATTAATAACTAGAGAGGAATTTGCACACTGAAATACTTAGATATGTCTTAAAAAGGCCTGACAAAAGAACACAAATATAAAAAAGTGCAGGGGGCCGGAGCAGGCTGTTATTTGTTACAGAAGGTCGTGAACCTGGACGAACCCAACTGTGTGCATTGTTTGTGCTAAATACTGCTGCAACCGTCGAGTTTGTTCTGGCGAAAATGAATTTGACGTTTTGGAGCATCATGAGAAACACTTGGAAATTAGACCAGTGGCATGGTTCCTCTTCACCCCAGGCAATTCAATCACGGCAAGTGTCGACCGTTAACTAGATGACTGCCGGTAATCAGCAGAGAATTTTCAGTGTGACACCCTCTATGGTCTACATAAATCATGACTATAGAGTCCATGTAATGAATATAATGAATATATTCAAGCAAATGTCCTAGTGGGATGACAGCAACTTAGCAGTATCAAGCCCTGGTGTGGCGTTTTGCTCCAGCCCAGCGTGTAAAAACACCAGATTCATTTTGATCAACACGTTAAACGCTGAGAACAGATGCTGGAGTTCCGTAGTAAGAGGACGGGCGGTCATGCAACAGCACAGCGAGAAAGATCAGAGGATACATACTGTACTGAGCAAGAGCACGGCTGAGATCGTCCCCCATGTCATTATTCCAGAGCTTCAAGTGGAAACCAGCGGCTGATGACTTTTGCTGCAACAAAAATCCATCTCTCCCACTCAGACCCCTTTAGTAGAGGTAAACAGTGTTTACAACTACCAATTACATCCATTTTTTGAGGAACAGTCTCATCAATGTCTCATTGCAAAGGTACGTAGAAACCTTTTTTGAGCAGTTTCAAAGCCTTAATTGCATCTTTGTGTATGCAAAACCCAACCCAACCCAACCAAAATCTCTTTGCTGCTCTCCATCAAACTTTTTTTTTTTTGGACTCGAAAGGAGAAATAAGGAAACAAAACAACTTAAGGCTGCACCCAAAATAAATAATGTATTCGTAAAATGTTAACATGATGGGAAGACAAAGGCCAATTAAATCATTACAAGAGAGCACCAAGGACCCGACTTGAAAACATCAAGTAGGGTCTTTAGTTAACTAAACAGTAGCTATGATCCCACTGATAAATGTTTCACCTCAAGAGCCACGTTTACCCTCTTTCCATTCATATTTTGTTTGGGGCTACGGGGAATGGTCCAAGACTCAAGAGGGACAAAGTTTGGAAAATGCCAACATTAGAAATGCAAATGTTGAATTAAGGCATTGATTTTGCATGTCTTAACATTTGTAGGAGAGCAATAACCAAACACTGGCTTTTGCATTCATGCTTCACAAAGCTGTAATTAGATCACTATAAAACAGAGGACTGGATCAAAGGGGACACTTAATCAATAAGGGTTAAGAAATGTTTAAAATATGCAGGGTTGGAAAGAAGATCCAATTGGGAGCCCACTTGGAGATCATTCAATTTACACTTTAGTTTGCTCACAAGAAAATGAAGGCAAAATGTGTTTCTTCAAGAAGGCATTACGGTACAAGACATTTTACAGGAATAAGACATTTAATTGTGTTTTGACAAATTATGAAAGGCTGTGTCGATTACAATGTTTTTAATAACTGATATTAGTTTGTCAGGTCAATCAATTGACAACACATACAGATGCAAGTTTTATACATTATGGTTAGAAAACTCTGTCATACCACAGATCATGACTGTCTTCAGAGAACGTAAAGTGCCAATACCAGGTATTCATTCCCCCTTTCTTTCATGTTTTATTGTTTTACAGTAATTAACAGTGGACTGCTGACAGCCAGTTATGTCGATTTCAAGGTAAAAACTGCACCGTGAGAACATTACAAACACTACAAACAAAAAGCTTGATTGGTCAGTCAACAGTATTGTTCAGGGGAAGTGTAAAAAGGAAAAAGATTACTTTTCCCAGCAGCATATGTTTGTTATTCAAGTTTTTTTAACGCTGATATTTTCCTCTTATGTTACCATGTAAAGCACATTTGAGTACCCTTTAAAGTGCAATATAAAATAAATGTATTATTATATTATTATCTACCACAAAAAATGCTAATACTGAGAGTTGCTACAATGATGGAAACTGAGCTGAGATGGGAGGAACTGTGCAGAGAAAGTCAGAATTGGGGGAAGAAAAACAATTACACGATATCTCTGAATTAAAAGTCAAAGGTGGTTTTATGTTCTGACAAAGCCAAAACTGTTTTCGAACTTTTCCTGTATATCTGGCATTGGCCAATCATCACTCAGCTACAGAAATATACTATCTCCACTATAAAGTGTGGTGGTGGCAGCATCATGCTATACTTCTCTGCAGCAGGACCTGTATTGCTTTAGATGGTAGAGGGTAAATTGAATGCAGCAAAATACAGAGAAATCCTGGAGGAAAAACATGCTGCAGTCTGCAACTGTGATGGATTTATTTTTCAGCACACTGACCTATGGATCTGTGCAGATTTGAAGTCTTTATCTGTGTCAAAAATGCATCCACTGTGATTAAATGTTGCAAAACAATAAAACATAAATATGTCCAAGGTGGGGAGGGGTGGTGAAACTATTTCATTGTATAATATCCTTGGCAAGCTTATCGACAAATCAGCAGTGGCAGGATGTTTTTAAGCGTTTCAGCATTCTGATTGATCACAAAGTGTCAAATAGGGCATTGATCTTCAAAGATCATCTAACTTTCTGCACTTCAGTATGGACTCTGAAATATTAAGTTAAAGCGTTAACAGTTCAACCTTTTGGATCATTACGCTGTGTGAGGGCTGTGGCTATGATAAACACCTGCCCTTCACGCAATTACTGTATTTATGGATGGCCTCCATTTCTGCCTTCTCATTTCATACTGAGCAGGATGGCGGCAGAGATAGGGGCACTGAGGAGAAGGCCATTTAAAACCACAGGAACACAATGATAGTCATTTTGTTAGGGTTACAGAGCACTTCACGCTTCATCAGACACAGAGACATCCACTTAGACAGGACATTAGGAAGCACAGCTTTCATTTTCTCACTTTAAACACCAAGCCGGTTTGGCTTCCTCCATCTCACCCCACCAAAAAGAAAAAAAAAAAAAAAAAAAAAGAAAAGTTTAAGTACCCATTTACGAGGAGTCACTTGGCACGGAGAGCTTCAACTCTTTATCGATCCGTTTTTCTGCTGAATGACTGACCAAGAGAGTGGAGAGTTAGGGGAGTACTGAGAGACGGGCAGACCAAACTCTCTCTTTTCCCCATAGACAAAAATCACTCTCTGTACCATTTTGCGTAGTTTGAGCATTTAGTGTTCGTTCTCTCCCTCTCATTGTTTGTAAGGATACTGTTTTCCTGACACACAGGTTGGTCTGTTTAGAACTGCGAACACAGAGAAAGGAGAGAAAGAGAGAAAGAGACAAGCACAAGTGGGTTGGATGTCTGTCGACTGGGTTGTTTTTTTTTTTTTCAACATCAAGCAGGCATGGCACAGCACTCACTTCTCTTAGTTGTAATGAGGGCAGTAGTTGGTACTGACAAGTTAATCAGCTCAGAGATGCTTTTACTGTAGCTCTACAATATTAGTAGTGTCTAAGTGGGATGCTTGGGACTACTCTTACCTTGACCAATCCCTTTACCCTCACCTTCACCATCCCATTATTTAAGCTCCAACCAAACATTAATCAGATAGTCAGTAAAGGCCATCACAAGCACCCCATTTAGATAACGCAAAACCACTACTGATCTTAAGGTACAAACACCTTATGGGCATTTGTAACAGCAGCAGTCATTGTCAGAATATAATTGAGACACTTCACTGAAAATGATCTGAGAGATGAATCATGACAAGGAAGAGTATTTGAGGTCTCTTTAAATGCTAGGGGCCAGCATTGGACTGAGCTGCCCTATCTATCTCTGCTCCCTCTTGACAAACGCACACCAAGGGCTCACACGGGGCACAGAGATAAGATACAGCAGGAGCTTCCTTCAGCAGAGCATTGTTGGGTTATTTTCCTCAGAACTGTGTGAGTAAAGGTTACACTGGCATTTTTTTAAACAGCTGTTTGTTGGCAGCCATTTTAGATTCTCTGAAAATGAACACATGGCTAGACCATATGAAGGATGAGTATCCAAATTAGTGTTTTTAGAACTCCAGATGTGGCTTACGTGAAGTTTTGCTTAGCCTGTCTGATTTGAATTTAGTGAAGACAGAAGTTTACAACCACCTGTAATGAAGATAGTGTGAAGAGAAAGGATTACTCCAAAAGGTTTCCCCACATGCAGCGATAACTGACACTTTCACAGACATGCCCAACATATTTCTGTTTTGTCTTTAACTCCTACGTGTCTTTCAGTATGAGCCCAACCCTAAACATGGAGCCAATTCGAACATTACCCACAGCTACAAAACCCACAGATTGTTGTCTCCTTGCTTGGTTTACATAACAAATATACCATTAAACTAATCGACTTTTTATTGATTTAAATAATATCGGGACGACTTCTACAGTTAATGTTTCTACTCTTGTAACTTTAACACTTCACAGACAGAGCTCCTGCTGACTTTCCAACATTTGTATCTTGCACAATCTCTTACCAGAACATGTACACTCCACCCATTACTGTGGGCAGACTTCACATCACATTCATTATGCTTGCATTTGCACTTTTTAGCGGTTAGCTGCTCGGTTGGAGTCTTGTGAGATCCTTAACCTGGCTTAGCAGCAATATGAATGAGCAAACTGGTGAATCTCAGTTGATTGTTTTTGCATTTAAGACTTGTTTTCTCTTTCTATATAAGATAGCACAATACTAATAATGTAATGTTGTGTTTATGTTTTCATATGACTGCACAACTATAAAAGTGTTTTGATCTAGAGTCTCAAATACTAACTGGGCACTAAAAGGCACACAATTATTGCTGGGCTTTCATTAAATTATTTTATCATGCAGTGGTCTGCCAACATTGTGTCAATGTTAGGGCTATCGTTTTAAAAAATTATGATCACAGCACCCTTAAAATGAGAGCAATACCAATAGAGTACTTCATTTAATACCTGGTGGTGAAGAAACTATTGGCCTTGCAAACGTGGGGCAGCTGTCCACGATGAAGCTTTCCCTATGCTTGATTAGGTGGTATTATCATGTTACTGGTATTCTTGAAATAATCCTCAGTTTTCAATGAAAATGTAATTTGGTCAGGTATGGGCACTGGGTTATTTCAGTTGATCCTTTAATTTCCTGTACTGTGCATTCAAAACATAAACACAGTTCGTTGGCCATGTTTGTGAAAGTGTTTCAGGGTTTTAATCTGCAGAGAATGAGAAATACACTTTGTCTACATAGATCCCGATTACCATGATTTTAGTGAGATCAAAAAATGTTTTGAGTTGTCCAGCGATTTTTGTTGCTTTGGTATGTTGCTGAAAACTTTTTTGAAATATTTAAGGCTTACTGCTGAGGACTCAGTTCTGTAAAACACTGACACCAACAACCCTTGTCAGATATAGATAAATCAGGAATCTCAAACAGAATATTTTCTCAGCCACAGTGCACAACACTAAAGAACATCACAGGATGATTTTTCTAAGAGCAAATTACGTGTCCTGAGGGGGGATAGGGTAGGGTAGGGGGCAGCTACATTATGATACACAATCATCGAATACAGAGCAAAGTGGCTACACCAACCCCTGTTGTAACAAGGGGGAGAGCCTCTTTTACCTTAGGCATCGGCCCAGACTTGTGTGAGAGCGCATGACTGAGTTGATCACGTACACTGCAGTATGTATGGACTGAAAGGAGTGACAGACTTTTTTGTTTTGTTCCTCAGTCTCCCCCTCTGTCTCCATGATCCATTGTGTCTTAGGTTACTCGCTCTGAGTCACAATCCTGAGTCAACCTGGTGGAATCAAATGTGGAGTCAAGACAGCAATATGTTTATAGTCACAGGCACATCACTCATTCTGTATAGCTAAGAAGGGCTGTCTTCATTGCTAGATGATTTGTCTTTTTTTTTTCTTTTTTAAAATCGAGTCAGAATCATCAGTCCGTGTTGTAATAAGTACTTCTCCAACAGGCAACGATGGACATTCAAAAGAAATGTTTGAGAAGGCCCGCATGAATGATTAAGCAAACTTTGCACAAAAGGCAACTGATGTTAGTGTTGTCTCAATCTTACTGTGCTGAGAGAAACTAGCACTGATTGGGTAAAAGGCAGGCAATAGTGGAAACGTGGAGCAGGACGTTGATAATAGATTAAAAAGTGCAGCTTTCCAGTGGAGTTAGTCTGCTTTGGACAACTGCTCAAATTATTTTTTCAGGAAAGAAATGTGAGTTTTGACAGTTGACTCGTGACAACCTTGTATCAAGCTTGACAATAAAGCAGAACAAGGGCTGCATCTAGTGATGACTGGACAACTTCCTTCAAAAAGAGTAGACAGAAGAACAGGAGACAACCTAACAGTCTGCGCTTTTATCGGCAGCAGCAGATAGTCCGGTGGGTTAGAGAAAAGGTAAAATGGGGAGAAAAGAATGTGTGGTGGAGAAATGGATAGGGCAGAAAAATCTCCCTGATGTTGCACGTTCAATTAAGACAGTTAGGAGATACTGTACGTCTAAACATAACAAGAGCGTGACAATGAAAATACCATGAGAAGCAGCTTGAGTAATGAAGGCGATGTCAGTCAACTGAAAGGGAAGTGCAAGCAATTTCTTTTCTGTCCAACAGTTGAATCAATTGTTGTGGGCCATTTTTTGCTGAAGTTGTAGATCAGACAGAGCCCTTGAATTTTTGATGTGTTTGAGATGTAAAGTCAGCATCTGCTGCACAGACAGTGAATAAGGTGTTGACTTTCTGGTGCTGTGAGACACAAAATTAACTTGTCCGACCAAAGCATCATTCTAGTATCATAAATAAATAAGTTTAAGTAAGTAACACAAGTGCTGATATTGTATTCAACAATAAAGGTACCACAGACTTGGCCAATGTAGCAGAGACAGCTTTTATACCCATGTGATATCACCAAATTTATAGTTAAGTCCTGGCTTCAGTGAATGTGCAGTTCAAGTGCATTTTAACAGTTAAAGCATGCTGACATTTGCAGGCAAACTCTCTTGTTTAACAGTGTTTGTGTAGCTAGTGTAGTGTATAACTGCAGTGTTGGTGATATGTCAAACTTTCACCCTGCTCCTTCTCTACAAAAGAGTGAATAAATACACAGTTTTTACTGTACAAGTGTTGCTTTGTAATGCAAATTGTCACAAAGAGTTAAAATTGGATGTGCAAGGTTTCTGTGCCTCAAGGCTTTTTGTGATGATGATTTGAAAGGATGAAAATAAAAAAAAAAGTGAAATTCAGACTTGGTATGCAAACTCCTTAACCTAAGAGGAGTTTCAGCATAGCTAAAACACATCAGAAATAGCGGGGGTTCAGACAGGACCAGGCGCCGCAGCAAAAACGGACATCTTTCATTTCGGAATTTCAGTGGCGGTCGTGCGTTTCCGTACCGGCAGTCCGCGCTTTGGTAGAGAGACATAGAGTAATAACAATAACAATAACAGAGAGCGAGCGTCTCCCTTGATAAAGCTGTTAATCAGAGAAATAAAAAGTTATTTCCTGATTGTTTCACAGCGATTACATTCAGCAACACATCTCAACCACCTCACCCCCCACCACGAGCTGTCGCAATCCCTGATCCTGTCTGAATGTGCGCTAGTAGAAAAAAAAAAAGGAAGATGTGGTTATTCAGGAGACGATGGATGAATAGGAAGTGAAATTGGAGATTCTCTATTAATAGAAAGAGAAAATAGTGGGATGAAGTGAAGGGGACAGGTGATGGACAGCTGAAAGCAAGACAGGTTAAGAATGCAGGGCTGCACTTACTGCAAGACACTTTATGTGGTGGTTGTGGTGGAGGCAGTGGCTGGCCTGGTCTGCTTGTTTTTTTGGGTTTACGACTCCAGCCATTTCCCCTCTTCTTCCTTCTCCTCCTAATTGGTGGTCCAGGCATAGGAGGGTAAAAACCTGACAGAACATGCTTGGAATTAGTTTGTGGACATGACTGGGATTTTTGTCCTGTCATATTTCCATTTCCTGTCAAATAAATACTGATTTTGGACAGACTGCCTGTCTGCTTTGGATGACAAACAGGTTTGTAAGAACACTGCAGCCCATACTTAAAATGAGCTAAATACTAATACAGCACTTACCAGTTCTGAATTGCTGTGTGAAAAATGGAGGTGGCATTTCTCTGTAGCTATCTTGCATGCCTGAGGTGCACACCAGCTGGATGTTCTCTATTCCATAACTGTGTTCAATTCTCTCTGGAGATACTGAAAAGCATAAACACAGATTAGTAATCATTATGTTATGACTATTAAGACAAGAATCTAGGCTGATATTTGGCAACAGCCAAAGCACTCAACATAATTTCAAAATCTGATAATGAAAACCGTGTGATTCATCCTCACCTGTCCTCCTTTTCTTGTGGGACACTAAAGGCAGCAGGTCATGACGAGTGAGGACTCTCAGTAATTGCAGTAGTGGCTCCAGGTTGCCATCACTGAGGTAACCTCGCTTTTCCAGTTCTAACAACAGCTCAAGGCCGTTTGTGGGCTTACAGGAGGCCACTAAAGGTTCATGGGAACTCTGAGGCTTTATCCGCCTCCACACCTTTACCAACTCAGAACTTGGTGAGATGCCTGAGTCATCCGGATCGCCCACACGGGGCGGGACCGTCCAGCATGTTGGATCAAGAGGGTGTGGTGCAGGACATGTTTCGTTCAGAAGGAACGACAACACCTCAATGTCAGTCTCTGTCAGCTGAGAACCAACTATTTCAAAGACCTCATGGAGGGATAACATCCCATAGTAGTTTAGGCACTCTGTTTCATCCCAGTAAAGTGAGTCCCTGAGTGGGTAACCTGGGTGATGCACTGCAGCCATGGGTCTGCCTATATAGCCCCTCTCCACCTTCCCACCTGTGTTAAGACTGTTTAGGATTAAAAACAAAACAAAACACACAAATATATTATTATTTTTTAAATAAAAATACAAAAAACACAGATAAACATTACATTTAACAGACACATAACAGCATCACAACAGCATATGATTCTACTGTATTGTGTATTTGTCATTCAACTGATTTTAAACTTTATATGAGTAAAGACAAGCCTTGTTTTTACCTGGAGAGAGCACAACCCTATAAAACACAGGTTTGACATCCTGCCACTGTGTGTAACTTAATTATATTCTGTATAAATCGTTGTTTAACTAATACGTTCCTTAAAAGGCTTGACAACAACACGTCTCAACAAATGGCAGACAATGAAGCCACACTGCACATAAACCAGCGGTCAGCAAACACATTTAGGCATTGCAGCCGTCTCTAATGTTACAGAGACATTTCCGCGTTATGCAGGTTTAAGGCCCGTTTCAGCAAGCTCAGCAGTCCTACCTATGGTGGTGTCAGCCCGACGCTGTCTTCAAACATGCAGCGCCAAAGTGTCTGCTGTGAATGTGTTGGTGTTGTCGACTTTTCAAACGCCAAAGTCTCGAGGCGTTTCTCAGACGTCCATCATAAGCAACCGGTGGAGCAAATTACCCCCTGGGCACTTTACGTAACCACGTTTCTTTGAAGGGAGGAAGAGGAGGAGGGGCGGAACAGTCATAAAAACAAACCACAAGCAGCTGTACAGCCAGAAACACACAACGTCAAACAAAAAACAAATCCCTAACATGCAGAAAAAAATGACTGTATGTTATATATGACGCCCAATGTGGACAGTGTGTTTGCGATAACGGACATTAACTGACATTACTTGCTCGCTAACAACGTTTTTTAGCTAATGTTAGCCGTACACTGACCTTTATAAAAGACGGAGCATGAATGGTATCAATGGTAATTTCGAAAGCAAACAAACGTTTATAAAAGTGTTTGTTTTTTGTTTTTTTCCAAAGAGATATTTAAACATAAACAAACGTACCTGACAACTCGCGCTCCTCCGTGCCAGCCTAGGACGAACTCCCACAGCGTCCTTCCACGACTGACAGCAACACAATAACATACAGATTCTGGCCAATCACAGCCCTCCGCTTGCTCGGTGACGTCACGGGTCACGTTTCAATTCCACTGATCTGGAGTCAGTTCATCTCCGCGAGCTCATTATCATGTCGGCTCAACTGAAAAGAAAAGCAGCCGATCCCAAGTCGGCTGTTTTAATACTAATTTTCAATGCAAATAACGCCAAAACAGTTGAGGTATACTGTATGCCAAAGCCTTACGGAGAATAAAAAATACACATGAAAGCATGTAATTAACAGAAACTGTTTGTATGACCGAGTTTAACAACACTGCAGAGGGCGTGTAGTCCCGGCTGCGATCAGTAGGTGGCGGTGTTTTGCGCTTCGACTCGACGACAGCAGGAAGTTGAACAACATCCACATCACATCCGTGAAACATCACAGCAACAAAGGGTCTGAGGCAGTCCCACCAAAGTTCTCCTGTGAGTATATTTACTGAAACCATTAGATAGTTGTCAGTTCAAACAGGTTGCTGTTTACTTTGGAGACTCGTCTGTAAAAGTCCGTCCAGTTTTGCGACGGAAACATGAGCTATGTGCTCGGACCTGTAGCTAACATGAATTAGCACAGAAGCTAACCGTGGTAATCTTTTGAACAACAACAACAAAGTTTGTTTTTATTTAACTGTACACACGTACAGAATTCACTAACGCTATTTAAGTCACTTTATAAATGAGTCCTTTATGAATGCGTGCTGCCAACCAGTGACTTGAACATCCTGTGTGTTTAGCGATGTGGCAGTGACCAAGCCCTTTGTTGACTAAAATTTTCCACTAGTCAAATACTGTCTGTACTGTAGCTGGCCTGTGTCTCTTTAGTATGCACGCCCTGCATGAATGTGAGGTGTAGGCATCTATTATTATGAACAAAATAGTTATAAACTGTTTACACTTTCTGCTTTACACTTTTTTATGGCACTTCAAACTGCAACTCCACTTAACAATCGTTCATGTTTTGTTACCAATAAAGATTTAAACTAACTGTTGGATGAATCTGAAGTAGTAACAAAGAGTCATCACAGGATAGAGAATCTCAAAGCAATGTCTTATTTTTTTTAGTGTTTATTTTGCTATTAAATAATAATAATAATAATCTAATTGTGTGAAATTATTAAAGCAAGCTACTAGAAGCAGATGTATGTGACATAAGCGTTATGTCCTCTGTCAAAGTATGTTTATATTCATTTATCAGTTTTACATGCACACATCCGGTGGAAATGTTGCTGGAGGCCGAGACAGATATATTATGGTGGTGTTCCTGAAACTGTCGTTCCTGTTGAACCAGATTGTTTGTCCTCTCCTCAGCGCTGATATTAAACTGTCAGCTGATGATTAACTTGTTGTCTGTGTTCAGCTGCTTTTATCTTGGTCCAGAAGACTCAGCTTATCATTTGATGGTACTGGTGCCAATACAAGTGATACAACAATGAAATAATGCTTAAGAATAATTTATTTTGCAGACTAACACTTTTTTGTTTTTCTTTTAGAAAAAGCTTTTAATGATATCTAGCACCATTCAGCACTAAAGTTATCTGTCTCCTTTGTTGGTGTGTGTTGCCTACCTAACCCTGTACACAAATAATGAATAGCCAGCAATGATAATGGTCTGTGTTTTTACCCTTGCCTTGTAGCAGACAGTCTGTAAATGTCATCTGGAGCTCCAAAAGGAGAGAACTGCCTTGTAGACATGGACAGCAAGGCTGGAGATCTGTTCACTGCTCATGATGCTCATCCAACTGGCACAGGTGGAGCTGGAATCATGGCAAAGTAAGAGCCTATATATTTTTATTTTTAGTGCGATGTGCACCAAATTCATCACACAATAGTATCGATAAGTTAAGATGATTAGTAACGATGATGTTATCAAGAGTGCATGTGATTCTGTGTTGTTCAAATGTCTTTTCTCCTACCCATTGCAAATATACAGAAATATCTGCTACTATTGCTTATTAGTCTTTAATAGAGGCAAATGATATTGAATATCCAACTGAAGGCTCTTTAAAGGTATTTACAGTCTACAGCTGACATGTTAACAGAGCAAGTACTCTCTGAAGGCTTGTTTACAGTGATAATCTCTGAATTTCAGAATACATACTTATTCTTAACCTCTTATTTCACAGGCTCTGGCTCCCCAAGGGCTTCTCGGTCAGTATGGCTAAAGAGTGGATCGACAGGCGTCGGGTGTCCATTCGACCTTGGGCCAGTTTTGTTGACCAGCGCAAGTTTTCGAAGCCCCGCAACTTTGGAGATATGTGCCAGAGGATTGTGAAAAATGTGGAAACTTACAACAGCAACTACACCTTCATCTTCCTGGGTCTCATCCTGTACTGCATGTAAGTCCAACAAAGGAGTCATTTGTGTTGTTATGGTAATATTTACTCTTCCTGCCGCCAGCTCTTACTCACACAGTGTGTACAGAATACACAGAAACTTCTTTGGTGAGTTTTGGACACTAGATGTAGTAAGAAATAAAAACATGTATGAGATTTGATTTAAAAAGTATTCAATAAAAAGTGTACAATAATTCAGGCTCTAAAATTGCTGCTTGATGTTTCTCCTCCACAGTATCAGCTCTCCAATGCTCCTGATTGCCTTGGCTGTGTTCGCTGGTGCCTTCTACATAATTCACCTCAAGTCCCTCGAGTCCAAACTTGTTGTCCTCGGTGAGTTAAGCTGTCAGGTATGCCCTGCAGCCTTGTAATTGTGTTCCTGCTAAATACAAAGAATTCTTAAAATCACTAGGCACACTGGAACTACATTTTAATGTCATCTGTGTTGGTTTGTGTGTGTCTGTGCAGGTAAATCAGGCCTACCATGACAATAATTTGTTTTGAAAATATGTTCTTCATTTTGTGTAGTAAATGTTATGTTACCTCTCTGTGACTTTTGACAGGCAAAGAAATAAGTTCATTTATTTAAGAGTAGATAAAACACACATCTAATGTAGTGTAAGAAAATCAAGTATAATCTTGAGCTTTGTACTTTTATTACCATTCTACCAGAACTCCAAGAGGCAGCACAAATGTGTGTGTTGTTAAATCTGTAATATTCTTTTTTCTCTTGCCAACCAGGCAAGGAGCTGACTGTCCCTCACCAGATGAGTTTGGCTGGAGCTGTGTCTCTTCCTGTGTTCTGGTTGGCTGGAGCTGGAGCTGCTGTCTTTTGGGTTCTAGGTAAGCCAAAACACATTAGTTGTTGTCATCCATTATTATTCTGGGGAATGCACGAATATTTGTTGCAGTGCTTGTCACAGCAATTGTTTTTTAAAAATATTTAGTATGAACACATTCTACTGTTATATTCAATGAAAGTTTTTGCATTGTAGTGTGAGCTAAATGCATGCAGACAAACTCTCATTGTTTTTCCTCTTCTCATTCCGCTTTTTCCATTTGTCACGTTTCCTCTCAGGAGCGACGCTGTTTGTGATCGGCTCTCATGCTGCGTTCCGTGAGCTGGAAGGATCCGACATGGAAGAGCTCCTCATGGAGCCAGTGTGAAGAGCGGGCTGAATCCTCAGCACATGCTGGTTGATGATCAGTCATCACTTTGACCCTGTTAACCTAGAGAGGTTCTCCCAGATCTGTTCCTTAGCTATGTGTGCATCCTGTATTCCCTGCGTCTTACGTATGCCACTGTACCAAGAACGCACCTTGTCTTGCCTGTAAAGTAATCGTTGTTACAAACTATGTTGCCTTTTACAAACTCATTCATAACTTGCCATATGCACAAATAATTTGTTAATGAGTATTTAAGCACATAATCATACAGACTATATGCCTTTCTCTACATGTTTTATATCTTGCTCTGGTTCGTGTCAAATGGCCTCTGGCTTCCTGCAACGTCCCTCATGCTGTGACGTATTTCAGTTTAATTAATCTCTTAGGACTGTCTGTGTTGTACTCTGCTGTAGATACATTCAAAAATAAGTCATGTATATAAACCATCTGATAAGATAGCTGATTTCTGACGTAAACATGCTGTTTGCAACTCTAAAAAGATTTATTTTCCAAAGGAAAAGTGCCATTTAAAGCTTTAAAAATATGTCTCTTATGATGATCACGCACAAATGAAAACGTGTTTATTCAAGAGAATACAAATAAACACTTTGGGATTTCAGATAGGGTACTTAACATAGATAGGTTAATGAGAATACATCTTAAAAGGTCAGTATATAGAGTGTTTTGTATTTGAGATAATATGTTGCTTACTGTCTGTATGCATATTTATCAGCAGCTCTACTCAGAACATTCAGATCATTCTGTAAACCTGAAATATTTCTTTGTTGAAATTCCTCATTCATTTGTTTACGTTTCCTTGTAAGTTGGGTATTTTTGTATTTAAATGACATTTTGGAAGTGCAATAAACCCCTGAGGTACAGATAACTTGTAGGCCTTTTGGTGTTCTTTGTTATTCTGCCTCAAATTAATTCAGCTAGTCTGTTCTCTTGTTTGTGCATCCATGGCAGGAGTTGTTGAGAACTCAGTGTACTTCAGTGCTTTGTACATTTCCTCTTTATTCTGGTCTGGTCTGAATACACAGTGGAATAAGACCGTTCCAATCCTCGTGGTTCCTCTTCTCTATCTCTAGTACGCCGAACACTGCAGCACTCACCAACCCCCTCTCGTCCCCCCTATGGTCCCCCCTCTTGTCCCCCTTTTTTCATGTGACCCCTGTGACCTGTGCTCTGTGACAGCACAGCAAGAGGACCCCATGCTCAGGTTGCCATGGCGATGACCTTGAAGGGCCCCAGTCAGAGACACACACACACACACACACACTCGTCCACAGACACACTCGCTTACACACTGCGGCAAAGGCGAGCGATCGATATTCTATTATACGGAGGGTGGCGAGGTGTGTTGGGGGGTGTGCAGTGGGGGGAGAGAGGAGAGTCGCACTGCAGTGAGCTCACTGCAGAGACACAGGGGAAATTAGAGAGAGGGTGAGAGCGTGAGTGTGTTTGTCAGTGAGAGTGACAGAAAGTGTGCGTGCTTGTGTGTGTGTGTGTATGTGTGTGTGTATGTATGAGCAAGAGACACTGCATTTGTCATTGGACAGCGGTGGCAGAAAGTTTTCTTGGGTTTCTCATTCAAAGGGACGTGTCCTAAATTTGCACAGGATGCAGCAAAGTGACCTCTCAGACCACCCGATCCTTATCTCTCACTTTATAGAGCCGTGCATTGTGTATAATTTACTTGATTTGTGAAGTATGTGGGCAATAAGAAGTTCATTTAAAATAGATGACCCCTGTGGCACAGAGAGGTAGAACAATTACAGTCTGTTCCCCTAAGATAAAAGATATACAGCCTCAATTTATTTGCAGGAACGTAACCTTTTGAAAATAATAACTTTTATTAACCACAAAAGTTGCTAGTCCTTCCTGAGCATGTCATTTATGCACTAGTTCTGATTTCTCATAGTCCAGAAAGATGCTTTTTTTGGGGTATATAGTTGGACGTTGCTGCCATTGTTAAGACTCTTCTGCTGACAGTGATTCTCGCCCTGAAGCTCATCAATGTTGTTGTCTGACAGGGCTGACACATTTACAGAGTGGTTTGGTGCATTACCCTGGGCTGCTGCCAACTCTTCCCCCTATGCTGCTTTAACATTATGCAGTTTGCATCTAAATTCACAACACTAGGTGGCATCCCATCCTTGCGTTTCTACTTTCTCATTCCTTCTGTGTCGTGCACTACTTTTGACTGAAACAAATCAAGAAATTAGCGTCACGTATGAATCAGTTCATTAGTGTGATGAAATAATGTCGGATACTTTAATTTCATATTTGAATATATTTGTTAGAATAATGGTGAGTCAACGCTAAAAAAGAATTACTTTAAGGTTTCATTTCACACTGGAAGCTATCTCATATATATATATATGTGTGGAATTTGTTGTAGGTTTATTGTAAACAATCAAATTCCTTATATTTCTGCAATTTCTAGGATAGAACAGTGAAGAAAGACAAAGACTCAGGAAGGTAAAAGATAAGAAAACTATTCTCTAATAGAGTGAAGTGTCATTTTTCATGAGTAAAAACAGAGACAGAAAGACACGCAGACAGGTCTAGGTTGTATTAAATGTTCTAGATGTTTTATTGGTGTTGGTTTCATTGATTTGACACACATGTTCTACTAGTTGTGTATTTTTTTTATTTTCTTGAATTTCAACTCTTGCAGCCATCCGAGATAGACCGAGCCTGAGACCGCTGGCCTTTCACTGTCTCCCCAACACATACACATACACAGACACGAGCCATAGACCGGGCAATACCAGGATCCGAGCTGAACCAAATCCGGTATTAGACACCAGACATGTGGCCTCATCATCATCATCATCATCAACATCATCATCATCATCATCACCACCACATCACAGCACACTACACCACATCATACCGGCACACCTGCAGTGACAGGAACCTGAAAGCCTTGGTTGGTGTCTTGTGTCTTTTGGTAAAAGCACAACCAAAACCACGCTCTGCTGTTACAGTTATAGAGTAGCCTCCTGAAAAACCAGCAAAAATAACTGAAACCAAATGAAAAACAAAAGGCGAGACAAATCTCTCTCTTGCTTTTTCTATCTCACCGATATTGTTGATGTTTTTCTTCATGAATGTCTCTCTCGAGCTGTTTTTCAACATGTGTTTTTTTATTGTTTCATTTAAATTCAGTATAGAATTATATAGATTTCCTAGAGCACACAGAAAGATTGAGTTGTATTTACCAACTTGGGGGGGAGGGGGGGTGTACTGTAATAGTTATTAACAAGGACAATGGTTCACACAGTGCACACAAACAGAGACAAACGGGGCAGGAGGGAGAGGAGGGGAGGAGTGTGAGAGACAGAGAGGGAGAGAGGGGGGACAGGACGCCATGGGGTGTGCTTTGTTAGGCCTAAATGAGGAAAAGCAGCTCTCACATACCCCCCCTCTCATCTTAGAAATAAAAAAGACAAGTAAAATCATTGAAACCCCCCCGTACCCCACATATTAAAAAACAACAACACTGTGGCCGTCGAGAACGGAAGAGAAGGAGAATGGACGCAGCGAGAACGACAGGGAAATGACCACTCCGCTGGTCCTCCACAGACAGGAGACGGAGGCGAGAGGTGGCAGTCGAAGTGGTGTCGGCGGTGGGATCTCACTGTGTGATCTTTATATCTGTGTGTGATTGGAGGACAAGCAAAGGGGTTGGCGAGGAGGGAAGAGAGAGCGGAACGAAGGTCTAGAGAAAGACGAAGGGGAGAGAGCAGGGGGGGATAACGGGGAGGGAAAGGAGCTGGATGGCCCTTTTTTGCAGAGCATAGACACTCCCTTTGTATCCTCAGCTCATTCAAATCTACATACACAATATGCAGCTGCCGTTTGGTAGATATATTGGTTTATGTACACAGCAGTGAGAGAACACATGCAAAGAGTATCATAGGAGATGGGAGGAAAGGGGGGCGGGTCAATGTAGAAAGTTGTAAAGGTGCTTTTGCTGTTTTTAATCTTTGGGGCAGTTGTGATGAAAATTGCTTCAAAGCGGTTTTTGTCTTTAAGGGGGCGGGGCATCTGGAGGTGTGTCTTGCCAGGGATGGAGTGACAGGGGGGAGAAATAAGTGGAAGATGTAGGGGGTTTGAGCAAAGATGCTCCATCGATCAATAGTATGTCTCCTTTTCCACCCAACCTGGAATGCAAATGGGAGAGAGACAAAAACAAGAAGTTCACAGTTAATTTAACAATATTTACAAGCCATGTTTGATGAAGATTTTACATTGAATATATATCTATACATCTATATATATAAGGCTACTGCTATTAGTCAGTTAGCTCAGCTTAGAACAAATACTGGAATGAAACAGCTAGGCCAGCCTTGTCCAAACATAGCAAAGTCTTCTTACTCTCACCTCTAAAGCTCTTAAGTTTAATCTGTACAAAAACTACAAGGCTAAAAACTTGTGGTGTGCTGGACAATTGGCTGGGTGCAGCGACTTCTTCAAGTCTCGTCGTCACTATGAGTTTGACAGACAGAGACTCCAAGAAGTCATCGCAGCAAGCCAAGAGACATGGTCCAGCACATCAATAAAATATAAATTAGAGACATAAACATTTGTTCATTGAGAGAAAATAAAAATACTAACCTCCAGGGTTCCGGCGGAGGAGTAGTTTTCGGACCTCATCATAAACAAAGATGAGAAAACTATAGGGGAACGCACAAAACCACCAGGTAGGTCTGTGGGCAAGACAAGAGAAGCACAAGGGTTAAAAATAATCAAACAGATAACACCACATGTCAGCGTATGAATATGTGTGTGATACGTGTAGTAACGGCACTCACTTTAGAGGATACATCCTGAGTGCCACATCCATGCCTGGGCAGTAGGACAGGAAGGCAGCCAGGGCTGTCTCTTCAAACAGGCCAAAGATCAAGATCTTGTTCCTGGGTTGAGAAAGGAAAAAAAAATATTGAAGAGGAGTAACGATGATGCAGAGTGCCAACCTATTTTTTTTGGTCCTATTATGCTCATATGTTCTGGAAACCAGGCCACTGACAGAACACATGTAAGTACATTGATTCTTAGACTCACTTCATGCCCTGCTGGAACACAGAGTTACGTCTGGTCTTGCAGATGATGACATCAGCCCACTGCACTACCACGATACTGACAAAGAAGGCTGTGTGGCATGTGAACTCCACAATCTTCCTCTGCTCGTATGTCTGGAGGAGAGGACAGACAGACAGTGAGATAAAATAACAAAACCTGAAAACACATCTACAAGTTCACTTACACATGCAAAAAAACTACACACTTACCCACTGCTGCCCATAGCTGTCTTCCAGGTCGTTGACAGAGCGGTCATCCCAGTTGAGCCTGATGCCTACTAATAGACTGGGCAGGAAACCATTTTCAGCCAAGATGACAAAGTAGGAGAAGAAACCTCCCAGGGCCTGGATCATACCTGAAATACAGAGAGATCAAGTTATAGATTTTAACATTCTCTAACTTCTTTAATTTCCCCCAAAACATTGCAGATAGGTTAAAAAATAATCCGGCTGTTGTTGTTTGTGAACAACAAAGGCGGATCAAGTTGATTTTAAGAGAAAATTACTTTCCGGCAACCAAGATCAAATTTAGATCCGGATCAAAGACAATTCACAGCCTGGATCAGCGGGAGCATCCATCATTTCACTTACCAATTTGTCCATAGGCAATGCTGATAAGCCTCTCATTCACCAGCTTGTCCCTGAATGGGTTCCTGGGCTGACGCTTCATGATGTCGCTCTCAGCCATTTCATAAGCCAGTGAGATAGCTGGCACCTGAGGGAAGAGGACGTGAACTTTAAGTACAGTACGACGTGTCACATCAACAGAAGCTGTATTCAGTGATGCCACTGTGCACGCGTGTAAAGCTGAGCTCTCACCATGTCAGTTCCCAGGTCAATGCAGAGGATAGTGATGGTTCCCAGTGGCAGGGGAATATTGACGATGATGAACAACAGGAAGGGGGTGATCTCTGGAATGTTGCTGGTCAGGGTGTAGGCAATGGACTTCTTAAGGTTATCAAAAATCAAACGGCCTGAAGGGAGAAGAACAGACAGGTCTCATCAAGGACTAACAAAGCTCTTGTGACAAAAAAGGAGTTGGACCTCAGAAACCACGTGCACCTCCAAATATCACATTTTCTTTATTGCTATAAATGTCCTGTGTCCTCAAGTTCTCCTTGGTCCCTCTCACCTTCTTCCACTCCTGTGACAATAGAGGCAAAGTTGTCATCCAACAAGATCATGTCAGCGGCCTGTTTGGACACATCTGAGCCTGAGATCCCCATGGCAACGCCAATGTCGGCCTTTTTCAGTGCGGGAGAGTCATTCACACCATCACCCGTCACAGCTACAATGGCACCCTGGGAGAGAAGAAGGAGGAGGTGTGAGGTTATATAGCATAAATACATAGAAGACATGATGTTAAATGTATTTATACATTATCTACCCAAATATCTTCATCTTAGGAGAGACCTATTTATTGTTGTGACATATTCATAATCAGATAATAATGAGATTATTAAATTAGATAATACTTCATGAAAAAAATGTATTGGTGTTAAAATTGGTGGTTTAAAACATTGTTTATTGTATAATTATTGTTGTTAAATAGAACACCATAGGCCAATATATATTTTTATATCTTTCAAATGAAACCACCACATTTAAATATCAGTATAATGTTTTTGAAATTAAAATAATTTATAAAAATAATGAATTTTGTTTTAATTAAAATGAACTAAAGCCTTTTGATATTTAGAAAGCATTCTAACTCTCAGGTTTTATCTGTCATGGAGTCCTCATTTAACAGACAAGTAGCGCCATCTGCTGTTGTAAAATTGTAAGTCTAGTCCCTGAACGCATCCAATGTAATTTCCAATGTCTTCTTATCAAGTCTGTACTGCCTGGATTAGAGATTTGACTCCTTTTTGTTCAGATCATGTCCATGAGACATTTTATTAAAACAATCTCAAAATGCACTAACCAGTCTCTGACAGCCCTCTACAATGATGAGTTTCTGCTGTGGGGAAGTCCTGGCAAAGACAATCTCTGTGTGATTCCTCAGGATGTCGTCCATCTGATCCTGAGATAGATCTTTCAGGTCTGTACCGTGGATCACACAGGCCTTGGCGTCCCTGAACACAAACATTAAAACATTGATGTAATAATGACCTCATAGGCCGTGGGCCTGTTTCGTGTGTGTTTTTCCTGTGAATATTCCTTACCTGGGGTTCACCTGGCTGACAGGTATGTTGAGACGAGCTGCAATGTCTTCCACTGTCTCGTTGCCTTCTGAGATGATGCCCACACCCTTGGCAATGGCCTTGGCTGTGATTGGGTGATCTCCAGTGACCATGATGACCTAACAACACGCAACAGCAAAAACAACAGTTCATCAGGCGTTCTTAAGGGTACTTCTAAACAGACCCTTAACACAAAACACTGTAAGGAACAAAGAGCTCACCTTGATACCAGCAGATCGGCATTTGCCAACAGCATCAGGCACAGCAGCGCGGGGAGGATCAATCATGGACATGAGGCCAACAAAGCAAAGGTTGTCTGTCTGGAAGTTGACATCATCTGTGTCAAAGGCAAAGCCCTTGGGGTACTGGTCCTCTGGCAGCAGTACGTGGCAGAAACCTGGAGGGAAAAGGAAACATGATTTAGTGTTTGATCTGTGATGCTGTCTAAGAATCAACCTGGGATATTGTATCGCTTTCCCTAGTTCACCTCTGACAAACTCAGCTTACCTTACAGTCACCTCTGATGCACAAGTATGTAGTTATTATTACTGTCCAGTAGCTGCCCAATGCAGATGGAGTAACTATACATGTAACTAACACGTGACTAAATAAAATCCCTTTTTCTCCTTTCTCCTTTCTCCTGTTCTATCCATTCTTACCCAAAACTCTCTCTCCCAGTCCTCCCAGCTCCATGTATGCATTCTGGAAAGCTTCCTTCATCTCTTCATCCATAGGTTGCTCCTTGCCCTGCAGCAGGATGGTGGTGCAACGGTCCAGGATCCTCTCAGGGGCTCCCTTCATCACCAGCAGGTAACGGTTGTCATTGGGATCCTCTGTTTCATGCACTGAGAGCTAGAGGAGGAGAACAGATATGAAAATCCATTTGATGATGGTGTATGGGGTGTGTGTGTGTGCATATATCGCTATTGTCTAAGCCTTTACTTACCTGGTATTTGTTGGTGGAGTTAAAGGGGATCTCAGCCACCTTCTTGTTCTTATCCCTCATCAATCTGACTGAGCCGCAGGACAGCTCAATGCACTTCAGCAGGGCTGATTCTGAGGCATCACCGGCTACGTCACGTTTCAGGATGGGCAATGATTCTTGTCCTCCTTTGAACTGGGCACGGTTACAAAGACCAGCTATGCGAGCCAGAGACAGCCATGTCACTGAGCTCTTGTCAAAAGAGGCACCTGCAGAAGGAACATAAGGGCAGGCGTTATTAACATTCATGATTCTAGTAACCATTTATTCCTGTTATAGTGGTAACATATTTGGTGTCTGTGGTGTCTGTATGCCCTCTCTGCACTAACCAGACTGGTCCTCAGTGGTGTCGGCCTCATGGATCTGGTTGTCAAACCACATGTGGGCCACAGTCATCCTGTTCTGGGTCAGGGTGCCTGTCTTGTCAGAACAGATGGTGGAGGTGGAGCCCAGGGTTTCCACAGCTTCCAAGTTCTTCACCAGGCAGTTCTTCTTAGCCATACGTTTGGCAGTCAGGGTCAGACACACCTGCAGACAAATGCATTTATGATTTAGTTTAAAGAAGAAACGATCAAGATTACAAAAGTAATTAACTAAGTATGCTAATTCAGGAGCCAGTAAAAAGAGCCAAAGGAGTATCAAATGTGCACTTACAGTGACAGTGGCCAGCAGCCCTTCAGGCACATTAGCCACAATGATACCGATGAGGAAGATGACAGCCTCCAGCCAGGTGTAACCCAGGATGATGGCCAGGATGAAAAATGTGACGCCCAGGAAGACAGCCACACCTGTGATGATATGGATGAAGTGCTCGATCTCTTTGGCGATGGGGGTTTTGCCGGTCTCCAGTCCAGAGGTCAGAGTAGCAATGCGACCCATGACTGTGCGGTCTCCAGTGCAGATGACAAGGCCGCGTGCTGTGCCTGATTTGGAAAAATAATAGAAATAATATAATTGGTAAAATACATTTTTTAGCATGAATACCTGTCCTGATTAGTCCTATAAACAAACATTCTTTATTAAAATCATAAGTACATATTACATTTCAGTCTAAGACTAACCACGGGCACACAAGTAAATGATAGCATGTGATACTAATGCCATGGTAACCATACCTTCGACACAGTTGGTGGAGAAGAAAGCAATGTTTCGGGTCTCCAAGGGGTTGTCATGGGTACAGTCAGGTGACCTGTTCTGAGGTTCTGACTCGCCTGTTAGTGAGGAGTTATCAACCTGATGGGAAACAGGAAAAGAAAAGAAAAGAATGTGTGTGAACCAGGGCTGTCGCTTTTTATTTGAAATGTAAACGTTTGACCTAAAGTCGAAATGTACAGACTGTAAGTGCAACAGACTGGTTAAAGTAGTTTGCCTTGTGATCCAGCAGGGGGTGCTCCACTCGCAGCTTGATCTATTGCATGTCCTATCTACCAGATGTCTCTTTTCAGATCAGTAAACTTAGTACTGTTAGGTTGAGCGAGCAAAGCCATCTTGAGGCAAAGTATCTGAAAGCAGTGCATGGAAGTATTTTGGATTCTACACCGTACATGGCAAAGTGCCTCACAGAGACAAGGCTGTTTGTCGACAGTCTTACTCTACAACGACAGCAAATATGCAGAGCTTGCCGCCCATCTGAGGCAGCAGAGAAACCGCAGACGAGCAGAGCAAGATAAAGTGCACAATCTTGCCTGACTGCTTACAATTCGGCACACTCAGCCTGAGCAGGCCCCCTTGCCAGAAGATCGTAAAAATGTCACCACCAGTAAGATTTACATACAAAGATATGCGGATGTGCAGGTGTGTCATTTCAAATTCCAGTCGTGTATATACAGTATGTGTATATGTTTACCTTGCAGCCATGAGCAGAAACCACCCTGATGTCAGCAGGGATCCTGTCTCCTCCCTTCACTTCAATCAGATCTCCAGCCACCACCTCTTCAGCGTTGATCTGTACCTTCTCACCCTCACGGATCACCAACGCTTGCTGCAAAGAGATGTCAGCAATGGTTAGACGTACACTAACAGTGTTTCTGCTTCCCAGTGTCCATGTACATAAAGTCACATTAACTAGGTGTTTACAATTTCTGCAGATGTCCAAGAATCCAAAACATATTTCAGGCTTTCACACAAAAATTGGTTTCTTCTGAGCAAACATAGATTTACCTGAGGCACCATGTTCTTGAAGGACTCCATGATTTTGGAGCTCTTGGCCTCTTGAAAGTATGAGAAGCAACCGGTAATGATGACGACAGCTGTGAGCACAATACCTAGGTACAACTGGAGAAAGAGACAAAGTCATATGTGAGTGTGGGAAGGGACTGGGTACAGTGTGTGTGGTACTAAAATCGCTTTGCCGAGGTGTTATTTATGTCTGTACTTCAGAGTCAGAAGCGTGATGGATGTGTTAATGAGGTGTAGATGGACCAGACGCGAATACGTGTGTGTGTGCTCACATTGTCTCCTGCAGGATCGTCCTCAGTGGCTGCCTGGATGGCGTAGGCCAGGAAGCAGAGGATGGCGCCGATCCACAGCAAGATGGAGAATCCACCAAACAACTGGCGACAAAACTTGACCCACTCCGGAGTGGTGGGAGGAGGGGTGAGAGCATTGGGACCGTCCCTGATCAGAAACTCTGCTGCCTTGGCATTGGTCAGGCCCTGGAGGGAACAGAGAGGAAATGGGATGAGGAGATAGCACAGAAAGAAGTGAGCCTGCACTGATGCAAGTTTGTTAACACTTGCATATCTCTTTTGTATGATGTTAAAGTTAAGAGGACTGTTGGGTTGGATTATCAAAACTAGATCAATAGAAGTACTCTGCTGCCATCTAGTGGCTATCTGGAAAAACAAACAAAAGCACTGAGGATATTTCAACTCACCTGGACGATGTCAGTCTGGTATTTCCTGCATACTTCCTCTACGGACATCTTATGTTCCGTCTGAAAAAAGAAAAGAAAAACAGAGATAATAAGCACTCTTTCTATAGTTCAGTATGTTTAGTAGTTGCCATTTTTTGCATGCAAGGAAAATTTGTATAAAGTAGTCCAAATCAAAAATAAATTTACTCCATGCATGCAGTTCACCTGAGAGCATCAGGGCAGCCAGATATGGCGACCCAGGTGTCTGTTTCTTGCGCTGGGATGTGGGATCATAGTGATGACCTCCTCATAACAAGTCACCCCTCTTTACCAGCAAAAATATATATATATTTTTTCGCCTGCATGAGAAAGATCACCTTCTCTCCAACAGAGTTGCCGTCAATTCACTTTTATTCACTACAACCTCCAAGAGGAGTTTCTTCAGGAATGATTTTACTCACATCCTTATATATGTACGGATGGTATATAAAATAAAAATCTTTGTGTCAGCTTTTGACTGACAGGATTAAAAGTGAATTGGCCTCAAACATTTAAACAATATTTAGTTCCACAAGTGTTAGACGTTAAGAAAAAGGTTTTACTCACAATGGGCACTTCCTTCTTCAGGTCATCCATGTCCTTGGTTCCCCCCTTCTTCTTCTTGGGGGATCGGTCATCTTTGTCCTGTGTGGTGGCAACGCGGTAACTGTCTGACCGCCCATACTACAGACACACACACATGTTTTATACATGCCTTGGACTAGATTAAGGAGATAATAGCCCGTGCGCCTTTGCGTCGTATCTTAGCTCTCCTCTGGGCTTGTACATGTACATTATATTAACTGAAAACTATTCTTTGTCTCTGAAAATGCATTAATTGTTCAGAGGGCGGTCTGGTATTATAATAATAGTATTTACCAGTCATTGGCTGCACCAGAAATAAAGCCAGTGGGCTTTATTAACTTGCCTTTGAAGTTTCTCTCTTTCACTATACAGTAAATAATGTTGTATCCCTGTGAAGTGGCCTTGTGAAGTAGCCTGTGTTTCTCAGAAAGTAAAACCATGAATAATTCTCAGTTTTTGAGTAAGATGTTAGATAAAGAACGTTAATGTAAAAACCTGTTATCATCAGAGTTATTAAATACTTGTGCACTTGTGTACAGGTGCACTGTCACCACTCATTAAAGCATGCGCCTGAGGTCTGCTCTGCCATAACCATTTGATCTCCACTGATCAAATAAATTCTTGCTCTGATGTCCACAACAGCCTGATGGTCATATTACAGCATAATCAAGTGCTAATGGTTCAACCTGTTTACTAATCGCCTCCTGGTCTTTTTCATTTGAGAAACAGAGCGAGCAGACAAACAGAGTTTCTGCTCATCAACGTCTTTTCAGATTAGATTCTAGTATGTTCTGCACTGTTAGACAAGATACATCAGAGACACTTTGATGTCAAGATCACAGAGAAAATTAAGTCACAAATACATGTGTGCATCAAATGTCCTCGTCATTTTTCTTCCTGCTTTACTGCCTCTTGTTCCAGACACCCTCCTTACTATAATTGTCCCCTCAGAAATTGGCTTACATTGTTAAACTAGACATGAGTGGACTATTAATAACCCAGATATTTTCCCCCACCCCTGCACATTGTAGTCCTTCTAAGTCTGTAACTGTAATTCTAGCTTGTTGTCCGGATGGAAAACAGCCTGACTTCTGGGCCACATCAATACAAATGTCCCTCATCAAAGGTCAGAGGTGACATGGAGACATAAGAATACCTCCCAGGAGGTGCGAGTGGGCCCCAGTGGACAGGCCCTTTACTGACACAACCAAGTCATCAAGGAAACTGTCCTTGGTGGCAGATCAATATAGTCAGATATACACAGATGGCTCGAAGCAGGGGTTTACAAGTATGACAGAGTACCGGAGTCCAGCTGATATGGAAGCCACATCATTTGCCCTGAATCAGACAGAAACATCAATACCTGTCAACTGGTAATCAATGCCAAACAATCTCTTCATTTCAGATAAAGGTATCAAAAGATCAGAAGACGAGGTTAAGGATTGAGTCTTTATTTCTAGCTGCGTGTCTTCACTGGAAATTAAAAAACAACAACTGTGAACTGAAATAAAATAACCACCCTCTAGTGGTCCAAGCAGGTAGTAACATTTTCAGAAACCGATCCTCCTCCTCCTTTGACGCATAAAAGCATGTTTACTTACATAAATCAGTTAAAATTCACTGACATATTTACAAAAGCAGCAGTGTGGAAATATGAATGGAGATCCTAAGTCCTCTAGGTCTCTCGACTGAACAAATTCACACACCCAGACCGCACCAAAACACACACACCTGCAGTGCGACAAAATATGACTTGCCCCTACATTTCCCAATTAAGTTGTGATTGCGCTGCTGTGTGAAATCATGTCTCTACATATTGAATTTGTATGCTGTTACCAAGACCGGAGTTTCTGGTTTGTCATCATGAAAAAAAAAAAAGAAAAACTGTGAAACAACATGGAGATGACAGATCTCGCGGGCTTCATTAATTGCGGAGCGCGGGCTGTTTAACGACTGCTTCTGAAGTGAAAGCAAACAATGAAACTATTTGTTCGCGCATGTCGGGCTGAGAGTAGCATTTCAGTGGGTGGGAGCTGTCTGACCTGACTGTGAATATACACACATGCATGCAAAGAAAACACACACACTCACACACACTCACACACAGAGTTCTGCAACAAAAGGGCAGGTGAGCAAATCTCTTGCCGCAGCAAGACCAGGCAGGCCTGGTGAGGCAGAGGATGCATAAAGCAGAGACTGATGCAGTGGAAAAGTACTGCTACTCATCCCCTCTGAGACAGACCCAGGATGTGTGTGTCTGTGGTTTCGAAAGAGAGTGTGTGTTGACATATACCTGTACATATTATGTGTATCTATTCTTCACTTGATAAATGATAGCTCCATATCTCTATTTAGAGATTAAAGGTGTTGAATAAGGTGGAAAGTAACAGATTTACTAATCAGGAGTCAAACAGCCACCATAATATCAAAGTTGACAGGCCGGCAGGTGTATAAGTGTTCATTTGTAGGTGTAATATTGTTGTTTTGGATAGTTGATCGTCAGACAATGAGCACATAACACGCAGACTGAAAACGATAATATAAATATGGATACACATACAAACTCTTCTCTCCCTCACACAAACACACACGTGTCCAGACAATATATGTGGTTGGTAGGGAGGTGGAGAGGAGTGGCAAACAAAACTATATGTGACGAAAAGTAGAGATGGCTGTTAAAGGGGGTAGATGACAGACAAGATTAGACACGCGGAAAGGGAGACATCAGTGGGAGGTGAGAAGCAGGGACAGATAAGGAGCGAGGGAGGCAGGTGGAGAAAGAGACAGAGAGCGAGTGAGTGAGTGAGTGAAAAGAGGACTGTTGTCACCCTTCTCTCCTGCTTCTAATTAGATATTGACCAGCAGTCTTTGGCTGCTGGCTCTGTGTCAGTGTTTGACCTGCAGTGACCCCACTCTAATAGATTGCACAACCTCACTTACGGTGTGCGTAATCACTCTGAGTATGTCTTCTTGTATGCTAATAGATTATATTCTCACTCCGGGCATCTGTGCGAGTCTTTCGGTGTTTCAGTGTTTGCGGATATCAATGAGTCGTTATCAGCATGACTCAGAGAAAAGAATGGCTGCTTATTTGTCTTTGCTTTGCGCTGACAATAGGTTGAGTATGTTATGTGCATACATGTGGGCTCCACGTATGCCACGCCCTGCTACCTGATAAGATGTGTCCCATTACACCTACAGTGTGTTGCTTACATTTCTGCAAAAACAAAGCCTTTAAACGATATCTGTTATTGTGGTTAGCTGTTACTCATCTTCTAGTCTAACTGTCTATGTGTATATTTCATTGTCATTCATTCATTCATTCATTCATTGTTCAGCAGAGAAAGTTAAGATCTATACGATATATACGTGTACAATCGGCATACTTAGCATCAAGATGCTCCTGTGTGTGCGTGCCTGTGTGGGTGTCCAGCTGTCTCACACAATTCTGGGTAATGTAATGAGCCCCCTGCGTTTTCTGAGGAAGGAAATAGAGACTCGTGGCTGAAATTACAGCCACCCGCTCTCCCACAAGCACACAGACGAACAGACTGATGGACAGACGCATTACTGACATCATCAGGAAATGGAAACATTGGATATTCCTCTATGGATTACATAGTGCAATTATTCACATCCACGTTACACGTTGGCTTATAAAAATCTACTTAAAATATCAATAATTCAAAAAAGCTGATGCTTCACCTGGTTGTGTACTTGATTTGGTCATAAATTATTCTGCAGGCCTGCTCTGGTTAACCAAACTAAACCTTGCATTTAGTCCTCATGTGAACAAGTCGGATGAGTTGTGCGTGTGTGTGTTTGGAGGACAAGTAACCATGGCGACTGGCACAGACATTGGCATGGTGACGAAGCTCAGCAGTGGCCTAGCACTCCTAGAATCCCCTGATGTGATCCGGGACGAGTAATAATTAATGCATCGGTAACTGGACACTGTACTCACTGCTGTATAACTCAGACAGACAATTGATTCAAGAAATGAGTTTGTGTTTATGTGTGCTAGTGTCTGTATGAGCAGAGGTGAGTCACTGTGTTGGCTACAGTCCGTATGAGCAGTGTCTGCGGCATTGCGGCAGAGAGAGCGAGCGAGTGAATGAGACAGAGAGACCTAGTGATTGTGAAATAATACGATGAGACATAAAGACAAGACACAACTTAAAAACACACAGACATGGAGTGCTTAGAAGGAAATAGATGCCACTTTTCATTCCTTCCTGAAATACTCCTTCCTGTTTGCAGTGTATTTCCTAACTTAAATGTGCCCGGAGGAAGGAAAATTAGGACTTCTTACACATCATAAAACTATGACGTTGCAATTTAGTCAGACAGAGAGAGAAATCCACTGACACTACTCTAAAATATCATGCACATTGTGTACCTATGAAGTATCCTTCAATCTAGGAGTGGCAGCTGAGAGAACATGTTGATCAGTTAAAGACAACGGGTCGAGGCATGCACACTCATGGTGGGTTTGACCAGTTAACGGATATAGCCTTTTTTTTCTTCCCCTTTAATTACACGCATAGGAACTGGGCAATTTTGTTTCTTTTTTTTTTGCTTTTGTTTCTCATATAAGGAAGTGGTTTTTAGGTAGAAGAAGTACCACCCTGGCCCACAGATTGTTCCAATTTTATACGGTAACAGTATTTGTCATACGTATGTATGAGTGAACACTTCCTCTTTAAACCAGTATGAGCAGGGATCACATCAGCTCCTCTGCACTCATGTGAGAGCTACATCCTGGTCTTGTTTTGTGTTTCCCATGTCGTGACTGTAACTTCTCTCTTTAAATAAATAAATAAAAGTGCAAAAATAATTCCTCAAAACAACATTTAAGATGCGTTTGTGAAAATATAAAACAGTTTAATCAAGTACAATTTGAGTTCTTGCATGTTAAAATGTGTGCTCATATATAATCCAATTTGTGCATCTGTAGACATGCTACTATATGTGTCGTGTGTGTACTTGTGTCGTTGCCTGTATGTGCGTGTGTGTGTGACCTTGCAAGGTCATTGGACCATCTGCTGCTTCTTGCAGCAGGATGGCGGGGCTCTGGGCCACAGTGGGGTGGCTCAGGACAGGCACCAGGGGACATAGCTGTTGGGATTACCTAGTCTGATTACTACAGTGGATTAGCCCACTGTGCTTCTTCCTCTTTGTGTCTCTCACTGTGCTCTTCTTTCTGCACCTCTAATCAAAATCCAATTCGCATTTATCATTAAGTCCTGGTGCTAAATAATTTGGTTTGGAACAGCTTCTATCACTACTGTCAATAGATTAGATGGTTACTGTCAAAACATTGGTTTAATTTATCTGTTTCAGCCTTGTGGGTGAAGACTTATGAAGACTTCTTATCTCTCTAAATTGGACAGACATCAAAAGAAGGAGACTCCAGATATCAGACATGAAGAAGAAAGGAAAAAGATGGCATGAAACTTTTCTGGAAGAAATATTCTCTACATGTTCAAGTACACATAAAAGATTGATTCGATGGAATAGTTTACCTAAATCAATCAATGTACAGAAATATTGAGGCCGCTTAGAAGTGAAACTCTGAATATCGAAACCACAAAAACACAAAGATACAGAGAGAGATTAATAAAGCTCTCAAATAAAAGAAAGAAAACTAAAAATAAACAAAAGCAATAAATGCAACCCCAGACTGAAAATCTGAATTGAAGTCATAACCCCATCTGTCCCCTCTGTCCATCTGTCTGTTCTGTCATCATCATCTTCTGTTCATCCCACAGAGACAATGGCGTAACTGTAGCTTGAGATCTGTACAATGAACTCACTACCCCCGTGAGTTCTGAGGGACATGCTTGCACTGCAGTTTGTGTCTTAGTGTGTGTATGTGTGTGTGTGTGTGTGTGTGTGTGTGTGTGTGTGTGTGTTAATGTGGTCTGGTCTAGATTAGCATTGTAAATCTTGGGTCGTTGGCGCTTGTAGCAAACATGGCATCTCGCCATGGTGTGAGAGAGGGCACCTTAGGACTCCTCGGCCAGACAGCTGGTCACGCAGACATGTGCAGGTGTGTTTGCACGCACATCCATACAAACAGCTGCTGACTGCACAACCAAACCGAATACTCATTTACATATCAGATTTTTAAGCATGTGTGTTGCTTTTTAATTTGCAAGCCAGGATCTGTTTTTTGTTCAGTGTGTCTGAATCATTCAGGAATCTAATTATTCTAATTTTTTTTTAATTACTTGAAGAACGCAGTGAACGTAATCCAGATCAAATGCAGGAAGCATTGTAATGTGATCTGTTTTTGATTTTAACAAGTCTTTGCTCATTGCGACTGTCCAGTGTCACGCTTTGTGCTTTGGTGTCGACATACGCACACATTTACAGTTACACACACACTTCACAAACATACACACATCTCCAGGACAACACCCTGAATTAGTCATGTCGTTGTAGTCAGGCAACCTAACCCCTCTGAATCGCTCTCATTATGGGAGACTACCAACATGTTAAAAACTGTTAGCCGTATCCATCATTGTGTCTGTCTTGTCTTAAAATAATGCATGAAGGAGAAAGCGCTGACCTTTACATTTTATTAGCATTACACAAGCTGCTACTGAGCTCAAAGCTCAAGCTTTGTCCTGTTAGTCACACTAGCAAAGAGGCTAACCCCCGCTTTTTTTTTTTTTTTTTTGCTGAGGCACTAGAGAAATCTGGATTCTGTCCTTCAGCAATTCTCACTGAGGACAATGTCCTCATTAGAGTGGATATCTATTGATCAGAGACCCTCAAGAGTCTTAAAGAGGACAATGAAAGAGGATTTCTCAAAGGGTGACCATATTGACCTTAATTGACCCCTAGGCCACAGGGCCAAAAGATCCCAGCTGGCCGTGTGGTCAGAGAGACTATGTGGTTGATCAGATCCTGTATGGACATCTTTTCTATTGGTTCCTGCAATGCGTGGGACAGATCAGTTGTGGAACAGTGCAGCCTATCAGCATCAGGCAGCAGGTGCAGTGGGGAGGGATGTGCAGCACTCTGCACCAAACTGAGGGCTGGGCCTCTGCAGAGGCCACACACATCTAACTCCTGAACTACTCTCCACTAACTTCTTCTCAATCGCCGCACACTCCTGCCAATATTAAAGTACAGGCTGTTCTAGACACCTTTATATCACGACATGGGAAGATTAGTAAGTCTAATCAAAGTCTTAGCGACACTAGCAGGAGCTTCTTCCCAGCGACACTGCATTCAAAAGCTGCTCAACCACACCCATCGTCACCGGGCCTGTATGACCTTCTGAAAAAGCTTCAGTGCTACACCTTCATGTACGTTGAATTCCCTATGTCCCCCCCGGGACACCAGCTCACCTACACCACACCTCTCCACCGCCAGACTCACTCTTTATTCAATGTCCTATGAAGATCATCCACCCAACCACATCCTTCCTCTCTCCCTATCCCATCTGTCTTCTGTCCCCCTGATAACCAATCCCACAAGGCGCAGCAAGAGGAAACAGGAGCCATGGTAATGTGAGCCTCAGGTCATTATCCTGTAACAGGATATGCAGCCCTCCCCCTCCATACGCCTCATCCGTCACTTTAAATCCCTCTCTCTTTCTCTCTATACACCTGCAGACCAGTCACTACTTATCTGCCCTTCCTTTCTCTCTCTCTCTCTCTCTCTCTCTCTCTCTCTCTCTCTCTCTCTCTTTCTCTCTTGCTCTCTCAGCAGTGCCACCCTCCTCCTCCCCCCCCTATCAGTGTCACGTGTCTGAAGGTGAAAACCAGGGGTTGATCCATGTGTTCGGCCCTCCTATAGTCTCCTCAGCATCAGCCACTGTAATGTGGTAGCCGCATCAGTGCAGAGAGCAGAACAATGAGCCAAATGAGACATCAGATGCTCAGATGCCAAATTTAGAGCATCTATCTCTGTGCTAGACAAAATGTGCCAGTTGTCTCTCTAGTATTCCTGACACATGCCTAAGCTTTGCTCTATAGCATCACTGCTGCCTCTTAACCAAGTCCCTATCTGCGTGTCTCTTGGTTCCAGCCTATCACAGCTCTTTACAGGGAATTTCCACACCAGAGGCCCCGCCCCTAGTTTGACGCAGGAAGCACGTCGCAAAAGATGCCCCCTGCGGCCTTGGGAAAGGACAGCTGGCAGTGCCATCGCACAGTGCGCCAGTGCGAAATTATCCGAAGAAAGAGAGACAGAGAGCGAGAGAGAGAGAGAGAGAGAAAGACAGGTGGAAATGTAATCGACGGTGACGCGTGATATCAAGATACTCTGTGCCCTGTCCATCCATCCATCAATCCCTCCGTCCCCCTCCATCCATCTATCCATCCCTTTTCCCTTTCAGGGTGACCTCAGCGCACACCGGATGAAACGCAAGGAAACACCCTTCACAGACCGCCATGGATGCGCATATTCTCTTTTAAAATGCCAGTCTCCGAAGAGCTTAGGCATCTCCCGAAATGACACATCACTTCCACTGACAGTGCTTTTCCAAACTTCCCCACAACAGCAGTACATGCGTAAGCACTTTTTGCACTCCCATCCCGTTTGACGCAGTGCCCAGTAATGCTGCCGGCTTGGCTTTCACAGCTTAAACGAACACGGACCGGAGTCTGTCATTTTTTTATTCAACGTCTCTCTTATACCGGCTTCCCTCTATATCTCTAAGTACCGCATGCTGTCTTGTCTGCGGCGTCACGCCACCGCATAATTCCGCAGACAGGCCACAGGTCGGAGATTAAAAATTACAACTCCTTCCGCAGGATGGTGATGGAGGAGAAATTGCGCAATAGCTCAGGACAGCAGTCGCATCTGCACCGTGGCATTTTCCGTGTTTTTCCACCAGCCTCTCTGGTTAATTTGCATGACTAATGAGCTTATCTAGACATCCGGAAACAGATCAGATGCTCTCTGATGCCATATTGACAAATATAACTCTAAGGAGCACATCTTTTTTTTCTTTTTCTTTTTTTCCCCTAAACGCGCTGGAAGCATCATTTCTTTAGTCTGTTTGAATGTGTGGCGATTATCGAGTCCCTGTTATGTCACAAATTAAAGGGGAAATAAGCTGGTGAGGCGCTTATTCCCGGTAACCGCATTATGACGCATGGGTCATCGAGGGTGCCGAGGATGAGACTCCTCCGCTGCTAACGTCCACTGTAAGGACGCAGAGTGCTCAGCATCACCCCGGTTCACCGCCAGATGCTTCTTCTTGTGCGTGTGGCATGAGAGAGGGCAGTGCCAAAAGCAAGGAGAGGACATGAAGGGGTGGCTGGGGATGAGGGGCAATGAGGGCATGTAGGAGGTCACGGCACTGAGAAAGTCATATAGGATAACCATGTACTTGGGTGCCTTAAAATGTAAGAAAACTCATGAAAACAGAGGTTAATGATGGGTGAGCAGAACATGTTTCAAACATGTACAGCCTTACCCCCCCCAAACCCCTCCACCCATTACCCCCTCCCTCACCAGAGCTCTCCATAAGAATAAACCGATTAGGCCTACCATGGCTGGCAAGGTTATAGTCAAAGTAAGGCCTAAAAGTGAGACCTGGAACACATATGACACTATGACAACCTCTAAACCACTTATGAGACTTTCATGTCTTCATTCATGTTCAATCTGAGGACCTATTTAAATCACATAAGCACACGAGGCAATGATATTCACTTCAAAACCAGACTAAAGTCAAATCAAAGTGAGCCCTTGAATGCCTCTGCTTTCTGTAGCTGCGCTAGACAGGAGCTACTGGCTACATCAATTTGTCGCAGTCTAGGAGACCGGGGTAAAACACGGTTCCGCATTAGAGTCAATGTCACTCAGATTTCCATAAAGGGAAAAAAAAATGACATCATTGCACAATTTGAAGCCCTTCCTCGTCAAAGAGAGATTATCAGGCCACCGCACACTTCTCAGGCCACTTCAGGTGGGCTACAACGCAGTTAAAAAGTTGGAATCGTCAGTCTTACCCCCATGTTGGCGCAGTCACTCTTCTCCTCTCAGGTGATGCACGGCTTGAGAGGTGTCAGCCCCTCACGTTGAATTATATCAAAATGCCTTGCCTTGAAAAATAGAAGAGAATATGCTCAGTTTGTTTTTTTCTGTTTTTTTTTTTTTCAGGATTGCTTTAAATGAAAAATGAGCAGGAAAAGACGTCAGGGAGATTATCAATTGCTCTCATAAAAGCGTTTTTTTCTTTTGGGCTCAAATAAACTGTCTCTCAAACCTTCAAAAAGATTAGGCTACAATCTTTTTCCCCCCAGTGAGACGTCTTTCAAATGAAATGTTGCGGTCTCAAGCGGAGCATCACGCGGGGATGCGCTTCCTTCCTCTGCTCTCTGATACTTGCGGTGAAAGACCGGCGGTACTAACGAGCCGTACAGCTACCTTTTCAGCACTTGATCTCCCTCCGCCGCTCTGCCAGCTGCCGCAGTACTCCTCGCTCCTGTGGCCGCACCACTCCGCCAGTGGAAGAAGCGCCCCCTCAAGCAAATGAGCGAACAGGAGGGCCGGTTAGACCCGCCCACCGCTCACGCAGCCGACCAATCAGAATCCCGAGCGTTTCATCGCTGGTGGAATCGCTGGCCAATCATTTTATCGCTGTCTTCGAGCGGGCCAATAGAAGGCCAATTCTGCCCCTCCTGCTTTACTGCAGAATTCCGAGGCTTGCATCCAGCAGCATCGCGAGTCTCTAGGCTGAAATTTTGTATAAATGGACGCACAAGGTTAGATTCTAGTTGTCGTGGTTGTGTTTGTTCATCATGTAATGTATCTATGTAACATAAAATAGTCTTATGTGTGTGCATATTTGCATGTGATAAGCACCGTTGGATGTCTCATCGGTCGTGTTGGTCCTGTCATGAGCATGTTGTGCACCTCCATATGTCACTTCACTAGTGGGCCTGGGTGCAGCAGACAGACAGAGGAGACAGCCATACAGGCATAGTGTGTGCGCGTGTGTGTGTGTGCGTGTGTTTGTGTGTGCGCGTGTGTGGGTGGGTGAGAGAGAGAGGGAGACAGAAATGCAGATAAAAAGAAATAAGGGAAAGTCAGTCATTCAGTGCACACCAGGGCCATGGCCAGACAGTAACGAGGAACCTGAATGCCAATGCATCAGCAGGTGAACAGTTTTGACAGTGCAAAGTCAGCAGTTTTAGCTGATGGATAGAGTGGCTCACACTCAATGGCAAAGGTGTGTGTGTGTGGAAGTAAACTAAAGAATAAATCAGTCTTGGTCCACCACTATAATTTGGGGCCTTATAGGAGCTGTAACTCTGTTTGACATTTATGAGGACACTTGTAAAATATGCTATCTCCTGTTGACATGTGGGATTGACAGCTGCAGCAAAGTTTACACACACTCAAAGAAGAATAAACTAGTTTAACAGATCAGACTGCATTCTTTAAATACTACACAGTCAGAAAAAAAGAGAGAGAGGGGGACAGGAATGACAGACAAGAGACAGAGAGGGAGGTGCACCAAGGCCAAGGACAGAGTGGATAAAGAGAACAAAATATGCAGGAAAGAAAATGGGCTGATGGACAGATTATTTTTCTGTAACCATGCCAAAGAGAATCAAAGACAGAGAGCATGGAAGAGACACAGACAGAGGACATACGAGAGTGAGATGTGAGCTGTCCAGATGCAGCAGTGAGTTGCCATTGCAGACCTTTGGTCACGTTTTTTTTTTTTTTTTTTTTCACTGAAGGGACGCTGCAGCAGCAGTGCGAGCAGACACATACGGAGTCACTGAGTTGCATACACACACACACTAAAACACACATGCATATGTGCATATATGTAAATCCATGCCTGATTTACAAGGCAAAGCTGAGAGTCACGCCTGCTTTCTCTGCAGCAGATTGTTGCCATGCCTCACTGCTTCCTTTGCTGCAGGCCCAGACGATGACCACGCAGAGCCATGAAACCCCAGAGCATCAGAACGGGGTTAGCTCAGGGTTAGAGGACGCTCAGCTACTTCAAACGTGCTGCTATCGTGCAGTTGGTTTTACTATATCAGCCATTTGAGCTACTGCGATGACTAACAAATAGCACAAATTTAATTTAGCAGTGAGTAATCATGTTTGTGGTTATTTGGTATTTCTGTAGCCTTTTTGAACTGCCATATGGGTGGGGTAAAGTTTCAAGTACACATTATGTTCTCAGTGTGGCACATCCCACTTATCTAGCACTCACAGGATGCAAAACCAAATGATGACACTTTTACTTACATTACCGTTTGACCCAGATCTGGTTTCTAAAGAATTTGCACAGCTTATACAAATGGCAGGATACTGGATGGAAATTGAGATTAATGTTGGTTGTTAATCTTTTGCCTGTGAGATGCTAGCGCTACATAGAAATGTCTCTGCTGACACTAAAACTAACACACACGCAATATATAATAATATTCTAAATTCAAATCAGTTTAGCAGTACATGAATTTAATGAAAGAGACTTTATGTTGTTAGCCAGTCTGTCTAGACTTTGAGTTCAAAACACAGGAGGAGTTTGTACCACAGGACCACGGCAACGAGGGAATGCAAATGTGTAGCCATTGTTGTGACAGAACCGGATAGACTGGCCGTTGGAGGGGGGGCATCTTGCTGTTGGACTTTTAAGTAACATTTGGCTGCTATGTCTTCTGTTGTTGCACTTGCTTGACGTTTGGCTTGTTAACAAAGTTGTCCACTCGCTAGTTTTTGTTCACAAGTAATATAACCATAAGAAATACACGTGTACAGCTGTCCATATTTACAGCAGTGGTGTTACACTCTGAAACTTGGGTGCTAAATCAAAAAAATAAGAATTTCTATGCAAGGTTGCTTTAATTTATGTGGACCAGCTCCAATAAATGTGGGGAAGGGTATTGGGGTTAAATTAAGCTATACAGGGATGTTTAAAATAAATAGATAAATATATAAAATAATAGAAATATCAGTATCATAAAGTTTGGTGTTTTTTATAATTGTAAGAGGTCTTTAGTGAAATCAGTAGTTAATTTTGAGGCTGCAACGTGAACAAAAATCCCATTAAATATCTTTTATAAATATATTTCTTATTACTCATATTTTCCCATCCTCAATGTCCGCAGCATGACTGTTTCCCTCTCACTGTCAACTCGTTTCTTTCATGCATATTGATCTATAAGTTATATTAAAACACAGTGTAGAGACATGTATATGATAAAGGAAGCTTACAATAAGGATTAATAGATTGAATTCGATCCTGAAGCCTACAGTGCTGTTCACGAGGGTGACTTTGTCACAGTGGAGCTGCTAATAAAGTTATTTTCAATATCATTTTAACCAAAATGGCTGCCGATGGTATCCTTTCTTAACCTCTGTCATACCTTCGTGTTTCTCACTCCTCCCTGCCCCACACCATCCTACACTTCCCTGCCTTGCAGTACAAGAAAGGAGGGGAGGGAAAAATCCCCCAATTCTCGGTCTCCACAGCAACAGCAGTCAGATGACCTTGTCTCCGACTTGTTCTGCTGAGTCAGAAATGGAGGGATGGGTGAGGGGGATGCAGTGAGGAAAGAATAGCAGGGAGAAAGAAAGAGCGGCAGAGGGAGAGATGACAGAGAGAGATGAAGGGGGTACTTATGATTATTCTAACTGATTACAGCTGTGCACAGTGCTGTGTCATACTAATATACATGACGCTGATTTGTGTGTCTTGAAAAGAAATCTGTACAGGACACAGCTCAAGAGACATTTGGACATTTGACCGTGAGGCAGTGCTCGCTGATGATGTGACGGTGTAGTGTATGAGTCAGAGCTGCAGATGAATATCGTATATCATGGGGTTTTAGTGTCATAGGCCATGTGTGTATGGTTTAGGAACAAATGTGTGAGCCAGACTAAAATAGATTGCAACATGTGATCGTGTATCTATATATACACATACCCTATGGACAACCATACATGACAGTCATATGTCACTCATATGTGGTCCATTCTAAAACATTATTGATTAATATGTTTTAATAACAGCTTTAATTCTTGTGTGAGGAGGCTTTGTGGATGATTTTGGAGCCTGGCTGGGATTTGATCCCATTCCATGACATGAGGTCAGGCACAGATGGTGGGTGATAGGGCCTGGCCTCTAGTTTACCCCAAAGGAATATGATGGGGTTAAAGTCACAGCTCTGTGCCCAGAGCTCTCCATTTTTTATGTACCCTGAATTGTGCATGGGGACATGTTGAAAAACTGTTGCTTTACAGTGTTGGGGTCACTTTATGCTATAGCATTAAGATTTGTCTTTACTGGAATGCAATCAAAAACAGCTCCAGACTAAAAGTGAATATGTACACAGTATATAAACCCGAGTGTCCACATACTTTGTGCCATATTATACATGGACAGACAAAATAGGGCTGAATTGCGTGTGTGTGTGTGCATGCATGTGAATATGTGTATGACTGCGTGAAGGTGATCCTAGCTAATCTGGTTTTATAAATGTCTGACATAATCTGTGTTCCACACACAGTGTCCGGAACAGGGAGAAGGAACGAAAAGAGGCAGAGACAAAGAGAGAGGACTAGGACGAGGGAGAGAAAGGAAGACAGGAACAAAAAAGGGGGGAGGGTTGGGGCTGAGATTGCAGGGGATGGATGACGGACAGGCAGATGGGACTATGGAGGATGACAGAAATGAGGCGTGAGAAAGGAGGGAAGGGATGACATGGAGTGAGGAGGATGAAAAATAAGACAGAGATGAAGTAGGAATGAGCCAAGTGGATGGCAGAAAAGTCCTTTGGGATTTATTGTGGAAAAAGTGACACAGGAGTGTCAATGAAGGTACAGTTATTATGGGATGGCAGATGGAGATAAAAGGCATAAGAGGAGCGTAGATCAGAGTCTGTAATCAGAAGTTGGATGAAAAAAGGGGAAAGGAAAACTGTAATGTGTCTATATACTTTGGCGATACCTTACTTAATTATGGTTATGCCAATAAAGCTAAATTCAAACAAGTCTGTAGCTACTCTGTTTTGTTCTTGGTGGTTTTCTAAGCATGTTGGAAGTTTACATTCTACAATTAAAAACCTGGCGAGTATTTTATATGCTTTATGATCAAAAGTGTACACTTAAACTGACATTGATATTTTTTTAGGCAGCTAAAATACATTTAGCTTTTGTGAAATTCGATCATATTTTACACTATAATATATTTGCTAGTCTTTCCTCTGATGTCCTCCAGCTGTTCAGCTTCAACATTATGTGATTTACAGTTTCCTGATGGACATATCTTTGGCCCAGCAACTTGCTAAATTAGGGATTACATTTCAGTACCATGGTGATTTACAAACTTTCCTCATGGAAAGAATGTTATGTAGCAAACTGCTAACTGTCATTAGCTCGATGCAACTAACCAAGTGACTCAGCCCTGGGATATTAGGAGCCAAACCCGACCTCAGTAGGGTACTGTATTCTCTGTCAAACTGGCCAGTGCTGTTTTCGGAGGTTGTGTATAATTTCAAGCTATATTTCCAAAGGTTTTAACGTTTGAGTGTGTAGGATTTAGCTGTCTAGCTGTCTGTTTAGCATCTAGCTGTGAGGCTGCAAATTGCAACCAAATGAACGTAGCTCGCCTCACCCTCCCCTTTCAGGCGTGTAGGAATAAAACTATGGTGGCCGCAAACCTTATGAAAAACGTGAAAGGCCTTATCTAGAGCCAGTGTTTGGTTTGTCCATTCTGGGCTACTGTAGAAACATGACGTAAAGAGGACTTATACCTACACTCTGTAGATATAAAGTACAAAAACATAATGATTCTTATTTTCTTATGTATATATATTATATCCGATTTTTGCCAATAGATCCTAACACAGCCTTTGATCATGCTATTAATTGTGCCTTTCCTGCTATGACAAGACAAAATGTTTAGCAAAGCTATAAAGTAGGGCGAGGAAGCTGAAGTTTTGTTTTGGATCTGATTGACTTCAAGACGTATAGTTTCACAAAATGCAAGGAGTAACACACATGAGTGCACGCAGAGATGGACATACTTGTGCAGTCTATTAGAGATTCATCACTTAATGCGATAATCAACCCAAATGCACACACGACTTTTGTTTGCCACTATTGTCAAACATTTTCTCTCTCATTTGGAGTACACCTGATTCTGAAACATTTCCCCTCCTCCATCTGTCCTCCCTGACCCCTCCTCCTCCGGTAGCTGTCCTTTCAGCACCACTGCAGCAAAAACCCTGCTTCGCTCTACCTTTAACACCAGGTTTTCTTTTTTTTCCCCCTGAACTACTCCATCTACATCTCTGCTACATAATACCACTTTTACATGCCCGTCTGAGTAATCTCTGCAAAAAGCAAACTAAGAACTAGGACAGCATACTTCTATTGTTGAGTTGCAGTTGATCTACTCAAACAAAGATTTTTTCTGTGTGGATTTGATTGTTGAAATATTCTTTGTTTTCATGTGGTTTTACTGATTCATTTCCCAGAAAAGCTGTTAGTTCCGTGTACTCAAGTTAGTTTCACTGGAGCAACTTTTTATAAACAGTAATGATTGAAAGACTTGAGTGAAACTAAAGAGCATTTAATGAAATCTCTCAGTCGGCAAGGCCATTAGATGGGAAACATCCGTCCACTTGTTTTCCATTTTACGTATGTACTGCACTTACAGCACACTTAATCTTTCATTAAAACTTCATGAAGGCGAATATGCTGATATTCTTCCATTAATACTTTAAAGAGCCAGTGTGTAAAATTTTGTGACATCTAGTGATGAAGTTGGAGATTGCAACCAACTGAATACTTCTCTGCTCACCCTCTCCTTTCAAGAGAAGGATTAGAAACTCATGAAACTTGCAATGAACACAAAAGGTCTAAACCCAGTGTGTCTATTCTGGGCTACTGTAGAAACATGGTGGACTCTGGAGAAGAGGAACTCCCTCTGTAGATCTAAAGGGCCCATTAACTATGGTTCATTCAACTTTACAGATATTCTTTGCCGCCATGCGTCCTCATCATTACTTCAACAGCTACTGTAAATCCTGTTTATTACAGTGCATTATGTTTTATCATTAATGAAAAATATGCTCATCGCTGCTCTCTGTATCACAAAGTTCCTTATTGATAAGAAGAAATGATAATTTTGTTTTTTTTTTCTATAAAACTTAATTGTTAAAGCTGCCAAACTGCTGCAAAGTCTTGTACAAAGGTCATTTCTTTCACCTTATAGGTTATTCCTATAATTGTTAAAATGCCTGATTTTGACAGCCGATTTCAAAAATAAAAAAAATATGAGGCTTGTACCTGTCACAGATTTCCTCGAGTTTTTAATAACAATATTTGTTCATTTCAACCCTGTATCCCTCACAATGAAATGATTATTTTATTAAAGGTCCTGCTTAAACATAAAGGTGTTTTTCGAGGGAAAATGGCTTTCGACTGCTGTGATTATTCAGCAGATTAGCAGATGAGCCTTTCACTGAAGATGGGGACTGATGGGCTCGGTCTGAATGTTTTCAGAATTTTACTCTTGTTACGTTTCATCAACCAACCCTTAAATCCTCTTTCCAATCCAGACAGCACATTTTGCTAAACGTGTTCACTGTGGTGGCCATTTTGCTGACTGTCTATCTGCTCCAGCTGCTTTGAAGCTGTTTGCTTTGTGTTTTTCAGGTCTGCTGAGCTTGTAGTGTGTCACGCTCACTTATCCTAAAGGAAAAGGTTTGCTTGCTTCAGACGTTGCTGTCTGTCTGTAAGCATGGGTCAAGTGTTTTTTTTTTTTTTTTTCATTGCCTGTGTGTTAGCGTATTTACAGGCGAGCATCCCTTGTCACTCTGATAAGTGACCTGTCAGGTAGGGTGCAGCAAGCAGGTCCAACATGATATAAGAGACAGGATAGTCTATGAATGTGGGTATGACGTATGATATTTTGTCAGCATCTTGTCTTAGCTGAGTGTAAGTGTCTTTGGATTCACTGCTGCATGTACATGTGAGCTGCTTTAAGTGTGTGTACAATGTGCAGCCTCAGGAGTGGTGGGAATGATGACGAGATGGAGTTGAGCCATGTGCTCGGCCGGGCTGCTGGCCCTTTAATATCTATCAGCCAATCAGGCAGGGGATGCTGGGAGCAGGCCGTCCTTGGGAACGACCTTGCAGGGGGGCCGAAGGATGAGAGGGTACAGAGGGAAGAGCACACAGAAGGGGCAGATAAAGGAGAGTAAAAGAGGGATGATACAGAGAATACAGGGAGGACAGAGGAAGCTGGGAAATATGTAAAATGTATTGACTTCTACCACAAAAGTAAATTAATTACTACGTGAATGAAACAGACAGATATACAGTACACAATAAATAGATAGGTAGTCATACGTAGACAGATAGCAGACCATTGAGTGTAAGACAGATAGTTGAGGACACCAAGAGGATTAAAAGTTCAGCTGCGTAGTTCTGCCTCACTCCACCTCTCTGTCTCTTTCTTTCTCCCTCTGTAACAGACATGCAGACGTCATCCCGTCCAGATTAAATTGACAGCATGCCACACTCGCTCTCTCACTCTTGCATAAGAATCTCCCTGAAAAGGATGAACAAGAGGAGAAAGAATAGGGCTTTGAGTACAGAATATTCTCGGATTTCTTGAGACTCTTTTGCCATGGAAGTCTCTAAAATATTCTTAATCTTACATATTCTTATTGACTGTCTTGCTGAGCGTTAGATAAGGGGATTGCACCCTCATGTCTGTACGATAACGTCTTTGAATTATTCATACAAAAAACAAAAGTTGTCGTTTTACAGGGTTTATGTACCAAACTTATGTACCCTCAGTGACACTGAGAGTCTTATTCCACCACATGGACACTGCATGTTACTACATATCTGACTCTCTGCATTGCAAATGTATATATTGCACCTATTCTTTATAATGTGAATCATTGCACAGTTATCTTTTTTTTTTTTTTCATTTTAAAAACAGATATATGGTGATCATTCTTGGCTTTTTTCCTTTTACATTTAGTGTTATGCACCAAAATACAGAGGCAAATTCAAATTGAGAACCCAATAAGTAATAAACCTGATTCTAATTATGACGTTTCCTTGGCTGGGGACAGAAATAGTCCAGTATGTACAGTAACCCCTCAGCTGGGTTAATTGTTTTTAGCTTTGGAGTTAGCTGTTTTCCCCTGTTTACAGTCTTTATGCTAAGCTAAAGTGACATCTCCTAGCTGTCTACTATACAAATTTGAACGTGGCATCAACCTTCCCATGTAACGTTTGACATGAAAGCAAGTATATTTCCAAAATGTCTAACTACTCTATCTAAATTAGAATAACTATTCTTATTCTAATTTTAAAAATTCAATTTATCATTTGAAACTAAAGAGCTTTGAAGCCTTTAAACACATTGTTTCATTCAGTATTGAACAAAACTTGATTATAACCTAGTTAATCCAGACGCAGAGTGCCAGGGTTTCCAGGCCTCCCCCATATGTGGCATCAGCAGCAGGCACAGCAGTGCTGTGGCCCCGCCAGATGTGTTTCCGTGTGTGTGGCCCCATTCTGTTCCAGATGACAGAGTGAGGGTATGTTTGTGTGTGTCTGCACGTGTGTGCGTCTGCCTCTGGGTATGTAAGTGATAGATAGTTCCAAAGAAACTAAAACCCCAGTGTGCCTTAATATGTTGGTACCTGTGTGCGTCAGCATATTTATGCATGGACCGTGTGCGTCGGTTTGTGTTCTCTAGCCATAGGACTAGCAGTGTGCGTGCGCCCATGCGTGTGTGTGTGTGACTGGGGGCCTGCCACTGCTGTGCCCAATGAGTCAGTGTGATGGAGTGCAAGCCCAATGCTATGTTAGCTAGGCAACCTCAGCAATGTTTTCATTATCGCTGCACCCAGTCACCTCAGACATTAGACCCCACCCTTTCCCACAGTTCCCTCTGCTGGACCACTCTCTCTCTTTCTCTCTCTCTCTCTCTCACACACACACACACACACACACACACGCACACACACACACACACATAACTAAAAGATAAAGATTGCAGAAAAAGAAATATGCCTCAACTCCGCTTGCTAATTTTGGTAGTTCATTTGTCTTCTGAGTGTGTGTCTTCTGTCCCCCAGGCTTGTCCGCTGGATGTGTCTTCGTGCCCTTATCCTGAGCTCTGTTCTGACAGAAAGAGGCTGCTGTGTGCTCTGTGTTACTCCTCTCACAGACACTGTTCCCTCAGTGGGAGTGTGGGGTGTGTGTAAGTGACTGGGTAATTAGCTCTCCACTGGCCACTGCTTTGCCCCCTCTATGTGCACTCACACCTACAGTTACAGACTGAAGCTCACATATAAGCGGATGTTCTATGTACACGATATGACTTGTACTGTACATGTGACACCGGCCATGACTGAAGCACCCATCACTCAGCAGCTGCAGAAGGTGTAGTACTGAATAGTAAACTGCCGGCTGTCAGGGTCACCCCCTGTCAAGTGACCCTGGAGACTGGAGGAGGTTGCCCTGGCAACTACCAGCCCTCCTCCCTCCCATGTCCGTTTCATTTCACTCCTCATCACATTACTCATCTGTCACAACAACACTGCACACACAAGATGTCAAGAGTGCAGGGCCATGTGTAAGATACAAGTAGATAATGTACTACTAGAGGTCCATTGTCTCAACATAACTCCACCTTTAAGTGGAGAAGAGGGAAGAAATAACAGTGACAATGTATGCAAACATTTTTGTACAACCTCCTTTTATCGTCTCAAGAACATTCAAAAACAACGTCTCATTTTATCTACCTGATGCAGAGAAGCTGGTACATTCATCATCTCAAGGCTGGAACACCTTTGGATTCCTGCCAGGAACTTCTTTTATACTTCTTTTATACTTGGATACGAGTGAGTGGTTTTAACCCCAATTTCCTCCACTAGCTTTACTGGTTACGTATCCGTAGATGAAAAGATCAATACCACTCTTGTGTGTGGACACCAAATATGAAGTTACAGCTAGGAAACAGTTAGCTCAGCTTAGCATAAAGATGAGAAGAAAGAAAGAACTAAGCTGGCTCAGTTCAAGGCAAAACACAGCAGCACCACAGCACTGCTAAAGCTCACTCTTTAACACATAATAACTCATTTGTTTAACTGTTAAAAGAACAAGTTGTAGAACAACGTTTTCTTAGCTGGGTACAGTAACCTTTAGGACGAAATATTGTGGTAAATAATGCCCTGTAAGGTTTCACGCCGTACCTGGGTTTATTCTTCCCTCAACTATCTGAACGCTGATCTACATCTACAGACATACATCTGTCTACCCATGTCCTTGAAATTATCTTCATATACTACTAATTTGTGTTGACAAATGTGTCATTTCTAGCAGAGAGAGTTGATTTTCCAACCTCTTGTGAGACTGAGTTGTATATTAGGGGATATCTAGGCCTTAAAAACTCTGTTCAGGAGGCTATTTATTAATGACATGGGTTCAATAATTTAAAATTATCCTGTATGCGTTTGCTCCCAAGCTTATTATGTTGTATTTTTGTATTGTCATGTATTTATTATGCTGACCACACAGCTCTTTGACGTTTTCTTTGTAGTATTCAACAAATACTATTACAGTTATTATTATTACTATGATTATTATTAATATTATTGTTCTTATAGTTGCTGTTGTTGTATTATTTAATGAGTCATATGCTATAGGAGGAGGAGAATGTCAGCTGGGCAGAAATGCTACACAATTGCTAATGAGGGGAAAATAGCTTAAGTTGCAATTTACGGTTTCCTCTTGCATATGTCACCCCATCTTGTGTCCTCTACAGACTCTTATTTGTTCCCTGCGTCCTCACCCCTCTCCCACACTAGACTCCCTCTCGTCTCCTCTCCCCTCCTTTCCCTCTTTCTCCCTTGCGAGTGGACTCAATAGTGAGTCTAATTTTAGCGGTAACATGTCAGTTACACTCGACTTTTATTGCCCTAGATATTTGCTTCTTACATATGCATTTTCACATCGGACATCTTGAGTGTGTGCGACGTGGGTGAACAGATGAGTAACATGATGAGGAGTGAGATGAAGGAGAGGGGGATGGGAAGCAGCAAGCCTCCAGGGTCATTCGACTGGGGTCACCCTAACAGCTGATTGGTTAATTCCCTGTCCCCTGAGCCATCCTATGATGCTTGGAGGAAGGATAGCTCCCAAGGTTATGCATGCCAGCACATGGGGGAACATGCAGCTAGCAACACAACTGTACACACACACACACATGTACACATATAAATGAAGCAGAGCCTTATCCTTGGCAAAGCCTGGGGGATTGTCACATTTCCATTTAAACTGCAAGAGACCTTATAACAGTAAATCACAGGTCATTCACATCCGTGGAAGAGCAAGGTGAGAGGCAGACAGAGGACAGCGTGGCTAAACTATAAACACATGCTCTGTGAAGCAGAGCTTTCTTTTTTTTTTTTTCTTTTTGTAGTTATTTTTGCGCTGAACAAAAATAGTGCTGAAACATCAACTGCTTTTCTGTCTTTTTTGTGTTTTATATCATTGTTATGGACATAAACACTGAACATGGTTGCACAGAATGCTGTATTTTGGTAATTTTATCACCATCTTCTAATATTTTATAGGCTCAACAAAATGAAATAAAATCCCCAGATTATGATATTAAAAACAACTGGTATTTGCAACAAAACATTATTAACATCCATGCATTTTTTACCACTGAAGTACAATTTAAAAGTCAATAAACAAATAAGATTATGGCGATTCATATTTGACTGTAAAGATATAAATTAAAATCTTAACTCAAGGCTCAATCACTAGTTTATTACCTGGAACATTCAACCACACTTCATGGTATCAGTAAGAGAGGTGACCACTGAGAACAACTGTCAACACAAGCCATCTTTATGATGAGTGATCATACTCCATCCATTGATGAAGACACAATTAAAAGGCAAGGGGGAAAATCTAGTAAGTGGACCTTTGGTTAGGATTTTTGTTGGATGATATTTTAAAGAATATATCCATGCATACAGCTCATATTGAGTGCTTAGGATCACTTACTTCTAACCCACAATGCAGCGCTTGTTAGCTGTGTCCAGCTGTTTAACTAATGCTGATGTATTAGCGACATTATCCAGCCTAAGGATGCTGGCAGTGGCTGAGGTCAATCAGGATTAAGTCCTGCCATATTATAGCGTTGACTACATTATACTACTGATATTAAGAGGTCAAACTCAATCTGCTTGACAAAAGACCTAAGGACCAGACATTAATATAAATAGGATGGAAGTCTTGGTGTCCTTGTGACATCTGCTGATTGTGCCTGTAGATGTAATTGATAAATTCAAACCATGGCATGTTGTCTCCCTGAGAATTATGGAGAACTGGGGGTAGGCTGGATCAAATTGAAATGAACATCTGGACACGCCCTGGCAGGCTAACAGACAGGGACACACACACGCACACACACCACACGCACACACACTCATTAACTGGAGTACCCACAAATCATGATTGGTTAGATCACGCCATGTAAGATAGCACATGCTAACACGTCGTTCTACTAAATCAAGGCCTGTTTACGCTGACTGAATGATCAGTCGGGCCATTCATCACCCTGTGAAAACACGTCGTTATTCAAGTGTTTCCCTGGCAGCAATGTGAATGTATGTGTTGTGTCAAGTGTGTGTTTGTGTACGAGATGGCAAGGTTGCACGTGTGCCCAGAAATGTGATTTCAGATTGAATGAAATAAGGGATGATGAAGGGGAGGGGAGTTTGGATGAGTACCCAAGAGGCACTCAGTCGTTCAAATGTTGTGTCATCACTGGGGAATGAAACATCTGGCACTGTGGTGGCGTGTTGGTCTTGACTGGCTGGTTTTACTCATTTACTCAGCACACGAACACACATGTCAAACACAGAGTGAACGACGCTGATTGGAGGAGGAGCTCTAGGACTCCTGATTAAGCAAATGCTGCCTTATTGTATTTGAATGAAGGATTTTGGGCTGATTCAAGTGGCTTTTTCTTTTGATTATTTGTTTATGTGGGTGGACGAGGGGTCACTACTGGTTTCACGAGTGTGACAATGATCAGATAGCGCTCCTACAAGGTGATTGTGGTTTGAAGCGGTGGCACCAGCACTGTGAAATAATCTTCCTGCAGGCTGTTGTTGTCTGCAGTCTTTGTCGTTGCCTTTAAAAAGCAGCTAAATTTGATTTAAACTGGCCTTTCTCTCGCCTGCTGTCCACTGTTCTCATGTCCTATTATTGCTTTTTATTGTTTGCTTCTTTTATTAAGCCCTTCCTCTGTGAAAGGTGCTATACTTAATAAACTTTATTATTATTATTATTATTGTTATTATAAGAGAATATCTTTTGAAGGAATAACATTCCTCCCTCCAGTAGAGATCATTGAAGCTGCTCTGGCAGGACATGGCAGCCCAACATCTTTAATTTATTACCCATCGGCACTACCCTAATAACCCATCTACTGTACTAATGTTTGTATGGCCAACAAGGACACGGGGGAGACTTAAAAAAAAAAAAAAAAAACTAAATAAATATGTATGTAGGCAGAACACTTGACACAACATTTGGCACAGCGGATCAAATTCAAGTGTAACCATCAAGTCGTAAATCAAGTTGTAACCAACAGTTTTGTTGATTGTTAATACATGAATTATTTAGGTTTTATAGACCAGTTATGAGCATTCATGAGAAAAATTAGTTGGCAGTGAAAAATCCATCCGGCTGTTTTAAAATGTTCTTTTAGACACTTTTTGGTCACTTAACTTCTGCAAACAGATGCAGAGCATTTGCACTGACATCCATCCACAACACAACAACTTTTAACTGACGGCTCAGCATTTGTAACTACAAACTGGATGATTTATTAGAAAGAGAGAAACCCAGGAGCATAGATGTTGAAATTATGTTGTCAAGGCACCCATTAATTACCAACGTTTATAAGTGCATTATTATTATTTTTCTGGTAACATAAAAAGACTTTCCATTCTCAAGTTTTAGGCCAATGTTGACTTAAGAAGGCTGTAAGATATGACCAAAAGCTCTGGGGAAAAAAAAGCTATAAATGATCATAGATATGCGTTCCCAAGGTCATGAATGAACCTTCAAGCTCTAACATTACTAAAGGACAATGTTTGCAACCTCGCCTTCAATCTTCTAATCAATGCTGGTTCATTGCTTTTTATGGCATTGATCATTCATGTGTCATTTTTTATCGCATATGACTGACCATCATCATACGAGAATAAATGACCATCGAGTATATGAAAACCTAAAGGGTAGTTTTATGATCCCATCATTTCCCTCATCCTGCTGATTGAAGCACATTTCTCCTCCGCTGTAACGCTCATGTCGAAAGTGACTATACCTTATGACGACTAAAGCTCAGAAAACCCTGTCTCTCCTCTCTGTCTCTTTACTTCATCCTGTCCAGGTGGAGCACCTGATTAACAACGTAACAAGAACATCCACATCTGTGCGCACTATCCCTCTGCCTGCATCTGCAGTGCAGGCCGAACGGCTGTGATTGGAGGAGAGAGAGGACACACCCCTGTTTGAATGGACAAGAGCTGAGACTCAGCACAACGTGACTGGATCAAGAGGACTCTCATGTTGCTGGGCTTGGTGAAAATTACCATTGTTTCTGTTAACACAAGCACAAAAAATAAAAATAAAGAGAAAAAAAAATAAGACAAAAGGAACGTGGGGAGAAAGGTGTTACAGGAATGTAGGTACAGGACATTACAGATCAGCAAAGGAGAGAGTAGAATAATGTGTAACAGCCACCTCTCTGTCTCTCTCCCTCTGTCACACTATCCTCTCACACACTTACATTTCAACACGGCAAGGATGCTGCACACGTCAACAGCCCTCTGCCTCTAACAACTGAGTAAGCAGTTACGATTGTGGATAACATAATTTCTGGGTTAGCGGTGAGCTCAGGGAGATGTGAGCTCACTCAGGAAGACATTTAAAGGGCACGTTGGACACCCCCATCCCTTTAAATGAGAAAATGTGGAGGCAGTTAAAGGGAGTTAGTCTCTCAGCAGGTAGAAGAATGATGCAACCTGAGCTGATGGCATTAAATATTAACTATCATTTTAAACCGACTGGCATCAGGACAGCCCCGGGGAAACAAACTGCAAATGTCACAAACACACACATGGTTGCACACATGCAAACACACTGACTATTCACATACTGTACAACAATAATTTGTCTTTTACTTTACTACTCACTTATGTTTATCTCTCAGCATTTGAAAGAAGAAATGACACATTCCTCTGACACGTTCACGAATAATACAACAGACTCTTGCTCAAGGGGTTTTGTTGCTACAGCTGGTATGACCAGTATCTTATGACGGTTAATGCTAGCCAACGTTTGAGCTTTGAGCTTTAACTTTTGATTGATGCTTTAGATGATAGTGCTTTGTAACCGATATTACTGAGTCAGTTCATTGACTTAATGATATGTGCTGCGGTTACATAATGCTTTAGCATTTGCCATTATCCTGTAATTACCACTTGTGGCCACAGTGGCTCTTTTTAGCCACTATCTCTGATTATCTGTGCTCAATATTTCAGAGATATTGATAAATATATATATATATATACTATAAAATATCCTTACTTCATTCATTGTTACTAATTCATCTATACCACTATGAGCATTCTTCTGTAATGACACCATCCTCATCCTGTAAACACTCACCTTTTCCAAGACACAAATATTTAAGTTTGGGCACAAAAAATCCTCCAAACACAAATTTATAATCGTACAATGTACACAATTGCGAGTTACATCACTACTGTATGTAGGGAAACACCAAAGTGTATAATAGCGTAGCTGCATTCACTATTTATCAGTGCTTGTCCTGCCTTAGGCGTGAGAGCAAAGTGCTGTAATATTGAATACCATTGTAGGACCATTATCACATCAGAGCGTTTGCTGGATCACACTGTTTGTTCTGGTTGTTTGTTTCAGTCGTGGTATGTGTATGCGTTTTTGCTGAAAGATCAACTTTTACTGCTGCATAAAGTTGAAAAGGCACTTAAGAAATGTGACACTTGTGTCAGGTTTCCATATTAAGAAGGCTGTTGTTCTGGTACAAAGCATGTGTGGCGCAGCGACATAGTCCAATCAGATAGTTTGGTCTCTCAACATTGCAACACTTTGACAGATATTTATAGCCTTACTCGACTCATTAAATGTGTTTATAAGCATTTTATTTTTTTAATTTTTGGGCTAATACGTTGCTTAGATTGTTTATTTTACCCAGCTCTTCAAATATTTCTATTTTAACAACATCTAAAGAATTCAGTGACCCAATGTGTAATTTTTCAGAGTGAGTGAACATTGGGGGGGAAAAAAAGCAACATACATATTTGAACCAATCTGAGCCGAGCCAGACCTCTCCCAGCTGTCCGTTGGCCTTGTCTGCCCTCCACCTTCATCTCCCTTTTAATCCCCAAAGCCTCTCTCTCTCTCTCTCTCTCTCTCTCTCTCTATCTCTCTCTCTCTCCCTCTTCCTCCTTCACCGCCTGTGCCCCTTATCAAACTTCACCCTCTCTATCAGTTTCTCTCTCTTTCTATTCCTCTCCAGACTCACATGCCTTCCCCATTGCGAGGGCGTCTCGACAGCGTCACTCACCATGGTGCCAGTGTTCGTGCCTCCCTCGTCCTCTTGCTCTCCTCTCACACAGTGTGTCCTTCTGGCCTGGTGTTTACAGAATTAGACCCGTTGAGAGATGATGGAAAGATGGTGGGGAGAAAAAAAGACAGGGTTAGAGGGTTGTTTTTTTTTTCTCCTATCAGCACATGAAACACTGTCTCCATTGGGGTCCAGTCATGTGTTCATTTCATCCTCTTATAGTCTGTTGAAGGTTCTGGTCTACATGTAAAGAGTGCTGACCAAAGTCTATTTATTCTTTGGGGAGGATGCGATCCAGCTTTGTCAAATTGCTGCTTAATCTCAACATTTTCATTTTGCTTTAATCTGTATTCCTTTCCAGCTCTTAAAATAGATATCCAAGGTCATTCAAGGTGTCCTCAGCCTTGTCAGGCTAAAACAGGCCTGCATTTATAAATGTGTGAGTGTGTGTACTCACCAACCAAGCCAACAGCATACAGCCCAACATGCTCATCACTGTCATACACATGATGAGTCCGGGCAGAGTTTATCCATCAGGTCAGGTCACTGGTGACTCAGAAAGCACTCAGGATCAACGTGGATGCACGTTTCTTTGAGTGCCTTTAACATGCATTGCCATACAACTGGTACAACTGACAATCAAGGTCACCTGGTAAATCCTTCCTCAGTAGTTTGCTGTGACTCAAATCAAGTCGTTTCCTCCATCCCCCATCTTTTCTGTCCACCCCGATTCTCTCAATCCTTCTCCTCTGCCTCTATTTTTAGCCAGCTTAGCAGCATTGAAGGCATGAGAGGTTTATTCTCTGTCTTCTCCCTCGCTCATTACCTGGCTGCCGATTCACAGAACCCGTTAATCCCATAATGCTCGAACTGCACAGATCACTGCTAGTTTACAAAAAAGCGACACTGCAGAGTGTGAAAAGAGAGGAGTTTCCTGAGAAACTTCTCCAAGCATGCATACTTTGTTCAACTCTATTTGACCCCCCCAAAAATACTTTGAACCAGCTTATCGAATCTTGATGTCTCCTCTTTGTCTATCTTTACATTTGAGTACTCCACTAACAGTGTGCATTCCCAATCAATACACAGAGCTATTAGAGAGAGTTACAACTCCTGCTCCTTACCAGATCATATTTATTGATCCAGACGTTTATATAGTAGGCACCATAATGTACATGGCAAAGTCAGCATAGGGTACTGCAGCTTAACTAAAATTAGAATACATTAATAAATAATCACATCCACAGACGCCATCTTTAACTGTAAGTGAAACACAGAGTGAAAGTCAGAGGCACCATATTAGTGAGAAGTATGAGTTTTCAGTACTTCTGCGGCGCGCTGACCTTGGCGTTCAGTCTTGAATGGCCTTCAGCTGAAATTTGCATGTCAGCAATAAACCCCTTACACTTCACTACTTCTCAGAATGCCCATGTACCTGTGTGGCCAGCATACAGGCAGAGAACAGACTGCAGAGTCATGGTGGACTGCTAGTCAGGCCTCACCTTCATCTGCAGTACCAGATGCTAATCTGCACCAGACCTGGCTCATTCAGGACACTGCTGCACTCCATGCCAATTAATATGGATAAGCTGCACGACACAAGTGATTTAAACATGTGAGTCAGTGGTGCAGGAAGGTGATGTATGTAATCCTGTATATATGTATATATATATATATAATACTGCACATTTTGGCTCCTTTGGTGCAGTCTCTGTGCAGGAAATGAATCATGCTGATCTAAAAATGATCCTCCTCTTGTGCCAGTAGACTTTTCATGGACTGCGAGTACGGGATTGGAGGATATGCAGCTTAAGATAGAAAGAGATGAGTCAGACAAGAGGGGAGGAAGCAGAGAACAAGTGCCTGCCACTGTATCAGGTGTGCGAGAGCCTCTTGCAGTTTCAGCCTTTGAAATCTAGAGCCCTCACATGGACATATGTAGGTACTGCAGCTGCAGTCTGGCACCACAATTGTGCTCCCTCTCATACATACATCATTTACAGATAATACTCATGACAGACGGACTTCTATTTCCACACATATTCAGCGTTTTCTGTTCTAGATGTGAGCATTCGCTAGGCACAGCTGTAAATGTCTGTTGCGCTAAACCCTTCAATACTTTCAGTCCATACTGCAACCACATGGTGAAATGGTGGAATTACAACTGGGGTGAAAAATATCTGCAGCTGCAAAAAAAAAAAAAAAAAAAAAAAAAAATATATATATATATATATATATATATATAAATAAATGGATGAGTCCAGTTATGATTTAGCCAGGATCACAAAATGTTTATTGAATGAAAAAAAGATAACTTTGAAAATACAATTCATGAAGAGTAAAAATAGATTACAATCATACAATAAAAGAGAAATCACTTGGCACTAATACACGTAGAGAGACATTTGGGTTTATGACGGAGTACTAAATCTAAGTATAGTACAGTCAAACCTGTTTGACCCTAATGGAGGATGATATCAGTATACTAGCAGGCTCTGTATCAGCCCTTGTTTGAACTCCATAAAGGACGACTTAATCCTCCACTAGAGAGATGAATTGCAACAGATTTTATGGACATAATCCAGATTTATCCTAATCCAGTCGAGCATGCTGGTGGACAAAGTACTAAAGTAATAATAATAAAAAAAAATAAAAAAAAAGGCACGAAAAGTTTTTCGTGTTTCAAAGTAACAGAAATTCCTCCAAAAATACAGCACTGTGAGTGAGTGAGTGAGTGTTTTAGTATGGCTTTAAGGATGGATGCAGGTAAAACATAAACATCATTACAGCAAGAAGTTTACAAACCAATACAGACCAGTCAGTAGCACTTAAATTATGTTTCCCTTCCACCTGAGATGAGCTAAGTGTCACTGAATATTCACAAGAAAGGCAAAAGGACAGCAGACAAAAAAAAAAAAAAAGCATTCACAAATCAAACACAAATATTGCCACAACTACAACATTGCCCCCCATTGCTGTAGTTTACACCCTGATGTCGTCACGGTCTGTGAGTCTTGTCTCGGTGCTGCACGATTAACTGCAACTAATAGCTTCTCCACAGGATGCCTGTTTTACACCGACTCTGTGCCAGCTGGGTTTGGAAAACCAACAACAGCAGACAGATACGACTAGACAGAGGTAACATGTAAAAAATCTAGAGATTGTGCTTCTGTTAACCATGTCTATAATGTCTGTTAAAGCTTCACATACAGTGATGCAAGGCAATTCAGTGTTGAAACATACTTTTCCATATAGTGTCACATTCAATAGCACAGGGCATTTGAAACAGTGTTCTCTACTTTGTAGTATTTTCACTATATTCCTGTATAACTGTATGTTGCAGTTGTGCATAAGACAAAGCGACATTAGAAATCATTTTGTATCTTGCTGGCTCAAGATGATCAGGGTTTAACAACGGTCAAATTCTCAAAAGAGCACAACCCGATCACAGATAAATATTCCAAGACAAAAAGGCAAAGCAGGATGTCTGTCTTCGCAGCACAAGGTTGAAAATTCATAGTTACGCATAAAATGTTCACATTCACAAGGCATCACACTTGACGTGCACAGAGCTCGTGTTATGTCTTTCTTATTTAAGCCTGCAGAAATGTTCACTCACCAAGTCATGCACACATACACACGCGCACACACACACACACACACACACACACACACACACACACACACACACATCTTTCTCTGTGTCCTCTCACACAAACATGGCGGGCGACACAAAGCTATCCCCACGGTTGACATTGGGGCCCTGATGGTAGTCCTGGGGGTCGCTGTCTGTGCGCATGTAGGGAGGCGGGACCTCGTTGTTTCCAGGATCATCCCAGCCAGAGGGGGCAGCAGAGTAATAATGCGCCCTGTCGTTGTCACTGTAATCCTCATCATCATGGTAGGCATCCAGGTCCTGCCGGTAAGAAAACAACAGTAAACATTATTGTTATCATTCATATATGAATAATGAAATTTCTATCCTAGTTAACTAACTCAAAAGCCTCTGGGGCATAATATTTCTGCAGACAGGGTTTCTAGAACATGATACAGCAGTTTTATGCCCATATTTTCAGGTAAAGTATATATATATATAAAATGTATATATACTTATTATGCAGCAATATGATCCCTGTCAGTGTCTTGCTATTACATATGGATTTGCATGATTAATATTACTGCTTCATTATATTGCTGTAGATCTTTAAGGTTGAGCTAATTTTAACTACTTTATATACTGTTGGTTAGTTTAATGTACAGCAATGCATCATATGTTTGTTGTGTTGCTGTCCTGTGAACACAGACTAATCCAATGGTGTTTTAAATAGTTTTGGTTTTGATTGGCCTGATATGAAACATTAACCGCCGCACAAATGAAGTGGAGGAGAAGCATAAGGTTGCAGAAAATGCTAAAAAACAAACAAACTAACGAAAACAATGTAGTGAACTGCATCACTTCCCCCAAATTCTGGCAAAACCTATTAAGTGAAACAGTGTTATTGTGTCCTCTCCAGTCTAATCTCTGTGTTTCTAACATAGACACACAGCATCGCCCAAAGTTTTATCAAACTCCAGTCAGAGGCGTCTGAGATTAGTTTTCAGACCTCTGATTCACTGCCCACAAATAGAGTGGTAACTGCTAAACAGCCATTCACTCTTCCGAGAAACAATGAGATTGCAACTCATTCACAATTTCCTTCTAATTTCATTCTAGGTGATGGGATATTGTGAAATAAAATAAATACAACGCATCTAATTTTAACCATGAATTCACAAATTGGCTACAGTTGAAATATTGTCATTAACCCTTTCAACCCTCAACTCCAAGATGCTCTGAAAAAAAGGCTTAAAATGTGAATACGGCTTTTTCACATTTTGCAAAGTGTTAATTAAACACTGCATAATGTTTAAGGTTGCTAGTTTTGGAATAGTTTGCGTTACATTATATAGTGAGCTGTTCTCCCTCCCTGTAGAACAAAAGTCCTGCAGCTTGACAACATCTTATACCAAGGAAATGTTGCTTCATAGATTATCTATGGAACGCAAGATAACCGAAAAGGTTTGGTGAATGCGTGGTGTATACACTGCTCCACACCATGCTCTACATCTCAAAGTAGAGCATGGTAGATAATGTTGTTTTGACTAACATGTTCCCTTACCGTGACAGGCTCAGCAGTCTGGGTACTGAAGTACTGGTTCTCTGGTCTGTCATCTGTTACCGGGGGTGGAGCGTAACTTGTGTTCAGCTGCTGCAGACACACACACGAGTATTTCAGGAGATATAATTTAATCTGTTAGCTTTGCGATGTGCAAAACAACCTGACACATCTGCCTGCTTAATGATACTGATGGTGACTCACCCTGTTAGCAGAAATGTTGGTCTTCTTAGGAGGAGGGGGCTTGTACTTGGGTGGTCCCCTGCAACATAAATACACACAACTGTCTAGTGAGTCATAAAAAAATATGAGATGCAGCCTGGCACTTCATCTAATGGACCAATTTTACCAATAACACACAGAACGAATGTGCAGACACAAACAACAGTGAACTGAAGGGACTGTTGTCAGTCAAACAGATACTCACTCTCCGTTCAGTTTGTTGTTACGGTGTTTGCGGTACATCGCTATGGCTGTTCCAATGATGGCCAGGAGTATTATCACTCCAATGATAGCGCCTATGATACTGCCAGTAGTAGCACCTTTCTCTGGAAGACGGGTACCTGCGAAAACACGAAGAAGAGAAGAGATAAAAACACCATTAGACAAGATCAGAGGTGGACAGAAGTCATCACACAGCATTATTTTTTTAAAATATTATTTATCATAACACCATGGCTCACGATTTTTTTGACTTATGAACCCTCAAAATAAAATCATGTTTAGATTCCTTTATTTAGCTCACCAGAGGAGGCAAAACTGTTCATTATTTTACAAGAAAAAGCTACACTAAAAGGAACGTTTCTGGAAAATATGCTTGTTTGCTTTCTGGTACAGGCTTAGGAGAGAAAACTGATACTAACAGAGCAACCTGTTAGCTTAGCTTAACGCAAAGACTTGGACAAACAGCTAGCCTGACTCAGTCCAAATGTAACAAAATCCGCCTACCAGCAGCTCTAAAGCTCACTAACGAACATGTTACACCTCCTTTGTTTAAATCATACAAAAATAGATGTGAGAAAAGAACTATATATGTGTGTGTGTATGTTTTAAGAGGGTTATGTGCCGGACTTTCTTGGCTTGGATCAGTAACTTCCTGAAGTCTTCTCTAGTTGCCTGGAAACATTCCTCAGAACCAATAAACAGATATTGGCAACACTTTATTTGGATAGTCCACCTGCAGATCGTTTGTAACATTTCAACAGTTTATTAGTCGAGTTTCAGCAAAAGTTTTCTGATATTTAAGGTTGTTACGTTTCCCCTTTATTAGTAGAAACAATAACGCTGACAACCAACAAAGAAAGAACTCAGGGAAGACAAGAGGCGGTCAGAAAAAGAGATTTATTTACCATATTTAACGGAAAGAGATAAACAATGGATGTAGGTTTGAAAAATGTGTGTGGGGGGGGGATGAACTGCGGGGGTTGTGCCAAACAACTGACCAACTGACCAATTCAAGACAGATAACGTCTTGAATTATTCCCTTAAAGATCATAGGGACAAAGTTTGTGAATTTTTATCAAGGCTAAACTCTCAAATTACAGAAACATCAGAGAAAGTTAGAGAAAAAAAATTTGTGTAGCAGAACTCTGTTTCGTCATCCCATTTTGCTCATCACATTAAGACCTCTTTGATTTATCGCCTGACTAGTTTGGGAGCCACTGATTTAACGAATTATGAAAGAAGTCATATAGTGCAAAACTGTAGGAGAGATAACAAAGTTACCCCACACTGTCAGACACATGACAAAGGGTGGCTTTATAGAAAAAAAGACTCAGCAATGAGGATGTGTGTGTGTGTGTGTGTAGCTATGTGCAACACACTGCTGTGAAGTTGATTAGAGTGTTGAGTCACATGGGTGATTAAGATGAACCAGAGGAATCATGCAGAGGTTCCACTAATGAACCATGACCAGACTGAACATGAACTGACACACACACACACACACACACACATATATATACAACGCACACACATACACACACACTGCGTGTTTACTGAAGGTGCAACCCGGCTCATTATCCTCCCGTATTCCCAGGGGATTATGCTAATGAAGGGGCGGAAAAGGGCAGAGAGGATCTGAAGCTCATTTGATGAGAACAAACCCTGGTCCTAGTAATTGGAAGGGTCATGATTGAATGTTGTTAGTCCCCTAATTACACTGCTCCTCTAACAATAGACTACTTTGAATATCTCCTAAAATAATTTTCATTCTTTCCTGCATACAAAAGTGTCCTAATGATCGTCTCTTTCGCTATTACTTATTACAACCCCGCACATCATCTTTTACTGCTGACCCTACATGTTCTCCCCCGTGTACACAAGCTTTAGTTTTCCTCTCTCTTTTATGTTTATTTATCGTACTTAGTGACGGTCTCTGTGTGCCATCTACACAATGGGCTTTACAAACATTAATTTTGTGTCATGTTATTATAATTTGGAGTTTTTTGTTGCACTTGATTGAAGACGTTGTAATGTAAAACGTGGAAATGACAAAATCAAAGACATGAAATATATTTCAAGAAATCAAAGTAGATGTGAACCTTCAATATCAAAAGCACAACGTGCACCTTAATCCGCAGAGTCACCACAATAATCACTAAGCTTTCCGACTCTTTAATGATGAAACAAAAGGCTTCTTTGGATATAATAAACAGAAAATCTTCTTTTGATGGGGTGAACTGAGTTAATTGTGTTGTTTTGATTTATTCTGTGGGGGTACAAATAAGTTTTCCATTGTATATATTTTTTTCCCCCTCAGCACAAAACTTTAAGTGCTCCTATCTTGGGACCACAACCATCATGTGGTGCCCTCATTACATCTAAAGTAGCTTTGTGTTTCTGGAGGGACATAAACTTACCACAGCACTCATACATGAAGTACAATGTGTGTTTGATTTCTATGTTGTGCGTTTCATTCTCAAGATGGAAATCAAAAATAAGTCAGACCAGGAATTAAACAACCACAGTAGCTTTGTTAGAAAGACATACTCGGTATAAACTTGGACAAGTTTGGCTATGAACTATGATCAAAACTCAGCCAATCTGTCTTGGATTTGTGCACGCAATGTACAATAAACTGTATTATTGTGACTATTTTAATAGAGTTCAAATTACATGGTATAATAGTGGTTTAGTAGATTTAACATAAAAAAAACAACACAAAGTGATTTAATATAGCACATTTTTATAAGGTTTATGTCATAAAGTTGCTGCAAAATTGTGTTATATAAGAATAGATGACTGAGATATTATTAGTACTGTGGCAGGAGATATAGATATTTTCCAGGATATTGATCAGGGTAATATAACTAACATGTTTCTTACGAGGTTCCAATGAAGTAAATGGAGCTCAGTCTGTTGAAGTAATCTTCAAAATATTAAATTATACGAGTTATTTAATCAAAAGATTTTACTTTGTCAACATCACCTAACAGCAAAAAGGTCACTGACGGTTTCTAACACTCCTGTAATAAAGCGATGAGGACAAGACGCTATTATCCTGGAGAGGAAATTCAGGGTGGGCTGCAGGAAATGAAAACTAATTATTCATTCAACAGTCTGACTCTTAAAAGTGTCTTAGCAGGAGAGCTTGTAAAACACACTTTTGTTTCAGCTCACCTATAAAACGCCAACTCTGGGTTATAAAAGAACAGAAAATATGAACTTTAAAATGAACAGTGCTAAATAATTAGACAGTCAGATTTTTTACAAGGACTGTCATGAAGGAGGGCGAGAGCACATTTTATTGCGGCATTTTAAAAAAAAGTAACGACAGCTCTGTGGAGGGCGTGCTTTCCATTAAGTAGTTTAATGGGGATGGAGGGATGATTTGCACAGAAAAACACAGAGTGTCTTCACAAAAACTAAATTCAACTGAGACGGGCTGGAAGCGAAATCCTTGCAGGCATCCAGGCTCTATTAGATTTCCAACTGTTGCTGCTGAAATCTGGTATTACACACATCAAATCTAACCTTGTAAGTGCAAATCTATGCGGTGCAAACTATACACCACATGGTGGTGCTGTGTCTCTTTTAAACCTGAACCGATGAACCTCCACAGGGCACATTCATTATGAACCCGATACCTGCCTAGTCTTTTGAGTGTTTCTGCGTTACTGCTTCCTCATTCCAGTGCTGTGTCTGTTTATCATCACCGCCCTCCTCCATCTTGACTCAGAGGGGTTTTTTTTCTTCGTTGTGAAAGTCTATAAAGGACCCCCTGCCTCCCCCTTTTTTTGCCTTGCCTTATCTCACGGGTGTCATTATCCAACCAAGCTCATTTTCACTCAGCAGGTTTCAGGTAGAAAGCGGTTCCTTCCTCTCTGATAACCTCTTATAGAGAAAAAGAGCTGCAGGAAAAGAGGCCACTTCTAAGGATTGAGGAACGGTGCGCTTGTGTGTGAATGACTTGACTTGAGAGCGCGCCCTCTGTGTTGGCCCTGGACACCAGCCATGTCTTGCGCTAATGAAATATCCCAGACAGAAAGAGAGAGAGAGACATTGAGAGAGAGAGAGAGAGAGAGAGAGAGAGAGAGAGAGAGAGAGAGAGTGAGTGTGTACGTGTACTGTACGTCTGCTCGGCCTCTGTAAATCCCTGCAGCTCTTTGCCAAGGACATACAAAAAGACACACGCTTACCCACACACGGAGTACATTAAGACCATACAAACACAAAACACACACACACACACGACATTGTATTAAGGAGCAGCTGGCATCCTGTGCTGCGACCTCATCACTCAGTCTGACATATTTACACAAACATGCCCTAGTCTGCAGCGTGGCCTTTGCCCCGCTGCCTTTCCAAACATCACATGCATACAAGAAGACACATCTACATACATATTTAAACACAAAGCGTACGCACGAAATAACACAAAAATTTATTTCAGTTGCGCCCTGAGGTAAAGCGCAGTTCTCCACCTCTAAACAACCTGTGTGGTTTGTAATCTTTACTGTGAATGAAGAGACGGTCCACAGTTCAAACTCAGTTAAAGGTCAGCTCCATTCCTGTCAGCAGATCAATGCACGGACCATCCAGACAGATACACATCTATCCCTTCCTATATGAGAGCCCCTCCATTGCTCACCCTTCCCTGCCTGGCCATCCAGTCAACCATATACCACCACTCTCCCACGGGGCGCAGATGAAGGGGAGGGATGTGGAGGAAGAGGAGATGAGGCTGGATGGTTGGCTGAAACTGTCTGAAATTACCGCAGACCCACTTCAGCAAGTTGAAAATACCACCAGCAGAATCTCTGGAGCTTTGGGATGCATTGCTGAATACTGGCCACAGCTCTGCAGCCAGTGGCTAGAGTTTTTCGGATTCAGCTCTTCACTTCTGTCTCAAAATACTTGTAGACAGGGGGAGAATAAAAAAAAAAAAAAATCAGGAGATAGATCAGCACTCCTTAGAAAACTTTGTGTGTATGAGTCACCAACAGGGAAAGCTGAAATGAGGAGAGAATACTCAGCGAAAGAGGATGAGTCAAGTCGAGACGGTGGGGTCCAAACAGTAGAGTTCGGGAGAGTGACAATGAGTAGAGAGGAGGTGAGAGGAGAGGAATCAAAAGAGGGAAAGAGGATGAGACAGCAGGGAGAGCCAAGTGAGATGAAGGCTAAGATTAAGAGGCTGGCTTCAGTTAGGTACGGAGGGATTTCCCGGCTGTTGCCTGCAACTGGCTGATCACACACTGAGGGGATGAAGGAGAGCACGGGAAGACAAAGATCTCACATCCCTCTCTTTTCCACTCAATCCCTTGTTCTCTCTTCCTGTGTGTTTACGCCTCTCCCTGAAGGGATTAAGGTTAACATGCTGGCCTATCCTCAGCTTCCCCACACAGGTCGGGCTTTTGCTGCATTTATCTCTGCCACCCCCCCTCCCCTTCTCTTCCCCTTCTCCTTCCATCCATCCCTCCTTCACTCCCACCATCCTTCTTTTCTGTCATCCCGCTCCATCGGCAGTGTAATTTGGTATTCGCTTGTTTGGCCCGGTAATACGACAGCACAAATCTGCAGCGTCTCCCTCTGCATCTCTTATCTCCTGTGCCTAACGAGTAGAGATAAGCCTGTTTTTATTACCCTCCCTGACCTCTTCCACACACACACAAATCCACACACACACGCATACCTACATGGGTTTTTTTTTTTTTTACCACATCGAATGCCTGTTAACCAACCTGAAAAATCACAAAATATTAGATGCACTGGAGAAAAGGCTGAGATATACATGTGGTTGGTCTTGGCTTAAAAGATTAGCAGGTCACTGCTCGCTAAAAAAAAAAAAAAACAATCCTGCTGTTGCTGATGATCAAATTCATTCCTAATGGGTGACTTTTTAAAAGGGTCAGTTGACCAAAATATCCAAAGCCTGAGGCGTCCTGTGGGCTCGGCGGGCTGTAGCCTTGACTATGTGGAGGTGATGTTGTGGGCTTGTCCTGCTTGTGAGTGTTGCTGTAGGCCATCTTCCCTTCTTTTCCTCCTTCCTTACATCTTTAAAGTGACTCTCCAGCATGCTTTTCAGTAAACTTAAGAACGTCTATTTAATTATATAAATCCACAGTGTTTGATCACCCCACCACCATTAATGTCTTTGAAGGAGCAAACATTTTTGATTTAGTATTCTCTTTTGATATCGGCGAGCTTTTCTTTGTTGTTTCCTAAGATGTCAGTGGAAACTGAAGTTTCTGCACAGACAAACCGGTTTCAACTGAAATTCGAGCCTCATGAGTTTAGCTGAGAAACAGGCTAGAGTATCTGTCCAGCACAGAAAAAACACAAGGCTACCAGAGTCGCAGCAGAGTGCCTGGAGATGAGATTAGGGACGAATGAATTGATGGCCTCTGAAAGAGATTAAGATAAAGAACAGTACATGTAATCTCATTGCTCACTAAGAGAAAAGAGAAATCCCAGCCTTTAGATTCTGAGGTTAACTTGGTAAAGCACACACCCTATCCATCTACTGCACATTCACGCACTCAGGTTGAGCCACGCGTACACCTGCCTATCGCTCTCGTAATGCAGTAACCCAATAATCAACCACATTGATAGGTGCACAGAGCGGATTGAGATGAAGACAGGAGGAGGGGAGGAATTGAGCGAAAAGGAGGCGGAAAAAGAGAAACTAGCGAAAATAGAACAAAGTAAAGATTGTGGCTACACACACACACACACAAGCTGCCGGCCTGAACACACACACATACACACAGACTTAAATTATTCACAATCAATGCTGCACTGTTGACAGCCACCTCTGACATTAATTTTATGGCAGCTGAAGACCTGCTTCACCCAGTACCACAATCACTGTCGCCATCACTGTCATTTACTATTCACTGCACTCATGATGCCATTACAATTCATTTCACCACAAAACAAATCAGATCAAATTGATTGCGTTTGTCCGGACAACACGACAAGCTGAACGGCTCGGGCAGGACAGACTCTACCGATCTGACTGAAGGAAACGCTGACTGAATTTTGTGTGCGAGATGCTGTTGCCAGGGTTTTTTTTTTTTTTTTTTTTTTGGTTTGGACGGATCAGTGATGCTGGTCATTTCTAATCTACTGTGATTCCGGTAGCTCAACCTCGTGCATCTTAACTGTCTGAGGATTAAATTTATGTCACTGACACTGCATCTGGGTGTACATACTGTGAGTGTGCATGTGAGTTTATGCAAGTGTGTGCATTTTGACATTATAAAAAAGCTATGTGGTGGTAATGTGAAAACTCTAGATAGTGTGTGTGTGTGTGTGTGTGTGTGTGTGTGTGTGTGATGCTCTCCCTCTCCCTCTCTGGGGAGACAGTGTGTTCCCTGCCACAGTGCATCAAAGCACACTCAGTTGCCTTGGGAGAAGGCAGGAACTCTGTCTGCATCTCTCTCTCTCTCTCTCTCTCTCTCTCTCCATCTCTCTCTTGCCGTTTCTTCCCCCTCTCACTCCCTCCATGCCTCCATCATCCCCTCTCTTTCTATCCCTCTCCCTGACAAGGTCGCTGTTCGCCTCTTGCTGTCGCCGTGTCAATATTTACAGTCCACTTTACACTGGCACCAAGGTGGTCGGCTGCAGCCAGCAGAGAAAGCGGGGGTTGCATTAGCCAAATGTAGCTGTCCACTCAGGACATGAATGATCTGTTGTACAACAAGCAGCACTCTGATTCTCCTTCTTTGTCTTCCTGTCGCTCTCACACAGAGAAAGGTGGGAGGTAACAGGTAGAGCTGAAAACATCAAGCAGCTACTTAACAGAAGAGTAACAAGTGCTCAAAAAGCACAGGTCAGATTCTCATCACATCCACGGGAGCACATTAAACTCCTAAATCTATTTTAGCACATTTTAATATTAACGCATTGAACTAATTATGATACATTACACCAATGTTTCATAATTAAAGTGCTGAAATTAAAATGCTACATGTTGTATATTTAACACAATAACAATAATAGTATTACAAATAATTATACAAATTATTCATCAGTCCACGTTCTGATTTTAATGACCTCTGGGAATGCATTTAATTAGTACAATCTGTTATCTAAGTGTAAACCAAGTTTAACATTTTTGATTACATCAGTTATGTTTGTAAAACATTCATCATTGTAATTACGATAAACACACAAAGTGCTCCTTTTAATCATCAAGAGAAACTCTTCAGATTGGACTGGAAGAAAGCATTTACACAACAACGTGTTTCTAATATGAATAAAGTAGCCTATAGCATGAAACTATGAAAAATGTATGTATGCAAAATCGTGTCGAAAAAAGATGAACTCGTTAATTTTTACGATATAATTCTACAAAACTAAATTTAACCTTGTAATTACATGATTATTCTTATAAAAGTTCATAAATCATAAAATTGATTTGCCCTAAAACGTGTGCAGACTCGGCATTTAAAGGAATAGTTCGACGTTTTTTTACGCTTTCTTGTCAAGAGTTAGATGAAAATATCTATTCATCCATTTTTTTTATCTGTACAAAAACAGAAATGGAAAAAAAAAAAAGATTTTTAACATGTGGAGAGAGCCAGTTTGCCCCTGTTTCTCTATGATAAGCTACGCTAATGAAATCCTAATTCTATAGCTATATACTGCACACAGGCTTGAAATGTGTTTGATGTTCGCATCCAAGCCTCTGCAAGAAAGCGAGTGTATTTCCCGAAATGTCAAACTACTCCTGTAAGTGAGAATTCAAAAGAGCCTTTTAAATAGTAGCAGGTGTCCTACATTTTCAAAAAGCGTAACATTCAAGAAAGCGTGTTTGTAAGTAATCAGGTTATTACGGTAAGCCTTAGATCACATTAGATCATATAATACAACAGTCTTAATGCAAGCTGACTTCGGAAAGTAACGTACCCAGGCTGGTAAACTCTGTAATTTAGAATAAATGTTGCAATCTCAGAATATCCAGCTACCTCTTTTACCTTGTGATGCCTTTAGGCTTCCCATCCATCTTATTGCCCTGTTTTTTTTCTGTTCTCCTCACCCCACCCCCAACACCACTCTCTCTTGCTCTACCAGTGTCACTGCGGCCTTGAGGCCAGGCAGTCAGAAGCAGCTGGTATGTTTACCTGCCCTCCTAACCACTGCTAACCTCTGGCTAGAAGGGACTCTCACCTCATTACCCACCACTCAGCCCCACATACATCCTCAGACTCTGCTATCCTCTTAGATTTCTCCCCTACAGCCAGGATGCTGCACTGTAATAGCCTCCATGTACTGCAATCTATTCAGCAGCCTGCTGTGCAGAAATATTGGATATAATGAGAAGAGAGAAAGAAAAATAACGTCTAGGACTTGGCTACAGCTCCTTGCCTCCCTCCCTCTTTGTCTAAAGCGTAGAGAGTCAGTTCGCTCATTTCTCTCAACTCTCGCCGACTCACATGAGAGTGCTCTTTATGTCGCCCTCCTACCAAGTTCCTCAAGCACACTGCCAGAAAGGAAGCGATGCACAGAGGAAGCGACAGGGATGGCGAAGAAGGAGGGAGGAGAGTGTAGAACATATAGGAAAGAACATAGAGAACTGAGAGAATAGAAGATTGAAGCTGGAGGGTGGAGGAGTAGATGCTGAAGATATGTAGGGAGGGAAAGAAATCGAAGGAGAAAAAGTATGTGGCACAAGAAAAGTTGCAAATGTCCCACTCTTTCAGCTTGGTAACATAAACTAATGATCCTTGTTCGGAATTTGCTCTGTTTTTTTTTTTATCTTGGGATAATGATTTCCTTTCAAGTGTTGTTTACTGCATTTTTACTTTCAGTATTGTTGACCACAAAGTAGACAGCCTCACACACAGTCCTGAGAGTGCCATAGCAGTAATAGGCCCCATCTCTCCCTCAAACTGCCTCTCATCAGCGTCTGATTAATGACACACAGAGCCATAATGGCCCTGCGTGCTCTCCACATTCATTCACTTTCCTCTTCATCCCATGCCCCTGGAGAGAAACCACAACAATGCGAGCTGTCGAGACACCCAAAAACTACGCTCTCGCAGAACTCGAATTCAAACGCTCATTAAGAAAGACGTTCCCTCCATTGCCATTCAGTTATGCATTGCCACTGGGAGCGGGTAGACAAGAACAATAGAATACAGAGACGGGAAGGTGGTGAAGAAAGCTTTCAGAGTTCAATTTATCTGTATGGGAATAAAGAATAGTTTCATTAGTGTTTAAATGTGGTTGATTGGCTGCTTGGCGTGGAGTGCTCGTGATTTATGCAATGGTGAAAAGGATGCAACCCATATTCTGAAGTGCACACACCTTCTCACTACACATATTCACAAATCCGTTTCTGGATATAAATCTGTGTAAAAATGTTGTTGGAAACCAGAGATGTGTACCTCTTTTGATTCCCGAAACTGCTCTACATGTGTCAGAATTGTCAAAGGTCATCACTGTGTCTGTTGCACGGCTCTGTCAAAGGCACATCACACTACAGCACTGCTGTAAATTCACCATCCAGATTCAAACAAAAACACATAAACGTGAGCGTTCTCGCTGGGAGGCACACACGTCGAGCGCTTTGTGCGAGCAGAAAAGCACAAGTGTACACAAACAGCAGCATCCAAAGTGACACGCTCTGTAATGCATGCGCGCAGATGCAAATATTCACATTTATGGACACGCTTCAACCCTCACATGTCACGGATGAAAGATAGAAAACTGCCGTACATATATCAAACAACAGTACGCACCAAGTAGCCGCCGTTAAAAACCCTCGAAGCATCAATAATAAATAAATCTGCATTCTTATTCTCCACTGAGTATTGAATGCACTGAAGGCAATGCCACTGATCTCATTGTTCCAAACCAAAAGTGGTTGCAGGCGCAGGTTAGCTATTGACAACGCTCTTTCATGCACTATTCATCTGAATATTCAGATATTACCAAACTCCTCAATCCCTTCCACGTCTCATTCTTGCCTGTTCAGATCCTCCTGCACTCCCCTCTGTGCGGGGGCATCTGTTTATCCGTCAGTGTGTTTGTGTTTGTGTGTGCTTCACTGCGGCAGTATTTATGTTTAGTGTTTGAAAGTGTTTGGGGTAATCAATAGTGTTTCAGTGAAGGACACTTGGGAGCAGATTGGAACCCAAATCCAAGCCGGCATGAAAGACAACATGACAGAAACACTTGCTACTCGACCTGAAGGGGCTCAGTGTGACATCGACCCTGACTGTTGTCAAGTGCGCGCACGCGCACGCACACACACACACACACACACCCCTCGACACGCCTGTAAACCCATAAGTGTCTTCAAATACAGTTAAAAACATTTACACACCGCTACATTGAAGCGAACAAACTAATGAGTTATTGACCGATGAGCGTACACACACACACACCATATATTGCACATTACAATGCATGACGTGACCAGCGTCCTTGTCACATCTAAACAGAGTGTGCTATAATGAGAGGCGCGCGTGTGTGTGCATGTGTGCGTGCATGCATGCATGTGCTGGGCTCTCTGTGTGTACACAAGTCATTATTAGAGGTTTAGTGTGTGCTCACCAGTCAGTCAGGCTCCAGTCAGAGGAGTCAGCTTAAGGGCTCATAGCAGCTCCCTGAGGAGACACTAAATACCATCAGCCGTTTAAATCCATCCATGACCATTTTAAATATGCAGCACACACTCACTCCATTTTTAATAAGGGCTCTGAGCAAGACAGAGGGAGGGGGAAAAAAAGGGAGAGAGAAGAGCAAGAGACAGACAGAGAGAGAAAGAGAAGGGGGGCGGGGGAACGGCTGAAGACGAGGGAGAGAGAGAGAGAGGAATATGAGGGGAAAGGAGGAGAGAGGAGTCTGTTGCATTGATTTCTTGGCAGTTTGGCACCGGCCCTGATTCGCCTGGAAAAGCCACAGATGTGTCAGAGCCAGTTAGGCACGCCAGAAGAGAGGGAACATGCAAGCACACTAAACTCAGTCACATGCATGTGCACGCATACAGCACATGTGCTGACACACACACACACACACACATACACGGAAATGCTCCAAAGTCGAGAATACACAGCATGCACTCAAAGTGTCTGCGAGTGTGTGAGGATTACAAAAGCACCTGTGTGTAGTGAAAGCCGGGGATGATGCAAGAGGTTTTGATGCCTTTCTGAGGAAAACCAGGCACTTCTCTCTGAAGGCAGTCAAAAATAGATACTTTTTACACACACCTCAATGGGCAGTAAATTTCTCCTTAATCCCTGGCTTAACTTAGCTCAGAAAAACCTGTCTGCTCCACTCAGCTTTCAAAGCACACCTGACTGCGTGCAGGTACATGCACAGCCCAGCGGAAAAGTGAGAAACGGTCGGATGTGCATGTTGATCTGAGGGCGGATGAGACATTAGGATCAAAGTCAGGGAACTGGGGAGAATCAACTGATCTTAGCTCTGAATCCATGAGCAACCTCCAGACAGACTACCTGATTAGCTAGGCATTTGTGGCCTATATCCAGCGTGAAAAGTGAAGGGAATGTAGATGATCAAGCCTCGGGGGAGAACTATATCTAGGTCCTCTTATAGCTCAAAATGGTACAAACTAATGTCAGCTTTAAAGATTTGATTTCCATTGGGGTCACCGATGTTACTGTAACTTAAATGAAGCTATGGCGCCTAAAGAGGCGACCAGCATTTGAGTTTCAGAGTTATTATTTTCATTTATCATTCATGATGAATTGGTCCATTATTTTCTTGATTAACTGGCTCTGTATGGCCCGTAATATGTAAGAAATCTTCCCAAAGCCTCAGCTGTCGTCTTTAAATTGGTTGTTTTGTCCGACCAACAGCCCGAAACCACAAAGAGAGAGGCTTGTTAGTACATGCAGGAACATGAAGAGACAGAGACTAGGTAGCATTTGGCATTTATGTTTGCAAAACCACTGAAAATGGTCGACTGTTTATTTTTAATTTACATAATAATGTAATTTTTAATCACAGCTCAGTAATAGAACAGCTTAAACTTCATGTTTTCATTTTCCATACACATTCATGAACTATTTGCTTTTTGCACTGCAGGTTGAGTTAATAACAGAAACAACAGGTGAAAGCAGTGTGGAAAAGACTAAATCCTATATGTCAGCAGCACTCACTCAGCAGGAATGAGGTTAGTCTCACAGAACAGTGGCTTGCCTAACACCATTTCCTGCTTTGTGACACAGACACCTAATGCAGCTCAGTGTGAATCGCTCCAGGTGACAGGTGTGTCACAGCAGCGTGGCAGGAAACCTGGTGAGCTCACCCGACGTACTGAATGACCGGTTAGTCAGCTAGCCGGCTGAGTTCACTCACCATCATGCCGGCTGCGTTGTGTAAACGTGGGTCTAAAGAAAAGGGTGGATGTGTCACTCTCAGTTCACACACAGATACATGTAGGAATGCTCAGACACCCCCACAACCGAGATGTAGATTAGACATGGTATGTTTATTGCTCTCTGTGCCGCAGACGAAACCGGTCCCGAGACCTCCGTTCATTTGGCTGTCAGTAAAGACACAATAGGACAGTCAGACTTTCTTTGACGCGCCACTCTGGAATGTTAATCACCACAGAAACCCATTATCTTCACATCCTCTCGTTCCCTCCCTCCATTTGTCTTCCTCTCCTTTTAAAACCTGACAAACTCATTGCTCGTTACTAGAAAGTACCATTGTTTCATTGCGCGCACATGTAGAGGGAGACAGAGACATGAGGCAGAGGAGATAAGAGGAGAGGGGAGGCCTGCCTGACTGCTGACATAAATTGGAGATCATAAAAAGTGTCGTCCCGGAATTAATCTGCGAAGAATGAATAAAGTGAAGTACCGCAGGGAGAGGTGTGTGTTTGTGTGTGTGTGTGAGTAGATTTGTAGGCGCTTCTTCTTGAATCCACAATGAAGACGCAGGAATAGAGGGCAACATGAAACACACTAATTTCAAATGTAATCATAAAGCCTGATGGGCTAGGTTTGTGAAACATTTATTTTAATAAGTGTATGTGTGTGTATATATATATATATATATATATATATATATATATATATATATAGCGGAGCTATTGTATATATGCTCAATGTGTGTGTGTGTGTGTGTGTGTATATTTGTGGGGGTGTTATGTGTTCCCGTGCCTCAGCTGTGACATACTCCTTGCCTCTCCTTCTCTCTCTCTGTGCTGCAGCGCCTACAGGAAGTGCCACATACATCATGAATTTTATGCATAAGGCTGAATGTCAACACTGATGCATAATTTTTTTGCGGTAAAATGCTAAATGTCACCAAACACCGGGCTCTATTTCGACTGACGGCGAGCCTCATATCACCAGAGGATGTGCTGGCAGCCAGCAGTCACCATGCCAGCCGTCACACCAGAACCGAAAGGCTACGACTACAATGTGCGCAGTTGTGGCAGGAGTGGCAGAGTAGGCGACAAGTGAGATCGGGGGGACAAGGAGGGTAATGAAAGTAGATTTGAAGGAGAAGGAAGTGAGAGGAGGATTTCTTTTTTGGGATTTTTTTTTGTTTGTTTAATTTAATCCCCCTGCATGAATGCATTTGCAAAAGAGCCAAAAGAGAAGAAACAATATCAATCACTCTCTAACACATGATTTAATTCCTTAATATGGGTTTTCTCCTCAAGGCTTGAAAAATATTTAATTTCTCTCTGTCTCTGAGTATCACATATTGCTTATCACCTTCTTCCAGCTCTTAACTGATGCTCTATAATGTATATGATGCATATATATATAATTCAAATTCGGTGTAATATATTTGGTATCTCGAGACTGTCAGATCTCCACTCAACATTCTGAAAGTTTGAACCATGTTTTTTAATGACTGACCCACCCATTAGAGTTGAGACATTAATTATTAAACACTTTTTTTTCCACTTCTCTCTTCTTCTCCTGTGGTAGCCAAGATGATAAGTTTGGATTTTATTTGGCCAAATTCTGAAACATCAGTCTCACATTTCTACAGCCACTACAATAAAATAGAGCTGAATGGAATATTAACTATGGCGCTCCATTCATACCTGGTATTAATAAGCATTGTCATTATTCGTATTCTGAGCGCACTGTGAGTGGATCTCAATATACAACTTAGTGAGGTGGAGCTGCCCATGGATGGGCATCATTATCTCAGTTATGAGTTTTGCCGTGTGTGTGTGTGTGTGTGTCTGTCTGCCGCTCGTCTCACATACTGCTGGACCCATCAGCTTTATATTTTTTTGCACATTTATGAGTATGCTCAAGGACTTCTCATGAGTGCGGTGATTCACAATTAAAAAATTGACTGCTCTGTTTTATACCCACTGATGACTCCTCGCTCCTCTTTACTGGACAGTCGGAGCCGCAAGAGATTAACAACTACTAGGCTAAGAAAAAAAAAAAAGAAAAGTTGGGTCTCATCTTGAACCTCTGTGTCTCTAGAAAGATCTGCAGAGTAATCCTATACCTGATACAATATGATCCACTAAAGTTAGACACAGTATGAGATGAATAAATGAATAAATCTTGACTGTAAGGAAACAAAAGATACCAGCTGCTCTGTGTTTTATGTATATGTGTGTCTGTGGTCACCATATTGGAAAGGTCAAGATTCCTTAGCAAACAATTATGTGTGTAGTATGAAAAACAAACAAAAGTCTATTGTGCTCTACTAGTCTAAAAACACAATCGACTGCAACCCACTAAATTCTGAACCAATTTTCATTAAATGTGGTTTGTTATAACATCTAAGATCTTCATCTTACTTGCTGGAATAAATTAATAAATTCTATGCCAAAACATTTACCTTTTGAACAGCCACAACATCCACTGGAACATACAGGCTCCAATCCATGATCTCGAAATAAGCTCAAAGTTGTACCAACCAAAATTGTAGATACTACTGTATCTGTGGATACTACTATACTATACAAAACTACGCTTTCCTCTGGTGGGAATCCTTTTGTGAGGGACTTTATAGCTGCAGAAGCTGCTTGTAGCTTTAGTTGGATTTGCTTAAGCTAGAAGGGAACACTGATGCATTAAGCACTAGCTACCTTTGTTCAAAGAGAGTGCCACATTCATAACTGTGAAAACACACGCACTGGATTATTTTTCTACCTGAGCTGGTTTCTGCTTTACACATTGCTTAAATTTGGTGATATCTGACCACACATGGAGGATGCATACTGATGTATTCTGAGAATGGGGTCTGAAAACTTACTTATTTTGCATACTCAGCAGACAACACTGTGAACTGTTTTAATTGGGACTATTATTTTAATAGAAAATAGTCTGTAAGGACTATTATTGAATGGAATGCAGCTACAGTAAAATCTGTCAAAGCCTGGATATATAAAAATTTAAACTACCTGCATAGCTGGATACCAAGAGAGGTATGTGAGAAGAAGCTTTTTCTTATCGGGGTCAACTTACCCTTTAATAATTTCTTTCATTGTCCTCACCACTGCTTTCTACTCATTACACCCACAGGGAAGAAAAAAACAATACAAGCAGACACACACAGGGAATGCGAGGGCAGGAGGAAGAAAGGATGAAGACAGAATAGGAAGCCAGAGGTGCAGATATACAACTTTAACTCTACCTCCAAGGCAGGAGACCACCAGCTGAGCTCCACAAAATAAAAAACTACACTATTAATATCTATGTGGAGAGTGGGGATGGAATATTTTCAACAAGATATACACCACCACGGACGCACAGAAAGCGGGAGCGTGCACGTGCATACGCACACACAAAACCTCCATCCATAACAGGCAGCAACAGTTACATAAAGAAGTTTGATATTCTTGCATTTCAAAGTGCTAAGTTTGTGCTTATGACCTTTAAGGTTGAAGGGGTGAGTAATGAGGAGCGGGGCGGCTCAGCAAGGCCTGCCTGAGAGGCTGCTGAATGAAGGACAGGGATGAAGGGATGGGTGAGAGAAAGAGCTGCAGAGAGAGAGAGAGAGAAACTAAGAAAGAAGAAATATGAAGGCGCTGTCATCTCATTTTTCCTCCCTCCGGCTCCCCCAGCTGTTGTTCTCTCTCCCTCTCACAATCACTTTTCATTGTCACTCATCCCTCCAATCACCCCTAACCACTTGTGCTGCCCTCCCCCTTCCGCTGCCCTTCCTTGCTCTCTCTCCCTCTCTCCCTCCCTCCCTTCTTGTCTTTCCCTCTCTTTCTCCATCCATACAAATGACTCAGTGAAACAGGTCAAGTGTTACAAAATTCCCCCTGCAGCTCAACCTGCCTAATGCAAGGCCTGGCTCATTGCATCAAGACAAGTAATACGCTGCCTACTCACTGAGAGGGGGGACTCTCACACACAAACACACACACACACACACACTGAATATAAGGCTGTAAAATGCCAAAATGGTTTTGCATATTTATGCATTATGCACGCCAACTCACACTAATAAACATTAGAAGTCATAGTCAAGTTTCTAGCTATGTTGATTTGTGTTTTTGTGTCTTCATTATTACATTCGAAGGTGTCCAAACAAATTTCCGTTGCTTCTGGCACAGTCTGCCTGAATCTATATGGAAAACATATTTCTTCCTAAACAAAAGGAAACGTATAATCATACATATTATTACCACAGTGAAGTCAGTATAAAAATAAAAAATAAAAATTGGGAGGAAGCCACATTTAAACACAGGCTGCCTTTGTCTCTTTCTACCTCTCCCACCTATCTACACTAATGAATAGCAATTGGGCGACAGAAAACCCTGAAGCACTAGAGTAAAAGTGGTATTAAGAGGAGGACAGCAGAGTAAAGGGCCTTAAATAGGATAAACGACTGGGAAAAACTAAAGTCAACGCACACGCTTGCCCTTTAACACACACATATACACACACACACACACACACACGCACGCACACACACACACACACCATGACAAATCTGGTGCTAGACAGTACAGTATGCAAGTGTGTTTGCTCTGCAGGCAGAGCGTCGTGATATAGAAATGTAACAGCTCCATATAACAGGATAGCAGGAGCCTGTAGAGGATAAACGACCTGCGAGCGGTACCTGGACAGTGTGTGTATTACACAGATAAATAACTTGGAACTGGGAGGCATATGACGGCACACAGACTCGTATAAACCACTACGCAAACACAAGACGGCAAACAGACTAGAAATATGAAGACTGGACCAGAACACACTTGTTTTAAAGTGCGTTTTTTTGTCTCGTTCTCCCGGGAATGGTGGTTGTTTGGGAGGGTAATGACTTAGGAAAACTGAAATGTACTGGAACATAAATGAATCAGAATGTGAGACCTGCATTCACGCGCCCTATGAAAGCTCAGTGCGATCTATTTTTTGCTGTTTATACCCTGTTGTTAGTGAACAACAAAGAAGTTCCAGCTATTATACACAGTGAACAGAGTGTACTTCTGCATCGATGTGTCTGCTCGCCGCTCCAATTGAAGGGAGGCTGGTCCGATTAGAGGTCTGACGCTGGGGATGAACCAGTTATTACTGTCAAGGTGGCAAAGATCACATCACGTCCCCGTTAGGGAGGGCGATAATCGACTAGTGTTCAGAAACATTTCACGTAGAGCCTCAGTGATGCCAAAAAGACAAATCTGAATAACATTTAATTTCCTTATCTAAGATAAGGCCTTTTGTCCATTCAAGACTATTTTATTCTATCACTGCCCTAAGCTGTCATTTAAACGGACGGGGGATGGTGCAGCGTTGGCTGTGCTTTGCATGGCAATGTTGAGCTATTTTCTGAGCTCTGACTCTCTCTCTCACATTTATACACTGTAGTGCACTTCAGCTGTGATTCAGGGCTGTTAACCGTGATGCCTCGGCTGTGGGGCTGAGCGACAGGCGATGTAGTCAAAATCACGAAGGACACCCTTTAGATGAGAAGAGGTTAACAAGGGACCGAAAAGCACACAGGGGACCCTCAACAGGTGCTGCACTGTGGTTACAGATGCACACGGGGTACACAAACACATGTAAACACACACACGGACCTAAGTAAAGAACGTGTTTGGAAGCCGTCACTACCAAAGACTTAATAGCTTGCAGCTGTTTGATGTTGTGCATACTGATTTCTGTTTCTTGGAGCAATAATTAATGGGTTAAATCAATAATGTATTTCCCTTTTAAAATGATGCCTCTGGGTTCAATAGCAAGCGATCGGAGATATGTGTCGGAAATGAGAAAAGAGGAAGAGGAATGATTAGAGAGGATTTTGCACTCCAGGACTGGATGGACAGCGTTGGGTGTACTAATACAAAGACACACACACACACACACACACACACACACAGTTCTTTAACAGATCTAACACGAGATAGGAGCATCAGAAGAGGACAGGCAGAAGAAGTGATTACAGGAAAAGAGATGTCTAGATAAGATGACAGACGGATGAATGGGGAGGCAGTCTGTGGATATAAAGGAGGAGCTGACACATGCACATGAGCAGACAACCCCCCCCCACACACACACACACAATTTTGTGAAGTTTTGACAGTCCTCTTTCCTCACTCTGCCGGTTATTTAATGTCAAACAAAGAAAGCAGAGTAGACTTGAACTCACACCGGACTGCTGCTGAAGGCTCCTCTGTCACTTCACCACACTGTACTATATGTACCAACAGATACCGTTAAATGTAGCATACATAGAGCTGTGTGATGATTCAATATTGCCATTTATCACATGCAGTTGAATCTTAATGGGATTTTACACATTTCTTTTATCCAAATTAACGCTACAAAGCAAATTACAGTATTGAGCTGTCAAGGTGGGAGATTATGTTTTATCTTAACAGACACACTTTCTGTACAAAGGAAAATCCGAGGCACTTAAGAGAGTAGTGATTTAAAAAAAGCCTTTAATATTAATATTTAGTCATAGTGGTAATGACAAGTAAGTAGTCATATGATTATGGGAGACAAGTTATGTGACAGACCATATCACGAGATTACTTCCAGTAGAAGCACGTATAAAAAGCAGCTCAAAGGTGATCATATTGTATCTGTGAAGGTCTTAATGGCTGAAATGCACAGTTGTGCCATGACATATTAAAAGCTTTTAAAATTACTTCCCTCTAGAGTGCCTTAGATTTCTATGATTTGAAACTAGTAGAACCTCCAAACTGAACAGCACTGGAGGGACACCCAGGCAGCAATCCATACAAATGGTTTTGTAATACTTTCTATAGTCATAGTGAGCGGTAAGGATGGGAATTGATACCAACACCATTATAGACGGTGCTTATTAGTCTGAATCGCTATCAATTCCCTTACGGATTCTTGATCAATCGGCCCACGCGGCCCGCAAAAGCTCCATTGTTTAACCTCTGTTTAATGTGAAACCATCATGAATCAAATGATAGAATATGTGAAATGTACAGTATTCGCTTTCATTTAGGTTGTCTTAGTTGAAGAACATTAATCTGCTAATCCTGCCTCGAGGTGCTAATGATGTTATGATAACATATGATATTTATCCTCGGGAACAGACGTGCTGCTCTGTTGGGAGGCAGCGGCACTCGTGCGAGTGTCAAATACGCGGCATTCCTGGAATTTAAGCTCACGTTGTGTAGAAAGACGTTTCAGCATATTGATGATGTTTCCCTCCCTTACTGGAAATCATCGTTTTACAGACATTACAAGCAAAGCTGTCATCTTTCTTGTGATATAAAGCCAAGCTTCGGATGGTTTCTTCCTCTCTGCCATGTCTCCCTTCTTATTGCTAGTTTCCAGCAGTGTAGATGCATGAGTTTGATGTCATATTGCAATGTGCAATTGTCAGAAAAACACGCCAGCTTTGATAAAAGGAAACGATAAGCTCTGAGGCATATGATTCAGACGTATGAATGCATGAAAGTATGAATAATAAATGAAATATAAATTGCGTTATATTAAAGTATATAGTCTTTTATGTGTGTGTGGTACACAATATAGAATATGATATCAAGAGTGATATTTATTGGTAACATATATGTAATGTAGTGCAATGATAAATAAAACATGTTAGATATAATCATATATTTACATGAGGATGAATCTCATCTCAATAATGTAATTAAAAACTACATTTGTATTTGTTTGTTTCTGTTTGTTGTCTGCGTTGATTCATTTATATAATTTTGCCCACATGCAGTTTTCTCACGGTCACGTCAGAAAATGTTAATATTATGACCATGCTTTCGCCTTGAATACATACACAGTGGTAACTGACTACACAAGCTAGTTTAAATCTAACAGTATGGGTCATCCTATGATTCAATTTGAATGAGATTTTGATAGTTTGTACGGAGGAAAAAACAGAGAGGGAGCAGCAGAAAATGTTGTTCAACGGCACTCAGAGAACATTTGTGATAAACTCCCACACAGAAAAAAAAGCATACATTTGCATGCACATTACGTACTGTCAGGCAGGCAAACATCTGCACAGCACTTACATGCACAAATGAACATGAACACAATCATTCACGATTTACTATGGACTTGGCAGACCCCAGAAGACTATCTGGAGTCCCTAAGACCAAATATTTGCAGACTTATTTCATATTTATCTCCATATTCATCTCCCATTCTGTATGTTTGTAGCTGAAGTTATGCAGACGTGCATGTGCCAGTGCGTGCATGTACTTTGTAAGAGCTGCCTGTTGAGACGGTGAATTAAACAGCAAGTGCATTTGATCTGCAAAGCACTCTAGGGCAAATACACAAAATGAGACATACACACACACATGCACGAACGCACGCACACACGCACGCACGCACACGCGGCTTGCATACAGCATCAAAATCATTTCCGTCACAGAATCTATTCTTAGGAGCAGCAACAAACCATTCTTTCCCTGATATAAATCTCTTTTATTCATACTCAGAGAGTCATGTGCAAACACACAAATATACACACAGACACGTGCACACTTAGCTCAAAGCTAAACTCCCTGGTGGTCATAATGCATTCACATAATGTTCTTCTGTTCCAGAACAGGATTTGTTCCAGGTAAGTCACAGCATGAAGACCTTTTGGGGCTTATTTAACTCACAAACACGTATGTACACACGCTGTATCTTTCGTCTGGCGATGGTGAGTGTTTGGGCAGGTGCGTCGAGGTCAGTGGCGTTCTGAGGACGTTGAAGCGTCTTTTCCAACTGGCTCTCTCTCACACACACACACACACACACACGCACACAATCTGATCTGCGAAAAGCTAAATCAACACAGCTGTAACAACTCAGCCTCCATCGTCCTCCTCCCTTCACTCAGCCATTTCCACTCTATCTTTAATCAGCCTCCCTTTCTCTGTTCTGCTTCTTGCCCTTTTGCTCTCTCAGTCATCCCTCTTCTCCTTTCTTCTATTTCCCCCCCTTTTATTCAATCTTGCATTAGTCACTGTTAAATTTATATTCCAGCAAGCTCTCTGTAGCTTTTGCCAATAGACGAGGCCTCAGATGTCACTCCCCTTTAGTCTTCCTTACACCATCGCACCCTCTTTGCCCTCTCTCCACACCACCTCTCTCCCTCTCTGCCCTTCCCTGCCCTCACAGCAGTTGGCCGAGCATGTGCTAACCCCGGGGAGACGCGCCTCATCCGCCCAACAATGCACTCCAACCACACAGTTACCTCCAGCCTCGTCAGCACGGGACAGGAAGAGGCCTTGAGGGGAAAGAGGAGAATGTATGTATGTGTGTGTGTGTGTGTGTGTGTGTGTGTGTGTGTGTGTGTGTAGCAGACACATGCCCTTCTGTACTAAGTGAATGACCAGAAGCCAGAAGATCAGATGTTATCGTTTACCGCTTGAGGAAGAGGAATGATACAATTTCCAATTTCCTGTGATTATTTACAAAACTTCCTCTGCACTCTGCTTTCACCTTGCTCGACGTGATACCAATACTCTGTTCGAAGAAATACATTTGTCTGTCTGATACTTTAAAAGCATGTTGTTTAAAAAAAGACAAGAAAAAGGGTTCATCACTTAGACAGGAAGGCTCCCCCTTGGGATATTTTTTGTTGAAATTGATGTTGTCATTCAACCCAGCTCACTGTTCTTTGACACTGCATTTTTTTGTATATATTAAGTTGTGGGGGAACTATTATTTTCATCAGCATTTCATTAACATCTTAACATTGTAATAAGGTGTCTGTTTCCAGAGTAAACAGTGGATGAGTGGTTGTTGCCTGAAGCTGCTGCCATCCTCCAAAAACAAACTCTATAAAAGTTACCAAACTAAGAGGAGACCGTAGATTAGAGCAGACATCATCTCATTTCCACAACAAACAGAAACACCACCGGCGCTATATCCTGTGCCACTAATTTAACCTTCACAAACCACCGTCATGAGAAACCAAATTGGTCTGTTACATAGACTTACTGACTCCAAAATTGTCAACAAGCCCCAATTTGTCACAAACTGGCTCAGACAGTGTGAAATTAAGAACTCCGCACCAGAAATTTTTTATAAAAATATTGATTTAAATTTCATTTCAATAAAAACAACAAGTGTGAAAGTGGGCGATATCAACAGCGAATGCAATAAATGGGTGTGTGAAATTCAGCACAGTCAGAAAGAATCAGGACTAGATAGGGTGTGATAGTGGCACAATGCTCCTGTTTAAACTTGAGATTCAACTGCTGACTCACATGTGAGTGTTTACATCTACATCAGATGGACAAGGCAGATAATGACTGTTTACCCACGCTAGAGACAAAGCTGTGGAAGAAGACAAAACTCTAATATTTCAACAAACATCAGATGGTTTGTAGAGACATTATTTTTTTCCCGGAGGATGATTCCTACAGAATTGTATGATCCCCTGAGTTTCCTTCTAGTACTTCTTTCTGACAATTTTGCCAAAATATCAACATGCAATAAGCCATGGATGTGTTGTATGTGCTTTAACCACTTTTCTATCAGGGCACCCCGTAATGTTGGTGATCCTGGCACTTTTCATCCATCACCATCAACAGGTCAAAATCTGGTTTATGGCCATATTGTAAAAACGTATGATATTCACATCAAACTCAGCTGTTTGCACCAATTAGTAAATATTAGCATGCAAACGCACTAAACTAAGATACTCAACATAGCATGTTAACAACTGATTCCTGCTAAATCAGCATGTTGGAATGTGAGCATGCTGACATTTGCATTTAGCTAATGGAGTACATGTGCAGCCTGCTTGGACGGCTGTAGGCTCTCTTTCTTATTGTAGAGTACATATGCAAACAAAAACAAATGGAGACGTTAGCACAAACTTTGGCGATGTCTGTAACTTTTTCAAACATTTGTTAAATCCCCTTGTGATGTCTTGTCAGGCCCGTCCTTCAGCCGTCATCATGTCTTGTTTTTAGGGGATTTCCACTTTTAAATGAAACATGCTCTACAGTAACTGTCAGATGACTGACTTGGCCAGTGAAGAACATTGCACTGTTTAAATATAAACCTCCTTAATTACTTTGTCTTTGTGTTTATGATTATTATGACTGCCCTAAAACTGGAGGACTACGCCGCACTATACTTAGAGATATGAGTCAAATCCAATGCAGGAGCAAAACAATGAGAAACGCATTACTGTCAGTTACAAAATGAGCCAGTTAAAGGAGTGCAGGAGAGCAGTGTTTAATAAAATTATTCCAATAACTGTACGACACACACACAGCTGGAGACTCGGTGATGCACCACAGGCAAGAAAGAGACAAGCCAGGCGCTTTAAAGCCAATAAAAATATTCAGAAATCTTCTTTAGTAATTGAGGTCAGAGGTAGAAACTTGCTTTAATCCCTGTGAAGGCTTGGGTCACCACATCCGTCACTCCGACATCCATTCAACAGCCCCAGCTATTCATCACTCACTCTGGGATTTATTAGTTGGGTCTGGAGCCGGAGGGTGAGAGGTTAAATGAGGAGCATTGTGTTAGCAGTTATCAGCAGAGAGAGCCCAAAGTGGGTCTGTGTGCTTATCCACAAACACACAGACACACACATACACAATCAGATATTTAATCAACACTGCAGCTGTAGCTGACAGAGCTGCAAGTTAAATATACGGCCACGTGCAAACATGCATGTGTCAGTACACAGTACACACACACACATCCATCACGTTTCCGTTCACACACACGCCACACATGCATGCGATAACACGAGTTCATAAACACTTAAACACACAAACATCCTGTGGAAATCCGATCCGTCTGCCGCCCAGAAAAACACTCAACGGGTGCTGGAACACATGAATATACTTCTTTAGCACAATGTATGACCAAAGAAGACAATCACACACACACTCACAAACACTCACACACATTCACATGCTCATTCTTGTCTAATAGACGCCCACACACAACTTGGTATAAAGAGGGCCACTACCAGCTAGCCGGATTGCCCAGGGGCACTGCACCATGTCTCATCACTGTAAGCTAATGTTGAACACAGTGGTAGTTCTTGGTGTAGCTGCTGTCACTTTGGCTTCAGATCCAGGTTATTTGCTCGAAGCTCAAATAGGCCAGGTTCTGCATTACGGGGTCACCGCTTTCACACAAGGTGCATACTTTTTTTTTTCCTCTGTGACAAACGCAGACAAAAATGGAAGTGTTGCACGTGCTAGTATTCCTAACAGGAGCTTAAAAGTCTTTCTGCCGTGCTTGAGTCTTTTTACATTCAGCTAGAAAAGCAAAGGAGTCAAGACTGTTCGTGCCTGTCTGTGTGCGTCTGTGTGTGTGTGTGTGTGTGTGTGTAAGTGCTCTCTATCTCGCCAGCCTCAAATCCAAAGCAATTAGAGAGGCCAGATGGTGGGTTGGACTCTCAGTAAATAGCTGTGCATTGACAGAAGAAGCCTGCAACAAAAATGAACTGTGACAAGGAGCCAGGATGACACACAGATACATGACGGCATCAAAGCACCAGGCAAACATCGAGGACACACTGCCATAACTGCCATAAACCAACTGTCACCATCGTGGGGATGTTAGCAGCAGAAGTTGCTTGTGTCGTTTGGTGGGGACACAAAGAGGATACTTGTACCTAAACCAAATAAGGCAGGTGCACGTAGACGCACGAGTGCACATGTTCACTCACATACATAACCCTGTACACACACACACACACACGCACGCACACACACACACGCACACGTACAACCCTCTAACATGCCCTCCTGTTAACATTTAAACAAACCAGTTTGGTTTAGTCAGAGTTCAAACAATGCAGCCTTTGAGAGGCGCTCCATTCAGCGAGTTTCAGCTTGGCCTGCACATTCCCCGACTGAAAACACAAACTGACTCCCTGCAGGAAAACCACTGAAGCTACAGTACCACATTCCTCAACTCCATCCTTTTCTCTCTCTCTGTGAGTGTGTGTACAGTATTTGAGATGTGTTGGGGCCCCACTGAATATATAGATTTTTTTATATATATATTTTATATATATATGCATCTTGAAATGAGGAGTACATGTGTGCTTTGTATCATCACTCTTCATTATCTGCATGCTCAGGTGAAAGACCAGACTGAACTGATGGAAAACATGCCCTTTCAACAACTACAGCAGTCTCCTACATACCTGTTACCAAGGCAGCAAGTTTATATCAGCCAACCAGAACACATATACAAATCAGAGCGACTGGGAGGAGGTGGAGCTTGAGTACAGGACAATTGTAATCCACAAAATGGCTTCTCCTATTCCTGTGCTCAGTTTCCCATAAGCCTGTTATCACACCTCTGTTGACACACTCACTCAGATTTATCAAAACTGAAACCAGATAAACAGCCAGACCAGGAAATGAGAGTGGAAAAAAAACAAACAAGGGCATGTGTGTGTGTGTGTGTGTGTGTGTGTGTGTGTGTGTGTGTGTGTGTGTGTGTGTGTGTGTGTGTGTGTGTGTGTCTGGAGTGTGAAGGATGGGTGACAAGAGACAGAGGCCACTTCATATCCCGATCAATTAATCTATAAATCTAATCAGAGAGAATCAATGACTGGCACTTCCATTCAATCTGGTTTCTCAATCATCAAGTGTTAACCTCAAGTGTTAAAGAGATAGAGGGAAGACAAACAGATACCACACGCAGCAACGCTGGAACATTTCAAAAATCAAGAAATCTTTAATAGCAACCAAATACGAAAAAATATAGAAAGACGACAAAATAGTGACAATTCTAATTGTGTTTTTTTTTTTTGAAAGACTGAAATAAATTTAAAATTAAAAAAAAATACAAAAAGAAAAAAAAAACAACTTACACAGAGCAGTCGATAATAAAAAGCACATTTTGGGGTACGACAGTTTTGTTGTGTGTACAGTTCATTTGTATAGAAGAAGCACATTTTGCCAGTTTTGGCAGCAATCACAGCGCAGCAGTCAAAGATAAAGCACTCAGAAAACATAAATTATAAAGCACTGCAAAATAACAGAAAAGAGGAGAAACTGTAATAGGTGAAAATAAATCCTTCATGCTTGTTGTCACCGAGAAATACACAAACGTGACACCATAAATTAGTAATTCTTTTTCTCTGCTACATATTTATATATTTATACTATGTACACAGGAAGGTATTCACTTTTTTCCCGTTTATGCAAGTGAGATGGGAGATGTTAAGGCTTTGATTAGTCATCAGATGTTTGGAGCCGAAGAAATACCAAGAGTATGCGGCTTTCTGGAAGAAATATTAGGTATTTTAACTATAACCTTGTGCTAGACCCAGACCAGGATTGTGGATTTCTCTAAAAGCATTTTGTCTGACAAGTCTTACTTGGGCGCTGAGGTGGGTGGCAACACTGTGTGTGTCTGTGGAGGCGGTCACAGCAGTGGAGGTGGCTGAAGTGTGAGAAGTTGAAAAAAAAAAAAAACATTTTGGAGATGAGTAGGAAGTTGTGACTCTCTAAAAGCGTTCGGCGGGATCTGGGAGGGGGAGGAGGTCAGCGCAGTGGCATTTTTATGAAAGCTACATTTCCTGTGTAAAACAAAAGCGGAAAGGACAAACAGTTTCCTAAAAAGCCTGTTTCTCTGACACCAGGTGAAAGGTGTGCGTCCCGAATGTGTGGTTGTCTCTGTTCTACATGGTCATTGATTCGGGAACGGGTTGGACTATTTGGGGAATGGAAAGGCAGTGGAGCAGGGGACACATCATGCTGCGGCTCTTTCCACACTAAGAGGACACGGTATATGTCCTGACAGAGCCACTGAGCAAGAAGAGGAAAAAAAAAAAAAAGTGTGTGTTTGTGTGCAACTATGCGAACGCATTTGTGTGGGCTTATGTCAGAAGATGGCAGAGTTGTCAGGTATGAGGTGTCTTCTGCACAGTTTGGCTGTGGGAGTGAGCATAATGAGAGTGACTGAGGGGTGTTTGTGCGTGGGCGAATGTTTCTCTGCATTCTGCGTATGTATATGTACAGTATGTGTGTGCAGAGTGAGTGAGTGTGTCTCCGAAAATGCAATAATATCTTCAGTTTGCCATGTTTTCCATGGTGACAAGGGGCAGCTACTCAGGTTACAGCCCCAATGACACAATGAGAGATGTCCCAAAGCACCCCGAGCATCACAAAAATACACATTCAACTACACACACACACACACACATGGAGCTGACTCAGACTCAACACACTTGTGTGGTTACGATCTGCCTGATAAATTATGAGTATTGTGGTTCATATTGTGCATGGTGTCGTCAAGGAGAAGCCAATTGTGCAAAAGAATGTTGTGTGCTTATTATGTGGAAATGGAGGCAATGCTAACTTCGCCAAAACAAAAAAATTATATAAGTATATATAATCTCCCCCCTCCCCCTCGATAGAAATCAACTCTTAGGCTTTAGGTAAACTCAGCTCAGTCAGTCCAGCGTGTTGTAACACCTGAACCACCGAGGTATTCATTAGATTAAAAATTACATTCTGAACGCCCTCTGAGACATTTGAACTTCAGGCTAAGCCGACCCAGAACGCCTTCCTCTTTACTTCCACAAACACTGGCTCCAACAATCTGATATTTACATTTTCATAAATATCCACATTTTCACAAGAAAAATAAAGATGCTTACATATATAGTACACAGATACCTCACACCAAAATGTACATACAACAGTTTTTTGTCCCTTATCGCTATTTTTTGTTTGTTTTTTTTACCCCAAAGACCAAGTATTATGTTCATATTTCTCTTTGTAGCTGTGACACACACAAGTGCAAAAATAAGTAATACGTTTTTTTATTTTGAGTGGTTGTGACAGATCAGCTGTGTTCAGTAAATTTACTGTACCCCAGGTTGACAGTTGCATTTATGTATAAGCTAAGGCCATTAGACGATAATCCTATTGAACACACTGGCTTAATATGTTAGACGGTGCTCAAACACTGAAAGCTGTCTCTGTTTTTGTCATCTGCCTACTGTGTCTCTTTCTCCTGGTCTCTCGCCGCCTCTCTGAAGGTTAACAGCGATCACTGTGGCAAACAAGGACTGTCCCATCCTATATAGATGCTTGTACTGCGTACATACGTTGCCCACATCTATAGTTCAAGGTTGAAAAGCAGCAAGGATGAGAAATGTGGAGAAAGCGCAGTCATCTTTGCCCTTGGCATTGGGTCACCCTGCATTTGACCTCATGACCTGCAGCAAACTGCAACCTAGATCTTAACTGGGCCTCTTAAGAGGTCAGCACAGTCAGCGAGAGCCGAACGCACTGGATTCCCAGGGGGCCATCGGGGAGTCCTTTAGAAGGCCAGGAAACGCATGATTAGAGGAGCTACAGTAGGGCTTCCCTCAAAGATTGTCCATCACAGTCAAGCAGTGGCCACATAGATACAGTGACGCAGGAAAATGTACACACTGAGCCTCAAAGACAGCAGTGCGCGGTAGCCAAGAGTAATATTTGCCTGAGCAGGCCTCCTGTGGCTCGTTAGAAGGATAAATTAACAGTCGGGAGACAATCAGCCCTGAAGCTGCATCATAAAGGGCCATTTCATCGCTTGTTGCCTGTTAGTCAATATGACTCCCGTTGCTTCGCAGCGGACACAACCTTTTATGTCTCCCGATCAATTTACTACATTTAACAACATCCGCTAATGGAAAGAAATATTAGATGATCTTATTGAAAATCTATCCAACCTAACGTGGGCACACTTTGGAGGTGGGGTTCAGTTACATCCGGCCATTTACGTAAGTACAGGAGGAGGCTGCAGCATCCGTCCATGGTGGTGTGAACGTGGCCACTCCAGGTGGATTAGTCAGACCTGGCATGCCAGAGCAGGCCTGTCCGGAATAGAGTAAGTGGGGCGTTTGACACATCAGGAGCAGTAAAATACTCCCTTGCTCACTGTGGCCCTGACCTCAACACTGGCCCGGATAAATCATAAACTCCCCATAAACACTGGGAGCGAGGGATGAAGAGAGAGAAAGGGGGGGTGGGAGGCAGAGACAGAGGGGTGATAGAGAGACAGAGGAGGGAGGGGGAGGCATCGCCACGTCATAAACGATAAGTGGTGGCAATCTGTTGGTCCCGGCTAAGCGAGCGACTTCACGGCTCATTACCAATCAAGCTCCTCCTGTCAGGAGCGCTCTGAAGAGACGGAGATGAGGAAGCAAAGAAAAGAAGAGACGTGCTCCTCTCTCCAGTCTTACTGCCTCTTGCATCCCTCTCTCCATCCCTTGACCCTGTCAGATCGGCTACACCTCATTCCCTCATCTCTTGTTTACCATCTCTTACCTCCAGGCACAGTACAAAAGTTTGGATGCGAATACTTTGTCCACAAACTTACTTTGTTTAATTCAGCTGCTCTTGTATTTGTGCAGCGCACAAGACCTAAGGTTCTTTTTAAATGTTGTAAATTCAAGAGTCTACAGTTGCTGATAGTTTGTGGATATTTTTTTTTTCTCAAGTTTGAGAGGAAGAGCAGAGAGAGAGCGAAAATGGAAAAATCGCCAGTAGACAAGAGCGAATACTTCACTCCCTTCTCTAAATCACCTGATGATTAGTGTCTACATGTTCAAATGTTTTCCTCTCAACTCATCACTAGCTGCTAACTACTGCTCAGCTGTCACAGCACAATGCATAATCAAAACAAAAAGGTTTCCCAGCGGGGGAACGATGATAGCAGGTAACACCTAACTGCTTGACAACCCCTTCCACTTCTACTGTTTCGGCGAAGATAAGAGTGAATATGCAAGTGAGGTGCCTTCTCTATAGCCAAGCTTGTATCATGATTCCATTATCCTACTCCTGCACTACATAGTTTCTCTCTTTTAGTCTGTCTGTCAAGAGTCCTTGTCAAGGTCCCAGTGATAGTGATGGCATGAGCAGAAGCGGCAAGAGACAGGTTGTTTCTTTTCTCTGTTTGATATTCAGTTCTTAGGGACCAGATAACAGCAATGCTCCTCTCAGAATATCCAACCACACCACCCTGTTCATTCAGTCCATTCTGGGGCAGCACTGTGATTAATAATAGGCTATAATTACGATCAATTTCAAAAATAAAAGTGGTATTATTTTCTCTTCTCCATCAGACAGGGTCGAAACCCTGGAGCCACAAAATCCTCTGGAGGAATCCTCCATCACTCTTTTTTTTCTTCTCCTCCTCTCCTCCTCCTCCTCCTCTATACGTAAACGGCAGTCCGTGAGATGACAGAGCCATCTCGCTGGGACTCCATGTCATCATCCAGGTAATCTCCAATAATATCGTCCTGGTCATGCGGTGGGCGAAGCTGAAGGATGGGGGCCCCTCCACTGAAGTTGTCATACCTCTCCTCCTCCTCCAGCTCATCAAACTTCCTCCTTTCAGCATCGTCCAATTCACTGCTTAGCAGGATATCTTGGGCGGTGGGTGTCGTGGCGACAACTTCAGGCCGGCCCCCCATGGTGAGCGGCTGATGGTGGTTGTTTTTCTCTCCCAGGCCGTGGTGGGATGAGCTCTCGTTGTAAACATAGATTGGGCCATTGTTGTTGCCGCCACCCACTCCGCCAGTGCCTGTGCCTCCACCTGTGCCGTTCTTGCTGGCCTTCTTGCCTCCACCGAATATGCGTGTCTTCATGTCACTGCCACCATTGGCACGGTAACCCTGCTGCTGCCTGCGGCTACGGGTAACAAGCACGGCGATGAGAGCGGCGACCAAAAGGAGGGCCAGCAGGGAGCCAATCACTGCTCCCGCCACCACGCCAGCGTTGGTTGGGTTCACTGAGGGCTCTGTAGGAGGTAGGAGAGGCAGGGAGAGAGAAAAGGGAAGAAAGGAATATGGTTGAGAAAGGGGAAAAAATAGATCAGTGTGAAACATGGAGAGAGGGCAAGAGGGGAGAAATATGGACAGTATAAAAAAGGAGTAAAAAGGGAGAGAGGAACACAGAAAGAAGGTAGGAGTTGGATGATGTCAGTGATGCCGGTCTGAACTGTATTCAATGGAGTGTGTTAAGAGTGCTGAGGTGTCAGTACAGTCAAGTGTGTGTCTGTGTGTCTGTGTGTGTGCTGAGCTCCTTCCTACACTGACATTTCCTCCTCTCCCTCAGAGCTGCTACTGTCCCCATTCCCACAGCCACAGCACAACAACGTTGCAGCCACGTTTCTCCCCGCGTTGCCCTTCAACGGCCAGGGTCTGTCCAAGGATTACCACAAATCACAAGGCAGGGCAGGGATGGAGGAGATGGGAGGGGGTGGTGGGTGGTTGGGTGGGGGTGGGGGTGGGGGTGGGGGTGGGGGGGGGGTTACAAGCTACAGACACACACTTTCTAAAGTAGCAGGGAATGGCATGTGCAGGGCAGGGCAGAGCAGGTGGAGGCCATGCAGAGGAGGAGGAGGAGGATAATGATGGATGGAAGAGTGGAAGGTGGGAATTAGATGAAGAAGAAGAGGAAGAGGAGGAGGGAAGGGGTAAGGGGTGGAGGAGGAGGAGGAGGAGGGCGACGACAGGGTGGCGGAGTGAGTGAGTGACAAAGTGACACAGCGGAATGACAACTCCTCCTGGAAGCCATGAGCGTAGAGAGCAGGGGGACAGATTGGCACCCCTCTCCACTTCTGTAAACCACAGGCGCTGCTTGAGTGCATGTCGCTACACGGGTGTCCATTTTTACTCCGGCACCGCTGGTTCAGTCACGACTGCCGCGTTACACGCACATGAGGAGAAGCCATTTCAAGTTCATTTTAAATTAAACAAAGACTTTCTTCGAGTGCAGAATGGCTAAGGAGGGTAAAAGCAAAAACTAGGGCTCAACCATCCAACACACAGTATTTCTGTTTGTGCATCAAAACTCCAGAGACATCGCGGTGTCTAAATCAGGGTTGTGAAAACGTCCCATATGACTCGTCAACCACATAGTGCTTGTTCTCTGAACTCGCACTTCCCACTCCCTCGGCATCTCTCTGCAGTGATATTAGTACAATATTTTAAAGCAGGCATTCGAACCGCAACAGATAAACTGCGTTTGCAGAGAAGGGAAAACCATGAGCTATGATTAAGCTGGGTATTGTTTGAAATGTTTCGATTTACGGTGGCAATAATGTAGCCACATTTCAGTACCTATGCCATCAAAAATACTTTTAGAAATAGGAGAGCCTTTTCGAAATTAGCCTATTTAAATGCATACTTTTCCTTGCCTTAATAAACTACAGTCTAAATGCAGCAAAATTAAGATTTAATCTTGATCAGAACTTTGGAAACCACATGTATTCAATGCTAGCTTTCAGTTTTCATAGACATATTTTAAGTATTCGGGCTTGAGGTCTAGTTAAGACAGTACTAGACAGTTAAGGAGAACCATGACCGTGTTAACTGCTTTGCATAGGTTTTTCGGGCCCGTGAGTTCAAAGCTCTAAGTGCTTTCTAGGAGTATGACAACTCCCCACAGACCCTGTGACCGTTCTCCCTCTGTTGGTCATCATCAAAACTCAGCGGGCAAGGACTACAGCACTAACACTTCAGAGTTAAGGGTCAACTCCACCCACGTTGATTGCAGTCACTGTACTGTGAACCACTTTGACTAAAAATGTTCTCTAAATGACACAGGTTATTTTACAAGGAAATATGTACATCGTAAGTAGCTCCTGCGGGAAGGAGGAGCACTTTGGTATGATGGATATACTTAATGCTTTTTCAGCAATGTGCCTTCTTCAGAGCTAAGAAGAGTGTACTTTTAGTCAAGGTGAAAATTCATGTCTGAATTCACATTATTTCTACTTTTCAAGGCATTCAAAATTGGGGCTTATGATGTATTCTGCATGAATAGTTGTATTTTTTGATTCTCCTTTTAATCTACTTGTTTGTTCTCTTTGGATAATTTTGTACATATGAAGTAATAAACAAAAAGCTTTCATGTTACTCATTCAGTCCCAGAAGAAGGCACATTGTTAGAGAAAAACAATGTTATAGAATAAAGTCTGTTTGTTATGCAGCAATTTGAAGTGATCAGTGCGTGACCCCGCGCAATAAAACCAAACTACTTGTGCTGAGCAAATTAATTTTTAATTTCCTGGTTGAGAATGATCAAGAATCCTGAGCTAAGCTGATCATTTATGTTACTCTAGCTTCCTGTTACCGCTCGCTGAACTTTCACCAGCCGGTGCAGAGGATTAACCAGCAGACGCTGATGTTGAAATCCCTGCCTAAATTTCAAAGTGACGAATCAGCCCGATTCTTATTGTTAGTCCCATTTGAAATCCAACAGAAGCCAGCCCCCCTTGTTAAATGTACAGAGAGCTGACAGAATTACTCTTGTAACACTGATTCTTGTCAGGAGAGAAAATGGTAGTCTACTGCCGTCTACACCTGTGCTCTTTTCTTCCTCTTTATTTCTGCCTCTACTCTCCTCCACGACCCTTTTCTGCATCTCTGCCACCACTTCACCAGCTGTCTCCTCTCTGCACTCTTTTCCGTCTCCTCTAAATCCATTTTCCCTGCCATCTCTCCAATTTACGTTTGTATTTCTGTCGCGTGTTACCTTTCTCGCCGCTCTCTCATCGTCTGTGCTTCACTTGCAACGTATGCCTACGGGGGGAAAATTTTAATTTCTTGTGGGTATATTTTCTCGTACTTTCTTTCAATTTCTCCCACCAGCCTCCCCGAGAACACAGTCTCCGCTCTCTGCCCTCCTATTTCCCCCCGAGCAGTGCTAAACATTCCTATTCACACACATGAGAGTGCGAGCTAGCCCTCAGTGACCACTTGTAACAGGAACACAAGAAATACATTATCACCTCGGGCTCCGTGGAGCTCCAACACATGCAGCGTTGCAATCTCTGTGCAAATCCGGGGCCGGATGCTGCCACACATTGCCGTCACATCAAAGGGAATTACGCAGAAATTTAAATGCAAATTCACCCTAAATTCAACTCATCCAATTATTTTTAATGCATCGCTCAAGACAGTTCACAAGTCTCTCTCTCTCTCTCAAAGTCTTTGCTGGTAAATCCTTTTGTAGATGATAATTCATGTTTTATTCCATCCTTCTGGAGACAACACTTGAAAGATTCAAGAGATAGATGTAAAGGAGCCACCCCAGGCTCCCAGTGCAGGCCCACTACAGACCCAGACACATCCTAACAAAGCACCAGTGGATTCTATTTAAGTGGGTGAGGAGAGGACATCTTTTAAACACATGCTGTTGAATGAGCCAGCAGAAGAGATGCAATATGCATGCTGTGTGGATAACAAGGGGAAAAAATAGAAAGCAAACATGCATAACTTCAGTAACTGCACCTCAAACCCCTCCCCAACACACACACACACACACACACACACACACACACACACACACACACACACACACACACACACACACACACACACACACACACACACACACACACACACACACACACACACACACACACACACACACACACACAACATACTGTAGGCAAACAGCATGCTTCTTATGAAGCCACGTCCAGCACCGTAAGCTCCAAGTGACCGCAAGTAATGAGGGAGATGGAGCAGAAGTAACGTCTGCTGCAGCCTCCCAAAAAAAACAAAAAAAAAAAAACATGCATGGTCTCATACACACTCACAGACTCACAGACACACACACACGATTATGATCATCAGTGGTCTGACGCTGGGATGGGCTGCACCTAGAGCATAGCTTAATCGTGTTCTCTGCCAGCATGTTAACTTATTGAACAGAGCTCTGTGTGTGCACAAATGTGTGCGTGTGCGCAAGTGTGTGCTAATGAGGGGTGGGCAGGGGGCCAGTTGCAGGCTGGGGGGAGTCTTGGCTCTATCAGACCTGTTCTCTGGCTGTTTTCGCATGGCCGGAGACACACACTGACAGATACAGGCAGACACACACATACACACCAAAAACCCAGTGGAGGAAAAATGGCCAAGCCCCTTGCCCTTGAACTGTCTCCTTAGATGAGTCTGAAAATGGGAGGGAATGCGCCGAATTGAGAGGAGATTTTTCCGTTGAACTGAAGAGCCCCTCGGACAAAGTGGGGAATTTATTTGGGGACATTTAACTTTCTGAGATTCAGCTGAGCCACCCCTGTAAGGAATGATGGGGGGGGGGGGGACAAGACAGAAGATGGAGGGAATCTGGGTTAGCCACACAAGAACCCCCGAGAGAGGAGCCTGGAATGGAGGGATGGATGGAGGGATGGAGACTACTAAGCTGTGATTAAGGAAGAGCTACTGGTATTTAAGAGCTTTTGAGAGAGGGAGAGAGAGAGAAAGAGAAAGACAGAGAGAGAGAGAGAGAAAGAGAAAGAGAGAGAAAGACAAAGAGAGAGAGAGAGAAAGAGAAAGACAAAGACAAAGAGAGAGAAAGAGAAAGAGAAAGAGAGAGAAAGACAGAGACAGAGAAAGAGAAAATGATTGCACGGACACGAGCGGGAGAGAGAAAGAGAGAATGCTGGGGGCAGGAGTCTCTTCTCTGAGCAGGGAGATCAGCGCCAGACTTGCGGAGGCTGAAAGACAACCTGAGAGAGATAAGGAGGATGAGGAGAGAGCATATGCTAACCAAGAGGATGAGAGATGCAATGAAAAGAGCAAACTGCAGCAAAAGAGATAGCGAGGGAGAGATAAATCGGAAAAAAAAGAGGGGTGGGGGTGGGGTGGGGGCAGGGTAGGATATGTTTGTGTGTGTGACTAAGCAGCACGATCGAAGATGAGAGAGGAGGAGAGGCAAGGAGACGAGAGGACATCCATCCTTCTCCCTGCCTCCAGGTGCACAGGACAAGATCGAGGGCAGGAGACGCAGGCAAACACCCACACAGACATGCACTAGTGTGTAGATTTATGTGTGTTTGTTTGTCATGCAGCTGTGGGGTAGAGGGGAGTCGGGGACCTGCTATGTAGCAGGTGCTGGCCATTTCACGCCTGTCGGCCCCTCTTAGCCCCGTTTGTCTACACGCATTCACATTAGCCTCCACAGGTCTGCGTTGCATCTCCATCTGGAGTCATTCCGCATCTTTCGCTCGCACAAATTCGACCATCAACAGCGCTTTCATTTTACTTCAACCAGCACTGACTGAGACGTTGTTTCTTAAACACTTCTTGCCATTTCTCTGCCTTCTGCAAACCTTCTTCCCTCTGACACATGCTGGTTGCTTCAGTCACCTCTTAACTGCCTGCGAATTTAGCTCACATCTTATCCTCCTCCTCTTCTGCCCGTGAGTAAGAGAAGAGTGGGAAGGAGGTGGTTGGGCTGCGAGATAGCAAGACGAGATGGAGGAGGGCGATGACAAAACAAGGAAACTGTGGGAAGTTCAACACTGGAAGGGACCGGAGAGACCAGAAAGGGAAAAGAAAGAAAGAAAGTGAAAGAGGAGAAAGTGGGATGAAGAATAAAAGTGGAAACGTAGGATAAAACACAGAGGAAGGAAGGAATGGATGGTGAAATGAGGAGAGAAGCAGCCAGGAGCTGAAGCAGCAAAGGGTGACTGATCCGCTCTGAGAGGCTTGGAGACAGACAGACACACACGCTCTGCTGAGAGATAGTGGAGGCCAATAGCGGTGGAGATAGGATGGAGTAGCACAAGATTCCCATGGGAGTTTTAAATGCCGTCAGCATCTGCTGTCTCCCTCCATTCCCTGATGCCTTTGCTCTCTCTCTGTCTTACTGTGAGGATTGCATGCCGGCACTCATCTATCCTGGTGCACATACCCCGACGTTTTAGTCTAAAAGAAGCAGCCTCCATCTTCCTCCCTCTACTCCCTGGATCTTTGTATCTTCTTTGCTTGTTGCTTGTAATACACAGCAGGAGACAGTGACTTCCTTTGTGCTACAGAAGGCAGTTACACTACTATGCAGCAGTACAGAATGGCCCCCAGAGAAGCGGTGACGCATGCTGTAGCACCATAAGGAGCCAAGGGACTTGAAGAAGGATGGGGGTTGAGAGAAGAAGAAGAAGAAAGAAAAAGAAAGAATGAAATAAGTAGAGACTGAGCAAGAGGACAAGGGGAAAAAAAGTGAAAAGAAAACGAGGGCATGAAGTAGCTGGGTTGCTCTTAAAACGTAGCCACTAGAGAAATGCACTTTTTCCCCATTACGCGCAAGACATACCCTCATGTCAGCAGGAAATAACTTCCGGTAAAGTGCAGGCATACAGCACAAGAGTGGAGGGGGATGTATTTTGTATGAGGTGAAACGCAGGAGTGAACCCTGTTGAGGGGTGCAGCTAAAACTATTGAGGAAAAATAGGAATGGAATGGATGGACTGTTTTTCCATCTTAGCTGTTCCGGATGGCTTAACCCCCAAACTTGAGTTGGTTTAACAAGCTATACAGCATACAGACAGATCCTGCACCTCAATCCAGTAAATACGGGAGTAAATACACACACACAGACGGACAGTGCATTAGTGCAAGTCTAGTCCGAAGGCAACACTGAAGTCCACTTTAAATTCAAAGTCAACAGTGTCACCGAGAGTCAAATATATCACTTTTAGTTGATTGCAGCCTTATCTTCGAGACACTGAGTCTAATGAACGCTGCTCATTTGCTTTGTTTTAGTCAGCCCTGTCATTACTGATGGCTAAGAGTACTGCTGAGAAGCTACTCTGTCACTTCTCTGGTCATGACTTTCAGGGGGCGAACTGCTCTCTAATTTTAGAAAAATAGAACAAAAGAAAATATCAGCGAGAGAGACCATCTCTATGTGCGTCACACACATACACGCACACACAGTGTGAACCAACCACTAAGAACCTTGTGAAAACCACTTTGCAAGTTTTACGTAATGTATGAAGCAGGAAGACAGACTTTGGGATGTCAAAGAGGCACAGACCCTTTCACAATACAGCGTTATTGAGCGCATGAAAAGAGAAATTGAAAAGGTAACACTCATTAATAGAACACAGAGAAAGAGAGCCATGAAAGGTTGAACTCAAAAGCATGCAGACATACACACTCTCTCTAAGCCACTTACACACATACACACCCACACCATGGACAGAGCAGCTGGACCCACTAACCCTACGCTACACACCCAAGACAGTCCTCAGCACAGGGAATATGTGTGTGTGTGTTCATGAGACATGTGAGGCAGAACAAGGTGTTTCCCTTGGGAAGAAATGAGAGCATAGTACACCAGGAAATGTGTAGCATGTGTGATGAAAGTGCACTTGGTTCCAGTTCATCAGTTCATAGGATATAAATGTTTTCATATACAAGCCAGGGGAAGGTTTAGATGATGAACGATACCCAAGCGAGCCACAAATGTGGTTTTCATTTCACTTGTGAAATATTCATTGCTTTACTGACACTTTTACGGAGTACAATTTATCAGCGTTTTAGGACGTTTGTAACTGGAGCAAATTACACTTTGTTTTGGTTTTAACCTATTTTGAGCAGCAGATGGGTGGATTTGTGATGACAGGAACAATTCTAATGCTAATTGATTCTATCAGCCCAGAAAAAGATCGTTTCTTGCGGCAAACATGGCAAATGTTGTACTCCAAGCAGGTTATAGTATTTTTTTTAATGCATTCCGACCAGCATCTTGGGCTGTTTGTTTGTGCACGTGTTGTGCCTTTATACTTTTTTCTGCACGTGTTTGGGATGTGTGCTTGTTTGTGCCTTTTAACTCACCTCTGACTATGACTGTGACCTGGTCCCTGCCGATCCCGATGCGATTCTTGACCTCACAGACGAAAGTGGTGTTGACCGTGTCATCCACCTTCAGCACCTTCAGCTCTTTGCCCGCGAGCTGCACGATGTCTGGCATCTCTCCTGACATACTGCGGGAAAAGGAGCGCATCAGCGTGAGAACGAGGAAAAAGGGGGGGGAAGAAAAGAATGAGAATGGGATTGCGGTTTGTTTGACTTTGGGCACAATGAGAGCATTGAGACAGATGTGCAGTTGGGGAAATGTGCTGTATTGTGCAATGTCATCAAATTCCACTAATCTTGATGGGCAGCGCAAAACCAATCAGTTTCCCCACTTCCTCAACAGTCAATCCTTTATCGCACATTGGAGGAAAACTGCTGGATCCAGGCCCAAAATCTCATCTCTCCAATTTTAAACTTCCAGACTGTCAGTTGTTTTTTTCCCTCCCTTTTTTTTTTAAAAATTTGTCACAGTTATGTTAATAGCTGATAATACAGAAAACGGGAGAGACGGAGTCATATTGTGTTTCTCATTATGCAAGGGTTAAACCTCGAGTCACAGAGTCCATTATGAGAAATTATACGGCTATCTCCATAATCAGAGCACGGGGCTGTAGTGCCAATAATAAAAGCGCTGATTACAGCTCTGCGGACCTGAGACTGAAGGGTAAAGAAAGGAAAAATCAGAGAAAAGAAGATAAGAGAAACAGAAAGCAAGAGGCGTTAGGAAAGAGAGACAGAGCAAGAGATAAGATGCTGGATATGCTGATACTCACGTCTTCCACTGGACGGTGGACGGGACAGGGTTTCCGGTAGCCTGGCAGGTGAGTATCACATTTGTACGACCCAAGTACCAATTATTGTCGTAACCTACTATTGTCACCTGAGGGGGGTCTGGGGGAAGGGTAAATGGATGGCAGAGAGGAGAAGGGAAAAAATAGAAACAAGTTCAATTAATAACCCCAATCACGTCAGAGTGTGAACAGCAGAGGAACTCATGAAATAATAAGTGCTGGGTTGTGTGTGTGTGTGTGTGTTGGGCCTTACACAGAACCGCTAGCTTCAGCGGGAAGCTCTCTGGTTTGACCTGGGTCCTGTGTGCCACCACACAGCTGATGTCTTTCCCGTTGTCTGCTGCTGTGGGAACCATGCGGTACTCGCTGACCAAGGTCATCGTGTTGTCGGTACCCTGCTTGGTCACTGTTGTCGCATTGCCATTGGCTGTGGTCACCCAGGAGATTTGGGCAGCAGGGCGGCCATTGACAGACTCGCAGCGTGCCACGACGACCTGCTTAGTGCCTGCTTCCACTGTTATGGTGGAGGCAAAGTTCTGAGGCTTAGCTGATGGATGGATGGATGGATGGATGCGAGGACAGAGGGCGGGGAGAGGAAGAGACAGAGTGGAGCGGAGAGAAGATTAAAGGATGTAGAAATAGGTAAAATGGAAATAAGACAGCTGAGTGAAAAGATAATGTGCACCATTACTGATAAACAATTTGAGTCGTCAGCATAGAAAAAGAAAATCCAAAACCTCAATCTCCAAACATCCTCTCACCCTCTCTCTCTCTCTCTCTCTCTGTCCCCTGCATCGTTTTCTCTCCAGAGCCTACTTTGATAAACAATCATGAGTACCAGTGCAAACACACCCACACCCTAAATCTTCCTCCACTCTCCCTTCATTTCTTTAATCTATTCCCTCTCTATCCCAATCACCTGCCATTGATAAACAATTTCCCTGATCGGTCTGGTGCATTTCCATACACAAATTCTAAATCACTACATGATCTCTGTCACCCCCGCCCCACTCTCCCCTCTACTCTACCTCGCCCCTCATGCCTCCTCAATTACCCTCTCTAATACGAGTGTGGGATCAGAGCAGAGAAGACAGGACAGGAGCTGACAGCAGGCATGACAAGCAGCCAGATCAATACGGTGCCTGAGGGGAGGCAGGGAGGCATGATACGTTGGAGGGAAAAAAGAGATCGAGTAAAAGCACTGGTGCCGGGCCAAGGTTAGACCAATGGTTCCATTGCATTAACAAGAACACAATTGATCTGACAATACCACTTATAATAGCAATTAAGCCTAGCTGGACATGCTTTTAACCTGCACACTACCTCTGGGGGAGGGAGAGAGCTAGAGAGACAGACGGAGAGATGTAGGCGGAGAGTACTTTGTATTTACATATATATAGTAAGCAAGATAAATATGCACACATTCACTAGACAGATGGGGGACAAATGGAAAAGCCAACAAAGCATAGTTTAACATGGACCTTGGCACAAATTCAGCAAGTCTTTAGAATTTCTACTGCAGATAAATACCAAACAGAACTAGGTTTTTGGCAGGAAAAGCTACTTTTATTGATAAAGGTAGTTGGTGGTAGACAGTTGGCCTGTCCTCCTGTATAAATTGCTTTGACTGCTCATCCCGTTCGTGCGATGAAAGGATGGGAGAAACTTCAACAAACTATAGATATTTCAGAACAGTTTCAGGGTTGTGTTGGGTTTGATTTCTCTCTGACAAAGAGCCAGGCTGGGCTTGAAAAGTGGTTCTTTTCCAATTATAATAAAGAAATTTTACAGGGAGCATTTAACAATGTTGCAGGTCCTTGGGAGGCAGAAACCTGTGATGGGTTTGAACCCAAGAGCGCACGTTGGTAAACAACAATTTCGAAAACTTGGGTGTTACCCATGACAGACAGAGTCGTAAAAACCACAACCAAGTGTTGCATAATATTTATAACCGCAGATTCCTGTGTAGCTGCTTTCAGAGAGTTGGGGGAATTCACGCGCAGCACACGAGAGCTAGAATATATAGATGTTTAATATCAACATGAGTATTTCCTTTTTTTTAGTTCTCTGGTGACAGAAATTTGAATAACTTACTTTGGCACATTAAAAAATAAGTAGCTACCACAGTTTTCAAAAGAAGATCAAATTGTGGCTCATGGGGAACTTGAAAGTGAAATCTTATCGTTTTAGTTTTATTAATTTGTAATTTTCAATATTTTATGTATTAGATGTTTGACATGGAGTGGTTTTATTGATGACATGGTACTGTTGCCTAGTTACCAGGAGGTCTTCGACTTGTGTCATCCTTGAAATATTTGTGTCTGAGTCCTCCGGCACGTAAAATAAACATACTTGCTAGATATTTCCTTTCCATTTGGTGTTTTGATAATAGTGGTGCATAGCGGTTGCTGCCAAAGGACAGAGAAACCGTTCCAGACTGATGTTTTCTTATTTATTAGCTGTGGTTACATCAACACCTGTACCTGAAAGCTTCAGACTGAAACAAAGTCTTTTGGAGTAGCATTAGGTCACATTTCAAACTCATCAAACCGTTCCTGCACTGTATGGAAGCATCTGCATCTGCTGTGCTTCCCAACTTATCGCCCATCTGTATATACACATATTATATAGATTATGTTTGTGGCCTACCCAGCATGACCAGGAATGTGATGCCTTGCTCGTTGCCACTGGGGTAGGTAGCATACTCGCAGATGTACTTCCCCTCATCGGACATTCTAACATCGGTTATCTGGATGGAAGGACTGGCCAGGTCTGGGGGACTGGGTGTGAAGCTGACTCTGCCCTTCATAGGAGACTCGGGATAGTTGGGATCAAAGTTGGGGTGAAACACGGCGATGTTGATCCTTTCTCCGTCCTTCGGCTCATAGATCCATGTGACCTGTGTTGGAGGAGGCGGACGAGGGGAGGTCAGTGGTTAGGATGCGTAAAGTGACTGAGAAAAACAAGAGGCCTAATTTATCACGGCACTGATAAGTGGCACTGGAAAGCATTTTAAGACATCCACATTTTTTTTTCTGTTAACTCAACGGGGCAGCGTACACAGCATCACAATCAAATAAGTGGAGCAGGTATGAATATGGATGTGGAGTTTTCAGGAGCAGTATTCTCTCCATCTCTCTCAGCTGCACTTAGCAGAACCAAGCAGAGTTGTGTACTTCCCACTTCACTGAGATACGACTAAGAAGTGTTTCCATTACCATATTCAATCCCCAAAAGCAAAATGAAGCTTAGTATTGTTTGTTTGGGGTCATAAAACATTAAGCCTAACTGTGATAAAAACCTATTACTAGCCTTAGGATTATTTCTGTGGGCTATGATTTGTTAGATTAACGTTTAATGTGCTCGACAAACAAGGCACATGGACCTGTATTATCATTTTATGTTTATTTGAATTGCAATGAACTGCTCTTGTCCACCTGTGCGACTAACTTTCACACACCAGCGGCGCGAGGATGATACATAATTGACAAATACTTTATTCCACAAGAAAATAACCACATGTTTAGTCAAATATTATGTTAATTGCATATTTGTTTCATGTCGCCTCAACTGTGGAAGCAAATTGCAGTCCCAGGCAATTTCACCAAATTGTACTGTGTCAAGTCAGCACGATGAGCTGCAATTTCGGGACGAAACAGACATTTTTATTAGAATTTCAGATTACAAACCCCATTTGGAGTTGATATGAGTGTGGAAGATGCACAGAAATAACCAAATCCTAACTGAAACAAAGAAAACAACTGTATCATGACAGTGTGTATCTGACCATTGTGAGCTGAATCCCAGTGGCATCGGTGAAGGCACAGCGCAGGTTGACGGTCTGACCGGGATACGACAACACCTCCGGCTCCACCTTCACCCGCTGACCCGACGCTCCTGGGAGAAACACACAAAAGGAGAAACATTAATGTCGGCTGTTTCCTTCCCTCCCAAACTAAGAGATGGGATGAGGAAACGCAGGAGAGGAATCATGTTGGTACAAGGCCTTCTGATGATAAATGAGGACAATGTGGAAATGTCTGGTACAACAGAGGACAGCATTAGTGAACCCAGGCAAGTAGGCCAAGAGTCTGGTATCTCTCTATGACTGTGCGTGTGTGTGGACGGAGAGGGGCTGAAGAAAAAAAAATGGGATGTGTGCTGGAAAAAAGAAAAAGAGGAAAGCCAGTTCTCTTTTGCACATAGGTCATAAATCATCTGGATGGGTTATGCTTTTCTATAGCCTGCCATTTGCTGTGCCGACACATTCCTGTGTAACAGCAAAGAGTCAAAATAAATATGCTTTTCTTGGTGTGTTGTGTCAGTGGGCGTGTGAGAAACAGTAAGAGCGAAGGAGCTTTAGAACGACAATCTGTCCGCGTGTATGTGTGCGTGTGTGTGTAATCCAGATCTCTGTGAAAATGTAATTACTTGTATGAGTAAGCGCGCATTAGTGTATGTCAGCAAGATGGCACCTGTTTTAAGTAAGAGTGGATTACCTGCGGATACACAACTTCAAATGTCTGCAGCCACGGCGAAATGTGTGCGTGCGCGCACAGTGTGTTTACCGGCGAGCTACACACATACAACAGAAGCATGAAACACAATTTCCCCTAAAGACAAACAATTACTTGCAGAACTAGTTCCACCAGTTTGTGCTGAGCTAAAGCTATTGTGTTGAAACTAATATGATCTGGAGGGCTGATGGAAAACACACACACGAACGAAACCCATAGGCCTGGAGATAAGAGGAAAGGGCAGCGCTGTCTTTCTCTTTTGACGAGCAATAAACACCACACCTTCTCTTCTCTGGGGAGATCTGAGATATCAATACAGAGGAAGAGAAGAGTGAGGATGGAGCGACAGACCGAGTGGGAAAGTGGAAGAAAACAAGCCTTTCCTAGAATAACACCAGCTCTCCCAGGACCTGCCCAATTTACAACCACAAAACAACCCCCTTGTAGCCACAGAGGAACCTCTGGACAACCACTAAGCAGCCTGTGGGAGCAGCAGAGAGCCATATTGGGCTGGAAAGAGGAACAGCTCGCTGTTTTTTTTTTTCCCCCTCCTGCCTTTGACACACATCCACATCTGTGCAAGAAGACACACTTGTGCACACGCATTAATCTCATGACAGCTTTATTGTTGTGGTGTTGGCTTCAGATCTTTCATGTGTCTACAGCATTTAGTGAAGATCAAGCTACAACCGTTTGTCAATCTACCTGAACGAGTCTGACTAACAACAGATTAGCTTTGGGAATGGGAGCTGTACTCTGGTTACCAAATGATGTAGCAGAGCAAGAGAAAAGGGGGATGAAGGGTTTATTGAAACCCTTGATTACTAGTCTTGATTGGGGGTGTAAGGACCAAGTCAGCTTGACATGTCAGAGGTCGTCACGCAACGTGGCACTGGAGATACTCCGCCCGAGGATTTCACTTGTGAGATTCACACACAAACATGTGCACACATGCACGGTTGTTGCGTCCGCGCATAATGTGGGTGCAGAGCTGAGCTGGACCTGTTGTCTGTCATTCTGAGGCAATAAGAGGAGAGCCATCGCAGGTCAACTCCTGCCAGAGCTCAGATGAGAGACAGGCTGGCCTTATGAGACTCTACACAGCCCCAGGGAAATGAATATTACACACAAGATATACAAAGACTTGCACGCCCTCATCCTCCGTATAGTCCCCAAATCCCAGCTCTGAAGACTCAGAGACTGTGTCATTAGAACAGCAGACACCGAAGGAAAAAGTCAGCGTGTGCACGCGTGTGCATGTACATGCACGCAACAGACTTTCGGAAATCCTGAGGCAAGGCGGCATTTGAAATAGTAATTGTCAGTATAAATATTTAGAGAGCATTGGTCATATTAAACAGAAAGGACAGAGAGACAGGAGGCAGGAGGAGACAGGAACTCAGGGAATTAGAGGATAAATGACGGTTCAAGGGTAAGACTGAGAAAAAAGCAGGAGTGACGGAGAGGGAGACAGGCCGAGGGAGAGAAAGAGAGAGGGGATGAAGGAACAGAAGCCTTGTTTCACCGTTGCTCTACTTTACAGTAGCTCTGCTGCCTGCAGGTGACACACAAGAAACGCCACCGAACCCGATGCACGTGAAAAAACAAACGCGTGCTGCCCCCTTCAACATCCTCCAAGTGGTCCGATGTCACCATTCCAAGTACTGTCACCTATCATTATGTCTTTAACACCCACATGACATACATGCGCACACACACACGCGCACGTCGTGCTGATGGCTCTGCGACAGCCCTCCCATATTAAACACAGTACTCTCTGATCCCCTGCCTGGTCACGCTGACATTTCCATATTTCCCACCATTCGTCTGTGAAGACGAAAATGAATCAGGAAGGAAGGAGGAGAGGAAGTGTGCTAGGAGGATGGAAGGATGAAAGGAGGAGACGAGAGACAGCCTGGGAATGCCAAAGTGACGGAGGATGAGAGCGGCTGAGGGGGTGGCGTGTGAGGGGGTGTAAAGGAAAAGTGGGGATGAAAGTGTGTGAAGAGAAAGCGGTGCCAGGAATAGAGACTGAAAGAGGGAGCGAAAGGAGAAAGTGTTGAGAGAAGAGGAGTGGAGGAGGATCTCGAAGGGGAGACTGTGTGAGCTATAAACAAGGTTAATAGGAGACGGCTGAGGGACAAAAGAGAGAGACATTTAGAAGAGAGAAATAAAAGGAGTGAGAGAGAGGAAGTAGGTGAAAAAGAGACCGGGAGAGATGTGACGAGAGAAACTAAAAATGGAGAGGTGGGGGGGTGGCGGTGAGAAGGGGGAGGGAGGGTGATACAGGTAGAGAGAAACAGAGCGAGGAGAGGCAGATGAGGGGAGAAGAGCGGGGAGGTGTGGAGCCGTGAGAGGCAGGATAGACTCCACACACCTGACCTTGTGAGAAACACTGTGGCTGTGAATAGAGAGATAGAGGAGGGGAAAAAACAGAAACAGAGTGAATGAGCCAGAGAGAAGCCAGAGGAAAAAAAAAAAAATACACAAAATCCTAATTTTCTCTGCAGCCCATTTGAGCCAGCCGTGGCTTATGAAACGAACATACGCTTATCAGCCTGTGTCCGCCTGCCTAGCTGCGTGGCTGACTGGCTACGACGCCTAATGGCATTCATGTCCTCTGCCTGATCCCCACTATAGCCGAGAAAAGCACAACGTCAGAGGAACAGGGAGTGCAGGCCATCACCTAAAATATCTAATGGCCTTCAGAGCTCACTGACTCGCTGCCATTTCATCAAGCTAGTGGCTATGCACTGTCAGGTGGGCTAGGATGAAGCTTTTCCATTCTCCATGTTCTTGAAGATTGCTTCCTAGCACATATTGAGTGTGTGATTCAGAAGTAAAGAGAGCGAGAGAGAGGAGAGAGAGAGAGAGAGAGAGAGAGAGAGAGAGAGAGAGAGAGAGAGAGAGAGAGAGAGAGAGAGAGAAAGAGAAAGAGAATGAATGTGGGTGTGTTTTTCTTGGCCTTCAGCGCACTGCTGTCTCAATAAGTATTCTGGGCTTTCATTATTCTCAGGTCTGTGAGAATATCTGTATTTCCATTATCTCTCTTTGTTGTTGTTGTTATTGTTGTGCCCACCCTCTCCACTCCAGAAGAATAATAGCTTTGATACAAGCAGTATGGTGTGCAGGGTGGAGCGTCACTACTCTGTCCCCTGATGGGAATCCAGCTCCAATCCCTCCTCAAACATAATTTTTTTCCTGCAGGGGAATTAGAATGATTGCCAGCTCACCTTCAAATCTGATGACTTGACATGGAGATTTGGAATCCAAGGGTGGCACTTGTGATGCAGCGAATGAGTTTATGGATAAGTCGAGAGCCATTTTGGCCAGACTTCTCCAAACTATGTGCCTGTGCACTATATAGCCGCTCTGCGGAATAGGTGGCTTAATGTTTGCTTGTTTATGACCATGATGGAAACACCTAATTATATATACTCTTGCATTTATGAACTGATTCAGTCCTATAAAAGTTGATGCACAGGTATGAGTCACCTTTACGCTCAATAAATAGCAAGTGTCCATTAAATGAGGAGAAAAAGGCCAAGCTTTACATCCCTTTTTATCTATTAATCTCCTGAAAATGTTCATTTCTTTTTATAACATCCATGAACCTTTGGAACTGCAAGGTGCCATTATTAAATCATATTCACCACTCCATTTAACAGTAAATAGAAAACATTGCCGGGTTAAAGTAATCCTTGAACTTCTCCAAACAAGAACCTGAGTGCTGAAAATGGTCAAGTAAGGAGCTATCAGATCATGTTAGTTTTTCATTGTTCAAGAGTCTAGATTTTATTCTCAGTACAACAGTGTTCATGTATGTGCGCCAAGTGGCCTTGATACAAGTGGTTTCTAAATGAAAGCTCTACAAATACCAGCTTTGTGCTCCCGAGCAAAAGTACTTTGTTTTTGAGGCATTGGTAACGAGACGCCGATTCAATTCTCTACCCATTATTACTTCGGTTTGTAGCGTTTTGCATATGCAGCTTGTGTTATTGGGACAGTGACATATTTTTTGTTGTTTTGGCTCTGTGCTCCAGAAAATGGACTAGAAATGAAACAATAACTGAGATTAAGTGCTCGACTTTAGCTGTAAGGTTGCTGGAGAGTGTTTTCTTCAGCTCCACACCTCCCAAGTGGGGAATCATAACCCTTTCTGTGCATAGTCCAACTTCTGAACAGTGAATGTTCTGTCCCATCCTTCATGAAGAGCAACAGCTTGTGGCCGTTGTTCCTCCTCACTAAATCTTCAAAACTGTTTCCTTATACTGTAATACTGCAGCTTTTGTGACTGATGCAATCTGCAATTTGGGTGCTGACTGTTCATCTCTTTAGAGCTTTTGTTATCTTTGTGCTGCTTTGAAAAACTCATAAGCAGAAATGGGTCAAACGCGTGTATTAAAGCCTGACAGAAGCCATCTGACATTTTAGTTAAAATGACCTGTCGGGCGTAGCTGGCCTTATAACTGTGGGACTTCTGTGTGATGTAGCCATTATTGTGTCCGGAATCCAAAACACCGGCATCGCCGTGTGTAAAAGTCTGTGTGGCTGTGTGTCATGTCCAAACTGGGCCTGTGTGTACTAATGGCCATTATCAGCTGGAGTCTGAGCAGCACCAGCCTCAACCTGCTGTCTGCTCCTGCTACCTGACACTGTTGCAGCATTGATCCTGACCTTCACACACACACACACACACACACACACACACGAATCTCATGAATGAACGTGCATTATGATCATCAAAGATGCACACACACATTTCATGTGGATACTTTAGTATGCAGGGAGCAGAGTGGGAATGCAGCTTAGCTTGACAGAAGCAGTTTGACAAGCCAGGAATAAACTAGGAAATGAAGACTTGAGACGTGTCTCCATCTTCTTCTTATTGACCTTTCCACTCTGGCTCTATAAGGGACCGATCATAGCACATGACAAAGCTGGCATTTAGAAGTAGCTACTGCTCATTTGGACTCTCCAATTTATTCATTATAATCCCATTCATGCTGTAAGCTGTACTGCCGAAGCACCTAATGGAAAGCACTTTGGTTTGATATATATATAAAAAAGCACACTTCAAAGACTTCAAGGCTACTCTGATGAGATCTGAAACAACCATAAGTTCAATTAACTGGGGAAAAGTAAAGAAAACCTGTTGTAAAAGAGGTTTATGTTACAGTGAGGTTGCATGCAGCAGACAGGAGGTAAAAACCAACCCCTGTGATGCAACAGGAGCAGTGGAAAAAAAAGGTGCAAGAAGAAGAGAAGTGCTACATTCACTTTGTTCACAGTGACATGATGAAGTCTATTTTGATAACTGGCTCTGTGGAGAGAAGGGGAGTCAGACACACAGCCAGAAATGAGGAAGGGAGGCAGAAATGCATGAAATGTACCAGAATATGTTTAAGGAGAAATAGGGGTTGGAGGGAGGACACAGGGAGACATGAACAGGCTTCAAAGTGCCAAGGAGAAACAGAACAGCTGGAGAGAAATCGCACAGGAGGTGTGTGTGTGTGTGTGTGTGTGTGTGTATTTTCTGAGTACGCAAGGTATGCGCTACGTATCTGTATACTGATGCATATTCCTATTTAGTTGCCTGTTTATAACAAACATGCCCCAGGACACGCAGCTTAATATCATTTGCAAAAATAAGCATTTGCCAATTCAATTATATCATCTTAATGAAAAAGACCCAGCAGGGGACTGTGCAAAGCCTTAGAACAGTTTCTATACCCTCAAAATTGTGTACCTCCTGCTTGAAATGTGCCAAACCTCCTGCATCCGGGGCAGGACCATGTCCTTAGTCTTGCCGTGAGACTAAGTCTATAAAGAATGCATGAGTTCAAGAGTAAGAGGAAACTGGTAAAGTAGAGGAATTCACAATGGGATCTCCACACCATTTAACTGCAGGGCCCCTGACATGAAATTACATACACACAGTCCATGTACACATCTCTCTGTGGTGCTCTCTCCTCAGTCCCTTTGCTCAATCTTCCATTCTCAGTTATCTACATACCACAAACAGAATATTTCACGTCTAGCAAGCTCCGGCGGTCAAACAGGTCTGAAATGGGAATCGTGTTTGTTTGAATGAAATGAAAAGTGTTCCGTGAAACAAGACGCCGAGGTTTTTTCATTTACTGCAGCGATCGCACCGCAACAGGATGAAACTTACAACATACATGACACGCTTAATCACTTAGCATCTGCCAAGCTGAAGAGGAAGGAAAACTGTGCACAAGAGATAAAATGATTGGCAAAGGAGTAAAAAAAAAAAAAAAGGTGTGCGTGAAAGGTTGTGGTGAGACAAAACACATTTTCACATGTACGACTGCTAGGTAAAGCATAACCACGTTTAGACAGGCAGACCTAGAAACACACACAGAGGGTGGGGAGGCACTCTTCTTCACTAGGTGAATATCCATCCCCCGAAAACGAAGCAGGTGTTTCCTCCTTCTCCTCCTCCTCTCCTCTCATCTCTTCATTATTGATAAACACCAACATCTACACTGTACCTGACCCAAGAGAGGGAGGGGAAAGAGAGCAAACGAGGAGGGCAAGAGACAAAAGATAGAGAAAGGTATGTAAAAATAAAGCATGACTCTGGGACATGAAGAAATATAGCGACCGTGTAAAAGCAGAGGTATAAAGCTCAGCACACACAAAAAGAAATGACCAAGGCCATAAGCACACTGTAGCGGGTTTACGGTATTGCATGTTTTCGCCTGGCACTGGGCCCCGCTAGGGTCAGTAAAGCTCCCCTTGTAACATCCAGTTTACCAGACAGAAAGGACACGGCTCTCCTGGAGCCAAACAAATAACTGCTGCTTATACTGCCATCGCCTCCAACCCACTGAATAAGTGACTGAATAACTTACTGGTTGGATGGCTGACAGATCCAGCTCCCCTGGTGCTCTGAGCTCTGCTTTGTCTGTCGGCCCTGCACATCATTCTGCCTCCACCACCTCAGCCTTCCCCTCGCACCGCCACTTTCTTCTCCTCTGTGCCATAGCTCTGTCCTGTCTTTTCATTTTGAATAAATCCTTTATCCTCTGGCTTATTCTTCTTTTTCTTGACTAGTTTTTTTTTCCCTTCTTTAGCTCTATACATTGTTAGTTCTTTCTTGTCCTGACTTCTTCATTTAGCCCTGTGTGCCATTGCTCCTTATGATAATTGTACTGGGAATGTTATTTTTAGCCCCTGCATGTAATTTGGTTTTTAATACCGGGTGACCATAGTGACAGATCTGCAGTCACTGCTCAAGCATAAAATGTAAAATTGAGGCTTTGGGAAAACATTTTTCAGACAGGTTCACGGTCAGCTTCAAGAAATATCTTGATCTATTCTCCCATTATGCATTCTGAGGCCTTGCACCTCTTTATCAGGCCTAGCAGAAAGCTCGCTAAAGAAATCCTTCAGACATCACTCTCTGAATGACTTTGAAGTGTGTGTGTGTGTGTGTGTGTGCACATCCAGAGTTTGGCAAACATTCACTTCGAAATAGCTATGAATTAAAGGATCAGGCAAAGTCGTATGCACAGCTGGAGTAAAGTGCCAGGTACTTCTGCAAATGTCTATGGGTGTGCGCATGTCTATCGTCATTCATCATTTTGTGTATGTGTGAGTGTGTGTGTGTGTGTGTGTGTATACATCCGTCTCCTAGCTATGTCAGTTGTTAACATAATTTGATTATATGTCTGCTTTCGCCTCCCTAACAACACTTGATGTGAGAGTCTACTGAGATGTCAGAGAGGATATTTCAGTCTGGGTGTGATCCTTCTCCCAGAATTAAAAACCGAGCCGCCTGTTGAAGTGAGAGGAATCTTACGACAAATCTCACTCCCGACCCAAACACAGCTGTGTTAACAGGTTTTTCCATCATCAGCGCCACCTTTACTGCACTCTGAGTGGGGGGTCATTTCACAGCTGCTTTTCCCAGAGCCACTCAACCCACTACTGATGCGCTCGTTGGTCAACTGTCAACAAGCGGCTCATTCATAAAGGCGGGGTAAGATAACCAATTTATACCACACCTTAAAGGATTAAAATGCTGTGTGGCGATATGAGGGAGACGGCCATTAGCGCAGTCAATCTGTCAGAAGGATCACACGGCATGTTACCAAATCAATGCCCTGCCATATGAAAGCACAGGAAATTGTAAAACCCCAGCAAAACAAACAAGGAGGTGTGCGCAAATATTATGATAAACCGATGACTGTGTCCATCACAACAACCCAGTAATAACCAGCTGGATTGAATTACTGATGGGCTGTGTAGGAGCACAGAAAAGAAGTCTGCAGGAAGATTTGAGAGGACAGGCAAGCTATGCTCCAAAATATGACACCCACCTACTCTTGCAAAAGTATTCCGAACACAGGAGCAAAAGTTAACATTTATTATGACGGACTCATATTACCAGAACACGCAGGTGTTTGCTGAATGTTGTTGTGGTAGCCGATCAGTCCACCTGCATTTTGAAAAATATGGACAATATAGGACAATAAATGACTGAAGCAATTAAAAGCCGAAAGAAAGCGCGCTTTGTGTGTCCGAACAGCTTACTGTTTGAGCTCGGTAAGCCTCTTCCCGCAGGTCTGCATGAGCTGTGTGAGGGCGAGGTGAACAGCCCATTGTCTGCTGTGCGTTTCAATAGGAGGCAGGTAAGATGAAACTCAACACAAACCTACTATCAGTTCTCTCTCAGCAAAGGAGGTGAGGGGAAAGGTGATACCAAAGAGGGGAGGGGGTAAGAAGGATAAAAGGAAAAGAGAAAAAGAAAGCTGGGGCCGGCGTTTCTATAAGCTACAATGGAGCAGACGGTAATAAACAGCAGGAATGTATGAGGAGGACTGGCTTCCCTTTGTACTGAATGTTAAGATCAACTTTGATTATTCTCTGAAGGACAGTCACTATGACAACTTGCCTTGGGAACATGGTGTATTGTTTGATGTTAATGGATGGATGGATGAATGAACCGCTAATAGACAGATGCTGGGCTATGACAGTTCAAGGAGACAGATCAAAGAGGGAGGAGCGTGATAACCTGGATATTTCCTCTCAAGTCAATTGGTTTAAATGAAAGCAAAATACACGGAAAGGTGGCTGGCGTATCGCTACAGTCAAGGTAACATAATTGAAAGACGACATTCCGAGGCGTAGAAGCAGGGGACCACTCAAGAGACTCGCAGCCACCCTAAAAATCAGGCATAATAACAACTGTTAGCAGTTAGACTTTCAAGACTCTCTTTTGCTGAACTTTTGCTGTGTGCGGATGTGCTCGTAGGTCTTGGAAAGAGGTTTGACTTTATTTTTATCCAGTTGTTTATCATTTACTGTGATAATGCCTATACGTGGAAACAACCCAATTTCCAACCCTTGTGATCTGTCACACATAAGCACACTTAGGTGTTCTGGGTACTTGTTTGTGATTCCACCTAGTAAAAGAAACCAAAAGACATCAGGGCTCACGGTCAGACAGACCCAGAGTTCAAGTCAGCCAGCTGCAGCCAGAGAACTACAATTGCTGCCACTGTACAGTGACACACACAGGCCATTAGCACAACAGGTGTTAGTGTAGAGTATTATATATATATATATATATATATATATATATATATATATATATATATTATATATATATATATACATATATATATATACATATATACACACACACACACACACACACACACACACACACACACACACACACACATACAAAGAATTTTCTGTAACGTCAGTTTCTCTCAGCACCTCCAACTGACTGACTTCAAGCGTCCTTGCTCTGAGGACCTATACACTACAACACAAGACAACTTTATTTATTTATCCTTAAAAAGGCAACTGTGCATGACAACTCAAATAATACACAGCAATAATAAATAAATAAAAAGGAATCAGACTAAATTAAAAGCTTAACAATAGATGGGTAAAGCATTAAATAGCCAGAGGATTTAAAGAATTAGATATTCCAAGAAGCAGGTAAAGCAGAACAATACCCTGATGACAGCAGCAAAAATTGTGTTTTGGTATGCGCATCGTTTTTTCTTTGCAGGTCACAAAGGAATCTAAACCTGTGTTTCATTCCAATAAGCTTCAACGCGGTGTGAACAATACTCAGGCCATTTATGTCCTTAAGCGATAAGCCATGAAAGCTGCAGATGAAGGAGAAGGTCAAAAGACTCAATAAGGATTGCTTGAAGTGAAAAGCTGCACTGATTCAGTTTTTTAATACAGACAGTCTTCGTCAGACTGGTTGTGATTGTTATGTTTGTCGCTACGTTTGTAGGGGTTGCTTAATTGGGGTTGATTAACTGCTTAGTCAACTGACAGAAAATCAACTGTATTGATAATCTATTGATTATTTAGGTTATTCATCAAGCATAAATGTCAAACATTTACCAGTTCTAGCTCCTCAAATGTAAGAATATGGTGCATATCTCATTTTCAAGTTATTATAAATTGTATTTTTGTGTGTTGGATCAAAGCTGTCTACTGAGAAGTCGGCATTGACAGTCTATTTTCACTATGAAAATAAATAAATCAACAGTTTGATCAATAATGAAAATAATGGTGAATCCAGCCATATAAATTATAACATCTGCTCTGTGTCCTGAAGTCAAGGTACTGCAGTACTGACCAAAAAAGAAAAAAGAACAAGATCACAGCTTCTGCAGTATACAGAACAGAACAATTGAAAGGAGGTCAGCGAGTCGAATGGCATTCAGAGGAAACTCTGCGGTCTGTCAGTCAAAAAAATAAATAGAATACGTTAAACAATGAGGTTAATTAATGGGGCTAATTAAAATCAAAACCTAATCAAAAACCAATCTTTCCATTTAAAGATACGGCTCGCGTGTTAAGAGCAAGAGGAAAAAGGCTGCCATCTGTAACTTCCTCTCAACGTTAGTGTTAATGACAAACAGCTTGGCGTCGTCGACACCTTTACCTGTCTGAGACGCAAACAGCAATACATCGACTTTCCCCTCAAGAACAGAACGAACCCTGCTTTTAGCCTGTAATGGCTCAGCAATCTCAAAGATGCTACAATTGATCCGGCTCTCAGAAGATTGAAGTCACTTCCAAGAGATCATAAGGAGACACACACACACACACACACACAGAAAGAGCCGTCCTCTGTCAGGTCGTCATTACATTGGGTTGGAGTCACCTTTGTTTACCATCTCCTCCCTTTTAAGGCAGAGTGACAGATGAAGGATTGAAAAGTGAGGGATAGATAGATGTGGTACGAACAGACAGAGACGGCCCTGCCATGCTCCAGTGGGCAGCTTCAAGGACAGACGGGCCCTTCAATATCACAGCCTCTGTGTAATTAGACAGTGCTCCGTCATGCACCAAAGAATTGCTCCTATTTGTGTCATATTAGACGCAGCATGGGTATCCCCTACTGTGCTTTGCCACTGAGACCTAATGCAAAGGGGGAGCAAGGAGGGGGATTTGTTCAAATTTAATTACATTCGTAATTCGTCCATCTTTAGCTGTAATCACTCGGGGTTAAGTTAAGTAAATCCATTTCTCAGCTAGCCACCCACGCCTGCGTTACCACACTAAGCACAGTGTAACATCGGGTTTTTCAGGGGAATGTCATTGACAGGCTGCAACTTTCCTAAGTGAAAGTAAACATAGCGCTTGCTATATGGTGAAATATTAACAGGCGCATTCTTTCCACACAAGTGCTGCATGCCTTGGTTTGGAGCACTGTGTGTGTATGTGTGTGTGTGTGTCTGCTGGTGTATGATACTGTGTCTCTGAGGCCACCTGCAGTGTTTCCAAAAGGCAAGGAGAAAAAAATCTTTGCGTGTCTCTTTTTGAGTCTTTGTGAGTCTGTCTGTGTGCGCTCGGTGCACCTCCACAGCCAAATCGCGGCGCAGGCAGGCAGCCTTTCTGATAGAAAGGCAGAGAAGTGAAGCAGATCAAACACAAGCCAACTAATCACAGACGCTGGCTAATTAGCGCAGTCCTCAAAGGGGAACCGGGAATGAGTGATGATTCCCCCTTATGAATTTCCCAGTGACGCTGTGCCGTATGCCACCATGAATACTCACAGTCACAGAGATGAGAGGCCGAAGAGGGTGCAAAGTGCAAATACAGCCACCAGTGATCTGGCCTTGTAGTAATCTTATCATCTGAGAGCACGGGGGCAAAGTGCTCGATATCTCTTATCAGCGTGCATAGAACACACACATAAATACCATCACAACCTCTCTCTCACACACACACACACACACACACAAAAAAGTTTTATCTCAACATCCTCAAATTAGACTGCACGTAACGTTTCCCATTAGGGGATTTCTGGAACGATTAAATCCCGAGTGCGGTGATATTCCAGCCTCTCGAGCGGTGCACAGGTTGATATTCCTGTGCATGGGCTCTGAGTGCTGATTAGCAGGCAGATCTGCCACGCTGATCCCAGATTTCCACAAGATCAGAGGCCGAGCTTTGAGCACCACAGCGGGAGCCAATTACAGATGTGACAGGCACACACGTGCTTATGCACACACACACATGCGCCCTGCCACACACACAAACCACACGCCTGTCCAGAAACGTATTTCTCCAGGCTCAAGTCATCAAAGTGACAACCCCTCTCCATCTCGCCTTCTAACTCCTCTCCCTCGTTTCTGCTTCTTCATCTCAGACAAGAGGGCACCTGTCAGAGGATGCTCAGTTCACGAGCCAGCCCAGATCCACACAAAAGACAGAGACGGAGAGAGAACAAATGAACACAGAGGGAGCCAATAAAGATTCTAATAAGCCTGGCCAAAGATGCCCAGGCGACTGATGGGAGTTAGCCTAAATAAAACCCACTTCATCATTCTTCAAGCGTCTCAGTCCCATTTCGTCTCTATAAATCTTAACATCAAGCTAAACTTAGATATTCTAATTCTAGCTCTGGGCCTGGCTTTGAACAACATTGCGTCATCGGTTGGGTAAACAACAACAACACACAAGCATAGACACACACACACACACACGGCCTTTCACATCTCTCTCATGTCGCCAGATTTATGGTGGAACAATACCCTGCCTCTGCCCTCTGCAATGCCGCCATCAATGGCCACCATTTGTTTCGGATGATTACAGTGTGACAGTTGGCATTCGTGTGGCAGACAAACTCACAGATCCCAGACTTGTTGTTATACAAAAATCCTAATCCTGCGCTTTGAACATTAACCGCTGCATCAGGGAGGCTGGAAAAGTGAAACAAACTGGTGAGGCTGGTTGGGGAAGACAAAACGGATGTGAGACTAAAACGTAAAATGAAAATCGCCAATTTACAGTTGAGTAATGGCATCACAGAAGAGGGGGGGGAAAAAAAAGACAAGTAGATAAGAACATTAGAGACATTGAAGGGGAGGCAGTGAGAGTGAGATATGGAGGGGATGCGGGGGGGGGGGGGGGGGGGGGGGTGATGCTACAGAGCAACAGCTGCTGAGCATCACATCTGCTCCAAGTGGAGTCATCAGCAAACAGACAGACTGGAACCAACCCACCGAGGCAAGCCCCAGGGAGAGCGAGGGATGGACAGAGGAAGAGTGGAACAGAAGGGGGTGGGGTGGGGGGTGGTAAGGCGACGAGAGGATGAGATGAGAAGGATACAATTAAAAGGATGGAGGGCGGAAAGGGATTAAAAGTGCACGGAAGCAGAGAGCTTCTACAACCTGTTACACTCTCTCCTCAAATGGAGGTGATGGGAGTAGGGTGGGGCAGGTTGGTAGATGATGTCGCAGGGAACAGGAAACTCAAATCACTTGTTGTTTTTCCTCCACCCTTACCCTGCCCACCCCCTCTTCTCACCCCTTTCCCTGACATCCTTCCTCCATCCCTCTCGCCTTCTTCCTCCTCAGCGAGACTGACAGAACAAGAGAAGCCTGTGAGAGTAAAGATGAAAGGCCTGGGAGGGAGGTGTGTGTGTGTGTGTGTGTGTGCGTGCGTTAAGGGTGTGTGTGAGATGAATGAATGACCCCTCTTATCCCTCATCCCCCACTGAAGCCGTGAACACAATACCAAAAAAAAAAAAAAAAAAAAAAAGAAATACACACAACACTACAGGGGCAGCCTGGAGGTCACTCAGCGGCGTGCGTGTTTGGCATGTACATGTGCTTCATGTATTTATTCTTTCTCACACCATGTTCCCACAGAAGAAGCTGAGACACATCAAACATCGCTCTAACAAGGCTGCCTCAGCATGAATATCATCTTAACGCCCAGCTTCACGTCCTGCGGTGCACACCTTCGAGCCTGTGGAGAAGCACCCTGAAGAGAGGTAGGGACCCTGAGAAGTACACATTGTTCATTCATGATAGCAGCAACTGGCAGCGAGGGCAACCCCATAGCAGAGTAAGCGATGTCATTTGGCAGCAAATGAAGGGGAACGAGCAAAGCAGTTTATGCTAGCGTCTCTCTGAGGTCTCACAGCCAGCTCTAACATTAAGTTAGCCTGGGCGCGGGACAAAGCCCAGTTTGTGTTCACGTCTCTGCGTGGTGGAATAAACATAGCTGCTGCTTCACAGTTTCCTCTAGCTCGCCGTCTCCTCTCCTCTTATCTCTCCCTCCTCCGTTGTCACCCCCGCTGCCTAAAAGAACAATCTACCGACGCAGCATGCCCTTCCAAAATATTTACTCACTCAGTGTTGGCTGAATACAAAGACCATTCTTTTCCTCTCTCTGATGTCTAACATTCAAACAAACTACGCGCCCACGTGCACTTGCTGACCGCACCTGCTCTAGATCACACTCTCGCTGCAGCGTGCGTGCCTGCACACACACACAAATCTACTGTGGGGATTCCTCCATTCCTAAACCTTCAGCTCGGTTCATGCCTTTGACTGATCTCGAGGTTGGTGTAGAAAAACAAGTATAGCATCAACAGTATTCAGTCACCCCACCTTGCCTACGGCAGCGAGTGTATATCTGCTGCTCACATCCTTGCACACACCCCTCTGATTCAATACCCCTGACACTGCCTCAACACCTTTTCCTGTGCAGCTTGTGCCTTTCTTTCCTCTTCTGTTCTCCAATCTCAATCTGTCACCTCGCATTCTCCTCTCGGTCCTCCTTAATCTTTTCCTCACTGCATCTGCTAACCAATTTTGGAAACAGCTTTTCTAAACCGTTTCTAACTATTTTAACAAGCAAATCCAAATATAAGTTCATTAACGATCAAGTGCAGAAATCAGCTGCAGAGGCTGCAAAGCTCTGGCTTTTCCACGCTCCTCGTTCATTAGCATATGTTTGAAAACCAAGCCTAAACGAAATGATCAGGACCGATGATGAACTACAAACAAAGGCCCAGAATTATTGCTATGAAGTGGTGGCATGTCATGCTTGTTTTTACTGTGTTGCACTTATGATTTTTTAACGAGGTGCTTAAAATAGATGCAAATGAATTAGAGTCAGAAAAAGCCTGGGCACCCAGAGTAATGACACATCCCCAGGGTGCCTACTGTTTTCGGGTGATTGTTCAAGAACTCCTACGGGGGTGCACATGCTAATAAGTAATAATGTTCTATCAAAGTGAAATGTTGCATTGAGTCTTCTGTCTTGTCGCTCTGCAGTATATTTGACTGCTTTCCAGCCTTCCCATCCTCCTCTCTGATAGGGGATGTGGTTCCATGGACTGCACCTGTGTCTCATTACCGCCACTGATGGTTCAGTAACAGGCTTCTCTCTCCTCTCACCAATGTGCTCTCACTCTTTTCCTCCCTTTAGCTACTGCCAACATACATTTACCTCTAACAGCATAGCCTGCATTCCCCTCTTCCCCTTGCTCATCCAACTGCATGCCATTCATATGATTTCTGCAGCTCTGTTTCTGTCCTGTCACTGCTGCCATTACAGACTCAGCACAAGTGGGATTTGGAGTTTGATGTAATGATTTTGTGCTCGACTGGCCCATGCCTTCAATTTGTCAGGAAGTCCTCCAAACAGCCTTTCAACAGGACAACTCCACTTTTTAGCGACAGTAAATAGAGTATGCCTGCTATCTGCAGTGTAATTACTGTACCTTCGTTAGGAACATGTTTTATTTCTGGGGTGGCAACGATTATTTTAATTATAGATAAAATGATTCATGGCACAGCCGACAAAACGTCAAACCGCTTGTGATGTTCAGTGCAAAATCCAAACAAATTCACTTCTCATCACATAAGACACAGAAGAGCAGCAAATCTTCGCCACTGAGAAGCTGAAGCTAGCATTTTTGCTTGAAACCAATTAATCATTTCAGCTCTAGATATTTCTGACACATACTGTATATACTGATGTGCCACAGTCATTTTACAGCTTGGTGCATGACTGGCCTCGTTACTTCTTCAAAAGACAATAAATAGAGACTGTGAGAATAAAATGTGTGAAGCCACTGCTCTGCAAAAAGATTATTCAGTGTTTTCTGGGTGAGCTTCTAGTAAATGTGTGAAAAAAATGCAACAGCAAAGTCAAGTAACAATCACTTCCATTGACTATAACCACATAATATATAACATAACATAATATTTCACCCTGTATGTTCTGCAACATCTCGGGCTTAAGACTGTGCTGACCTTTGACAGCGGATTTGTCTTTACTGGCACCTTTAACTCATGTACAGTAAAACTGTAAAGCTAACAGGCAAATTAATTACAATTAATTTTAATTTCTTGCACTACTTTTAAAATGTTTCACATTTTGTGATGTGTGTCCATCAAAGACAAAGTTTAATATCTTCATTTTTTTCAGATCAAAGTTTTCTAAGAAACATATATTTTTTAAATCAGGGATGGAAAGTGTCCAAAAGAACATCTAAATCAATGGATAATACACGCTGGAATCGAATCAAAGTGAATTAAAACAGATTCATCTTTGTGATTTTCATCAAGATCCAGCCTATTTATTGAATTATACATTAAATATATAATCAGACTGGCCTAACTCTGATATCATGGCCTATATCTGATTCTTTTAAGCCGATTAACCCTAGCGTCAGCACTAAATGGACCAAGCAAACACTCAAGTCTATTCATTAAACTTGACAAATGAATGCAATGAAGATTATACGAGTCTTAAAACCTACTACTGAGGGGGGAGGCAGTCAAACATTAGCCCTGATGGGTTCAGAGATAACTTGCTCCAGAACGTGATGGCTTCCCAAGATGAGCGGAGAGGAGCGAGTGGCTATAAGCATTAGAAGATCATGGACAGGCTCCCTCCTACGCCGTGCATATTAATTCTTCTAATGCAGCTAAGCTCAGCTTGTCACACGTTGACACTGCATAATTATGTCATCTACAAGCGACAGGCTTTTTAAAAAGGGCAGACGTGCGGTGCAGCAAAGTGTATCTGTTGATAAAGAGGTTATATGTTGTAAAATGTCAATATACGTCTAAAGATTGGTTTACTTTTAGCTCATTAGGACCTTTGAGGCTACATTGTGGAAATAATGTTAGATCTATGGGTCCCAAAAGGACATAAGCCGTGAGAAGAATGGGCTGTCTGAGGTGAATATCTTAATATAGCCGACAAGTCTTCCACAGAATGACCTTTTTACAATAACGAACCAGCCAATTCTTTAAGTAGTATACTGACTGACAGGAGCGTCCATCAAACGCCCAGATCCCCTCACCCGTGGCCTCTTAGCATCCATCAATCCATCCTGACAGCCTTACCTCCACCCTTCTCTATGTAAATAAACAACAGCAAGTGGAGGGGGGAGAGCAAGCAGAGCTTGGAAGGCAAGAGGAAATCAAAGTAGGACACTCAAACCTGAGACAAACGGGCCGAGTCAAGTTCAGAGAGGAAAAGGAAGAGTGACACGGAGGGGGGGAAATGAGGGAGTCGCGTAATAGAATGCAGAGGAGCAGGAAAGAGGAGGGCGGCATCTGTGGAGGACATTAACGTTAATCTATGTCAGATATAAAACAATTACGTGTCAAAAGTGAAGAACAACAACACGGAGAGTGAGACAGTGCCGTAAAGAAAAACACACAAATGAACAAGCCAAAGTTGGCAGGAGAGGCCTGGGGGATTTCTATTTAAAAGCAGAACAATTGAGAACGCTTGTGTTAGTTTACACAACCAGAGGAACCACATCCTCTTCCTCATCTCACCCCCCCCTCTCCACCCCCCACCCCGCGATCTTCCCGAGGCTGTGTCTATTTAAAATGTGTGTTTAAACGCAGAGTGCTACTGCTCTAATCACGGCTGGCATCACAGTACATTCCCTCGCTCTCCATCTCCCTCTCTACCTTTCCCCCCCACAGCATGCAGCCTTCTTCTGACGCTCAGACCCCACCGCACACTCGACGCACACACACACATCCATGCATGCACCCGGCATGACTGTGCCGCGCCAGAGATAAATTCATGAATCACTGGTGCACGAATCAGCCGCAAGCTTGTTGCAAGACGAGGAAAGAGGGGAGAGAGAGGAAAAGGACAGAAGTAAGCGGTTAAAGTGTTTCCTTTAAAAGCTTTTAAAAAGGATGGAGGGTTCAGGAGATGGCTCCCAGCGACCTGAGGGAGTGAGCGCACACCCAGAGGGCCTCGGTGACAAGTAGTCAGCAGAGAAGATGCGGCCTCTCTTGCTCTCTCTGTCGCTTTACCTCTGCTCTCTCATCCCCTCCCTCCTGGCTCCTCCTAAAGAGGCCAAGACAGAAAGCCAAAACAGCAAGCAGCCAAGTAACAAGCAAGTGTGTGATACATGAGTATCACATAGGAACTGGCAAATATCTGACTTTCTTCCTTTGAGGGGCAAATCAAAGCCTTGTGTACCAAGGAAACCTGCTTGAAAAAAAGAAAAGCACCACAGTGGTCCATCCACACAACAAAAAAGCCCCTCCATCAGCCTCCATTTGAGAGAAACTACCCAATCATCTCTTGTTACACAGCCACTTTCCCTCTAGGGCTACCACTCCAAAGGCAGGTCTGTCCATTGATACAGGTGTGGTGCAGAGAGACGACAGGGAAGGGGGGAGGGGGAGGACAATAGATGGCCTTTTCAATGGTCTCCCTCGGCTCACCTGGATTAGGGGGTAGAGTCTGAGGGGAGGAGGGTCTCTAAAGCTTGGGCCGAGAACAATAGCGTCTCTGTGTTCAGTCACACCAAGTGTATCATTCTGTCGAGCAGCAGCCAGCTGACTGCCTGGACTGAAAACAACATCTCAACGTCGCTGCTGTTGAACGCTGAATTCTTCTCATGCAAATATATGTGAAATATACGGCTGAAAAGGCATCACGACAGGGTTAACCAAAACCTTCAACCCAAAATAAGATGTGTAATGGTGCTATACTATCATTTTAATTAGCGACTGATCTGCCAATTGTTCCCTCAATTAATCAGTTTGTCTCGTCAGAAAATTGTGAATAAAGTCCTTCGAAATTGCCAAGAGCCCGTGGCAACGTCTTCAAATTTCTTGTTTTTCCTGATCAACAGTCCAAAACCCAAAAATGTTCACTCCAACAAGAAAACCAGACAAAAGCAGATAATACCAAGCAAATTTACTGAAAGCACACATTTTGTTCTTGCGCTGCGTTTCAGATGTTTTGCATTCTGTGCTGTGTGTCTGTCAAAGGCGGTCTAATATCTTCTAATTTTCCAGATCAAAGCTGCTAAGAAATAAATTCATTTTTGATCAAAGGTTGATGGATAATACATTACTGATAATAATAACCAATGTGTAATTAGTTGGGATCTAATCAAAGTCTAGCGTTAATATTTATATAGAGATTATATTTAAGTAGAGCCGCCTCCTAAAAGTCTTTGATTGGAGTCATTTCGTCAGTCGAATCAATGCACTCTTGTCACTATACACAGAACAATTCAGGAGCAACAGCATGGCAGGCTGTAAACTTTACAAACAGAGTCTGAGCCCAGCATGAGACTGAATCTGATATTTTCACATCATGGATGACAAAGAACGGCATTAAAATGTGAGTCCGGCAGGTAAAACACAAGACTCGTGAAGGCGTGAAGATATTGATTGGCAGATCTATATGAAAAGAAGAAGGGAGGAACAAATTGTCCAATCTTCGTATTGAAAAGCCAAATCCGATTCGACTGGCAAAATTCTGAGTCGGGTACAGCTCTCACGTTAAGCTTCACAAAGCTTGTTTTCTGCTTTAGTATGAAATTGTACCTACATTGTAGCCTAGGAATTAACTCTTCAAATGTAGCCCTCTTTCAACTTCAGTGTGAGATTCTTGTTCGATGAGTCAAGCTCCATTACTGGCCTAGTAACTGCCTGCGGGGGAGAGGAGTGTGTGACAGCATCTAGCAGCAGGGGAGTGGACATTGTCAGCCTGATCACAGCAATGCACGACAGGTTAACTCTGTTGAAATGAAATAAAAATCCAGCATCTGTTTCCATTTTCTTGCCTTATACCCTCATGCTTAGCTCACTTGCTTGCTCGAGTTTGTTCTGTCACTTCCTCTGCACTGTAATCAAGTGATTCAACCATCAAATAAGCTGAGCATCACTGGGAACTATGTGCGTGCGTCAACAACGTATGTTTGCGGTTGCGTGTAAGGATGCGGCGGCGGGGGAGCGTCGCTCCGCAGCTTGGACGACGAAGGGAGCGGAGGGTGAGATAATCGGGGGAGAGGGGCGAGGTGGGGGTGACGCGCTGTAAAAGTGTCACAGCAACTTAACCTTCAAAAAATGCCCACCAGGGGTGGAGTAGGAGGAGGTGTTCTTGGCCATTAGGAGAGAGAGAGGGAGAGGAGGAGAAGTGTGTGAGAGAGAGAGAGAGAGAGAGAGAGAATGATTGATGTGTAGAAGAAAAAGGAAACAGAAGACCTCGTTAGGGGAGGTAGGAAGGTACAGATGCCTGCAATACAAATGCCTGTAGGGAGGGTGGGGGCTGTTAAGGAGGTATGAGAGGAATGGGGAGCAAGAGACAGAGGGAGCAAATGAGAGGAGGAGAGGAAAAGTAGCCTAGGCAGTCTGGATAGGCTTAAAGTGAAACTCTGAGGCTGACATAGGTAGAAGAGACAACTGGGGAATTGGACAGTGGGACAGGGTGAGGAAGAAAGCTGCAGAAGAGTAAGAAGAGAGTGAAAGAGATTAAGGGGGGAAGAGAGAGTAAGAGGATAGAGGAAAGCAACAGACATTCCAATTACAGAAGCAGAAACGAGGGATTGATGACTAAGAACGGAAAGAAGGAGAACAATAAACAGGACGAGAGGAGGAAAAGAGATACAGTAGGAGACAGCAGTTTACCGAGCAGATGGATCAATTATGCGGACCAAATTACAGAGAGGAGGAAGTTGGAGCATCAGGAGAGGACGCACGCGGAGACAGGCGGAGAGAGGACGAAGGAAGAGTGAATCAAGATGGAGGAGTGGAAGTGAAAGGCACAAAAGTGACGTAGGGAGAGAGTGGCAGAGGGGAGCAGGCGGTCCATTTGAGAGCAGGGCAATCAACTGAGATGAATGAGCCAAACTGCTTCAGATGAAGGAGGTCCTGCTCTCCCTAAGGAGCCACACCAAACAAACCCTCACACACCCTGTTGACAAAACAGAGGCCTGATAACAGAACAAACCTGCTGCCTACATTTGACCTTAATGTGCCGTTTGCTTCGGGGGGGGGGGGGGGTTTAAATGCTCTTGCCATTTCAAGGCTCTGGGGACCAATGACGACTGAGCCACTTGTTTATCAGCGTACAATGGCAGCACGTTTTTAAACCAACAAGTGAAACAATAGATAGCGCCGATATCAGTTGCAAGATAGAGTCGTAAGGTCGCTTATGTTGTGAAACTCAAGAACACTCTCCACATACTTGCATGAAAAAGAAACCAGTTTGTGCATTAACTCTGCGATGGCATGTTCAATTTTCTTATCTCACATTTCAAAAGATAATATCTGTGTAAGAATACCACATTTTTAGTGATATTACAGTGTGTAATTTTACAGTGTTCCTCAGATAAATCTACTGTGATCTGGAGGAAAGCTGACTAAATTGAAAGCAGTTGGTGTGCCAAAGGTTTTTGGGGGAGCATGACTTTATATCCAGCTCCCAGAGCCCTGACGAGACCCTGTCACACCAAATTCAATTTCCTTCTGCAGGCCAGCCTGTCCACTTCCTCTGATAAGTGTGAATTTGACATGACCTTGTCAAAGTCAGATGTGATGAAGATGTAGCACGTCTGCGTCTGTGTGTGTGTGTGTGTGCAAACGTATTAATAGTGCAGGAAATGTGTGCACATAGGCAACAAAATGGGCAAAATGTTGCTGGTAACATGTTGATTTAAAAAAAAAAAAAAAGCAAAAAGAAAAAGTGTGCGAAAAGGGACACAGGAGAGGTCGCAGCAGCGAAATACGGCTCAACGTTTCACAAACCCGGTGCAGAGAGGACACAGGGAGGGATTAACAGAGGAGGCGGGGAGAGAGAGATGTTTCATGGTGCTGTCATGCAGACAGAGCGAGCCCTAAATGTTTTCAATATCACATAAGGGCACTGCATCATCCACCATTCAATACCGGATCAATAACGCAAACCACCTTCCACCTCGCAAACTACATTTAGACACATTAAGGTGACTGCTAATGAGCTGCTGTGTGCATGTGTGTGTGTGTGTGTGTGTGCTTATGTGCTTATGTAGGGACATGCTGAGGAGGACACAGTCAAGGGCCTCAGTGCTGAGTTGCACAGAGATCTGCTGAGTGCACGATGGGGAGGATTTCAGAAATAAAAGAATGCGACAGAGACAGAAGAAAGAGAAGAAAGATGACAAGTAGAGGGTGCAGGTCAGGTAACAATAATAAAAAGAGAAAGGTTAGTGCAAGCAGTCATTTTCAGTCCACTCCGGAGGACTGTTAAACATGTCTTTGTTTTAAGAGAGGGAGAAGAAAGAGGGGAGGGAGGTGCGACTGAAATCACAAATGAGCTGATAATTCGTGGCCTCCCTGGTTCACTCCCTCACAGTTTTTTTTAAAATCCTCCTTCATCCCCTCTGCCAAGATGCTGCAGTGTGGAATTTGAAAATGTCGACATCTTCAACCCCCCCCCTCCACTCACCGCTCTGTTCCTCCATCGCTGCTCCTCCTCGGTGATTTTACAACAGCAGGGTCACAGAGACACCCATCTCCCAAGTCTAGTTAATTAAGGGGATTTTATTTTAAAGAGGTTGGCTGCCTTTCAATGGATCTTCAATTGGAATTACCGCTCATTCTCCACATTGGCTGAGCTGGAATGGGTTTGACCTGCATCTCACTAAATTCCATCTGGGGTTTGTTAGACATTGGGAAATGCAGATTTGGCAGACGGTATCTTGACTAATGGTGTGGAAATGTGTGTGTGACTGAAAAATAAAGTAAGCCACATGCCTTGTGGCATTTTTATACAAGATAAGCTGCTGGCTTGCTACTTCTGCAAATAGTACAGTCTTAAAACTCTCCATTATCTTGAAACATGTGGGTGGTTAGAGTACATTATGGAATGGTCTCTTGCAGTGAATCATATCAGGGTGCATGCTAAGGCACGCAGATCTCATGTAGATAGCAGTTTAACCCCACACCTCTGCCAAGAACACCACTGACCCATGCACAGTTGTGTTTTTGGAAACCCCAGAGCTGCCTCTATTCAAATTAATGACATTTGGCATTCCTTCTAAGACGAGGATTCCTGCTCATTTTCCTTTGGATCAAGATGGGACTGACTCCAGCAGTCTGGCAACCCTGGGAGCCAAACACAAACATCCCTGTGGGGGGCTCTCAGTGTGTGACCTCAACACAGGCCGCCAACCATCCAGCATGAACATGTAGGCGGAGGGCAAAATGTGGGGACTTCCGGCACGGAGACGGAGTCGTCAAGGAGTTCCTGGTTTGCGGCTCTCATGTTGCAGGAAAACCACTATCATTACTTACAAGTCGGAGAAAAAAGCGTCCTCAAAGCGAGTCAGTTAAATGAGCAGGGAGTGATAAAAAAAGGATGTCCTCAGATCTGATGTCTGTGGAAGATAACAGGCTTGCTGATGAGGATGATACACGGCTTCCTGAAAGAAACACTAACGCACACATGCACTGTCATTCTGCGATGTGACGGCACCTCCCTATTATTGGAATGCCAACTGATTTACAGCGCACCCTCAGGTTACTGTCCTTATTCATCACCAGCTGTGTGTGTGTGTGTGTGTGTGTGTGTGTGTGTGTGTGTGTGTATAGACGTGGGTGTGTTTGTGGTTCAATACCGCAGCCTAAAATGCAACATGATGCAGTGACTCGTGCTCATCGACCTCCCCCTCTTCAGATCCATTTGTCCTGTCTAATAATATTTGCCAAGTCAACAATAAACCTGATGGATCCTTGTGTTTCTGGTCACTGGAAACGAAAAGGCTACATAGCAAAGTAATTTCTCATTTTAATAGCTCATTTATCACAACATTTGTATATCTAAAATCATGTGAGATGTTGAGGATCGACATCATTTTAAATCAATATAGCTTCCATATAAAAGGCTTTTAAATGAAAAGTGCTTACAGCTCAAATGTTTTCAATACATCTATTAAAAAGCTTTCCATCACTTGCTAGTGTATTGTTGAATAAGAGGTACTTCATTTCTAGGCATCCATTAAATATGCCACTAAACTCAAATCACTTTTTTTTTTGCCCCAATAGGGAACCTGGTGAAACAACAACATAATAGAAAGCTGTCTGAATCATTAAGCTCATTTGGTAGAATGCCAAATATTTGATTCAGTCTTTCTACAATTTAGTTATTTCAAATTAATGGGACCACATTAACTAAACAGCACGCACACACACACACATACACACTCACTTGGTATCACTCTCACATCTCCATTAAGCTGTAAATTCAAGCACACTTTTATGTCTGAATCAACGAACTCTTAATGGTGATTATAAGGGGGAGGGGGAGGTTATTGATGTATCATTTAGACAGGAAGGCCCCTTAGTTAAGTGTGTGTGTGTGCGTGTGTGTGCGTGGTATATGGTGGTGCATGCTATGACCAGAACAAGACTTTTTTTTTTTACACACATATAGACACGCACACCTGACCTTTTCAAAATCCTTCTGACATTTACAGGGCCAGTGCGAAGAGGTGAGGACAGCTCATTTACATAATGATAGGTCCTAACTGCGACAGTCATTAACACAAAAACCAAACCAAGACCAAAGCCCCCTCGCTCCACTAGAACTAATGAGATACTAAAAAGGACTTACTTTTTCCCTCTTTTATTAGGGAGGAGAAAAAAATAAATAAACTCCAGTCATGATCCATCAACTACATTTCTCTTAATAGACGGAGTGTAATGCTCTTTCTCTGTTGTACTGATGAATGGTCCCAGGCTTGGCAGGAGTGCACTTTTCACACAGACTCCCTCCATGAGGAGAGAAAAAGTTAGAGCTAATAGTTTGAGCTATTGCACAAGTAGGACTGCCAAAAGAAACATCAGTTTGTCAGAGTTACCGATTGTCTACAGTTACTGTATGTGTGTGATAGTGGGAGAGTGGGGTGCTTTTCCATCATTTTCACCAGTCATTACAACATTAGCTGACTGACTATACAGGATGAAAAACACCCAACTTTCAACTGATGAAGTCCTGCCTGACAAGAAATCCTACAGTCATTGTAACAGACCGTGGTGAGGTCAGATGTGGTTTATTTTCCTGTCTCTCTACATGATGTTCCTGTCATAAACAGCATGGCCTTCAGTCCAAAGAGAGGCTGGGAGACGGGGGGGAGGGAGGCCATTCGAATAAAGCAGTGACTACCGTCACTCAAACAAAAGCACTGGACAGGAAAGAATGAAAGATAGCTGAAAATAAAAAGAGACGAGAACAAGGCCCCTGTATGTACTCAACGCCAGAGGTGGGGGGAGGGAGCGAGCAATGGCGGGAGCGAGAAAAGGTTTCAAGTGGCGGGTGGGAAAGAGGGGAGGTGAGGCGTCGTCTGTTTTAATCAGTTGCTGCCCGTTTAATTTTCCAGCCAATCACGAAACTTAGCTACAACTCTCCACACCGCAGCAGGCTGTCGAAAAGCCACCTGTTTCCTGAAACCTGAGGAGAGCCATCGAGAATAGCTTTGCATCTGAATTAGTTTTGCTACACGCTTTCAGGTATACAAAGACAAACATTGGTTTATTTGTCAGTAGAGAAGGAAGCAGCCTCCTCCCCCGGCTCTGACCCTACATGCCCACCAGTTTTTCAGCCGGCCAGCCAGCCAACCAGGCACCCCCCCTGCACGCACACAGCTTACTCAGCCATAAAGACAATGCTACCCCCCACCCCAAACTCCCCCTCGCATAAGCTCACGCCTCTTCCAATAAAAACATCTCCATGGTAATGGGCCAAGCCTTTCTGACCCACATCCACGGTCCCTCACAACCTTGACTTGGGGAGGGGTGGGGTTGGTATTATAGGGTAATTTCAGCGCTTAAACTGGACCCCCACCTGCAAGCTTCTGTTAAGTTGTACATATACAAACACGTCTAATTATAAGCCTACCTTAATTAAAAAAAAAACTTATAGTGTTGAATTTTTACATTACACCACCTAACCCTGTCGTGTTCGACTGAAAACTTTGCAGGGAATAAAATCACGTCTCTCACTCTCAGACACAGGATGGAGGGTGGAGGTAAGTGGTTGCTGCCACAGCTCGAGAGGAAATGGGAAACCAAAAAATGCAAAGTAGACAACTGAAAAGTTTCAGCTCCGCAGTTGCAGCTTAAATTGCATAGCTTAACTATTACCCGAAAGGAGGTCAGAGGTTCACGTTAGAATAAGCGACTTAAATGAAAGAAAACTAAAAAGCAGTGTTTTTGCTTATACTGGTTAAGCTTTGCGTTTTTTTTTCTTTCATCCTCATAAATATGTAAAACCTTTTGTTTTGTTTTCCCCTACTTTTCTACCTCCCCTAAGAGCACTTCATGTTCTGTAAAATGAAATTGGACAAAAAAAAGGTCCACCACATGAATAAGTCAAAAGAGTGAGTGCGCTTAAGAGCTGTGATTAAAGCAACACCACAATCAGCTACATAACTGTACACTACTGAAAATGTATACTGTACGCCGTGCCAGCTAGTCCTACATTCTTGCCCCAATTACAGCACAAAACAAATAGCTGGCCCAGCAAAGCAGAAGAGAAAATGTTGAACTGGTTTCATGCCACACACATTCATATGTTAATAGGTTAACTGCATGCCAGGAATGTTTTCTCTCATTTTTTCAGGCCTACTCGCAGTGACAGAGATACCTATAGGCTACCTAAGTTCAAATGGACTGGAAAACACCTGAATAATTAACCTGTATAAAACAGGTTGTCAGGGAGGCAGTGGTGGCCTGTTACCTTGTTTAAAGTGCTAACTTAACAATGTAGGCCTACAGGGAGTGGTTGACTGGAGTGGAAACTGAAACAACTTCAGACTTGAAGAGAAAAGCAAAGAGGTTGAATGTTTTTTTTTCAGCGGTGAAAATGATGTTTCAGTTGTTGCAGGGGCTCTGTAACTGTGTAGACTGAAAGCTGTTGCCAGTCCGATTTTTCTCAACTGAACTGTAACTAATCGAAGATGATGTGCGAACAGAGGAGGGGGGGAAAGGAGCAGAGGGAGGATGTTGAAGAAGAAGGAGAAGAAGAAGAAGGGGGGAAGAGTACCGAGGACAGACTGAAACAGTGAGTCAGTTTACAGAGAGAAAAGGACAGGACTGTGGAAGCCGACAAGCACCTGGGGGAAAAAAAACACCTTGCTCCACAGAGCCACACCTTAGAAAACTAAACATGGCGTTGAGTCACCGACCGAAACTCGGGTCAAAGAGCGATACCGACGATTGTGTGACCGAAAAACACGATAAGAATGAGGGGTAAAGGAGTTAGGGCAATCTCATTTTACGCTACTGTAATCAAAACCCTGAGAAATTTTTAATGCTCAAAGCTGAAAACCTCGCCAGCAGAGCGAGTAAGGAAATCACCTGCTCCTGTCACCGCCCTGACAGGTGGTAGTCAGGTTTAAATTTATCTCCTCATAAATAACTGACAAGAAGAAGAAATGAAAGGCAGAGCGCAAGACGCTGTTAAGTTTTTTTTTTTAATATGTATGAATAAGTGTTAATTTCTTACCGTGTTGGAGAAGTATCGACGCGAACAAGCAGAGCAGTCCGATCATTTTTGAGCAGTCTTGCCAATTTCGGGCGTCATGTCTCGCCATGGTTGATTACGGTCCTCTTTATGAAACCAGGCGCGCGGTGTCTCCGAAAGAAAGCAAAAAAATCGAAACAGATGCGGATCAGTGTCTGTGTGAAACCTTACTCAAAGAAGAAGAAAAAAGAAATGAAACTTGCGTGGAGGCAGGACAAGAACAGGGGTCCGACAGATTGTTGTTAGTGTCCCCTCTCACTGCGCCTTTAAAACAGAGTCTGCTTAAAATCAATGAAAAATCCTTGTTGAATTCGTCCTGGCAGCGCACAGGTGAATATTTCCCTCAGCTGGTGCTTTGGTTGTAATGAAGTCCTGCCTCTCTCTCTCTCTTTCTCTTTCTACACCAAACAACTACTTCCTCGGAGCGCGCTTGTCCGACCGTGTGTGACTGACTGGGTGATGTCATCAAGCTGAGGCGTCACAGCCCAGCTTCCCAAAAACCAATTAGGACCAGCGACGGCAGGAGGGGGGTAGGTGGGTGGACTCTGGGAGCAACTTGTTGAAATCGCCAAAAGCATTTTTTCCTTGAAAGGCTCGCATCTGGATGATCTCCAAAGTGCCGCAGGTATCTTACTTTGGAACACACAAATGATCCAAAACCGTAAGGAATATTCCCATATTGGTATAATTCATAATTTCCAACAGCTGAGACGCATCAGCCTCCCCAAAGAAGCAATCTTGGTTAGTGCGCACCCAAACGCGTGCAATCAAACCTCCTTCAACTTGTGTAAATATTACCTACAGAAAAGTGACATCAACCTCGGAAAAAAACAACATAAAGTTACGACACCGTGTGTTTCCAAGTCACACAGCTTTGATGAAGCGCCGAGGTACGTGGAAACAGATGATTCTTACGCCCTCTGCTGTTCGTTTCTGCGCACAGAAGTGGAGATTAGCTCATGCTGAATAAACCCCCAGCACAGCAGATGCCAAAATCAATAAACATTCATTAATGAACGGCAAAATACAAATCCAGTGGCAGCCTGCAAAATCAAATCAAGAGGAAACAGCTTCTCATGTATCTATTTGCAGACTCCAGCAGACTCTCTGTTGATGAGATTTTTTTTTTTCTTCTCCTTCTTCCGCAGAATAACTTCCATTTCATTTTGCCCTATTTTTTGCTCTGGAGCAGGGTGCATACTAGCATAGCAAAGGCATTATCTGGTTTAGGTCTAATCCCTATACCCAAGTGTTTTACAGCCAATGTAATTACATCTTCATAAGTCTCACAGTTTAAACCACGCTGCTCGGTTCTTCCTGTTCTGTTCAATTTCCAAGTTCCTCTCCAGTGTCACCCTCTTATTTTCAGACTGGGTTGCAAATTCTGAAGGCGCTGATAATGAGGTCAAACAATGTTCTGCACGCCAGAAAAAACAAATTAATACTTGAAATATGTTCTTCTTTTGGAGACAGGAGGGTTTCTTTCCACTTCTTGCCCACTGTAAATCCAGGGACTGTGAAAGCATCTGCCATGCAAACAAAGCATCTGTGGGTTTTAAATGCCAATGCTCCTTATTTGCACCGCCGTGTTTTAATTTGCAGCCCATTTTTAGGCCCTATAGTTGAATGTTTGAGCACCGACACATTCAGAAAAAGTGTGCAGGGGCCACCCATACAACCTCAGCTACCACTGAATCCTGTGCATTCATGGAACAGAATAAGGAGCTTTGAAGAAAGTGGCCACCAAATGGAGGATTTCATTCGTTTTCCTTCCCATACTCATCCATTTTTCATACCCGTACCAAATCGACCTTCACACCTTCCTCTTTCCGGCTACCACCCACTTTACTTATACACTCCAGTCCCTCACCTCTTTTTTCCCCCCCTCGCCATCTCACACCCCTTAGACCTTCCCTTCATTTGCACGTCACTTTCCTCTCCTTTCTCCCCTCGTCTCTCCCTCTTCCTGTGTCATTCGATTTCCTTTGTCCACTCGTCCTTCACTTCTTGCTGCTATTCATCCTGTCCGCCGTCCTCATGCTCTCCGGGGGTCTGTGGCAGTGATAATGAAGCGCGTAGTTAACAGATATTAGCTCATTGGCAGTGGATTCATTAGACAGAGCCAAGGCTTATGGTGATTATTTACCAGTAGAGGAGGGGCCACGGGATCAGCACCACGCTCTGTGTCAGCAGCCACAGGCTTCTTTGAAGTCACAGTCTCTCTTCCCCTTGCAACACTCTCCTCTCACACTTCTCCTCTCCTTGGGTTTTCTCATTCTGTCTGAGCACCTCTCCCTCCACATTTCTCCCTCTTGATGCTCTCCCGTTTTTTTATCTCTTTCCCTGTCATTAGACACCCACAATATATATCTGCTTTCTCTCCCTCTTCCTCTCTTTCTCTATCTCTCTTCACCGCCCCCATTCACCCAATGGTAATTATGGAAAAATCTGTAATAGTGCTCAGAGGAGCTGATAATACCTTTAGCTTAATTAAAGACATTTATGGGATGTAAAGACATGTAGCCTAGGGGTTGCTATGCACCCACACTAACCCAAACTCTTTATTTCTTGCTTTTTCATCTCCCTCAATCCCTCGCTTTCTGCTGTTCTTATCATTTTCTCTGTTTCACACACACATTGTGATACACACAAGTACATGCTTATTCCTTTTGTCAAACTGGATGTCAGGGTCAGAAGTTACGCAACTAATTGTCCAGAAGTTCTGCTCCTGCTTGTAGGCACACGTTGAGGTTTGTGTGGGGTTATGGTCACACCAGTGGGTATATGTAGTTTATCAGTCTCAAACACACACACATGAAGGCAATAATGACAGTCTTTTCCTGTTGATTATCCCAGCGTTGGTTGTGCCACATCCTGTTAGGATGAGAGATGCACAGTAAACTTGTTAACATGTCAGTCAGGGACAATGGTAATATTGCAGGGAAGTGAACAATACTTAGTGTTCTGGAGCATACTTAGAAAGGTCACAGTGTTGGAGCGACAGCTGGTGCAATACGAGTTTTTTTTTCTTTCTTTTAATGTGTGATGGAGTCTGTTTTTCTCACCTTTATTCTTGTTTTTTCCTTTGCGGTATATTACTCTCACGCTGGTGGCACCCAAGGTATGAAATTCTTGATTCGTGATTTTTAAGAGATATATTTTTAGCACATTTGAAACTGATATCACATATTATATTTCCTGGGTAATATAGCTAACATGCACGAATAAACATGGATGTAAATGTTCCTGCATATATATATATATATATACATATATATATATGTGTGTGTGTGTGTGTGTGTGTGTGTGTTGATAAGGTTATTATTTGTTGTAATTGTTGCTTTTGTCTATACTGGCTCCAAAAATTGATTTCAGTATAAAATCTAAAGTAAATTTTCTGTGTAAAAATGAATTTTAGATGCAGTTGAAGATAATATGATGGTTCCACAGCAGTCTGTGTTAGAATAATCAAGTGGCCACAGTGTTTTTGCTACTGTTTACTATTTACCCACTACAGCTCAGCACAGAAACACTGTCTAGGTAAATGGGAAGTGGAAATGTGGCCTAAAAACGTTGCAACTTTGAAATATACCAATTAGATTGGACCGACTCCTAGCTTAAGCAAAATTCTGCCCCTACAATGTGGATTTTGTCCCTCACCACTTACATAGAAATGCTTGAAGAAGGGATCTGTGCAGCCAGTATGGACAGGAAGGGCAAAAAAAAAAAAAAAAAACAGACATCAGCACTGTACTAAATTTGCAGATTTTCAAGGCATTATTAAAGACCCGCATGAATAGTTCACCTGTTATAATTCTTAACCATTTGTCCTCTCTCCCTCAGACTGGGATGATGTTGTGGTGGCTAGAGAGAACATGCCGACCACCTTACCCTGCATTGATACAACAGTGACGGGTGACGTAGAGATTAACTGGATGGTGAAGTCACTTGGTTCAGATAAATCGAAACTGATTTTCTTAGCCACTAAAAGTCAGTCGGTCTCTGGTGGTGCATCAAAGGCATCCATGCGATTGCATGACTATAACTTTCAAGAAACCGGAGTGTTCTCTCTGTTCTTTCTTCCCAAAATGGATGACAGTGGTTTCTACTCATGCAAGATAAAGCAACAAGGGAAGGAAATAGAGAAGATTATCCTCTTAGCTATGCTTACAGGTAGACAAACCACAAGTTAAGCTTTTCACACCAGTACAAAATGCATTTTTGTGGTACTCTAATATTTATATATCCATTATATTATATATAATATATACTATAAATACTTTTTACTCCACTACATTTGTCTTACAGTTAAAGTTGCTAGTTACTCTGCAAATGAATATTTTATATCCAAATAACATGACCAGCTTATAAAAGAAGTTGCATTGTTATATATTAGAGTTGAAGCAATAAGTCAATTAATTAATCAGTCAATCAACAAAATATTTGATTAATGTAATTTGAGCTCTTTTGCTTTGGATAGTTTAAGTATATTTTGTTGGTGATACTTCTTTGCTTTTACGTCAGTAAAGTTTTAAATGCTCGACTTTTACTTGTAATACAATATACTGACATTGGAGTATTGCAACTTTTACTCAAGTAAAACATTTGAATACTTCTTCCACCCCTGTCCTCCCTTATCTCCAGTCACTGTGGTCCCAGCTGCACCCGTTCCTCTGCATAGCACCCTGCGGCTGATTGCCAGTGTTAAGCCCGACAGTGCCATCTCCAAGATCACCTGGGTGTCACCTGACGGTGTTTCCATGAAGAGCGAGAGAAAGCCAAACACAGGCACAGTGGCTAAGCTGCCACAGGTTCATATCAGTGATAATGGGCCCTATGTGTGTATGGTTCGCTCCTGGGGTAATGGCAACAACACCCTTTTCGCCTTCAACGTGGATGTGACTGTTGATGGTGAGGCTGATTTGAGAGAGAGAAAAGTAAAACCACTGAGGAATAGAATACATTTGTTGCGTCTGTTGATGTTTTGAGTGGGCATCAGTGCCAGAGACTCCGGCAGCAACATTATTTATTTAAGCATCCTGTAGCTACAGTTCTTCAAAGTATTTACTCTTACAGACCAGTTTCAAAAAAATTTACTGTAGATCTGCAACTAAAATTCATCCAGTCCTCCTGTGAATATTAGAATTGCTACGTTTATGTATTATTCATTATTTGTTTTTCACCCCCCCACCCCCACCCTCCTCATCTTCCACCCCTTCTCTCCACAGCTGACAATATGTTCACATTCACCAATATAACATACGGTGAGTGACTTGTGTAACAGCAGTCTGAAAGTACTGTGTCAGCAGCTTGCTAATCACACAGAGCAGAATGCAAGACCGAACTGAAGGAGTAACTCTCAGCACATAATAACGTAATCCCCATTGTTGTAGGAATTTCCCCCCTATCTTCATTCTCCTATTCTCTTTACTATTCTGTTTACTCTCTCTGTCTTCACCTCGCTCTTCATTCAGCCTCTTTTTATTCTGAATTCCCCATCGATATGTCTGCTTGCACTGCTATGTCTTCATATCTGTCTCTACTCCAATTTCCTATCTTGTACCATCTGTCTCATCTATTTTAACATTCTTGTTTCTCTTGTCTTTCCTGTTCCCTCCCTGTCTACAGCCCCTTTGATCTCCACCGCCACTAAGGCTCAGACATTCTTCACCCTAACCTGCCCTCCTGTCCAGGGGGACTACGTCCTGCTGCACTGGATCCCTCCAGACCCCAGGAAGCAGGGTAATTTTAAACTGGTGTACCAGTATGACCGGTGGCGGGGTTCCTATTTTGAGCAAAGCAAGAGAGTCAAGCTTGCCGGCCCACCCTATAATGCAGAGGATGGGAGCTTCTCCTTTGTATTCGCACCTGGATTGAAAGAGGGTGGCCTCTACAGCTGTGATGTGTACCTCAATGACAACGCATTCAGCCAGAGGACCCAGCTCAGCGTGCTGAAAGGTACAGATCAGGGTGACGAGGAGGAGAAATTCAAGGGGGATGTGGATTAGTAGGAGTGAAACAAGAGGCGGGGATGGATTTATGAGACAAGTGGTGTCACTTTCAACCTTGTGTGCGTTTGTGGATGCTGTTCTGCAAAGCACGGTGGTTTAAGGGCTAGAACGAAAGCAAAACATAAACAACATAAAATAAAAAGATATTCCCTCAACTGATGTGTTGATCTAGTCACAGCATTTTAATACCCAGTGACCCCTCGTGAGCTGGTTTTAGACATTTACGCATGTGTTGACATTTATGGAAATTTGTTTTCTTGCCATGAGTTTGATGACTGAACTCGTCTGTGCTTTAAGCTTGGAGCTGGAGCCAGGAGACAATTAGCTTAGCTTAGCATAAGGGTTGGGTTATGCCCGGACAGAATTTATTTATACGACGTGTTGTCAGACCACAGTGGAAATCAAAAGTGTTTATAGTCCAAACAGCCACACTAGAAGACATATATTTTCAGCACTTACTATATAGTCCAATTTCCTTGCTTACTATTCTTGAAGCAATCTCCTTTTTTGTCCAGTCTCTGTACAAATATGAAGTAGTATCACCACAGCTGCAGACCGCTGCAGCAAACAGGTTGAGCAAGCAAGAGTGAAGATAAAGTCACTTTTTAATCCCAAAAGTTTTAAAAATAATCTCTGAGCCAGTAATCTGGTGTGACTCCAGGTGCTTATTCCACAAGAAGCTCCGACTCTACAGCTTCCCCGGGCTGCTGAGGCCAGGGTCGGTTACCTGCAGCTCTGTCCCTCCACTCCACTTCATCCTCATGTTAGACTCAGGGCAGACGAGACACTACAGTGCCTACTATCGCCTCTCGAGGCACAAGCGGTGTTACAAGAAGGCCCAGACCGAAGCTAATCATTTAACATGCTAATTTCAGTAAATATTTCTGCAGCACACAGCTCACAGATGACCTCTTCACATTCTGTTGACAATGTTAATACATTTTTGAAACATTCATATGTAACGTACAGTATAATTGTACACTAGAACTATAATTCTGACCATATCTTATATATTGCCCCTTTCAAAAAATGAAACTGCTGATGGAAATGAAGTGTGTTAGTAGACAAATGGTAACTGCACGTGCCACATAACTGCAATGTTGCAAACCTTATATTTTAAAGAAGTAGACAGTGTTTAATGTGCTGAGCTAACCTGCAATAACAACAAAGAAATCCATTTTTTCATCAAAGGACAACACTGCAATGTAACAGAACCCTCATGACCGCTAAGTCCGATAGTCCTGCAGAGGCAGTAGGCAAGAATAAGGCCAAAACTCCTAACAGAGGAACCAGGCAAGAAAAGACGGGGGTGCTCCTCCTCCTACTTATACTTCCAGTTCCACAGCCATGAGAGTTGCATCAGTCTTCTCATATAACTCTGAATAAGTGTATTGTAATAGGTGTAAATGTAAAATTTCTCCTTTAATCTAAACTGTGTACAAGACAGCGGGAAAATAAGAGATGATGATATACAGGCACTTCCCTGTAGCCGAAGGACCTACATTGCTTGAAGTATTTGCCCAGGTGATGTGATAAAAGACACTGAATTCTTACCAGCTCCGAGTGAGAGAATTTCCTACAGCTATTGGTAAAATGTCACATTAATAAATGAATACATTTACAATATTGCTCATAAAAAGGAACATTTGCTTGATTCATATATTTTTTAAAAATGAGTAGAGCACCTGTTGATTTTTATGAGTAAGCCTTAGGGAGATTTCACCATTTGCAGAAACACGCAGACACACACACACACACACACACACACACACACACACACACACACACACACACACAAAGCCCAACATACACACATACACACAAGATGCCCTGTCATGGCGGCCTTGGAAGGCTTTACTAATCACAGTCCCAGTGGCATCCATCACAGCTGCCCAGACATGACCAGCCGATCTGTCACTGTCATTGTCACCCTGCTTCACACATCTGCATCTCTCATTCAGAAGCACACGCACACACACACATGCACATCCACCCACACACTAATCATGTGATGCATATATTTTTACCCCACCTCATTATAAGTATCATTATGTATGATTATACCTGCTGCCCTCCCACTAAGACTGTAGGTGGCCCACACTGATCACACTAATCAAGACTGAAATGTGTGTGTTTTTATGCGTGTGTGTGTGTGCGGGTCTGTGGAGCTTGATTACACCCAGATGGATTCTCATTTCACTTTGATGAGACACTAAGCATCAGTCACAGTCAACCAATGCATTAGCAACAAATCACTTTAATGAATATATATTATTTTGACCTCTCTCTGAATTGTTCTTTGTTTTTCATATCACTTTCCCTTTACCCCATTACTCTCTATCTGTCCTTGCCCTTTTCTATATTCACACACTACCCTTTAACTCACTTTCTCATCCCGTCATGCTCCTTATTTTCCCTCCACGTGCCTGTCTTTTTCACTTACTCATCTGTCCTTTGGTTTCTTTTCATTTGTTTCATTTGTTTCCCTCCCTTATCCTCCCATGCCCCCCACCCAACTTCTCTCTGCATTACGTCCACAGTTAAATCCAACCTCGATTCCTCCAAGATGGAGTTGGTGTGCCAGTACTCAGAGCAGTCTCAGGTCCAAAGTGTCATTTGGAAATACCAGAATAAGAGTCGCGAGCTGAAAATGTTCAGCAAAGGTCTTGGGAGCATCTCCACCATTCTGCCTAAGCCTATCACCTCTGAGACAGCCGGGAACTACACCTGCACCCTACAGCTGAAAAATGGGCAGATTGTCTGGGCAACGCACGCTGTAAGACTGCCCTATGACGGTGAGAAGGATGCTATCACAAAGACTGGTCTATTTTCTGATTTTCTTTATTAACAGTATATTATATTACTAGCACAGGATTTCTGGCAGACTCCCTGTCAACTCAGTGGAGATAATGAACCATGAATGTGGATGATTCTTGGGTATGAAGCATTCTATGGTGCATTCAAGCCAACCGCAGGTCAATTCATATACCGGAAAGCTCAAGATTTATTGAGGAAAAAGCTCCTCACAGATACCACATGCATTCTTAATGTAATTATAGAGGTCACAGGTCAAGAGTAATGAATTTTGGTCTTGACCGTAGACTTCTGTGTAAAAAGAAATTATGATTTACACAGCAAAATTACTCTTTTATTTGCCCAAGATCCACCACAGTCCTAATACTCTACTTAGCTTATTCTTCTGTAAAATATAAAACATGAAAGCTATCGTTTTTCTCATCACACTCACCCAGCTTATATGCGAATATAAGAAGACAGGACCTTAGGACATCTCTTCCCACAAAAACTAAATTATTCAGGCTTATTGTATTGGTGGCTGTGGGGGAGCACAGGAGGATGTGACAGTTGAATGGATCCCTTAACAGAGATGAGTTCACTCCCTGTACCCCGATACATCACTTGTGCTGAGGGGCCCAGAGCTCATCATGATGCACACTGATGGTACGATCATAAGAGTAATGGAAGTAAAGACAGGGAGGGGAAAAGAGGCAGCAAGCGTCGGCCTGATTGGAGTGGTCTGTTTAGAAAAAAAGTGTGCCATGAGAAATTTAGACTGAGCAGAGTGAGAAGTTCAAATAATGCGAGTGTTGGATGAGCTACATTTACACTGTAAAGTGACATGTGGCACAAATACTGCAATAGTGCAAGAGCTCAAAAGTTGTTGGTTAATAATGAATCGTATGACAATAAGAAGTGACAGTTAAGGGTTTATAAATAGTTGTACTTGATGGTGAGTAGGCATTCAGAGACAGTGGGATTTTGCACAGGGTTGGCTCCAAGAGTGAACTGAAACTACTTCTTCGCTGGAAATACAACAAGTTATATATATCTAATTTGGGGATATCTAATGTGCTGTAAGCCAAATCTAAAAGTATAGTGCCAGTAGTAAGTGAGAGAGTAAGTAAAAAATATATATATTGGATAATAGAATTCCTTTCACTGGTGGCACAGATCAGAGAAAGCAAAATTGAAGCAATCATTGTATTCTGCAGCACATAAAATATTTGAAATGTCAGGGATGTTCTGCAATCATTTCCTATCCTGAGTTGGCCCTTCATTTGCAAAGCGTTCAAGCATTTCTCTGGTCTGCCTCCTATCAGCCACCATCCTCTACAGTCGCACTGATATAATTCACCTCCTACCCCATTTGAGTGGAAATAGGTGAAGTAGAGAGGAAGTGCCAAAGGAGAAAGGGAAAAGGTGAGATCGAAGAAGATGAGAGGAAGGTGGAGGGGGGAGAGAGAGAGAGAGTGAGAGAGAGAGAGAGAGAGAGAGAGAAAAAATGTGGTAGTGAGAAACTAGGAGCATTTATGCCTCACTCCACTGCACTCAATTACCATAAATCATACGTTAAAGCTGGCATGGGGAACAGTGCAGGTCAGTCTAAGGGTCAGCACTCACCACAATATTCCATTAGCAACCTTTACACATACTCACCAATCAATTACACCTCACACAGCACATAATGATTGATTATTTTGAAGCTGGCTAAATGCTGTGACACCAGGGCGAAGGTGAAGCCTCAGGGCCAATCCCATCACAAACAAAAAATTGTGTAAAGTTGATGAGATGATGATGATATAACCTCCAAAGCCACAAAAAAAAACCCAGGGTATGGAATATTATAAATTATGCTGAGTCCGTAAAACATCTACTTTGGCAGCCGTGTAGTAACTTTTTGCTTAATAGGCTTCTCTTTTGTAATCGGAGGATGTCTGACAGATCGGATTGCTTTGTGCTCTGTGAACAGTGAGCAGGCAGTGACAGAACACTTGTTCAGGTACACCAAATTACAGCAGTCTCTGTGGGAACAAGTTCCTGGCTCCTGCTTTCCGTGTCACCCTGTGGCTGTGTTTTGTAAGACTGATGTCACCCTCATTATGCAAACAAAGCTGACAAGTTTGATCATACGCGTGATCTCTCTTCCTACAAAATTTGACTGGCGCTACAGTGAGCACATGGTTTGCCTACGTAATGTTTATTATAAGCGTGCCTTTGCTCTCTGTCCACCTGGTTACCGTTGCTGCATTGACAGGGTTCGGCTGAAGGACGGCTATTTACATTGTTTGTCAGTTTGCCTAGAGGCAGTTTGTTGCTAGGATCAAATGTCAAGGGAGTGTGCATGGACAAGCCTCTCCTGGCTTAAACTGTGCTACATACATAAGAGATACATAGGATTTACAAAAACTTAGCTGTAACTCCTCTGTTTGGAAGTGGCATTTTCTCAGGTTTGATGCAATGATCTGACAGCATCTGGTCTTTCTGATACCGGTGCTTGTCTTCTTTTTGTCCATGTTGTGAACTGACAACGCTTACCGTCCATACTGAGGGTCTGTCAGATCGATGTCTGCTGAGCTGTCATACAGACTACTCACTCTGTCTGACAAGAGCCTGGATTTCCCCGCCTTCTTCCACTGCATCCATTGTCTGCGACTGACAGCAGTATGATGCAAATGCATGTAACATGTTGAGGAAATCCTGACTGCAACATGTCTTTAAAACGGTAGCTTGAAATGCTCACATTAAGAAGAGGTTACCCCCCCTCGTGACTACTTGAAAGTGGAGAACAAATAGCAATAACTTCTTTTTATGTCAGTCAACCACTCACACTCATAGCTCTACAACTTTTATATTAGCACTTCTTGGAAACGTTCATGCTTTATTTTTTTTTTTCCTCTCTCACTTTTTTTTTTTTTTCCTTTTGTAGAGCCTGTCAGTGTGATCACCCCCTCCCAGCTCCCTTCTCTCTCTGCTTTATTACTCCTGGTGCCCCTGGTTGCTGCGGCTGTCTGTGTGTTGCTATGGAGACAGAAACACATTTCTGATCGCGGTGAGTCTTCCGGCGTTTTCTTTTTTTGACAGCTTCTCGTGTTCCGTCCATCTTCGGCCCCTGTCGGCTGCCACTGAGTGATGTGGTCCGTGACATCCTCTGGGGTTGTTGTAATGAATCTGCCCCCACCTCCACCTCCTCTCTCTCTCTCTCTCTCTCTCTCTCTCTCTCTCTTTCTCTGTCTCTCTCTTTCTCCCTGAACATTTGAGTGTGCACGTGCATGTGTCTATGTGTGTGTGTGTGTGTTTGTGTTGGTAACTCTCTTTCTGTACTTAGGTATTGAGCAGTCTCTGTCTGTCCAGTCACGTGAAGTAGAGAACATCTATGAGAATCCTGAGGACATCAGACAGGTGACTAAGCCAGACATTTTTAATAACCAAATATCCTCTGATAAATCTCCCTTCTCACCATCTTCTTCTGTCTTGTCTCTAGTTTTTCCTCTGATTTACACTATCCCTCCCTCTCATTTCGTCATTTGTTGTTCATTAAACCTGTTTTCTCTGCTCTCCTCCCTTCCCAACAGGCTCCTCCCGAGGGTTCAGTCTACATGGTGAGTTATTGTGCTGTCCCCGGCGCGCACACCAAGGTGTGCTGCATATGTGCATGTGAGGAGTTGTGATCACACATACACACCCACCCATACAATGCATACCGAGTCTCCTGCTCCCTCCCTTAACTGTCAGCAGATACGTCTTCCTTCACACTTGCAGTCCTCTCCTCCAATCTGTCAGCGCTCTCTCTCTGAGATAAACCCATGGCCCATCAGCTGTCACCCTTACATTAGTGGTATTAACAAATCAATCTCATTACACAAGGTGCAGAGAGGCATAAATCTGGCCTCAGTAGCATGGATCTCACTTTTTATCATCCTCCTCATTGTCCCACTCTTTCCCTACCTCCCCTCCCCCTTTCTTCGTCTTTCCTATGCCAGGATTTGAAACCAAGAGGAGAGGATGATGTCTATAAGGAACTGGAGCGGTAAGCAAAAACCCCTTGCATCACCTGTGTGTGCTTTTGTATGTTGAACTGCATGTGTGTGTGTTTACACTGTCACTCATCTGCCCTTCACATTCCCCTCACACTCACCAATCATGCTGGCCTGAACATCACTGTGACACAGTGGCATAATATCACGCCATGCGCTGACAGGCAGCGCTCCTTCGCTCGTGTGTTGTTGTTGTTGTTGTTGTTGGTAAGGAAGAATAAAAGAGACCGGGGGACGGGAGATTTTTTTTTTGTGTGAGTTTGTCTTTGTGCTCTGTTTTCAGATATGAACAGTGTCAGCGCTGATCACCTACCCACATCTCATCCTCATCCAGCTGTCATATCCGCTCAGTTCCCAGCTGCAGCAGAAGGCCTTGATAAACAAATGTAACAAGTGAATGTCAGAGTTGGGATGTTTTGGGGAAATGCAACTTTTAAGTTTAAACTATTGCTATTATAATAAGTTGTAAATACTGTATTCCTGTCATGTGTATGGAAATAAATAATAAATTCATATGCATCTCTGCATCTTCAGATGCACACAGCCAGCATATAATGGTGTGAACTCTATTTTCACCTCGGCTTGTCATATCACAAGACAAAGGGGTGTTTGATGGAGGTATTAAAAATGACTGGAATGTTTAGTCAAGCCTCACTTATTGTCAGTTGGTGTTCTTAACTATAAAAACTATAAACTACACTTTAAATGATTGTATGTACTGTACTTCCTGACAGCTGTAATATCAAAAACAAAATCTTTAACTCTCAATCTGAACTTTTTTTTCTCCATTATTTCAAATGTTTTGCTTAATGGTAAAAGCTATTGTTGCAAAGTTATTATGTATTCTAGTCTTAAACAAAGCCAGGTTGCAGCAGGAACCCAACATGAAAGACATCATAAAATTGCACAAACATTGCTCAGAGCGTTTATAATTGTAATGCAACGAAACTGTGATTGGCTTCTCCACTTAATCTAATTGCCACTTGACCAACCTGAATAACAACACTGTGTGCTCTATTGTGCCTTTGTTATATAATGAAAAATAAACAAGAAGTGTGGATTTTAACATGTCTGTTTTAGTTACATTTTATCTTGGGTGCACAAGTTATTTATCTTGAAAAAGAACAGCACTCTTTGTACAAGTATGTGCAAGTTAATAAGTTATATGTCTTGACACTTTTTTTTATCTTCTTAAGCACTTATTATTGTACCAAATGTGTTGCACTCCTATGGATGTATTAATCTCATAAAATAACATTTGCTAACATTAATATTGCTTGTCTGCCAACAATTTTCTCCCAAGCGCTTTTTCCTTTGAGTCATGTGTTCAGTGCAGGCTTCCGTAGTCTTCTCGTAGTGGAAGAATGGCCGTCTGGATGTGGCTCCGCTGTGTTTTAGGGCCTCATTTGCAACGAATTCACCGCTCCCCGGACCAGTCACGGCCTGACGGCAGGTCGGGTAGGAGGGTAGGAATATGTATGATGTTTCGCATGTGTTTGAGTACAGCCGACTGCTAAAACTGAGCGGTGTTTCATGCGTTAGCATAGATGTAGCTCCGGCTGCGTCCCCGGAAGTGTCATGTGTTTGTTATTCAAACCCCCACCGTCACTGCATCGCGCTGCACAGCTCGTAAATGAATGAAATGACAGACACACATAAATATGATTGTCTTTTTTTAATGTCTTTATGTTTCTCCGTCACGGATACAGCCAGGCTAACTTAGCTTCATTGACAGTTTGCCTCAATGACATTACCTGGTTATGCTAACGCTAGGTGACGGGAAACTGCTAAGCTAAAGAGAAAACGAATAAAAAGATTAAGCATGTATTCTAACTTTAATCTGTAAAAGTCTCTTTAACTGGCTACACACAGCCAGTGAGCATGATGTGATCGTGTCCTCCTGTCAGCAGGGATGGAGCTACCAACCCAGGAGCCTGGAGAAACACACCGACAGCATCCTCGGCTGGGTCAGTATGCTCGTACGATTGTTAAAACTGTACTGGAAGTAATTTAGGTTAAGTTATGTCCAAGTTAAGTTTGTGTTTGTTTGTTTTTTCTCCCTCTCCAGGCCTCCACACTGTGGTCTCTGTCCTACTACAGCTCTCCTCTTCTCCTCTGCTATCTGTACAGGAAAGGTAAGTTTTCTCACATTTTGTTTGCACAGAGTTATTCTACAGAGGTTGTGTGTGTTTTTCTTTTGTTTACACGACTAGAACAACATGTTGTCTGTTCTTGCAGACTTCATACTGTAGTCACCTATGTAATATAATATATTATAAAAGTATTATAACGTTATCTATCTACTGAACATTAATTGGCAAAAACTTTGGACTGTTGGACATTTAAAGGTGTCACTTTTATGTCTAGGAAACTGTGATAGACATTTCTTATGTTTCATAGACCAATTAATCACTGTTCATTAATTCATTAATTTAGAAAGTAATCAGCAGATTAATTGGAAAAGAAAATAAGCGTTAATTGTTATGTTAGTTGTGACATATAATCATGTGGATTCATTGACAGGAGGTCTTCAAAATGGCGCGATAATAATATGATCATTATGAATTTCAGCAAAACAGAAGCATGTTTTCTCTCTCTGCAAAATTTTACAGTTATAGTAGATTATTAGCAAAGTGTAATTAAAACATTTTTTGTTATACATATAAAGAATTTGGTTTCATGTAATATAATGTATAACAATGGAACACGAGTTTGATTATTTTACTGCAGTTGCATAAATCTGGTGTATTATGATCTATATCTGCTGAGTAATATTGTGTTAATGATGCAAACCTCATTGCCCAGTGGAGCTGCAGCGATTAGTTATCAGCTATTAAATGAATCACCAACTATTTTGATAATTAAGTAATTGTTTTAAGTCAGTTTTCCCCCAACCTTTTCTGAGTTCAGCTTTTCAAGCGTGAATGTTTTTTTGGTTTCAACAAAATGAGACATTTGAGGATGTCACCTTGGGCTTTAGGAAACAGTTTTCATCATTTTATGACACTTTATGGACCGAAAAACGAATCAATGAATCAAGAAAATGATGACAGATTAATTGATAATAAAAATACTTACTAGTTAATACTAGTTTCAGCCCTATTTCCCAGTCCTAACCCTCTCTCACTGGGAGAATAGCACATTTTAAAAACATACTGAAGCCACGTTTTGTTCTTTGTTTTATTCTCACAATGCCTTTTAAACGTGAGCTTCTCAGAAGTCTCAGAAGGTTTGGCAGTGACATGTCAAAATACACATTTTTCTACGGATGACATTTCTCCTTCCATTAGGGAAGAAAAATTGCCACTGGGGAGATGTTCTTGGGATTCGCTGTTCTCCTACAAGAAGGATTAATAAAAAGTTAATCAACTGAATCATCCAGCAAGACTATGCATCAATAGAAATTAAGTGCTTGAGGTTGCTTGCTACTCCTTAGTGTATAATTCGGCTTTTCATATTGATTTATGCATATAGCTGTGGGATAGTTGTAAGACTGAATGTTTTTATTGGTGCTTGTTAATAAGGCTCAAGTCTGGCAGAAAAAGAGAGGGGGGGTATGTGGATGTCTGTGTCACTGTTGCTTTGTTTATTTTTAGGTTATATCTGCAGCAGTAAGCTGGTCCCAGTGAGTCAGTATTTGGGAACAGTGCTGATATGTCTTCTCGGAGTGGCCTGTCTTAGAGGTGAGGCTACAGATTTCAAGTGCCTTGCAGGCAGTGATTAATGAAGTGCAATTCATTCATCTTTAGATATCACAAAATATGCTGCATATGCCGCATGCCAATAAGATTTCATTAACATTGCACAAGGTCTAAATCCACAAAGCATACTAAATGCACCCTTGATGGTTTTTTTTGTGTCTCGTGCACTCCACTTATGTCTAGCTCTGTCTTTGCTCTCATTGCCCCTTCCTTTTCCTCCCTAAGGGTGGGGAAGATGGAAAAACTCAGAGTATCTTCAGTTTATCTCCATTCTTGAAGAAACCAAGAAGAATCACACACCAGCAAACAAGGTGAGGTCATGACAACTTATGATACAAGTACGGGATAGCAGGATTTGATTCTGGTGGTTGTACGATGTTTTGATATGCAGCACATCAGAGCTTACCTTCCTTTTCGTTTGTGCTATCTTTGTAGAAAAAAGTGAGGTGCTATGACTTTGACTTCTCGTACTGGCCCGCGGATTTTAGCTGGACAGAAGTCAGCAGTCCGTAAGTTCTTGCTCTTATATTTTATTGCCATTTGAAATTACCATGTCTTCACTGACTCGATTACTGTAATGCCCTCCTGACAAGCATCCCAGCCTGCACAGTAAAACCTCTCCAAATGATCCGGAAAGCGGCAGCGCGTCTGGTTTTTAATCAATCCAAAGGGCACATGTTACCCCGCTGCTCATCAAGCTCCACTGGCTACCTGCGGCAGTCCACATTAAATTCATATTGCTAATGCTCGCCTACAAAGTGGTCTCTCCAGTTCTGCACCCACCTAATTGGATGCCCTTATACAGACATATGTTACCTCACGTACGTTGCGCTCCTCCAATGAACCTCCTCTCCTAGCACTACCAAAACTACACATGCTAAATCTATCCCTGCGCTGCACTAACATGTCCTAGTCGCACTGTTCCTTGATTGTTTCTCTTTGTAAGAGCTTTAGTTAAAATAAATGACTAAATGTAATGTAACGCGATTTTTATACCCATCAGGGTTAGTTTATTATATTCAAGCACTGTGAAATACACCGATAAATGGATTTTCTGAATGTCAAAATGCGTTGTGCCTGCTTCATTCTAAGACTTTGACTGTGTGTGTGTGACAGGAAACTGTCCAAGGCTGGTGTTTCTCTGCTAAAACCCGAGCCAAAGTTAAGAGGAGCAGCCGACAGTGTCCTGAACTCTGTGCGTACTCTGCCGTGCCACATTATCAGGTAATGGCAGTTGTTGCAGCACAGTCCGGGACGTAACTGCAGATTTGTTTCTAGTATCACAGTAAGGAGATAGATGCTGTTTTATAGTCTGTTTTTATAGTAGGTTTGCATCTTATTTCACCCTGAAGTGTCATCATCATGTCTGTTTTCTTCCTCTCCAGCTTTCTTATTGCCCACTCATTTGGGAGGAGGATGCTATTCCCTGGCTCTGTAGGTTTACTGCAGAAAGCCATGAGGCCCATGCTCCAGCAAGGCCAGGCTCGTTTAATAGAAGAGGTAAAAAAGAAACCTCACAGTCGCTCTCTGTCTATACTCACTTCTCAGTACTGACCATCATTCTCTGTCGTTTTTTTTTGCTCCATTTTATCACAGTTTGATGGCCAAAGGAACAAGCTTGTGGCCTGCGATGGTAATGAGATCGACACAATGTTTGTGGATCGAAGGAGAGACGGGGGACAGAAAAGCCAGACCCTGGTAAATGTCTGCAATGATTTGTTGTTTTTGTGCCTTGGGCGTCTTCCAGAGTCCAACAGAACCTGTCACATCAGTCACTTTTCATTTGGGTCTTGAAATGTATGAATTCTGCCACAGGTCATCTGCTGTGAGGGGAACGCGGGATTCTACGAGGTGGGCTGCATGAACACTCCACTGGAGGGTAAGGAATCCTCTACATCACAAGAGTCAAGATAACTCATAGTACTTTTTACACCTCTTGTGGAAAAGCATGAAGTTTTTCTGCATTTTACTGCTGTATTTCAATTTGTAGTTAAATTTTGCGTTGATGTGTGTTTGTAGATGGCTACTCTGTACTGGGCTGGAACCACCCCGGCTTTGGAGGCAGTACGGTAAGCAGTGTAATCAGATTTCATTTCAACATTTTAAGCCTTAAACCGGAATTAGTTTACAGTGTATGCATGTGGTTCACATTGTTCTAACAATGCAGTGGAAGAAAAAAACAGCAGGTTGAAATTCCGGCTGGTTCAGTATTGCACAAGAGGGCGAGTACACTCCCCTGGTCGATATTATTAGTGGAGTGGAATGAAACACTGGAAATGTCTTTGGAAGTCTGTGGGTTTTTTTTTTTTTAGGAGGGCTGAGTGTTACTGTTTTTAATAATGCATGACTGCTGCCTTTTTATGTATATCTTTCTGCCAGGGAGTGCCATTCCCCCAGAATGAGGCCAACGCCATGGATGTAGTGATTCAGTTCGCAATACACAAGCTGGGCTTCCAACTCAACGACATCATCATATATGCTTGGTCCATAGGAGGATTCACAGGTACATGAAGACCATTTTAATGCTATAACTGTGAATCATGTTATTAAGTCCTTCCTTTGTGCTTCTGTTTATCCCTGTTCTTTATTACTTTTTGTTCTTCTCTCTCTCCATTTTCTTTCTTAGCCAGCTGGGCAGTGATGTCATACCCAGAGATCCAGTCAGTAGTGTTAGACGCCTCCTTCGACGACCTCCTGCCTCTGGCCCTCAAGGTCATGCCTGACAGCTGGAGTAAGTCCAAATGGTTGAACGTTATAAACTCCTAATTGTTCTCAGCTTTGTTTTAGAAACTTAAATATCTCCGTCCTCTCTTAGGACCGTTGGTACAACACACAGTCAGGCAGTACATGAATCTCAACAACGCTGAGCAGCTTCTCAAGTGAGTGGGACAGCCTGTTTATTGTACACTAATCATGAAAGTCATGCAAAGTCTGCGTTACGCAACATATTGGGGCGTTATTCAAAAACAAATTATTTTTGTTGGCTGATGATTAACGCAAACTCCTTCTCTTCCTCCTCCTCCAGATATCAGGGACCAGTCCTGCTGATCAGGAGAACCAGAGATGAGATCATCACCACAACGTAAGTCCCCCGCACTCCATCTTAAAATATTTCAATATACTATAAAGGGTTGCTTTGCATTGGGTTTACATGTGCATAATGTTGGTAGGACACGTTTTGGTTGCAATGTTTGTGGTTAAAATTCAGTTAAAATGTGATCAAAAGTGAGACTTTAGCACCTGATATCAGACAAATATATATACATCATACCACTGAAGCACTGGAAACAGATCTATTTTTTTCATAACCTAAACACAAAAATACAGATTGTTACTCCAAATAAACTAAATGTAATTACACAGCACTTGAATCAACTGTTACTGTACAACACAGTAACTGCCAATTTCAGTATATCACCAGACCACTGACACTGTACGATAAGGTTATGTTGTACACTGTGCTACAGGGGTCCAGAGGACGTCATGTCTAACCGAGGCAATGATCTCCTGCTCAAGCTGCTACAGTTCAGGTCAGTCATCTGATTTTGCTGGACATGCTCAGCGTATCTGGATTTGTTGAGTAACCCCTATGTGGTGATGTCATTTCCTGCCCAGGTACCCAAAGATAATGACAGATGAAGGGATTAGAGTTGTCAGACAATGGCTCGGATCATCCAGTCAGTTAGAAGAAGGTAAGTGTGCCCGTCTGTTCACACCACCGTCTTTAAATGGGCAATATGCAACTCCTGGCTCCAAAAACAGAGGGCAGCGTTTTCACCTCCTCCCACCCACAACGCAATGATACTGCAAGATTGTTTACAGTTAGACGTCTAATAAAGCTTGCAATGTCCTCAAAAATGTATGCCGAACTTTCCTAGTTAGTGGTCGTAACAGTAATACCAAGTGGTTGCAATCTGACCGCAGGATCATTTGTGTTTATTGGAGTGAGTAACTATGAACTGCTGACCGCACTCACTGACATAACAGCAGTATAAACCCAAAATAAACAGATCTCTCTGCATTTTCATTGCAATAAACTGATCAAAAGGATGCTGAAATAACTCCATCATGATGGTGATTTTCTTTGTCAACTCTTTCCACAAGGCGACAAACTACTTTTGAAAAGCCTGTTTTTCTGTTCAGATCTGTGGGGACTGTGCCAACTTAGTTCATAGTAAAGCTGGAATCAAGTAACACATAATTTCAGCACTTACTTCTCACTTTCCTCCGAGCAATCTCCTCCTTTTACGGGTTTCTGTATAAATATTTAGTACCACAGAGCTCCGGGGGCCCACAGACGGCTACAATAACAACAGCGGATGTCTGCACCTCTGCTTCAGCAGACAGGTTGAGTGTGGAAGTAAATCCACTTTTCAATCCCAAGAGATAAAAAAAAAAAAAAAACTCTGTAGCTAGCCGGTTATCATGCTAATTTCAGTAGATATTTCTGCAACACAACACACAGACGTATTTGACATAACATCATAGCTGCTACCTCTCCACCTTCTATCGATGAGATCGATTTTAATGTTTAAACATTCATGAATTCTGGCCAAATCTTACACAGACTTTAAACTTTGTTTAACCTTTTGTAAATTAAACTGAACTCTAGTAAACCGAAGGGAAAGAAAAATAAATTGAACACAGTAAACTGGTATTTTAACAACAAACTCGCTCTTGCTCTGCAGCATCCGTGTACAGTGGCTACGAGGTGGACGATGACTGGTGCGTGTCTGTGCTGCAGTCGTATCAGGCAGACAGAGATGTTTTGTTTCCATGGAGTGTTGGTGAGTCCCACGGCCTTTCCCCCATTTACTAGGCAAATAAACCGCACACAGTACTCCCTCATACATTAATGTATCACCTCACAGTACTTTCAAACGCTCTTAACGTTAACAGGTGAGGATATGACTCTAGAGGGAAGGCGGCAGCTGGCTCTTTTCTTGGTAAGGAAATAATCAATTGTTATCTGTGCCCTTAATCTCAGTGTGTACAGTTGTCTCTCCTGTCTGGCTTAAATGGAAGCCACCTGTTGGCTTTGTCTCATCTTTCTCGATAAGGGTTTAAAAAAAAGGTCTAATTTCCTTTTCTCTGATTAGCCTTATTTTCTCGGTTAAAGTTGGCTTACCTTCCCCTTCCAAAAAAAAAAAAAACACAGTCACAGCTATTCACAGACATCATTACCACCGAGGAACACTTTTCTGGTCACCATAGTAACCAGCTCACCTGTGCTCTCAGGTTGACTGGTGTAATATATTTCACCGCGCTCAGCTTATTGAAGTAATTTAACATCAAACAAGAGGAGTGCCATCAATTACAGCTAATGCTATGCTTTCCCTCCCTTGGTAATGCCTTCTGAATTAGACTTTATTCAGCTCCCATGTAAACCCTTAAGAGATGGAAGAGATTTGTATGGCACTAAGCCAGACAGACCGAAGCTAATATAATCAAGTTCTGCACTTTTTGTTCATTGCCCTCCCACACCTCATTCTCCATTCCTCCTCCATCCCCGCTCTTTTTTTTTTTTCTTTTTTTTCCTTTCTCCTTCTTTTCAAGGCGCGGAAGTACATGCGAAACTTTGAAACGACGCACTGCACTCCTCTCCCCGCCTCCGAGTTCCACTCACCCTGGAGACTGTAAAGAAAGAAGGATGGATGAGAGGAAATGAGCAGCACAGGATTTGGATGGCCTGTGGTCAGAGCGTGTTCCTGGCATGGTGTGAATGTATTACTGTGATTTCGTTTCCAGATTTTTTTTTTTTTTTCCCCAAGAACAATTTGTTGTCATGTATAGTTGTTGCCGTGGTGGCATCTAGAAAGATCTGGTCTACTATCTACTACCCCACCCAAAAACCTGTAAGATATGGTATGTTTTTTTTTGAGGTTAGTGTTTAATCAGAATTTCCAGTTTTTGTCAATAAAAAAAAAAAAAAAAACTAAGGGGTGCATTTCACGTAAATGCATAAGCCATCTCTCACTCCTTCCATTGCTCGGTCTTTGGCTGTGTTTGTAAAGAAGCAATTAGAGTACAAATATATTGCTACAATTTAAATAATATAAAATGTCTTAGTTGTGTTGGCTCAAAAGGACTTTTAATCTTTAAAAATGCAGCCAAAGTGTTAAAAGCTTTTCAGGTTGTTTTTTCCTGTGGTCTTTCTGAACAAAGCTGTATGATCCGCTTACATGTTCTATTAAACATCCTAAATAAAATATTTGACAGAAGAGCCTGGATTCATTTGTTCATTACTTACTATAATGCACTGCTGAAAACAATTGCCTGTCATAAGCGCTTTATTGAATTCCCTCCACACTACAATGAACTTGGAAAATTAATATTAATACACTGACATGAAAAAGTGGAAATCTGATTTACATAATGCTTAGGGGAAAGTTACATCATTTTCCTGAAGTTGTCCATGGCTTCTTTTACTTTCTCGAGTTCGGTTTGGCTCTGTCGTAGCTGTGGAGAAGAAGAAGTAATTATTTACCAAGAAGCGACGTTCCCACACCCCAAGAAAACCTTGTGAATCAATTTCATTTTCTCACCTTTTCAGCATCCTGCTCCTGCACCTTCACTGGCACCTTCTCCTTGTAATCACTCTTTCCAATCTTCTCTCTCAGTTTCTCCATCTGTTTCTCCAAGTCACCTTTCTTTGTCATCAGTTTAGCCACTTCCTTCTCCACGTCGATGAGACCCTTGGGGAATTTAAGGTGAAGATAAGGACAGTTGTAAATTAACATCTTGTTATATATAAACTGTATAAAACGGAGGAACAGTGAAGTGGAGGAGACCTAGTTTAAATACTATTCCAAGCAGATTTACCTGCCTTGATTATCAAGTAGGTAAGCTGCATGCATAATCTTAGTCATGTAACGTATCAGTGAATTTAACTGTGGCATTTGCCACCTCACTCTGTGTCTAATGGAGCTAAAACAAAACGAGAACTACCGTATTTACACGCCAGGTCTGGGGCAGCCAGACAGGAGAAACTGAACAGATTACTGTATCCGCCCTCACCTTGAGCATAAGGTTGACAGTACATCTGTCAGAGGCAATAGCCACAGCACAGCCTTCTGGGACGGGCTCGGTGGCTGTCAGAGGGATGATGGCCTGAGAATAAGACAAGGTCTGAATCTGCAAACTGTATTTCTGCACCAGGGAGGCAGTCGCAGAGTCAATGCACTGGAGGTAACCTGAGAGAGACACGAGCAAAGTCAAATTTAGGCATCTTAAAAGAGAGACCTTTATTGTACATGTTTATGTAAACTGTGAAAGTGTACTGGCTTCGGGTAAACTGAGGCATTCTTCTCATACTTCTGCCAGTTACATTAATTTATATTACACTGAAGTACTATCTGCAAAAGTAAAAGTACTCCTCATGAATATTATGTTACTAGATTATTTTTACTGATGCAATAATGTGTAAACAGTATTTAATGTTATAGCAGGCCGAGGTGGAGCCATTTTTAACTTCTCCATACATCATATTTTATAAGCTTATGTGTCTTGTGTGTAAAAATCTTTATCATCAAAGTCGCATTTATCACAGACCGTAGTAACAATGTACAAAAATAAAATCTGGGAATTACACCCTGACTGACGAATACTGGATTTTCCCTTTCTAACTGAGACAATAAGTAGTTGCCCTTAAACCACGACTTATTTCAGAGTAATTTATAAATGTGTCATCTTACAGTCAGCTCTGGTTTTGGTCAGGTTGTAGTCAGCCCTCAGTGACCGAACGGTCTTGACCACAGTCATTATAAATTCCATGTCGCGGTCGACCTCCTCGCTGTGCCAGCAGAACTGCAACAAATCACAGATAAAGTTGCGGCTCACAAAGACAGAAGGAGAGCGTCACCAAAAAAAAAAAAAAAATGGACTTCAGTGACAATTATTTAAAATAAGTGATGTTCATCTTCTCACAGCCTGTACAGAAGTTTTTACACCTCAGTGAGTTTTATCTCACCTCTTCTGTGTCAGGGTAAGATGTGACGCTGATGCTGGGTGGATCACTCTGAGGTCGTCGTCTTGGCAACCTCTGGTAGAGCTCCTCGGTGACGAAGGGCATCAACGGAGACAGGAGGCGCAAACCGACTTCTAAACAGGTGTAAAGGGTCTGCCTGCACACCAGTGCCTGTCTCTGGCTCGTGCTGTCTTCCTCTGCTTTGCTGAACACCGGTTTCACACTTTCCTGGAGGACAAGATGAGTGGGAGTGGGTGGGAATTTGTTTTGAAGTACACAGACTTCTGTAAAATCATTAACTTTTTTACATGCTCTCACATATTCTAGTTAAGATTAATGGAGCTGGGCTGCTCAGCGGTCTCAAAATTCCTTACCAGGTAGACATCGCAGAGCTCGTACAGCCAGAAGTTGTAGATGGCGGTTGTGATGGCTGGGAAGTCGTAGGCCTTGAAGGCAGCATCACAGAGGCCAACAGCAGCGCTCAGTCTCGACAGAATCCACCTGTCTGATACACTCTCGTCTCCACACAACTGAGTGGATTGAATGAAGTGTAAAGAGGAAACATTCAGACTCAGTTAACACACCTCTACTGTGTACCCGTCAAATGTCAGTGCTTATGAATACAAAATAAGTAGCATATGGGGAAACTAAACCCCCAGACAGGAAATGCAAACAAGAAGACAGTTTTACTAAATATTTACTTGGTCAAAATATGATATGTATGTCACTGGATGAATATAAATAAGCACAGAGCGGCCTGTGTTGATATTTTCGGAGTGTCCTTCATCTCTTCCTCTGGTCTCACCTGGGCTTTCTCTGATGGTACAAAGTTGTCTCCCAGCGTCTTCATGGCAAACTTCACAGCGTTCCACAGTTTGTTGCAGAAGTGACGGTAACCCAGGATGCGGTTGACATCCAGATTGATATCCCTACCTGGGAGATAAACACAGGAATACATGATCATTTCAGTATGTATTAAAATAGATTTGTAACAATTGACCTTGTAGCGACAAGATTGTACTGCTGTTTTTTTTTTTCCTGGTGTTTTGATTTATTTTATATCCAGGCTGCAGGCCAATGAAGGCACAACAAGAGAGAAGAGAGGAGAAGAAAAACAAAAAAGACAAATGAGTTCACCTTGGCTAGTGTAGGCACACAGGGCAAACCGGAGAGCATCTGTGCCGCACTCTGGGATGCCATTTGGGTAGTCTGACTTCTGGCCCTGCTTTGCCTTCTCCACCTCCAGTGGATCCAAGTTGCTGTCCGTCAACTGGGCATGAAGACCCTAGAGGATAGGAGGATTGGGAGCAAAAAAAATTAAACACTGCATTCAACAATTTTCTCTTTTCGTCTTGAGAACAAACCCCTTTCAACCACTTCATGTTTTATTGGGGAGGCAAAAATGGACCATTAAGGGTAAAGTGCAGTTTACTACAAGTCCTTCAGTGCCCCCTAGAGGACAGGTCGGCTTTGTCTGACGGAGCAGTTTCCCCCTCACTGGTGAGAGATTGATTGCCTCAATAAAAGCTTGTTGGAAGCAGAAAGGAGTGCTTAATAAAGCTTACATAAGAATATAGGCCTCGGGGGAACAGTGTGGGTGTGGTGTCCATGTAAATGACAACCCAAAGGAGAGAGTGGAAAGACTTTATGCATGTGTGTATCTGAACATGCATCAAAGCGTGATTAGGCTTTACCTCCAGGGAGATTCCTGTAATGACGTCCAGTGGGTCAATGACGTTGCCAAGAGACTTGCTCATCTTCCTTCCGTGGGCGTCTCTCACCACTGCATGTAGATAAACCTGTTTAAAAATATATATATATATATTACTTAATCATGTACTGTTAACAACACTTAACACAGCATCCTGTTGTTTTATGCTCTGGATCTAGCAGTTTACAGTGGTCTCACCTCTTTGAAGGGCAGCTTGCCAGTCAGTTTGAGGCCCATCATCACCATACGAGCAACCCAGAAGAACAGAATGTCATGACCCGTCTCCAGCAAGGTGCCGGGGTAGAACACATTCAGGTCCTGGGTCTAAAAGGAAAACAGTAAATAGCAATGTGATGGAAAGACATAAACACAGTGAAGACAGAAAACAACAGTTTAAAAGTCAGATTTTATAGGGAACACTTGGAGAAGTACAGCGAGAAGAGCACTGCCCAGATTCATATATTAATAAAAGTGTGGGCAGCAGCGATTCCGGTCTCCAGTATATGATTTTCTTTATTACATAATTAGCCTTTTTAGATCCATATTTCCACAGCAGAAGTGTCTTATCTACCATCTACTGCAAAAAAAAAGTGCCATTTGTGTCAGCAGAGAGGTGGTGGACCTCGGTGTTATACCTCATTAGGCCATCCGAAGATGGAGAAAGGGAAAATGCCAGATGAGAACCAAGTGTCCAGAACATCCTCGTCTGAAACACAGGAACAAAAGTTATCTAATCTGTATGAATATGGAGTAGAATTGATTAAATTAGGCTAATGTGTGTCGTAGCAACACATGAGCTGATTAGATAACCTTTACAATGATTGCGGTAATGAGACTGGTAAATTAAAAACTGTTAAATCTTACCCTGTCTGAGTGTAATTTTGTCAGCAGACACGTTGAAGCGTTTTGCCGCCTTCTCTCTGGCCTCATCTTCCGTTCTCCCACTCACCCAGTAATGACCGTCCATATCCTCGAGGATGGGAAAAAAAAAAACGATAAATACATTTTTAAAAAAAAGGAACTGTAGAATAATGACAGAAATAGCCGCTCTCTGTCATCTGAAAGCTTCTGGACCTTGACAATAGTGACCATCTTACCTCCCCTGGTTTCACAGAGGCATCGCTGACAGTGACAAAGTAAGCGGGAATACGGTGACCCCACCACAGCTGCCGAGAGATGCACCAGTCCCTGAGAGGAAGATGGATGGATGAAATCTGACACAGGGCTCACAGATTTTATTGAATCCAAACGGCTATACATTCTCTGGTTTCAGGTTTCTCAATTATGCTGCTTTACTTTGTCTTCAGTGATAGTAAATTAAATATCTTTGGATATGGGGGGAGTGCTGGTCTACTTCAGGTTCTAACCAATTTTGGTGGATCTTCTTCACCATTTCCACTTGATGAAATCAGAGTAGTCACTGTCATAACACCGTCTACCGTGAATAAAACTGACTATTAAAATGCCATAAAGGCTCAGATTCATTTTGAGGTATACAAACAATGTGAGATAATTACCTGATATTATCCATCCAGTTGAACCACGTCTTCAGGTGGTGATCGGGGATGATTTTTAGCCGGCCCTCTCTGACGGCGTCTGCGGCCTGTCTGCCCATATCTGTGCAGCTCACATACCACTGCGGCTTCATCAGCGGCTCCACGATGTCCTTGGAACGACTGAAAGGGTAGATACACAATGGAACTCAAAGGATAATCCTGAATAGGATGGAAAAACCTGAAACACATATAACCCGTGTTCTACTTATGCACACATGAATCTCACATTACCTGCAGACTGGGACGACCATAGGGTTGTCTTTAATTTCTTTAAACTGGCCTCTGTCCTTGAGAGCCTGAAGCACGGCCTTCCTGGCCTCAAAGCGCTTCATGCCCTGGAGGGACAGACAAAATAGTTAAGAATACAAAATTAAGAAGTAAAACTGCTACACCGAGCAAACTATGAAAAAGCCCGACTTTTAATGTCACAGTGGAAATGCACACACTGCAGGAGGGAAGACGATAATGAGACACTATACCAGGAAGGGGGGAGGCACGTTAATGAGCAGGCCATTCTCATCCAAGATGTTGATGAAGGGCAGATTGTGTCTCTCGCCAACCTCGTAGTCATTATGGTCATGGGCCGGGGTGATTTTGACAGCACCTGAACAGAAAATGGTGCAGAGGGACGAGCGAGGCAGAGAGAAGAAAAGAAAGACAGAACAGTCGTAATAAGGAAAGTAGCCTGTCTTAACTTGTTATGATTATTCATTCTGAGCACACCGCAGACCAACAGGCAGACTGTCTCTTCCTGTCACCGTCCCTACCTGTTCCAAAGCTCATGTCCACAAAGTCATCGAAGACGATCGGCATCTTGCGGTCGCAGAAGGGGTGCAGCACCATTTTTCCCTTCAGATGCTGATATCTGGAGTCAGCTGGATGGACAGCGACAGCAGTGTCTCCCAGCATTGTCTCGATACGAGTTGTTGCCACAATCACTTCCTCGTCTAAGGGACAGAAAGAGAAATGTCAAGAACAGCGTCACTGAAGTGGTTTAAGGTGTTTAAAATATCATTCTCTATGAGCTCATGTACCTGATCCGTCCACCTTGTAGGCGAAAGACACCAAAACGCCAAACTCCACTTTCTCTTTGTAACCAGGCACAGGCAACAGAGTCCTGCCAGTGAGCTCTTTCTTATCCACCTGTAGACCAACCAGAAGATTTAATCAAGAGAGCACAGCATGGCCAGTGCTGGCAGAACCTTTAAGATCTGTTGCCATCCGCCTCACAGTGATGCCCCCTACAGGGTCAGTCAGGGAGGGTGCTGTTTATAAACATTTCCTGTCTAATAGTAATAGTCACATTTTTCTAAGAGATAATTTTTTTTCTCTTTTTTTAAAGGTTATTTTTCAGGCATTTTGCCTTTAATTGGCAGCATGCAGCTGCCAGCCAAAACAGGAAATGTGGCGAGATAAGGGCGGACACGCAACAAATACTTCACACTGGACTCAAACCAGGAATGTTACGAATTAGGCTTAGTAACAAACTTCTCAAATACATCAGTTTTTAAATTAGATCTTAATGTGAACAGCAATGCAAAAAACATTATGGATTACACCAGGAAATAACTGACCAAATAAACGACTGAACAAATTCAATAAGATTAATTCTGTTATCAACCAAAATACTTGCCTCTATGTCAGAGATCGCAGAGTTTAGTGAGCAGGACCAGTTAACCAGCCTCTTGCTCCTGTAGATCACACCTTCATCATGCATGCGGATAAAGGCCTCTTGGACTGCATAAGAAAGTTTCTGGGTAGAGAGACAAGTATAGAGATGAGAGTGAGGAACATTTCCTCATATACTACTTGAATTAGTTCAGAGATTTCAGAAAACTTACAGGGTCCATGGTGAAGCAGGCTCTGTCCCAGTCCAGAGAGGAGCCCAGCTTCTTCAGCTGGTGGTAGATACGGTCTCCCTTCCTAAAAGAGTAAAGGGCCTGAGATATTACTGTATCTATTCCAATATTTATCATAGTTCAAAACTCTAGCGTCTTCTCCTTTACTCACTCGTTCTTCCACTTCCAGACTTCTTGGATGAAGTTTTCCCTGCCCAGATCGTGGCGGCTCATACCCTTCTCTCTCATCAGCTTCTTTTCCACCACCACCTGGGTGGCGATACCAGCGTGGTCACAGCCCGGGTTCCACAAGGTGGTCTCACCTCGCATCCTGTGCCTGGACAGAAGGAAGCACACCATTTCAAACGACTCTGACATCAGGAAAAGTAGGGCTGAACCAAAAGTATCAAATGTTTCAAGCTAGTGAACCGTCTAAATGTGGTTACCATCTGGTGAGAGTATCCTGAATGGCGTTGGTGAGGGCGTGACCCAGGTGAAGTGATCCAGTCACATTAGGTGGAGGGATACACATCATGAAGATGCCACGAGGGTTCTGCTCACTAATACTCTTCCTCTGCGGAAGGTAGTGAGGGATACAGATGTGTTATTGCGGACTAAAATGATATATAAATATATATAAATATAACATTTTCTGTTGTGGTAACATAAGGAGGAGGAGGACTTTCCTACCCCATACTCAGGCTTGAAGAATCCCTGCTTCTCCCACCATGGATACCAGGCAGCCTCCACATACTGAGGACTGTAGGAGTCAGGAAGCGGACTAATGACATCTGCCATAAGAAGAGAAACAGAGAAGGGGTTGACATATGGATCTGAAGCTAATCATAGTGATGTCGCTTTTTCTCACAATACAATCCCTCTCACCAGCAGTAAGGGACATAACAAACTGCTGTGCCTGATGTGAAGGACCAAAAACTAAAGGTCATCAAAATGTGACAGTAACAGTTTTCAGGCATATATGAAGACCTCAACCATCGAGAAGAAATGTTATTCTGAACAAACCCTTTAGTCCAAACACTCAGCACGCAGTCTTAACCTTAGCCTTCTTTTACAAGAGAGAAAACGCTCATCCCTACCTGCTCTGAATGGCTCACAGTCATCAGAAACTACCTTTTATGAGACACTGATATACAAAATAAATGGGACAATGGACACCAATACAGAAATCTGGGACCTTTCTCTGTGTTTGTTTATTTGTGATCAATCACCTTTTTTCTCCCCAGGAGCAGTGGGGACGTTGTATGTGATCACTCCCAACTCCTTCTTCTCAGGTTTGGCCTTTTTCTAAAAGAGCACAAAAAAAACACCACACCACATGAGTTTTATTGTCAAGTGATCTTTAACCTATGTAAAAGACCTCTATAAGCCATATTTATGTTTTTTTAAAGCTCCAAGCACCAAGCAGCAAGAATTTAAATATCCATACCTCTGTCGGTGGCTGTGTCTTTTTCTTTGCCTCCATTTCCTTCTTCTGCTGGAACTTTTCCAGCTTTTCTCTCTTCTTTGCTTCCTTCTTCAGCTGGGCTTCTGTCTTTGGTGGGCCTGAAGGACGAAACGGGTAGAAAATCAGAATACTGTCCACTGAAAAAGAAGTATTCATGAACTGTGGCACAGGACTCCCTAACCATTAGTTGCGGCGTCTGCAGAATCAACAGCGGGACTGGCATTAGCAGCTTGGGCATTTGCAGCAGCATTCATCTTCGGTGTAACTGGCACCATCTTCTCACAAAGAGCGATCTTCCCTAGCACGTTCAGGAACCCTGGCTGATTTATGCAGGTTGTGAACCACCTGGTAACATTGGTCAAGACCTTTCTGTCTGATGGCTCCAACACCTAGAAAGAGAAACAAGTAAATGTGACACTGTGACAGATTTATAGGCTAAATGTTGACAGACAGGAAGTACAGATTTATCCACACTCGATACAATCAACTACGTGGAAAAACCTGTAAGACAACATACGTACATATTTAAAAGGTAGAAGAACAGCTGTAGCTACAGCCATGTCAGCCAGGGTGATGCTCTCCCCCACCAAGAAGGTTCTTGGCTCCAGAGTCTGATCAAGAACCTTAAGAACACGCATCAGCTCTGCACGGGAACTCTGCTGGAGCTGAAAACACGGAACAAGTTTGAGTATTGTTAAAAAAATGAGTTTTATACTGCATTTCAAACGCGGAGCCTTTTTCTCTGTAACCCCCTTTTTGTGTGTTGCACTGTTAACGCTCCATCTTGTACAAACATAATAAATTTAACTTTAACTTTGATACTTTGAATCCAGTCCTCCTTATTGAAGGGCCATTTGAAAATTCTTATAACAAGTATAAAACGTCACAAGAATAAAATCACACACAAACATAAGTAAGTATCCGGATACTCCTCTCACCTTCTTATCCACTCCCATCATACCCATCAGTGGGAAGACGACCGCACAGGACACCGGGGTGAGTTCATTATCTGCAAAGCTGAGCCACTGCCACACCTGGCTCTGCTGCTTTGTATCTACACCAGCCTTCTTCCCCTGTGAGGCCAGGTACCAGGACACGGCAGTGGCCCCACACAGGACGGAGTCACCGTCCCCGGCGCCCAGCACCAGGGTCGGTCTCGAACGGGCATTCAGAGCCGCAGGAGGGTCCTCTTTGAGGGTCCTCGGGCGGGAGGACGGACAAAACTCAGCAGCTATGAGAGCCAGAAGGCTCCTGAAGTCATCAGGGTGAGGGGACACGTAGAGAGTGGCCATCTCTGGTAAAGACACAGAAGTCATGCACATTGTGAACCGGTTTCTGACTTATGCATATTTCTCCTTTGCTGTCAGTGAGTAGTCTGATAGAAAACAAGCAGCCTGCCATGCTATCAAAGACTTTCTGTACCTGCCTAACAATAGCGCGTGTGTGTGTTTACCGGTCATACAAGTTCAACCTGCGTTAAGGTTAAGGAGGAAACCCAGCGTTGTAAACAAACTGGTTTAAAGGGGTTTAAGAAAAATGAGCCAAACAACGTGTCAGACGATAGCCATGTTAACAAGTTAGCCATCTGTTTCACTCTGTGCACAGCGGATCTGCCACCTGTCAAAGGCTGACGACAAGTCACACCAAACAGGCTAGTTAGCTTTAGCTAATCAGACAAACTAAACTTGTCCAAAGTGCGCGCGGTGCTCTACGCTTCTTCACGTGCGTAGCCGTTAATTTAAACTCGTTTAAATCATTTAAACGTTTAAAAGAAACATGTGGTTTGTTCTTTGAACATTCCTGTTTGAACTCATCCGTACCTTTGAATGAACCAGAAACAGTCAGCTGAAGTTAGCGCACACAGCAGAGCCACATGAGTCCGTCTGATGCAACGGCAGCTTAGCTAGCAACGTGTTCCGGGTTTGATACGCTACTTCCGCCTCAAAGCGGATGTGTACAACATGTTTTAGTATGCGTATTTTATTGATTGTATTTATATTTTTTAATAACCTATTTTCATGTTTTTACTTGTCAAAAGAGAAATCGGAAGAGTGACAAAATATCATGTTGTGTTGGACAACATTCATCCTCAGCTGTGGACCAACTTTTAGGCACCACTTGTTGCATAGCAACCATTAATTGTTCTTTTAGACAGTGGGTGAATGTAACTAAGTACATTTACTTAGATACTGTACATAAGTACAATTTTGACATACCTGAGTACCTCCATTCATATCATATTCTCTACACTACTCTATACTGTGCATACTGCACTATGCTCCATTGTAAATAGTTTTTGTTCTTGTTTATGTTTATGTCTATATTTACCTGCCAAGTCCTCTGATTTGTTTTTTAACTGTACCTGATCTATACAGTATACATTTGATGTTTGTTCTAATAGAGCAAAGTGTAACCATAGTCAAATTCCTCGTGTGCACACATACCTGGTGATTCTGATACTCCACTACATCTCACTATTTTTCACTCGACTACATTTTTTGACAGTTACTTTTCTCATGAAAAAAGAGAGAAAACATGATGTGATTATATAATATGACGCAGTACTGTGCTAATACTAGCGTCTAAAATTGGCTCCACATTGATGAATTACAACATTAAAATATTCTTACACTTACACATTTGTTAGTGCACAGATAGATACACTTTTGAAGGTGCCGTTCTGCATACTAAGTCATTTCACTTTTAAGTTCATTCATGATGTCATATAACTATTTGCTTCAGAGTGCACAACCCATCTTCCTCTGTGGTTTTGCTTGACAGAGACCAGTGTCTCACTTGAAGTACGAACTCTAGCCAACACCTGGCTGACGGGTCTCCTGTATGCATTCATTCAGCTCCCAGCAAGATGGGAAGGTTTGGCAGAGTACAAAGGCTCCTTTTACAAAAACAGTGTATGGAAACTGTTGGGCTACATTTTCCTCATGGTGCAGGGACCCAGTCTTTTGACCTATATAGGATATACTGCGGTACTTGAAGTACCTTATTGATTCTACCTGTGCTGCCTCAACCTTGAAGGTGTACGTGGCAGCTCTTCCTTAGGCTGCACTCATGTTCAAGCATACTGTGACATGGACCTGCCACTCGTCCTGCAGGCCTTGAAGGAATCACAGTTTGAGTCTATGACAGGAGTAACCTTGAGCGAGACAGTGGAAATTGCTTTCCTTTTGCCACTTACAACAGCCAAGTGTGAGTGAATTACATGCACTCTATCAATACTGTGTGCTTCAATAGAAGGCAGACAGCACTATGGCTAAAATGGCAAGGCTCTCTGCCCTACAGCCTTCATGAAGCGGCTCCCCTTTCTTTTTGCCCCCCGCCTTGATAAACCGTTACCAGGGCTTTTCCTCTGTGTCCCACAACTGGCTCAGAATTTACTTTCAACTTTATCATCATCCCACTGTAACCATGTCCACAATAATTATAGTTAATAACTTTGTTTCAATCATATCTCTAACATCTTCACTGACTGACTCTGGTCTACAATGGAAGTTTTGCTACAGTAGTTCGTCCCCTGCACTTATATCTGAATAACAGACTGAAGTCACCCTCGGTGTTAGGCCATCAGTTTTCATAATTCATTGTTTGAGTTCAACAAAGGGAGGGAGAAGCTCAAACTAAATATTTAAATATTTGGAGAAAGAGAAAGGGTGAACGAGCAGGTTAAACATTCCCCACAGACCACACCTATTGACTGGAGAAGTGTGCTCTGTGCGGCATGAAATAAAAGTACAATACATACTTAAGTATTATTGGCTAAATGCTATAAGAGCATCAAAACTAAAAGCAATATGCAGAATGGACTCTTTAAGAACATTATTCTCAGTGATGCTTTTACATCTAAGTAGCAATGCTGTGCGGGTGATTTAGCAGCTTTGTGCAAATCAATGCATAATTCATAATTTTAATTTGCAATATAAATACTTATTATCTCAATTAATTCACTGGAGTATAAAGTACAATATTTCCTTCTGAAATGTAGGAATAGAAAGTAGAACCAAATCAATGTCTAAACTGTACAGTAGTATGTTCTACCCATTTTTTATCCTCGTGTTTGTTGTCTTGATGGGTGAAACATTTCCATATACAAAGCATATACAAAGTACAATAAGCCAGCATTCTCTTTTATTCAAATGTACATGTAAGCAAACATTTATTATAACGATTATCATACAAGAATTATTTTAATAATTACATCCAAAAGCCCTGTGCACAGTGTTTTTGTTTTTTGTAATCACAGTTGGTGCCACTTATCCCAGCTCTCAAATACAGCAGATTATTTAGACAGGCAGCCACAGTGAAGTGTAAGAGCTACAGTGGAAGAAATTTGTGATTCACTAAATTTGATTTAGTGACAATCCCTCTGTAACGACTAAGGCATATCAAATGACATCAAATTGAAGAAGTTCCCCCTTTTTTCACACTCTTATGTGCTGAAGAAATTTACAAACCAAAACATTTGAAAAGGTTTGTGACTAATCACGTCAAGTGGTGTTTTTATTCGGACTCCTCCCCAAAACCCCCTCTCACAGCACCAAAGATCGTATCCACCAACCCAACAATCAAACCACCTCCAAGCCTAAACATGTTACCCACCCCGTTTCCACTCCTCCAAGCCAGCCTCCCCAACCCTCCACCCACAGCCTTCGCCTGACCCCCCATCTCTGAAACCACTGTTTCTACGTACCCCTCACTCTGCTCCCAAAGCCGCCCTCCAAAGAACTTGGTCACCCACCAACCATTATCTAACACATCACCAAATATCCCCACTGTATCTCCAGCCAGGGTCCTCATGCCGGTGACTCCAGTGTGGCAGCTGTTCAAGAGGGCCCCCAACATGGAGGAGGTGCAGTAGTAGACACTGAAAAAGCAGGTTTCCCCAATACCCAGTATCATTTCCGCAGCAGAGCCCATCCAGGACAGGAGGTCTGAGGTCAAGAGGTGGAGCAGGGAGAAGGTATCTCCAGGAAGGGCCGACAGAACTCCGAGGTCTTCCTGAAGAACGTATGTCACCTGAGGCAAGATGAGATAAAGCGTCATTCTATAAATGAGATAAAAAGGTGTGAATAATGAAATGACAGAATGACTTGAATGAATGTGATGAGTTAACACCTCCTATTGGTCCCACACCTCATTCCAGCCTCAGGGAGGAGCAAACTGGAATGAGGAACTCAGAAACTGAATAGGTTACCAATAGTTTCTCCTCTCCAAATTGACCACACTCAATTATTATATTATTATTTTAATGTAGTCATCAAAACAATTTCAAATGACTAGTTGTAATATATTTTTTATCAGAATATTCCTAATTGTATTTTCTAAATTACTTGTAACTGGTCTATGACTGGTCAAATTAATTTATATTTATATTTTTATATTTTTGGGCTGATTTGTATGAAGGCCTGCATTTCAAAGTGGCAGGCTGGATGGAGTAACACTATGGGAAGTGTAAGATTCAGGGTTTTTTTTAAGCTTGACCAGTAATCGAGGCTACAAATCAAGTCAAGTCTTAGCCTCTGCTGCATTCTCAATCAGTTCTGACCCACTGTTTAGCAGTATGGAGATGTAATATTTAATTTAGTGCCCCTTTAAGTTCAAATAAAATTACTATGTATAAATGGTTTAGTCACTTGTATCACCTGTCCAGGTAACTGTGTGATTGTGGAGAACACAGGCCGCAGCGGAGCTTTGAGGATGGACATAGTGGTGGAAAGGAGGAAGACCAGAGTGCTGCTGGAGTTTGTGTCTGTCTCTTGTTCATCCACAGCTTCATATTCAGCTGAGGACTCAGAGGACCCTGATCTGACAGTTCTTGAATGCATCACATTACGCTGCCCTTCACTGCTACCCTCTGAAGTCGCTGCATCTGCTGAAGTTTCTTGTGTGACGTCTGCATCATCAGCTTCCTCTGGCTGAGATTCAGCACCGGCCACCTGTTCTTCAGCAATCACTTCCTCTCTGGTTTCCTTAATGTCGTCATTTGAATCTTGGCTGCTGGTATCTGAACCAACCTCTTCTCTTTCAGCGTTTGAATCGTCCTCATTAGATCCTGTAAGATCTGCATCCGCATTTTCTATATTTCCAGGGAGCCCCTCACTGTGAAGGCCTGCTGTGATTCCAACAGTCGCTCCATCTGCTCCTCCGCAGCCTCCTGAGAACAGCTCTGCCACTCCAAGCATCTCCTCCAGCTCCTTCACGCTCACTTGCCTCTCCCCTTCTCCTGCCTCTCTGATTAACCCCACACTGAAGCCACCGTTCCCCTCAGGGACAGCACAGCACATTGCAGACCACAGCGGGTTTGTCTGACACTCCTCGTCTCCATCCTCAGCAGCCCCCAGACCTCCCACCCCGGTCAGGATGTAGAGATCACCCCCTGAAGTGTTGCACTGGGGAATGATGCTTGACTGGACCAGTGTTGTGACTGTTGAGTCCCAGTTTTGAAGCGGGGAGGCTGTTGGCGAGACAGGATTAGATGGATCGCTGCCTCCTCTGAGAAGGGCTGGTGCTGCGACTTTAATATGGTCTTCTTTCTCTGTCTGGGAGAAAACATCAGCAAAAGCAAGTGTTAAAGTGTGACTGCATTAAAATCTGTACAAACAGAGACTATTACCTTCTAGAGGGTATGAATCACTACATTTTAACTGATATATTGATATTCATTCTTGTCCTATTAAGTCTTTATAACATATGAAAAATGTATTGATCCAGTTTTCCTATCATTGCATGCCAACAGCCTCCTTCAAATGTAGGGACTTGCAGAAAATTAACAACGCTGACTGAAGTATTATCTACAAAATATATTGAAAGTATCAAAAGTAAAAGCACTCTGTCTGCAGAAAAATGCAAAACAAACAACAAATGACATTTTATTCAGCAGCAGCAGTTGTAGCTGGTCAAGGTGGCGCTAATTTTAACTTCTTAAGTACAGTTATGCAGTTATGTAATCAAAAAACCTGAGGCGTTGTTAGATGATTAATGGGGTCAGATAGACAAAATCTTTGCTTTTTGTAATAGTTTTACCTCTTTGGGGCATGGACATTTATTTAAATCAAATTAAGTTTAAAGGGGGAACTGCTGACAACTCAGATAAAATAGCGAGCAAATTCATTTTGGTAAGAGGTCACACTCCAAAAATGGCTGGAAGCCTCTGGTTTAATGTGTAACAATGCATTTTATTAGCTTATCATTATGCACTTTAAAGTAAAATCTTAATCTGAAAAGTAACTATATCTGTCAGATAAATACAGTGGAATAAAAAAGTACAATATTTCCCTTTAAAGTATAAATAACACAAAATGAAAAGTACAATACCTGAGTAAATAAAAAAAACTGTGTTCTTGCACAGTGCACTCATCATTCAAACACAAATAATGCTACTTAACAAGCATAATAACTTACCACAAGCTGACCCTCCTCCGCCTCCTCCACCTCCGCCTCCTCCCCTCTCTCCGTCCATCCACGGCTGAGATGGAAGGCCGAGCAGACAGCTGTGTCACAGGTCGGTTTGGACAGAGTGGCAAACGCCTGTCCCCCGGGCAGTCTGTGGCATTGTAGGCTCAGCGGTGGTCCTGCAGAGGCTCCCTGAGGAGGCATCTGTCTGTAGAAGCAGTGGCTGCAGAGACTGGAGCCTGGGTCTGAGTTGTCCTCATCTGGACGAGACAGGCCCAGGCCCAGCACTGCCAGCAGCCAGACAGCCGCAGCAGCTGCACTGACAGCAGCAGGACACAGCATGGTGGTGGTGAGCTCAGCAAATCCCCCCTCTCTCTCGCACACACTCTCACACAGAGCGAGAGGGAGAGGCTTATAAATTATCCAGTGATTTCCGTATATAGATGGAAAAAGATAAGGTGGCCAAGACTGGCTGCTGATGGCTTGTTGTTTTTCCTCACTTGCTCCTTGTTCTCTCCTCCAGTTTGTCTTCAACCATGTCTGTCTTCATTTAAAGTCAGCTGTACTCTGAGAGACTGGATCTATGTTGCAGGCACAATCTTGCTTACTCCTTCATTTCCTTTTCCCTGACAACCTCGCCCCCTCTGTCAGTTCCACCCTCTTTTGACTCTCCCTCTGGCTGTACCTCCACTTCACCCCTCCCTCTTATACTCTCTATGGTTACACCTTTAACTCTCATTCCAGTTAGGTACACAAACCAAGCCCACACCCATTAAATGCTGTGAGTTACCTGTAAGTCTGCATTCCCAAACAATGGCTGCTGTACAGATTAGTCCTTTGAGTGACACACTCTTATTGTCCATTTTCCCTGGTAAAGCACATTTCAGAAATGCTGACTCTGTACCAGGTCATTCAGTTTATTTGAAATCCTTCTATATCGAGTAAACTTTCACTTGAAACTCCAGGTGAAATGTGAGTAACCGAGCTCTAAATTTAACAATGCCTGTTCATGAAATCCTCATTAGAGCTTAATCCTGACAGTGTCAAAGCCACGGGTCACCGTCTCAGCCAGAGTGCAGCAATTCTCCATTTCATGACTCACAGAGCACAGCTCACTTTACTTAATATTAGAAACACGCTTGTTGAGACATGACGTTGGCACCGTCTGCGCTTTAAAAAATCGTTATGTGGCAAAAACATCTATTTGCATGTCACCTAATAACCTGTGCATGAATAAGAGTGAACAGGAAAGTATCTAGCTCTTTTTTTGACATCTAGAAGAGGTGGAATCCAGCCAGGTTGTCTTCATGTTTCTAAAGAGTTATGACCAACATGAGCCAAATGTACCCCTGGGCTTCTGTCAGGAGTGGTATCAGGATTCCTTTGCAAAGAGGTCAAGCAAGCAAAGAAAAAAAAACAAGTGCATTAAACAAAATGAAGTTGAAGTTCACATGAGCTTTCCTTAGTCATAGCTTTAGTGGAATTAATGTTGTCAGTCCTGCATACAATGAGCATTGACTCAGACTATAGCATACCCCATTGACAGAATGCAGCTCTGGAATGAGAGTTTTAGGGTGTGATGTTTTGGGTGGGGCAACAAGTCAAACTATAAGGTAACATTCCCACTGCTTTTTTATACAGCTACAGATGGTGCAGTGAGAAATATCTACTATACAACTGCCCTAACTCTAACTGTTTTAGCTGAAGAGGCCTCTGAAGCATGCTGTCAACAGAATCTGCGAATGAAACCTGACACACAATTTAACTTTAAACTGTTAAACATTTTACATTTTATTCTCTGACACACAAGATTTAGGTGCAAAAATAACATCTCCATTAACATGAAGTAGCTCTGGTTTCTGACAATTTGTTAAAAAGAACATTAACATAGTCCAAATGACAAGTGTCAAAACAGTAACAAGCAAACATTTGAAACATACACATATATATATCACACTTAACAGCTTTAATTGTGGTAACAATGCAAAACAAACTTTCTCTGCAGGAAACACTTAGTTGTCAGTTTGTCTCTTTCCTGGAGATAAAAATAATCAGCAGACATCTTGAAACTGTGTAAAAATAAATCCAAACATCCCAGTGGCTGTTGATTTTTCTTAAAAACATAAACTTGAGTTTTGTCTCTGATTTCGTTCTCAACAGAATAATTACAAAACCACCTTCATCTGAGAGATATTTTTACAGTGATGCTGCAATTAAACAAAAGTCCACATGGGGGAGCTCGGCTCCCCTTCTGATGATGTGAAATGGGCGACTGAATCCAGAAAATACACTCATGTTGTCTTTCTCTCTCGCACGCACACACAAATACAACCTATACATCCCCTGCTTATAAATACAAGCAAGCACACACTCCGTCTCACTCATTTGGGATGTCGATAACTAGTTCAGCCTCATCTCCCTCCCCTCTGTCTTCATCTCCCCTGTCGCTGTCTCCATCGCTGTCCCCCTCCTCTTCAGCTGCATCTCCACTAAGCATCTGTCTGGGAACCCAACTGAAGGGGCCGCCGGCTGCTGGAGTGCCCGAGGTGGCTGATGGGTAATTAGCTGCCATAGGGGCAACAACCTGAGAGGAATTCAGAATAAAACAAAAATGTTAGTAATGACCAGAAGGCAGAGATATCATGAAGGAATGAAGGGCGTGGATGGATGGCTGGATCACAGATTTAAATCAAGACAAGCATGCAGCATGTACATGAAAATAATGACTGGAAGTGTATCTCAGCATAGTATCAAACTTAAAATGACCTGCAGAACTAAAGGTCATATATTAAACACTGATCAAAACCTGTCAGCATGACAGTGCAAAAAAGTAAAATGAACCAAAAACAGTTTTTTTTGACTCTCCGAGGAAAACATACAAGTAGACACATATTACTTGTATTCACGTACATATTAGTGGGAAAGTAACACCAGCCACGAGCCAAATGTTGGTAAAATATCAATGTGGCAGGTAGATTTCAGACAAAAAATAAAGATTCACTATTGAGTGGCTTGTGAATTTGAGCTGTCAGTGGCTGGTATATGTTCACAAAAGTTAAATTCCCACCGTGACCAAAATACAACCTACTGGAAATGGCCTCCTGTGCCATTAAATCTGAATGGCACATGCATATACAGGATTATTATTGTTTTTATTGTTATTTTCTCTGAGTATCTTATTTCCGTTTTCCTCTCTCACCTTCCCCGTGGTCTCTTTCTTGTTTTTAGGCGCCTTTGTTTTTCTCTCTTTCTTCATTCGCTCAGCTGGAGGAGCCAAATACTCTGGTGGGAAGGGCATCTGCCCAACACACACGCAGGCCCCAAATTGCCAAATGACCACACAAACACACATGCACACAGGCAGTTTACAAAACAGACAGACACACACACACACACACACAAGAACACAAGAACACATACACAGAAGAATGAACAATGCAGAGACAGTGAAGCCATTATACACAAACAAAAATCAAAAGGAGATAAAACAGACTCATGAATAAAATGACAAAACAATCAAATCATATAAATAATGCAAACTCAAAACAGGGATTATGTTCGCTGATGAGGATGACAGTGGCAGTAATGTTACTGTTGCTGGCTGCATAGAGACATAACAAGGGGAAAAGGAAACTCACAGTGTTCAGATAGGGTCCAGAGCCAGATGACTGCAGGGGATTTACACCAGAACGAGACAGCAGGGAGAGATGGGGGGAGGATGATGAAGGAAGACACGCCCCAGGGCTACTTCTTCGCCTGAAAAGAGTACATGAGACATTAAGAGGATCTCAGTGTGTGGGGGATAACAGCAAGAGCATTCATACTGTAAAATGTTTTATCCACATTGGTGGACACATTTGGTTAAATAAGTCGCATCAAGCTGGATTTATTTAAAAATGCATCATTTTCTCTATGATTATTCTCCAGAGCGGATAAATCTGAAAACACAAGCTTTAGTGTTGTCAAAGAAAACAGGGCGCTTGGAAGGCAATGATGAAATCACAGTCATGGTCAGCAAAAAAGGAGGAAGGAAATTCATCAACCAGGGCCTAAATACTACTAATAGCTTTGCTGTTAGAGGCCTTTTAACCATTTCCACCTAAAACCTTTGAGACATCATATTTCTAAAGTTTCAGATGCATCCTCTGCCATGCATAGTACAGGGTTCTGTTGACTAAAGGACATGTTTTTCATTGATCATGATAAAAGATGAGTCTAACTTAATACATATTCATATTCATATTCATATAACTATTCATAGTACAAGCAGCCTGTGATAGATCCTCTTAATTCTAACATCCCGCAGGTGGAACAGTGGGTGTTGAAAGGCAAACTGTTGACCTAATCAAGAGTTACCGTGAGCCGGTGGGTCTAATTTCGTGTTAAAATGCTCAGCTTACTTCTTTGCTCCATCTCGCTCTCTTTCCCTCTCCCTCGGGCCTTCTCCTTCACTATTCTCTGAAGAAACTGTTGCATCTGAATCTGGAACAGAAGACAAGAAAATCTGGACCCACTCTAATGATAGCAATGAAAGCAGAACCACAGAAGCAAACACTTCATTCTTTAAGAGGGCGTGTAATATCTACCTGAGGAGTCTTCATCTACTCTCTCATACTGTAGCAGTCTGTCCAGAAGGAAGCTAGAAAACAAGTGAAGGGCATTGTTATTTATTGTTAGGAGGGACAACTTAACAGCACTTTGCAGTTTTCTTACACCTTAGGGACAAACATTAAACATTAATGTTTATATTTTTGGATACAGGTGGTTTGAAAGAGGAGTGAAGGAGGCTTTCTACGTAAAAGTAGAGAAAACATCCAACAGAGGAGGAGGCCTCAGACACCACTTATCCCCCACCTACAAAGCTGTTCAAGGAGACTGAACAGCGGTTCACACTTGTCCTCATGTGACCCCATTGACCATCATCCACACTGGACCTGAACAACCCACAACAACATCCCCACCAGAAGAAGACCTTTGGACGAGAGGTGAAACATCTTCACGGATCTACAACCAAGCCCAGTCACCCCAGATTTAACCCTCAAAGAGAGACGACCTGAACGACTGAGAACCGCCCCAGACAGACTCCACACATGTTCATGTACACACAATGTAATCTCACCTTTTGTCCCTGGAAACTTTGAGAAGTTTTCTCTGTGCTCTCCTCAGCTCCTCCTGGAAACATTCCTGTTCCTGGAAAAGGGAAACCAAACACACCAGGGCAGACAATTAGACGTATATTTAGATTTGTAGAACACAGAAATATTATTTCTCAAAAAGACTATGGTGCACTGAAAATATCTGTACTCACATAAACTAGAAATTTTAATTTTCGCTTGAGGTTTTTGTATTTCCGCTTGTAGTCAACTTCAACATCCGCTTGACCGTTCATTTCTGAAACACAGCATGCAAACGAAGAAACAATTAAACCTATCGTCCGCGGACAGTTGTGGTTATACACTGGCGTTAACTTTAAGTAACACTGACTGTCCGTGAAACGACACATTGCTACAACTGAACAGGATGCTATATGCTAAGCTAACGATAGCTACGATAGTTAGACACGTTAGCTCACAGAGCTAGCTCGCCGGGCTCACAGGCTCATGAAAATATCCGATAAGATTTATGTCAAACATGCACACATGATTTCGACCATCTGTGAGCCTGTTTTTATCCTTTACACTGATGGATACCTCTTGTTTGGTTCTGTCTGTGCGACATGTTGCTTGTTTACTTTCGTGACGTCGTGACGTTTTCGTGCGTGCTGATGGGCGGGACTTTCTTCTTCGTGTGTTTTAAAAACAGAATGTTAGATGCAACAACGCCACCCTCGGCTTAAAACGGTGGACCTCCAGAGTGTATATCTTTTTACTACTATAACCTGCAGTAACCTGTAAATTATAAATGATTCATACTCACAGTTTGCATTTAGTTTTCCGTTCTTTTAAAATGTAAACATTCTCACTCATACACAATCTACTCATGCTGTTCGTACTGTATATACTGTCATATCTACCTGTACCTCATGTACATAATACAACCTGCTATATAAATCATATTTATTTCATCATCCTTTGCAGTCTGCACCATTGTGCTATCACCAGATCTGTATTCTCTTTCTCTCTGTTCATGCTGTCATAGCCACCTACCTCATGTACATAAATCACCCTGCTACATAAATCTACGTAAATCGTAAATATTCATCTACAACAGTGCATCATATACATTTTCTTCTTTCTATTTCCAGCTGTAGGCAACATTTGTAAACAATATAATCAAGTTATAAGCAAATACGTCAAATAAAAACAACATAAATATCCACTCCAAATTAAATGTAGGAATATATCTACATATTCAGACATACACACATACAAACAAGTAACCAAACCCTAATGTTTTTAGGGCTTAGAGTTTTACTTTGTTGAAAGTGAACTCTTGAACTACTGTACATTTGTGAAATTGACTTTACCATAGAAGCCTTTCTTTCATTGTTCCACTGCTCATTCCACTCTTCTTCTTTTACCCCTGATTTAATTTACTTAATGGGACTTGGAAATCTAAAGCATCTCTATGTAGAGCTTGTTTTACTAACCTGTCCGCCTCTTCATTACCCTTCAGACCTGCATGTGCAGGAACCCACATTAACAACAACTGACATAGCTTTTTGAACACATCTCGAATGTATTTGTAACACTTTGGATAAAATATCTTGACAGCTGGAAATAATGGATCTCTCCTTGAGAACTGAAACAAAATCGGAGCAGATTAAAATGTTTCCTGTTGGATTCTCATCCATCTAATGCTAAGCCAAGAGTGCTGCCAGCATCTTTACTGCATAGACTTCCAGATAATTTGGTGTACACTACACAGGCAGCTCTAGTTGTCTGATGTTCTGAATCTATTGACCTGTACATGAACTGAAAAAGCTGTTAACACATTAATCTTGCCGCTCTCTGACTTCTTCTGCTCCAGCAAGTCTTTATCAGGGGTGTCGACTGCATTCAAGGCTCAGCCTCTGGAGAAACTAACGTTGGGTTTAGCTTAATTTATTAATAGCCTCAGGTCCTCTGCATTTCTCCTGCACACCTGCCCAAAGTATGCTCTTTGTACCCTGGTTTATTCCCAGCCCTCCTACAACACCACTTTAATGAAGTGTTATTCTTTATGTCCTTAAAGGTTTACCCAATATGTTGTAATTAATTGCTTCTATAATATCTAATACATATATAATATAATATCTAGTAGCTTTTCCTACAAGGATGTGCAATAACACTGTCTGTTCTTATATCATATAAGCTTTTTCAAGAGAGTTACTGAGGCTGAACTGTAGACTGCATTATAATCAAGTGAGAATTTCATAAAAACAAAGGCAAACATTTTAACATCTTATTAATAGGTTGTTTTTTTCTTTTTTGGTATAATTTAATACTACCATGCCATCTTTTTGCATTTGCATCTTACTGCTAACCTGTTTATATTTTAATGATCCTCGCTGTTAACCTGTTATATATATATTTTTGGCATTGTGTATATTTTGTATTTGCACCATATTAATATTTTATGTGTACTCTACTCCCATTTTGTACAGCTACTGCTGCACAACAATTTCCCTCTAGATAAATAAAGTTCTATCTTCTATCTTTTGGCAGACATTAGTATTTGTTGTTTTTTTTCCCTATATATACTTCATATATTTTGCACTGTCTGTGTCTATATGTATAAAGAAGTCAAATTCACAGGCTGTGGATGTGGGAAAGTTAGGTGTTGATATATAGGATTGTAGAAAATTGTTTGCTTTAAAGATTCATTAAGTTAACATTGAATAGTCAACACTAATTTAGAGCTTCTTTCTCATGCAGGAAATGCTGTGTATGCTTCCATGACTTCATGCAGTGGGCCTTTGTTTTTCACTGAATCACCCTGTCAGTGTCCCCTCCACCTGCCGCATACTGTAGTGCAGAGTTTGCAGCTCAACCTCAGCTCAGCACAGTCACTTGCCAGGACCTGGCACCATGAATTATAGATGAGGAACATTTGCAGAGATGAGTAATGCTGCTTCAGTGCACCCGTGCCCATAGCCAGACCCCCCTTGTGTGTGTCTCTCTGTGTGTGATGGTGATGGGGGGAGAGATGGAGACAGGCACAAAGAAAGAGGTAGAGATACTAAAAAGTTTAGATGTGAAGTGGGCAGAATCAAGGCAGGTTAATGAAAACATAGAGTTGTGGCTGTGTAGTGCAATGCAGATATTTACTCCTGGAAGAGCAAAGAGCAGAAATGCTGACTCTATGTGTAGAAACCGAGCCCCCCGCCCCTCAGACAATACGAAGCCCAGCAGGGCACAGAGAGCTAAACAGCATCTTTTAAAGCTACAAACAAAACAAGCACTGTAACAGCTCCTATTTGCCGCACTGGATCTTCTCACACCCCCAGACATTAGAGAGCCACCTAAAATAAAAATAAACATGCATTGTCTTCCAGGCAAAACAACTGCAGATATGAAACACAATATCTGGCTGACCACCGCCAGATTCTTCTTTGTTTCCAAAGACACTGGCAGACAGAAATAGACTCTTATGTGTCTGCTGACATAAATCGCTGCTGCTGCCAGCCAACCAAACAGCCAGCAAGCCCTCCTGGCAGCTACAGTCATCTGCCTCCCTGCCACTCCTCCTCTCTCTCATTTCCCTTTAATGGATCCATATATTCTCAAGTCAGGCTGTGGATACTGACCTGTGCTTGTCAATACTTTCTCTCCTGTTAATTTTCTGCTTGGATGTATGTCCTTGTTGTCCTAGTATGACCTTAGTTTTTAGTGTGCTGGCATGTGTGTTTTTACCACTCTCCCTCTTTCGCCCTCTCTCTCTGCATTGTCGTGTTTGCATGTCCTCTAATTTGTCCCTCTCTCTTGCTTCCTCCATCACTATTGTCAACACTTTCTCAAGAGGCTTCTCAATGTTTGTTTGCAGAACTGGAATGTACCAAAACCACACCACAGACACCAACAACAACTGCAATAAACGGCTTCTTTGTGATCACAAGGTAAGCTTCATGTTTTATGATTTTCCCCTACAGCTGTATTTCACACAGCTGACATGAAATACATGTTCACCCGTCATGTCACTGTAGTTGAAAGCTCATATTTCATACGCCAAGAAGAAGCTCCATTGGCAGGAATATAAATCAGTAATACTTCTGTTGCATCTGTGTGTGTTTTTGTGCAATTCCCTGTCTCCTGTCTATGTGTGTGTGTGTGTGTGTGTGTGTACTTGTGCGTGTGTGTTTTACAGGAAAAGCTTGTCCAGGCTATTAAAAGAATCAAGCACGAGGTAGATGAGTGCAGAGAAGCAGAGAGAGAGACGTGCGTAGAGTCACTGGAAGTAGAGGTACTGTTGCTGCATTATTAATCCTCATCTCTTTCAGAAATAGACACAGAAATTCCAGTTTAACACAAAATAAATGTGTATATATTCATAACAATTCTCCCTATTGTCACACTGAATGTTTTGTCACATCTAGGCCTGAATGAATAATGGTCCATTGTTTCCCTTTCCCGTCTTTCAGAACAGTTTTGATGCCCTGGAACGAGAAATCAGAGCCGAGTTTCAGAACCTCCATCGCTTCCTGGATGAGGAGGAGTATAAGGACCTGGAACGATTGAGGAGGGAGAGACAGAAACAACTGAAGCAGCTGAAGGAAAGAGAGAAGAAAATAGCAGAGCAAGGGAAAGACCTGGAGAGAGCCATCACTGTACTCAACAGCAAACTGGCTGAGGAAGACAGTCCTAAACTGCTCAAAGTGAGGCAGCGTTTTCACTAAGAAAGAAAAAAAAAACAGAAGAGATTACATCAGACAATCAATAAAAAATTTGCTGTTTTATTTGCTTGGATATACTGTAGCTATAAAAAGCTGGGGTGTGGTGATTGGGATGATGTAAATTTGGATGGTGAGGTAATGTGCGAGTGAGTACACAGGAGGAGGTGAGGAATAGTTTGGACTCTTTCCATTAAACATTCTGGAAACTTCTCTGCACCAACAGCGGAGCCGCAAAACACGTGTTTGTCCAGGGTCATTGTGAGCATTACTCACCTTATTTGTGACTTGTGTCAGGAAAACTGTCTAAATTGTTCGTCCTGTTTGGACTCTTTTTAGCTCAGAGCTGCTGGGAAACAGCGTGATTCTGCAGGTTTGCATCAAAGTGACCCAATCCCAGAGCTGTGCGCCTCTTCATTGGCACTTATTTGATCAATTATAGACATTGATTGGCTAAATAGTTGACCTGTCTGGATTTGCTGGTCAAAATCAATTTCTCATTTGAAAGTTACAGGACAAAAGGCAGTCAACGCATTGCAGCAAATAGGAATAGGCAACATAAGGCGATCTGGCATTTGGAGTCCAAACAAACAATGACAAGACATTTTAACCAATTACAACCAACTTTCCTAACCTGTTTGTGTCATTGCAGGAGATTCAAGAGCTTACAAAAAGGCAAGTTTCTCCAAGTGTGTTTGCATCAGACTAATCCACTGTTTCCTCCACATCTCATTAATCTTCAGCGTATGCATGCTTGGTCTTTCCTCTCCCTTCTGCCACATCAATCAATCAATGTCCATAATCCTCACTGCTGTGTGTCCACCAGGGTGACACTCTATCATCCATCATTAAGTCCTCCCCTTCTCTTCCCATTTCGTCCAAGTAGATCTCAGGTCAGCTTTGTTCTCCCAGCGGAGGTGGACACTGAGGTGCGCTCCGGCCAGTTTGTGGGGCCCATCCAGTACAGGATATGGAAGCACATGAAGAGCTGCCTTTACCCAAGTATGTTCGTGCATGTCGTTTGATACAACGCATGAAAAACAACAACAAAACTCACTGTATTTAAACTCTGTTTACCAGATATTACATCAGTGACCTTTGACCCTGAGACAGCCCATCCTAATCTGTCTGTGTCTGAGTCGTGCACCTCAGTGTGGTTCGAGGAGGGTAAGGACACAAAGGATTGCCGGGCCAACCCACGACGTTTTCACTATTATTACTGTGTGTTAAGCCATCAGGGCTTCACCACAGGCCGACACTACTGGGAGGTGGAGGTGGGAAATAAGACAGCATGGAGGTTGGGAGTGGCACAAGAAGACGTCCCAAGAGGGGAGACGACTGCTACTGGCACCTCCTGTGGCCTCTGGACCCTGGCCCTGAAGAGTGGATCTATCCTGGCTTGCACAGACCCAAAGCCCACCATGGTCAAAGTGTCTGTCAGTCTCGTCCGCATCGGTGTGTTCTTAGACTGTGATAAGGAGGAGGTGTCTTTCTATAATGCTGTTACAATGGCACCAATCTACACCTTCTCTATGGAGACGACCGGGGTCCCGCTGTTCCCTTTCTATAATCCATGTGACACAGATAATGGGAAGAACACGACAGAACTGAAGATCTTTAACCCTTCGCTATGATCAGGGGCTGTTCTCGGCAGCTTGAACACTGATGGTCAAAAGAGTAGAGATTTCCAATACAAATATTATATGAGTAGTATTATTAGTACATGTAAAGCTGAAATAAATAGTTAATTAATGAGCTAGACAACTAAAAGAAAGCGTACTGGCAACTATTTTGAAGATTTTCTTTTGCCTTATGTGAAAATAAACTGATTATTCATGTTGGACAAAAACAATTTGAAGACGATTTGAAGACGATTTGAAGAGGATTTTGTGAAACTGTGATGGGCATTTTTCTATCTATGATGAACATGAACTGTTAGCTGCATAACTTGTGGTGAATGCAGAAACTTCACAATAAATCATTTTAAAAGAAAAGGCATAAAACACGGCTGCTACTGTTTCTGTTTTTAACATACTAGTAACCTTCTTTTACTGTAGTACTGAGTTTAAGATAATAAAGGATGTGGAAGGTTGTAATTTGCAGCCAACCTGGAGCTTCAGGTTTTAATGTTACCTTTGTCCTGTTTATAAATATGTCTGCTTGCTTCGCCATATTGTGTCCGGGCGAGGTTATGGACGCTCAAAACAAGGCAGTGGGATTAGTGGCACGCAGAGCCTAAAGGGGGTGAGAAAGTGGCGCGTGACACTGAGAACAAATGATGGCTGACATTGAGTGAAATGACTCTTTGAGATGAGATGGACAGCTATGAGACAGAACTGTCCTTCAGCAAGTTTGTTGCTCCAAGAATAGGAAAAGAAAGAAAAAAAAAACAGACAGCAGGACAGCAAATGTCATATAATCACTTGTTTATTCTTAGTATTCCTTTAGACATGAAATAAAGAAAAAAAAATCTATTTTCTTTACAAAACATCTGTGTGAAGTGTTGTGCAAAAAGGGAGTACAGAGAGAACATGTGGGGATGTCATACCACACCAAGGCCAGAACAGCAGAAGTAAACAGAGAGGATCAGGGCAGAGACATCTCACGTAGTGCAAGAAGTGCCAGTGGTATTAAAAGTAGCGGTTTCTATTAGTGGGTTATCAGGGTTGGGCATGAAACCAGAATCCCTCTGGCACCGGTTAGATCTAATAACTCCAATCCCACTAGACTGAGCCATCTTTGAGATGCTGGTAATGTGTAAACCAAAGGCTTGTCCTGCCCACCACACACTATCTGCCTCACTATCTACTCACTCTGAGCCGCTTGGTTTTACAATCACAGACAATATACAGTGGCGGTGTTGCACATAAATGCTGTTTTAGCAGTCCCTCATCAATTGCTCACCACAACATAACTCCGACAGTTACCCACACAGTGCTTTGTCATTCATCTGCTACTATCATGAGCTCTCACACTCACGTACTCCAAACTGTGCCTCGGTTAATGAAATGGAAAACTCACTTACAAACAGAGCGCACTCAGCATTCCTTATGTTACTCAGAATCATCTGGAGAAACACTTTCATGGTTTTTTTTATACAATATCTTCCACACATTAGCATACCATTAGCTAGTCAGTGGCATCACGTTGCTCAGTCAGTTGTGCAATCAGCTTTCTGTGAATCCACTACCTATCAAAAAAAAGGTGCCATTAGGAGTGTCGGCTAATGACAGAATACAGGCCAACTATCCAATACACGTTTTTAGGCACTAATCAAAGACAAAGAGTCACTCAAATATCTCAAAGTTACAATATCTTCTACAATATTTTGTGGCTTTAAACACATTCACACTCATGACTTAAACACAGCACTTGTTTTCTTCACATTGCGATACGACTTTAAGCAGGCACATGAATACCTTACTCACAACGGATGGAGAAGCACACTTAAAGTACAGTTGTTTCATTCTGTACAAATTACCTATGCATAGACTCAGCACGCACAAACACCCACTCGTAAATCACTTCATGTGCATTGTAGGCATTAAACACACACAAAAAAAATCCCAAACATACAATGATGGCAACATTAAAACATCACTCATCTGGTCACACACACACACAGACACACACACACACACACACACACACACACACACACACACATATATAACTTTAGGACAATAGAAGCCTATTTTTCAGGGCATGTCGTGGGCATGCTGCAGTCAATGCTTTAAGTGACATAGGTTAAACGTTTTAATACAACATGTAAATACCGTGAGAGATACTGTACGCTGCGAATATCAGGTTGGAAATGGCAATAACAGCAGATAATTGATCTAGAAAGATCTAATATAGTCTTGATGAATTTTTACAATATTTGGTTGTTAAATTAGTTCAAGACGTTAGTGAATATTAGTGTTTATAGTATATAGTAATGTATGTGTACATTTTTTTAATATTCTGGATTTAATGTTGGTAAGAAATTTAAATTAGTTTATTTCTTTATTATTAAGTATAATACAACAACCGTTCTATACACTAAAAACATTCAGCCTTAAGGGGGTTAAAGTGGCGTACACATGCAATATTTACAAGGCTGGAATGTGTGTGTATATGTATGTGTGTATAAATTTTTAGCATTGCCAAAATGGGTTCCAGGCTAGAAATGAGGCATATCCAGTGTTTTACACGAGAATGCCTTTGTTCATATGTAACACATCTGACCATCTAATACTGTTTGTACGTTTTTTTTATTTTTTGGTTTGCTTTAGTTTAAACATTTTATTTATTGATCTTTGTATCAAATCTGACATCTAAACCTATCTTGTCATATGGCTTTTTAAAAGGCTGACATTGCCTGATACTAATCCACGTGTAAGAAAAATCTAATAGTCAGGAAAGCTACCAAGAAAGGCCAATTGGTCGTACTGTAGATGGACCTACCTCTTACAGTTTTCCTACATTTCACTGATCATTTGACTGAATTTTAATGGCTGTCTTATTGTGCTTCTCTCAAAAACCGCAAATGCTCATTGTTGATTTCAGTGCATCAAAGCCGGACTGTCATCGGTTCTTTAGTGGTCAGTTAAAACATGAGGTAGAGACATGCATTTTGTAATGCTAAAATGTATCTGCACACCTCCTCTGTACCATACAAGAGTTGCAAATAAGATTATTTTGTCTTGACTTAATGTCCACATATTGCAAACTTAAGAACATGTTGTGGCACTGATAAAGGCCTCATAGGATTATTTTGGAGCCATTACGCATGCTAGGCATAAATGGTTAAGCTTTAGCCACATTTTAGAGGGACAAAGACACAGGAAGAAATAAAAAATGAAGTCAAGATTCTAGTTTATGTCTTAAGTACATAAGTATTTAAAAACTAAGCCTAGCAAAGGAAAGGAAGATGGAAATAAAAGGGAAGATTAAGGAAGGAATAACAAAAATAGACCTGAAAATATTCAAGGAAGTATAAAAAAACAAAAAACAAAGACACAAGCAGTCATGTCCTAACTATTTGAACTTTCCAGACACTTTCATTCAGTATTTCACCTTTGGAAAGCCAAACGTACAGCAGGAACACGGTGGTCCCATTAAGTTCCTGGAGTTGCTGCTGGCATGAGCTGCCTATTAAACTTTAGGAATGATGGGATTTTTATAGAGCCACCAGGAAATCCAGATCAAAGACACTAAAGTGGTTGATCCGGACTTCAGGGATCAGTCTGAAAAACGCATTTTAATCATCCGAGCTATCCACTGGGAGTCTGAATCTCAATCTCAGACTATAAATAGCGGGGTTAGTATTATTAGTATATATTTTTTTGTGTGGTTAAATTTATGCAAAACTAATCTTTTTTTTTTCTTCTATATGTGTTAATGTATTGCACATGTTTATGAAGCCAGAGGACTCGCACAAGCATATAACATACACGTTTAAGCTATGTACAAAGTGCCAACAACAAAGTGTCGTTTGTGTGATCTACGGGGCTTTTTCGTGTCTGATTAAAAGACTGTCATGACACATTTTAGTAGGTTTGAGATGACACTGGTTGGAAATTTCATGCAGTTTGTCTGTTTTATCCGCATGCTGATAGAGGAACGAGCATTTAGATGGGTTAGTTACGGTCAACTAAGGAATTCTAGTATGTTTTAATGAAATGTTGTAAACCTTTCTGGCGACCTCAATATGTTGGAAAAGACTTCATGTGGAGTTCTTTTTGTAAACACTGCAAAGGATTTTGTTTGCAGTCGGACACTTACTTACTCTTAAGTTACCAAAAATGAGGCTGCAAGTTGTATACAACTAAAATCTTTAACAATCAACAAGCCACATTTGTTGTGTGAAGTTTTTCCAGATCAGAAAGTCTCAAAGGTTATGTGTTAATTAGTGAGATACCGTTAACAAGGTAATACTGTGTTCAGACAACAGACACGTTAAACCGAAGTCCTTGCCCCAGTTTCAGTGGTTTCTTCATTATTTGGTAGGGGGTGCTCGATTGTCTACAGTGGTAGTAGATGGAGAAAATCTGTGGGGCCTCCCTTTGATTTTTTTTACAGGGGCAGTTCTCAGGTGGTGGTGGTTGAATCCTCAGCCACAGTGCCCTCTTTGCTGGCCTCCAGTGCGGCACCACTAGATTTCAGCTCCACTTCAGGGGTTTTAGGGGGGGCTGCTTTTGGAGTTGAGCCTCCGATGATATCAACGTGCTCTGGGCTTGGTTTGGAATCCAGGCCTGGCTCAGGTGTACCGTTGGTAATAGGTTCTGGTGTAGTTGGTTTGGGGGGCTCAGGTGTGGTTGCAGGCTTTGGATCAGCAGGACTCAGACGAGCCTTAGGCTCAGGGCTCGGGGCTGGGCTGAGCTTAATTTCTGATGGTTTGGACACATCCAACTTTGCTTCCACTGGCTGATCAGGGGTTGACATGGTCTCGGGTGCTGGGGAGGCTTTAGTTTCAGCTACTGGACTGGGCGTAATTTCCAAAGCCGGTGGAGCACTTGGCTTGGTCTCAGCAGCAGATGGAGGACTTGGTTTGGTTTCAGGGGCAGCAGAGATGGTTACAGCCACAGACTCAGAGATTGGATCAGGGACATCAGTGTCAGTGTCCAGTGGGAGGGCGGTGTTAAAGCCAACGCCAGAGTCACTGGTCTCTAGGTTATCAACCCCAACCTCTTTAGAGGAAACCTCCAGACCCTGAGTGCAAACAGACAATGAGATAAGTCTAATTGTATCGCACCTTTCAACAACAAGACAATATGTGCTTTACAGAAGACATGAAAAGATATAACAGATATACAAGGCAATATCAAGGGAGCATATTAACAGGATTTAAAAAAACAGTCAAACAAAATGGAAGATTACGGAAGCGCATTGCTGCCACCCTCCAAAAAATAATTTGGCTCAGTATCACGTAATTACGTGAAAAGTTTAATGTTATAAGGTGATATTTATCACCTTATAACGTGAAATTATCACGTAATTACGTGATATGAAATTATCATGTTATTTCATGATGTGGTATTTTCACGTTATAACGTGAAAACATCAAGTATTTCAATTGAGGTTTCAATTGAGATCAGCCCATGTACAAGCCAGTCTACCACGCTTCCCTCCATGTTTGAGACTCATGAGTCATGTGATATCACGTTATAATATGAAACTTTTCACGTAGTTACGTGATATTGAGCCAAATTATTTTTTGGAAGGTGGCAGCAATGCGCTTCCGTAGAAGATAATAATTAGGTAAAAATTGAATAAAACAGGAGAATTAACGTCACGGTGCAGTGAAAGATAGGAACGAACTGTCCCAAATTCAATTTAATAAAAGGCAGTGGAAAACAGAAAAAATTTAAGCCTTGATTTAAAAGAACTGAGAGTTGGAGCGCAGAAGAAGCCACTGCAAAGATCTGAGACCTGGACTGATGTCATCCACTTTGTTGATCTTAGTGAGGACTCTAGCAGCAGCGTTCTGAATAAGCTGCAGCTGTCTGAACGCAGAAAACAGCATACAAATGGAGATATTATTAAAACCTCAAAGACAGTTTTAAGGATAGAAATACCACATAATCTTACTTTAATGTCCACCTCAGTGCTTTGAGATTTCTCTGTGTTGTCTGCCTGGGAGTGCTTTGATTCCTCACTGAGTTTGGTGATGTTCTTGACCACCTGCGAAGATGCACACAAAACAAGAGTCATGCATTATGTTGGGGAAAAACATCATTACACTATCATCACCGCATTGCCAGCTATCCCTCCAACCTGTCTGAAGGCGTCTCCCTCATCCTCTTTGCCGGCATTCTGGGCAAGCTTCTCCAGGGCAGCAGCCCTCTTGGCCCTCTTCTTCACTTTGATCAAGCAGGACAGCAGACAAACCAGCAGAAGGAAAACCAGCAAGCCCAACAGGGCAATGATGGCCACATACAGCGACTCCAGCTTGTAGGCTGCATGGATGCATGGTGGGAAAGGAGAGGGGAGGAAAGGAGTGGGAAACTAAATAATTCAACTGACCTTTCATTGACGTGTAGAAATTCCAGTGCATGACTTCAGTAGAAAAGAAGAAAGAGAATATTCTTTCCTCTTTTTCAGCTACAAAACAATTAGTTTGGCCTGACTATGTTTGATACCATTATCAGCTATCACTGCAATATCGCTTAGCCCATCCTTACGTTGTACTTCCAGGTGGATGCTGGACACAGTGAACCCCAGTATGTCAGTAATTTTGAACTGTCCTGCATCTGCACGCTTGACTTGATCCAGGAAAACCAATGAACCCTCCATAGAGAGACGGTCCTGGAGATTCAGCTCCTCTCTGGCCTGGAATTTAAAAAAAAAAAATAAATATATTTATATCCCAAAAGTTAGAAAACAGCAAAGATACACCTCATACTAATATAAATAGCATGTCAATATTTTGTCTTACATGATCATGGACACATTTATAGACTTTATACCAAACTATACTGTGTATTTTGCAAATGGTGGCGTCTGTATTGTATCCATACAGAATGTAAACAATGTACTAAATAGTGTATTTTATTTTATTTGTTTATTTTACTTGACTCTATAAAGTATATTTAGAGTATATTAAGTTTCCCCCAGATCTCATCTCATCTTGCAGTCAGTTCACAGGTACGATCCTAAACAATGAAAATCACATCAAAAAATAATGATTTTTACTGTGTGCAGAAGTACCTCTTCTGATTTTCCATAAAGGATAATGTCATATTTCATAGAAGTGTATAAATGTTTTATAATGTCAGTCTAGGTCATCTCTGCTTCAGACAAGGTGCCCCCCCCCCGGTATAAAACACTGCAGAAATCTATTATTAACTACCCATATTATATATTTATATTCAAAGTATATTTGTGCATTTTACAAGATTAACTAGTACACAGTAAGTTGTAAGACACAGACAAAAGAGGACTTCCGTTTTCAACCTACACTAATATTACCCACCTTTCTTGTAATTAAAGCCATTTGTTTATTTTTTCTGTCTCTGCTGAAATACAGAAAACAAATATTCACATTGGTGGAACAAAAAAGAAATAAGAGCCTCCAGTTACATTTGTAAATTCTCCCTTGTCCAGCAGCAGATGGGGTGTGGAGCCAGATTCGGGGGTGTAGTACAGTTGGACCAAAGAGCTGTTGAGTATCAGGTTGATCTTCAGTCTTTTTCCGTATGGCAGGATCACAAAGTTTTGGTGCTCTGAGACACAGACAGACAGAGGAGAAGGAAGGACGTACAATAAATACTTAACAGCTCACTTTACAGGCTCATGGATCATCATAAAACGCATTAGCCTGCTAGAGCCCATTAACATTTGGGTCTTTAAAAAGCCATTACGGCAGACAAGAAGAGCGTTATGACCAGAAAGGAAACACAGAACAACATCCTGATGGAAGGTGCTGGTCGGTTAAAACAGGTCATGCATGGAGGAGGAAAAAATATGTCTCCGTCTGCATTCTCACCTCTGACGTTGAGACACACTTTTTTTTGGATATCACCTTCGGCATCCCTGACAGTGTAGCTACCTTCGTCTGCACCCGTGACAGCACTGAGGGTGACATGGCGCTCACTGACGCTGATTCGACCCTGGTAGCCCTCCCTGGACAGCCCCGTGCTGGTGAGCAGCACCAGAGCAGGTCTGCAGACGGAAAAGTCAAAAAGGGTGACGGTTTGTGGTACAGTATGGTAAGCGACATCATTGCAGATGAAACATCATTGCAGATGCTCTTGGGTCTAAAAAGAAATCAGTATATAATATATGCTAACTCTACCTGGATGTCTGGTTGGCCTCCACAGCACTTGGCCTGTACTCCAGTGTGATGGGAAGAGTCACCCCTGACACTGGAATATGGTAGGAGTCTCCATATTTAATGGACTGCTCGTTGGAGCAATCTAGACGGTAAAAACATGGTGGTAAACAGTTTGTTCTGGAGTAAAAGGAAGCAACGAGGTTAATTACAGCAGGCAGGAAATTGCTTGACATTTAAGTAAGAAGGAGTGAAGGAGGAGAAGAGAGATCAAAAAAGTACAGAAAAATGAGTTTAAGTGAGAGAAAGGATAGAAAGAGGTGAAGGAGGGAGGAAGAGAGAGCTTGACAGGGGCAGATTGCATAGAGAGGAGCACTGATCCAAAAATATCAGGGCGGCTGAAATGAAAGGGTAGAGATACAAACCAAAAAGAGGGGAAGACAGTAAAGACAAGACAAAGGCAGGAAAACAGCAGGGAAGGAAGGAGAGAGGAGTGGGTCGGTGGTTAAAGAGCTGCATAATTACTGCCTGGCAGCTCCAGTATGGTCTCACACACATGCACACAAACACACACACACACACACCTCTTCACACCACCTCAAAACACATTACACCATCCATATGGCACATCGTATACACACTGCTACGCTACAGTTGCATTTATCCATGCTGGATTTGAGCCCACTCCTCCCTCTGCATGTTTGAATCGCTCCATCCTTCTCTCACACTTTGTGTGTGTTTAATCTCATCAGAATTGCTCAGCAGAGTCCAAAGTCAACACTGCTGCAACTCCTAACGCCCCAAGGACAAACAGGATGTGTAACCGAGAGGTTTCTTCGGCTGCTGACTGAATGATTAAAGCACGAGAAATGTCAGCTCCTACGCTACCCTGAGTCTGACTCCAGATCAGATATAAGAGGCTTATTCTTCATCCCGGGGTTGTGGCTCTGATGTCATCCAGTGGTGGAGGACGTATTCAGATACTTGAAGGACCGGTGTGTAGGATTTAGTGGCATCTAGAGGTACATTAGCAGATTGCTACCCCCTCGCCGCACTCTGTCCTTCCTAGTGTGAAGGAGAAAGTGGTGGCATACGGAGCCTATCCCAGCTAGCACTGGGTGAGAGGTGTTGTACACCCTGGACAAGTTGCCAGTTCATCACAGGGCACATTAACAAAAACATAACAATTCCTATTTTTATTATTATACACTAAAAACATATTATCAGTATCATGTACTTTAGGTATCAAAAGAAAGAATTCATAAACTAGCTGCTCTGAGTTTGCGATAAATTAAAGTAGGAACAGCCCTATTTGAAACTCGTCATTGACTGTCATGGCTGAGGAAGTTTTAGGTTGTACTTGATAGTTTGTGAAAAAAACAAACTCAAACACTGCTTTATTTTTGATATGTAAAGTTTACAGCAGAGCAAAAACTCTTCTTCAGACAATGAAATGCTTGGCCAGTGAATTATTTTTGATTTAAAATGATATTTTGCTGGTCTGTATTAAATTGAAAAAGTGATTTACAGTTGTATTAATGGATGAAAACACTATTAAATGTTCTTTAACAAAGATGAGGTCATCCAAAAGGAACTGGTTCTAATATGAATTTGCAGATAAATTAGAGTTTTGAATTGAAAGTCCCATTGTGCCTGTGAGACTCTAACAACTGAGGCTTATGCTTCATTACCACTCCTAATGTCCTACACACTCATGTCACTCAGTACCTCGGACTACAAGCGCGACACGTCTGACGTCGTCGGGTATATTGGGATTCTTCACGGTGTAGGTGCCCTCGTCTCCTTCACCCACAGCGTCTATAATGAGGTGGCTGAGGTGGCGGTTGAGTTTGGCCCGAGTGTTGACCACGACGCCGCCTCGCATCAGGACCACATCGGCCGACCGCGGAGCAGACCTGTTCCGAAATGTGACCTCACTGTCGAGTGAGGGCAACATGATGTGGAAATCCTCCCCATGGAACAAGGTCATGGAGTCCTCATCAACTGGTTTATACAACGGACAGAGGAAGCAGTGACACATAAGAGGGCAAGGTTATTATTTATAATTGATGAGTAAACTTATTTATATATTATGCACTGGTGAGCCGGGTCTCACCTTTAATAGGAGCAGAAAGAGCTGTGAACAAAGAAGAAAGAAAATACAAATTAAAACAGACATTTGCAATATTCTGACTTTTTTTTTCAATAGATTCCTTTCTTTTCTTTATTAAAATTAGAATTAGAATTATTTTTCTACCTCTAGGACTTCTCACATATTAGTTATACGATGACAGACATATTGTCAATTAGACAGATTAAGCACCATCAAACTTAAACTATTAAATAAAACAGTGATCCCTGAACAAATATAACAGTTCAGTTTCACGTTTATTTGTCATATGCAGGTTAACACTGGGTCAACAGTACAATGAAATGTGCTGGATGAGAGGAACCGGTCAGTTTAGCATTAAGAGTAATGAGGGTAAAAAATAAGCTAAAGAAGTAAAATAAAAAAGAATATTATGAAAATACAAAATATAAAATATACTAAAATAGAATATGAGAAATATGTATAAGTGTTCTATATACTGTAGAAGGGATATGGTTGAGAGAAGTATACCTATAGAAGTATTTAAAATATCACTGTATAAGAATATAAACATAGTTTATAAATAAATAGGATATAAATACTGATAGTGGGAGTGACGTGTACAGTAACGTGGTCGATTCAGACAGAGAGAAAAGTGTCTACAGAGTAAAGTGACTAGTGTTTTGCAGTATTGCACAAACGAATTCAATACAGTGTAGCATGAGTCGTTGCAAAGTGCTAAAACACTGAACGCTGACATCAGCAGAAAAAAAACATCAGCATCACTAATTTTTATCAACATACCTGTGGCGAGCAGAAAGCTGAATGTGATCACACTGACTGTCGCCATCCTGGCTGATTCTTTTGTGCCTATAACGAAAGAAGGATGATATATTCAAAGAAAAGTCAACATAATAGGTAACATTATTTTATTGCTTTTATATTAATACATGTATATGTTTCTCTGTCTTTGTCACTTGAACTGGTTTGGGGTGTGACATATTGACCCTGTTGCTTCTTCACAGTGAAACTATGACATAATTCCCGGATGATATCGCCCTATGATGCAGCATACTGATGACTGAGGCACTAAACTAAAACTGAAAGTGTGGTTTAGTGACTCTTAGTTTGCTTTTTGCTGTTTTGCATTCTTTGGAAAGAGGCAGTCGCTTCCAACTCGCTGCTTGTTTCAATATTGCCTGAAAATACAATTACAACCTTCTGGCTCAAATCCCAGATTCAGATCTCCTTCAAAATGTAATCAGTTGTTCCTTGAAAGAAGATTGATCACATTATTCCGAAGCCCTCCTGCATTCAGTGACAGTAATCTAAGGCATAAAATATGTCATACATTTTAAACTGTACGTTAAAAAAAATATTATATAAATATATTTATTCTATTTTGCAGTAAATATGCTGTGGCTTAAAAAAAGTCTTTGCTTGGGTGAGTTTCAAACAGGAAACATCCTGAACAAGAAGTGAACTGGGGCAAAATATACATTCCACTAAGCTCTGTGAAGGTTTCTGAGATTAATTGCAGCACGGATGGGGATATTGATGATGTGAATGGCTTTCTTCTGTGCTGAGACATCAGAGGCAACAACATCAATGGGCTGGAGCAAAAGAAACTTGCCTGTGGTTTCCATTTTAAAAGCCCAGGAGGGGAGCAGGAGGAAACACCTGCAGTGCTCACAGTCAGACAGTGCAGTAGTTAAAGTAGCACGTAAGCAGTCATGGTTATCTGTATACCATAAATGTGTCCTTATAAAGTCAAAATACAGCAAAATGTGCATACATTTAAGACCGGCCTTGTCTTCTTTCTTTCTCTCTCTTTCTTATCTGCTGTGTTCTTTCAGGTGCATTAAGAATTCAATTAGGCTATCTAATCACACTAAACATCTAAAAACCCCTGAAGATCTGCAGAGAGATCTTGCAATCCTTGTAAATTCAATTTATCTGCCATTGCCTGGAGATCATTATAGGACATCAGACATTAAAAAACAGCCTGTGGTGCAACTTTTGTGGAGAAAACCAATGATCGTGTCTTTATAACTTAAATCGAGGTTTAGATTTATGGGACAAAGTTGTTGTTTAAAGGCCATACCCTCAAGACATTTATGTCTTAAAGAGGCTCTTCCCTTGTGTATGTGTAAGTGTATGTGCATGATTACCAGGGCCACCTGGCTTTGGATCACTGTCAAGGATTGTCTATTGATTATGTGCCTGAATTTAAACACAGAATAATTCATGAATCTCAGGATAATTCAAATCGTGGGGGATCTGAGTGAGGACCCGTTTCCAACAGGAAATGTCCAGAATGAGAAGGACTGCGGGTCAAATATATTTCCCATAAGACTCTTTCTGAGAAGAATCGCAATTAATTCACCGAAGGAGTTATGACGTCGTGAACTGCCTTCTGCTACGCTGAGGCATTTGTAGCAACACATCAAGAGAGTTTGTGCAAAAAGAGATTTTGCTGCTGTTTCATTTACAAAGCCCAGGAGGGGACTGGGAGGGAACACCTGCAGTGCTCACAGCCACACTTTGCAGCAGCTAATAAACATGCACAGTAAAGATTAAAGTGTCTCTCTGTAACACAGGAGACATCATAAGACATCCCATTCCTGCTGTAAATGACAAGGCATAAAGCCGTCTTCACACTGTGTGCAAGCTTACGTGTGTGCAGTTTCTGTGCGTCTGCCACCTGTCGGCCTTTGTGTTCGTGTAATATGAACATATTTGCAAAGAGCAACAGCAGGGAGGTCATTTTCTCTCTTTGTTTGATGAAAATAATTAACATTTCACAATGCCATCATCTAACCAAAGTTCCCGTTTCACAAAAGACCTCGTACAACCCTCTGCATTGTGTCTACCCCATCTGCGTGCCACATTCTGGGCAGAAAGCCTAAAAGCCCACTGATTTTATTGTATCAGTAACAAAATATGGAACAAAGTTGCGTCACAGAACAGCGTCTCTTGGCTAACAAATCGCAAGTGTCCTTTGCTACAGTCATCTATATAACTCAAATTACGCTGTAATCTTATTACTGCAGTTCCTGTCCTTGTTTCAGGAACTTCTCCTCAAACTTTGAAGCCTCATTTGAGGCCACTGCATCACTGATCATAACTCCCCACTAACTGACTGTTGACCCCTGTAGCCATCAACGTTTAATTAACCAACGGTCTGAGATGTAGGATCAGTTGGGTCTGAAGAAAAAGAGAAAAATGATCCATGTCCATCTGTTTGTCACAGCAGTGGGCCTCGTGGAGTCACCACAGCCAATCTGGTGTTTCATCGCAAAATCTGTGAAGCAGGGCATCTAAAATCTTGTCCTTCGTTTCTGTGTAATTTTTTGAGCATTTGAGGCCAATTCAGAGGCCGCATCACTGAGCACAAACATGCATGCACATGAAAACACGTGCAGTAAGCTATATTATATTCATACACTGTCCTTTGGGCTGTAAACCATGAACACGTATGCCATCTGCTATCCTTCCCTGACTCTCCCTCTCACTCAGCTTCGTTCTTCAGTCTTTATTTTACCTCGTTGGATCTCTTTCCTCCCTCTTCCATTTTGTCACTTCTGTCTCCATTCTCACATCTTCATGTGTTACTTTCTACCACCATCATGACCATGTTGAAGTCTGCCTGTCCTCCTCTGCTCCCTTAACTTTCTATGCCTCTGTTTGATAGCTCCGTGTCATCTCTCGCTTTCTTTCCACCACGTTTTGTCTTCTCAGTACGACTCCTCTCTCTCAACCCGAATCCTCTGCTCCCTATCTTGGGGCATCTCTCTAATTTCCCCGTTTTTTCTTTGGGTTTCTCTCAGGATCTCTTTCTCTTTTTATTATGTCTCTTTCATCCTCTCCTCCCCCTTATCTTATATAATCCAAGCAAGTGCATCCCACTCTGAAATCAAAGCCTGTCCCTGTGTTCCTTCTAACTCCAAACACGCTACTTACTGGAAGGACAGGCAGGTCTTTGTCCACCGGCTATAAAGAGGCGGAAATGCATTGAATGACTGCAGATGTGGGGACCCTACAAAGCAATCTCTGTGTCTTTAAGGTTCATCATTTCTCTTTTATTTTCACTTTACTCGTTTCGGTGTGAGTGTGAGATGAAGTCATGAGGAAAGATGATTCTACATGAAGTAAGGTCTGTACTGTGCCGTCTTCTCACAGCATTAGATATTTATTAGTAATGAGGCATCAAAAAGATAGAAGAAAGATAGCTGCGTCAAGAGACACGCATGGATAAGGTTGGATGTTTACTTTAGTTGTACTACTTTCAAACAAATATCCCCCCGCTGGAATAAGGTTATTCAAAATGCTCCCAACTTCAAAAATTCCTCCAACCAATATCATGTTTCTGAAAGAGTAGATGCAGGGGAAAGATGCTCACACAGCCAGAAACTCTTGTCTAGACAAAACCCAAATATATATAATTTCAAAAGTTTATCTTTTGATGGGAAGCCTGCAAGCAGCTGACAACCTATTTTTCCTCCAAACGTGGCTGCAGTGAAGTAAAGGATAAGACAGGTTTCCACCATACTGCTTGCACCTGTCAGATTCATTAAAATCAGAGGACATGAGGGAGGAGCGAAGGGGTCCCGGAGCTATGTGCAGTCCTGACAAACACAGTAAGATGTGGAATCTGTTTGTGGTAAAGATGAGATTATAATACAGCCATTGCTCTCGTATGCCGGGGGGCCTTCGTACAGCTCCGGCTACAGTCTACGAGCAGCACACTGCAGGTGGAGGCAGCACAGCCAGAGAGTGTTCAGGCTGGAGCCTCCTGCCAGATAATGGATGCTATTAAGCTTTTGACAGGACATTTAGTCTTTTGGAGGTGATAACTTCCTTATATGTAAAGCTTTAACAGAATGAGACTATATATATAACATAATTCTAACACAATAAACATAATGAAGACAATAATTGTTTATTTCTTTAATGTCAATTAAGGTGAATATTGCTGTTTTCATATGTACAAGGCAATAAAAAACATTTAACATCATGCTGCATTATACAAAATAAAACTGCATTATATTTCAGACTACCTGAATTCCACCAGGAGGCTGAGAAATAAATGAAATGAACATAAAATAACCGGTGAAGGCGCCATCCTTGGTCAGTACACCAGAGATGAGCATATTCTTTCACACCTTTTCTCATTGACAGTATAATGTGTTAGTTAGTCATAAAAACCTCCCGGGCCGGGATAGCCGGGATAAACGCGTCAAACCCAAAAAACTGCAGAATTTAACCCGTCACGCACCAGACAAATGTAGGACACACAGCCGCACATGTATGTTAGGTGAAGAAAATCACCTCTTGAGATGCTCACCTACCTTTTAATTGGCCGGTCTGTGAGGTGCAGTGCAGTCGGCGGGGATGTGAAGGATGTTTTTAAAAGGATGAGGTTAAAAATGTGTGCGGATGCTGCCTGTTTCCTCCCTCGTCGCCGTCTCCCTCCCTTTCAACCTCGCCCCCGACAAGAGCAGCACTTCACGACTCGGGCTCAACATTTGGAAGATGTTCAGAATATGTCGGGCTGCTCAGCTCACTCTCGGAGACACTCGACTCGCGTCGGGAAACACCGGCCACCGTTTCACCCCCCCACACTCTCTCTCTCCAAAAAGAGAAAAGACACCTACAGTCATCTGACAGTGAGGAGGGGGTTTATTTAATGAGATATCAGACACACACGCCAAGGGATGCTGACTCAGCCCCAAGCTATGTGTCCATAAACAAATTAAGCCCAGGCATTACGTGCAAAGTGGATGGTAATGTGTTCAGAATAGGTTTAAATTAAATGGGATGCCTTTACATCACGTCATTTTTTTCAAAATAAAAGCATTTTAGTGGTCAAATGACCTGGAAAATAACAGTAAATTACATGTTATTTAGGGTTAGGGTTAAAATATAACCAGATGAGATGTGTTGGAATCTGTTCAGTACAACCCAAACTCATTAAAACCTCTTGAAAACTCCAAAAGGTTTCAAGAGGTAAACCTTCACCTCAGTTATCCTCAAGCTAAAACACTTCATTAGACTCAAACAGGCACGTCATAAGGTAAAGAGGTAAAAGGAGATCTTGCTCATGTAAGGGTCTTCATAAATCAGAGGTCCTGAACTAAATAACTCAAAAATCTCAATACAAAAAACGTCCACATATTTCATGTTTCATCTATTAGCCAGATGTTTCCTTTGTTGAGCAACACTCCAAAGACTTTAAGTAAGTAAACACACATTTAGTTATACATAATAGAAAATATTTAATGTTTTCATCGGTAATACAGACAGATGGCATGATTTCATACAAATACAAACTTTGTGTCCAGATGTTAGCGTTCTAAAACCAAACTTATAAGCTCATGAGTCTGTCTTTAAAACACCATTGGCACAGCAAGTTTAAAGATCTTCAGTAGGTCAGGAAAGAAACCAAACATCAGTACTGTTTACTGGCCTTTTTGTGACACGTGAGGCAAACACAGAAGGTAAATGTACGTCATGGACAAACATACTGATGTAGAAGCAGCATCAGCATTCAAGTGCCTTTATCGTGTCTCATCCCTGGAGGTAATAGGTTTGGATGAAGCCTTAATGGAGTACAGTGGTGATGGTTAATGGAACAACAGACACACTGGTAGATTCATGGTTACCTCAATACAAAAAGGCACTACGCACTTATCAGGAAAGGAAACAAATGTTTGTTTTTTTTTCCATCACCACCGTAGCTGATGGATTTCAAATCAGACCTCATTGGTTCTCCTATTCCACCACCCAAACATGATTATACAACTCCCGCTTCATGGCTGGTTACCTGCCAAACTGACTGATTGAGTTGAAGCACTTAGCACACACACACACACACACACACACACACACAGCAGCAGCAGCAATTTTACAGCGTTAATTCCCGCTCTGCTTGTTATCGTACAAAGAGAGGGGTGGTGCACACGAGAGGATGAGAGGGGTAAAGTGACAAGGACGGTTAATGGGTAATTGTTTCCCACCCTGCATAGCAGCAACAGCGTTTTTAGCTTGTGTGTTAAAAACTACATTTTTTCCACATGTATAAATCAAAAGATAAGACTGTAAGAAAATACAGTAAGAGTAGACTCTTAAAATGTTTTGGAAAATTTCCTAAATTTAGGTTCCTTCCATGTTCTCCTGCAGAATGAGATGCTGTACATGTGAAATTCATTTTTGATATTTGACAGAAAAAAACAGTAAAATTACTTTAATGCTTCACCTGCAGCGTTTACCACCCTGTAAGTGAGCACTCGACTTTTGCTGCATGTGGAAAATACTTTCTTCAAGTCTTTTGTACAGACGAACAGCTGACTCACTAGTTTCTACCGGTCTCTTGATCTGGGAGTCTATGATCCTGGGGTTTTTTACAGTCTAAACTGATGTTGCTAAGTCTTCTTCCTGCCCCTTCCTCTGCCTCCTGCAGCTTGTAGATTGCTTGTAGGGGCAGAGAGTGCGTTGGTTTGGAAGTCGAGCTTCTGCTGCAGGATCCCTGAAAGAATGAACTCAGCAGTGACGACTGGGAGAGATGCAGCGAGAGCCGGGCCACACAGAAACCAGTCCTCCTCGCAGGAAATCACTACAGTCCGAGGCTGAGAGGGAGGAAATAAATCAGGTAAGTATCCATACCCCAAAATAATGCTAAATTATTGTATGTGAGACTTGGTTACCTTGTGAGAGGAGGGCATCTTAGCAAGAAAGGTAGCTCCACTGCAGGTGATGATGTCTTTCATTTGAACTGGCTCTGGCTTCACTGACTTTGTAACATGGATCTCATATCCCTGAGGAAACACAAGAGATGCAGCAAACAACATGTAAACAAATATTGTTCAAAGATTTCCCTCTATTTTTATTTAATCTCTGCCCCTCAGGAAATCAATACAAGGCTCTTAGGAATTAAATTTGGTATAACAGGTGTATACTATTCCCCAATTTCAGCTGGAATCAGCAAAATATGTTACAAAAGTATCCCTTTGCTGCTTTGATGAAACAGTGCTTGAGAGTATGTAACAGAAACGGAAACATTACTGCCTGCTTCCCTGTGTGCAGTGCTCATAAAACATAACCAATACATTAACAATAAAAGTCAAATTACTTCCCACAAGTCACGGTACAACGGTAAACAATCGACACTGTGCTCTCATAAAGATGTGACTATGTTCAACTTCAGATAGGCTGAGCTAAAAGCAACGCTTGTGGGTAAAAAGTCAAGTATTTCAGTAGCAACTATTATTTTCATTATCGATTAATCGGCTAGAAAATAGTGAAAAATGTAGGTCTACGTTTCCCAAGGTGATGCCCTCAAATGCCTCGTTTTGTCCACAATCGTAAGATATTCAGTTTATTGTCATAGAGGCCTAAAGAAACCACAAAACATTTGAAAAAACTAAAATCAGAAAAATGAGAGTTGAATGTCCACTTGAGTGCATCACATATGTAAGAACAGGTACTCTTTAGAGGTGTTAACTACAGTTTCAAGTACTCCAGGATACGTCTCCATACACTGTAGAATTTCTGTAAGTTGCCAGATATCTCGTATCTCAGTTTTTCATTGTGGAGGATTCCTACCAGCTCCCTCAGGCTTCAAACTTTGGTGGTGAGTCAGATTTCCACTCTTTCAAAATAGGGTTATTCAGGGTTAGGGTTATTAGCCAGTTGCCAACATACCATCGCTATCTATTAGCGGCCCAATAATAATGTAGGAAAACATGATAGGCCTAGGGCTCCAAATTCCTTTGGCTTTTTGAAGATGTTGTTTAGAGATTCTGTGTGCCTTATATCCCCAAATAAATAGTAAAATCACAGCGTCAATTATTTTGAAGAAGGACATTGGGATAAAAAATTGGGATGTTTTGAAACAAATAAAGGAATCTTGGAAGAGAGACCATTTTAATTGTATTTATACGGCCTATTAACAGAGGCAATGTTCTCCATTTTTCAATATTCTTTTTCAGGGCGTTTAATCTCTCCATGAAGTTATATTTAAAAAGTATATACATATTTTATATAATGTTGGTAGTAGTTTTTCTTTCTCAGCATCCTGAGCAGGAGTGGAGATATCTTCCGTCGAGAATTTTTTTTTTATAGAACTCTGGTCCAAAGCCGTCTGTCCCGGGTGCTGTTCCATTATAAAAAGGGAATTGTTGTGGTTTCATTACATCTACAGAGGGAGCAGGTCCTCTTCCACAGAGTCTATCATGTTGAACTACCATGCTTCTACAGTATGCCTGAATGGACAAACCAAACACCTTCACATTTTTTGCTAATTTCACGGCCAGCATAGTTTCTCCTACTTGCTTAGGGAGGATGGGCTTAGCTGACTGCAATCTACAAGTTTACCCGTAGACGCCACCAAATTCTACACACTGGACCTTCGAGAGTCAACAACCATTCAATTAATCTTTGCAGCTCACCATTTCAGATATTTGACAGGCTGCAGATGAGTCTAACACAAATATTTCTGGATCACTATTCCTCGCTGTCAACATAATTCACAACCTCTGTGCCGTACTCACTCTGTCATCATTTCACCAGAGGAAAAATATGATAGAAATAAATGGTACGACTGAGTTATGAGTACCTGTAAGAGAGGCTGACTGCTGGCAATCCTCAGAGACTCCTGCAGGCAGAAATTGAACTTCTTCTCCTGCTCCGGATCATTTACAACAAAAGCATTAGGAGACAGGAAGCTCCCAGCCTTCCCACTCTGAAACACAGAGAAAGACAACAAGAGCCATGAGTGTCTATTTGAGTATGTCTCTGAGAGCGATACAAACTGGTCTGGGGCCAGTTTTAACTGCTAATATAGCAACAAACCTTTTCCAGCCAGTGAGTGGTAACAATGGGGACTCCTTTAGCGACCGCACACAGGAACTTTACAGTCCTGCGCACCTTATCAGTCACCAGACAGTTCATGTCTGCCACACCTTTCGCCATGCTGCCGCCTAAACGAGCCAACACTCTCTCTCCTGCTTCATCCACCACGCCTGTGAACAGCACCTGAGAGAATGACAGAAAATAGTCTCAGTATCGGTTTGGTCTAAAGCCTAAATGTATTTATCATTATCAAATTTCCCTCTTGTGCATTTTTTTTTTTTTTTTGGACATAAAACCTTGTAGGCCTGGCTGGCAGCTCGTAATCGACCACTGGCTGCCGGTGAAGCGGAGGAGGAGCGAGGCGTCTTTGCCACGGGCGAGAAATCCGCAGGGGCCTGTCGCTTTCGGGATCCGCTGCTCTTTGGAGTCTGGGGCTGTTAAATGGGAGAGAAAGCAGGAAGGGGAGGACAGGGAATAAAGAGAGACGAACCAAAACAGACCACAAAGTACGACAGACAAGGACAAACATGAAACACACAAGGAGAACAGTGAGGATAGGAGGAGTGAAAAAAACAAAGACAAAACATCAGAGTAGGAAGTGACTGTGTGACCACTTAATTCATTAGTGTATTAAGGGTCATGCAGAGCAGGTCAGACTATTCCTGTTGTTGAGAGTGGCAGACAGTCCCTGATGTTGATTGCAGTACATTATGATGGTTGGAAAGGCTGACTCATTGACAGAAAATGCACTGGGGCCTTTGGACAAGGTAAAAGCCTTCCTCTTCAAGGACATAAGTTCCTGGACACTAATTATATACTACTCAGCTTTCTGTTTGGTCAGATTTATGTTCGAGCCCTAATGTATTTTTGTCTCAATCAAACAACAACAACAACTAAGACCTCAAAGCATGTTTAGAAGTGAAGCAATCAAGTCACCTCTGATGACTCCACGTGTGCATCGTGGTCAACAGAGGATCCACTCTCTTCCTGCTCCTGTATCTTCTTTTTCTGCACCGCTGATGGCCGACCCCTGCCTCTCCTCTCAACAATCTCCTCCTCCATTCTCTCGCTCTCTTCCGTCACCTCCACTTCAGTGGAGGTTTTCTTGGCCTGAGAGGTGGATGCTCTACCTCTCTTTTTGGCTTGGACAGGAAACTTGTCTTTTGTTTTAGCTTCTGCTGCCTCTGTTGTTCCTTTGGAAATTTTGAAGCTACTGCTGGATTCTCCCTCTGTATTTGGTTCCAAGTCTCTTTTTCTTCCTTTCCCTTTAACCTCACCTCTATCATTGGCTGCAGGAGCTACCGATGCCTCCACAGTCTCACTCTGTACTGCTTTTTGGCCTCTTGCCCTGATATTCTTTTTAGGTGGAACTAATGCTTCATTGGCACATCCTTCCTCCTGATATGAGGAGTCTTCCTCAGCTGCAGGTTCAGAGCCATTTGCATTGGCTCGTCGTTGCCCCCTTGTGGTACTAGCCTGCTGGGAGTCTGCCTTCTCTTTCTCATCTTCATGGGGAACTGCATTACAGGATTCATCTGCTTTCCTGCTCTTCCTGCCTCTGGCTGGAGGTTTGGGAGCCGAATTCTGATCACTCTGACTATTAATAAGAGAGTCTGTCTCTGTTCTTCTGCCTCTTCCCCGTTGCCTGCCTCCTCTTCCTCTACTCTGAGAGTTCAAGCTGCAGCTGGAAATCTCAGAGTTGAGGGAGTTGTTGGAGTTTGACCTCGAAAGGACTCCCTGAGGAGAAATATCATTACTGTCCTGTTCTGTCGGCCCTGCATCCACTGTCCTCCTCCTATTGCTGCTTCTGGCGCCGGCTGCCCGGGGGGACTCACTGGTCCTCTTTGCTCCTCTGCCTCGACCCCTCCCGCTGCTCTCCTGGGTGCTAACACTTGAAGCAGACATCTCTGAGTTGACCGAGTTGGAAGAGTTGGAGCGAGATCTGGTTCTCCTTGCTGGGACATCATCGTTGATTGATATTGTTGAGTCTTGCTCCAGCTCTGTTGTACACGTGGCAGCAGTTGTTCTTCTGGCTGCTCTTCGACCTCTTGCCGGAGTTTTGGGCTTGTTTTCTCTTTCCTTTGCTTCCCTCTCCAGTCTTGCTTGGTGTTCTTGTTCCTTCCTCTCCCTCTCAAGTCTCTCTTCCAGTTCCCTCTCTGCAGTCTCCAATCTTGCTTTTTCTTCCTGCTCCTTTCTTTCCTTTTCTATTCTCTCGTTTTCTTCTCTCTCCAGTCTCTCTCTCTCTTCTCTTTCAGCCTTTTCATGCTCTAATCTCTCCTTTTCTTCCTTCTCCTTTCTTTCCCTCTCCAATTGTTCTTTTTCTTTTTGTGCCCTATGAGCTCTTTCCTTTTCCTCTTGTTCCTTTCTTTTCCTCTCTATTGTCTCTTTTTCTGCTCGCTCATGCTCGAGTCTTAACCTTTCTGCATTTCTAGCCTCTTGTTCTTCCTTCTCTTTTCTTTCCCTTTCCATTTTTTCTTGTTCTTCCCTCCTCTGCTTTCTCTCCTCCTGTTTCCTTTCCTCCTCTCCTTCCTCTGCCAATCTCCCTGCTTCTTGTTCCTTTATTAGGTTATTATTTTCAGCATGCTTGCTTTCTTCTGTTTCTTCCTCTTTCTCGTCATCTTTAGGTTGACTCGTGGATTTTTTACCTCTGGTTTGCTTAGCCCGCTCTACCTCCTCATCCTCATCCTCATCAGGCCTTGATTTCCCTCTTCTTCCTCTGGCAGTTTGCAATGCTTTATTCTTCCCTCTTGTCTGTCTCTTGGGAGGTTCAGAAGACGCTGCCTGCCCTTCTTCTTCTCTTAATCTTGCCCTTGTCCCTGTTTTGCCTCTAATAGTGATACCACTAGTTCCAGCCTCAGATTGTCCTCCCTTTCCCCTTTGAGGCTGCAGGCCAGAGTTTGTTTCTAAGGGCTGAGTTTCAACAGTGGAGGCCTCAGAATTTGTGAGTGTCTGCGTCTCTTCTTCTTGGATTTGCAGTGGTTTTGCTTTTCTCTTTCTTGGACCTGGAACTGAGTCCTCATCATCACTTTCCCCATCATCACCTGTGGCCACTGGCTGAGCTTCAACAGCAGAGAGCTCAGAGTTTGTGAGCGCTTGTGACTCTTCTTCAAGTTGCAGAGGTTTTGCCTTTCTTTTTCGTATAACTGGCATTGAGTCCTCATCATTACTTTCTCCATCTTCCCCTGTATCCATTGGCTGACCTTCAACAGCAGAAAGTTCAGAGTTTGTGAGCGTCTGTGACTCTTCTTCAAGTTGCAGAGGTTTTGCTTTTCTTTTTCGTATAACTGGCATTGAATCCTCTTCATCAGTTTCACCATCATCACCTGTGACCGCTGGCTGAGCTTCAAGAGCAGAGTGTTCAGAGTTTGTGAGTGTTTGGGACTCTTCTTCAAGTTGCAGAGGTTTTGCCTTTCTTTTTCGTAAAGCTGGAACTGAGTCCTCATCATCACTTTCTCCATCTTTCCCTGTATCCATTGGCTGACCTTCAACAGCAGAAGGCCCAGAGTTTGTGAGTGGAACTGAGCCCCCAACATCACTTTCCACATTTCCACTTGTAGCCATGGGCTGGGTTTCATCAACACAGATGTGTGCGGGCTGGGATTCAGCAAGCGATAACTCAGAACTTGTCAAGGGCTGTGTCTGCTCATCTTCAGGCTGCAGTGGTTGTGCTTTTCCTCTTCGTGGACCTGGAATCAAGTCCTCCTCATCACTTTCCTCATTGTCACTTGGATGCATGGGCTGAGTTTCAGCTATAGACAGAGCTTTACTGAAGGTCCTCACCTGAGGCTCATCTTCCTCAGGTTCTTCCCTCTCTTGTGTTTCATTCTGTGGCCTGGCCTTAACTTGTAGTCCAGAGCAAAAAGGATTTTCTTCATCCAAACTCTCCTCTTCCTCCAGTGCAAACATTGGCTGGGTTTCCATTGTGGTAAGAGTAGATGAGACAGGGAAGTCTAAAGGCTGAGTAGCAGTGTCTTTTCTCTCATCTTCATCTGGTTTATCCTCTGAATCAGAGGGCTCTGAAATATATGCCTGTGTTGCCTCTAGTGCCAAATCTACCTGGCCTTCTTTTTCAGATGTTACTGAACATCTGGCAGGTTCCTCATCCTCTCCGTAATCCTGTGTAGCCTCCAGATTTGACTCATGCTCTACAGAGGTTCTTTCTGCATTTGAGACGGCTGCATATGGTCGTGTCTCTTCCATATTCAATCCCCTTTCCACAGAGACAAACGCTTGGGTGCTTTCCATGGCTAGAGCTTGAGCCTGATCCTGCAGGTGGCTGCTATCAGACAATCCCAGCTGGAAAGACCCTCGTCTGCCGGACTGTTCGTTGTTTTCATCACCAGAAGACTCAGGGCCAAAAGCTCGGGTGGGGCCCTTGCTGTGGTCCTCTGGAGGGTTGCCTTGGCAGTCTCTGGTCTGAAGAATGAAGGACTGCGTCTCGGCCATGACAAAATCCTCATCCTCCTGGCTGCCTGAGCAGGAAGATAATGATTCAGGTCTTACAGCAGAAGCTACTGCACCTGGGAGAGGGAAAATAAAGAATTTTGTACAAGGATAAGATAAATATTTTCTCTCTGACACAGTCACTGTCTTACAAACAGACATAAAGTGCATAACTTGACTGTATTACAAGTTATTGAAGAAGGACTCAGAAAAGCCTGGGTGTCCATATCTTCCACTTCTCGTTCTGGAACCAAACCAAAGTAAAAATTAAAAGACATTTTAAACAGGCTTATATCTATTAAGAAACAGGCTAAAATGGTAAACAAGTTCTACAGTGGAGGTCATGTTTTTCAAATTGAGACAATTAAGTCTTTAAAAATGAATAAAATCTGGTTTCCCTGAATTGATTATTTGGACAATCTATCACGTTCAGTTTGATTTGCTAAAGTCATTCATAAACAGACATTATAGCTTACTTCTGTCTTAAGAGCCAACAGCATGTATACTTCTCTTGTATAGTACTGTTATTACTTTATTTATTACTTTGTTTACTTTACTTTATTGTTTAAATTAGATTTGGCCTTCATCCTAGAATCACTGCAGTACACTCACATATCTAATAAGCTGTGACGTAAAGAGCTCAGTACATTTTTATTTTCTTAGATTGCTGTTTTGAGTAAATAATAAAGCTAATCAAATGGAGAAACTATGCTCTACATAACTTTGCTATAAAACAGCAAAAAAATGAGTGACTGATTACCTTGTACAGGAGTAGAGCAGTGCTGAAGAAGGGGAACCACCAACCCTGGTGTATTTTCTCTCTGTAGGCTAGGAATCTGGCCATCACCAGCACCTCCAAAATCCACATCGGTGTCACTGTCCACCCTGAGGTCAGCTGGATTGACCCCAACCCCAGCAGGGGGTACGCTGGGTTCATCCACATCTGTGTCTGCATCAGAATCTGACTGAAGAGCTTCTGATGCATTACAAGGAACAAATGTCAAGGTCGTGGCAACGCAAGGTATAACCAGACAAGAATCATCATCTGTGTCACTGTCAGACAGAGCATCCACATCACTTCCTGTGTCTTCAGCGGTGCATGGTTTAGTGACAGCAGATGCTGCTGAGGGTTCACTGATGACAGCGGCAGGGACAGTTTCATCATCTGTGTCACTGTCTAGATGCAAGCTGTGAGCAGTTACAGCGGCAGATTCAGCCCCAACTGACTTGATATCTAATCTTGTGGGAGTTTCATCTATTTTAGAGCATGTATCAATTGTTCTAGTGTCCTTCTCTTCTTCCTCATCAACATCTGTGTCACTGTCTAGATGCAACCTGTGAGCAGTTACAGCAGCAGATTCAGCCCCAACTGACTTGATATCTAATCTTGTGGGAGTTTCATCTATTTTAGAGCATGCATTAATTGTTCGACTGTCCTTCTCTTCTTCCTCGTCAACATCTGTGTCACTGTCTAGGTAGAAATCTTTAATCTGCATTGAAGGAGCAGAGTCAGCTGTCTCTGTGCTCTGAAATGACACAGGTTTTGCCTCTGAAGCAGCGTCTGACACAACAGCATCATCATCCACATCAGTGTCACTGTTCATTGTGATGGCCTCTGGCTGAATAACTGAAATAACATGAGGCGGTTTGGTGTTGTCAGCAGAGGAAGGCACCGATTTGGGGACGTTGTCTATGGCGTCATCATCCTCATCGACATCTGTATCGCTGTCCATGTGAAACTGTGCTGTGTTTGGTGGCTGATCAACTTGTTGATTTGTATTCAAGGTCACAGGCCCCGCAGGTGCCACCCCTTCCTCCTCTCCCTCTACATCAGTGTCACTGTCCATGTTAAATGCAGGGATTGCAACTGCTGCTGTAGATACGGGCGATTCATCTTCTCCTGCAAGACTAACATTGCATTCATCAGACTTTCTCCCTCCTAGTGCTGCTCTTTCTTCCTCCTCTTCACTGTCGTCCACAATCACAAGTGCCTTTTTTCCCTTCAGCTGCTGTCGCCCCACATCTATGTCTGTCTCCTTGCTGAAGCTGACATGTCTGTTAGGCCTATTTTTAGCGGAGGAGGATGGTGTGATGGGACTTTCATCCACACTGTAAAACAGTGGAAAACAAGGTGTGAAGCAAATATAATTCAGAAATAAAAGATTGTAAAGAAGCACATACTTACAGGGACTGGTCACACCTGTGTTATGAATTTACATAAATATACTGGAAAAAGGTGCTGCGAATATACCTGTCACGGACGACTTTGTTTGTGGGACTCAAGAATGTTGAACAGGTGGGACTGGATTTATCGGAATCTGACACTGTAAAAGAAAAAAGCATAAACCTGTAAAACATCATATACAAAAAAAAAGCTTAATTTATATATGTGTATACATAATTTACATACCGAGAGCCTTGTGTCGCCTATTTGCACCCCCTCTTTCTCCTTCTGAGTCTGAGTCAGATTCTGGGACCAGAGTCCCCTGTGGCTGTGTTGGGGTTTGCTCAAAGGTCAGACAACCGGTTCTGACAGGTGTCTTCCTTGTGTCCTCCAGATCAGGCAATGACACCCTAGCTTCTGTACCTCCGTTGACACATTTCTTGCCCCCTGTGCTTGTGTCACCTCCCTTTTCTCCCGAGGCATCTGCCAACCTGGCCTTTACCCCTGAATTTCTGCTCACAGAATTCGTGTCCCCTTGAGAAGAGACTATGTCTACAGCACAGGTGACATACTGACATGGGATGTCTGCCACCACCAAACGGTCACGTTCACTGAGGGCGTAGCGTACATTAGGAGTCAGCTTTAAGTGGCCCTTGCGGGTGCCATTCATGCTCCCTAGGTCCCAAACCAACGCCTCTACGTCCATTTGACTGTGACAACCTCTCCTCCGGTAGACAGAGATGCAGATGGCAGCATGCTGTTTGGATACTGAAGCTGCTGGCAAGGGCAGGGTGCAGGTGTTGGGGTCACGACCCAATATATTTTCTCCCAGAAAAAGGGGCAACTCTGGGTGACAGAGAAGAAGGACATGTCCATGCAAGTCAGGCATAAATAAACAACCCACATGTGCAATAAATAAAAGCAGCATTGGAGCACTCACCTGCCTCAGGGATGTGTTCATTTTTTAAGATGCACAATTTAGCCAATGGTCTCCCCCTCTTGTTTTCATTCTCCTCTTCATTTTCTTCCTCATCTGACTCCAGGATTGAGTCATTGATCATCTGAGTAGCATCCATTCCTCACAAGACAGGACGTCTACTGTACTTAAAGACAGATAAGCGACTATTTAGGCTGCAACGTTAACGTCTAAGCCCACCGACGTTTAGTTAACGTGGGTAGATACACGTTACCTAGCATTAATAGACTTTATCCAGCGTTACTAGGCAACTCCATGCGGCTAATGTTAGCCTAAATAGCCAATAGCCATCATGCAGCTTGCAGCAATGATTCAAAAAGCGCCAAGCAACGCTGATACAACTTTTATTGAACCTGTATGAACATGTCTTTTCCAAACTACAGCACTTCGCAGACACTCGGACCAGACGTTGACCACCTTAACTTAGTTTGGGTAACTCAAACGTCGACACCCCAATTTAATGCTGCACTAGCTACAGTACTAGCTACTTAATGTATAATCCGGTCTATACAGTCAATGATTAAACAACAATGTTCTCAATTTAAACGTTATTGCTGCTAATATCGATAAAACAGCAGTCCCAATTAACTATCAGGGTAATTACCTTGAAAACTATGAAGGAAGTTTACGAGATATGTCAAACGACGGTTTCATCTCATTCACCCGTCTGCATGGCAAACTTGTTCAAGTGATTATGCAAATAATATGCAGTGTGCTTTATTAAGATGCTGTCTTCTTCAACGGGAAAAAGTGGTTACACGTACACGCTTTGCACTGCACACTGCACATAAACAAAAATGTACATTGATATCCTGATTACGCCCAATAGAGACGCTTTTACCGCAAGCGATTGGCCAAGATGCCCATCACTCACGCTAAATTCTATCGCTATTGGCCAGTTTTACTTCCAAATCTCTGATTGGACCAACATCCACCCCCAACGTCATTGTTCATAAATTAATTTTCGCGCTATACAGCCGTTTCTTAAAGGGGCCGTACATACATAATGGCTGAAATGAAACCAATAGACCAAACCAACAAATGTGTTAACAGATACAAAGTAACAATAAATGTATAAATTTATCAAATAGCATTACAAATAGCTCGAAGATTCCATATATGCAATAAGATAAGATAAGGTGTATACACCTGGTTGTTGTTCATGACGTTATTCATAAATAAGGATAAATATATAGAGAAAAAAGTAATATTGAATAAAGTCATGAAGTCATGGTGATGTTGAAGAGTCTGAACTTTCTAATGTGAATACTGTGCAGCGCTACAGCAAAACATAACCTTACATAAGGGCCTTGAAGCGGATGCTGCTTTATTACCCGAACCTTGAGGCCCTCTGTGTCAAAAAGTAGTTTAAAATCAACATTATTTCAGTTTTGTGCTTATAACTTACAACACACAGCTTGGTGCCTGTGTGGGAGGAACACGGGCCCAGCTGCTAGGGTGCAATGCACATATGTTCTTAGGTCTGACTCACAGATCTGGGAATGTGTCTTGGTGCAGAGAAAAAACTTGGGCTTGCTATTATCATGTTGCAAATTGGTTGTGTGCCATTAACCATCATATGCTTGTGGAATAGAAACAGCTCTTGACATTACACCCCATTAAATACTCCAATAATATCTGGTAACCATGTCTAACCAACTTCATGTCTGCACTGAGAATTCTTACAGTTTACATAAATGTTTTATAGCTTAATGCTCATGGTGCGGACATCAAACCTTACTTACTCATGCATAAGAAACTTGAATGACACAGCTATTTTCCATAGCTTCGAGAAACAGCATGAATGCATCAGCAACTTCTATTGCTGAAACTGATGACAAATCAGGTTAGATTTTATTTATATAGCCCCAAATCATTCATCAAAACATGCCTCAGGGGACTTTGCAATCTTTAGAGTACTCCCTCTTGATTTGGGTAAGAAAAACTCCCCCAAAAACCTCAGAGTTCACTCACATTAATCTCTGAAAAACCCCCTTATATGGCGCAACATTAACAAATGGCTACCATCGACTGTCTACCAGCCACTTATATTTTACCAGCATTTGGCTGGTGGCTGGTGCTAATCCTGTCCCCTGCTCCCTTGATATCTAGTCCTTTATATGAACACTTGATTGAACACACATTGATTGGTTCAGTTGCAGTTGATGTTTTGTTATGTTTGTTTTTGTCATTTTGCTTTATTTCACAGGACAGTTGAGAAAGACGGGAAAGGCAGAGGAAAACAGAGGGGATGACATGCAGCAAAGGGCCTCAGGCCAGATTCAGCCTTGATTCAGCCTTGACACATGTATGCGCTCCACTCTGCCTGAGAGCCACTGGTGCACTCCTGATGTTTTATCAGACAAATAATATAATATGCAAGGATTAATGAAAGGAAAACAGGTTTTCATTTGACAACTTTATTTATAGTGAATCACAACGGATATCTAATGTATGCTAAAGTTTGATTCTAGCAATGATACTACGATTATTCCTTGGTTACTTTTGTGGTTGTTCCTTTTTGTTATTTTTCATTTTGGCATTTGACCTTCACATCTTTATCTTCAAGCATCGTCTTCAGCCTCCTCCTCAAATTCACCCTCCTCTTCAGCAGTGGCATCCTGGTACTGCTGGTACTCAGACACCAGATCATTCATGTTGCTCTCCGCTTCAGTGAACTCCATCTCATCCATACCTTCACCTGTGTACCAATGCAAGAAGGCCTTACGACGGAACATGGCTGTGAACTGCTCAGAGATACGCTTGAACAGCTCCTGGATGGCTGTGCTGTTGCCGATGAAAGTGACGGCCATCTTGAGGCCACGGGGTGGAATGTCACAGACGGCGGTCTTGACATTGTTGGGGATCCATTCGACGAAGTAGCTGCTGTTTTTGTTCTGGACGTTGAGCATCTGCTCATCAACTTCCTTCATGGACATGCGTCCACGGAATACTGCGGCGACGGTCAGATAGCGGCCGTGACGTGGGTCACAAGCAGCCATCATGTTCTTGGCATCGAACACCTGCTGGGTGAGCTCAGGGACTGTGAGGGCACGGTACTGCTGGCTGCCTCTGCTGGTCAGGGGAGCGAAGCCAGGCATGAAGAAGTGCAAACGGGGGAAAGGCACCATGTTGACAGCCAGTTTGCGGAGATCAGCATTGAGCTGACCGGGGAAACGCAGGCAGGTGGTGACCCCGCTCATGGTGGCGGACACAAGGTGGTTCAGGTCTCCGTAAGTGGGTGTGGTGAGTTTCAGAGTGCGGAAGCAGATGTCATACAGAGCTTCGTTGTCAATACAGTAGGTTTCGTCTGTGTTCTCTACAAGCTGGTGGACTGACAGGGTGGCATTGTAAGGCTCAACCACTGTGTCTGAAACCTGGGGACAGAAAACACAGAATCTTTCTTCAGTCTCAAGATCTTAGGATAAATCTCAAGGCAAGTGAAACTAAAATTAAAACCAAATCCAATCCATCCAAATTCTCATGCTCCATCACAAGGGTTTGTTACCTTGGGGGAAGGCACCACACTGAAGGTGTTCATAATACGGTCGGGGTACTCCTCACGGATCTTGCTGATGAGCAGGGTTCCCATACCGGATCCAGTGCCACCACCAAGAGAGTGGGTGAGCTGGAAGCCCTGCAGGCAATCACAGCTCTCTGACTCTTTGCGGACCACATCCAGGACTGAGTCCACCAACTCAGCTCCCTCTGTGTAATGACCCTTGGCCCAGTTGTTTCCAGCACCGCTCTGACCTGAAGGGGAAGAGATGTCATACAAGTGAGCCATTCTTTTCCCCTGTTTATAAAGAGCTTTCATTTGAGACTGCAATGTGAGAATATAGCTTTATTCAACCCACCAAACACAAAGTTGTCAGGTCTGAAGATCTGCCCAAAGGGTCCAGACCTCACAGAGTCCATGGTACCAGGCTCCAAGTCCACCAGAATGGCACGAGGTACATATTTACCTCCTCCGCAAGAAAGAAAACAAGACAGGGAGAGAGAAAACATACCAGCTCAGTAATGCAGAAAACCACAATCTTGGATGTTATACAGGATATATATAATGTGAGAAAACTAGAAATGACAGAAGACAAATCAGTTGCCAGAAAAGCAGCTAACCTGTGGCCTCATTGTAGTAGACACTGATCCTGTCCAGCTGCAGGTCACTGTCTCCATGGTAAGTCCCTGTGGGATCGATGCCGTGCTCATCGCTGATTACTTCCCAGAACTGCAGAAACAAAGTGTAAGGTATCACATGACAGTTACTAGCAAAGAAAATACACATCTATCCATTAGCGATGCGGTTTATGGGACTGGGGACTTTAAACGAGGAAAACAGCAGTGGGTTTGCATTTTTGGATTCTGATGAAAATTACAGGATTTTTTCCCCTCTGACTAAACCATATCTTAACCCATTTAATACCTCGCAGCTGTTAATATTTCCATAGTCATCGACTGATGACTTAGCAGAATGCAGTCCTTTTAAAAGAGAAATGCAAAGGAGGGAGTACAAAGGAGCTACAGATCACTCTACAGGCGAAACTGGGAATAAACTCCATTTGCAGGCTGTCACACTACACTGAAGACACTGATTGTCTTCAGATCTGTATTCATGTCTTGTTCTCCCTTTAAAGACCACACTCAGAGTGTGTATGCATTAAATCCCATAAGCGAGCGTGACTGTTGCATACCAGGAAGCCATTTGCATGCACATATATTTGTGATATCTTCCAACTGAGGCTTTTTTTTGGGTCATACAGCCTGTGATTTTCTGAGGATTTAAAGTAATCTGGATAAGCGGTTTGTATTGCGGCTCAGTACTTAAGAGATTGTGAGTTAGCTGTGGTTTAAGTATCGTGACATTTAAATAAGACGGAACAGAAATGAACAAGTGACATTAATATGAGGGAGGTCCAAGCTGGATAAAGAGAAGAAAAAAGGGTCAATAAGTCCAAGCAAAAAGACTGAGAAATTGACAGTTACTTGACAGTGACACGATATAGGGCTATCAGTAAAGAGTGAAAATAATAGTGAAAGAATGAGGACAATAAGCAGGAAAGCGATGCCACACCCTGACCCAGTTCACCACAATGTAGCCCTTCAGCAGTTCTGTCAATCATGTCCACCGGACATCTGAGTCAATGAGTCCTGGGGGAATGGAAACAAATGGAGATCCTCACTGCCTGGCCACCAATAGATATTTTAGCACCATATTGGGCAAGCACAGACACAAATGATACTCCATGCATTAAAAAGGGAGATGCATATAAATGTACTGCACCATCTCCATTTTGTAAAAAAATAAAAAATCAATAATAAAAAAAAAAACAATAAATGTATATATAATGGTTATATGCTGTGGATATTTCCTGGCTAGCCATTATTCCAAGGTATTGGCAACAACTGCATATTAAGTCAATTGACAGCCCAGTGACTTCACCCACTGTGCATCAGCTGTTTCCTCCATTCCTCCCCCACCCAACCCCTAATTTGGTTAGGACAGGAAAGACATTGATTATAAAGACAGTCCCTACTTTACCGGGCATTAAAATCTCTGCCAGCAGGACATCACTATAGATAATGATGTATCCTGCAATATCTGGGCCATTGTTAATGTGGTCTCCAAGCTGTATTTGAATACCAGGACAAGATTCATATGTGTGTGTGTGTGTGTTTGAGAGGTCCCACTTAAACATATGCTGTCTGTGACAAATTATCAGTTGTAAAACAAAAGGAGGCATTAAAGACAGGGGTAATGATGGGCCAAGAAGGCACTCACTGTAGCAGACTGCAATTGTTACTGTAAGACTGGGTGGATGATGTATTGTGCTTGAGAGCCAGACTGCAGGGCCCTATTAAGTAGACTATAGTGTCAAATTGGTTATAAATTGACAAAAGCAATGCATGTGAGTGTATTTCATTGTTAAAGGCACTGATTATGTCTCACAAAATGCACATTATTGATTTTTTTTTTTTTTTAAAGGGAACAGTTCTTTCTCCACCAATTATCCATGCCACACCCTTTCCACAGATCCCCTGCTTTCTCACCAGCTGAAACAGCAGTCTGCATCTCCAGCCCGCAGAAATAAAAATGAATCAATATGGGATATTGATCCATCAGTCATTTGGGGAGAAGAGTAAAAAAAAAAAAAAAAAGAAAGAAAAAAAAAATAGGCCTCCCATCCCAGCTCTCCCACTCATTGTCTGGAATACCAGCCATATCTGCCTGTGCAAGACAAAGAAACCAGAGGAGTGCGGAGTACACCGACTGAAGGGCTCTGACAAGTGAAGAATAGACTGATTTTTTTTCCCTTCTCCCTTCTTCTTCTTTCTTGTCCCCCAGACAATGTCTTGAGGTCAGCTGAATCCCCACTGCTGAGACGCAGACACGCCCGGTGTTGTGTGAACAAAAAAAAAAAACCCGTCGAGACACAAGAGCCCCCGTTATACCGTTATATCGATGAGAGCAATGCACTGCTGCTCCACACCCACCCACCAGTTACCGCAGTGCTCAAGATTCAGACAGAAAAGCACAGAAATACACATCACCAGTGGGCTTTTACTATATATGAGAGATGGCACATTTATTGTGTGTTTAAATACACAAAGATACAACATGTAGGAGCTTTTTTATTTATGAACAATGAGACAAAAGAAGTCCTTTGTCTTCACACATCCATCAGCTATATAAAGATTTAGGGAAAATATTGATTCTGCACAATGAGCTTTGGGCGTTTTCACCAATCAGATTTTTTTTTAAAAAGCATGAAAAGGAATCAATGGTTTATCAATAATTATATTTTCTTACCTTGGCACCAATCTGGTTACCGCACTGGCCGGCCTGGATGTGGACGATTTCCCTCATTGTGGATGCGAAAGTTTTACAAAGGCGAGCTGAAGCGTATTTTCACGGGAACGAGGAGCCGACCGCAGACTGGAGTTAAAGAGCCGGACAATGCATTTATAATGTTGGAGCGTTTCCAGAACGAGGCTGGGGCCGGGGAGCAGGCGTGGCTAAACCCAGCTGCTGCGATCTGGGGATTGGCTGAGACGACTGACCCAGACTCGGGATGAGGAGGGGCTCTGCTGCAGATCAGGGAGGGGAAATTAGATCTAGAGATTTACCAGAATTTTACCAGCTGGTGCCAAAAAATATCCGATAAAGATGTTGTACAGCTTCCTTTTTTTATGTTTCAGAAATTAGAAGCGTGTAATCAGCAGGCTTAAATCATTTTCCTCACTGTAACTCTCCCTGCAGAGGAGGCAGATGGCAGGAATTTCAGTTTCAAGACTGAGACGAGGTGGGGTCAGTCGGTTCAAACTGCCCTCCTTGGGGTGCTTTGGCAATCCAGATTACATATTGAAAAAAATACTCTCACCACAAGGTCCATCTAGCTCTTCTGGGGCCTTTTTTATTCATCAGATTTATCAGATACATGATCTTGATGATTCATTTAGTGCTCTGGTGCATTGCATCTAGCTGTGTCATTTTTTTTGTCCAAGCTAGCGATGAAACTGCACTGCAGCTCCTTCACTGTAATGTCTGATACATGACTGGCCACTTCATCAGGTGCACTTGTACAATCCAGTGGTCTCCAATACAACAACTCTGCCATAAATTCTACTTTAACAAAGCTAATTATGTTTCAGTTTTTGTTGACAGTATCAGAGAACCTTTAACACTGAGGTTGTAGTTTGCAGGTCCTCTCGTGTATGTAAATGTTATGGCCAAAATATTAACACGACTGCAAACTACAACCTCAATAATAAACCGAACAGTTAAATTAATTCCACTTTGACAGTGTTGAAAAACTGAAACATAATTAGCTTTGTAAACGTTAAACTTATGGCAGAGTTCTTGTGTTGGATCACATTGGATTGTACAAATGTACCTAATGAAGTGGCTGGTTGGTGCATATGTTTGTATTAATGCTGTGTTTTATTATGTTAAACGGTGTACGCCCCGTGCTGCAGAGAAATATGACAATACAGTCAAATCAAATCTTCATCTGCAAGATGGAGTTTGATCAGTTGTCATGGAAATGTACTGTAGGTGTTGACATTTTGTTTTACTTATTTATTTACGAGCACTTTGTGTCAGCTTAAAAGCTGATGTTAATTGTTAGCCTTGGAAACAGCATCTGAGATCTTACCACAAGGTCCATTTAGAACATGACGACTAACTCTGTAGCTTTCCATTTTGGTATTGTGTGTGAACTGATGCAGCCTCATAATAAAGCTTGTTGGTTAAATGCATTTAGCTGTTCCAAGTCTCGCAGAAATAATGTCATAACATACAGTTTTGATTATTACTGATGCCAAAAAGCTACATCTGTCTGATCAGCAAACTGAAGGTCACCGTGTGTTGAAAATAAAGCAAAGATGTAACAAAAGGAACATGTTGAATGTTAAAGTTTAGGGGCCTTGGGATGTAGCTTGGATAATAAGGACAAGCTGCTGGAGCCACCACACCTGTGGCAAATAAGAGCCTGGGTTTGATGCTTGACATCTGGTCAGAGAGCGTAGGAGGAATGAGCCAGGTCCCAAATCCAAAACCATCCCATGTTGATAAAATAATCAGATTAGAGTTTTAACTGTGGATTACACAGTATGAACGAAACTCTGCTGTTGGATTTTTATTTATATGAAACAGTAAACACTCCTAGTATTATATATTGTTAAAATGATTTCAACTAAATGTGTTTTTTACTCAACTGAATGTATGTTACTAATAGAAGTGGCCTCTAGGAATAGCCTGACATGAAAGCACGTTTAAAGCTGTTTTGTGCTTTGATACCTTTCTACAATGAAGACATTTTAATTGATTTAATACATCACTATAATCAAACTCTAATTGAGAGTAGTGATTCACTGACTATTAATATGTTCCTGTCATTTTTGTACAGTAGTCAGAGGCTATGTACAAATGTGTTTCAAATTTTCCAAGGTGAACGTTGATGATGAAGGTTAAAATGTCATCTCAGACAGTTAATGTAATGTATGGGAAACTGCTTTTAAAAGCCACATTAATGGGTACTGACCGATGAGCTCTCTGTCTGCAGCATGCTGTATCCTCCATTTTAAATCAGATATTCAATGCACAAGTAAGAACTTATTATATAAGATGACTCTCTCCAAGGTCTTTGCCTTGGGTGATAAAAAGAGACCAAAGTAACTAGTCTCATTAAAGTCTATCTTATCTTATCTTATCTTATCTTATCTTATCTTATCTTATCTTATCTTATCTTATCTTATCTTATCTACAGTGTTTGTTGACAGGGTCACAGAGGTATTAACTATTATGTTTACTACTGAGGTTGTAGTTTGTAGTTGTAGTGTTAAATCTGGAACGCAATATAGCAATTATTTTGGCCACCCAATTTAGAAGGCCATAATATAAGAACCACCTTTGAATATAATGTACTTTTGTACAACAACAGCACCTACTAAGATCAACAATAAACATTAAGTAGAATTAATACCTTTCTGACAGTGTCAACAAAAACTGAAACATTATAAGCGTATTATATAGTATTATAAGCGTGATAGATAGATAGATAGATAGATAGATAGATAGATAGATAGATAGATAGATAGATAGATAGATAGACACTTTATTTATCCCAAAGGAAATTCAAGCATCCAGTAGCAGTTGACAGAGAGTCTAGGGAGAGTGTAGTGCAAAGAGATTTGTCCATTGTCCATCCTGCCATCACTGAGAGCTGTTGTACAGTCTGATGCCCAGGGGGATGAAAGAGTTATTGTGTTTGTGGAGCAGGATCAAGACAGCAGTCTGCCACTGAACACACAAACATCCTCTGCCTGTTGAAGGCGTTGTGCAGAGGGTGGTGGGCGTTGTCCAGTATGGACAGCAGCTTGTCCAGGGTCCTTCTCTCTGCCACAGTCACCGGAGAGTCCAGCTCTGTGCCTCACCAGTCTGTCTAGTCGGGCGGCGTCCCTCTTCTTGCTGCTTCCTCCCCAGCAAACCACAGGGAACTAGAGTATGAACAGCATGAGTAGATTGTGTATGAGTGATGATATTTACATGTTTAATGTTGTTGTTAATGTTGTTTCATGCTTGTACAAGTGTATCTAATGAAGTGGTCCGTAAATATGCATACAAAGATATGCATATTTAGTGGTTACGGTTATCTATCTATCTATCTATCTATCTATCTATCTATCTATCTATCTATCTATCTATCTATCTATCTATCTGTCTGTCTGTTCATCAGAGTGATGGCCTACATACAGTGCTCTGTAGCGCCTCTCAGAGGGGAGAACTTGTGACAAGTTGCATTTGGGTGTGCTGCATCTGCAGTGGCGTTGCCTCTGGACATGCGTGCATCTTGCACACCGTGACAGAGGAGCGGTGCAGGCTGCACGCACCACCTTTGACCGCTAGATGCCGCCAGTGTCGCGGGACGATGGGCGTGGTCACTGCACACGTCCCTGGTAAACAGACATTTTTGTCATTCCAGTTGACGGGAAACGGCTCACTGCACGACCTGTAACTACGGAGCGACTCGACCTTGATTTATCCCAATAAACTGGTCGTGTTTCGTATTGATCCGACACCGGTAAGATAAAGAGAACCAGTTCGCTTTCGTTCATTGTTTACATGTAGCTAATAGCTGTTGCATAAACCGTTTTCCAGTTGGCGTGGTGACGCTATCGATCCGATTTCACTGCATTTCTATCGGCGAGCTAACGTTAGCATGCGAGCTAGCTTTTCTTTGCGGACCGTTACTCGGTTTTACATTTAATATCCTGCATGTTTGACTTTATTCACAGCACACACAGGTGGTTTAATCTTCCACCTAATGTTTGGCACCACTTTACTCGTTGCATTTGTTTTTTTTTACAAGGGTAATACCTTGAAGTACCCCCGACTCGACTGCCTTGTATTTGGGTTGACAGGACGGGGGAGGAGCAGCAGCCATGTTCACTATGGAAAGCTTAATTAAAAGGACAGGCCTGTGTGATTGACACACACACATGTCAGTTGTGGTCCATGAGTTACGACCATATTTTTGACTGACACCAAAACAAACCACCCAGCAAGTGTAACATACCTAAATATGACCGCGTGTAACGTTATTAATGTAAACATCATCCACAAAATGGTTTAATTGAAGCTCAGAGTACTGTTTGATACTGTCGTGAAATATATTTTTTAATTGTGTTTCATGGGACTAAAGCGTGGGCTGTGTGTTGCCCTCTTGAACATTGTTTATAGATACACTGGGGGGTGGAGCATAATCAAACACAGACTCCAGCTTTCATATATACAATATAGTTTGTTTTTGTTTAGCATCTCCATGTTGTTTTCTTAGCTTACTTCATTCATTTTTTTGTGTCACTTCAGGAGTCAAGATGTTTTACACATGTGGACCCAATGAAGCCATGGTGGTGTCTGGTAAGATATTTGCAATAACACACGCTGGTGAAACAGTTCATCCTCCATCATAATGTTATAAACATTCAGGAAGTCACTGTACTATATAATGTGTCATAACACTCCTGTAATAAAAAGAGAAGTATGTAATGGACCAGCAGTATTGTGTCATGTGATTGATCCAGTCATCACATGTCTTGTGATAAGAAAATATTGAGCAACAGTGTCAGTTTGATGTAAACCAGGAAATTTTCAGCTTCCTGTAGCACGCAGGCTCAAACTACATTTATCGAATGAGTCGCATTACTCATGTTGTTGTAATACTGGTTTGCACTGTGTCCCTTTGACCCCTACACAAACCAGCTGTATGTTACTGAATGATAGTGTAATGTTTATGTTATGTGTTCTCACCCTCCTCTCTTCCACTCCAGGCTTTGGCCGTTCACCTCCTCTAATGATTGCTGGAGGAAGAGTGTTTGTCCTGCCGTGTATTCAGCAGATCCAGAGGTGATTTTCCGTCTTTTTCTTTTTTAAATACAACACAGCTCTATCAAAAAATAAAGTTCAAAGGCCAAAAAAATCATCTTTAAAAAATAAATACAACACAGCTGCATGATTTGATAAGTTGTCAACAAACACTGGTAGAAGAGTTACGGGCGTGTTATTGAATAATATCCGGTACCACTTCCGTCATTAAGCAGCACGGCGGAGTGGTCTTTATGGCTGATGATTGACTTAATTTTCCTTTTCTTCTCAGGATCACGCTCAACACGCTGACTCTAAATGTGAAGAGTGACAAAGTCTACACCCGTCATGGCGTCCCTATCTCTGTCACTGGCATTGCACAGGTATGCTTTGAGAATTGGATGACTAAAATACCACAAGGCTTTTATGAAATAGATATTGTAACAACTGACTGAAAATATTTCACATTGACACCAAAAGGCAGGGAAGGAACAGAAACAGGCTGTTGCATATACAGACCTACTATACTACTAACTACTCTGATTATTTTTAAAATACAAAATATAGAAACATAAACAAAATAAACTAAATATTTTTTTCCAGAACAGAAGATTCATTATGACTACATCTAAAACCACAGCATGCATATTCAGTTCAGTAAAGTGTGTTGTTTTTACTGTGATTATGTAAATAAGGGACAGAAAAATGACACTTGAAAAAGGCCCCAGGTCAGTGGTTATTTGTGCATGTATTAGTGGAAAAAAAAAAAAAAAAGAAAGAAAAAATTGTACTTTTTGGGCCCTTATCTTGGCTCATTAAAATGTCATGTCAGATTTTTCCCAACGAGAACTGTATTTCATGACGAGTTCAACCTGCTTCTCGCCTTCTCACACATTCTTTTACTGTCTTTTTCCAGGTGAAGATCCAGGGTCAAAACAAGGAGATGTTGGCCACCGCCTGCCAAATGTTTATGGGCAAGTCTGAGGGTGAGATTGCCCAGATTGCACTGGAGACACTGGAGGGACACCAGAGAGCCATCATTGCACATTTGACCGTTGAGGTTGGTGCACTGACCTTGACTTTTTTTTGACATTTTTTCCGCTCATAAAAGACTGTTCACGAGACTTTATGATTCGTCACTAACCTAAACACTTAAAGTAAATAACCATATAAAGTACGTAATAACTGATCTCTGTTTTGTGTACAGGAGATCTATCAGGACCGTAAGAAGTTCTCTGAGCAGGTCTTCAAGGTGGCCTCATCTGATCTGGTCAACATGGGCATTGGTGTCGTCAGCTACACGCTCAAAGATGTTCATGATGATCAGGTACTTTATGTTTGTTCAGGTTCATTTTTTGCCAATGACAAAACACGGCACCAAACACTAATGACTGCAGCGACATGAATCTGGAGTGTCACCATGAGCCTGTATCTGTTTTTCATATGAAAGCTTTTAGTCTCACGATTTCCTCTCTTACAATAATGCACTTAAGTGATTAATATTGACTCACTGTCTCTGGCTCAACAGACCCCCCCAACCGCTCTGTATAATAATTAGGTCTAAGTGCTTCAGTGGTAACCACGCCATCTCTTGTTTTTGTTTGCCTAATGCACTACCTTCCATTTCAGTACTCCAACTGTGTTGTCTCATACTTGACTGTCACTGTTCCTCTCTCTCTGTCTCTTTCTCGCAGGACTACCTTCACTCCCTGGGTAAAGCCAGAACAGCCCAGGTGCAGAAGGATGCCAGGATTGGAGAGGCTCAGTACAAACGAGATGCTGTCATGAGAGTAAAATAATCTTTTTTTTTTTTTGTTCTTTCTTTATCCATGTCATTCTGTATTTGCTGATGTGGATAATCCGAAAACAATAATAATTTGTCATTTGAAAAGAAATCCCAACATTTATCTCTTTTTGTCCTGATAAATTCTCTACACAGGAAGCCAGCGCAATGCAGGAGAAGGTTTCAGCCCAGTATAAGAATGAGATTGAGATGGCAAAATCCCAGAGAGACTACGAGCTAAAAAAGGCTGCCTATGATGTTGAGGTCAACACCAAGAAGGCCGAGTCAGAAATGGCCTATCAGCTTCAGGTACAGTCATCTATTCAGGGTCTGATCTCGGAAGCCTGTGAGTAGATAATATTCACACAGCTTTCTATGATTGAAGGCTGAGAATTGTTTGATTTCCTATGTCAGGTGGCCAAGACCAAGCAGCGCATTGAGGAGGAGAAGATGCAGGTTCAGGTGGTGGAGCGAACACAGCAGATTACGCTGCAGGAGCAGGAAATCATCCGCAAGGAGAAGGAGCTGGAGGCCAAAATTAAGAAGCCTGCAGAGGCCGAGAAATACAGACTGGAGAGGCTGGCTGAGGCACAGCGGTGAGCACTACAGCGTAACACTATTGTACTATTGTATTGTATATTTCGGATGAACGTGGTTTATAAAACACATAAAAAAGAGAGACAGATTTAACAATTTGCTCTTCACTACTTGCAGCCTGCAGCTCATCATGGAGGCTGAAGCTGAGGCCGAGTCCATCAGAGTGAGTCCCACTCCCTCATGTCTGCTTCCTTGCTGCTTCTTAACCATATTATATTTACCAAATCTCATTAGCTAGGACATGTAGTCCTGTACACTTCTATTGCAATCCTCACTCTGTACAATTGTGTGTGTCCACGTAGATGAAGGGTGAGGCAGAGGCTTTTGCCCTGGAGGCTAAGGGTCGTGCCGAGGCAGAGCAGATGGCCAAGAAAGCTGAGGCCTTCAAGGAGTACCAAGATGGAGCCATGGTGGACATGCTGCTGGAGAAACTGCCGCTGGTCAGTATAAGTCTAATGGATATATGAATAAGCTTGGAGGCACCTTTTAATAATTTTATTTCACCGTATCTTAAGTTGTTCCTGTTCATTTTGATTTAGGAACTCTTCACATTTGGTTTGCTCAATTACGACTTCTTACTTCTGTTTATTACATCCTCCCACAACCGCAGCTTCCTGAATAAGAAGTTTTGTTTCTGTAATCTTTTTTTTTTTTAAACTGTCAATATTACATATGACATTTTCAGTTCAAGAAAAGGTTTGTGTTTCCAAATAAATCCACATTTTCAGTTCTATTTTTATTTAGAGACAAATTATGTCTTTATTAATTTATGTCTCCTTTAACCTCCTTAGTACGACCACGTCACATGCGGGATTGATTTCAACTTCCTCAAATGTTGTCTCGCAAAAATGTTGGCTTTCCAAATTTCCCCTGTTAATCCGTCCGTTCTTTCCTGCTCTGCAGATGGCAGAGGAGATCAGCAAGCCGCTGTCAGAAGCCCACAAGGTCACTATGGTGTCCAGTGGCAGCTCTGAGGTGGGCGCAGCCAAACTTGCTGGAGAGGTGCTAGAAATCATGACCAGGCTGCCTTCTGCTGTGGAGAAACTCACTGGAATCGACATTTCCCAGGTAAGCTGGAGCTATGCGATGTGAAAGACAGATAATGTATGACACTGAACGACCGGTGCAGGTGGTAATCTCCTGTTTTTATCTCACTGACTTCACAGGTTTCAGGAAAGACCGCCCGGGTGCACTAAGAAGAGAAGGAGAGTTGAAGTAATCAAGAGTTTTCACCAATATTCAGACTAGGAGCTTCACGTCTCCTCCTTGTGCCTATAAACCACTGTAATGACTCGACACCATAGTCTGATTGTATGTGTGCATGCATGTGTTTCACTTGTGTGTCTCTTTTGTTGGTTCCTCTTCCATCTAAAGGGGGTAGCATTTCGTTTAGTCCTTTATGGTCTGAGCTGTTGTGTCATCTGCTGCTGTGGGCGACAGCAAAAGTAGTAGTAGTCTTGTGTTGTTTTATACTTCACTTTCAGTATGCAAGTTTATTTTTGTATCTTACTACAATTACTCTCATTTACCCTGCCTCGGGGCCGGGTCTATAAACTGTCATTTTGTAACTTTTTAATGTAGAAAATGCTCATGGCTGTCTTTCATCTGAAGGTTTTTATTGTGCCTTTCAATTTGTTGAACGTTGCTGATCTGTTTGTCACAGCATCACCTCATGGCTTTGCGAGTGGGAGCATCGCTGCTGTCAGTGTCGTTCTGTAACATTTGCTTATTACATTTACTTGTTTGTTCACTTTTATTTGCTCTTTAGGCACTAATTCATTATCAAGAGACATGTTTGGGGTGATTGTTTACTCCACAATAATGTTAGTGGACTCAAAAAATCATATCAGATGTGCAGCAGGTGGAAGAATTTTCTTTGTGTTTCAGTGTGAAGCGAAAGGAAGTGGTTGATGGGAGCAAGCTGATGGGATTTCCTGTTAGAAGAGTGAAAGTATGTCGTGGTGGAAAAAAAAAACCCTTTGCTTTGCTGTAGTGTCTTCTGGAGTCTTGGCCTTGATATGACGAGTAAAAGAAAAAAGGTCCCACGCTAACTAGGTAACTGACTAACTAGCCTTTTGCTTTGACATACTTGCTACCTGGAGTTTAAACTTATAACATATGGAATATAGTATGACCTTTGTGGTCTTTTTATCTAGTCTACTGATTTTCATGACAATGTGATGCGGAGTATTATAGCTTTCGGTGGATTTTAGCTCTCACACTTATAGAAGTACCTCTGAGCAAGAGACGATTTATTTCTTTTATCAGATTTTTCAATGAGCTTCCAAGCCTTAAGCATTTTGTTATTGCCAAGTGCCTGGTCATAACTCCTCAACAGTGAAGTCTAGTTGACTTCCTGCCTATTACACTTCTCTGTCAGGTAATATTTCCTTATATGCTACTAATCATAAGCCATTATCCGTCACCAAAGACGGCTGTCGATGCAAGCCAAATCTATCTCTCCTTCTTTTGTACGATCTCTTGACTAATCTTTTACTCTTTTAAATGTGCTGTTGCATGTCTACCCTTTACGTTGACAGTAAGCTGTTGTTACATAGTGTGAAAGTTGTATACTAGTGTCCGATATTAAAGATGTATCTGTAGTGAAATGTTCTATAGACAATAAAGTAAGGTGTAATCACCGAAACCTGTTGGTCTCTCTGTGTGCCCTGTGATGAACTGATGACTTGTCCAGGATGCATTTCACCCAAGAATGGATGGCTGGATTAAAAACAACTGGCAGATTAATGGATGATGATAATAACAGGCCGGAGCCATAGATCCCATCTTGATTTATTTGAAAAGGTTAACTTTATTAAAACATCTACAAAAATAGACAACAATGAATTACAATGGCATCAAGGTAGCAAGCGTTCTACAGAGATACAGAAGACCCCAAATGTAACAAAGAGTTTTCCATATATTAGTAAAGGAAATTACAATTCTGTTCTTAAAATATGTACATACTATTATGCTCAACGTCAAAGACAAAAGGACACTAAGAGTGTCTAAGTACATACAGTATATATAAAAATATGGGTTTAGCTGAACTACAGTGTATCAAAAATTACTCAAATGACACAGTAAACATGTATTACTTGATAATCTTGATCATCCCAGGGCTGATTTACAGTGCTATACAATCAGTAAGGTAGATGCATTGTTGCTACCACGGTCAGCTTAATGTACTAACATGGGATAATGCAGAGGTTGATGTTGACATTCACACTAAAAAGAAAATCACGAATCCCAGCATTTTCCCTGCTTCAGCAATGCCATAACTGTGTTTTTAAAGTACAGTAATGCGTTTGGATGAGCGAAGACTGATTGTTCGATGAGCAGACACTTCTCAGCACACTGACAGTTTCAGAACAAAAAGGTTGTCATACATTTAAAATGAGATGAACCGATGTTGCCATTCCATTTTTTTTAAATAATATTTTACATCTAATGGTTTGGCAATGCCACGTGGGAGAGGATTTAAAAAGGCAGACGCACTGTCCCGAATTTTGAATCTCCCTCGGCAAATATATGAAATCACTGCAGGTAAAATGCATTTGAACCCACATGAACAGGAATCATATCAGGCCCCTCACAGAGAAGAGTTTCATCGTGGCCGGGGATATGCATGTAGGATTTAAAGTGCAGCTGGTTGTGGAATTTTACATCTATCCTTTGTGTCTGGATCATAGCCAGGTACAAAGAAAATTGCCAAAACACCTGAGCAGGCGCATCTGAAGATGTCCCACCACTGCCCGGACTGGCAGTACTGTCTCTCTGGAAAAAGCCCTTCCCGTTTCATCGGCAGTGTGGCGAGTCTCCTCCTCTTCTGTTCCTGTTTCCTCAGGTTTGAGAAGTCCATTTGGCATCAGGGATACAGTTTTTCTCTCTGGGGCTCAAAGATGGGGTTCAAAAACTGACTACAACGGAGGGGTCGGCGGTTGAGAGCAAACTTGGCATAATCACGTTGCAGGAGGAGGGGCTGATGGTGTCTGGTCCACATCGTTTCAGATTAGTCCACAATAACTTTGGGTCACAGCTCTGGATGTGGGGCGCTATGTAAGGTTTAGGGGTTGAGATAGGGGATTGATGAAGGGTCAACAAACTTGACAGCCGAGTTAGCCATCAGTCATGTCTGAGAGTTCAAATCTCTTAGACGTTTATCACTTTTTGTGTCTCAGATGAGCAAAAAGGGGGCTGACACTTGTAGTAATCCTACTAAGACAATCCCTGTGTGCACTTTAACGTCTGAACAACAGTGTCCTGTTGAGAGAAGTTTGTGTGTCATGTGCAGTGTGTGTGCACCGTCACCCCTCACCCTGCACGTAGAAGTTGAGATGCTGAAGAAACAAAAGTCATGAAAGTTAAGAAGTGTTCATTTCCTCGCTTGCTATGATCATAGTTTGCTGTATTTTCTGTCATTTTAGCCTCTGCAGCTTCCCGTGTCATTAACTCTACAGCACTTAATCACCAGTCACGCAGACCCTGCTTGACACAAAGTATCCGAGAAGAGAGAAAGTTCCTATGCAGACTGCACCCACCACCAACCATTGTCAAATGTATCTCAGACTGTTACCTTATCTAAAGCGGGGGTTAGTTTTGCCTATGGCGTTAGGGTCTGACGTGGAAGTAAACCGAACCAGCGGTGTCTCAGCCCCCCCCATACACCCCACCAAAAAAAAAAAGTACAAATATAAAAAGCGAGCAACCCACACTCCCTTCTCGTCTGCCTCTGCTGTGCAGCACCTCCACCACACCTCCCCGCTGTAGCAAAGATGCACGAACGTACGAAACGTTCCCCCTCTTTAGCGTTCTCCTTTCTCCTTTATGCGTGTCTATCTCTACACCATGTTCATGGCGTCCTCGGTAAGAAAGGAGTGGATGTAGGCGAAGGACGGGCGGAGCTTGCAGTCTCTGTTCCAGCAACTCAACATGAGCTCGTAGAGACCCTGAGGACACACAGCGGGCCTGCTCAGATATACCTGCAAAAGAAAGCAAGATGGAGGTATATGGATGTGTCACCATTGTTGAGACCTTCTTCATACCTTTTTATTTGTGATGAAGTCCTCTAAGTTTTAACCATGACATGTAAATATGAGAAAAACAAAATGAATCTTTGATTTTCCCCTGCTATTAATCAGTATGAGTTATAACTCTCTGTTTGGTTTTGGGTCGCTGTTGACCGTTGGAGTTTGGTGATTAACACGACTCCTGAATTGCTTTCAAGAATTATGATGTTAAGAATGTATTAGACTACTAGATGCTCCGATAGATGAATAGGAGGTATGGCCCAGAGATGTCCTTAATCGCAGTGAATGATGGGTTTGTTCTCTGGTTGCTGCTTCGTATTCAGTAGCATCTATTACATTATGAGAACTAACAAAAGCCCATTGTGGAAACATTTCAGAAAAGGACACCCTGAATCAGTGGGAACAAAGAATGTGTTATTATCTGAAAGGTTAACTGAGCAGAACACTCACATCTGAGATTCAGTTAATTTGACAGATTCATAAACCACTTTACACCCCAGTGTGTGTGTGTGTGTGTGTGTGTGTGTGTGTGTGTGTGTGTGTGTGTGTGTGTGTTGGTGTTAGTGTGTGTTGTACCTGTCTGCCCTGGTCTCTGAAGAACTCCCCAGCATTGTCGATGACTTGTTCATCTGTCAGGTTGGAGTACGGCTGCTCCTGACAAACACTCAGCATCTCCCACAGAGTGACCCCGAATGCCCACACATCGCTGGCCGTGGTGAACTTACCCTGGGAATACACCAACCAACAATTAAACACTTCTTTCACCTTCATTATTATATTCTGCTTCAGTATCAGAACAGTTCTCAGCATCAGGATGGTAAAATGTTGGTAAAGGATGACAAGTTTAGCAGATTTCTCTTAAATGTGAGGACATCATTATTAGTGTAAATACAATGTAAATACAAGTTTAACGCAACACAAAGCGAGAAAACACAACCAAATAAAAAAAAAAATGCTGCATGTAGCACAGACGACAACAGAAACGGTTTCTAGGTGACACTAAAAAGTGATGCACATAGCTGGGACATAATTGTTGCCACGCTTTGTGACTCATTAACTTGTACTAACCTGCAAGCAGGGGGGGCAGTACAGATAACAACATAACACACACACTCCCGTCCTCTCACCATGAGGATACACTCCCAGGCCATCCAGCGGATTGGCAGCACAGCTCTGCCCTGGATCCTGTAGTAGTCTCCCGCATACAAGTTCCTGCTCATGCCGAAGTCAGCTATCTTGATGTGACGCTCACCGCCCCGATCCTCTCCGCACTCGCCCTTCTCACCCCCGACCAGGCAGTTACGCGTGGCCAGATCCCGGTGCACAAAGTTGAGGGAGGAGAGGAACTTCATTCCTGACGCGATCTGGCTGGCCATGGAGATAAGTGCCGGGTAACTGTGGGAAAAAAAAAGTTGAAGGATACAGGGGTTAATAAATAACTCAAACTTATAACTGAGTGTTCATTTATATCTGTGTGTGTGTGTGTGTGTACACATTTCTGGTTTACCTGATGGTTGGCGTGTTGTGTGAAGGCCCTGTCTTGTCCAGAAGCACTCGGTGGGACAGATATTGGTTTAAGTCTCCGCATTCCATGTACTCAGTGACCATACAGAGAGGATCGCTGCTCACACACACGCCCAGCAGACGGATGATGTTTGGGTCCTTCAGGCGAGACAGGATCTTCACCTCTTTCAGGAAGTCATTCCTACGAGGACAAGAGGGAAGAGTGACATGCATTAGACAGTAAAGAAGAGAAAGCTGCTACGCTCAGATGAAGATTCTGATATTACATATAAATAAATCACATAAAATATTAAAGCTTCACTCCCCTATGAATCAACACGACAGTCTGCGCCTCTGCTTTGATTTCTACCTCATTGATTTGTTTTGCTGGTCAATATGTTTTGTGCTGCTCCGTCGCTCTCTAACCTCTCATATAAACCTGTGGGCAGCCACTGCAAACACATGAGCTCACACCGATGGAGCTCACTTGACCTGTCCAGCACAAAAAGGGCTGAGAGTAGTAAAGAAAAGTAAAAAAGCAGCTGGTGAAGGCAAACATCCTGAAAACCAGAGAGGCCCAGAAGAGGATCTGGGGAGACTGAATCGGAGCTAAATATCAGAAAATGCTGGACTTCTGCTGAACATGTATGTGAACATGTAGCTATAAGGACTGCTAATGAATACTGTGTGCTCTGTAGTCCACATTTTTCCCTCTAGAGGTCAAATATCACCTGTTGAATGGTACATTTCTAAAAATAATCGCTTTTTAGGAGACATTACTACGACAACGATGTCTAGGAAGTCCATCAATTTTCCCGACTCTTATGTCTGACACCTCTAAGAAAGGAAAACTGTGAACCGCACTGACGCCAGGCTCAGCTGTGTATGATGTTACAGACCTGGCATTTTTGGAGGCGTCCGGGCGCAATATCTTCACTGCTACCAGAAGAGGGCGACCTTTTCTCACATTGAAGGGGAACTCCAAGTTGGGAAGGTCCTGAGGGCTCTCGATTTCACACAGGTGCACCTGTAAATACAGGCATTGTTAGAGCACAATAATCCCTTCAACTACACCCACACGATTTTTTCAGGTCATTCCTCACCTCTCCAAACTGTCCCTCCCCCAGTTTCTCCTTGAAGATGAGACACTGGCGAGGCAGCTCTGGCAGTGGAGCAGCATCAGCCCCGGGACTCGAGGATGCCAAGGCAGGCACGGCGTAGGTGTTGTTACCGCTGACACCCTGCAGGCTCACGATGTCTGCCTCGGCGTAATGAGGAACGCTGGGAGGCATTGGGGGAGACACGGGGGGAGACAAGGAGGGATAAGGAGGGGAGCCAGGGTAGGGAGGAGGCTCTTCCTGAGTTGGGGGGAATCCCTTCTCCATGTCCATGTCCAAACCACAGGCTGAAGGGAGGAGGAAGAGACAGACGGGGTGGATGAAATGGAGAGAGCACTTTGAGAGGAGAACTGAGTGATTAATAACTGTTTCCTTTAATGTGTGAGTGAACCAATCAGATGCTATTACAACTTGTTATGAAGGGATAGTTTGGATTTAGGGAAATTGATTTGATAATAACAAAAGAAACTCTTTGTAAAAACTTCATATGAAGTTTAAAGCATAAAAAAGAAACTTTTAAAATAAAATAAAGAACACAACAACAACTTGATAAGATGGTGAAAGGTAAACGTCATTTTATCATCTTCTGATGTAGTTTTGTTTGAAGGTTTATCACAACCAGAAAACTTGCAGCCTACTTCTATTTTTCCCGCTTAATTTCTGCCTGTCTACTTGATCCTGTAGCACGTATTGAAAATACAAAACTGAAAACTTGTGATGGATGAGTGGACTTTTTTTTTAGAATCAATCTTTCCTGGGACATTGTGTTGGTCCGCTGCTGTACTTGCTGATAAAATTTAAACAGGTTTAAGGTTTCAATTTATCAAAAGGTGTAACAATCTATCTATCAAGGTTTCCATGAGATTCTGACAGCTCGTATAAGTCAGAATTTGTGGCGAGTGCGGCTTCTGAATACTAAGTTGTTATACCTTTGTGAAAATCATAACGCAGGAAACTTGCACAATGTGCAAAAATCTAATCTAACGTCATGGAAAGATTTATGCTGCATTTATAAAAATATGTAACTAATTAGAGACAATTAGACTCGGCAGTGCTCTGAGGTAAATGCTAATGTCGGCATCATAACATCCTGACACTCTTTAAATCTTTCTTTTGTTTAGCAGGTATGATGTTTTAGTTGTTAGCACAGTGCTAACATTTGCTAATTAGCACCAAACACGAAGGAACGACCGAGGAAGATGGAAATGTAATTCGTTTTCCAGGTGGTCATAAACCAAATCTGACACATTAAAACTTTGACCTGGTGGTGGTGCTAGAGTAGGTCAGCAAATCACCAAAGTCCTAATCCTAAAGAAATCTGGGCACCGAGAATTTCGGCACAAAGTCTCAACCCATGCAACAGTTGTCTGGGGTTACTCCAGTCAAAACAAAAATATTCACCCTGCATAAACAAATGAATCATCTGTTTGTCTCTGGGTTAAGTTTGAAAAATTTTGTACAATTCCCCAAATACCAAACCATCTCTTCAAACAGAGCATGAGTAATGTTTAGCGGTGAGTGAATGAGAATGACTAATTATGTGAGTAACAGGAGGGAGTGATGAAGGTCAAACGCATGCAAAATAGATTAATCAAATCTCTGCTGTGAGAGAACTTCTAATGCCCCAACCCTGGATAGACTGGTAGGTAGGTAGGTAGTGTGGTCGGGGCCCCTCCTGACTGTGTTGGCTCAGCCTGAGGTCTCTTACCCTGGGGCACATTGAGGCTCTTTTCCTGAGCCTGAGTGGTGCTGGGGACGACTAGAGGTCTCGAGCCTTTTCTGTGATCTGACAGGAGCAGGTGATAGGCTGGGTTGTTTAACAGCAAGGCTGGGAGGGCACACACACACACACACACACACACAAACAAACACGCACGGGACGAGGCGGAGTACACACAGGAACCATGATATGGATCATACGGATGGTACAAAGTGGCACGTGACACAAAAAAAACAACAACAAAAAAAACACACAAAACACATTAACAACCATTAGCATGACACAGTTAGCATGTCCATTATGATACGAGGAAAGGAGGAGAGGGTGCGCTGACACATGGAGGACAGAACACAGGAGCATAGCAAGAACAGGCAAAGTTAACACAACTCTGGCCACAAACAAAACAGTAGATGAAATAATGTTTCTGTTACTCATGTTATTTCAAACTCACACAGGCGCCCAGTAAAAACAGCATGCAGACCTCCTGTGATGCAATGCAAGCGAAGGAATGTCTTCTCTCTCTTTACTGTTCTTTTTCCTCCACCCTCCTTTCATTTTCTTCTCTTTTCCCAGAACAATGGCTCTTTTGTGCCCCCTCTGCGCTGTGCATCTTCTCAGAGCCACCCGTCCTCGCGGGGCATTTACTTTTGTTTGGTGTGTGTGTGGTGAAATATAGCGCAATAACAGTGTTTTCTTGATATGCGCGCCGTTGACTTTGAGCTTACTGGCACGTTCAGCAGACGGGAGGTTGCAAAAGCACAGGCACGCAAAACAGAGCAAACCACATACATGTTTGCAGACATGTAAATTCTGCGCATATGGAGAGTCGCATTGTTTCGTATTCTCCACAGACTCCACGCTAAGTGTGTGTGGTTGACTACAGATCAATCTCTGTCACCATCTATTAAACATGCTGTTTTACTGCATGTCAGCACGTTGTATGTCACGCTGCTCGTGTTCTGTCACGTAACGAAAGCTGAATCTGATTTCTTTTGGACTGACAGCCACAACGACGTCCTATCACGTCTACAAACGCGTTCCTTAACCGTGTATGTTTTATTCTTCTAACTTACCCGTGCTGTCTCTGTGATCCCGTGGTCGGAGCAGAGCGCTGGGCTCTTGGTACTCTCCTTCGCCCTCTCTGTCGTGGTCGCGGTCGTCGGGGAAGGTGTGGATGCGCTGGTAGCGGCTGGAGTAGCTGTGCGTGTTGTTGATGACCACGTTGTCCGAGGGGACTGACAGGTGAACCCGTAGCTCATCACTGGATAGACTACCCTGGGCCTGGAAGGGCAGAAGATTTACTTACAGGTAATATATGTTTATTAGGTGCAGCTAGGTAAAACTACTGCAGTCTAGGACAAGAAATCCTCCCTTCATGAAGGTGTTTGAAATACTTATTTATATAAATGAGAGTATGCTAAATATTAGGACTTAGAACTCCTCCACACCTCTCTTAAGTCTTATAAACAGGCAGCTGACTGTACGCGCATTGTCTGAATCCCTAAAGCAGATGGTGACCAAACTGTGGAAACAGCCTCTAATCTTTGAACAATTACAAGTAAATGTTAAAGGAATCTCACAACACATCCAGATGGAGATACAGCGGTACGCAGCCAAAAGACTGGCAGTTGTTATCTCAGCCTGCGATCAATCTCAGTTTAAAAAGGGACAGTTCAAGCCCAATCAAAGAAGAAAACATTTTCTCACTTGGGAGTTGTTTATTCTGTGGAAAGCTGTTAACAACAAAATCTATGGAATGTCCATGACAAATGGATTGTTGTCTTTGGGAACGTATGTTGAGTTTTTCAAAGCTTCAGAGCAAGACGGACAAAATGTGATTTCGATCAGTTGTATGCGGGCGGTTACAGAAATCTCAGAGCTAGATGTTTGCCTAATAAAACTGAACACGGATACGAGAAACACCCGTGCAAAGTCCATTTATCAACCCAGATGACTGTCTGCCGGCTCTCATGTGACCTCAATCCTGACTCACCTTGCCCAGTATCTTCTTCCAGTACTGCCTCCACAGGATGACAGCGATCACGGCCAGCAGCAGGAGGATGATGCCCACCAGGCAGCCAATTAGAATAGCTGTATCACTGCTGTCATACTTGGGGACAGGTAGCCCCGTCCTCGGTGTGTTCGCAACAAAGTCAGGATCTGGGAGGAGGAAAACACAGGAGTAAACATCTGCTGTTTATTTATTTCACCGTCGTCTGTTTCTCCGTGTCTTTGTGCGACTCCACAGCTAATGTAGCGTTCAGTCTGGGAGCATTGGCTCTTTCAGCGCAGTCACGCACTCGCTGGGGTCAACTTCGTTTCATCAGGCTTACTAAACATCTGACGGGGATTGTCTGTTTGGGTATGACCTCTCATACCACAGGGCTTCTCACAGCCTGCTGCTTTGAGAACAGAATGCGAACACTGTTTTGCTTCTCAACAGCTTTGTAGTCGACTATTTATCTGAATCACTCGGTTATTTTTTTATCCCGTGAAGGTCAAACACAGCCTGTTATTTGGATACGAGATGAAAATATACTGGTTTACTGTAAAAATTTGCTCGTAAACAAACTCTTAAAACAAGAATAAGTGATAGTTTGGCTCGGTTAGAAACACCAAAAAACAAACCACATATACTATATATGACGCTTTTATGTGTATACACAAATATACACCTGCAAGCACACACTCACACATTCCCCAACCAAAGATTTACACACCACATTGTCACAACAGAAAACAAACCCTTTCTCTCTCTCCCCCGTCAGTTCAACACCATGCGGGCAATAAATAAACCCAAACAAAGCCGTTCAACCACAGCCAGTAACAAGGACAAAGCAGCATACACGCCACAGAAAACCATTTCCAGCTTTTTAAAGGGCCTGTTATTGTTTAACTGTGTAGAACAGAGCCAGTTCCCCTGAAAAAACATGCAGATTGAGACCGCAGGAAGCCAAGTTGTTATTCTACATAAATATAATGTACTATAGCTCTGTTAGTGTTTTTCCTACAGCTGTATATCTTTAAACCCAGGGGGGACAGAGCCCAGTGCCAAAGCCAGCCCCAGTAATCCCTCCTCCATTATTCTTAATACTCTCTACAGAGCAGTGGGACAGTTTTAAGATGCTGGAGGAGGGCCAGAGTGGATGGAGCTAGCTCCCGTCCCTCGGTTCATCTTTTTTTTTGGGGGGGTTATTTATTTATTTATTTTTTTTGGTTTTGCTCTCTCTCACCTGACAGCGTCCAGTTACCAGTGGTGTCCATCGTGAAGGAGGTGGTGGTGGGGGGTTCTGGAGGAGCGAGGGATGGACAGAGGAGGAATGTATGAGAAGAGAGGAAGACTCAGAGGAGAGGGTGAGGAAATCATGGATAGCAGGAAACCCCTGAAAGTTTGCAACTTTTTAAAAAAAAAAAAACTTCAAAATGTGACCTTTAATTTTAAGCCAGATTTCTCCTGCCCTTTAAGTACAGTTAAATCTGTAAGATAAGCATCCGGCGTTGACTTTGGTTCAGCAGCTGCTGGCTCAAAGCCAAAAGATTCCAGCTCTCACGATAAAGACGGAGTCTAGTCATACACGGGCCTCCTTTGGCACTACCTGCCTTTGGCTCTGCTTGAGACACACGGCTTAGACACACTGCCGACATGCTCACACTCATCATCACAACCGGAGAGAAAGAGACGGGCTCGGGGACAAGAGGTGATGAGGGAGAGATCAGGGGAATTAGACAGAGCGTTACGGAGGGGTGGATGTAGCAGCGTGGTAGGTGATGAAAGGGGATGACGGAGAGAGAATGGCTGGTATGACAAGATGTGGGGGTGAAAAGCGGGAGGATAAAAGGTGAAGAGGCGCGATGTCGGGACTCACCAGAAGGCCCGGCGGTGCTGTTGGAGGAGCTGTGTCTCGTTGTGGGAGAGGAGGAGGAGGAGGTGGTGTGGTTAACGGGAGGAGGAGAGGAACGGGTGGTTGGAATCTCGGGAAGATTAGGCAGATATGAATCAGGGTCTGTGACATCCTCTTCAATCGGCTCTGGATGAGGAGGAAAAGAGAAACAGTGAGACACAATTTAATAAAAACGTCATTGTTAATGTTTTGTATGTTTAGGGAGTTTTTCGTATGGCACAACACACCGTCTGGTTATCCCCAGCTCCTGAGAAACAGTGGTTGTGGTCACAGCTGGTTATTTTTCCAGAGAAACAGCATTCATCTCAGAAGATAATTGTTAATTGTGTTGTTTTTGACAGGGAGCTGAGCCATTTCTCACTGACTAATGTGAATGATTGTGTAAAATCCGCCTGCAGGATCGTTTGCTTACATTTGAGTTGATGCAATCGTTGCTAAAGATCTGGTACCAGACGATCAAATTTATGTCATCTCTGTCCGATATGAATGCCGTTAAATAAATGGTTTCGCTGGTGTAAGCTCCAGTTTGCAGCCAACATTCTGCCAGCGTCAAGACCTTGAAGCAGACCAGTGGTACTGGTGCGACAGTCGGGCACGAGTCCAGCAACCAGACGCGCCGCAACAACGCTGGGTCAAGTCATTTTAACTGAATACGCAGTGATTACTGAGCACTTTGTTGATTCCTATCACGCTACAGTTGACAGTGTCTTTGGGTAAAGAGGACAGTTTAATTAGTCACAGCAATGTCAGTTGGAGAGCAGCGGCGGAGTCCTCTATCCGACATCCAATCAGATAGGCATAAATCCTATCTTCACAGAAGATATTGAATCTCCCTTTTTCTATTTGCGGTGTGGGGCTGTTTCAGCCCGTAAACAGGATGCTAATGAATACGAGAGAGACAGATGGAGAGAAAATGGGCATTTCTCTGGTAAACACTTTCTGGTTCTCAACTTCAATATTAACTATGAAGGTATAGAGGATAACTGGTCATGGTCGGTCTATTTATTTCTAAAATTCCATAATTTCGATCGACTAATTGCATTAAGAGTTACCCCTCCTAATGTTTTCTCCTCCAAAGTGTTTTGTAGAGCACAGCATGAATTTTCTGCTGAATCCCTGCCAGAGACTGGACAGGGTCCTTGACTGTAAAAAATGCTGATACTTTAAATCATTAAAAAGAGCACAGCGAGGACAAAAACTTGTGATTCTGTCCCAGCAAGTCTGAAAACAAATCTGGCTCATCAAGAAATTTTACGTTTGTGCTGTGAGTGAAAGTCCAATCAGCATTCTTTAAACACTCAATCTTTTTCAGCTATCTCTTTTCCTGTAGCCGCTGTCTATATTTAGCTATTGTTTGGGCAGAGCCAGATGTCTACTGGACCTCCAGGACATAGTTGCTAGGATATGTGTGACGCGAGTGCGAAGCCTCTATAGATGAAAACCTGCCTGTCAGAGCCAAAAAAAATATCTCATATATTTAAAAATATGAATTGAATCAAGTCTGCTTCTTACCAGAGAGGAAGGAAATCTCGCTGATGAGCAGCCAGCGGTCTGCGAAGTAGAACTTGCAGCAGAGGATCTGAGCCGCCCGGCCGCCCAGAGGGATGGAGATGGGTCGCGAGGAGGGGTCTTTTAGATCCTCAAGGGGCACAGGTAGAGTGAGAGGAGAGGACCAAGGCTTGAGGATGCCTGGCTTAAAAAGACACTCTACCTTGCTGAAGACTCGCACGCCCTGGGTGTGGCGGTTGTTGCTGTGCACCTAGAGGAAGGAGACGAGTGTGTGAGCGCAGAGGAAGGAAGGGCAGACGAAGAGGCGATCTTTTAACCGTCCACTCATCCGAATTAGCTCAAGCTTTGTGCAAACATCTGAAAAGCTCAGGGAAAACCGGGGCCTTCATCATTCATTATTCACGGAGAGGCAGGGCGAGATTCAATTAACAGAAAATTAATGACACATTCTCATCCTGTTCTCAACCGTAATTCCTTTGGCATGACTTCTAGTTGAGCAGGACTACAAATTAACAAAATTGGAACATGGGAAAGGAGAGAAAGAAAAGAGCCCATCTGACAGAAGACCGATGGTGGAGAGCAGAGGGTATATCTTTCCTGTTTTTACAAACAGGGAAATGCCAGAGAGAGAAGGATCCATAAAAGCTGATCTAATATATGAGGCGTCGTTGTGGCTGGAGGGAGGAAGAGGAGCTGGAGGTGAAGAGAGAGGGATACGGGGCAAGATGGAGGACGTTTAAATGAGAGAGTGAGAGGTCAAAACTCTAGATGTGAGAGATAGAAAATGAAGGACGAGATGGGGGGAGAAGGGGGCGGTGCAAAGGTCTGCTCTGACAGGTTAGCCATTAACCTCACACTTAGTACAAGGCCAGCCACTCTAAACTAATCCACATGTTAATGCACGCACACACACACAAGCCACAGGAAGAACAGCTGCACCAGATGCTGAGTTGACATGTAACTGATTCTAATGGGGAGCGGGGGTACGCGCTGTACGTTGGTGGTAATGGTGGGGGTCCGATAAGTCAACAGAACCGAGGTAATTCACTACCCCTTCAGGGAATACGGCTCCAATGACCTGCACAAAGTTTAATTTGAGAGCATAACACTGCATTCATTATGTTTTGCTTGTTTCATCATAAATCTAGCCTAAATTATGAGTTTCCTCTGATGTTTTTGTCTTGTTGCTCTGTTCTCCACATGAGCATACAGAGAAAAGTTTTACATAGTTTCCCAGAGGACAGAAGTGGATCGTTAAAAGAAAACCAGAGGGTGTCCCCAGTCTGTTAAAGGTCCTGTAGGAAGTGCAGGTTCTGACTGACTAAGGGACAAAGATTTCTCTTTGGGAGAGTGATTAGGTGCAGGTTAACGGCTACAGAGACAAGTCAAGAATTAGGTTCAGGTTCCCACTCTTTATTTATTTGACCTGTGTGTCTGACATATCCGCTCTGCCAGGCTAGCATAACGGTGTATGTCAGCTGAGGTTAGCAAGGGGAAAACCACTGGGGAAAAGGCAGGAAAAACAGGATAAGCCTTGGAAAAACACTGGAAATACCCCTGGGAAAGATTTTTAAAGGTAACCGAGGAACATCGGAGTAATAGTGGATATGTGGAGAAATTAAAACTGAGTGAGAACAACCAGAAATTTTGGATCTGAGTCAAAAACCAAAGCTCTGAAACATTACTTGTCACTTTATAACACCGACTGGGGATTTGGATGTTCAATATGCACATGTATAGGGTGAATCCCACCCAAACCAACATTCCAACCCACGTCCAACGAGACAACACAGTTATAACTTAAACTGGGTTGCTTCATATTATCCCCCCCCCCCCCTGCTGCGCCACAAACTAACCCCAAAAGCCGCACAGACGCACAAACAGACTGTGATGCAACTCGGTGGCACCCAGAGGACCGAGCACAGACGCAGTGTCCCATGATAAACAATGGCACATTAAAACTAATTAAACGGCCGCAGAGCTATTCCAGTCAAAATGTTACTTTCTGGTAAGACGGCACATTAACAAAGTTATTACATAGAAACACATAATTCTGCTGCTGCAGTTCGTTTTAGAGGTCGGAGCTGCAGACATTTCTGAGGAGTTTCATCAGATGTGAAAAGAAACAATCAGCCTAATGTCCTGCTGTAATCACAATGACGTGCTTGTCTTGTGCTAATGAGATAATTAATTTACCAAATCGATGCATGAATTAACAAGGACTTCTTTGTCTGGATACTTGTCGTCGCTTACAGGCTGTCCTCACTCTAACACATTAGGGAGTTAAGAAAGTTAAATGAAATCACTTTGACTTTTTCAGTATGTAGATTTATGCACCAAGGTGCTCCGAAATCTAATCAGATCATCTCTTCAAAAAGCAGAGCAAGTGAAGTCAAGAAAGTTTTGTTTTGGTAGATAAGTTTTTGGCACTTTTGCCTTCACTGGGTAGTTGATTGTTTAGATAACGGCAAGATAAACAGGAAGAGAGCAGGGCTGGAATCAAAAGAAGGATATTGAAATTATAAAAAGGTACAGTATGAGGCCTAGCCACTAAGCCACAAGGACGCTCTGGTGCTGTGTTCTTGACATTGTGTAGATTCTTTACGATCTCTGGCTTCTGGACGATCTGGGCTACAGTGCCTCGTAATTCACATTACGGTATTTTTCAGAATAATGGTCCTGACCTGCAGACACACACCGGGACCTGGAGCTTTTAGCCTTGATGACATCTCTGATTTACAGGCAGCCCCATGCTGTCCGAGATTCCAGTAGGATAACAATGCCCTGCGTAACCCTCCATCTCGCACAATCTCAACACAACGACACATGCACAGTCACACAAAAACTTTGACTGCAAACCTGCATGTTGTGGAAGACGCGCGGCTTCTCAAAGTGGAACTCAATATCCACGCTGCCAGACCCGAGGGCTTCCCGGCTCCAGCCCAGGTAGTCGTACCCGGGCCACACCCTGAGCTCTTTGGTTTTTATGAAGTCGTCTCCTCCAAGGACGCCGTCGCACAGCTGACCCAGGCCTCCAAACTGCATCCTGCACACACACACAGCACAGCAAGGGTTAACATGTTGCTCTGTGCAGAATTAATGCTGGACTGCTATTTACAATGGCTCGCAGAGATGCCTGAATAAGCTAATATACATGCAAACATGCTGGCACACGTCTTCCTCTCTCTGACACATACAAGCACACACCTCAACGGGAACAAAGAAACACAACAGGGTCACCAAATAGGTCCCCTCACTCCCAGCTCGCACTCACACACACACACACACACACACACACACACACACACACATCTGCTACAAATACGTCTGGATTACATCAAAAGCGTTAGCTCACCCGCTAACAAAACATTTCAGCCCCATTAACCAAGCAGCCCATGCAAGTGTGGGCCTCCCATCCCTAAATCCCATCCTCACCCCTCCTCTGCTCCCTGCCAAAGCATTATGGTCAGGAAACACGCCTCAAATCCCAAAGCGACTAAAAAAATAATGTTATTCCCTTTCGATTAGGCGGACACCATCGTCTTTCAAGGAAGGAGTTGGCTGAGACCCCATTTCAGTACTAACAGATGTTGGAGAAGCTTTTGGTATTCCATTGATCGAGGCACATTTCACTCCACACTGTTGACCAAGTAAATCTTAATTTTGATCATATTTGCCGAAGCAGAGTTGCAATTTACTGCCAAGGCTGTGTGATAATGAAATCACACAGATTAGATGCTTACTCATAAATGAAAAACCTCACCCTTGCTCAGTGGTCCCATCGTAGGTGGAGTCGTTTAGATAGACTGGCATGCCAGACAGGTGCATGACGTGACCCACCGGAGCTGTGTAAGCCTTCAATCCATCTGAGTGAGTACGGAAAAAAAATATTCAGTAGTAGTCATGTGATCTCAAACAAAACATGCTTTTTTTTTAGTTTTCTATCTAAAAGACAGGCACAAGCTGCGAGTGAAACTTTTTTTTTTAATTTATGAAATTTTTCTTTTTCTTTCTTCAGCAGCAACACATTAACTTAGCCAATATTCAAATGTAATCACTGCTCCAAGGAAGCAGCTACAGATGGTTTTTAAGTAGTAAAACAAACGAAGAGGTCCACACAGGCCTGCTTGGCCCTAGACACCACTGACCGATGAAACCCAAGCCTCTCCGCTCCAATATACAGCTAATCAGCCCACTCTCTGAGAACGGAGGTGACGTCAGAAACACAGACTACGGGCTGCTGCTCTGCTACACATAATAAACAATGTTTCACATAGGATTTACAGTACGTGTACAGTATGCTGTGAGCGTCCACATGTGGGTGCACACATGCACAGATGTTTCTTGTACCTGCATGAGGGTCATGCGGGTACAAACTCAATGTAAAACAATAAACACAGGAGAGACGCGGTCATAATATCTGACAAGGGATGAGATGAGAGGCCAAATGTGCGTAAAACTTGACGTTGTGTAGATTCTGCATAATCTCTGGCTTGTGGAGGAACCGAGCCGCACTCCCACAAAATCCACATTAAAGCATATTTTAGAAAAATGGTCTCCCTGAAGACACAGACCGGGAACTGGAGCTTTTGGCCTCGGTGACAGCTCTGATTTACAGGCAGCTTGATGCTGTCTGAGGGAGGTGGATGGAGCAGGGGAGGAGGTGAGTCATAAATACTCAGTCAGTGTTGTGCTTCGGGAAACATTGAGACCACTGCCATTTATCACTGCGTGGCTTCTTTTATCGGGGCAAACCCCAATGAGGTTGTAAAATTGATGCAATTTCACGAATCAGTGCATGGGATGTATGGCAAAAAACATACACTTGTAATCATCCCCATCCTACAAATCTTTCCTTTCCTGTCTGATGCAGGACTAAATCTAGGATGACGGCAAACTCATCACCTTCATCATGCAAAATCTGATTTATCAAGGTAAGCATGCCTAATAAAGCACAGACAAATGTATACCTAAGTATCCACAGAAGCACGGACGTCCTGTATCCCTGCAGCCTGTTTGTCACTTACCGTTCCATACACAACCATAGAGCTCCACACGAAGGCAAACGCTCATAACCCGGTCAGCCAGAGGGTAAAAGCGCACCATGCGGGCTACGATGGGAGGGCCCAGGTCTTTCAGCACAACATCATAGGTGTTCTCATTCCCTGACACCACCTAGGGAAAAGAAGTACAAATATTCAATCACACAGTACATCGCTCGTCTCCTCTGTTATCTATGGGGTTGAGTGAATTTCGCCCGAAGGCTTAGACTTATCATTCAGTGCGTGTCTCCAAATTCTTCTAATTTAAGAGGAGCTCAAATGAACTGACTGAACTTTTTCTTACACATACAACGGCAAAAAGAAGGACTGATTTTAAAGTCTGAGCCTCAGGCAGAGTTTTCGTGAGGGCAGCGAAGATTTACATCGGCTTGCAATTTCTGAATATCTGTTGCGTGGCAATGTTCTGAAATAATAACTGAAGGGGGAACACAAACAGCATGATTCCTTCTATAAAATACTGTCTGAAAATGTTCAAAATTTCCATGTTATCATGTAGCAGTGGTACAAAACTCAGTGCAGAACTTATCACCAAGGAAAATATTGGACATTTCCCAAACACAATAAGAGGTGGCTTTATCTGCATAAGGTAAGACATTCACTGCACAGTGGTGAAATCTCTGCCTGAGCAGAAAGTTTAGTTTAGCTGGCACATTGCCCAACTGCTCCGCTTCCCACTAAATAATAAATAAATCAAATGCAGATGAATTATAGAGCCCATTAACATGACATTCATATTAAACAGCCACAGGATAACTCAACTGTAGGTTCCCACGTACACATAAAACAGACAGCGAGCTCCAGCTCTGTTGTAATCAAAAAAAAAAAAAAACAAAAGACCCTTCTTACTTCCTGGCCCCAGCGGTCCTTCCAGGTGAGCCATTTCACTCCGTCTCGGGAATAGCGGAGGCGATAACTGCGGGCAAACTCCTGGCCGTGCCCGTCCGCATGGCGACCCTGGGTACCAACCAGAGCCAGGAAGTGGAGTTTGTGCAGGTCCACCTGCAACAACACACGTCAATCAGTAAAAGATTATTTATAGACTAATACATCGACATACAGGTAAAGTATCTGTCTGTTAAATAAGAAGCTGCAGCCAGCAGCTGTTAGCTTAGCTTAGCATAAAGACTAGAAACAGGGGGAAACCGCTAGCCTGGCTCAGTTTAAAAGGTAACAAATAATACCTAAGTGCATAAAACCACAAAACTTTTTTTTAATACTGTTTGTACAATTTAAACAAACAAGCGAGCGTTGGTAGGCGGATTTTGTCTGTTTCCAGTCTATGCTAAGCTAAGCTAATTGTCTTCCAGCTTGAGCTTGATAGTTTGATAGTTAGTGCCCAACAATACATCATAGCTGTTCTAAAAATGGGGTGGATTAAAGCTATAAAGCATCATTAGATAAATTTATTGCTACCATAATAGTCTCTACAACATTTTATATCAGCTTCATAATCCTAAAATAACAGTGGAAAATAATTAAATGCTATTCTGTCAAAAAAAACAATACTAGCTGAGCAATACCTCCAAATCTAACCGTGCAAGTCGGAGGGGAGTAAACAGAGCATCTGACCTGAAGGTATTCTGCTCCACTGGGGAAAACAGCTCCTGCAGGACACCACGCTCCATCCCCTTCCCCAGTACTCAACCTGAGAGCAACAAAGACTTATGAATGTTAGATGAAAAAAAAAATGAGTAAAAATTCACTAGATCCCAGTCCCATAGCCAAACATTCACATGCAGAGAAACAAACACACCTACAACAAGACAACATTAAACCCCACAGCGCCAGCAGCACACAAAGGTACACCTGGGAATTTAATACAAACAATTCGACCAGCAGCCAAACATTCACACATAATAAAGCGATGTTGCCTGAAAGAGAGAAAAAAAACAGAGAGGCTGCGAGTTGGCTACAGCCAAAGGAACATCGTAGGCAATAGAGAGAGAAAGTGAGAGACTGCAGACAGATGGAAAATACTGAGAACACACGGAGAGAGATGAAAGGAGCGGAGTGAAAATTACTAGCTCCTCCACATACTTCAAACCTCACAACATGATCTGGTGTAGGACGTCAGGACCAATCTTTACTCACAGCTCCTCAGGCCTGCCATGACCACACACGAGCACCACTAAAAAGATTTTCACTCAGTGTGACCTTCCTCAATCCAGCCTGAGAAGAAAAGTCCACACTACCACCACATATTGGCCACATGAAGACCACAAACTTGGCTGTGCAGCCCCGAGACAACGGAGCGGCTCTCATGTGAGGAGCTTTGCAACAGACGCCAGGCCATAACCATGGCTCTGACCACTGTGGGGCTTCTTTCAAAATAAAAGCTGCTGCTCAGACCACCAGAACAAATCACTATATCAACTCTGTGACACTGACAGCGGCGCTAGTATTTTAATCAATCCCATTCTCCCTTCGCTGGATGAGATCACATATCCGGAAAACCACAGGATGATATCAGCACATTAGTTCCTCTACAAAGTGACCTGTGATGAGGGGAGAAGAGGATGAGGACGAGGAGGGAGACAAAGAGGAATGTGGCTGTGTAGAGTTCAGTTCACCATGCACCAGTCAGCAGGATTAACATTACAGCACACTGTTCTGCCAAGTACCTCATTTTTCTCCCATTTCTCTCGGTGTCCGCGTTTTGCTTCCTATCTAAATACCAGCCAGCACTCCATCCCTCTTCCCTTGTTCTCAATTACCTTACTCCCTCCATCTTTTACCCACTCGCTCAGGCCAGTATGCTGATATGCTTTCACTGCCTCAGAGAAATAAGAGCCACGAAGAAGAAATACCTCCCAAAATCTGCATCACGCGATCCCTCCCTTCACACAACACCTTCCCTCAAACACTGTTTTCCAGTTAATTTCTCTCCAGCTTTTCAGCACGCCATCGCCATGATCCACCTATCACTTGTTTTCTTTTTTTTGTGTGTTTTGTGTTTTCTCTCTTTTTCTCTCAGTGTCTCCCCAATGTCTCTTAAAAAGAGCTCGGGCTAATAATCATTTCCACATGGTTAGACACGCAGCCAAGAGACCAAGCCCAACAGACCAATGGAGACAAATGCTCTCACACATGGCTGTAGCATGTTGCGGACCTAGCTTGGCTCATGAATCTGATCTCGCTGCCAGACAGACAAGGTGGTAATATGATTACCAAGAGGGTTTTCACAAAGACACACACTATCATCTTCTATCATAATCTAATAGTCCTTTGACAAATTACTTTAGCGTGGTGCCAACAGAGTGAAGAACAGGCATGCAGACCAACGCTACTAGACTGTTACGTGACTTAAAAATGACTCAATCGTTTGCACTGTAAGTACAGTAACTAAGACTAAAATTGACTGTGTAGCCTGATAGTCACGCCACTTAACATATTCTACTGTATATTAATGGCTGAACAATCAGAGATGTGGGTGGCGTTTCAGAGGTAGTGTCCAACTCCTGTCCAATTCAGTGCGCATGTTTTTTCTTTAAAGGTGCAGTGGGCATGTTGACATATTAACAAAAACAAACTGAACATATTATCTACTACTATGTTTCCATTAGTGCATAATAACCTGAAAATAAGAAAGTTTTAAAGTTCACGTTTTCAGCAGCTATTTTCCAGCATACTAAATGTTTTTTGAAAGAAATCTCAGAATTGCCTTAATTGACGTGAAAGTTGAGGCCAAATTTAAAGGGCTATATCTGTGGTTTTATATGTTTATTACCACTAACATGCATTTTATATTAAAGCCAAGTATTTTACAATCCACGATGGGGTTTACGCATTTGAATGACGCAATTTTTCTGCATGTAGCTCTCGTCTTGAAGTTTTGTAATCCATCAAGTCTCCATTAGTTTATGTAAATGTCATATTGTCAGTTTAAATGCAAACTGATTTGAAAAGTCTGCACTGCGTCAGTCGATCCGTGGCTGATCTTTTCACTTTGCTGCGGTGATGTGGATGTGTACCACATGGCATGTCGGTACGTGATGACATCACTGCCGGATGCGGTTACGTGAGCAAAAGAACAGACTTCTGATCACGGCCATCAGCAATGCTGATGTTCTGTTATTTTTTAAGTCTTTAGACTGTAACCACACAAGGACACACAAAATACTTGATCAATGTGGTGTCTGCCACTACACACACTCCCACACACACACGTTTCCTACCTCCCATGTTTGGCCTCAGTGGAGTCTGACCATGCGCTGGAGGCACTGATGTCAGAGTCTGGGATGGTGCCATCCTCCATCCCCAGGGCGTAACGACACTGAGCTGTGGAGAAAAGATGGACGAAAGGAGAAACAGGAGAGAGAGAGAGAGAGGCATGAGCAATACTCTCATCTGTATGGAGAACAAGTCCAGAGGAAACTTAATATTTCCATTAGAGTGTCAACAGCCATCATTGGTCATGGGGTATAATGCTCTTATGTCATCTCTGGGAAAACTTCCGGACTTCATGCTTCATAACCCACACAGACACCGAGGGAAAAAAAGACTAAACTACAATAAATTCTTCCTGTTCTCTTATTTGTTACAGACACTCCCGGGGTAGAGTCTGTCCTCCTGAGTTCATCTGAAATGTAATGGCATCATTTATTCCTGTAAGTCCCCTTTGTCCTGTCAGAAGTGACTACATCAAAGACAGTCATTAAAATTCATCTGCATCTTTAGTGTATCCAGCAGCCCCCATGTGAGACGCTGTGATCCATCAACTACACCTTTCCTATTTTCCTTTGTGTCTTTCCAGCTAGCTCCAGATCCCAAACAAAGCCACCACCTCAGGGCTCCAACTATCCAGCAATGCCCCTATTCCGGTTACCACCGCTCAGGGATTTGCAGGAGGAGAACAAAAGGGAGAAGGACACGAAGGGCGAATGAAAGAACACAGACCGGTCTCAGATATCTGTGCTGACTCCACTTCAGCGGCAGCATTATCAAATGATCCAGATAGCGTGGTCCCAGGCAGGGATTACCCAGCAGCGACCCAGCTATCCACTCTGGAGTCAGTCATGAGGAGGAGATCATGGAGAAGGAGGGTGGGGGGGTAAGCGTTAGGGTAGTGATAAAGTGGAAAGGGGTTTAGACAGTGATATGGAGTGGAGGCTGAGGGTGACAGAAAGAGGCGGGGGGGTGTGGTGGGCGTCAAACTCAGTTTCTGTCATTGAGTCAGCGGACAGGAATGCTGGGCTGGATGACAAACCCGAAAAACCCCCAACGGGTGCAGCAGACACACACACACACACACACACACACACACAGTTCATCCACACCCTTGCAGACAGGTGCCCATTTCATTACATCATCATCATCATCGCACATCGCCAGTCAACAGCCCGCCATCTGCGATTTTTTCATCTCTCTGTGTGTCCTCTGCTTTCACCTTCTCTTCCTGTCATCTTTCAGAAAACTTTCGCACGTGACCTTTCTGCTCATGCCATCACGCTGGATTCAATTCTTTCTACAGAACAAACAGTGTGGGTGTCTGTGTGTTGTGCCACAGCCTGCTCATCTATATAACAGATTTTTACTGCATTAATGGAGCTACAAATCTTAGATTCATTTAATGCGGCCATTATTAGTCAATAAATCAATTAGTCATTAATGTAATCTGCAACAATTTCAATTGAATTATGCAACAACCATCATCAATTATATATACATAATAGCTCCACCATTAATCACTTAATCACTGGGTCAATATAAAATCACAGTTTCTATTAATTAGAGTTTCCTTCAGACCAACGCAACGTCTTCTAATCACTTCTTTTGTCCGACCAACACTCCAACACTCAGAGATGTTTGGTTTAATATCACACAAGATAAAGGAAAGCAGCAAATGCTTTAAATTGAGTTGCGCCACAAGCGGTTATGGATACATTTCTCTGTCAACAGACTAAATGATTGATCAGCTCTAATTAGCGTACTTTATTAGTCATTTAAGTCACTTATTAAGTAAAATTTCCAAACTGTTTAATTGACCCAGTTTCTCAAAATGCAGGGATTTGTTTGTTTGTTCTTCTCTTTTATAGATTAAGCATTGAATTGAAATAATGATCAACCTCAGTCTCAGTCACAGTCTGGCTGCTGCAGTAGGAAGGACGACCGCACTGCACACACTCTCCTCTGGTTACACCTGATTGGCTCTCATTCACTAACCCCACATGCGCGTTCCCTTCCTTGACATTTTGACTGACACTTTCATGAGCTGCCTGTGCATTAGCGGTCTTGACGAGCCTGGGGGGAGGGGGGGGGGGGGGGGACCGCCCAGCTATCTCATTCTCCTATTACACAAGACTGGCTGGCAGACAGGGAGAGGACACAGGATAGCCTGTTGATAGCGGACGGAGAATGAGCCTTACTGATCTGAGAATGTGAGGAGAATGTCGGAGCAGCAGGACGAGACGATTGCTGTGCCCGTGGACACGAGGAGGAGGTGAGGGGAGGAAGAAGACGAGAGGTTTGAAAATGTCTGAGTTTGTGAGGATAAGAAATCAGCCGAGCTGCAACAAATGCGGCAGTTTTGGGGGAGAAAGACAACAGTTAAAGAAATGTATCACCGATTGAGATGTTCTCTTTGTTGCATGTATGTATTCTGACATCCTACCTGGGTTAAAGTGCCACTCATGGTCCTCTGAAGACGACGCCAGCGCCACCAGGACTGTGAGCACAGTGACAGGAAACGACCGCAGGGTTGGAAAGGCCATGACAGCAGCAACACAGCTGGTTACCTGTCCGGACACACACTGATGACCACAGGCATACCTGTCACAGAAAAAGAGATATTTAGATCCACGTCCACTTTAGACCAACCACCATCGACACACAAATTATTTACATAGCTGTAGCCTGAGGCTACATCAATAACTGAACTCTCTCTATCAAATCATCTTAATCCAAAGCACGTCTCACAGTTATTTGTTCCTCAGTGTTTCACATGCCAAACTCAGCAATGGTCCAAACCCCAGAGGAGCGAGCACAAAGCCATACAACAAAGGCCACTTTCACACACTAATTTGTTTTTCTCTCTGGCAGCATAATGTCAGGATACAATAATACTTTGCTGCCTTCAGGACGGGTACAAACAGCTCGGTAATTGAGGATGATATAATTAGCTGGTCCCATTTAGTCCCAGAGAGTTTTATTCATTCTGTATTTGAAATGCCCATAATTTCTCCAAATTACTGATTTCAAACCAAACTTTCCCTTAATGCTACAGAGTGTACTCTGTTGTTTGGAATAAATAACAGATGAAACATTAAGACTGAAGTAATGGAAACTGAGGAGTGAGGCAGAACAGGACAGATGTCATAGTATTTTGAGTTAATGGGGAAACAACCATGGTCTGCGCTAAGTTATCACGGAGTAAATTACTTGCTCATAACTCCACATTGCAGACATTTTTGTACGTGTTCGTCGAGTGACTTTAAAGATCCTTGAAAGCACCAAAGCACCTACACTCTATTCGGTTTATTAGGTACACCTAGCTTTAATGAAATGCATTATAATGCAACAGCCTTCATTAAGATTACAATGATCACATTTCTAAAGCCTTTTGGAGAGACTAAACGACAAACTAACAGCCTCCAAAATGATGATTGGCTCAAGAGCTGAACATTATAACCTACATGAAGACTGAAGGCTGATTTACCGCTTTACTCTGCAGTATTTTAAAAATGACACAGCACTCAATCCTGTCTTCCTAAAAAAAATTTTTTTTACCAAATGATTATGTGCGTCATTTAGAAAAATAAGCACATTTCATTGCTCTAGCCCCGCATATTTCACTTTTAACTTCAAGCAGTAAAGCAAGAGGGAGGAAAGAACCGCGTGATAAGTGGAAGTCTGAAGCAGCAGTGACAGCTGGGAGAGACAGAGAGGCCGGGCTGTCTTCCCTGTAGACCCTCTGTGTTTCGGCTTCATCTTTGACTAGACTGGGACAGGCGGACAGCTGACACACAGCTGTAGCGACAGAAAATTGGAGGGGGGGAGCAGTAGTAGTCGAGGGGGGATATATGGAAACAGAATGAATAGTAGAGTAGAGTTAGCTCAGGCACTACAGGGCGGAGACGATGGAACAAGAGCAGCGATGACATGGGTACATGTGTGTGTGTGTGTGTGTGTGTATGAGAGGGGGAGGGGGCGGAGGTGACTTATGGCCTTGTTGGTGTGTGTATGCATGGGTGCGTGGGGCGTGTATGTGGGCATAGAGGAGATCTCAGGGATAGCCAGCCAGTGCAGCTGTCCTGAATGGGAGACACAACGCAACCGATACACGGTGCATGTGTTCCAAGTGGGGAAAAAACAGAGAAAGAAAGAGAGGCTGATAAAAAAAAAACACAACACCCACCAAGTTGTCCAAATGAATAACTATGTGTGCGAGTGTGCCAGATGACAAAATGCTGAAATATGGGACTGCGTGTGCAAAATTAGAGCTGAGAATCAGGCTACAGACCTGAGGCAACCATAACAACCAGCATCAACAAACATCATATCCTCGACAGCATCTTATCGCAGCTTTTGTCAATGAAGCAAACACACGGGAACAAACTTTCATCCAGCAACACCACAGAGTGACGACAACATTACAAACAAGACAAGAAAGCCAGTCGGGCAAATGTTTTGGCCAGCAGGAACAAAAGTGGCCACAGCCATCCGAGAACATTGTTGTTGGGAAAGTCAAGTGGTGTGGAACAGCTGTGGTTAGTGCTCAGGGAGAGGAGAGAAGGGCCCGCTGTGTTCTGGAGGAGGCAGCGCAGTGTGCAGCCCAATCTACACTCACACATTTTGTCTCTGCTAATCCATAAGCAGGACTAATGAATACTTATGAGCAGCTGCTGTTTCTACAATGAAACACGCCTGACAAGAGAGCACCAGAGTAGAGCAGAGGGACACGCAGAACTTTTTTAGTTAGCAGCCATTGCATCATTAAAAGATAGTTTGCCAAAGTCTCTATAATTAGATTGCTTCACTGCAAATACTGGCAGCACTGCCTTGGCACTGGTTAGCGTCTTTTCGAGCGAGCCGCTCATGTTGGAACGACATGTTTGCATTCGTTATTCTTTCCAGTTGTACGATGAAACCAGTCCAAATGTCAGAAGTGACCTAAAGGATTATTTAGTTTGTTTTGCATGTTTTAGCCCATTAACCGTAAATTGCGTATGCGTTTATATCACTGCCGAGGATTTTCCAAAGTATATCATAACTTTCTGGCTCTCTGGTGATTTCCTACATCGCAGACTGCCATTAGTCTAAGTCTGTGTCAGTACATACAAATCAATGGGCAGTGATATGAAACCTAAGCGAGGTAATCAATCATAGTTAATATTTAGTTCACATTTTTTTGCAGTTACATAATTGCCAGCCAAGACTTGAGAGCTGCAATACGTTAAAAGCCAGAAACTAAATTTACAGTCTGCTTTTCACAATGATTATTATTCCATTTTGATTTAAGACCAACAAATCATTTGAACACCGTAGCAGCCAAGCTAACTTGTGTTAGATGAGAGCTGTTGGAGAAGCAGCTAACAGCGTGGCTATAAAACTGGCAGTAAGATGGCATTTTCGGTATGTCAGTCGGTCACTCCACCCCTGATCCAGAATGAAATATCTCAACTATTAGACTATTAGACTCCCCAGAGGATCAATTATACTGACTTCAGTGATGCTGGAGATAAATATTCCCACTTATTCAGGGAAATACCGCCCACATCTACGAGGAGGACTGGCAAAAAAATCTTGTACAAACATTCGCATTTTCCAGACAGTATATCGTAATGATGTCGAGGTTCATTCAACCCTCTTGAGGTTGAAATTTGTGGTTTGCATGAACTTCCAAGAAATATGCTTCAAACATTCATGTCCGCCTCAGGATAAACTGTAATTACTTACAACACTGCCTCGGGTGTACTACAGGTGTCGGCTAAGTAAGAAATAATGCACAGCGAGCCGGTCATTAATGCGCAATAAACCCCAACAGGGTCATTCAAGACGTGCATCAGCGTGTCAGGTGCTGTACGTTATCCTGCTTATTACACGGCTATATAGTAGAGAAATCATTAATTTGACACAATTTTATTGATTTAAGAAATATTTGATTACGTTCACTGCAGCCCTCAGAGATGATCAGCACTGTGTTATAGCAAGGCCGTGTTATGAGTTAGTTAATAAGCTGAAAGTCTTGTTTTTGTCTTTGCTTTAATGTCTTTCTTGTCCACACACCAACTTCACCGTGTGAAGTCTCCAATCTCAGCCAGTTAGACATAATGTCCACTAATGACACAAAAAGTAGTGAGAAGGTTGTTTTGGGTTTCCGCCGATGATGTGAGGAAGCTCGTGAGTTCCTTCGCACCACGATCCTCTGAGTTAATCTTCAGTCTTCACATCACTTTGAAGAGTGAGACTGTGCCTGACTGAGCCACAGAGACAAGGTCATATGATGTGGTTGGCTTGTTTTCTGTGTAACTCTGGGATGGTGTGAAAGGAAGGAAAAGTGCTGTTCACTTAGGGGGGCCTCTATTTCCTTGTTTTTTTACTGAAGACACACTCCAAGGGCAGCCATAAGTTGTTTGGCTGTATAAATCAGTCCATGGGGTTCCTTTTTTTTAATCTTGAAAGAATTTCCTTCAGCTTACTTTAGTTAAATATTAATATATCACTTTGAGTAATATTTCCTTCACTCTAAGGACGAGGAAACAACACAAGTACTTCCATTTAGTCAGTGAGGAAGGAAGCTAAGCAGGCTCTTAAAACTGGAAATACAGACAGTGCACTTCCAATAATTACCTGATCTATGATGCGTCAGGAAGCCTTGGGTAAGGTCTGATTTTATGCCCAACTGTTGGTCATAGTGTTGCTCATTCACTGGTCATCAAATCGTACATCTGTGTGTCACAACTTCATCTATATGAGGAAGTGCCAGTCACAACTGTGGAATCTGAGTTTTCTGCGTTTTACTGAGGTCGAGGAAGCAGGAGGGTAAAATGGATGAGTCACTTGAATGGGGGAATGAGAGTTGAAGGAGAAGACAGCGACAGTAGTCGAGTCAGAAAAACAAATTAAACAGCAGCAACAAAGCGAGGAGAAAGTGGAGCAAGTGACTAAAGGAAGGTAGTGAATCACAATGAAAAAAGCACGGTAAGGGGATTGTAAAGAGAAATTTACTTCCAGGAAAAGTTTAGTTGTTCTGATCATCACATGACTCATTAAGACAGCTCAGCTTTCACCCCAAAAAATACCCAATTCGAAACAAACCTTCCTGGCAGCACAAACACACAGCAGGGTAGTATCATAAAGCAGCGCTGTGCAACAACTCAGCTCATAACAAATCTAATTCACGAGCTAACACTGGCGGCAGTTTAGCACAGAAACCCGCGAGCCAGGGCTCGAGGGTGGTGCAAAAACAGATTAAAAAAATGAACGCTATGAAGTTCATTAGCTTGCAGCCGCACAAAGCTTAAAATCAATCAGAATTAGAGAGTGAAACGTCCGTCTTTTCTGTTTCTTGACACCTATTTCATGCTTGGAGGCAGGTCCATTTGGCCCTTCATTCCAGTTGTAGCACTGCTCAGCATATCTGCACGGCGGACAGAGACAAATGGTGACTGATTACCACAGGTTGGTCTGGCAAATGAAGAATGCCTTCATTAACAGCAGCCACACAAACCTCTTTGTAAGTATTAGGACAGAACTTTACATCAAGCTAGTAACCACAATTTCCTTTGGCCACTGGGGTTGTCAGGAAGCATTATGGTAGATACTCCATGTGGAGGTGGCACACACGCAAACAAAAAAACACACATCTCTCTTAAATGTATAAACACTTAATATTCACCTTTATCCAAGACCACAAAGCCTTTGAAAGCACGGGTTACTGCCACTCCGAAAACAATTTAAAAAGCATTTAAAAGTCTGTTGGAGGTGGGCAGTCATCCGGCAGAGGGGAGGAGGCTGTTTTGGTCATATTGGACGTGTTTGTGGTAGATAATGTTCGGTGGTTTCTGAAAGAGCTGGATCGATAAATCAACCAGCAGAATATATATAGCGATATTAGCTTGTTGCAGACATACAAGTAATAATAAGGACGGGATGTGGATGTGATGATATAGGCATTAAAAATCTTCCTTCCTGGTCCTTCCTGATTATTAGCTTTAACGGGCTTAACTTTGTGAATGACACAAAGTAATAAATGCACATTGCGTTGAGGTCTTGCCATAACAAGTTAGGTCTATGTGTCTAATTGGATTTCTTAACAGAACCACTGTTTATCAGGAACCTCTTCTTCAGTCTGCGACACAATGTTTCATCGCTCTGACAGCGATTCTGCTGTTGTTTTGCTCCAGGTAATGTCGCTTTTTGGCAGCTGATTTATCCAACCTTTGTGCCAATTAAAAGCCTGTGAAACGCTGTGGAGATGAAAGGTGACGTTCGCTTCTGACAATCAACACAGAAATATGTGAGCTACAAATCAAAACAAAGTGGCTACAGGCCAGCGGCAGCACACACAAAATATGTAGCCTGTTTTTTTTAATTATTATTATGGCTGTGTGTCATTGTGCTCTAATATTATGGTATATGCAGGAGCAATCAAAAGGAAATAAGCCTGATTGAATACATTAAGAGTTACAACACACATGCACAGAAGGGGGTGGATTGTCTGCACCGTATGCACAATAATTAAGAGCGGACTAAAATAAAACAAATGGAGATGTTGTGTGAGAGCTGAAATATGACAAAGAACAGAGGAAAAAATAAGATCCCACCAAGCGGGGGTTGTTGTTATTCTTGTTATCTCTCATGTTAACAGCTCTGGCAATCAAGAGGGTCTACACTGTTCATTAGCTGCATCGTGTGATTTCAAAAGCGAAGTCCTTTTTCTGTGCACGCAAAGGAAAAAAACACAGAGTGTTCTTCTGGGAAACTGGTTTCGACTGACAACAACTGCCAACTGAAACACATTTTTGGTTCTCAGGGGCTTTAAGTTGCATACATGTCAGTGCATGTAGTTAGACTGTCCTCAGCTCTTTTTACTCAGCATTAATGCACCTGGAATGAAAGGTGTGCCATTTCACGCTCGAGTGAAAGTAAGCTAATGAGAGACCTTTCTCCTGTAAAAGTGAACCTGAGTCACCTCCTTCGCCTTCACAGCGAGGGAATATTACCTCTGCGTTTGACCTTAGTTGAAGCGTGGGTGTAAAAATCATAATGAGAATCTACCAGATATGTGGTAACATTAGCATGGTAATATGACAGCAGCTTAGTTTAACACCGAGGACTTTTTAGGGCTGCAGTGTGATGGCGAACCGCAGCCCAATTCCCCGAATTCAATTTGCACAGTCTCACCGCCACCTGTCAGAGAACAAGTGAGAGGGCGGGAGGGGAGGATGGGGTGAGAGGAGAGGCATGTGACAGCACAGTGCTACTCTCACAATGGGTGGAGAGAAAACGGACGGAGACAGGGACACAGACAGACAGACAGACAGACCGAAGAATGCTGTGGTTGAGGAAAATTCCCTCCAGTAATCAAACGAAGAGACTCATAATGACAGCGCAAGCGTGGGACAAAGGCAACTCTTTGCCCGCAGGAGGCTGACAATTATTTATCCGTTGAGCGGCTATTGAAACGGAGAGAATGAACGGGAAAAGGGAGAGAGAGGGATGGGGGAAAAAAAAGGATGGATGGCTTGGAGAGAAAACGAACAGAGCAGGCAGAAAAGCGTCAGGTCAAACAGGAATGAGTTCAGCGAGACTCAGCATTTTGAGTCAAAGTGAGAAAAAAACAGTCTGGCCTACACCCAGCCTCCCGCAGATGTCCTCTTCTCATTTCTAATGAACGACAGCTGAGCAGAGAGAAAAGATTTTCTCATGTCTTGGAGTGTTTAATGTTTCGCTTCAGCAATGTACAAAAGAAAAAAAGAAAAAAACACTCACACAAGAGCAAATTAAGATCCAAAGATTGTATCTTGTCTCTTGCTACACACATACTCTGTTAAAAGCCTCAGGCACAGGCTGATACCTCAATCACACTTGCTGTCCTCCTCCTCCTCCTTCTCAGGAGAAAAAAGTCTCCTAAAAAGAGCTAAATTACATATCACACAACAGTTTCCTGGCCCTAATGTGCCTCTCCAAAACCCCTGGGAGGAACAGACAGGTCCGCCTCTCTCAATGTGTATGTTGTTGCAATTCAGAAAGAGAAATTATATTTTTAAAAAAAGAGGGTCACCTTTGATGTTGAACACAATTTTCTTCCATGTTCCAACACGGTTGCAAAAGCACTTACATGCCAGAAGCCATTAGTAATTATTAGTCGTATGATAAAGCCACAAGAAGGACGATGTGTGCTAGAAAGTTGGGCGAAAACACCCCCCGGGAAAAAAAAAAAAAATCAGAAGGAAGGACAAGAGGGAGAGAACAGAGAGCACAGTGGCTTTCAAGTTTGTGAGAGTTTCCATTTTTCATAAGGTTCGTCTGCTCTTTCCAAAAGCGATAACTTCAGCCGCCAGTTGTTGGCTTGTGTGAAGGAGGTCTGCATGATTCACAAGTCACAAGGTCTCAGCTCACTGGATTCATCATGAGCAACCTTTTCTCAATAGATCATGAACTTATTATCATGTGATTTAAGAGGAAACTACGTAAATCTTACACATCATGTGTGTTTGAAGGTGTTGGGGAGTACTGATGCATACGTGAACAGTTGTAACGTGTAGTGTAATTGTACTTAGTCATTTGCAGCTCCAGAGGGAGCTAAACGAAGTCTGATAATTGCTTCGAGTCAAGTCGCTCCAGGCGTTGTTAGCTGAAGTCTACAATTTTAAAAATGAACAAAATCTGAAGGTATGGAGTAAGAAAAAAGTTACCAGACTTCTGCGAGACTCCTCATCTCTGTTTGAGGTTAGCTGCTCGAGGCTACATTAGCTGCTTCTAGCACACTGACAGTATAAAGAATGGATGAATCCTTGACATCACCGACAGGAGCTAATTTGAAGTTCAGAGTGTGGAGGCCATGTTGGCAGTCCTGCCTCTTCCACTTCCAGGCTAATCTAAAAATCAGCAAAAAATTGGACCTGAGGCATGCTCAATGATCAAGCCATCTGTAACAGCACCTACCTGTTGATCGACGCGGCAACACTGTTAATTTTCCAAAACTTTAAGCCTTTATATAATTTGAACAGGTGAATTATATTAAAATTCACCCTCAGTACAGTTGTCATGAACGCAGAAATTAGCTATAGAGACCAAAACTGTTTTTTGTACCAGGCTGTAAACATGTTTATTTCTGCTGCTGTTTGACATTTTAACATGGGGGCTTATGGAGATTGCCAGTAGCCAGCCTCAAGTGGCTATTTGAGGAACTGCAGTTTTTGGCACTTCACCTCACAGCCACTAAGGTTGCTGTTTATTCTGGGATAACACTCAATAATCTTTGAGCGAACACTTTACAGATGAGCCGCATTGTGGGTAATGTAGGTACCATGGTCTTTTTAACTGTCCAACAAAGTCTTATAAATCAGCTGAGAACTCTTATTGAGAGTATTTCATAAAACATATATTACAGTTGATGAAAATACAGATTAAGGTGGTATTACTTGCTAATTTTGACATGCCACATGAACACTGGTTGATTAATTGTATCATATACATACATTAGCACCCCCAATATAGGCCCCCTTTCACTATGGGACATATGCAGAAGCATTTCTGCAGGTTCCTGAGCAAAAACGAGGAGTTATGTCAAGGCCTGACATACCTTGATAAGATAGTGACAAATTCTTTGAAGAAACACCAGCTGCCAAAGTATGACCTCACTTTGCTCACATCCCAGCAGCAACAATGTTATCTAACCGGGGCACCCTCGACGGAAAGAGCAAACAGATAAAAATGAGAGGAGACTCACAGGGATGATAGCAGAATGGCAGGCTGAAGATGAGACGGAGGAGCGGGAGGATAGAGGAGGGGAGGTGGATAAATGAAACATCTAATGTGGCTTCAAAGGGAATGGAGCGATAGATGATCCATGTTAGATGTTGAGAGAGAGAGAGAGACAGATTGCCAGAATGATCAATTAGTGGATCAAAGGTATGCTGGATGGAGGGACAGAAAGATGGAGGCGTGTTGGAGGGGAGGTGAGGGCTAATCTGAAAGAAGGTAAACCTCTGGAGATGGAGATCCACAGAGAGGAAATCAAATAGAGATTTGAAAACTCGCTGACAACTGAAGCTCAAGCACACCCCGGATCACGCTTTGAAGTGCCACCACCCGTTACTCGATGAATTTGTTTCTCTGACACTTTCATCGAGCTCGCTCTGCATGTGACCACACATACGCCAAATGCAATTGAACAGACCAGCTGTCTAGACTTGAGGGGAAATTGGTTTAAGAAAACAGGGAGGACAGTGGAGTCCTGCCTTCAATTGGTTTCATTTCCCATTAGGAGGGGACTGTATAGAGTCGAGGTAAGAAGGCCTAACCGTATCATGTCTTTGGACTTAAATGAATTCTTCCACTGGCCTTGAGGTTCCTGCTCAGTCTGTTGGGAGCCAATTATGAGCAGACATAGAATTTAGTGGAGTAGGCAGCAGCTATGTAAGAGAAGCCACGAAAGAGCTGTACTGAAAACACCATTATCATCATGGTGCTCTTTCATGTGGTTAATGCCACATTAGCCACATCGTCATCCCAATCAGGCAACATGCAATTCAGTTATTGTTCAGGATCTGCCTTTGTTTGGGTTTTGGATACGCATCCACCTGATAAAAAAAAGTCTTTTCAGAATGCTCAACAACCAGAAACACAAAGACAAAGTCACAAATCTCGGCTGCCACCGGAACAATGACCCCGATAGAGGACAACAGACTGAGGTCAACGATCAACCAGACAAGACAAACTAGTGCGTCTGTGTGTGCGTAAGGTCGCACACAGGCGAAACATCTGTGAGATTTCGCACATCACAAAGCTACAGCAATAATGCAAAACTGCAAAAAAACAAACCAACCCCCACCTCGCCCCCCCAAAAAAACAACTCTTTTTTTGTCTCATAAAAAAAAATGGCTTTTCAAGACTTTCGCTGCCGAGTCTCAAAATCTCTGAAGGCTGAGAAACAAAACAAATAACAAGCAGCAATTTCACAGACACTGTCAGACAAATTACTTTTCTCTGTGCATACTTCTCCACAAATCATATAATGCAATTAATGTCATTTTCTCCTAAGCCCTGCCAAGACAAAGACTAATCAATAAAACAACTGTTCCCCGAGTGTGGGCATGCACAATTATACTCACATAACTGGTCTATCCAACTATTTAATATATTGTGAGTCTCCTCAGCTGGACTGCACTGCCTGATCAAAAGCAGCTATGCAGTGCCAATGGCTCTCAGGGGACGCTGTGGGAGAATTAGCCGCCAGATGCCCATTAGAGAGGGATCTAGAAGACCTGTGCTTCATGAAGGATTGTGTACCCACATTCGGCGCTCCTCCTCACTTTATGCCCCTGCCTTTGCTACAGAGGCAGAGAGGGAGGGATGGGGAGAGAGAAAATTGCCTTTTATTGCCTCTATCTATTGGCAAATAGCTCTCCACACCTCCTCCACCCAACAAGCCTAACAAACCCACAGCTCCTCTGGACTGCCTGCTCAGTCCCCCTCGGCCAACAAGCTAACTACATGTACCCGTTCTCATGTGGTGGGAAAGGTGATTGCCCGCTGCACCGAACACCCACTGAGGCCCATTGTTAACTCCTCCATCAGGCCACCTCCGCCTGCCTGCAAGCAGGCGGAGGTGGCACAAGCGCACGGCAATGAGCTGGCAAGAGAAACACATGCTATCACGCCCACATTTCCACTTCTATCCTTCTGTCTCTTTCTGCCTTACACAAATAAACAGAGGTAGAGAGCTGAAATATGCAGCCTCGGAGCGTAACTTTCTCTTGATTTCAGCACCACAGAGAAAGATGAGAATAATTTATTGTCCCACACGTGATCGAGCCTCTCTCACTGCCCCTTCACAAAATGTGTATTCAGTTCAGAGTCCAAACCTTCTGGCAGCTCCTCTCCGAGAGTCTGAAAATCAACACAGCCTCTCCTTACCAGTGCCAGGACTGCCCTGCGATGATCTCAGATTCTGGACTGATTAACTCTCAAAGGAGAACCACCTCATTTAAGGCCAGAGGTGAATGAAACCAGAGCTGATGGTCTTACTGGAAGGTCACCTGGGGCTGCGGGGTCACAGGGTTAATGTTGGGTGTGATGACCACCACCTGGATGTGTGTGAAGGTCGTGCTAAACATTAAGACATTTTACTGAGCCATTCATCAGGGCAGGTTTTAAAGCTTTGACACGCCAAGATGAATAACTTGTGAGGTTTCTGTGTGTTTTTGTGAATGAGGTGCGATGTGAAGCAAGTTCACAATGAGTTTTACAGACTGTGAAGAGAGGAATGACAAGTTAACCAAACCCCACAGCAGTCTGGGAGTTCAGCGGGTGAATATTGGAAATGATGACGGGCACAAATCAGGACTGTGAATAATGTTTTGTCTGCTGCCAAGGACCCCGCATTTAGCAAGCAACAACATCATGGTCTGTTTGCAACGAGTCCAGACCATGATGTACACTGTCAGAACATTTCAGCTACGCAGTCTGTAAATGCCACAATGTGTCTGCCACACAAACGTGCAGAGAGACCCGGGGCGCAACGTTACACCTCATGCGCTTCCCAGCAGTCCGTGGCCAGCGTCCAGAGCTGCCGTGCCCGCCTCACACCGAGACTTATAGACGCCAAGCCACAAGGAGAGAGAGAGAGAGAGGGAGAGGGAGAGAGGCAGACAGACACATAGACATACACACAGACAGACGGCTGGAAATATCCGCTGCAATATTATTATAGCCGCCTGTTATGGAGCAGAGTGCGCGGAGAGGAAACGCGCGAAGGATTTAAAGGAGTTTCAGTACTTACCTAAAATACGCAGAGAAGTGCGCCTTGACAGCAGTCCAAACTTTTAGATGAAGTCTGTATTAGAGGTATAAAGCTGTGTCTTTGCTCTGAATAACAACGCGTCCACCGAATAATCCAAACGGCGCTCTGGAGCAGTTGTTGCGCACAGTGAACGACCTCTGTCAAAACTCGCAAAACAACAAATTTATCCGAATAAGCTGAACGCACCGGCTGATATTAGACCCGCAGCCTGACTTTCACTTGACACCCTTTGGATGAATAGTTGTAAAACTTGTCGACAGTTTGGTGAAATGGCTTTAAAACAGCGATAAAACCCGGCCCGGGGTCCGTGCGCCCTCAAGCCACTCTGTGAATCTGAGCCCCGGTTACGCCGCTTCCAACCTCAGTCCGGGATCCACAGCCGGGCCAGCAGGCGCCACCAGGTGCTCATTTACATAACTGCACCGGCTGTGTCCAATCACAGCTCCGAGCAAGGTGTCTGATTGAGTATTCCAGCATGCACACCATCCAATCAGAGCACCCCCGTGGGCGGGAGCTGTGACCTTAACAACACTGTAGAATGAAATTCAATGTGGAGCCTTTGGGGGCAATGGGAGTTTCTTTGTTACAGCAACGCTGAGATTTGGGGAATATGACATCCGATACAGCAGCACACAGAGTGCTTTCACCTTGTTAACCCTTCGCATGTAAGAAAAACGTCGCTGTGCTGTTTTAAAATAGATTCTTTGATAGTATAAACTTGTAAAGTCTTTGAATGATCTGCTCTGGCTCCCAGCATCTGGCCTGGGCCATTTAATGTAGACCCACAACACTCTGACTTGGTATTTACCTCTAAAGGAAACTTTATTACAGAGTATTGGTGGTGTAACTGTATACCATTACTGCCCCTGGGCTATAATGACTCAGAATGAAGGGTTTGCTGTAAAACACAGCGATGGAGCTGGAACCAGGAGAGTTGCTGATATGGGACCCTGAGGCAAGGCAGGAGTGAGATGGGAATTCATGTTTTAACTGAGCAACATGTGTGTATGTTTATGCTGAATTACATCAAAACCTGAACCAGTCAGACAGACAGGTTAAAAAAAAAAAAAAAAAAATAGGCAGTGCAGCAGTTACAGTATGTGTCGGTACTTGCCTGACTGACTGAGAGGAGGGAAACTTTAGCTGGTGCTCAATCAGCAGTGAGAGACAATAAAGGTCATTTAACACACTCTGAGCTCCACCTTGGGTAAACAGGGAAGAGGAACACTGAAACGCTCTCTGCTGCCTAATCTCCTGTTTTGTGTGTGTGTGTAAATATACTGTATTTATGTGTGCTTTAACTCATATACGCACATTGTCATACATAGATCTCATGAATACTTTGAAATGAGACAGTTTTGCTATAAGTCAAATGTTTTTGACTGAAATGAAGTCAGTAAAGTCAGAGACATGTCATGCAGTGGTGGAAAGTAAATTTACTGTACACTGAAGGAAATGGAATACTTTTTACTCCACATTAATAGGCAGCTATAGTTACTGGTTAGTTTTCTGATAAAGATTTTACATGGCAACCAGATGGCAACCGTGTAGGAGAAAATATGGTGGACATGAAACTTGTATCGCTTTCTCTGTACATATAAGGGACTCGTTCTAAGGTAACAAAAACAATTTTTATTTTCAGGTAATTTATACAGTAATGAAAACATACTTATTATAATGTTATATTTCGTTTCTGCCCATAGATCCTCCTAAATCTTTTACAGAAATAACAGATGTGCAACAGGAATGTGTGTTCATTCTTATTTCTAAAGTGTTATTACTATATACTAAAAGAGATAAGATTAGATAGATTTTACGATGAAAAACTGCCAAAGCGTGACAGTAAAAGACCGTAAAAAAAGAGAAAGAACTGGCAACCACAGCTGCCAACAACAAGGTTTTTGTTTGTGTGTGTGTGTGTGTGTGTGTCTGATTATTATCATAAAAATTGAAAAATAAAACAAATTCAGAACAGAATATTTTCTATTTGTCAGTTAATTCTCGATAGATTTTTACAAATGCCTACTCTCACTTGAGTTTTTTTTCCCCGTTTCTGCTCCATTCGGGTCACCTTTACTCCAGCCCACCCCCTCCACTTCTCCATCCTCACCCCTTCACCCTCCCCTCCATCTCTCTCCAAGTTTCTTTGTGTTATAAAGACTTTAGCTGGACTTTCATCTGGCCTGGCCTCATTCTCTCTGCATATCATTAACATTCTCTCACTACTTTTCAATTCAGAGCTAAACCAAAGCAAAACACTCCTCTCTCTTTGTGTTTAATGGTTAAGCTTCACTCCTCCAGTCCTGTACATATTAAAAAAAAAAATCTTGTGAGCAGTGTTTGTTTCTCTGTTTAGCCGCAATGTGATCATGACTTATTCATATTTTCTAGTCCACTGGAGTCTGTTTCATGAAGATGTTGGTTTTCTCTCTAAACTTTGTTTTCCAATAATGATAAACAAATAATAAGGGTGATGAAATTAAAGAGGTGAGGAAGAAATCACCGTGGATAGTTGGGAGTTATTACCCATGATGTTCTGCGACAAAATGTGAACTGATTCACAGAAATGATCCTGCTGATGAGCACAGTACTTCTCAGTTCTTGTTCGCTCGCTCTCCAGAGCCTTTTCACTTTTCTTTTCAGCCTTTTCTGTTGTGCACATCGTCCAACTGGCTCTGCTTTGTTCGTTGTCTGGGCAACTGCAAATCCCTTGGCAGAAATAATGACCTTTTTCAGTATTATTTCCTTTTTTACCCCATGCCTCCCCTTTCTTATTCTTTCTGTGTCTCACTTTCTCTTTGCCCTGATCCTTTTACATATTTCTTTCAATTCCCCTTTTTCACAAAATATGCTCAGCTCCTCCACAGAGTTTTGGTTTGTTGTCGCTAGAACCCTTTTCTTTCTTTCTCCTCCCTCTCTACTCATTCTGGCTCTCGAGTGAAAACCAGTGGAGCATAAAAAGCAGGTCTGATCCTGTGAGGAATTCACTTGGAGAGAGATACTAACACACACACACACACACACACACACACAGAGAGAAGTTCAAGTTGTATTTCATTTATGAGTCAGCAAGGACAAGAAAGCACTCGGTGCAATAAGTAAGGAAAGATAAAGAGAAGGAAAAAGATTGAGTTGCCAGAGACATCAATGGTCTGTCAAAAAGAAAAAGGAAAAGGGGAGGTTTGAACAAAGTGTGTAGTAAAAAAAAGTAAAAAAAAAAATGTTTTTACTTTACTAAGTTTTTGCATTCAGCAGAAAATTACTGTTTTTATCCAAAGTTTGTATTCAGGAGGGATGACAGATGATATATTGCCTTGTCATTTTGAATATGCAGCTTGAATTTATCACCTCTGTTATATCACTTTAGTCAAAAAAACATCTGAATTAGAAATGGAAGTGTTCAACTCAAAGGCATGAGACAACACATACACACACACACACACACACATAAGTAGCCTGTCCACCCCCTCCCTCCCCTGTCATGGTCTGACAGCTGTGTAGGCCTGCAGGATTCAGACAACACAGATCAGTTGCAGAATGCGAGGCTTGCAGTATGTTGGGAACTGGCGTAAAACCACATACCAAGCATTCAAGCTACCCTCTGAAACATCTCCGCCACTGTCTTTTTCACTCGGACTATCCAAAACCCATAAACGTCTCAGATTTGCAATGGTAAAAAGAAATCCCTAGAGAGCACCACAGTTCCTTTTGCCACAAAATCTCTCATGCATGTGTGACTTCAGGTCCAGGTTTGGTTTAAACATACATGTATGCATGTGTGAGAGTGTGTGTCTGTGTGAATGTACAACTCTCCATGTGTTCCCTGCTAATGTCTGTTTAGTGTGACTTGTCTTGTGCTCTGTCAGTATCAGTGTCACAGGCCGAGGGCAGGTTGTATTTGATTGGACCCCGGAGAGGATCTGGGAGCGGTGGAGGTGTCAGGGGTCATGGGGTCAGTGTCTGCCCCGGAGGGAGGTTCCTGGTTGGGGGGTCAGGGTGTGCGTCACAGCCCTGGAGCTCTCTTTTAAGGTGTTCGGTCAGAGGAAAACGGTCGTGTCAGCTCACTTTCCAAAGAGCGCTCTGTCTTTTCTCTGCTGGGTTTCTATTTTTGGATTCGAGATTGTTCATATATTGTCTTAGCTAGATTAAAAGTCCACAGCCAATATCGCAGCTCTGCGAGGCTGTACTGAGGCGCACTGTTGCTTTGAGATAAACACTATCATACCGTGTCTCAGCATGTTAGCAGATTTGTAAATTTAAAACACTGCTTTAGGTTAGGCCGGTGTAAATGTCATTAGTTTTGCGGGCGTTTAGTCATCCGATAAAATATGGTGCAAATTAAAATTTTGACCTGTTGATCGTGCAAAAGCAAGTCAGAGGATCAACAAGTTATTATAATTCATCCTGAGGGAGACATGAATGTCTGCACCAGATTTCATGGTAATAAATTCAAAACAGACATTTCACACAAAACCACAAATGTCAACCTCATGGTGGCGCTAGAGGAAAAGTCAGGGGGAGGATCGCCATTGTTACTAGGATACATGAATGTTACACAAAGTATTTGACCAAAGCAGTGGACTGAGCAACGCAGCTCTCCCAGTGCATTGTGGTCTCAATTTAAAGTGATGATTTGTCAATAAAGAACTCATTGCCCATAAAACCTCCCCATATGTTTTGATTTTGTGTTTTTAATGATCTTGCCAGGGGGAGTTAGACTCTTTTTGAGCATTCTTTCGGCTCTGCGGTGCTTATAGACGCAGGAAAAATACTTACTGTAACAGATTAATTTAGCTGGCTGACACCACGCAGACTCTCTCAAAGATATCTCCCGGACAAATCCTGTCTCGAGAGACCTTCTGATCGTGCAGCTGGATGTGCGCGACGTGCTATGAGCTCAGTGTTGTCAGGGGAATGTGGGGAAAGAGGGTGGCGGGAGGGGAGGCGGGGTTGTCGGGTGTTGGTGTTGGTAGTGTTGGTGGCGGTGGGGCATTCCAGATGACCCCTCACACAGTCAGGAGTCCCTGGAGACCCTCTCAGCTGTAGCAGCACACTTGTGCCTCCTCTTCCTCATGGCTGGAGTTGGTGGAGGGAGGGGATGCAGACTCTTTTTGGGTGTCATGTTTCTCTCCCCCTCCTCAGAAATCCCCTGCTATTCATTTGTACACACACACACACACACACACATCTGACTGTGCAGGACTACAGCCTCTGCTATGGCATTTGGGAGGCTCCTCTACAACTGTCGCCTTCTGTTCAAACTGTCGCTCCAGCCCCTCTAGGATTTTACTTCCCTTTTCCTCACCCTTTCCCTCCCCTCCTCTCCTCACCTGTCTAAGCCAGCTGCTGAATGAATGGCCTCCCTTTCTTCTCCAGTCTCTCCGCATTGCTAACAATAGAGCTTTGGGAATTGTTCACTGTAACAACCATCGGATATGCTCTGATCTCCTTTGTCTGGCCCTCCACCCTACTGTCTTTACCAATTACATGTTTAGCCTTTCCACACCCATGCTGTTTAGCTCTAACAGTAGTTTAGCCGCCTCAAACAGCCATGTCATGTTCCCAGGCTGAGTGTGTGTGTGTGTGTGTGTATGTGTGTGTTTTAAGACATATAATTATAGCTGCTATCCTTTAATTATTTTAATTAATATTCAAATTGGCCAAAGCTCGAGGGAGAAACAAAACTCAGCTAATGTAGTGGAGCAATTTTGAACGTCTTTGCCTAAAGGACTTTATCGCCATGGTAACCCAAGTCTGATCTGCTTCCCGTCTCCACTCCTGGATCTCAAAACTCTCCCTCCCTTTTGTGAAACTTACTTTCAGGCAGACTGGCTAATTCCAGCGAGAGTGAATGTTGTGGCGGATTGGAAGGTGTTGAGGACGGGGTGGGTGGGTGAGGAGGGTTAGGAGGATGGTGGAAGGTGGAGGGGGGGGGCAACAGCGATTTCAGAAGGGTGCAAATGAGTGCCATTGCATTGCAGTGAGAGGTGGTGCTAAAAATATCTATTGACACATGGGCTCCAACTCACAAACAGGGTCACAGACAAACACACAAGGCAGTGACTAAAGAGGTCTCATTCATGCACCAGCAGGCAAGAACCACACGCAAGATTGCAGAAACATATTCAAGAACACGCATCGATCTAACAGTTAAAATACATAAAGCCATCGCTATTTACATCAAAACTGAACTAGAAAACGCTGAATCTCTCTGTGTTTGCATTGGCTTTGTGCTTCGGAGAGCTCCATGTCAAACAGAGAGTAGGCCCTTTCCACACTCAAGCTAAAAGTTCTCCGAACAAACAAATCCAGCTGCCATATTGTGACCCTCCACAGGAGGAATATGGGAAAGCTGCTCTGTACACACTGTGTTGAATGCTCGCTGTGGCAAATATTGTGTCTGAGTTTACCTCGCGATGACATACTGCTGGGACAGTTTGCAAGCATCGATCGCCTGAAGAAAAGAGAGGACCAACAGTCTATTCTTTTTGTTCATTGCGCTCAGTTTTCACAGCCATTATTACAAACTATGGGTGTGGTGTGCAGCCGGGTGAGCTCTTTTGTAACAATGATGTGTTTACACCACCCAGTATAGATGGATCTATTTCTACTGTCTACTACATTTGGCCTGACAAAGAAAGATTTGACCTGAAGGGACCTTAAAATCAGTGATGTGCCCCCCGATATCAACAAAACATCATTCAGATTCTCACATTTTTTTGTGTGAGTTTGAGGAAGTACTCGCAACCTTTTAACTGAAATATAAGTACCAATAAAAACGTATAAAAATACTCCATTAGTAAGTAAAAGTACAGAAGAAGGGACAGAAGAAGTATATATAAATATATACTGTATGTACATGAGGTGGAGGTAGCATCTACTTTATGGACTGATAGTAGTTTTTAATTCAGTGGCTCCCAATCTGGTGGTCAGAAGATAAATCTAAGGCATCGTGAGATGATTTATGGAGTTGGAAAGAAAAAGAAATTACATTATTTTACCTCTTCAGGTTAGTATCTCAAAATTGTACTTCAGTACTTGATGTTTGTAGTTGAGACCAACGTGAGAAAAGGCTAAGGAGGACATCCAATCTTCAGCGCCGAGGCCTCGTCACCCCCCACAGCGCTGCTGGAGCGCCAGGACGCTGACTGGAGGGACAACTGCCCGAGCTGTAAATCAACGTGTGTATGTGTGTATGTGTGTGTGTGTGTGGTCTCTGTATATAAGTGAAAAGTGTGTGTGTCTGCTAACGTGGCATAATAGGGATTTCTGGCCCAAACCTCACCTACTTCAGAGCAGCATGGAGAAACTGTCCATGAACACAAACACATCTCTGATAACAGCAGGTGAAAACTGCTCGTAAATGACTTCATTCAGGCTGATCGGCTGTACTTGAGTACAATTTTAAGGTTCTTTACATTGTGTTTGACATGTTATACTTCAACCCTACTACATTTCATTTTTTTTTACTCCACTTCCTTTATAAACAGCTGGAGTTATTAATAATGAATAGCTTATAAAACATAATGTTTTGCAAATATATTTCAGATGTATCCACCAGGAGGGCAATTTCACCTCTAAACTCAAATGATCTAATAAACCACAAAAAAAGCAGACATTACAGAAAAGTTTAATACAGTGTAGCAGAACTTTTTCCTTTGCATTAATTATCATCATCATCTCATGATCCCTCAGATTAATTCCCTCAGATTTACTGCAACACGCCATGTGTGGGAGACATTATCTTATCGTATCTTATCTACTAAAATAACCTGACTGTATATAAATGTAGCCTCATCAATAGGCAGCATGAGTGCTTCTACCTATTTAAAGTTTATTCAGCTGAAAACACTCCTGTACTTCTACTTTTGCCTGATTTTTTAGATGATGTTTTAATGGGTAATAGATGTGAATACTTCCATTCCCTGACCCTCATAACAGTTTGTGACCGACCATTTCTGAAGGTGAAAAAACTGAACACACTCGTGATATCATGTATCACATTATTGCACATACACACTGTTAACACCACAAATGAGAAGCCTGTGCATAATCAGCCCGGTGCACCTGACTATTAACTGCAGTGTAGGCTCGTACCAATGCTGGTTTTGATAGCCCTCTAGTGACCGCAGAGGTGTACCTGCCAGCTGAGATATAGATTTATAATTTACTGTAATGAGACTTACTGCAGTTTGGTTTGTTTCTATAAATTCAACTGGGAACATTTGATTTTAGTTTTTGTCTTTAAATGAAACACGAGAACACTTGTGGCTATTGTCCTTCTCCCTTATCCCGACAACTTTTTTTTTTACAACTTCTAACTAACTTTCTGTCTCACCTGTATGTGTGTGTGTGTGTGTGTGTGTGCATGTGTGAGAGTCTGCAGCACCCGAGGGAGCGCATAAAACCAGACTAATGAATTTCTCTGCTCTGCTTATGCTCCAGCTCTCATATGAAACCAATTCATTACTCCCCGCTCTCACCCCACATGTTAGTGGGGGTCACATAAGGAGCAACAATGGGGCAAATAAAAGGGGGGAGGAAGGAAGAGGGCAAGAGTCCCCACAACAACCTGACTGCGTCATGAGAAAGCTTTCCAAGGAGAGGGAAAAAAAAGGAAAGATCAAATTAAAACCACATGGGCATTTTAGGCGTGACCGATGCTGGCAGCAAAGACATTTAACACAGCAGAATTTAATTAACAGTTTTGAAATTTATGGTGTCATGCTCCAGTAAATCTGGGGCCTTTGTCTGGCTGTAATTACTGCCATACAGGTTTGAGGGCCACAACATAGTTAGAGCTCTAGTTGGGGAAATTAAGCAGCTCATGGCTCTGGCTGCAAATCGGAAACAATTCCAGATGAATCCTTTCTTCCTCCCTCTGAGTTTATCTAGTCAGCAAATAGCATCTCTGAGTACCATACAAGTTGGCACTGAGTCCGAATTATGCAAGATGAGGGGATTTCCACCCACTTCCATCCCATAAATAATGATTATGACAGTCCATAGTGGTGATTATCATCACGCCGTCTCAGCTTGTCCATGAATGGTGCCCAATGGGTCACGTTAAACATAATGAGATAATAGCTGTAGCCAGATTTACTCTGACAAGAGGACTGGATCGGCGTCAAGACTGTGAATAGTTTGACAAACACTGTCAGTACAGTCAACCAATAACGACTGTGACATACAGCACTCAAATGAAACATAAATCTCGAGGATATGTTTCAAATTTTTAACACATGAGTATAGAAATCATTTTATTAGAAGCTGGGAGAGGTGATAATTTACTCCATATGCGCCACAGTTAATAAAAGCAGTGGTGGAGCAGACAATGCTTGGGGTGTTATTGTTAGATTCGCTCTCTTCCTCCCATGCATATCCTGTTTTAGCAAACGTAGCCGTGGACTGAAAATTGGAAGCGCTTTGATAAACTAACACCATTATAATAAAAGCAGACTCAACATAACTGCAGCATCTGTTCAACCGGCTCTTCTTCACTCTTTGGGGGATCAGGTGCATCTCATGAAAGCAAATAAATCACATGCAGTGAGTTTCAAATATTAAATATAATAAAACATGTCATTTGAATATGTTTTTCTATATTATTTACACTGCTATACCAGGAGCTAATGGGATTTAATATTAAAGTATGCATCCATCTGTTTTCTATACCTCCCACACAGGTTAGGAGTCTATCCCATAATGCAATGGGTAAAAAGCACCTGGTCATCACAGAGCTGTCGCCATATGGACAAATATTTAGCACATTTGTTTTACCTGTAATTAAGCAGATTTCAACACATTTCCAAATAATCAAGAGCGCTAAAGCTTGCTAATAACTTGAATCCGTCCTTAATGATGGTGTGGTTGGGTACATTTTACTTCATTTCATGCTTTCTGATTCAAACATTACCCATCTGGAAATTTACCAATTAAGTAGTTTGGGAGGACTTTAATTAGATCTGATGCTGCTGATCGTTAACGTCCGTAAATCTCATTGCAGTAATTAACTGTCGTTGGTACTCATAGATGGAAGTCCCCTGACTAATTATAAGACAACTTTAACCATAAGGCGCTAACATCTCCATGACAATAAATTTGTAACTGTCTGTTTGGCATTCAGGCGGTATACCAAGTGCAATTAGTGTGACAAAGCTCATCCAAACATGTCCGAGCTGTCCACTTTGATTACAAATCTTAAAAAAATTGTCAAAGCATTTAGGAAAGTAAGAGTTCACACATCAGCTGCTTTTAAACTTAATTAGGTGCATTTAAATGAGTGGGAGCTGGTATGGTGTGTGTGATTCTAATTAAGGAAGAAGTCAGAGGGCATGTCATTAAAAGATCTTTCCTCGATTACCTACTGAATAATCAGCATGCATTATCTCATACAGGGTGCAAGGGAATATCTTAAAAAAGTCATTAAATAAGTCAGAAAAGGAGTCACAAACACCAGTGCGGTTTAGAGTATTATTATCTTTTATTGCAGAAAGCAGTCCAGTCATCATTAGGCATACTAGGAATGAAATGAGGAATGCAGCAAATAGCCTGAACACACCTCAAGCCTTCACACTACACTCTCCAGACACTGTCAGTTTAAATATTTCCAGAAGAACAAAAAATCCACATCAACATAACTAAAAGTCTGTCGTGTGTCTAACAGCATGGTAGTGTTGAGTAACTGCTCCACAATGTACCAATGGTAGAAACGACTGCATGTGGCTGCAGTGTGATGTATTACACAGTAACACAGCACTGTGCTGTAGAGTTCCCTCAGTGAACACATGAATGAGGTAAGACAACAGCACGCGATAATACAGCACTCAGGATTGGAGCGGGGCCATCACACATCACAGAGAAAGAGAGACCGTTTTTTTTTTTTTTTTTTTTAAATATTAACAGAAACTTTGATGAAAAAATGGCGGTGACGAGCACTGAGAATTGTCTGCAGCAGGTGTCTTAACAGCATTACAAGACCTGACCTTGAAATTGAGCGCTATGTCGAAGTCGCAGTTCATAAAATCAACAACAGAGCAAAGCTGGAGTGTGTAATGTTATTTATAATGATGGACAGATGGAAGCCAAGATGGCCAGTCTCTCTTTCTGTGTGGTTAAAAGAATAGATCGACATTTGGTAAATACACTCATTCAGAGACTGATACCACTCTCGTGTAATAAATATGAAGCCTCAGCCAGCAGGTGGTTAGCTTAGCTGAGCACAAAGACTGGAAAAAGGGGGGAAACAGCTACCCAGGTTCAGTCCAGATTTATCAGTACCCTGCTCCCAGTACCTTTAAAGTTCACTAATTAACACATTATATCTCATTTAAAAAAGGTCCAGTGTGTACGATTTAGGAGGATCTATTGACAGAAGATGGCTGAAGTGTAATGTAATATTCATAAGTATGTATAAACACCGGAAAAAAAAAAAAGAATCAGTGTGTTTTCATTACCTTAAAATGAGACTCCACAGAGTCTGCTATGTTACTACAGTAGCCCAGAACGGACAAATCAAACACTGGCTCTAGATTGGGCCTTCAAGTTTTTTTCACAGTCACCATAGCTTCTCCTGAACATTTGGAAGGGGAGGGTGAGGTGAGGGGTATTCAAATCTGCAACCTCACTACTAGATGACTCTAAATCCTTCACACTGAACCTTTAATCCGCACAAAAAAACTAAATGAGTCTAGGCAGTTACTTCAACTGACAAATAACCTGTCCAAACAGCTCCCTCCTGTTTCCAGTATTTGTGCCAAGCTAATCATCTTCTGTCTCCAACTTCATATTTACCAGACAGAAACAAAAGTGGCAGTAAGCATATTTCCCAAAATGTGGAACTATTTTAAAGCAGTCTATTGGATCAAACCCACTGTACTGCCATTAGTATATAAACTTGCTGAGTGTAGCCAAAATCCTGCATGAAATACTGAAACTCTCCATCAGCATCTATGGATAATTTTTGTAGTAGTTAAAACACTACAGGTTAAATTCCTGAAACAGCCTCATCCAGCAATACAGGATTCAACAACCCTTCCCTCCCCCCATGTGAATTGTTTTTTAAATTTCCTGCTGACTGTGTAGAACCACACCAAATAAAACATCACTCTCAGATAATCTAAATGAAAACCCAGTTCAGATAAATGAATAGTAACAGCAAAACTGTGTGTAAAATGTTGGTTTTATCCATTCCATTTTTATGGTCAAATATCTTCCATATCCCATCCCACACCCTTTAACCCAAGTTGTGACAGACTATGGTCTATAAAGAAGATTTAGAGTTGTCTTCTTAAATCTCCAGCTGCTCTGAGAGCCACATGGCTGCTCCAGGGAATGACATCATATCGACAGTGCTTCTGATTTGTTTTATCATCCTTTCCTGAACTTTGGCATTTCAGCTGAAGTCACTTATCAATAAAGAGATTGAAAACCAGTTGTTTGATTATTCCAGGCTGAGGGAAGTTACTTTGTTCGTTTTTCATTGAGAACTACATGCAAAAAAGAAAAAAAAAAGAAAAAAGAAAGAAACATTAAATCAAACCAAACCAAACCCATTCCTAGAAGCAACATTAAGGAATAAGCTTCAAGGATAAACAAGCAGAGCAGAGGCACAGCATGGAGTACATGAATATGCTCTGTATATTATAGGGAGGAGGAAACAGGGTCGATGAATCAGAAGAGATCATGTAATGACATGAGGAGTGGAGGCGCAAAAAAAAAAAAGAGAGAGAGAAGGAATGCAGATTTAGGGAAAAAAGGAATGAAAGTGCACTGGGGCAAACAGGGAGAAGTCAGGGAAGAGGAACTTCCTGCTCGTCTTTCCCTTCATTATTACTCGCATTCATTTTCTCGAAGGACATTGTACATGTTGACAGTGAAGCCAGATGGTTTGTTGTCCTTCTGCCTTGGATGTCCAAACCCTTCGTCTTCATCATCCCCATCCTCATCATCGTCTGCGTCGCGGTCTCTCTCTTCCTCCGGCTCGGTGCTGGACTCTCCGTCCTCGTCATCGTCCCTGTCTCCTGTTCCTTCTTCCTCTGTCGTCCTTCCTTGAAGAGCCATAATCTCCGGCAAGTCCGGGTGGTTTTCCCACTGCTCTGTAGACCAGAAATAATCCCCAAAATAAATTAGTTCGACCCACCTGCCATTTTAACTTTTCAAATACACTCGAAGCTAAAGTGATGAGTCATGGAAGAGCTTCTTTTACCTCTCAGGCAGCTGTAGCCAGGTGGTCTCACGCACAGGCACAATCTGCCATCAATTGCCAACCGCAAGAGGCTGTTAGCTGCACGGTAAACATCGTTGCGAGCTGCTTTTGCTGTCTTATAGCCTCTTCTCTCTGCCCATGCTGAGGAACACAAAAAGAGAACATTTTTATGACACGTGCTAGTTACGCTATAACACCCCATGATTTAAGCCATAATTAAAAGAATGGTCTGGTGATATTCTCTCATGTAGGGATAATACAACTAATACCCATGGATCTCCAAAACACATGGATACATATTTTTCATTACAATGACCATGCATAGATGGGATCGATAGAATAATGCCAGTGTTACACATCTCTGGCTCAAAGTGAGGATTCATGTGCCTGTTTAGGGGAGTTGATTTTTTTTTTCTGAGTAACTGTGCATAAATGATTCCAAAACTAGATACAAAAACTAGAAGGTTGGTGTCACTTGTGAATCAGCTTACCCTCACACACATCCCAGGCAGTCCAGTTGAGCTCTTCAGACCCCTGGTTTTCTTGGTGGGTGTTGTTCTCCAGCAAACTGGGATGTTTGAGCTTCAGCACAGAGAGAACTGAGGCTCTTTCACAAAGATAACCAACTGAGCTGTAAGGCTCCTGCAGCTGAGACACTGGGTAGATGCCTGCCAGAATCTACAAAAAAATAAAACAAAAAGATAAAAGACAAAGAGGGAGACAGAAAAAAAAAGAAATCAATAAGATAAATCAAAGAGAAGTCAAAAATCATTTTTGAGAAAGGCAAGATAGGATCCAAACATTGTTTGAAAAGTTGAGCATCCTTCACACAAAACAACCCTTGAATTTGTCAAAATCCTTTGAAAAATAACAAGGGGGTATGTATAAAAATCAATAATCCATTTTCCCAGAGGTGTGTGTGTGTGTGTGTGTGTGTGTGTGCTATTCAACACAATTAAGTTTCTATAGAGCCTAAACAGGCAAGTAAACCTCCAAGTCACACCTGCTGTCAAGTACACAAAAGTGAGCTTGTACCTGCAGCTGTTTATCAACACGCGAGGGGAAAACCAGTCCAGGGCAGTCGCATAGTTTCACCGTCTGGCTGAGGTAGTAGGTCTGGAAATATTTGGTGTGGCCTGGGGTTCGAGACACGCTCACCACCTTCCTCCCCACCAGGCTGTTTATCACAGATGATTTACCAACATTTGGAAAGCCTATGGAAAAAAGGACGGGTTTAATATCAACAAATTATGTTCATAATGTGGTGTGGTGACCTAGAGCAGTTTAATGATCTGGTTTAGCGTGGTACGGGAGCCTTTAACTACAGTATGAAGTATGATTTACTTTACAGGGACTCGTTTTTACATCATATCAGATTTAAACACTGTAAATTATAAAGAGAGAACATTCAACAGGTCCAATAAGAGATATAGACTTCTTCATTTCTCCCGTTAATATCAAGTCCTCGGATAAACTTTTCTTTTGTATTGTAGAGAAAGGTGCTTATTGTATTCAACAAACTAGTACAATCTTGAGAAAATAATGAAAAATCTCAGATAACAAGTTGCTTAGAAACTTTCCTCTTTTCATTACAAGATTTTGGTTTGGAATGATTTTAAGAAACTTCCACTGAATTTGGTTCAATCTCTCAGTGAAATCTGTATACCTATGCAGCCCAGTGTGAGGACCCCGTCTTTATAGAGCTCCTGGGATGGGCTGCTCATCTCCATAGCGCTGTCACTGTGATGCTCCATCAGCACAGACTCTGCGCCTTCATCCGGCCGCTCGTCATCTAGTTGCTCAGCAACAGCATCTCTCTGAATTTTCTGCTCCCAGCTGGATAGGTCAACTTTGGAAACAAGAGTTAATGTTTTACGAGGATCAACACAAATGTACTGCGAGTACCACAGTTACAACCATAAAAACATCCAGAATCAAATTTTTTTTTCACTCGTGATCTGCTTTTTACTTAACAGCATTTTGCGGCACTTTCATGTGGTCCTAAATCAGATACAGGTCTGATTTCTTGCAACCTCAGTGTGAACAGTTCCATAATTCATGTGACATTTAAGTAACTCTTGATTGACATTTGTCAGAATTCTGCATTGATAGGAGTCACTCAGTGAATATAAACACAGAAGACATAAAAATGTGAGCACTAAGGCTTGCAGAGTGAGAATCAAGTTCACAGACTGACAAACTGACCTCTCCCTGCTGTGATCTCCTGACAGGCCTTCAGGATATCTATAGGACCTCCAGCCTGACTCCAGCCAGCTTTCCTCCTCATCCTCTTCTTCTGGAGCACTACAAGCAAGCAGACAGACAGACAGATTGTTATTCTTACTGCAACAAGAGCCGGTCAGGTTATTCTGGTGATATTACAGTGAGTGTCAGGTTTTTTTACATTTCAGTGTCTGCCTGATTTGATCTTTTAAGTGTGTCACTCAGTCTTCCCCAAACTGCTACCCTCCCCCTCCTCACCTGTGCTGTAGGGCTGCCCAGGGTGGGAGGTGAAGCAAACTATTTGCAGGTGGGGGAACTGGGATGTCATGTAGTGTTTCCAGGCGATCACCAGTGGGGGAGGACAAAGGTCGACCTTGTTTAACACCAGGACCACCTGCTTCTGGAGATCTCCTGTGATGTAGTGGTACAGGGATGGAGGGAACTGCAGCACCTGGATGGGTTTACATGAGGATACCCCTTGTTAAAATAGTAATTATGGCCTACTAAAGAAGTCAACCACTAGATCATAGCCTTATAAATAGGAACAAGATGAAATGTGCTGTTTTTAACTTTACATTTATAGTGGAAACTTTAAATGGAGGACATGAAATCACTTCACATAAAGTATATTTGGCTTGTTAGAATAAGTATGTCAGGAGCTGATGTCTTATAATTAGAACCAAAGAACTGGGTTTAATTTCAACTTGGAATCAAATGACACTCACACATCTTGAACACAGCCGAATGTTAAATGGAACCATTTTCCAGAGTTTATGGACAAAACTATAACAATATATAAAAGATTTAGTCAGACACTTTTATTTTGACACTTCCTTTATGTCTAAGAAATGTGGAATTATTTCAGGTGATCAAATTGCCAAAGAAAAACACGACAAATGTGAAAATGTGTTGGGTAAATAAACTGATAAATAATCAACTAATGTCAGACATTCAGATGGATGTTGACTGTGTCTCCATCTAGTGGTCTGATGCATCCTGCAGGCTTTTGCTTATAAGATCACCTACCGGGTGCCTGATGTCCACGATGAGCAAGACGACATCTGACATCTCCAACACTCTCCACAGCTGCCTCCATGTCTACAAGAAAGAAAAAAGGAGTGGGAGGTAAGGTGAGGTTTAATCTTGTAAAACAAAACAAAGCAGGATCTATAAATGCTGTTCTTCTATCTGTTCTTATTTAGCATGACAGTTCAGGAAACAATGGAAGAAGAATAGGATTTTAACAACAATATTTACAGGGCTGCACCCACCTCAAAATTTTGTCATTTGAATTTGGCTGTTCAATACGAAGGTTTGACTATTTGATCATTTTTGTTCCAGTTCAGCGCCACATTAAACTCCTTTATCATCCAACATGAGTCTTGTGATTAACCTGGAAGACTCGCGCCTTAATGTCTTTCTTCATCTGTGACATGAAAACATCCGATTTCCACACAGTCAAAGAAAGTCAAAGTTTACATCCTGCTCATAGATTGGTTATAAAAAAAATCGCAGCACAGCACAGAGCGTTTCTTCTGCCGGGCTGCTGACAGTGCTGTCAGCCTGGGAGTCAATCACTGTCAATGGCAGTAGAGGAGCTTGTACCACCATCTGGTTCAAAAGTGGTTTGGCAGACTTCACTGACAGTCATCAAAGGAGCAGCCAACAGACTGGAGTCGTGCTGCCCTTCCTCACACTGCCCTATGTTTCTATCACGGTTGGTTTTGTGGTTTGTGTTGTTTACACCCTGCCTTGCTCTGTGTACAATGACGAAGCTAAAAAATCTGAAGTCCACTGATTCAACTGACAAAACGTGAGTCTACTCAGGGTCTTCTCAAACGATAATTCAAATTATCGACCATATAGGGGCAGCCATAAATATTTATTACTCTATTTCATGTAATGCTCTATTTTAATACTATAAAAATATAATATCCAGTTCAACAGGCAAAATAAACTGTTTTGCAATCAGATTATTCATATATGTGTTTAAAAAGCCATCATCTCTAGATTACTGAGAGTCACTTAGAACACTACCAGCTGCTCAATGCTTCTGCTGTGATGTGCCTCCTGAGCTCAGCCCACGCTTCGAAATGAAATGATCTGCAGGGTTTTTGAATCTGAAAAATAATGTTACCATTTTCCTAGCATGAGCAAAACAGAGCAATTACACTGCATGAGATATGATCCCTGGAACAGGGATGAAAAACACCAGACAATACACAGGTATGCCATAAAAAGCTCACAAATCCCTGCATGATCCAATTTTATCACAATGAAACTTTCAGCTCATGGTACATCATTGCAACTCGTTAACGAGCAGGATTGCTTCATGCTGTTGCCTGTTGTCAAAGAGTTTCATACTCATTTTGCAGAGAAAAGGTGCTGGCAGTCTCTTCCAACAAAAAATCATACTATGGCTGCATGCTAAACCGACGGCTTGCAGCTGAAGAAAACAATTCATATTGAGGGGCGAGAGGATCAAAGGCAAGTGTGTACACCAGGGGGTTAGTAAATGGACTAATCCTAGTTCACCAGAAAACTGGTAAAGTGTGATCTCCATACATAGAATGGAATGAATTTTGATTTATTTCTGGGACAAAGATCTGTCTGAAGGTGAACATAAATACAGAGAATTAACAGCAACGTGCAAAATTCCAGTAACATCTATTAATGATTTTGGTAACCTCTGAGTGAAGCCATATCTGCTATGTAATATGACTCGACTCTACTCACTGTAGACAGTTAACGACCTTAACACAGCTGACCATCAGAGTCGCGTAGTTGGGAGCTTTACCTCAATCTGCAACCTTTATTCATTGAGAAACCTGCACTTTAAATTTATTGCTAGAGTGACAACTTCACCGCTGTTTTTCCATTGCATCACTCTCTCTCTATTTCCATCATCCACACAACCACTATGCACAAAAAAGGAGCTGCTATTCTTATAACAGAGCCTATGAAGTGAAAGTGTTCTTGATACATCTGCACCTGATAAACTGACCACAGCGTGGATTTGTGGACTGCCATTTTTGAGGGAATAAAAAAAAAATGGAGTGGATGTTGTTGCTGATGGTAAATTGAGGTTCGTGCAGGATATCCTGTACCAATCAATAATCTGCAGTGTTTTCACATCACCTTTTAGTGTTAGCTCAGCTTGCTTGGAACCTCAACTGAGATTACGAAACCAAAAAAGAGCAAGTGGAGTCAAGTAAAGTCGAGCCTTAACATGCGGTGGAAAAGCGTCATTAGTTTAGGTTGCTAATACAAGGTTGACACTTGTAGCTGTATCACTCACCATGGCAGTATTATGCAAAAGAAAACAACAAAATGAACAAATAAAAAATATAATAAAACAAGTTTCTGCTCTGGCACTTGGAAGCTCTTACAAAGTGTATTAATTAAGGTACCTCCAAATTGTGCTCAAAGTGGCTGAGAGAGCCAGGTGGGTTTCTGGAGTGTAGGTCATCCAGGTAGTCTCTGTACGATTTCTCCTCTTTCCTCAACAGGTTCTCTCGTGTCATCTCATAATTCCAGGACGGCCGTCGTGGGAAACCAAGACCTGGCAGTGAATAATCAAGTTTCAGCATGTCAAGCAGTGACCCACTCCATTAACCTACTCTGCTCATCTGTTCGGCTTAGTTTGAGACTGTCATTTGGAAAGAAAAACAGCCAGACCTTTCTCTGAGGGGTAGATGTCATGGATGTTGATCTCAAGTTCTTTGTCTGAGACGGGCTGCAGCACCTTCTCCCTGGCCACCTTCTTCCTCTTTTCAACATCTTCTTTACTCTCTTTCTCATAGTGCAGTCGGTACCTGAGCAGAGGAGTGTGAGGCTGGCATCAATAATACTTGAGTTTCTATATCTAAAAACTGATTATTTAAATATTTTTTAGAAAAAATGCTAATTTAAAACATAAGCTTCCCTTTTCTAGATTTTATTTTATATCACACAGACTATATACAGTATGGAGTTTTCTATAGTCAAATTAGAGCAATCAAGATATAAGCTATTTCCAATAAAATAAAAACTTTATTTATTATTATTATTTTCAATGGAATACAGTGCATATGCTCTGAAATGTTTCTCCAGTTAATTATCATACAGTAGCTACTTTTTTGCTAATTAAAACATCCTGCTGCTGCTCCTGGCAATACTTTTTATGTATCCCTGAATGTCGAATAACAGACAGTGAGTGCACAGCAGAATTTTAAACATTTCACAGTTCCCTTCTTTTAATGAAAGTGAGTATTAGTAACGATGCTGACAACTCACCTGTTGGGGTCATATCTACCTTCTCTGCTGAAGGGCTGCTGATTTATTCTCCTAATATCAGTGGTCTCACTGTCTGAGGTGTCCGACTGTCGCTCTCCACGCTCCACGCTGGCATTGCGGCTGCTTGGCCCAGAACCTGTGTCACCTGGAAGTCAGGGGCAAAGGTCGGGGATTACAGTCAAACACATCACACACACACACACACCCACAACAATAAGCTTTTGTGAATTTGATACCAAGATCTACTTTGTCCACTCATATTAGCTGTTACAGATATCGACGTGGTTTTAATCAGGCGTCCTCGGCAAAGGTTTCAAATTGTTCTGACATCTTGATGGCAGCTCTCCGCTGACCCTATAATGACCTCCTGCACTGTCGAAGCTATTAACTACTGTATGTTGTTGATAAAATGTAGTTAAATACTTAACAACTATGTTGTTATTAGTATATAATCACCTGAAAATGAGAACTGATATGTTTCTATATACAGAAGGCGTATATAACCAGCCTCTGTACCTCTTCTACAGAGTCTGCTATGTTTCTACAGTATCCCAAAATGGACAAACTAAAACACTGGCTCTAACTTGGGCCTTTCGCAGCCACCTCCTTCATGCTGGGACAGAGAGGGTGAAACAAGAAGGTTGCAAGTACACCACTACAGTATATGCCAATAAATCTTACACACTGGTCCTTCAGATAAAATTAAAAGTCCAGACTGATTTAAAATCTTAAATAAATGTGTAAATGTATCATTAAAGATGGTCTGTGTTGATGAATTCATTGCTTGTTTGAGTGGACAGAGGTCAGGGTCAGGCCTTGATTTGAAAATATTGTATAATTTAACTAAGAAGTTTTTAAAGTTCTTTACTGGGTCCTTATTAATGCATGAAGCCTATATTTTTAAATGTGAAGGAATATTTAGTAAATACTTTGCTACATTTGGTGGCAATTAAACAGCTTTAACAGTCGCATTAACACCTTTTGGGAATAAAATGATGCCTGTGTCTTGTGCTAGTACTAATAATATAATATATCAAGAACATGTAACCTATATCTTTGAGCCAACATTTTGAAATTGATCTGTAGGTGACCGTACACTACCCTACGGCCTCTGCTCATTTAACAGCCTATCTTGTACCTTGTACTAAATGGATATGCAATTTTTTTTAACGCTTTTCTAACAAACACGCAAACACTGCTAGTCTCGTTTGTAACGTTTGTGTTTACACTCGTCAAGTTATATCACACTGCTAGTCATTACAGCTAACGTTAGCTCTCAGGAAACATGTCAGTTTATATAAACGCCGTCTAAGTTAAGTGTTACGGTACTTTAAAAGCTCAACTTAACCCAACACTTCACTGTTCGTGCTGTACGCGTTTGGCTGTGATGCACGGACCGTTAGCTCCAACTGCTAACGTTAGCACGTCAACGCTAACGGCCAAACGAAGCTAACTTACCTCTCTTCCTCTCCCGTTTGACTTGTAGCTGTTTCTTCTTCTGTTTGTTGCTGAATGGCTTTTTCCGGGGCATGTTTAAAAAAATATTAACAGTTTAATATTTAATATAATATTTAAAGCTATGCACTGTGTGTTGCCACCTCGCAGCTTGTCACATAGCTTTCTTATTGACGTTATTTACATGGGTGAAGTTTCTCGACTCCTACACTTTTCAGTGACGCCATATCCACTGCAGACTGCAGAGAATGCTGGACGAGACCACGCGTCTGTGTTCGCAAACTGCCCGAGTTCACACCACTTTGGCTTTATATTATTTTCATTTCATTTAGAGTGAGCTTTATGCCGAGTACATATCCTTACCCCGAGTATAATTAGATACGTTCAACAAGAAAATGTTGGTCAAACTGACAGTAAACGTCCCCATCCTCTTTAGTGGTACAGTCCACTTTTGTAAACACCTCACAAATTCCAGCAGAGCAGACCAGACATGCTTAAAACAATAAACATACCTGCATGCCCAGTGGCAATATTTAATGTTATTAAGACCATTTACAATGTTTGCTTCTCTGTTTTTCAGGTGGTACATATCTCAAATACCCTGGTTGTAGTTGATCTTAACACAAATAAAAGGCATTTGAATGTAGAGCTGAAATTGATGCAGTTAATTTACCATTTGAATCATCTTTAAATAGTAAGTAATGTTTCTAAGACAAATTGTAAATACATTATGGCTTCTCAAATATTTTTATATTTGATATTGAATATCTTTTCAACATGAGCTTTGGGAAATCTTTATTTATCTCAATTGTACCTATTCTACCATTTTATATTATTATAATGATTATGTTATATAATGACTCCCCTCTGTGCAGGGAGAAGAGTCATTCTGTGACAGTTAATATTTGGGTATGGACAGCAATACATAAATTGCACTTACTAATTCACTGCACAATGCATTTTTTTGTAGTGTTTATGTATATTTTTCTTAGAACCATATGTTCTCCTTCCCTTAGACTTTTTAAATATATTATAGAATATTATATTTATACTGTATATATCCTTTATACTGTAACTTCCTCATGTCTGTATATATATCGTGTTTCTGTTTGGTACTGTAATACATGTAACTGTGGCTATAACACACTGATCTATCTAAATTCAGCAGATTATACATTTTAAGTAACTGCCCTGAATGACATTTTCTTCATACAGCCACTGTAGCAAATAAAAAACAATTTGGTATTAGACTGAACCTGAAAAAACAACAACAAATAAACAAAACTATGAAAAACATTTCAGAGGATTTATTGTGTTATACGCTGAAAAACCCTCCACAATTTTCTGATGTGTCAATATGTCTATAAAGAAGTATTATAAACATTGTCATCGTGGAAGTACAATAGCAAGAACACATTTGAATAACATTGCTTTTAGGACAGACACAAAGCAGTACAATAGGATTACATGAAAGGTGAACCGGCTCATCACTTCCCTGTAGGTCATGTGACGGCCTGCAAATGCGTCTAAGTAGGTTATATGGATTACCACGTCCTTTAAACACACAATCATCATACTTTATAAACTGGTAGTATGTATCTATATATACTTGATTGATATTTTTTTTTTCTGAAAAGGAAATAACCTCTATGTCCCTTTTAAAGTTAAAAAGAATTAATTGCGGGCATGTATTTTACAACAGAGCACAGGTATTAACACTGATGTAAAACCTGAAAGTTTCTGTATGAAAGTATAAAAATTTACCTTCACAGTCAGCTACCAATTTCATCAACAGAGAGGCCATAAATTGCTATGGCCAAACCTGTGTTTGTAGGGAAGAACAAGCAGGAGGTTATAAAACAACAATAAAGAGAAGCACTGTCTCTTTGACTCTTTTCCCCATCATAAAACCATCACTGTGATGGACTGAAACATATTTTATTGCAGCCTTTACATGCACTTTATACTCAGACAGGACAGCTAAGCAAAAGAAAAACAAATCGAAGAGGCAAAAAGAAAGAAAAAGAGACTGATTAAAAAAATAAAACAAAATTATAGCCTTCAGGATACTGTGTCACCATATTGTCCTGTCAGCCTCAAACCATTGTTTAGGCACAGTCATTCGTTTGTTCCAAAGTTCTTGTATCATCTTAATATTGCTTTTATCCATCGACTCTCCATCCTCCATTTCTTGAATTAATTTTTATCTTTTCAATCCCCAAACTCCCTTTTTTCATCACCTCTAAGAGTTGAGGTGCTCCACTTGGATGGTGGATGCTGACACAGTGAGACAGAGGTCCTTGTGGGAAGTAATGTCTGCTACACTGACTGGTTTGTACTGGATATCACTTGCAGACACCGTCTTATACTGGTGCAGGTCAAATGGACAGGAGATGCTTTCTGTCTGGGGGTAACTGCTCTGGCTCTGTCCCTGCTGGCCTCCACCGGCTCCGCCGCTTCCAGCTCCCCCCGGCCGGCTTGATCCTCCATCTGCACTTTCTACCTGGCTCTGAGCTCCAGCCTGGCCTTGGCTACGGTTCTGGTTCTGTTGTGCCGTCTGTGCTGCCACAACTGCCGGTGCAGTCAACTGGTCTGGGTTGTGTTTCTCCATGTGTTTCACCAGATACGTCTCCTGAGATGAGGGGAGGATAGGTAGAGGGGAAACAGTGGACACATGATGACTACACGGTGTAAAGTAGCTGCCAGTTGTCTGATGCCAGAGAGGCGATTCATAGTGTTTCATGTAGAAATGCTCTTCAGAAATGGACATTTGTCTTACTGAGGTATAAGTGCGGTTGCAGAGACCACACGAGTAGATCCTCGCATGTTTGACTGTGTGTGTGGACATGTGCACCTCCAGGCTTGCTGAATCTATGTATCCTTTGTTGCAATTGGTGCACTTGTAGGGCTTGTCCTTATTGTGTTGACGTCGGTGGGACTGAAAAAAAAAAAGGTTATTGAAAGCGAAGGCTTTACAGTACAGAGTAAAGTGTTTTGTGAGACGGCACTGCACGCACTCACTGTATGAGAACGTAATTAAACTGTTTCACACCTGTAAATTAGAGAGTTGCGTGAAGGATTTCTCACAGCCTGGATGGATACACTTGTATGGCCGATCTCCAGTGTGAATCCTGAATAAGAAACACAAACAAACACATACATGTACATACAGTGACTCCTGTTACGTTCATGATGATCTAACCTGACCACAGAAAGACACTAGGGCAGAAGAGAAACCCAAGACCGGCGACTCACTTACCTGTTGTGCTGCTGAAGGTGACTGAGCTGTCTGAAGCACTTTTGGCAGTAGTTGCAGGTGTAGGGTTTCACTCCGGTGTGGATGCGGATATGTTGGGCCAGATAGCTAGAGTTGGCAAATGACTTGGTACAATGGGGACACTTGTGAGGCTTTGACTCTGTATGGTTCCTGATGAGGGCAGACAGGAGGGTAAAAGAGAAAGGGAGACCGGATTGTAAAGGTAGACTGAGAAAACGCACATGATACTGTGGCTTGACACATACTTCAAAGTAATTCAGTAAGGTCATTCCAGACAATTAAAGACAATATTTTAAGCCAAGAAAAATTCTGCATCGTTTACACTTGCTCTGTACAGTATCAGTGGTAACACATATTTCACATATATCCCTCTGCTGTAGATGATTTGGATGCATAAACATCCATTAATTTAAAACAAAAAAGGCCTCCAGGAATGAGTATAAATTGATTTTAAGACAGCCAAAAAGAAGAGCAACAGGATGACTACAAAATGAGTGCAGAGAGAAGGGAAGCAGAGCATGGGAGCAAATCTATTGCAAATCAACATTCAATGGAGAAAGTAAGAAAAAGGCATTAATAGAGAAGATACCAAACAATCAAACAATGGATTAGATGGAGAAGAACAATGTCATTCAAACCTTCATTTCAACACGTATTTATGAATGTGTATGTATGCGTTTCTGTTGTAGAATTACTGGCAGAAAAAATGACAAAACACACAGACAAATGAAAAGTGTGAAGCGGGAAAATGCGGTGACAAGGCGATGCAAACCTTACAGAGAGAAGCAAGTATTGTGTGCACATGGACAAATGACAGAAAAGAATGAAAAGATGAAAGAAAAAGGTCAAATATTCTCATCGTATCAATTAACATTACACGGCTCCATGCAACTCAAACGTTCACTCTGATTATTGTATGAATTACAGAAAATCTTATGGACAGAGCCCAACTTTTAAAAGTGTAATTTGTATTCTGATTTTTTGAAAAGGTCACTTCTGAATGGATCTGGTAGCATGCGAGCCAACATTTACATGGCAGTGAAATATGCATCTGCACACCTCTCCAATCTCTTCCCCTGGAGAAGGAAGAAGATAGGAGTCTGGGCTTCTAAAAAGGCACTTGGCAGGACAAGTTAACAGGACAGGGGGATATGGTACGGTAACAGGGGAAAGGGGGGGGTGGTCTGCAGTACCGTGTGTGCTGCTGTAAATGACTGAGCTGCCTGAAAGATTTCTGGCAGTAGGAGCAGGTGTAAGGCTTGGCCCCGCTGTGGATGCGGATGTGCTGGGCCAGGTAGCTGGAGTTGGCGAATGACTTGGCGCAGTGAGGACACTTGTGAGGTTTGGCCTCTGTGTGCGACTTGGAGTGGATCTGCATGTCAGACTTACTGAGGAAGGTCGCCGCACACATCCGGCACCTACAGGCGGAGAGACACAGAAATGGGAGGGCGGGATGGAAGAACAAGAAGGAAGGAGAGGGACACATAGAGAAAAGGAGACACGGGAGAAGATAACGGAAAAGGAAAGAAAAAATAGTTTTGGAAGGAGAGAAGGGAACGAAGCATTGACCCACAGAAAGAAATAAGATATGAGAGAAAATGAAACTTACAATAAAAAGGAAAATGAATAATATTAGATACATCAATGAAGACGGGAAGACGGGGGAGTGAAATCAAATGTAAGACACGCACACACAGGGAAAGATGTCAAGGCAGAAATCAGTGAAAACTGACAGGGAGAGGTACATAGATACTATAAAAAGTGAAAGAGCAGATTGCTCAAGAGTTCGCAACTCAAAAAGCATACTATATAAAGACAGAGGACAGTAGAGGCCAGGTAGCAATTCATTTCCAGTGTGCGCAGAGAGAGACAGCACGAAGCACTGATGTATCTCAAACACATTAGGAGAAAGAATCAACCGTCCTATTAAAAAAAAGCACGCAAGTTTTGCCACAACATGCACTGAAGTGTGTTTAGAAGAGGTGTCTGTGTGTCAAATGCTTATGTCACGCAGCGCCTAGTTCATCTATAAAAGCCGAACAATTCGAAACGGATTTCGACAGGACACAGACGAACAGGTGTGCTTGCATTCCACAGCTGGAGCGAGGAGAAATGGGGATGCACAGCAGACGCTGTTTCGACACAGTACCTGTATGTCTTCGTGCTATCTTTTGGGCCATGGTCTTCCTCTTCATTTGACAGGTCATACGGGTCTCCAGTATGATGCTGCATAGATGCCACCTGTTATAAGTAATATTTTAAGTTACCTGATCATCTTTTTCACTATGTTAGATTTCTCTTTCCACATCTGTACTTTCTTACCTGGCCGCCAGCTGTCAGATGAGCCAGTATAAGCGTTTCATTGCCTGGTCCACCCACTGGACCGACCCTGGCCAGTGTTGTTGCCTTCTTCTTCCTGCCTCGTTTGGAGGGCGCTGGCATCACGACCACGTGGGATGCCCCATCGCCTTCTTTTTTGTCTAGAACAGGATCAACAGCAGCCGATTAAGGGGAGAGAATATTCTTGAAGCCACCAGCAGCAGCAGCAGCAGCAGCAGCAGGGATCTGCAAGCTCTGTGTGGAACAGCTGTTAAAATTTCTAATGAGCCCTTCTGGATATTAACTGCCCTCTACATGTCGATCTGTAGTTACACTGATGTCAGAGTCAAAGTATGCTGCAGGATGTTGCATAATTCAATGCCTATATTTTTCAGGTGTAATTGCTGATCACAGGTGATTATTTCTCACTGAGAACTTGTTTTTAAAAACAATGTCATGATCAACACTGTGACTCAAAGCTTCCAAAAAGTACAAACCTACTAATAATTTATGAGCAAGCTGTGACAGCATTTCTTGCTGTTTTTTAGAAGAAGTGATTCACTTAAAGGCGTAGAACCATAACTTACGACACCCTCTGGATAAGTAATTAAATCACTAGCTGCTCATTTTCTGGTTTTGTTGCTTTGTAACAATCTGTGCTCAGAACTGCTTAATTGGGTTCATAACTCAGTCATTTCTCTCGTAGCCCAACAGGTCTGATCAAATCAGTAAAACAACAATAAATGTTGCAGAATTTGATTATTTCTAACACATTTATGCCCACAAAAAACTGTAAGCGCTGACATTTGTGAAGATGCTGGTGTCACTCACTCCCTTTTCTTTAACTGTAGTGTTTTATATTCTTATTTTCAATAATACAGTAGTTGTTGCAACTGCAGATGCGCCCAAGGAACATCTGACAAAGTGTAAATATATTTACTTTATACTGAAATTACAAATAGTAATTTGTGTGCTTGAATGAGATTTTCTATATCAAAGACCAGTTAGTAAAGGAACATTCTAATATGGCTTTATATTTTAGGACCATATCTGAGATATACTATGTGATATGTGTGTCATTTTGTGTGCATTACCTGCAGAATGGAGAGCTGAAACAATCATGGTTGTTGCTGGATGACCAGAGACAAATGACTGAGAAGAGGTGGGCGAGACAAGCGTTCCCTGAGGAGTTGTTATGACCAGACCCGCTTCACGGAAAGTGACGGACAGGAATCAAAAGAGAAAAAGAAGAAATTATCACACATGACAAAGGACTGGTCGGACAAAAGGTCAAAGCTGTCTCCACCTGTTGAGGAGACTAATGTCTTCTGGAGCGTGCAGGACATTATTCCATGCAGTCGTCTGCTGAGGAGGGGGAAGCACGGAGAGGGACAGAAAAAGACTCAAACAAACTGGTAAAGAGATCCAGCTCTATCCTGGACTGTCTCCTAGGCTCCATAAAGGAAGTAGGGGAGAGGAGGATGTTAGCAAAGCTGACATCCATCATGAACAACTCCTCTCACCTCCCACATGAGACTGTGGAGGCCTTAAACAGCTCCTTCAGCAACAGACTGCTACTCCCACCATGTAAGAAAGTACAGTGCTACTATTCTATTATTTAAAGAAGACCTGAGGTTGTAGCATAAATTCAGATACACAGGTGTTCATTTTACCCCCAACTGTTCTACTGACAATGTGTGCTCTCAGCCCGTAGTGCTGCTTGGAGGTCCATGTTACAGAATTTCAATTTATTCTCATTAACTAAATCATTTAAAGCATTTCTGTTATTTTATGGCTCAGAACTAAACTTTTGGGATGTTAATCCAACCTTAAACTTTGGTGTTCTTCTGATTTGATTTGATCATCAGATATTATGTCAAATGTATTGTGGAATCAACAAAAAACACCTAGAGGCTTCTCCTCACCTGTTGTCATGATGCCCGTGGAGGGCATAGGGAGCATGTTCTGGCCGCTGTGAGGAGGGTGGAGGTGCGCTACACTACCAGCCGGCCCTCCTCCATCTGCCTTTGACCCAGGAGTGGGGATGGTCAGAAGAGCGGTTTGGTAGTGTGGTGCAGAAGAAGTAGAGAAGGAAGCACTCTTTTCCTGTTGCTCTTTCACCTTATTCAGGAACATGGCATTCTCAAGCTGTCATTAAAGAGGAGATTTTTAAATTTGACAGCCTGGACACTCTCTTCACATCAATCCTGAACAAACTGCATACCAGAGATTCTTTGTTCAGACTTACCTGTCCTGGTACAGTGGGGATGGGAGACCAGAAATACGATGAATTAAAATGAGAATCTTCCATCATTTCTGCAATTACACAAGAGCAGCAACACTGAATTACTGTAATGACCTAGTCGGTACCACTTGTTACTTTGCAGTAATAAATATGACCAAAAACAAAAACAAAAGCGTAACATCACATTTCATTGTCCCCAACTTGGTCGATACACTTCAAATACAAGAAGTGAAACTAGACACTAGAGTACTACAGGCCTACATGTTCAATCATGCTTAGTTGATAAACATAGAAGTGGATATATCTCATTATTTCTTTAGTCAAGTGAAACTCTTCAAGTATATCTGAATATGTAGCTGTAAATTTCCGTGCAGGATTACCACAGACCACATCACGATACTGTGAAACATGATGAAATAACTGCACATCTGACTAACAGTCTAGGGCAATTAGTCCAGAATTAACTAAATAAACAGCATCACAGTTCTCCCAGGTGATTTAGAAATAGTTATAAATAGCATATCTATTGAGATGGGCATCAATGACACCTCTCTACACAAACAAAAGTAAAAATATAAGTTCATATAAAACTTGACCTGATAATGTAGTAATGACCTGATTATCCCGCCCAGGGGACCAGGGGTAAAAAGAGCAGCTGTGCCCTTATTAAACCTCAATTAAACCCCAGGTTTGCTGTGTGGTAATTGCACTAAACACAATTACATTTAGGAATATGCATCTTGTAAATATCAGATGAGCATTTAAAAGAATATTCCGCAAATGTGTAGATTTTTCACTTCTATAACATTACTGGACTTCAAGATATTGTCTTTGCCTTCTTTGTCCTTGTCAAAACACAGCACCTGCATTACCCACAAAACATCCTCAATCTGAGATATGTGCTATGCTAGTAGTGGTTAATAAAGGCCACTATCCTAAAACGGAGATGAGGAATGAGCTAGAAATATCCGTTAATATCACTTCTTTCTAACTTCCTCCACACCTTTGGATTATTTTCACTTTCAGACTTGCAGTTTTCAGCCTCAACAGATAACTGACTCAACTCCCTCCGGAGCCAGAAAAGGCTACAGACAACTTTTTCACACATACACAGCAGTACTCTAAAACACCTGTTAAAAGACTTGCATGCATTCTCCTTTAAAAACAAACACTGTCTGACACACCTCTTTAAGGCACGGTGTCAAGATCTGGTAATAAACATGGATCCACCATAAGGCCTTCAGCATGTGGACAGATACTGTGCTTTCGTGGTTCATATTCCCAGACAACATGACAATCAAATTACTATAAAATAACATCACGGTTCTGCTATTGTGCATGCTGGCTCAATGTTAAAGCTTCCCGGGAGCCATAGTTCACATTTTTTTTAGTCACGCCTGTGCTTTTCCTACTAAAAGTTAAGTTACCAAAACCACATGGAGGTCAGCAATAGGGCTGGACAGACCAGTGGGATCTTACTGGCAAAACTCCAATTAAAAAAAACATATACACACAGAGGCAGACTCACAGATAAGAGGAATTAAGGTTTAATAACTAACTGATCAGACGAGGCAAGGGAGGAGGCCGTGAATATGGTTTGAAGGTTTTTTAAAAAAAATTGTCTCTATACGCTGTAAAATGTGCACGAGAGGTTATGCACAACGACTCTGTAATGTAATTTTCAGCCTCCTTAACTGGACTTTACCTCTGAGGTATGGATTTAATGGTTGTGAGCGCCAACATACAATGACTACCTTCGGTTTTGTGGTATTTAACGTTACAGCAGATGTATGCTGTCAGCTAAACGCTGGACTCCAGCGTGAATAACCAACCAAAACACTGGTGTCACGTCGATAACTTTTATGAAACACGACAAATAATGTGTGTGTGTGTATATATATGATGTTTAAAATAAGCTGTAGGTTAACAGAAGGACTCCATTTCCTTGCATCTATGTTGTAGTTAAACGAGGCCCCGGCGTGCTGATTAACATACAGTTAGCTCGCAGACAGCAGAGTGTGTCAGTCAGTAGTGTCCTCCTGCTTTGGGAAAAAAATAACAAGCAAAGCTGAAGAGAGAGAGAGAGAGAAAAAAAAAAAAAAAAAAAAAAAAAAGGCGAGGATAAAAAAAACTGAAGCGAAGAGAAAAAAACCAATAGACCATCCTCACAGACTTCCGGCTGTGGAGACGGGTGGAGAGGCGGCAGCAGAGTCATGCAAATCTACTAAAAATTACTACCGACTGCATGGAGAACAGTGGCGTTTACCGGTAACGACGACTCCGTCTCCCGGCCCGGTACTCTCCTGGGTCGAGGTGATTTGGAAACACTTTCCAAAATCTGTCCAAAAATTCCCGCAAGTTTGTAGTTTGTTCCCCCCTCTTTGGCTTTTTTTTTTTTTTTTTTTTTTTTTTTTTAGTTTTTTTTCCCTCCGGTGAAGCAGCTGCCTCGTCTAAAGCTTCACTTCCTCCGGATAAGGTCGTCAGACAAAAGAAGTGTGTGTGTTGATGTCACTTCCTGTAATTGAGGGACAGTTAATTTAATTTTAAAAAAACATTTTAACTTTGGAGTCTTTACAACAGCAGTTAAACTGTTAATCTGCTCGGGTCTGAACCACATCCTGTTGTTTTTTTTTTTTTTTTTACTTTTTTTTTTTTTTTTTTACCTTTTGAGCTTCAACTTAAGGAAAGCAGCTAGTGTGATGCATTCACGTGCTGCTCGGACGTTACATTGCCATATATAAATAACAGTTGTGTTCCAATTTAAAAGCTTGTTCTGCTGTCCAAGATATTACAGTCTTAGATTTAGGCCAGCAGAATGTTCTGATTTATTTCCTATGTCGGATGAATGCAGACTAAAATTTTCAGATGTAGTATTTCACTTTGCTCAGTTTGTGTTGAATGCCTATCAACAACCTAAGAGGTCGCTTTATGTTTAAAGGAGCAGTCTGTGCCTCGTTTATTTTCTGTCGCTGTATCACCCACACAGAATTGTTTATTGTCTTTGTTCGTTATATGTGTAGTGTCTTGAAACTCCATGTGGGCTGGGCACATTTCGTGCATGACGCTTGAAAAATATATTTACTTACTAAAAAAGCAACTTGCCTTTATACACACACTAATACTGTTCATAGCTTAATTAACATGCACTATATAACATTTTACAATTGCTAGTGCTGCTAAACTGTATATATGTTTGTATCTTCATTTCACTCTGTTCATACTGTTTATACTGTATATACCTTATAGTATATTAATATTTATATCTGCCCTGTTATTTATATATAGCCCTATTCATATGTACATTACTCTGCACTACTGCTTTTGCACTTCTGGCTAAACTACATTTGGTTGTCTTGTACTTGTTCTTTGTGCATTGACAGTACAGTTGAATCTAATCTAATCTAATCTAATCTAATCTAATCTAATCTAATCTAATAGTTATTCCTTCATATTACTAAACTGTGTGTTTTATATACTTTTCCCACATTTATACCCTCCAATTACTTATTTAGCTTGTTGAATGGTGTGTGCCCTGAAAGTACTTATTCACCCCTTAAAACCGTTTAATTCACCTCTATCCTATTCATAATTATCAGTCATAAGTCTCAAAGTCCTTGTCTAGCCTACTCTATGGATAGATTACCTAAGGTAATGTTTCTCAAACCTTTTACACTGTCTGCCCCAACAGAAAATATTCAGTCCACTCTCCAAAAAGTACAGCAGTGTAGGCCGACTTTATTCAGCTATGGTCATCTCACATAGGAGGCAGGTTTATTCCTCATAAGATAATTATTTATTGAATGGAACTGGTCCAAGAACCAGAGCTCATTTGGTTGAAAAGGGGCACTCGTGATACGCACCGCGTATTTCCCATTTGAGATTCCTCCACGTACCACTAGACAAAGGTTAAGTACCACAAGTGGTACTCGTACCACAGTAACCAGTAACCTAAGTAGCTAAAACCAGCCCAGGGGTGCAGATAGGACTGAATTTACCCACCAGGGAGCTTGAGCCCTGAGGCAGTAGCTTCATTGATAATCTAGCCTTGGGGCTGATGGAGCAGGGGTCATAGGCAGACTAAAACTATAGTTTCTAACTGGCTTGTAACACTTTATAGCCAAGTAATGCTGCAGTGCAGAGCTGTAATGATTAGGTGATTAATTGTTTAGCTGATTCACAGAAAAGTAACAGACTATTTTCATTTTTGCTTACTAGTATAAGCAAAAATGCCAAATATTTAATGGTTCCAGCTTCTCAATTTGCTGATTTTCCTCCCTACAGTGGAGTAAATTGTATATTTATGAGTTTTGGACTGTTGTTGGGACAATAAAATAGACACTGTGAGATTGTGGCATATTTTCTTCAGTTTTTGGTATGGACACTATGCAGTATATCCCTGCAAATCTGCACATTAAAGTTTTATCCTAGAGTTTAATACATTCCCCTACAATATGATACATCCATCACTGGTTCAGAAAATCACAAATATTTGACTGTAAACTCCTCTCACCTCCTGTATGAGACTGTGGTGGTCTTAAACAGCTCTTTCGCTTACTGATTTATAGAGATATATGTGCACATGCTACAAATGATCCAACATGCATGTCATATACTTCAAAGGAGTTTATAGTGCATATATATTTTTAGCAGTTAAACTGGTGACTCTAACTTGCCCATGGAGTGTCCTGTCCAGGGTGTACCCTGCCTCTCACCCAAAGTCAGCTGGGATAGGCCCCAGCCTCCTGTGACCCTGATGAGAATAAGCGGTTACAAATAATGGATATATGGAGTATATCTAAGATTTTTTTCTATATTTTTCTTACCTATGAATATTTGAACTGGTGTTCTGTGAGCGTCTGTGACAAGTGAATTTCTTTTGTGTGGGATCAATGTAGTCTATCTTATTTTTTCTCATCTTTAAATCCAGTTATTTTACTTATATGTAAAACTAATTAAAATAACGTGTATGCTGTCGTTGCACATTACCTGGTAACCTTGCAATTCCTGCACAACTGTACAGCTCTTTTCATCTTAAAAAATATTGTATATATATTTTGTTTGTATTTTTTAATACTTAATTTCTTTATCTTGCTTATCTTTTTACTAAATGTTTTAATGTAGCAATTACACCAATACAAATTCCTTGTAAGTGAAAACTTACTTGGCAATAAATCTGATTCTGATGTGATATTTTATCTGAATATACCAGTATGAGCAGCTTTCATTTGATGCACTGTCTCCTCTCCACTTTGCTGCTGAGGTACAAATAAACTTTATAGCTCTTAATTTCCAAAAATGAAACAGCTAGTATTGGTGTTTTTGTTTGTGTTTTTTTTTCAAAAATCTAATTTACGATTTGGAAGCTCAAAAATACGAGCTGATGAAACGTCACTTGAAGGTAGCACTTATCCCGGTCCTCCGGGTCACCGAGTGACCGTTAGTCAGTTAGACTTGTGTTGTATGAGTAAACCGCCTTTAACTTGTCAAACCGTAAACAACAACGTCTACTTAGATTAAAATAGACGAAACAATGTAATGAACGATTATATTTATTAACAATTAACCGTTTTTCAAGGCAACGCTTTAACGGTCCACACGATGTCGCTGTCAGGACGGTTATATACGTCTAACGTCTGGTCAACATCCGGCGACACGTCTCTGCAAACAAACCGCCGAGCCGCTGGATACATTTTATTTACTTAGATTTTTTTTTATTATTTATTTATTAAAAGACGATGTATCTTTGACACTCTCTGACTAACTCGCAGTGAGTCAGTCAGTTTAAAGTGTAATTAGGGTCGACGCTTTTAAACAAGCCCACAGCTTCAAATGGGGGAGGTGAGGAAGCTGCAGAAGAAGTTGAGACAGATTGAAAATCTGGAAATAAAAATCAGTCTCAGCCCAGAGGAGAGATTCAAGGTACAGAGACACTTCATATAACGTTTGTGTGTAACCTGTGCGATTTCCCTCAGGTGTAACAACAGGTCATGGCTGCACCTGCAGACCTCTGTACACCTCAGACACAGATAAAATGTTAAAAGAAACAACAATCAGTCTACAAACTTTAGTAGAAGAGTATTGCAAATTCCTGCACCAAAGGGTTCATTAAAGTATACCATATCTGAGCTCACATGGGTAAACAAAGATGATTAATAGTGCTTCAGTGGTACAAAGTTGTGAAATAAGGCTTTGCAAACTAGAAATAACAGTGTTGATATCATAAAGAAGAAAAAAAATATGCGATTAACATGAATTAATCATAAAGGTGGGATTAATAATTTGACAGCCTTCGCCGGAGGCATTCTGATAGATCAGAACTTGTGCAGAGTGCATCAGAAAAATAATGATCAGGAGCGTCAGGAGAGATTCAGCATGTTAAAGGGCAAAATCTGAATCCTATGAATTATGACCGTGCCCTACAACTGAGTTGTTTCTTCACTGAGCTGTCCTCACGCCCACTAATTGGAAACAGGGAAACAGATGCATACAGTGGTGCTCACACACGTCTACAGCTGGATTTGGTAGAGATGGTGCTCGCATAGTACCCATAGTTTTTGTGAAGTTCTAATGCATTTGACTTAACTTATAGTGTTTCTTCATGATTGTTAAGCAGTGAATTCCCCATAAAGTAATATCACACTTCATTTACTTTATCTGATCGTGGCTTATCTTCTTATTAAAAGTAACACACAGACTGATTTCACAGTTTAGGGGAAGAGTTCATTGATTTAGAGCAGACTGTACTTTCGTAAAGTTGGAAGCTCGAAAGCAGTGATGGAAAGTATGGTACTGAAATATACACAGATCAGCCACTTCAGTAATAATAATAATAATAATAATAATAATAAACATGGCTACAAAGTGCTTTACAATAAAGTAGAACACAATAACAATGATAACATAAGTTAAGAGCAATAAATCAGTAAACATTACAATAATAATAATGTGACATAGAATATTAAAAAAGCGTTTTTAAAAGTGATTTAAAAGAGGACTAAAGGCTCTGTCACCATCTGACTGTGGAACAACCAGGAATAATGCACCTACCATCTTAATAACAGGAGCAAGAGGGGAATAAAAGTTCAGTTAAATAACTTCAGGCAAAGCCTCTCAGGGCTTTTGAAGTAATCAGTAAAATCTTTAAAAATCCACTCTGTAGATAACCGGTAGCCAGTGTAAGAGAGCCAGAATAGGTGTGATGTGATCTGAGAGAGGAATGCCAGAGAGCAACAAATTGCAGTAATCTAGCCGGCAGGACATGAATGCATGAATAACAATTTCCAGATTTTGTTTTGCAGATAGAAATGATCTGATCTGATGTTTCTCAGGTGATAAAAACAGGACTGAACCATTACATGTTTATAGAAGCTGAGGTTTCCAGTGAAAAGGTTTCTGAGTTATGGAAAAGGACTTGTACAATCCAATGTGATCCAATACAACAACTCGGCCATAAATTAAACTTTTACAAAGCTCATAATGTTTCAGATTTTGACGACACCGTCATAGAGGTAATAATTCTACTTTGTGTTTATTATTGAGGTCTCAGTTGGTGCTGTTGTTGTACAGGAGTGCATCATATTGAGAGGTGTTTCTGTAATAGTGGGACACTAATTAAGGTTCAGTTCCATTTATTCCAGTGAACCATCATGCACAACAGCAGCACCCTGACTCTGTTTGACCTGAATGGAACGGGACCTTAATCAGTATCACTGGTTACCCGTGCGACTATTTCATGTCAAAAAAGCTGGTGTGAAACGGGATCACATGTACTGTACAAATGTACTTTGATTCTTTATACCAGTGTAGAATACACATTTTACTCTTAAGTCCAATACATTTATCTGACAGATATAGTTACTTTTCAGATTATCAGGCTATGTTTGATGTAGAAAAGCTATAACATGTTTATGAAATAAGGTGTAATATAATATTAAATTATCCAACAGTGTAGAACATCAGCTCATAATTAAATGCTGCTTACACAGTTATGCGCAAATAATGATAATTCAATAATATAATCATCATCAATCTTTAGTGCAATACCTATTCTGTATTTTTACATTGAGGTACTTTTACTTTCTTTCTATATTCATATCTTAGTGGCAGATATCCTGACTTGTAGTTTACAGTGGGGTCAGGCGTCTCCAAAAAGTAGGTCCTACATTTCCACAATGGAACTCTGTCTTTGTTAGACTAGCTGGCCAAATATTTTCCAACCTCATGCCCCTAGTTTGTGTAAAACAAAACAAAAAAATCTCCAAGCCAAAGCTGAGATAACCCCGGTGACATCACTCTTGCATCACCTGGTGTTATTTCCTCAGATCTAACGAAGCTCCACCAGAGCCACACAACTGTTTTCAGCTGTAAAAGTAGTTGATATTTTATGTGCAAAACTGTTGGAGTGCTCCTTTAACACGGGACACTTAATATCGAGTCGTCTCGACTAATTCAGTCATTCAGGCGCGTTTCATAACTCACAAACAGTCAGGAGTACGGCGTATGTTGCAGTGTAATAAATCAAGACGGGCTGAGCATGTTGGTTGTGCATATAAACAACTTGTGGATTTAACAGCTTGCTTTACAACCAATCTCGTGCCTTTTTCCCTCTCAGATCTCGAGGAAGGCGGAGCTGCGTTCCAGATTGGCTGAGCTTCAGCTGCAGCTTTCTGGCCCGCAGCAAACTCTGGGGATTGTGGGAGACGGAAAAAAGGAGAAGATGAAAAGACAAGTGTAAGGAAGTGAGGGAGAGGTACCAGCGAGGGGGGGCAGATGGAGAGAGGCATAATTCTTCAAAAGCAACAACGTTCACTTTGAAGCCTTTGATCTTTTTTGTATGTCTATCCGAACACACTGGAGGTCAAATACTGTCACGCTTGGAGAAAATGGGAACTTTCTATTGTTCATAATGTGTCTTGTAAACATCATTCTGGGATGTCAGCCTCACTTTTAAAGCCCCTCAGGGCTCGGCGCACATAACTGAAACCACCATGTGTTGATATTAACATCAAACTGAATGAAACACATTCTTTCCAGCACACAGACTCGGAGCTCATTATTGAGAAGTACTGTTTTTGTTTGTGTGGGACTTGGAGATCCTCTACAGGTATGCTCCCTGTCACAGAGGATGCAGTGTGCCGTTTGCATCTTGATTATTCATTCAGCTCTTGCTCTCTGCACTGGCACAGGGAGGATGCCCCTGAGGCCCTTCCATCACAAACGCCTCCAGCCTCCAAGATCCTTAAGGGAGAAGAGGAGTCCAAAGCTCAAGCAACGCCAGCACCGGCTGCCAAGCAGAGGGGAAGAGGAGGGGAAGCAGAGATAGGCAGACAGCGGGAAAGGACAGAGCCGGCCGATGTGTCACATCACTGCCGAGAGTCTGACAACGAGCAGCTACTGCGTCAGGAAGGTGGGATAATTAAGAAAAGTGGCTGAAGAGATTGTTATTGCAGTTTATCGCGGGCAGTTAAAAGTACAATGCAGCGCCCTAATTTGCTATAAACATCTCAAATCAGATTATACGTGTACTGTATGCCCAGAGGAGTCCTAACAAGCTCATGCGGCTGCCAGTATTAAAACCAACAGGCTGCTTCCCCAAAGACAGGACCCACGTTTTGCATCCTTGGAGCTAAATTAGCCCCACGCTTCACATTGGCAGACTAATCCATAATGAAGAGCAGTGCAGATTAACAAACTAGGGTGCTGATGAGGTACAAGAACACTGCTAATTGCACAAATTATTTCTTTTACAGAAGCTGAGTTCACATCCCTCAAATCGTCATGGGAGAAGGCAAAGTTTCGCTTGAGGCTGTTGGAGGGTCACAATGACATAGTCACCTGTGTGGTTGCCATTGACAACCTGGTGGTTTCTGGAAGGTAAAGCCGGGAAGAAGCCCCAATTTGCATAATGGATGTGCAAAGTGAACATTTCACCTAATTTATCACTTAATATGCTGGAGCTCTCTCCCTCTCTGTCTGACATATATTTGTTTTTCCTCCCCCGCCCAGACCGCTCGGTGCAAATCTCTTGCAATTAATGTCGAGCGCCTTTTAGCTTTGCTTGTTTTCGCCGCCTTTTCTCACTCACTCACTCATTCAGACTCCCTTTTTCATCTTCCCACATCCTCTCTCTCTCTCCCTTCTCGCTCTGTCCATCTTCTCCCTCCAAGCCGTGATACAACAGTGAAGGTGTGGCACGTTCCCACAGCAACGGAGCACAAGAACCTCGGGGGTCACACCGGTGGGGTCACCTGTCTGTCCGCACCTCCCCCTGAGTACTGCAAGAGGTTGGGTGAGGACACACACGCACACACACGCACACCTACCCACATCTTTACACGTGGGACGTCTACAGCCGAGTAATGCCGGTGTCCTGCAGTCTGGTAATTATAGGAGCAGTTCATCAGATCAAACCCAGTGAGAGATAACCTCAGTAGATACTTTAGAGAGTTCACTGTCTGTCTGAAGCAGGCAGCCTTCCATCACTTGAACTCCAGCGGCCTGTCCGGCTCGCCTCCTATACTCCCTCCCCACCTGCTTCCACAACTTAAAATACCAAGTCCAGAAGAGCAGAGCATAAATGATGCAGATCAGTCCAACTGTAGTCACACGGTGTTCATCGACTAACTTATTTATTTATTTATTTATTTATTTATTTATTTTAAATCATGTCGACTCTCACTGTGCTTCTTTGTTACAATCTGTCTTTTTTTTTTTTTTCATTTTGTACATCATCACTTATTTACAGCTTCCTCCCAGCTTAATCTTTTTGTCCTGATCCTTGTTCCTTCCTCCTCCTCCTCCTCTTTCTCCTCCTCTGTCCCCTCCCGCTCTTTTGTCTGTGTTTGCCCTCTCACCAGCCTGGTCCCTGTCTGTGTCCGACAAGGAAAGGTTTATTTTGAGTGGCTCGGCAGACTGCTACGTGAAGATCTGGGCCCTCAACATTGGTATGCTTAACCACACAAACAGGCACAGGCACACAGATATATACATAAATATATATATTACGGTAGAGGTACAAGCGCCTCAGGGCTGTGTCTGAGAAATGTGTGTGTGTGTGTGTGCGCATCATGATCAATGTATTCCTGTGGGACCGGTGGTCTGTGTCCTGTCAATTAAATTAGTATTTTCCCGTTTCCTTCAGGGCAGTGTGTAAAGTCTATCTACACATTCAACGCTGTGACTGCGCTCTGCTTTGTGCCAGAGGAAGACGGCTACATCATCACTGGGTCAGGTGTGTTCTTGTGTGGAGAGGAGGTGCATGTTGGGGAAAAACTAAGAGCTAGAGATACAGTGAACAGAATAATTGGAGTTAGATGTTGTCATATCACGTTGTGTTTACTTCTGTACATATGTGTTTTGGAGATGCACATACATACTTGTGTGTGTGTGTTAACTAATACGTAGGCAGAGTCTCACACAGTGGCATCATCTGCCAGTGAGTTAGCGAGTGTAGCGCAGGGTTATCGGGCCGAATCAGAGAGATGGAGGCACGCAGTTTAGGCAGTCAGGCTCAGGTGGGTTGACCGTGACCAGCAATAATGACTGCCAGACGCCTGTCAGCACATGTTAACCTCACACTCTGTCACCTCTTCAGACGGGGGGAAAGTTCAAGCCTGGAGCTGGCACACTTTCGAAAACTGCCAGTCAATCAACGCTCACCAGGAAGCAGTCACCTCCATCCAGGTGGGTGGGTCACTCACCTACTGCCCACTGATATGCTGTCCACGCCGAGGATGCTCAAGCTGTTTTTCCAGCCTATTTTTAAGAACGCGATTGGCTGACACCGAAGCACGGCAATGCTTCTCTTTCTCTCCAGAGCTCTTGATTATTAATTTTTGAAAGACCTTCTCTCAGAAATCAAACAGCTATATTTCTACACTCTTATCCTCACGCTCGCTCTCAGTGTTTAATGCTTTCAAATGGAAATCAAAGATATTTGTTGAGATGTAAGCCGTGGAGCTCGGCCAGTTTTACAGAGCACACTGTACATATTTTTATGGATTGAAATCCAAAGCTGCATATGCACATATTTTTTTTTAATTTGCAATCATCGAAATATGCCTAAAGCATTAAAGCGTAGCGCATCATTGTCATCCTCTTTGTTGTTTGTCGTGCAAAGCACAAAATCCATTTATAACCAACAGCAGCACAGAAATGTACATTATGAAATGTACACACACTTCTCTTCCATGAACACAAACATAGGTACATTCTCTGTTTCATCTTGTTTTCTGTGTATCACACACATACACATGCACGCACACACACACACACACTCACTCGCACACACTCTGGGTAAAGATTCAGATCACCATGACAACCGTGTCTCCTGTGCCCTCCACAGTCTCAGGGTCCGCTGGTGTTCAGTGGCTCGGCGGAGGGAGGGGTGTCTGTGTGGGAGAACCGGTGTTCGGATCGAGACCCTCTGAGGCTGCTGCACCACTGGAGTGGCCAGGTGACGGGTTGCGGAGGAGAGGGCGGGCGTCTGACCCTCAGCCCGCGGGGAGACCGAGTGTTCCTGGCTCACGGTCGAGCCTGGCTCAAGATCCTGCACTGGAGGACCGGTGAGCTCTGGAAATGGGATGGGCAGAGAGTGTGTGTGTGTGTGTGTGAGTGTCAGATGGTGAGAGTAAGATTGAATGTAGATATTGGAACATTTGCATAATCCCTCCACTGAACATCTGTCCAATTATCATAGGAACGATGTCCAGACTGACCAATCACAGCAGCATCACCGGGGTAACAGATTGTGTTCATCAGACAGGAGGCCTCCTAATTGGCTCCTGCTACGATCTGGCGAATGGAGAGAGCTCGCTAAACTGTGAGTCGTGAAGTAATTCACGTGCAACCAGAAGTTACTCACTCAACTCCGAGAGGGTGAAAGCTCTTTGTTTTCCTCTGTTGACCTCCGTTCCTTTCACCTTTCTCTCCTCCTTTCAGTATTCTCTCTGCCTCAGTGTAGGTACCTCACCTCTCTAACCTGGCCCGATGCTCCCAGAATCCTTTGCTTTGCGGCGTGGACCACAGGGAGTGGAGACCACAGGTGGGTCACCGGAGGACGCGATCTCATCGTATGGGAGCAGCTCCCAAACTCTGGGAAGCAGAAGTAAGCACGATGCACCTCACCTACTCAGCTAATAAGATTTTAGTCGTTATATTTCTTATTTGCATATTTCTCAGAAGGTCAGCTTATAGCGTGCTTCTGGGTCTGATTCTGACACACTTCTGTTGATATTAGATCTTTAATGAATTGCGGGTGTAAATGTTACAGGGGTGACGTCACAGCAAAGAGAGACAGTCGATTGGAGTCCTGCTCGCTCGAGTCAGAGGGGGACACGGAAGATGACGAGGAGACTGATGGTATACACACATACACACACACACACACACACACACACACACACACTGCGATTTCACACCTTTTCATGTCTTCATTTACTGACGCACACGCTCAGCGTGTAACCATGGAATTGCAGATTTCATTATCAAGATAATTTTAGATGATGCATGTCGTGACGAATCCTTTTGACCTCCTTGTCAAATTTAGATGATGAGGGTGATGATGACAACGATCACGGAAGAGCTGGCCAGCGCGACGATGCGGAGGACGGCGGGTCCGGCTCGTGGTTGCGTTGCGTTCTCCAGTGAGTGCCGGTTTCTCACTCCGAGGACACCACGGCCTGGAGCCATGAAGAGGAAATGAGAGGGAGGGAGCGTAGTGACAGCGAAGGAGGGTGCAGGGGAGTGAAGTGTGACAGACTGAGTGTCAGTGTCGGAGGGGGAGCATATGGATGGAGAAAGTGAGCGTGTGTGTGTGTGTGTGTGCGTGTATGTTTGTGTGTGTTTGTGTGAGTGGTAGACAGATTGTTTTCTATGTAAATATTATTGCCACATACAATAAAGCTGTCACACTGTGACTCTCACCTCCAAATTTGCATCTCTCGCTCGTCTTTTTTTATTTCAATTTGACCCTGCCTCTTCTTCAAACACCAGTTCATCGCCCGGCTCTGCCGGTGCAGCCTGTGTAAATGAATGGAAATGAAATTTATTTAATCTTTATTCCCCCTCGTTCATCTTTCTCTCTGGGGTGTCCTTGCTGTTTTTGTCAACAAAATTGAAGAGTTTTTTTTTTTTCTTAGAATGAAAAAAATAAAATAACCTCCTGCTTTTAAAATGAGCTTATTAATGTCATCCTCGGTATCATTTCTTTTTGCCTCATCAAATTCATTTATTTTCCTGTGCGTCCATTTAATTGAACCCATTTAAAAAAAAACACATAATTAGCATTTAAATCTCTTTCCTACAGTCTCTTGCCCTCCCTAAACCTCTCTCTCTCTCTCTCTCTCTCTCTCTCTCTCTCTCTCTCTCTCTCTCTCTCTCTCTCTCTCTCTCTCTTACTCTAGCAGACTCTACATGTCTCAGTCGCTACGGCAACCGATGCTTTTTTTTCTCGCTCTCTGTATCTCCCCCCTTTTCTCTCCGTCTCCCTCTCTCATTCCCTCTCTCCACTGCCAGAGGTAGGCATGATAACTGATATGTGTCGGAGCGTGTGTGTCAGTGTGTGTGTGTGTGTGTGTGTGTCCATCTCCCGGTATGCCTGTGTGTCATTAAGTGACATTTCTGTGGCATTTAGGCAGCAGTTGTTGGTTAGGAAGTTACTCTCTCTCTGCTTAAAGTGCCATATAGAGTACTGGCTCCATGCATGACGCCTCTAATGATGATTAATGTGCCGTGCTCAGGTGTGTGCACTGTGTAATGTGTGTGAGAGACAGACAATGAGTGTGTACTTTTTGGCTGTTTTTTTTTTTTTCTTTTTTTGAATGCAGATGTGGATTTCGGCGTAGACATGTGGCGTATAATTGAGCGTTAAATTTAAAAGCCCAGGAGAGTCTGTGACAGAAAAGTGACAGTTGGCTCTCTGCCAATAGTCATGCTGGTGTCTATGTTTACATGGTTTCTATCTGGCAACATAAAAGAAGAAGAAGAAGAAGAAGAAAAAAAAAAAGGTGGACCCTCCCCCTTTCTCTGCCTCTCTCTCTCTCTCTCTATCTCTCTCTTGCTCCTCTGTCCTATCTTACAGAGAGAGATGATCGGAGGAGCGGAGTCTCAGTGAACAGAGCGAAGCGATGGAGAGATGGTAAGATGGATAGTATCTGAGGTGAAGGATAGATGTTTGGCGTGCAGATGCATAAAATGTCATTCTGAGTGATAGCTGGCAGGGGAATCAATGTGTGAGCTGATGAGGTCGAGCAGGGTGTCTGTAGACAATACATTTTCTCAGATAACTTCTCTGTCACTCCTCCACCTCTCATTCTCTCTCCTCCACTTCTCTTTTAGCTCCATCTCTCCTGTCGCACGACTGACTGCCCTCCGCTGCCTCATCTCCCTCCTCCTGGTTGCTCTGGTGACACAACCCTCCACCTGTAACCGTGACGACAGCGAGGGGGACGAACAGGTGGACGCCCTGTCAGTCCAGCTGTCCGTCACAGCCCAGGTCACACCCACCCCTCTGTGGGCGGTGGTCTGGGGTCCCACTCAGCCTCTTGAGGATGAGACCTACCACCTCCTCTCCAGTCAGGAAACCGACCCCTTGCACCATCACGGGAACCAGCAGGAGGCCAGCACCCCTACGTCTGAGGACTGGCCTTATCCTGATGCAAAAGTGCACCCCGGAGAGGAGGCACCTCTCGAGTCTAGGGACCGGGAGGGAGCAGAGGATGGAGGGACGGAGGCGGAGGAGACGGAGCCTGAGGAAGGTGGGCATCAGGAGATGCACATGAAGGATTTCTAAATAAAGGTGGCCTTGAGCCACAGTCCATGTGAACACACACACATGCCACAAGTCCTCCAGGGAATTAGCTGTCACCGGGGTGAAGCCTGACACTGTGCTGTGTGCAGCCGCCTGTGTCTGTGGCGGGGAATGCCTAATAAAGTTCTCATCACTCACAGGGAGGAATTGGCTGCTGTCAAAATGCAAGTTACAGAGAAGACGTCATCGGATTAGTGTTATAGTTGGAGGCCAGCATCTTGCACATCCAATTTCATGTTACAGCTGGCTGCATTGATTTCTTCTTTTGTTCTGGATACAATTTTACATGGTCATGGTCTGAGATGATGAGCGTGTGTGTGTGTGTGTGTGTGTGTTACAGTGGACCCTCAGTTCTACGTCACCGTGACCATCTCCTCGCTTCTCATCTTGACGGCAGTCGTCATTACAGCCAAACTCTGGTAGGAACCCAAACTCTCTCTCCTCCCACAATCTTGTGTGTGTGTGTGTGTGTCTGTGTGCATTGTTGAACAACAGTAAATGATCAGCAAGCTTCCATCGTATGAGCTGGACATCTGTCCCACAGCAGGAGGGCACCACTGCTGCCTCTGATTAAAAGACCTGAGCAGTTCTTTTTGGTTAAAGTTGTGGATTAGACAGTTTCTCATTTTAAGATGCAGACCAGTGTCATTTTGGATTTCAATGAGGTGTTTGATCTGAAACCATTTTGTAGATTCCTGGATTTCTTTTCATGACATGAACGCGAACCTCAGTCAAAGCAGCGACGTGTTGAGATCAATTGTACATTTACTCTGAACAGAGTTTCCTAACCTGGGTGGTGGAAGCCTCCCTGAGGTGGCACAAGATAAATCTCTGAGGTCAACAAGAACTGGAGAGCAGAAAAAAAAAAACACATTTCTGCCACATCAAATTGGATCAGACTGCAGGGTGATCTTTGCTTTTTATCTCGTTAGGCACTGGATAATCATATTCCTTTTGTATTAACACAATTTCAGACAGTCTTATCTGCTTTCCGTTGACCTGCTTCGTAGATGTATCGAAAAACAGCTCAGTTTTAAGTGCTGACTTGGAGCTGTCCAAAAGAGTTAGGAGATTTAAGTCTGCTGTGGCTTTTATATCTGGAAAACTGCACACTTGCCCCTTTTTTTTTATCCACTAATGTGTCTAGATGAAAATAAATGGATTGTGCCAGGTGTGCGGGGGATTAGCGTCAAGGCCAGATGTGTGGGTTTTAGCGAAGACCTTGATAATTGCAGATGTGCATGTTGATCTGTTTGTCTCTGCCGTCCGTGACGACGTAATGTGCCTACGTAATGTGCCTACGTATTCCTCCCTAAAGTGAGGCTGACTAATTGCTCGCTAATTACTTTATTAACAACACTTGAACGCTTGTGTTCCTGAGAATCACAATTGGCACAGATGTGTCATTTAGTGCCATTAGAGTTGCAATGATTAAACATTCCCTATAACCATTAGGATGGGACAAAGCCTTAAAGGCTTGAGCATTAACATGGCTTCACTGATGTCGGTGTGCTTTAACAGCCCGGCGGCCATTAAACCTCCCAGAGCATGTAAACACAGTGTGGAGGGGTGGAGAGTGGCTTTGTATATGTTATGTTTTCCGGCCTCATAGGAAGTGCTAGCTGCACCCGTGGCCATTAGATGGAAATGGGGAGTCATCTGTGTGATGTAGTGAAGCACTCTCACGCTTTGCTGATCAAACCAATAATAGCTAGTTTATTTGACCACTGGGACGTCTCTCCCCTCTCTTCCTGTGTCTCACACTCTTCTTTTTTTTTGTCAGTCTCACCCTTTTATACGTTTACTCCCCTCCTTCTCACTGTAATTCCCATATCTGCTCATCTCACCCACATTTCCATTGTATCGGAATTTCTCATTTCATTGCCTGAATCTGTATAATTTGTTCTCCTTCATATCCCCTTTTTCACACTCTCTCTTAATCTCAGTTTTGCTCCCACACTACATTATCTCCCCTCGCTCTCTCTCTCTCTCTCTCTCTCTCTCTCTCTCTCTCTCTCCTCTCCCGCTTGGGCCTCCTTCCCCATTCGCCTCCCAGGGATTTTTTTTTCTTCTTTCTTTCAATGAATACCTGTACTCCCCCTTCCTCTTCCTTCAGGTTGTTCGCTCACTTCCAGTTATGTTATCGCCGTTGCCTAGCTCTAACGCCGTCTGTCTTTGCACAACTGGTACTCCTCTTATCTCCCCCACCAGTCTCCTATCTCTCCCAGCACCGCCAGTCCGGCTGCAGATCCACAGATAATCCTCCAGCTTGCTGTGAGCAGATACACGATAAACCCCCTTTTCTCTCTGTTCCTGAGACTGGCCTTGGCTGTTGTTTGGATAACTTACTTCACCGGCCCCCGCCGTGGAGGAAAACCCACGCTTGCTTGGTGGATCCAACGTGGCCTTACAAAAGTGAGATTTGCAGGGATTCAGACTGGCAGACATGGCAGCAGCCCCTCTCTATAGACTGGCTCGTGTTTCAGTGTCATAAATGTGTAAATAACGCCATGTGTTAGATGGAGAAATTGCCACAGAATGAGCAGGAGGGGGCTGCAGATGGACTGAAATGATAGCCTATAGTGGAAATTGGCCACCGTCCAGTTCATTATGATTATAGAAGAGCGGCATATGTGCTCAGTGATTTTCCCAGCCTTAAAATCGACAGTGTGTCTAATGTTATCAAGTGTGACAGTGTTTGTGTGTATCCCTGTGTGTGTGTATGGAGAGGGAGGACGAGTCAGCCAGAAGAGGACAGGTGTTACTGAGGGGAAGATGAGGGTGCCGGATGGCTTTTATGGCTGTGAGAACAGCTTTGTTGTGCCTCTAAGTATTCTTAAGAGCCTGAACCTGTGACTCTCGACTGTGTCTTCACCTTAACTCACCGTCCTTGCTGAAGTAATGGCATCACCCCTCTGTCCGTTTTCCTCGCCTTGTTGCATCCTTCACCCCCCCTCCCGATTCCCTCCCTCCTTCCCTCATCCTACGGTGCCTGTCTCCTTCCCCATTTCTCGCTCTGCCTCACTCTCCCCTCTGACAGCGTTTTAATGAGTCCGATGAGTGCACTAATTCTCTCTCACAGTGGCAGTGTAATGTGTTCGCTGATGCTAAATGGCTCGGCTGTTCTTGATGCTTTCTGACTTTGTTTCTCTGCCTCTCTCCCTTCTGTCTTCTCCCTTTACTCTGCTGTTTTTTTTTCACATCTGTCTCTCCCTCTTCAACCTCTATCACCTCCTGCTCTGTCTGTCCCTCTTTCACCTTCTTTCACTCCAACTTTGTTTGTGTCCTTTCATCTCATGTTTCTATTCCTGTCCATCTTCTTCTTTTGTATTCACGTCTTTTTCTCTCCCTGCATCTCATCTCTTCCACCAACCTCTCCACCCCTTCCCATCACCTCTCCATCCTTATCTTCCTTCCTCTCTTTCCACACATCTCCTGCCCAATGGCTTGCCTCCCACTATCCCCTCTCCGTCTATCCGTGCCACTATCCTTCTTCTCTCCCAGTTACGATCGCAGCTGTTCCCAGCATCCGCCCCCGCTTTCCCGTGGCGTGGCTCCCCCCCTCTCCCTCGCGCTCCCTCGTTCCCTCGCTTCGGAGGACAGCCGGCAGACGTTGCACAGCACCTCCTCCTCCTTCACCGACAGGGAGAGGTAATGAGTCGCCTCGCCAGCTCTGCACAGTCTGAGTGTGTGTGTGTGTGTGTGTGTGTGTCCAAGTCTATGAGTCTGATGTGCATGTGTGTGCACCTCTGGACTCAAGTTTGTTTCTGTGTGTGTGTGTGTGTGAAGCAGCCTTGTTATCTCTTTTATGTGCATTGTAAGGATGTATATAGAGTGTAACTGGACAGTAGTGGTATCCTCTGTGGAGTGTTCATGGCTGGAGTGTTGGTGCTGCTGTAAGACGTATCAGTGTTTTAAACTCCCTCTCCAGATGAGTCATCATGGGCTTGTGAAAAGGCGCCCAGCCTCTGCCGTCCATGAAATGATGCTTTTATTTGAGGGTATTTAAAGTTAATCTCAATCAGGATAATTATAGTGCTCCCTCTCACTTCCTCCCTCCCATCAGCTTTTCCTCCACCTTCCTCCTCTTCCTCTTTCTCTTCCGTCTCTTCCCCCCGCCACCCTCTCAGTCCCCTGTGATGCAGCTTTCCGTTTGCATGTGCACCACTTTTCCAGCTTCAGGCCCCTCTGCTCCAATTCTCTTCTGTTTTTCTGTCTTCCCCCCCCCGATGATCAGGGCTCCAAAGCTTCTCACGACCATCCCCGCCTCCTTTCTTCCCTCTTATCTCTCTGTCTCACTCATCTTCTCTTTGTGTCTTGCTGTGTCAGGATCCCAGTTGTGAACCTCTGAGGTGACTCTGTTTTTTTCCATATGGCAAACATTTCTACGGGGCCTGAGGAGGAACTTCGACATGACCAGAGGGTGTGCCCGCAGCGCCGTTTTATTTTCTCTGAAACTGTGAAATGAATTCAGGGATCCCAGGTATCCAGCCATCACAAAAACTCCCAGGCTCCCCTGAGGTCTAAAAAATCCAAGCTCATCTCGCTGCTGCTCCCTCCTTCTTTCCTCTGTGCTCGGTGTAAATTTCTTTTATGTGACTTTATGCGTCACTGTAACCCGCTCCCTGTTTTCCACCCCCCCCCCCGTATGGCCCCGAGCTCTAGCTCGCTACCCAACCGCTCTGTGCTTTGACCTGCCATGACTAATTCACAAACAAGCAGTTTAACAGCCATCCAACATCCCATTAGCCCTGAAATGACCTACCTGTGCTTCCACAACAGTTTCCCGTGATTCAGCTGCACATGTGAAGCTGTTCAGTGTTAATTCTAATCCAGCAGACTGTTCTTTCATGAAATGACACTTAAATTCAGTTCATTTTTACCCGGCTTGCATCTGGTTTGTAAATGGTTAAAAAGCCATTCTCAGCATCTCTAAACACTGAACGGGGTATTTCACAAAGCTGTTTGGCACGGCTGTAGCCAACAGGCAATGTGTTTAACATGTCACGCTCCAAAAACTGATGTTTATTCCCCGCTTTGGGCGCCTGAAATGCAAATAGTGTGGCTTTTTCCCTCTGCAGTGTGTAGAGGAGTCTGTTTTGTTTCGGTTTTTCCTCATGATTTGTTCTCTTAATTATCTGGCTTCTGCTCACCTCTTTGTCGAGCCTTTGTGAACACCCTTTGTTCCTGTTGGACTGTATAGAGGTGTGTTAAGCATAGAGTATTTCCAGTGGTGCAGATAAGATATTCAGGACGGAGGGGTGGGGGGGGGGTGTATAAGAAGAAGCTTTCCTGCTGAAAACCAACGATTCCCAAAGGTTTTGGATGGTGCACAACAAAGGCAGATTTATGTCGTCATGGAAATAAGCATCTGTGAACTGTACGTGTGTGATCAAAGGACTGGTGTTGCCACAACAAGGAATTATTTCCACATGACAGCCAAGTATCTCAATCTGGAAAACAAAACTGCCATCATCTTCATTCAACATCATCATCAAGTCACACTGTATATCAGCTGTCTTGGGTGCACCAAAGGAACGTAGTACATCAAGGAGCGAGATCTCTGTCTCACCAATGAATCTGCATGTATAGAAAGTCTGTGAGAGTTGCTTCAGATCTATTATTTATAAATGTCTATTTTATCTATCAGTGAGTGATATCTTACAGAACCATTCAAAGCCAAATGTCAGTTTGTGTTTGGCGACTTTTCTAAGCATCTTTGAGACATGAACCCCCCCCTCTCCCGACGTACACACATTTCCACTACAGACATAGTGCTGGTGGCATCATGCGTGGCTCGTGCAAACCTCCAGATACCCAGTCTTGTGATTTTTAGTAGCATTCCTGTAGAAATGTGGTCTTTATGTACCATGGAAGTTAAATAAAGACTCAACACTGGCGTTTTAAGCTTTGTGTCTATCTGTTTATTTCCGTGCACGCTGAATGAATTCCCCTGGGAGCTGTGCGATCTGCAATGCTTTATGTGGATGACAAAGCTTACACGGTGCATTTTAATAGCTACCCCTGTATCCTAATCTTTTCTCTCTTCCCGAAGTGAACATTTAGTCCACCGCCTTGCTTGATTTTGAACCGCGGGCACGGCATTAAAAAAAAAAAAAGAAAAAGTCCTGCATGTGCCAATCATGTTTTTACCAGTGAAGGAGCGACTGAAAAGGAAGAATAAGGGTGCTGCTTGTGCGTGTGAAGCTTTTCCTTATCTCCTCACCTCATATGGATTCCTCTCGCTTCAGAAAGATTAACAGGATGCTAAGCAAGAATTTCCACTGTGTACAGTTTTTCAAACAAATGTCAATAAAAATCAAGGCGGGCGTGAGTTGAGAAATGCCACCCAAGTGTATTGAGATTCTCCAGCAGCTCTGCAAGCACAGCGAGGGTTTTCATCTCCTCTGGGCATTTTACTGATCAATCAGACTAATTGATTGGCTTTGTTCCACTCGGAAGTTTTAATGACCGTCTAGTTATGAGACGCACACCAGCAGACGCTGCAGCAATCTGTAAACCACGGTGGACTCACAACAAACTCTGACGCAGAAGTTAGGTGTGAACTCGAGAGTCATCACTCACAAGCTTACACGTATAATAAACTCACCTGCCACTTTCTATATGCCAGCTAACCTTTTTTTTTTTCCCCCCACCAACAAACACTTTGGGAGGTGTACAGCTGTTAGAATTCACAGCTCCAGTCTGGTAAAAACTGAACCAATCAAGCTCAATCACACTGACTGAAATTAACACCACTATTTATAGAGGTGCGAGGGATGTTGGAGGGAGGGAAGGAGGAGGATAGGATGGAGAAAGATGCGGGGTTAAATCAAACAGGATCATAATTCTGCGTCTATTTTCCTCCTCTCACTATTGCTGACGGTCAGCTAATCGCCACCATTAATGTCATGTAGGATTAAGAGCGGGGAATTTGGTGAAAACAGAATCAGGAGTGAGAGATGGACAGGGCGGGAATGATGAAGGCAATTTTGACTGCGTAATGGAGGTACAAGAGGGGGTGGCAGGCAATTTTAACAGGCAATTTTGACATTGAAATAGAAGCTCTGGGCAAAACATACTCGTATGAAATATGAATGCACTTGATGTGTGTGTGGATGTGTGCGTAGCCATGCTGGCTGCGCACAGGGGAAGCCTCGGCTCTATAATACATTAGTCTCTTTGGGGACATGCCCTAATTAATGGCTTGACCTCCTAACGGGTAGCCCCCCTTCTGCGAGTTAACATTTAGCTGTGCACCCTCCAGAGATGCACTTTGAAGTGCATTTAATAAAAGAAGTGACAGTGACATTAATAAGACAGTCCGGATAAGTACAGGGCTTAGTTTTATTTCTCGACAATTTATATTCAGATTTTATACATGTCTCAACTCAGCAGAGAGAAAAAATACAAAGCAACATAGAATTAATCTGAACCAAAAAAAAAAAAAAACATTTTTAAATCAAGATACACACATACGCGTCAAATACACTGTTCCTGTTTCTGTTTCTGGTCAAAGGCAACTGACTCCTGCTGCAGACTTTTTTATGTGTTACAAGTGGTGTGGTGTGTGTGTGTGTCCACCTGTTGGGCTATTATGAACTGCAAGAGATGTCACACCTGTCATTTCCAGTCATCAGCCAGTGTGTGTTTGTGAATCCGTCATGTTGAGTTTTGGTGAACAAAAGTTCTCGTAAAGCTTCCTGGTTTTATTGTGTTGAGTGACCCAGAACTTTGGACACATTGTTTAAAGTATCCGCTTGTCCGTCAACGTCTCCATGTGTCCTAAGCAGTGAGAGCGAGTGTCTATCAGTGCCGCCTGTCTCCACCTCTCAGTCTCTTGTCTCTAGTTAGACTTGGACCAGATCTTCCCACTGCCGCGCAACCTAAGAGGGAAACAACCAGTAAGAAACAGAGTTTGTTACTTTTGATTTATCAAAATAATGTTCAAAAATAGCTTGCTACTTTCAATTTGCATGACTAAACCGGCATATTAATGCTGCACCCGGAGTGCTAAAATATTAAACATCAGTATTTAGTGTTTTTGCATAAAAACTGATCTCAGTGGATTTTCGATATCTGCAAATTAAAAAGAATTTGTGCAAAGAACCTATTTCTAATAATAACTGCTGCACAATCAGTCCCGTCCTTTAAATAGATTTACAAAGAAATGGTGTCAAAACTCATTTTAATTCGAGGATTGAGGTTAAGCTATCATTAATTTGGATTTCAAAACATTAAGTGGATCTTCATTTGAATGAAGTGCAGTGCTGAGTGATGGAAATTATAGGGCTCTATGCTTCATCAAAATGTGACAGGCAGCCAGGAAATAATCACTGCTTTTCTGTTCGCCAGCAACAACATAAACAGCAGACGAGCGGAGCATCTCCTCTGATCACTGGAGGGGGAAACAGTTCTTTCAGGAGGAGAGCACGAGGGGCATTTTGTATATCCAGTGACATTTTAGAACGCGCGACAGATGTGAAATTAGCCATTGGTAATTGGGCCGGATGGAAGTAGAACAGAAAGAGTCCCTGATATCAGGGTGAGAACACCGATGCGCATCTGATAATAAAGCCACTTCATGCAGACACATGCACACGCTCACACCCAAGACAAAACACTCACACTAGCAGCTGGCTTTTAAACGTTTATTGAAAAAAAAATAAAAACATAGCAGGTTGCGTGTTGAATTAACTTCACGCTCGACAAGAACATTGGACTAATGGCTTTAATTTAGTGTTTGAAGTAGAGTCTTTATAGTCCTGTGGTTATAACTAGGTAAACTCATATTTATAAAGCACCTTTCAAAATCCACAGTTACAAAGTGTTTCACAGAAATAACGGAGAAGCAGCAATAAAAGAAACTTAATGGAAAAAACCTCCATGTGTAGCTTTTTGTTCCAATTTTGTGACTTGTAAGAATAAATAGCATTTCTTACTGGGTTGGGGGGGGGTGAGCAAACATAAACTTGATTTAAGAGCGCAGCAGAAACTCTGAATAAAACATCATTTCAGTAAATTATTCGACATGGCCAAACATATTTTATGTGTTCAATTTATAAAATGTTTGGCCATACTGTAGAAAGATGAATTCAATTTTAATGCAAACTCTTCTGTTGTATAAAAAAAAAGACGTAATATCCGAGATGCTCCGAGAACTTCGTCATGCTGAATACGTCCGGCTGCCTCCCTCCCTGCCTGTGGCCACACACCTCCGAGTTTAAGCAAAGGTGATGTCACAGTACTCACCCTTTAACCTTTGAACTTTTTTTGCCTGGCTGTCGTGGTTCCTGAGAGGAGGCGGGATCTCGTGGCTCCGCCGGCTGGTCTGCGTCCTGATTGGAGGCGGCTCCGGCGGGGGCGGGGCCTGATGACGGAGAGGCGGCGCTGGCCTTTAACGTTTTCTGTAGGTTGGAGACCTGAGGGGAAAAGTGAAGCAAAATGAGAGATTAAAGAGGAGTCTGTCCACATACGAACACTGAAACAGGTTTGTTTGGTGTACTGTTCATACAGCGCATTAACAGATCCCCTTGTAATACACTTCTTATGTAAGTTACGAGGGACAAAATCCACAGTCTGTGTAAAAATGGATTGAAAAGTTTCTATGAAGCTAATATAAGTCTGCAGCAGTGTGAGTTAGTCAAATAAAGTGAGTATCTCCAAAGGTTACAGTCCATTTAGCACAAATTTCCCTTTTTGTTTCCACTGCAGCTGCAGCTGAAGGACAGTAACACAAAGACTGAATTTAATAAGAAAAAGACTGTAACCTTGCATAAAATCAAGGCTATGAATTTTGTCCCCCTTCACTTACATTAGGCACAGTACACACACAGCAGTGTAAAACAAAACCTGCTTGGATGCTCATAAGGGCACCAGACCAGTCAGAAGTATGAACACACCCTCAAACAACATGCAAACAGAGGAAGTATCTGGTCACGTGGAAACTAAAATACCACAGGGAGCTGGAAGCATGAAAACAGACATGCAGAGGAACAAAGTCACATTGACTGGATAACTGGTGACAGAACTGCAGGCAGAAGGGACGAGGGACTGACCTCTGTTTCCACTTGGACTTTGACCTTTAACTGGCTCTCTCTGTATTGGTTTGCCCTCGAGACCTGCTCCTCAATCCCACACAGCACCGCCTCACACCCTGTACACCTGAGAAAAGACAAGGCCGATTGTTAGGAGTTGGAAAGAAAAAAAAAAAAAAAACAGATAATTGAGACATAAATCTACGGTGTGTGCACAGACACATAGAGGTGATGCTGACCATTCCTGCAGCGTGTTGATTATGTTCGGGAGCTCGTTGGGGCCCAGGTCACGACCCACACTGCAATCTACCTCCACCTGCTGGTTCCTCTGATCCAGTTTGCCCTGGATGATGTCGCAGTAAACGGCCTCGATCAGCAGGTCCTCCAGCTCCCGCACATTCTTCAGCTCGAGCTGTTGCAAGAGCAACGAGTACGGCAGGCACTGAGGGGTAAAAATAAGACATGATGATCTTTTAACCGAGATATACAGGCAGATAATTTGAGTCCAGTTTAAAGGTTTGATGGAAAATGACAAAAAAAAAAATGTTACAGTGAAACTGCCTATTTGTTTAAATGTCACTGCCGGAGGAAGATGAAAGGAGAGTTTGGACAATTTAACAATCTCCACCGGGCAATTAGAGAGTTCAAGCCCACATACACGGAAAGCAGTGACATATTAAGGAGAAAAAACAGGGGCAGGAGTGAAAGGAGCAATGGTAGCGGAAAGTGAGATTAAGTAAGAAAAAAAAAAAGGACAGAGCTGGAGAGAATAATGAATCAATTATTTATCAGGAGCAGAGAAAGAAAAGGGCATAAGCAGGATGGTTGGAAAGTGCAATGAGAGATGCCTTAAAAAAAAGAGCATTTAATACTTTATCATGCACGGGTAAGAAGTCTAAAATGACATGAGCAGCAGAGCTGTGCTGGTAACTTTTTCTTGAGAAACTTCAGACTGAGAGGCTCGTCTAATTTAGCTGAATGTCACAGTCAACCTCACATGAACCTTTTGAAGAAAATAACAAAGCAATAAAAGCAGAACTGTTAATACATCATTAATATCTCGCTCCATGACGCCCACAGCGATGTGACGGCTGCAGAAATGAGATGTATTACACTTCATCTGCACTTTCTGTGAAACCTGCAAAGGGAAAAGAGTGACCCAGTACCTTGAGGTTGGAAGCCAGGCTGATGATGGACAGATGGCGGAGTTTGTTTCTCTGTGCTGGGGTCAACTCTGGAAGAGAGGCTGCTCTCTCTACGGCAGCAGACAAGAAACATGAAAAAAAAAAAAGTCACAGTGGGGAAAAATAAAGCCGAGCAGTGTGTAAGTGTCACTTTGCTGAGGGTCAAACATTCACACGAAATCGAGGCACCGCTTATTACTTTGAAGTGTAATATTACACAAAGACATGCAGGTGAGTGTGGAGCTGTTTAAGCAGTCAGGGAGCAAAGTCGGGAAGGAAGTCGGTCTCGAGCGACTGTGTCTGCTGCTGCCATGCTCCCCCGGTGACAGGACTCTCACCCTCCGAGACAGCAGCTCTGACAGCTCCTCTAAGGGCTCAACTATACAGCTCTGTGAAAGTAAATGTGCTCACTGTCGGCACGAATTGAAAAGGAATGGAACAGTAAAGTAGGCTACGTTCTTTTTCCAGGCTATTGGTTGATAGCCAGCATAAAATTAGACATAATTAACATTCCCCTTCTTGTTGAAGCCTTCCGACGCATTACACAAGCAGCAAATTAAGTCACAAAAGATTAGTTTATTGTTCATTTGTGCCAGCGCTGCTCTGAAGCAGACAATCATCGGCCAATCAGGACGTCTGATGAAAAGCTGCCCAAACAGATAAAAGCACTCGAGTAATTGTGTCTGTGAATAACCTGCCCGCGGCGTCTCAGGTGAGGGAGTTTAAGCTGCTGTGTCAAGGTGGCTGCCTTGCAGCGAAGAAATAGAGCTCATAATAAAAGAGTTGCAGGGCTGCCACTGCCCTATTACTTATTTACACTGTGCTGCCACTGCAAATACCTTTGTAGTCGCAGTAAGTTCCATAGGCAAAGAGGTTGAGGAGCTGGTACACTGGTGCATGGGGGCCGTTCTCCAGCTGTGGTTGTAAGAGGGTGGGAAGAACACAGAAGTAATGAGAGTCTCCAGATAAAAACTGTGCAACTGCATTTTATCTATAGACAATGAGCAACTCTGAGGAGAGGTCTTGCTGAGACTCAGTGAGAGACAGAGAGAGAGAGAGAGAGACCACATGAAGACCTGACTTCTTATAGAGAGTGGATTCATCTGAGAAGAGCTGCCTTCACACTGGGCATCAAAATCTGTCTCTAGTGACTCGTTCTGCTCAGATTTCAGATCGCTGCTCAATATTCAAATAGTGAGTGACGTCCACGTGTTTGATCATGGCCACAAGATGTAAGGTGACAATATACATCAAGCTGGTCACCGCTGTAACTGCAACAATGACCTACATTATTCTGTTTATGACACGGCTACTTACAAGAAGAAAAGAAAATCTATATTTTTTGTCAAATTATTGATTTAAAAATGATTTTCTTGTGTCAGCAGCAGCCTGCGTAATATATCAATATAACAGTTCTACCATATGGATTCTTGCTCAGACTGCCTCAGTTGGGGGCTACCTGCTAAGTCTGGCCAAAATTACCACCTTAAGTGCGAAAGTTTAGCGTCACCTCACTTTTTCCATTTAGATGTAAATGAGCTCTATAATAAATGCTTCGCTAATTTGACAAGTGTTGCACACGTCAGGAATGCAGCGAAGAGCAAAAGAAAATGTTCTGTGCTGTTGAGCTCCTAATATTGTTTGAAAAGACGGAATTCAAGCGTTTATTCATCCCCCGAGAGGACGGCTGTTAGTGAGCAAATATTACAAACAGCCAAATGTGGTGGAAGATTTCTGAAAGAACTTTTTTAAAAGAAAAAGTCCTCCAGACTAGATTATTGATGTGAAACAGGCCTGCTTTCTGAGTATTACTGTCTGTTTCAGTTATATTGTACAGGGCTGGACTGCTATGAGCCATTAAAAGTCAAAAAACACTAAAGGAAACAGAGACGTACAGCTTTTGTTGCTTCGTTTATCTAAGGGAACCTGATGCATGTTTTTAATTTGCTGTTACGTTCTTCACTGGGGTATTTTCTCTGCCTGTCTCTCGGGCAAATATCTTGTTTTTCCTTAAAGATTTGAACGATGTTGCTGCACAGTCCTCGTCCGCTGTGACAGCAGCATTTCACTTCCAAAATAAAAAGTGTTAACTGCGTAGTCGCATGCAAGTTAAATGTACAACATACGTAATTTGTTGCTAATGCTACTTTTTGAAACGGATAACAGCATCACGCCCAGGAATCCTATATACGGATGTGTTGATTGGGAGGTGAGTTGTGACTTTAATTACAACATTGGTGCATAAATGTATACGTATTTCCACTTGCACAGATGATAAACGTTGTCCAGTGTGGTTAGGAAATACGCTTTTGTTGATGCTACACTAACAATGTGGTCACACGCATCACTGACCCCTGAATGTGGTTTAGCTTCATCAGTTTCTCCATGTGTCTGGGGGCACATTAACACTTGTGAGATTAACTGTCTAGGTGTGATTAAGATGGATTTTTCTGTGCCGGGTCTGAAAAGGTCCCAAAAGACACAAAGGTTGAGGAAGATAAAGAGCGTGTTTACCTCTCTGACATTCGGCAGCTCCAGGATGTCAGAGAAGACGTAGAGGCCTGGGGTCTCCAGCAGAGAGCTGACAGCCTGGGCCAGTGCTGAGCCTGACAGAGACAGGAGCTGCTCCACCTCCATCTGATGCCAGGGGACACAGGTGACAGAGACACGGTTAGCAGGTTGGACAAAAAGTACAGCTGACAGACGCATAAGAGCAGCAGAGTTATGTAGAGAATAGAGGTATGATATAAATCATGGGGAAAAACATCTCGGCTCTGCCACTTTATATTATGGTTTTGAAAAATGCCATCTAGGGAGAGCATGTCTCAATCTTCCCATAACACTCCATTAACAATATCAAAGCTCTATTATTGAAAACAGCATGTGGGTATCTTTGTCATGCCTCTCAAAACACGGTCCGGCCACTTGTAGTCCGCTGAAAGAACATCGAATTGAACGAACAATACTCCCCTTTCATTTAACGTCTAATAGCCAAGTACTCTTGACCAAAGCACTTAACCCTCAAATTACCTGGAGAGCTACTCAGATATCGGAAGAGTAACTGCACTCGGTAGCACCAATACGGGCAAGAAGTGTAATGAATGCCAAGCAGGGCATGTATATTCATCTAAATCTATTCCCTGCATAGAGACGATGCAAATTCACTTTGGGCTGAGGGCAACGCTGGAATAATTATCCAAGTAGTGAAAGGAATCTGCCTGTGCCTCCAGCTGATATTTAGCCTCGAGGAGGAGAAACAAACACAGAACCTCACAATCATGTCGTTGTTTCTATACTTTGGCATGACATATTAAAAAAAAACAGAAACACGGAAAGGATGTCAAACTGTGTGTTGCCTTAACTGACAAATATCCCAACGGGAGAAGACATCCTGACTTTGATGGGATATTTTAAGATCTTAATCCCAGAAGTCAAATTTTGAGACACAAGGGAAGAGATGATAAAGTTATTGCAGTTGCATCAGATTGGTTTTATCACCCGAGGCTATTTCTTAAAATGAATGCAGCAACATTGCGTCTGGATACCCACTGCTGAGCAGAGACTAGTCTGACTGGTTCTTACTCATCGCAGTCGGTGCTTAAGGTGCTGATGTACTGAAACATCCCCAAATCTGATACAGCGAGATGCACACATGCACGTCGTCTTCCATATGTTGTCCCACTGGACCACCGTCGAGGAGGCCTAAAGAGCAGAGCTGAACAGATGAGCAGGCATGTGTTGTAAGCCAAACGAATTAACCCGCTGTGTTTGAGAAACAGCACCTCTTTTCATTTCAGGAATTTTTAAAAGTCAAATCAAGCGCCGAGTGTGAGGCTGGATTGCATCCATCTGTGTATTTCTACTGAATTTAAATTTATTTAAAAGGAGGACAGAACTGGCTGCCTTTCAGTGAGAGATGGCTGAAGGAATATGTGAACCTGTTTAATATTCGGGATGCAGCTGTTCAGATAAAGAGTACCCTGGGTGACCACAAAGATATAAAAATAAATAGAAATAAAACAATATATATCTACGTATTCCCTCTAGCCAGCTCTCGCTGAAAAGCAGCCAATGATCCTCCTTTAAAATTCAGTGGACAATAGACAGATGGATCATCCTGACTATTACTGTCATCTACTGTATGCTTAATTATGTATCACGACAGCTTAATAATTTGAATAAAAACGCTACTCTTACCCAAGTACCTTATCTTCTCTTTTCTATGGTGCAACAGGCACCACAAACTTTATTCAAATCATTTGACACAGTGAGCTTTAGATTTAAAAGAGTCAGAGAATTAAACAAAATAAACAATAATGATGATAATAAGCTTACAGTGCTGTTCATCACATCCACAACTCACTAACGCAACACTTCAATAAGCTCTGATCTCTAATAAGAAAAGGTTCTTCAACATAAACCAAATGAAATGGACCTTGCTGCAAACCATTTCTATAGACCTGAGATTTTACTGAAATGAAGTGCAACTTGGTGAATTAGCAACAGATATGCAACATCTGCAAAATTTGATTTTTAGATGTTCAGATTCTTAATAGAAATTTAAGAGAGAGAAAACCACAAGTTACCCTGACATCTGCAGTGCAGCAGTCATTGAAAACTCTAAATCATGAATATTTTCAGTTGTCTTGAGTCAAAGTCTTAAGTTTGAATATTTCACTGTAAGGGTTTAAAAAAAAAAGCTGATACATGATATATGCAGTATATGTCATACTGTCAAAGTCTGGGAAAAGGTTGCTTTAATAACTTTAAAGCTGTATCATGTTATCATGGATTTGTGTTATTTATGTTGAAGGCATGTCAGCAGTGTTGATAAGTGAAAGCTGTTACTTTAAATATATTCAAAGAGTGTAAGTGTAATCTAAGCCATCTAATCTAAGTATATAAATTGGTCAGAAAAGTGCGTATGGCATCACAATTTGAGATCTTCAGATTATCTGTTTAGTTCAGTCACCAGTCTAAAAACCAAACAAAATAAATAATTTTTTAAAAAAAGCAGCAATCCCTCAGATAATCTGGAAATCTTTGTCAATTTAGGAAATGATTTAAACAATAAAACGATCAACAAAGCCTTTGTTAATTTAATTCCCCTCTTCCATTACTTTACTCCAGGAATGTCCAAAGTATACAAGCTCGAAGCTTCTCCGGTCGACATAATGAAGCATTTGAATGCACTAAACATTAACCTTTGAGCACATAACTGCTGGTTTTATATATCTGTAAATGTGACACAAAATATTACTTTCTGAATGATTTTGATAAAGACAAGAGCAAGAGTGACATGTTTTAAACTTAAATGTTAACAGACTTTGCATTACTCATAATAAGTCATGTTTAGAATGAACGTGAGGTTCAGATTTGCATCGACTTCATGCAAGTAAAGTACAATTTATTCTTTGTTATCTGACTCCAGATGTGAAAGAAAGGAAGAACTGGTTTTTAGATTTGTTCACACCTGATTGGCTTAGATTTGGTTACATTATCTTTTTTTTTTTAATTGTGACAATGAAAACAAAACTGTTGCTGCAGAACAGTGCATTTGTATGTAACTTTTATTGGTATTTTTTTCATTTTTTAAATGTTAGTATTGGCCCCCGGACATCTTCACATTGTCACATTGTCAAATCTGGCCCTCTTTAAAAAAAAAAAAAAAAGTTTGGACACCCCTGCTCTACTCTAATACTGTACAAACAAACTAAGTGTATTCTCTTGTTGCCTGACTGAAAGTTGACTGTCAAAGTCTCTAACATCAGATTTCTGTGGCTCACATGGTGAGTAAACAACACTTGTACTTCATGGTTGTGACTCAAAATACACAATAACACTATAAATAACAAACATTATCAGGAGCATGCAGAAAGTACTCCACTCCACTTGCACCCTTGAAGTGATACTACTCCTAAAGTGGTGTTTTTAAGGTAAAGTGAGGTGGTGATCAGGGACTCAGGTAGCCAAGCAGTTAAAGCCAGGCTTGCCTAGCTACTGTTATTAGCTCCACTGGCTAAATCACCGGCTAACATTAAAACCAATGATCATATCTGTTAGCTGACATTAGTGAGAGTGACAGCGGACGTGCTCAGCGTGCATAACATATCTATTGATTTATTTTAATATAACAGTTCTCATTAAAACTTCTGTTAGCGTTTATTCAAAGCTCAATGTGTCATGCTAGCTCGTTTGCTAACGGCTAACCAACGGCCAGGCTTCACTTAGCCGTTAGCCGTTAGGCCTCAGTTGGTTTTTAAGCATTTCCAGTGATTTAAGTCACACCGCTTTGCTCTATAAATAACCGGGTGATACGATATGCGCGTAAATGTGCCCACAGAAGTGTCAAAAAGAGGCCGCGTGTGTTGAAATTTACCTTGTTTTGTTGGTTTCTCGCAGACAGCCTGACGATTGTTGAGTTCCGCTGTCAGCACACGCACGACAACAAAGCAACGTAAGCTGTGATTGGACGATGAGGGGAAGTGGGCGGGACAAGTGTTAGCTGTCGATCAGCGTCTGTGTCAGGGGATCAGAGGGAGCAGCGACATCTAGCGGTGATGTGACTCACACCACCTAGACCTGAACATCGACATCAAGGGTTTTTGGAGCCAAATGGGCGTATTTCAGCGTCATGTTGGACTCAGTGAGATCTTTTAGTGCCAAGGAGACTTTACTGAAATGATTACCACTAGGCAGAGACGTTGGAATTCAGTCAGAGTTGGGGTTGTTAACAGAAACTCAGTCTGTTTAATGATGTCATACAAAATGCTGTGCAACATTCATTGCTTTTGCATGTACTATACACGTCATATAACACTTTTACAACAGACAGCAAAACATACAGGATGTCAAAGCAGCCATAGCAGAAAAAAACTGTTCTCCATACTGGACAACACCCACCACCCCTGTGGCAGACTTCTACCCTGCTCGCCCTCTTAGCCAAAGACTGTACAACAGCTCTCAGTTATGGCACAAAGGACAATACACAATTATCCCAGTCTCTGCTGCATGAATTCCTGGACATTCTGTCACTGTCATTTTGACTCTGTTTGCACTCCCTTTGTTTAATACTGTGACTTTCATTCATCATCATCCGTTTTTTATCTTTACTTGTAGTTCTATTTCTTATTTCTGCCCGTTCATATGAGACACCTGTCACTGTTTGCTGTTAACCGAGTAACAGCTGTAAATGTAGAATCACGGCCAGTGGCGTAAATTTAAACCTCAAAATATCAAAACAAGCTCGAGTTACTGGATATGTTTCCTGATCTAGATCTATACCCAAGTCGCACATCCTGTTGTATTAATTGCATATAAATTTCTGTACACGACAGTAACTGTGGTTACCTAACGTACTCTAGCTGCAGCTGGCAGAGTTGAACTCTCTGGGTCTATCTGATTATGTGCCCTGATGTCTTTGGTCACTTTAATTTAGTGGGACACACTAAAAGAAACTCCTTAAAACACCTCAATGTGTTCACATGTAATAATCTAACTTGTCTTAATCTGGGTTGTAAATGAGATTGTTACAGTAATATATATTATATTGTTGTATATTGTATTATTGTATATTATTGATAAACAATAAATAAAAACAGTCAAAAGAGGGTGTTGCAGTCCCCTCAGCACCCCTACTTCCCATGTCCACATCCATACCTGGTAAATAAAATAAAAACTAAAAGCCGCAAAAATAAAAGTGGGGTCAGTTTGGTCACTGCCAAAAGGCCAAAAATGAAATATTTTGTGCAGTATGTGATAACAGCAGTTGATTTAGTTCAAGTTCAAGTTCAAGTTCAATGAAGATTTGTTTTGGCTCTCCTGTAAAATCTGATAAAAACTTGGCACGTGTGCCAGTTTTGGCTCAAGGCCTTGATATGTTCTTCACCAGCAGTTCATCGGGGATCAGCAGTCCCAAAATAAACATGAGGTGGTCATAAAAAAGTCTTCTGCCTTGTCTTTAATTACTTTAAACCTCTACTTCTTTAATCTCATATCATACTGAGGCGATCACATGTGGTTACATGTAGACATTGCTTCATATTAAGTGTCAAGCAAAAGCATAGTATGTTGCTTGTGACATGTATAGTAGGCTCTGGTTACATTAATGATCAAACTGTGAACACTGTGCAGATACATGACAGATTGTAGAAAAGAAACATGTTATATACAAAATGTAAGAATATATATTGACAGATCTGAAGTAGTGCAAAAAGATTAATGGGAAAACAACCCTGGAATAAAATTTACTAATAAATTTCTGAATTAATTTGCAGCTCAGTTTTAAGTTGTGAGTGTGCAAGTTACAATAATCATGCCCAAACTTCGCAGACACAGTCACAGCATTTGTGGTATTGCAATATGAAAAAAATAATGAAGTAAATGAAAAAATGAATCATAAATTGACACACAAAACCTTGTCATCTGATATCAGTGCAATACTACAATGCATCTTCTCTTTGAACGTATTGTTTTTTTCCTTTTAGATTTACGAAATTTACATTCTTCTTGATGGCTATCCATCACAGGACCTGTATTAGTACTTCCTATTTCTTCCAGTAAGCGATAACTCAACACATACCTGGCATTTAGCATCAATATCTCCTCTGCATATGTTGTATGTCACAAAAATGACCTTTCAGGTGTTTTATTTTCCGTAATCCCGAACATTTTACCATTTTATGTTTTCTGTCATAACCCTGTGTAGTTTCCAGACTTTCCACCTGTGTAGTATTATCAGTTGAGCTGGATGGCATCCATCTGGCAGATCCGTTTATAAATGTTTTCACAAGGAACATCAAACCATGTCTTTGCGTGGCTGTCTAAGGTGGCACAGTCCTCTCCATGTTCGCCTCCTGACTGGTGGTTATCTGGCTCTGAGCTCGACTGATCCCAATATCTGTGACAGAGGGAGAGAGAAGGAAATGAGGATAGACAGGATAAGCTTTAAATAAACTGCTGTGGACATTTCTGACTTATGTGAAAAACAGGCTCAACTCGCTCAAGCCTTTGAAATTTTAAACTCTGATTTATCTGACTGCTGGCTGTTATCATTTCTTGTTCTGAATGTCACTTTATTTATATTTATAATCTTCACACCTATACGCCTGATGAAACAGTCTGCTTATTTTGTTTTGCATGGTTTAGGTTCTTCCTGGACAATTTATTCAGTATCATGAATATTTCAAATGAATACAAAATAGCAGTTTTAATATAAAACATGAATTAATCAATTATTTAATGCATCAAATATTAAAATTAGATCGTACTTGTGTTGCAGTGTTGTGTTGTCCACCCATCTCCAGTCTCCTTCCGTCTCTATGTCAGACAGGCCAATCCAGAAGTGGTAATCAAATCCTCCAATTTTCCTGGCTTCTTTTTCCAGAGCGTCCTGGAGTTACACAAAAACACACAAATCTTTGACATAATGCATCACCTAGCCCCAAAACCTAAATCCCTACAACATATAAGTTTAGCAGTCCTTTAACAATCCTTTATAGAGGTGAAGACATGACAAAAATCAATTTCCTAAAATGTGCTCAGTCTAAATCTTAAATTCAGACATTCACACATATCTTCGACTCTTTAAAGACCCAATTTATAATTATTTGAACCTATGAAATTAAGGCAGATTTATATACATAATAGACCATTTTTATAGCAGACATTCTGACTTGTCATAGTAGGAAAAGCACAGGTGTTGCTAATAACATTAATAATGGCTCCATTCCATTCAATGACCAAGTAAATGTCACTGCAGTGTGAGCCAGCATGAACAATACCACGGCCTGAAGCAGCTATATGAAATTCAGTCATCATTAATTTTATTATTTACACTGCTTTTATGCCTTGCTGTGCTTACTTTAATGTCTTCCATAAAAAGGGCTTATCGCCTTAGGTCACTGAACTCAATATATACAAAGGCTGATAAAAGTGTAGTTTGTCCTGCCTCTAACATGGTGCAGTGAAGATAAAAGAAGAGATGTCAGTCAAACACAGTCCTGGGCACAGGTTTAACCAGACAAATAAAGTGAAATCACCTGTGTGGGTGGACCAAGAGTGTGCAGGGCACATAAACCTGTATTACTCAAGCTGCAACCTCCGTGGCTGTGAAATGAAGCCAAAAGTGAAGTGCCAAAAACTGCGAACTTCGAATGGTCACTTGAGTCTGGCTAGAGAACGAGTCAATCTCCCTAAGCCCCCTGTGTTAAAATCACTGACACTATAAAGAATGGACAGCGTGTGTGTGACGTCACCCACAGATTTCTGAAGAGCTGTTTTGAAGCTAAAAATCTGTGGCAGTGGCTGCCGCCATGTTGGTCGTCCAGCCTCTTTCACCTGGTCTCTGGTTTTGGCCTCTAATTTCCCCTTTCATGACAACTGTACTGAGTGTAAAGTTTTCTATAACTCACCTGTTCAAATCATATCAAGGCTTAAAGTTATGCATAATTAAGAGCCTGGCTGCTTTGATGCTGCTTTGACAGATGGGTGTCATTACAGATGGCTTGTCTGAGCCAAGTGTAACTGACCTAAACCCATGAGCCACATCTTTGCTGATTTTTAGATTAACACAGGAGGCGGCAGGACTGCCAAGGCTCTTCAGCAACCTATGGGTGACGTCACAGATACAACGTCCATGTTTTATACATGGACATCTATGGTGTTACTGTACTGTTTGCTGACATAACTGGTAAGTACCGTTTACAGAGTACTTTTAGATTGCTGAGGGTTTTATGTTTTAATTGTGTGCTTGTGGCTTGGATACTCTTTTTGTTAACATGTCATAATAAAATTAATGATGGCTGATATCTATTTAGCTGCGTCAGTTACAGTGTTCTGGTATTGTGCAAACTGTCATGGGAATAGATCCGAGCTGTTGTTAATGTTATTAGTGCTTTTCCTACAATGACAAGTTGAAGTGTCGTCTCTGAGAAAAGGCCGACTGTGGCCTCAAATTTAACTTCTCCTGCCTCTGCACAAGTAAAGCTTTGATAAAGTGACCTTGACTTGCAAAGATGTCTTCATGTTTCCCGTTTTTACACACACACACACACGCGCGCGCCTTATGTCTTATGTTTTCTTCTCCTGCGGACAGCACACAAGTAACCGACCCAATTAAGGGGAATGAGGAACACCTGTGCCGGTCAGCAGGGCTCCACAAACAAAGTGTTCTGTCTATGAAGTTTGCTGATGAGTTTTGTTCAGTTCAACCATACACACACACACACACACACACACACACATACACACAGAAACACACTAACATGCTCTTCCATAGTGTGCAAGATGGCAAGATGGCTGCCCATCTCTTCACAGCTGTCTCTGCTCTTCAGCCAGTTCAGCTTGTTCCTGCTGAAGCTGTAACACTGATCTCCGATATGAATCCATCCATCGGGACACTCCCTGCACTGCTTAACTGTTAATGAGAGCGAGGGCAAGATAAAAGGAAGAGGGGGGACAGTGAGTCAAAGACAGCAGGAAATGAAGATCATGTACAGGGTTTAATCTACATCCTGCCACCTGTCTTTGAACAGCTCTGTCCCAGGGCGGTGTAGTTCTCACATAGCTGGATGTAACGTCTGTGCATTGAGGTTAATTTCAAACCCAGAGGTGAAGAGTCCACGGCTGGACCTGGCGCCTGCTTGCCAATCACTGAGAAGACAGATAGAAATAGCAAGACAAAAAGTCAAGGGATCACCAAAGGATTCATGCTCTGGGGATCATTCATACCTGTAGAAAAATGCATGCAGTAGATGATGACATATTTAAGTACGGACAAACATGATGGACTGACATTTCCCCCCAAAAGTGTGACCAAAAACTAATGTCATTTTCATACTGTTGTGTTTTCTCATCCACCACTAATTTCTCCCTCCTCAAACATACGCCATACACTCTGTGAATCTCTGTAAGATTTTATTGCTGCTGTTGCTCGAATAATCAAGTTTATATGAGCTCCCTCGCGGCTGTAAAGAATTACCATTTACAACATGAACTTTCTCATGGCCAGACATTTTCGCACATTTGTGCTCCCTCTGTTTGTGTCTATTTAAAAAAAAAAAAAAACACTTCTTAATGCTTTAATGAAAGAAATAATGCTTTCTAAGAAACGATGCAATATAGATCATGAATCAAGATACATATATTTTTGTGGCTTTCAGTATCTCAGGGTGGGTTTTTGTCACCTTTTGTCAGGTTCAGAAGAAATTAAGTATTTATCTTGATTAACTGTAAAATGAGATTTTAGCTGTGGTTGTGGTTAATGAATCACATCAGGGTTAGCGTGTATTTTCATCATTTCATCATCTCTTCTTGTTAAATACATATTACCATTTCCTGGCAAGCCTGCTGATGTATATACACAGGTGCAGGTGCTGTAAGTGAAGTTAAATGTTTGAGAAAAACTATATGAAAAACTACTGCACTGAACGGCACTTTAAAATTGCCCTTATACATATTTTATATTTTAGAAATGAAATGTTAAAATGTGCTACATTTTTCATAATGCCGGTGTGGTTTACTGTGCAGTTAATGTACCATGATATAGCAAATAAAGAGCAGTCCACCTGAATAAAGTGAAAACATTTATATTACCAGCTTACTTGACCCAAGACAGTAATACATAACAGCAAGGAATATTGGCCAATCTATCGTGATCCAGTACGTAATGTGTTCTTCTGTGCCATATTCATAAAGTAGGATCAAATCAATTTTTACTCTATCAAGAGTCTTACATGATGTTATGTGTGTAGTTACATGTTTCCTTTTTATTTCCCTGTCTTCTCTTCTGCAAGTCATCATTTTCAGATACTAAAATTGTGCTCAATAGCTTCTGCGAGTGTGTGGTGTAATAGATCAAACACGCACATCCCCAGTGGTGTTTGTTTTAAATGAGAGTGTCCTCACAAGCACATTATCAGGCTGAGCTGCCATAGACTGTTGGCCCTGCAGGAGAAATATTTCACAATTATGGACTTTTGTGCTTTTTCTATTACATGACCCTCACTGGACTGGAGAGAACGCTTTATCTTTTTTATTGCCAATTATAGGTGTCCAAAAAGACACTGAGCTGAAATAAAGAGAGAATAATCAGCGAGAGTAAGGAATAGAGTGAGACAGAGAGACAGACAGGCAGATGTACACACTCGAGACTGGAGGGCAGGGAACACAAGAGGTTGTAAGACAGTGTTTATACTTACAGAGCACAGTCAGTACGATGTTGGCGCAGATGGAGGCCAAAAAGCCAATAACCATCAGGAGAACAGTCTGACTCCTCAAACACTTAACACCCCGCTTCAGTCCCCGGGAGCCTGATTAGACACAAAACAGTCCTCAGCATGTAGCTGTCAATTCACGATTTTTAATCTTCTCGTGTGGCGCAGAGAGCAGAATAAAACAAGATAGTCGAGAGGAACCGTTTGACCAGGACTTCGGATTCGTGACATTTACTATTCCCAAAAGATAAAGCTGTATGTTGGCTGACAGTTACATTAAGTCAAGTGCTTATTTGTGTGTCTTGCTGTCACATATGCACATAAACACACACTGTAAAAATACTGGTTATATATGGTTATACTGGTTAAAAATCCTGCATTCAAAATCTTGCTAGTAAGTGCAGTAAAAGTACAAAAATACTGAATGTACTTTAACCCTCAATTTCATCATTTTATCCTCTAAGTAGATGGTGCTGATAATACCTCTGTACATTCACTTAATGATATAATCTTTCTTTAACCACTGTGTATAGTGGAGTACAATAAAATCTAATATTTCCCTCTGAGATCCGGTGAAGCAGAGGTTGCATTACAAAGAATAAAAGTACAAGTATGCCTAAGTCACCCCTGAGTACTGCAGGAGAGTAATTGTACTTCTACCACATGAAATCTCTCAGTATCTTTGGCACGTTTACAGACAAAAATACCGTTGCTGCGTTCCAGAATGGGCCCGTTCCCTTCAGTTGTAGACTGGTCCGTGAGCTCCTGCAGGGTGGTGTAGTTTTCTCTCTCCTCCATGGCTGTGATGTCCTTGTTAACACTCTTTCTCACTTTGTCTCTCTCTCCACTGCACCTCCTCAGCTCCCTAAAGGCTTTGGTATCTCCTCTCTCAAGCAGCAATATTTCTCCTTGAAATTAAATTTGTCCCTGCTGGTTGATTTATCGAGGCACGTCGCCCTGCCTACAAAACGGCTGCAGTTCTATAATAAATGTGCTCAGAGAAGCACTATGTAGTTAAACTATCCTGTACCTACAACTAAGGAATTTTTTGACTCTGAAAAACAGGAAACTCTGTTATCCAAACTGGGAGGTTCTTTCTTCATTTTTGTTGGCATCGCTGTATTTCTGCTTGTTGCAGTGCTGTTTCACTGTCAATTTTCCCAGTATTGCATAATCCCAGCAGTTTCTTCACTTGCATTTACCAGATCTGACAGATGTTTGATAGATGACACAGCACACTATGTGGGCCCTATGTGAGTCAGACTGGGAGTTTTTAGAAATATGTGGGAAAGAAACAGCAAGAACCTTCAACTTCTTGACACTAATTAAAAAAAAAAAAAAAAAAATTGGAGCTGCAACAAGGGTTTAACGGGAAAGCTGCTGGAAGCGTTGTGTGTTGTTAAGAGAAAACGGCCAAGCTCTGAATCACAAAGTACACAAATATGGTGATGTGCAACCACAAATTTTTACTTTAGTAGTCACAGAAACAGACACTAAATACTCCTCTACTACTTCCTCTGCTTTAATTAGTTTGGTCTGAATAACAAAACCTCTTGAAGTAAGCTGACAATGACTGCAGGAATAAAATGCCAGGAATAAAATAATAAATTGGACCCAAAAAAGAAAAAAAAAAAAAAAAAGTTGACAGTCTGTTGAAGCAACAGAGTGGGCATCTGGTGTCTGTGAGTGTGCATGGTGTAGAGGTGATATTGTTGCAGCTGCTCAGCTAACGGAGAGAATACAAATAAGTCCTGACACACACAGAAACACACACACACACTGTGTAAAACAGTGCTGAGCCATACTTTTTAGGCTTCCATCTTTGCCAATTAAAAAAAAAAAAGTAATAGATAAGGACGGACCTTTGCTCCTGTAATGGTAAATAATACTCAACCTTAATGCCAGAACTCCATCATGAAATGTTTGTTTCTCTAATCCAATATGGCAGGCCATCAATGGCTTGGCTTCAGGAGATTGCGCCATCTGAGTTTACGTGCCTTGATGATTATGAACACTCCAATCTGTCCGGTCAATTTGTGCAATCTGTACTTTCCATCCCGTTCTCTTTGGTACACAAACTGCTCTATAAAACACAGAGAGAGAGCAGAGAGAACAAGCTGAAGTCTCTGCAAACTCACAAAAAATGATGAACCTCATCAAAAAGAAAGGCAAGAGAACCTAATACAGTGCGCACAGGTGGTTTCTGTTTGCATGTACCCTAATGTTGCTGCTATCTGTCTTTTCAGGCGCCCTGGGAATCAGAGGACACACAATCCTCTTTGTTTTCATCAGCCTTTTGGTTTCTGTAGCTGCAGACAGTCCAGAGGGACATGAGTCCTATCTACAGCTGAGACTGGACCTTTTGAAGAAAAGCTACACTAAGCTGTGCAGCCAATACACCGACCTGGGACACAACTGCTCAGTTCAAGGTAGTGTACTTTCCTCTTCCTGCAGAAGGACAATAATTCATCATTCGTTTTTTTTTATACGCTACACTGCAATACTACATGTTCTGCATTTTTCTGTCAGCAAACTTTACTTTTCCTTTTTTTGTTTAAGTGCTCAGCTGTTACGAGTGTCCTGACGACAAATGGCTTCAAGTAGGGGACCAGTGCCTCCTCCTCAGCACTGAAAGGGACGACTGGCATAATAGTTCAAAAAAGTGTGAAGAGATGGGCGCCCATCTTGCCATCTTGACCACCGCAGAACAGCACGTAAGTGCGATGTGTTTGGTCGACATTTCTCTGTATTTGAATATGTATATGAAAGAAATTTTTCACATTTACATTTGAATGCATTTTTAGGACGTTGTGGAGAAAGAAGGCAGAAGGCTCGGAGGGTTATACACATACTACTGGATGGGACTGACTGACATTGAGAATGAAGGAGAGTGGAAATGGGTGGACAACTCAACAGTTACAAAAACGTACGTATAAATAAACTACTAGAATGAAAATACTCTTCCCATATTAAGACAATAAACTGTTAGTACTATAAATACGTTTAAGAAATAGTAGATACTATTAAAAAAAAGTAGGATTGGATTAGTAGGATTCTTCAGGATTAACTTACAATGACGTGTCGTGTAATGTTGCCATTGTGCTTTTTGTTTGGATATGCATACAGTTACACTTACACTACTTTATTTACTTTATTTTGTGTGTTAGAGGATAGTAGTACAACTGGTTACTATTGGAAACCACTGAAAAACAGCCAGACATGAAGATCAGCATTGGTAAAAGCAACTCTAACAGGTTCACTTACTTTGCAAAGACCTTTAATAATGTTTTGAGTGTTAGTCAACCTCGTTGAGCAGATGTAGCTTATTTTTTAAGAAGATTAACTTAATTGATCCCACAATGGGGAAATTCTTAGGGCTTAAATGCAAATAGGGAGAAATAGGCAGCATGCAGCAGCTGCTCCTCAGCAGCGCCCCAGGAGGTAAAATGGCACCTCTCTTGATACTCCACACTGTTGTCCGTGTTGGACTTTAACTGGCCACGCTTCAGTTCCCCAAGCCAAGTCCCTACAGACTGAGCGACTGTTTGTCTCTCACAGTGACTGACTGAACAAGACTGAGCCATGTTAACAGCTCTGTGAGGCTGTAAGCACAGCAGTGTTTTGAGCTGAATGATAAAAACAGTTGTAACGTTTAGCAGTATACTGTTTACTACTGTATGTTCACCATTTTACTTTAGTGTGTTAGCATGATTAGTATTTGCTAATTGGCACTAAAGTACAAAGCTGATTCTGGTGGGAATGCTGTTAGCTTGCAGACGAACTGTAATTCTGACCTGACGATGGCGCTCAGTTAAAAGTGAAGGGATCATTGACGTCGTTAGAACAATCCATCCAATAAATGTTGAGATATTTCACACAACCTCATGGTGGCACAAGAGGAAAAGTCACCTAAGTCAATAGGATTCATCCTCTGGGGATCATGCATGTCTGTGTGAACTTTCAAGGCAATTCATCCAATAGTTAATGATCTTTTAGTCTGGACTAAAATGGTGCCCTCCCTAGAACCATGCTACATGTGGGTTAAAATGTGGCTTGCTTTGGGGGTATGGAAATGTGTGCAGACAAATGTGGTGCCAAAAAAATAGAACCTATTGCTAAATAATATAGTGCAATTTTCAATTAAACACTATTTACCTTATAAATATTATATATATACAAGTTCCAACTATTGGAATGGTTACATTTTATTGTGCACAATAAATAAACTTTGTCACTCTGTTTCTTCTGCTTGCCCACTGTGTAGACACTGGAAGGTGGGTACATCAGAACCAGACAACAACCAGTCTGGTGGGGAAGAGGGAGAGGACTGTGCGGTAGTGGACAGCTTCAGTCAGAGCTGGTACGATGTTCCCTGCTCCTACTCGTATCCCCGAATCTGTCAGACTGACGCCAAACTGCTCAAGTGAGCCTCTCCGCACCACTGCAGCACCACCACTCAATTACAGCAATTGATAGATATCGATTCTTTATTGAAAAAACTTCAGGTATCAATCAACAAATAAACAGTTCTGACTCTAATAAAGCATCCTATTTTTTTGTGTCTTTAGTATCAACATGTGCTCATATTAAGTAATATATTTGTATATATTTATAAAACCAAGCTTTTCAATGCAGTATCATGTGAGAATGTCATAATATATACATTATATAGTATGAAAAAAAACAATTAATGTGAATGAAAGAGAGTATAATATAAACAACTGTAGTAATAATAATAACAAACAATCATGTTTAAATGATTAAACGGAACAACAATGGGAAATGAGTCGATTACATTACAAAGAACTGGTATGTACAACTGTAAAATACATTTATTGCGACAACAAAGTCTTATCTGACATTTCAAAGATGACTGAACTTTGTTTCAAACTTTCAGAGCCTCATCTAACACACACCTGAACCGGAGTTCACGGTGTCGTAGATACGACAGAAAAATCCATCTTATCTGGACAGAAATTCAATTGGTTGCGAAGTCCTCTCGAAAGTGTCTTTCTGTGGAGATATTATGTTCTGTAGAAGCCTTTGCTTGGCTTGGGGCTGAAACAGACAGTCACAGGTTTAAGTTGTGAAAAGAGATACGGAGCTAATAAAAAAGCAAAAAGAAGATGTTTATTTTATTAAACTGTGTATCTTCAGTCAGAGTGCAGATAAGTGTGAATGTGTGTTTGGAGCAATCAGTCCAGGAAATGGTTGATACGTACGTTTTGCATTGGCAGATTCGATGAGTGAAGTGTCTCATCCTCCGCTACAGAGAGAGAAAGAGAGATAACTCTTACTGCCATGCTACCAGCCCAGTGTGATCTAACACAAAGGAGTAAGGATGGTTCAACTGTACTTGTCTGCGTCGGTAGGCGATGTATACGAAGATGAAGATGAGAAGGATTACGATGACTGTGACACTACAGATGATCACGATCATCCACACACTCAGTCTGGGCTCTGTATACAACAAAAACAGACACAGTCATCAAACAGTATACAGTACAGAAAACACATCATGTAAAACCAAGTTTCTGTCGTAAAGAAGATTGTAGCCACAAGGTCATGCCCAAGTCATATTTCCTGCTCTCTTCTCGCTTCCTGTACTCACCGATCTTCAGTGTTATGTCAGCCGACGTCAGCCGCTTGTCGCTCTGCCACAGCTCACACCTCCACTTTCCGCTATCTTCTGAACCCACTTCCGGGATGGTGAGATGGGCAGGGAGGCGGTCAGATGTCAGAGACGACAGGGAAGATTGTTCAGGCGGGACCCATCGCAGTTGCAGGTCAGAGGGCAGCGGATGGCCGAGGCCGCAAGTCAGGTTGAGCTGCTGGCCGGAAATTAACTCTGTACCTGGAGAGGAGATGACTGGAGAGAGACGGGCAGAAAGAAAGAACAAAGAAATTAAAAATATTTATCGCAACAAATATGAAATGCATGTTTTGACTGTGAGAACTGAGAAAATCTTGTGATCTGAATCCTGTCTGAGCCTTTGGCTTCTGTTGCTGCAGGGTGCCAGCAAAACTTGCCAGATAAAATAAATAAATAAATGAATGTTTTCAAATAAAAATGGAGACATAGCAACACAACAGCATTAATATCAAAACTGCACAGCACATAACATTAACAACAAAAGAAAAAAAAAAACAGCACTAATCAGTTATAATATGCTGTACATCACCCTGTCTGCCTTCAGCCCTTTAAATGTGATTACTTCTATTATAATAAATTGAATATATTTTAGCCTTGGACTGATGTTCAAGTCTCTGGGAAACTGACACCATAATACACAAGCAGGACCTGCAAGTGGACGACCATGTCATATGATTTGTTACATTTTACATCTAACTAAAAACTAACGCTAACTAAACACTATTTGTTACTTTATATCTTTACCTAACTCAGTAGTCAGTCATCAGTATAGAACCGTAGTCTAAATCAGTGGTCCCTAACATTTTAACATTGAGTAAACTGACAACCCCTGACATATGTTATGGATATTTCATATTATATTAAATACATAACAATAACAGTACAGAACAACTGGCAATTAATCCAAATAGTGAGCGCAATAGCTGCAGAAAGTTTGTGTAAAACGAGTAATTTGAATGAATTTTAACCAGATCATTTCCAACACAATACCTGTTTTTTTTTTTGTTTTTTTTTTGACAAATTCAGGTGGTTTACACCTTAAAAGTAATCAAAAACTTTAAAAATAACAATTGTAGTTTTCGTCACAGACCTGCTGTCTATGCTTCTTAAAATCAAGACGACTGCTGCCTCAATGGTGACCTTGTAATGGGGTTTGGGATCCCCAGGTTGGAAACCAGTGCTGTAAAACTTAAAAATGATGTTTGATAGTGGTTTGTTAATTTAGCTGGCATGAACACCATGAAACAAACTCTGAGCCTCTATACGGAAGCACACAGGCATTCAGTACTTAATAAACAGACATGTTTTAAATACATGCTAAATGTAATTTAATTTGGTGAAGGGTGGAGATTATTCCCGGGGGGCAAAGTTAGAGAGAAACTCCAAAATTGCAGAAGGATTTTGGGGGGGGACCCAGATTTGCTAGATGCACCCCTGTCTTGAATTTTTTAGTTGGTTTCAGTTGCTTCTTTTTAATATTCTTTAAATAATAGCTCAGATAAAAATGAGAAATCTAAATCCTCAAAACACAGCGTCCAATTAAAACCCGCTGTGTTATCCCACTCTTCTGGCAGAGGGAAGGCTTGTTATACTCTATTAAAACAAGTGGAGCTAGACAAGTGTATTATCCACTGAATTAGACACATGTCACACAAGGGACGGTTCCAAATAAACGCAGCAGAGAGATGAAGACACTGTACACAGCAACAACAGAGCAGGAGCAGAGAGGTGGCAAAGGAACGACAGACTCCAACTCGTTATGAATGGCAATTAGGAAAGAGGAAGAAGCCGGACTTTAAAGAGATAAATGAGGGCAGTGTGAAAACTAAAGAACAAAGAAAAATATGACAGATTTAAGTGCAACACAGATCGTGCTTGTACAAAACAATTTGTTTTGACTTACTTTGCAGCACCTCTACGTGTACAGTCCTGTTCAGAGTAAGACCGTTTTTGAAATTCAGGGAGCATACATAGTCTCCACTGTCGTCTTCTCTCCCTTGTTTTCTCATCAAAGACAGATTTCCCTTTGTAAGGTCTGCAGTAGTCAGTCCTCTGTTTTGGTCTGCCTTCCAGGCCAGCTTATTCTCAAGAGAGAGGGAGAAGAGTCTCTGTGAACCATGAGGAGTGAGACTCGAGCCTGGCTTAGGGATGAAGTGCCAGTTTCCTTCCTGGATCCCCTTAGCTTTGATTTGTTCCCAGGAGACGTGAATGGAACAGGGGATAGTGAGGGGGCAGGATTTAGATGTATATTGCGGACTCGTAGGAGCTGGGGAGAGGTCTAAATGAGAAAGAAATAAAGGTAAACTTATATTCAGGATGAGAGGACACCACTAAAACAAATGCATACACAGGAACTCACCCACAACTGTAACAGAAACAGTGGCCTTGTGATCTTTTTTATCATATTTCACAACACAAGTCCACAGGCCATTGTGTTGACCTGTGACTTTCTCTGTGACTGATCCTTTGTTTCCAATTCTCAATCTCTGAGGATTCAGCCAGTAAATCTCAGGATTGTTGTTACCCTGAGGACTCTCAGCATTGCAGTTCAGAGTCAGAGATTCCTCAGGCAGCACAGGAGAGGGTGGGTTCATAGTCACTACAACAGAAATTGAGAAGGGAAGGGTGAAGGAAATTATTATTGTTGTTAAGTTAGATTTTTCCTAATGTTGTAGATAGATAATTTGGTATTTTGACTTCTATTTGGCTGTGCATTTCCATGACGTAAACATAGTTTATGTAAAAATGAGGTTTAGTAAAAACCTAATTTTTTGCTTAACTGCCATGTTTTAAAAGATTATCCTTTGGATTTTGAAAGGACAAATGTTGACTAGTTATACCCACAGCTCTCAAGTTAAAACATAACAAAAAATAAAAATAAATAAAATGACATGTGCTGCATGCACAGGTGTAAACAAAATATATCTGCCCAAAGATGATGTTGAAAACTACACAAATTAAGTGTAACAGCTATTTCAAATGAGAATGTACCAGGGTGAATGTGACATGACTGATCATGTCACTTTGTTTTTACTCTTACCGTTGACTTTGAGTACTTTATATTTGAGCGTGGACACAACTTTGTCATGACCTAATTTAATCACACAGGTAAAAGTCCCAAAGTGTTCATTTTTTATGTCTTTGATGACCAGTGAGCCGTCAGACGACAGATCGCTCCATTCTTTCTCTGCAAAGCAAGAATTAAATAGTTGTCAAAAGTATCTTTATTTGCAATTTATACTTTAGATTAATTACAGTAAAAACATGACATTATGTGAGTAACTCAAAGCACTATTCACCAGTGTTCCTGCGGCCCAAGGGATTGCTCGAAGCAACGTCAGTGCCGTCATTCTGACGCCAGTATAAATAATATGTTTTTAAATCAGTCCCCCCTGGTGGTTCAAGGGTAACCCGATCTCCCACCTGAGCATATTTCACTTCAACTGCTCCTAAAAAAAGTGAGAAGGATGTTGTGTGTTGGTGCACAAAATCAAAATAAAACAAACTGTCAAAATAAATGAGTAACCTGCAATTGGTTTATCTTACCTGTTGCTAACGTGAGCAGAGCGATGAGAATGAGGACGGAATGAATCATGTTCATCTCAGTCACACGTCTGAAAAACAGGTACAGGTAATATATTTATATATATTCTGTACAATAATAATAATAAACAAAACAAAAAAACTATTTGATATATTATATATTTGTCAGTCAGCCAAGATGTATTACTCATTAAGCAGTTCAGTAATTTAGACTATTAGGGTCATCAGGCACTGGAGATGAAGATACAATTGTGTGTCGTCTGCATAGCTATGAAATTTCACATAATTTAGCGAGACAGCACACATTACGGAAAAACAAGTGGACCAAGTGTGGAGCCCTGTGGAACACCATCAGCACATTTTCTGAGATCATTTAAGACTTTTGCTAAAACAGTATGTGCTATGGCCATTCTGGAAGTCCTATTACTGTTTATTATGTTTGTTATTATCACTAAGGAAGTTATTTAACAGTTAAATACACTGGATTCTCTTTTGCTGAGGAATGATTAAAAAACAAGCCTAAAATTATTCACAACTGATGGATCCAGATTGTGATTTTTTTAAGGAAGGAATGTTACATCGCTGTCTTAAATTTATGTGCAATACTGTTACTACAGTTTATTGCAAAACTTTGAACCTTAAACTAATCTTAATGTTTGGCTTTCTGTTGACACTGTGTCAGAGAGGTGTTGAGTCTCTCTTTGCCAGGTTATTATTGTAAACAAGAATTGGTTCTCAGTTAAATCTAAGTAAAAATTAATAAACTAAACTCATGTTAATATTTCTTATGTATTTATTCAAGATTATTTAGTGATATTGTACATGTATTCTACATGAGGGAAGAACAACCTCTCGTCAAAATACAGTAATTCTTGACTTCACGTCAATTATTTTTAAAAAATTCATGTTGTAGAGTAGTCCTTACTTTATCACATGATTTTCTATGTTTATCAGATTTCGCTGCAAAGAGAAATCATTCAGCAGGAAGCAAAGAGGGGTTGTGGTGGTCTCAGATTTGGAGAGATTTGAGGAGATAAAGAGACAAAGAGTCTAGAGAGTTGAGAGCAGGCAGCCTGTGGTGGGTTTTTAGATGAGAAGAAATGTAAGAGGGAAGAGACAAAGGGCGTATGCTGCGTTGTGGTGGGCCTTGATTTAGTTAAGCTGCAGATTCTTATCCCAATCCTCCCCCTCTGCCTCTCACACCCCCTCTTCCTCCCCTGTTCCACGAAAGACGGATCTCTCCACGCTTAAAAAGAGAAAAAAAGAGACCACAGCACCAGCAGCACACCTAGACTGTGGTTTAAGATGATTGTGATTTAGATGAATCTCTCTTCTCTTTCCCTGTCTCACTCCCTTATCTCTCTCTCTCCACTGTATCACTCTACAGTGTGTACAGTATGTCATGGTTGTGTATAAAAAATCTTTTGACAGATGTTTATTAATGCTTTTATTTTTTATTGATTTGCCCCTTTAAAAGAAACGATAAAAACATGTATCAGATCTGTTTGATAAATGATAAACAATCAAATATATTGTCAAATTTGATTGAAGGATTTGGGGTGTCGTTTAGCTCAGTTGGTAGAGCAACAGCCCCATGTTCAAAGGCTCAGTCCTTGTCACGGCAACCCAGGGTTCGAATCCGACCTGTGGCTCATTCCCCATCTACCTCTCCCCACATTCCTGTCACTCTTCAGCTGTGTCTATCAAAAATAAAGCTTGAAAAAGGCAAAAAATATCTAAAAAAAAAACAAAAACAAGAATTGATTGAAGGATTATAACCAAACAGACCAGACAATTTCCCATGAGAAAGACAAAGTTGTTCGGTCTTGTAGGCTTGAGTTGTGTTTAACGCCAAAGGCGAGGCTTAGAAATAAGATCGGAGAATTATTTGTGAAGATTTTATTTGACATTGAGATCTAAAAATAAACACAAAGCACTGCTGATTAACGCTTATTAGCTGTTTTACCTCAACATTAAATGCATTACACTGTATAAACCGGGGAGTTGATGCGATGAGCGCTAGCTTCTGGTTCTTTCTGAGTATTTCACCTCAAGTAAAATAACAAGAACTAATAAAACAATATGAAAATAACAACATGGAACAACGTGAGTTCCATTTATTTATTTATTTTCACCAATTAACCTCTATTGCTGTATTTCCCCCCTCTATTCCCCTTTTAGAACAACACCTGTGCTTTGCTTGTACTAAGTTTTGACAAATACCTTTCTTCGTATGGAAATATCAATGTTCTATCACTCTGATGGTCTAGGAGTTAAAGCGCCAACCATGAGCGCAATGTCCTCGGGTTGCGTCTGGCCTTGTCTCGCTCTACTGTTAGCTGTCCAATAAATGCATAAAAATGCCCCAAATATATCTACAAATGTCTTTATCTCTCACACAATTTCCTCTGAAAATCAGCTATAGCCCTCTACATAAAAGTATTATGATAAAAATTTAAATATTTATTAAGGTCACAAAGGCGTTTTTATTGTCCTTATACCAACACTAACCCTGTCAAATATTATTATCATCCATCTGAGGCCTGACACTTAAAATATGAGGAAGTTAAGGTACCTGGTTGACACGTACAGGAAAAAACAAAACGTTTTTGGTTTAACATAACTCATCGGTCGGTTACCTCAAAAAAAAAAGCAGCATCAAACATTAAAATCTGAGGTGATGTGTGTCAAGGAGAAATGTCTCACAACAAACGATTTATGTTTCCAATGCATCTATAAAATATCAGGGACCGTGAGCATGTGAATAAGCTACAAATTTCAAACCTGCCAGCTGAGATTTAAGGGAAAATAAATAATGTTGCATTATTTATTATGACTGAGATCAGAGTTTGTAAGTTGAAAAAAAAAAAAAAAAAAAAAAAAAAAGAGTAGACCGGAGACAGTGAGTGAAATTGATGATAAACAGACATTCAAAGTCATCGCACCTGTGGAGCTATAACCCAGAAACCAAGAAGATCGTATCTGTAGTCAGGATGGAGCTTCGACAACAAGCAGAGCTGGAGGTGGGGGGGAGGGGAGCGTGAGGGTCAAACACAGTGGAGAGGTGAAGGAGGGGAGGACAGCGAGCGGAGAAAGAAAAAGGAAACACAGGACACACAGAATGTGTACTGACTGATAATTTATTGACTGAAACGTATTTAACTTCTTGTTTTGGGCCGAATTTAACATCGTTTTGAATTTTATTTCTTAATGAATAACACACAAATATAGTTTCTGCAGTTTAAGCAACAAAAGTGTTGGACCGCGTTTACACTTCAGAGAAAAACAGAATTAAAGTTTTTATTATTAGTGTGTTGATTGCTCGTATTGTATCGAGCACTGAAGAATTGCTCAGATTGTCGGCTTGCATTTAAAGGCCCACATGAAATAAATGTACTTAAAAATGTCCTTATAAATTTTATCTTCATAATTTGCAATTTGCGTGCACAGCGGGGTGTGTATTTTGTGTAGGGCAGCAACTACTTATGAAATTCAACAACGACGAAAGGCGAAATACAGCGGAAGACGTCAAAATGATTCGAACTGTACTGACAATTTTACAAAAATAAATTTTATTGATTCGTATTTTAGTATGTCTTTCAGTTTTATTTAAAGGATCAGTACATGATTTTAATTTACACATCTTGTCTTGTCGCTGCAGTTAGTAAAATATGTATAAAACTCACTATGACACTTCAGCCCCACTGAGCCCGCTGAGGTCTCAGAGGTTTAAACAACTGGAAATTAGTATCAGGTACGACAAAACATTTGTGTATACAGTAATAGCAGTAAGTGTTAAAGTAAATATTGTATTTTTGTGTGTATTAAGCTAAAATTAAAAATAAATTACAGAATACTTACAACTGCTGTTAAGTGCCGAGTGTCCCTCTGTGTTCAGTGATCTGGAGTCAGGTGGAAATGATGAATATTTATCAAACAAACCTTCTTTTTAAGTGCGGTTGCACCTCCCTCGCCAACGATTGGTCTGGAAACAGAGCACACAGTCGTCGATCAAACCCAGAATCAGAATAATGACCTTTGATTGGTTGTTACAGAAGAAGAAATCTCATCCCTATAGTTTTTTTTTAATGCAATCTTAAACTCTCTAAACTAATCACCTAATGTCATGTTTAGGACTAAAATGTATACGCTGCATTATAAAATTAGATAAAAAGTATAATGGTGTCATATTTTAATCAGCTCTAACAAACTCATGCATTAATAAACAATGTTCTTTGTTTTGTTTTAATCTGCCCCGTAGATAAACAAATAAACAACTCATCTTAATTGGCTAAAATTGTTTTTTGAGTTGCCTAATAACAGAAGTCCCAAAATTTCTTAAGGGTCTCACTGGACTCATTATCTATCTTTAGCACCTTCTAAATAGCACACGGGCAGCTTACGGCCTAATTTATTATAATTGCTCAGTTGATTTTCCCTTGGTCATATAATTGTACTGATTTAGATACATAATTAGTGTATCAGCATTCAAGCTCTGAACTGCCGGACCTGTTCTTAACAAAAGCAGGTGATAAATGCAAATTAAATATGCAACAAAAAGGAAACACTCAGATAAAGTGCGTACGAGAAAATTGTTTTCGGGAAACTGCCTTGCAGGGGCGGATAGAGAGACGTGATTATGTGTGATTAATGTACATATGGTGAAATAAAAATAACATCTCAAATCATAAAAACACAACCATCAACGCATTTCATCTTCGATAAGATCGTCTCGTTACAAATCCATGAGTAGTCACTGTGTTTATTTCTACACACTAACATACCAAAACTTTACACTATTTTTTTCAACAAATTCAAGTCTTTACTCAATCACGTTAACAACGCCAAAGCATGTGAACAACGGTAGCTACGCACATCAGGATGTTAAATGGATGTTAAAGTCTGCAGGCTGGATAGTTTGTCTCTTGTCAAACAAATAAAAAGTCATAGTGCCATTGTATTTGTAGAAATACTGAATATAAACCAAAGAAACGTGCATGTTAACAAAAAATGGCTACAATATTCTTCTAAAATCGCTCCTTGAATAACTTTAAAGTTCCATTATTTATTTTTCCCTTCACAGTTTGTTAACTTGACAAAAATAATCTGTATCAGCTCGTCACGGCGCTCCATGGACGACGTATCACACTGGTGCCAAACGTTTAAACCCAAGACATTGTTTTCAGACCAGACCAAGGCTGAGATAAACTTCCATCATACGATGTTTGAATCTTTGATAGTAAAAAGAATTTGACTTTTGAATTTAAAATAAAGGTCTGGAGCTTTTGAAGAAAATTCTCATTAGCGCAAGTTTGTGAGCGACAGAGCCGCCAAACAGTCCGTGCAGGTGGAACAGATTAATTCAGTGTTTTCATCTAATCTAATTCTTGTTTTCTGTTCCAACTAGTGACAAATTAGTGTTGAAACATCCAAGCTGATCAGAATTAACCAAGAAAAATGAGAGCAGTGAAGATTTAACAGACAAACCTGTAAATGGAGAGTGCATGGTTTATCTTTCATAAACACTAAATATAGTCGTACCGTCTCGGCCTCTTGTGGTGTTGCTTTCATTTGAACCCTGCACCATGAACTAATTGATGTTTATTGTATCATAGAATATCTTTGCATATGTACACAGGCCTCCGGTCTTCAATGTAAACGTTCCATTTTGCATTTCATTGAGCATTTTGGTGAAATAAAGAAAATCCATCGTCAGTCATCCACGGCACATTTCAGATTACACTCTGCGTGACATAGTAATTCTCCCAATACTTGAATAAATGTACACCTGTGCGGGTGCTGAACATCTGCTTGTGCGTATCTCTACTCGTAACCTGCTGTAGTCGCGTCTGCACTCAATATAACAGTAATATAACATCTGTGGCACTCTGTCTGTTCTTCTTTCTGTTCTGTTGTTTGTCTCTAACAGCTTATTGTGACTCTTACTGAAGCAGTACTGCAAAGATTGCTACTGGTACGATATCGCTTAACAACTGTGCTGATGTGGTGTTATTACTGCGGAGAATTTGCCAAGAATCAGAAGGTTTGTCAGTGTCTGAAAAGGTAAATTAAACTGTACCGGCAACCACAGTCATCATGAATGTGTTTATTTCTTTTCAGTGAAACCTTACAACCACTTAAACATCTGTCTAATACTTAAAACCATGAAAGCGTAAGACATGTTTGTTGAATTACAGGCTTCGGTGGGTCAGAAGAAGTCAGAGGTGACAAATGTGAATGTTTAAGGTTCATTTTTGGGATCCTTTTTTCTTGAACCACACTGAAACGTTTGCTTTAAGGATAGAGAAACAACAAAATATAAAGTTCTTCTTCATACAATAATGATACAATCTGTCAAGCACGTCCCAAGCTAACTAATTACAGATGCAGGGATCAGTTAAGGGACTAGAAGTGCAGAAACACACTGCCGAAGTGGTTTAGAGACATGAACCACAACAAGGACAAAACAAACATCTCACACACGTCTCATGTGTCTCTCTGAGGTTTGTCTGCCTGCCTTCATGAAGGGCTAACACCTGCTTCTGTTCCCTCTGAGCTCGAAATGAAACAAGCCCTTTTGTTTCCTCCTTAGAACAAACCCTTAAAAGTTATTACGGCTACACAGAGAAACATTCAGGCCTAGCGTAAAGGAGAACATCTGGACGCAAAGAAGAGGTGCCAACTTTGACATCCCTCAGTGGATAATGTGTGTGTTTCTGTGTTTTTGAGCTGTGATTTTGATGGAAAACACCTGAAAGTGAGGACTCCCTCATTAGTCACACACCTAACGAGGGTGTGTGTGTGTGTGTGTACCACATCATGTCATTACTGAAAGAGAAAAAGCCCAAAAAGTGTGGGCCACAAGCAAGAATGAAGGGTGATTCACTTTTTTCACATATGTACCTCCTGTTTCCCCATCCTCCATTCTCTCCTACAGAGGGTTTCCCTCATCATGCGATCTCTATTTTCTTTTTTTTGTGCGTGTGTTATAACCATTTCCATTGAGTGATGAGTGTTATTTAACTGAGGCAGGCAGGCAAGCAGAGCCCTGCGACGACGGGAACGTTACTGAGTTTGTACTGTATGTGTTAGTGTCTGTGACGGTTCTGATGTTTCAGAAATAAACAAAATGTCAGTGGAAAAGAGGTTGAGTATCAGAAACGAGTGACATTATGTGTTCAATGACTGAAAACAGTCTGTTGAGAGGGGAACTTCATTCAAGCTTCTTTGAAACCTCAGAGTTGTGAAACAGTGGATGAAGACAGAAAAGTTCTTTTTCTGTCCCTCCCACTCACCACTTCATCTCAATCATTCGTACACATCAGAGGTGAAGTGTGTGAGAAGCTATTTTTGTGTGCTACTGTATTGTTTGTAGGCTGCATAATCATTTCATCAGAATGGAAAAATAGATTCTTGTATTTCTATTTTTTTCCAGTTAGCCTTAGAGTCAAACACAAGCAGGCCTGTCACGTTGGAGTAGGTTGCAAACATGAAGTCATGTTTGTGTATTATTCCTAAGAACTGCAAACTATGCAATGAGTTATTTTTTTCTTGTAGGAAAACTTCATCATGGCTCGACAAGAGACGCACAGTCAAAGCATTTACATACTTTTACTGTAAAGTTGTAATTAACATAATGCTGATTTGCTGAAGCTGAATGATGACGTTGGTTATACCATGGAAAAACTGATGTACAGTCCCACAGAGCCTACATGTATGCAGCATATAGTCCTTTAAATATTTTGTCAGTGCAAATTACTGTGAAAATTGGTCCTTTCCAATTGCCTGTGGATGGTGGGGGTTGTTGAACGGTGTCACAGATTCAAAATACAGATTAAAAAGCAAATGTCAGCAATACGCGAAGTCTAAATAAAATAGCTAACCCTAACCCTGCTACGCCCTCCAATAAAAAACAATTTTCAGTGTCATAACATCTATAAAGGTGTATTTTCTGATGCACCGCAGTACTTTTAGGTTTAATAACTGTACATTTAGCGCTATATTATGCTGTATGTTCAGTGTTAATGTTGAAGAAATGATCAGCAGCAGAACTCTAGGCATCACAAAGCACTTGCTATAAAGCTGTCAGCTGATAAAGTATTTGACAAGGTTCAGCTTTTCAAAATGAGCATTGTCGAAGCACAGCTCCTTCGCAGACACGTTGCTGCTGCAGTTGACTTTGTAACAGCAGAACGTTCCCGTTCAACTCTTTGGCTAAAAACACATTTATCATGAATTTATTTTTATCTGCTGACTTTGGCCTGCAGCTGCTTTGTTATTAATCAAACTGTTTATGATATTTCCCCTCATTAGGTCGTTTCTGTGGCAACAATAAGGCCCAAAGAATTATGGGACAGTTTGGTCTGTGACCATCACTTGCACACGTAGAGTATATAATAACTCTCTTGTATTCCCATCAATATTTATGCTGCGCACACAACTACAACGTCCTCAGCTAACTGTGGCATGTTATTTCACGTTTTCAGACTCTGTCAAGTATGAAGGGCAGAACTGTTCCAAAAAATGTATTTGCTCAGAGTATTATTTGTATTACTCCTTCGTTTGAAGTAAAAACAATACAGTGGTTGTCAAAATTAATTACAATTCATTACGCTACACTCCCGGGAAGGTTAACTGTCTGTCAGCAGCCTATTAGCGACAATCCTTTGAAAATTAATGATGATAAATTCCACAACTGTGGTCCAAAAATTGCTTCACTACATCAATCCAGTAGCTTCAACCTTCATAAAATATAAATTAAATTACTCTTTATCGTCATATTTCACTGAAATGAGTCTCACGTTAAAAGCATTTGGCAGATAGAGGGAAAAAAGACACACTGTTATTCACGTATACGCCGTCACAGCAACAAACATGCACACGTTACGTACATAGATGGAAAAAGTACTCAGATCGTTTACTTTAGTGACAGTAGCAACATCACACTGTGAAAATACGTCACTACAAGCTTCTAAACCTTACTTAGTAAAAGTATCAGTATCAGTAAATGTATCAAGTGTAGCCATTATGCAGAAAATACTCCCTCACAGTGTTTTATTGTTGCTGTATATATCATTTTGGATTAATATCATTGCTGTAGTTGTTGGTTGAGATAACTTAAACTACTTTGTACACTGTTGGGGAGTTTAATCTGTAGCAATGCATCATATTATGTAAGATCATCATATATTTGTGGCGTCGCTGTCCTACGAGAGCCACAAACCTCTAAAAAGCTAGCCTTAGTGAGCTCAGAACAACAGTTGTGTTTTCAGCTTTATTTACCAGCTAATCTGGGTTACACTTAATAATTTAAAAAAATTCAAATACATTGGACACAAAGGGTACGAAAAATCGTAATCTGAAGAGTAACTCATAACTAATGCTGATGAACGTAGTGTAGTAAAAACTTCAATATCTGCCTCTAAGAGTGGAGTAGAAGTATAAGTATAAATTTGCATAAAATGGAAACACTCACTCACACTAAAAATACAAGTACGTTACTTTAGTACTTTAGTAAGCGTACGCATTTCATTTCATCGCTTCACGTTCCGTGTTCGACATACACAGGTGCACACACATCCACAGTCATCAACCTCACAGCAACATCTTTAGATCAGTCTAACCATTATGCTTCATTTCCTGGTTCTGTGCACATCACCCTTGGCCTACTAGGAACCATTTTCTTGTTTAGCAGCAACATTAGAGTTGCAAAACCTACACACACACACACGTTAGCGATCCCGAGGGAGCAACGCTCACTTGTCTTGTCACAAATAAAACGACAAACTAGAAAACAGCATCGTTACGGCGTGAGAGCGGTCTGTGATCGATCGCATTGAACGTGTTGTTTAAATGCCGCTCATCAGAATCTGTACTGGCAAGTGAAACCTGCGTGGAAGTAAAGGTACACATGAGGGGAGTTTACAGGATGGGAAATCACCTATTAGATCGTTTTAAATTGAGGGATTGCGAATTGTTTAGAAATCATAAAGTCTGCAGTCTGCACCTGCAGGTAGAGCACAGATGACTGTTTGGATCTCTGTCAGCTGCCTCCTGCTGCTCTGAAAACTCACATATCAACATGCATCGAGGCCAACAAACACTGCTGATTGGCATACAACATAATAGCAGTGTTTTCTATGCTGCCAATGTGTACCAGGTGTTTGCGTGGCTTTGTTTAACTACTGTTAATGTCCCCAATCAGTTAGCTTTACATACTGTATGTCATTATTTTCATCGGGTACTGAAAAATACATTCTTTGACCCGAATTTGGCTCCTGATGTTTTGCACTGATGGAATCAAAACCCAGATGGAAACACATGAGGGAGGGACATACACTGGTTCACATATTTCAGTTTCACTTCACTGAATCGTGTGTGTGTGTGTGTGTGTGTGTGTGTGTGTGTGTGTGTGTGTTAATTTGTATAAGTCAGACAATGAGAATGAGAACTGAGTAATAGCCATGAAAAGGGAATCCTATTGTCTCAAAACACCCCCAGTGCAACAAAGATGTTATATTTTCATAGAGTACCGAGTAAGGGAAACACAGCTTGGTAATCGCCTACAGAAAAGACCAAAAAACACACAATGAGCCTCTAAATATGCAAGTTTATATGCTCCTCACCACTCGGAGAGGGAGGAATGAATACATTACTTTTTTTTCTTTTAGTGTAGATGATGTAGTTCTTAAGTTTTCCATTATTTTGCCTCTTTACTCCAGCACGCTGGATTTGAAACAATGACTGAGGTTAAAGCCCTGACCTCCAGGTTCATCTGCGTTTCAAGATATATTGGACAAACAGTGCAACTCGTAGCTTTTGTTATACGCAGTCACCCTCGACTTCAGGACGATGCAGCAGGTTTTAAACTATTGTCTAAAAGTAGTTTGCTCTGGCCAATCATGGTGATGTTATTGATCAGCGGAGTCCACCTGGAGTCAACAAAACTAAGATCAAGCTGATGGTAAAAGCAAAGCATGGAGATCACTTCAGTACAGTTCTGGCAGAGCATCACCAAGTAAGATGCCACGTGCCTGCTGATATCCGCTGGTCGCTGGACTACAAACATTAAGTACAAGCCTGCAGCCATTTTTTAAAAATGTAATTTGACAAACTCATTTTGGATCCACCGAACTTGTCTTAGAGATATTACTTTTTCACACAGAGTTGATGTGAACATTCCCAAATGAAAGCAGAGCGTCAAAACAACAAAAATATATCTCTTTCCTTCAGCTGGGACTGCGGAGTTGAACGTCCGTAAGAAACGTTATGCAAGGTTTCTCAAATTTCTTCTACATAGTTAAACATGCACACAAAGCAAAGTAAGTACAACAAGATGCTTCAGTGTTGACAGCACAATATCACAACGTAGACCTTCTTATGAGACTTCTTTTAAACTGATTAGATTTAATATACGTGAATACATCGCAGATTAACATGGAAGAGGTTAGCTGGTCTCTCCTGTTCTACACCTGGGTAAAAGGTGTCAACGGTATTTGCTTCAACTATAATTTCACTTCAATCCAATTCAAAATACTTCATGTCCATCAACGGGCAATATGAAGCCAGCAGGTAGACAAACACAAATACACACAAACAATCCATTCATGCACATAAAATAACCAAAAATATCAAATATGTCAATATAAAGTGTCGCTGGTCGACGTCACAAAGGAGCATTATGTCGAAATGTTCAAAAATGAGCAAGTACATTTATCAATCTCCACACAACATAAACTGACCACCACTCGTACCGTGTCCGCTCACAAGTCTTATGACTTCTGGCTATGTTAAACATGCAGGCGTATCCCTGTATCAGCAATTTATACACGTAGATAGATCAGTCATACAACCTCTCCAACCGTGTCCATCTTAAATAATGCCATTTATGGCCCTGATTAAACAAATAAATTATTATGTGAGTTGATAATACACAGGCTGTTTGGTTCAGGGATACTCTTTTAGATTTTTCAGGCTGTGAAATACCTTTGGGACCAAATTACAGTATCGTGTGTTACAAGTTGTTTTTAAAATACATTTATAACACTTTATTTGGATAGTGCCTATGGATTTTGTAACATTTCAACTTCCGCTTTGTTTGTAGACACATTATCTATAGAGTATACGGGACAACTCATGAACGTACCCAAACCAAGGTCTTTTTTACCTAAACATAACCAAATCTTAACCACAGTGGTGTAATATCAGAAAAACAGTTGTTGAATATCAACTAATAATCTGATGAAATACTCCATAAACTATACGTAGGTGGACTTTACAAATAAAGAGTTACCATTTGTTTCATTTCAGATTATTTGACACACCAGACATGTCAGCATTTGGCAATATGTTACGGCAAACGTGGAAATTTGTTTTAAAGGATGCGTTGAATATTTGTGTTACGTTACGTTCATATACGCCGTATGTCACATAAGGTACTGCGACATGCACGTACGCGTACACGTTATGGTTTAGTATATGCCGCTTTTCTTAAAGCTTTATTGAAGCGCACTGAGAGCTGTTTGTTCAATCAGCTCTCAGTCAACAGATAACGAGCAATACAGTGAACCTGAAGAACGGTCGTTTCGGGCACGGTGGCATAAAAAAATAATTTACAGTCACTATAAGTGACCCAAAATACATAAACAAAACGCATTATCATGATTGTTTCTACGTTACAGGTTAGAAACAAGCAGCCATTGTGTGAAAATGTAGAAAACACTCTTTGAATAATACATTATTTACAACAAATAACTTATCTAACTAATCCAGTGAAATACTCCCAAACAGAAAGGCTTAGTATGTCAGTAACTGTTATTTTTATGTGCTTCTGAACAACAGTGAATTATTTTAGATTTTTTTATTAATTTATTTATTTTTTAATAACTGGAGGATCAAAGCTGCAGCAGTCATTTTTCATATTATGCAGCGGTTTGCAGGCCACGAAGTTCAACCCCTGAGCAGCAGCTGACACAAGAAGATATAGATGAAACTGTCAAATCTCCTTTTTATGTTTAGTTTCCATAACACAATTAGAACACAATTAGTTTGTGTACTACTTTGTGTATACGCCCATTCAGTGCCAACGATTGCAAAATCAACAAAATGTCGCCGTCTGTTATTGTGTGTTTTGATCACTACACTTCCAAGAACCTGAGGAACAAACAAGTCTATTTTAGGTTTGAGATTTTGAAATCTCTCTCAGGGTTGTCATCATAAACAGCACAACTTAAATACTTATAAAATCTGTAACAAGGCCCACAGAGAGTCCAGATCTACAGCTCGAGACTGATACATTATCAGTATATAATTGCAGGTTAGTGAGAGCAGATCATTCAACACTGGTTCACCTCATCTGTGTTTTTACCAGCTAAATATCACAAGGCATCCAGATATTCTCTCTCATCGTATTCTTGTTATAGTTAGAGATCATTTGTGTCAGTTTTGGAAGCAAAATGGAAACAAGTCAGACGAAAAGGAGAACAAGGACAAAGTAAATCAATCAGAATGCAGAAGGAGACAAAGAGTTTTAAAAATGTGGCCTTGGACAAGGCCAGATTTGAGTACTACAGCCTTGCCCCTCGGTGCCCTTCGGCTTGTGTCTACGAGAGAGAATCTCCAGCAGCGTCTGAGAGATTTGACAGGATTTTTAGATACAATTTGTGCCGTCATACAAAAACATACTGCTATCCTAACTTATACAGAACTTCCCTCTGTACAAACGTACCTAAAATCAGCTTTTAACACACAGAAATCTGAGTGTATTTACAGTGTGTTTCGGAGTACTTACATGTGATGTTCTCAGTGCAGCGATGAGCTGAGCTCTGACATCTGGTAGGCTGTAGGCACTGCAGGTGTCGCTTTCATACTCATACTTACACACACACACACACACACACACACGCACGCACACAGAGGAAGTTAAACATCACATTATGATACCACCCTCTCGGTTGTGTACTAAATGGATTACCTCGATCAGGATTACACACACACACCGTGTAGAAGTAAAGTAAGCTTATGTTACAAAATCTGAGAATTTCTAATCTCATATAAGACATCAAATATTTTTTTTACTATTATTATTATTTACTTTTTTTTAAAGTATAATGGATATATGTGTATGTATGTAGGTCGTTGGTGGTTGTGTGTTACTGTGTGAAACAGGTGTTTTATTACATACAGCACTGCACTGATGTCAACACCTGCATTGTCCTGCACCAGTTATGGGGAATACACATCTTACCAATGCAACATGTTATGGCATAAAAGAGGAGATGAAATGTTGAACAAGAAGAATCTTTCACATCCTGACGTTATTATTATTTTACACAGCCACTTATGTTTGTCATGTTTTTGTACGTATACCCCGTCAGTAATAACCTCTTTATAACATAGTCTGCATCGTTACAGGTGGAGTCCGCCTCTCCTGCACTGTTTTAAAATTACGTGAGCGCACAGGGGACTCACGGGAAACAGTTTTACTGTTTGTGATTTAATCTCGCTGATCGAAGACTCCCTGTGTTGTTATATGAGGCTAGAAATATTTATACAAATCAGTTGGGTGTTCTTATAGTTTATTGATTTTGAGGAAAAAAGATGTTTTTCATTTACAACCGACAGAAATAAAGACATACACAAACATCTATCAAATACACGGAAACACATGAGGAAACTATACTGAAGTAAAAGCAAGTAGAAGGCAGTACATAAGAAGAAGTGTATATGGACATTTTAATGTGCTGCATAAATGTACAAAATAAGTACAAACTGTTGCTGTTCTCTCTTGCACTTGGGTAGAGCCGGTTTGCATTCAGTTCACTGGCTGTATTTGGTAAAAAAGCTCAAAGTGCACACATCATTACATTTGATTTTTATTTCCATCCAGAGCATTCAAAAGCCGATTTACATTCATGCCATATTCACACTGTGGTTCTCTTTCACTCGCTCTCTCTTTATCTCTATCTGTTCCTCCTTCCTCTTACACTCTCTTTCTTGCTTTCTTTCTTCTTTTTCTTTCCTTTCTTCGACGAGGCTTTCATGTCACTCTGTTAGGAGGGGTTGCAAAGGGAGGGCTGATGGCTTCTCTCTCCGGCGTCCTTGGTGTGGTTTCGCTACAGCTGTTGGGCTGTGATAAAGAGAGGAAAGAGGAGAAGTTTTCACACTAATTACAACACAATAATGAAGTACTTGGTAAAAGGCACAGTGAGAATGAAGGTCAAACTGTCATTAATATAAAGTGAATAGAGTCTATTAGAAAGCATCTGTAAAATGAGCAGAGATTACCGGAGAGGGGATAAAGTAATTTTTATTCGATAGAAGCTCGATAGAAGCAAGTTAAGAACATTTACCGGTTACACTGACAGTACTTCTTGGGTAACTGGCGGCTGTTCCTCATCTTCTGCAACCTTCTCTATAACAGGAAAAAGAAAATCACATTATAGTTTTTTTTACGTTTGCATCAGTAACCAATCGTCCTTCATCCCCGACTACTCATCTAAATCTATAAAGCGACACATGAAGATGATTTTCTCAACTTACCTTCTTTGTTTTGATCTTCTTGCACAGGCAAATGACAAAGACCATCAGGAGAATCACAACCAGGCAGCCTACACCAATGGCAACCCATACCCACCACTTGAGGCCCAGCAAGTCAGAAGCACCAGATGGAGGGTTAGCCGTACCTGGTTGAGCCAAGAAAACAGACGATCAGTCGATCAGTGAGTCATCCAGTGAAGAATCGCTCATAGTCAGAAGGGTTACACACACACACACGCACACAAACACAAACACAAGTTGTACGCACAGCTGGGGCAGGTTGGCTTATGGTGGCCCAGTGAGCTTTGGGAAGGGCTTGGTGGAGGTGGAGTAGGTACTGAAAGCAGAAATACAGCACATCATATCTCCGGCAGTGACCGCACACGTTGCTTTTGGTGTGGTAAAAATCATAAGCAAATATTTTGATTTCAGAAGCCAGTGTCCTACCTGTAACTTTGATGTCTATGCTATCAGAGTATGTCTGTCCACCGTGGGTGAACTCGCACATCCAGGTCCCTTCATCTGATTTGGCCACAGATTTCAGTAACCCTGGGTGTGGGTTTCCATTTGGCCCCTTCCACCGCACTGCAGGGTCTGTGTTCAGACCTTTTACCTGGCAGGTGAGTGTAACCACACTGCCCAGGGGGGGATCACCGGAGGGTTTTTTTGAGGCTGACACACAGAGGGACAACAGAGGTGAGGTGAGGATCACAAAGAGAAAGGGAAGCTGAACAAAGGACTTCATCCAGATCATTAGGAATGTGACAGCTTCATGACATGATAGGAAGGGCAAAATGAAAATATAATTTTACGTAAACGTAATTTTAGGATATTAAATCATGATCTTAAAGGTGTAAAGGTCTTATAATGATAAGTACAGCTCAGCTCATGAAAATAATCGTATATATTGATGAGATTTCTGAAGCTTGAAAAATAACCCTGAAGATGTCGTCAGGCTCGGAAAAGCCTGTTACTTACTGTTTACCAGGCAGGGAGGGTTTAACAAAAGACATTATTCAGTTGTATTATGTGAAATGTAGTGTTTTTGGGGCAACTAGAAACTGTGTCTCTTGTGAATCCCTCAAGGATTTAAAGATGCAGTAGTAAATAGTTGGAATACAGTTTAAGGCTTTAAAAAAAACTGTGTGAGAGAGGCAGTAGATTTGTATTTAAAGTGCTTTAACCTTTTGCATTCAACAGCAAAATAATCTTTTAAAAAATTACCAGTAAAACTTACCTGTGATAGTAAACTGTGTGTGTGTGTGTGTGTTTTAAAAAATACTGATGTATTTTAAAATCTTATAATTATCTAATTACTGTGGATGTAAACTGGGGAGGATTTTGCAGCACAATACCATCAAAAAAGTTTCCATGCAGTTCCTTTGCTTACCTGAGATAACGAGAAGAGTGTGATCTTTAGTATTTCCATCTGCTACACAAGAGAACTTTCCAGCATCTTCTAACTTCACTTTACGAACCTCCAGATTTGTGTTCCTATCGTATGACCTGCTCACAATATCAGTAGTACCTAATGCAGAAGGTACATGTCATGTAATTAGCAGTTAAGTCAAGTTTTTAAAACAATATGTTGTGCTGTAGGTAATGTTTAAGGTCTGTCTGTTTATACCTTTACGTCTGAAGCCAGATTTACCAGTAAGCAAAAAAATACGTTCATTTTCACGACGCCACTCCAGGCTATTTCTGAAAGTGTCGACTCCACACTCCAAGTTGACAGTCTGCTCTGGTTTTGTGACGTACACGTTGCCAGCAGCAGAAAGTGCACCCAGCACTGAAGAGAGGGGATCACATTCATGAGGCACACTTCACTTAGTATGGTATATTCACAGGAGAATAAAACAATCTACATCTACAATCATACCATAAAATCGCATAAACATAAAGAGAAATAATGTCAAGTCATTAACCCTTTAAAGGATTATTTATAATGACGTATATTCACTCACCAAGTCCAAACCACACAAGTGTCTTCATTTTAAATGTAGGATCTAAGGTGGTGAAAATACAGACAAGATTATTGAAGAAAAACATTTCTACAGACGTTCATGAACATTTCCAGGTTAGAGCCACCGCACACGGCTTCTGTTTGAGAAGAGCAACATGTGATCCCTAACCACCAAGTTAGCTCTCTCTTCTACTTCCTTCCTCTTTGCTTCTTGTGTCAAAAAGATTTAGAACTTACTTCGAAGACTTTCATATAAAAATTGAACCAAATGTCGCTGGGAGAATTCCTGCATATGCCTAGGCTCTTTTGTGTTTAATTAACGTGCTCAATAATACATGTCAAGATGCTTTGCTGTAAGACCTGTTCCAAATTCATCTGATCGTACATCAGAAATAAGATGACCGAAGGAGCATTAATTGTGTCGTACAGCTTTGTTACTAATAAAGCAAATGAATCCAAATAATTCTGATAAAAGTTCTGACGAGGCGTTCATCACTTTTTGTCTTACTCATGACTTTGAAAGGTTTAACAATTAAATTTAGCAAGTTAAATTACTGTAATCTATTTGAACAATTTCTCATTTTAAACAATATATGATATCAAACAATGATTTAAAAGATATCTTTGAATTTTTGTTATTTTGGATAGGCAGAACAATTACAATCTGACCAGATATCATCTAAGAAGTTTCATTTGACATATTATAGATATGTTTCACCTCACTGTCTGAACAATAGCCATGAATTGAGACCATAAAGAATCGTAAACCCTTAAAATGGAATTGACCTTGACATGCACACAAAGGATTGGATGGATGAGCACATTTTTCTTCTTCACATTTATGAAGAATAGCATTTAATCTAGACATCTACATAGAAGTTTACACAAAGTAATTTAAGATTTCAAAGACATAAGACAGATAAAAGCAGCAAGATGTTATATAGTCATTAGCCCTGCTCATGCGCCATTAGGTTCAATTGACGCATCAAAATAAAAATGGTTTCACTGTCACATTAAATCCAGTAAATAAATAAAGTAAAAAGTTTTGATTTCATAATTTAGTTTGAGATCTTACCTTTTAATTTTTTTTCCTTTGGTGTTATTTGAAGCCAAGATCTTTCCTCATCCTTTGTGCTTCACTTCATCGAAAGACTAGCGCAAGGATGCATGCAAACTGAAGAAGGCGGAAGAGATCTAAAAAGAAAGCTGCACTTTGGACTTGTGGGTTGTTGCTCTTCATACCTGTGCCTTCTCGTGGTTTAAACATGAAGCTGACATAAAACTGGCATGAATTTCATACAGCGACTTCAAAACACTTAACCAAAAGAATAAAACATTAAACATGTTAATCTGACAATTTTTTTAGGATTTTGCAAACTCATCACATTGAAAGAAAAAAACAGAGAAGTGATAGTAAGCCATAAAACTCCAAGACATTAAAAAAAAAGAAAAAAGAAGAATGACAGAAAGACAATTCTTTATTTGTCACAGCAGAAGTAACAAAGGATTTGTTTGCAAAATAAAAACAAAATAAAATAAAAATCATCCAGATATCACCCTCACCAAACTTTTAAGAAAAAAACAAGTGGATTTGGTATTTTGACTTTTTTTTTTTATTATTTCCTTTTCGTAACACACAGCTGTTATTTATTTGTTTGATTTACTGACATTTCCTCTCGTCGTAGATGTTGAACTGCTTTTACTTTACTTGAAACGGGTAGAGGAGGAGCTACCGCCAGGCTAAAGAGGTGACGCCAAGCCGCAACCATCCAATAAAAAGAAGAGGGGGGCTGGAAGCAACATATTTTGACGGGGAGGGGCAGTGACTACTGATGGCAGTGGAAATCAATAGTCAGGACACAGATTAACGGTGATAGTTAAGCATACTTATCAATAAGGAGTGAATGGACTTAGCAACCGCGGTCCTTCTAATGTGTGGGGACAGTAGCATGAAGCAGATTTTCTGAATTATCTGGATATATTTGCAGAGTAAAACTGTCTCAGTTTTACTCATGAGAACTGTCCAGGTGAATCTGTTTCTCTGAACACGCCCGTGTTCGTGTTTGTGTTTGTGTAATAAATGGATCAAAAGAACCCCCCCCTCCCCCCAAACACCATATCTGTACATCTGCACCAATTTTATTTAACTGTCTATATATGCAATTTGAGAGATTTATTTACACTTTCGTCAGTTTGTGAAGCGTGCCAGGGCGTTTTTGTAAGAGCTTGGTGAGGGGTGCGATTATGAATGTTGCCTTTGTGTGTTTGTGTTAACGTCCACGTTTCTCCTCCTTCACCCCAAAGTGTAACACTCCTTTTTGTGTGTGTGTGTGTGTGTGTGTGTGTCTCATTCAGCCACTCTTCGATAGAAGTAGAGGTATCCCAGGTCTTTGGGAGGTTTCTCAGAAGCACACACCTTCTGATCGTTGAAGATGACCCACCTGTGAAACAGAGAGATCCCTCAGTTCACAAACAAACAGGATGTGGATTTGATTATGTACACACAAGGAAAAAAAAGGCTTTTTAAATCAGGTCTTAATAAGAAAAGAAAATATCCACCACTTGGTAAAAAATGACAGACGCAACCAAAAACATAATACTCTGATTCTGAATACATAAGTCATTTTTTTGTTCACTAGTACAGATCATTTCTGTTATTGAAATATAATAAAACTGCAATTTTCTTCCTAAGTGGATATAAAACCACTTCAGTTCTATGACAGGTTAATACTTCATACTGTGTTCACCTCAGCAGCTATTATTGTTCAGGACAAACCTGGACTATGGTGCCCCCTGCTGAGACACTGAATCAGCTACTAGTAAATTATTTTTTTAAACTACCGATTAGGGAGCAGAAAGCATTTCATTTGTGAGACTCTAACTCGTTGTGTGTGTGTTTCAGAATACTGGATCTGCATGATTTCTTCAGGATATTCTGATTTGATGGTTCTGACTTTTAAGTGATGTGTTGAGGCTTTAAAATATCCATTTAAAAAGGTAGAAACACAAGTGCAAAACAAGCAAACACTTACTGCTGATCCTTCTTGATGTGACAGACGTAGTGGCCGCACATTGTGCTCGTCCCCATGTGACTGATGAATGCAAACAACTCATACTCTGGATAAAAGGAGAGAGAGCATGAGTTCAGTTATAATTATAAAAGTATATGATATATATATACACTAATATTTGCTGGCTGGAAGAACATTTGACTTTAAATAGAAGGTGTTGATGTTGCTGCTGTTTATGTTTCATGTTTCTGATCACGTCTCTGCAGCTTTATTTTGAACGCCTCCCTCACTCCCTGGAACTCACTGCCTGGTCCGTCTCTGACGCGAGGCCCAGGCGGAGGATCTCTGCCACCCTCGCTTTCTGCTGCTGAGCGACCGCCTTCAGACACATCCATGGACTCCAGGTCGTCCAGGTGGGAGAAGATCCAGTCCACTGCCCGGTCAAGGACATTACTCTGTGAAACACACCAGTTAGAAGAGTCATTAATGGAGCTCATGGACAAATACAAGCACAACATTTTATAAATTAAGATAAGAGGGCTGAAGACAGCTCATGTGGCTTCTTTAGAGGGCGGCCATCAGATTAGAGAAACATTGCAAAACAGATGAACTAATGTTTGACAGCCTTATGTAGTAACTTTACTTACTGTTAAAGTTCACTTCTATAAAAGGAAGCAAATGTTTGATAACATCATAATACATAATTGTCAACAGCTTTAGTTAAATGGGTAGTCTCTGCGCATAAGAAAAAAGTGAAGAGGAGTGACAAAACATTCTTTAACTTTTCATCTGTACTTTCAACACAGATGACACACTATACATGGACAAGATCGGACACGAGTTGTTGGTGAAGGCAAACAGATAAGGTAATGCTTTCTTGACTGCAACTCAGAGGGGAGAGGAGAGCAGAGGGGACCTCATGACACTTTGACGACTTACTTAAAGATTTATTTATTAACTATATATTTTGTAACTGTAAACCGATGACCTGAGCAGAAGAGTACACCACAGTTTTTTTGGTTTCCCTTATATATGAGGGGACGGATTAGATGAGGTAGGTTATGACTGTTTGTTGATGACCCATCTATGAAATGTTATACATAAAATTTTTAAATTAAGCTTCCACAAATTATTGCATTTAATATTCTCTGTTGCTGCTTCAGTAAAAGTCAAAAGCCATGTGGAAAAGTTAGTTCCCAGGCATTATCTGTGCTGTTCTCATTCATCAGCGGTGCTTTGTCATGTGACACATTGTACTCTTTTTTTTAAACTAATTTCTGCCTGTTTCACTCAGACATTTAACCATCTAACGTATATAACTGTCCAAAAACAGAAGTGTGGAGATACAGTACCTAAAATTTAAGATACATGTCTTACCACTGCCTCTAAGGCAGCTTAACAGAACTTTAAGTAAAATCCTGCTACTCATATGAAGGCCAACACTGCTTAGAGCATGAAGAAAACTTGGCTAGATCACTGTTTGAATAGAAGGCAGCAGATGCGCCGGTACTGGCACAGTTCTACTTTTAGACAAGTGGCATGTGAAAGTAGTAAAATCCGTAAAGCTAACTGGATGCCGTTTGATTCTAACCGTTGCTCGAAGGGCTTTGGTTGCCTGGTCTCGGCTGAAGCCCATGGACACAATGGTTGCCAGGTGCTCCTCGGAGAGGCTCTCTGTGGGTGTAGTCCCGGCGCCGGAACTGCATCCTGGCAAAACCAGGGGGGCCGAGAAGTCTGCAGTCAATCAGAAAAGAGGAGAAAGCACGAAGAGTGAGAGGAGCCATCAGGACTCATTGATGTTTTCATTTCTGGTAAAGCCTCACTGCTCTGCCCACCTGGGTCATCCATATGGCTCATGATCCAATTCATGGCAGCATCAATTCCAGTGTTCCCTGTGTAGTACACCGCTTTCCTGCAGGCCTCCAGTGGGAATCCCATTTCACATAACTGTGACACAGTGGAGTCATCCAGGACTGGAGCTGTGTGTGTTGAGAGAAAAAAAAACTTGAATTACTTCCGACTTTTTGTTTATTGCTGTGTTTCCCAAAAACTGACAAACTGCAAAGGAATGAAAACAACGTAGAAACGTCGACTCATATACTCAAAACCATTCAGATACTGCTTACTCAAATCACTTCACATTGTGCAAAAGTAAACAAATAATAAGGCAACGGAAGGACGCAAGCAAACAGAAAAGGGCAGAAAGAAAGAAAAGGAGGAAACAAGGACGGACAAATAAGAGCGTGACAGAAGAAGAGGAAGGAAAAGGGCAGAAATGACAGACAGACTAACACAGCAGTGGGGAGTAGAGCGAGTCGTCCTCCTCGTTGCCATGGGAACCCAGGATACCTTTAACCTCCACATCTGGGGTCATGAGTGGGGGCGGGGCCACCTCTGGTAGAAGCTCCTCCCCTGGCTGCTGGCCGGTTGCAAGCAGAGCGCTCAGGTCCAGAGTGTCAGGAACGTCGATGCTCACGTCTGCACAGAAGAAAAATCGGTCATTTCAAATGATCCATCATCTGTCCATTAAATTATACCTGTTGACAGTATTCTTAGAAATAATAATCACTTGATTATCCTGAATTATTGTTTCTTTTTTTGTAGTATCTCTACTACTTTTAATTCCTTGCCAAGAAGCTCAGGAGAGGAGAGTTGCCACTTTTGTTTCATGTTTTTTTTCTCTTCTTTTTGTGTCAACAGGGAGTTTTTTGACTTTTCTTTTTGGGAAATACAGACTTCCAACTCTGTTAGAAATTCACACTTTTGTGTAGAGCAAGAAACAGTTGTATCATTTCAACACAAACATTTAATTCTATCTTTGCTCACCCAGTTTCTTAGGAACCCAGTCAAGGCCAAAGGTGAACTTCTTAATCTGGATGACCAGGTGGTCAGGGAAAGAGGCAAAGCGGGTTGTTCTGAAAAATTAGACAAAAGCTGAAATTAATAAATACATCTTAAAATTTGTCACTTTCATTATATCTGTCTGTCTGTCTCTCTTCATACTTGGTAGCAGTAGTCTTGGTCTGCACAGCAGAGCTCCAGAAGTCTGTGAGGATCTCTGGTTCACTGAGAGCCGCCATGCAAGCTGTGAAGGGGATTTGTGCACGCACTGTAGGGGCTGATGTGTCCCCCTCCTCACGCCGGCGCTCTGCCTCATGAATCTCTTCTGTGAGAGAAATACGAATACGGTTAAAAAAAGACAATACATAATTCATGAAAACACGCGTTTTTGGTGTTTACCTGAAATATGTAATTCACAAAATGTACTTTCCCTTTTTTGTTTTTCAAACAAGAGCACATATTTATATGTTTTGTTTATGTTGGTGACATAATCCTGTGCTACACTATGGCCTCTGCATTGTCCTTCACCCAACAATGAGCACAGCTCATACTGCTGACCGTGTGTAGAATTGGAGAAAGAGTTGGACATTGTATCCCTTCAGCCCTTCACCTGTGTTGGTGGCCTGGTCCATCGGTACAGGCAGCTGGACGATGTAATCCACCCGTTGAGTGTACTTGGCTTTCTGTGATTGCTGACACACAATCCTCTCCTCCACCAGGAACCTGAAGGCTTCAGATGGATTGACCCCAGAGCGACAGTTTCTCTGTGAGTGAAAAGAAATAATAATAATATAAGAGAAAAGCTGAGGACCAAAAAGAGAAGCAGGGTCAGAGTGTTACTTTACCTCCACCATGTTTATGAAGTGCAATAAAAACTCCTGAGCATCTTGTTGCCGATTGGTGGAGAACTCTGGGTGGCCCCGCCCAACAAGTGCTTTGAACATTCGTGGTGCTATGCCGATTTGGTCTCCCTGCAAACAAGCACGAACAGATTGATTCATCAACGGTGATGACTAATATTAAATAGACCAAAGTCTAAATTATTTCTGAGAGTAAATCCCACATGTGCCTTCAATATCTGTTACACCTAAGTCTTATAAATCCACTGTGACTCATTGTTTCTTCCTACCCTGGGTTCAGATGCACCGTTTTCATCTCCAGGGTCTGGTGCTGGTTTGGAGTACTCTCCCGACAACAGACCGTACCCGAGCTTGGCTCTGTGATAAAGACACACGCAGTTGGCATCACTGCACATCCAACAATATACCAGAGTCTCACACAGCAGGAGGATTTGGATGCGGGCCTAGATATATTTTTGGCTTTCAAGTAACATGGAGGAATGTCTAATCGGGGAGAAGATATTCTCATCTGGTGGGGAATACAGAAGTTTTGTACAACAGTGAAAGAAGATATTGTTTAGAATTAGGGCAAAGACATCAAGTGGAAACATAAGATTAAAATAAGTTACTGCACTGATTTTCATATTATATCTGACAAAAGGAACAACAACTCCTCCCTAAAAAGTGTCAAGTTACTGCATGGGACAAACGTAAGTGGACTAAGGTTTCACTTTTGTTTTCACTAAGAGAGGCCTGGCCCTGTTTAGATGAGACGCAGTAGAAACAAAGCTCCTGTTTTTCCTGCAATGGCACAGAGTTAAAATAACCTGAGTGTCAACATAGGTCTGTCTAAACCCTGCAGATATCAAGAGCATTTCAATTCAGGAGGATAACCAACATCAAAAATACAAATCATATTTAAACACTGACCTGCCCAGAAAGGAATCTGTAATCAGCTTTGTGGTTGACACACTATGAGTCCTACTTGTGTGCTTTAATGTGGATGGTTTCTTTCATCTAGTGTGAATGATGGCAACATTTTCAAGATAAAATAGACGTGTCTGATTGCATGTGTGCTACAGGAGAGGAGGCGCATTGGAGCTTGTAATATCTTATTAAACCCCGTCCTTGATTTCCTGTCGTACAACTGAGGGATGTTTTCAGACATCTAGATAGAAAATAACCACACAACAGGAGAGGAGGACACTCACACTTGGGTTTTGAAGTCCTGGGTGGGGTCGCTTGGGGCTTCATCAATGATCTTGTCAATGTTAGACACATACCTGAGCAAAAGGCATGAACAGAAGGACATGAAACTATTTCTTTACATTCAGTAGCTTACTGTTAATGCTGGACAGTGTCACATTTACTGCTGTAACTATGTACTTGATAACAATATTTCATTGCTGGCAGTCATAAGAATTAATACCATCTTTCATCACAAGTAACATGGGCAGCTGGAAAGTAAAGAGGATGGGGACTGTGAGTAAAAGAGGGTACTGACTTGCTCTGGAAGTCTGGAACAGTGAAGAGCACTTGCATGACAGAGTTGAGGTAGCAGCTGTTGCCCAGGTTCTTCATGCCAGTCAAGCCGGGGCCAAACATGGGCCGTAGGGTGGTCCCAGACTCCTGGATCACCTCCCATTCCCCCACACGCTGGTTCACAGCAATCTCCAGCTCTGTCATCGTCCGCTCGGTCTGAGGGCAGAGAATGAAAAAGGGATACGGGAACGAATGATGCAGTGCACAAGCAAATAAAATGATGAAGCAAAATTAGCCAATATGAAGTGGGAATGACAGCAGGCAGACAAGAAAGAAATTACAAAACACATCATCACAGCACTAAGTGCTGCACTTTGTCTTCTGCTCCATCACAGCATAATTCATCCACCCCCTGTCTGTGCAACATCATTATACGTGTGCGGCAATACATTAGCAAGACATGAAACAACATTACAGTACACGGCGTGAGGTAGAGAGATGTTAGACGTTGACAATTGTGTAGTCTGCACTCATGAGAGGAGAAGCAGGTGGCAAAGAAATTAATGGCAACGGGGAATCAGAGTAGACACAGGTGTGGAGGAAAATATTTGAAACTAGGGAAAATATATATATATATATATAATCATGGGTATGCAATGAAAGTAAGAGCACACAAGGAAAGACATTAAAGCAACATTGTGTAACTTTTAAACCATAAAATAACACATTTTAAATCATTCTGATGCTTAATGTGGCATCAAAATGATCATCATGCGGATGGAGGTTTTCAGGCCAAGGGTGGGGCGGAATGGAGGTGAGTGGAGACAGTGTCATGCCAGAACCAGAGTAGGTGGGCGGACAATGTAACCTGGGTTTAAAGCTATGGACACAGCTAATGGTGAAGAGACTTAAGAGGACGGTGAAGGAGGAAGCGAAGAAGTGAAAAGGAGTGACTGAGCAAAAAGCCGCCAGACAAAAGTAAATATGGGACTGACTTTTAGTCGTTGGCAAGAGCTTTGTGAAATAAAAGGCAAAGCTGGGCTTCTTGCTGTTGGACTAATAAGTCATATTAGCTGGCTGCTTTGTCTTGGGTTGTTGCACTTGCTTGATGTTTGGCTGTGAGCAAGGTTGTCGACTGGCTAGTTTTTGATCATAAGTAATAATTAGTAATCATAACAAATACACATATCAATTTTACAACAGTAGTATCGCACTCCCGAACTGAGGACTCATTTCTATGCAGTGTTGCTTTAATGTATTATCATAGGCTGTGAGTAATAATTCTGTAATAATCCTAAAGGATTTTATATAAACATAATACATAAGTAACAGTTAACAGCGTGCTGGCAAGAAAAACAACAAGAGGGAGAACCAGATTTTAAAAATTGGCCTATTATTCAATAATATGAATTTTCTGTGGTACTCATTTTTTAAGCGCTGGCGGCTCTCTAAGACTGCAGCCGAATTTCTGACAGTGTAATCAATGGCTGGTCTGTGAGGCAGAGCCAACCATAACAGTCTGGATGTCTGCCAACACACACAAAAAAAGAATCCAATATTTTGGACTAAATTTGTAAGACTTCACTCGTAAAGCAGAGGCTTGAGAAATACTACTGTCTACAGGAACTTGATCCAATATTGAACATAGTAAACAGTGGGGAAAATGGGCAGATTTGATATTTGCAAACGCCAAGGTGCAAAATAAATCTAGATAAAAACAAAACACTGCAGAATCACGGAACTTACTTTCTCCATGGTCATCATGTCGATACCAAAGTGAGATAGGTGCTCTGGTAACTTGGAATCCAGCACCATGTCATCCTCATCATAGGAATACACATCTGGACACACAAAACAGTGGTGGAGATTAAGACCAGTGAAGCACAAAGCTTCAGATAAAAGCACACACTGTATATAGTCCAAAAGAAATCCACCATAGCCTTCTGGATTTGATTGTATTAAATTATTTTTATACAAAAGTTAGAAAAACTTTATTTGGTGAAATAAAAATCTCAGCTAGAGGTGCGTGTCTGTGTGACTGACAGCAGACGGTGTGTTCTTAACAATGGTGCTGAAGACTACATAATTGGTCCAAAGTGATATTTACAGATAGGTTTACATGCTGTTCAATGTGCTGCAGGTGACTAGCTAACACTCTATTTAGCCTGTAAACTGATGTCAATGAATGTTTGATTAGTGACATTCAACAAGCTATGGTGCAGGACAAGACGTGTGTTCATGGCTGTGAGACTGATGAGAGGAACACTTTAACATAAAAGCTAATGTGAGTTCAAAGTCTGTCTCTGTTTGGCTGTATGAAAACAAGTTCTCCATCTAGGTAGTCAAAAATGTTATTTTATTTCAGTTTGACTTTTTATCCACAGAAAAATCTGTTTTTCCATCTGCTTACCTGCTCCATCAGGAGTGATGGTACCGAGTTTGACAGCAAGAGGGTATCCCGTCTCCTGGAAGTGGAGGAGGGCGTGGTTATTTCCGCCAGAGCCATCAAAATACCTGCGACCACACAGCACTTTTCCGTCCGTAAGGTTCATCCAAATATTCTCCTGGAGGTCACACACCTCACACCGCCAGCCACTAGGATGTAGAAAGGACACAATAACATTAATCAAGTGATGCAATATTTGATTAATGTCCATTGCCTGGACACTTTCTTCACTTGTGTAGTATACAGAAAAATTACAATTGTAGTTTTGTACATTTAGGACAGAATACAAGAGAAGCTATGTTTATAAAGACTCTGATGTATGAAGAACTGAATGGAAGGTTTATTTAAGGGACAGCTGTGACCTAATGTCTCACCTGGGAGGGATCTTGACTCCGTTGTCAAGCTGTTTAAGATCAGCAGCATGCCTCGACTCCTGTCTCACCTCTCCATCCCACTGTTGAACTTGTAAGGTGTGAGACACTGAATCGGCTGCCATGATACCAGCCATTGACAGGGACACCTTGAAGGACAGCAAATTAATGTCAGGAACAAATTAGATCTGACAAACAGCTCAATGTGAAACTGTGAAAAGTAACACAATTTATTATCCATAGGTCTGTATGTGACGAGATATCATTGTAGAAAGATTAACATGTCAAAGGTCGAAGAAGACTACATGTTTGACATGTTGTTGTATTGATGACAGCCATCACTCATCACATTTGAACTGTTCTGCTAAAAAAAAAACACATAATATCTCACCCGCTCTCTCACAACGTCAGGCATCGTAGCAAGGTCCTCTGATGTCACTTCCTGTCTGTCAGGTAAAATGACCACCTTTACATCCTCCTCATACTGCTCCTGCTCCACATCAAAACCTCCTTCAATCCCTGGACAGGCCAGAAACAAGAGGGGACATAGACTGACCTGTCAGTCGCAAAAATACGACCCCCGTATACGCTGTGTTTGTGTTGTCTCATGCTCTCACCTATCGCCAATCTGGTGGGCTTTTTCTTAGGTGGGTGTCCAGATCCGGAGTTGTTGTCATCTTCCTTCTGTGAAAATAACACAGGATATTAGGTGTGTGTCAACCAGAGTTTAGATATGTGTTATGTCTTGAGGAAAATAAACTATAAAGCAGAATAAAGTCTCCACCTTGGCCTTGCGAGTCCGGGTGATGTGGAAGTAAGCCCTCTGGCCAGACCGAGCATGATGCCTGTCCACATACTGACTACCAAAGCCCAGGAAACTGTTCATGCACACATACAGGCCTCCTTCACTCTCCTGTAAAGAAGACACAAGACATGTTAACTGTTACAACCTCTCTCCATCGTGTCACAACACTGAGAAGTTAAGCTCTTAACCATGTCACATTATCTGTGTACTTTCTTTTAGCCAACTAGCTCTTCATCCAGCTTGCTAAAGCTTGCAATTCAGCTCAGCACTGGTTTAATGTTATCTGTCCATGAGAAAGATATTATGGCATAACTAAGTTAAAGGCACGAAGAGACGAGAAAACCGCTAGCTTGCTAGCTGGTTTGACAGCATACCCAATTACACTAACGCAGCTAGCTAAAAAGCTAGAGCTGCTAAGTTTCCATTACAGTGCATTATTAGCTTAGCTTGACGCTAGCTTGCTAGTTAGTTGAAATGTAGGAAGCCAGTGCGTCAAAGTAGGACAGCGCTGACAAAACGTTACATTAGACAAAAACAAGAGAGACTGGGAGAGAATCAGAAACGATGAAAAAACATTGTTTGCTGGCTGACGTTTTGATTTGTAAAAGGGAAGATGGCTCACCGGCGAGGAAAATGACAAGGCGCATTCGTCTTTGTGGACACGGTCCCCGGGCTTCGGAACCCGAATTGTGGACAAAACCGACATCAAAATCTCACCAACATCCGCCATGGCGAGCTCGCTAGTTCCTCCTTTCAGTGGGACACTTGCTCCTCAGAGTTTGGACCCCCCAGCCTCTTGATTACCCCGGCTCGGATGAGTGTCCGTTGTCTTATCCCGTCTTCTGCTGTCGGTGTTTGGCTGAATGAATCATGAGCTGCTGCCTTGTGTTGAGAGGGAAGGCCGAACGAACTCAGTCGCCCGCACGCCGACGGGCTGCGGCTCGTTACCGTAATCTTTAGAATATCGTCGCCCGTCGTGATTTTGTAATGCAGTAAATTCACATTAAGTGCATCTATCAAAGCTAGGTCACTGCTTAAATAATGTCTGCATGTGAGGATTTGAATGAGTACTGATTTACACGTTTACAGACAAATGATAAATGGCTAATTTCCGTTCATACTGCGTGTTTTGTATACTTACGGTAACGCCCGTTGAACCCAACCAACGGCTTCCTCTCGTGGCTGCATCCAAGTATTGCAACTTAACTGGCAACCGTTAAACACATAGTTAGCATTAATTAGCTCAAAACAAGTCGTCCTTTTCACATTCATCTCGGTTTAAACAAGCACCATTACCAACTGGAAACGTTAATGAGCGGTCGAGTCGGTGAATACATGATATGAAACTTTCCTCAAGTGAAAGGAAACTTTCCTCCTTCAAGCTTTCCCCCTAGTAGTCCCTCCTCTTCTCCCAACTCCCGTCTCCTCCGTGGGGTTTGTTTCTGGGACCATGGCGCTGCGCTCTGGTTGTACCGCTGTATACGTGGCGTTTTATTTTGTTTTTGCAACATTAGTTAATTTCACTGTAGTAACCCCAGTCAGCGCCAGTGCTTTGTCACTGCTACAGCCGTATGATTTTTTGTATTACAGTGGAGTACGTGCATATTTTGGTGGGGAGTGGGGGAGAGCTGCGGAGCTGCTGGAGAAATCCGTGGCTACCAAGGAGTTACTCTTCAGAGTCCGCAGACAGTGCTATGATGACTGTGTGGCAGCAGGGAAAGAGGCGCTTTATAAACTGGGTAAGTCATGATTGATGCAATATTGTGTGTTTTGAGTTTGAGTGGTTGTCAGGGGGGGTGTGCCATATTTATTATGGTCTTCTTCAATCTATAGGAGCAATGAATGAATACAATGATACAACAGCTCTCACACAGCAACATATTCATTAAATCTAATAACTTTCATTACCTCTCCATATCCTACTTGTTGATATGGAAAATCATGTTTACTTGAGATATTATGGCCTGAGTGTGTACATCATGTGTCAGCACAGCACTTCAACCAGAGAGTGACTTTTTCCTCCTCAAATTGTGTCCTTTGAAGAATAATTAGAGGCCTGAAGAAAGGTGAAAGCAATCAGTGTTCCCCGAGAAAAGGGCAACAGAAAAGTCAATAAGTATAATTCTGTGTAGCAAAAATACTGTAATCGCCTTGTAATTACTTTCATCGTTCATCTTGTGACTCATCACATTTATCTTGGGACCCCTTGAACCCACACGATATGTATTTATTAACATAATCATGAATTAATAAAAACAATTAAAGCATTTTACCTTAAGTATCACATTTGGCTTTTATTGTTGTTTTAATAGCTAATTTAACACATGGCCAAAAGGTATCAGTTGGGGCAAATTTTGCTTTTTGGCTAACACGGTTTCATTTAATTACTGTGATGTTCATTAAAATGCATTATCTGCAATGCAAAATGCATTATCATTTTCCTTCACTTCTTTTTACTGGAATGAGGCCTAACAGTTAGCCAAACTACGTGCGCTGGATCAAACTTAATTACAGGTGGGAAACTATGAGATTACTATGAAGTCACTGGCAGCTTCCCTGACTCTCAGTTTCTCAGAGTGTGCGAGTCAAACATGAGACTGACCTGAAGAGCAGAAAAAGGAGAAGAAAAAACATAAATATGATTGTTTTAATTTGTCAATTAATTATCATTGTATAGAACATAGCGGTAAAACACGAGATAGGGCTGATAAATATTGATTGTGAACAATGTTCAATGGTGTATTTCACTTCCAAAAATTATTCATGTTTTCTGTATCGTTAGACTCTGAAGAGGGGAGTCTGTGGGACCTCTGGGCCTTGGATTGGATGCAGCAGAAGGCTGAATGTATGAGGTTCTGCATCGGACACTCTGTTACACCTGCAGGGCAGCTCCCTGTTTCTACAGACATAGAGTATGAATTTGGCAGTCGCAACCCATACAACTTTCTGCAGGTCACATACTACAAGGTAAGATATTCTTCAGGTAGCCTTCAATGACTCTATGACATAATAATTGTCAATTTGTCATCGCTGATGATAGACTTGCATATTGCACTCCTGTCTGTCTATGACAAGCTTCATTCACTCTCTTCCTCTTCTTGCACATCAGTTGGGAAAGCTGCAGAAGGCGGCATCTGCAGCTCATACCTACTTTGTGGCCAACCCCAGTCACCTGGAGATGAGGAACAACATTGAAAAGTACAGACGGATGGAAGGAGTGACTGAGGAGGCCTTCCAGGACAGAGAGATTGAGAATGAGAAACACTGGGTGAGAAGGCAGGGTTGATGTCTTTGTAAAGGAGAGGGGGATGCAGTTTGTACTTTGACTGCTGCAACAGGTACACATCCATACCCTGAAGTGTAATGCCCATAAACTGCACTGGTTTGCTTATTCATATACCAATTAATGCTAAAGGGAGGACAGAGGAAAAGTATATATGGTAGACAGTCCAACTTTCCACAGGCATGCAATTTGTTCATGACTACCTAGTCATCAGACTATGAATGTGGAAAGACAGCCATGGCCTGAGGGACTAAATTCCTCTCTCACCTTCACTTTTTTCTCTCACCCAACCATGAAATCCAAACCTGACTTTACTTATTGAAGACTTCTGCCTGAGTTACTGTGTATTCTGACATGCACGTTATGACATGATTAGGCCTGTTTCAAATAGGCTTAAGTTAGTGATGGCATGCGATCATGTCTCAAACTTCTCAAACATACTTTTATTTTCTTATAACAAAAGCCAGTCTAGCAGCATCTTCTTCTTTCTCTCCTTTACTCACCATCAAAACTAGGTCCTGTATGATTCTGCAGTTCAGCATGAGGCCTCCTCTGACTGGGCGCAAGCAGCAGAGAAATGGAAAGCATGTGTGAATGAAACACTGCGGCAGACAGATGAGTGCAGGGTACAGTGTGAGGTGGCTTTCCAACGGCTGCCCGAGGACAGGGGGGTGGACACTGTTGACGGCGCATACGAGAAGGCTGCAGGTAAAAGAACGAAACAAAATAAAGGCCCTTAGACTGAAGATCGAGTTCTCTGTTTTACAAATACACATTGTCACTATTTTTCTTTTCTGTCTAGATCTTTCCCTCTCCCTGCTCTCGTGCCGACAGGCCTGTGTGACTCAGATAGCCACAAGACCCGGAAGGATTTCAGCTCAGGAGGACTTCCTGCCTTCACAGCTGGAGCATCTGCATATTGCACAGTTTAAAGGTCAGGATTAGGAGTCAAATAGAAGACCATTCAAGCTATAAAGCTATATTACATGTTATGATGCAGTGTATGTGTATTCACCTATGAATTTTGTTTACCTCATTCATTTTAAATCCTAAAGTACCACTTATTTTGCATCCCTGCCTCCCCACAGCTGGTGATATTAGTGGAGCAGTGCAGACTCTTCGCTCTCTTCTCCTGTTTTACCCCTCTGACAAGGACTCTTTAGACAACCTGCAGCTCTACTCTGAGACACTAGGAGGAGACACAGAGTCACAGGGCCTACAGCCTGTGCAGGTACCACTCAATGTCCATTACATTAAAATCACCACTGTGGTTTTAATAAGTTCCTTTTGTGTTTTTATTTAATCCATAAACAAGAATTAGGGAATCATTTCTTACTTGTGTTCATGTCTGTCATGCAGGAGATTGTCAGGTACGTCAGTCGCTCTTTGCAGGAGAAGAAGCTGCTGTACTTTGGGATGGAGAACCTTGACTTCAGTTTCATCGACCCAGTAAGTGCTGAGGCAAATATACACGATTGTGATCCACATACATGCATCCACAAATTCAATAATTGCTTTCCGTTTAGGATCTTTGGACTCCGGAAGAAGTTGTACCTGAATCATTGAGGGAAATCTGGAGGTGAGAAAGACTGAAGGAAATCAATTCGGTGCCAAGGGTTTTTGTAAAGGTTAATGTGAAGTCAACTGTTTCTGTTTGTGTTTAACTGTCAGAGCTGAAAAAGAGAAAATGAATGATAAATTGAAAGCGGGAGAGCAGCAGGAGGACGTGGATGACAGTGGATTTTTTGCAGGTAAGATCACCCTCTTGTTTTTGTCTGTAGTGCTTAAGGTTGCGACCGGTTAATTCTCTCATTGTTTCTTATTTGTCCTCTCTCCAGGTGGTGCGGTCCGTCAGGTGGGTGTGACCATCACCATGGATGACGTGGTTCTGAACGGGACCAATCGCGTAGTACTCGACGGAGTCATGACTGAGAAGGAGTGCGGCAAAATACTGCAGTTAGCAGCAGTAAGTTCAGATTGTTAGAAAGTCTTCTCAGTTAAAAACAGCAACACTCTCATCTACCATCTCATCTCTGATAGGCTGCAGCATCTGCCGGAGACGGTTACCGGGGACGACGGTCTCCGCACACGCCGCATGAGACGTTTGAGGGTCTGACTGTCCTCAGGGCTGTGAAGGTGCGTGAACAGGAGAAATATGACGTGTTTCATAACCTGTACTCAAAATGAATGAACTAAACTGAGCATCATATTATCTTGGCGTGCAGCGGGGATCTCGTGCTTCATCATAATCGTAACTTCTTTTGCAGTTGGCTCAGGATGGCATGGTGAACCAATCAGATGCCAAGTTGTTATATGAGCTGGGCGAAAGAGTGAGAGTCCTGCTGCACTCCTACTTCAGGAGTCCCTCTGGACTCTTCATCTCTTTCACACACCTGGTCTGCCGCAGTGCGATCGCAGGTACTGACAACATTATTCACATCTCTCATGGGGGAGATCATTATTACTTGTTGTGAGGGCTGACCAGGTGGAACTACGGCTACGTGTTTCACAGATTTCTGACTTTTATTTTGTCAGCTCAAGCTTGTTGTATTGGAAAATATTTTTTTATGCCCTTAGGCGACCAGGAGGGCAGACTGGATCTGTCTCACCCTGTCCATGTAGACAACTGTCTCCTTGAGCCGGAGACCAAGCATTGCTGGAAGGAACCACCAGCATTTGTACACAGAGACCTGAGGTACAACAAGAATAATTAGGAAAAGAGATGTTTTAGTAATGCTACACAAAACTACAGCGACAAAAGTTTAAAGAAAAATGTGTTGAAGTATTGATAATTTAAATTCACAGCTTAACTGCCATAGAGCATAATGGTTGGTTTTTATGCCTCAGTGACCTCTTTCTTTCTCTCACAGTGCCATTCTCTACCTGAATGACAACTTTGACGGTGGAGAATTGTTCTTCACCAACAGGGATGCAAAGACAATAACAGTAAGTCACATTTTAACCTCAGGTCTTAGTGATTTTTAAACCTGCTTTATTGGACTTTTTGACCCTTTTCTTTGTCCCCAGGCTCGAGTAAAGCCCAGCTGCGGTCGCCTGGTGGGTTTCTCCTCAGGTCCAGTAAATCCACATGGTGTTACTGCAGTGACCAGCGGCCGGCGGTGCGCGCTGGCCCTCTGGTTCACAAAAGAGAAGCTCTACAGAGACATGGTGAGCACTGTGACGACAGCAAACAGCTATGACCTCCCCCTCAGTCTGGACCTGTCCTCTGCAGTCATGTGGTTGGTGATGTCGTGCCACCGGTGTTGGATAACAAGACCAGCTGCAATGCAAATCTGGTTTTTGTTTGGGCATTCGCAAAGCCCGCTCTGTGATTGTATCACATCACTTCACGTTAGGTTTGAGATATATCTGCTTGGATAAACGTTTGTGAACCAAGGATGTTTAAGAATTATAATACGGTGTATCGCAATTAGTTAAATTGTTATATAGATAATAATAACTGAGATTACTGAGTTAGTCTACTGATTTTGTTTGTCTACTTGTGCTACCTTTACCTCATGTTTTCATATTTACAATTATCCTACAGTTGTTCAGCAAAAGCTACAGAGGAGGGCCAATTCAATATTACTTCCATAAATCAATATTTGATCTGTTATTTGCTTTTGTTTGTCTTCCTCAGGAGCGAGAAGAGGCGGAGAACATATGGGCCGCAGACGGGCAGAGCGTGGTGAAAAAGGACAAGGAGGAGGGAGAGGGCAGTGCCGCCCGGAACGCCCGGAGCCAAGCACCGAAGGAGAGGAGCAGAGGGAGAGGCACGGTGACAGGGGGCAGAGATGAGCTGTGAGGGCCAGAATAAACCTGACAGACTGAAACAAACCAAAATGGAGTGATATTCTCATTTGCATCCACTCTAATGTCCTTTACCACTCAGTCATCCCATAACAGGACCATCACAACAACCACAGACACATCTATGCTTAGATTTTTTTGTTTTTATCGACTCTTCATCTTGCTGCCTTCTTATATAAAACTGCTTGCATGTGTGTGTATGCTGTATTTATACTGTGTATGATGAAGGTAAGTGTGGGAAACACTGTCCTTTCCTCTGTCCTCTGTTTGAAGAGATTAAAAGACAAAATAAATGTGACTCTTTACCAGTGTTACATGAGTACTCCATATCTACAAGTGAGGGTCTAGAAGAGACAAACCGAGGGCGAAAAGGGGGGCAGAAAAGTTCAAACAAGGCTGTGTAATCTATTAAATGATACGAGAACAACTAAATGGTTAATACTAATTTTAACTTAACTTTTTATACTTTTAATACTTTTATCAGTCTGTTCCTGTCTGTTAAGAATGTGATAAGATATGCGATTAGACAGCAACACAGTAGGTGACTGTAAAAGTAGTTACATTAGCGTAGTACGTCAGAAGCTACATTTGGAGGCAGTAAAAGGGAACAGACAGAGAGAGAGAGAGAGAGAGAGAGGTGCACAGGGGAAAAAAGGATAGAAATAGAGAGATTACTGTTAATCCCTCATAAATGAGTGCATTTGTTTATGAAGCTTAAAAAATCTCCCATTTAGAATATGGAATAGTAATCCAGCGAGAGATCATTTAATCATTCACGTCCAGCGGAGCGACACTCGACCACCCACTTGCCTCTTATCCTTCCCATTACAACCAGTGCCTCCTTTCAGACCCCTCCCCTGCTTTCATCTAGTGCATTAGGTACTGAGTCAAGCACTGTTTATGGCCCATATTAACACTCTCACTCCCCCCTGTGTTATAATCCGCCACCGCTGCAGAATTGGGTCGGCAGGCCCGTTTAATGGAGCCTTGGTTTTAACCTTTTCCCTCCCTCACACGCTGAAACCATGCAGCACCCTAAAAGTCTGCATTAATCTTCCCTTAAGTAGGTGTTATGTCTATATAATGCATCTTAGATATCCTCACACTAAGCGCCCGGGCTGTCTACTGTTCCAATTACACACTTGGCAGAAAAGCATGAAATTTACAGCTGTGTGATGTCATCCTTCCATATTTTATATGATTAGCAGAAATGATGTAAGGCGTAGTTATAAAACTGAAATCACAGCATCCTGTCATCATTAGAACTGAGTGCTGCGTCTGGTGAGTAGTTGACGCGGTCACTCATCCCTTATGTTGCACTTCCACGCATTAGTTGTCGTACTATTTGTGGCTCAAACAACTAATCAGGTGTCTGCTGATGATTTCTGGCCTTCCTGTCTGCTGCTTTACGTCACTTTTAGATTCAATCATAACAATAGGAGGCTCAAAATTCATGCTTTTACCCTACATTCATGTCACAATAGATGTTTGTGACTGACTGATATGTCATTTAATCCGGTCACCCCACCCCTCTCCACACACTTACCCCATTTATTCAAAACAAGGTTAACAAGGTTGACCCTTGTCGGGCATTAAAGACTAAAAACAAAACTCTCCTAACAATGACTTTAAAAATACCAGACGAATTAAAGCAATGCTAGTTATAATCTAAGCTACAAATAGTAAAATAAAAGATTTTATAATAGGGATCATGCAAGATAACCCAAAATAACTCCCTCTCCCTGTCTGTCTTTATCCTGGTCTGTGCCTGTTCGCCTGTTAACAAATCCTTTTTTTTTTCCTCATTTTGTTTTGTCACACTCCGTCTCACAGCCCGCAGTGCACCGTATCCATTTCTCCACAATCCAGGGTCAGCGCGGCCCGCTCAGGCTCAGTCAGTCTGCTTCTGTTCGTCACCGTGCTCGAGTGAGCAGAGGTCAACACTTTTAAACGACAGAACTGTGTTTCTCCCCAGAAAGTAGGCCTTTTTTTCGGTTGTGTGCGTAGGTGTATGCAAATGTGTAAACACACAAACACAAGTAATAATGTGATCCTTGTAGGGAGCTCTTGTTTACTTTTGCTCCTCTTCTACAAAGAGGTCAAAGGTCACGATCGGCATCTCATTTAAATGTGTTTTCTTCAGTTTTCCACACATCATTTGGTAACTCAGTATACCAAAGAAGTCAACATATTAGCACTATGTAAAATACTTACTTTTCTTTTTACTTTTTACAAATTATGAACTATTGGCTTTTTTCATCACTTGTTTCATCCTATGTTTGTTCCCAGCAAGCTGTTACTATGTATTCCAGACACTATCCACATCACATTATACAATAAGTAAACATAGCTGCTGACTCGCTCTCCTGACTGTCAAAGGATCCATGTCAAAGCGCAGCTTCTTTCATAAAGCCGTCAGGACTCCACAAAACACAAATGAGCGAAACACACGCTGAAAATGTCGTCTCATGAAAGTGACTGCAAGCTGTGCTGTTTCAGAACCAATACAGGTGAGTTGCACTGTTAGATAATGTGCAACAGCAGTGACATGCACACTCTCTAATAGGCAAGGGCGGAAATTGAAACAAGAACCAGGAAGTTTAGAGGCCTTTTTTTGTAACAGGGCAGTATTTAGGCCAAACAGAGAGCTCCTTAGGGGTAACGTTAGGTGAAAAATGAGCAAGAAAAAGAGAAACTATACTGCACATGTCCTGTACACTAAGTAGATGTCCATGCCTGGTGGTATTGTTTGCATAATAAGAATGAACCAGAAAGACCCCTCTCCTGGATTCTGCAGTTATCCTCTACATCACCACCGTACCCTGCCTGATCTCTGCTCTGCCATTCTCCCTCTCTGCCCATAAACTGTCTAATATTAGCTTCACCTCAGGTTGACAAAACACAAACCCTCCTGCCAGTCAGAGATCTTTTAAAGACTACCTCAACACCATAAAAAGTCATGTTCCCAGGTCCTCTATTTATCTTCTTTCCCCTCCCCTCCATGATTTCCATCCCTTAGTTTTTGATTCGGATGTCTTGTGACCCCATAACCACGATCTGCACCTTGTTTGGTCCCCCCCACCACCCCACCCCTCCCCACTGTCTACTCTCACTTTCTGTCTCTTTCACCCCCCACCGCACACCACTCACCCCCTGGCCTCCCTCCCTCCACCCCTCTTTCTGTCCATCCCAGGGTTTATCCCCTCATCGCTGATCTCCCTTCATCCCTCCAATCCTCATCTGTTCCTCATAGGAGCAGTGGAGAGAGTGAGTGACGGAGGAATATCCCACTGTGTGTGACACTAAAAGTGAATGAGCGGGAGAAAGTGTGCTAACAGGCGTGCTGAACTTATGACAACGACCAGAGGGAGACCGCTGGAGGAAGACTGATTAAAGATCTGCCAAAACACCTTGAGAAGAGTCTCCTAATTGGTGAGTAGATGGTTGTGTTTCTGTTTACATATTTTGTTTGTGGACGTGAAGTTGTGCCATGCTGCTCAGATCATGGATCAGATTCAAAGGATCACGTAAAAACCGGGCTCAAGGCTGAAAAGACATTTATCAGCTTTAATAATTTGACAAGCTTGAAAGAATATTTTTAACTAAATTTGCTGTTTTTTTTTTAAATGCAACACATTTACAATATCATATACTTGTGATCTTTCAGTATATAGGACATATTTTAAAACAAATATTCAGATATATCAAACATCAAATATGGAAATATCATTCAAAATGTTACAGATATAGTACAGATAGTGGGAACACAACAGAGGAACATGGTGACATTTACGTAGGATCAGCATAAAAAAGCTCTGTAATCTGTCAGACATAATCTGCACGATATAAACTATGTTAAGTTGTTCACGTTGATGTATCAAGCATGTGTCAAAGTTAGAGTCAACGTGGTTAGAGATTTGTGACTTTTACTTACTTTTAAGAAGAGCTTTTCAGTTTAGACTAGGCTTGGGCCTCCATTACGATATATGTAATGTTATATTGGTATTATGATATATGTGATTATAGAGGAATGTCTGTTGAGAAGGCGAAAATAGATAAAAGACAGGTATGTCTGTTTTGGCTAATCCATTTGCTTAATAGAAGAGGTATCGTCATCACAGTGAATGCAAAAATCACCTAAAAGTACAATATTACCATGAATCAGTCCTGTTATTAATATACAGCAACAGTCTTATACACCCAGAGATGCTAAACAGCTATACAAATGTATTTTGTCTCATAGTATACAGTCATATTGTCCCACTCTAGCATAGATGCTAGTTTAGTGTCTGTGCGAGGTGTTAGTTTAGTATTTTGGGAAAATAAAGGAGCTACTACACGAATGGCATCATTCTAAAATCATTTTAATCGAATAAACAAGAGCCATAATCTAAGATCATGCTTTGCAAGTAGCAAGACTTTCACTTGTAACTAATGAGGAGTTTCCAGCTGAGGTAAAGATGACAGACTGCAGAGCATCGCCGGTCAGACTCAAGTTCATAGGCCCAGCGCCACAGACAACCCACCACCTTTCACAGACACCCGTTCTCGCATCCACCTCCTCCATCTGCCCCCTCCCTCATTCTCATCCCACTATCTGCCCTCCCGCCCCTCCTCTCCCTCCAACCCCATCCCTTTCTCCATCTCTTATCCAGATGCAAAGAGCAGTCAGTAATCGGATGAGAGCAGATTTGATTCAAAAGGCTTCCCTTAAAATCTCAGCCAGTAGGATTTAAAACTCACTCTCCTGCCTCGCCTCTTACCCACCACGCTCCCTCCCTTCCTCCCCTCTCTCCCCTCTCTTCCCTCCCTCCCTCTTCTCTCCGGCTGTGTTAATGCACTTCACCATCCTGCAACCCCTAGCAGTCATTTAATCACATGGAACAATGGCAGGGTCCCAGGAACAGAATGGCAAAAGGGTAATAGCATGACTAAAACACTCAAGCATTCATTACAACACTCATTATCAAAGCAATTTCCCATCTGGAACAAGGGCCTAAAATCCCCTGTTACCAACTTCAGGGACAATGTAGCCATCAGTAGTTTAAGGCAGGGCACCCATACTGTTGCTTCTGAGGTGCCTGGAGCACTGCGCTGCTATAAAGGCCATAAGTCAGCACTCTAGTTTCATTTTAAAACATCTTCAATTCACTTTTAAGCATTTCAGATGGATAAAAGACAGAGCCTAGTGGCAGACAATTAAAGCAAATCTTGTTCTTTTACAGAGTCACTCCCTCCTTCACTCCCTTCCTCTCCTTTCACGTCAAACAAATTAGAGGCAAATCCATTCGGTCAGGTGTTTTGACAGGGACACTCATTCAAATAGTGAAAGCGAGAGAGAGATTGCTGCAGGGACGCATACGATAAGATCAACGCAGGAATTCCTTCATATCGCCTTTCAAGGTAAGATAAAGGAAATAGCATTGTGACTGCTGGTTCACCACGACAGGGGAAAAGGTCATCTGTAGTGTCTGTATGCGTGGAGCAGAAGGAGGAGAGCGTTGTTGACTAAGTTGGTTATATTGCACTGCTTTATTGAAGTTACTGAAGTTGTGTCGTGTCTCTTTGAACCACTCTGCGTCCGCTACTCCGCCTTTTCACTTGTGCCTTGATTACATTTGTCACACTGTATGAGTTTGTCCATTAGGTGATTGGGTTATTGCTAAACATTGCTCTTTTAATCATGACATTACCAAATTCAATAGCCATAAACCATTAGGTGAGAGCTCACTGGAGTGTTAAATGACACAAACCACCTGTCAGTGTTGTGAATTTGTTCAGGAGCGAGAGCTGATAGACTGATGACATTATTACAGGACATACTGGTTTGTGTGTACATTCAGGGTGAGGATTGTGTGCTCTAACAAGTGTCACATCATCTGAAGAGCAAACACTTTCTCTGTTAATGTTATGCCTGAATATTCATCCAATCTACGTGTGTGTGTGTGCGTGCACACATACACAAATACATGTGTAGGTGTGTTCTGCGGGTTTCTGTGTGTGCTCCTGCGTGTTTATGAAAGTTTGCAAAGTAGACGGGGGTCAGTTTGACTTGCAAAATAGCACTTATTTGGAGACGGGAGCTAGGGAGGATCAAAAACATTCAGGTAAGCGTAGGGAAAAGTCAAGCATCAAGCTATTTTCTCGAATGATGCCTTAAAAATTCTGTTTTGTTGTCTCTTGACTTCTCTCTCTTGTTGTTGTTGTTGTTCTTCTTCATTTCAGGATTATCAGCTTTCCTGCCATCTATCCCTGTCTCCATTGGTGACAGTGCCTAACAACCATCACCATGGGTGAAATCGAGGAATTGCGAAAGGAGGCAGACAGTCTCAAAGACCAGATCACTGTCAGTAGGCCCATCCATATCACCTTTAAGTAATTAAGAAAAAAGTAGCTGCCTGCAGTGTTTATTATCAGCATTATACATCTTTCAATGTATACTATTCATATACTATATTACTGTGTTTGTGTCTGCTCCTCAGGCAGCTCGTAAGGCGGTGCAGGACACCACACTGCAAGAAGCAGTAGCTTCGATCACTGTGGTGGGCCGTGTCCAGATGAAGACCAGGAAAACACTAAGGGGTCACCTTGCCAAGATCTACGCTATGCACTGGGGTGCTGATGCCAAGTAAATACACAGCACATTGTACACAAATTGAAAGAGCATCTGCTGTTTTATTTCACAGCCAAGATATAATAGGTTTCTATTCAATTAAGAAAAGAATTAGAGTGAGGTAATGAATGCAAGAAGGAACTCTGATTGGTAAATTCAATTTGTGAAGTACACTTTTAACTGGATGAATTGATAGGAACATGGCTTACGCCTGATGTTTATTGTTCAGCTGACACAGCGTCTCCTTCTCTCTGTCTCATTCTTTGTTTTTGAATTACTGTCGATCATTACAGTAGCAAGCTGTGTGTCAGTGCCTCACAAGATGGAAAACTCATAGTGTGGGACAGCATTACAACCAACAAGGTAGGAAAGAGTTTATCATGATTACAGTTATAGTAGTATGGGGGCGACTGTTCACCATATGAAGCCATGAACGTGCTTTCACAGCTTAAACTCACCACAAAACCTTGCTGTGTGCTCAGACGCACATAAATACACGTGTAAGCTCACTTCTTAAAGCCCCGGAAAACTTTCAGCATCAAATATTAATGACTAAGGAAATAACAGTCATAGTTTAAAGGTCCAGTGTGTCAGATTTAAAGGGCTCTAAGGCAGAATGGCAATATAGTACTCATAACTGTGTTTTCATCACCTGAAAATAAGAATACTCATGTTTTTCTTAGCTTAGAATGATCCTTATATATTTACACAGCAGGTCCTCTTCCATGGAGTCATGTTTGCCATGCTATGTTTCTACAGAACAGCACAGAACAGACAAACTAAACTCTGGCTCTAGATAGAGACTTTCAGGTTTTTTGCACCTTCCACAGAAGTTTGACCATGTTTGGAAGGAGGCAAGGGGTTGCAGTCTGTAACTATACAGCCAGGAGCCTACACTTGCACTCTCTAAAAAGACATAATGAAACTACGTCAATCTGCCTCTTCAGCACTGCGTGGGTTGATCAGATTCAACTGATGAAATGTGACCAAATGTCCCATCAACTGTCGTTAGATTCAGATTCAAGTGTTGCTAAACCCTGATAGGTGCACAGAAGTATGTGACGTCACCTTTTTCCTAGCTGAGCCCCACCCACAAAGAAAAAAAAGAAAAACACAAATCACCAAAATGTTTCTAACATTGGCAGAAAAGTGTGTTCATGATGGACCGTATTGCTTACTAAAAATTTTGTTTTCTGGGACTTTCAATGTGTGTAATCCATGTTTAGTTTCAGTGGTTGAGTACAGGAGTTTCACCTGCCTTCTACATGTCCCCAGGTGAATGCCATCCCTCTCAAGTCATCATGGGTGATGACTTGTGCCTATGCACCTTCAGGGAACCTAGTGGCTTGTGGCGGGCTGGACAACATGTGCTCCATCTACAACCTCAAGGGCAAGGACGGGAACGTCAAGGTCATGCGTGAGCTGGCGGCACACACAGGTAGGTTGACACAGCTTGAAAATGAAGTACCAGACGCTCTTACTTCGGATTTCCTTTTATTCGCTTACATTGTGTCTTGAGGTTCCTCATATTGTATTTCTTGGGTTGCCTAGGTTACCTCTCCTGCTGTCGTTTCCTCAGTGACAGTGAGATCATCACCAGCTCTGGAGACTGCACTTGGTAAGAATACAGTATGATTAACAGAACTAAAAGGTATGTTGCAACTTCGTTAAAGTGGAGATAAATATTGTTCTTTGGTTCATCTCCTTCCAGTGTACTATGGGACATTGAGACAGGGACCCAAAAGACCATCTTTGCAGGACACCAGGGAGACTGCATGTCCCTGGCCGTCTCCCCAGACTTCAACTTTTTCATCTCAGGGGCCTGTGACTTCACGGCCAAGCTGTGGGACATCAGGGAGGGTCAATGCAGACAGACCTTTGGAGGCCATGAGAGTGATATCAATGCGATTGGGGTGAGGATCGCTACTGTATCAGAGCTCTGACCTTTTGTTTTTACTCAAAGGAGGCCGAGTTTCCAATCACTCCTCTTTCTTCCAGTTCTTCCCCAATGGTAACGCAGTGATAACAGGGTCCGATGATGCCACCTGTAAGCTTTACGACCTGCGAGCCGACCAGGAGCTCATCACCTACCAGGACTCCGGCATCATGTGCGGGGTGACCTCACTGGCTCCATCCTTTTCTGGACGCCTGTTACTGGCTGGTTACGACGATTTCAACGTCAACATCTGGGATGCCCTTAAAGCTGAGAGAGTGGGTGAGTACAGGTGGAAAATGGGGACAGTAAAGTTGGTTTTAAAGCACTTACAATTTCCAGTGCCTGTTACTGGATGGAGAGCATTGCGTCTGAGTGATTTCAATGGTATTTTTGCCCAACTGACATTGTTTTTTCTTCTGTGCCGTGGTCCAGGAGTGCTCGCTGGTCACGACAACAGGGTGAGCTGTATCGGAGTGTCCGCAGACGGCATGGCTTGTTGCACAGGATCCTGGGATAGCTTCCTCAAGATATGGAACTGAGCCTGTTCCTCACCGGCAAGCAGAAAGAGAGCAGTTAACATCTATCTGGGAGAAAGTGAAGAAGATTAAAAAAAAAAAGAAAAGAAATTGGAGTTTGAGGGAGGGATGAGGGACGAGGAGCCGCATAGGGTGAGAAGAGGGTATTTTAATTGTGCCAAGTCCTATCTAATGTCAGAGAGGGGTTGTAATGTGAAGAATTTCTCCTCTCTCTGTCACATCGCGCTCTCATCTTTCTTCTCACGTTATGGGGGAATTTGGGGTGGGACAAAGGGGTGGGAGTCTCCGAAAAGATCATTCCTCTTAATAGTTTATTATATTGCGGTTCAAATCGATAACATATGCACATTTAATCGCAGCAATTCAGAGATCGCCCAATGAGAACAGTTGCCAAATGGAAATGGTAGCACACTGGATGAGATAGAAATGAGAATGTGTCAAGTTACAGCCTGTGTAGGTTCACACTAGCTATACTAATATGCTGTGTTTTATATCAAAGCACAAGTTATGTCATATGAGTAATATGAGCATTTGCGTTTTTTGTTTGAGACTGTCGTTTGTTCTTAGTTTTGGTAGATTCCCTACATGCTTACATTTACTTTCTTTTAATTTTCTAATTTTAACTAAAGTTGAGTTAGTTTGCAGACGTCTACATTAGTGTTTGAGTTGTTTTGTATGTGATTGATGGACAATATTAACCAGGATTTGGGGTCTCATCATTTGCCCTATAACCCCTCAACGCCAGTAGCTAGACCTAAAAAGTGCTTTGGGTAAACTGTTGAACTGACAGATGGGATAATAAAATGGTTTTCATGGTTCACTAAGCACTTACAAAAAAAAAAAAAGATGACCTATTTGTCTCAGGACAGGAGGACTTTTTGTATGAGTGGATGAGATAATGTCTATTGTGCATATATGAGCAATACATCCGAATCTGTTTATGACTGCTTTCCTTTTCCTCCGCGGTGGTACAAGATAAACTTGAAGGACAGTTTGTGTACATACAGAAAAAAAAGGACCTCTGAGTTCTGACTCTTCTCCAATACTGGATACATACAATGTGCAAAGTTCAGCAATACTACCTTTCTTAAAGACTGTAATAAACATGGGATTCTGCTTTAAGTCTGTAGTGTTGTCTGACTTCAATTATAATCTTACATGTTCATAATTAAATCCCACTGGGTATGGAGTGTTAAAGCACCATTTTTAAAATGGTATCTGTGCATGAAACGAAGAAATTTGTAGCAGTTTCAGTTCATGAAGGAACATTGTATGCTTGGATAAAGGCATACCAACATGGCACCTTTTATGGTGCAACCTTAAATGTTATGTCATGTCTATTAACAGGCTCCCTCTAGTGTTTCATTATTGAAACTCTGCATTTTTTGACAAAATGAACAAATATTTAGTGTCGAGTTTTTATTCTGTTTGAACAGATTTAAAGACTAAAGACAAAAAATACAATTTAAGTGTTGGAGACAATTAAAAAAAAACATGAGCGCAAGAGAAACAATAGCAAAACTAGCCTACAAAGCAATACAAAGATTTAAACCTGTAGTATGTATGCAAATAATTTTATTTATATTTACAAGAGGACAACACAGGATAGAAAACAGCTCAAAGCAGAAGTAATATATACAGGGAAGAAAACAAAAAAATCAGTTTAAGAAAGCTGTACACATAAAAGCTTGTTTTAAGAGATAAGTGGCAGGATTAATTCTGTACACATTACAGCAGTGAATCATCTATTCTCCTTATCCAGAGACACTGCCAGCACTCTGCGATCCATCTGTCCAAGCCTCTGCTTATCTGGAGTGGAGACCTTCTGCTTCATCTGCAAAGTGGGGAGGACACATTATTTGATTCTGAGCAAATAAATAAGCCAATATCACCTTTAAAAAAGTCGATATATGGTCATTAAGTTTTAATAAATAAGGAGAGCATGTATGTAGGCATGTGTGTATGTCTGTATACAGTACCTGAGAAACCTGGTCCCTGGGTGAGTTGGTCTTAAGGATCTGCAGTGGGGAGCGGCCCTCAGTAGTACCTTGAAAAGAAAAAAAAAAAAAACATGAAGCAACAATATCTTGTAATCAGATACGAGAAGCCACAAACTTTCCACAAACCTTTCTGCTTCCGCTTTCCAGACAGTCCCTTGTTTTCATTGGTTGCGTTTTTCACGGCCACGCGGACAGCAAGAGGAGAGGAGCCTCCTTTTCCAGCGTGTCCCTGCACTCCTCTGGCTCTTAGCCCAGTGGCACCGAAACCTTTTCCCAACCACTGCGGTTTGAACACCACCTGACTGGGGCTCTTGGGGTCGAAGGTGGGGCAGCGGATGCCGGGGGCAGCCTGTGGCTGCTCCGGGCTAGGGACAGTGGGTGGCTCCGATGAAGCAAGTGCAGAAGGCAATGGTGATTCTTTAACATTGTCTTTTGCTTCCTCAGAAGATGGCACCTCATCTGCATCAGTGCAGGGGGATAACTGAGCTGGGGAATCACCTGAATCGGTGGTTAGAGGCTCAGCAGGAGACTCTGGCTCAACTGTGATAGACGGAAGAGCATAAGAATGATCCACACAATCTCCAAGTGGTTCCGCTCCCACACCAGGCTCTGGAGATGAAGTACTGTCACGGTGCACCTCAGCAAAGATCTGGGATGAGGTTGCGCCCTCATGGCAAGTTATCAGGCTCATGCTCAATCTCTTGTGAAGAGGAGACTCTTTTGCTTCTTCAGCCTCCTCCAGGCTGATGTCAGCCTCTGTTTCTATCTCCACCTGCACTTGGGGCTCATCAAGGAGCACAAAGGGGCTCGAACTGCCCATATTTTGGATAGGGGGCAGCACAGGAGTATCAAGAAGGTTAGAGAGTTCAGCCAGGGAGCCAAAGTTGCGGTAGGGCTGAGGAGTCAGGAGGGGCTCAGTGGAAGCCAGCTCTTCGCCCCTAAATTCCTCCTCCTCCTTCTCCACCTCCACAGCATCACTGAAGTGCTTCTGAGGAGCTTCGGGGGCTTTGCCTTCAATCTCATTGTGGAAAAGCAAGCCCAGGCGTCGAGCAAAGGATCCAACTGTTGCTGTAGCGGAAAATAAGAGTACAACATGTTACAGGGCATTCTGCAGGTGAGAAAAGCCAAGCTGAAAGTTCATTTTTAACCAAACCATTACCTCTCATGACTTCTCTGGCAGGGGTGCGGGAAATGCCGACAGTAGGTGAGCGAGGATCCGTGAATGCCAGTGGACACTCAACAACAGCTTTGAGTCCAAGCCCGCCAACCTAGGGGAAAAAAAAAATGAAATGGTAAACATGTTTTGAAATCCTTCACCCAGTTAACAGTATACCTGGTCTGCCAGGTAACCTACCTGAATGGGCGTACGATCGATTCCCGTTGAAGGCGAGCGTGGATCAATGAGATGACTGACTCTGGTGTTTTTGATGGCTGGTTCTGCTTTTATTGGCGCACATATCTTGCTCTCACTGGATCCCATGATGCTTATTAAACCTGAACTGGCATACAAACAGTTTTCTATCACAGCCAAATAACAGCAACGCAACACAAAACATGCAGATCAAACCAGGCAACAAAACACTATCCATATATAATACTACTAGAATAAAACACGATACAATAAAAAAAATACAGATATTATCCAAGGATTTCATGTAATTTGTAAATAAATGCACATTTTTATATGGTTATAAACTTGCATTAGTTACTATCCCCTACAGTGTTACACACAGTAACATAACCAAGTTAAAACAAAACACTGTGGACCCTCGGTCGTGAAATTATTAAACTAAACTTGTATAATATGACACAGAAGTACACGTTAAAAATAATATTCATACATCATGATAATGACAACATGATTTCAAGTGTGTTTACATATTACTACGTCTGTGTAATGTTTAAAAACGAGCTGTATATCAACAGTTGGCAGGCTGGTTAGCGAGTAAACAACAAGCTAGCTTAGCTTTAGCCACTTAGCTTCAGTTTCATTCATAAAATCGTGTGAAAACGAAACGTTCTGTTTGTAACCGTTAAACCACAACGAGTTTGAGCGTGCAGGCTGCGTTAGCTAGCACGAGCTCAGGTTTTAAATATATTACCTGGCTTACCTGAAACGAGACGAGTTGTTCAAACGTGCTGCTGATCTCTCTTTTCACTTATTCACACTCGGGATAAACAGAGCACACACACGACTTTTAAAACATTTAAATGGTGGGGCTGCGTGCGTGTTATTTTTGAATGAACCAATCAGCGTTCGCGTCCTCTCCAGCTCCGCGCCGCTGATTGGCTTAAAGCGCGGCGATCCAGATATGGGCGTGGCGTCCTGCTGCTGATAACGCGTTTGAAAGTTGCAGAAAATGAATGTATTGTTTATCACGTGAAAAAATGAAATGTTAACGTTGGAGGCGCAGTCCTCCTGAAACACGTGTCTCCATGACCAAACTGCCTGAAGAACATATAAGATTCAGTAAATGATACTATTTAAGGACATCATGGAGAACATAGCACAAGAATATATCATGAATTTATATATTATCTGTGAAGAAAGCTGACTTTGTAACAGATCATGACAGAAATATGGAAGCCATTGGAGTAATTAGACATTTACTGCACATTTATAGTTATAATGCTAAGATTCAAACGTTCAAAAAGCTATATAAATTAATGAAAAATATGTATTGATAAAGGTAAAGTAAATAAGTAATCAAAATACTATTGAAATTGTTTATCAATAATTATACTGTAAATGTTTTTTGGATTTGAATTTCTGTTATCTATTTACATATCTATCATTTTATCTTATAATCATTCAATCATCATTTGTTTTATACTTCCTAAATTTATTTAACATTTTGTGATCATTTAAATTTAAAGATGTCCAACCCACACAGACAGCAGCAACAGGAACTAGAGTAACAGGGGGGGAAACAGTGAAAGCCTTTAAAAAAAAAAAAAAAAAAAAAAAGTTAAAGTTCCTCAAACGTCCACTTGAGACTGGCTACAGAACATTTCAACCTCCATAAGCTCCATTCATAAAAAGTCCAACTTAACAGCAGAAACAAACACATTTACAGCCTGGTACAAAAAACGGTTTTAGTTCATTTCCTTGCTCCTTGAGTCTGATTTTTTTTTGTAACTCATCGATTCAAATTATATTAAAGATTGAAGTTATGCATAATGGTTTGTGCTGTTACAGGTGGCTTGTTGAGCAACCAGTTGTCATTCAGCACACTTTAGATCTGCTGATGATCCACATCTTCTTCCACAGAAGAAGCAGGACTACCAAAATGGCGGCGACCAGTGCCACAAATTTTGACCTTCAAAACGGCTCTTCAGAAATCGATGAGTCACACATACGCTGTCCGTTCTTTTATACTGTCAAGTGAGCTGAAGCAGCTCCTTCAGCAACAGACTACTCCCACCATGTAAGAAGGAGCGCTACCACAGGTCTTTCATTCCAACACACCAGCATGACTTTTTTCTAGATATTTCTTGTTTATGAGAAATTTCTTATCCACCTTGTGTATACAAGCTGCTGTGACAAGTGAATTTCCCCAGTGTGGGATCATTTAAGTCTCTTATCTAGTCTAAATCCCCATGTAAACTAAAAAGAACAAATTCAAACAGTTCAATTAAGCCTATCCTACAAAATACTTGATTTATATTCTTAGTGCAAGAGGAATTCATACCACCATCTGTTATTTGTAATCAGATTTGTTAAGTAAGTCTCTGTTCAGCTCTCCAAACCACCGGAGCCAAGTCGTTTTGTTCACTAAATCAGAAAATAAAAATCACCAACAGATGTTTGGAATCAAAGCTTTATTGCTGAATATTATATTAAACATTGCAGTCAGGATTTAACTAGCCTGAAAACAATTATAGTGCAACAATTATGTTACAATACACAATATGGCATTTAGCATTATTTTACAATGAAGCAAATTGTTTTACAAGAGCAATATGAAAAAAGAGAAAGAGAGGAAGGAGCCCAGAGAAATAATTCTCAATGATATTACAATTATATGATCTCGTCATCTGATGCACGATTAATAACCCCCTGCCCAACCCCAGACACACACGCACACATACTGTACACACACACACCGCATCATAACAGTAACAGTCCCGCTGGTTGTCAGTTCATCATCCTGGCTGATAATTGATTACTAAAAAATTAAATAAAGTATATATAAAAAAAAGAAACAAGCTGCTGTAGAACTTCTGATTAGTGTGTTTGTACGCTGGACCGGCCTGATCCTTCTCTCAGGAGCACTTTTGATAAAAAGTAGTGCTCTTTTCAACGTTACAGCAATATTGTACCTTTAATCTGCATAACCGTAGTGAGTATACAGTTCAACTTACAACCAGTCATGATAAAGATATCTGTCCACATGCTGGTTACTGAATACGAGACGGATTCACTCAGTCTTCATCGTTTACTTTCGTCAAATCAAAGTTACATTTCATTGATCTCCAGATCAACACAGTAGGAGGAAATGTGAGGACCGTCAAAAAACATAAAATGCAGTGACATGACTGTATTACTGCTGGCTGCGTCTTCCAGGTAGAGACTAATACTGTAATGTTCGATAAAAGTCATTTAAGTGCACATGACCATGATGTTGATGTCTCTAGGATGTTGGATAATTCACAGTGTCTTCCTCCTACTTTTCTCTGGAACCGTTACCACTCTGATTGCTCTCTTGTTCACTCAAGTCACCCAAACATTTACATCCCAGCAAAAAACACTCACACTCAATAACCCCCCTCCCCCCAGCTGGTCTTCATTCAGTCCCACCCTCCACCTCTCTCTGGCAGAAGTGAGCCAGCAACGTGTCCAAGTCCCGACGGTCAGCAGCAGCGTACAGAGAGCTCTCTCCCATCATGCTGAGAGCCATGCGCAGGGTGGACCAGATGTTGTCAGACATCATGGTGGCGGCGGCACCTCCAGGCCCCCTCGCAGCTCTCGCTCTGTCCCCGGCGGCCTGGCGCTGTAGAGACAGAGCTTCAAGGAAGTGCTCCACTGCCTCTCTGAGGATGAAGGAGAAAGAAAGATGAGCTACTCCAGCTAGATTAACACTCACTACACCACTATCTATTTGACTTTCACAGATGATTAGTCTGATAATATACTATATAATAATCAAATTAAGTTTTTTGATGGAGACGACACCTTTTTTTTATCTGCCCTGATATATAAATGTGGTGGACAAAATATCACCACAGCTCACATGATACCATACAAAGTGTAGCCTCTGAAATGAAGTTAAACCATCACCTCTCTTTACACAACAGCATTACAACCATTACAGCACTGATTTTAGCTAGGTGTACAAAATAAACTGGAAACTCAGTTTATTTTACAAAACTGCTGTTGCCATCTAGTGGAAATACAAGCTACTGCGTTGCACCAGGGTTTGTAAGGTTCTTATATTACTCCAGATACTGCACGAATCCACAATTCAAGCAGATAAGTAGAAAGATAATTTGCTGGTATTACATCAACATCCCTTAATTAAAGTGTATACACATCTCCAGCCCTCCCTCACCTGTGTGCTCCTAGGTTGACGCAGCTGATTCCCAAGTTGTAGCGACTGCGGACAAAACCGGGCTGCAGTTCCAGAGCTCTCCTGTAGGCAGCCACGGCCTCCTCTGAGCGGCTACCATTAGCGAGCGTAGCACCCAACTTATTCCACAGCAGGTAGTCCTGATGGAGACAAAACAAAAGAAGTGAGAGCTCAGAAACAAACAGAACATGCAGTGTGAGGACAGACGTTAGGATCTCAGCTCTGACTTCTACTCTAACCTGTGGTGTGACAGAGAGGGCGGCGCTGAAACAGTCCACCGCCTTATCGTACTCCCCGCTGAGGTTGAAGAGAACTCCGAGACCACACTGCAGCTGTGGATCTACCTGGGCGGGATCAGAGTTGGCTGCATGCAGGAACAGGGACTGGACATCAGTGAACAAAGATCTGTGCAGGAAAAATAAAAAGAAAGAGTCAGAAAATATTACACCATCTATTAAAAATTTAGAGATACCGGATGCTGAACCTGTGAGTTCTGTTATAAATCATTCCATAATCCCACGTGTGTGATACTCACTCCGGTAGCAGTGATCCGAACCTCTCCCTATCCTTGTCCCTGTCTCTGGCACCTTCCTTTTGGCGTTCGCGTTCATTCTGCTCCCACACAGAACGGTATTTTGGATTGTGCTTCAGCCAGTCGCGAAGAGTCTCACAGGCCTGCCTGTGCAGCGATTCGTTAGTGAAACTGACAGCCAGCGCCATCAGAGCAGTCAGGTTGTCGTTCTTTAGCTCTATACATCTGACGAAAAAAAAGGAGACAATGGGAAGGGAGAACATTATCTTGTTGTTAAACAATGACACACTCTTATTTGAGACAGCAAGTATTAGAAAGTGTCTAACACTTGATTCATATGTGGAAAATGAAAAAAAAAATGGACACAGACACAAAAACCTGAGCTGGAAGGTCACTCACATTAATAAGGTGAAAGGATGGAAAGTATTTCCATGAATGAGTCATTTTGCTTTTCATGAAACTATTTGAATTTTTTATCATTGTTTACTCAAAAGAGTCAGTAGAAAATTACCTGCATACATACAGCTCATTATTAAACTTCTAACAAATGAATCCCAATACTCAAAACTACCATCATAACACTTATATTTCCTGGTGTGACAATATAAAAATATCTTCCAGAGGAGCTGTAATTGCCCTGAAAACTCTGAGGCACTGCTTGTCATGTTCTCTCCAACTATTGCTAAATACAGTACATATATTTTGCATATGAAATGACTGCATTTTGCCATTCTGATTCCCACCTGCGGAGGGCGCTGATGGCAGCAAACTCTTGTTCGTTCTCTGCCTGACAGGTTCCCAGATACTGCCAAGCCTGCAATTTAATGAAAAGAAATGTACACAAACCACAACATCAGTACAGCTGCCTTTTGTGGGGAAACAAATATAAGTAAAATCATAAGTAAGGAGAGTTTTGGGGGCTGTTTATTAATAAGACAGCGATCAAAGAATTAGAGACTAAAAAAAGCATGTGCAAAAACTGGCTGGAAGAGGCTCACCAGCTGGTTGTCTGGTTCTCTCTGTACAGCACTTTCAAAGAACCGTACGGCACCCGGGATGTCGCCTGCCTCCATCCTCTTCACTCCCTCTGACAAAGGGTCCGGGTGGGACAAATAAGGGTTGTCCTCTTCAAACTGATACCCCTGAAACAAGCATCAGGAAAACATACAGGCTGCTCAGAGCACCATGCAGATAGATCAGGTACATGAGATGCAGCAGCAGCACAGTGCCTGTCGTGTAATTTTAGAGTTGTATGTGCAAAAATGAACAATTTCAGCAGATGCCTGCTCTCAGCTGATATGACAGCTACCTTGTCATAAGAAGTGCTGAGTAGCTGATCGAAGTCAGACAGCCAGGGATGGCTCTCGGCGTCCCTCTTTGCCATCTCCTCCCACTCCTGCTGCAGCTTCTCCCAGAAATCCACATCACTCTGACAAAATGACAGATACACACCATTACCTTCAGCCTCCTCACATCATGTATCACACTCTATAACAGACATATTTGACCTTTTCTTTCACCGTGGATTGATGAGAATGTATTGATGGCATTTTGTCGCATAACTAAGTCAAAAAAGACAGACAGTGGTTTGTTTTTTTCTCAAATAGGATCAAGTTACTTTATCAAGGGCTTGTTAAACTTTTAGTTTAACCAAGTCCAGTAGAAGCGGGGTGATGTTCCACATCTGGCATGAGAATCAGCACCTCCAGGTGGAAATGGTTCTCTGCTGGAAAACAGTGGAACAGTTCCTCCAGGTTGGGAGTGAGTTGCTGGCCCCAGCAACTATCTTCGAGTCTTTTTACGAGTGATGGGAAAATGGAGCACGAGATGGATCGGCGGGTTGGTGCGGCGCCTGCAGTATTGTGGACGCTGTGCTGGACCGTTGTGGGGAAGAGGGAGTTAAGCTGGAAGGCAAAGCTCTCGATTTTTCAGTCCAATCCTTACCTATGGTCATGGGCTTTGGGTAGTGACTGAAAGAATGAGATCAAGGATCAGCATCTGATTAGGTGCCTTCCTTTGGAGGTATGTTGAACTGGTAGGGCAGACCCAGAACTCCCTGAAGGGACTATATAGCCCATTTGGCCTGGGAATGCCTCAGGAGGAGCTACTAGACTGCGTTGCTGGTGCCACTGCGACCCGACCCCAGATAAGCAGAGGCAAATGGATGAATATCCAACTTACTTTACTCCCAATTAATATACAGCACTTTGGCTTTAGCTCATTGATTCTTGCCTCACCTCTACTGCAGCTTTAGCTTCTTGGAAATCCGGTCCTGCTGTGGCAAACTCATCCACCCAGGCTTCAGCTGAGTCCACTGACACCTGAATAGCAATGAAGAGCAATGACAATGACAGTTGACCTGAGTCAGCAGGTGCTTGCTATGAAAACTGTTATTAGAGCCAAAGATGGGGACATTAAAACTGGGAAATTATAGAGGAAAGTGGATGAAGAAGGAAAAGATGAAAGAAGAAACAACACAGAAAAAGCAAATTGTCTCCTACTCCTTTCTTACATTGCTTCCTAATTAACTCCTGATTGTTTTAATCAGATAAAAAATGCAGCAGTCAGCAACAAAATAATTAAATGCAGCATGTATCTTATGGTTTATGTGTAGGACCAAACTGAGCACAACACTGGTTGCAAAACTTAAAATACAGCAGTAACTGCAACTAAAACTGAAAAACCTATCGCTGCCACGACCACAGAGGTCCTACCTGCCTGACGACCTTGGCCCACTGCTCTGCTTGTTTAGCTTTAACTTTCTCAATCTTCTCATCCCTCTCTGGGGGTTCCAAGGGAAGACTCCCTCCCCCCGTCTCCGTCAGGAACTATGGCAGGAGGCGAGGGGGGGGTGGCGGTGGGGAATGGCGCAATGTTTTGAGGAGGAGGAGGAGGGAGCGGTTGGTGAGGAGTTTTTTTTTTTTTGAAGGAGTGGGTGGAGTAGGAGTAATTTTAAGTGGAAGGAGTAGATGAATGGCGGTTGTTAATTTGAGGGAATGGCAAGCCGAGAGTTCGAAAGGCAGGTCAAAAAATGGGAAAAGTACATATCAATGTTAGAGGGCAAAGTACAATGGAGCCATGGTGAAATAGATAGTCATCAAAAACAAGACTGAGAGCTACACATGCACAGCATAGTATGGAAGCCAATTTCCCCCAGGGTAGAAAAATAAAAAAATAAAAGTCAAGATTTTGAGATACTACATTTTGACTTAGTATCTCAAAATGTTGAATATTCCACAATGAAATATTTAATGCATTACCAAGTCAAAATTATGAGATAATTGTCCAAAAGAAAGGCTAAATTTCGAAGCTTTGGACTTAATATCTCATAATTTTCAATTAGTAAGTTAAATGTTGTATTTATTATCTTATAATTGTGTATTATGTCATAATTCTGACATATCATATTTGTTGAGATGTAAATCTTGTTCTATATTTTTTTCCTTGGCAGAAATGAGCTTCCATAGTATCACGTTTTTAGGGGAAGATCTAGTTAAAATCCAAAATGTGGCATCAGCCTTTTCTCTGTCTGCATTGAATGAAGTCAAAGTAATCACTTCAAAAACAAGATGGGATTAACCACTGCACACATTAAAAAAAACTTAATGCATAAGAGGAGAAGCAGAGTCGTCTCTTTGCAGAACAAATTCCATCTGCAACACTGTGCAGCCTTGAGCTTCATATTACAGGGAGCGGAGTGGCTGCTTTTGGTTACATTTTTGGAAAATGTTACTCTGCATCAGATACTGGGGTGATGAGTCACAAGGCATTGCCTATACTGTGCAAAAGAGAACCAATGTGCTTTCCCAATGTATTACCAATTGCAACCATCCCTCCTCAGTGGGCAGTGACTCGTACCTGGTTGAGGTTGGAGGCCCAGTTCTGAGCCTCCTCGGCCTGAGCTTTATCTGTGAGCTGTTTGTCTGTTCTGCTCTCCACTGTCACACTGCCCTCGCCAATCTGCCTAATGAATCGCAGGAACTACACAACAACGAAACACATGACAGCAGAAAAGGATTTACCGTTACCATTACTAATTGGTCAGGTTCATTCTAACATACTGCTACTTTCTTTCCAAACTAACAAGTTTGTCGTAACCTTTAAAAACCACAATAAAAGATGAAGTCATCAACATTACCAATATGCTCCCAAGGTACTACTCTACAAAAATGTTAAAGAAAAGGAGAAAAGATATGATGATAGATATGTAAAAAGAATGACACATGGTATAATAAGGATGCGATAGCTGTCAGGCACACATTGAGTCACTGCTCACCTCTGTGTTTTGTAACTTCGGGTCATCAACCTTTGAGACGAGCTCATTAGCCGTCTGCCTCAGCTCCTCTCCTGGTTGATATTCCTTTGTCCTGTCGGATTAACAGCAAAAAACAGCTTTTAATATTATACTGTAAGGAGATATAGGATGAGGAACACTCATTTGATTCTGCATATGTAGGCTGGAACAAGTCAATTCAGGCTGAAGGCTATGCTTTGTACATCAGTTTTCACTTCCTGTTCGGACGCTTTGACTTTTGATGGAGCTTCAACAGACGCATTGACTTAAGAGGTCAAGAACATTATCAAGCTTCATTCAAATCTTCTATCTTTTATCTACCTGTGTCTATTCTCTATCCCCCAACAAGTGTCTTGCCTGTGCTCCACATTTATTGCAGTGTGACTGAAGTAGCGACTTATATAAGCCATATTTCAGCAGCATACATTCAATGGTCCCCCATTCCCTGCTCTAACCATTCATTCTCCTTGTCTCCCAGGTCTCCCAGCCACAACTTCTCCTCCGACTGCTCCAGATACTCCTCAGCCCAGCGTCCAGGATCTGGAGCACAGACCAAAAAAAAAAAAAAATTAGGTAGGCACATTGTAAAAATCACATACAATGCTAAAATAAAAAAGAATCTATCCAGGGTAAATTTCAGGTTAGTAAAAATCGATGATACGTGACAGAAAAATTCTGCTCATTTGAGGCAAAATACAGGACAGCAAAACGGAGCGACTATAACAAAGTCAAGCTACCTGCAGCCTCAGCGATGAATTCTCTCGTCCAATCGGCATCTGCTGCATCACCGAGAGCGCTGAGCCCCGGGGCGGAGGCAGAGTCGGGACCTGAGACGAACTCAGCCGCCCAGTCACCAGAGAGGGCCAACGCTGCCACATCTGGAGCTACGACAGAAATATGTGCTGCTTAAAATGATGTGCAGACTTCAGCAAAGCCATACAAAACACTAAAGAAAATGTCTGAATCTGGTATGCAAAAATACATGACAAATAGTAATAATAATAATAATAATGACGTGTACCCCTCTGAGGAGCTTGTCTGTAGCTCTGCTGGTCAATCTGCTGCATTTCCTCCAACAGCTGACCCATGTCAAATGTGTGTGGAGGACGTGGTGGCGCCTGAAGGAACTCATTCACCAGCTGCAGCAAAAATAAAAACAACTGATGAAGATTTTTTTAGAGACTCCCTGTATACACAGAGCTACATGCCTGAACTTGTATTAAACATTATTTAAATCAACACAAAATGCTGAACATGGAAAGGAACATAAGCACTGACCTCTTCTTCAGTTGCAATTTCTATAGCAGTGGGGGGAATCTGAGAAAAAATAAGGACAAATTAGTTCACACAAATAGTGTCGAGCAGATAAGACTCAAATATTTCCAGTTTATAAGAAATGATTGGCTGAACTATTAGTGGATATCTGCAAATTAACTGACTGTAGGTGTTGAGCGGTGCCGCCATGCCCCCCCCTCCTTGGTCATGTGACTGGTCAACTTCATGAGGGGATTGGCTCCCCCACATTCTGCCTCTACCAACTCCCGCATCGCCATGGCAACACAAGGATGAGGCAAACCCAATCAGACCACCTGAGAACTGAGAGGAGAATGAAAAGACAGATAGATGCATTACTCAGATATTTGTTTTGCACGATTGCACACCATTCGACCTGTGTTCAAGAAAGAAAACGGAAGCACAGCGTTCAGTAGTGTGACAAATTAATAATGAGTAGTGTTTATTCCCCAAATGAAGATGAAGATCAGGCTTCCTGAAGTTTTGTTTTTAGTAAAAAACAAAATACAAAGATTTTTGATGACATTTACCTACTTTAAATATTCATTCACTTTAAATTCAGCACCAAAAAATAATATGGGCACTTATTAGAGCAGGTAAACCTTAAACTATTAAATTATTAAACATTAAACTATCTCAAAACATCGCCTAAAAAAAAAAAACATTCCCTTGTGTTGCTGTCCCCTTCAAAAGACAGACAGGCCAAGCAAGGTTAAATTCACACTGCACAGATAGACTCATGTCACGTAACCAAATTCAAGCTCCATCTGCTGTTTTCCGTGTCATTTCCTGGCTGAGAATGAACCATTAATAATGTGGATATGATGGCCCGGCAGGCACACACACACTGCATATTTCACTCTGCTAGTCTGGTAAGTTCAGAGGATTTTAGCTTTTAACTACACTGTATTTAAATTGAAAAAACAAACCAAAATCACAGATAGGGCTGGTTATTCAACTTAGACTTAGAAGTCTGGACATCTTGTTAACTTGTTCTTTTACAAAATATTTCTTAATTTAAATTACATTAAATTAAATTTGCTGAGAGAAGATCTAACATTTGGGAATCTTGGCTTATTTTGTTAAATGCCATAATGGGTTTTGTATTATTTCCAAGTAATATACTAAACAAATAAACTATCAAATTATCCAAACCTGGTATCATCCACACATATACCACTATATCACATCACATCACATCACTCACCTGATTCTCCGAACGTAAATTGATAACCAAAGAAAAGTCCTTATGACAGCGATGCAGTCACTAAGTACAAATACTGAGAATAATTATACGTGGTTCATGAGAAAACCCTGCTGCTCATCTCACTGACCTACATCCAGGTCCAGGGATGAACAGCTGACAAACTGTTGTACATGCTGGCCTACTCAACTTCTCTAACCCCCCTGGAGGGATACGTAATGGTGACAATTTCCATAATGAGCAGAAAGGGATAGAAATTTAATTCCCTGTCTACCTCTGCGGTCCACTAGTCACCTAAAAACAGCACATGAGAGAGCCTCTTCCACAGGTGGGCTGCCACATCGCTCTCTCATGGTCTAGACGGTAGATTTAAGAATATTTTATTCCCACTGTTTCAAACAGCTGGTGTATGATGATTAGGGACAAAGTAAGAGGATTAGACAAAGATATTAATACACACAATATCACAGACAGGCTACTGTGACACCTACTTACTCGCTCACTTAGCTGTTACATACAAAACCACTGGTGGTGTATTACCTGTGCAACAAGGTGCATCTATCCTGCACATATTCCACTTTTATTGACGATTATTTTAGGTCACATAAAGACATTATGCTGTACATGTAAAAGCAGCTCACTACCAGCTCTCACACTTGTTTTATTAGCTGTCAAACTGCTGTCATGTGTCAAACCAGTTAACCAGACTGAGCAGCAGTGAGTGTACACTGATAGCTTTTGTTTTTGCACGAAGCTAACTGTGCCTCCAGCCCCAGAAACAGCAACATTAGCTCATATTAAACGTAACGTATATCTTAATGTGCACCCAACATGCTTCTTATTAAACAGCGATAATAAGACGTAAACAAATAAGAGCCTTTCAACAATAGCGAGTGTGGCTAAGCGTTAGCTAACGGTGCTAGCTACAGTAGGGCCGGTGCTGAGGCATGAACAGACGGGTAGCATGATGCTCACCTCACCGCCGACAGCAGCTGCTGTAGCCGTACCGACAGCCTCTCTTCTCCCGGTGTGTCCTCTCCGTCTGCCTTTATCAGAGCAAAAGCTGCCGCGGTGTCACACCTCCCTCCCGGTAACCGTCTGAAAACCAGCCGCGGCGTGTTTATCGGCGCTGCTCTTTTATTTACCTTCCTCCTCCATGACCCGCACAAAACCCTTCACCACCACCTCCGATCGGTTGGAGTGTCGCGTACGCGTTACGTTTAGTTACGTATTCTCCAACGGCCGTACGTAAGAACCGTTAGGGCCTGAAAAAAATAAACGGGACAGTTTACGCAAAAAAAGGTTTAAAAGGTTTTACGTAAAAAAAAAAAAATTGCGCAGGAGCTCAAAGTCCAGCAAATCAGTATCAGAGTTAAAGGTGCAGTGTGTAAGATTTTGGGACTTTAACATATTCATAACTATGTGTAATCACTTGAATCTTTTTAATTTTGTTACTTTAAAATTAGTCTTTTATATCTACAGTGGGAGCGGGTCCTCTTTCGTGGACGCCTCCATGTTGAAACACCATGTTTGTACAGTATCCCAGAACAGACAAACTAAATAGTGACTCTAAACATGGCCTTTCAAGTGTTTCTAACTTACACTAAGAAGGTGAGGGTGATGTGAGGAGACTGCAATGCAGTGATTAGACCACAAGCTGCAACTAAATACTACACACTGAATCTTTAAGTTAGAAAGACAGTACATGTTGAAAGTTTGGACATTTTGGGATCATTAATTATATACTGTTATTATTATTATATGCTGTTATTAACAATAACATTACCATCATATCATCAGTATCTAAAGGTTCAGTGTCTAACTTTTAGGGCGATCTATCAGCAGAAATGGAACATAACATGCATAATTATGTTTTCAGTGATATATAATCAAATAAAAAATAGTCATTATTGTTTATTATTATTATTATTACTGTTATTATTAGTCATCATTGTTTTTATTACCTTAGAATGAGCCTTTTATATCTACATATGGAGCGGGTCCTCTTACACGGAGTCTGCCATCTTGCCCTGCCATGTTAGCCCAGATGGCCAAAGGGCTTTCCAGAGCGCATAGCAGTAAAAGAAGACGTACAAGAATAAATATTCTTGCTAACAGCTAACTGTTGTGTTTGGTTATAAGTTTGAGATGTTAAATGTAGACAAATGAAGGAGGATTGCACTTATTATTTAGGAGAAGAGCCAAGGGAGAAGAAATCTTTGCGACTCATGATCAAACAGAACTGCTGTCTGTAAAATGTTATTGTACCAGGAATGATACTTTGTACAGAGCTCTGTATACACTTGTTGCTTTACTATCAGTCACAATCCTCCATTTTCATATATTTATATAGTATATAGAATAAGTATATCTTATTTATATAGAATGCTTATATTTCTTATACTATAAACTTGTACATATTTCATTTTATTGCATTTTATTTGTCTGGCTTAATTATATATTTTATGTTTGTCGCTGTTATTACAACTGGTGCTCTTAATACTAAGCTGACCTGCTTTTCTCACCCAACACATTTCATTCGACTGTTGTGTTAACCCACATATAACAAATTGAACTGAAAATAAACAATAATGAAATATAGTAATATAAACCTACAGAGAATTCTGCATAATGAGAATTTTATTTTTTATATTTTAAATGTATAATACTAATACTTTTGTACTTTTATTTAAGCACAATTTATAAAAACAGTACTTGTAAAGGAGTATTCTTATAATATAGTAAAATGAGTTAAATGCCCAATCATAAGAAATATCAACATATTGTACATTTGACCTCAATTGTAAAACAATGTTTTATAATTGTTTATACAGTGTTATTTCAGTGGGAACCCTCCTCTAACAACAAAGCTCTCTCTGGAGACGTCATATAGTGTTTTTATTATGAATTTTGTAATGTTTTCTGACAGTTCTCAATAACAATTAGTCAGCATAATCCATGTCATCATTGTATCAATAATTACAGGTAATGTTCCAATAGTAACATAGTAATAATATAAGTTATTAATCAATGCAATGTTTATTCCTTCTTAACATCACACTCATAAAACGACAGGCTTCATTTACTGACAGGTTTAGCACTGCACATTGATAGGCTACACAGACAGACAGCAAGAAGACACAGAGGGAGAGGTGAAGGAAAAAGGCTGAGGGGAAGGGAGGGAGGAGGTGAGGAGAAGCACACAGTTGTACATTCATCGAACCAAAGATATCAGATGGAGTGAAGGAAAATAAGAAAAATATAGTATTGAAATGTGAAAGAATTACTTGGAAGTGTGAAAGATAAAATGAGTGAGACGTATCTACGTATCACAACAATGTGCCCTCCGTTTTCAGTGATTCAGATATTGACAAGTTCTTAAATTACAACAATATTACACACAAATTAAGAGACACTCATCAAGCCAGGGATTATCATCCTTATCACTACTACTATTATTATTATTATTATTATACTGTTTTCTGATGCTGGGAAGGTGATTACTCAAAATGGGGAGAAAAAGAAAAGGAAATTATAATCTGCTCCCTCTCAAAGTGTGCAGAAAAAAAGAGTGATTGCAATAATAATAGTAATAACAATAATATCATAATATTCATCATTGTATGTACAGAAAATTCATTACAATCAATACAATCGAAACTGCCCAAGCTGAGCTGACATTCTGGAAACAGCAGGGGTAGCATTATGAAGTGTATGTGTGTGGTTTTGTGTGTGTGTGTGTTTGCATGTGACGTCTTGCAGTTATTGTAAGAGCAGTGTGCAGTCATTGAGAGACATTCCAGTGGTCACTGTGAGGGGGAGGTCAGAGGTCAGGTTTATTGTAGATGTTTTGATGTTTTGTCACTTAATGGCACAAGCTGGGACTTTGCAAAGACTCCGATTTGAACCACAAACCACAGAGTTAGCAGTTTGAGGCTTTTACTCTGTATCTTTGGAGCATTTCAATAGTACCGACTTGTGTAAAAGATGAGGTGTATGGTTGATAGTCCATCAGCCCCAAGTAAAATATAGTCAGGAGCTGAAGCACTGCTGTAGTCACAATAACCAAAAGGAAAAAAAAGCTGCAAGCATAGTAGTTTTTATAAATAAATTGGCCTGTAATGTCTGACCTCACTGTCTTCACTCTGTGGTTAACGGCATTCGAAGGATGTGTGAAAGAGAGGATGCAAAGAGGGAGAAAAGAGCTTGTGCACAGACTTCTCGAGTCAGTCTAATAAGAGAGTGCAGAGACATGTTGGGATCAAGGCTTTGTGTCTTTGCCTACAGATCTATTCAAGGCCCGCGTGTTGCGGGTTGTTCCAGTTTTCATTGTGTAAAGATTTCAATAACAAAAGATAGAATACAATCTTTTTAAAAACAAAACCAAACAAAAGCAGTCTCATTCAAACCAGTATTACACTATACAGACACGTTATCATCTTGTGATTTAGAACTGGTGCACCACATACAATTTTGGTGGGATTTGCTCAGGCGGTTAAATTACATTAACTGTATACATTGTGCCATAGAACATTTAGGTGGAGAACAACAGCCCGTTGTTTGGCTATAGGTCACATATGGCGCTGAGTGTCAAGAGTATTACAGTGACTGTGTTGTGCGTGTAGTGTTTGTAAGCATACATTCCTTATACTAGTGGTGTCAGCAGTCGTTGATATTAAAAGTGTTGAAGTGTGTGACTGGTGATCCGGTTTGTGGTTTCCATGAGAACTGGTGCAGAGACACATGTGGCTCAGTAGCGACGGGCGTTGCCGTCCCTCCCCTCCTTCTTGATGATGATTCGCTGGTCGTCGCTGGCGTCGTCAGGTGACTCCGCTACCTCCTCATCCTCCTCCCCCTCCCCCTCCGTGTCAGCGGAGATGCCCATACGAGACTCATAGGACTGCATGAGACAGTGATGACGTGTGGTGAGTTTAACCGGCGTGGTCGCTCATTACGTCAACATCAATAACTTGTTTTTATTTACCTCCATTGGGTTGACGATGATGGTGAGGGCGGAGTCGTCCCATTGGCTGTTACCCTCCTTAGCCCCGCCCCTGGCACCTTCACCACGGCGATGGATGGAGCGAATTCGGAACACACCGAGGATTACCATGACAACCAGGAAACCCACACACACCATTATGATGACGGTGGCTGCTCCTGGAACCACTGCAAAATAAAAAAAAAAGTGTGGTCATTATGTGTAATAAAATCCCATTCAAATAACAAAACAATCACAATAACAAGTATCATCTGTGTAGACAAAGCCTGATGTAGCTTACTCCTCTGTGCTATCGAGCCCCATTGTTGTCCAACAACTATTAAAACACATGAGTAAGCCACACCGGTGCACTGGGTGACCTGATCTTTCATAACAATGAACACAGACACTGTAGTTTATTTGAGAGGACCAAATGTGTACTAATCCACGGCTGAAAACCGCCCCCAACAAGTGTATCATTTTAGTCCTGTTTGAGTAATCACTGAGCTGTGAATTGTTTATCTCGTCTATATTTCTGCCCTTTTTTTTAAGGAGTTACATTGGACAAGTACGTATGGGGCTAAGTGCCACAGACAGATAGGAATATTATTTTCATATCTGGAGTGTACACACTCATGGATGTCCCTTTTTTTCCAAAGCTAAATGCATGTTGACCCAATTGATTATGCGTTAATCAAAGTGTATTTGTGTATGGATATGAAAAATAGCTCAATTGTCCAAACTAATCACCTCCTACATTCAAATTTCAAATCTAAGATTGTTGCTGTTAGACTGTGTGTGCAACAGGATTCAATATTCAATTCAATCATAATCCTACCAGCTGCATGACGTGACAAAATCTATCCATTACACTGTTAACCTTTAACTGTATTGTATTTTGTGTTTCGCTATGCTCAGTGTATCAGTTTGCAACTTTTCTATCTCGCTGTAAGTGCCTGCTGAAAGTTGGGTAGCAAACTATGTACAAGGAGTTCATGTGATAACCTTCAAGAGTATAGATAAGGGTCAGAATCCCATTATGGGAAGATCTGTCAGAGAAACATCTGAAATTCTTGTAATCAAGTTGAAGGTTTCTGATCACGTCAGATGCAGGTCAGATTGGTTTTAATCCTCTTTGTCAGACTCTGAACCACTCTGCATGAGTGAGAACCTCTGAACTATCAGCTGAAATACTTGTAACACGTACAGCTGTATGCTCATATTGTTCTTAACCTCTTCTTATTCTGTTGAATAAAATCAAAGACAACATTAGAGTAACTTTGCTGACACTGTAGTTATTGCACAAATGAAACTGCAAACCATAACACAAGTATTGGTTACACTGCCCCACTGTGCACGTTGGGAGCTCTACACGTTCGGGTGCTTGCCTGCATTACAGTTCTGCTGCAGCCATTTATCACCAGCAGGTCTCTGGGGTCTTTTGATCAGGGTTTGTTGTTTGTTCCTCGCCAAAGGCATAAAACTAAACAAGACCTTGCCTTTGAGTCTGCGGCTCCCAAACTTTGAAAATTCTCCAATTTCTAGTGGTGTAATTGCTGATTGCAACCCCTTCATTTCACTGTGTGAAGGAGGAACTATGGCGGCTGTGAGACATGAAAAACGTGAGAGGTCCTTTCTAGAGCAAGTGTTTGGTTTTCCTGTTTTCTGCTAGTGTACAAACAATATGGCAGACTCCATGGAAAAGGAAATGCTGCGTCATTCTAAGGTAACAAAAACGTACTGATTCTTATTTCCAGACGATTATACACTAATAAAAACACACATATGCATATTATATTCAGTTTTTAACCTTTAAAATCTGTGAACACCTTTAAAAAGCAGCTCTAGACATACCTTACCTTGTTAGTCTCTAGTCTTGTTATTTATTTTAATTTCTATTTTGTTTATTACTTTTATCATGTATTTTTTGGTATTTATGCCTTTCACAGTGCAGAAGGAGACAAGAAACAAAGTGAGAGACATCCAGCAAGCGTCTCTGGTGAGTAATCGAACTCTGGACGCTGTACCCATGTGGCACACACCCCGACCATTAGTCTGCTCTAGGAAGGTGCTGTAATAATGTTGCAGGGCAGGAAAAACAGTCGAAAGGGAAATGTCACCTGAGTTGCGGTGTGGATTGGGCAGAGTGTGTCCACTCAGCTCTCCGGCGTGATGGGATGGATGGAGGAACTGCTGCTGGGAGGCCAGCAGGTGGGACGGGTGGTACAGACTGTCCAGAGAGTGGAGGAAGTTCACCTGCAGGAAGGAGGAGAAGGAAGCATGACCTCCCTTTCAACTATCCGCAATTCTCATGACATAACTACTTAAGAATATCTAAAGTCTAATTTCTATCTTTCATACAGCATACTGTTCCCAAAGGCTGAACTTCCATGCTCAGATCTGAAGGATATGTGTTATGTGAATGATGTTCTCACCTCCAGAGTCAACTCATTACTGGTGTATCTGCCATTCATCTCAGAGCAGGACAGGCGGAACCGCCTCTCAAAGCGGGCTGAGCCTTTGGCAAGTCGGTAGCGGACTGAGCGAAGGACGTCCTCGTACACAGAGATGGATTCAGCACCTGGAAGGAGCCCAGAAATAAGAGAGGGCAGAACAAAAAAAAAATAAGACAGAGAGTCAATATTGAGACGATGACTGTCGAGACAAGGAGGAGGAGAGAAAAGGAGTCTGCGGCTACTTATTCAAAGCTGGAAGTGGCTTTACGAGGTGGATGACTTTACATTTTTGACTTTTGATTTCAACAAACTGAGTGTAGAGGTTTTTAAAGACCCTGAAAACCTTTTTCCAAGAAAAAGAACAATGGTTATAAGATATGAACGTAACATTTTCTTCTGAAGTTGAAACCATATCGGTTGTTTCAAATGAGAGATTTTCTGTTTTTAACTGTGCAAGACGTGTTGAAAAAAGGTGACCTCAGGTATTTCTGTGCAATGATTGAATCAAAATGTAATGATACATGTGGGGCCGTCCTGGTGAAGGTTTTGACGATTAATCAGTTAAAACGATCTATAATTGTGCGTAACTTTTCTGCCATAAAATAACAGATTTTAAATCATTCTGATGCTACACTAACGCGTAATCAGGGGAAGGTGTCATTTGTGTGCCTGTTCTTGCTCTATGTAACTTGGGTTCAGTCGCCTGTGATAAGGATGTAACGCTTCACGGTACTATTCACTGTACTATTACTATTTCACTGATGTTAGTGAAACTGGATGATTTTTTATGGAGAAAATGTTTTCAACCTTTCCTCTGATGTCCTCTGGCTGCTCTGCATCAACTCTCTGTGATTTACAGAGATTCCTGATGGACAGTAAAGTAAACTTCTGTGAACTTTAGCTGCTGTTAGCTAATGTTAGCTCAATTTGTTTGCCAGACTGCCCGGTCTGTGACCTCAGAGCACCTGGGGAGTCTTAGTGTGTGTACCACAGGTGTTTTGGACCACTGAGAAGAAGAGTTTTTCCAGGCCCAGTGCATGGGCAAATACTGATAGGGAGCAGAGCCGACGTCATGCCAGAACAGGAGCTGGGTAAGCTGGAAATGTAACTGAGCTCAGCAGCCTCTATGAACATAATGACAGAGGAGAAAAAGACCAAGGGGACATTGACAGAAGAAGTGACCAAGTGACCAAGCAGAACCCGCCAGACAAGAGTAGCCAATGTCATTTAGTTGTTGGCAAGAGCTCAGTGAAATAAAAGCCTGAGCTGGGCTTCTTGCTGTTGGACTAATAAGTAATATTAGCTGGCTGCTATGGCTTGTGTTGTTCCACTTACTTGGTATTTGGCTTTTAGCAGAGTTGTCGACTCACTAGTTTTTGATCATAAGTAATATAATCCTAACAAATACACATCTACAGCTGTATATTTACGACAGTGGTGCTGCACTCTGAAACTGGGGGCACTAAATAACAAAAATAACAATTCACAGAGACACAAATAGACAATCATGAACTATTAAATTCAGATTTCCAGATTTTGTAGCATCTCTTTCAAGTTTTCTCTATATAACTTATTGTTATTGCTGCCTATCAAGGCAAGAACAAGATGAGTAGCAATAACAATAAAATGGCACAATATCTTTATGCACGGTACCTGTGATGGCAATATAAGCAGTAGTATTGATGATTTCCAGTCCTCTCTCTCGCACAACATCCATGTCCACCAGAAGCTCCTCCCTCTCTGGGTTTAGCTCCTCCCCCAGCGGTTGGACCTCACAGCCGTCCAAAGTGTGAGCTACGGCGTCGGACATCAGCGCTAAGAGGCGGTGGAAAGGAGACAAATGGGAGACTAATGAAAACATCACACAAAGGAGGAGACCACAGATGGTCTCTTCAGCTCAAAGTGTTAAACAGGCTACGTGCTAAACAAATACAAGAAATCTTTCAAATCTCCTCAAATTAAATGAACCATCATTCAACGAGTGACTCACCTCCACCCTCCATCCCCTGTGCAGCTGTGTTCACAGCATGAGACAAGGAACAGACAATTCGGAGCTCAGGGAAAAGGGGAACACCACGGGGGCCTTCAAACTCAGGAGCAGGACGAGCCAGATGAGGGCCGACCCCAGACAGAGAGATCTGAGGGGCATCGGGCTGGAGAACCACCAGGTATCCTTCCAGCTGCTTGAGGGACAGGCAGCTCTCCTCGTTAAAACATCTGGCAGTGAGGAAAAAAATATGAGAGATAAAAGGAGAAAAATGTCCTTGGTTAGATGACTCATGTGTCTGCAGTGTATGCCGAAACAACTTGTTTTTGTCATGCTAGCTCTGTGGCCCAGACTAAGATATCTCTGCAACTGTTGGATGATAAATCCTACTGACTCTGGTGAGCCCCTGGGCTTTCCTCAGAAGTAGAGAGCCTTCTGCCTTGTCAAAATGTGTTGCCTACGTTACCCAGAATGGAGCTCAACCATGCTACAGTCTGCTCAGAGATTGAAGTGTGTTATACTTGTATAAGCTAATGTATCCATGACCCATTAGCCTCGAGCAAAGATAAGGAGTGGAGTCGAGGTCTCACTTCTTTCTAACTCCACATCCCCAGATTCTTTGTCAGAAATGGGGTGTATCCACTTCTAACACTCAGATGTGCATCATTTGGTAGTGTTCTGTAAGCTGATTTATTTTTCATGGCAACAGCATTTCATAGCTCTAAGGCATACTTAAGTAAGGCACGCTTCACTCAAGTCTCACGAGTCTTTGGGTCAGTATTATTTGCAAAATTTACAAATCTTCTTTGGCCTTTACTCCCTGAAGTCAAGCACTAGAAATTAAGTGACAATGTGCAAACAGTGAACTAAATATTCAAGAGTAGTCTTACGTTTCACAGTTTCTAACACAGGGCGTTTGTACTTGTGCTAAACCGGCCTCTTGAAAACAAAATTAGGGGATAAATTAAGAGTATACCCACTTCTCCAGGACCCCACTGTTTCAGATGGTAAGTCCTAAGATGTGTAACAAAACTGTGATCTGTAATGTCTGCACAGTTCCCTTTTAACTTTTAATCCAGTGCCACCATCAGGTCAAATCTGTAACTCATCCAGCGCTTTATAAAATAGCCGCAAACCTTGAGGCTGCAGACTCTTAGTCTTGCTGTCAAATGAGCAACATCATGACCGAGTGATGTTAATAAAGTTGGCTCTGTGACTGCGTACAAAAAGCTGTAAAGCCAGTGCAGAGTTTTCTCAATCTAGTTCACGAATTACACCATGACTGGGGTTGCCGTCGGTTGGTTGTGACACTGAAAACAGCAAAAGTCAAAGCGCAGTCGCTCTGCTGTTACAAATGTAATTTTCCTGCCAGAAAAGGGAGAACAAATCAGATTGATGACAGGCCGCTTACATATATTTATTCATCTGTACTATAATTCAGGATCATATTTGAAAGAGGATTAAGCAAAGTTGTGTGTGTTTGTGTGTGTGTGTGTGTGTTTGTGTTACATTTCCTCTATCAGAGTGAGCAGCTGCTTCTATCGGCCTCTCCAGAAGGGCCTGCTGTTCAGCCATCTGGGTAACTCCTGGCCTCAAATCAGTCTAATCTTCACACACGCAATAAAACACGCTCAAGAAAAAAAAAAAAAAAAACTCTGGTACACTTGAGCTGAAACCAAGAAATATAAATCTGTCCATGACCTTGAATCGTTGGGAAGAGTCGGTGGAGAAAAAAACGAGCACAGCAGCACCGACTTCTGGTCTGGTAATCATTTTAATCTTATAAACATGCGACAACAACAACAGCCCCAGAAGACTCGAATTAGACTATCTGCAGATGCTGAGAGCTTGATGAGATCTGATTTTTTTTAGCCAGGCACCTAGTTTAAGTGTGAATACACAATATAGCACATAGTATATGCGCTGGACTGTACTTCCCAAGGTGAATTAATATTTCATCAGCTAAAAGTGACTGCTAAAGCCAGAGAGCCAGTTCGCAGTTGTTAAGCATGGTTGATCACTGACCCGGAAACAGAGTTTGTGTGCTTTTTATTTTCACAGCCAGGTGATTCGGTGCGATGCCCACTGAACCGGCGTTTCAGGGATTGTTCAGGAGCTGAACAAGCCTTTTGCTGTCAGTCTGTTTGGCACCATTAAAGCTACAAAAAAACATCCAGGCAGCATCAATTTGTTTTTTGTTTTTTTCAGGTGAAAATAATGATGATGACAGACAGGAATGTCTCTTCGTTTTTAATTGGGCAAGACTAAATTTATATGACTCCTGTGAGGCTTCATCGTATTCCTGCTAATATTCCAGATGTTTGCTCTAAATGTTTGAATGTTTACGAAAGATACTCTATTTCACTGTCTGTGGGTACGGAGGCCCTAAGCAGTCATGCATTCATACGTTTTATTTCCTCCATTTTCTAGTGATAACTTGTTAATCTAATTAGTTTTGAGTTATTTATGTAATTATCTTGTCAATATGTAATTAACTAATTATGTTTTTTTTTTTTCCAAATATGTTTATTAAGCAAACCTCCAAGCATGTTGCAGGCAGTACTTTTTAAAAAAAAAAAAAAGTAGACTGATTAAGCCTGTAAAACAACATACAGGCAAAATATAATGCACCCAACTCCCCAGATTCACCCTCCAAACACACACCCACCCACCCTAGTCCTAGTGGGTATAATGTGCACTTTCATGTGGTAGATAAAAGGAGAAAGAAAATAATAATAATAATAATAATAATAATAATAATAATACACAACAACAAAAACAGAAATTTAAGCATCGATCAAAGTTAGAGAGTTGACATAGGAGAGAAAGGAGTCCCATGTTTCATGAAATCTTTGCACAGATCCTCTGATTGTGTGTTTCTTTTCTTCTAACTGAAGAAAAGACATTTAATCTTTTAACCAAGGGGCTGTACCAGGGGGATTGGGACTCTTACGATGTAGCTATATGTGACACTCGGCTATGAGGGCAGCAAACGCAACAAGGTCAGCTTGATGTTTGTTAAAGCTGTCCACAGGAGACACACCAAAGACAGCAGTTAAAGGGGCACGGGGTCAGGTGGATGTCCAGAACTACAGAGAGGGAGCTGAAGAAAGACGACCAGAAGGAGCTTTGGCCAGGAGAAAAATGTATGTGGACTGCTGGGGAGAGAGAGTGCCTGATACAAGACTCATCTGTGTCAGGAAACACTTTCTTTAGCAGTAGTAGTATAGTGGATCCTGTGAACCACGTTAAACTGAATAAGGCTCATATGAGCTCAAGTGTTTGTGCAGCTGTATAACAAATTATGTTATCCTGAGATGACGAGATCAAATCAAATCTGATCTGCCTGAGATTTTCATCACACATGTTGTGGGACAAGCGGAGTGAAAGTGTGTTTGTTAGAAAGAAATGCACAGTTTGTGTTGCCGTACACGATTAAATAAAAGGCTACAGTGTCTCAAAGTCAGCTCCCAAGCTCTGGTGCGTCATTTCACTGCTGTGGGAAGTGACCGGCCTGACAGGAAATGTTAACACCGGACAAACAAGTCTCATTATCCCAAGATGGTGAGAAAATAATCCTGTTATCTTGGGATAACAACATTTGTTATTTGAAGATAATAACTCATTATCATGAGAAAACAGAAGAAATAAAGTGTATGAATGTGTCACCGCTTCGGGCTTCCATACCTGTCTAAAGATCCAAAACGTCTGGAAGGATGTTATGAAATGTTTGTCAGACATGTTTAATACTCCCCTTAAATTCCAAGCTCTGTGTACTTGGACTATACCCGAAAGACTTTAAACATTTAGACATTAAAACAGATTCAACTTTTGGACTTTCCACAATTACGATTATGATTTCTACAAGCCAGGAAGGCTGCTGCTCTATGTTGAAAGAGTATAGCTGCATCACTGAAGCTTTCGGATTGTATCGGTCTGGAAAGACGAACCCACATGGCCAAGGTCAAGCGGGAAAATTTTGTCAAGCTCTGGGATCCAAACATGAATATTAATAAAGATTGAAATGTGGCTTTACCTGAAGGGAAACTGTAAATAAAATTTTATTTTATTTGTATTCATTTTGATTTTGTATTGGTGCAAGTTAACTGGTTGTGTGTCTTAGTAATGTACCTATTTGTAGTCTCAGTTTCCTGATGGGATGTTATAAGAAAATGAGAATAAACATATTAGGAAAAAAACTGGGAGACACTAAAGGCAGGACAGTTTATCAGTCACACCCTGAGTTACTAAGCAGACTGAAATTTGCACCTGCAGTTTACTCCTTTAAAGCAAAACTTACGTGGTGGCTGAATCAACAAAGAGATAAGATATTCCTCGTTATCTGCCTCACTTTGACATATTTTCTGTATAATCATATCTTTCATGTCACACCGTTTCTTATCACAGCCGGGACAAGGTCCACATTTGATGAGTTCAATGTCAAAGGAGTAGGCGGCAGTGGCAGAGTCCAGAGAGTGACCCATAATTTGACAGCTTCAGATGGACTCTCAGATACTCAGTAAAGTGTTAGCAAGTGTCTGATGTATCATTTGTGATGTCCTGGGATTTCCAGTGTGATCATTTAGATTTGTAGTTTCACTTTCCTTCAGCCTGCTTCAGTGAGTCTCCCGCATTTCATGCAGTGACTTTCAATCAAAGGACATACATTAGTTAGTGAAGTTGTCTTTGAATATTGGGGCATGCTTTGCTTTGCAGTTTTGCGGTTGTGTTACAACCTATTCAGTCTACCGCTGGTCGTGAAATCAGTATCTCCACCTCTTCTATTTTTACCTGTATGGATTTTGACATACAGCCACAGTAGCGCAAGCAGCCCTTATCCATTTGTGTGTAACTATATGTGTGTGTGTGTGTGTGTGTGCTTTTGTACCTGAGCGAGGTGGTTAGTTTGAGGGGTCGGACTCCGGGGGTGGCGAAGCGTAGAGAGTTTCTGTAGGTGACCTGCTGCACTGCACGGTTAAAGCTCTCAATGTCGTCTCCCTCCAGCACTAACACTGACTGGCTGGGGTTCACATGAACCTGCAAGGTGAGAGGAGAAGCTCCCGTTCATTTACAGAAGAAGACATCATGATACCAAAGACAAATGAACCAAGTTTATTAGCAAAGAAATATAATACAACAAAATTAGTAGAGATTTACACACAGCAGTAACATACATGTACCAAAATGTTTAAGTGCCTCAAACACACCAAACCACCACTAGAGGAGGTTAGAAACACATTTGGCAACTTGACAAGCTGCATTCAAAGGGTTGGTTCATTAATATTTAAGTACGTCTTGGTGTCTATATGAAGACTGAAACAGGCTTAACTTGCTGTGATAATTCCTCCTGTTCAGACAGGACAAATTGTGAAACTATTCTTGACTGTATAACCCATAAACAGCAGGTACGAAAACAGAACTAAAATTATTAATTAAACAAACTGAAGACAGATTTGATTACGACTTGTCTCTCTTCTCATACCAACCAAACAGGTTCTTTCAAAAACACCTCATATGCTTAAACTACCTAAAACTGACACTATGAACTCTCAGTTTGTAAAGCTAGATATTTGCAGATACGGAACAAGCGATGATGAGTTTAGTGTTACAATTAAAACTGAGATTTTAATTTAAAGAGGTTCTCCTGAATAAAGGGGGTGTAAAAGAGGAGGGAGATCTAAACTCACACATATAAAGCTCAAATAATTACATTAACATTAATTTTTCATTAAATACATTACATTACATTAATTACAAAGCTTTGGATCTAAAAACGCACATTCATCATTTGGTTTATTTATTAATAGGTAATTTAAATATTGTAATTTGTCTTCTATTTGCTCTAGTAAATGTATTTATTAAGAAAACAATCACACTGTGTTCGGAAGAGTGTTTAAACGTTAAAGGGAAGGGGATGTAATTATTAAACGTGTATTTCTGAGAGAGATCTTAAAGAGACTTCTTCCTCTCTCTTTACAACGCGGCAGTCTACAGCTCTCTGAGGCATTACCTTCATGCCAGACCCCAGAGTCTCCAGGTCTCCGAAGTCCAGACCCTCCCTGCAGGCGTAAAGACACTCCACCACACTGTGAGGCTCCACGCTGCCGGGACGCACCGTCACCCCCGACAACAGGCCGTGATAACCACCCACGTACTTCACTGAAGACCGGAGACAGACCACATTTATATTCTAATATGCACATAAATAACAGGCCAACAATGACACAGCAAAAAATATATAAATAAACAGACTGCACTCTCTCATGCTGACATAAGTGTGAAAACAAGGGAGGTCACCTGAGTCTTTACCCTCTGGGATGGTGTTGTTCAGTATCTCCTTCTGCTTCTCTTCAGGCTCTGCAGGGAAAACCAGCGAGAGTGAGAGGGCAGAGGGGATTAGACGAAGAGAAAACAATAAGGCACACACCGAGGAAGATGCCTGGATGTAGTAGGGTATGAAAAGAACGTAAGAGGAAGACTGAAGGTGTCAGAGATTGACAGGAAGAATGAAAAAAACAAGAATAATAACACGAGCCAGCGCGAGTGAGAAAACGTAAGCAGGAAAACTGTGGATGATATTCAAAAATGCACCAACTCCTCATTATCTAGCAGCAGCTGTTGCCAAGCAGGCAAGAGAGCGACTTCGACTGAGGAGTGGAATACCGTGGATGTGTGTGTGTGTGTGTGTGTGTGTGTGTGTGTGTGTGTGTGTGTGTGTATTTCACTTCTAATTGGCAGCCAGCGATTCCCAGTTTAACCAGCGGTTCGGGTATAAGTGGCTGATAGCTGTCTGCCCCTTGTGTTGTTCTGCTTCCCTGAATAATTGATAAGTCAGTTATATTATTAGCCCTCAAAGACAAAATGCATCAACCAAATTACAACTGAGTGGAATGAGGGAGTGAATGGCGCGAGGCAAGATGTCTCGGACGATCGCCTTAAGGTGCCTTGTGAGGATACGTGCGTTGCTGATGCTGATGCCAGAAATGTCAGCCTGCTCTCTTTGATGGTATGTGACATTTCAGTGACGGAGGAAGCAAACTGCACAACTGCTGCTCATAGCATTTAATGAAAAAAAAAAAAAACTTAAAAAAATGATTTCTCTCTCTCTGCTTGCATTCATTTCTGTCAAAATACATCATTAAGCTGCAATGAAATATATGTCAGTTGTGGATTCACTGTGCATAAATTTCAGCGTCTTACCCCAGCAGGCGCCGATGAACATCCTCTGGCGGGGGGCGGGGTTGGGGATGGCTCCGTTGTCATGGATCAGGGCGGGGTCGAAGGTCACACCGTCGACATACAGAGTCACAGATGGGAACTGGACGCTGAGTGAAAGATGATGCCACTCACTGTCACACACCTGTTGGACAGAGATAACATGACAGAGGCAACATGAGGCCGGACAAAGGGAAACAGCTGGAATATCTTGCACAGGGTGTCAAAGGTGTGTGGAGTGGAAGTAAACGCATCAATACAACAACGACAACGTACAACTCACACCCATTATCCTACTTAAAGGAGCAGTGTGTATGCTGATGATTGTAACCCTGTCACGTCACCCTCTCCTTCTGAGCACGAAGAAGAAACTTCAAAACGTGAAAGTTCCTGTCCAGAGCCAGTAACATGGTGGACTCTAAGATAAACATGATGATTCTTATTCAGGTGATAATAAAAACACAGTTATGTATATTATATTCCATTTCTCCATTAGCCCCCTAAAGTAAGTAGTAAAACAGGCATTAGCACTAAAATATAGTTAAAGTGAAGTTAAAGTACTCATTTTGCAGATAAAATAGATCCTAGTACTGATTATCACTATGTATTACATTACTGGTTCCCTAAAAGGTAAATCTGAGTCATTGTGGGATGATTGATTAGGTAATAGGAAGAAAAAACAAAGTTCTGCGATACAAATTTGCTTTACTTTTTGGGACGTTTCTTATCTTTTCTTGATTTTTTTTCTTTGGGGCTTGAACAGGTATTTAAATGAAACCATCTGAGACGTTTAGAGACATCATAGACATCTGAAATATGCCCCCCCAACTAGCTTTTTTATTTGTAAAAAAAAAAAGGTTTGGAGCCATCTTGATTAAACTGATCCAATCTTAATCTGAAAAGTATTATGTATCTAAAGCTGTCAGCGCTGCTTATACACTGCTGAATATTTCATCTATTTGAGCTTTCTCTATAGAGAGGGTGACATCAGAAGGAATACAAAGGAAGAAAGAAAGATGGAGGGAATTATACTGACAGAGGGGCAGAAAAGAAAGGCCGGGGTAATAAGACATCGTGGTTCAGACAGAGGGATTTTTACAAATCTTCTCCATATCAGCTCAGCAACCTTTAATCCATGCTGCTTCAATCTGTCTGGGACCAGTGGGCTCAGTCAAAACAAACCCCATTCAGACCCCGCCCTCTCCAAATGCATGCAGGTATGTATGTTTACTGCATGATCAATATATGCAAAATACCTCACTGGGAACCGTTTTAGATGCACACGTTTAATGTTTTCTGCAGCACTGCATGCAGCCATTACCGTTAAACCTTTCATGCACGTTTCGGATGAGATGCTGAGGACGGTGGAAGAAGATCTGTTATGTAACCAGCTGAGATCGGATATTTTATACCGTCTGAATGAAAAAGAAAATTAGTCTCATGTTGTTTTCTATTGTTCTCCCCTCTACTGGGAAATGCATAACACTTAATTTGGTAAGATAAAAACAGAAATTGATTTTGTGAATATGGATAACACAGAAAGACTGAGTTGGCTCTTCAGATTTAAAGTAGTACTCGGAAAAAGCCTGGAGAGGAGAATAAAAGACCTTTATGTGGATAAACTCTGGGCTTGTAGCAGCTCTTTTTAGTGTGTTTTTCCCCCTTAAATATATAATTTGAATGCACATAAAAGTACTTATAATAGAAATCAAATATAACCCTTCTTTGTTCTTTTTTTTTTTTTTTTTTTGTCACATCGCCTCCATTTCAGTTTAATTTCCAGGTATAAATACAAAAAGAAAACAGTGAGAACATCAAAGCTAAGAGTTGCAGTTCCCCCAGTACCTGCTCCAGTTTCCACAAGAACTTGACGGGCCGTGCGGCCGAGACGTCGGGCCAGTAGAAGAGAGAGAGGCGGCAGCCGTGGACGGAGAGGGAATAGTGGGAGAAGGAGTCATCTGTAGGAGCGGGAGAGCACGGGAACAGAAAATAATTGGTGGGTCAGTGCGGTCTTGTCAAACTGTCTCAGTGTCAGCAGGTATTTCATCAGAGAATAACCACAGTAAGAACTAGAAAAAAAAAGTTTATTATAGTTGTATTTTTTCTACTTGTGAATTATGTCGCTGTTTTAACCGAGGGGGAAGGTTTGCTGAGCACGCTGCTTTTTTAGCACTGCATCCTACAAAGTCATGCGGCCCACATGATACACACAATATTCTGCCTGGCAGGATTACAATGTTTTACTGTTCTTCTTCTGTCCACTTGGCTGCTCAAGTGGAGCAGCTGGATTTAAGTATCTCTCTCAAGAGCACCTTGATAGTAGTTGCTGAAGCTATAAACAATTGAACTTTTTTTTATTCCGCCTGCAGTACTGGGGATTTGAGTGGGTAAAATGTATGGAGGTTTAAGTGAAGATGCTTGTTAAACTTTCCTTTGCCTAATAGCCTCCACACATCCTTTAAATCCGATGAAAGCTACAGCTGTAAAGTATAACGCACCGTTCCTGACGGTGCTGCACACGATAGTCTCCTCCTCCTTGCGGCTTCCTCTGGTCTGAGTGGTCGTGGGCTGAATGTTGGCGCCACCCCTTCGCATCCACAGCTGGAGGGTGAAGTGGTCACCCGATAAAGCCGCGACGACCGAATCCGGCACCACGGCGACGTGATTGGACCCGTTGAAGGAGAAGACCAGAGATGAATCAGACGAGGGGAGGGTGGGCAGCGCTGAGGTCCAGTTGGCAGCGGGAGATGGAGGTGGGAGGAGGTCTACTTCACCCCTGACAGCACCTGAGGACAGAAAAAAGGGAGGCTATAAATAAAAAGGTTCCTACCCTCTGAGTATTCACCTGTGCTGATCTGTACTCACCGCACAGTCGTCGCACCGATCTGTCAGAGTAGCTGTCTCTGTCGCAGCCCTTCCCGATGTGGCCAGTCTGGAGCTCGACGGTGGCCTGGATGTTCCACACAGTCTCCTCGCAGGTCTCCAGATGCAGGCTGGGGAACAGGGGGATGCTACCTGACCCAGGTGTGTACTCCACACGCTTAGTCCATCCTGAAAAAAATAGAACATGATGGGAGCTTTATGAGATGGAGCAAATAATATACGCACTAAGCAAAAAACAAATGAAAAAGACTGTCAATAAATGTGCATGCTCATCCTGTAGAGGAAGCGAATGTCAGGGAAAGTGTAGTAGTAGCATGTACGATTCTATAAATATATTGTCACAGTTTAATGAATTGCCTTCCCTTGATGTTACTTAGCGTCAGCAGTTCCTCTTTAAACTCAGCTCCTGATATAAACATGCAAAGGTGAGTCATCCAAGCGGCAGCCCACGCTAATTCCAGCAAGGAATGGTAAAAATGACTAAAACACATCTCTGAATCCAAAGATGACAATCAGGACAGATACGTAACGCTGCTTACCGATCCAGCCCGGTTTGCAGGACGGCTTGACCGTGACGACAACCTGGGCATCAGCCTGAGCGCGGTTCTTCCCGCAGTCGAAGGCGGTCACCCAGAAGGTGTGAACGCGCTGACGCTTCGAGTCCAACGGCTCTGTGTTCTTAATGTTGCCTAGGAGACGGAGAGAGAGAGAGAGAGAGACAAAGAAAGAAAGGACAAGAAATAATGAAACAAAGAATAAAAGGGGAAAACAGAAATAGAAGGGTTAGTCATCGACAACAAGCTTGCGTAATTGAAAGCCTGGCACGAACGAACGCTCATTGATAAAGCGTCTGCACATTCGCATTAACGCGGCCACTATCCTGTTCAGTGCTCCACACTCAAGAACAGAAAACGGCAAAACAGAGGGAGATAAATTGCACGGACGAAAATGAAAACTGAAGTTTTTTTTTTCAGAGATAAAGGTAACAGCGAGTAACTGCGATAGGCCGACAGCACGCAGCATGCCAGCTGTCAGACAACAGGTAAGACAGAAGAAGCTGTGACACGGCGGGAGGAAAAAACAGGGGGATGAAAGAGATAGTGGTAGCAATAGAGGAGACATAGTAAGGAAGAAAAGAAAATAGACAATGACAAGCCCACAGCATCTGGACAAGGTTGGAACAAAAGGTCTCTGTGCTGCTGTACCAGTCTGACCCAAAAAAAAAAAAAAAGAAAGAAAGAAAGAAAGAAAGAAGCTGCTCATCCTATGAAAAACCCCCCAAGTACAGGAAAATTCTGCAGAGTCATACGAAAACAGGGTCCTCCTCAGCTGCTGTGTCACATTACAATTGATCCCCCAGCAGCCAGTCAATGGATACAATAACGACAAAGAAGAATTTAGGGAATCTACGTGCAGCCAGGAACAAAAGGATGCTATATTAAACCAAACAGCTGCTGCGGTGTTTATGCAGAGACGGAACAATAGTCCGCCCACACGGAGTCTATTTTAACATCTTTTGGTTTCTACCTGTGACAGGAATTAAATACCTTCAGTTCACTCTGTCGCTATGCAGACATCAATATCTCAGCAGTGTCTGGTGTGTGTGTTTTTCATGTATTGAGGACATCCGGAGCTTAGGAGTTGAATACTGAACTGAATATTGAATTTGGTGCTCCTGCAAAGAGCAGACAGTGCAGACAGCATAAAAGGAGAATAATACGGTGACTGGTGGGGATATTGTATTTCTGTTGCGAGAGAAAAGACAAAATATTAATAGGTCTGAGAGTCCAACACCCTTTAACTCACTGCTACAAGATAAAACGTATCTCACCGTCGTTGTCAATAGCGAAGGGCACATTGGGAGTGATGATGTCATAGAAGCAAATCTGGCTGTACTGCGGGGAGCAGTCGGCATCCAGAGCCTCCACGCGCACGATTCGGTCAAACAGACGCCCTTCTGGGACTGAAGCCTCGTAGCGACGCTCGACGAACACAGGGGAGAACTCATTGACGTCGTTCACACGAACATGTACGGTGGCCCTGAGGGAGGAGTGGGAAGCAAAACACAAGCAGAGAAAGATGGATTAGTCTAACAACAGGAAGCAGAAATGGCTGGATGGTCTTTACAGCGCACAGTTAGAAGAACCTCAGATAGAGACTGTAATTATTGTGAAAATCATTAAATATCTTCAGTGTAAATCAGGAGGAGGAGGAGGAGGAGGAGGAGGAGGAGGAGGGAGGTGACTGACTTGTGGGATTTCTTGCTGTTGACTCCATCAGGTCCCTCTCCGCAGTCGTAGGCCTGGATGGTGAAGCTGTGTTCACGCTGGCTCTCACAGTCCAGGGGCTCCTTGGACCGAACCAGACCTTCACCGGTGGAACGGTCCAGAACGACAGCTTCAAACTGGACTGAACTGGAACCGGAGGGGCCATTATGAACCCGGAAACCACAGATCTCACCTGGGAGAAGGGAGAAAAACAAGTCAATGTCGAAGTCAAATTGTAAAGACTATGACTCATTGACTTCATATTGTTTAAGAAATTATATTATTTCTATCATTCTCTAACTTGTAGAAAGTTATTTATTTATTTATGATTATTCTGACTCAAGTGTTAAAACCTGTTTATAGATTTTACAGAATGCTGCAGCCTTAACTCTCAAACAAGAGATTATACAGCCCCAAATTTACCCTCTTTATATTGTCTCTCTATTGATTTTTTTTTAGGTTTTACTCATTACTTTGAAAGCACTCTGAGTTTTTATGCCCAAACACTCTCGCACTAGCCTGCTGCAAAAGTGCTGCAGGCTAGACCAAACTAAATAATGTTGTGTATTTCCCGTCAGCGTCCCCAGCATTCCTATTAAAATTCATCTTGCTGCCTCCTTCCTGTTATTTAAATCTCTACTAAAATCTCCAGAGTTTAGAAATCTGTCTGTGCCATCATTTCGCCTTTTTATTGTCCCAATAATTTGTTATTTCTTCTGTAAAGCACTTTGTAAATTTGATTTGAAAAGTGCATTAAAAATAAAGGTTATTATTACAACCACTGACACATCCAGCCACTGGAAATGTCTGCAATCTAAGAAAAGAAGAAGGAAATATCATGATTGAACTACTGATGGCAATTTATACTAGTATTCAGTTTAATGAGTTCTTTCAGAGTGCAGACAGATATCTGGAGGATTCATTTAAGTTTATCTTATACAGACAATCATTACAGGAATAGAATAAAATAGATTGGAGCTGAGACTCAAAATTAAAACAGCTGATCCAAACTGCTGATCTTCCCTGGCCGACATGTGTCGCAGATAGGGAAGGTTCTTGCCCAAGCAGCTAATTTTCTCTTCCTTCTTGACACAGGGCCTATAAATTTCAGGGAGCGCTGGAGTAATTCTAGTTGATCTATTATAATTTGACTGAACACGGTTATTTCCAGGAGTGCAAATATGATAACCTTATTTCATCAGGCTGCAGAGGCAGAGCGCTGCCGACTGCTCCTGAGATGAAGGGTTGAATTACACTATGATGGTCTAAAAATAGTGGACTCTGTGACTGAATACATTGCATTTAATATTCGGACCGTCTATTGGGAAATATGGTTGGAAATGGCAGCAATCTCGTAGCCTCCGAAATGTCTCTTACAGCATCATGTTTACTATTAAAACCCAAGCGAGGCCTGGTGAGATAATTTTCAATTTGGCGAGGCGAGTGCTTGATTTGACCTATTTTCCACAGTTGCCAATTCTGTGGATGTTCAGGCAAAATCATGGAAATATATATATATATATTTTTTGCCAGCTCTCTCATCCTATATTGCTGTTAGTTGCTGTTGGTGTTACCGGCGTAGTGTAGTGGAGCATCTTTGTCCAGGGCAAAGAGAGGGGGATTGAGCAGCACGGTGTTGTCGTTCTCCATGACAATCCCCTGGTACTCTGTCTCGATCCATGGCTTGTGCTTATTGGCTGAACGGCACAGAGAAGAGGAGAGACCGAAGAGGCTTTGGGTTAAATGGAGCAATTAGAAGGAACCAAAGTGTCTATTTTTAACACTCCATTATGGGCAAGGACATGGTGAGAGTGTGCACGAGTGGAAAAATACACAATGTATGCGTGTGTGTGACCACAAAAAGACACAGTTTAATCACATTGGCACCCTCACAGATTTCCCCCCTGTTCTTCCTTTTCTCCATACAGACCTCCTCGTGTGCCACTCGTGTGCCGCACACCTCCCTGGTTGGCGGTGTAATTAAAGACAGTCAGATCTCACCTTATCACACACAGAGAGGTATATTGCTCATATCAATCAGCCAAACTGACCTGCCACAGGCAACGATGCACAATAATGCACTAGAAAAACAGCCGAGTCCAAATCAAATGCCGGGGGTTTAGTGTGAATTTAACCTTTAATTGCGAATTAATTATTCATCCCTGTGCTGAATGTTCAGTGCTGAATGATCAAAGGCCAAGTTAATGAGCCAGAAGGATGACGATTTTACACTCCAGCAAAGAGCAAAAACAAAAGCCTCCCCTCTGTTGTCCTCAATCTCTTGACGCTGAAGCTGCAGAGTTTGGAAATCAGACAGAGGCACAAGACTTGTGTTAAGCAATTGCTTTGTTGTCTACACAGTGAATTTTCCAGAAGAAATCTGACTGGAACTAATTTCGCCGTCTCGTCTGTGAGGAGAGAGTCAACAGAGGAAAATGCTGCTGTTTCTGAATCTGATCAAACTTCTCTCTCTCCAAACACAGGGACTGGATATCATTTGAAATGTTACAATTACAGAACCAGTACCATAAACAATACGCAGCGCTTGTTTTTGACACCTTTGACACATTTTTCTGTACCAGAACAAATACTAAAGTACTGTATTTAAGCAGAATTTTGAGGTATATTGCTTGGGAATTTCTATTTTATGTGATTTTATACTTGTACTCCACCATATTTCAGAGAGAAATTTTGTTATTTGTTTTTTTTATTTGACAGATATAGCTACTAGCTACTTAGAAATAGCTCAGCCTCAACCAGCTACAACATTAAAACGCTGCTTATCCAGTATCAGTAATAACAATTCAATAATGTCTCTAAAAGAGGCCATTCTGCAGCCCGATTGCTCTTTAAGCAAATCTTGCAGATAATACTCATTTTGCATGCAGGACTTTTACTTGTAATGGGGTATTTTTACATCGAGGTACAGCTGCTTTTAAAGCCGAAACAATTAAATGATAGATTGACAGAAAAATTATATGTGACTATTTTAATGACTGAGAAATTGTGTAAGTAATTCTTCAAGCAAAAACATCCATTATTCCCTCGTCGTTTGCACCCTCGGATTTGCTGCTTTATTCGTCTCATGTGATGAGAGAGTGAACATCTCTGGGTTTTGGGACTCGTGGTCGCACAAAATAAGCGATTAGACGATAAAAACTGTAACTTTTCACAAATTCTGTCTTTTTATGAATCAATAATCAACAAGGAAAATAACCGTAACTGACTGTAGTTGCAGTCCTAGCTCTTTTACTTAAAGAGTAAAAGACGTCAACACACTAAAATTTATCTCTACAAAGCACATTTAGCATTCAACGAAAGAGGATAAAACTCTCAGATCTTGTCAAATGTTCAAACACAGGCAGCTGCACAAGAACTTAGCTTGAATAGAATAGTCTGAAATTGGCAAATTCATGATTCGAATGAGAAAATATCTGATCGCGGAATACATAAAGAGGACAAATCTGACCGAACTTTCCATGGCAGGTGGTTTTTAACACTGTTTTTGATAGATTTTGTCTGCTATAAAAAAGTGGTTGAGGTTCAATACGCAGCTCCTATCAAAGGTATTCATCGTCTCCTCTCAAGGTCCAGCCTGACACCGTCTCCTCCTCCTCCTCTATTTCCACAGTCCACTGCCATGTCTCTTTTTTGGTCATTTATCTCCCGCCCTCTGTCCCCTCGGCTGATCTCCTCCCTCCCTCCTTTCCTCCCTTCCTCCACTGCTCTGCTATATAGCATTAATCTGAGCATCAGGCCTGTGGATTACATCCGGGATTACAGATTGAGAGGCATCCTATTCCATCTCTGTCTGTCTCTCCTGGCACTCTACCTCTCTCTGTCACTCTATTGCTCCACAACACTCACCCACCCCTCCTAGTCTGTCTCAACCAGTATATATATATATATAGTATATACACAAATGGTCTGGTATCTCATGCTTTTTCCTTTTCCCTTTCCCTCGTGTCACCTGATCTCAAGTACTCCTCCTCCTCCTCCTCCTCCTCCTCCTCCTGCCTTATCGGCCTGCGTCTTTTTCGGCCACGTCCTCTCCTGTCACAGCTCCTTCTCCTCTGCCCCCTCCTCTCTGACACTCCATCTCTCCTTCAATCTCCTCGTCTTCCCTGCATCACTCTCCTCTACCTCCTCCTCCTCCTTCTCCTCTGACATTCTCCCTCCACACTGTCTGTTTCGTTTGCACCCCCCCCCCCACCCTCCCGCATGATAATCATTGGAACAATGATGTTGAATCAGAGTCATGGTTATCCAGGATGATAAATCTGCTATAGAGGTGGAAACAGATTTATCATCCTCTTCAGAGTCACAGAGTCACGAAACAGGCACATGCACGTCGGGTCACGAAACACACAACGTATGCACACGTATGTCTCAAACGCACTGTTCATGTAATGAGGGAACTGAAGCTATGTCTGGTGATCACACTCACGAGGGTTAGCGATAAAGTCATCAGGAGCATTTCAGGGCAAAACGGCCACGGCCCTGCCTCCATCCCTCCCTCCCTCCCTCCCTCCCTCCCGAGCACCTTGACAGGTCTGTGCGCTCCCATGACAAATCTGAACCATCATCTCAAACACTTTCACAATTAACAGTCAAAAGGATGAGGAACTGACCTTTGTTGCCACTGGCAACCGAAGTCAAGCAAAGGAGGAAGAAGGAGAGAAAATTCATTCTGTCCATCTGAGGGAGGAAAGGAAAGGAAAGGAAAGGTAGAGGGGGCAACAGGGTGGGGTGAGGAGAGGGAAGGAAAATGGGGGAGGAGAAGGAGGAGGAGGAGGGAGGAATACAGTACATGCATCAACAACTGATCAGCACTGGAAGAGACAGGTACAAGACAGACAGAGAGACAGAAACAGATCAGGCCTTATCAGATGACGCCTGTGTTTGTGCATTGAAACACATGTGTCATGTATGTAACCTTAAGAGCCACGCTCCCACCACGCACACCTCACGTAATGAACTTTAAATCTGCGGACTGAATCCGCATTAATAAACCAATAATCCACAATTGTTCTCAAAGACACAAAATCAGCCTTGCAGAATATACTGAAGCATGCACGTACCTGGTTGTGAGTGTGTCACTAGAAAAAGGTTTTGCATGTGGCTGTGTTGGTGTTATCCCATGTTTTAATTGTGGTTTGTTAGCTTAATAAAGAAGAAGAAGAAGAAGAAGAAGAAGAAAAATGCAGCTGCTGTCTGGTGGCAGTGGCCACAACTGAAAAATGAGTCCTTGGGGGGTTTTCAGCTCTCACTGACATAACAAGTCTCTACGTTTTTTCCCATTGCTGCAGTCCTTCATGGGCTACACAGGACAACACACACTGTAAATCACATTTATTTAACATATAACAGGAGACTCCATCTGTTCACAGGTTGTTCGGGCCACATCCAGCAGCACAGAAACATGCTATGCGACAATAATCAGCCGATTTACATTGCAGGCTGGGATTGACACACATTGGTGTGTTGAGCTCCATGACCGCCTATGGCCATGTTGAGACTCGAGTAAAGAGAGGACATGTCGCAGAAATGAAGGTTAGCTGAAGCACTTATATGAATCTGTATATATATATATATATATACATATTTATATATATATATATATATGGGATATTACTGTCGGTGAGTGCGCTGATGCCCTGGTTGGTACTCCAGCTCCTACGCTCCTCGCAGCATCCGCCTCTCACGCCCCTGCCGCTCGGCTCTGCGCGGCAATCCCCCGCAGGCTGCAAACAAACCTCCAGGTAGAGAAGAAGAGAGAGGAAGAGAGGACACACGGAGACGCTGTCTTGAGGATGACAAGGTGTGTGTGTGTGTGTGTGTGTGTGTGTTTAGCCGAGTGAGAGATGTGAGGAAGATTTGAGAGACCGATGGATGCCCTTGTTGGCTCTGCAATGGAGGAGAAAACGGTGGGAATATTACGCTGGCGTCCCTCCCCTCTCGACGCGTTTCTTAACCCGCCCACACTGCGTCCTTCTCCGCTCTCTATCTCTCTCTCTCCGGCTCCCACCAGCTCTACCAGACTGCTGCCTAGCTGTTTTTTTTTTTTTTTCTCTCTGCTGCTGCATTGAGTGACTCAGACCTCAACACAGCAATTCATCTCATCACATCACTTTCCAACCTTTTTGACGACTTGTTGACACCTGTCTGAAAAACAAACAAACAAACAACTAAAATGTCCCAGGCTGTTTTAGCCCTCTTAAAGTACACTGCAAAATGACGTCATATCACCCCTTTATTTTTAACACATGAAGTCAATGGGGTACACACGCACAATAACTACACAAACTCCCTGCTTGAAATGCAGCATTTTAATGAACATTATAAAAATTGTATTTGAAAATCAGCCCTCCCTCCCCTCCCATCTCCTCCTCCTCCTCCTCCTCCTCCATCCCCAATTTTTTTCCTTTTGTACATTTGCAGGAATAAGGCAAAAAGTAGTCTCTTAGGGCCAGCAATTCACATCACCAATAATCACTCATGTCATGTATAACATACTAAAATCTGGGCTGTTGCTACAGTGAGGTTCATCCATTCCACAGGTGTGTGTTAACATCAGCGAGAGGGACGGCAGCGAGCAGCAGCAGCAGCAGCAGCTGGGCCTTTCCCTCCAGCATGCCATGGATCAGCCCTCCTACCCTAACAATAGATAAAATTAAACATAGCCAAACATTCCCACCCATGAGATGGGATGCTTCTACCTCACACTCTCTTTAAAATCATCGCCAGAATAGCAGCCATGGGTGGAAAAAACATTGTTTTGTTTGGAATCCAGTTCAAAACAGCCTATTTATGGAGATCAGAGTGGAATCAAGACAACCGTATGTTTGGCAGTGTGCAAGTCTCCTCTTCTTAGATTTATTTTCACTTTCAAATCTGTGTATTTCAGAGCTGAGGGCCAGGCTTCAATCAAGGCCGACGGAGGGGTGGGCGGCGACTAAAACTGAAGGAGAAAAAGAAGGTACACTGCAAGAAAAATAAAAATAAAAATACTCTGCAATATCAAACGAGAATAAATACTCGAATTCTTTCATGAAATCTTATCCAAAGCTACAAATGTTCTTTTGTCATAAAAGCTGTTAAAACTCTATAAACAAGTCTTTTTTTTTTCTTTTCTTCTCATCACAAATTAAAATGTACTGTAAAACATTCATTAATAACAAGGCCATTTTGAGTTGGGGTTAGTGTTCAGTGTGTGATTTACAGTGTTTACATAACCCTGGCAGCCATTTTTTTAAAGAAACAACTCTAATGCATTATTATTATTATTATTATCACTATTATGTCTCTCTTTTGCACAAAGCTGTATGCATTTTGTATTATTACATTAGAAACTGCCACATATGCTGGCCCTGTGCTTAAACCTCTAGAAGACTCTTGCTGCTGCTGCTAAATGTGGGGTGCCAGACATGAGATAGACAAAAAAAAAAAAAAAAAAACACATCAGAGCCAATGACAAGACTCTGAACCCAGTGACTGGTGAGTGCACTTGTGTCGACAGCATAAGTCTCTCAAGTTCACCAAATTTCTTAAAAAAACAAAAACAAAAAAACAGGAACGCCTCTGATTGGCTCACAATTACCCTGCATGTGGCACTGATGAGTCATTTCAAACATTTCTCCAAATGTTTATAAAAACACCTCCCATTTAAAACACAAAAATATATAGAAATTTATTTTTTACATGGACACATATATATATATATGTATTATATATATATATATATATATATATTAAAGGCCTTAAAATATTTTCCATTCTGCTCCTTGAAAGTCACAGTTCCCTTCAGTGGATATTCAGCCTTAGATGGACCTGGAAGGAAACACAAAGATATTTCAACGCTTGTAATTCGTCTCTATAACAACATTATCGACTGAAAGCGGTATCCACTTACTCACCATGCCAAGTCTCAGTACCAAGTTTTAATCCTGCTTCACCTGGCTCCGTTCTTTCTTAGGCACCAGCGCCTTACGGAGGTACGGCATGATTAAAAAGGCTACGAGGAAGAATACGTGTCCGCAGAAATAGACGGACGAATACACCTGAAAAACAAAGAGGGGACAGAACAGTCCAATTAAAATCCTTGTTTACGCGTCGCAGTGTTATGACAGCTGTCCTGTGTTCTCCTCACCTGTCCACCAGAGAGTTTCAGTGATCCTGCTACTCTCGACATATATTTTCATATATAGTCCTGTTCAGTAGTTTGACCAACTGCGGGTGCTTTAAATGTGCTATTTAAATAAACCTGACCTAGACCATGACCTCGTCACACAATCCCTTGTCAAACTTTATAAATACCTGCCACCTTAGCACTCATCTAGTTCACCTGACACCTTGTTCCACCCATTCCTGTTCCAGATCATGAAATCCTGCCTATTATTTCTGGTCCATGTTTAAGAAGACCTTTTTTTTTTATTATTTTATTATTTACCGTTCCTAGTAAGCTGCCTTTGCATGAAAAAAAACACAGTCCTCTCATTATTTTCACTGACACACAGACAAGAGTGCTGCAGCAACCACAACCAAAAACAACAACAACAAAGCACTGCATTGTCCAAGTGTAACATTCCTGGTAGATAACTTTGTAACACGAACACTGGATTTCTGTTGTTTAGTGCATCTGGTGTATCATACTGTAGTAATAGTTGTAATTTCACTGCTGCTATTTGAGTTTATCTGTTGCTCCTCCTGAGGTTTCTTCAATGTTTTACCCCGTTAAAGGATTTTTTGGGGAGTTTTTCCTCATTGAATCAAGGGCAGAGGGTGTTGTATGCTGAGGCAAGTTTGTGATTATATAAATAAAGTCGACAGGGCTTAATCTGTCATGATGAAATATAAAATGAATATTGAGTTATAAAATCCTCTCTTGTGGCATCATGAACAGCTGTGCAGTGTCTTGATATCTGATAAGCCTTTTAACTCATAGATCACTCAAACCAGCCTTCCTGGGGGCTGTTTCACTGAAGTGACCACTTAAACGCAGATCTGTGATACATGAATGGTGGCAACATCCTGTTTCACGAATAACTGTTGCTCTCAAACAAATTTGCGAAGCCTAAAAAGCACTTGGATGCTCTTATGTGGGTAGCAAGCATGCTTTTTGTATTGTTTGTTTGTTTTGAACACCATCCATCCATCTTCTTCCACTTATGCGGGGTCGGGTCACGGCGGCAGCAGGTTTAGCAGGGGCGTTCCAGACTCTCTCCAGGAACGCATTCCAGCTCCTCCTGAAGGATCCCGAGGTGTTCCCGGGCTAGATGGGCTATGTAATCCCTCCAGCAGGTTCCGAGTCTGCCCCGGGGTCTCCTCCCAGTTGGACGTGCCCCAAACACCTCCAAAGGAAGGCGCCTACTCAGATGTCAAAACCGCTTCAGCTGGTCGCTTTCAACGTAAAAGGAGCAGGGGCTCTACTCCGAGCTCCCTCCAGATGTCCAAGCTCCTAAACCTCTCTAAGGTTGAGACCGGCCACCTGGCACAGGAAGCTCATTTCAGCCTGGATTCCCTCCTTTCTGTGCCTGACCACCCAGTAAATCAAACCGTGTTGTCTGCATTTGGGTCCTCTTCCCTGTTGCCTCAAACCCATCATACCCAAAGCTTACAAGGGTGAGCAACCACATTTATCCTACGACCTGTGAGGTCTCTGAGAGGTGTGTATTACCTTGAGCCATTTGTCATAGGTGAAGAGGCAGAATGGCACCAGGGGGTAGCCCATGAAGAGCCAGTGGATAAACTGCTGGACTACATAGATGAGAGGGTAGAGCGCGCTGTTGGCCAGCTTCGTCAGCAAGGGGCTGTCCCTCACTAGTGCCAGGGCCTGTCACACACACACACACACACACAAACACAGAGACACGCACACATATATTCCATAGTGGTTATAGTAATGCAATAAAACAACGGTTATATAAATAACAGATGCCAAATTGCGACTGTAGTCAATATTTAATTACAAGGACATTCCGCAGCATTTGATCAATAGTGTTATGCTTTTTAATAACAGCGGGTTTTTATGACGCAGACAAAGCACAAAAATAGCTTTTAGTGAGCAAATAAAAAAGGCACCCAGTGAAATAAATACCAAGATGGCTTGAGCTTAATAATTATTAGATAATAATTATCATTAGGTAACTCAAATCCCCACTTTTCAATCTCTGCAGCATACCTGTCTCTCAACAGTGATGATAAAGAACTCCATGGAGAAGCACAGGATGTATCCGGAGTGAAGGCCGTGCCAAATTGTCAGAAAGAGGAGTGTGGTTACATGAGAGAGGGTCTTGTTGCCCAAGAACTTCAACCGCTTGAAGACATGTCTTTTAAAAAAAGAAGAAGAAGAAGAAGGAGAAGAGAGAGAAACACAAGTCAAGAGTCATGGATCATCTCTTTTTTGACTATGAATCTGGATAAAGGCAGTCAGAAATGCACCAGCTTTCACTGCCTACATGGCAAGCACTCACTTACCTGGAAGTTGTTGTTGCATAGCAACTGAGGTTATATTAAAACGTTTCAACAACTTTTCATCCTCTACAAGGGTACTCATCAATTCAACGCTGACCCAGACTCGGTGTTATAATATCTTAGACAAGCGAACACGCATTATGTTTTCAACCCCCAAACGAGTGTTTCAGTTTTCTTACAACACACTGGTGACACTCGGATTAGCTGCAGAGAGCAGGGTCAGACAAATAAGTACACAGAGCTCCGCTGCTTAAAGCCTTGCTCGCGGGCTTTGCAATCATCAGTATGAAAACAAAGCAGAAAAATTTGACAAGCGCCGTCTCTCGGACCAGGTACAGAAGATTTTAACTTGTCTTTCCTCGTAATGATTAGTCAAACCTCTCTAATTCACGCTGGTTTCTTCGTTACTCCATGTTGCATGTTTGTAAATCTATCCAGTCAGGGCTTCCAGAGGAGGAAAACGGCAATATCAAACTTAACCTATTTAATGCTAAACTGCTTAAATGTGTGCTGAGAGAATCATAATTCAGAAGCGGCGCGTATGCAACTATAAATAGACTTTTCTTTGTAGGTCAAACAATGGGAGCATTTTAAGTGTCAAGTCTGTATTTTATCTAGCAAGGGCGCGAAAACTCTCCATCGACCGGCTATATAATATAATCCCACCGGTTACTTGTTGAGGTTTTTTTATTTCCATTTTGGAAAGGTGTCACTTGCCCTCCTCCTCCGCTCTTTGTGTCTCATGCAGTTTGGGATAATAGAAAGTGAAAGTGAGCTTAAGTAGCTAAAGCATTGAACTGAAATGGACCATGTACGTTCAATAAACTGCTTTGCTCACTGTGGTCAAATCAAATATCACATGCTCCTGCTGGAAAACTGATTTTAATTGTCTGGAAGTGAAAACCTCTTTGCATTTCCTCATATGCATATTGGAGTGAACTATCGTCACCCTCTACTTCACTGTTATCATCTATGTAAATATTAGATACAGACTCGGCGCTCACCTGGCAGCCCAGGCGTTTGTGTTGATGTTGAAGGAAGCGATCGTTCCTCCGAAAAGCGGCGTGGTTTCAAAGAGCCACACCTTCATATTGGCACAGGCATCCCACCGGTGCTTTCCATCCACTACGCCATTGTAGCCTAGCCCAGTTAATATACATACACCCTCCTGTAAGACACAATACATATCGTTTGTTCATGTGAGGTCACACCATGAAGCACAAGAACCTGATGAACTGGGATTGCACCTATTCATGTGGGCTGGTCAGGGTGTGCCATGAAAGAAATTCAATCATGGATGTAGGAGTGCTTGCATGTTGTACTGTGTTAAGGCTCCCTCACAGCAAGTGTAGACTGGGTACTATAAATACAACTTTCTACAAATGAGGTTTATTTTGGGCACCAAATCAGTGGGCTGTTAGCTGTTTAGCATCAGGTGACAGCTTCATGCACATATTTGCAGATCAAGAGGTTACTTACCGCTATAACCCAGCAGCTGACATATTTATACAAAATGACTTTAGCCCAAAGCAGAATAAACACACAGCGATACCAGAAGGGCTGAGCCTGCGGAAAGGACACATTGTTACATTTAAGACGATGAGAAAGACGTCCTGAAATACTGAGGCATTGATTGTAATGTCGTTCTCACCTCATACTCATCGGTTAAGTAGTAGCTGTCTGGATAATAAGGACTAAATATTGCATATATCACCAGGCAGAGGAAACCTAGAGCAAACCTCTTCATAGCCGGTATAATGCTGGAAGAGAAAGGAACAAGATGAGGATGGGAAAGTAATAATGTTCAGTGCAGCGCTTACTTTACAGAGATATTACAGAGATAGGTCATTTTTCTTTTCATCACTCTTCATTTTCACTTGTTTACCTGTTCGGAGGCTGTCCGGGGCAGTCAGTGAGCTCCCCTGCCACCAGCTTCTGGTAGCTGCGCAATGTAAACTGGGGCCCCACCAGGAAGCCTCCATAGAAGTAGGAAAAGCCGTACACCTCGAGCAGAGAGGGCACAGACGGCAGGGCTGCACTCTTTTGATCTGGACTCAGCTGGGACTGAAGTTTAAGGATGGGAGAGGAGAAAGATGAGGAAAAAATAAAGAGAGAATGAATGAAAGAGGGATGACGGGAGTGAAGGAGGACAGAAATGTCATTTCAAAAGAGGATGTGTCTAGTTACAAAAGGATTTGACCACAATCTAGACTGACCACAAACTCAATATGACCACACTAAATACTGGTTTTAACTGGAGGTACTGAAGAGTGACCCTCGGCTTTCATTTTGATACAGACGAGAGCAGGTGTATACATTTATAAATCAGATAAAAAGTTAAAACAGAATTAAAAAGCACAGCATAAACGCTCGTTAGAAATAAAGCAACAGAAAGGACATTTAGCTGCTGTCACAAATGTGCTAGCTGGACTAAAAAGGAACCAAGTGTGCTGCAGATAAGCTCAGTGAAGGAATGGGAACAGGGAAAGCTGCTCGACAGACAAAGTTACTGCAACTAAACTAGTAAAAGGAAGCCAGGGACACAACAGTGATTGTCACACACCTTAATGGGGCAACCTGACATTATGTTTTTGCGTAAAGTAACATCGATTTTAGGAATCAAGTGATGGATTAGCCGAAAATAGTTACTCTTATAGTATCTGGTTACACCTTCAATCAACATTTACTGCATCATAATAGATACAATATTACATATACCCCGAGGGATGGTTTTGTCCTGATCACCCACCCCTATTTTAATCATCTGCTGGCGTTTCTTTGCCCTTTGTTGTATAGCTTTAGCATAAAAAGGAGGAAAGGCCGAGTAACAGGGCAGACTACCTCCTTGTTTGTTATGTTGTTGTTATTTCACTGCTCTGGCTTGTTAGTCGTCCTGTTTTCCGTTTCTTGCTTGGTTTACTTTCAGACTGGTTTTGAGCTTGCTTGGGGTGTCGAAAGACCCTTTTCTAAGTTGTATGTTAGCACTGTTTGTTTTGCAGTGGAGCATTGTTTAGAGTAACCAAGTGGTGTAATATGGTCTCTCTGTTAAAGTAACAAAAGCTGCTCCCACACACTGCGGATTTATAGTATTAGGTATGTTTCCACACCAACATAGCAAGTCACTTATTCTCCTACACACCTGCTTGAATATATGTGCAGGGCTGATTTGTCTATTTATCAATCACTTAATGGACAAATATTAATCAACAACCTTTCTGACAGTTGAATATGACTTTGTTCAAGCAAATATACAAATATTCTCTGGTTTCAGCTCCTCAAATGTGCAGATTTTCTTTGTTTTCTATGACAGCAAACTGAACATCTTTGAGTTTTTAACTGTTGCTTCAGACATATGTCACTTGGGTGCTAAGTTCTAGAAAACTATAAAACTATTTTACAATATATACAATTGAATGATGAATTGAGAAAATATTTGGGTAATTAATAATTGATAAAAATAATGTTTAGGCACAGAAAAGATCACTTTTTTGTGTGTTTTTTGCTTGAGATATTGTCGTTTTGAATACAGATCACTTCCTTTTTCCTCAGGGCACTTTACTTTTGTGCTTGTTGGTGGTGAAAACTATTGAATTGTTTTAATCAAAAACTTCCTCTAACTCTCTTTCACACATGACAAAATGAAAAAAGAAGCGACAACACACTGATGAATGATCAACAGGCAAGAAGAGCAAGAGAGATCAAACAACTCACTGGGTCCTTCCCGCCGTCATAGTAATCAAATGACAGACCTGTAAACAGAAAATGCAACTGGTGTCAGGATAACTATGTTATGGTGACTAACGCTGATGTCGTCATTTGAATGAACACCATAAAGGCCATGAAAAGGCCATGTCAGCAGTTTATCAGTGTGTTAATCGTTCACTAGAGCACAGAGAGAGATTGCAGCAACAGTAACAGGAAGATATCAAATCAGACACAATCTGCTTGAGAACAGCGGGGTGTCAGAGGGGAACTGTACGCAACTCACCGATGAGTTTGAGCGTGAGGACACAGTGAGGCATTGTCCATTTGATGTCGTACTCCTCTGTCGCTGTGTAGTAATACCCCGCCAGCAGGTATACCTACAGGAAGACAGAGTGAGACGGTTGAAAGACAAAGACATCTCAAAACTTCAGTAGAACATAATGGGAAAAAAAAGGAAATTGCCAAAACAAAATCACAGGAAGTGCGCTGTTAAAAAACAGGAAATCCAAAGTGGGCATATTTCTGGTTAAAAACTTGGCTTCGTTGCTGTATTTCTTAAAAGTGTAAGCAATAAATGCAAGAGCATGCAAAAATAAAGTGTGCAGCATTCCCACAGGAAGCACGTGACAGCGTCACAAGATTATTGGTTATTAAGTGGCCCCTTTTCATACATGGTACAAACTGTGTGTAGGCATGAACAAGGCAATTAAAGGAAAGTGCAGATGCAGATATCAGATATGAGACTGTGCAGACAAACTGCACCACTGCAGTAAGAGTCTGACAGCGGGCAAAAAAAATAATAGAGAGTGCTAAAGCTAAGCATGGGGAGAGGAAACACCAGGACACCTCACCATTTGAAAGGTAAAGCTGCACAGGACAGTTGTTACCGTCCTTCCCATAAGCCTCAGCATCAGGAATTGGACAAGGATGCATACTGCGGAGTGATAGATCTGAGAGCCTGGGAATGAGACGGACAGGGGAGGGGGGGGATGACGGTGAGTGCAGTCAAGTGTGACCTATAGGACCGGACATGACAACAGCATTTTCCCTGCACAGTTCAGTATCAGCAGAGATGGAGAACAGACAACAAGGCAAATCTACGATACACATCCGACTTGAAACAAGCTTACAAAGAGGGTTGAAAGAAAAAATAAATAAATAAGAGTATTCCACAAGGAGAAAGTTAAAGCAACAGACCTGCTGTAAAATCCAAGTGCAGCCACAACAGAATAAAGAGGAAAGAGAAAGAGATCAATGTTAGCGGTTTGTGTTTAGTCCATTACGCCACTCTCATCTGTGAGGGAGCTCCATCCATTCACGCTATCAAGAGGAGCACTACTTACCATTGCTGTCACTTTGGCAAATGTAAGTTTACTCTACTGTAGAGCTGAAGCCATCAGTCGTCATAGTCAATCGATAGAGATTTTAGATTGAAAGTTCAGTGATTCTAGCTTCTCAAATATAAATATCTGCTGTTTTTATCCTCTATGAAAATGTAAATTGACAGCTAATTGTTGTTTTTATTATTGATTAAGCTAGACAATAACTGGCAGGTTGATCGATTCACTGTTTTGTCTGTAAAATGTCTGAAATATGCCTGTTATAATTTACCAAAGGCAAAAGAAGGTCTCTTCAAATTGCTTGTTTTATTCAACCAACAGCCCAAAATCCAAAGCTATACAGTTTACTATTATGGGAGGCAAACAGGCAGGAGGGAGAAACAGAGACAAGCAAATGTTTGGCTTTTTTTTTTTTTTTTTTTTTTTTTTTTTAAATGATTCATGAATTAAATATCTCTGGGTTTTGGGCAAAACAAGCAATCTGAAAACAACACCATGAACTCTTGGAACTTGGAGAGAATTTTTCCATTATTTGTGGCATAAACAACAAATTTATTAAGTTAGAAAATAATCCGCAGATTAATTAAATGATAGAAAAATATATTTGTTACCAGCAGCTCTGACAGTGGTCACAGGAAGAGTACATTTCCATTTGTCAAACCTGCTGGTGTAGTTTGTTAACGAGCCACCACGTTTACTTCCTCGTCAACCCAGAAATGACTCAACAATAGTTGATGATTCATCCGACGGTGAATGGCGCATTCACGGAAATATTTGGTGGGGCACTACTCACTGTCACTGTGGCTCCTAATATGTCTGTGTTTGCTTGTTCAACCATGTCAAAATCAAAATGTATGTGACACACAATAAAGTTATCATATCTTGTGTCCACATGCAAAAAAGGCCCTCAGCCCAGAGCCATCATGTTCGGGTTATTATATTATATTTGCATGTATCCTCCAATCCAAAGCAATACACGAAGAATGAATTCAAACAATTCAAAAAAATGTCTGTGTATTAAGAAAAGTAAGTTTGGATGACTGATGGTGGTTTAAGAATCATTTCAAAAGATTTGAATATCATTAAACAGTGACAGAGATGTGGAGATATAACTTGCAATGACAGGATATCCGCCCCGAGCCCAAAGGCTGAAATGTTATTAGAAAAGGGTGCAGAGTATTGTTCATTTTCCTGAGCACAGATATAGTTGGTGTCGATCTGACAGCAGCTGATCGTGTCTTGCGAGCAGTAGGGAAAACTGGCAGTAGTTGGCAGTGCAGACCAGTGGACAAAAAGAAGAGTATACCCCAGATTACCAGATTACTTTGTGTCACAGTTCCTCATGAAGCAAAGGTGACAGCTTATGAGGAACTGTGGCACAAAATGCATTAGATATATCTGTTGGAAGCTGTGAGTTTAAAGATAATTTTTTGCGTGTTTGCATGAAAATCCACTAGGGCAGCTTTAAAGAAGGCCTGACACACATCATCGCAAACTCAAAGAATACCAGCAGATTATTTAAAACTCAGTTATGATAATGGAACACAAACATTCAGGAATCATGCATCTCATTGTCACGGGTAAATAATAACACACACGCCCTTAATCTACCCCCTCCATCTCACCAAAGTTGAATGCTGCTAGTGCCAGCCCAGAGAACGCGTGGAACAAATGTATAACTGTGGCGGGCTGGTGGAACAAGAACTGCCGGTATACCAGTGCACAGGGGTACCCTGGAGGAAGACAGAGAGAGGGGGAAAAAATGTTAAGTAGTTACAGCACGTGTTTTCATATCAGCTTAGCGAGCCGTTGTTGACAACTCCTGATATTAACAACACTGACCTTGCTTGCTTTAAAAAAACGTACTGACACACACACACACAGCAGCAGCACATTAGGTACGTAAGTGCTGCTGCATATCTGGTATTTCAAGGAGAAAGATGACTGTGGAAAGGACAAACTTTTATCACTCACTACCAGTTTAGTTTGGCTGGTTCTTGTTCATGATTTGACTCTTCATAACGTGATTACTGATTGATATTTGTATAACATGTAGATATCTAAAACACCTTCATGGAAATGCTATGTTATACATATAATCGTCAGAATTATATGATGAATTTGGAGTGTGAATACGATCTACAGTGTGATTAAAATCGATCAGCCCAACATTTCATTTAACTCTTTCTGTCTGGACGAGAAGCCCCTTCACCTTTGACCTACCTGGGACTAGCAAAGATCTATAATTAGTGGACATCAAAGAGGGGAGAGCGTAGCCACATGCACGCAGACTTTAAAACAACATTCAAGTTTCTATCTGCTTCTACTGGGATACTTTAAAGATGAGGTGAGGGATTTTCGACATTTTTCGAGTTGCCAACAAGCCTCAAAAAACAGACCTCCTTTATGTTCACACTAGACACACATCGATGGGCCACACCTTTGCACTGGGTGACATGTTCCTTTGCGACGATGAAAAGAGGAACTGTTGTTCATTCTGAGTCAACCCCCTTACATGCAAATCCCGCCGTCATAAATATATTCACTAGTGGAAGTGCATATTAATACTAGTGTACCAACATTCGGCTGAAGATACAATACCTACTGCTGCTTGAACAACGTTTGCGTACAGTGCCATGCTGTTTTAGGAGTCAGTGAAACTATATTTCTGCTTCACAGACAGAGTAGGGAAGTCCAAAATCAGGCGCACAAACACATCACTTATCCTTTAAAAACATGTGTAATCCAATAAGTTAAGTATAGAGCTGCTGCCAGGCTAATCATCATAGCCACGTGGCTGCAGAGCTCCTTTTGAAACTGATTTATAGCTGTGGTGACACATGTTTTAAGCAGATTCTTGATCTGTACCATGTATCTAATATCAAATATCAAGTTCCACATGGTGCATTACTATGCAGTCGCTCTTGCAAACCAGTTGGCTAACCAAAGCCTAAATATGAGCCTAGGTATAGCAGAGGAAATGGCGACAAAATGAGCTGATATTTTAAGCTGCAAGGCAGTTAGTATATGACTAGAATATTATGTAAGACACAGTTAAGCAACACCCGGGGCAAGGGACGCGCAACAGGCGCACTGAGAAGGGTTTGAGGCATTGGCCAATCAAAGTCTGATGTGAATGGCCACGTTCAGTGTTGTATTATGGTTGATGTGTGAAACACAGACGTGTCCATGTGTCAGAGCAAAGTTCAGAGAGGACGGCATGGAGGACAACCTCAACCTACGTCTCCACCTCTCCACTCACACACACATAACCTGTGACAACCACACCAGGTCGTCCTAAATTGAGGCCTTGTTCCAATATGTTTTAATCCCTGTCAGTCTGTCTACCCTGGAGTGGAAAATGGAGGGTTGGGGGGTGACAAATTTTGGCAGCCTGTGCTTATTATCCTTGTCAAAGCATGTCCCTCCCTCCCTCCCCCCCATACAACAACATTGGGACTATTCTTTCCACCAACACCAGCCAGATACAATTATGCTAATCCCACAGCTCAAAAACAATGTCATCAAACTGCAGGAGGGCGTTGTTGTGGTAGTCTAGTGCCCAGCTCACCTGACCTAATTGTCTAGTTTGCTAGATGCCAACAATGAACTAAATAAGAGTACTGGCCACGACACCAAACTAGCCGCATGTCTACACCGTACAAGACCACCTTCATGTCCAAATAACACACACAAGTTAGCCGTTTTTAGGTCACTAATTGAACGTTTGAGGGTGTGTGCCATTCATTAGCAACCAATCTGTTGGTTCAAGGAAGCCAGCCGTTAATTTCTGAAGAAAACGGTTAGCTAGCTTCGCAGTTAGTAGTACCAAAACAACAGTTTGTGCAGCCTGTGTCACAGTTAATACCAGACTGAGCCCTTATGTTAGCCGTTGTAACAGTTACACAGAGAAATTAAAGCAGTTCCGCACTCGGAGCTGACACAGGGTTTGGGGGTGTTTCGGCTAGCAAGCCAGAAAACCACGGTAGCTGACGAGTGAGGCAAAACTCACCGATTAAAATAGATAAAATGAGGCGAACCGCTGGCTCCGGGGAACCTAAGGACTCCGACAGATTCTCCAGCAAGGGAGCCGCCATCTTTCTTGTGGGCGGAAACGTCTCTTCGCGACGGTTCAGTGAACTCTACTGATTCACGGCAGACATCCACACATATACGCTCCGCTTTTTAAAGGCCCCCCTCCGCGGTCCAGCCTCCTCCTTTCGGTTAGAAAACTGGCCTGACTCTCCTCCCAGTCACCCTCCCCTTTCCCCTGCGTGTCGTGTCCGCCTGTAACCCCCACTCCGACCGGGGTTGTTTTCACAGTAAATGTCGCTAAAGATTGGACCCGTGGGCTGACAGATAGTAGCAGCACACCCACGGTGATAAAGCTAGGTGGCAAACTAGTTAACTACCAGCAGTGTGTGTGAAGATTAACCCTCTGTGAGGAAAACAAGGTGTAAGTGTGCCCTCATGTGGCTTCATGCAGGTACAATGTTAGTTAAAGACCCTGCTCATGGTTTACCACAAAAAGTTATAAAAGATTATTATTTAAAATGTATTATTATTGTCTTTTCCCTGAATATTCTTTTTAAATGTAACTACTGGACACAAGATGTTAGGGGGGAAAGTTTTAAAAAAAAATGTGCAGAGGAATTTCTATGCAAATGTTTAATTCCTCTGAACATTTAATTAATTACTCTGTACACATTTAAATCCTCTGCAAATGTTTCATTTTGCTACAAATGTCTAATTAGATTAATCTCAGGTTAATTTTAACGTGTTAAATGTATGTTTGCATGCTGCTACTGGATGCTTGATTTTCTATCACCCACTTTACTCACACTCGATATAATGTAGGCCTATGTGTTACATAAACCTGTATCTCATGTTAACTCCTCCACACTGGGGTAATTCACTTTTTACAGCAGCTCACAGAACACAAGGTGGATGAGAAAATGCGAATAATATAAATATGAAATATATAGGAATATATGGAATTAAATAAGTATAAAATAATATTGATAATAATAATAATACACTTACATCACTTACACTTACAAATCAACACTGTGCAATATCCAATATCTGTGCATATATAGTATGTCATGTCTCTTTATACAGCTCACTTCGATACCTGTATATATGTATTAGAACACATACGCTTATTACATATTTTTTATGTTCTATTTTAGTATATTTTATATCTTTATTGTTCTTTTTACTTAAACTTTTATAGTATTGTATTTTATTCTTAGCTTATTTTTATTCTTATGCCTAGTGCTCTTAGTGAGTTCCTCTTGTCTCACAAATTTCATTGTGTTGTTGACTTTCTGTTCGCTTACATATGACAAATAAACCTGAAACTTGAATTCTTGAATTTTGAGGGAGTTTGAGATCAAACTGTGTCAAATTATACACATCTTTACATACGGTTTTTGTTCTTACTGACGTTCTGTTTGAGTTGTAAAGTAAATATAATTTGGCACCATAACAATGGAGAACGTGTTTGGAGTGCTAATACTGTCAGGTGACCATTGATACTTCAGGAACTAATAGCTCTTTAGATATTTCTCTAGTAGGTTTCTCTGTTTGAGAAGCCCTCCAGTGCTGTTGAAAGTAAATAAGAGTTGTGTAAATAAGACAGTGTATGTATGTTAATCACTGTCTGTGTGATTTGTATGTCAATTGTACAGCTGCTTAAACTAGAGTAATTAAATAAATAAACAGATGTAAAGAGTACCAAACAATATGAATCCTTGTAGTAGAATAGACAGTGTAGTTTTTTTTATGATTATACATACATGAAATGTTTCAATATGTATGTATGTATGTATGTATGTATGTATGTATGTATGTATGTATGTATATATATATAAGATAATATATATCTTCTTATTTCAAAACATTGAAATCAGTGCTCAGTGTTCATTTTATTTACTTAGTGTAAATGATTTTTAAGCGTACTTACTTTTGTTTTCAAAACAAAAACATGCCAAATACTTACATAAATGCGTACGTAACTGGAATAAATATCTGATATACAGGCCATGCTTTTGGATAGTACGTATATATATATATATATATATATACACGTGCAACGTCGGAGAAAAAGGTTTGTTTTCTTTTGAACATGGATGTGGGGCTTCTCATTAAGAGAAGCCTACTAGAGAAATATCTAAAGAGCTATTAGTTCCTAAAGCACTATCTGCGCCCTGACATGATTCGTACTCTGAACGCATTCTCCATTGTGATGGTGCCAGATTATATAAACTTTATAAACGAGCAAAATAACATCGACAAAAACAAAAGCTGTTCACATATATGTGTACATCTTGACAAACATCATTTTAAGAGCCTCAAAATTGTAAATTTAAACTTTATTTGTGTAAAACAAAAGTCGAGTTATACCGCAGTGCATGTCGGGTATGAAAAACTGTGCTGAATATCGTCCAATCAGAAAGCTCCATACTAAGCCAGTACAAAGGGGGCGGGACTTTTGTCGCCAATCAAACGGTGAATTGTCAGTCACGTCCTCTCAGACATGAACAACACACTGCACAGCTGATCGACTGTAGTGATACTCTGCGTTATTAACACATTTCTCGTACCAAATTATGACAGTGTACGTTTTAACCGTTTGTTTTAGTACAGTAGTACTATTTTTTTAACGACAAATTCATGTCAGTAAACTTGTTTTCTGTTTTTACCGACAAAACAAATTTACCTCTCGAAGTTTGGGTTTACTTTTTGGTGGTTGAGCCTTTTGTGCCCCTTCAAAATAAAAGTTGTACCTCTTTGGGTTTAGACAGTGTAATGCCAGCACACACACACATACACACATATGTAGCTACACTGCAAATCATAGGCAGACAGACTGACTGACAGTCAGACAGACAAAGCTATGTTAAGCTCAGTAACTCCTCCCTATGTTGTCACCTCTGCCCCTTTGTACAGTGTTACTGACTTCAAGTCATTTCAGCCTATCAAGAGGACAAGTGGAAGTCGGCTCATCCAAAGTCATACAGGGGTGTAGCAGACAGTTTCAACATCTCAAATGTCTCTACAATGTCAACACATGGTCAATGGTCAATGCACATCTGTGCCATTACATTTCGTGGCCTACAGGGGACGCACTTCACACATCACAGTTACAGTTTCAAACAGCTGGATTTCCAATACAGTCTGTGATATTGGTGGGTGTCACATTACCATTTATATAACAGTGTTGTGAAAAACAGTCATGTTTTATTATAATCACAAACAGACACCGTACCTGTCTGGGTTTTGTGGCATCCTGGCCTGAACTAATCATATCCCTTCTCTGGCTGACAATCATTATGTTAAATATGCATAACTTTAAGCCTTAATATAATTCGAACAGCTGAGTTATAGAAAAAATTCAGTCTCTTTATGGTTGTCATAAATGGGGAAATTAGCCATAGAGACCAAAACCATTTTTTGTACCGGGCTGTAAGCATGTTTATTTCTTCTGTGAAGTTGGACTTTTTAACATGGGGGCCTATAGAGACTGACTCGTTATGTAGCCAGCCTCAAGTGGCTGTTTGAGGAACTGCACTCCTGCATTATATTACATTATTGCGAATACTGCACGAGTACTTTTACTTCCGGTACGTTTGATTGCACTTTATAAGCAACAAGTAATTATTAAAGTACTTTTACTTGAGCATTTGACCATTGACCCCATTCTAACAGGTTAATCCATATTCACACACAGCACATGAACGCAGCATGACATTTTGCTCTTCCCCTTCCTCAAACGGAGTGATGCGTTTGCGGGCGTGCCGCCATACACCAATGGAGCCGAGAGAGAGGAGGGGTTAAATCTTTTCCATGTTCATAAATACTCTGAGCTGCTCTCTCACGTCCGCTCTCTTGCCCCAGACGAAGTGTACCCCGGTGGGTTGTGTGTGTCGCTACTGTTTTAATCTTTTTAGGTTAAACTCGCAACAACAAAAAAAAAAAAACCGCAATCATGAGCAGGAAATTCTTCGTCGGTGGAAACTGGAAGATGAACGGCGACAAGAAGAGCCTTGGGGAGCTCATCCAGACCATGAACGGCGGCAAGGTGGACCCCAATGTCGGTATGTGGATTTTGACAGCCTTTACACCAAACCTCCGTTTGGACGTCTTTAATTTTATCATAATTAAAGGTCACGTTGTTCGCTAATATTCAGCGTTTTTAAGCGTTGTATTAATGCCACAACTGAATTTTCCACCCGGAGCCAAAATGGCTCTGTCATTCAATAAATCAATGACTCCATTAGCATCACACGCCGACACCTCTCCCTCATTTCCCTCCCTGATAAAGCTATATTCAATGTGAGCTGGGTTATCAGGGGGTTTTAACCGAGCTAACTACCTCAGACAGACAGAAATGAGTGAATACAGATGATGGCTTGTCTGTAGTGTCGGTGGTGGTGTCAGTGGTGGTGGGTGTGCGTTTGCAGCGGCACGTAGTCCAACAGCGGTCTGTGGAAAGCATGCTGCGTTCAAGTGAGGCCGCTCGCTAACCTCCACACATGATACAGTAGCCTATTGTGTGCGTCGCTTTCAAGTTATTTTTAGTTGTTGAGACAGCAGGAGAGCCCGGCAGCGGCACTTCACAGTCACGGAGGAAATTAAACGACTCCAAAGCTCACAAAAACATGTTAATTTGTCTCGTTAATGAGTTTTCCCGTGTGACTTGAAAGCAGCAGTGGACATTTGCTCCTGTTGCTGCCTGCTTCCTGCAGACTGGAGACAAACTACACATGCTCCTGCCTGCTGCTGTTTTATCAAGGCATTATTTAGTTTTTTTAAATTATTATTATTCATTCGATGCACTCTGCTGGCAGTGAACACACACTCAATGTGTTCAGGCCTGTTTCCGCTGTCATCAGGCCAGTTGTATTCTTCCTGCAAGTTGATGTTATGCAACTGTAATGTTGTGTCACAGGCCTGGTCTGCTCAGCAGCAGCAGCAGCAAACTGTAGCTCCTTTTCAGCCTGCTATCCTTGGACTTTGCTCCATTAATGAATCCGCCCCTCTGCAGCGCCAGAGAAACTCAAGCAGGCTTTTCCCATTGGACCCTTCTACTCAGCTTTAAAGTCAAAGTTCAGCTGTTTCCTCCCCAGACGGACTCTCTTCACATGTTATCTGGTGGTTCTTCTTTTTTCCTTTTTTGAACGCTGTCCCGTGACTTTCCTCTGACCTCTGCAGTATGCAGCCATGTAGGCGACCTTTTAGGAGGCTGAACTCAGACCTTTAGCGCGGGGATGTTTGACTGTGGCCGGGGAGAAATGACCTTTACCAAACCAATAATAACAGGGGGCTTTAATATAGACATGCATAACCCCAAAGATATAGTTACAATTTGAATGTCAGTGTCTTCACTGTACTGTACTCTGCTTGACCCGTGCTTGTCTGTAGGCCTACTACTGCTGGAAATCATTGCACACAAGTGCAAACATTTTATGCTGCAACCCATATCAGTTTAAGGAAAGTTACACAACTTGTAGTGAGTTTCATAATACAGATGGTAATTTGAGTCGTAGCAGCACTATATTAGCAGTATATTGATGTTTTTGGCTGGAATTACAAACCTGATGCTTGTGTTGCTTTAGTGCTGCTGCACCAAGCATCACTGAGCTGAAGAAGCCTTCAACCACATCTGAAAACACTTAGATTTAATTACACATAAGGCCTCAAATGTTTACATTTGGAGCATGGATTGAGCTTTTAAACACCAAGTGTGTGGACTAAATTTGTCTCTTTTATCCCCGCGGTGTTGTAATGTGGTGGAGAAAGTGCAAATGTAGTCTTGTCCTTGGCAGCAGTTTAGGGTGGTTGTACAGGCCGTCCTTTAAACTGACAGGCCGGTGTTAAAGCACACGTTCTGGCACACTGAAGTGTCTTTAAAGCGAAGCCTGGTCCTAACCCAAAACTCTGTCAGATGATTGATACTGAGTGAGCTGGTAAAATGTCTTGATTTGGTTTTATGAATACCTCTCAGTACTATAAAAACCTAAGCGCTGTTTTCTTCTTCTTCTGTGTTGATAGAGGTGGTTTGCGGTGCTCCATCAATCTACCTGGACTTTGCCAGGTCCAAGCTGGACGCCAAGTTCGGAGTTGCTGCTCAGAACTGCTACAAAGTTCCCAAGGGTGCCTTCACTGGGGAGATCAGGTACGTCACGTGTCCATCAAAGGAAGTATTAAAACTGTTTTCGAATGGAGCGTCTTTGATTGTGTTTATTATATGAATATTATCTGCCTGCAGCCCTGCGATGATCAAGGACTGTGGTGTGAACTGGGTGATCCTGGGACACTCTGAGAGGCGCCACGTCTTTGGCGAGAGTGACGAGGTAATTCTGGACGATTTGTCACCTTTTATCATTGTTTCGTAATGGCGCCGTGAGTAGAAAACACATTATCCCTCCCGTGTACAGTTTGTGATGAGATGCTTCTGTGTGTTGTCTTAGCTCATTGGTCAGAAGACGGCCCACGCCCTGGAAAGCGGTCTTGGTGTCATCGCCTGCATTGGCGAGAAGCTGGACGAGAGGGAGGGCGGCATCACCGAGAAGGTCGTCTTTGCTCAGACCAAGGTCATCGCAGGTACGTGACTCATTTACAGTCCCACTGTAGAGTTTTATATGCGCAGGAGGGAGTCTGAATGTTGCAGCGCACATTTCAGGGGCAGTTAGAGTGTTGCGGAAATCAGAAAAGTTGCGAAATACAAATTTGGGTCTTATCACACGTCTCTTTCACAGACAATGTAAAGGACTGGAGCAAGGTCGTGCTTGCTTATGAGCCTGTGTGGGCCATTGGCACCGGCAAGACTGCCTCCCCACAGCAGGTAAGATAAGTAACCACTGAAAATGATTACGATAGTCTGTTTTTAGAAGTCATCATAATGTGTCTGTTTCCTGTGTGATATCTCAGGCTCAGGAGGTTCATGAGAAACTGAGGAACTGGCTGAAGACCAATGTGTCTGAGGCTGTGGCCAACTCTGTGAGGATCATCTACGGAGGTCAGTCACTGTGGCAAGATAAAGTTTGCGTCTTCTTGTTTTGATTCCCATTGTCGATCTCTTTTCCCATGTGCCTGATCTTCTTCTTCTCAGGTTCTGTGACCGGTGCTACCTGCAAGGAGCTCGCCTCCCAGAAGGATGTTGACGGTTTCCTCGTGGGTGGAGCCTCCCTCAAGCCAGAGTTTATCGAAATCATTAACGCCAAGGCATAAGAAACCCGGCAGCTGCAGCGAGACAATGTCCCGCTCAGAGGCCAGCTCCATTCATACAATCCAGTACCATCACCCTTTACTCTCAGCACTTAGTCCTCTTCCCCTTTTTTGGTCAAAGTATTCGTGTAATGACGTCATTCCCTCCTTTTCCTTTATATTTTTTTGGTATATTTCGTCATGAAGAAAAGGGACAGGTTGACACATACACTGTACTGCACTGAAAAGAGTTAAGTCCACTGAGAATAGCCTGTGCGCATACTAACTTCCACACCAAGTGCTCAAGCTGTAAAGACTGACAATTACACCTTGAGGTGGACGGCCAGTCCACGCCTTTACTTGAAAAGTTTACGAACTTTTATTTTGTAAACAGTGTCACAGCTCTTGTCAATCAAATTTATTCGTCTTTTTAATATCCGTGTCTCTTTTTGTGTAATTATGATGTTCTGTGGCTTTTTCCCCCCTGTAGACGTGCATGATCAGTTTCCATTTCATGTTAACCATATTGGCCCATGGGTAAAAGGGTGGGAAGGCTGTAAGGAAACATTATAATAAACGGTTTAGAGACTGTTTTAATGTTTTGTGTCTTGTTTTGCTTTGTTCTTGGTGTGGTCCATCCTCTGTTTTCTGCATATATACACCAACAGGCTTCATAACCTGTTCTTCAGACTGCTGTGTGTTCATTTCCTGACTATGGTAGCCCCAGTGGTCCTCTCAGGAAGGCAAGGAGAGAGTATCTTGTTACAGTAATGAACTCCTGTTAAGACAATGCCATGCAGAGAAGCATTTACTGCTATTTTTTTATCACAGCCCTGAAGTAAAACAGACACACGGCAGTGTCTCAGAGGAAAATTGTAGCTTTGCCAGTTGCAAACATAAACAGAAACTAATGTTTATTAGACTGTAAAACAGTCACTTCATCACAACATCTGTTGTAACAAGGCATAACTCCTTTTGTAGGTCTACATACAGGTTTTATTAGGTCTACATACAGTGAGGCTTTAGACTGGTTGGTTTTCTAACCAACACTTGTCACTCACACACAATACTTATATTGTATTGGACCAGGAAGCAAAGATATGTGTCGTAGGAGTTAACTCTAACAAGACAAAGATTATAGTGGGTTTGAGTATGACATGGCTTGTCCAGGGTGTACCCCGCCTTTCACCCAAAGTCAGCTGAGATAGGCTCCAGCCCCACCGTGACCCTGATGAAGGTGAGCGGTTACAGAAAGTGAATGAATGGATGAATTGTCTGACAACAGATAAAATATACAGTAAGTGTGAGGCTGAGGTATTTATGCCTTGAGCTGCATTACTCAGTCTTAAGGTAAGGTACAATGACTGAAACAAAAGGACAGTGACTGTCTGTAGCATGCCACATACGGGTTAAACAGGGTCAAGCACGTCTTGAGGTCGCTGTGAAGTCACTGTAGGGTCAGTGTTAAATCTTAGGTTGTTATGAGATACAGAGTGGCTGTATGTTTGTGTTCAGGAACGAAGGCATCATTACTATGGTAACCAAGGTTAGGATATGACTGTCGAACTCCCAAAACACAACAGATAGTATCATAACACAGAAGTCTCTACAGAGTCAGATAGCTGTGAAGGACAAACATATTTCCTTGTTTATAGATTAATGACCAGCTGGCAGATACTTTATACTGTAGATGCATTGAGTATGCTTATTTATGGACATAAAGTAGTTGTCACTATCCTGAGGGCACGAGCGAGACGAGCCAGAGAGGACGGCGTCTTCAGATTCATGATAAGCGTACTGATATATCCTCTGTTCTCCTTGGCAACACTTCAATAAAACTTTCAGCATAAAACATCTTTCTCACCACTGAGAGAACAGACCATTTATGAATAAAAGTCTAAATATCAGTAACAGGTTGAATCATTAATAGGACAGATACAGGACCAGATACAGGCAGATAAAGGGGAAGTTATTGTGAATGACCTTGAAGTTACAGAGAGGTTTTCATGATTTGGGTTCCTGAAGTATCAACCTGGAGCAGGTTAGTTCAGCTCAGACTGAGGTTATACTTTAAGTTTTGATTTAATTCACAATCTTCACGTCTGTCTACAGCAAATACTTGGTTTTAACCAAATATTTGCTCGTCCCACTGTCTTTGTCTTCTTTATGTTCTTAGTGTGTTGAAACAGCCGCAGGCCTGAACCACTTCCACAATGCGGTAGCTGTACAGATGGAGAGCGAACTAACAAGAATACTTGTACAATATGATGGAATTCAACACAACAGCCCTTTATTTTCCACATCTAAACATTATAAAACAAGATAGCAACATTATCTAACCTACACTGCACATCAACATGACACACAACTAATTAAAAAGCTGCATGTTTGTGATAATGTGATTAAACACGAATGTCAGTGAACATAAATTCAGCTGAAAGATCAAAAGTATTAAAACAACAATTTGTGACTGGGCACCTCTAAAACAAGCTCAACCTCATAATTGGATTAATTAAAAATGCAGGAGCCACCCATGTTCATTTCAGTTTTAATTGTGCTTCTTGTGGTACAAGAAATTTGTAATTAACAAAATTACTATAAAGTAACCTGGGGAGTTAAGGCCCCCTGAGAGTCCCTGACCAGTTCATAGTAATGCTGTGTTAGTAATGCTTGTCCGGTGGCTTCTTGCTTGCTTACTCTGTCCTTTACTCTCTCTCCATCAATGTCACCTTCAGTCTTTTCGCCTCTGACATCATGTCCATCGAGGCTGCTGATCCCTGTTACATTGCCTGCTCCCACAGCTCCTGTTCTGGCATGACAGATAAGCACTGGTACCTGTCAGTATTCTCCCATGCCTGAAAGCCTCCTCTTCCTGGTGGTCCAAAACACCTTTAGTAAAAACACTGTGCTCTGAGCTCACAGTTCAGGCAGCCCAGCTAACAAACTGAGCTAACATTAACTAACAGCATCTATAGTTTGCACCAGTTTATTTGACTGTCCATCAGGAAACTCTGAAAATCAGACATCAGAGGGAAAACTGGAAAACATTTTCTCCATAAAATATGACTCACTTTCAGTGAAATAGTTGGTGGTGTGTGACTTAAAGTGCCGTAAAGTGTTACGTACGTACTACTCGTGGGTGATTGTACCGGGAGCGAAAGTTGTAGTGCAGAAACAAAACTGACCTAATTACACTTCAATGTAACATCAACATGATTTAAAATCTGTTAGTTTATGGTAGAAAAGTTACACAATGTTGCTTTAAAGTAGCAGCAAAACTTTCCTCATTTTAGGCAATAACAACTTTTGTATGACCTTAATGCTATTGTATGTTTGCATGTTTGTGTATTACACTAAATAAGATTATAAGGTGTTCTGTTCGTTTAATTTTAAACATGCACCTCCTGTCCAGCAGGAGGCGGTAGTTGCCTCACATTGAACCTCTCTCTCTCTCTCTCTCTCTCTCTCTCTCTCTCTCTCTCTCCCTCTCTCTCTCACGTCCTCACGTCCGTGTTTACAAGCGAAGCGTGACGTTCACGGACCGACAAGAAGACGTCTCTTAGCTCCACTTAAAGCTGTTAATTTTCCTCAGAGGCGTCCAGCATGCATTCACTGAAAGCCTTTCTCAGCGAGAGACTGACGGCGGCGGCGGAGGAGATATTTGGAGCTGTGGAAAAAACACTAGCCGAGTACAAAGAGGAGATTTCACGCTCAAAAGATTTAGAAATCAGTCGTCTCAGGATGCAGCTGAAGCTCCTCAAGTCAGGTTGGTTTGGAGTGAATCTGCTTGCAGTCAAACCTCATGCAGCTTTGTGATTTATTTTATTATTTTTTTAAACTTAAATTGATGTTTTTCTGTGTGTCTCAGAGCCACGGTTGGATAGATGCATTGGAGCCCAGCTGCAGCAGCACACCCATCACCACCATCACCATCCTCCTCCTCCCTCTCTTCCTCCTCCACAGCAGCACCATCAGACCCTCCCTGCAGTGGAGCCTCCAGAGTCCCAGCACTGTGAGGAGGACGAAGGCAGCAGCATGGAGCAGGAGCACCCAGAGTCCTCGCAGGTGAAGAAGGAGCAGCACAAGAGCCACAGGGATTTCTGGATGGGGCACGACGCGGAGCAGCTCGAGGGTCTCGAATCAGACATCAAGGACTTCATCTCATCTCCGTCCAGCCTGAGAGGCGGCCTGCAGGACCCCACCTTACCCTTCCACCCCAACCATCACAACCACAACCACAACAACAACAACAACCACCACCACCACCACCACGGCGACGAGAGCAAAGAGAAGCCCTACTGCTGCTCTGTCTGTGAGAAGCGCTTCAGTAACTGCTCCCACCTCGCTGCACACATCAGGACGCACACGGGAGAGAGGCCTTACAGATGTGAAATATGCAGGAAGACTTTTATCACAACAAGCGCCCTGAACAGACACCAGACCATCCACACCGAAGGGAAACACTTTGTGTGTAATTACTGTGGGAAATCCTTCAAATGGATGGAGTCTCTCGGCCGGCACATGAGAAGTGTGCACAAGAGAGAGAACATGCCTGAATGACTCTCCAACGTCCAACAGATTCATGTTGCTGTATGTTAACCGCCTCTAATCTCAGTGTAAAACAAAGAATGTAATGTCTGGCTGTTTTCCATGTTTAGTCGCGTTTGTAATTGTGCATGGACCTCCACAAGCCTTGTGTGCATAAACACTATGATGTGTAAACGGTAAAAGGACTCACACTGTTTTTTTTATATATAAAGAAATGATGGTATTCTTACATAATAAAATGTAATACTCTAAACACTTTGTCTGGTGTTGGGCTTTCTGCTGCATGAACACAAGAAGAGGGAAGTTGCACAGCACTCCAGTAGGTGGCAGTAACAGCATTTCATTCACAATTTCCTATCAAGCTTCAGGATTTGGCAGTGAACACACTCTAGTGTCTAATGTACTGAGTATGTACTGCTTTTCTGGGAACTGACACTACTCTCCGCCAGTAGCCTTCCTACAGTCATAGTATGAGCGGTGGAAAGTAACTCAAGTTCTGTACTGCAGAGCAACTTTGAGGTACTTGTACTTGTACTTAGATTTATGCTACTTCTTAGTTTTACTCCACTACAGTTCAGAGGGAAACATTTATCTACACAATTAAACTCTACAGATTCAGATTATTAATCCAAAATATAATCAACAAATTATAGATGATGATGTATTATTATGTACTACTCTACCCAACAGTAGTTTAAACCATCCTTACCTTTACCAGCTGCAACATGTTGCATACACATAAATGCATCAGTAATTATAATCTAATAATACACATTCTGTATAAGTACTTTTTCTTTTGGTACTTAGAGATGGGATTATATATTTTGATAATTAATACTAGATTTAGATGTACAATCTGTAAAATATCTGAGTACTTCTTCCACCACCCATTTTATTGCCATTAAAGTAGCATTTTCTTTGGAAAATAAAATTATTCTACATTTTCTGACAGTATCGTACATAGTTTCTGTGTCAGCTTGAGTGAAATATTAAAACACAAGACTACAAAGACTCCATCATTTTGAACACACTTCCTCAAAATTCAGCCTGACATAGTTGGTCTTTTGAAACTTGGTGATCTCCACTAGAACTGAAATTAAAATGTATTTATTTATGTATGTATTTGGGTCCCCATGAGCCACTACTAAGGTAGCAACAACTCTTCCTGAGATCCACACAAGTAAAAAAAAAAAAAAAAAACACATCATCATCAAACAATTAACAATCCAAGGAAACAAAAACAAAAAGACAACAAACAACAAAAGAAGAAAGAAAACTACCTGAACAAAAAACAACAAACAATAAACAACAGTTAATCCAATAATAACAACAATGACAACAAATACTCAGAAAAAATATAGCTCAAAATACTCATAGTATGAGTAGTATCAGTGTGTACAGTTACTGTGAAAATACGAGAAACTGAAAGATGAGAAGAAAGTTCCTCATTCATGATCATTATGGAGGAGAGGCTGGTGTTCTGTGTCATCAAGTATTTCCTATTTTTTTAAAAATCTTGACCTTTACTTGTTAAACGTGTGATATCGAACCTGTTACCTTGGTGTGGCTTTGAACTGTATCTAGCAGCTCAACATGAGTTTGTAATAATAATAATAAAAATGATTAAATCAGGTAAAAAGAACACAAAATTTTTCACATTTTCCCATATTATTCTCATGAGACGAGCTTCAAGATGACCACATTAGGAGCGTTCTTATTTATATTTGACAAATCACTGTATTTGCACATTAACAGGTCTCTTCACAGCAGACGCTTTGACTTAGTAAGAAAAGCACAGGTGTTACTACTGACAGTGAGCAAGCATGCACAAGCAGAATAGCTTTTCTAGTTTGTATTAACCTGTAAAAAACCTTCAAGTTTACACCTTCCAAATGTCTCGGTGAACAACTGCACGCTTGATGGTCCTTCATGGACTGAAGGGAGGGAAAGCAGCAGTGTCCCTCCTGGTGAAAGGCTTGTGTCATGAGTTTAGACAGAACATAAAACAGGTGTTTGAAGGAGCACAGATCCAAAAAGCACAGTAGTATTAATTAGTATAAATTAATTTTAACTTGGCAGCTACTGGAAGGTGGGTTGGTAGCACACTGTTTGTCCTGGCTGATGGTGCATGTAATGACGTCCAAACTCACTGGCAGGTTTGGCAGAAAAGCTTCACACTGTAAATAGATTTGTTTTTTTCTCTCTCTCTCTCTCTCTCTCTCCTAAAAGTTATGCTTCTTAGTAGCTTACAGCATATAACCACAAATATGTGGACAACCCTTTGGCGAGGACTCGTAGTAGGTATATTTTTAAAGACATTTTTTTTTGACATGTCACAGTTGGAGAAACACAAGTGTAAATAATAAAATTAACGATGGCTTAGTTCCATTTAGATGCTTCGGTTTCAGTCCCGGTACTGTGCATGCTGTTTCACTGCTTACTTACTGGAACACTTAAACACACCGGAGCCGTCGTTAATGTTATTAGTAACACCTGTGATTTAAGTCCTCAAGAAAAAGGTATTTTAGTCTAGGGCTCCAGTATACAATGATATTTAAGACCAGTGGCTTCCAACCTGGTGGTTGGGACCATCAAGAGGGTCGCAAGATTATTTCTGGGTGGGTGTGGAGAATAAAATAAAATAAAATAACATATTTTGGCAAACAGCGCAGCACGAGGGACAGGAACTCGAAAATGTTATATACAGGAGGATATTCTGTTTTTACCAATATTTCTATCTATTATTGTTGTTTTAGGCTTAAAAGTAGACATGCTGACTGTTGACTGAGAAGCTGTAGCACACTTTAAAGCCCAGTTTAGTTGTTGTTCTGTCTGTGGTTAAAGCAATGGTCCTCCTTATATGACAGTGATGCCTGATGAGGTGAGTGGGATGTTTTAGACAAAAGTCTGCAACAATTTGAGAAATCCCTTCCCAGTCCCATTCCTTATGTCCTTTGGGACAAACTGGACTGTGCTGTGAGAAGGATTGGGCCAGTCCTTATCGGACAAAAGTCTACAAACATCCTGTGGAAAGCCGTTTTTTTTTTTTTTTTTTAGTGGCTTTGGGATGAGATGTTCAACAAAAATGTGGGTCTAATGTTTGGGCGTCTACACACTTTTCGCTATGCAGTGTATTTTTTTCACAAGCTATAAACCTGGATTGTAGCTCTGATTCACGCAGTGAGTAGAGTTCCCTCCTCAGGGTGAAATTAGACGGGGCTTCCCCCTGCTGCCCTTTCTATTTGCTGTCATTATGAAGCCATTATTTATATTCAGGGGTGAAATTGAGATTTGTAATGCAGGGGAGCTGAGAGTCACTGTGCTGGCCAGCGATGGTGGAGGAAGAAGTGTTCAGATCCTTTACTGAAGTAAAAGTAGTAATACCGCACTGTAAAAACACATTATGAGTGAAAGTGCATCGAAATTGTTCAGTGCATAAAAATGGTATCACTTTTCTATATTATAACTTGATTATTATTGTGTATTAATGTAAAAGCAGGATTTTACTGTTGTATTTGGTTGAGATGGAGCTAATTTTGAACTTTTTTGCATAGGAGTGCAACTGATTATTTTAATTATGTATGAATCTATGAGATGTTGTGGAGTAGAAGTAGAAAGTGACATGAAGGTATGTGAAATTTGTACTTTGACTATATAAGTCTTAAATGAACTCATTCACAAGTGAAAATATTAAACATTAAAGTTTAGTTCTTACAGTACAGCTGAGTTTATTGTTGTTATGGCCAGGTTCATGGAGCCAGCCCACACACATTTCAGTCATCTTTTTGTGCATTCTCTAGAAAAAAAACCTTGAGATGCTGTTAAAAGCTTGAGGTAAGTGGTCGCCCGACACTTCATTCACGTCTCACGATGTTGTAGAACACATTGTTGAACTGGATTATTATTTCAGGGGACACTCGATCGTTGGAGAGAGCTCTCGTGTGCATGCAGGTTCTCTGTGCAGTAAACCACTTAACGACAAGTGTGCAGAATTAAAAGGACGACATAGTGTCTCTTTGAAATTGAAAATTTGGATTAAAATGAAGACGAATTATGTATCACGACTCTTCTCCAGATCAAGGACGAGAGTGCTCACCTCTGTCCATATGGAGAAGTTATGTAGGGAGAGAGGTTGTAGGACAACCCTTAGTGACTACTTACTGTAAGTGTTCCTACAGTGGAGATGACCCTATATTTTACAATTTTACAACCCAGTCTGCAGCTTCTCTGCTGTGTTACTGTTTGGTGGAAAGATTCAGAAAATACCAGAGATAGATTTTACACCGAATCTCCAAAAGAGCAATGTGCTTCCCATTAACTCTGTGGCCAAAGGGCTCCCTCACTCTTTGTTCCCATTAAATGGGTACACGATGTTTCAGGTATCTGAGGAAACAAATATATTTGCTGTAAACATGCTTGCAAAAATGGCTCAACTTGTTGGTGTCATTTATCCTAATTAAGAATATTGCTCTACTCACAACTACTACTACTACACTTTACCAGTTCATCAGGTTTTTGTTTGGTAAATCTATTTTTTCCTACATTATGATAGATTTTATTATATATACAATGTACGTCCCGAAGTGGAATGCAGCACTTATTTCAAACGCTGACCTTGTGATTGTTTGAATCCTTCGGTATCTGAATGAAATTGCGTTTATTGTGAATGATTTCATCAGCATCAAAAGCCTTCTTTCCACGTGCTGCTGTCATCCTCCACAAAACCAGCAGCAAATCGTGATATCAAAATATTCATTCGCTTTTATAAATATTCCATGTCTGACTACAACGCCTTTAATAATAACTTTCCGCCCTGTTCAAACTCAACATTGTGTTTGGAGCCAGCAGAAGATTTTCACAATTTATGATCACACAGTGATTTTTTCTTTTTTATTCTTTTCTTCTCTGTTTCCATTTCTATTAGAGTATTTCTCCTTGTAATTCTGAGTTTGAGTGTTTTTTTTTATTTTTTTATTCTCAGCCTTGAGAAAAAAAAATATCTGCAAAGCTTTACAGACGTCAGTGGCGGACCGTGTGGAGGACAGGGGTGAAAAACATAAAAAGGCACCAGCTGCTTGTGATGGAGCACCATCATGCAGAAAGTGAATCAGTTCCAGACTCTAACTCGTTAATTTTTAGGTTGTTTTATCGTATGATTCAAATTTAAAGTACAGCTACTACAAATAAAAACATAATTATTTAAACATTTAGCAACACATAGAGGACAAATAATATTCTAGCAGACTTTTGTGATGTTGTGTATTCATCTTTTTTTATTCTTTTGCCATTAACCAGATCTGCTGTTTTATGTCAAACTTTCCTCTTTTATGCCCCCATCCTATATATATTTATACTTCTTATTACTGTTCTGCAGTTCTTTTATTTCTGAGATTTTAGAAAGTTTTTAGTTTTCTATCGCTCTGCCTGTTTTATGGTTTACCTTTCTCGATATTGAACATGTTTGGCTGTCTGTTTGGTCCTCTCCTCTGTAAAGCACTTTGTGCCTTTTTGCCTTATTTTAAAAGGTGCTACAGTACATAAATAGTTGTTAGTTGTTATTATTAGTCATTATATCACGTCACGCAGGCTGTATGACAGTGCATTGCATTCTGTCCACTGGAAGGGCACTTAAGAGGGCACTTTATCATGTTTTACCTACCACAGGGGCATCCAAGAGGGCACTTTTGGTACCAGTGAGAGACACTATAAACTACTGACCTGGAAAGATTAACGGGGGGAAGATTTAGGTGTGAACCAGTGAGGCAGCAGATTCACGCTGAAGAGTTCAGTCTTTTTCTTAATTGTAGTACAGGAACATATACTCCTACATACATACACCCATCTATTTCTAAAGACACAAAGTATTATCATAAAAGGACCCGCTTAGCTTAGTTAGCTTAGCTTATTTTGTACCTTGGGTACCAGGAAAGACAAGATTCAAAGTGGAATTTTCCATCCAGGATAGATGAGTATGAAACAGATACCATGACTGCTTCTCCAGCTGTGGTCATCACCTCGTGGTGTTAAACAGCTGCTGCTGCTGTATGTAGGTATCTTGTTCAACCCCCCAGTGAACACCATTTTCAGGCCAGACCATCATGTAGCTGGTTGCAGAGATGGTGAGGGAGCTGTCGGCTGACTGTGGGCAAGCGAGTTGTGTGGTGGCAATTCCTCCAGATGAATCTGTGGGATCGTCTTCTCCTGGCTAGAACGAAGTGAGCAAAAGTTCAGAAAAGATTGATCGTATGGGTGAGAGGAGGTGAAAAAGGCAACAGACTCTGTTTTCAGTCGGCACTCGTGCCACTTCGCAGCTTGTCTGTAGATGCTGCCGCCTGAGATGGCACGCCTGCAGATGAATGAAATGTTGGAGGGTTTGCTGAGGCGGAGATTTCATTAAAGAGAGTGAACATGGCTCCGTGAGATGGGAAAAACATTCTGTATCTAATTGAATGAAACAAATAGAGGAGCTGCAGTGTAAAATTGGACTTGACAGTCTAAAGTCCTTGTAGTTTGGTGGCTACAGTGTCAGCTGGGGTAAAAATGGACCCCAAGAGAAGCAGAATCACAGTCAGCGCTCAGACACAGTGGACAGGTGAAATTAATGGTTAGTGGTGATCATAGGGCAAATTTGAGTGAGTATGACAGCACCAGCAGGAGGAAGAAGATGGTTGTTGCGCAAATACAATAGCTGGACACAGCAAAATATGTTAAAACTGTCTCCAACCATCCATTTTTCTGTAAACTATCCCAGCTGACTTAGGGCGAGAGGCAGGACGCACCCTGCACAAGTTGCCAGCTCTTCACAGGGCACATAGAGACAAACAACTATCCACATCCACACCTACGGGCAATTTAGAGTCACCAATTAACCTATTAGGTGCATGTCTTGACTGTGGGAGGAAGCCGGAGTACCAGACACTAGAAGAGCGTGCAAACTCCACACAGAAAGGCCCCAACCAGAAACCTTCTTACTGTGAAATTTCATGAACTGAGGAGAGCTTGAATGAAAATGGAAAGTGTACAGAAGAAGACATGGACATGGAAACTAACCCCAATTAATCTCAGTTTGAGAAAGGGGCACGATGCAAGCATCAAACCCAAACACAGGATCTCTGTCTGTGGTCACGTTTGGACGTTTGTGTGTCTGTATTCTTCGGATTTTGGCATCTTGATGCCACTGCATGTAGAGCCAGTTTCACATTAACTTGTTTTGTATGTGTACATCCTCGAACAGTGTACTACAAACGCGAGGGTGTTTTGTTATTAGTTTTATTTTACTTTTGATTAAGTTGTCTGAGCTTATCAGCACCTATGAGGAGCGATAGAAGAGAGATAGAAGATGGGGAACATTTTAGATTTTATTAGACTTGTACAACTTCGGCATCGCGTCTTAATTAAAACCTTTACAATGTAGTTAAAAACTGGGCCTGATTAGATGAGAGCGTGACTTTAATCATCGTATAATAAGTTGATCTGTGGCCTTGTTTTTTTTAATCTAACACAAATTAGTATCACATGTGGGACCAAAAGTGCTGGCAAATCGATTGTCAATCTCACTGCCGCCAGACTGAGGTCTGTTACCGATGACAGTACAATTAATTACACACGATTTCATAAACCACGGGGCGGATGTACTTAGAAGTCCTGAACATTTACTTGACACTGTGCTTTATTCATTCCTGTCTGATAGTAAAAGTAGGTCAAAACGAAGAAGAAGAAAAAGAACAATTTGCAAAAATTTGTCCCAGATTTGAAAACAACAGCTGCTATTAATATTAACCTTTATTTTACATCCAAAATCGCCAAAAAAAAAGAGATGCTATTGTAGAAATATGAGGTCTATATGAAACGCAGCGTTCAAACGTCTCTCATCTTTCATCCACACCTTTGACGACATCAGGAGAAAGGACTGATGAAGTGCTAAGAATATACCCCAGATGTGATGTCACCAGAGGGGAAAATCAGATTTGTCCTGCTAGAAGATACTTTACATTATGTTGACACACTTATTCAAGGTGACTTTTAATGACACACAACCTACATACCAACTCACAGACATGTCCTATACAGTCTGTATTTCACACACTGAAGCATGCCTCTCATCCAGTCTCTCTAGCTCCTCCAGATAAGGCTATCAATCAACGTCACACATCAGTGCGAGGAGCTTTTAATGCATAAAAAAGGGAAAGGGATGCAGACTTTAGTCAATAGACAGATTTAAATAGACAGAGTGCATCATTATAACAAAAAATGACACTATTGTGAAGTTTGTCTAACCAGATCTAATGCATGTGTCCCCAAATCTGCGTGCGAGCAGTGATTCTGTCTTGCAACGCGAAGGCCGTGTTCACTGATCCATGTCCGTTTGAAGGAGATTCCTCCAGCCGGACACGGTGAGAACACACACACACACACACACACACACACAGCCCTGAGCCCTTCAGCAGTGTCCGTAAATCACAGTCTCACAGCTCCTCCTTTTCTTTCTCCCTTTTCATTTCTCTCTTTATATTTTTTTTTTCTTTCCTTTTCATTTTTACAGTGCAGTAAGGAATGCTCGCTCTACAGGGTGGCTGGTGTTCACTGGAGCGACTCAACTCCCATGTCTCACACTCATCCCATGTGTCTCCTATTAGCTACACTCACCAAGAGAGGAGGAGGAGGAGGAGGAGGAGGAGGAGGTGGAGGAGGAGGAGGGACGAAGAGAAAGAGGGGGAGTCTGAGAGGGAGAGAGGGGGGAGGGGGAGGAGAGAGTGAGGAATTTGATATGCTTTGTGCATGAGTGACTTGTATAAAACAAAGAAAGGGCAAAATAGTCTGAATGTATGTACACGAGAGGGGCGGAAAAACGGCGTACGCATGAATACGCAAGAGACTAGCAAAAAAAGATTATAATTTATTTCCAGATTTTTTTGCCTTCATTTGCATCTTGTTTCACAAGGTAAATTGAAAATAAAAAATAAAAATAAAAACCGACTGCCATACCATGAAAATGTAAAAAAATAATACAAATAATATGTACTGTATATATAATTATATCATTATCAACAAACAGACAACATTAATCATAATAACAATACTATTGATCGTAAACATAACATAACACTAAATTGCTGGTCTCATGCATATAGAACGCCCCTCAGATACAAAAGAGGGGGGAATTACTAAAAATAGAACCAAAAGTTCCACCAGTTCAGAATAAGCGCCTAGCTACATGCAATGACATAAAAGAGACTCATGTACACATTCCTTCTGGCATCAAGTATTTTACACATACTGTACTTCACTATTGCCGTCCCCATCTAATATACTGTACAGAGCACGATACAAAACAGAACTGGAGTTTTCAGAACATTATGCAGGGAAGCGCTGGAGTCTGGACCGTCGACAACGTGGTGCAGTTCGCAGGGACCGTGTGCAACATCCTTTGAAAAAACTCTCCTCGCTGTCTTCAGTCGAATTCCCTTTAGTCCATCAGTCCAGCTTTTACTTTAAGTTCCTTCATTGTTTTCAGTGCTTTTGTTTTTTATTTTTGCACACACTTTCTCCCACAGGTTTTTCCTCCATGCTGCTCTTTGTCGTGCCCCTCCCTCACAGGGATTTGTCACTCTCTTTCTTCAGGTGACTTAAAAAAAAAAAAAGGAGAATCCGTGTTAATGGATGTTTTGAGTGTAAAAAAAAAGTTGTATATTTATATATTTGCAGGGTTCAAATATAGGTGGAGAAAACACCGCCTGTGCCATAAAGCTAAGCTACCTTTTACAGCTGAGATGCATCATTACTTAGCCATCTTTCTAACTACATTTTCCTTTGGTAGGCTGGTGAATTATTACCACCAATGGGCAGTTTGTGGACAGGCCAAGGCTGCCAAATGTTGGTAATAATGGACAATTTCCACAAAATTAGATTTAAATTATATTAATCAAATGAAACAACAATAAAATAATAGTTAGTTGCATCCATACAGAACACATTCAGTCTCTACTACATTAACAGTGGCACTTGCAATGAACACACAAAGTGTCTGTACCTGTAATACTCGTCCTGGGTGAGGGAGTGGTGGTGATGGTGGTGGATCCACTGTTGTTCCAGGGCCAGTCTCTGGATCTGCAGCTCTGCGCTCTGGGCCTGCTGCATGGCCTGGAGCTGATGGGCTGCTGACATTGGACCAGTGAGGGAGGACGGCTGGGGCAGGTCACGGAAAGGAGCACCTGTAAACGAAACAGAGACGAAAAAAAAAAAAGAAGAGGAGGAGCAGGTGGAGATACAAGAGGAAAACGGAGGAGGGAAGGAGGAGAGAGCGCACCGAGGTCAATCACCACGATCATATTCAAAAAGTGTTTTCATAAACTTTCAGCACTGTGGAGTTTTTAGAGAAAAAAACTGAACAAGTACATGGACGAGGAGCCTTCTCCTCACCGAACAGCTGTTGGCGGAGCACCTCGCTGTCAGTGAGGGGGTGAGCCAGGATGGGGGTGCCTAGTGTGGCTCCTGGGTAAGGGAGACGTGCCAAAGGAGACCCCGACGCCAACGGGTCCATCAGGGGGTGAACCCCGCCCGTCGCTGGATGCCAGTGATGTAATAGGAAATACAGGATATATTCAATAAGAGTCAAATCATTAAATTAAAAACAAATATGATGCAAGTGGCATAAAAAGGCATTAATACTAGTACTACTATTAGATTTTTATTCAATAAAGCAAAACTACAGTGACCCAAATAGGTACACAGACAGTGTGTATAAACACATCATCATAGTGCCTACTGTAAATGTGAACTGCAGATATTAATGTGCGCATTTAAACTTTAAACATTATTTCTTTCAAAGAGACAAAGGGCTTCTTCAGCGAGCAAACAAGTGAACTTGAACAAATGGCTCAGATGTCTGTGACTCAAAATTATAACTCAATGTCATTTGACACCGTAGATGTTGAACCACACTAATACAAACACGATTTGTATTTGAGTTAAAGGATAAGGCTGCCATTGTTCTTTGTTTTGTTTTTTTTCCCTCATCCACACCTCCCCTGAAAAGATCATCAGTGTTACTGGTGATACTTTCCTACTTCCCCGCCCCAACTGTGGCAAACTAACCTAAACCCATTTGTCCCACTGAAGATATAATAAATAAATATACAAATACACAGTATTAAAGGTTCAGTAATACTCCTAAAACAGCTGGGTGTTGTAGTTTTTTAGCAAGAGGAGTAAAAGTGCGGATTAAGACACATTTGGTGTGTCAATCCCACGAACACTGTAGCAAGGTGCAAGTAGGACTGTCTGAAAATAAACTACAGTACCCATGATCACCGTAAAAAAAAAGTAACATGCCATCCAGGTTAACACTGTGGCTCTTAGATTTGTGTTTGATTTGTAGAATATTGGCAGCCTTATCCTTCAATGTTTTCATACACAATATGAGGCAGTTGATAATGACAGCATTGTTAGTAACAGTGGGTACCTGTGTCTTGCTGGTGCAGGTGAAGATGCGAGTGGATGTGTGAATGCTGGTGATGATGAGGTGTCACGTTTAACATCTGAAGACGCCCCAGATTCTCTCCTCCACCTCCTCCACTTGTTCCTCCTCCACTTCCCCCTCCTCCTGCGCTTCCACCACTTCCTCCCCTTTCTCTCTCCCTTTCTCTTTCTCGCTCTCTGTCCCCAAAGGACGGCAAAGTCGCTCTGTCTCTCTCCCTCTCCCGCTCTCTTTCTCCACTCCGATCCCGCTCATAAGAGGCAGGGGAGCGAGTGGGAGTGGGGTAGGTCTCAGGGGGAGCGGCTGGAGCAGGGGCTGGAGGCAGATGAGAGGACAGGGAGCTGGGAAAAGAGGAATGGGGGACTGGGTGATGAAGTGAGGCGGCGTTGGAGGTCGGTGGAGCAGGTGGAGGAGGAGCAGGTGGAGGTGCAGCAGGGGCTGCTGGGGCTGGGGGTGCAGCCGGTGGTGCAGATGATGGGTGAGAAGGGAGAGACGGTGGAAGGAGTGATGCAGGGGGTGGATTGGACAGGGACTGAGGGGCAGGAGGGTTGGGAGGTCGAGTTACTGGTGCCAGAGTTGGATTCTGGAGGTGTGGGGGGGCAGCAGGAGCTGGGGGAGGAGGAGTGCCATAGAGTGACACCTCATTAGCTCCTGCTGCACCTCCTCCAAGGAGCAGGGAATGTGCATGCGCTTGGGCATTGGCATGAGCATGAGCATGAGCATGAGCATGGGCATGGGCATGGTGAGAATGAGAATGAGCAAGAGCAAGAGCTGCAGGATCAGGTATGGACCCTGGTGGGTAAACCCGCTCATCGCTCTTAAATTCAAATCCTGGCTTTATTCGATCTCGATGTGCTGCCACCGCATGTGGAAAGCCAACTCCTCCTAATCCTGTACCCCCAATCCCTCCAGGTATTGGGCCTCCTGCCACCCCAGTGTGGCCTCCAACACCTGGACCCCCTTCAAGGCTGCCACCATACAAAAAGCCCAAGATGGCTGCAGCTGTAGCTGCATCAGTAGGCAGGTGGTGTGGGTGGCCTAAAGCATGATTCTGAAACTGAGGGAGGAAGAATGAGGGGTGGACATGCGGGTGGCCATGGTGAACTTGTGCGTGGTGTGCCTGGGCGCGACTTGCAGCCCCCAGGGGAGACATAGCATGAGGGCGAGCATACTCGCTCAGGGTTCTCAGCGCTGGGGTGTCAGGTCCCAGATATGGACCTCCTAAACCTATCCCCAAGGCTCCCTGAGGGCCAACCACTGTTGTTGTCCCACCCATGGACGGCAGGAGGAGGGAGTGGGGGATAGTGTGAGCGAGGGTGGGGTGGAGATGGTGTGCTGGAGCAAGGTGAGCATGCGGGTGTGAGGGATGATGCTGGGGGTGAGGAGGAGCGTGGGAGACAGAGTTGACCGAGGAAGACGAGGAAGAAGACGAAGGGTCGAGGATGATAGAAGACGAGGAGGGGAAGAAGAGAGAGGAGCCCTGGCGACCCCCTCCAGCGGCGCTGACATCTTTCTGCTGCTGCAGGGAAAACAGTAAAAAGACAGTAAATCACGTCTGCCCTGTTCTGCTTTACTCCCCACCCATTAAAGTGATCAATTTAATCTACATCAAATCCATTAAACCTGACACGCTACATAATTATCACGCTCAAATGTGCACACCTGTAGATGTCGATCCAGTTCCCTCTCGCGCTCACGCTCCCTCTCACGTTCTCTCTCTTTTTCTCTTAAGTCTCTGGCTCGCTGCTCGACCTCCCTGCGTGCCCTTTCGATCACCTCATTCCTCTTCTTCCACAGTTTGGAGCCGTCCAACGGGACAAATAGAACGTCACTGCGAGCGCAGGAATTCCCGCTGCCACGGTCAAGGACCTTGTGAAACCTAGACACAAAGTGACACAGCAGTCATTACTACAACCATCAGGAATCAGAATCACCATCATAACAGTTACCATTACTGTTAATTACATCTGATGACATGAAGACGGACTGAACGGAGTGACTTTACCGTGCTGATTGGCTGGCGTGGATGGGAATGTCTACAGGTTTGGGTTCAGGAGAAGGGCTTCTCAGCACAGGTGGCGGGCTTTCATTCTCTTCCCTGTCTTCTATTGGTTCCTCTTTGATAACCGGTGTTGGAGGTGCACCTGAATCTGAATGTCCTTCTCCACCAGGGAGTGAAGAACTAGAGGCAGGGGTCGTGATGTTGTTGTTGTTGTTGTTGGCTGAGTTACTAAGAGGTGGAGGTCCTTTGGAGACATTTTGAGGCGAGAGTGATTGTGAGTTGGTATTGCTGCTATTGGGAGCGCTACTGTTGCTATTGCTGTTGGCCATGTTGCTGCCACTGTTCCCGTTAGAGTGGTATGTCCCACTGAATGAAGGGTGGCTGTTCAAAGTGCCATGAAAAGGGGACGGGCGACACCCAGGTGAACAACTGGATGACACACCTGGCCCAGAAAGTGGCATGTTGGGCCCAGAGGAGGAGCCAGGGGGAAAAGATGAGAAGCCTCCCATCTGATTTGTGGACGGGCTGGGTAACGGTGATAGAGGTGTTGGAGGAGTCTGGTTGGAGGACTGGTAGTGTGGGGGACGTACACTGGGCGTCATACCCGATGGGGGTGGCTGGGTGTGGGAGGTTTGAGGTGGGACTAGAGGAGGCTGGGGTGGTGGAGGTGGATAAGGAGCATTTGGAGGGTGTCCATGATGGCTGGAAGAAGAGGAAGGAGAGAGCGCAGGGGGTTGATTTGAGCCTCCACGGTTTTGGAAGAGAGCAGACTCTCGCAGGTTTGAGTCTCTCTCTCTGTCTCTGGGCCCAGACTGGTAGTGGGGGTGAGGTGGGTGGGGGTGATGGGTTCCTCCAGGCCCTGAATACTCTCGTCCCAGGTTTGGAGTCACCCCAGGAGGGCTGAGATACTCTCGATTTGTGCCAGTGGACGGAGGCGCCCCAGCAGGAAAGTCTTTTCCTCCAGTAGATGGGTATTCTCTGTGAAAGTGGTCTGCACCAGAGGAGGGGGTTTGTGCCTGGTCCATGGGAGGAGGGAAGTCTCGGTTGGATGAGTTTGGGGGATGAGGGTGGGTGTGTGGGGGCAGGGAGGAATGGGAAGAGTGACTGGGATTGTTTTGGGGTGATGCAGGTGGGTCTCGGTTCAGCATAGGGGTGACAGGTAGCCCACTGGTTGAACTTGGGGGGTTTCCCTGGGGGATAGAGTTGTTATTTGGGTTACTGTTAGTGCCTACAACCTCTCTTGTCTGGCTCCCAAACTCCCCCCATCTGCCTCCATCTTTGTCTCTGGGATGCCCCCCTCCAGTTCCATTGGGGCCAAAGTCCCTACTCTGGTTTTGGTTTGGCAGAGGAAACTCCCTCCCTGCATCTCGCTCTCGTTCCCTTTCTCGCTCTCTGTCTCTGAAGGCTGGACCAAAGTCTCTTCTTTCAGGACCCAAGTTAGGTCCGTCTCTTCCAGAACTTTGGAAGTCCCGGTTCTGACCCACTGAAAGACCCCCAAACTCCCTGCTTTGGATGCTGTTTGACCCAGCCATCCCACCACAAGTACTATTACTATTACCCCCACTACTATTGTTGTTGCTGTTGCCAATGGGAGCAGAGAACTCCCTGTTGATCTCCCTCCCCCCACACTCCCCCCTCACTCCCCTCTCCCTCTCTCCTGCAGCCCCCCTCTCTCTGTCCCCTCCCCCTCCAGCGTACCTGGGAAGGTACTCCCTGTGGGGGTGAGGGTGAGGATGGGGAAGGTAAGAGGGGTGGGAGGAGGAGTGGCGAGAGGACGGAGGGTTGTAAACAGAGGGAAGTTGCTGCTGCTGCACAGGGGGCTGGTGCTGCGGTTGGTGCGGGTGGTGGTTTCCAGGGTAACGGGTGTAGCCCCAGCTCCCCTGGCAACCAGTTGCTGTGCCACCCTGCCAACTGGTGGAGCTGTAGTGGTGAGGGTGGGTGGAGGGTTGGGTCTGAGACTGGGACTGTGGCTGTGGGCCGGTCTGCGGCAAGAGCGAAGGAGGAGTGGACTGAGCCTTGTCCAGGAGTTTGTCTGCCTTTTCTATTTTGTCTCTCTCTGTCTTAACCTCAGCAGGCAGGTTTTGTCCACCAAGCTCTAAGGGCTTCAGCGCAGGTGGAGGAGGAAGAGGAGGGGGCAAAGAGTGGGGAAGGTTGGGGCTGTTATGGGAAAAATCTCCTCCTGATATAGTTGTCTTGGTCACACACTGCGTGCTGGCTTTGGAATTCATTCTGTTGCCACTGAGTGCTCCGTCAACACCCGGCGGGCCACCATACTCAACTTTACACATCAATTTGGAGTCCAGGGAGAAATACGACTTCCTCCCGCTATTGCTGTCATTTGACGAATCCCCTGGTCCACGGAGAGAGGGAGTCATACCCGAGGAAGAGCACGGAGTGGACGGGGGTTTAAGGGACGGACAGTCTTCAATTCGTGCATCCACATCCCGCTTTTCCCCATCTCCACACGACTCCTCCCCTCTCCCATCTCGTAGCGGCCTCCTATCCTCTCCTGCCACCTTCCCCACTCCTCCCTCCTTGCCTTTCTCCCGTTCCCTCTCTCCTTGCTTTGGTGAGTCGGGGCCATCAGAATCAGAGTCCAGGCTACCCAAAGGGGAAGCGGAGAGACTTGGGGATGAGGAACGATTGTCCTGGTCTATGTCCCGCCCACTGCTCAGACTACTGCTACTATTGGCAAGGCTCCCTACAACTGAACTCCTGCTGCCCTGGGATTGGCCATCTTCATTGTCACTCTCACGGGATTGGCTGGCAATCGAGGTTGGAGGTGGGACAGTGGAAGGAGCCGAGCTGTCAGTCGAGAGTGTTGATGTTGGAGGGTTTGGGGTAGAGGCCGAATCCTGTCGGACAAAGAAAAGATAATTTGTTGATGAGGTAAAACTGAGCATTTTGTAAATGTGGTATTATCCTCTTATTGGCTTAGACAGTGCCTTTTGGATGATTTAGCTGAATCAAAGCTTTATAATTATACTTTATATAACAGGTTGATGAAATCTAACACAAACCTGAACTTTCTGCCTCTTTGGAGGAGACACAAGTTCCTCCCCCTCACTCTCTGATGAATCATGGCCTTGTGATCTGCGACTGAAGCGATTTCCAGCCAATTCCTCACCAGCACCTCTTTGCTAAAACAACACAAGACTTTTAATTTTAATAGTGATGCCTCTGAATCCCTCACAGGCCTATGACTGTTTTTAGAACAAAGCCACACTCGCATGTAGACCACACGCACGAAACATCAATGTCAAACACGAAACATCAAAGATTTCAAAGTGCTAAGCTGTAAAACACACTATCGAGCAACACTGACACTGCAAGGGTATGTCTGTGGCAATCATACTGATGACTCATACACAGACTGCACACACACACATACTCACACACAAAATTCAATACACAGAGACAGTTCTTTATTCTTCATGACTCTTGGACTTGCATGCACACACTTATGGCCAAAACAGCGATGGGGAAAGGAAAAAAGACAAAAGAGGTAGGCTCTAACCGTCTGTCTGTCGTTGCGTTCAGGGCGAGTGGGACTGGGGTGCGGGCGTCTACCCCTTCTCTCCTCGCTTGCCCCCCGCCGTCGCCCACTGCGCATGGGCATCTGCAAGAGTCGGGCAAGAGAGAGGAAAATATGGAGGAGAAACGTGAAAAAACATTAAATGTTAAAACAAGATAGAAGTGCATGAATAAGGAGCTGTGTCGCCTGTAGTGAAAAAAGAGTTAATGCAAGTCAAAGAATGTCAAGTTCGGTGAATTCAAGGTGGAACGTAACAAGGGCAACAACAGTGAGGAACAAGAATAAAAAGTGGAGGGAGGTGAAAAGAAGAACAGGGCATAATAGAGAGAAGGCAGGAGGACACAAAAAAACAGGGAGGCTGAGGAAAGAGTGAAATATAAAGGTGGAATTTCACAACCAAACAAATAATTAACATCGTCTTGTTATTTTGTAATACTCACACACAATCACATATTGAACTAATTATAATCTAGCCATACTCCAAATCCACATACAGTACAAAGAATGAGGCAGGTACACAATCCCTGACATGGTTGTGAAAAACAGGCCTTGTAGGTTCATACCGATTCTTTGTGTGTCCGTGTTTTCATTATTTCTTCTTTAAAACGTCCATTTTACAACACAAGCCATTGCAGGGACTGAACTGGTTCCTGTTGCATACTGACTGGGCTGAGTGTTAACACCATGAGAGCTAGCAAAACCTGTAAAGAAGCATAAACAAAGAAGGCATTATTCGGTCTTTATCTCCATTGAAATCCTATAGAGAATCCAACGCTTCACTAAAGGACATGAGTTCATGTGAGGATCCAGCAATTGCAACTGCAGCAGTTGCAAGGCTTAGTGACATTATGAGAACATCTTGAGTTTAAAACTGCAAAAGCACTGTTACAATATTTAAATTCCCAGCATGCTTCACACTGTATTGGCACAACTGCACTCCAAACACTTTCCTCTCTGCCTTCACTCTTCACCACAGCAGCAAAAAAAAAAACAAAAAAACCCACAGGCACAACAGGTTAACCCACTCACACACTGGTTTGGGGTATAGGATAATTGGGTGATATGACAATGAAACAACAGATAATAGGGGCAGAGCCGAAAAGGTGCTGATTGGTAGACTGCATTTTGGATGGCAGTCTGCAGGAGACACCGGCAAAACATCTTGGAAATATGGGGCCACACCCCCCCCCCCCCCCTCCTTCCTTCCTTCCACCTTTCACCACAACAACCCAAAGCCACAGCCACTTGTGGTTAACCCACATGACCTGGTTATGGCCCATGCTTATTTATCCAGCCAGCCAACCATGAGGGAAATGTACAGTGTCAAGATCCGCTATCAATTTGGGTGTGCCTGACAACATAGGTGGACTACTTTGCAAGGCCTTGTCTTATCCGTCCATTCATGTAGCACTATAATGAAAAAATGTCTCATGTATTTTGAATGAGGATATAAATAGTGCACACCACTGGGTGGTGAAAAAAAAAGGATTTATTTTGGCCGAACAGTTAGCAGAGCTAATGCACACTCCGCTATGCAGCCAATAAATATAGTAGCTGCACACCAATGTGTGTGTGTGTGTGTCAGAGCAAACAAGCTCCTGTAAATCCTGTAGCTGCTCCACTACACATGGCTATGCATGAATTATTAGTGCATGCTGCAGTGACTGATTCAACCAGTCTTACGAGTAAAAAATGTAACTGCCACTCGTCACTGTTCACACTTTATATGTACATAAAGGCAGATTAATTTACATACACAGGATTGGAAAACGTTCAAAGCTCAGTGGGTTACTGTATACATCATGCATCTCAGTTACAGGTGGCTGCTGCTGGCCTGTCTGTGGTCCACTGGCAGGTCCTCGGCTATGGTCAGTAAACAACTAGGACACATCACTAACATACACGCATACGAGCACATGCATTATCAACAAATTGACTCGGTGCATGTGATGCAAAGCAGCAGCATGCAGTTGCTCTGCTTACATCACCCCAGCGAGCGAGCGGGCAGCACTGCAACGACTCTTTTCTTCTTTCTTCCTGCGAATGTTATTGATACACATGCAGAGAGAGAGAGGAGACCGGCCAAAAAAGCTGCTGTACAAGCCCTGTCTCAGACTACCACCAGTCGGGGTGGAACAAGAAGAGGAGTCGTGCACAGCAGCACATACATGTTCACAATCAGAATGGATGCCTTATGCAGTGCTGTTTTTCTTTTTTTTTTTTTTTTAAAGACGCTGCACATCTTTAAAAAAAAAAAAAGAAAAGAAAGATGATATGGAATGGCGAATCATAGCATTTCACACCGGCTCTCCCTTCTTCCCCTTTCCTCGCAGGAATGTGGGTGCGCGTCGTGCACACACTCTCTATTAACATTAATTCACCGGGACGTAATTTAACCATAACGCATAAGGAGTATAAAGATAATTAACGCACAAAGGAGAGAGAAAAAAAAACGGGGAGGGAGAGCACAAACGTGGCCAGCTCCAACAAGGAATAGCTCCAAACACAAGAGTATAAGCATCCATTTTTTTTTTCCTCTTTTCTCCTTACCTATAATATCCAGCGATGCGTGCTCTCACTCTCACTCTCTCCCTCTTTCCTTTCTCTCCCTCTGTTTTGTCGTTTTATGTTGCACGCTGACACGCACACCTCAGAGCCCAGGCGTCTGTCAACAGAAGCTTGTGCTGGCTCATATTGCAAACGGGCTCCGGTAATAACAATAATGCAGAAGAAGAAGAAGAAGAAGAAGAAGAAGAAGAAATGTCTTTCTATTCGTTGCAGAAAGAAAAAACAGGGGTGCCAACTGAAGACTACAAATTGATGCGTACCCTCGCCTCTTCCCCACCCCCTTTCGCCCCCTTTTTTTTTTTTTTTTTGCCCCCCTCCCCTCTCTCCCACCCTACCTACTCCCCCTCTTCCTCCTCCTATAAGACGACTTGCACTTTTTTTTTTTTTTTTTTTTTAAAACCCCTCTCCGGTCTTACAGTCACAATTTTTTTAAGCGGAGAGGGGTGAGCCAGGAGAGTAGGGGATGCACGTCGGGTGAGAGAAAGGGAGAGAGGAGAGGGCGTGATTTGCATGAGGAGAGAAGAAGAGGAGGAGGAGGAGGAGGAGGAGGAGGGAGAAGGAGGAAGAGAGAGGCGCAGAGAGAGGGCCAAAACTCTGAAGAGGGAGGGGATCAAGAGGGAGGGTCTCTCTCCCTCTCCCCCTCTCTCTCTCTCTGTCTCTGTTGCCTAGTCCCTCCAGAGTCACCTTTACTGTATGGAGAGAGGCTCTGCTTCACACTGAATAAACTCGCTGTGTGGCTTTATCTCGCGATGAAGCCCCCGAAGAGGAAGAAATGTCCTGTAGGTCTTTGTTCTGAGAGGCCTTTACTCAAACTCAGATCAGCTGAGTGGCGGACAAAAGAGAGAATACGTGTAGATAAATGTGTGCGAGCGTGTTTAATGACTTAACAAAGAGAGCCACAACTCGTTTGGACTAATTAAACAATTAAGAAATGGACAATTAAATCGTGCACTACATGTCTGTCTGTGTGTGTGTGTGTGTGTGTGTGTGTGTGTGTGTGTGTGTGTGTGTGTGTGTGTGTCTGTCTGTCTGTCTGAAGCTTGCAGCGGTGTGTCCAGTCAAGCGGCTCTGCAGACCTCCTCCTCCTCCTCCTCCTCCCTCCCCTCCGCTCCGCTGCTGTCGTCTCTCTCTCTCTCTCTCTCTCTCTCTCTCTCTCTCTCTCTCTCTCTCTCTCCCCTTCACGCAGCCCCCTGTCCCGTCTCCTATTGTGTAGTAACCATGGAAACCCGGCCCGGAGACTGTACCCTTTGCGCCTGCGCGGCTCCAGCCAGTCCCTTCATCATCCTCCTCCTCATCATCATCATCACCACCACCACCACCACCACCAAACCAAGCAAACCCAGGCACGAGCAGCAACGAACAAGAGACCCCCACGTTACGCTGCTCGCGCTCCCTCTGCTGATACGTTTGCGTCATAGCCTGACCGGCGCGTGCATTGCTCGTGATTGACGTAATCAGCGTCAGGTGTGAGCTCGAGGTGGTTCTCATATTATGTGTAATATTTTGAATATACTCCAACCTAATATATAAATAAATATTAGTGTGTGGCTCATTTTACTCATATATCTATACCCAACTTTACTGTATTTAATTGATGATGTATTTATTTTGTATAGTTATATAAATATGTCATCTTACTCACTCTTTCTTGTATGAATATGAATAGTAACCTAAATACTACTATACTAAATACTACTACTACTACTATATTAATAGTACTATATATATTATATACTACTACTAAGTATCTGGGACTCTTCAATAGGCAGTTTTGCAGAAGGTGTGACTTGTCATAGCAGCACAGGTGTTATCTGCATTATTATATGCAGTCGCTGATGGGCAGGGGGAAGCACAGAGACAAACACACTGGTCAAGAGGGCCAGCTCTGTCCTGGACTGTCCCCTAGACTCCATAGAGGAAGTACGGGAGGGGATGATGTTAGCAAAGCTGACATCCATCATGAACAACTCCTCTCACCTCCCGCATGAGACTGTGGAGGCCTCCTTCAAACAGCTCCTTCAGCAACAGACTGCTACTCCCACCATGTAAGAAGGAGCGCTAACACAGGTCCTTCATTCCAGCAGCTGTCAGACTCTTTAACACCAGCATCAATTCATGACTTTCTTCAGCACGACTTCTTGACTTATCTTACCTTATAAAATGACTCAGTTTTAGTTTCTCAGTAACCATGCCAGTGTCACACGATGCACAGTACAAGGACAGAAACATCTAAATGGAATGCGGCCATCAGCTGAATCTATCCCGTATTTTATTTTAATGGACAACTCCATGTACAACAGATTGCTCCTGGTACATATTTTTGCTCTTATCATTCTGCAGATGCAGAGGTATGAGAGGTGGCCATAAATTATTGCTCTAGTTCCTTTAGCTGGCATCATGCAGGATGTACCAGAGCAAAATCCCGCAGAACAAAAATCCTTCTAAATTCCTGCAGAAATGGTTCCTGAAGGATTTTATGCTGAATTCCTGATGGATTTCTTCTAAATTCCTAAATGATTCCTTTATTATCCTTAAAAGGTTGTGCAGAGTGAAGTGATCACCAAAACACTGTGTAATGTGTAATATTATTGCAGAATGAACTTTACTTTTTTGGCAGTATTCCTGCAACAACTGCTGTGACATCGATATTTAGTGAGGCCGGTGCGACATGCTTGAATGTTTCTACTATATAGAGAGCATTGCGGAGGCGGCTTTCACGTTTTCAGCCGCATTTGATGGAGTGATTACTTACCTTTGAAGCAAGAGAAGGGATAAATGACACAGCAGAGACTCCCCTTTAAAGAAATACACAGAGAGCTTTGGTTCCAGTTAACATATATCCATTTATTTACTTTATTAAGCTTAATCTCAGACAGACAAAGTAACGGATACAATTGCGTGGCAAGCTGCTGAGTGTTCACATCAAAAACAACATGAGGAAGAGGAAACGACAGGGCACGAAAGATCAAAACAGTTTTGCAGTGACTCAGAAGGAGACAGTCAGAGGAAAGAGAAAAAAACTAACAAGTGCATCGGGGGAAGTGCTCGTCTGCGAGGTGAAACACTGACTGTTTTCCTCCAGGCTTTGCTGCAACCGGCTCTAGTCAATTAAGTCAATCACTTGCTGAAGCATTGGATCAATATTCTGTAGCTACAGTGCATTATCTGTGCATTGTAGTTATTTGAAAACTAATTAGTCATAATGATTTTGAGTGTGTCTTTGTGTGTTTAGAGATTTGGTGATGGTGGTGTCATTATTTCATAACTATGTCCTGCATGTGTCAGAGAAATATAACTTGGTTTGTTGATGTATGCGTGCTTTCTCATTTGCCAGGGCTGATGGCTCTGGCACTCAAAGGGCACTGGGGTTGCGGAAGTTATGCCCAGCAAAGTGGGCCTGGTCACCCAACTCTTCCTCAATCCTGAGAGGAAGAGGAGGCGAGAGAGAAATGTGGAGCAGGCAGAAGTCATGTGAGTGAGGACAAAAGCAGATGATGAAAGAAGAAGGGAAAAAATACAGAAAGCGCTATAAGTATTGTTAAAGACATTCAGAGTGTTTCTCTACATACGCAAATCAAGCTATGAATATACACACCTCATGAGCTGATTGTATTTGGCCAGACGTTCTGATCGACAGGGAGCTCCGGTCTTGATCTACAAGGAGAATACCAAGGATCACAGAGAGTTACATTATTTAGTCAAATTATTACCAACACGTGGTATTTGAAATGATCTTTTGACTGCCTTTGAGAAGAGTTAAATCTGGGGAAATTTGACCAGGTTGTAGATCCGTGGAGATGTTTCACCTCTCATCCCAAAGGCCTTTTCAGTTCAGAAACCTCTGGAATGAGCTGTAAAATGTCTCCATGTTTAACTCTTCTCAAAGAAAGACGGCAGGGATGACTGAGAACTTTCACAGACATCTTTCAACTGTTTTTTTGATTATCATGTTGTCTATAAAATGCCAAAAAAAAGGCAACTACTTCAAAAGTTGTATGCTAAGATTTCTTAGACTGATCAACAGCCACCAAAACAAAAGTATTTACATTTAACGGAGGGGCAGAAATCTGGAATATTAACATTATGAAGCTGCATGAGCAACTAAGTCTGTTTGTGTGTGTGTGTGTGTTACCTGTCCAGTGCAGAGACCAACCACGAGGTCAGCAATAAAGGTGTCCTCCGTTTCTCCTGAGCGGTGGCTCACCATCACACCCCAGCCGTTCTCCTGGGCCAGCTTACACCTGAGATGCAGGGTGTATTATAAATATGACGGCATGCTCTCACATGCAGACATTTGTGTGCCTACGTCCATGCATCAAATACACACACAATACAATCAACTCACGCCTTGATGGCCTCTGTAACAGAGCCAATCTGGTTAACTTTGAGCAGCAGGCAGTTGCAGGCCTTGTCCTCCACGGCTCGTTGTATCCTGCGTGGGTTAGTGACCGTCAGATCGTCTCCAACCACCTGCACAATGTGTACAACAAAGTGACAGACAAATGGAAGTGCATCCAAAAACTAATGATCAATATCAAGTTTCATAATTGATATTATAGAATCCAGCATTTAGCAGCCATACTAGTGACTAAAACCATTTTCATGGATCAAGTGCAATTCCTGTAATACCCCTTTAAGTACCAGAGCTAATTTAGTTCCACATGACAAGGACAAAGTGCAGTATCTAACCTGGATGCCCACTGAGGCAGTGAACTGTGACCAAGCAGGCCAGTCGTCCTGGTCGAAAGGATCCTCGATAGACACCACTAAAGGAAAGAGAGATGGCTAAGATCATTTATTTGCATGAATTTAATGTTACAGTGACCAGTGACACTGCCGATAAATGGTTCTAATGGGAGTAATGTCCTAAAAATGCACACACACACACACACACACACACACACACACACACACACTCACTTGCCCACACAAGCAGGAAGCACACCATTGACAGGCTAAAGAGCCACATCAGAGTAGGTCCCTGCTTGCCAAATGTGCGCTGTAGCGCATAATTAAAACCTCTTTAACAGGCCCGAGTGTCAGACTGAGGAGACCAGGCTGTGGAAACATCAAGCACTCGTGTTCTCTTAGTTGATCTGTCTTAAGATGTGATGCAAGAAATATGGCACCTGTAGAAAAATGAAAAATTGGATGGTGTGCTCAGTTGCTGAAAGAAGTTCAGTCAGCTTTCCGTGAGCCTGTGTCATCTGTATAACACATTTCCATTACTTTAAAGGTCCATGATGAATAGCATCATGTTCTAGCTGGAACAGCTGGAAGAGAAACACACATTTAAGGGCTGAAATCTGACATACAAACTCACCTGGGTAGTTGTTAATGAAGCCCTGGTAGATGCTGGCCAGCTCGTCAGCACTGATGTTGCGGGCAGCGTTCGGCGGAGACTTAAAGTCCAGGTCGTACTTGCCTTCGATGAAAAACTCGGAAGCGGCAACATCCATCCCGATCACCACTTTGTCTGTGAAGCCGGCTTTTTCTATGGCTGTCTTTATCAGCTCCAGGGCTGACAGAGAGAAACACAAAGACGGGTTGGTAAGATCTCAGTTAATCAGGGGAATGTTGGATGGTTCGTGTTACGGTTGTGCTTACCTTCGCTGTTCTCTTGTATATTAGGGGCAAATCCTCCCTCATCTCCCACATTTGTAGCATCCTGACCATATTTCTCCTTGATGACATTTCTCAGGGTCTGGTAAAGCTCCGCCCCCACACGCAGCGCATCACGAAAAGACTCCGCCCCTACAGGAAGTACCATGAACTCCTGCATAGCCAGCCTGTTACCAGCATGGGAGCCCCCATTGATCACATTAAAAGCCTGAGTGAGGCACAGACAAGGGAGATGAGATTGTATTTGAGCTGTTGTGTTTGGATGAAGTACATTTTTGCACAAGCACTCACAGGAACTGGGAGAACCAAATCTCTATTTCCTGCCAGATCAGCAATGTGACGGTACAGAGGGACACCTTTCTCTGCTGCGCCAGCTTTGCATATAGCCAGTGACACTCCGAGAATAGAATTGGCCCCGAACTTAGCTGGAGGAAACACAGAAGCAGTCACACATGGATGCAGTCAGTGGTGCGGAAACATGTCATTGCACATATATGCCATCATGGCACATGAGATGTGACTGAGGCTTACATTTGTTTTCAGTGCCGTCCATTTCAATCATCATGTTGTCCAGTTTGTCCTGCTCCAACACACTGATCCCCTGAAAGAAAGACAAAATGTCACCACACAATCCGCTTCCTTCTTCACTGTATTCTTTGACCAGTTCAAATTCTGCGCAGCTACTCACAGACTGAACAAGAGCAGGTCCAAGGGTGTCATTAATGTGACTAACAGCTTTGGTTACACCTTAAACAGCAGGACAGAGAGAGATTTTTAGACCCATGGAAAACTAATAGCGTCAGACAACACGAAAGCACTCAAAGCAAAAGCTGAGACAGTCAAGGGCACGAGACAGAAGATACGAGACACAGATACATCTCATTACAAGTGCTCACCTTTGCCCTTGTAGCGAGTCTTGTCTCCATCCCGGAGCTCCAGAGCCTCATAGATGCCTGTGGATGCACCGCTGGGCACTGCAGCCCTGAACAGACCTGGAATGGAGGAAAAAGGAAGGAGAGAGAGGGGTACACGTTCAGGGATTAAAGGTTGAAGTGGCAACAAGAGAGGCTGGAAAAGGTCGAGGTTAGCTTGTGTGAATATCTTGTCTAGATTAGAAGGTACACAGTCAAGCCCACTATCAGACAAAAACACAAACACAGAATGTGAGTGATGCTTTTTAATGAATTCATTGTATAACCTTTGCCAGTATGCAGATCTACTTCCACAGTTGGGTTTCCCCTGGAGTCCAGGATCTCCCTGGCAACAATATTCACTATGGACATCCTGTAAAAAAAAAAAAAAACAAAATAAGAAGCTATTACCTTTATTTAACCATTTGTGCTGCACATCAGTGCTCATATACAAAATCTTACAATCGTTTCATCTCGATTTGCTTTAAATGATCACAAACATGGGATCGGTGTACAGAGAGACAGATGCGTATGAAAATATCAGACGTCAAAAAATGCATTTCATTACGAGCTAGGAGCAGTGTTGACGAGCCTCAATTTCACATTAGTCACAAGCACTTCACACCCCTCTTCCTCTTTCTCACATGCACACACACTGTGATGATAGTGACGCAGCCATAGGGATGGAAAGCTGTGGAAGAGATGCTCCCCAGGAAGATGCTGGCACACACACACACACACACACACACACACACATATATATACACACAAGGAAGGAAACATAAATCAAAAGCTAATAATGCATACCTACTTATGGATCTACTGTCAACCTGTTCCGGACCACAAGCCAGTTCAATTTTCTGTGCTGTTTCAGTCAGTGAATATGAATATGGACCAATGGAGAGAGGGTGAGACGGTGAGAAAACACAGAGCAGGAGGAGATGAGATGAGGAGAAAAGTGGGGGGAGGGAGGATGGAGGGAATGAAGAAATAGATCAATCTTTTTAGACGTTACCTGCAGCGTGTTTGAAGCCTGGTGGAGAAAGTGAGTGAATGTGGGCGAGTGAGAGATAGAGGGACGGAGAGGTGGGAGGAGAAGGGGTGAAAACATATGACACAGGGGGGGAGGGGGAGCGTGTGAGTCATTGGAAGATGCAGAGAGGAGGGGAGGGAACGAAACAAGGAAAGGAGATAAAAAGAGGGAGAGAATATTGAGCTGAACATATTGTGTTTTAATAAAAAAAACGCAACAAAATATGTCCAAGGAAAACCTGAGCAGGACGTGTGTGTAACCTTTCTCCCCAGGCTCCATTTTAAACCTTTTCATTTAACATTCCTGACACCTGAATTCCTACAAGTCCTGTTTGACATTCCTCGTTGAGCATACATCTGCTAATCTGCCAACTACAGCAACATTCATGACATGTGTGCAAATATTGCCCCAGCAAACCCGCTAACATGAAACGGTAATTTATGGTTGCTGCCAAATCCAGGCGGTGCCGCCATCCTGCAAAGAATGTCATAACTAGCTGAAGAGCAGGGGTTCACTGGAGAAACGGAAACAAACATCTGTGTATTTAAACGTGGATGTCAGGCAGAGGATTATCAAAACAAAGAAGCGGTGAGGAGGATGCATCCGAGCGCAGACAGATGCACAAAATTAGCTGCCTTGTTGGAGCACTTTAAAGATCTAATGATGGGGATTAAAGGAGACAAGACGACAGGTAGACAGGTGACAAGAGCAGCGCATGCTGGTGAGGGGGTGGGCGGATGTGCTTTTAAAAATAGTCGTGGATGCAATTAAAGATACAGTAAGCACAGACGGAGGCAGGCAGGGAGCCTGCGATGGGAGTGATTTGTCTAAAGAGAGAATGCTTTTCATTGGCTGCTCCACTTGTGTGCTCCATCTGGATGTCACATGACCTGCAGATATGGTGGCACTGGGAAGAGGAAGCATAGCTGATTTGTCCATTCAAAAAGCAGCAGAATTAGAGATTTCGCACACTGTACAGCTGCAGAGAAACAATAAAATAATAACCTTATTGACAGATTTTAACCCATATTGTATTAGATGCTTTCAAGCTGCGTTTTGTGCAATTCAGTTTTATAAAAACACATTGAAGACATGCAATTACAAGCACAACAGAGACAGATTGTGTAATTATCTAACAATGTTTAATGAACTTTTATTTAGTTAGATTAATTAGTTAACAGTATACAATTCAATTCACTGACACACTAGTGTCTTCACAAACATAAAATGGACTGTACAGCAGATGTACTGTATACTGTAGCACTTTAGTGCAGTGGGCAAAAACACATGTCAAGTTTTGAGAATGAGTATATATAAAGTGAAGTGTAGTTATACCCATGTTCGCACAAGGGTGTGTGTGTGTGTGTGTGTGTGTGTGAGTGTGTGTGTGTGTAGAGTGTAACAGTGGACAAGTAGAGCTGTAAATGTAACTATCAAGTGGGTGGGGTTTTGTTGTGTGTATGCGTGTGTGTCGTTTATGTAAAGACAGTCCAGTTATATCAAACATTTACAACGGTCAGCTGGCTCGATCGACAACTTCCGTCTTCAGCGTTGTTCACAGCATCGGGGGAAAAAAATCTTCCCTCAACTCCTTCCATCTGGTCAGCCAAGTGTGACACCTGCAGGGACAGTCAACCAAGGCCACAGTGTTTATTCTGACAGAAAGACAGGAGGAAGCAACAGAGAAATCCTAGATCGTTCTGTCAGACGCGTCCAACAACAGCCAATTAGGCAGTTTGGTGATTAAAGACCGCATCATAATTATGACAGTGTGAAAAATGTATGAGCTGCTGTCATGACCCATATCTACACTTTTTTTTTTTTTGGTACAGATGGATGGCGAGTTATTTTCTCATTTTGCATTTACACTGTAGAGCTGCTATTCAGCAGACAAAACTGATACTGCTCAGCGTTCAGCTCATCAGATCCATCTCATACATTATAATACACAATGAACCTGCAAGATATATTGGAGTACTAGTTATATCACTTTAAAAGTGTTGGCTGTCATGTCTTTGGGGTCTGAGGATCGCTCAAATTAAAGTAACTACCTGGAGCTCAATTTAAATAGTTTATCTGGACACACGTTTCACTGAAGCATTTTGTCCTCAGTGTGAACTATGTTCAGGTATTTTTTCTAGCTTGTTTTAGGAAGGTGAAACAAAACACTGAGGTGGCAGAACTATATGCTTCAGATGTTCGGACAAAGTCCTGACAGTGTTTCACACACTTCAATTAAGAAAAAAAAACAGACATGTAGAATGAAGTCTGACCCAATGAGAATCGCTCATTATTTAAACCAATTTGAGTGCTCGAACTGATAATATATTAATCAAAATATACATTTCTGATTATAAAAGTTGTCTTAGGATCCCTCAGATTTGTTAAAGAAAGTGTGATCAACAACAATCACTGAACAGGACAAACAGTCAGTGCTCAATATGCGATGGTGACCATGTTGCAAAAACTAAAATATTTTTGGCATTTCTGTACCAAAACAAGTATACACCACTGGCCAAAATTGGTAGCCATGCCAATGTATTGGTATATTTCAATTAGTTAAGTTGAGTTAAGCGTAATTAGATCCTCCACTAAACGCATCAGGTCAGCCTGGAGAGTCAAAGCTGTAAATTCTCAATGCTCCTACAGGGTTCCAACTCTTTTTATTTTCCAGGATCTTTCCAGGACATTTTCCAGTGTTTTTTTTTTTTTTTAACAATAAAGGACAGCAACTGCTCACGCAGTTTTAATGGTAGGCCTAATACTAGCTTTATTACCAGTGTATGTATTACTGTATTACTGCTAACTGCTAGCTGCTAACTGTACATGTATAATAATGTCCTCTTTGTTAAACATGATTACAGTTATGAACCACAGCTTCAGCAGAGATTTAGCTGTTCTAACTAGCTGCACACTGAGCCGTATGACAGCATCATTCACTGTGATAAATAAAGAAATCATTCAGAAACAGTAGGTTATCACTGTTTTTGACACGCTCCACATAAGCTCGCTTTCGTGGCACACTCAGATGTTCTCCCCACAGCCAATTTTCCTGTGTGGTCCCAGTAGAGCGGAGCTGGGGTCTCCAGGGAATTGACCACAGTTTATGACAATTTTCCTTTAACTGTAACATCATTCTGGCCACAGCCCATAAATAATAGTTAAAATCAAGTAGTTAGTGATGTCTTTTATTTTACAGAAAATTCATCTTTTGTAGAAAGTGAAAATGTAGAAATAGATAATTTCCAGGATATTTCGTCATTTTAATCATTTTCCAGGTGTTTCCATGACTGCAAAACTAGTCTCTAAATGTCCAGGCTGTCCAAGAGGTCCAGGATGCGTGGAAACCCTGTCTTGCTCACTCTTACCTCTCACCAATCGTAACGTGGACGGGTTTGGGGCTGACGGTGTCTGGGGGACTCGTGCCGATGGCCTGATGGGGACATTGAGCTGGGAGGGGCAGTAAGAGCCAGTTGCTGGCCTCCTCCCCGTCGATCTCGGCTGTAGTCCAGCGCTCGGGCGTTCGGGGGAACGTATCTTCCTGCCTCCCTCCTCCACTCCTCATCAAATGCTGCAGCGTCACCTAATGGGAACAGTGCACGGGTTATAAAGCGACACAAACAACATATATAATGTTAATGCAGCATTCTCGGTAATTGAATAACTTTAGTTTCTTCTTTTAACTTGTTGTTCTCTTTGACATTCAAAGATAAACAGAGAATACCGCCCCTCCCCCGTCATAAACAATCATTATCTCTCTGGTCCAGCGACTCACTCTCATCAAGGTTAATGAAGTCTTGTCGTTCCTCGCGGTCTCCAGTGCGGCGATTCCGTGAACGCTCCATTATGTGTGCGCGCTCCCCGATGTGGTGGCCGATGGCGAGGCGCTCGAGGCCGCTCTCGCTGTCCCTCATGGACTGTCGCGTCTCACGAATCTGAGGTGAGAAGAGGAGAGAGCAGCTGAGTTTACTAAAACAAGAAGGATGCTCTGCACTCTGAATGAACTCAGGCTGAAATGTTTGTATTACAACTGTGATATTTATACTGTACATAATCTATTTATTGTCACTACAATTACTGATGATTTCATGTGCTAATGAGGCCAGAAGGCCGTGTGTCCAGTCAGTCTTGCTCTTGGGGGTTGAGAAAAGTGATCATGTCCTGTAATCATTTCAACAACGGTTAGTTATTCTCACCCCTCCAGGGCCTGTTCTCGTTTGACTGGTCTGCTGATAAACTTCAGGAGCCCCTGAGTCTGTAGAGGAGTAGGAGATCACTGTTGAAGACGAAAACGTCTGACAGTTTGGTGAACCGGACATTCTTTCCTATAAGAAGAACGTGATAAAAAATAAAATCAGATGGAATACAGGTTTCATTCGTGACGGTAATTACTTTCTGTTTGTTTGAAACTGGTTGACAGAACCACTCACCATGTTTCCCATCATCTCTCCCATCATTCCAAACATATCCATGAACCCTCCACCCTGCAGAGATAAATTAAAGGAGAGCTCTTCAAGTCTTGTTTGATGAAAACGTCAAGTATAAACAGGGTGTCTCGCCTCTAAAACAACAGCATTCATCATCAGTTCACTGGCGTCATCCATCCAGCCTCACAACCTTACTTTCACTTTCACAGATGCACTAAACACAATTTGTGTAATCATATTTTTTTAATGACAAAGCAAAAATGGTTAGTATTTTTTTAGTACAGATTCAAATACATACTGTTTACCTGTATTTCTCAACCTGTTGTCCATATATTTTTGGCCGTATAATGTATCTGTGGCCATGTTCACCTTCAGTTTGGATTTATTACTCAGATCCTATTTTTTTTTTTTTGTTAGTCTGTTCAGATCATTTTTTTTATAAATGTTGCCATGACAGTACGTACTGGTCACGGTCCTGAAGTGACCTACATGCAAAAAAGTACAATAACACGTCATACAACGTCACATGATGCACGCTGTCGTACAGACGTAAACACAGAGGCCACTTAAGTCCGTGTCTATGGTGTCATATAAAAGCTGACGTGCAGTGGAAGCCAGCACATTTTGTTAGAAGCTGATAATGAGAATGAGGAGAGCCACATTTTTAATTATGGCCTTTGGTGGAACAATTTGTTTGTAGACTTTCACGATGTGAAGCACTACACCTGTCAGCACCTCTCCAAAAGACTCTCACAGCAAGACACAATACCAATATAACTGTTCAGAGTGAAGTCACATTTCACAAACACAAACTTGTCTGGGATTTGGACGTATGAAAGTGTCCCAAACCAGAATTTAAAAAAAAAAAATCAATTTAATGTGACTAATGCAGCAAATCAAAAAAGTATTTGTCCACTTGTACCTACAGTGTGAACACAGCTGTAAACTCTGGTAAATCCAGCTTAATTTGAAAGCTCATCTAGACCTATTTTAAATCTTAACCCCGATTCAATTAATCCTAAACCAGAATAACTGTTCACTATGTTTCACATAATACTGCATTTTCCTCCTGAAGCTCTTTTTGCAGACACTGTTCAGTCATTTGTTAGTACATGTGTAATCTGTCATATTAAAAGGACACACAGATCTTGAAGGAGGTCACAGAGGCAGATACTCACCATTCCCATCATGCCAAAGGGCGCCAGTGGGCCAGCCTAGAAAAAAAAACACAACATACACCTTAAACTCAAAAACTTGATAAACACATGAGACACATAAAGCACCATCAACATAGACAGTTACCTGTCTGCGGGGTGCACGGGGTGGCTGCATTTGAGGGGCGAGGGCAAAGGGGTCCATGCCAAATGGTCCAAACAGAACCCTCATCTGCTGCCTGTGAGCAGCAAATGGATCCCTGGAAGAAATCACAGATTTACACTGAAGATGTTTGATTTATGAGTTTTGACAGGGTGTGGCTGGGTCACTCCAATGAAGAATGTGAGTGTAAGCAGAAAATAATGTAGGGAGGGAAACATGTTAAATTTAAGAACAGGACAGAGGACAGATTGTGTGAGTATCAAAACTCAAGCAGTGTGCAGAAATGTGTCCATCGTATGAGGTTTGGTGTACTGACCACTGAAATGTGTAAATCAAAATGTCACATTTATATATTGTTTTGTTTTTAAAATAGCTTCATTTAATTTAATTGAGAATTTCCTTTCTTTAAAAGGAGGTTCAGTAGTTCAGTGAGTTCAGTAAAACAAAAATGAAGTATCGACACCAGTATCACTTTAGAAACAGTGATTTGTATCAGCACCACTGTGACGTTTGTCCTGTAATTTTGTCTCTCTCTTGGGTAGTTCTATAGTTTCTATTTTTTCAGTTTTATATGAGTCTTATTATTTAACTTTCTATATTTACTTGTACTTATTTCTGTGTGTGTGACAAGTGTGAGAAAATAATAAAAAAAGATTTCAGATCAATTTCTGATTATATTAAAAACACTAAACCAACAAATCCTCAGGAGGCATTTTTACTTGTGAAATGTTACACGTTGAATAAATTATCAAATCTATTTAATCCAATTCATTTTCTGTCAATTTACTAATTAATTAAGTGACTACGCTTTCAACTTTACTCTTTTTTTCCTTTCCAGAACATGAAAGGAGCTCAAAGAAGGATTTATTTAGCTGCAATAGTTTAGTGTATTCATCAACAAGCAAATCAACAGAAAATCAAGTAGAAAATGAAAATTATTTTCTGTTTCCACTTTCCCAAATGTGAAGATTTGATACTTTTCTTTGTCACACATGACAGCAAACTGAAGATCTTTGACTTTTGGACTGTATCAGACAAGAAAACATCACCTTGGACTGTTTTATAGACAAATGAGCTAGTCAAGAAAACATTAATAATGATGTTAAATCACAATTAGCTGCAGCTGTAGATAATGACAATGTGTTTCTGACCCTAACTGACTATTTATGTTGCAGTGACATTATAAACAGTGGTGTTGCTGACGCTGTGACAGGTGATGAATATGCTAGAAAAACACAGGACATCCAAAGAGAGCCACCAGAGTTAGAGTATTACTTAAAACTAATAATAAATATTGTGTGTGTTGATACAGGTGAATCCAGATTTACACCCACACCTGCTTTAAATCAATTTAATGTGTTTAATGATTGTACCTTCATTATAAATTATATTTAACATATCAGCAAGTTTCAAGCCAAATGTGGTGAATCCTCTTCAGGTGTTATGTAAAGATGTACCGCTAGCAGATTAACCAATTACCACCTGCCATCAATTAGCTACATATTAACGTTATTGAGGAAATAACGGGACATTTTAAGTAGTGATAATTGGATATTTTAGCTTCTGGTTTGTTAATCAAGTCCTGTTGAGGTCTGACAGCTTTTTTTGTTATTGTCTTTCCAACATGGTGGACCACTGTAGGCCCCCCACAGCTGGCTGGAGTAACGTTAGGTACCTGCTCAAGGCACAGTGGAAAAATGTCAACTTACCGTGCTAGTGTGTGTATTTTTAATATGCCACAGGACACAGGGTGAGAGCAGTGATAATAAAATGAAATTAAAGTCAATACTTACATCATGTAAGGGTCGTCATCAACGTCATTCAAGAACCGAAACATGCTAGGTGATTTAACTCAGCTGGCTGATGCTAGCCAGCTAGCTAGGTAAACAGTCGTGTTTTTCAAGGATGAAATAAGATGACGGACTCAAACTCTATCCAGGCTGAAACAAAGCACCTTCAACCGGCTCCGTCACGAAAACACCAGACCGCTGCTACTGTTTGTCAACGTGACAAATGGCTCAGTCTCACAGGAGAGTAAATTCCAGAAACCTGGACCAAACATGAAAACGGAAGTCGGTCCTCTGACAAAGAGAAGCAACACCACTGTCAGGTTAGCATCGATGCTAATGACGGTGACTTCCGGTGTGTGTGTCTTTCAAAATAAAGTATTTCCCTAGAGGCTTTTATGCCAAGATTTTTTTAAAATTATTATTATTATTTTTTTTTAACGTTTAACCATGATTTAACTCAGGGGTGTCCAAACTTCTTTTTAAAGAGGGGCAGATTTGACAATGTAAAGATACCTGGGGGCTAATACTAACATTTAAAAGTTGAAAAGCAATAAAAGTTACACACAATTGCACTGTTCTGTAACAATTTTGTTTTCATTGTCACAATTATCTTTTTTTTAAATTATAATGTAACCAAATCTGAGCCAATCAGGTGTGAACAAATCTAAAAAAAACAGTCATTTCTTCCTTTCTTTCACATCTGGAGTCAGATAACAAAGAATAAATTGTTCTTAACCACATGTTCATTTTAAACATGACTTATTATGTCATTGTTTTACACCTGTGCTTTTCCTTCTGTGACATATCAAAACATCTCCCATTAAAAAGGCCTATCAAGGCTGGATTACTAACTGGGAAACTGGTGACCCAGACCCTAAGAGGGGGATCCCCAAGAATCCAGGTCCACTATGTGACAATTAGTTTGTGATAATTTGGTTGATTTCACAAACTTGAAATTTACTGTGGTTATCAGTAGCTCAACAACGACCTAAAAAATAAAGCTATCATACAAAGCAAGACAGAAATCTTTCTCTGTATAGGACATATCTGTGGTACAGGTAGTGTGGGGGTGTATAGAAGTTCAAAGAATTATTGTATGAATAATAATTAACTCTATACACAGAGGTGGTTTTGTGCATACTGTGAATATATTTATAGTATACAGTCTGCTTAAATTGTGAGCGAAAGGCTATTATGTACATTTGCACAATGCTTGTTGCACTATTATGTACATACTTTACTGCTGCAGTGTTATTTCACAGGAACTGTTTTCACACCTCTCATGGCTGAAGAGAGAGAAAAAAACTGTCATGTGGTTAACTGAAACATTTGAATATTATAAAATATAGATAAGATGTAGGTTAAATACATTTTAAATGATAAATAAAGTTGCTTTTCTTCCTGGAAATAACCCCAAAAACCTATTTAAAATAAATCTGTAGCAGATAACAAACTGTATTATTTATTTATTTATTATTATTATTATTATTATTATTATTAGTAGTAGTAGTAGTAGTAGTATCATTATTATTACTATTATTATTATTATTATTACAATTGATACTAGCACTGTTCTAATAAAGCTCTAATTAAGGGTCTCATTAGGATGTTATAGGGTGTTGCATTTAACAGCTCCTACAAAGATCTGCGTCTTTTATGAAACACTACAAGACAATTATAGGAGGCAGAGATCAACTCATGTTGGAGAATAGGATCGTTGATCAATGCAAAACACAGATACAGTCTTAAAGATAAAAAGAAAACACCTATATTTGATTAATTATCTTGAGATCTCAAAATCAACATTTGATTCGAGATCTTGAGAAAACAAATGAAATCAACTCGATAGATAGATAGATAGATAGATAGATAGATAGATAGATAGATAGATAGATAGATAGATAGATAGATAGATAGATAGATAGATAGATAGATAGATAGATAGATAGATAGATAGATGTCCGGCTGTGTGGCTCTGTATCCAGCAGGTGGAGGTGTTTCTGTTCCGGACCTGTGACGGTGGCTCGTCTGATCCGCGCCTGCGCCGAAAGTAATTCGACCCTCAAACCCGGATGTAACCAACGCCTAACCTGTGTGAAGAAAAACGGTGAGTAGAGTCAGGAAAACATCCTGAAATTAGTCTTTATGTTTCATTACACCGGGGGACACATGTGGCAGAGTCAGCGTAACAATATTAAGTTTGTAACGAGATGAAAATCTTGTTTGTTTGTTTGTTTTTCTTCTAAATGCGCGTTATGTTAAAGTTTCCTAGCCAGCAGGCTTAATTCAGTGTTGGCTAATATCAATCTGTTTAATGAAGTTGTCACAACTGTCACTCACCGATGATAGTTTTCTTTGTTTTTGACCTCTTCCTGCTTTAGCAGGTGAGCTAGCTGCTGTAACAATGTGGCAGTTTGTGGATTTATCAATCTGAGCTAATGCGATCAATTAATAACCACAGCTTCAGTCAGGCTCAGATTAAACTGCTCGGTTTGTGTTGGTTTGTTGTTTGTTCTCAGCCTTCAGTTTGCCCGATGAAGGGATTATTTAGCGGAAGTATCCGCTTCTTCTTTAATCACGTTGGCCTCACAGGCCTTCTTCTTTAACATCTCTGCTATGCACTCTATGCGGAAGTGATTCACTGTCATCAATAATCGTTGGCATGTACATGTAATAACAAGTATAGCACGACTAATATTTAGACATATATATGTAGCCTACCAGAGAATGGAAATACTTACAATCTAGATAGATAGATAGATAGATAGATAGATAGATAGATAGATAGATAGATTATTGATCCAGAGGGAAATTCAAGCACCTAGTAGCAGCAAAAGACACAGTAACCCTACATTAAAATTCATATAAATGTGGATTTTAATTAAACATATACTAAGATTTTTACAAATAAAAATCTGCACTTTAAACTATATTATTACTATTATATTTCAAATGACAATAAATCTCTTGAATCTTGAAATATAACTAAACTATATAAAAAAGTAAATAAATAGAAATAAGAAATAGAACTACAGCTAGAGATTTAAAAAAACAAACTCTATGCAATTAAAGAGGAGAGAAGAGGAGTGCAGATTGAGTCCAAAAATGACAAAATTAGTGCACAGTGCATCAGTCAAATGACACTCATGTAACAGATCAACTGTGTTATTCTACAACTAATACTAGCTCTGTCTGTGTGGTTTAATGAATAATAAACACTTAATATATAACTAGTTAGTCTTTCCGGCACACCTGTGTGTGATAAAACATTAATACTTTCATTACAATCTGATACAATCTTAACCACGCGTGTTAATTGTTTGTTTTAACTATAGTCCATCAGTAATCAGCATTATGCAGATACAGACTATCCCAGGTTTGTTTGTGTTTTATATTATATTTGGTTATATCTCACATTTCAACATGTTTGGTTAAAATAAATACACCTATTCAATACAACAGAAGTATTAGTAAATTTAGTTATAGTTCATTGGCTCATTATTGATCTCAGTAAGTTAATTAGCTGTCTTTGTTACCAATCACGCTTACGCACTGCTAAAACAAACACTGTCAGTTCCATTATTTTGTTCAGTGTATTTATATTAGTTAGGGCAGAAGCAGAAACACCTCTGTGTAATGCAATACAGTGCAAACTACATCCTCCAAAATGACCATAAAGTTGAATCAGTGCCTCTGTAAAACAGTTTTAAATAACCCTGAACATTATAACCTTTGTGAAGGTTTTAAATAATTTATTGTAGAACTGATGTCTTGGACTGCATCTGTTTTAGCTAGGTGGATCTAATAATATGTTACTTATGTAACACATTAAAGATATTTGGTAAAGCTGTCAAATAAATGCAGTGGATAAAGAAATTATAATATGTAACATTTATAAGAAGCATTTTGAAATGTTGTGGCTTGTCTGACTTTACCTCAAAAATATCTGTTTGGCCATTCTTCATCACATGTATGCAAGGTCATACTTTAGATATTACTTCCCCTCCGGCTAAATGTGTGGTATACTCTGTTTGCTGACAGTCTTTTGATGTTCCTTATTTTCTCTTCATCCCTGCAGATGCAGACTATAAAATGTGTAGTGGTAGGGGACGGTGCAGTAGGAAAGACCTGTTTACTGATCTCCTACACGACCAACAAGTTCCCCTCAGAATATGTGCCTACGGTAAGAGGATTAAAGAAAGACCGAGTCACGTTAAAAAAAAGTTCACATTGACTGAGAGCCACTCTTTTAGTATTGCTACACAGCTGAAATACAAAGCAATCAAACATGCTGCTTTTTTGTTTTTGTTAAATTGTTTATCTTTTTTTTTTTTCAGGTTTTTGACAATTATGCAGTGACAGTGATGATTGGGGGAGAGCCCTATACACTCGGCCTATTTGACACAGCAGGTAACATGAATGTCTTTGAAAGTCTCTCACTCTTTCTGTTCTTTGTGTTACTCTGAGATACATTTTTTTTTAAAAATGTCCCTGTTTCACTTTTTAATTGTTGTTTACAGGTCAGGAGGATTACGACAGGCTGCGTCCTCTCAGCTATCCACAGACAGATGTGTTCCTTGTATGTTTCTCCGTCGTCTCACCTTCATCATTTGAAAACGTCAAAGAGAAGGTCAGTTTATAAAGCATTTGTTCACTAAGGAAGAAATAGTATCTCAAATGCTGGTTGGACAGACATGTAGAATTCAGACTATTGTCATTATTGAATTGTTTTCTCAAGTAGATGATTAATCATAATTGAAAAAAACAAAACAGGTGACATCAGTTCACTCTTAATTGACACAAAAGGTGGCAAATCCTTTCATTTGAGATGCTGGAACAAGGAAAATGTTTTTGCCTTAAAATAACTTTAAATTAATCTATTAATCGTGTGAAACGTGCAGATATAACGAGGGTGGAGCATTGTGTTGAATGGTTTGATACCAGAGCAAATACCACACCCTAGTTTGCGCTCCTGATTTCCAACATTGAGAAATAAAGAGTATTTTTATTTGACAAATGAGAACAAAACTTTTCAATCAGAGAATCAGTAAGCAATCAGACATTTCAAAGAGTTCTCATCATTCAGAGCAACAAGAACATTTTGTTCAGCACCAACAAAAATTAAAGCACCCCAGACAGGAAGGAAGAAAATGTGTATTTAATCTCAATTTCTTCTTTTGCCTAGTGGGTTCCTGAGATTTCTCATCACTGCCCACGCACACCCTTCCTGTTAGTGGGCACACAAGTGGACCTGCGGGAAGACAGCAACACGATTGAGAAGCTGGCAAAGAACAAACAGCGCCCCCTATATCCTGAGAGTGGAGAGAAGCTGGCCCGTGAGCTCAAGGCCGTCAAATATGTGGAGTGCTCTGCTCTGACACAGGTATGGGCCTTTTCGGCAGACTGTTTTATTTGTTAAATCGGGCAGTGAAAACACAGACGGCATTCTAACTTTTACTCTTGTTTTCTGTTTTTGTTCAACCAGCGAGGGCTTAAGAATGTGTTTGACGAGGCCATCCTGGCTGCCCTGGAGCCTCCTGAGACCAAAACCAAGAGAAAGTGCGTCCTGCTATAGATGAACAACAACAGTGAGAGATATGACGGTGTAAGAAATAGGTGGGGCGAAAGAAAGCAACAGAAAGATCAATGGCCATTATGAAAAAAAAAAAAAAAAAGGACAAAGCAAAAGGGGAAGGGGAGGTACAGTGCCATTGAGGCTTATTCTAATACATGTGTACACTGATTGTGCCTTCAAAATAAACTTTGAAAGAGGCTGAGTGAGCAAAACTTCAGCATGCAGTAAATGCAGTAAGTGTCACCTATCTCCTTTTCTGAGAGCTCTTAAAATTGCAGTGTTTTCTCTACAAATATTCAGGTGGGGCGGGCCCCCCCTGCCTGTCACTGTCGCTCCATTTTTAAAAAAACAAAAACAAAAACAAAGAAAGATTCTTTTATTTAGTTGCGTTCGGCCTCCTCTGTATTTTACTCTCTGTATAGGGGAATATAAATGGCGAAACACCTTTAACATTGAGTTTTTAGTCATCTTGTGTAAGTACATTTGAAGGGGCAACTTGATGTTAAGAGGTACTCTATCTGCTTTCTTTTCTGACCCGTTTGGATTGAATAATGAAAGCACAAGAGATTTATTGTCACTCCAAACAAAGGTAGATGTCTGTAATGGTTACTTTCTTCCAGTTCCCAGAGACTTCTGGGGAGGCCAAGTGCATTTTCATCAATTTCCCGTCTTCAGTTGACTCACAAATTTCTATTTTATTCTTCTTTTGTGTATATTGTATTAATTCCGTGACTCTGTTTTTGGGATTTTTTTTTTTTTTAGCAGTTATTCATTTTGAAACTTGAGTTTTTATTTTATCAAGATTTTTTTTGTTTTGTTTTGTTTTTATTGCTAGACTACCAACTTTGAGCGATTGATAATATAACAAATTAAGTTGTAATATTTTGAATAGAATCTGAATCTTGATACAGACTGAGAGGTTAACCTTTGCTAGTAAAATTCTGGGTGTTTGTAATCACAGGATATTTTTAATAAAATGGTTTAATGACACGGAAAGTAGCCATTATTTTGTTTGTTATGTTTGAGGGAGCATGCTGCGTGTACGACAAAACATAAGAGAGACAGTTCACAGGAAAGGTTTTCTTCTTATGAACGTACAGCTGTTCATAAACGTAAACTGTATGTTTACATTCAGGGTTTCTCACTAAAATACAGCTAGCGGTCCTTTTTCCTGTCTTTTGGTGGTGCATTTAAAGTCAATCTGCGTTTACAGCTGGCGCGCACTTGCTCTCCCACCCTCTGCAGTCACTAGAAATGTGTCTCACATCATCTGAGTGGATGGTGGTGAAAAACCATTTAAATGTAATACACAAATCTGTACAGATATAAAAGAAAATTAACCTATAAACGTCTCCAAACTATGCATGTTTGCTCATGTGCAGCCTGGAAATGCAGCTTTAAAATATGACATAGTATTGCTCTGTAGGACCTCCAGTGTTTAAAAAACTCCACAGGGGACCTTTATGTTTTTAGCTAACCTATGTGATTAATAAGATTTTACACCCGTCCGGTCAATAAGAAACTCAAGAAACGCACATTTTGGATAAAAACTACTGAATTTATTAGATTTTTTTTGAACAGACCTAAAAGCACTGCTTGTGCAGGAACATGCAGAAGTTTCACATGAAGGTGAGGGACAAAACACAAGACAGACACTGATGTAAGTAGAAGTTATTCTTGCTATTTAACATGTTGCTGCTGGAGACTGAAGTGAAGCAAAGGCTTGGATATATAAATAAATAAACCAGAAAAGAGAAGAAGACATAAATACTGTCAATGTTCAAAGACTTGCTAGTCGAAAAAAAAAAAAAAAATAGTGCTGCGATGTTTCCCTGTTAGTTCTGGTTAAGTTCAGCTTTAAAAGCTTTGTCAGTGTGTTCATGTATTCATGTTTGTGTGCATGCATGTCAGTCCAGCCCATCTGTCTGTCTCTAAAGGTCATTTTTGTTTGTACCGTACTTACTGTTTCTATATGTGCTCTAACTTTGAAGCTTTTACAACAGGTTCCTCAAACTTAACCCTAGCCTCGCTGCTTCAGCTGTAAATGAGTTAAATTAAGCTTTTAAAACATAATTTGATGCTAAAGTTGTGAATTAATTCTTGTAAAACTTGTCTTCCTAAGCCCGTCTTCTGTTCACGAGTGTCTGTCAAGTGGTTTGTTTGTTTGTCTGTCTGTCTGTCTGTCTTTCTGCTCAGGCGGTTTGGTCTTATTTGAGCCCTCTTAGACTCGGCACGTGTGAATGGTGACTGTGTTTTTGCACTGCTGGCAGCGGACTGAGCAGCACCAGGAAAACTTGCAGGAGCAGCGCTGAACCACTTCAGCCCGGCCCGCTCTGTACCCCGGCCCGCAGCACACCAGCTCGCAGCCATCCGGTGCCAGCCGAGAGGTTCCTGAGTGTGTTTGTAGAAGAGAGCAACATGTCATTAATTTGACTGATATGTTTGCTGGGTTGTCTCCCTGTGAGATGGCGTTAATCTTACCGTTACATCTCCGACCGGCGGTCCCAGGGATACCGTTGTCAGGGTCGAGATGGCAGAAATCTGGGGAGGGCGCAAGGTACAGAAGGTCTCTGGCAGCAGGGGGTTTGACCTGGGGGTCACGGGGGAGCAGGGCTGTCCTAGATCCAATACGAGTCAGGCGAACCTAAGAGGAAGATGATGTTGAGAGAGCTTGACAGACTGGGGGAATATTTAAGGTTTCATAGAAAGTTGTGGCGTATTCTGATACCTCTGTGGCTCCATCAAAGCGTTCCTTGAGCACAACGCCGACACGCCTGAATGGAGGCATAACTTTCCAGCAGGTCCTCAGCTCACAGGAGCCGGAGACGCCATGACACTTACATTCCACCTGCATGTTGTGAAGGATGGCCTGAGGATGAGAGGATAGTAAATACAAGAGGTGCAGATGACAAAGTTAAGTGAGATATCGTGGGAGAGCACCACCAACCTTTCGACCAGCCTCGTTGTTATGGAGATTCATGAGTGGTCGCCCTGCTGACAGCCCCTTGGCCCGTTCTGGTTCATCCACAAATGTTTGGGAGAAAGCCACGCCATAGGACAGGTTGTCACTGCAGCCCGACCACTGGAAACCTGTCGATGGAGAGACAGCTGCATCCTTGAAACAATTGCTTGTTTGAATTTAAAACTTTAAAAGATGTTTGACGGTAAATGCAACACTGGATCACGCAAAGGAGAAGCAGCTGCTACACTGCTATCTGTCAGTCTTTCACATGTATTGCTCTTGTGAACACAATCTAATCAGTATTTTCACAGCACGGGTGTTTTACCTGTGACAGCTGATGGAAAAATATCTGCTGTGACATCACGTCCTGGGATGTGGACATTAGTACTTCATACATGAACGTTTTAACACACAGACATCAGTGTAGCAGCATTTTTTTTTTTGTGCATGTTTTTATGTTACATTTTCATACAATGGATTCAGAGCTCACCCTCGGGGCTGACCCCCCTGACCTTCCTGTCACAGCCACACCTCTCCAGCTCCCCCCGGGTGCAAGCTCGGGTCACAGCCACTGCCATGGCTGCTGAGGACAGAGCGTGCACAAAGGCAGCCTCACGAGTCCCTGAATCCGAAACAGAGATGCGCATGTGTGTGTGAATCGACTAATGTACGGATTTTAACAGCAGATAATACTCCAGGACATATTTTCAATGTAAAGATACCTTGGTTCATGACTCTGCCAAATACATTGATCCCACGTGGGGTGGTGGAACAGTTCCAGCGGCGATTCCTGAACTGGTGCTGGCACTGAGTTAGACAGTGACATGCATAGCAGTGAGATACAGGGCTCTCATGTAAAATTGATCAAGTCCAATACATTCTGGTAATGCTGATAATGATCGTGTTATGATATTAGTCTGTGTTCTGAGGCAAGTGATGCCTGCAGGTCATGACCCTGAGACTCTTTGCCCTCTGACCATACCTCTTCTATGACCATCTCGGCTGCCTTGCGTACAGACTCCATGACCTCCCCTCGCGCCCTGCACACCCCCACCTGCCCCGGGGTCAGCCCCCTCAGCCGCGCACATGGGGCTGCACCGGACACGGGCCTGGAGCGAGGCAGCCTCGCCAGGGAGCTGGGACACGGAAAGTAGGGAGAGGTATCAGTGACTCAGATCAGGTTTTGGAAAGGGACGTTAATGGGCAAGGGGGCAAAAAGAGAGGATGCATAGTGAAGAAAAGGGAGCACATGAAGCACATGAAGAAGAGAAAAGAGGGTACAAAAAGGACGAAGAGGTAACGACCGGGCAGAGTTTTAGAGAGGATGGAAACAAGGGGAAGACCAGGCAGAGAAGACAGAGAAGACACAGTGAAGGCAGAGAGAAAGAAAAGAGAAAAGGTCACCAGGAGTGAGACAAAGAAAGAGAGGGGAGCAACTGAAAGAGATTTAGAGACATGTCACCATCTTTTAAAAGTTATAGCATGACAAACAAACTCCCTCTTTCTCTTCCTCCCTCGCACGCTAGACTTACAGCCAGTTGGTTGCCATGGTTGGGTGGGTTGCCCATAGCAACAGGAGGAGGAGTGGTGCTGTGAGATTGACAGTGGAGACAGTTGGCATCAGACTGTCCGTCTGTCTGTCCGTCTCTGTGCCTCAGGTTGGTCTTTGGACAGCACGCTGCCCGTCTCCACAGTTGAAGTGATCTGCCTGTTTGTTTGCCGTGGTGTTGGTTTATGTTTCTGGCCCTGAGTCTGGGGATGATCCCCGCATATCTGTGGAAAAGACAAAGTTAACAGGTCAGAGAGAGAGAGAGAACACTGCTGGAGTAGTTGATCATCCTTTTTAAAATAAAGTTTGAACAATAAATGCTTCACTAAAGCTGTACACACAATTTAAGCTTTGCAAAAATAACACTAATTCTTACCAGTTCATAATCCCGTGTTATCCAGTTATCCTTCTTTTTTGATATTGAGTTGATCAAATTGAAATTGAATCCCAATTTCAATCAATAAAATTGCTCATCAGTTTCTTCCTCTGCTGTCAGTGACAGCAAAAGCATGCTCGGTGCAATGTTTAATGAACTGCAACCAAAACTCATCCTTTAGACACGAAAATAAGTCCACGTGTCCCAATTTAACTCAACATATTAGCAGAATCTAACCTCCGAAAAACTTCAGAAAAAAAAAAAATCCAGAAGTGCTAGTAAAATTCAATCTTTGCAAAAAAACATTGTGTCAGAAAATACCCTGATTCGTTCCCAAGAAAACAAATGTGTCCATTCCAGGTTGAAACAGCAAGAATGAGTGAGAGCAGCAAGATGGGAGTGATGGGTTATAAAGGAGGTAGGGAAAGAGGGTGGGAGAGAGTGGACGGCGTGATCCAGGGTGTGGAGTGATGCCGAGGGAGGAGGAGGAGAAGGAGGAGGAGGCTTTGGAAAAGATAATAGTTGCACTACATAAGTATTACAAGTGGAAGTATGCTTTTATTGTGTTTGTTTGGCTTGAGAACTCAGAGCCTGGAGATAATGTCATTATATAAGTATGTGTATAAGTGTTTTTTTTTAATGTGTGCATGTTAAAGTATATGCTGGAGCGTATTTGCTGCTGAGAAACTCTAAATGACAACACAAACTGAAGCCTTTTGTTTCCTCTATAGAAACACTCAGCAGGAATATTGATCCATCCAGGTGTCTTCACGTCAAAAACTATGACACAGCGTTTCAGTTTCCATGTATGTATATGCATGTGAAAAAGTGTCTTACCTAATGTTTAATTTTCCCAAACTTTGTTGCTCATTTTACGAGTAACCCCCTCCTCCTCCCCTTTCTCTATCTCCCCCGCATTTGCCCTCTCGTTCTCCCTCTCTCCCACTCCCTATATTGTCTTAGAAGAAGGGGTGACATTTAGACAAGGGGAAGAAAACACACTGCCGACAAATATTGGAACTGAGGCAAATAAATCACGAGATAGGAGGGGAAGGAGAGAGTGTTACACTGGGGTTAGGAAAAAGCAGTAAAGAATAACAAAGCAGGTTTGTGAGATATGAGAAAAAAATTGAATTACATTATTGGTGTGGATTTAATAGTTGAGAGGGGAACCTGAAATACTCCGTACAATGTTTTATTAATTTATGCTAGCACTGAGGAACACACAGTATAATGTAAAAACTATATTGCTTGATTAATCTTTATTTTCTGCAAATAATGCGCACCATGTGATTATAGTTATTCAACTTAAGTGCACTTTTTTTTTTTACAGTTTATTTGGTAGCGTTCCCTCCTTTTGTCTCTTTCTGTTTAGTCAGTGATCTCTTGCATTGGCCTTTCTAAGAATAGTACTTTATATTAACAAGAAGGAAAACACCAGAACTGCAATACATTGTTTTATCTGTATATAAAAGATGTGCTGCAGGTCTACTCTTAATTATTGTCAGTTTGTGTCTCTTTTAGCTGTCACAGAGCATTATTTCTGTATTCTACACAGGATGTGACACAACTACACATTTGTGAGGAGGATGTAAACTTTAATTTTACACTGTTGTGTGAATGGTTCTTTGCAGTGGAATATTCTACTTACGAGGACTTCCAAGACATGGATTTTAAAACAATTTTCTGCATTTTTAGGTGGATTGTCCCCACTTTCACCCAGAAAGAAAAAAGAAAATCATTGTTTGTACTCAAACACAGTTTCTACAAATGTTCTTATTCCAGCTTTATGGTCCATTTTAATTAACTACTATAGTAAATAAATATATTACATACATTACGTGTATGTGTTATATTTTAAATACATTTATACATTAGACAGGTCAGAAGAAGTGGGTAAATTAGTTTTAGCTTTACAGCTAACTATCTTACCGACCGGCTTTAACTAGAAGCAGTCACTACAGCAAAAACACACATTTATATTACAAGAATTGCACATTTCTGTTACATAATCTTTTTTTGCCTTTGTTTGGATTCTGTTAGAACTTCATTTTGACCAAATTGTAGTTAATGCCTTTTGGATTTGTTAGTTTTATGTTGTTTTATCCATGCCTTTATTTCATGGGTGTTATTTGTATCTTTGGTAATCAGTTTTGGCTGATTAGATGGGAGCACCATAATTTTCTTAATTTTATGGATGAATAAATTGAACTCCTAAAACATTTATTTTCCCAGAGGCCAGTAAAGTGAAAAAGGTTGTGCTACAGCCTTGTCACACCTGATGAAGCTTATTTACTGCTCTTAAGGGCTCATTTGTTGAATCAGATGAGTCAGTGCAGCACTGGAACCAAACATTTGCAGACTCTGTCGCAGTCCCCATCCAGGATTTGGTGGCCCATTTACCTGAACCCTCTGACACTCAGTTCCTGAGTAAATGGTCACCCGATCCACACATCCTTTCTCTCACACGCACACACACTTTCCACTGTCTATATCTGCAAAGACAGGTTTCTTGTAGGCCCCCTTCCCTCCTTTTTTTGTCCTCCTCATGTCGTATTCCTCCTTTGTGTCCCCTGTTTCTCCAAGTGACGTCTTCCGCTGTCTCCCACAGCAACGCCATGGTGATGAGCTGGCCACTGTCATGTCCGGCGCCTCTGTTATGCTCATCCCTTCACCCCTCTCTCGTAAATAACTTGCCCTCTTTTTTTATCTTTATCTTTCCCCCATTTTGTGGACATTTTATCATGCTGAAATGGTCCTGTACTGATTGACTGTAGCCAGGTTGCAGAGCCTAAAGAGATGCTTGTTAAAGCTTCAGCATGACATATACGTTGAGATGACTTGCATTTATAGTGGGAGGCAGCAGCAGCAGCAGACTTTGAGACACTCTGCTGTGAGGTGGGGCAACTCTAAACTGATCTCACTTTGTGCCTCACTAATGCTGACCATGGTATGGATGACAGGCCTCATTCGGAGATGGTTGCCTCAGGGCGACTCTGGACTTCATGAATGTATTTCCACCCAAGGTCAGTATGAGACAGAAATGTGACCCACCACCTTTTGCTTTGTTACTTCGCTGCACTTGAGGGCTACCTGCCTCAGCAGTCTGAGTGCGGCTGGAATAATCATAGCAGGCAGAAACATGACTGCCGTGCATGAGCACGCTCACATTGCTCAGGCATCTCTGCCAACAAAGGGCTGAACGCACTGCTGTGTATGAATGTGTGCGGAGCGTGTGCATGAATATTATGGGATGGCGGGCGGTGGTGTTGTCAGGCAGGGAAGTGGGGGGGGTTGAGAAGGGGGGGGGGCAGAGTGGGCGGTGAGCTGTGTGCGCATGGGGGGAGGGGGCAGAGGGAATGGACGACCCATGAATATTATGGAATGGTGGTGGTGGTGGTGGGTGGGTAGGTGGGTGCAGTATGTGTGAGGTGGAAAGATAGCTGTACATAGGGGATAGAGGGAGTAGGAGGAGGTGTCGGTGACGGCGTTGCACGTGAGTGCCTGTGCACGCGCTTACATGCATGTGTAAGGGGCATTCAAGCGATAGTAACAGACAACGGCCAGACATACGCGATCTGCATGTACTGCACGGTGGGGAATATTGCAGTGTCCATATACTGTCTACGCACTAGACAAAGCAGTGGAAGGCCTCTGGGCTCATATTTTGACCGTTCCTTCCTTAATCTCTCACCATATCTACTGAACCCAGCGTGCAGAAAATGCCATCACTGATGCAAAAGAAGTCTTTGTTACTCTATATTTGTTAAAGACCGGATTCAGTGCAGCTTATGCATGACATTTCTTCAGTCTATAAATACATTCACGGCCTTCAGGGAGCAGAGCACAGACAAGTCAAAAGGTATTAGCTAAGAAGTTACTGATCTTGCTGAAGTATTTTCTCCAAAGTGAATGCACACATGCATCTTTAAAAACCCGTATACCCATTTAAAAGGTAGGAAGCCAGTTAAATGCAGTATAATAATCCATGGTTTTCAGTCTCAATCGTTACCTACACCTAAAAAGCAGCAGTCTGTCAGTGGGTCAGTGAGTCATTACAAAACTTTTCAAACTAACAGAACTGTATTTTGTGTTGGGTTGACAGCATAAAGCTTCAATAAAGAGCTGGAATTATGTGAAATATACTGCGTTTGATACTGACAGTAGTGATTTATTTTGTCCTGTAGCAGCCAAAATGTACATGTGGAGACAAATGCTTGTTTGTGCGCAGATGGAACGTGGTGCTCATACTGTCACGTCATTATACACATATCCAAATCAGATTCAGTGTGATTAAGAAGTGCAATTCAAAGAGGTATAAACGACTAAATGCCTCTCACAGTGTATCGGTAAGCAGCAGTGTGATTAGACTCACGTGCAGCCTTCAAGTCCTCCTCCTTCTCTGAGTTCAAACATTTCAAATAGGACCTGTTTGTAGCTGACACGGAGTCTTTGTCACATCTTGGTAATTGTAGTATCATCAGAGGTCATATTTACTGATATGACGGGCCTCTTAAGTGCAGCAGCTTAAGTCTTATTCACTGTAGTCCAAACAGAACTTGAAGGCAGCAATGTGTGTTTTTATGAATTAATTTTAGCACTATAAAGAAACTTTTGATTTTTATGGAAATTATTTATAACTTTTTTTTAATGCCTTGTTAGCTTTTCCATTAGAGATGACATGGCTTCTTTGCTATCAGATTTTTGAATGCCACAAACACAACTTTATGTGATCATACTTACTGTTTTGATGTGTCTCTTGTGTGCTCTTATTTTCTGCATTACAAACTTAACTTGAAAGCAACATTTTAGATCCCTCCACATCACACCAATATACTCTATGATGCCACCAGGGACGCCTATTTCAGCAGCGCTGTAAGCATGATGTACATACATGGATCTGATTCAGTGTGATAAAGTTTAATCCAGAGAGAGAGAGAAAGAAAATGAGTGTTCCTCTTTCCAAGGGCAACCACAGGTCTGTGTTCAGAATGATTAGACTTTTAAGTGCCGCTTCTAAGCTCTTATTTGGACTTGTTGCACATTCAAGTGCTTTTACTTTGAAATGGTGGTATGAACAAAAAAGACCTTGCTGAACAGAAATGACCATTTAGTCGCCACTTTTATTTTTAAAAGATAAAAACTAAGCAGCGTAAAGCTACAATGTGCTGGAGCAACAGTTCTAAGAGCATAAATGTGCAGTTGGAGCATGCATGTAATGGATGTTTTATTTAATCTGTCTATTGTAGTGTATAATTCTGTAGTTGATGTGGTGTCTATGTGTTTGGATGCTTGAGTGCCAGTTTTTACAGTGTTTATTCACTGAATTTCTCTATTTTAATTTAGGATGGAGCAACTGCTACTCAGCTTTACTGTGACTCAATTTCTCCCTGGGAATCAATAAAGTATTTTCGTATTACAAACTTATTTTTGTGTGTTTTTATGAATCACTTTACTCAACATCCAACATAGTGGTATACGTGCCATGACTCTTGTGTCTTTGCACACCTGTTGGCCTTTTCTCTCTCTCTCTTTTTTTTTTTGCACTTGAAGGACTCGACCAAACACAAATAATCAGATCACTGTCCTCTTTGTCAATGAGACAGACGTGGGGCAGTGGTGCTCTTGCCGTATTGTGGACAGGAGGCCCTCGGCCTACTTCACTACTTCAGAGATGCTGAGCAGACTCCATCAAAGTCTTTGACACACATCCACAGCTCAGCAGGCCGGGTTGACCTGCACATGTAGACATGAAGACGTGTAGCGTTCACCTGCATGCAGGAACCAAAAAGTCTTTGACTTCTTGGCATAGTCATGCTCACTCCCCAGGTGGATGCTCAGTGAGTATTATGGTCTGTGTCACCAGTGGACTTGAGCTCCCTTTGGAGACCATGTGACTGGTGTTTTTTCTTGTCTTTTTAGGAGTTGTATATTATGGGATGTATGCTGCTGCTACTGCTCCAGAGTATTATGGTCTGTCTCGAGGAGTGCAAAAGGGAGGGGTGAGGTGGTGGGGGGGGGCGGGTGTCACCATGACAACGGGGTTGCTAAGGGGGCTGGGACTACTAGTGGAAAAGGGGAAGGAGAGTGTGCATGCAATGAGCCTGGTGCATGCATGTCTAGCAGTGTGGGTAGTGTACGTACGTGCGTACGTGCGCGCGCGTGCACTCGCGCGCGTGTTGGAGGGGTGGGGGGGGGGTGGGGGCAGGCTTGAGTATTATGGTCTGTCCGTTGCTGAGGTAACTATGCAGAGTCCTGTGTGCGTGTGGGAGGGGGGGGGATTATTATGGGATGTCTGCCCCCTTTGTGTGTTTGTGAGGATGTTAGCTAAGCTCTGCCTGTAAGGCTGGGGGAGAGAGAGGAAAGGGGGACGGGAGCAACGTGTTTTGGGTCATTTGACGGCTCATTTTTTTTTTTTTTTTTAAAGTAATTTCGCTCATTATTGATTCAAACCGGGGTTTAATGAATGAACACTAAATGACAACAACTGCCGCACAAACAGCTTGAACCGTGAGAGAGAGAGAGAGAGAGAGAGGGAGCACACCTCGACCCGGGACAATTACACACACACACTACTGTAAGTTTCTAACGTGTCAAGGTAAGCGTTTGAACGCTTCAACTTTTCTTTGATGTGTTTTGACGTCAATTTGATGGATGCCACACTTAACTTCATTCACTCCTGTGTGGAGGAATACCTGCCGATAATGTCAAAGCGTGGATAATCTAGTTATCCAACTTGTTTGAGCACACGCAGGTGTCCAAGTAGATGCTATTTGAATTAGAAAAATAATAAGAAATAAGCATCAACCAATGCCGTTATTATTTTTTCTTCCTCCAGCACCCACCACCACCACCACCACCACCAAACACCCCCTCCCTCCCTCCCTCCCTTCCTGGACACCCCCGGTCCATTCTCCAACAGTCCCACGTCATTTTCCCTCCCTCGCCGACCGAGGAGCAAGGTTTTAAGGGGGGATTAATTCGACCAGCAAGAAATAAAATTAAAACGCTGGGAAAATGTCGGCCAGCGAGGATGAGAGGGAAGACTTTGGAGCCGCGGACGAGCACTCACTTCTTCACGGTAAGCTCGCCTTTTTCCCCGTCAGAAGAAGGTCCATCTCTCTCTGTCACTTGAGCTCGCCGAGGCTAACGTTAGCTTAAGCTAGCCCAGGAGTAGGAGTAGTCGGCTCGGGCCGTCCGTCACCCGCCGTTAGAGATTAGTTAGCTAACTTATCGGGCGAGTGTTGATAGTTTTTTGAAATTTTCAACCCCTCTCTTGTATCTTAAACCCGGCGTGTGTCTGCTTGAGTGCGGGCACGAACTGTCAAAGTTTTAAAGACGGGAGAACAAGACAAGTTTCAACCTGTGCTGTTGTGGCATTCACGGTGCGTGTGTGTGTACGTGCGTGCACGAGCATTTGCCAGGTCGTGCCAGTGCTGCTCGAGCTGCTCTTGTTCTTCCTGTGGCCTGCAGCAGTGCCTCCTGTCCATGTGTGTGTGTGTGTGTGTGTGTGTGTGTGTGTGTGCGCGCACACTGTCTTCTTCTCCTGCTAATTAAAAAGCATGCATGTCACCCGGCAGGTGAGGACGAGCCGGAGGATGCTGTGTCTGATGTAGACGAGGTACCCAAGTCAAAGAAGAAGAAGAAAGCGAAGAAGAGCAGCCGAGAGAGCAGGAGCAGCAAGAGGCAGAGACCCATCAGAGAGGTTAGTTTGTTGTTTTTTTGCCCAAACTTTTCATGCTGAAATAAAATTATTGTGAGATTTGACCCTGTAAACAACTGTCAACTCACCACATGGGGGTTACAACGGCGGGGGAGTTTATTGCCTGCCTAATAGTGCGCACTAAAACACTTATAAGGGACTCCTGTGAGTCATTGGGCTCAGTTTAGGACCCACAGTTCTAGAGGACATTCACAAAACATCCCAAAGTGATGGATTTTTGCAGCCACGGTGAGCTAATATGCTACAGTGAAGCAAAACAACCATGAAAAAAATGCATTAATCATAATTACTGTTGAAATATGATGTAATTGATATAAGGGGTTAGGGTTAAAACTAGAGTGATAAGTACATTTCCTGAAATAATGGTGGCACCTAACAAATGCCTTTGTTATTGATTTATTATATTGTAAAAGTATCTGTAAGTAATCAATAATGCATAGAGTCTAAGATGACACATTCAAAATGCTTGATTTGCCTGACAGTCCAAAGCCCAAATATATTCAGTTTACAATGATTATAATATGATGTGACATAGACAATGATCGGTCGATTAGTTGACAAAGAGAAGAATTAATTGTGAATTACTTTGATCAATTCAACATCTTTAAGGAATAACTCCCCTGCTCTGAGTGTATCAAATTTGGTTTCCATAGTCAATGACAGTAAATGTTGCACATTTTGGCTTCAGCAATAATTAAAAAGATTAATTTATTAATACAACAGTTGTCAACTAATTTCATGTCAATCAACCGATAGATTTATGGACTGATTGGGAACCATGCTCTGTTGATGACTTCTCCGTCTCAATAGAGTGGCATAATTATTACTACATATGAAATAAAAACAATGATACATGTATATACTGTATATTACAGTTGATATGATATGTATATAAAAAGTAAATAAGCACCGGTGTCTTTGTGTAATTTAGAAAGTGGCTCTGTGTTTTGCAGGAGTTGCCAGTCAGCTCCCCAGAGCACCTGATTGGAGTGGAAGCAGTAGAGAGAGATGCAGATGAGGGAGGTGTGCGGTCAGAGAGTGAAGGAAGTGATTATGCCCCCGGGAGGAAAAAGAAGAAACGCTCGAGCTCTGCTAAAGAGAAGAAGAAAGGAGGTGCGGCAGCAGAGAAAGGAGGCTCATCCAGCTCGAAGAGCAAACGCAAAGATCCAGAACCAGAAGATGACGACGACGATGATGACGATTGCCAGGTAGAGCCTGATTCAGACTCAGCTGTAGAGTGGATAGATAATTCCTTTAGGGCTAACATGGTAAACTAACCTCCCCTTGACTGTTCCTTTTAATCCCCCTCCTCCTGCCTCAGCCTAAAAGCTCCACCCAGCTGCTCGAGGCCTGGGGCATGAAAGACATTGACCATGTCTTTACTCAGGAAGACTACAGCTCCCTCACTAACTACAAGGCCTTCAGCCAGTTTGTCAGGTGAGGAATTGTTGTTTGCCTCTACCTCATTATTAATGTATGAAAGTATAAATAACCACTATATTTCTTGTAAATTGTATGTCCTTAGGCCTTTAATTGCAGCTAAGAACCCCAAAATTGCTGTGTCTAAGATGATGACTTTAATGATGGCTAAGTGGAGAGAATTCAGCACCAACAACCCTCTGAAGGTATTGCAATTATGAACAAGGTTGGACGTCTGACCTGTAATGAATGAGATTTGTCATTCATAATCGCTGACCTCTTGTGTGTTTGACAGTAGCGAGTAGAGTTTCTCACTATGTGCTCTGTGTTCCCTCTTCGAAGGGTTGCGCCACTGCCAATGCAGCCCTGGCAGCTGCCAATGTGGCTGCAGCTGTGGAGAACATGGTGGTGGCAGGGACAGACGGAGGGGCAGAGACCAGTACTACTGCTTCACCCACACCTGCTCCTACCCCTGCCACTGCTCCAACACCTGCTGCAGCCCCGGCAGCCCCAGCACCTCCACTCCGCAAGGCCAAGACCAAAGAGGGCAAAGGTAAAGTAGGATAAACGTGGAACATGACTATTAGGCTTAACATGAAGATGAACTTGTTTCTTATTCTATTATTGTGTTGACTGCTAATTTAACATTTTACAAACTACTTAAATTGTTTTCTTCATTAAATTTTAATCTCTGTGTCCTCTCAGGTCCAAATGCTCGCAAGAAGTCTAAGCCCACTTCTAAGCCTCCGTCGAAACCCAAACCTAAGAAGGTGGCTCCGCTCAAGATCAAATTAGGGGGCCTCAGCAGCAAGAGGAAGCGCTCCTCTGTAAGATAACTTTTGTCTCACCTTATTTTCCTGTTTTACAGTTTGATAATGTACTACAGTGTAACCATGCATCTTGTCTTTAATGTCCTCTCTCTCACTGTTTCCCAGAGTGATGAAGATGAACCTGACGTTGACAGTGACTTTGATGACGGCAGTTTCTCCGTGTCAGATGGCTCCAACCGCAGCAGCCGTCCTAAGAAGAAACCCAAGAGTGCAAAGAAAAAGAAGAAAGGTTGCCGTCAGAGTTATTACTAAAATTAAAAAGTCTGTTCTTTTATCTGTACATCAGCGCTGAACAAAGATTTAAGAACAGACTATAGCTTCATACAAGAGATTTTGTTAAAGTCAAGGCCGATACGAAGGCCGTGCCCTGCTCTCTGAATCTCATTTTGTCTCATTTTCTGTGGACGCGTTCTCCCAGTAGAGACGGAAGACGGCGACGGCTATGAGACAGACCATCAGGACTACTGTGAAGTGTGCCAGCAGGGAGGGGAGATCATTTTGTGTGACACCTGTCCCAGAGCTTATCACATGGTCTGTCTGGATCCTGACATGGAGAAAGCACCTGAGGGCAAATGGAGCTGCCCACACTGTGTGAGTACCGTAAGCTCATCTCTCACTCAGTGCTGTGCAGAGAAGGCCATTATGTTGTATGTTAGAAAAGATTGGGTCTGATACCTGCAGTATGAAACATCAGGGCAACAATTACACCTGTCTGTATAATACTGTTGACATCACGGGTAGAAAGTTGGGAAATCGACTTAAAAAGTGATTTTTAGTCATTTTTTCTCTTCTCTTTGTCCTCTCCTGCCCCCCCCAACCCTTTTGCTCATGTTCCCGTCTATCCTCTCCTTTCCCCCCACCCCCCATCCCCCATTTCCTCTCTTTGCCCCTCCCCTCACACTCCCTCCCATCTTCCCTTCACACGCAAACATGCACACGCACGCAATGCACACCACCGCCGCCCCCCCCCTCTCTCCTGGTGCTCTTGAAAATCACCCCACAACCCCCTCCCCTTTTTTTTCCTTTTACTCCGTTCCGCATACCTTCCCTGCCTGCCTGTCTGCCCTCCTCCTCCTCCTCCTCCTCCTCCTCCCCCTCACACACACACGCCACTTCCCTCTGTCTGTAATTCTGCCACCAGGAGAAGGAGGGGATCCAGTGGGAAGCCAGGGATGATCTGTCTGAGGCCGAAGGGGAGGACGAGGAAGACAGGAGGGATGAAGGAGTGGAGGAAGAAGACGACCACCACATTGAATTCTGCCGGGTGTGCAAAGATGGAGGGGAGCTGCTTTGCTGTGACACCTGCCCCTCCTCCTACCACATCCACTGCCTCAACCCTCCTCTCCCTGAAATCCCCAACGGAGAATGGATCTGCCCCCGCTGCAAGGTGAGCGCTGTGCACTGGTGCATACGAGTCTGCGCGTGCATGTGCTCATGTGGGTGTGCATGTGGGACACAGATCACATGTTGTGCACGCCTACAGTATTTTACAGATAAATCATCATTCTTTTAGGTTTTTATTTTGCTAATTATCAAGTTCTAAAAATTAAATATTAATGTAATTTTTAAAAATCATTATAAGTGGCAAATTGCTGATCATTGACAAACAATCGTGTTGTTTGTTATCTCTCCTCTCCTGCTTCCTAACAGTGTCCACCGATGAAGGGCAAAGTCCAAAAGGTTCTAACATGGCGATGGGGAGAGCCGCCAGCTCCCACGCCTGTCCCTCGGCCTGCTGACCTCTCTGCTGATGCTCCTGATCCTCCGCCACTGGCGGGCCGCAGGGAGAGGGAGTTCTTTGTCAAATGGTGCAATATGTCCTACTGGCACTGCTCCTGGGTGCTGGAGCTACAGGTACCACACACTATCTGAAACTCTATCCACCTGTAGTTGTAGTCAGATTTTTCTGTGCGCTTCCCTCACTACCTACTTGCGGCTCGTCCTCAGTTGGAGCTGAACTGCCAAGTGATGTTCCGTAACTACCAGAGGAAGACAGACATGGATGAACCGCCGCCTGTGGATTTTGGAGGTGAGGGTGATGAAAATAAAAGCACCAAGAGGAAGAACAAGGATCCTCTGTTTGTCCACATGGAGGAGGAGTTTTACCGCTATGGAGTCAAAATGGAGTGGCTGATGATCCACCGCATCCTCAACCACAGGTAGGACACATAATCTCATATGAAATACACAGCTGACCTATAAAAAGTCAGTAAATATAATTTGCTCTGTGGATGTGGAACCGCCAGACTGAAGTCGTATTTTAGACTTAATATTAATATTATTAATTACTAATTAGAATGACTAAAAAAATATATAAGATGAGAGATATATAAGATAATTAATTGTATCAATACAGAAGTGTATGTTCTGGTAATAGTGCTTTATCATAACTCCATCTTTCCTCTGTGTTTTTTGTTTTCATGGTAGTGTTGATAAAAAGAACAACGTACATTACTTGATCAAATGGAGAGATCTGCCCTATGACCAGTCAACCTGGGAGAGCGAAGACATGGACATCCCTGAGTTTGACACCTACAAACAGACATACTGGAATCACAGGTATGCAGAGATTCCCCCCCGAGAAAGATCAGACAGTTCTTCTTGTCCTATACGTAAGTGCAGTTGAAAGTTATTTTTGTTTTAGAGAGTTGATGGTGGGTGAAGAAGGCAGACCTGGTAAGAAGCTGAAGAAGGCAGTCAAAGTCAAGAAGGCAGAGCGACCACCTGCTAATCCTGTTGTCGATGTAAGTAAAAAACAAAAACCTTCTTTCTAAACACAGGCTTGGTTATTAGGAAACGGATCCATATATAGTTTTTGTGATGGACTAATGGTTTATTTATGATGAAATGAGGCATCGCTGTTGAGTGTATTCCCTTTGGCAGAATAAAAATAGCCTGAATCAGGACAGATGTAGAATTGATATTCTTCTTGGTTTCTTCCTTCCAGCCCACTATCAAGTTTGATCGGCAGCCCGACTACCTGGACAGCACAGGAGGCACTCTGCATCCCTACCAGCTGGAGGGGTTGAACTGGCTGAGGTTTTCTTGGGCTCAGGCCACAGACACAATCTTGGCTGATGAAATGGGTTTAGGCAAAACTGTGCAGACTGCCGTCTTCCTCTACTCATTGTACAAGGAGGTAAGAACAGTAGATGATATAGTTGTCTTATGCTAAACTGTATAAAATGTATTTCCTGCAAGTTCCAGATGCTGTTTTGTCAAGTCTGCCCTCCCCCGTCAGTCAGTGTGAGTGGGTGGGGTTTCAGACATGTGACACACAGTAACTCTGTCCATTAAAGGGGAAGATTTCTAAGTGAGGAACTCTATCCTAAAGGCAGGGCAAGACAAATACAGTTACTGTAGTTTATTTAATAAACTACAGCTGTCCCTCAGTATTTGCTAATCACAAGGTTGGCAGTTTGATCCACATGTTAAATTGTCTTTTGGCAAGACACTGATGACGCTCCTGATTGTCAGGTCAGCACCTGGGGAAAAAGTGCCATGTAAATGCAGCTCTATAAATAACATCTTTACATGTTAATGCAGGCTTTATCTTCTGTTATTACAGGGTCACTCCAAAGGTCCCTTCCTGGTCAGTGCTCCCTTGTCCACCATCATTAACTGGGAGAGAGAGTTTGAGATGTGGGCACCTGACATGTACGTGGTGACCTATGTAGGGGACAAAGACAGCAGAGCTGTCATCAGAGAGAACGAGTTCTCCTTTGAGGGGAATGCCATCCGAGGTGGGAAGAAAGCATCTAAGATGAAGGTAAGGAAAAAGTAGACATTTGATAGGAATTAGTGACGAAGGAGTGTAGTCAGTTTGATTTGGTGTCCTGCATACTAGCACTTGCTGTCGTGTATAGTATATTACCAGTGGAAACAACTACTTTCAGCCGTACTGATTCTGTTACTACTCATTTCTCTGTTTGGCAGCTTAACTAATGTCCCTCTCTCTCTCTGTTCTTTACAGAAAGACTCAACGGTCAAGTTCCACGTCCTGCTGACATCTTATGAGTTGATTACCATTGACCAGGCTGTGCTTGGCTCCATTGAGTGGGCTTGTCTGGTTGTGGACGAGGCTCACCGACTCAAAAACAACCAGTCTAAGGTAATAACATGGAAAACTTTGTAGAAGTGTAGAAGTGTTTGTCGTATAATTCTGATCATCAAAAGTTGTTTGTAAATGTACACCTGCATTACAGCGTATCATTCTGTTTGTATTGTGAAATTCAATGTCCAAAATATAATATTTTTTCTCTGCTTGTTATTAGTTCTTCCGAGTGTTGAACAACTACCCGCTACAACACAAGCTGCTGCTAACTGGCACTCCCCTTCAGAACAACCTGGAGGAGCTCTTCCACTTGCTGAACTTCCTGACCCCAGAGAGATTCAAGTCAGTAACCCCATATGTGGACGCAGGATATGTGGCTGCATTGCAGATATGAAAACACCCACACTTACCCTATTTTTATGTTGTTTTCTCTTTTTTTTTTTTCGTTCTGCAGCAACCTGGAAGGATTTCTGGAGGAGTTTGCCGACATTGCCAAAGAGGACCAGATCAAGAAGCTCCATGACATGCTGGGACCACACATGCTCAGGAGGCTGAAGGCTGATGTTTTCAAACACATGCCTTCAAAGACCGAGCTCATTGTTCGAGTAGAGCTGAGCCCCATGCAGAAGTAAGCTGAGAGACGGATGTGTAGCAATATATTTTAACAGTTGTTGAAGTATGAAAACTTAAAGCAGTCTACATATTGAAGACTGTTGATGGGCATTATTTTTGTTGTTACCCAGGAAGTACTACAAGTTCATCCTCACGCGTAACTTTGAGGCCCTGAACACTCGTGGTGGAGGAAACCAAGTCTCTCTGCTCAACGTGGTGATGGACCTGAAAAAGTGCTGCAATCATCCCTACCTCTTTCCTGCAGCCGCCACAGTACGATCAAAGTCTTTTCACACATTTATATGGGAACAGACTGTTTCTTCTGCGGGTGCACGTCGTATGTAATGCAATCAGTTTATTCAGATTTCTTCTCTGGATTTGTAGGAGGCCCCCAAACTTCCAAACGGCATGTATGAAGGCAATGCTCTGACCAAGTCTTCAGGAAAACTGATGCTGCTCCAGAAGATGATGAGGAAGCTGAAGGAGGGGGGCCACAGGGTTCTGGTCTTCTCCCAGATGACCAAAATGTTGGACCTGCTGGAGGACTTCCTGGAGAACGAGGGGTACAAATACGAGAGAATTGATGGAGGAGTCACCGGCAACTTGAGACAGGAGGCCATCGACCGCTTTAACGGTGAGACTTTTACATACTGTTTGTATTGCCTAAACACATCTGCTGTGGTATGCTATCAGTGTTCTAACTTCGTCTCTTTGCTTCTTTTTCTGTTGTTGTAGCTCCCGGTGCTCCCCAGTTTGCATTCCTCCTCTCTACCAGAGCTGGTGGTTTGGGCATCAATCTGGCCTCTGCTGACACCGTCATCATCTACGATTCTGACTGGAACCCCCACAATGATATCCAGGTATGCAAACCCTACACCGCACAACCGCATCAGTATGTTTGTTTATTCGGATGACAGGTGATCATGTTGTTTGTTTTATGCATGTGTTTTGTAGGCGTTCAGCAGAGCTCACCGTATCGGCCAGAACAGGAAAGTGATGATTTACCGCTTCGTTACCAAAGCCTCTGTGGAGGAGAGGATCACACAGGTGGAAAAAGGAACACTGCAAGAAATCACACGCTGACTATGTCGAGATTCTGTGATCACCTGCTCATCACTCGTTTGTCTTCTGCCTACTTACCTCTACCAGGTAGCGAAGAAGAAGATGATGCTCACCCATCTCGTGGTGCGACCCGGTCTCGGATCCAAGACGGGCTCCATGTCCAAGCAGGAGCTCGATGACATCCTCAAGTTTGGAACGGAGGAGTTGTTCAAGGATGAAATCGGCGAAGGTGAGTCAACTTTAACCCATGACCCCAAGCGCCTGTTTGTAATCATTTACCTTTTATGTCCTTCTGCATTTCCCTATAAACATTTTTCAAGCCTTTAAAGGGCCACCAGATAATTTGAGTGCTGAGAAAAAAAGAGGTGCTATGACTCATTTGTCATCTGAGGTCAGTAGTGAGTCACATAGAGGCAAATTATAGTTGGGTACTGGCTATATTATGCTGAATTCATTCTGATATCCTGATTTGATCCTGATTTTACACCGCTCAGATTCGTCTTCACCCAAGTTGTTGTTTGAAACATTTAACCTACATTGGCTAACTAACTAATGTTCTGTAGTTTAAAGAGGAAGTGGTTGAAAATGGGAAGAGATGGAGGGAGGTGGAATGATCACGCCACCAGTCTGATGTCTAATGTGACAGATGGTACGGGGAGTACCAAAATGTGGTTTCGACTTCCTTCCTTTGACTTGACTTATTCTCCTTTCAGGGGACAACAAGGAGGATGACAGCAGTGTGATCCACTACGATGACCACGCAATTGACCGTTTGCTAGACAGGAACCAGGATGCCACAGATGACACTGAGCTGCAGAGCATGAACGAATATCTCAGCTCCTTTAAAGTAGCCCAGTATGTGGTCAAAGATGAAGATGATGAGGTATGAGTTTGTTTACAAAGTGTCCCTATGAATATATAATTTAATATAACCAGAAAGGCCCTGAAATTGTTGCATCTTAGTCTTTAGTGCAGCTTCTGTCAAAGACTGAGCTTTGACCTAGATCTAGCATGCTTCTTTGAGTTTATTTTTTAGTTTGAATGCCATCTTTAAAAAGCTAACATAAAGCACAGGATTTATGTGCGTTCTTAATATATATCCTATTAATTCCTCTTCCCTTTGTTTGAGAAGGAGGAGGTGGAAAGGGAGGTGATCAAGCAAGAGGAAAGTGTTGATCCTGATTACTGGGAGAAGCTGCTGCGTCACCACTACGAGCAGCAGCAGGAGGATCTCGCCCGAAATCTGGGCAAAGGCAAAAGAACTCGAAAGCCAGTCAACTACAATGACGGCTCCCAGGAGGACCGAGGTATAAGACAGGGTACAGAACAATATATAATGCAACCTCTTCTTGTGTGTGCGTGCTGTGCTGTTTGTTTGTGTGGTGTTGGTGTAACATGGCATTTGTGTTTTGTGGCTTGAGATTAGGTGTAGAAACATGTTAGTCGTGTGGGAATTGCAGACCAAGCATGTTTAAAACAATTTTTAAAAAATAGGACAGTCTCATAAAGCAGTGTAACAATAAGAGCTTATATACAGAGAATAAAGAGCTTTTAGTTTTCCAGCTAATTTAGTAATCCTACAACCAGAATAAGACTGACTGAAATTGTTGTTGAGGTCCTACTGGAAACATAATCCACGGCAGTTACAGAAAACTATTCCACAAAGGTATTGATAATACAGTACAACTGTTTGCTTTGCTGTTTTCATTGTTACCATCCAGAGAATGGGGTGTTGCAGGATGGAAAGCAAGCCAGCATCAGAACACGTGTAGGGTACAGAGTTTGCTGATTCACTTGCGGGCATTTTGCCTAAGTGTGCGTTTAAGGACTGACGACAACCAACCATTGCATTTGTAATGAACACAGCCTCTGGGCGTTGTTCAAATCTGTAAGGAGAATAGATCATTAATTTCTAATTTGTAAAGATTCAGTATTATTATATTGCACAAAAAGATGCATATTTGCAGTAAAAGTCTGGCGATAAAGTAAACCCAACATGTTCAATTTTACTGATGAAGACTATTAAATATTCTCTCCCCCTTCTTACGCTGTTTGGTGACAGGAGCTAAGTGAGCAAAGTGAAAACAGGTTTACAAGGACAGCAGCAGCAGCAGACTATTAAAAGATATTTACTAAGAATGTATTTATGGAAACTGAAAATAAACTAAAACAGGTCCTTAGCCAAAAAGTATACTGAACTCATGGTGCAATCGAACTCACACAAGCTAAGAATAAATTCTTCCTTTCTAGTCAGAGTTAAATGATTAAACTATTCTCTTGTTTATGTTGATTGTGCCTCTGAAGCAGCGGCTCCCCCTCCTGGCTAAAAGCCTGGTTGACGTGAATTTAATGAGGCTGCAGCTGCACAAGGAGTTTGGATGTACTTGATCTCGATAAGATTCAGTCCAGTCATTTTCTCCCATCTCAACATTTCTCCGTCTGTGCTCTCTTTAGACTGGCAGGAGGATCAGTCTGATAACCAGTCGGACTACTCTGTGGCCTCGGAGGAAGGCGATGAGGACTTTGATGAACGAAGTGAAGGTACATACTGCTGCTCAGTATGTGTGAGTGTGCTCGACTATGAATGTATCCACTCTTAGATAGATAGAGATGCATCAGTTGTCAGTCATTAAGAGTTTAAGATTTGGTCCCAGTAAAGCCTGGGAGATGACGGTAGACCTTCCTGCTAATAAGGAATCTCTGTTTCTTCTACTGTTTGAGCCGTGGTTCGTTCATCCACTAACATCCTTCAAACCACCTCAACAGATGCTTATTCAGATTCAGACGACAGCTATGATATCGTCATTGACAACGTCTACAGCAGCTTCAGAAACAGCACTTGTCACTGCATCATCTGCGCGGAGCGTAGTGAGGCAAGAAAAGACAGAAAGAGAAAGAAAAGGGAAGAGAAGAGAAGGAAAAAAGCAAAGAAACACGAAAAGAAAATTAAACTCAGAGGGCTCTCGGCCGGCTGAACTTTCTACTACTTGCACTTTAAAGAGATTGTGTTCATATTAACTGTTAATGATGTTTCAAGATCCAGAACCAGAACAAATTATTTTATTTAAGTTGGCATAAATGTATTTTTTTCTGTATTTAATGTGTAAGCGAGAAAGAATGTACATGTTTTGTATTGATTTGTATTTTGGTTTTATTTCATTCATACCTCTGTTATGTTAAGTTTCATTAAATTAAGTATACAACATTACTGCTTTCAGTTGTAAATGTTCTGAAAGCGCTTCGAGAAGAAGCATTTAATGTAGAGGTGCCGAGAAATTGTGACGAGGGACAGCTTCAGCAGGATCAGAGTGTGCCGTGATGAGCTGTAAGTGGAACTTCACAGAGCAACTTTAGGACGTTAAGAACACACATGACGATGCATCAACATTCAGTTTGATTTCTTCTTTAATTTTCATGGCTTCAGTGAAACGTTATTGTTACGTGCACTGAATCTCAGATGGGCTAACTGTATTGATTTTGTTTCAGCTAATGCCCGCAGACCAAACCGTAAAGGGCTGAGGAACGATCGGGACAAACCTCTGCCGCCACTGCTGGCCAGAGTGGGTGGGAACATCGAGGTGAGTTCCTACTGATGAAAAATTGCTTGGCACAAAAAGAGAAACAAAGATAAATGCTTTCTGTTCTTTCTTTTAAACATTTAATTCAAAACATTTTTTTTCATTTTTTTTACCTGTCAGGTTTTGGGCTTCAATGCACGACAGAGGAAGGCTTTCCTGAATGCAGTGATGCGTTATGGGATGCCTCCACAGGATGCTTTCACCAACCAGTGGCTGGTCAGAGACCTCCGAGGGAAGTCTGAGAAAGAATTCAAGTTAGTGTCTCATTGATGCCTCTTAATGCTTTTAAACAGTCATGAATCTGGTATATTTTATTATTCTGTTTGATTGGCAGTATATTTTCTGTCAAATGTGTGCCCGGCTCTCAGTGACTTTGACATTTTCTAAATGTGTTTCCGGTCACATCCCTGCACCTTCTCCTTCACGCGTGCTCGTAGGGCCTACGTGTCTCTGTTCATGCGTCACCTTTGTGAGCCGGGGGCTGACGGAGCTGAGACCTTTGCAGATGGTGTGCCACGCGAGGGTTTGTCAAGGCAACACGTGCTCACCCGTATTGGTGTGATGTCACTTATAAGGAAAAAGGTATTGTTTACCTGTAGAAAATATGTTATAATAATACAGGTAATAATACAGGTATTTAATCGCTGCGTTACAGGCTGATAGTTTCACATGTTCATTCACAGGTGCAGGAGTTTGAGCATGTGAATGGTCAGTGGTCAATGCCCTGGATGGCAGAGCTGGAGGAGAACAAAAGGGCTGCAGCTTTGGCTGCAGGTGAAGACCCAAAGACTCCTTCTACTGGGACCCCTGCAGACACACAGCCCAACACCCCTGTCCCAGGTACATGCACACACCACACACACGAGAGAGAGAGGGTTTGCATACCTGTTATTTACATGTGTGTTCTGTTTTTTCAGAGGATTTGTCTAAATCAGAGGACAAGGACGACATAAAGAAAGAAGGTGAGGATGGCAAAGGAGCCAAGAAGGATGATCCAGAGGTAAATTCTGCTTTTATATCACATCTCACCCATTTTTTGTCGTCAGTACTGTCTAATAAGTTTTAAGCAGCAACGTTATACTTGAATTTGCTACCTTACCCCCAGATTATTGAAATCCCAGATGAGTCTGAAAAATCCCCTGCCATTGATAAGAAAGAAGGCGAGCTAGACTCTGCTGCAGGGAAGGAGGAGAAAGAGAAGGAGACAGGAAATGGAGATGAAGGCAGAGAGAAGGAGGTGGAAGACCTGACCAAGGAGAAAGAAGAGAAGGACAAGACTTCGGACATGGACAAAGACACTCCTACTGAGGTCAAGGGTGAAGGTTCAGAGGGCAAGGCGGACTCAGAGGAGGACAAGTCTAAAGGTGAGGCAGGTGTTTGAACTGTGTTCTGTTGTCTCGTTTCCTTTATTTTTGGTCATTTTAAAAGTGCTTCTCTTGTTTCAGCTGAGGATGTAAAAGATGAGAAGATGGACACCAGTTCGCCTACAGATGAAAAGAAAGGTGTGTACATGTCACACCTGACACAAGATGTTTAAAGTTAGGCTAAATGTCTAAATGTAAATATACTGCATTTCAGCGATGGTCTCCACCATGAGAGGGTGTCTTGAGTTTGTTTCTGTTGTTTCCTCGCAGAGCAAAAAGAAGAGAAGGACGGTGCGAAACCAGACGAGTCTGGCAAACTGCAGAACGGGGAGAATGCCAAAGAAGGAGCAACAGCTGCGCCGGTGGTTAACGTCAGTGAAGAGAAGAAAAAAGCCACCAAGCAGAGGTTCATGTTCAACATTGCTGACGGAGGATTCACAGGTGGACACACACAAACGCACACAGACACACACAAACACACTTTTCTTCTTCTCTTCTCCTTTTTCTGTTTAGTTTCTGTCTTTTGACCTTTCTGCACTCCTTTTTCCAGAGCTTCACTCTCTGTGGCAGAATGAAGAGAGGGCAGCCACCGTCACCAAGAAGACCTTTGAGATTTGGCACCGTCGCCATGACTACTGGCTGCTGGCTGGCATCATACAGTATCCTTTCAAATGAACAGTTTCTTAGAGACACTGTTCAATTCTCAGGTATGATTGCTGTGTTCTCATCAAAAAAATTCAGCTGCAACTGTTGTAAGTCTGGTTCTGACTTTAAAAATTGATATTTGCTGGTTTTGCTAGGCTAGGCTACTGTAATAGAAAGCTGCTATTTGTTGTTTTTGTTGCTCTTGACTTGACAAAACAAACACTTGATAGGATCAGTTTGGGTTTTGGGAAGTTAACTGTCATTGTTAGCTGCCAGCATGAAGCATACCAAGGCCGTGCTGCATTCTCAGCCCTTTGTTTCTTCCTCTATGGTGTTCTGTAATGAAAGAGAGAGGTGTTTGTGTGGGTTAGAATTATTTATTTTGATCCATTTGGAGGCCCAAGCTTGCAAATCAGGTTATGCATTGATGAAGTAAAGTTATCCATGCACAATAATCATCATTTAAAACAAAAAAAAGTGTATTATAGTCCTCACGAGACAATAATGTTGTTACACTTGACCTCAGCGTCTCAGACACGGCTATGCCCGGTGGCAGGATGTGCAGAACGATGTGAGGTTTGCGATCCTCAATGAGCCCTTCAAAGGGGAGATGAGCAGAGGAAACTTCCTGGAGATCAAAAACAAGTTTCTGGCCCGCAGGTTCAAGGTGAACTGAGCACGCTCGCTGTTATGTTTTCCCTGTGTGTGTTTGTGTCAGTGTGTTTCACATGTTGCATTTTGTTTTTTTGTTTTTTTGTTTGTTTCCTGTACAGTTATTGGAGCAGGCTTTGGTGATTGAGGAACAGTTGCGCAGGGCGGCTTACCTGAACATGACAGAGGACCCGGCACACCCCTCCATGGCACTCAACACTCGCTTCAGTGAGGTGGAGTGTCTAGCCGAGTCCCACCAACACCTCAGCAAGGAGTCCATGTCTGGAAACAAGCCTGCTAATGCAGTTTTGCATAAAGGTAAAACATATGGATGATACAAATAGAATAAAATAAAACAGATAAACAAAATGGCCGTCCGAGAGAAATGTTTCAAATATTTGGTACTGACATTTCAGTTTCCATTGATGCTTCTGAATAAGAGGAACGTGTGTTGTGTGTTGGCTGCCACTGTGATGTTATCAGGAGTAGAGAAAAGGGTACTATTATGTAAAGTATTTAAATATCTAGGATGTAATTATAGTTGCTAACGTAACCAACAACAAACAGCAGGTGCAACCCTGTGGTTAAAACAACAGCAGCTTCCATTGAACAAGCTCAAGCTTTTCATTTCGCCTCTTAAGGAAATAAACACTACAACCAGTTGTCAGTGTCAAAGTCCACTTTGAAGTTGTAGAAATGACTTTGTGCACAGTATGAGGGGGTGCAACAACTATTTACATCACAAATTGTAACATTTAACCTATAGAAGGTCAGAAAAGTGAAAAATGAAACGCTGTTTGTTTAGCTAGTTGTATAATTTACAACTTTGTGGACTGCTGTTATCAGTCTGCTAGCCATGCTAGTTCCCATAGTTCATGTTTATGACCTTGCCCACGCTATTTCCTGTCTCCTACTGCTTTACCCACGCCACTGGATCTGGTTTGACAGCAGCTTAATGCAAAAACTGAGTTAAAAAACTAAAACAGTCCTTGCTTTCTACGTGTTCTGTTTCCAGTTCTCAAACAGCTCGAGGAACTGCTGAGTGACATGAAGGCTGACGTCACACGTCTCCCGGCGACCATCGCCAGGATACCTCCTGTCGCCGTGCGGCTGCAAATGTCTGAGAGGAACATCCTAAGCCGATTGGCCAGCCGGGGCCCCGAGGTCACCGCTCAGAACCAGTCACAGACCTCACAGCAGATGCAGGTACCGCGCTGACCAATCACCTCCCACGTTTCACTCTCAGTGACTGAGGCCAGTCACTCTCACCTCACCGTCATGTAGCAGACGCCCCCCCCCCCACCCTTTTCAACCACCATGTACAGCACAGTCAGGTTAGTCCTCCTCGTTCTGCACCCACCACCCACCTCCGGACTCAGAAGAGCATCAGCTGTGCTGCTGGACTTTGATTTAAAACGACTGGAACTGTAGATGTAGGATGGGAGTGAATGGAAGAATCACTTCTTTCTGTGGCAGACTAGAGACAAGTCTTTCTCAGATTTAACTCCTGTAACCTGAACACTGTCGAACTGCAGGACGCTCCACTGACCTGTCCTGTTCTGTCTTTACAGCAGGGTCAAACGTGTGTATGTAACTATATGTAACATGAAGCTGAAGAAGCTAGGCAGGAGAAGAAGCAGCATGTTTGGAGTATACTGGTGCTTTGTAGTAATTTTTTGGATTATTAAAGAATTCAAGGGATTTTATTGTGCTCATTTTCACCTTTAGAATATTGTGAAACTTTTTTTTAAAAGTCATTCAACTCTAATATCCTCACCTGAATGTGTGTGTGTAGAGAGAGAGAGAGTGTGTGTGTGTGAGTGAGAGAGTGTGTGTTTCCTATATGTATATATAAAATAGGGCATATTAATGTGCACCTCTACTGCAGAATGCCCCTGACACTGAGACACTGTTACAGTCACTTTTCTATCAGTCAGTCAGATACGTTACCTCTTCCTGCCTCCATCCCAAACCTCCACCTCTCCCGTCAGGCGACCCGATCCAGGATCAGTTCTCTGTGCATACGCCCCAACCAGCACCTCGACATTCCTAATTGCACCCTGGAAACTCTCCTGTGTTTGCCCGAAACATGGACATGCAATAGCTCCGCAGCTTTTAGGTACCTGGGATGGTTTTTAGATCGATGGCAATCTTAAGTTAATTTAATTTCTTACTGTCTGTCTGTTGTTATGTTGTTTTACATTATTGAATATTATTATTATGGTTACCACCTTGTTGTTTTTATCATTGTTGTTTGTTTTTATGGACTACAATAAAAAGTCAACAGTTTTTCAAGGTTTTTGCCCATTTTTAAAAAAAAATGTATTTTAGCCACGTTAGCATCACAGCTCTGGGGATGCGTTGACAGTCGAGCCACCCAGAAAGAAACATCTCAACAACAATCAGATGGATTATCACCTCCAGAGGATGACTCCAGCTGTCTTCTGTGATCTATGATTTTCCCTCTAGCGCCACCATCAGGTGGACATTTGGGGTTTTGGGTAAAATATCTCGACACCTAACTGGATGTATTGCCATGAAATTTGTCTCAGACCTTCACGTCCCCCTCAGGATGAATTGCAGTCACTTAGGTGATCGCTTAACTCATCTAGTGGCACCATCAGGTCGTCAGTTTAAGTGAGTTTATGAAATAACGGCAAAAATACATACAATCCTATTAACTTCAGCTGTACAGTTAGCACATGTTAGCATTCTGTCATGACAAACTAAGAAGGTGATCATAGTAGACAATATATACCAGCTAAACATTAGCATATAGCACTGTCATTATAAGCATGTTAGCATGCTGTTGTTAGCATTTAGCTCAAAGCACCACTGTGCATAACTGCAGCCTCACAGGGCTGCTACCAGATATGTACAATTAGTTGACAAATTAAAGGGAAAAAAGTTTCTTAATTGGATCTTGGATTATTAGTTTATTAGCTTATTATTAGATTATTAGCTTACAGCTTCAACACTCATTGCCATAGATTCTTCCTGAGCTCGGCCGCAAGGATGAACACCATTCTTCCAAAAGATTTGATGTTTTCATCAGAGTTGGGGGCTGAGAGTGATAAATAAGAAATGTATAGAGAAGTCATGCTGATGTTAAAGAGTGTGACAGCTGTTGGAATGAAGGACCTGTGGTAGTGCTGCTTCTTACATGGTGGGAGTAGCAGTCTGTCGCTGAAGTGCCCTGCACTGGTTAAAATTGCAGTCTTTTTGTTTAAATGGTCACCACTGCTTGCTTATTAAATTATTCTGTGGATGCTGATGCCAGTTTAGGAAAGTCTAACTGTTCAGGCCAAACAAAGGACGAGCATACAGAGCAAGATGTGCTTTGCATGCAAGGCTCGACAGACGGGGTGAAACTTACATGGACAACATTCACATGGCAAAAAGTTTTCAGGAGAAATGGAAACGCAGGAAATGTGCGAGCCTTTGTACATTGTAGATGTTGTGAGAGAAGGAACAGGGGAAGAAGGGGACAGGAACAGAGATTTTCTCCCATAGATAGTTGTGTAATTAGGAAAATTAGAGTAAATTACAGGCTGGGCGGATTGGCTGGTCTGGTAATGAAGCCTGATATCTTATCATGAGAGAGAGTTGTAAGCTAAATATGAGCGAGGCTTGCTGCAAGTGATTACAGAAAGTGAGAACAAGGGGAGCTAACCTGGATTCGCTGCTGCTAATGTATCCTGATTCTTTCTGAGAGTTTTACTGAACTTCTGTATAGATAAACTAACTTCCTGGTTCAAAAGAGCACAGACTGCCAGTGATTTCCACAATGCCTTTTAGGTGAGTGTCTGGACTTTTTTTTTTTAGCGTGGTTAAAAAGTCAAAAACTTCCTGTGATGTGTATTTGTATTTCAAATACTCAGCTCTGGTCTTCAGTTTTTCTAAAAGAGTTGGTGTGACTGACTTTGCATTAACTTAAGCGTAAAGTAAATTGAGCTCATGCATCTCATGATTATCTTTCAGTATGTGCCTTTTGAGGCATCTGTAGATGCAGATTAAATATTTCCAAACATTTCTCTGTCACTAAAATAAAGTTCAGGAGTGGGTGATGGTTAAAATTTACAGTGTATACAATTTGATTTTGCCATATTGCTATATATCATGATATATACACTTTTGAAAAACAAACAAATGTAATTGGAATCTTTGTTTCTAGTTTATCCACTGAATTAGATGCCTGAAAAATCTTTACTGTGTTGAGACAAAGATAATATTGAACATATCATATGAACTGATGACTGACTTGCATCACTGCCCTCCATGGGTTGATGCACCCAGACATCTTAAAGGTTATATACAGGATATAAACGGCATGGGAAGATTACACAGAGTAGAGAACAGTCATATTACTCCATATACGCCTAAACACGCCAGCTGTGCTCAAAACCATATTTGGGAGACGTCTTCAAAGAAAAGAAATGGTGAAAATGGCTTTCACAAATTCTCAAAAAGAAGAAGAAGTATTAGCTTTATTAATATTATTCTAATTTTAGAGGTTCAGACAGAGGGAGGAAGAAACAAAGCAGCATGTACAGTAAATTCCTCTGAACAGGCACAATTTGATGCATTACAACAGTCGTGTGTTGCAACACTCAACACACGACTGACCAAATCTGGGAAACATCTTTGTTGTCACTTTGTTTTCTGTGAACTAAAAAAAAAAGCAGTTTGTGTGTGTGTGTGTGTGTGTGTGTGTGTGTGTGTGTGTGTGTGTGTCGGTTGCCCCACAGAAGTGAAGCTCGTGTCTTGTTGGAAGGGAACTGTAGATGCCAAACCAGACTCAACTGTTAAACTAATGCGAATCTCTGAGGGGGAATAATGCAAACTGCAATAGCTGACGTTAACCACGACAAATGACACCTGCAGTGCAGAGAGCGTGTGTGTGTGTGTGTGTGTGTGCGTGTGTGGAGAGGGTTGTGGTGCGGCTACAGCGTGCTGTATATGTTGTAGTTTCTTCCACTTATACACAGCTTTCTGCCCAAAGTTCAAACACTCTGCCAATGTCAGCTTCACACCAGGGGAACGTGTTTATATGTGTCATAGTGTCGTTTTCATGAATTCAAATATCTCCTCCACCTCTTTCGAAAATATAATTTGCAAGTTAAATGTAGATTGTTCCTGCTCGTTTCGCAGCTTGTAAACTGTTATCTCGTGTTCGTGGTCTACGTCAAACACAGTTTGTAATGTAGCCAAGCCTTCCTTATTGGTGCATTGGTGGATTTGTGTTGCATTATGAAACTAGTGTCTCTACACTCTATAAATGTTTCAAGTGACACCAGGGATTCAAATTAAAACGCGCTTTGATATTTTTGGCTTCATGCCTTCGTGTGTTCAGTTGTCGTTTTAGAGATGTTTTCTCAGTCTCGTATTGACTTCACAGTTGCAAACGGTTTACCAGCTGAAAGCAGCTCTCTCTCTCTCTCTCTCTCTCTCACACACACACACACACACACACACACACACACACACACACACACACACACACACACACACACACACATATATATATATATAGTGGGGGGGAAGGTTGTACTTTAAATAAGGAAGTGTTCAGTGACTTTGACCTTTGTGTGTAGCAGTCACACACACAGACACACACAAACACACACGCCCATACACACCTGGAAGTAAAGAACAAACAGACATCAATAGAAGCAGACAGGTAGGCAGACATGTGGAAAGCTCTGCAAATAGCAGACTGAGAGACGACGTGTGGGCTTTAAATTTTGTGGTTTTCTTTTTTTTTTTTCTTTTTTCGTGTAACCAAAAAGTCCAATAACTGGACAGACACATGATTCGAAGATGAATGGAGCAGTCTGAACCATCTCTGCTGCGCTATTCGTCGACACCTGCGCAGATAACGGTGTGATGGAGCATCAGGGAGCGAGTTAAAACCCAACTCTGCTCTTAAATATGATGTTTTTTTCTTTTATTTTGGTCACCTTTAAAAAAAGAAGTCACGTCTCTGTCTGTTGGAGGAATTCCGGCCTGTCAGCTATTTTGGTTCCTGTCTTGCTTTCACTATTTTGTGAAAGGAGACGTAAAAAGGAAGGAAGGGGAGAGCGAGAGAGGGGAGGAGGAGGAGGAGAGACAGACGTATACCGTCCGAGCCTCTTGGGTGCGAGTGTCAGTTGTTTTCAGAGGCAGCTGAGAAGAGTAAGTGTTTACCTGCTTTCCTATTGGGACACAGAAAGGCTGGATAGGAAGAGGATTGGGTGGAGGGAAGCGTAGCAGCAGAGGAGGAGGAGAGTGCGGGTAGTTTGAGGATTGTTTTGTGAAGGTGGTGTGGTACGGATTGATGTTAAATGATATTAGATGGACATATGTGAGTGTCAGGAGCCCTCGCAAGTCTTAGGTAAGCGTGTGAAAGAGCAACAACATGAGAATGAAAGTGGGTTATCGTCTGCCTAAGTGAAGCTGTAAATTGAGGAAGTATTGAGGACCTGGCTGTTTAAGAGAGAGACATAAGGAGGAGTGTACTTGTTCGCTTTTGTGTTTTTGAATCTGCACATGTGCAGGTAGAAGTGACTCTCACCATTCACTCTTATTCTCTTTGGTCCCAGAAGACGTGAAGAGACAACATGGTTCGGTAAGTCACGTCCCCCCGTTGGACAATCTAATGCTCCGTTAGTCAACTCTTGCTGTGTGCTGCTGTGTTTTGTGCAAGGCGTGATGACAACTTCTCTGTTTCCATTCCTCCTTCTCTTGTCTTTCCCCAGCTGTCGACTCATCCTGCTCTGTTCCTCTATCATGTGATATTTTATGCCTTGTGCGCCGTTCAGAGTCTGTTTGTGTGTGTTATAAATCATAAACCATGTTTTATGTTGAGTGGCTGAGTGAGAAACACTTTTTTTTGTTGTTTATATCCTCAATGACCAAGCTCACAAATTGTTTTACTTGGTTCCCTTTACCTTGAGCTGATGAGTCTTTGTTCTGTGACTGTGTGTTTGAACATCTGTTGCATAAGAGCAGAGGGGAAACACATATTCAACTGCAAACAAAACCTAATTGTCAATACAAGTGCATAGCTTCCCTAATAAGCCGCATTCTGTAACATTACAAGCTTAAAGTCGTGCCTTTTAATGCTGCAACTGTGAAGAAAATGTGAAAATGTCTTTTTTGTTGACCACATGTTGAATAATGAATACAGCAGCATAATCTGCAGGACAGATATTCTAATTAGTGAGTAATTTACTGAACATTTGGGTGATATTTTTTTCTATCTGTGGCCCAATACTTGGAAAAAAAAATGTCTTCATAGAGACTATGAGCAAAGCTTGACCACAAGACACTTTTTCCACTCCGAAAGGGCTCCAGGAAATGATAAAACTGTAGATATTCAGTCTGAACTTACGCAATTATGTTACGCTAACGTCAACAGTGATGCTGAAATAAGCCAGAGCTTTACTGCATTTGTTTGGAATATAGTAATATAGATGTTTAATGTTAATGTTGTTAATGTTTAATTTGAGGATTGCTATTAATGTGGTGGTCTGTACTGAAAAGTGCGCCTTAATCGGGTCACTGGTGAAAGTGATGAGTGAGTTAAATATGACTATTTTATAGTCAGAGCTGTGTTTGCTAACACAGTGGGAATAATAAAGATTTTTATTTAGCTTTGAATGATGAATAATGCCGAATAAATCAGTTGTTTTGTCTTAAAAATATCAAATTTCCATTGCAAGTTTCAACCCTGGTTCCAAAAACGTGGCACGCTGCGTGTAGAAACAAAATGTGATGACATGCAAAACACTGAAACCCCATGTTTAATGGAAAATAGCGCAAAGAACACTCATCAAATGCTGAAATTCAGAAGTTTTATTGTTTTGGTAAAATGATACACCCATTTGAATTTGATGCCAGCAGCATGTTTCATAAATGTTGGGAGAGTGGCAACAAAAAAAAACAGAAAAAGTTGTGAAATACTGAAAGAAAACACCCAGTGGAACATCGCACAATTAATAAACTAGCAACACTTCAGTAATGAGGTTGTACTGGTGATGTGAGGAAGAAGGAAATCCTTACATTTACAAGCATTTAACCAGCTAATAGTTGATAAGATTATAAGAATTGTTATTGTTAGTTTACTGTCAATCATCGATTAATCATTTCATAATAAACTTCAATAAACAAGCTACTGTTAGATTTCTCTTGAAAATGCAGAATTTAAATCGTGACTATAAAGTAATTTTGGCCGTTCCAGTGCACTGAATCTTGTGAGGAAATAATACTGTATGTGTTTATATTCATCTGATACAAGTCTTATCTATTTATGTGTGTGTAATGGGTGCAGTTAAATTCATTCTGAGTGACTTTGTACACGTGTGTGTTGGCGCAGGTGGTTCCACAGAGATATCACAGGCTTGGAAGCCGAGGAAATACTGAAGACCCGAGGCATCCATGGCAGCTTTTTAGCTCGACCCAGTAAGAAAAACGTGGGAGATTTCTCTCTGTCTGTCAGGTAAAGACATCTGCAAAAACACCCCAGACCTTTTTTTTTCTTTTCAAACCCTGCAGCTGATTAGAAGTCTAACGTTCCTCTCCTTCAAAGTTTTGTTGTAAGCCCTCTCAGATGTTGAAGCAGGACATAGATGACAATAAATGATGTTAATGTTGCCTCAAAATGCCTCAAACCTGGAAAAGTACTAATAATTAAGAACCTTACACGTTTGCAGATAGTCAACTTTCATCGCAGTGTTGCCGCTGTTGTTGTATTATCTAATAGTTTTACTTCAAATCAAGTTTTTTCTCTTCAACAACTGTGAACATCAACACTTCCTGGTCCCAAAGCTCTTTTATTAACTGGATAAAAGCCAGACAAAATGCTGTACTAACTTCAGTCTTTGCATGATAGTGAGCACAGAGAGTAGATACTGGAAGTTCACATGCATGTGTGAAGTATAACTGCTAAATAGAGAACAAACAGTTTATAGTTCATGCATTGGCCTCAGCATCTGAAAAAAATCAAGTAAAGCTCTGTGGCGATCTGATTTGTGGCCCGAACGCTGAAGCTTTTGTTTTTGCCACTGTGGCTTTACAGACAAGAAACAAGTTCCTGAGATAAAGATGTTCTCTTTACTACCATCTGCAAGTTTATCGTCTTTATCGGTCGGTCTGACCTGACTGTTTTTTATCTCCTCAGGGTGGGCGAGCTCGTCACCCACATTCGGATCCAGAACACAGGAGACTACTATGACCTGTATGGCGGGGAGAAGTTTGCCACCCTGTCAGAGCTGGTGGAGTACTACACAGCGGAGAACGGCACCCTGCAGGACAAGGATGGCACCATCATCGAGCTCAAATACCCCCTCAACAGCTCCGACCCCACCACAGAGAGGTCTGTGTACTCTTACTTCAACCTCTAGGCTCACTGTGTAACCCCCTGTAGGTTAATGTGGCCCACACCTGCCTCCTACACCTACACACTTAAATTATTGTTTGGTTAGGTGGTTAAGTCAACTCTACTCTGCCATGATGAGCACTGCTTCCTCTAACAGTTGTTTATTTACTAAAAATTTGTAAGTTTGATATTTAAACTTGGGGGGGGGGAATATCGCCGCTCTTGAGTAATTTTTGGTCTAATGGCATCAGAATGTGAGTCAGTAAAAAAAAACTAACACCCACACAATCAAACACACAGCTCTCGAGGCTTCGTTCTTAACATTTGCCTCACTTCTGCAGCTTGTGGGTTACATGTGATCACTGTGGACACTGAGTACATCTACCCAAGTACTCTACTGACGTACAGCTCTATCGCTCAGAAATATTGAAGTAATTTAAAGTTTTTTTATTTATGTTAATGATCCCCTCCAGATATGCTTAAACATCTAAAATACGAGTACAGATGCCCGTACATAAAGTAGAGTACTTAAAATAACATTAAATATAGCACACTTAATGCGTGTGATTGTCTGGGGAAAACCACACAGTTATTTTCAGTCAAGAGTAGTTTTTTTCAGATCTGGGTGCTAAAAAAAAATAAAAATAAAAAATACCCAGCTCGTACGTCTGATAAGGTTTTTCTAATACTGAGTTTCCTCCTTCACCCACCAAAATCTTTAAATATGCATTTTATGGGTTTAACTAATAAACACAAGATGTCTGCAACTTCAATGTAAACGCTCTTTTTCTTAACTTTTCACATTACACGTGTAAGACACATATCTAATCCCAATTAGCTTTCAAGCTAAGTGATAATACCCGAAAATACAGCCGGTACATGCACATGTTAACCTCAGATTTATATTAAGCAGGGGAAAACTTTACACCTCGAGCTGATGAGTGTGAAAACATCTTTCTGGTGTTGCATATACATCATCTTGCAGAGTGTAAAGTTCAAACATTACAGTGAAGTAACTATAAACACCTTTTTTTCTTTTACTTTTCCAGCACATGCGACATAAAACTTTAGCAGGTGACCTTTGCAGGTAAACTAACAAATAATGATAAAGTTAGACTGACCAATAAACAGTAAAAAGTACAAATAAAATACATGTCTATACCAAAAATAGGATTAACATTTACTTCCCATATTTCTGACTTAATATTAATTGAAACTCCCTCAATGATTATTTGTCCTTGTGATCAGTGATTCAAAAGAGACAATGCCCGTCACCGTTACTCAACTAAATCAGGCGTAGTCTGACTCTTCTCGCGGCGCAGAACAATCTTTAACGTGACAACAAACCTGTTATTCCAATGACTCGAGTGAGCTGTTTTGTCATTAACACAAATGAGGATGTTCTGGAAGTGATTCATGCAGGAGGTCGATTACAAAAATAAGATACAAAAAGGCATTCCCACATTACATTCAGTACATTCATTTTTACACTCCCGTTTATTTTTTTTTTCTCACAGAGGGAAACGCTTACATCAATGCTTTTCTTGTATCTCTCAGCTTTGGTTACTGTTTGCCGTGCAGATTATGATTTTACTACATTAGATAAACTCATAAAAATATCCGAATGTCGGGAAGTTCTTCTATAGCTCTCGGACGTGACCTTTACAGGAAGAATCGTGATATTTTTTCGGCATTATAGAGACGTGTTCAGCTTTTTCAGCAGTATAGAAGATCATGTTATTTGCCAAATATTCTGGAAGCGTAGCGATTCTCAAAGCTGAACATACGTGACATTTTATTATTGAACATACAGTGTGCAGAGAGTAGCTTGAGTTTGGGATATTTTTACTGTTAGTAGCTTGCAAGATGACAGCTACTGTCTCTGTTCACTAAATATAGTTACTAGATAACTTTACAGATATATTTCTTGCATCTGTGCACAGAGCCCTCCACATCAAAGGTCGACATCTGTCGATTAATAATATTAATAATAAGACTGTCGTAAATAAGATGCAAATCTGAAGCAATTTCTGTGCTATTTGTCAGACACCTTTTAAAAAGTAGCTTTTTTTTAAACTAATTTGCCTACGTACTAACTTGCATCACATTGCTGCTGGAGGTGGTGTTTAATTGCTGATATAGTTTTTTCTGCCGGCTGGAAACATTGTGCAACTGTAGGCTGCTTAAAGTAGGTTAATGTCCAACTAGTAGTGATAAATAAACTCGTACAGTTCCACTCCTTTTATGAGTCAAGGAGGGCACTTTCTATCGTGTTTGTGCTTCACCCTTTCTGGAAGCTCTTACCCTCTGCCCCCCCCCTTTCGTCCTTCTCTCTCTGTCAGTTGTCTAACTTCCCTTTTGTTGCTGCGGTTGGAAACTTTAAGTTTTGACACTTTTGAAAGCAATGGCCAGACCCTACTTGTCTTCCTCTATTGCACACTCCATCATGTTCTTGCTCACTCACTGTCTTCCTCATCTCTCTCTCTCTCTCGTCTCAGGGCATGGTTACACACACACCTCAGCTCTATGTTATGCTATGCCTGGTGGCTTATCTTTTCTCAGAAAAGGGGATAAATACGATCAGGCTATTAAAGTGTTGTCTTAAACATGCCCGCTTACTGTACAGCACTCCGCCAACTTCTGCAAAACTGCACAGCAGTTTTATTTTTTTTTTGCAGCAGGTTCTTTATGCAACTATATATTTAGATATTTTTTCATCAGGTCAAGTCTAATTTCACTTTCTGTAATAACCGTGATTTGGCTGCATCACTATATCACTGAGCATTTAAATAAACGTGCTGAATAATTACACTGATAATTAAAATCTTGTGCAATAGCGAGCAGACATTGTGTGTGGTGCCATGAGGGGAGGTATGGGTTTATCTGTGGATGTTATCGGTGGGGAGGGCGGGGAGGAGGGGGGGGGGGGGGGGGTTAGTCTATAAATACTTTGTCCTCTTCAGCCACGAAATCTGTCATCAGAAATTTTCCAACCGCAAAGCAGGAAGTTTAGAAGAAGAAATCGAGAACTGTGCCTAAAATTAAGTCACAAACCAAGACGGCCGAGGGTGCATTCACTAATTCACACACTCTGCACGCGCACACACACATATGTACAGGGTACTTGTTGTGGACAAAAATATGCCTAGTTTGTAACAGCAACATCTGTATGTGCCGTTTATAACTAACCTCCATGTTGCACATGATTCTATTGTGGCTTTCTATTCCTACTCACTGTGTAATGTGCACAACAGTCTAGTGTACCACATCAGTGAGTGTCTGACAACCACTTAGCCTTGAATAGACTGACACTGCAATGTTCTGCTCACGTACAGTAAATAGGAGGGGGGAGTAAAAAGTTTTTTGTTTGTGTGTTTATTTTATTCACCACGTACAAAGTGTCAACGTGACAAACATTAAGTACAAGACAGAAGCTGCTTTAGGTTATCTGTGTTTTTGCAGGTCACAGCAGCGGACTGCTATCACAAACCAACCCCCAAATTTAGCTCAGGGCGTGAACATCGTTAGAAATGTGTGTCACCGAAGCTGCATTATGAACCATCAGTGTCTGTGTGTCTCAGGTGGTACCACGGTCATCTGTCTGGGCTGAATGCAGAGAAGTTGCTTGTGGCACGAGATGAGCCCAATACCTTCCTGGTCAGAGAGTCTCTGTCCAAACCTGGAGACTTTGTCCTGTCGGTTCTGACGGATGAGAGGGGCAAATCTGGAGGGAAGAGGGTCTCCCACATTAAGATAATGTGTCAGGTGCGTGCTGTGTCATGTGCGTTCCAGTGTGTGACCATGTGTGTCTGGGGCGTGCGAGATAAAGCGCGCATGAAACTCAAGGTTGTTTCTGGTCATTCTTTTGTTTTGAATAATCAGAAATGGGCGTAAGAACAGATTATGTAGAAATACTGAGGGGCATTCCCCGAGTTATGTTGGGCTCTTTGAAACAGGTTGAAAGTCTCATTTCCTCTGTCTTATCTAATAAAATACTGTTGCCACTCATGTTTAAACAACTGCTATAAATGTCAGGCACACTTTTACCAGCAGTTTTTCTCAGCTACAAAGAACTGCTACACACAGATGGCATCTTGATATAGGTGTTTATACGCTCCCTGCGAATGGCTGCAAGTGATATTCACGGTGCAGCGACTGGCCACACTGCTACCATTCAAACTCATTTTCATAGTCATCTGTCACCAACAAGACCTTTGTGTTTTATGTTTTAGCAGCAGCTGAGCTAAAAAAAAAAAAACAACAAAAAAAAAAAAACAAACAAACACTCATTTAAATGGGAGTCATTGTTTTTGTGCAAAAGATTAATGTGAGATTACTGGAAGGGTCACAAAGGTCTTTTCATGAGCACGTGGCAAAACTCTGCACTCTGCTCTAAACCTCAGTCTATTAACCAGATCGATGTGAATCCATCGGAATACACTGATGGCCAGTCAAACTGTCATTTATGTGATTAAAGTGTTGTCTCCATTTTAAATTAAGAATAAAAGGTTAAAGGCTAAGATTAAAGGATATCTACAAATTGCAAATATGCAAATAAAACACACACGTTTGCACCCTTTTATTTATTTATTTATTTATTTTTTTACAATTGTCTTCATTTTGTGCATGATTGCTTCCCAGCTGGTCACAATTTGGCACACCTCTCTGTACATGTGTTTATCCAGAACAATGTTTTTTTTTTTTCTCTGTGTTCAGAATGACCGGTACACAGTGGGAGGTTCAGAGAAGTTTGACACGCTGACAGACTTGGTGGATTACTACAAACGCGAAGGCATTGAGGAGATCTCTGGGAACTGGGTGTATTTGAAACAGGTGCTTTTTTTTTTTTTTTTCTTTTAGCATCCAAACGATTAAAATCAGAGGTTATATAAGGCTAAGTGAATGGAAGGGGACAAAAACATGATATTAGTGTAAATGCCTTTGGACAGCCCTCCGTTGTGCATTTGGTAAAGTCTGAAGCAACCTGAATTAACCTCCGGTCTCAGACTTTAAAAACCCATGATGTAGGCGAAGATGTAGATGTCGTTAGTTTTGTACATATTCAACAAAGTGAATCACAGTGAGCTGTGAAAACAACCTGATGTGAATTATTTTAAAACAGCAGCACCACAGCCCACAGAGGAAATATTACTCACATCTTTGAGCTAATGTGGCCTGACTGATGATGATGTCGATGAGTATTGCGCTCATTCGCCCGCCTTTCATCTCTGTTATAAGATTTTTCCTTTCTGTCTGTCTGTCTGTCTGTCTGTCTGTCTGTCTGTCTGTCTGTCTGTCTGTCTGTCTGTCTGTCCTGACAGCCATATTACTCCACCAGAGTGAATGCAGCAGATATCGAGAGCAGAGTGAAACAGCTGGACAAGACACAGGAGCAGCAGGATGGCGAGACAGAGAACAGCAAGGCCGGCTTCTGGGAAGAGTTTGATGTAAGATTTGACGCGGCCACAGTTATGATTATGACTGTTTCATTCCAGGATGCTTTATCTGATGTCTAAGAACCACACGGTTGTCCTAAAGAATGATCATCACATCTTACACATGGACTAAAATGTCTGAAAGCCTTTTAACATCTCATGATTTACTTCCTTCCTTTGGGCACAACTAGAGGTAATATACTACCATCTTGTGGTGGTAAAATACACTAACTATATCCCAAAGTCATATTACCTAATACATAACATAATAACTTGAATTCATACTGGAAGAGTCACTAAATTAATTTGACTTAAACATATACTGAGTATGCATACTAAATAACACTTTTTCAGTGAAAGGAAATGGGACAACTACTCACAATTTAAATAAGTTGCAGGTGGTGATGACGAGGACTGCAACTAATGATTATTTTCAAAATCGATTTATCAGATGATACTTTTCTCAATGATTTGGTCTATAAAATTCAGTACTGGAGGTAGTATTCAGATTTTTTACTTGCATTCAAAATCTCTGCTTAAGTAAAACTGCAGAAGCTGCAGCTTCAAACTTCAAGTACCAAAAGTAAAAGTACTCATTATGTAGTATGGCATTTTATATGACAACATAAAATAAAATAATAACAATGTATAATAGCTAATTTTTACAAGTATATACTGCTTAATCCTTAATAATAAATCAGGCATCATGATTGTGTTGATTTATATTTTGTATTTACAATTTGAATTTGCAAAGTAACATGTAACTACATGTGTGTTATCAAATACATGTGCAGGAGTAGAAAAAAATCCCATCCCAGTTTCCCCAAGCCGAGCATGACGTCTTGAGTTTGCTCATTTTGTCCTGCTGTTGTCCAAATCCTGAACATATTCAGTTAATGATATAAAACATAGGAAAATTGGAGAAAAGGAACAAATTGACATGATAAGGAAGCTGAAAACTGAGCAAGAGTACGTGTTTGTTACTTCAAAAATATTTAAATGACTACTGAAATAGTTGCCATTTCATTTTCTGTTGATTAAATGACTGCTGGCCTCATCACTAGTCGAGACGCAGCTTCAGTAAAATCTTGTTTCTCTTTGTGAAACTTAACACAATAAAACATTTCACAGTTTGATTTTTTTTAATATATACTAACAGCAAAAAGTTCATAATTAGTATTTAACAGATACTGCCTAATATTAGTATGTTGTATTGGGTATCAATCAGTCATCTCTCTCTCTCTCTTCCGTCAGACTCTTCAAAAGATGGAGGCAAAGTTGAAGAAGAGCAGAGAGGAGGGCCAGAGGCCTGAAAATAAGAGCAAAAACAGATACAAGAATATTCTTCCCTGTAAGCTTTAAATCTTCTCAGTGTTATTATTCTCTGATTAACTAAATCTCATGAATAAATCCACATTTTGATAGTTCTGACATTAACTAAATACTCTTGTTCTTCCTCTCTCCCGCCGTCTCTTGTTTTCACAAGTCAACGACACCAGGGTCATCCTGCAGGACGCTGATCCTGCTGTTGTGGGTTCAGATTACATCAACGCCAACTATGTGAAAGTAAGTCACTGGACTCATGTCTTTTTTTTTTTGTTTATCATTCATTAATGTTATTCATCTTCAAGGCCGCTGTTGTTCGGTTTTTGAAGTATTCAGTGGTTTTGTGTTTGTAGAACACCCTGCAGGAGACCGGAGATCAGAAAGTTTACATCGCCACCCAGGGGTGCTTAGCGACAACCGTCAACGATTTCTGGCAGATGGTATGGCAGGAGAACACAAGAGTCATCGTCATGACAACAAGAGAAGTCGAGAAAGGGCGGGTAGGTATCAACAATCAAACAACAAACCTGAGAGCAGATTTGGACTTTAAGTGTTTTTTTTTTTCCTTTTTGAAATGACTCAAAGCATATAACTTTCAAAATACCAAAAGTAAAAATGACTATATTTTTATATTAGTTTATTATTATGCTTTTGTGAGATGTCAATGCACTATTAGCATTACACTCAGCATCAAGACCCACTTTAAATTTTTTAAATAAGACAAGAGTTGATACTTGATGATTTCACCTGATGAAGATGGCAAAGTTGCTGTTACTTTTCTTCTACTTTCTTCTTCATCAGTGAGTTCAAAATTCTTGTGGGAGTTGCTGTTGTTCGTCGTTACAGTTTTCATATTGTTATTGTTGCTATGTTGAGTCCTTTAAGAATATAACTGAAGTTGATAATCATATAAAAATCCTGACCTCTGACATTAATAGTTCACACAGTGTATGACTTTGTGAAGTTGAGTAGAGTTCATAATAATTATTAGATAACACAGTTAAAATGTGCTTCACATATGGGGATGAAATACAGAAATAAAAAGTAAAGAGTGCGCTATGCAAACATACATAGACACATACCAACATGGATATGCATAAAAACATATACAAACATACATAATCATAGATTAAAGCATTTGACCAAAACTAAACTAACGGCAGAGAGCGTTTAGACAGAAATGAGTTTTAAAACAAACCATCGATTCAGCAGATCTGATCAAACGTGGAAGTCTGAAGTCCAAAGTTTAGGAGAAGCAATCCGAAAGAGCACGGTCACCTCTGTATCTACAATATGTACAGGCAACAGTTAAGAGAGCTGGAACAGGGAGTCAAATGCTGGACACTATGCACGGGCTTGAACATATTTAAGAACATATTAAAATAAGCTAAATATCATTGATATGAAATATAAAAATACACTTTAAAGTGCAAGTTGCTGCAATTCAGAAGTCAAATAACAAAACATTAAAAACTCACAAGTTGCTGTAAATAATTTCGATTAACAGCCACGCAAAGCTTCTTTTTACATGACATGGACCCTGCAGATAAAGTTATAATGATTTATTCTTTATTTTTGTGCAGAATAAATGTGTGCCATACTGGCCTGAACTTCAGAGCTCCAAGGAGGTGGGTCGATACGTGGTGACCTGTAAGTCAGAGAGGGAAGCTGCTGATTACAAAGTTCGAGTTTTGGAGATGTGTCCTGTGGACAAGGTAACCTCCAAACAGCGGCCTCTGACCTCACTACACTCTCTCTGCTCTGACTGTGCTATGCTGACATTATGGACTGTTTATTAATGTATTCACATTTTATTTTTTCTCTTTGGCAGCCAAACCATAGTCGTTCCATCTGGCACTACCAGTACTTGAGCTGGCCTGACCATGGCGTCCCTCAGGAGCCAGGTGGTGTCCTCAGCTTCCTCACTCAAGTGAACTCTAAACAGAGGGAATATCCTGATGCTGGGCCCATGATCATCCACTGCAGGTACTGGACTGCTAGAGCACAAATGCCTCAATAAACACAGGCTGGAGACCCAGTATAATGATTGTAGGGTCCCAGAGCAGTGACTGTAGATACTTTTGTGTGTCAGAGCTGATTAGTTGCGGCACCCCTGCATGAAACCTAGAAGCACGCTCGAACTCTGAAGGTGCGTGATTCCTTAGAGCATTGATTGCAACATTAGGGCAAAAACTGATTTATTTTTCTTGATTACTTGTCAACCATGTTTTAAAACACTGATTAATTAGTAGCGAAACAGAGTTAACAAAATGCTTTACAGAGCAGCTGACCCAAAAGAAGCCCACATAGGTAAGATCAAAAGTAAAAACATAAAACATAACAGATTAAATGCCATAAAAACGATAAAAGGGCCCCATGTACGAAGGCTCAGTCCTTGCCGCAGCAACCCAGGGTTCAAATCCGACCTGTGGCTCTTTCCTGCATTTCATTCCCCATCTCTCTCTCCCTGAATTCCTGTCACTCTTCAGCTGTCTGTATTGAAAATAAAGCTCAAAAAGGCCCCCAAAAACAATAAAAGCAATGATAAAAAGACAATAAAAAACAATAAATTATAAAGAGATGAAAGGATCAAAAAGAGATAAGTAGTTAAAGATTAAAAAAAAATAGCTAAAATACTTCAAAATAAAATAAGTAAATAAAAAGATAAATTGATGTTTTTTCTAACTATAACTCAAGAATATTCAATTTAAAATAATATAAAAAAATCATTGATCCTCACTTTTTAGAGGCTGAAAGCAGCAAATGTTTTTCTCTCTTTTTTTCTTGACAAATGATCTAAACAATTAATTCATTATTAAATATTGCCATCTCACGTGTCAGGGGGATCGTAAATCCTTTAAACTTAAACGTGCGACATGCTGGAAGTTGTGGAAGAAATCTGTATTAGTGTGATGGTGTGAAAAACATCACAGCATGAAGTTTACCGAGCTCGGATTTCGTTAGGTGATAACAGCTGGAGGTTTCAGATTAAAATGATCACAGTTTCAGGATTTAGATTAGTTAGCTGAACAAAAGGTTTTGTGTCAACTGACAGTTTATCCTTTTGGAATTTCGCCTGTGTGACGTGAGAGTTACTGAGGTCGCTTGTGTTTGTTTTAAACACGTTCAAATGATTGTATAACGACGGTGTAAGTATTTTTAACGCTATGCAGGCAAATTCACAGAGCTGCACAGAAGTGATTACATGACCTACACTTTCCTTCAATACATTTTAATTACAAGGTTATTACCAACTGACCAACTCGGGTCAGTAGATGGTAATGTGGCTCCATGAATAAACACGGTATTAGCTTCCAAAATTGTATCTCAGCCTTTGTGCGTGGTAGAATGACAGTTGGACCAAGTATGGAGAAATGATATCCTATACAAAGAAACTGAATTATTATTGACTTGAACACTCAATAATTTTAGACTTAGTTTGAAAAATAGAGTCCTTTGTTCAGGGGTGCACGTTGGAATTTATGGCTCAGCATCTAGCACTTCACTTTTGTCATCTGTGGTCAGAGGAATTGGGAGGAGAGTTTAGTCCATAGTGTGGAAAGTGTCTCAATGACATCTTTATAGCTGGAGAGTGTTAGATCAGCATAGGGTTTGGAGAAAACAGGAAAGAGTTTTTATCTAAATTCGAAGAAATTCGTACTGCCATAAAAGATCCATAAAAGTGGCTCACCTCCAGTTCTTAGTGTCTTATCACTGCAGATATATTATCTTTGTTTCTTCTGTGGATTTCTGCAGTGCTGGAATTGGTCGAACAGGCACGATTGTGGTGATTGACATGATCCTGGAGACCATTGACATTATAGGTAAAACTTTTTGTTTTTAAAGAAATCAGTTCTTGGTGTGTGTTGAGTATAAAGCATCCAGAATACACTGTTTATATTGTTTGTTTTTTTCTCATCCCATCATCCATCCAATGCTTTCCAATCTCGCTCCCCTCTGTAGGTCTGGACTGTGATATTGACATCCCGAAATACATCCAGATGGTGCGAGAGCAGCGCTCTGGTATGGTGCAGACAGAGGCCCAGTACAAGTTCATCTATCTGTCTGTGTCTCAGTACATACAGACCACCAAGGCCAAAGACTGTGCCTACATGGTAAGAAACACAGAGCAGGAAGAAGACAAAGACAGACTATCAAACACAAGACAGGAATGAGTCTTTTATTACAGCTGAAATTTAGATCAATGCAGGGAAAGCAGAAGACATTTATGAGATATGTATGTCAATAGGCCTTTGCTCTTTTGACTGCTGATTTAAACATTAGTTAGTTCAATACCAGCATAATGATTTGTTATCAGTGGGTGGCTTGTGAAAGATGAACGTTGACCCAGAGACAGAAAAAAATCAACCTCATAGACTAAAGTGATTGCATGACCTCATTCTGTGTCTAAATGTCTAATCCTTCAGTCTGGTCATACCTGACATGTCTCTGTTTCTCTACGTCCCCAGGAAACTGAGACAGAATATGGAAATCTGCAACTCAAACACCAACCAGCGAACAGGAAGGTCTCAAAGTGAGTGGGCGGGTGTGTGTGTGTGTGTGTGTGTGTGAATTGGATGTGCCTAATACTTTCACATGGCCCCTCTAAACCTCACACTGCCGACCTACTTTCTTTTAGAAACATGACTTAGTCAGTGTCTTCAGCCTTTTGTAAGCAGTCTCAATTTATAGAGGAGGAGGCGTGGGTAGATTCATTGTTGTTGCAGCACTTGAGTTTGATTTAGCAAAACACTGCAAAAAAAAAAAAAAAAAAAAAAAAAAAAAAAAAAAAATATATATATATATATATAATTTTTTAACTAACTAACTGTATAGTATATCTTCAACCACTAGGCTAGGATTGCAACTGGAAATTAACTATAAACTAGAGAAAATAAGCAGATTATATATTTTAGGCTCTACACATGGTGCTGGTCCAGCTGGAAAGTTGCTCCACCCTTAAATATCTCAATTATTGGATGTACTGGCATGAAATATTGGTGATCCACATAGTTTTTTATACTTAGCCAGTGAAATATGTCAACAGATACTTGGCTGACACTGACTATTAAAACTAATGTAGTCCACAGTTAATGTGATTTCACTATGGTGACTCTAGTTTCTTCTAGTGTTGCATAACAGGCAGGACATGAGAGGCAACCTGTGCGTTTGTCCTTCTTCGTATTTATACGTTATTCTCAGCTCTAGTGAAAGTTGAAGAGACAGAGAGGTGAAAATAAATAATTTCTCCATTAAAATTTAGACAGATTAAAAAAATTATTAAAATAAAGGCAAGAAAACCTGAGATATCCTGACTTTTAGCCTCTAGCACCAAAAAATGCTGGCTCCTACAATTCCCATAATGCAAGATGCCATTATCAGAGTTTTTTTTTTTTTTTTCAAATGTTAGAAATTTCCCTTGAGAGCAGCAAAAGACTAATTATAAAACTGTTTTCATCATGACCAAACTTCATGTGGATGTGTGACAAACAAACTCAAGACACCCAGCTCTCCAATGTTTTTGTGACCTCTGAGCCCGGACCCCCCTCATGAATGAACCGAGTACTAATTAACCAATTAGAAAAAACAAAACACTGCACAACACTGAACAGTTGAGTCCCAGACACTGTGAACTTTGACCCACTTGGAGCCTTGCATAGTTCTCCGCCAGCTTTGAGTGATTGATTCATGGCTATTTAAATCATTCTCATGCAGCAGCTCTGTTTATGAACGTCTGACAAAACTAATCAGTGTTGGCCGGTATACAAGGAATTTACTAAGAAGGAAATCACTGATCAGATTGTTGTTTTTGTTATTTCCAGGAATAAGGAAGACGTTTACGAGAATCTGTCAAAAGGAAAGAAGGATGTGAAGAAGCAAAAGTCAGACAAGAAAAGCAGCTCAGTGAGGAAAAAATAAAAGAAACTCGGAATGTTTTATCAAAGTACGTCATATTGTCATATTTATGCAGCCACTCTTTTGTTAAAGAATTTGTTTTTTAGTCAAGATCTTATACAAAATAAAAATTATTAAAAGGTGTAAAATTTTTACCTGCTGACATCATGATGTGTCCCAAGAATGCTTGGTTGATATTTTTGTTGAAAATAAAGTTAGAACATGTGTAAACACTGTTTTCTGCAGTTATTTGAACAAAGACAACATCATCTTTGTGCGATGCTTCAATATTTCGCCTGCCACTTTGTTTTATCGGCTCTTTAGTCTTTGGTTTTTAGCAGCAGATGTAAATATTTCATTACTTTAAGTTTGTAAAATGTAAACCACCTTAACATATTTTATATTCAGATATATAGCATTAAGGGAAGCAGCTCAGTTGTACTTAAAGTTCCAGTGTGTACGATTTTATGCAGATCTGTTGGCAAAAACTGAACATTCATAAATGTTTTTGCCTTAGTGTATAATGACTTCAACATAAGAATGGTCTTTTATATCTACACAGAGAGACACCACGTTTCTACACCGGACATCTGCCGTGACCGGTTAGGTTAGATTAGAGAGGGAGAAGATGAGACACAGATTCACAGCAGCAATGATGATAACTATAAACTTTAATGGAATAAATAATAATAAATTATAAAATAGCAAAGATAGCATTTGTAATGGATGCCAAGCAGGACCAGTCACTGATCTAGGCATAGCCACGATCCGAGAGAACATCTCACTCCTAAAATTGAAGTGGAACACTAACACCACACAGTGCGGTGTTGTGAAAGGTTTGTTTACATCAGTATCTCCAACAGTCATTTAATCCTATCAGAGTTCAGCCAACTGTTGTTTCCAAAGTCTGGAATGAACTTTAAACTCATCCATTAATACAATAATACAGACTGGGTCTTTAACCTGTATGTGCAGTAAAATAAAACTTTGCCTCTTGGCTTTGAGATAACCCAGTAGTGGAAAGTGTTGTACTTATACTTACACTTTTGAGGTACAAGATTCATACATTTATAAATATATGTAAACATAGTACATATATAGTATATAATATAAAAAAATATGTACTATTAAGGATAAAAATGTAACTTTATTGATCCCTTTGTTCACAAGTCTCCCAGCAGTATTTAGTGAGAAATAAGCTGCAACATTAAAGTAATGAATATGTTAATGCATCAGTTATTCTGCCAATACCTATCTGAACGTGGCCGTCCTGCATAATGAATACTACTTCACACATCTTCACCCCTCTCACCACACGTTTCATGATTACGAAGCACCGCCTATGCCTGTAACGGAGTAAAGGCATTGGGGAAACATACATGATCCTCCCCCTGCATGGAGTCCTGCACAGAAACGAGTGAGTCACAGCCCTCTGGAAACGATTTCCTAAATTCAGTGTAAATCTCCAGCGGAGAGGAGTCATTTCCGTGCAGCCTGCAGCACAGAGAAACTCCAAACTCAACAAAACCACAAGTTTCATTTTACGCGCTTCCAGTCCAGGCATTGTCCATTGTGTGAAACTTTACACCCAAGCAGGCGGCAGCTGATCTCTGGGATCCAGACCTGACTCGAGGAGAAAAAAAAAAAGCAAGGAAGGAGGGAAAGTAGAGATTTCAGCCGGTGTTGGAAGAAACAAAATGTCTAAACCTAATTACGCCGGCACGTTTCATATGGTGGAGCAGGAGAATATGGACGCCTACCTCGCAGCTTTAGGTAAGACTCTTACAGTCACTCTACTTTTTTACATAACACAGTTAAAATATAACACATCCAGACTTTTGTTGCCCTTTATTATAAACTAATGTACAGATATTTATTGCTTTGTTGCTTTAAAAATCATATTTTGGGTCATTATCATTGATTTCATGCTGTGGATCATTTTCTGCAGCACATAATAAAGTCATCACCTTGTCCTTTATATGACCCCGGACACACATCCACACCCACACCCACACACCCACACACCCAGACACTCAGAGAATGTATTACTCTATCTGCACTGTGTGCGACCCCCTTTTTAGTTGAGTAACATTAAAGTTATTGAACTTTCCAGATATAAATTTTGCTCTGAGAAAGATTGTGTGTCTGCTGAAGCCCACCAAAGAGATCACTCATGACGTCGCCACTGGAGCCATGAAGATCCGCACCATCACCACCTTTAAGAACTTCAACATGGATTTTATTATTGGAAAAGAATTTACTGAAGATCTGCAAGCGGTTGATGGTCGCACCTGTCAGGTGTGTTTTTGATTTACTGAATATGCATGCTGACACGTTTGAACATGTGTATATGAACTCCGTGACACAAAGGACAAACGTTTGCTTTGTTTGTGTGTACAGTTTGGGATGGCGGAGGAAAGTCGACACACCCACTGCTGTGATTTTTGTGTTTCAAACAGCCCCTACTGCTTAAACCCAGCTTGATCCTGCAATAGATGATGTGTGTGAGACTGTGAGACTGTGAGAAAGCAAAACCCATTCAGGAACTTTGTGCATGAATCAGAGTTAGCTGCATTATGTTTCAAAACAAAACAAAAAGAGACCGAACGGAGGCAAAAGAAAAGACTTTGACCCCGCAGGCCATCCTTTTGCACTGCACAAAGACACTTGTCTGCGTGTGATCGAATGTGTGAGCTACTTTACATACTAATTGCACGCGGTAACACACACATCTCTGTGCTCCTGCAGACCACAGTGGACTGGGACGGAGACAAGCTGGTTTGTGTACAGCGAGGCGAGAAACAAGGACGAGGCTGGACCCACTGGCTGGAGGGGAACTTGCTGCATTTGGTAAGGTTGTGTGGATGGAGTGAGAAGAGACCAAGAGAGAAGAGAGGGAGGGAGGGGGATTACGGAACAAGGAAAATGAAAACTTTAAAAGGGGAAAAGATGCTCAAATTGATATGCTAAATGAGGAAGAACATGCAAATAAGACAGGGTTTGGAAGTTATTCATTGCCTCGTTCACTTGCACTACACTGTCCTTGTGGGGAAGTTCTTTTATTAAAAGGGTTGTCGAGCCTTGTGCATGCCTGAGAGGAAAAACTAACAAAGAAAGGCAAACACAAAAGAGGAAGAGGACTCTTGAACGTACTTCTTGATAAAATGCAATAACTCTGCAGCAAGGGAGAGGATCGGTTGTTCTCAGATTATAGATAATCTGTCAGTGCTGATTAAGATTTAATACAATCACTATTGTTCCACTAAATAGCTCTCACAGGATTTCTAATACCTTTCTTGCTCAGAGGACAAAGCAATGTGTTGTTGACGTTGTGTCCAAAGTCAGGAGAGAATTGGGTAAGAAATGCCAGCGAGGATCAGGCCTCTAATATGGTGGGTTTTAAAGGTTACACAAAGCAGGGGAAGGGAGCAGCGAGAGACTAATGAAGAAGGGAGCAAGAGGGGGAGCTGGAGGAGGAATGGGGGAGGCGGCTGAGATGGCGAACACAGATTATGAGGTCAATGGATGAGGAGAGGTTAGAGAGGGCGGGAGAAACGGGATTGTGTTTTGGATACAATCCCAGCTTTTTGTATTACTCATTTAATTCTCCTTTCATGTGCCAAACTGTCAAACTTATTGATTCCCACTATTCACTTACACTCCTCTTTTCTTTCCTCCCCTCCTTTCTCCTCCTCAATGGTCTTTTTCCTCCCTGCAGGAGATGAGAGCTGAAGGAATGGTTGCTAAGCAAGTCTTCAAGAAGGCTGATTAAAGCAACTGGAAACGTGTTTTCAAGAATAACCTCAATTTATTCTTAATAGAATATATTTAAGGATTTGGTTTGAACAATGTCTGTAGGTTTTTTTTTTTTTTTTTTTTTTCCAAAACAACAAGACAGAATATCTGTGAAAGCACTGATATGTACATGTCCTTAACTGTTTCTATTCGATGGTATTAACTGAGAAGAGAGCAGCTGGACTACGTGTGTAAACATTCCCAATGTGCTTCCACGTTTCTTCACAATGTTATAAACAAATCATAAATCGTCTGTCAGGCGTCACTGCTACATCTTTGAAATGTCAATATGTGTGGTATCTCTGGTTTTACTGTATATATGGTAGTTTTATAAATACTGAAATTCAAGTTCACTTAAAAAGCAGAGTTTTCATAACGACTGGAACACTATAAATTAAATTAGATATCCTTTAAAATATAATTACAAACACACAGTTTACATTAAAGGATAAATATTTTTCTTATTATAAACAGATTTCATGAAAAGACCAATAATGGCTTAGAACATCTCTCAATGTCTGACTTCTGTGACTCACTTGTTCTTATAAACTCCGTAGGCAGGACAGAAATCTTTAGTTTCTTAAAAAATTACATGGGAACTATTTTCTACTGTGGATTAACACATTTTTACAACAGCAGAGTGCCCATGTTCATGGTAATAAAGGAACATATGTGGCCCACTGATGTGTTTTGGACAATAGAGAGGAATAAGCTACGCTAGATTTCACTATATACTTGTTGGTTCATAGTTGGTTTTGGTCTGTTCAGGAGATTTGTCTAAAATAAGAAAAATCCAGAATAGAAACAGACTTATTCTTAAATACAGACACCGCAGACAGCGCTGCCTTCACTTGTGAAGCTCCTATTAACACTAATTCACATCAGAAAGCGGCCTCTAAATACAACACAGAAAAATATCAAAATATCACATCACTGGAACTGAAATTGTCATTAAAGTCCTGCAGGGGGCAGCAAACTTCTTTTTCTTTGGTATAAATAAGTCCAGTTTAAAAAAAACAACAAAAAAACAGGTGTAGCAGCTGGTGAGGGACTCAGGATAAATGTTAAATGTTAACAGTACACTGTTAAAACATCATTATGTCCCACACCACTCGTCCTCTTGTGGCTCTGAGTAGGTCCTGAAAAAGTTGCCCGTGCCATGTGTAGCACTTCCATTGACGTGGTTGGATTCAACAAATGAAACTGAAGCCTTCAGAGGAGTTATGGGATGGCTGCTGTCCACGCTGTCCTGTATGCAGCCATTAACCGCATTATCATCTGAGGAGGATAAAATCAATGTTCAGTGTGATCATCCTTCACAGTAATGTTACATGGCTTTGTGATTTATGGTGTTCTTAATGGAGTTCAAAGCATTTGTGAGCATGGAAAATGAATATAAAGTAGTGCTGGAGAAGCGAATACGTTCACTCTGTCAGACTGATGGTTGACAATTTAAAGGGAAAATCAACATAAAGTGTCTAAAGGATGTAGGAACAGCTTCAGTGCTCTTTGGCATAAATTCAGTGTTTGAAACTCTACAGGAGGGATGAACACCCCCTCACCACTCTGTATTGAATCCTGTTTTTCTCCACTGCCTTATCCATCTGTACATTTTCCATCCTGATTCTATGCAAAACATCATGAAAACAAAAAAAAAACTTAACAATGGCACCAGAAAATTACAAAAAGTGAGAAGGAAGGATAATATTAGTAACTTTCAGTGACCACACATGGCTGAATGTTTGGCTTAGAAGATAAAGAAGATGGCATTTCTTCTCAAAACCTCAAATAGAAATGCCCACAAATGCTTAAAAACATCAAAACAAAAATAATTTTATTGAGTATCGTAAAGCGTGTTATTACCTGGGTGAAAAAGGGGTAAATAGCAGCCGTCCACGGTGCAGCTCTCTTGGCTGTAAGATTTCAGCTCTGTAGACGGTAAAGGTAGGTTCAGATCCAGACTGTTAGGTGCTGCCGGAACCATCTCAATCAGGGAAACAGGAGTAACAGAGCTGGCTGTCACACAGAACAACACAAATATGGTCAAAAACAAGAAAATTACAAGGGAGCTTCTTATGATGAAGTATACCACAGGCTGACAGCTTTTATCTAGTTTGGTAAATCATTATCTGTAGTGACGTGAATTAACCTTTAGGTGGCATAGGTTAGTCTCTCAAAACTTCAGTCAGATATGAAGTATGATCCTGATAACTATCTGAACACGATGAGCAACTTTGTTTCTAGGAAAAGTTCTTCTTGCGTGTTCATTATTAAATTTCTACAATTTCTTCAAAGGTTCCCTGTGACTCAACAATAAAGTGATACTTCGCCTTACATTTATCAGACACACTCCCGTAGACTTGAAAGGCGTTTTTTTTTTTTTTTAAAGTTCTTAGTTTCTTTTTTCACAGAGAAAGGTGCTGTGGTAAGTTTTGACTCATAGTGTGTTGATTCCAGGCTCGAGTTTTAGGGCGGAAAAACGTTTAAGGCTCTCCAATATGAACATGTAAATCCACCCGTGCAGCAAAATTCACTACATCTTCCCAATTAGTCAGCAATTTACCATTACATGGCTGAACACACAGTGTTTTACGGAGTCTTTTTTTCAATATCAAATTCCACTGAAGCCATCACAGAGCTGACAGGCTTCTGTCTAAACATTAAGGAAGTAATGCTGCCAACCTGCTGAAGATGGCAGCCGAAGACCCCCTTTTTATTTTGTTTATAGTTTGTTTGTGGTAATTTGATTAATTTGTGCTCCTAAAGCACAACATCACCTATGAAGATACAGAGCTTAAGGCATGTCCTATGTCATTAATCTCTCTTGTCTAGCAGCCTTGTTGAGTTTAACCTCATTACAACAAACAGGTACCCACATCTACTTTAATGTCCCCCTGTTGAGTTAAGCTGGTGTTTCACACTACGATTTATCCTGCTTTCACTGAAAGCCTCAGCGTATGTGAGCTGGAGGTTTGACGTATCACACGTGTCGCATATTAACCATCACTGGCAGTGATGTCACAAAACCCGTGCGTATGTGCACGTCTTCAGCACACATTGGGGATTTATGGTGAGAAACTTTGAACTGGTGAAAGTGAAAACAGACGTTTGGTGTCAAACATACGTTTTTTTTTTTTTTTTTTTTTTTGCACGGCAAAGAGCACAAACATCACAGTGGAGCAATAAGCAAAACCACTGAAAATCTGAAGTGTGTGACAAACTAGAGGTTTCCTCATCATACGTGTTATTGCATATTGGTCGATAGTAGTTGTGATGTCAAAATCCGGTTTGTATCGACACGTATTGAAGATTCAAGGTGAGAACCGGATGAAAGTGAAAAAAGACTTTTGGCGACAGCTGGTTTCCAGATAAAAAGTCCTAGTTTCTTTTTACTCCACTTAAGCAATATTCAGTGGAACCAACTAGTCATTAGGTAAAGAGTGATTTGTGCTAAACAAACTAAATTCTGTTCACCTCAGACGACTGACAATATAAATCTTCGCACAATCTCGAAACCTCAACAGACAAAACTGAAACTATCTTTTTGCCACAATGTTACCATAAGAAGGGAAATATGTATTTTAGCAATATTGGCGTATATAACCCTTTAAGATACCCTACATGCTGTTTGGATTTAAAGATATATTGTGTTTTTCTTTTACTGAATCATCATTGACACTTTTGTGTTTTGTATTTTTGTATCTATTACAGTAAACTGTAAACATTACCAACGGGACCATAAAGCTACTCACTGATGCAGTCTCTTAAAACCGACAACTGGCGCTTTTGTTTCAAATATACATCATACCGAGAGGCTGGCAGAGCAACATTCTTGTTCTTGACATCCAGCCTTCTTTTGTTAATTGTGTTTCATCTTTAATTTCCAGTATTTGCACATTGCTTCACTGGAACTACAGCAAATGTCAATGAAATACAGAGAAACATCAGCAAAAACAGTTAACAATTAGCGACAGTGCCGCATACGTAGGACCTGTTTCTCAGTATGAGTTAGCTGCCTGTGAAGTATGCGTCACATCATACCAGATAACTGTGTCAGTCTGAATATGTGCAGGATGTGGTTTCCCCATTCAGTTTGTCATTTTAGCTGAACTTGTTCAGCATAACATTACGCAACTCCGTAGGGTTATACTAAATCAAAAAATTTCTGCTCTTGTGCAAAAAGAAAAACCCAAAAGAAAGAACACTTCTTTTAGATAGATAAACTGAAGACCACACAAAGAAACTCTTCTATATAAAAAGAGTTTTTATGAAAAAAAAAAAAAACTTTGTAGAGGAAGCAGTGGGTGGTTATGTTTGAAGGAGATAAGCAACAACCTTCAACTGTATGACTTCAAAGCAAACGTGGCTCACAGTTGAGGCCAAATGACATGCATAGACTGCCAGCGCGTGGGCAAGGATGTACACTTCTTCAGCGCCTCCTCGTGAAGACTGTGTGTGAAAAACAATGATGAAACACACCCACACGTGTGACACATTGAACACACCTGCTCTGTATGACTTGCGTTTTTCCTTCCAGCAGATGAGACCAAACAGGACGAGTGCCGTCAGCACGACTCCTGACCACAGGGCTGTGGGTAATATCCAGTGACAGTCTGGTAAACAAACAGAGAGAGAGAGACAGAGGGGGTTTTTTACAGGGACCCAAATACATTTTGATTGGGGTTTTTCTCCTGATAATACATAAGTAACTTCTGGTAAATGAAGTGGGAGTGAATGGTTACTGAATATTGCTCGTGTATCCTCATTTATAATATTGTCAACAAAGAAATGAATGAAATGACTGTGACTATAAAAAGATGACCACAAAAGCTTTCCACAACAAAGACTATTATGAATGACTATCCATTCACTTAAGAGTAACACCATATTTAAATTTAAATTTCCGGAATATAAATACATAACAAGTGGTTTATAACACATTATAACGTAATCTTTCACAGGTGGGTTTAAAACTGTATAAGTGATATCAAATATTACAGTGAAAGGGTGTTAGTACTGTTGATTTCATGTTTAAGGTTGCCTTTTTATTCCATGTTTTACAGTATAATACAAGTTTTTTTCATCAAAAGAAATTCAGTATTGCCATATAACTGACATGAAAAAAAACATGAATGCTGTAAAAAATGAAGGTTTCAGCATGAAATATATATTACAATTATGATTAAATCCCATTAAATGATATAAAAATAAAGGTTTTCTATGAAATATGACTGTTTTATTACACAAACACACTCTAACTATGTCAAGATATTTTGGTTTTCGATGTCCTTATGTCTGCTTATACCTATAAACTATTAATGCGCCACACACTACTGAACGGTACTAAACAGGTGGGATTTAAATGAAGCGTTGTTGCTTTCTCTTCTGTGGTTGGAATAGCTTTTTTCTTTTATGTTACAAAAAAAAGGTTTCCACAAAAAAATGTCACAGGTCATATTTCCACCTGTCTGATCTGTATGTCACGCCCGTCATGCGTTTCACTACTTATTTGACTGGATTAAACTCACGAAAATTTAAACTCTTAAAGTTGAAGGAAAAAGTTACAATGAAGGAAAAAGTCTTCATAAATTCATGTTTTTAAGTATGATGTCTAAATGACTCGATTTCTACTGAAGTTTCTGTAGATCTGTCACCACATGAGACAGTTCCCTGTATTCATTGTGTTGACTTCTGTGTTTTTTCTGTGACGCATAATAACGTCATTTCAGATCCAGACACTCCCTCCTGCCCTGCAGTAACTTCAGTCTGACCACTGGACTTCAGCTTTTTGGATAAGTTTCCCTATTTTGTTGTGCCAGCCTGGCTTTTATTAAACATGAACACTTACCTAACATGTCTGTCTTTGAGTCAAAGATAGTTTGAGTCATTCTCTGAGGCTTCATAAGATAATGCCTATATTTCAAAGGTTCAGCAAACCCCCACTCCATTCTCATCCATCATACTCACTTCTGAAGACCGGTAAACACCTCTGCCACCTGATACTTAGGTACTTTGACCTTTATGACTTGTACTGGCCTGATTTTGTTGGCTGAGTTATGTTTTAGTATTTGCTTAGACAAATAATTTATGGCGCCAGTGTCTGAATCATGAATGTTGTTTATAGATGTATCAGCCTGGTTTCTAAAGATATATATTCTGTATTCTACTTTCTGTTTCTGTCGTTTGCTGCTTAAACCTCAGTAAGTCTCAAACAACCTTCCTGTTCAACATTTCCAGACAAGTTGCTGACAGGTGCAAGTGAGTATTTGGCTTCATGCCTCACCAGCACCAGCTCTGGAGCGCCAAAACAAAGAAATCTCTCTGTAAAAGCCTTTGAAGAAAGCCTAAAGCATAACAGCCATTAATTTTAGCCACATTAGTGAACTCTAAGGATTTGCAATGTTGGTTGGTAAACTGCTTTAATCATTCGGTGATCTGCAGGAATTTTGAATTACATTTTTTCAATCCAAGAATTTGTTGACCGTTGACATTTGTGGTTTTGAGTTGATGGATAAATGCCATAAATTTGGTACAGATGTTTATGCCCCCCCTTCGGAGTATTGTAATCTTTTGGATGACGCTCTGATTTATTAATCAGAGCGTCTGACACTTTGGGTTATAGCCAACTTAATAAAAAAGCTACAGCTGTCCTTTGTGTTTAGTGCTACTGGAAATGTTAGCATGCTTAACCAAAATGGTGACCATTAAAGCTCTGTAGCATCATCATGTAAACATTGTCAGAGCTTGTTAACATGTAGTTCAGCCTCACAGAGACACTGCAGGCCCATGAGGTCCAGTTAACCTCCACAAAATCTCTCAAATCTGTTCACTTCTTCACTCATACTCAAACTCTCTCACTACCTGTGTGGCTGCTTGAGCAAATTAAAAATGCCGGGGCCTCGGTTGTGAAGTTAAGGTCATGGCACATGCTCACACACTTGTCAAGACTTGCTGTTGCCGTCCTTAAATCTACAATAATCTAATCTGGGGGCCGGGACCCCCACTAGGGGTCACTAAGACTTCAGGGATGGCCAATGGACTTTTTTTGATTTGAGGGATATAAGAAAACTTAAAAAAAATATTTATGGTGTCTGTATACTACCTATCATTTCAGCATTTCAATCATTTCAGTGAAAACTGAAAGTAACTGTTTCCTGCATCCTGTTTCCTGAAAATGTTTGGAATAACTGATTTAGAGTAATTTTTCTGGGCATGTATCGAATGCAACATTCATGTTCATATTCATATTCTAATATTAATGCTTTTGGTCTATCTAGTCACAAACCGTTGAGAGGTTACTTGGTTAAAGTTGCCCGTTGTGGCTGAAAACACCACATTGAGAGAGCGCTTTTGAGTAAGCTCTGTAACCTCTTTCACATTGTTTTCACCATGTCATTTGATTTCTGATTATCTCTGCTTGAATCTTTATTCTCGAAAGGTAAAATGACCATTTACAGTCAGTCACAATGACTTACTGTCAGCAACAAGCAACACAATCTTACTCTCTTTCTTTGGAATTTGTACTACATCTACTTCCTCTCCAAATAACATGTGACATATTGGAAATGAAGGTCAGCAGGAATGCATTGAGTCATTAAGAGCGTCCCCTACATTGCGAAAGTTAGATTGTTTAAAGCTAAAAGATTGTAAGATCTGAAGATGAAGATGATGCACATTTTTAGACAAAAGCCTAAAGACAAAAATGGAGACCTACGAGATTTGAAGTCCCCACAGATCGCATCCGTTTTTGGGGTTCCCTCACGCAGCAACACTCTTCCAATGTCCTCACAACTGAAAACAACATACAAAGATAAGAAAAATAAATATCAAACACACTCCTGTAGACATGAATTGTATAACTGTGTATATTTCTACTCAATAAAGATAATTGAAACTGCTGACCTACTAAATAGAGATGTACACAAAGGTTCAGATAAGCTTAAGAGACAGTTGTACAATTCCTACAATCTGAATGACATATAGTTATAGTAGGTGTGATGTGGGATGTTTCAGGTTTGTAGACTGAAGATGTCAACCGAAACAATAACAGTCATTTCTGCTGTGTGCCGACAGCCGCCTAATGAATGATTCAGTCACATTACATAAATCGACATCCTCCTTCCACTTTAATAACAGGAATAACGGTAATTGAGACGCAGTCTGACCTGGTGTGTCTTTGACAGGGTGAGTTGAAATCTGACACGTTGCTGTAGGTCCCTCTTACACACGGAGTGCAGACTGTGTCATTTGTGCGAGTGGCTGTACGAAGGAATAAGATGCGGGGTCAGTTTCCAGTTTGTATGTGAATGCTTGCTGCAGTACGTGATAATTTATTTTGCATATTACAGTGGAAGCCTACCTTGAGCCTTGACGCCATGACCTTCAGGGCAGCTTTGCACCCGCTGGCAATGTTCACATTGATCATCATTACAGTAGAAACCAGGCACACACTCACACACTGTGTCCCTATCAGCTGCACAGTCACTTACTTTCCTCTGGTTGTTACCTGAAAGAGAGATATAGTCCATCTTAAGAAAGCCACCCATCCTTCCTTCATAGAAACAACACAACACCCAGACTGAAAGATACACACGCAGTTGTGTTATTGGTCATTGGAAGAGACAGAACGAAAAAACTCCAACACCCATAAAGACACACAAAATGACACTGTGAACATTTTGTGTCTCTTCTCATCTGTGCAGCTGTTTTGTCACACACACATACACACACACACATACTCTCTCTCTGTGTGGTTGTTTCACATCTTTCAAATGTGTGCTTTTATAGTTGTTTTTTACTTCTGGGCCTGCACCCACCAAGCCTGCTCAGTGATCCAACCGTGGGAAAGAGGTGGGGTGATGTATCTTACAGACCGTAAAGTCCTCTCAAACTTGTACTCGTTACAAACTTTTAATTTTAATCTACATTTTAAAAATTCACTGGAGTGGGCAAAATTAAACAATTAACAAACACATTTCCCCTTTTATTTTATTTTTTTGCAGTAAAAACAACACCCTGTGCTGCCTTAGAAATATGATTTAACCAAACTAAATTTGAATAATGACTTCTTTAAAATTGTAAAACTACCTCACTCAGGTTCACACTTTAGATCACAGATTTGATACACTTCACAAGTTTGTGCACGAGACTTAACACGAGGCTGCACCCATTAACTCTGTTTCATTAGAAGCCTATCTACGTTTAAGGTTGCTAAAATCTTTTTACCTCACTTTAAAATGCATCATATGTTTATGTATAAGCTTAGTCAAACTCTTCTCTGAAACTGTGTGTGAAGTACTCCAAGACTCCATTTTTTTAATGAATGTATACTTCATGATATTTAGAAATTAGAAAGATCACAGATGTCTTGACATCATTTCATACATATTTGCCCAAAACTGAGCCTACTTTCCAAACTAAAAATTCTGAGGCAAATTTGGCTACACAGCTGACCCTGGCTGACACTGCTGGCACATTAGTGCTAGCCTTAAGAACTGGGTTACAAACAGAAAAGAAGAAGATGTTAAAGTAGTGCAATTGTGATGTTCTCATGAACAAACCATTGCAAAATGTATGTAAATATATTTGGCAGGAAGAGGAACTGTGTTTGTGTTTGCAGTACAGAAATAAGTGTGTGCATTCGAGCAAAGCTGTTTGACTTACTGGAACTGCAGCTCTTGCAGACATGACATTTCGTCAAGTGATTCTTTGTGGCTGTGTAGAGCTCGCGTCCACATTTAGCACACTCAGTCTGCTTCGTGCCATCACACTCAGCTTTTATGTATGATCCTGATAAGAGTTTAAAAAAAAAACAGAGATATACAGAAGCACTGAATGTCAGGCTGTAATGCAAAGATGTGCAGAAAATCTGAATATTTACACAGCAGATTCACAGCAGATGCAGTGTTTGCACTGTCTATAAGGAAGTTTGTCATCCGAAGAGAAAAGAAGTGTTACTGACCTGCATCACAGCGATCACAGCATCTCCCATCTTTGCTCTTGTACTTAGCCTCATTCGTGCAATTCATCGTCATTTGTTGCCCATTCGATTATAATCCGCCGGCTGTGTGTAAAATATATGAACTTAAGACTACGGTGAATGTCTTCCTGTACACTGCTGCCCTTAAGCTGCTCCTAACCTTTGAAATGAAAGCTGTTTAATTTAACGTAGCTCACTGAGCATCACTCAGCGTGCAGTCTCTCTTTGCCTTTTCTGCTTTTCTGGCGTTCACTCATTCACTTCTCAAATTCATCTGTCTCCACTCTTGTTCTACTGTCTCATCTGCCTGTGACTATATATGTTTCCTCTCCTCTCTCTCTGCTTTACCTACTTCTCATGTCTTTTCTAATCCTACAGTGGAAAACCCCAGTGACCCTTATCTTCTGTTTCCCCTCAATCACTCTGTCTCTCTCTCTCTGTAAGTCTCTCTTTCTGTCTCCGTCTCTCCTTATTTCCTTCCTGTGCTAGCCCTCTTGCTGCGAGGTAAGCTGTGTGTGTGTGTGTGTGTGTGTGTGTGTGTGTGTGTTTCCGTATAGCTACATTACCAGTGGCTGATTTTGGCTCTCTAACCTCACAATGAGACACTTCCTCTCTCCTCTACACCCCTTCCTTTCACTCAGTCACCATTGTTCTCTAATGAACCTTTGTCCCAGTGTTACACAGATGTTTTTGAGCTAAAACTGCAAAGATATCACAAAGCAGCAGTTGATCCGAAAAGTTTTTTGGCCCACCCTGTCTTCCTGCCATTCCACTTACCCAATTACTGCTTTGTTTCTGCAAGAGTACAAAAAAACAACCTACAAATAGATTTTAAAAATGCCTACGTTTGCAAAATATGAGTGAGAAGGAAAGGGGGGCGACAGGGAAGAGAGAGGGATGGAAAGTAAATTATAATAAAAAGGGGAAGGAGATATGTTGAGTTAGTTTATTTGTGAAGAGATTTGATCGGATCATGATGTTACGATTAAGGTGGGTTTGAATTTTTGCATTTTAATACTATAAAACAGATAATTACACTGTACGATGGAAGGATGTTAATAGATTTGGTTAGAGCACTGTGATTTTGTGAATTATTGTGAGTCATTTTTTAACGTTTAACATTAAATAATACTTTTTCTTTCTTAACTTTGTGGTCCTTGCGTGGACTCCACTTCCCCCTCCTTTCCTTTACAATGTATCACCCCTTATTTTCACTCAGTCTCCCGCTTCTCCTGCTCTCACACTCGGCCTACTCGATGCTGCTGGGATGGGTGGAGTCTCCAGGGTATCCCACTGGATACTTACCCTATTCCAGTCTAAACTGGAGCAGGTGTGCCCCCAAAGGACACACCCTCTCCATCAGGCTCATCCACCTGGACCTCGAGGACAGCCAAGACTGTGAAAACGATGCTGTGAAGGTCAGGGGTCAAGATAAACTTAAAATGCCTCCACTTTAAGACGGTTACTGACTGCGTAATGTCCTGATTTGATCTCTGATCTGTTTCTCAGGTCTATTCAAACGGAAACTTAATTTCCGTTCTGTGTGGCAAAAGGGAATTTGAGGAGCTTCAGTCCGCTGTAAATCCCTTTCTCGTCTCCTCCCCGGGTGGCTGCCTCTCTCTTTCGTTCTACTCTGACTACTCAAACACCAGGAGGCACACCGGCTTCAGAGGCTTTTACACCAGTCAAGGTGAGATGTAAAGGAGAAAAACAATACTCGGCTGTATGAGTCACTCTAATGTCCACTGTATTTGTGCCAATATTATTTTTCCACATTCCCCAGAAGAGCTCCAGCTGGATTTGTTATCATAATGTATCATAATGAAAGTTTTTAGACAATACACAATGGTGTTTAAACTGAAACAATTTGGTACATTTTTTTTATCTTTATAGATGAATAAAGCCAAAAATAATCAGTGTTAAGGGTTATGGGTTGGGTATTTCCATTGTTTGTTTCCTTAATTTTTTCATAATTTTAGTTATAGACCAGATAAATAACTAAAGCTGGTGCTCCTCAAGTGTTTCGCACTCAGACTTTCAGTTTCATTTCAAAGCTGCTGACAGGGCTTCAGTGAATGATGTCTCATCTCAGTCCTGCCTAATGGTTCACGCAACCCTGACTGTACAGTAGAAAATGAGTCTCATCAAAAGAATGGGAAACTCCTGCACTGTATACAATTACTTATATCTAGATATAGCTAGATAGCTTTGGAGGTCCGGGCAGGCAGATTCTGTTACTTTTAGACAGAGCCGGGCTGACAAGTTATTATGCTAAGCTAAGTTTAGAGTTTAGTATGTTGCTGCAGATTTACTATAACGTATAACGTATCAAGAAAATGAATGAAACTGATACTAAAACTTCTGATGAAAACAGGAACAACATAAACATCTGACACAAAAGATGCCCTTCTGGGCTCGGTTTCAGGTCAGGGGTGTTTACTTACTGATCTTGTGAACAACATATTTGCTTTTCTACATCTGACCTTTAATTAATTTGCACCCTCAGACTATGACGAATGCGAGAGCGACCCCGACAACAGATGCACGCAGTTCTGCCACAACTTCATCGGAGGGTACTACTGCTCCTGCCGCCACGGTTACCACTTGGACAAGGACAAACACACTTGCACTGGTACAAGAAAATTTCACACGCAGAACGAGACAAATCAGTGACGGAAGAGACAAACGTGAAACATGAAGTGAGAGTTGAAAAATTGAGGAAGCAGAAGCAGACAGGCGAAGGGGGAAAAAAAAAGGGAAGGGAGAGAGGGGAATTAGATGAGAAGAGAGCTGACTGTGTAACACTTATGATTATGTTGATTATAATGAAGATGGTGATGACAATGAGCTTGTATGTTCAACACAGTGAGCTGTACTGAGGATCTGTCAGGGCTGAAAAAAGGTGACATATCCAGTCCATCCTGGCCTGCTTCATACGCAGAGAATGCCAAATGCCAGCACACCCTATCTGTGGAGCCCCACCTGCAGCTGGAGCTGCACTTCTCTGATGTTTTTGATGTGGAGCAAAGCCCTGATGGTCAATGCATAGACGCACTGAGGGTAGGTGATGAGTGAGAATATGTAAATAGCACATGGAGGTCTTTCTAAAACTTTTGACAAATATAAAAGATCCTATTTTGGCCATTTAAAAGTGGATTTTCACCTTTTCCTCCTTGAAACATTTCACTTATTATTGTCTTAAAACAAGGAATCAAAATAAATGCTCACTTATTGATGCTGATCTACAGATCTTTACAAAGTGATCAAAATTAATGACAAATAGAGAATGAGATTGATGAATGAGATTTTGCTTAATTTATTTCCCCAGTTTTCTAAAACAAGCCTTCCACAGCCTGCTGCAGAGATGCATACCCACAGCATGAGCATGGCCAACATGTCTCATAGTTGGGATGTTTTATTTATGATGCCGTGCAGTGTATCCTGGTGTTTGGTGTGATGGCCAAAAAGCTCAAATTTGATCTCAGCAGACAAGAAAACCTTCCCACAGTATTGCTTTAACTGTATTCCAAGGGATGTTCAGTTACGTGAGAGGGCCGTCTTTGGACATTTAGTTTGTCTGTCCTCCTGTAGAAACATGGTGGTTCAACATGTCTCAGTGTTTTACCTGTGTTGTTTATTTTTGCAGATTGTAACTCACACCGGGACTCTGGGGCCTTTCTGCGGCGACAAGCCTCCCCCATCTCCCTTCCTCACTCACTCACATCATGTCCAAATCCACTTCTCCTCTGATGGCTTTGGCACAAACAAAGGCTTCAGTCTCCACTTTGTGACCAGAAGTACTGCAGCCTCCTCACATCATCGTAACGCAATGGGAAAAGAAAGCTTGGTGATGACTGATCACACATGGTCATAATTGTTCTTTTTTCCGCAGACAAAGTGTGTCTACCAGAGGTAACACCGCACTCCACTGCAGCTCCCCCTAAGTCAGAGTACCATCAGGGTCAAACAGTGACAGTCACCTGTGAGCTTGGCTATTCTGTGAATACTGTGAGTACACAGAGAACTAGGAGCCACAATACCTTTACATTTGATGTATGTACGCCACTAATTGAGTTCTCCTTTTGCAAAGCAGCAAGGCACCCTGGCCCTGTCATCAGAGTATGAGACCACGTGCCTGAATACAGGCGAATGGAGTCCTAGTTACAGCTGCGAACGTGAGTCTGATGAACTCTGAGTTTCTTTTGAGTATTTTTTGTCTTTCACTGGCTCTTTCTCACATCTTCTCTTGTGTAGCGGTGGATTGCGGTTATCCAAATATCCCAGAGGATAGCATCCTTCAGTTGGTGGGCTCAGATGTACCTCAAACTCTGTATAAAGACCAGATCGAGTTTCACTGCACTTCAGAGTACTACGTACTGGAAGGAGATGGTGATTATAGGAAGCTTTTACACATCCCTTTATTTTCTAAACTGACTTTTAAGAATACAAAGTTTCCTACTTCCATTTATATTTGTTCATTCTTTCAGACACATACACTTGCAATGCCAACGGTGAATGGGAATCAGGTGACAGCGAGACAAAGATGCCCAAATGCATTGAAGGTATGACTTTAAATGTATTTCGTAGATTTTCTCATATAAGCCATCATTATTTTGTAGATGCTTCCCATTTTATATTAATCTTTGATGATTATTTATGTATTTCAGTGTGTGGGAGGCCTAAAGAACACCCTGTGAGTGCAGGCAGAATTCTGGGAGGTAAAGATGCAAACCTGGGAGAGATCCCTTGGCAACTTTTGATAAAAGAGCCGAGGAGAGGAGGAGCATCACTGATCAATGACCGATGGGCTGTCACGGCAGCTCATGTTGTGGAAAATGTAGAGGAAACCTCTTTGTCCCTGTATGGTGGATTTGTAGATGCAAAACAAACAAGACCAGCGTTCATCAGGTCCTCTGATGTAGTTGTCATGAACAGTGAGAAGATCATAATTCACCCTCTCTACACCAGTGGCATTAGAGATCGCACAAATTTTGACAATGATATTGCTCTTATCAAATTAGCCTCCAGGGTGACTTTAGGCCCAAACCTTCTTCCGATTTGCCTGCCAGAGGCAAACAGCGGCTTTGTGGAAAACGAGCAAGGCACAATTTCAGGCTTCGGGTTGACAGACAAAAATGATAAATTGGTCACATCGGTCATGTTAAAATACGCTCATATTGGGGTCTACCCAGTTTCACGTTGTCGGGATACACCTCGCACAAAAAATAACAGACGCATGGTCTACACTGATAACATGTTTTGTGCTGGAGCGGAAGGGAAGGACAGCTGCCTTAAAGACAGTGGAGGTCCGTTTGTTTTGCCGATGTTGGCTGAAGGCAGAGAGCCTTACTATCTGAAAGGCATTGTGTCCTGGGGACCGCCCTGTGAAGACAGGCAGTTCAAGGGTTATTATACCAAGGTGGAGAATTACCTAGACTGGATTAAGGCAGAAATAGCTCGAAATGAATAGACAAGTGAAGCTGGGGGAGAGAATACTTTGCTACTAAACATAAAAGCATTTCCGGACTGATTCACATCTCTAAGATGTAAATGAAAATAAATACAATAATCTTGGAATTAAATGCACCAGAATTAATAACATTAAACTCTGATCAGGTTATGGATTCATACTTAACTTTTGTTAATAACTGCAAGTTTTAACCAACTGAATAATATACTTCATATATCATTAACAGCTTACATACACACAAAAACATGTCTTCCTCTATATGCTGGAATACCACATTCTTTAGTCATTTTCACATATGGAAACATAAAGGTTGGAATTAATATCACAGTATTCATATGACAATATCTTCCTACTGTGTATCATCATATAACAAATGTATGAAAAAAACCCACAAATAAAATGCTTTTCAGCACAGCATGTTTCTCTGATTATTTCATCAGACTGTTCGCACATGTAAGGAGTAGACCCAGTTGCAGACACAGAGCCACACGGAAAGACGTAGGGGTTGAACACACAGAAACAAAGGAGCAGGTTTTAACCACCAAGAAACACGAAAACAAACTGACCAAAAGGCGGCTGGAGACTGAGGCAAAAACACAAACAAAAGACTCAATAACCAAAATCCAGAACAGAGGCAGTACAGACACATGGTTGTGTAGATCCCAGCTGGGTACACCATGGACACCCTTGTGTCACAGCTCATTGTGTTTCTTATAGAGGCAAACGAGCAGTGTCTCCAGTCTCCAGTTAACCTATCCCGTGCAGACAAGGGGAGAACATGCAGACTCCACACAGAAAGGCCACAGCCAAGGTTCAAACCTGTGCTGACCACTGCATCACATACACATATTATGCACATGTAGCTTCTGCGGCTGCAGCATTTGGAGAGCAAGCAATGCTCTGCTACCACTTAGTGGTGTCACTGGTCAACAACCAGAGTGACATGATCTCAATTTGTTCTGTAGGCAAAGAAAAACAGCCCCATCTAGTGGCAAAATGAGGTTTATGGGTGAACAAGCCAACATTTGAAATCTGGGGCTAAAGCTTGAGAGCTGTTTAAAAAATACAATCAGACTAAGTTATTCTCAGAAGATAATAATAATAATAATAATAAAAGTTTCTCAGGATGTATCTAGTACACAAGATCTTCCTAATTCTTGATCCTGTTTTTCTACAATTCAAAGTGAAACGTTTATTTGATTTTGCCAAGACAAACAAGGCATATTCCTGGCATTAACGCAATGAGTTGCTAAACACTGGAAGCGACAGACTTTGTGACATTAATGTTTCACTTGATTGGGAGACATTTGTTGGTGCAACAGCACATCAGTTCACTCACGGATTTAGGATTTAATGCAGAGATGGGGTGGACCGCCTGCATCATTTGGTAAGTTTAGATGAAATTTTAAAAACCCACTTGTTTGATTGTACTTATATAGTTTTTGTAGTTTTTGTCATGAATGCGTATTTTCATTCCAAACATCACTGCCTATACTTTTTATACCTGTGGAGCTGTTTCTTATTCCATTGTGTGTCGTCTTCTGTACAAACACATTACAGATGAGCAGTGTTTTATAGGTTGACTGAGTAACGTCTCAGTATGCCATATATAAAGCCTCAACGCTGTTATACGGTTGCATCATCTCTGTTGATTGTGTCACTGTGTTTGCTCTTTTTCTGTTTGCATCAACTTTGGACCAGCAGCTCAAATAAACAGATCGAACTCTTCTTTATTCATGCACCTTTACAGGTTTCTGTATGCGTCAGTGAGTGAGTGCTGGCATCTGCCGGACTCAGATCCTCCAATGCATGGGCAGGTCCAGTCCCCCCAGTATCCTCAGCCTTACCCTCCCAACCTGCAAGAGCAGTGGGACCTCAGTGTACCAGAGGGCTACCATATCCGACTCACCTTCACACACTTGGACATTGAAGCTTCTGCAGGCTGCCATTACGACGCCCTTACAGTCAGAGCCACATTTTAACACATGTATCCCAAACTACAGACTAGTTTTTCAGTGTTCTAAACATAATTAGTATTCAAGTGCTTTTGATTGACTAAAGTTTGAAAACTGACAACATAAACTTCAACTAGAACACTATCTGTGAAACCTCTGAAATAAAGCAAATTCTGCTGCTGTGGCGAATTACATCCTTCATCAACATTTGTTAAATAAATAACTTTTACTCATCATGATTTTATCCCTTATATGACCCCTCAGGTTCTCTATGATGGTAAGGCCCTGGGAAAGTTTTGTGGCCATGAGAATTCAGCTGATGGGAATCACCCAGGCAACCAGCCCATATTGTCTCCAGGCAACAGACTCACCCTTTTGTTCCAGACAGACAAAGGCAACCCAGAGCGCCACCAGAATGCGGGCTTCTCTGCTGAGTATCAGGCAATAGGTAGCACTTATCCATCTTCTGTCAGCTTTTCTTGAACTTCCACCACCGAACCGTCTTTAGTTAACTTACAACTAACTAACGTCTCTCTCATGATCAGACATCGATGAGTGCTCTGCACCAGAACCTCAAGATGGTCCACTCTGCTCTCAGATCTGCCTGAACACCCTTGGCTCATACCTCTGCTCCTGTCACCATGGCTTCGAGCTTCGCTCAGACCAGCGCACCTGTGTGTGTGAGTATCGAGCAGCAGATACGCACTTCCTATGTACTTTCCATGAACAACTGCTTTTTGATGAGTTAAAAGTCGACATGTCTATACTGTAAGTTTGTTTTGCTGTAATTTTAATGAATGATATCTAAATCAATAAATCAGCTCTCACTAGTGGAAGTGTGGCCAGTCAAAATTAAATTATTGTGGTGTAGTCCTGCTCCTGAAACTCTGCTAATAGCTTCAGTTAAAAACGCCTGGTTAAAAAGACGGATCCTGGATCATTGTTAGTGAATGATTCAGGATCCAGGTAGTGTAGCATCACCAAACTCTAAGCAAAAGTTTGAAATGGTGGAGTTGGATGATTCCTGTTTTTTCTGATTGCCTAGTATCCTGCACCGGTGGTATATTTGAAGAGCCAGAGGGACATCTGTCCAGTCCAGGATACCCTAACCCACCACCGCATGCTGTCACCTGTCAGTACATCATTTCTGTAGAATACGGCTTCATTCTCTCTCTTAACTTCACCGACAACTTCCACATCGAGAGCTTGGAAACTGATGAAGGCCTGAGCTGTCCCTATCACTGGTTGAAGGTAATGACAAGCAGCTTCCATGCACTATTTATTGTTATATAGATACGTGGAAATGATAGTGCTGAATAAATACAATAAATGAGCTGTGTAATACTCGTCTCGTAATAGATTACCATTCCAAATGAAAAGCCGAAGAAGCTGTGTGGTGGAAAGAGTCCAGGTCTAATTGCCACACATTCCAACACTGTCACTCTGGACTACCACACTGATAATGACGGCCAAAGCAGCGGCTGGAGCCTGGACTACAGCACCCACAGTGAGGAAGAGAAGGCCGATGAGCAATTAAACTGCAATGGACTGGTTGCACAGCAGACATCAAAACTGGAAAAACACAGATGGGCTTAGTAACAGTAATGATGATGCTCCAGCTCTGACATGTCAAAATGCCAACCATGCAACCAGTCCATTAATAGCCCTTCCACGTTGACACTTTTTCACCATAATGTCTAATTATAACTTACAGTTAGATAGCTATAGATATGCATGTTACATATCTGCTTGTCTATGTTGTTTCCAGGAGTGAAGTGTCCATTTCCCGGTAAGGTAGTTAAGGGCAGGGTCACTCCTGTCCTGAGCGAATATCTCTACAGAGACCACATCTTTGTGCGCTGTGACCAAGGATACAAGCTGATGATGGTGAGATGAAACTTGTCTAATGTCTAATACTCAACGCCAACAGAAGTCACTTGTTTGTTTGTCATTGTGTGTGATGTAAAAACAAATATTCTGTGTCTGTTCTCCATCAGAATGGGAAGGAGATCGAGAGTTTCTCTGCAATGTGCCAAAGCAGTGGAGAGTGGCACCTCCCTCTGCCAGAATGCCACAGTATGTTAACTTCAAGCTGCTTGATTCAACCACAAATTGAGTCTTCTTTCACCAGCAAAGTATTAATACGTGCTTGTTTTGTTCTTTTGCAGTAATTGATTGTGGAAAACCCAAACCGTTGCTGAACGGAGGGGTGACCTTCCTGTCTGGCTTTCAGAATCAGTACCTTTCTGTTATTCAGTATCACTGCAATGAACCATTTTACTCTCTCCTTGGGGGGATGACTGGTGAGATATTTATATATTGCCTCTCATCAATAATGTAAACATGTTTAATGTGATGAATACACAACAGAACACAAAAGTTTTTAAGTAATACTGAAATTAATGGAAAGCAATGGAAGTTACATTCAATAAAAAAAAACAAAAAAAACATCTACATATAAACATATGTACACTGTAGGGCAAATTGATTATCTGTGGAGTAATGTATATGTTTTCTAGTAAATGGGTGTAGGATTTAGCGCCATCTAGTTGTGAGGTTGAAGACTGCAACCAAGTGATAACCTCTCCACTCACTTTCCACTTCCAAGCTTATAGGATCTGTAGTGGCTACAAAATTATCTAGAGCCAGTTTATGGTTTGTCCGTCCTATTGTAGAAATATTGCAGTGCAGCAGAAGATCCCCTTCTGTAGATGTAAAGCTCCAAAGATTCTTATTTTCAGGTTATTATGCATTAATGAAAACATACTTTTCTCCATTTCTGCCGATACATCCTTAACTTTTACACACTGGACCTTCAACTCCAAGCTGAAAATCATTTTTGTCTTCTCTCTGCTCTTCAGCTGAATTCACATGTGAAGCAGACAGAAAGTGGAGATCCAACAATAACGTGGTTGTCAGTCCAACATGCATACCAGGTATTGCTTTTGCTAATCTAGATCTTAGTCTAGATGCTCTTCTAGTGTTGTGTAAACCTTCTTACATGCATGTATGTCTGTTTCATCCAGTCTGTGGCAAGCCCACAAAACAAATCTCTGCCTATCAGAGGATCATTGGAGGCAAAGAAGCTCCAGATGATACAATCCCCTGGCAAGTATTACTGAGTGTAGATGGACAAAGAGGAGGAGGCATGGTGATTGCAGACCGCTGGATTTTGACTGCAGCTCATGTCCTCAACGTACATGGAAATATCACATCAAACGAGGCTGTACGGGTGAGTGGGCTACTGTGGCGTGTGGTGTTGTCTGCATGCTCATTGCCTCCATGTTTTTGACTTGACATGTATTTATTCCTGTGCTGCAGGCTTACATGGGACTCACTAATGTTAAGGCCCTGCAGCTGTCTCCTTTGTATGCTGCATCAGTCTATGTTCACCCTCAATACAACAACCCCAACGGCTTAAACTACGACCATGACATTGGCTTGGTCAAACTGCAAGAACCAATCACCTTCAACTCATCCATTATGCCGATATGTTTACCAGGAGAGGGTACCACATACACCACTGGCATGATGGGGTAAAGGAACAACAGCTGGATTATTATTCACAATGTGTGAATTTTCACAGGAGACTCACCATAGAGTTCACCATAACTGTCTCTTCTACCTTTTTTTCAGAATGGTGTCAGGCTTTGGCCTCACAGATGAGGGCAGACGACGGATTCTGACAAATAAGCTGAAGTACGTGCAGCTCCCAGTGGTGGAGCAGGAGGCATGCAGCAATTCAGTCACTTTGGCGAAGAGAAGATGGACCCATGTACCAAATCTGACAAATAACATGTTTTGTGTTGGAGTCCCTGAAGGTGGGAAGGACTCCTGCCAAGGTGATGATGGAGGGCCCTTTGTCTTAAGGGATGATGGACAGTTCTGGGCTGCTGGGATTGTCAGCTGGGGGGTTGACTGCGGACAGCAGGGAATGTATGGAGTCTATACCAGAGTGGCTAACTACCTGGACTGGATCAAGAAAACCATGCAAGAGAACTGAATTTGCTATATTGGACTAAAGTTAATTAAACTCAATGTGTTGAACAACAACAAGTACAGCTAAATAAAAACAAATAAGGAAGAAAAATTTTGCTCATACAGTCATTCTTCACCCAACTTACTACATGATGTAAAGATGATGGACAGCACTTGCAGTAAGCCAGGGGTGTCCAAAGTTTTTTCAGTGAGGGCCAAATACTGAAAAATAAACACAGAGCCGGGCCACACACTACAGGTAGCATATTGTCATGTCAATACTGTGTGTATTTCTAACTCACCTATAATGTGAAGAACATTGCCCTCAGTGGGAGCAGTGATGCTGTGCTTTGGACTGAAGGACGGCTGACAGGTCAGGAGAAAGTTTGGTGGTTGAGACGCGAAGGACTTCGCGGAGATGGCTATCAGTCATTCTAGTTCTGTCTGCTTTTGTTCAGATTTAACAGAGAAAATGTTTGTTCACAAATGTATGTTGAGCCGAAAAGGCTCATCATTCTTTTTGCGTGGCGTCTCATCAGAGGAAACTTGGCATTGTCCAAACTCTGATAGAAATCAGGGAGGGAGAGAAGCTGATGTTGACTCTTCAGAGAATCATCACACTGCATTTCAGTAAGTTCTAACTGCAGACTCTCATGCACTTCATCTGCATCCACGAGGAAGGGAGTTGAGAAGGGCTTGATTTCTTTCTCAATGACAGAAAAATCTTGGAAACGCTGGTTGAATTCTGTCACAAGAGATGCAATCACAGACACATATTTCTCCTTTTTAGCAGAAAGGTCGACCTTTGGAAAAGCAGACTTGATTTCAGACAGCGCTGGGAAGTGTGCAGCATTAAAGATTCGTAGTTGTGTCTCAAACAGGCGGAGCTTTACACAGAAGGCTTTCATGTGCGCATACAAGTGTGGCACCAGCTGATCTTTGCCTTGTAGGCTCTTGTTCAGTGTATTCAGATGATGAGTAAGATCCACTAAAAATGCCAGGTCTGCCAGCCATAGAGGGTCACTCAACTCATCAAGAGGCTGGCCCTTCTCTTTCAAAAACTGGTCGATCTCTGATCTCAGCGAATAAAACCGCTGCAGTACAGAGCCGCAGCTGAGCCAGCGCACATCAGAGTGGTACAGTACATCCCCGTATAACGCATCAACTACCCGCAAAAAAATTAACAGCTGTGCGGTGTCTGTGGCATCTGTGCTCTCATCGCATGCTATGGAGTAAAAATCAAAAGCACAAGCTTTGTCTCTTAGCTGATCTTTCAAGTTAGCTGACAAGTCCTCGATTTGCCGCACCACTGTATTTCTGGACAAGCTCACGTTGTTGAAATCCTCCACTTTTTCCGGGCACATTATTTCTGTAACTTTGATGAGACACTGCTTTATGAAATCACCGTCTGAGAACGGTTTGCCGTGCTGGGCTATAAGTTTAGTGACTTCATAGCTTGCTGCTGTGGTGTTTTCCTGTATTTTGTTGGCACGAAAAAAACATTGTTGTTGAGCTTGCAGGCTAGCTGCCATTTGCTTGACTTTCTGTGTTCGTTCGGCACCGGTGTACGATGTGTAGCTCTGATGTTTGGTCTCATAGTGCCGACGGACATTATACTCTTTCATCACAGCAACAGCTTCATTGCAAATCAAACAGACACACTTCCCGTTGATTTCTTTGAAGAAATTTTCCCACCGTGTCTGAAATCTTCTGCACTCACTTGCTATTTTGCGTCTCTTTGGTTCTGCCATTTCTGGTGACTAGTGGTAAAAGTTTTTCTTTGCTTGATTTTGTTTAGTGGGGAGTAACCGTTGGCTCCATCTAGTGTTAAAACTGAGAACTGCAACAGAGTTGAGCTCAAGCTGCATGTGTAGGCCATATTCAATTATATTTTCAGAACTTGCTGCGGGCCAATAAAAACTGGACCGCAGGCCGCAGTTGGCCCGCGGGCCATAGTTTGGACACCACTGCAGTAAGCGGTTTGCTACAGGGCTCAGTCTATAAGGTCCGGCCCTGGTACTGAACCTGGTTCTGTTACCTGCTAACAGCAGATTCAGTAAGCAGTAGTTAATTAGCAGTTAGGTACTTTAGCAAGTCATTAGACTAAAGGTAGTTTTCTATCAGGAAACACTGTAAATCAAAGATAGTTGAAGCAGAGCCGTGGGAGGACATCAAAGGAAAAACCAACAACAACAAATATTATGTAAAAATATACTTTAGTTTCACCAAAACCACTGAATACAGTTATAAAGTTGTACTTTTGTACAGTAATCAGTGAGGCACAGTCATAGATACATGTTACAGCCCTCAGAATCACTCAGACTGTATCAAACAGGAATCACTCCCCTTCTAAGATGTGAGAAAGAGAGACAGTGTTTCAATAGATGCAAAATATACCCCTGAGATGAGTCATCAACAACCTTTTATCATTTATCAGGAAATGATTAACTCTAAAATACCGTAAAGAATAGCTTGACTTTGACTTCATAGGGTCATACAGGGGGTGGCACAGTGGAGCAGTGGTTAGAACCTTAGCACTGTTCCTGGTTCAGACCTCGGCCGGGGCTTTGCTGTGTGGAGTTGGCATATTCTCCCCATGTCTTCCTCCCACAGTCCAAAAACATGCGCTTAACTGGTGACTCCAAATTTCCCGTAGGTGGGAATGTGAGTGCAGATGGTTGTTTGTCTCTATGTATCCTGTGATGAACTGGCGACTTGTCCAGGGTGCACCCCACCAACTGTACACACAGTAGACTCTCCTTCCGATGACATTTGTGGGACTTGACTGTATTGTGCATTGTTCTCATACTCTGGAACTTTTTACTGTACACAAACTGTTTCATTACTCATTATTCTAGTTCAAGTTAGTCAGATTTATTGACCCATTATTCACCCCGTTCCTCTATAGCTTATACCTACATTTATTTTGCCAAAATAAACAAATCCTGGAGGTTAAATTCCAGTGCAAAATACTGCAAACCACAGCCTGTGTGACATTAGTAGTCTATTTGTTCAGCAGAGTTTTTGCCTAAAACAGCAGTCACACAGAAATTAACTTATTGCAGACATGGGATGGACCTACTATGTTTTATGGTAAGCATTTTTCACCATCATGTTGCATCTTTTAGTGAAGTCTTCCTTTTCATGAATTTCTATCTTACATTTACTATAAGTGTGTACACACAACAGCAATGCCTCGTATCTTTTTTTTTTTAAGATTGGCTATAAATGATCAGTTTTTATAATGTAATACCAAATAGAAAACTAAAGCAATACTATTTTGTTCCAAAAGCTAAAAAATGATTGTGTCACTTTGTTTGTTCTTTTTCTATTTACATCAACCTTGGACTTAGCTCCAATTCTCTGTTTATGCACAATAATTCCAGGTTTCTGTGTTTGTCTTTGAGTAAGTGTTGGCAGCTGCCCGACTCTCAGCCAGTGATACATGGGGAGGTCCATTCCCCACAGTATCCCCAGCCTTACCTTCCCAACCTAAAAATTGAATGGGACCTCTGGGTTCCTGAGGGCTACCAGATCCAGTTGTCCCTAAAACATCTGGATATTAAAATGTCTTCAGGCTGCTATCAAGACTCTTTGACGGTCAGAGCCACATTAAAAACTCATTTTATACAATGTTCCCTACAAGACTAAAGCTAGTGTTTTTGGACTAAAGACCAGAACCCAAATTTTAGTTTAATATTTATTACTTAATTGACTTGAACTGGAATCAGGGACATCACTTTTTTCTGCTATAAATCCATCCATCCATTTTCTTCCAAAGATTTGGGGTTGGGTTGTTGTGGTAGCAAGCACATCAAAGTAATCCAGACATCCCTTTCCCCAGCAATGTCTTCTAACTCCTGGGGGATCCTGAGCATTCCCAAGCCAGTTGAGATATACCATCTCTCCGGCATGTTCTACACCCACCACCTCAACTGTTGTGCACAGGAATACAAGATGTCCACACCCCCGGAATAGTGCCACTTGTCTGTAGTATGTCCCTATAATCATACTCAATGCATCTACAGTATAACGTATTTGCCTACTGGTCTTTAGTCTACAAACACGAACATTTTTTTACCCTTTTTGTTGTTGAACATTGTTATATGACTCTGTATAGGCTTCTGCGTTGTCCAGTTCAATTTTCACTTTTGTTGCTAAAGCCTTGCTTGGTCTGTTTTGACCAGCACCTTATGGTGACTAGCAAGGTAACTTTGGCAACTTTAGGACTGTTCTGCACTTGTGCTACCATCACATCGCCAAACTATAGTTAAGTATTTTGCATTATTATCACTTGTAGCCAATATGGCTGCTGTTCAGTGAAAGTTATATCGTCTCACTGTAATTTACAGGGACGTTAGTTTGTCAGGGAGTGCCTCATCATCATCAGTGGTCTCACTATGTCTTCTTTGCTCTTTACACATTTCAGGTTCTCGATGATCAAAAGGTTTTGGAAAAGTTTTGTGGTCAGGCAAATTCAACTGACCACCCAGGCAAAGAGCCGATCCTTTCTCAAAGCAACAGACTGACTCTCATTTTCCAAACAAGTGACTCCACTGCAGAGGTCCAACGGCACACTGGTTTCTCTGCTACATACAAGGCAACAGGTAGAGCTTTTCTGGTTACTGCCCTCTTCCCTACAATGTGTTATTACAGCGATAACTAACATGGTGCTATTTCCCCCAACCCAAACACGTACAACATCATTACCTCTTTGAGCTGTAACAATAAAGCATAAATAATTTAAATTTAACTTTAGGTTAGATTTTTCCCTTAATAACCTTCTCATTATCAGATGTGGATGAATGTTCAAAACCGGACCCTGGAGATGGCTCAGGTCCACTCTGCACCCAGATGTGCGTGAACACGCCTGGATCTTACCGCTGCTCCTGCCACAATGGCTACAAACTTCATTTAGATCAATACACATGTTTGTGTGAGTACTGTCATCCTATGAAGTTCTGAGTCGGTGTAAAAAAAATTGTGGTGAACTATTGAATCTCTTGTTTTTTGCCACAATAATACTTGCTTTTGCCCCATGTCCAGTATCTTGTGGTGATTGCATACTGAACAAACATAAGGGAAAGCTGTCCAGTCCAGGGTACCCTGGCCCCTCACCTCCTTTTCTGTCCTGCAAGTACATCATCTCTGTGGAGCCCAAATTCACTGTCACTCTCAACTTCACTGACAAATTTCACATAAGGAGTGTGAACACTGTGCAAGGTCCCAGGTGTTTACATCACTGGCTGCAGGTATTGGCAAAGGTTAAATGACCATAAAAACAGCAGAGACAGATATGCCTCAATGTTTAAAAATGAACTCACTCTATTCCTTCTCACCCTCATTAGGTGACCATCCCAGACAGAGAGCCCATGAAGCTGTGTGGTGGGAAGAGTCCAGGTCTGATAGCTACAAATGCCAGTACTGTCAGACTGGACTACCACACTGATGACGCAGGCCTGAGTCACGGCTGGAGCCTGGAGTACACCACAGACGGTAAGAGATGTGAGAGACGTATAGTGTGTTGTTTGATTGACAGTAATGGTTGTACAACTGCACATATATATGCTTAATATTTATGTGTTGTTTCTCTTCCAGAGATCAAATGTCCACTTCAGGGTAATGTCTCCAAAGGCAGGGTGACTCCTGTTTTAAATGAATATTTCTTCAGAGATTACATCTATGTGACCTGTGACCAAGGATACAGGCTGATGATGGTTCGATGCTTTCTTTCTTTCACTGCCCATTTGTTGAGATATTAATTATTATATTATTTCATTTTTCTTCATTTGTTTCAATGTGTCATCCAAAATATAATACATTTAATCAACTCGTTGTCTTTTTAGGATGGTCATGAGATCAGTACATTCTCAGCCATGTGTCAAAGCGATGGACAGTGGCAACTTCCTCTGCCGAAATGCCAGAGTATGTTTTTTTTTTTTTAAGTTAAATACATTTCCTGAGTCACTGGCACTATTAATATGTCCCTTTTTTGTTTTCCTCTAGTAATTGATTGTGGTGAACCCAAACCTCTGCTGAATGGAGGGATGAACTTCATGTCTGGCTTTCAGAATCAGTATCATTCTGTTGTTCAGTATCACTGTGATGAACCATTTTACACTCTGCCTAGGCATGTAGATGGTAATATATTTAATTAAAAAAATATAAATAATAATATATTATTATCTTAACGAAAAATAAATACCATTATCTTCTGGTTTTCAGTCAGTTTCACCTGTGAAGCCGACGGAAAATGGAGGTCCAACCACAGCATTGTCACTCCAACATGTATACCTGGTACTGACACCCTGTACCTAATCTAAGACACTTTAAAGTTGGGGTAACCATAGACGCTCAACGCCTTCTCTTGGCTCTTGCTTTAGAAAATTTAACCTGTTGGCAGAGTTAGCAGAGTAACACCAGATAGCAGACGGACAGGCGGAAGGTTTTGTTCAAAATGCAGACTGAAGCTTTAAATCAAAACATGAAGTCTGTGTGAACATGAATTTTTTGTCTGTTCCATCCAGTTTGTGGCAAACCGACAAAACTTATCTCAACCTATCAGAGGATCATTGGAAGCAGTCCAGACAATACCTTCCCCTGGCATGTGCTACTGAATATAACTGGAAGAACAGGAGGAGGCATGGTCATTGCAGACCGCTGGATTATGACTGCAGCTCATGTCCTAACACGTAATGGAAATATAACATCAAGCGAGGCTGTGCGGGTAAGTGGACTACTGTGGTGTCCGTGGTATTTGCATGCCCATTGCCTCCATGTTTTTGACATACTTGACATTTATGTCCTCCTGTGCTGTTGATCTGCAGGCTTACATGGGACATACAGATGTTAACACCTTGAAGCTGTCTCCTGTGTATGCTGCTTCAGTCCATGTTCACCCTGAATACAACAACCCCAACGGCTTAGACTACAACAATGACATTGCCTTGATCAAACTGCAAGAACCAATCACCTTCAACTCATCCATTATGCCGATATGTTTACCTGCAGAGGATGCCACATACACCACTGACATGATAGGGTAAGGAAACAACTGAGTGTTTTAATTTAATAATGGTATTAAAACATATTATAGTCATGCCAACATGTAAATCTTGTCAAGATTCTCAGACTCTGATTTTTATTTTGTTTGTTTTTGTTTTTCCAGACTGGTGTCAGGCTTCACCATCACAGAAACTGACAACCAACAGATCTTCACAAATAAACTGAAATATATGCACCTTCTTGTGGTGGAGCAGAAGACATGCAGGCGCTCAGTCAATAAACTGAAGAAGGAAAGAAACAATGTACCAAGTCTGACAAATAATATGTTTTGTGCTGGAGTCCCTGAAGGAGGGAAAGACTCCTGTCATGGTGACAGTGGAAGTCCCATCGTCCTGAAGGATGACGGACGGTTCTGGGCTGCTGGGATTGTCAGTTGGGGGGTTGACTGCAGACAGCAGGGAATGTACGGAGTCTATACCAGAGTCGCTAACTACGTGGACTGGATCAATAAAACTATTCAAGAGAATTAAATTTACTGTATTTCATCAAAATGTTGATAAAACTTGGTGTGCTGAACAAAACCAGACAAATAAAAACACACCTCTTTCTATACCACACCTCTGGCTCAGAGTCAATGTAGGAGAGTAGATCTACACTTGCTGTATGAGACACACCTCTTTTTATAGCTCTTTTTTCTTATTAATTCTTAATACACTTTTTTAAAGTCAAATCTTAACCTTCTTCACATTTTATGAATAAACGTTCAATACAGTTAACCCCCCACGCCTTATTTTGAAAACCGGAAGTGTCCACACACTGCAGTAAGCTAGCGCTGACTTTCCCAGGTTTCTCAAAGTATTTGCCATAAAGTCGGGAATAAGGGCGCACTTGACCACGCGAAAACGAGAGACGGCTGGCTTGACCGCAATAACCTTTATGCAACGATAACATTAGCACTGGATGGGCGACATACACGAGAAATGCAGCCGTTGTCGGCAGCCTACCTGTCACCGCAGCGGAAATGGAGGACGCAAGGGAGTGACGTGACCCAGCCTCCGGCAAACAAAAGGCCCACAGGTGCTTTGTTCCCGCCTTTCTGTGATTGGTGGTTGGACCGTGATTGGTTGGAACTGCAGCACAGCTGACAGTCACCATGACAACTAACTACGCGTTGCCACAATCTGGAAGACGGCATTGTAGGTGACACAGTTAATTATTTAATTTGTAATTAAGCAACAATGTCTTCAGTTGAGTGTTTGAGAGAGTTTGTTAACGAGCGACTAACTGCTGCTGCTGAAGAAATATTTGGAGTTTTTTAAAAAAAAAAAAACTATCGTCGAGTACTGCTACTAATTTACTCGCATGTCTGCATTTCCTCCTCACCATCACAGTAGTGTCACATTCATTTTGAATTTCAGATCTCCAACGGCAACATGTCTGTGAGGAGGAAGAGGAGGAGGTTCTCACTGACCAGCAGCTCTGTAACCAGGAGAGGAGCTCCAGTCTGGACCAGGAGGACCCAGAGCCTGTTTTATACTGTACACTGCTTCACTGTGCCTAAAGTTTACAAAGTCTAAATGTTGTGTACTTTTTGGAGTACTGCTAATACACAGCTCTGTGATCAACACTGCTTGCTAAAGTTCTGAAGTTTCACGATACAGAAAGAATGGATTAAACAAAATGATATTTAAATTGGGTCAGAGAATTATGTTTTTTATAATTAAATTAGTTTTATACTGTGTTTCAAATGTCTTAAATCATATGACGTGTACGTGAGTTTCTACTCCTCACATGTTCTGTTTTTCACTTCTCTAATATGACTATGTTGCTAAGGTTGGGTAAAGTAAAGTCCAGGTTAATGTGTAAATAGAGGAAGTCTAGAACAATGGTCAGGGACAACATATGTAATAAACAATCATCTTTACTTCATTCACTTGTCTCTTCTGATTGAAACAGATGTATTCATTAAAAGCTTGTTGGTCACTGGAAGTGAAAAGCTGACTATCTTCAACAAGAGAAAAAGAAAATAGCTGTCTGCTCATAATGCTTTGTTTATGTGTGATGAACAAACATCTGTTAATATAGAATGTGCTGATTATTCTTGAAACTTTACAACATTTACTAATGATACTAAACACCAGTTTTAAATAATATCAACTGCAAGCGGAACTTAATAACTTTCGCTTATCCACTGTTGGAACTTAACAGTGTGACACCTAGCGGAAGTAAACAAACACTACAGCTGTTAGCTCTGTGCACGCCACGTTATTGAATGAAGTGGAAGACGGTATTGTAGCAGTGACACAGTAAATTATTTCATTTGTAATTAAGCAACAATGTCTTCAGTTGAGTGTTTGAGAGAGTTTGTCAACGAGCGACTAACTGCTGCTGCTGAAGAAATATTTGGAGTTTTTAAAAAAACTATCGTCGAGTACGAAGAAGAGATCTATCGTCAGCGCAAACTGCTGGATATCGTTTGGAAACCTGAAATAAAGTTACACAGGATAGGTGTGTAAAACTTTTACTAGTTAATCATATATAATCATAGTTGTTAGATACATCAGTAACGTTACTGCTACTAATTTACTCGCATGTCTGCATTTCCTCTTCACCATCACAGTAGTGTCACATTCATTTTGAATTTCAGATCTCCAACAGCAACATGTCTGTAAGGAGGAAGAGGAGGAGGTTTTCACTGACCAGCAGCTCTGTAAGGAGGAAGAGGAGGAGGTTCTCACTGACCAGCAGCTCTGTAACCAGGAGAGGAGCTCCAGTCTGGACCAGAAGGACCCAGAGCCTGTACAGATTAAAGAGGAACAGGAGGAACTCTGCACCAGTCAGGAGGGAGAGGAGCTTGTGATGAAGGTGGAGGCTGATACCTTTGTGGTGACTCCTACTGATGAGGAAAGGGACCAAGATCAAAAAGGAGACAAGAATGAAGACTCTACTAGAGATGCAGAGTCAGAACAAAACAATCAACAACATGAAAACAAAAGTCACAGTAACATCGTCAACAACCCTAACTTGTCAGGGGCTGACAGTAATATTCACAAAGCGTCTCTTAAATGTAACACTTGTGGAAAGGATTGTAAGTATAAGTCAGATCTTCTGAAACACATGACCATTCACACAGGTGAGAAGCCGTACCTTTGCAAAACCTGTGGGAAAAGATTTCGTAGAATTGATTCATTAAAAATGCATCAAAGAGTTCACACAGGTGAGAAACCGTATATTTGCACAACATGTGGGAAAGCTTTCAGACGGAGTGGTGACTTGAATACCCACATTAGATGTGTCCACAATGGTGAGAGGCCGTACCTTTGCAAGATCTGTGGGAAAAGATTCAGTGACGTGTCAACATTGAAAAGCCATCAGAGAATACACACAGGTGAGAAGCCGTATATTTGTACAACATGTGGGAAAGCTTTCACAAAGGGATCTAATTTGAACGACCACATTAGACGTGTCCACAATGGTGAGAGGCCGTACCTTTGCAAGATCTGCGGAAAGAGATTCAGTGACGTGTCAGCATTGAAAAAGCATCAGAGAATCCACACAGGTGAGAAGCCGTATATTTGTACAACATGTGGGAAAACTTTCACACAGAGTAGTGCCTTGAACGTCCACGTTAGACGTGTCCACAATGGTGAGAGGCCATACACTGCAACATGTGTCAGAAAACATGCTGCGCCACATCTGACTTGAAAGAGCAGATCAAAATCCATACAGGTTAATTGCTGTTAACGCACAAATCATGCAGCCTTCCAGTCCATGAGAGGAGCCAACACTGGTGAGAGACCTTTGCAGTGTTTGTCAAAACGTATAAGTCGCAGGCAAGTAGATTTGTATTTGCAAAACATGTGGGAGACAGTTCATTTCCAGTGGTTCGTGGTCAGAACTGAAGAACTCACTGACTGTTTTGTATGACTACATGAGAAGTCCTATTCTACATAAATGTGTTTTATTTTTTTGCTGTTTTATACTGTACACTGTTTCACTGTGTCTGATTTATAGCTGAATTATTGAATTATCAGAATTTGTGAAATATTTTTTATACATAATATGTATGTTTGTATATATACACACACGGACACAGACATACTGAAATAAATGTTTACAAAGTCTAAATGTTGTGTACTTTTTGGAGTACTGCTAACATACAGCTCTGTGATCAACACTGCTTGCCAAAGTTCTGAAATTTCACGATACAGAAAGAATGGATTAAACAAAATTATATTTAAATTGGGTCAGAGAGTTATATAAACAATCATCTTTACTTCATTCACTTGTCTCTTCTGATTGAAACAGACGTATTCATTAAAAGCTTCTCAATTCTGATTGTGCTGATTATTCCTGAAAGTTTACAACATTTACTGATGACATTAAACGCACCAGTTTCCAATCAAATACGATCATCTGAAAGCGGAACTTAATAACTTACGCTCATCCACCGTCGGAACTTAACGGTGTGACATCCATTTCTTGTACAACCATGTAAACAGTCACATTATCAATCTTCTCACCTAACTCTGTGCAAACACAGGCATTTTCTTTTTGTAACTAAGCTACATTGACAGTTGAAAACTTTCTTACTGATGGTTTCCCTCCGTAAAATAGACGAGAAGGTCGTTGGTGCTTGTTTCCATAGTGATTCATGACCTGCTCCCTGCTGCTCTGTGATTGGTCGATTTGTCTGCTCACTTTTACTTTCACTTTTGCGCCTCCACCGCTGTGCGCATGCTCCCCACAGCGAGACGGGCTTCTCCTGCTCCTCCTCTCCTCCTCAAGAGTTTAGGGTACACTTGTATTATATAATATTATGTTTATTGCTGTACAGCTCTTGTACGTTATTGAAGGGATGAAGAAGAGGCTGTGTAAATACTCAGAGTGTAGCGACACAATGAGGTGTTAGCTGTCAAAATCAAAAGTGAAAGTGTTTTCGCAGCAGTTATTTTACTTTTTTCCTGTTTTGCAAACCTTAAACTTCGCTTATAACGCTAGAAACACTGAAACGACACTCCGTGATGATGATTGAAGTAATATTGTTTGGATGCTTCCTGACGAGCGTTTGTGGTAAGAGCATTAATCGATGCATACTGACGTACTAACGTAGCAGTAATACATTTACCTTACAGTTGATTGACAAGCTCATTCATGAACCTTTTGGATAAGTATTTATGTCACACTGTCTGACAGAGCTCAGTTTGTTAACACTTTACTTTAAATGTGAATTCCTCCGAAGTTTCCTGCAAAGAACATTTAATTGGCGCTAATTATTGACAGAGAGACTGTGTTCATTTTGTACACTTTTAATTAATGCAATCAGATGAACTGCTAAATTAGTCTAGCTTAGAATATTTTAGTCAGTGCATAGCACAGCTCAGATGAAACCTGTAAATAATGTTCAAAATGTAAAGTTAAAGGTTGTTCACCTCCACTGTTTCACTCTATATAGTTCAAACTTATCATTCCAGATAATAAGTTAATATTTTTAATATATATACATATGTTTTAAATCTCTCCCTTGTTCCTTGTCCCTTGTTTGTTGTTGTTTCTCAGCTAATGGAGTTGCAGATGTAGTACTTTCCTGCTCCCTGGTGGAGGAGGGAGTTGGAATGGGTGGAATGGGAGGTGGCTCTCCCTTCACACGGACTCCCGCCACTCTTGTCTTAAGAGACGTTGCAGTGGGACCTGACGAATCACTCGAAACACTGACTCCGTTTGTCCCGCCTTCAATCCCTGATCCAGATGCCATCCTGTTAGAAGCCAAAGGTTTTCCCTGCGCTCTCTACATATAAAATTTGGTGTAATATACGCACAACCTGTGTTGAACTTCTCCTCTCATCCTCATGTGACAGTCACATCACCTGAGATCCCCAATGCAGATGTGCTGCTCCATGCGGACTGCAATGAGAAGGAGGTGATGTGCGAGATGAGCCGTTACTCCCCTCGTGGATCCCAAGAAAGTTCAGATCCAGCTTATTTCATGGTGTCCCTTAATGTGGAGGGAGTTGAGTTCAGCGCTGTGTTGATTCTGCAGACTTTGACAGTAAAGAAAGACCAGTCGACCCTCATACAAAAAAAACTGGATCTGCCTCTTAGCCAGTCAGGAACTCTTCTCACTGAGGGTGAGATCCTGAGTTTAATATCCCATTTGATCTTTCTTGTATTGTTCCCATTATTTGTTTTGTTAGACAGGCAATAACACCAGTCTCACTACTTCCCCTCTGCTGTTGTCTTTGCTTTCTGTCCCTCAGTGATATTCCTCGTATTTTCCCACATAAAGTCTGTATCTGCCCCTCTGAGAGGCGATGCTCTCTTGAAATGTGGCTTCAAGCAGCAGGAGACACCCTTAGCTCAGGAGGTGGGCGTTGAGTGGCGACTGCAGCACAGAGGAAAAGGGCGGAAAGTGCTTGAAATGAAGACAAGGCTGGATGATGCAGAAGGGAGCACAGTGGGTAAGTGCTGTGTAAACAGGTGTGCTAAATCTCCTCTGGTTTATCTACCAGGTCTTTAGGAGAACTTAAACTCTGAAGATGGCATCTTTTGGCTCTGAGAGGGTTGATGATGGTACATCAGTGGAGGGGAAGTATATAGAAAAGAAAAAAAAAAAAAAAAAAAATATATATATATATCACCATAGGACAATGGTGTCAAATTTCGCAGTCACAAACCAGTAAGACATTAAATTAAAATACAAACATGACCTAACCAAATTACATTCATTAATTAAATGACCATGATATCATACAAAAAGCCTGAAATTAGCTGTTGAACCTACTATAAAAGTCCTTGAAGACCTACTATTTTATATGGATAACTGCAAAAGTTACAGATATATGAATACTAATGGGTAATCCAAAGAAATTAAAATGTATGTACAAGCTCTGATGCTATCTAGACTACATCCAACAGCCACAGCTAAATGTAATAAAACTGCACAAAACACAAAAGGAGAGTTCTTGAAGAGCACAACACTCAGCTAAGTATGTCACTGACACAGTATGGTCAAAAGCTCGAGAACAAGCGAGAAAGTGGACTTTTAGTTTTGTCATCTGCTTTTTCCAAGATTAACGATGAACTGTTCAGGATCACTGAACCATTCAAACACAGTTACCAGAAGCAAATAAAGAAGATGTTGAGAGCGTTTTGTCAATTCCTGTTGTAATTCTTTGTCCTCAGTGGTTGCAGAAAGGACGGGCTCAAGCATAGAAGCCGCCCAGGTTGTCGGTGACGGTGATGCCTCTTTGACTCTGAACAAGCTGAAAGTTTTAGATGAAGGGACGTACATCTGTACTGTCAGCATAGGCCATTTTCACGCCCAGCAGGTCATTCAGCTCCACGTCATTCGTAAGTTTCACCCTAATCTCCTCTTCCTTCAGAAAAATCTGCAGGATGTCTTTTAATGCTTCCTCTGTGGCTGCTCATTTCAGAACCACCTAATGTTTCACTCTCAGAGGAGAAGTTGGTTTTGAAGGCAAATTCACCCCAGACACTGAGCTGCCACTGCGCCAAATATTATCCACTGGATTGTCAGGTCTGTAACTACTATGTTCCCAGATGTTAAGCAGTACAGCCTGCTATGTTTTCCCTTCACTGCCATTGAAGAAGTGAAGACATAAAAACTGAGGAAACATGAGGTGTTATTGTTTGATAACGAGATAAGAAGCTTGGGTGGATAATGCAAGTTGAGATGGCATTAAAGGTTGTGTGCTTTAGTCTTAAATAGTTTTACTACCTGTCAGTAAACCACGTGTTTGGATTAACCTGTATGAAATAAAGTTTGATTTGATTGATTGATTCAAAGGTCACAATTATGTGTTTTCCTTTCAGATGGAGTGGTCATCCCTCTCTCCTACAGACACAGAGCCTACAGTGTTTCGAGATCAGGGCTCTCTGTCCAGCCATCGACAGCACGGTGATGGGACTTATTCCCAGTCATCTCACCTCACCGTGCCATCCAGTGTCTCCCCTGGAACTAAAATCACCTGCACGGTGTCCCACCCGGCCCTAGACGCTCCAATCTCTGTCAGTCTGGTGGTAGAAAGTCCACAACCAGGTATTATATATGTGTCTTTATGGAAAATATGAAGCTATAACCAGCAGCCTTTTAGCTTAGCTTAGCATAAAGACTGGAAACAGGGGGAAACAACTAGCCAGGTTCTGTCTAAATGTAACAGACACTGCAGACACTAAAGACAAAGTAGTAGTAGTCTCAGTAGTAGTTTCGGAGCAATGAGGAGGTGACACTGCGGCAGGTTAACCAGCACAACATTATTAGAAGCAGAGAAATAAAAATCATGTTTACTTTGCACATTAAACATTTATATCTAGAGATTATTGATTTGCATTACATTAAATGTACTGTGTCTTGTGCTTAATGTCGACCATGTATAAAAATCTTTTCTTTGTCTTTCAATCTACAGATTCCTATTGGTGGGTTTTGGGTTTCCTGGTCGTCACTGTGATTTTCTTCTACCAGGTCATGAGATAAGTTAGACTGAGATAGCCTGGTAGATAATCCTGACTTGAAACTGAGCCCAGAAAAACTTATTTTGTGTCATTTGTGTGTCTGTAAGGTCTCTTTTTGCCTTCTACTGAACTGAAAAATTCTGGAAAAAACAAATGTATTTGAAGATTTAGTTGCATCATTTATGCATTCAAGAGGGGGCATGAATCATGTGCATAATCTCCACGGGGAAAACTGGGTTTGAATTTTCCATGGAGACTTCGCTCGTAGCTTGAATGTAATGGATGTTCATTTTTATGTAAAAAAATCCTGCACTCTAGTTTTAAGTTTTTACTGTACAGTTTGCACATAACAAAATTTAGGTTGGACCACACAGGCAGTGGGCACTCTCTGTTTTTTTTTTTTCTCTTTTTGCATTACTGGACCACACCAATTTTATTTTGTCACCAAATATGAAATCAGTGAAATGAATGAAGATCTGAGACATGAATTAGTAATGTATGTGCAGTCAAATATATATTATTTTATAAAAACTCGTCCCCTTCTGCTTTAATGTTTGGAGTTATACATGATTTATGATGCTGTTGTCCAAAGTTGCATAGATCCTGCACAAGAAGAGCAACTTAAAGCGAATACAACTGAAGTCAGCAGTAACAGAACAAGCAATAAGACATGAGATTATTGGTCTGATTCAAACAGGATAAAGTTATCCAGGCCTTATGTTCACAGGATCTTTGCTGCTTTGTTCCACTGAACAGTATGAAAGTGGGAAATAGGGCCATCAATCTTTTATCTGCTGTAACTTTCAACAGCTGATATATACTGTAAATTCATGTATTCCTTCAAAGCCAAACCCCACTGACCTGTAAGATGGTTATTAAAAACATCCAAGCTTTGTTGAAACCGACAGAACTTTGTTTGAACTTGCTGAGATCACAAATATGAATTTTAGGAAAATATGTATAAAATGAATAAAATCTAGAATATTATAATATAATATATACCACGTGATGGGCTGTTGCAACTAGAAAAAGTTTTGGGTTTGAATATTTGAATGTAAAACTAATGCAGTGATCAGTGATTAGAGAAATGTCCCTGTTGTTCCTGTTGGAGTTTATTTTGTTGTATTGTTTTCATTGGTACTATTTTAATCGTGTGTTATGGCTTCTTGCTTGTTGTTGGTGTGTGATATTGATATTGTTACTTCAGATTCTACGACCCAGTGACATTATTTAAAAGGTATTTAATATCATCGATGTGTGTACATTTCTTGAATTACATCTGGACACTGATCGAAGCTCTGAAGACACAGGATATCTCTTTTGTAGAAGGATTTCAGTCAGAATCTGCTTATTGTAATGAGAAAGCATCACATGAGGCAGAGTACATCGTGGTAAAACATTTTCTAACAAGGTCTAAATTGGCTCAATATGTTGAGAGAATATAATAAAGGTCAGCACTCAGTTCTGTTGATGATTTATTTATTGGCATCAGCAAAAGTGGTAAGCATGCATTTGTTTTTGTTTTTTTTGTTTTTTCGCAAATCCAGTTGCATTTCTTACTGCATTTTCAGGTTGTAAATCACAAAACATGTTCTCATCTCACGTGGTAATTACCTAATAATATTGTTGCACAGTATCATCAGATAATTATGGCTAACTGCTACAAGTATGCATAAATGCATTTTGCACATAAAGTTGTTCATATTTTCTTAATTTTATCAACTCTCAAAATCAGTCCAAAGAGAGGAAAATTAGCTTTTCTATTATATCCAACAACCCCCCACCCCGAAAACCTGAATGAATTTATAAAGACAGTTTCAGGAGCATATTCTGACAGATGTGTACTATTGTTCTATCCATACAATACTACGTTTTTAACAGTTCACTATTAGTAGCAGTTGTTTGCAGTCTCTGAATATTATTTTTCTCTCAAAAGCAAGTGAAATTAACCAGATTTGGCAAACTCTTGAGCATCATTGCATTGCATAAGCAGTAATTATCCGATCAGAAAGACATTATACACAGGTCCTTTAAACCACTAACAAAAGAAAATGTACAATCGGCAGTTAGATTCAGAAATGGCAGATACACAGGTCACACAAAAAAGGCAAAACTATGGACACCGTTTGCCATGCAAGTTAGAAACAAACACCTCATTTTGGCCGTTACCATACTGCAGGTGACAGGTGAGTCTGTTTTTATGTGAGTGGGAGGGTAAGGGGGAGGGGGAGGGGGAGAGCCAGGTGGCTCTGGGTTTCTACATCATGTCCTTTCTCCCATTTTCCTGCTTTTTGACAATCAGGTCAACTTAAACAACAAATGCTTTGTCTGCACAACTTTCCAAACAAGTTGGCATTTGTACCTGTTTGAAATGTAACGCTACACATTCATCTGTCTATGGCTGTGACTCTGTCCACATCAGAGTTAAGAGGCCTTCCTCTGGGTCGGAGCACTCAGTTCATGTATACAGTAGATTGTCTGTTAGTGGCTGCTTGTCTGTTTGTCTTGCTGTGCATAATTACTATGCCACCACCTGTGGTACAAAAACCAAGGTAAAATGAAGCATAGACATACAACTACATTATCAATAATTGCTTATCAGTCCGGAATTAAATTTGTTTTATTCATACATGAAAGAAATGCTGCAATACTCTCACTATCTTTCCCTGAACCTTGCCTTACATTCTCACATGGTCTCTTTCATTTTTTCTTTCTCTCATCGTCATGACCGAGCATTGCAGAAATAGGAGACTACGCAAGAGAAAGTTAGGCAGGAAAGGAAACGAAAAAGGTTACTAATAAAAGCCTATCAGCTAATCTTTGAAAAGACTATTGGCTACAATGCTTTGGATCACAAATACACACACGCGCAAACAACAAAAATGTTCATAATCTTAAGCTAACATGACGATGTGTTAGTAAGTAGCAATGACAATAGGAGTTGTGACAGAAGGAGTGTGTTAGTTCGGCATGTCAGTATCAATTTACAAATGTGGGACTCTCAAAAAAGGTAATATGAACAAGCTTTGGCGTATCTGGGGTAGAGAGGACTGCAAACTCTTGTTCAAACTCCCTGCACACATTCACAATCTGTACATTGTACATTTCCCCCCATTGCTCTGCTCAGAGGGCTTAGCCCCGTGTGTTCCCGTGTGTCACAAGAATTTTCTCTCCCTCCTTCCCTTTCTTTCTTCCTCTTTCACTCTGCCTGCTGCGTCCTTCAATAATACATGAGGTGCAGAGACAGTAGAGAGTGAGTGAGACTTGACACCAAAAGAGTGGAAGAAAGCAGCAAGAAGGGAGGGAAAGGGGGGGTGGCCAAAGAGAGCAGAGACACCTAGAAACACTAATGTCATGTTTAAGTGCAAGATGGTTTGATGGAAGACTGTGAAGAGAGGAAGGAGAGGACGGTTAAAAGGGGGCGCTTGGGTTTATTATTTTTTTTCTCTTTCCTCTTATGTCATTCTCAAGTCCATATCCATCTGTATCGATGGGCTGAGCTCAGTAGAAGAAGTACACTGCGAATGGAGAGAGAGAGGGAGAGGATGTCGTCAGTGTTTGTAGCGTTTACATTTTAGTTTTTAATAATAAAATGATAAATTTGGTACTAAGTCAATAATTTACTGGAGTAAGAAGTCATGAATAATTGACAGTCAGAGCAAAAGATGTAGACTTGTTAGAGCAGAAATACAAATAATACATTGGTCTTGTCTCCTTCCTGCCAGCAGGGGCATAGTGGGGCGTATAACTCAACTAAACTCAGTTTACCCACTTCTGTATTTGACACTACAATGTTGCTTGACAGAATCCTTTAACAAAGTCACAAGAACATCTCTGTATTTTCATTTTCTGTAAAATTAACAGCACTAATACAACACTCTTTTATACTAACAGACTAACACCATAAGAGTGATTGCCATTTACAGAGGATCCTTTTCTTCCTCTGCGGCTGAGAAAAAACAGAAAACCTGCCTTTTTAATATTATCTGTTTGTAACACCTTATACATCATCTTCATCATGTGTCAATCTTTGTAGTTGTATCAACATTTTCTACTCACAGAATATTATTCCAACCACAATGACTCCAATGATCCCCATCATGATCATCATCTGAGAGGAGAAAACAACATTTACTATAGAGCGACATACTTTTGTAAGTAAAAGAATAACTACAAAACATTTGAGTTATTTGTGTTTGTTTTGCTTCAGTTATGCAATCTCTCGAGTATTTATGAATCTGCAGTGGCAACTCTAACAATAACAGACCTATTGTTTCCCCTGTTTCCCCAAAGCATCTGCTCAGTCTTCCACAGCAGCTCATTAACACATTAGTGTGTGGAGAGCAGGATGATGGCGTCCCCAGATCAGATGCATGTGCGCTTCAGTGCACCTCAGCATGAACAGTTGTTCATCGTTTGAAAAAAGAGCTGCGGAGCTGATTCACTCTGCTAGCTCTACGTATATGCATATTACATCTCTGTATGAGTAGGCTCAGACTAAATATATAGATTAAGTTGTGTGTTTCTTTCAGTAACAACAATCTGTTTAATGGACCCACACTAATGTGCCCACCTTGCAGTTCTTCCACCAGTACTTGTTCTTTAGCTTGGCTGCGCAGCTTTCAAACTGGGAGGCTCCGGCTTGGAGAGCATCCGCTCTGTCATCCAGCTCTGAAAGCTTCTGGTCCCTTTCCAAAACCTTGTCCACATTCACCCGCATGATATCCACCACCTAGCCCACAGCGGCGAGGATGAGAAAGCATTTGGCAGTAGTGGAGAGGAGAGACAAAGAGGATGACAAGCACGGTTAAAGGAAAGCAGCCCAGGGGACAAAGGGTTTTCTGAGGCTATATATCATAAATGAGCAGTTGCGATGCATTTGCAAATTGCAGCAGAGCCCATATAACAAGGAGGCCAGACATTTCCAGAGAACATAAAAGCAACAACAAAGCATTTTTTTATGCTTGTTTGTCTCTGGTCTAAACATTCTGCATATGCAGATATTTCATGATTTTGCCATAGATATGGTTACTTAACTGCTGTTTAATATCAAACTCATCATCAAACTCTTAGACTGGCCTGGTCCAGCTCACCTCCTCGACTTGGGCCTGTGTCTGCTGTAGCCTGCGGTTACTGGAGGTATTTGGTGGGGCGGGAGGTGCGCCGGCTGGGGCTCCATCTGCACCGGGGGCTCCTGGAGCGCCAGGGGCTCCGGCTGGGGCAGCATCTGGGGCAGACCTGAGAAGAAGCACAAGAAGGAGGACGAGGATATTTGAGATGGGAGTCAATTCAGTAACTGACGCACTTAACTTGAATCTAACGTCAAAAATGTTAAGAGTAACTAACAGTTACAGAGCAGGGATAAAGCCACCACATAGCCAAAGGGTAAAACTGCATACATATTACACAGGGGAGAGCAGAGATGTAGGTCAAGGAATGCAAATAAAGGGGTAAGAGAAGAACAGGTGAAGAATCAGGTAGGATGAGCAAGAAGATGCAATGGGAAGAAAGAAAATATAGGCCACAGATGTGAAGCTAGAAGCAGAAAGTCCTCTCAAGGAAGATGCTGGCTGAATAATTGGGCGCAGGAGATTTTGGTGAGGGGAGAAGTTTGTGTGATGGATTACAGAGAGTTGGGTTTGAGATGAAAATGTAAGGCTGGAAAGTGATGTGGAGGAAAAGAGGAGATGGTTAATCCAGCAGGGGTGGGAGGGTGAGGAGAAGGTACAGTTAAAACTGAGCAAACAAGCTCCTCATGGGAGCAGCGACTGACTTGGCCTGGTGGACAGTTTAATACAAATCATAGTCACTGCAGCAGGACAGAAAAACGTCTTAACCTCATGAAACATCAATCATCTACTCAACAAAGCAGATGAAGGTTACCTCAAACCCAACGAACCGCGATGCAATGTAACAAATTATTATTTTTTAGGTATTTAGGTATCAAATCATCTTAAAAGCTCTGTACCTAAGGTTTTAGAGTGGCAGCAGTCAACCCCTGCATACATAATTTAGTGATGCTGTCAGAAAATTTCCCTTGCGTCAGCAAAATCCATCAAGCTGAAAGAAATCAGTTCAGTTTCAGACCTCCTCCTCTCCCCCAACCATGGAAAAAACATACAAGGAAATAAACTGGATTGAATATGTAAACATCCAGAGCAGCTTGAGAGAGATTTTTCATTTAGTTATAGTGAAAAGAGCGCAGCAGAAAAGCCGCATTAATACTCACATCTTCTATGCAGTTGTTTGAACTGACTCACGGACAGCGGAGGAGGAGGAGGGGTGACGGGCTGTGAGGCAGGAGAGGGAGGGTATGAAGTATATATATAAAAAAACAGATCAAAGAAAAAAACAGGAGAGATTCAAGACACTGATCCAAACGAAAAAAAAGTCCAAATTTTCAGTTGGTAAAGTGATTAAAGTGGCGTGCTAACAGTAAACACAGACGGAGGGGGGTTGTTGGCGCAGTGGAGCCGATCTTCTTAGCGGTGCATTTATACTGCAAGTCGTCAGCAAAAGTACCGCAATACCGAGACACGTAAACGGGTCGGGTGATAATTCGCTGTGGGACTGGACTGGAGAGCAGAAAGTGGAGGAGCTCAGTAGAAAAGTACTTCTAAATTATAATCCATTCAAAGAGAAATCCAGCGGATGTTTTAGATTCCTGCAGGGCTGCTTCCAGCTTCCTCCAAGTGATGCTGAGTCCTTATAGAGCTGCTCCTGGATGCTGAGACGCAGGCAGCTGATTGGCTGGTTGTTTAGGTGCCTCTTCTAAAAAGCTACTGGCAAATACGAGCAATTTTTAAAATTAAGTGTGGAAAAAAAAAAGTGCAGTCATGAGAAATCAGTTGTCTCTCTTTGATTTCTGTCACCCCCCACCTCTCTCTCTCCCTCTCTCTCTCTCTCTCTCTCTCTCTCTGTCTCTCTTTCTCGCTCGGATGTGCGTCTTGTGGGAAGTGCGGTAGTTTCGTCCGTGTAAAGTGCTGTGGCACTGCACGCTACTGCAATAATGCGTCTCTCCTCCTGCCTTCTCCACTTGGACTCGTAACGACAGTGCGGTACCCCCTCCGCCCCTCCCTCCCCCTCCTCTCCTCCTCTCCTCTCCTCTCTTCTCCTCTCCTCTCCTCTCTCTCTCTCTCTCCCTTCACACTTTGCAGTACTGCAGCTTTCTGTGTCGGATAGGGCGGCAGGCAGGACGACACTGCGGTACAGTGGATGCCTACAGAGTGTTGACTCGACTGTTTCCTCTCTGGCCTGGGATTCTCCTGTTTCCCTCCTCCTACTGTGTCTGTATAATATTTCCCTTTGCATTTGCTCTTTTATTTTATTTTTTTTTCCATCTTGATTATCAAATCAACTGTGCACATTTAAGAGAGAAGTAAGTCAATAAAAACAGGGAAAAGTCTCAGGACACAATGGCCAGTGGAGGAATGACTCGTAAAATATGAACCTCTTTAAGAGAAACATCACTGATGTGGTCAAAAGTATATGGACACCCTTTACTTATTTGTATCATTACCTCAGTTTAAGAAAAATCTTAACCCTACAGTGCACAATGATATTTTAGATCAGTGTCTCCAAACCCTTTCCGACTTGTCATCCTTTAAATCAAAGCATTTATTTTTCCCATGACCCCTTGTCAAAGGTTGCCTATGTCAGTGAGCTCTAACTATCCAGTCTTCTACAAAAAAGCATATATTAGACAGAAAAGTCATACAAATAAATACAACTTGTAGCAAATATATGTTGTTTTTCTTTCTCTAAGCCTTTTCTCATCTCATCATCTTATGGATGCTCATTTGTACGTTATGACGTCAGGTTGAGATCTACTGTTTTAGGCTTCTCACTCCATGGCTACAACACAACAATGCCCCCTGTGCACAATGCAGGTCTGAAAACTAATTACTTCCCCAGTTTTGCATCAAGGGACATGGCTGGCCCGTACAAAGTTCTGACCTCAAACCCATCCATCATCTTCGGGACAAACTGGAACACCAAGCCAGGTTTTATGACCAGACATCTGAGCATAACCTCACTGATGTTTAACGGGAGATTATTCCTGCAGACAGGTCACTAAATATTGTGGAAGGTCTCCCTGGAGGAGTGGAGGTTGTTGCGACAGCTATGTTTTAGAATTAAATATTCTTGATTTATAGTTTACATAGTGCATGTCCTCATATAGCAAACTGGAGCACTAACACTTCTGTTGATTCTTGTACTGCAAATAAGCAAACTCACCATTTATTCATTATTGTAATGGTCGCTCTCATCCTGATCTTTATTGCTGACGTTTTAACTCTCTGTGGGTTGGGGCTTGTTCTTTATTCTGAGACACTCAAACAGGACCTTCATAGCATTTGTCTACAGCTATACAGCAAAAGTGAGCAGCTTGTTGCTGTCTGAAAGCCAAATGAATTTGTGTTGGTTAGAGGGAATAAAACAAGACTTCTCCAGACCATTTTTATAATGTATTTTCAGACTTTGGTTAATGGGACCAAAAACAATCAATAAACAGAAGTACAGGAAGTATGCTGCTCTGAAACACACACGTCTTCTCTTTATACAAGTATGATAACTTAGAAAAATGGCAACATACAGAACTTTGACAGCATGAAATCACACAAATAGACAAACAGTCCTTATTGGCTGGTCATACGTATTTGCCAGTATGACTTGTGCAATATTAGCGGTGTTTGCCAACGCGGTTGAAGCGCCTGTAGAGGAAGCGGAGCCTCTTCTCCAAATTGTGTCTGTCCAGAGTCATCATTCTGTCTCCCACCATCCTCTTCTTTCTAATTAGACGCTGCAGTTCATTGCCTTTGAAAGCCTTCAGCCAGCAGGGAGCCACAATGAGGTCTTTAGGATGGGCTTTGAAGTCCCCTGAAGACACAAAGTGAGGAGATAAGTTTGTGCACAGTGTATGTGTGTGAAAGAGGAGAGGAGGCAGGAAAACGTGTGGGGAAAGTAGAGTTGGGAACTTTGGTACAGATGAAAACTCAGCAAGGGACCATCCGTGCCAGGGTGTTGGATTAGTCTTGAATTTCTTCGCCCATATTCAGGCATACACAATTTATCTTTTCAAACAGTCTCCTAAGAACTTATTCTGCAGTTTTTTTAGAATATATTAACACCGCATGCATGCTCACTGACTCTAATCATCGTGACCTAACACAGGGTTTGGTTCTTTGGTAACATAATCAGCAAACTAATGACATGAAAAAGTTGCATGGTGCATCTTAAGTTTTATTACGTGCTGAGACAGTCAAACATTCAACTCGGTCAACATAAAAATGGTAGGTGCAAATTACACAATTACACACACACATTACACTGTTTCTGTACACTTACCTAAGATGCCTATGTTATCATAAACTCCAAACATGCTCCTCTTCTCAGTCCACCTGTCCACGGTCTTCGGCTGAGGGATGGCATGCATCCTGATCTGGCAGCATGTACCTGGAGAAAGCACATTGTTTCACGTCAGTATTGAGGTCCTGAGTATCTTTTTCACATGCACTACATTTATTGCTGCTACAATGAGTCGATTCATTGATTACTGCACCAAAATAAAATAAATTTTGAATTTTTTTCAATTGTCATTTATAAACCAAAATATTGACTGGTTAGCTTTTCTGAACGTGCTGCTTTTTCTGTTTTATATCACTCTAAACTGGAAATATTGTTCAGACATTTTAAAAGATGTATTGATTATTTGACGTTTATAATGGCCTAAATTATATACATTGTACATTATCCTTTCTTGGTGTACATGGTAAATGCACTGTACGACTCTGACAAGTCAAGGCACTTTTACACCACACATGACTTTCAACCATCCGCACAGCCTTTAGGGTTCAGTATCTTTTCCACAGACTTTAACATGCAGACTGGAGGAGCCGAGGATCAAATCATCAATCTTCTGATTAGTGGATGACCTGCTCTACCTCCTGAGCCACAACCACCTCATGTGTACTCTTTTCTACTTGTTTTTCCTGTGGCAATAAGTTTGCAATTTTGATTCATGGTGTTTTGGATCCTTGCATGACCTGGGGCTGCAGTAGCTCGGTCCATAGAGACTTGGCTTGGGAACCGGAGGGTGGCCGGCTCAAGTCTGAAAACCATGAAAACCTGCAGACTCTGGAAAGTGGTCAGTATGGACCAAGTATGGAAGGTGGACTGGTAGCTGGAGGGGTGCCAGGGGTACTGCAGAGATGCCCTTGAGCAAGGCACTGAACCCACCCAGCTGCTCTGGGTGGCTGCCCATCACTCCACCATCTCTCTCCACATTTGCATTGCCCTTTGTATGTGTGTGCTTGTATTTCATTGTATTTATGCAAGTGAAAAAAAGAATTCCCCCTTGTGGGATTAATAAAAGTATCTCTTCTTCTTCTTCTTCTGTTTCTGCCCAATTTCACCAGTAAAGGGGAGAATTATCAAATATTGTCTGCTTCTATTTAATCCAGTAGTTATGCAAAGTCACAAGTAACACTGCACTACAGTACAGTCACAAGAACAAACTGGTACTGAGATGTATTGGGAAGGGTTGTGAATTGGTGGGGGACTTTACACATGTATTTCGGGATTGCCCAAAGATTTTAGATTTCTGGAAGAATATTCAAAATGAAATAAAGCATGTTGACTTTACTTTAGATCCAGCACTGTACATATTGGGTATAGCCCCAGATACTTTCATAGATAGGAACTTGACTTCCTTACTGAGAATTCTGCTTTTAACAGCAAAGAAAACAATTACAGCTTCTTGGTTGAAACCAAAGCCACCCCCGCATAACAGAATGGAAAGAAAGATTTTTCTTCAAGTCTTCATCATAGAGAAGATCACAGCAAGGTTACAGATACAATCAGACAGGTTTGGTTACCAGTAATACAGACACTGTCAGAACTTTAGTCGCCGCTTTTTCTTTTCTCCATTCTTAGTTGTATTTTTACACAACTGCAGTACAATTGACAATAAACTTATGTACTCAGTGCTACATGTTGTTCATATCAGGAAGAAATATTTGAAGATAGGATGTGAGGACATGATTGTATGTTAGCACTGAAACTGCAATAGCATCCCCTACTGTGCGTTGCTAATGTATATGTGACGTGTATGTATGTATGCATGTTTGTCATTTCCATGTGCAATAATAATAATAATAACAATAATAATAATAATAATAAAACTGGTTTAAGCTGCACATTAAAGTCAGTAACTCACCGGTAGAGATGGCCCTGGCTGTGTGGAGCAGAGTCCCAGCAGACTGACACAAGGACGCACCAGCTCTCAGTAACCCTCCCAGTACAGACATGTCTGAAGTTTTCTGCGATAAAACAACAACATTCAAATTAGATGTCTGATTTACTCTGGCAAAAAGATTATTAGACGCTTATGAAGTGTATTTTCAAAGCTTTCTATCACACACAAGTTAGTTTACGTTGACCCTTAGCTTTAGCTTCGGTTAGCATCAAGTGTAGTATTATGAACGTCACCAAGGTTACCAACGTTTCAACGTCCAGCGGCGATCTTGTGCGAGTTTAATCTTTTTCGCTTCTGTTACAACAAATCATAAATTATAGTGTTTGGGAGAGATGTGACACCTAAAACAGCATGTAAGTGCATGTTATTGAAGCTAAAACATGGTGCTAGTGGTCGCTTCCATCTTACTCTGTGTCCCACAATGCATAGCGCCGGTACCGTATTGTCTATAAAGCAGCGCAAAAACAATAGCTTAACGATCTTTGCGCCTTTTCATTTTTCACCCAGTAGAGGGAAGTAGCGGTACCTCAGGCCCAAATACAACAAATGTAACGTTTGTAGCAACGGTCCCCTGCCAAAAAAAAAAAGAAAAAAAAGAATGCGTCATTAATGCGTTTGATGCATTTTTACTGCTGTAGATAATTTATCTGTTATGCTGTTAATAATTTAAGGTTGTGCTACTTTATACTCAGATTTGTAGTTGTAAATACAGAGATGAGTAAACTGTTACCCACTGTGATATCTAAATAGATTCAAGAATAGATAAGTACATTTGCAGCCTCATTTCAAAGAGTAGGATAAGCTGCGTGTACTTGGGTTTACTTTCTGCTACTCCCCAGTTTATACTGATGGGTTGTTGAGGATTGCATCATATTATATTATCATATATATTAATTATTATATTATTATAATATTATATATTAAGATCATCATATGTTTGTAGTGTCACTGTAGTGTCATGTAGTGTTTAGGGTTACACATTATGAAACATTTTGTAAAAATTGGTATTTTTTGTGATTTGGTGCCGCCAGTTTCTAAGTGCACTTCACTTATACACCACTGTCATGAATATGGACAGTTATACACGTGGGTTTGTTATGATTACATTACCTGTGACCATGTCAAGCAAGTGCAACAATGCAGAACAGAACAGCTAATACTAGTCCCAGCTTGTTGTCTGTCTTTCACAAACTTTTATTCCACAAAGCTCTCAACAACGACTGAAAGGCAGTCTGACATTTACTCTTGTCCAGCGGCCTCTTGCTCAGTCACTATCTCTTTTTCTCTTTGCAGTTTCCTCCATCAACATCCTCTGCCTCTTCGCCTTTGCCATTATGACATGTAGAGGCTGCTCAGTTACATTGCATGCTTTTCTGGCTCCAGTTCTGGCAGTATGGACACCGCTCTTTGTAAGCATTCTTCCCACCCTGGACCTGTTTACCAGTGTAAACACCAACACTCACCTGTCTGGGCAGCAACAGTCCAACTAACTAATGTTATCTAACAGCAGCTGCTGTTCACATCACATACTTTACTGTCCATCAGGAAACTCACTGATGGCTGAGAGTTGAAGTGGAGCAGCTTAAAAAAAAGTAAGATTTTTTATAATACAATATAATTATGATCCAGTTTCACCAAAATCAAACATGGTTGGTAGTGTGTGTCATAAAGGGAGACCCAGAATCTTAACCTGTATCTGATAAGTAACTTATAGTAACTATAGCTGTCAGACAATTGTAGTGACATGAAAAACACAATATTGTACAATATAGTTGCATACAATGGAAATAGTCATGTCAAAAGTCCCTCAAATATCTACTTACAAGTACAATACTTCAGTAAATGTACTTAAGAACATAGCAGCCCTGCAGGCTAGAGGAGCAAAAATAGCTAATTGTGTTATAGGCCTGATTGAATAGCATATTTTAGCTTGCTTTGTTGTGATGCCCATCTAAAAATGGGAGGCTTTCATTCATAGAACATACTGATCAGTTTTAATCAGCGAGATCAGCTGTTAAACCTTTAGATGGAATGAAAACATGAAAACCTGCAGACTCTGACTCTCTGTTTCTTAGACGCACACTGAAACTTTCATTCTTACTGTTGTAAAGACCTGGATGGAATATTTCATCATTTTCAAAGAAACAAGAGCACAAAAACTGATGTTTGTCTTTATTTCATTATTGCTAAGACGTAATTGAGTGTGTGGAAATTTAAGTCAAACAAAACAATTTTCACCTTTAGATTCCATTCAACTTGAACAAAAACCACACTGCAAAAGCCTGTGCAGAGAAGAGTTAATGTCTTACTGTAAGTGTGCAGGGTGTGTTCAACTCAATCTGTAGCTGCAAGAAGCATCTTTTTTTACATGTGCAAAAGCCCTGCGTTGAGATACTTCAGATCCTCTAAATAAAAACACAAATAATGAAGTAAAAATTAATTTATATGTGCACAAAATAGGGATTGTCTTTTGTTGATTATAATGAGCAAAGGATGCATATTTTTCATCAAATCCTAGAATATCTTTATGCACTTAGTTATGCACTCATGCACTGAGTTTTCGCATCACAGATACACAGCCATGTTTCCATGTAGCACTCAACACAGCGCTGAACAAAATGCTGACTTAACAAAATTAAAGACTTTCTCAGCAGAGCAGCATTTTTTTTTTTTTTATCTCTGTGCTCTGCTTCCTCTGCCAGTAAAACTAAGCGGAACATTACATTTCATCACCTACACGCATGGACTAGTATACGTATGCTGTGATATAATCATAGCAGTTATTGAAATTAAACAACCACAGCCTTTACAATAAGAGCCTTATGCCTGAGTACTGGATGTGTTTTATTGCTTATTAAGGGTTAACGCTGAAAGACTGTGCGTGTCACAGGAACAAACATAATGCAGTGACAGCTCGACACAGGAACAAACTACTCACTTGTTGAATTTCTTCTGAACTATCTAATTTGACTATTTTCCAAGCTCATCCTTATTAACATAGTCACCTACATTACCCCAAAGCTCAAAGCTCAATTGTTTCCGTGTAAGGGGCTTTTTTTTTCCTTCAGAGCACGTTCCCCTCATATTCAGATACAGTAGAGGTGACTAAACATCAGTTCTAGGAAAGACCACCGCACACCACGGGGTGACACACAAATGCCCCCAACAATAAGCTTCACGGACACAGTTTATACACAGTCTGAAACAAATAATGACATTGATTTAAATTACAAAGTTGACAGTGTTTGGCGTGAGTAGGAAGTTCTAAGTGGATGACATGAAAAGATTCAGTCACATGGCTGTTACCAAGGAAAATGTCTCCACAAGATGACAAACAGCTTTGAGGTTTCACCCACACTTTCTCTGTGTCTATCCATCTATGTGTCTTTCTCTATCTTTTTATCTATATAGCTGCGTTTTCACACGCCTTTATAAGTACAGTTTATCCAAGTCTCTACTAATTTCTTTGTTTGTTGAAAAATGCAAAAAGAAAAATAGACAGACAGACAGACAGACAGACAGACAGACAGACAGACAGACAGACAGACAGACAGACAGACAAACAGGCAGACAGGCAGGCAGATAGATAGATAGATAGATAGATAGGATAGATAGATGATAGATAGATAGATAGATAGATGATAGATAGATAGATAGATAGATAGATAGATAGATAGATAGATAGATAGATAGATAGATAGATAGATAGATAGATAGATAGATAGATAGTGTTTAGGCCTTGGTCTTGTGACATGCTAAATATGTACATACATACCTGTCCTATTGTTTCCGTGACGAATTCAGGTCTTAATGCAAATGCCCCCCGGTCCCCGCCATTTTACATATTCTTTCTTTGAGTTGTTTTTCCGTATAAAAGTGCTCCACTTCATTTGTTCTTGGTTTCAACTCACTGCCTCAGATACCTCTGTGACCCGCTGTTCGCCACTGTGCCGGCATGCTTCAATAAACTCACCACCACAGCAAACATTTGAACTGGACTCGATGATTTCTTCGACAATAAATAGATAGATAGATAGATAGATAGATAGATAGATAGATAGATAGATAGATAGATAGATAGATAGATAGATAGTAGATAGATAGATAGATAGATAGATAGATAGATAGATAGATAGATAGATAGATAGATATTGTAGTTACAATGGAGTTAAACACAGATATACGGACATTTTATTGTCCAGTATTTATCAACAATAACAATATACAAATACATAGACATGTTATGATGTCACTACAGCTGTCTACCAGCACAAGAGAATTTGGGGATTATAGTTACCAATCAGGCTTAAAAATATATCAATTGTGCAAATAAGTATTGAAAACACAAGCGGATTTAGCATAAAATAAGACCACATTTGTCTATTAATTTCAACCCATTTTACAATGAGCTACTGAAATATGCAAACAAACGCTTGACTGGCAGTGTAGGCCTGTTTCTGCCGCAGTGACAGGTATAAGAATTGACGAAAAGGAAAACAGAGAAGCGAGAAACAAGTGGATGATTCATTTTCATGAATATCCATCAGGACAAGTTACCAGATCAGTAAATGGCCTCGTTCTCATCATACTGGTGATGATGATGATGATGATTATCATGAGAGTTGGCTGTTAAGCTTGTAAACGTAAATGACTGGCAATGACGGAGGAGCGCGATGGTGGTTTGATGTTGCAGTTTTGCCATGTTGGTTTCAAGTAAACAACTAGAGCTTACGTGAATGATCCCAAACGTCTTTGTAACATACGCTGCAGTGTGTGGAGAATAACTGTCATGTAGTTTACTGCTTTTTTGGCATAGAAGCACTTAAAAATATCTATATTTTGAGGTACAAACACAGTATGTCCTATTTTATGTACTTTATGCTACTGTTCAATCTCATACTGTGTTGGCATCTTCTGTATGCTCTGACATGCAAATTGAATTTTGTTACATGTTGTGAAATAATGTATTTGATTTGAAGAAAGAAACACAATGAGGTAGAGAGAATCCGTGGGAGGATGTGGGTCTCCCTGTTTACATCTCTGTCTTACAGTTTCCAAGATGACATAGACAGACCGCATCAAAGCCTGGCTTGTAGCTGAAGTCACAATCAGCACAGGAACTACGAAACACTCCACCCTCCACCCCCATCAGTATATATACCAACCCAAATCAGAAAAACACCTCAGAGAACACGTCAGGCAAAAAGAAAGACAAACTTCAAGAGGTAAAAAAAAAAAATAGAAGTTCAAGTCGAAAACAAGAAAAAGAAAGATGCTGTTTGAGTATTTACTTTTTGGAGTGGCTGCCTTTCTCATGACAGGTAAATTTATGATTCTTCCACCACAACTTTTCAATCTTTTGGCAATAAAATGTACAGACATATTTCCAAGCTGAAGATGCATATTTTCTTTTTAAAGTGAAATTTGTCATATGTCTTCCCCCAGAGGCTCAAAGTGAGATGACTGAGATGTTTGCTGAAGCAGGCTCTCAGGCTGTGCTGCCCTGTAAATGCAGCTCTTCATCCTCATATTCTCCGACCATTGTCTGGACAAAAGTCAACTCAGGGTAAGACACACATTTTTGTTTGCTGCCTCTGTTTGTCTATTTTCTTCTTTGCTTTATGAATCCAGCTTAAAACACTCACAAATCCCTCAGTTTCCATCAAATCCCAATGCTTCACCATCCATTCCTCTCTCAACTTCAAACTAAGGACTTGAATCTATTCGCTGATGACACTGGGTTGTTTGTGACTGTCCACAGCACTGTTTGGAGGAAGGAAAGGAGCGGTCTGCAGCACTGGGGTTCGAGCTGGTATCCCAAAGGGGTCCAACGTGCACGATGCCCCCATTCCCAATTCGAAAGAGGCGATTGCAGCCTTGAAATCAACAATGTGAGGGAGGATGATGGAGGAGTTTACTCTTGCAAGGTGGCAAGAGGAGACAAGGTCACTGAAAGTGTGATCAGCCTCAGAATCATTAAAGGTAATACAATTATATATTGAAATCCAAGATGTTTTGACTGTCTATACCTAAATAGTGGTTTCTCTAGTGTGCTGACGACTCCATGAAGTTGTTGAATCAGTGCCAAAGATTCAGCTTGATAAGACATAGTAAAGCTGTTCTTACCTGGAACAGAAACTAGCGGTAAAATATATCAATGTTCTCATCCTCGTCTGTATCCTTTGCAGTGTCCGTCTCTCAATCGGTTGCCATATGGGGGACTGAGGCTTCCGTCACCTGTAATGTGACTCCTTGGCCTAACGGAGCTGGTGTGCAGTGGATGTTGAACAGCAGCCCATTTGTGCCCCACACTGGAATCCCCTCAGTGGATACTGTTGAAAGTGTTGTGAAGGAAAGGGCAACTGAAAAACTGACTGGAAACTGGACCTGCATCGTTGGCTACAAGGGCAAACAGGGTCGAGCTTCAGCAACTCTGACCGTGAAGGGTGAGCTTCAAAAAGATGTAGAAACTGATCTTTGGTTGAGCTTTTTCACAGCAGACGCTCTTATAATCTTATCTTTCATTTCCCCTTTTCTCACAGGAATCATTCAACCATCCAAAGACAATACTAAAGTGTATGCTGCTGTGGGGTCTGAGGTCACACTCCCCTGTATGTTCTCTTCTGGTTTAATCCCATCGAGCGCTGCCTGGGAGAAACTGAAACCCGGGTCTGGTTTTAATAAACCTGCTCTTGGACGCCTTCCTGCCTCTTTCTCCCGATCCTCGCCATCCACTCAGCCCTCTTTGGATAACACTGCCAGTTTGAAAGAGGTTGGGTTTGAGGACGAGGGCAGGTACAGATGCTCTGGCATTGTGGAAGGACAACGACTGACCCGAAATATCCAGCTTGTTGTTGCCAAAAGTAAGCTTCCACGCATTTAGTTAGTAAAATACGGTACATTAGTAGTCATTTACGTGACTTCATTTCATTGAAAAACATACGTTTCATTGTCTTGCTTTTCCTCTCAGTTGAAAGCAGCATCACATCAAAGAAAAAAGGCTCCATGGTGTTGACCTGCCAACTGACCGACACGAGTGAAGTCACAAACTATGAGTGGGTTCATGTGGTCTATGATGTTAATGGCACCCAGTCATTTGAGTCCATCCAGGAGGGGAAGACTCTGAGTATAAGCAAGGTGTCCGAGGAGAACCGGGGCGAATGGACATGTCGTTTCTCCGGGAAAGAAGGCATCTTGGGAAATGTAACATACCAAGTTCAACTGATGAGTAAGTTGCTACAGTATGTTACAAATCAATATACTCAAATATACAAACGTACTGGATGGATGGATGAACATATCAAATGTCACTTTGTGCCTTTATGTAACTGTTTTTATTTTGTTTTTCCCTGCAGGTGGTCTGAGTGGACAAAAATCATCAAGTCTCTCACACAACACTGCCGCCGTGGTCGGTCTCAGCATTCTCCTTGTTGTTCTGCTGCTGATTTTGGTTCAGATGTACAAGAACCACCAAAGGGTAAAGACCTGTAGTTTACAGACTTCATTCAATCAATCAAACTTTACTGATAAATTGTAAACTTGGCTGAGAAAAAAAGGAAAAACAAAATCAGTTGTATGTGAATATTTCGGTTTCAAAATATGTTACAAAATCTTTAAACAAGGGAGATTATTGTAAATGATTTGCATGGGTTTCACTGGAAAGAAATTACCATATCTCATTAACTGATTTTTTAAATTCTATATTGAAAATATGTCTAGAAAATTAATACAAAATAATAATTAAAGATACATGTAGCTGCGCTTTTATGCGTCACACCTTGAAGTGGACTAGTTGCTCATTTTAAATAATTTTGTATATCTTTTTCTCCCACAGAGGAAAAGGATCTTTCAGTACCCTGCGCTGGAGACGATTGTTCACACCACCTCCAATGAGCGGGAGGAGAGAGAGAGGAACAGAGAGAAAAAGTAAAGACACATTAACGAAGAGGCATCGCAGGAAAGATCTCACAGACTGAAGTGAGATCCATCTTCTTCGTGCCTGTGATACGTTGAAAGGCTTTTGTTTGCACAAGTTTTGTACATAATATTTTCAGAGCAGACGTTGTAGCAGTGTTGTTGTTGAATGTGAAATGTTGTATATTGTAACTAGAAGTGAAAGCATATGGAAAGTACAGGAAAAGCCAAGCGGACAGAGATGGGGAAACAAGGAAAGTACCTGAATCCCTTACAGTGGCATTTAATGCTGATCTGACTAAAAGTTGATCATGCTCTGGTCAACCACATATGGTGCGATGTCTGATCACAATGGTAACTGGAAGAGATGTTGATGACAATGACCAAACTAAAAATTCTGTGTGTGTCTGGTAACAATGTATGAGCTAATGTAGGATGTCAGAAAAGTAAATAACCAGAAGATCTATGAGGATAGAGGGAGACTTCTCACACCTTCAAAAAAAGCTCACTTCTCTACAAGGGAAAAGAAGAAGGGGACCAATAGATCGAAGAAGTCGACACTGAAGATGCTTCCATACCCATAAGGGCCTAAGGGTCTCCGTTATGTGTTGGAGCCAAAGCCTCATAACCCTCATCGTATCATTATTTTTGAAATTCTTGGACTCTTTCTACCCTCAACCTTTTTCTACCAGAGTAGATTGTTTGTTGATTGTTGTATCTTTGATATTAATTGTAAATGTTTATTATCTTTTGATAACTAATAAATAAAACAATCTATCTGCATTTATTGTAAAGCATTTATTGAAGATGAAGATAAGTTCATAGACGAAAGCTCTTGTAGGTTGATCTAGAAAAGTATATTTGCCATTTAAATATCATCCAGCAACTATAACAACTGTTACATACCTGAGTGTTTTCATTACTATCATTAAAATTAGGCTAGTGGGGGTACTAGTGAAAAAGTATTAGGGAAGACAGTTAGCAGCAAAACTAAACACCTAAGCTCCAGCCCATAGCACTCATTTAACATTATGAGGCCTGATATCAGGGAGTGTTAATCAGGCCTTGAAATGAGGGCTGAACGAGGCTCCTGTACTGGAGAGACTGGGTAACACTGTATAACTGTTGAATATAAAATGTTTTACAAATTAAATACATTTAACAGAAATAAAAATCTGGTCTTATTTATTAAATTTTAGACAATGGGAAACTCTCTGGTCAATAAGAGGGGAAATCGTTACAGATATAAATAATATAAAGTAATTTATAAAAAATAATGTTTCATTATATTTACACAAAATACTGACCACATGTTTATGCATTGTTCTAAAAAATATGATACATTATTTTACATTAATAACAGAATTATTATTGGCCATAAACGCAGATATAAAATTCCTATAAAACATCATCAGCAAAAAGTATTGCAAAGATGTGTTTGTTCTGTTTGCAAAGGTCCTTTTCCTCTGTCGTGTGCTCCAACTGTCCTTGTTAATTTGCCCCTCTGTAGTTCACATCCATGGACTAAGCTTTGAGTTTCAGTCCTTTTAGTCTAGTTTTGGATCCACTCGGTGACTACAGGACTCTGCTGTGTAGCTTCAGTGCTACACCTGACTACACTCCCCGTCCTCTTGCTCTGAATATCCGTGGAGATTCCAAAAGGCCAAAGATCTGCTGATGTCCTCCAGAAGTCCCTCGCCTCCAGGCTGTAAATAATCCATGACTTCATCATCATCAAAGCACCAACCAGACCAATCCACATTTACACCGTCCGTAAAGACAACACTAGAGAAGAGATGAAAGCAGAAGGTCAGAACAAATATTTTTTTTTCAAGACTTTCCACACTTATGAATACTGTGTGTGTTCAGGTTCACCTTTTCCTTCAAGAGCTGTCTCTGCCTCAAGCTATATAATGGATCATTTTAGCATATGAGTGCATGAACTAAATGCTGTTTAAAAAGTCTAAAATACCTAGAAGGATACAGTAATTATTACAGTATGCATGGTCTTAAAAATGGCAAAAATATAGGAAATTAGAATAATCCAAGACCTTAAATAATGCTCTAGTAAATTAGTAGAATGTATCATATAAACAGCTAATTAAACTGATTTTGTTTCTTTCCTGGTGTAAACCACATTTTAAAATCTTAAAGTCTTATGAGATATAAAACGTGTTAATTAGGACACAGTGGCTTGTGGTTAGAAACATGAAAAACACAGGGTAACTTTAAGTTTCCATTCTCACATAACAGTCTGTCCATTATATGCCTACTCAACACTGATAACTCATTTCAAAACTAAAGATTTGACAGTTACATTTCCAAATTATGGGGAATACAATTGTATTTAAAGTATTAACCGGACATGCACGCTGACTGCAAGAGAAGCAAAACATGAGCAAAGCATTGTGTGAGACAGATGAAACCGACAGTTAACGTTAAAAGTTAAAAGCAGTAAATGATTAAATCGCTTTCCTTCGTCATTGCCAGTCATTTACGTTTACAAAATTGGATTATCTGCTGACACAAACTTTATCTGAATGTCAAAAAACATCAAAAGTGTGTGATAGCAGTACGTAGAGCAGCAGGATGGAGGACCTGGGCTCTTGCGGCCCGCCCCAGCAGAAGCATCTGTGAGAGAAACGCTGCCAGAGACACTGCTCTGTAGCTGAGGTTGACCTCAGAAAAAAATAGATTGTTACAAACTTCAGCTTTGTATGTCGTGTTTGTTTTCCCCTTGTGTTTTTCTTTGCCTATAACTTAACTATTAATATATTATTTTAATCAACAAATATACTTTGTATACCAGATTAAGGGGGGGGGGGGGGGGGGGGTAAAGTGTTAAAGTAAGTAGTATTAAAGTATTGAGAAAGTTTGTCCTTCATCACCGTTGAATCAAAAATATTACAAACTTCCAACAGCTCTTCTGAGGCACAGACTGAGAAGAAGAAGAAGAAGAAGAAACTTTGAGGTTCTCCATGCAAAGCTGTGGTTTTCTGGGCTTTACCAGCTTTACATTATCAGACATCTATTCTGAGATGGAAATATTGAGACTACTAAAGTCAGTCATACTATAACTGGAAAGATAAAAAGATGTTCCACTCACACATGTCATTTTTATGAATGATGTATGATATTTGCATGTTTTCTTTGATACTTGATGTGCTGTATTTTTTTTTTTTTTGACATACTTCTAAAGCTTTAGTTTCATAATTATGGGCTAAATGTGTTACTTTGTGTTTCTGTTTTAGTATTGTAGTGGCAGTATGTGGTCCGTATGTCATCTGTTCAGCTGTGTTTTGTTGTTTTTTTTTATTGTGCATAGGCAACTAAATCATTAAAGTTAAATAATAATATAAGAAAGTTATTAAAATCAAATCCATACATTACCTAGTCAAAGAATGAATCACATGTGAAAGTAAAATGACACTTTGTCATACTAACCTGTCCCTCCTCTCATCCTCATCTCCATCCACCAGCTGCTCCTTCCATCCTCTACTCACTGTGAGAGCTCTGTGTCTCATTAGCTCCACCTCTCCATCCCACTCTGTGTCTCGGTCTCCATCGCTGGGCGAAGGTGACGGTGTGGTGGAAAACGAGGGGGAAGGAGGATGATACCTTGACTTCAAGTTGGCCATTTTCAGATTTCTGTCTCTTTTTAATACATCTCTGTCCCTCACTCTCTCTCTGGCTCTTACCAAAAGACCCTCCAGAGGCGAGGGGTGTCCATTTGGATTATGTCCTGACGTGGGGAATTGTGTATTTGCTTGGGGTAATGTGTACAGACTACTGGAGTGCGAGCGAAGTCCATGTCCTCCTTCAATGATGATGTTAGGGATGGAGGCACTCCTCTGGGTTTTCATTTTGGGCCTTTTGTTATATAAGTTAACATCAGGCAGCTCAGGTTCAGACAGTGTTTGGGAGTCAGGAGAGACTCTGTCATGAATGTTCCAAAACATCCCTTGGTTCGGCTTCAGGGCGCCCAGCTTTAGCACGCGGTGTGACTCTGAGTTTTTCTCAGAAGGGACAGAGTTTCTTTTGATATTGAGATGTTGTTCTGAGTCAGAGTTGGAGTAAGAATCTGACCAAGCCACTCCTGAGTCTTGAGACTGCCTAGACGCCTGAGAAGAGGAGGCCTGATGGGTGCTGTTTGGTCTCCTCCTCCGTAACCTGGGTGACGTCAAATTTTTGGAGAAACTCCAAGCTTCTGTAGATGTCTCCATGTTTCCAGACTGGGTGTAGCTGGAGTTTCTTCTAGTGTTCTGGTTCACAGACTGCAAATCCGAGTCTCTCTTTGTTGATATTCCTCCTTCAGCTGGTAAAAACTCAGGCCTTTCGTTGAATATAGTTGGTTGGTAACTAGGCCGTGAACTAATCTCTTCATTCATTGGGTAGTCAATATCTGGATATCCACCTAGTAAAAGCGAATGTGGTCCAGTTGTGTTGTATTTGAATTGATCAACTGCAATACCGTGAGTTAAATGATCCAGATCAGGGGCTGACTGAACCCTGTTGTTCCAGGTCACCCTTCGCTCCTTTGTCATGAGAGAGTCAACCATTTTTTCTCCTTCCTCTCTTTGGAATTCAACTTGTTGTCGCCTCACTCCCATTTCTATCCATTCATATCCTTTGGCTGGTTGTGGCCGACCAGCCAAGCCCTTACGCACGACTTTACGGTTACTGACGTTGGGCTGGGAGTGCAAAAAAGGTACAACATTATCGTTAGTGACCACATCATCTGGAGCTAGATACTGTTCCTCTGTTTCTTTAGATGCCAGCATCCCATTTATTGATTGGGGCATTATATATTCCTCCATATATTCATCCACAAAAGTCTCTCTTCTGGATTGCGTAAGAGGTTGTTCTTCTGTCTCCATATCATCAGTCTTGGTTTCTGGAAGAGGTTTAACCTCCAGCTGCTTTTTGTTTTTCCAGTTCTCCAGTTGTCTGTTGCTCTCTGCCTCTCTCTGCCTCCTTAGTGTTTCCTGATGACATAACAAAGGAGTAAATGTAATTCGTGTAACAAGACAATGCTGATGTTAAGTAGGTATAAAGTTCATCATCATCTTAATTTAGCCTGTTAGCATGCTAACATTTGCTAAATAATATAGTTGTACACAAGTAGAGCTGAGACTTCGCGTGTGAAAAGTTGTTTAGAAGTCCGGAGGTCACTAATGTAAGTCATTCTGAATCAAAAATATAAACCTCATGGTCTTCAGGACTCATTCTTTAGGAATCATGAATGTCCGCACAAATTTAATGGTAATCCATCCAACTGATGGTGACATACTTCAGTCTGGATCAAAGGGTTGGACAGGCAATCAACTGACATTGCACACTCTACATGAACACATAAGACTGCGAGTTAGACTTCTTTCATTTTAAAACATTTGATCAGTTTTTACCTTTGCCTGGTGGATGGTGGAGACCCATGTGGAGCAACTCTCTGAGGTGCTGGATGTAAATATGTAGACATTCATAGCACTCTGAAGCTCACCTACCTCCACGAGAACAAATGAACCTGAGAGAAGAGAAGGGATGATTGTGGGATCTCCAATGTATCTACAGGTATGTTTTTTGACCAAAAGAAAGTGTTACTCACAGCCATCTTTCAGCGCAATGCAAAATGTTCTGTCGAGGGCCAGAGGAGGTCGGACTACCTTCAGCCGCTCTCCTTTCTTCTGGACTTTAGTCATTAGAAGAACATCTGAGAAGAGTAGAGCCACCACCTCCAGCTGCATCACACCATGTGTGAGGAAACACAGGGAAGTTATAAAGTACAGGCAACAATATTCTGAAGAGATATAGATTTAAATGTACAACAACAGAGAGTTCTGCTCACCTTGCTGTCTTTTCTAACACGAATCTTCAAATTCTCCTCCAGCAGCAACCTGCGTACGACTTCAGGGCCTACTCCTCTGATAGGGCACGTCAGGTCAAACTGGCAGATCTCTCTGACATGCTGTCAAGGAAATCCATCATGAGTAATCATCAGTCGCTCGCTTATTTTGGCAGAAATGTATAAGGTTCATGATTGTTATTATAGCCTGAAGTCTGAACTCTCATATCTTGAACGATGAACTTTCACATCCTGTCTGATATTAAAGAAAAAAGAAGAAACAATGTATCAAATGTATCTGGCTGAAATAGATGGATTTATTTAGATTGAATACCAGGGATTTCTTACCCAACAATCTGACCTATTTTGTCTGTTCTGATGGACACTCTGCCCCTCTGCTTTATCATAAATATGTTGTCTAATTTTAGTATTGTTTTTTTTTCTAGCAGCAAAAAGCTACAATACCAACACAGTGTGATAAACACAGAGTCAGTACCAGCTGACATTAGCCGAGAGGCGGGATAACTCCTGGTTGGGTTGTCAGTCAATCACACTGCTTACTGTTATCACTGAGGTATATAGTTATTTTTGCTTGTACCACTCTACACAGTTGGATTAATGAGACCTACCAGGCAAAAGGCCCAGAGAGGTCGAGGCCAGACCAGAGCCTCTGCATGAAGTGACTATTCATATTTCGCACTGGAAGGTCATTTAACAATTACAAAGAGCAAAATAACAACAAAGACACTGGGTGTCTTGCTCCTTATGTGGAAAAAGTGATGGGGAACAACTACAGTAAGACACAAAATGACTACAAAGACACACAAATCAACTAGAAAGCGAATGAAAATAACTACAAAGAGATGCAAAACAACTACAAAAATACCCTACTTAATGACAAAGAGACACATGTCAATGAGAAGGAAAAACAAAACGATTACAAAGAGAGTGTCTCTTTCAGTCTGGGTGTCTTCCTATGAGTCCTATTGTCTCATTGTCCATGCATTGGTTTAGTAGTAGCTCTGTCTCAAATGGAGGAGATCTATGATCTATGTGTAGGATGTTTTTTGTACTCCAGTACATTCACAGGACAAATATCTCACAAACAGTTTGTAACAGACAAAATATCCAGCTTTCAGATTTTACCTTGTCAATTTCTTCATTTATTCCCTCCACCTCGTATCCCTCCACCCTCTGAGCAGAGATAGTGAGCGCGAGCTCCTCATCTTTTAGCTTCAGGTAGTCATTGATACTCTCCAGAAAATTGTTCACACTGGATAACTGGAGAGGGGCAAGAAGAAGATGCTTAGTGCGAGGCAGTAGGAGTTTCTTTACTCTGCAGAAACAACATTGTTTTTCAGCTATTACAGCGTTTCAAGCAGACAGCAAACATGAACACCAACGTACTGCATGTCAAGTCAGCCACAGCAACAAGCAACACAGACAGGAACACTGAAGTAATGCATAAAAACTACTGATCTAACAAAGCTCATTTAATCGGCGAGGGGCCTGTTCATATGTAACAGCTGTAAATGGAGAATCAAGGCTACATAACAAAGCCACATAATCTAAATATAGATCATAATCTAGCTCTATAACCGAATGATATATCCTGTTGGCCTTTATGTGCTTCTGTTTGCAGCTACCTCATGCACTATAGCTCTAGCTGGCTGAGTTGAACTCTCTTTAACACCTCAGTGTCCGACCTGTCTTGCCTTAATTGGAGTTGGGAGTGAGACTGCTTTGGCATTATAGTCATATTAATGATGAACAAAAAATAAAGCGCAGAATGTAGTAAAAGCCAGTAAAAGCCCTTTGACATTTGAATGTTTCTCACCATGCCTTTGAGTGTGTGCTGTACATGAGGGTCCTCTGTGGTTTTCAGCACAGCCTTGAGCAGTAGAGGGTACTTTGTGATCCTCTGGTGCGGTTTGGCCTGCATGTCCCCGAGCCTCATCCGGTCACACTGAGGGTGAGTCTCCACCCACTAGACACAACAAATACACACCAACATCGCCTCGAGTCAGTGTTTTTGGTCAAAGGTATTTTTATTACATAGTGTCTTAAAACCGTGAATAAAAGTGAAAAAAAGTCTAAATGTATATGTTTTTTTCATCCAAATTAAAGGATTTAATGTCCTGGTTACTCTGTTTAATCTGCAATACTTGCTGTGGAGTGATTGTTAGTATAGTACCAAACTAAAATTGCTTACAGTAAGGTCTCGGGATTACCTAGATCGGAACATTATTCTTTCATTCGCCTCCGCAGTACTGAAGCGGTGGTACAACAACAATGTCTTGAAGCCTTTGACGCATAAAATTTACCAAAACAAAGACTTCCACGAGGGTGAAGTGAGATGTTTTTGTTTTGTTTGGTTTGGATGAGAAGACCCTTTGACACCCACCCCGTACCATTTCCTGGTAAGATGTGTTTAACGCGTTGTTAAACAAAAAAAAAAAAAAATCACCTCCCACTCGCCATCTTACCACTTGAATGGTGTGATGATATGACATAAGTGAAACAGCAAGTGTTGATGAAGTACATTTGCAGGGATGGTAACAGGATCAAGTCAGCGTTGTTAAGGTTTAAATAAAAATGCTTTTAGGCTGTAAGACAGGACATGCCTGTTATACACTCATTTCAGTCATAAATGTTTTGAACAAGAAATTCTGTGAAACCGCTGTTAAAATCTGAATCATTTGGAGAAGACGTTGGTGTGTGGTTGCCCATCAGGAAGCGGCTATAACAAGTCACCCACAAGGTTATGAAGTCATCACAAACCATACTGTGCCACCATTAATAACTGCAGACTTAGTCATTGCAGTGAATTCCATTTAGGTGTGCTGAGTGGTAATAATGGAGTTTGTATACGTGTGTGTTTCGGTGTGTGAGCTTTCATCCTCCCATGACTGTAGTGTGCATGTTGCTTACTGTACCTGGACGTAAGTGAAGAAATGTGGGCTGCTCTCCATCTGCCTGCGAGTGAACTCAAGATTGTTTTCCTCCTCCCAACAGTAATGCTTGTAGCAAGAGAAGCGCTGACGGAACTGAGGACAAAAAGTGAAAGGATGATTGACAATGTGATAAACCTTCAAAATGTTATTTAAAAGGGAACGTCACCAAGTAAAAAATGTCGAACTCCTTTTGTGGCTTTGTTGTCGCCCTGTGTGAAATGTGATTTTAGATAGTCGGTGCTATGCGTTGTGGGACACAGAAGTGATGTCTTGTGTCAATGTCGGATGGAGCTGAAGACTACAAGTTTGAATAAAATGGAAAAAGTCTGTGGGTGTGAAGTTAGAAAGAAATGAGCTTACGAGGCCTGCTCCTCATCTCCAATTGAGGTCAGTGGCTCAAGGCTGACTAAATGAACCTCCAGCAGAACTGCTGGTAGTCAAATTGCATTGTGGGTAAGGTAGGTGCCAGGTTTTTACAACGAATGAGCATGCAAGGAGCAAAAAAAATGTTACCTCTGGTTGTGCTGCTTCAATTTTTAGCCCCTTTTTTTTTTTCAAAAACTGTCGTGAGTCTGACAGCGTTAGAGGAGTGCAATGCTAAACTCTTTTGATCACACAACACACTCAACTCTGTGACTTCATTTTGAGCTTTGACATCTAAAGCGCCCTACTTTACACGTCAGTCTAAAGTGTTGTTTCAAGCAAAAATGACAACGAGAACGAGAATACTACTGGTGACTTATAAGAAATGTCCTTCTAAGAAATTGCTGACAAACGAAATGTCCTACCGAGTGTTGATGTGTGCCGCAGTCACGTTATGGAGAGAATTAGTCAGAACTCGAGAAACCAAATGGATTAAAAGATCAAAACTATTAATCACTATTCATCCTCTATACCAGACATGTTTAAATATGTTTGTTCAAATACCATAAACACAAATCTTGGTGTGTTTTCTAGGCTTCTGATGTGAATGTATTATATTTTTCTCTCTTAAGCTAAAAAGGTTCATTTGTTGCTGATTTTGTTGTATTTATTTGCTTAAAAACATAAATGTTATCAGCCAAATGCATTTAAAATATGAAATTAAACTGGTCATTATGCAGCAGAATGGCTCCTGTTAGAGTTATATTATTACATAATATCATTGCATTATTATTTCTGATCATTTAACATTTTAATGTTGTAGCTGGTTAAGTCGAAGCTACTTTTAGCTACTTTATATGTGCATAGGTAGTTTTTTTTCTCCTGTTTTTAACTTTTAACTCTTACTCTTTTATTTACTCTATTACAATTAGAATATAATTATAAATTATAATTACCATTATAACCCTTTTCTGTCTCAGAAAACCTGCAAACTAACTTTAGATAAAGATAAAAAAGTTCAGTATTCCCCGTCAAGTCAAAAGTCGAAATACAACAACTCAATGCAGTACTGATCTAAGTGTACTTTACAGTTACATTGCAAGTTTCTTGCAGACTGTGAATTCATACCTGCAGACAGCCGGCCTCTAACCTCTTGGGGTCAAAGGGCATGCCTGTCCTCCGGACCTCCTCTAACATGGGGTAAATCACCTCTTGCCAGAACAGCTGGTGTGCGTTGAGGATGGAGGGAAGGTTTGAGAAAAGCAGCTCTGGGGTCACCTGTCACAGGAGAAAATCAAAACAGAAATAAAAATCATAGTGTTGTATTTTAACTCCGATGCATTGTGAAATATTCCGTCATCTCAATGGAAACTTGTTGTTGTGCTGCATTTTCCACCCGTGTTTGTATTCTCTTCGAGCCAGAGAGGATGTTTTTATTGTGCCCGTCAGTGTATGTCAGCGCTATGCTTTGTGGAAAATAGGCCTTTAGATTCAGCTGCATGTTTATGTGTTTCCACTCTACACGAGGCTGCATGCTTTGCAGACTGACCTCCAGGAGAAATCCATGCTGGTGCAGGTTGACAAGAGCCGCAATAACCAACTGTGAGAAGAAGAGACACAGCTACATTAAACATCCTGTGGAAAATTCCTCTGACATATATACATATGTATATGTCTTAGACTGTATTTAAATGAGACCATGCATGCAGGTAGAGATTGACATATTACATCTTTTATGATAATTAGCTTGTTGATGTAGGTGAGCTCAGTATGAACAAACTCCCACAGCGCCTCCTGTTGGTGTCTCTGCATCTTAGACATTGTCTGAAAATAAAACAAGAGAAGAGGAGAGAGGAGGATAAAGAGACAACAATTAAAGATGCTTCAAGAATGTGGAAAATTTACATACAGGACGAGGAATTTTTAATATTAATAATAGTATACAAGAGACATAAATCTTTAGTGCATGTGCATGTGCGACAGACTCAGAATAAACTACTGTAGCCATGTTTATGGAACATGTCACCCAGTGCATCATTTTTCTTTATAATTTTGGACAACAGCCGACCTCTATAGCACAGAGGAATAAACTACAGTATATCAGGCTTCAGATACACAGACAGTACTTCAGTTAAAAGCCTGTACCGAATGAGAATCCACTATATCTGTCCAGTTCTTCTCCAGCGTCGTTCCCTGACTTTCCTCTTTCCATCTCCACTTTAGACTGACTGGCACACCGTAGGCCCCCAGAACAGGTTTCAACACATCCAGCTGACCTCGCTCCTGAGGAGTGGTTGAATGTAGAAAGATAAAGAAGAAAAAACACAGAAGTCAAGGAGAAAAAAAAAAAAAGATGAAAATCTGTCATAGTGAATCAATGATTCATTTACAGTTGTTTTTTTTTTTCCATTTGTTTGAGAGTGTGGGCACGGTTAGAGCAAGTCTGTATATGTTTCTAAGAATGTCAGCATGTAGTGTGATGAGCAGGACAAAACATAATACCTCAGACGGCTGGTTTTTCTCAGACACTCCCTGGCTGAACAGGACCTGTCTCAGTGCAGTTCTGGGTTTAGTTCCTGCAGATGTTCCCTTCACCACTGTTGCAAAGTCAGTCACAACTTTCTGCTTGGTCCGCCTCTGGAAAGGAAAAATATTGCCATTTTATTTTCAACTTGTTTTCAACACTTGGACACTTGATATTTGGTGTAAAAATACTTGATTACAAGTAAAAATCTTGTAATTCAAATCTTACTAAGTGAAAAGTACAGTTTTGTCAGTAAAATGTAATTTCATAGAGTCTTATATATATTATAAGATTGTTATCACTGATGCATTCATGTGTAAGCAGTACTTTTTGTTGTAGTCACTCGATGTGGATCAAATATAAGTTACTTTATAAACTTAAACTTATATTGCAGTGCAGAGAGAATACTTTTATGTGTTTTTAATTATTATTGTTATGTTTTATTAACAAGGATCTACATCTGGAATAATATAAAAACAATAATATTCCTTAAAAAAATGGATAAAATATAAAAAACTTTAAGGACTCAGTTTCAGACTAGATAAGAAGGAGAGGTTCGTCAGTTATAGAAGATTATAAGATATTCTTAGCATGAAAAATAGTCTGCAAAATAACAATCAACTACAAATGATAGTATAAGTGCAATACTTCTCGCACCTGTGGTGGAGTAGAATTATAAAATAACATAAATACTCAAGTAAAGATGCTCAAAACTGCACTTAGTGACTTTTCATCAATGGTAAAGTCAGTACAGGAAGCTGCCACCACCCTCATATTTCTGTCTCATTTCACTTGCCTGATAGCCAAACGTATTGAACTTGTGTTTGTCTGCTGACCCCCTGTGGTGATTGTTTATGTCTGCAGCTGCTGTAGTCCCATCAACAACGTCTGGCTCTCTGTTTTCCGAGTCCCTCTGCCTCTCCCCGTCCACACCGTCTCGCCATGGCACCATTGCTTCTTCCATCAGTGATTCATTTCCACCACCGTTGTTTACATGCGGCGCTTTTGAGGAAAGGCTGCGGATAAGCACACATGGTTACTCATTGCCAAAATAAGGTGTGTGAGAACACAGAGGAGAATTGTTTGTTGTAAGAAAAGGCTTTACAAGAGAGGCCTTGAAGTGGAAGGGAGAATGGAGGAACTTTGTGTGCACTAAAAGGTTTACTTAGGCTTTCCTTTCTGGGTTAAAGCTTTAAAACTGCTACATAAACAAACACAAATGATAACAAAAGACAAAAGGCGAATTACTGTAAACACTAGGATTAGTTCATCTTTTAAGACAAGAGTTCACAACCTTTTTGGCTTCTGGCCCCTCAGAATAGAGCATGTCCTCTTGTCACCAGTTTCACATGTCTAACAATTGTGAACAGCTCAAACAAAGACGTTTAAAGTTTATTTTCACAGGGACAAGTATAATGTGGATCAATGCCACATACCACAGCATTCAGGGTCAAACCTAGTTTGTAATGACACTAAACTGACTTTAAAATACATAATACTTAAGAAGAAAATGCATAAAAAAACAGCACAAAACACAAATTATATAATAAAATTGCCATAAAAGTCAATAACAAACATCAGATCATTACTGGCCACGAATGTTCTCTTTTTGAAAAGGTTCGATTCAGTTTGACGTGTTCATCCCTCAAACGAAAAAATATCACAGTCACTGTGGCAGAAACCCTGAGAGGTCACTGTGCACATGAGAAGCATTTATGGAGTTTAATATTTGCACTGTAATGAAATGACTGAAAAGATTTCCCGTTAACCAGTAACTTACAAGGAAAAAAGGAAAAATAGGAGCAAAGTTAAGAAAAAGATAGCAGAAGCATCATTTTCTGCTTGTGTTTAAATCGATCTTGCAACATATCCTGACCCCAAAGTCAGAAGAATAAAATTGAATTTACAAAACAGAAACAAGATCATCAAAAAAGGGAAAATATCTATTGTAATAGCATATGTGTATATACGTACAATACATATAGTCTTTAGTAAATGGGATACTATAATAAGATGGTAAGGTAAGCAGACTGTCAGAGGAGTATAAATCATTACTGTAGCATCTTACAGGCAGTGACGTTCATGTCACATAGCTCCAGTTACACAGTCATACGGGTCAAAATGTAACATCAGGACTCATCTGACATTAGTTCCCACAAATTCAACACCATCACAGCTTGCACAATGTCCTGCTGCAGATTTAAGTTACAGCGAAGAAGAATGTGTCACCATTCTCTTTAAGCTACTGTCTGTCATTGAAAAATGTCCTGTGTATCGGTGCCGCCATGAGAAAAATGCCATTTTTACACACTGCTGTTATAGGTACAGCTGCATACTAAGAGTACAGTGTGAGACTGCTGCTGTAACTCGTATGCATGATCACATTTATACAGTTTTTTTTACAAGTTATTCCAAAAGTAAACACACTCACAGGAGCAAACACACCGCACAGGTATGCCACACTAATCTGCTCAGGCTACACTGTCAAACATCAAAGCACTGACGAGAACGCTTTCATCACGGTGTCATACCTGTTTACAATTACTCTCTGTGTACCCCAGTTATACACTTAAGGTGTTAGATTATATTGCAACACTTGAACCTATTCAAAGACTGATAATGGATCAATAAAAACAGGCCTCCTGGTAATTCATAGCCTCAGTAAATCCAACCAAAACAGCCAGAGGACAGTCCGTGGATCCACACAGCTGCTCCAACATCAAAGTGACTTACCATGGTGAAGACATGAAGTAAAATGATCCTCTTACGTATCACACACACCCACCTCCTCACACACTACCATGCCATTAAACAGATAAAATTATAGATTTTACCTGGGCTTGGTTGGATCCATTTTGTTTCACCCAGTCATCTTTGGTTTCTATTAGCTTTCTCCTCCTCTTTCTCTCTGCTTGGATCGGTCCCTCCCTCTCTCTTCCTTTCACCTGCACCCCTGCCCTCTGCAACTGGCCCGACGGGAACAACTGGATTCTGCAGCCAACAAATCAGTGCTCAGAGCTGGTTAATGTGTTGCAGGTAAAAAAAATGCTTAGCGGAGGGGAGATGGTGACTGATTTCTTTGAGGATGATCTATTGTTGTTTCATGTCAGTCAGGGTTGTTGATCACCCACAACAAACAGGAGGAAATCATTTTAAGAGGGTAAAAAGTGGTCGTGCCTATTTATAGCAAAATCCGAAGTCATTTTTTTTGGTCATTACCCGCCAGAAAGAGAAGCTCTGATGTGAAACCAACTGTGAAAATCTGGTGTTTGATTGCACAGTAAAGTGGAAAACAGAGCAGCAAGTTTGTAAGAAGTAGTGAGTTAAGCTGAAAAGATCAGATCAGGTCAAAGACAAAAAAGACTTGAGAGTAAAACTTATTGGAGGAAAGATGTTGTTACAACTAATGAAATGCTCAACGCTTCGAGGTGGAGTGTAGACTGACATTGTGGCTGAGGTTAAAAGCGTGATTACATCCTCGTTAGTAAATACTTTTTCACATTTACGCTCTATCCACACCCTGCAACATGCCTGTGAATGCCGTCTGTAGCCTCGAGACAAATTCATGGCACAATTAAGATGGACACATAAAGATACACGAGACATTTATTAAAATTCAGAGGTTACAAAAAGATTGCTCATGTTGCTCAACATGATAGTTACATACATGATTTTGTTAGTATAATACAGTTTCATACAGGTTAAAAAAAGTGCTTTGTGAATGACACGTCCACAGTCAGTCCTAGTATGACTGATTCATATCTGAATTTGCAAGCCAGGACTGGTTGCTTAGCTGAAGCATACTGAGACAAGGCGTGTCCTGTTTTTTCTAACAGTCATGAATAATGCTTGTATGAGGGGGCTCAAAAGAATGCTAATTTGGCTTTGACAAGCCGTGAACAGTGGCAGGGGTCTGATCTACATTAAGTAAGAACTACAAACTTCCCTCGCTTTGTTATTGTTCCCATAAACCTTTAAAAGAGAACATCAGAACAGGTTTAAAGGTATAACCAGGAACTACTATTAAAATATAACTAGTTAACTTTATGGCTGAACAGAAAGCTTTTGATTTTGCACTTCCCTGCTCCAAAAACGACTGTTTGCATATTTAAATAACTGTTTACAATAGGCACCTTGACCTGACTATAAATGAAATGGAGTAGCTTGCTGTTCAGTAAAAAGCTACATTTCTACAAGGTACTACGATATGCAGTCAGCAACACTCAAATCATCATCATAAAAAAAACTGATCATTCTTGTATCAAATCAAAAACCCGACATTCCCAAAGATATAATGTATATTCATACCAAAGAAACAGCGCGTCTTATCGTGTAAGAATTAGTTTAGCATTTTGGGAAATACGCTCATTCACACATTCATGTTTCTATTGTATGTACAAAGCTAGACTTAGCTTAGCATAAAGACTGGAAATGGAGGAAACAACTGGCCTGGCTTTGCCAAAAAAATGGCCTTCTTGTACCTCTAAAGCTCATTGCCCCCAGCCAAGAAATAATTTGAACATGCACCTTAAACAACCACAAACCCAAATCTTCACACTGTTTTTTTTTTTTCAGATTAAACAAACGAGATATAACATGTTAATTAGTAAGCCTTAAAGGTCTTGGGAGGTGGATTTTTTTGCCTTTGGGACAGAGCCAAAGTCTTGCTAAGCTAACTCTGTGCAAAGTGAATCGGTGTAGTTCCCCAAATGTCTTACTATTCCTTTAGGACTTAAAAACACATATATATATATATATATATAAATATATACACTGATATAAGTCTCTAAAAAGCAGAATTTTTCAGTGCAAAATCACATGTTTGGTGACTCTCCCTCCCAGAGCCATTTGATCTGTTGCTCTCAGTAGTTTGACCCTGTCATCTCACTAAGTGATCAGCAGGACGAGAGGTAGAGTGCTTAGCGATGCTGGTTACTGTGAAATGAAACAGTTGTGGTGATAGCACCGTGTCCATTTGATTTCTTTGAGGCTGTGCGTGAGAGGGTCTCTAAACAATACTTGGTTTCAGAAGCTTTTTGTCCCACTTGGCACGCGTTGCAGAATTACTGAATGCCGTACTTTGTCTCCAGCTCCTCGGCAGCCCGTCCCAGGTGCATCTTTCTCAGTTCGTTCAATAGCTCCTGCAACAAGGGCTGGTGCAGCATTCCACCTGCCCGTGACCCTCTCTCAGTCCAAATCTTTAGCATCTGGTAGTGAGCTTCACGGCAGGGTCGGTAATCCAGCTCTGCTTGTTCGATCTCTGAGTCCGTCACACTGAGGGAACGCACCAGTTGCTTCACCCGAAGCACAGGAACCAAATCCAGCACCGTGTAGATCAGGTCAGGGACTGAGGAGAGAGGAGGGGGGGTGTTGAGGGAAAGAGATAAGACTTAGTACAATAGTTTTTTGTATGTTTGGGCTGAAACACATTGGGCCATTGGTCAGGAGCATGCGCTGTGCTATGTGGAGTATAAAATACACTCACTCTTGATTTCCAAGGGGACACAGTCAGGCAGATTGAACGGCTGCTCTTGTTCACTCGGAGGATCTAGAGGAACAGCCTCGACACTGATGGTGTTTGAAGGTTCCACTGGCGGTATCAGGAGTGTAAAACTCTATAAGACAAGGATAAATCAAATTTTATCAACTGTAAACGTATCCAGCAGGAAAAAGTAACCACAGACAGTTAAATCCATGTTACCTGAGGCGAGTCTGGGGAGTCGTCACTTGGTTGGGAGGACGTCTGCAGCAACCTCCTCTTGATTACCCATTTTGTGACCACATAGGTGATAACGATGACCAGCACCAACATTACCAGAGCCACTGCTGCAGCTCCACAAATTATGTTAATGAGATCTTTGTTTCCACTGTCGGGACCTTAAGGAGCACATAGGGAACGAGACACGAAGATGGACGCACATTAAAAAACACAGCAGTTTCTAAATACCCTTCCCTTCACAGACAAGAACAATTCTTGTCACCTTTGATGCTAAGCAAGAATATGCAGGGTTTCTGCAGGGATCACAATTTTTCAATATGTTACATTTATTTCCGATTTGGACATGGATAAGTGGCAGAAAATGATGAACTAACTAGATGAAAACAGCTGATTCCTTTAAGTGCTACTGTGGTTAACAGTAGTGACATTGTTTGCTCCAGGTCTGTTGCTGCTAAAAAAGGATTGAACAGCCTCTTGCATGCTCAAGCCACTGCTGCAGCAATCGCACTTTTTTGTGTGTATGTCAATAGGATATAAAAAGATACTGCTGCAGCAGGCAAGAGAAAATGAAATAGATAGTCTTTCATTGCTTTTGTAAGACTTTTGAAGACCTGCAGGTTCAGACAAAAATGTCTGGTGTGTCTATAGGACAATGAACCTGTGTTCACCTCCATGTCAGACTGTTGTTTTAATACTCTTACACACACACATTAGATCTTGTATAATTCATAGTGACCGTTAATCTGACAATTACTAACATTATATATCAGCAGTTTTGCAAGAAATATATGTCTAAGTAGGAGCAGAGGTCTCTGTATTTATATATCAGGAAACCCGTGTATTAACCCTTCAAGCTGGCCCGATAATCATATGCCTCTTACAAGAGCTCACCTTTTGTGACGCTTAAACAGAGATGTCTGCACTCAGCAGTACAACTGTGGAGAACAAAGAGGATGTGTCACAACATTGAAGAGGAAGTAACACATATAAAAAGGAAGTGCTAAACACACAGGGCAGATATACTTTTTTTAAGAACACGAGTTAACACAACTGCATGTTAACACTTCAAGTGCTGTTTCACAGCCGCCTTTACACGAAACTGTACGCACTGAAATAGAAATAGTGCTTCATCTGTCACAATCACTGACTATGTTAATGTCTTTATCTGAACAAGACTGTAGCTATTATGGCATGTGCTCTCCTCTTTTTCTCCCTTTTATCTGTGATAAATACATTGTTCACCCACTGAACACTTAATTGATAACTGGACACGTTGCTCATTGAAATTTTTTGGGCACAACTCTCTTAAGAGTTGCTGCCATGTTTATATTTTAACTAATAAATCTATTTCCAAATGTCAAACATAAATAGTTGTTATTTTTGTCTAACCTTGGTCAAACGCAACTCCTTTATGGTAATGTTGTGATTTTTAAGATTTCAAACTGCAGTTTGACACAAATGTCTAAAAGACTTACTGTAGGACCACAAAAGGCATTTACATTTAGATATTTCAGGGGTCCGCCCTCACGTATTATCTTTAACAAATGATCCCTTGTTTGGTAAATCTTAAAATGTCAGCAACCCAAGTTTTAGTCACGTAACTTCTCTCTTCTGTTGCCAACATATGGAAAGATTGAACAATGTCCAGCGTGTGCTGCAAGTTTCAATTCAACAAATCAACTTCCCCATGAACATTACACATTAGTGTACGCACTTGTCGCAAGGTTCACACTTGTTGCCGACTCTGTAGTAGTTCTCTGTACATTCGCACACAGTGTTCCTCTCTGACGTACCTGTGCACAACAAGAAAAACTCTACTTGAGCCACACAAATAATAAGTGAACAAAGACACAACTGAGTATTAGCATAACTTATTACACTGCCAGATCTTAAGACTTACATTTCTCCTTTTCTTTTTCATCGGTTTTACACTGGGAACATTTGAGACACTCGTAGGTTTCCGAGTCGATGACAGATTTGTAATAACCTGCCTTACAGCGACAAATAGTGTTCTTGCTCTTTTCACATGCCGATACCATTTCTTCATTCTTTGATGCTGCAGAAAGTTCAAAAGAGAGCAAAGAGAGAGTGAACAAAGCAAACAAATCATAAAGAGAGGAAAGCGATTCAGGCAAACAGGCAATGTTACTCTACCTCTGCAGGTTCTGCATTTTCTGCAGGTCTTGGAGAAGTTCATATATTCTGAGTATTCTCCATTGGGACAGGCTTCACAGGTGGTTCTATGAACCGGGGAATCACATTCTTTTACAAACTTATTACCTGGAAAACATAGAAATCACAGGTAAACACAGTTAAGACTTTAGACACTGTAGAATGGATTTAACAGTTGAATACCGTCTGTCTGCCTGTGTGATATATAGCGAGCATGTGAATCATGTGCGGTGTGCAGGAGGCCATACAGTACCTGGAGAGCATTTGTTGCAACAAATTCCCGCTGAATTCAGATAGTCCCCATCTGGACACAGCTTCACTGGAGGTTGTGGCACTGTCGACGTGGACACGTGCTTGAACTGCAGCATAGAAAACACAGTATAGTTAAGCTCCATCACGTCCATCACAAGGAAGTTGTGAGGTATTCATGCAATTTCAAAGTTTTGTGAATCACCTCAAGTGTTTGTCTTACCATAAGGAGCAGGATTATGCCAACAAGGGCACTTTTGTTCCATCTTCCTCTGTGGACACCTCTCTCCATTATCTTACAGGTCTCACTCAATCCATCTGAGGCCACCTGCAAGGAAAATACTCAATATAACCATATGCTCTGGGCCCAAAACTAATTAAAATGTATTTTTTTTAATATATCAGCCTTATATTGCCTTAAATTTGAAATTAAATGAAACGTATTAATGTCATAGGGTTACTGAACAAGGTACTTCTTTAGCCAATAGTGGCATTAGGATGTCATTCTTTGCAAAGTCTTTACAAATACTGAATTGCCACCAAATGATGTACAAACAATCGTGTACCTGTGACGCACCTTTCATCTAGCACCACCAAAAGGTCACATTTGGTCATACACTGCAGTTCATGAGTGGCTACTTTAGCCTGCTAGCATGCTAAACAGCATCATTTTACAATTAAAGTAACGTGCAAAAACATGTTTGTGTGACATGGAATGAGACTATTTTAAACAGAAGCATTCATGAGGCATCTTTTTTTTTACTTTATCAGCTTTGTATTGACAAATGAACCTACGATGAGTGTACAATCATGTCTAAGCTCTTCTATTAAGGCGCATAAAGAACTGCCGGGATCCATTATTGGTCCCATTAACTCCGGTGTCTTCCCATTCTCTACTCCACTGCTCGACCTGAGGTTTACATTTTATATAGTATTCTGACTGAGCACAAAGTACTCTAAGAACATGCAAACAATTTTTTCCCATTTAGTAATCCACCTTTTTTGTCCACGGAGGCGGAAAAACAGTAGTAAGGAGTAAAGAGAGATTTTTAATCACTGAGTCACTAAGATGTTACAAGTGCCTGGCAGAATTTAGTAAATGGTGAATGTGCTGTACTTATACTGCACTATTCACACTGAATATCTTGTCCAAGGACACTTTGACATGCAGGCAGGAATGAGATTAGTGAACCGCACTACTTCCTGGTTATATGCTAAATTTATCCAAACTATAATGACTCCTGACCCTTGACCTGATCACGTTAAATGATCAATTATGTGGTCTATAATTGTGCGAGACATCCACCTCTGAGATTACTGCTGTTAACCCAATAAAAGGTCAAATGAGTTTCATCTGCTCAAAGCATTAAAAAAAAAAAAAACATTTTGAAACAAAGTCAAGAGGGACATGGATTTCATAATCAGTGGAGGGCTGGGGGCCCAATGTCCCAGTATCCACCCACGTGTGTCTGAGTTATTAAAGTTTTACTTGGAACTACTTTCTAACAAACAAACAAAAAGTATAGAAGTAAACAGTTGTTTTGAGTAACTATAATATGATATTGGGAAGTGGGCTGAAGTTTCACATGTGGTTTCTATGAACACCTGACGAAAACACAACTACGGAACAAGCAAGAATGGTAACTATCACTTTTTCATTTACCCTAAAACAGATAAGTTTGATATTAATGTGAATTCTAGGCAGATTTTTTTCATTATAGGGGTCATTTTAGGTTGTTTCCTAAACTGTGCCCTGCCATAAGAAACACGTTTAACACGATTTAAGCGTATTGGACACACATGTATGGTTTTATTTTATAATAATGAACAAATTTGTCTGCTGTCAACTTAAAACGCCGACTTTAGCCTTCATATCCCTGCGCCAACTTGTTTGCCAACCTCACTTCCCTGTCGCATTCAGACGCCGAGATTTAACTCTCACTGACTTTACAACCGACAAAACTCGGATATAAGTCTTACGTGTTTGGAGATAAGCTTGACGTACATAAAAGGCAAATCTACAGTTAAGATTTTACTGTTTTTTGTCTCTTGTCTCACTAGTTTCGATTTGGCTACAGACCACATAACGCCCACCTCCGCTGATATCAATCTCCTCTTCCCACAGACTGACATGCAGAGAGGTATTTAACCGTCACTTACCTGGACAACCGCTGTTCAAGAGAGGTATATCTCTTTAATTCAGGTCCGTATATCGACATTAATCTATTTTATTATTTAATATAACTTACTTATTTTACTAAGAGCTGAGCACAGACGGAGCGGGTACTCCTGCCTCTCTGTTGAGGACGTACGGAGGCGGACTCATACAAGAAGTACCGCGTCATTTCAGGGAATCGCAATTTGGCAAGAAGGCTCTGCGTAAAACAGTCACACTCACACTTAAACCCATATAATGAGGGGTGAGCGCTGGTAAACCTGCCAGGTTACTGCTGTGTCTACACATGCGCCTGGCTTACCTTATCCACCGACTTTACATGAAGGCAAAACAGCCTTAAATAATAGTTACAGGAAGGAGAAGTGATAGGAGGAAATACATGCATTTTATATCATTTTGCACCTTTTACCCCATTTTTTAAAATTTATTTTGCTTTTTTAACAATCAGCCACACATTGACAATGCAAAAACAGTCACAGACAAAGACAATAAAATGAAATAGATTAAGACACAACAGCAAATAACAGAATATATTATATATATATGGAATATATATAGAACATATATCTATATATTTAGAATATAAAATACAGAAAAGATACATTAAAAAATATAATAATAATAATGATAATAATAATAATAATAATAATAATAAAATATTAAAATATTAATAATAACAATAACAACAATAATAGTCCATCCATCCATTATCTGTAACTGCTTATCAGGGTCACTGTGGGACTGGATCCTATCCCAGCTGACTTTGGCGAGTCACCAGCAGGGCACAACAGCAGTGATGAAAATTATAATACAATTGAGTGGGTTGCTTCACAGCAAGAATGTCTCTGGTTCGCACCCATGCCTGGAGCCTCTGTGTGGAGTTTGCATGTTCTTCCTGGGAACTCCAGCTTCCTCCCACAGTCCCAAGACATGCAGGTTTATAGTTTTATTGGTGACTGTGAATTGCACATAGGCGTGAGCGTGAATGGTTGTTTTGTTGGGTTTTTTTTTTATGTGTCAGCCTTGTGATGAACTGATGATTTGTCCAGAGTTGTACCCCGCCTTTCACTCAGTGCCAGCTGGAAGAAGCAGTTACAGAGACTGGATGGGGAAAAAATGGGAAAATGTTTTTTTATTGTTTTGCGAGTAGGTTATCTTTTCCAAACAGCTCCTCGCCTCTGAGAGCCAGAGAGAGAGGGAGATCTGATTTCCATTTCATTGCTATACATTTTTTGGCAATAGCTAGTTGGATTTCTGAGAGCTTAATAAAATAATTATGTCTGTAATTATGTGTAAGATTAGAGTTTAATCTTCTGTGGATTGTGGATAAAGCACCACAGACCCCTCTCTGAAACCCTAATAGTTTGCTTCATCGCCAAGTGGAGTGGAGATTTGTTCCCTCAGCTAAGCCACAACTAAAACTAGTGTTTTGGGTTCATAATGAAAGTTTGCCTTCAATTTGGGTTTATTTATGTACAGAGGAAGTGCAGACAATGTTGAACTTGATGCACTGTAATTACAGGCACTATAATTAAATAAAAGAATAGGCCGGAGCTCTTCTCGTGTGACAAGCTAAGACACTCATGCTCAGTTCACTGAGGTCTGTAATGATGTTTAAAAATGAAGCTAAAAATATTGTGCACACAAATAACATTCAAAACAGTCCCATCAAGGATAGTTAAAATCCTAAGAGTGATAGTATCGACCCCTAATCTGCAGAATGGTCTATATTCTGAGATCTGTTGCTTTTGTCTTCGTCCACATACGTGGAGAAATCACAGCGTTTTCCTTGTTTGGGTAAAATTCTCGAACACAAAACTACACAGCGTCACTCTTGTGGTTATTTCTCCCATATTCAGGTATGTTGCGAGGTCATGAATCTTTGGCGACTTAATGGGGTTCCCATTAAGCTTCGTAACAGGATGAGTACAGCCGCTATTTCGTGTTAGCTATGAATGTATGTAGTAATGTATTCTCTACTTTTGTTTGCATGATGTGTTTCATGCACTTTGAGTTTTACTGTCCTGTAGATCTTCCTGTAGTGTGTAAATTGTTGTATTTTTGTCCCATTTCATTAGAGTAAAGTTCTCATACAGGACACTGCACAGCGGCACACTTCTTCTTCGATTATTTCTTCCATATTCAGAAGGACAACAGTAGCAGGCCAGTAGAGTGAAACCACACGTGACCTTGCTCTACAATACATGAAAGAACTCAGTCAGCAGAGCAAGACAAGTGCTTCCTCAGAAAAACCACATCCTTCATCCTTCATGTCTTCGCTCTTCCTCCTTCTCGCTTTTTCTTTTCACATTTGTGCCACATACCTACAACGCCACACGCTTTTACGCTTTTAGTTGGCCTTCCCATACATGCACGTGTAAACACTCATACATATAGTTTCATACAGCCTGTGAGGCCAGCTGTGACGACCAGACAGCCCAGGTCTGAGTCTGCAGGTAGATTTTGTGTTCAAAAATAGCTTTTGTTAAGTATCTGTTTACCTTAACACAACACACTTTGCATGTTCCTGGCACATTTCCTCTGAAGTTCTCAAACATACAAATCCTTACAGTCAAGTAGGCTAATACTGAAACCTCCAGATAAGCATGACTAGGTTTGCTCTAAGTCAGTTTAGCGTGATTTTGATGCTCAGTCATCTCTTCCAGTCATCTCTATACTCTGTCTGATTTTTGCAACTCTCCGAGAGGCACACTGGGCCTGTGAGGCAGCCCCTTTCAGACGCTGCTTCGTCAGCCTCATGTCCCCTTTTTACAGTTGACAGGAAGTCACGGGTTGTGGTCTAGTTTCTGCGAAAAGTGACAAAGCTGGTAAGAAGAGCCCATATGAGTTGAATGGTAGACATACTGCACCTCTGCAATAAAACAGACAGGGGAGCTGTTAACTTTTATATCATTTCAGAAAGACACGATATACAGTTCATGAGCTCTATATTAAAGAGCTTCAGGGTGAGCGTTACCTCCTTAAACGGCACTTCATCACAAATCCACCAGTTTAAGATGAAGATATTGCTGAAGAGGAGACAAAAAAGACACCAGCAATGAAGAAAAGGTGTCTCAGGGTTTAGCAAATGTTTGGGAAAGATCTTTGCACAAATGCAAATTCGCTGGTTGTCACTAATAAGTAATAACACAAACGTTTTTCACTTCTTTATTTAGTCTTTAGGGTAATAGAAGGAATTTCCCAGGCACTTTCTGTGTGCCATTTTACTCTCATCTGGACAACTGAAGCCACAGCCAATGAGACCGATAATTATCATTGTCATATTTTGCATGTCACTTCATTTGAAGGCAGACTTATAAGATCGATGAGGAGATTATTATGGAGGTTTTGTCTTATCTTTGCATTTGGTATAATTAAGAGAATTTTTCTTTTATTGCTCACTTCTGTGTGTCATAAAGGTAAAGAGCAGCATCATCTGCGTATTGTCGTTTCTTGGAATAATGTTTATCTCCTCACAAGCTTTCTGTAAGAGGACCAGAGTTAAATGAGTGGTATATCATATTTTCACTGAAATGATTTCGTCATCAAAGTCTAAGAAGGGGAGAAAGAGGAAGAGGCAAGAAAGAGAGATGAAGCAATAGATTGTGTGCAGCCAACAGACTGATCTTTGTATGAAACGAGAGAGATGGTGCCTGTGGAAAAAAGTGGAGGCTGAAGGAGGGCATGTTTTTGTGCAGAGCCAGGGGGTCGCAGCAAAGAGACATAAGAAGGATGAGAGAACAGGGCAGAGAGATTTCAAAGACAATAGTGAAACGTTTGATTCACAATATGACTCATCACTGCCTTTTTACGTATAATCCCCTGACACACTTCTGGTCCCCTTCAGTCTCACACTCAGAGGGTCTCAGGTTACATCTTGTCTCACCTTCTTGTCCGCGGTAAGTGAAGACTGTAGCAATTGAAGAGATTTTCTCTTCGATAAGTGTCCTGTGTGGTTGAATGTTAGCATATTTGTACATTAATGTTCTTGTAATCCAGTACAGTACAGTAGGATGTAAAGTTAGTAACGTGTTTGTGTGAGTACAAGGCTGAATTTCTCTGATGGTACTATTGGATGTTTGAAGTCTTTCATATCTCAAATGTGTCTAGTATTGTGCATCGGTTCACTGCCAAATTCAGTGTCTTATCATGACCTGTTGTTAATACTATGAAGCACAATCGACCATTGTAATTCCTCCATAAATTTTATTTCACCCAGGGCCCTTTACCTCCTCTTACACCTCTGCTATTCATGCTCTTCTTCTTCTTCTTCTTCTTCTTCTTCTAGTATTCCTCTTCCCAGATGCTGCCACTCTGCTATTTTGCTTTCCTGTCCTTCCTCTCTCCTGTACTTTCCATAGAGTGCAATGAGACACAATACGAGTGGCCGGTGGACAAACCACAGTTTTGCTGTGAAAAGTGCAAGCCAGGTAAAATGACTCCTTTTCGTCTCGCGAGATTTCATAATTTTCATGCAAACAGGTTCTAACTGTAACTTTCACCTTGTGTGTGTGTGTGTGTGTGCGTGTGTGTGTGTGTGTGTGTGTGTTACAGGTCAATATTTGCATCGGCGTAACGATAGGGTTTGTGACCAGGAGTGTAAACCTTGCATAGATGGTCGTTACAGCGATACCCACAACGTAGAGATGTTCTGCGGATTTTGTGATATATGCACTAAACGTGAGTAATTTCTCAGTTCATATTTATATTAAGAGTGAGGTGTTAGTATGCGTGAGATCTGTGAACAACTGTGTGAGAGTCCTATAATAGACCTATAACAGAAGCAGCCTTTGTAACAACAGTGGTATAAGCAACAGTAACCTACCATATGCAGTTTAATATTATTATATATAATTTTACAGCCACTGCTCACAGAAATTCAGAGATGCTTCAAATTTATGAAGTCTAGCTCGTTTAGGAGATTTGACCCCTTCTTTATTTTGACAGTTTGCTCTGTGATAATTCATGTATCATAACGCATAGATCATGTCATTATCAGATGCAGGTTGAATAAGAAAGCTAGACATCTTAAAATTTTAAAAAGTAGAGCCAAAATTCAGAGCAGCAGATGTCATGTAGTCATATCTGTCCTCATCATAACATTACTATAAAAATATGTCACTTAGCCCCTCCCCTCCTCTATGAAGCATTGTGGTTCACTGTATATTGTGTGTGCATGTCATGACTGCGTCTCTGCCTTTTAAGCATGAGTGATTCATCGTTTCTCTCTAGTCTCGACCACCAACAGTTACGGCACAAAACTTTGAAACGACAGGCTTTTAGTTGTTACTCAACTCTTTCTGTCAGTCATGACTTCAGAGAGTTTTGACCGTGCAAACCTAAGGTCATATATGCATGGGGGGGGTTTCCCATTTTGTGTGTCACGGTGGGACACAGTCAGAGAGAGATTAAGGGAAGGAGGGGGTGGGAGGGGAAGGGGGTCTGAGAAAGTCTCAGGAAACCTGTTCAGGTGGGATTCTGCAGCAGAAGTTCGTGTTTACGTGGTAATACATCCACTATCAGCAGCACAGCCCACCAAGAGTGGCAAAGAGGAGGAGGTTCAAAAAGTAGACCATAGTCATGTCAGTGGAAAAAAAAAAGAAAAACACTGAAAAGTGATAAACATCGGAAAGAGCAGCAGACATAAATGTCATATTCAATGTTATTACTCAGGTCTCTGCTCTGCTACAGGTGAGCAAAAACAGTCTGTTATGCTTATTTTTAAATGTCACTGTGGAAAACATAGAAGGCACAAAACACAGAATGGAGAGAAAGTATGTGATTTTCAGTCTTGGAACATGATTAATTTAGCATAGTCTGACTTTTACATGTGCTGCACCAAGACACACTCTCACATGACACACATGTCACAACAGTGTTAGCACATTTCACTCCAACAGTACAGCTGCAGCTTCAAAACAAACCTTTTAAAAGGTGACTACATGCAGAACCCTTTGATAGCTCTTGTAGAATTTGGGGGGATGAAGGTGGGTGTTCAAAATGTCAAAAAACATCTAATCTTACATATGCAGGGGCTTTATACCAGTTAACGGCTATGGAAACAATTTTATGTGGAAATGATTCAACCCACACAAAAATTTCACACCGCACTTGCAGCCGTATTAATCTTTATTTTGGTTGTACTTTGATCTTCATCAGAGTGTTAACGATTCACAAGGGGCCGGATGTGCATAGAGAGTTTCAAAGGAGGCATCATGCTCCACATTTTAAACTTAACTACTAATATTCTCCTGCAGTATAACTTTTAGTTCTCAGATCCCCTTAAACCAGTTACATCAACGCTTACATCTACTGCTCAGAATCTGCAGCCACCCCTAACTAACCTCACTTTTACACTCGTCTCTTTTCCGTGTCTATCCTGTGCTAGAATAAGAGCAATTTGAAGACTGCTAAAGCTGTTTTGTTTTTATTGTACTATAATGGGGCAGCAGAGTGAAGCAGTGAGTGCAAAAGCCAGCTCCAAAATCTCCAGATTCGCTGCTCTGTGGTGAGATGTGACAATAACAAATGTAAAATTATATTACGCACCTGCAGAGTTTTTGATAATTTGTACTAAATATTAGATTTAAATTGAAAACAGTGGCCAAAGCATGAGTGTATTGACGATAATAATATTGTAATAATGTCATAAACATGATGAAAATGTGTGAGGTTATAATTACATTTTAATTTTCATTCATTTTCATTTTAGCTGTAGACAGTCTGCATGCATGTGTTACATCAGTTCATGTACGAAATGTGCCTCAGATCTGAAATTCTCTCTGAACTATGACCTTAAAAGACACATTATGATGAATCCCACTGCTTTTCTTGGCAAGACTCCCCCTGAGTAACATTTAAGCACCTCTGATTGGAGTGTAGTTGCTGCCTCTGTTGGTTAGCTTGGTTAAGGTTAGGGTTAGGTTTGGGGGGGTGGGGGGGTGGGGGGGCACGGGGGCTAAGTAGATCAAAATCTTGTGTTTGAATCGTTTAATTGAACCAGGATAGGTTAATGAAACATAAAAGAGATAATTAAAAGGAAAGAAAGTTTCAGAATAAGTAAAATCAGAATAAAAGATATTGTGTGGGGTTGTAATAAAAGAAGAGAGAATCTAGGGCCATTACTTAGGGTTAAGGTTAAGGTTACGGTGAGGCTTAGTCAATCAGAGGTAAAAAAGAAATAGGAATCATAGTAACGCACAGATGACATAAAATAGCTACATATGACTGCTATTGTTGTAGTATTATAAACTATGCTGCATTAGTTATGAGAACAAATGTTTAGTGATGACTATGGGGGCTTCATGGGGGGGTCACATGAGCAGTTTTCTCTTTGTTATCTTGTAAATTCACATTTGAAGTATGCACGTTAGAGCATTTGGAGAGAAAGAAGATGTTTCATCAAAGTGAAATTCTCCGCTCATACTGAGAAATAACAGCTGCTTCTAAAGAAAAGGCATCCAAAGTGAATATATAACTGCCTTTGACTTAAAACCAGAATCATTACCTGCCATGCCTAGCTTATGAGTCATTTTTCATTTTCTGATTTGTGTCATATTTTAAAGACATCCTTTGTGTATGCGTGTGTGTTTGTCACACACACATTAACATACTCTATTATCATTGGACTTGATATTTTAATGACAACTATTGTTTTCTTGTTTTTACAGCAAACATGGAGTATAAGTCACACTGTAACGCCACTCATAACGCCGTGTGTAGCTGTAAAGCGGGCTACAAATGCGACGACCAAAACTGCAAAGAGTGCTTGCTGGTACCAACCACCACCGAACCCTCCACTACCCTCCCCCCATCAACTACAGGTAGGACACTCCTGCTCCGGACATTCATCCAAGGTTGACACACAGCTTAGTTTTTTGTTCTGGGTGGGTGTGGACATCGTACAGCTGAGAGTCAGTATATAATGCAATGGGAAACAAACTTACCAGCAGTTACCATAGAAGTAACAATATTACATTAACTTGTTTCTCTAACCTTCCTGATTTCTGGTCAAGAGTTTGGTTTTTTGAGCACATCACGACCACCATTATCTTTACACTGTGATGTCAGTTTTACTCGTAAATAACTTGATTTATGTTTTTTTTTTTTTTTAAGCTAGTAAAAGCATAACTATTGTGTCACAAAGCTTATCCTGCTGCTTTTGCTTGAGGGGTTTTAATGATTGAAGCTCTCATGGAATGACAAACACTTGATTAATGACTGGATATGTTCAAGCTACACTAATCAATATTTTTTATATCATTTGTATACGAAAGGAGTCACAAACCAACAGAATGTTACAGTATAACCTAGCTCACTTCTCCTCAGGTTATTTATTTGGTTTTATGGCCTGTAACTTTATTGTTTTGGTTCAGTCTCTACATTCTCATCAAACTTGTTTTTGGGCATTTATTACCTTTATTGGACAGTGACAGGTGAAGAGGCAGATAGCAGCAGGCAATGCAGGCATAGCAACAGGGAGACAACAACAAGGTTATACACTCGAATCTTTTAACCTTTCAACCTGTTTGTTTGTTTGTTTGTTTGTTTGTTAGCAGAAAAAATATCTGATACCTCACTGTACATTACCTGCTCAGCTCTAAACACTAGCACTATCAGACTAGCTGGTGAACACGGTGGAGCATTTAGCAGCTAAAGGTCTAACAATTTCCCTGAGATGTTGGTGGAGAACAAAACAGAGCTGAAAGGAGAGTGAGAAACATGAAACATAACTCCAAATGAACACTAATGGGTCTGCTGGATGTGTAAATATAGTAATTTCACACATCTGCACAGTCAAACCTCTCTGAAGATAGTTCTTTATTAAGTTAGATACCAATTTAAACCCTCTGTTTCATCATCCGGTTCTCCAGTAGCTCTATAAAAAGTTCTTTGGTCTCTGAATGGGCTTCCTCACTAGACTGGCACTGTAACCACAGCAACACACGTGCACACACACACATACACACATGTTCTGTGATGCTTGCTTTTCAGTTAGCAGCTGTTTACTCTCCAATATGCACCCATGTAGAAAGGTTAACCTTACACAAGTTGATATGAGTGATATATTAATCATGTATTGTGCTAAGAGACAATGACTGTCTCAGAGTGACTAATCTGGATCGTGTCTGTTTCCTATTTCCACTGAATTATCAAATTATGTCTGCACTGAGTTTAATTTCTTAATGTCTTCCTTCCAGCCCTGAAATCTACCGCCCTCCCCACATCGTCGACACCCCCCACACCACTTAGAGGTAAAGTAAGCTACTGCTTCTGTCCTTGCCAATAAAAAGCAGGAAATGCTTGAACCTTTTCTCCCGTTGGTGTTCCAATAATGTTTCCCTTACACTTTCTTACAGACACAGTCTGGTTCCTGGTGATAATTGTCCTCCTGTGTATAGGATTTGTATTTTTTGTTGTAAAAAATATCAAGCCCTTCCTGCGCTGGATCAGAACCAAACACGGTTAGTAGATTATTATGAAGCAATAACCCTAGAACAAGAGTACACTGAGCATAACAGTTTAATCATTTTATAAAGTGCATGAATTAATGTTTTTTTCTTATCTAAAGTGAATATGGACTCGTATTTCAATCTAATTCCTAAGAAATCGTGCCCTATTCTCTTGTTGTTCAGGCTACTTTTTGGCTAAAACAGCTGCACCAGTCCACTCTGAGGACGAAGAAGTATCCAAGCCTGTCCAGGAAGTGTGTGGGAAATGTGAACAACCTCTTGAAGTATGATAAGTTAAAGACTAGATCCTGAACTTGGATCAGCAAAACTTTCACAAGCTGACATTTAGAGACATTTAACATCTCTTGTTGCTTTGGATTTATAACAAATGGAGGCAAGCGTCACTCAGTCCATGCTGATGAATGGAACTACAGAAAACGTTTGTTTCAAGACTGATTCTGTTTCCTGACAGGAAAAACGATTGTTTGACATCTGTCACGTTAGAATGATGAAAGTGTGTAAATATGGAAGAATTATCCTATCTTTATTCAAGAGCGTAGATTTTCAGTTTGAGAGCATGATTTCTCCTTTTCGTGCTCACATTTTGTGCTCGCACTCAGATTTCTGCTACTTTCTTTCAAAATGTGTGCTTGGACTCAAAACATCACATGCTTGCGCTCACATTTCTTCTTCTTGGACACAAACATTTCGCTGGCACTCAAACATGTCCTGTGCGCGTTCAGATCTAACGTCTACACGCTCAAACCTAAGTGTGCTCGCACTCAAAACGTGTCCTGTACGCTCTCAAATTTTTTGCGCTCGCACTCAAAACAACAAGTCCTCTCAGGTTGAGGTGTCTGCTCAGACTGAAAGCTGCCCCTACCTGCGCTTAAAGTGTGTCCTGGTTAGTGTGTTTCACCAGCCAATAGGGAGACAGCTAGAGTGTGGCCCAATCTTGGATGTGTGTGTTCCTTTGCCGTTTTTGAGCGCTCCATAAGGGTGGGTATATAGTCTGTTTGTAAAACTGCTTCTCTCTTAAAATACACCAATTTACCATATTAGCCAGCTATTTGAATCGTCACCTATTTACGATGCCAGCTTATTTATGTATAACTAATCTTAAGTAATCCTAAAAAAAGTTAGGATTACGTCGTCGTCTTCCGCTTTATCCAAGGGCGGGTTGTGGGGGCAGCAGCTTCAGCAGGGAGGCCAAGACTTCCCTCTCCCCGGCCACTTCGTCCAGCTCTCCCAGGGGAAACCCAGGGCGTTCCCAGGCCAGCCGAGAGACATAGTCCCTCCAGCGTATTCTGGGTCTTCCCCGGGGCTGCCTCCCAGAGTTACGTGCCCGGAACACCTCACCGGGGAGGCGTCCAGGAGGCATCCTCACTAGATGCCCGAGCCCCCTCAGCTGGCTCCTCTCGATGCGGAGGAGTAGCGGTTCTACTCCAAGCTCTCCGCGGATGGCCAAGCTTTTCACCCTATCTCTAAGGGAGAGTGCAGCCACTCTGCGAAGGAAGCTCATTTCGGCCGCTTGTATTCGCGATCTCATTCTTTCGGTCACTACCCAAAGCTCGTGACCATAGGTGAGAGGCCTTTCGGCTCAGCTCCTTCTTCACCACGACGGACCGGCGCAGAGTCCACATCACTGCAGAAGCTGCACCGATCCACCGGTCAATCTCCCGCTCCATCCTTCCCTCACTTGTGAACAAGACCCCGAGATACTTGAACTCTTGATACTGATGCTCCGATGAAGCCAACAAGACCAGATCATCCGCAAAAAGCAGTGACCCAATCCTGAGGCCACCGAACCGTAGCCCCTCAACGCCTTGACTGTGCCTAGAAATTCTGTCCATAAAGGTTATGAACAGAATTGGTGACAAAGGGCAGCCCTGGCGGAGTCCACCTCTCACTGGAAACAGGTCCGACTTACTGCCGGCAATACTGACCAAGCTCTGGCACCGAGAGTACAGGGACTGGACAGCCCGTATTAGTGGGTCCGGAACCACATGCTCCCGGAGCACCCCCTACAGGGCTCCCCGAGGGACACGGTCAAACGCCTTCTCCAAGTTCACAAAGGACATGTAAACTGGTTGGGCGAACTCCCATGCACCCTCCAGGACCGCGCTGAGGGTATAGAGCTGGTCCACAGTTCCACAACCAGGACGAAAACCACACTGCTCCTCCTGAATCTGAGGTTTAACAATCTTGCGGACCCTCCTCTCCAGGACCCCCGCAAAGACCTTCCTGGGGAGGCTGAGGAGTGTGATCCCCCTATAGTTGGAGCACATCCTCCGGTCCCCCTTTTTGAAGAGGGGAACCACCACCCCAGTCTGCCAGTCCAGAGGCACTGCCCCCGATGTCCACGCGATGTTGCAGAGACGTGTCAACCAAGACAGCCCCACAACATCCAGAGCCTTAAGGAACTCCGGACGGACCTCATCCACCCCCGGAGCCTTGCCACCGAGGAGCTTTTTGACTACCTCGGCAATCTCAGCCCCATAGATAGGCGAGCCCGTCACAGGGTCCCCAGACTCTGCTTCCTCAGTGGAAGATGTGCTGGTGGGATTGAGGAGGTCTTCGAAGTATTCCCTCCACCGACCCAGGACGTCCCCAGTCGAGGTCAGCAGCACCCCATCCCCACTGAACACAGTGTTGACAGTGCACTGCTTCCCCCGCCTGAGCCACCGGATGGTGGTCCAGAATCTGTTCGAAGCCGTTCGAAAGTCATTCTACATGGCCTCACCGAACTCCTCCCACGCCTGAGTTTTTGCCTCCGCAACCGTAGAAGCCACGTTCTGCCTGGCACGTCGATACCCGTCAGCTGCTTTAGGAGTCCCACAGGCCAAAAAGGTTCTGTAGGCCTCCTTCTTCAGCTTGACGGCATCCCTCACCCTTTGAGCGGGATTCGTTGCTACAACTCAAGCACGTAAGTACAAGTGTCAAAATGATTACTGTAGGCAAGCCACATGTTCACGTAAAAACGCACGAGCATTACGGTCACGCGCACTAGTGTCCCGGTTTAGATTCGGGAAATCTGGTCACTTCAACATCCTTGCCAGCATACAAACAAGTTGTATATTGAAACTATATGAACGATGTGCTTTGAGTTGTAGCAACATTAAGAAATTAACTTACTTGAGGTCTTTGGCCATCCATCTCGTCTCCCACTCAGTAGGCTGCCACGCTCCGAATCCCGCTCAAAGTCTTCTTGTGAAAGCCTAACCAATATATAGGCTAACTAATGCACCAATGTTATCCTCAAATCATTATCATCACAGCGTATTTTTCGTTATACCTTTTTAATCACGTAGCCTAGCCTATTCACCCATCATCTCTTGTTAAATGTTTCAATAAGAGAATCAGCTGGTTACACGGATTCCACTACTGTAACAGTAATTTATTAATTTAAATTTAAAATCATAATATGACATGCAGCAAAAGTGCGGTGGTCGGGATGCGAACCGGCGTCCTATAGTTTAAAATGCAACAAATAGCATTGTACTTAACCATTCAACTATTGTAACATGAAATAATATGAAATTCGAAAAACTCTAAATTACAATAACTTTTTTTAGGATTACTTAAGATTAGTTATACATAAATAAGCTGGCATCGTAAATAGGTGATGATTCAAATAGCTGGCTAATATGGTAAATTGGTGTATTTTAAGAGAGAAGCAGTTTTACAGACAGACTATATACCCGCCCCTACAGAGCGCTCAAAAACGGCGAAGGAACACATCCAAGATTGGGCCACACTCTAGCTGTCTCCCTATTGGCTGGTGAAACACACTAATTTCAGTGCAGGGAGGGGCAGCTTTCAGTCTGAGCAGACACCTCAACCTGAGAGGACTTGTTGTTTTGAGTGCGAGCACAAAAAATTTGAGAACGCACAGGACACATTTTGAGTGCGAGCACACTTAGGTTTGAGCACGTAGACGTTAGATCTGAGCGCGCACAGGACATGTTTGAGTGCCAGCGAAATGTTTGTGTCCAAGAAGAAGAAATGTGAGCTCAAGCATGTGATGTTTTGAGTCCAAGCACACATTTTGAAAGAAAGCAGCAGAAATCTGAGTGCGAGCACAAAATCTGAGCACGAAAAGGAGAAATCATGCTCTCAAACTGAAAATCTACGCTCTTGAATAAAGATAGGATAATTCTTCCATATGTAAAAGGCACTGATTAAGCATCTGAAAGACAGTGTGACACTGTGACAGTTAAGCATGAGTGTGCGGATGTGCAGTTGCTGAACAGTGGTATGTACTATGGTACACAAAAGATTTTCACATCTTCATGTGTGTATATATATATAAATAAATACCTGTTTTCGCAGTCAGATGATACATATATTTGTGAATGTTTTTAACTTAAGATTCATTTCTACTTCTTTTAATTCAAAATAAAGTTTTATTGTAATCAATAAATGTCTAATAATTCTGCAAATCATTAAACATTCAGGTGTAATACAGCAGACAGAGCTTATTTAAGTATTTACATGCCATTTTAAATTATAACTTACAAAGGAGATCACCTTCCAGCTGTTCTTCCCAGACTCAAATTTTCTGGTGTTTACCAACCACAAGTTTTCCCAGAACCTGCAGATGAAAATATTTGTGTAGAAGCCTGTGATTCACAGTTTGCCAGAGAAAAATGACTCTGCTCTACCGTCAGTTGTGGTTTCACAGCTGTATGGTTCCTTCTTTTCAAAAGAATGTTTTTAGGATCAGTCTGGATGCCAGTGGCCACAGCCACTTATGCAAATCTTCTGAGAATTTTGTGATACATCATAGCGCTTCCTCTTTCGACATGTGGCAGTCCTTCCCTTGTTCCTGGGAGGGAAAGAATATGCTGTCAATCTCTCCACTCCTCTCCTCCTCAGAGAGAGGAATACTGGGTGAAGACGTGGGATGAAACACAGGGCAGTCTCTCTCGTCTTCTTCTTCGCTGGACTCTTTCTCTGCCGTCTTCCCACATTCAATAGTCGGACCAACTTGACCTGTGAACTGGCTGAGCAAGCTAAAGATGACTGTCCCCGGATTATGGACGTGGACTGGACCTACAGAGACAAAAACAAGCAAAGAGTGCACTTTGTTTTATTTGAGCTGTAGAAGTGCATTGACATGCAGTTTATAGAGTGGCGTGATGAGGTACAACTCAACTCATAACAGTAACACAGCTGCATCTTTTACATGTTTTATTCTCTTAATGACCCTACAAAATGAGTCAAGTGAACATGAAAGTCTTTCTTTCACTCATCAGTACCCAGATTAGCTGCTGAAAGGGACGATGGCTGCTGTTTTGCACTGAATGAGTCTCTGGGGAACTGATGAGTTGACTCCTTCGACTTGTGAGAAGCATCTCTGCCGCCCTAAAGAAGAACATATCCATGAGTGCGGGGCAAACAAGAGAGAAATATATGTATCATCAATGTAGGTACATGATAGAATGAAGCTTTGAAATTAGCTGCTTACCTCATTGCATACCAGCAACACTGAAAACCAAGAGATAAATCAATAATAGAAAGTCAGTGTCTTCACACATGATGAATCAAAATGTACATGGTTTATATACCAACAAACATGTCTGCAAAGCTATGACGCATTTCTAAGCTGTGTTCTTTCTAACAGCTTTCAGTAAACAGTTTATTGTTTCCCAGATGTGATGTGCTCAAAAGTTCAACGGTTCGACTGATTAAATTGAAACACCAGAAACTGAACCTGCCCTGTGTGTAAAGGGCATCTTACCTTGCTTGAAACATGATTCATCTCTGGGGCGGCGAACAAAGAACAGGATCACAAGGGCCACACATCCCACAGCAACCACTGGACACAAGATGGCTGCCAGATGACTGTTTGTGTGTTTGTCTGAGAAAAAAAAAACAAGTTAAGAGTCTATACATTGATGTATCCAGTTCACAAACATAGCCTTAGCTGTGCTTAGTTTTCTACTTATCTTATCTTATTAATCACAAAGTACAGCTGAGACTGACTGGAATGTCATTTCATCAGGCCATAAACTAATTAGACAAATTGAAGCTTTGAAATAATGGTCTTAGAGGTAAAGTAAGGGGCTCACCAGTTATTATAATTCGTCTTGAACGTTAATATCTGTATCAAATTTCCTGGCAATCGTTCAATCAATAGTTCTGGAGACGTTTCACAAAAAAATGTAAACATGAACCTCCTGATGGTGCCAGAGAAAAAGTCAGAGGATCACTAAAGTCAGTCAGATACATCCTCTGGGAACCACTGACTGAGCATAAGGACCTGTTGCTGATGGCATTACAGGAAAGGTTAGAAAATCTCCATAGTCAGTAGGATTTATCCTCTGGGCACCATGGATAAGGCATTAGCTGTCTAGATATTTCACTATAAAACAAAAAGGTCAACCTACTGGTTGCATAAGAGGATAGGCCCAGGGATCACGTAAGTATATAGGATTCATCCTCTGGGGGTCATGAATGTCCATTCAAACTGTCATGCAAATCGATGGAGTACTTGTTGGGATATTTCGAATCTAGAATGACCGGCATTGTCAGTCGCTGTAGTGGCTAAAAGATTATCCTTGTGCCGCAGAACAGTAAAAATGATTGTATGCTCTCCACATGCTCTTCTCACACTCATAGACACTCACCTGGTTCCGGTTTTGTATAATTTCTGGCCATTTGGTCTGACTGAAGACCACACCTGAGTGGGATAAGGGCGAAGTATCTCAAATATGTGACCCCATGAACCAGTATACATCACAGTATATATCACAGTATATATCAGAGTTTTAAAATATATTTATTATTATTATGTGCTGTCTCTAGGGAAATCTGTGACTCACGTTGGAAATGCGCAAGGCTTGGCAGAAGTGCTGCTATGTCCTGAGGAAGCTGAAGGCGTGTGTTTATCCTTGACTGAGACAATTACTGCTGCTTCTGCAAAAGAAAAAAATGTCACAGGTTTGTTCTCAGATTATTCTCAGGACAAACACAGGGCCAAACAAAAACTCAACACTGGTCTCAGCAATGGCCGCAGTCTAAATGCAACAAATGGTACAGATATTCTCAAATGTGCCTCACTAAAACTCATAGAAGAGCAAATGCAAGTACAGCATGAGGCAGAAGAAATCTGAGGCTTAATTCATTTTTTTGTGTAGCTGAGAGTCTTAAACGATACATGGAACATTATTCCTTAACACCATCCTCTTTCACTTACTTCTACATCATTACATCTCAGATTAGCTAAAAACATTTAGCTGACCTGTAGTCACTACTAGAATTTTACATTCTCCTCCATCTTCTACTTAAAATTAGAAAATTAGAAAAAAATAAGTGTCATTTTGTGGCAACTTGCCTAGAAAAGAGGTTAACACCCTGACCATGAACTACATTAATTACATCCGGTGAGGAACCATGTCTCCCTCAAAGCCCCCGCCGCCCCTCATTTCCTGTCATGTCTCTACTGTCAACAACTGAGAAAATAGTTTGGAGAGTTAAGCTTATCTGATGCTGTAAAACAGACTATCTACAGCTCCTCTGAAAGCATATTATTCATTTCATTAGTGTCACATCTCATATATCTATATCCGCCCGTTTCAGTATTTGTGTTTATCAAAATCAGTAAAATTGCTTTTAATATATGAGTATATTTTCTTGTGAATACTTGCTCATGATTTCTCAAGTACAACTTAATCCACAACTATTAGTGGTAATGGTGCATTTTGACATTGTAGTACTATTCTAAGTAAATAATCTGAATATTTCTTATAGCGGTTCACCTTGCCGTGAGGGGAGCCCCCCAGAGCTCAGACTTGTAAACGCACATGTGAAAGTGACTAATGTCTAGCCTCTGGTATCATTAATGGTGACTCTCTTACAGCCAGTGAAAACTATATTTGGTTTATCATGAGGCCCCCTGCTGGTCTGTGCGCACTGCTCTAGATTTACCAGTTGTAGTTGTTTCCTGTATCTTCTCGCAGTATTTGCAGTTTCCTGAGAGTGAGAACATGTCTTTGCATCTGTAACCGGCCTCACAGACGCACTTCATATCGGACGTGCTGGTGCATTGCTCAGCCACCCTGAGATGAAGACCTGAGCGGAGAATAGAGTTGATTTTAGGGATTTTAATCACCGAAAAATGTCATTTCCAAAAAGTACACAGAGAATGAGATTAATAGATTTTCTTATAGAAACCAAAAGGTCACTGGTATCATTACAGTCCTGACTGGGCTGTCTGAAAGTGTTAACTCAGTAGAAATGACTCATAGTTTCTTTACCTGGTTTGCAGTCTCTGTAGCAAAGATGGCACTTGTCTTCTCTGTTCAGTTGAGTTGTGTAGGATCCAGCACCACAGGGTGCGCACTCTGTACAAGACTTCTGATACTCACCTGACAGAACAGAAAGAAACGAATGAGAACAACCGGATGACAGGGAGGGCAGCAGAGAGTTTGCTTGCCCAGAGTGCATATTAATGAAGGATGTGGTTATACAGTATAAACTCAGAGTGCGTCATTTTTCATCAAGGCAAACAGAGCCGTGCTGAAAGACTGAGACACAGAGACAAAGATATATATCTATATCTGTCTGCCTTTTTGGCCTGCTTCATAGTAATTTCCAAATATGAACCATTGCTGAGTCATTCATTAAAAACAGTGAGTCAACGGTAAATGAGAAAAACACACAAAAATAGAGAACAAGTCAGACATCATGCTATTCTTACCTGCAGGACACATTGTACATCTTCTGCCATTCCGCTCAGTGTAATACCTAGTCAAATCTGTCTGTTAACACAATATAGTTTGACATGAGCCGCTACACTTAGTGCATAGTTCATACATTTCATAGATTGGGCTTTATTTTAAACTTAGAAGGAACATTGTTACCAGTGGAGAGGTGAGCGCCAACTGTGTAGATAACATCAAGACAATCACAAAACATTGCACAAGTCCCATCCTATGGAGAAACATTTAGCACCTATTAAGGATAATTGGCAGATATCAAGTGGTCAGATAAAATCAGCACATTGAAACACACGGTCTGTTCTGTAAAATCTAGTTTGCAGCACAAAAAAGTCTTCTCCCATAAATAAGTTGTGATATTTCAATAAAGCAGAGATATGTTAGAAAAGTAATTATTTTTACCTTCAAGATGATGCGTCCTTTGTTTTGTCAACTTCCTCAAGGTGTGACTCTCTCTCTCTCTCTCTTTCTTTCTGTCCTCTCGCTCACTCTACCCATACTCTGTGTCACTGTTTCCTTACCTGGTGACATCTTCCTGTCTTCCTGTCTCCCCCTCCCACTGATCTCTTACCATTCAATCTGCTGCTGTCCTGTTTGTACGTTAAGCTGTCACACGTAGACCCATGCGCACTCTGACTAACGTTTCTGCTTCAAAGCCTCATCACTTTCCATACAGACTGTAAGATCTGACAAAGAGTGAATCAAAGAACTGCAACCGAACCGTGCAGTTAACTTTTGTCAACAACACGATGGAAGAACAGATCAGTTAGATAGTGACGGTTACAATTTGAAGTCGTTTGTGGGGGTTTTTCATATTTGCTGACACTAAATTATGTTTCATTGTTTTCAATGGAATCTGAAGGTCCATTAAAGGGTTAGTTCACACAAATTACCACCCAAAAAACCTCAAATCTTTAACATTGATAATCAATCAAGCTATCAAGCAATCAAGCATCTTCAGCTAAATATATTATACAAAGTATAAGTAACTTGTTCTGCGTCATAATAAACCCTGTAATATTAAGCATTTAAGAGCTTTAACTGTTCAGTCCAATGGTACCAAACCTAGGGGCCTTGAGATGAGTAATGAGAGAGTAAGTTTTGCTACCGAAATTCTTATCAGCTGTCTTGGGGATTTTCTCCCTGAACTGCACGTTATTTAAATGAGATATTAAGTGGGGGGAAATGTCTCATGGTAGAACTGATAACAAACGGTCTGCACCAGCTGCTGGTTTTAAAAATATTGCTGGTTTAACCTTAAACAATGCGTCTTATTTCACAAACTCATCATATGAGAAAAATGTGAAAAGCACGTAATAACTAAAGCTGTCGAATACAAGTGGTGGAGTAAAATATCTTAGTGGAGTAGAAGTAGCATAAGATGGAAGCACCTCAAAACTGTACATTACCTGCATAAATCTACTTAACTACTTCGATGTCCCAGTGTGAGATTTCCATCACCAACCGAACACAATGGAGAGTTTCATCAGTGGTGCCCACATTTACTCATTTTCCAAGGGCGGGCAGAAAAACGGCTGAATGGAAATACAAAGAAATAAGAAATAATCACACTGAATTTTGTTGCTCAGTTGTATCTTTTATTCTTTCGGTCTCTCTTGACACGTTACATACTGTAGCTCTGCAGTGAAGTTTGTATTTTTTTTTTTTTTAGCCTAGATTACTGTCTTGATATTTAAAGCTGCGTAGTCACACATCTGTAGTTATTCATTGGTGCTCAGGATTATCGTGAAATTGTTATCAGACACAAATACACAAATAATATTTTTCCTCTGTAAAGATGAAGTCACCTTCTGTCATTAACCAACATGGTTTCCAATAAAAAGCTAAATAGAGCAATCAGGTATCTAATTCAAAACTTTTGTAAGTGTCTTTTCAGGTGTGTGACTGTGGACATTCTTCTCCTGCAGTCTTTGAACACAAGTATATATTCAAAGCTATATTTCCTTTACACATATATTATCAAAGCCATCACACAGTCATTTCGCTAAAGCATTTGCATTTCAGTAGTTCTTCTTTTTTTTTTTTTTTACTTGAGTTATTTTTAAATTGACTTTATTTGGCAACTCCATACACTCATAAAGAAACAGTACCAATGGAAAACTCCATTGTCATTTGATTTGAATATTTACAATTTTTCAGATCATAACTGTCAAAAGACAGCTCAGTCTCAAATGTCTCTTGGAAAGTTGAACATATATGATATCAAATTGGACTTGTAATGTTTCTTTCTTCGTCGTGTTGTACATTTGCCCCGGTAAAAGTCTTTTTAAAAACACTCACTATACAGACATAACACCCAAAAACATACACACTGGCACATGCATACATAGAGACTCACTCAGTGTGTGAAAGTAAACCTATAGAAAGGGAAATGGTGTGTTTTATGTCTCACTCAGTTTATCTCTAACATCCTCCTTCTGTGTTCCAACAGTGGAGAAACACTGCGATTAGCCATTAGCTGATTTCGACAGCCACACATGCATGAGTGTATATAAGCTTCAGATCTGTCCTCCTACTGTCTTTATTGTCTTGAAGTGCGAGTTGCAGTAAAAGCAGAAGAAATACATTTCACCTGGTTCAACCACACAGAAGAAACTACAGCCAGGACTATATTTAGACAACAGTGTCTGATAGTAGAGCAGTGATGGCAGGGGGGGCCACTTTCCAGCAGTATGCTAATATATGTTTTGCTGTAGCGGAGTGTCGGAGGTTAAAGTTCATGGTTAAATGTGCACAGAAAAAACACAAATAAAGTAAAAATGAGGTATGTGTTTGTGTTAATTTATTATTCTAGTACACCACCTGCAACATGTAAAAGATGAGGAAATATGAATAGAAGAAATATAGTTTACTATTTCCAGCGTGTGTTTTTTTTGTTTTACAAGTAATAGTGCTGATTGTTTCATATACATTTTGCTTTGCTCTTCCTTTCTATGTGCAAATGTTTACAGGCTCAAAAATAAGTTTACTTATATACATCAAGCACCTTGGTGATATAGCTTCGGCAGCTATATTTGTCATTCTTTTTTTCCTGGCTATTTCCTGTTGATTCACACCTTGACCATGTTATTTTGGCACTCAGTTGCTAACCTACATTGTTTAGTCACCATCCTTTTGTTCTTCTTTTGTGATCCTTACCTTGATTCTACTCAACCATGCAGCTCTGCTCGAACGACAAAGGATCCGACTCTAATCTAAGCATTATATTATAGCATTCACACAGTACTGTTCTCGTCTGAAGAGCCAACACTGACTCCAGATCAGCTTTGAGAGGGTGCAGACAGAGTTTTAGACTAGGGCTATATTTAAAACAAACATGCTTCCCTCATTCACGCCTTTAGGTTTCTTATGAAGCACCATTAATAGAAAATACACACTTCAATGCTTTTATCTGCGATCTTCAGTGCATTTCAGATGCTTTTGATGTTGTAAATATTGTAAACCTGTTTCGCCGCTCTAACATTTAAGCATTTAAAAATGCTTCATTTGCTTCAACTTTTTTTGTTGTTGTCCAACTTAACTTCCAACAATTCTCAATGAAGAATTGTTGTTGTGCCTCTTCTAGGATGGTTTTCTCTGTGTATGAGGGTTGCAATGTTGGTGTAGTTTGCTCTTTCTAAGCCTGACACCAAAGTGATGCTGATGCTTACAGCCAATATTGTAAGTATTGTTAAAATTTATTGTAACTGCAGTGGATATATTGTCACATGATTATTAGCTATTTTGGCCATTTATTCGTACATTTAATGCAGAATTGACTGAGCGAGGAACTCTGAAGTACATCAGCGATGGATGGATGGTTAAACTGTTAAACTGGTGGATTTCTCTCATCCCATTAAAAATCCTATTAGGAGCTGGATACTTCACAGCAGATACATAAGTGAGTTGGTCATTGTACAGACCACCCAGTCTGAAACTTTCTCTTTTTTTCTATTGGCAAGAAAGAGGAGGCATGAGACACAAGTCTGCTGCTCCAATATACACACAGCTATTTTGGTTCTTTTATAAAATAATTTCTCAACTTTATGTTTTGCTAAATAAAGCATAGATGTTATGATTTATTCTTGAGGTTCGCTTTGCCTGTGGTTTAATCTGCTAGTATACAGACACAAGCTCAAAATCTGCAGCTATGAGGCAGTAAAATGCTGAATTATGACATCTTATTTGAGTTTAAAGCTCATCACTATCAATACCAAACTCGCTAATCACTTAACTCGACCTTTTTAGCATGACTCAAACTATCTTGCTCCCTGTTTTTTTTGGTTTGCTTGTTCGTTTAAGGTAAATTATCAGACTGTAAATGTGTGTGGAGTGGACTTTATGATGTTCTAGTGACATTACAACAGTTAGTTAGCTTCAGATGCAAGTGTTTTTTACTGTGTGTGGAGTGAATAAGTCATGCTATGCTTCCCTGTAGCCTACTGCACTTAACTGTACATCAGCCCGTTAACTTACAATAAATTCAGAGTCTGCGACCTTCTGAATGTTTACCTAACAAACATAATAACATCCACTTTCTTATCTACTGCTGTCAAACACGAGATGACAGGGTCCAACTACACGGAGACCCCTCCCCTCTGCAGGGCAGTGACATCTGCATGGAGTAGAAATGACAAAAATCCAGCTCTGCTACTCGATCACAGTCCCATCGTTTAAAGTCTCCTTGGACCAAAGCTTGATTTGTGTGGACAGCAAGGCGAATAAACAGTGTGACTCAGTAAATGAAGGGGTTCATATGTAAACATGGTGTTGCCATAGTTACAGGTGTGTATTACGTTGGTGTGGTACTGTAGCCGAACGCAGTAGAGGTCACGTGATCACAGCCCTGATTGGTGCCGCAGTGAGGGAGTGTCAAGACCTCCCGGCACTCGAGGAAGAGGGCGGTGATGCTGAAGACCTGTCGCTCTCTCTCTGGTCACTGTCCTCAGTGGACGCAGGTGCTGCAGAGTTACTGTAAGAAAATTAAGAAATGCAACATTAATTTCTTTATGTGGAACTGGACAGACTTTCTTTCATGGAATAGTTTCTAATCATTTTCTAGAAGCAAAGTGATGTGTTGTAATTTCTTCTTAGAAAGGTTCCTGGTGTGAGTGAGTGTTACCTGTCTCCACTCTGCGTGATGAGTCTTCTGCAGGTCTCCATCTGAACATCAAGGCCTCTTTTCATGGAGCACATCTCCATGTACTCGTGCAGATGTCGGTTCATATCACTCTTTGCTGTGGCCAGTTCCAGCTGGAGTCAGAAAACATGCAGTGGGACATAATCCAAACGTGCGATTGCCATAAAAAAGTTTGTTCGATTGAGGTGCTGGCTACACGTAGAGCTAGGAACTGTTGCTGAGCTACACACACAGCTTTTATGTCATGTTTAAGGCAAAAAAGATTTCTAGAAATGTTTGGTTACACAAGAAAAAACACAATGGACAAATGCATTAAGCGGCTCTCACGCCTTGACTGAGGAATTCAAAGCAACATAGATAAACTGACATAATGCTGACTCATTATGTAAATCATTCGGGAATGTGCAGGCAACAGAGCTTTGCACAAACCTTGTGCACATACTGTACAAGAAAGAAAGCTGTAGTAACTGGGATTCAATGCACAGTCCAAAGGAAACATGAATAAACAAGTAACGGAGCATGAGAAGAAAGAAACATTTGAATATATTTTAATTTGAAAATACGGAGGGAGAGTCTGACCTCAATCTGGTCAATTGTCTCTTGGTATTCCTTCTCACGGGACTTGAAAAGACATTCAGTGTCATTAATCACCTTTTCCAGACAGTCCTCCTGGTAGAGAAAGAGAGGAGAGAGAGCTTTCAAGTATGTCTGGATCTGTGCATACGTGTGAAAAAATCTAGCAGCGTTTAACAGGAAACAGAACATGCGTATATCTGTGTGCTAATCTGCACACAATCAGACACAATGTAATGTTACGTGACTATTAAAGCACAGCTGGCTTTAAGCTCCCATCAGCTCAAATTTCACTGACTAATTCAGCTCCTTCAAAGCGACAGCAGACTGTTCAAATACCACAGAGCCAGTGGATGGAAACAAATACCTACATGCATTTCTTGGAGACAAACACATTGTACGCCAATACAAGCCAGACATTGCGTGTGTCTGAGTGTGTGTCTGGGTGTGTATCTGGGTGTGTATGTCTGTGCGCGCAGTGTTTTGTCCTGAAACGGCCCTGCCACAGTAGAGCTGTGAAGGTCAGCAGATTCGACAGCACATTAAGTCCATTCATAACATCAGAACTTCAAAAGCTTCCTTGAAATTTAAACCAACAATATCGACACACATGCAGCTGTCTGTAGGATGGCAAGTGTCCTTCTTCCAGAGAATTACACCAAAAAGGTGCTGACTAAAAACAAACATGGTGTGCATGTCTGTGATTGTTTTAATCTGTTTTTACATCAGCTTTGCATGCTAGAAGCAATAAAATCTGATTTCTTTCTCAGTGCTAGCATACTCAAAACCAGATTTGTATTGTATTGACAAGGGAGCACAACTGGTTATAATCAGGCTGGTGCATGAGTGGACACAGTCATGCAATCCAACAAATCATCAAAAAAGACCGCAGAGCTGAATCAGCGCCTCTCTGATACGGTCAGATGTGTACTTTCAACAAATCTGAGCATTATGAGCAAAGTTGGTATACATTGCAGCGGTTGTATTGGATTGCATAGATGATAGTGGACTTTAGGGGGGAGCAGGGGAGGAACCATGCCTCCCTTAATCACTGAGCAGCTGTCCTGGGTGCTGCATACCAACTCGAGGCAGAGACTGACTGTTTCGCATCAGACGCTTCCAGAAATCCCCTCAAATACTGAGGGATTTTTTTGACTGTCTGGAAACGAAACAGCACGGCCCTGCAAAGAGCACCTGGATAACGGGCTTTTCTCCCTGCTACAATCAGGAAGAAGTTTGTGGATACAGCAGGCCAGCTGAGAGACTCAGGAGGAGCTCATTTACTTACATTACCTCCATATTTATTGCATTTTCTATTCATATTTCTATCCTATTTTACACTAAGAGTTTACAGAATTATATTTCACCGTGATAGCATCAGATTATATGTGATCCTTAAACTTAATTCAAATGAAGGTAGGTCCCTTCCTTAAAACCAGAGCTCTGATGTCTCACTGAAATAAGTTGTGTGACCACAGCCTACCTCTCCTGGTGGGTGGGTAGGGTCAGGAGGCAGAGTGCATCCTGGGAAGTCCTCCCAAAGAAGCAGTGTCTCCTCGGTCTCCTCCCAAGCCAGACTGTCACAGTCATCCTCAAACTCACATTCCCGCCTTGAAATAAAAACACACATATAAGACACACAAGTGCAGGACTGAAGTATACTAACATTATACTCTCCAAGATTTAAAGTCAGACCACTCACAGTTGGTTCAGCATTCTCTGCATCTCCTCATTGATTTGATTGGCTGATGAGCCACAGTGCTCTTCGTCTTTGACCACCCCACCATCACTTTCAGAGGTGCTCACAGGTTCATCACACTCACTCCCATTGAAGGACATGGGGGTTTGTTTCCGGCGGCAGTTTAGGGATGATTGGTTGTTTGGAACCTGCAGGGACACAAGGATTCAGCTTAAAAGATTGGACATCGCTATCAGTACACTGAACAACAAAAAGTGACTCAGTTGATAAAAAAAAATAAAAGAAGGCGGTTGAAAAGGTACCTGGTACATCTGGATCACATCTTCACAGTTCCTCTGCTGAGCTACGTCACAGAGACGAGCGGTGATGTCGATCCTGCGGCAGATGTCCATGTCAACCTTCATGGCCTTCTCCTGGATCTTACTGTCCAACTCTGACAAGTTCTACATAGAGGGTGGAGGGAACCAGATAAGGCAACTTACCAGGACAATATCTCTATCTACTGCTAATAAACCACTGCTACAAATAAATCAATAACCAAGGCTTTATAGATTGGTAATAAGAAGGCTAGCTAAAAAGACAAGTTGAAGGAGAGATTTTTTCCCTCTAGCAAAAACATGGTGACCCAAAGTTAATGGTTATAACTGGTGTATGAAGCATCAGATGTCAGACTCAAGCCATTACTTATAAACCCTTTATACAGGGTTTATTATGAACAGTACACAATGATATAAAGAGTTGAACACAGTCCATCCACCGAGAAGCAGAGAGACACACTTTATAATCATTGCTAAAGTGCATAGTATGCAGAGCATGCATGACTCATATATGACTGTATAGGTAGTGCTGCGCTCACATTGCTCATGAGGCCTTTGAAGAGAACCAACTCTGCCTTCAGCTGCTGAACTCTGAGAGCCAGCTCGTCCTGACAGCCTTCACTCTCCTGCAGGTCCTGCACACGTAAAGGAAGCCATTAAGGACACGTACATGTAAGTGCAAACATGCCCACACACACATGGAGAGTGGGCCTGAGACAGCTCTGTCTTTACTGGAACAGCCTTTACAGAGGTTACATCATTCAAGCAGAGGTCATCAACAAAATAAAAGCCCGTATTAGCAAAGCAAAACGCATTGTAAAGGTTCAATGCATAATGTCCTCTGGGGAGCTCTAGACTTGTCTGACAGAGTCATAATTCCTTCTTCTCCCTGCTGACTTACAGTATTCACATGTACTACAATAGTGGTCAGGCTCTTTGGAGTCTAAGGGTGTTTTGCTGCTTGTGGTCTCTTTCATTTGCTGCTTGTACTGCCTGCTAAATGGGGTCAGGTGCAGATTCCTGGCAACGGTAAATGTGCATTCACCACACAAGTATGCATACACACGTGCACACCTACCGACCTACAGACCCACGCATGCATGCGCACAGGAAATCAACAAACCATTTTTTCCGGAAGGGAGCAGAAACATGGCGATAAAACAGCAGGTGTTGGAGGATATAAAGCTATTGAAAACAAGATGATTTCAACAACTTTTAAATGAGAATATCGGTGCACTTTAATCAGCTGATGGTCAGTCAATAAAAAAAGAAAACCAATTATAAAAGAGTGCAACAGCATTGTATGAGTCAGGAGTTGAACTAATGTAGTAATGACACATGCTGCCCAAAGGAAATGATCAGTGCCAGCAGCCCCTTCAACTGTATCAGCTGAAGTATTTAAACTAACTCATCAGTTTAATGAAAACTAAACATCTAAGCAGTTCAACCACAGACACTCTTGAGACATTATTGTTGACAAGACAGGAAAACACATATGGAACGTTAATGGTATTTTTAAGTTAGCTAAGCCACAGCTGAAATATCACACCTAACACTTTATTTTGGTTTTAATGAGTCAGGCTGATGTCAAAGATGTTAAATGTACTTAAAGATGTATGAAAAGTACTTAACGCCTTAATCTTACCTCTTGTAGGTCTGCAATTTTCTGTTGCAGATCCATCCTCATGGTATATTCTTCTTCCCATCTAGGAAATCCACAAATACAAGAAGTAAACAATCTGTAAGTCTGTGTTTTAATGTAAACAAACAGGCAAACAACATACAGGCCATGTGTTTCATGTTTCATTTCCATTATTGTTTTTATATAAAAATGTGACGGTGTAATTCAGCCCCATGTACACATGGTACATTTAGGCATCTTCTGGAAGCAGGTATAAAATCAAATTCCTCCCAACACATACTATCACATAACACTGCCACCCAGGGTTCACCAAAAATTAGACATGGCATGATTTAACAGCAGCAATGTTTGTTAAAGCTGCAGCCACTCTGGTGGCCAAATTACGTCATGGTGACACTATTTCTAAATTGGTATTTCTGTACCGTTATTTACCTTGACATATATACACCAATACCGATATAACTGCAATAAGCTGCTTCCAAGATATGAAGCAATATGCCAGAAAAGACCAGGAATAAGAGGACTACTAGCAAGTAAACATGGATGTAAACAATGTGTGATTTCAAATACTTAAAGTTTTATGAGTCAGGAAACAGGCTCGACACATTTGTTAGACCTCAAAGATGCACAAAGTTTATATTAGGGAATTTGTTTGCAAGATTACTGCAAAGGGCACCTTCAAAATCACCCAGTTAAAATACAATTCCTGGATCAGCCACCATCTTTTACAAAAGGAGGAGTGAAATGAGAGTCTGACTGTCAGGTGCTGGATTTTTTCATTTTTCATACACAAAAATGGCAACTGCAATTTCAATCTGGCTGCTTGCCTGTGGATCTGATAACAAAATGTAAATGTAGTTTAGTTCAAGTTGCACGAAACAACGAGGTGTAAATGTTGCATAAAACAACAAGGTGCAAATGGGAAAAGAGTGAGTGTGTGACTTGCAATATTCACTCACAAATGAATCGCATGTTTCGTGGCTTGTCTGTTACTATGGTGCAGCTCAGACAGCTGGCTCATGAATCTGAGATTTAATATGTTTAAAGGCCTGAGCACAGATCCTGCGTGTGATCTGATTCTGTGACTTCATACAACACATGCGCCCAGGGGAAATCCACTTACTGCAGAGTCTGTAGCCTCTTACATAAATGCCATTTGAAATGCAGAATGCTGCGGCACATAGAGACCTTCAGGGAATACTAAATCTGAAAGAAACTGAGTCATGAAACAGGAGATGTTGTTGTCGTGGAGGATGCTTGTTTGATCAGTAAGGTGAGAGCGTGCAGAAAGAGGAGAAGTACTTCCTTCTGCAAGCCAAGCCCCCATCCAGCAGTTACAGCTTGCAGTGCATGCTGCATTGCAGATACGGTGGGGAGCGTGGAGAGGGGGGGGTGCGCAGTGGGAGAGAAGAGGGGCAGAGAGCATGAAACAGGGAGTGTGTTCAATGTGTGGGATTGTGAAGAGTTTACGTGAGAAAGAGAACGTGAACGTGTGAATGTGTGGTGGGCTGAATTAGGGCAGGACAGGACAGAAGGTGGGAGAAAAATAAGTTGTCCTTATGCGCCAAAACCGTTAAGATAAATGAATTCATAGGTGAGTTTAGGCTCTCAAACAGATCTGAAAACGACTCACAGGGGCAACAGTACACATTTCATTATTAAATTGAGATCTGTTATAAATATCTGACTGCATAGATAATGGCCATGAATCTGAGGGAGTGAGTTTCACTTGGAGAAACAGGCTCTAATGTCCCCATTGTCCTGAAGTAAACTGATACCTATAGTGAGCTCCCAGAGGTGGAGAAGCAGCCTTACACAAAGCCGAACAGAAACTGATTTGACCACGCCAAAATTTAAAAGGCAGTAAATACAAAAATGTTTCTGGACAAGAGGTCAGTGAGTCATCCTCTCTGAAGTCCCTTCATACAATTTAATGGTGTGTGTGACGTTACACACTCTTGGGCAATTTGTTTCCTCATTAACAAAGAGTCCACTCTATACTGTGCTCAGGATCTCCTGTGTCACGAATGCATGGCCGCTCATTTGGACATAATATGAAGGAATTCAATGATGAATGCACGGGAACATAGGGGGTTACTGTACTTCACTCAATGTTTATATATGATTCAAATTCCTGGTAAAAGTTACAAGATGTGGGTTGTTTACTCCAAGAATTTAAAAGGGGAAACCCAACTTAAAAAGAGAGTTCATGTTGTGCTATTCCAATAATCTGCAAACACAGACAGCTGCCTCCCTAAATTGGGAATCAGAGCATCCAGATTTAAACTGATGATTTCATCTGCTGACACACTGCTGTAGAGTGATACACTGACTGTGAATAAAAGAAGTTTTGTTTGAGATATTTCATCCTTAGGAAGCAATGAAAAATTATCTTCAATATCAATTAATCTGCAGATTGTTTCTTGATTAACTGTGTTGTTTTTTAGTCTATCAAATGTCAAATCACAGCTTCAGAACCCACGGTGTCTTCAAATTGCTTGCTTCGTCTCAGCACAAAAATATTCAATTGTATGTCGTGAAACGGGACAACAAATTTACTTTATGAGAAGCTAAAACCAGTAACTAGAAGCAGTGGCTGTTTCAGGCTGAAACAATTAGTCAGCTACAAAAATAACCCTGATAATCAACTCATCATTTCATTTAAGGCTTGCAGCTGTGAATGACGATATGTTCCAGTTAAATCACTGTGGATGCTGTTAAAGCATCCTGTTGTTTCAATAACAGGCTCATCTGGGCCACCACCAGGATTTGTCTTTAGATGACATCATCATTACGTCTTTCATCTTCTTCAGGTTCACATGATTAAAGAAAAAAAATCACAATGGATTTTCCCTAATTCCTGTGAACTAAGCCACCCATGGGTGAGTCAGGATCTCGTGAGCTTTGATGTGAACATTCGTGCCACAGACTGATCTTCACATGTCTCTATTAAGCTTTGACCTTCATTCTTCTTTATATTTAGCTTGTGACGAGTTAATTTTTTGGGTGTATTCCTAGCGGCAGCACCTGCCTCTGTGGTCTGACATGAAGTGGATGCAGGGTCAGGCTGGAGGTGATGGATGGAGCGGCTTTGTGCTGACTCTGCTTATGTTGGAGACAGCTGGTCTGCAGTTGCTTTACAGCCCTGCTTGCTCCACCAAAGTAGAGCATTACAAACACACTTAAGAAAACTACATATGCCCTGTAGGTCTGTTACAAGTGTAATAAAAATGGTTTCACTCCATTTACCTGCGTTTATACTCGTCTCTCTCCCTCTTCACTTTGGCCAGGACATTATACAGGGCCCTTATCTCAGGGGTGATGGTGTCAATCTGGACCCCAACTCCATCAGGGTGCACCCAGGAAACTCCTGGGCTGGTCAGACGCTCCGCACCGGGGCCAAACTTGCGGGTGTGGTTGTAGGACCAAATGGTTCCTGGGAGGAACCTTGGGGGAGGGTTGTTGGAGCATCCCTGGCCTGCACTGTTGGGGACAGTTTTGGGGCCAGAGCCGGGGGAATCCACGCAGGGAGAGCACTGGCTAATGGTGATAGCTGGGTTACAAGTGGCGTTTGTTTGGGTTGAACAGGAGTTTTCACCAGCTGCAGGCGGGAAGGCTGTTGTGAGTGGCGTTGGGAAGAGTGTTGTAGGCCTCCTGGCTGAGTTGTTGGTGTTGTGGAAGGGGAGGGAGCCGGGCCTGAGCTGTATGGTCCCGACAAATCCGGTCTGCACACCTGCTTCCTGGGTATGCGCCCTGCTCTCACAGCATCCACCTTGACAGCCCTTGTTGGCATCCAGCGCCTGTTGCAGCTGCTTCTCTAAAATCTTATTTCTGCGCTCTAATTCATGCACTTTTGCCAAAAAGCATCTGAACCTCAGATTGAGAGTTTTGAGGACGCTGATGTTGGATCCCAAGTCGTTTCTAAGAGCCATGGCTGCGGGTTGATGCGGCACTGCGCGGTGCTGGTACTGGTTGTGGTGGAGGTAAGGTGAGGTCTGTGAGGGTGCGGTGAAGTCAGGCCCCGGCTGATCAGGCCCCGGGCTGGGTTGATCACCTAGTAGAAAAGACGCCGGGTCCGGTCCACCGAAAACGGCGTCGGGGAGGATGACTGAGGGGGAGTCTGGGTGTCCGGGAGTTTGGCTCTGCTGCGGATGCTGTTGGAGATGCGTATTGGCCCCCAACAAAGGATTCATGCTATGGTATGGAAAACTAAAGCGCTGCAGATCTGGCATGAACACGGACGGGAATGATCTCGCTATAACAGAAGACAATAAATAATAAATAGCAGTAAAACGTACCCGAAATAGGTGCGCACAAACCACCAGTATTTACCTGATTATATAACCGTCTCTAAGAAAGAATCTTATCCTTAAAGCTGAGAGGTTTAAACGCTGGCTGATGGATCAGTGCTCCGTTAAATCGTCCGCAAGAAAACATCAAGGAGCGACTCCAAAGCGGGTTGTGAACACAAGCATGCGGCAAAGCTGGACGTGCGTCTCGCTGCAATTTTTTGTTGTTGCAAAATAAAGGCAATTAAACGAAGAAAAAAAAGACGCAGAGCTTGAATGAATAACAATGAAACCCAGCGTCACCGCGTCAATGAAGTTCTGGCAACAAGATGTGACCGCAGGCAGGAGAAAGTGCTGCTGCGGGATTGGAAGAGCACCGCTACCGTAAATACACTAAAAGAGCAACGTTGATCTATTAACTCTTTGATTTCTGTGTAATATACGATGCTCAAAAGTGTTTACTTGTTAAATGTTTACTTATTGCTCGCATTTGCGAATAATTCAGATGTGAAATGGGGAGAAATACGTATTATAAACACGACGTAGATAGACACCGCTGTCTGTTATTTAATAGATGTGACGCTACAGTCAGCAAACGGTTAGCTTAGTGTAGCATAAACTACCTCAACAAAGACTCGGTCGGTTGGTAATAAAACCAGCCTAGCGGCGACTAAAAAACTCTGTAATTACCACGTTGATTCGTCCGTCCACAAACTGTGAAAACATTGAAAACACCGACAAAACCGCTGTTTTTACCGGGATGTTATGGTACCGTTACACTGAGCAGTTACTTCCGGGAGTCTGGGCTGTTGCTTGGCAACCGCTCATCTAGCTGCTAGCTAGAAAGCTAAAAACATATATGCCAAAATATCCCTTAAAACCTTCATCACTGTGTGTATATGTTACATATTTTTAATCAAATGAGCACACAGAAAACTTTAGGCTAAGCAGTAACCAAGCACAGGAACAGAAATGATGTTTCTAATGGGTTCACTAGCATGACAGCATCCACCAATTAGATTTTAAACTTTGTTATGTACATGACAAGACATCAAGAAAAGAAAGCAAATTGTTTTATTGTTGCTCAGACCTGACCTCTATCTATCTATCTATCTATCTATCTATCTATCTATCTATCTATCTATCTATCTATCTATCTATCATCAGACAGTGTGAGTGCTTGACGTGGACCCTCTCAGATCTCTCTGTCTAAAGGTGCTGCTGTGTCTCTCCATGTTGCCTTGACTGTTCAAGGAGGCAAAGTCCAAAGCCTCCTCTGAGATATTATTTGCCCAGGAGTCTGTTCGACTACCCCTCCCTCTCTTCTTTTGTGACTTTAGATTTCTGTTTTTTTTCTCCACAGACAAGGACATGGTTTCACTCCTTTTCCTCCCCCAGCTCTGGCAATAGGAGAGGCTGATGCACCCTTAAAGAGAAGAAAAGAAGAGAGTCTGAGAATATGATCCACAGCGTTAACAAAGACTCAAAGAAACAGTAGAAGTTTACTCATATTTCTTACTTTCATTTAAGCTCTCCTTCCTCCCTTGCACTCGCCTCCTCTCTGCAACCTCTTGGCCAAACATCATCACATATATGTTGTCCCTGAACTCCCTGTTCATGATCTGGTAGATTAAAGGGTTGATCATGCAGTGGGACTTGGCGAACATAGCAGGAATCAAGGTGACTAAAGGTGGGAGAGAGGAGGACGGTTGCGGGCTCCTGAGCATAGCGTCACTCGGGCCGGCGAAGGAGGCTGAACTGACATTGTTCATTTCACTCCACTTGTTCTCATGATTGTGATAGATTTGCCTGTAGTATTCTGACGCAGTTGAGTTGAGCATTGAGGGGATGTCCAGGATATTTGGAGCATTTGGAGAGTACAAGGCCACACCAGTGGACTCCTCCACCACAGTCTGTAAAGTGCCTTCTTGGTCATCTCTGGGAATCAGTGCAGAGATCAGGGACACAGTGGCATAGGGCATCCAGGCCAGGAGGAAGGTGGAGCACATCACAGCAGCCATCTAAATTAACCATAAAGTTTAGGTTTTTTCCATGCAGGATGTGTATCAAAGAAAATGACCCTCGCTGGGGTTTACCTTTGCAAGTCTCAGATCTTTGCTTGTATGACTGACAGAGGAGGACGATATAGATGCCAGAGTGCGATTAGATCTGTAGACCTGAAAACAGAAGCAACAGTTAATGTATATAAATTTTTAGATATATTTATATATATAAATATATAAAACTCCCATAGTTTTTGTGGGCTGCACATCCTTGCCACCTCAACACGTGATTAAAGGAAGATGTCCAGTCTGGCTCCAGGATTCCCAATTTGTGAGCTGTTTTTCCTGGGTGTCTGTGATTTGATATGGTCACTGTATCTCTCATGTTTGTCTACTGATGAAGCAAAAATGGTAAACTGGGAATCTGAGCCACTCAGATTGGATCTGGGCCAGGTTTAGCAGCTTGTATTTATTTTTACAAACTCATATTGTATGTCAACTATTGTCCAGTTACACCACAGATAACTGTGATTTGTTTGGACAGTTCAAGGTAGCACAGGGAGCACAGCCAGCAGAGGGTTTGTTTTCCTTTTAAATTTATATTAGACAGGTTGGTAGATCTGTCACTGATTTTAAAAGACTCACAGGCTGTGGCACCTCTACATTGTTGATTATATCTACCCAGTTTCAGTCTGTCAAGCAACCTGCTCCTGGAAAAAGTAACTCCATTGCCAAACTCCAAGAGACTTTATGTAGCATCTATTTCCCCTACAGACAAAGGTTGTAATTATTGACAGTGTAATTAGCGGACAGAGTTTCCGGGTCTGAAAATTGAAGCCTTCTAACTTGATTTATTACCATTTTTTCATGAGTTTATCATCTCATTTGCTAGTTTAAAGTCTTCTTGGTAAAACAGATGAGAGATATGCTATGCTTTAGATTAAGGCTACCTTTGTGATTGACAAAGCATTTTTCATCTCCCTTAAAACTTTGCTGATCAAATATGAATAAGATTTGGTCACTGCATTGCAGTTCCTCGCCCCAAATGTTTTCAGAAACACCTTACAATGTTTAGCTGTAATACGAGTATATTTATAACTAGGCAGATTGCCATTTTTTGTCTAAACCTGCATGCTCTTGTCCAAATGTGGTCATTTCTGGCGCTGCAAAAACAATGGCAGCATCCATAATGCCAAACGCAAGACTTCAAACCAATGGGTGATATCATGCTAGGTCTACACTTGGTTGTAACAATGCTTAAGGTGTGTACATCTTAAAGAAATCTGCAGTTCATAGCATTCATAGCTACAGACTGACTGACACATAATGAATGTATGGCCTTTGAGTCTCCTGAGAATCTTGGTCAATAGGGAATTTTCATTGCTTGTTTGATAATATCCAGGGTCCCTGAGAAGGCAGTGGTATGGATTTCTGTCGGCCAGAGTGCCTTTTTCAGGACTATCAGTAGGGGGTGCCAAATTAATTGTCATGTTCTCCACACAGTGGCTTTAAATGAGTGACTAATGTGTCAAAATAAAAGTATTACAGACATAGCTTTGGTGTCATAAAGCAGCAGCAGGTGTCCTCACCGTCAGCAGGATGGCCAAATATGAAGTGACGATGGTGAGGGTAGGAAATCCGAAGCATAATATCAAGATGAGGAAAATATAGATTCTGTCATTTGGGGATGACCTCATTCTCCACCTTGAAGTAGTGATACAGACAAACTCATTAACTCATACATGTTTGTCAGCAAATGCATGAAGAATACATGCACAGCTCAGATGTCTGCAGACGTTAGGGTACGTAAGCAGTAGTAGGGCAGGATGAGAATACCAGTTGATGGTGCAGCTGGTCCCATAAGGTTCTGGTCCATAACTTCCAAAGCCAAAAGCAGGCAGTGTGGCCCAGAACAGTGTGTAAGCCCACACCAGTGCTATGGACAAACACACATGGCGCCTTTCAATCCACTGGCCTAGACAGGCAAGAAGCATGCAAACCAATTAATGAATTATTCAAGCTGTACATTCATGTTAATAATGTGCACTCAACCTTGTGGGAACTCTTGACATTTCACTTTTCTTCTTGGCATTTTCTTGAAACATTAGCAAACATCAAGCTGTTGGCCTTTGGAGACCACCAAATGGCTTCAAATCAATACTTCAGTAAAAGAAAAACAGGGTTTCCTACAGAGAATGTAAGTAAGTATGTAAGTAAGGGTTGTGTTAAATTCTTGTTTTTTGAAGTGAGAAATTCATCAATGAAGAGACTGAGGGAGGTTGAGATTGCAGTCATGTTTGTGTGGATTGCACAATTTAGGTCTGTGCTAGAAGAAGATGTCAAACTTGCCATATCTTAAGCAGCAGATTTTCAGGCAACGGTCCAAAGAGATGAGACAGGTGGTGAGCAGAGACCCGATGCCAAACACAAAGCCCTGGATGCCATACCAAAGACACCCTGTCTCCCCAAACACCCAGGCATGACACAGGCTGAGAGAGGGAAGAGAGAAGGGCTTTAGTCTTCCGGCTTAATGGATTATCACCTTCTGTCTCGGACAAATGACTGCTGGTCTGTCAGTGTCATCGTGCCTAAATTAACGCCTGGCTGCTTGTTGGTTGATAGATGTACCTGGAAATGATGAAAAATGGCGGCCCCAAGAGGCTGAAGCCAAAATCGCAGAGAGCCAGGTTGATGGTCATGAGCTCTGGAGGTCTGAGCTTCTTTCTTTTCCTACAATAGACTAACAACACTGTGCCATTCCCCAACACTGATGAGATGCCTGCAGGCAGAGACATAATGAAGTAAATTGGAGAACATGTAGCTGAAGAATGTCGTTTAAATGTGCTCTTTAAAACCTACAAATACCAGTTGGGCTTAATTACGTGACATAGGCCTTAATCAATCCACAGAGTTCACCTATTTTCTAACCAGCTGCTCATGCTTCTCCACAGGGAGCAAATCAACCAAGGCAAATCTCAGCATAGAGTAAGAGGTTTAAGTGGAGGAGGAGAACATCTGTTTATCTGCAGGTTCATCGATTTGTTGTGGAAACCAAACCAGTGAAGGTAATGCATAATATTTTTCCCCGATGTGAAGAGGATTTCTTAGTTGCTTAGCTGAGTGAAGGGCGTTTGGTCTTTTGTGTTGACTAGAAGAAGAAAACATATTCCCATCATGAGTTATTAATAGAAGAAAAGAGTCAGCCTCACAACACAAAATATTCCCATTCAAATGTCCCTTTAGGTATGTTTGAAGATACCATATCTAAGGTATACTATATTATATATGCTATGTTTGCTTGTTGCAAAGCTCCATTGAAGTAGCTACAGCACATTCATTGTAATACAGACACAGTTTATGATTATTAAAACACATTTTTTATGGCTGAAGCTCACATCAAGCTTTATCACTTTATATATCATGTGGCATATTTGGTATTTTTGGAGACTCGTGCTCTTTATTAGAATTTAAAATCCTGTTTAAGTTTAATCCTGTTTGTGAATCTGTGGACCTGCTTCTGGTTCTCTTCCCAAAAATGAACCTCACTGGCTTAATGATAATGCTTACCTGTGAAGGTGAGGAAGACAGCAACAGCCAGGTCAGCAGAGGGGGACAGCTGGGAGAGGAACAGCGGGTGAATGGACGAGGGGACAAACCAAGAGTCCCACTGTGAGCCGTTCTCTCCCATTGATGTGCTGCACTGAACCACTTGTTGATGACCCTGTTTAATAGCCACAGGGGGGGAAAAAACAGGGACTTTTCTTTCAATCGTTTGTGCCTGCAGGACTTAAACATAAATCTCTAATGATCCCAGCAGGTAGTCAGCTGAGTCTCATGAGTGACGGGGTACAAAAAAGATGAATGAAGACAGTCACATCAGGAGAACATTGAAAACTGAACATAACAGAGGTTTGTGAGATTATCAAAAGCTCTTCAAAGTGGAATACCACTACACTGTAAAACACAGATTATAAAACAAGCATCACGACTCACCTTCCACTTGTCTGTCTGTCTCTTCCTGCGGGCTCTCAGTTGATCTTTTTAGGAAAGATCTTCACTTATATTTCATATCATCTTAATTGGAACCGTCCTCCTGTAAATCCATGTGGCATTTCTCTGAAGAGCTGGGGAAAAAACAAGCTGTTGGCAATCTGTGTTAGAAATGATCAGCAAGAGGGCACACAAACCGAGAAATAGTGTGTGTATGAGCGAGAGAAACAGGGAGAAAAGAAAGGAAGGGGGTGGAGGGTATTTGAGGATGTTTAACCTCCAATCCCGCCCTGAATCGCCTCTCCAGCTATCCACTGAATCCATAGTATCCCTCCAGATCCACACATCCATCACTGGGGTCCTGTTATAGACCACACATAGACCACACTAATTCTGATGATCATCATTGTCACACAAAGGAATGAAGACAGAGAAAATAAATTTGAATACATTTTTTGCGAGCCTTCATACATGTAATATATATTCTGAGCTAATCAGGTGTTATCCATGTTGATGTTGATGCTTAATGACACTGACAACATCTGATGTTGTACATGCTGTACAGAAAGTAAATCTCACTGAGCTCGGTCATGTGGTCATTATAAACGATGGATTGATTCATTGATTGATTATATTAATTGTGGTTTCAATTGCGTAGGTCAAAACGAGGGTAGATGTGTCAGACATGTCTAAATAAATATGTGCTTCAAGGTTAATCTGTGTTTGATTTTAAATTGAACTCTAATTGAATAAATGATTAATCTGATATTAACACACAGACAGTATTTCTGCATCCAATAACCGTATGACTTGTTGTAAAGGCGGTAGGCTCATATTAATGTTTATAATTCTACATTTTTTGTCTTGATCTGACAAAGATAAACATTTTTGCTGTTTTAAAACACTTGGGAGCAATTCACATAATGATTTTAGGAAATTCAAAAGGAGGTTTGGTCGTCTCATCCTCAAGCAGCCCCCCTTCTATCATGTCCAGTAAAAGTGACAAATACAGATGAATCACCGGGCAAAACTGCAATAACCTTTAAACTGCAAGCAAATCACCTGCAGGTATAATTGGGCTTTGGTCAGGTTGTGTTAGCCATGCTACAGCACTCTCTCAGATTGACCAGGTATTAACAGGACTTAAGAAAAAAAAAAAAAAAAAACAACACAGGGAGTAGAGGGGGAAATGGATCATGTGACTCTTCTATAAAAGCAACATGGTTGTGTAAGAATCGATTTGAGGGGCCAAACCCGCAGTAATTACCCACCACACTCCCACCTAATTAAGAGATCAAGCAATTAAGAGCTGGCGGTGTATTCCCACAGGAGGGAACGGATCAGATATATGGATAGATACTGCTTGTGTTTGCTAAAGATTACTGACCATAGAAGAACCCTATTACCATATATCAGCTTTAATCCCAGTAGATTTTCCACAGATTTATTCTGAGCGGAGACAAAACAGAGAAAGACGCTGTGAATCTCACAAACAGAGGACTTTATTCCACCTCTGACTGCAGTACTTCAGCACCACAGACAGACTCTCACACAAGAACAGAAGAGGGAATTTAAACAGATACAAAAAAGTAATTGGTCACCAATTTAAATCTTTTTCGTTTGCTCTCTGTGGGACTTCTCCTCAGGCAGCTAATGGGGGTCGACTATCTAAAGGCACCAGGCAGAGTCATAGATAATACAACGTCTTATTGCAAATGTATAACTCTGATAGCAGGACAATGTGGGTGATGTGGCATAGTGCAACGACAGTTGATTGGCTTGTTTGGTTTACTCCTTGGAAGCCATGTGAACCATCAGGTCACAGACACGGTTGCTGTATCCGAACTCGTTGTCGTACCTGTTATGGAGCATTAAAAAAAAAAAAAAAGTCAGTATGCATCATCATGGAGATAGACATGAGGCACTGAACGTGAATGAAAGGCGTACCATGAGACCAGCTTGACAAAGTGTTCGTTGAGGGCGATGCCAGCACCAGCATCAAAGATGGAGGAGTGACAATCACTGTTGAAATCTGTGGAGACGACCTGCAGGAGAGCAAGGAGAAGACGCCACGTTAACCAGAATAATGATCAACAAAAACAGTTTAGAGATCAGAGGTGACAGACACAGACCTGGTCCTCTGTGTATGCCAGAATGCCCTTCATGGGTCCATCAGCTGCAGCCTTCACAACCTTCTTGATGTCGTCGTATTTGGCCTGTTAAAGAGTTCAAATTTAGTCATCACATTAAATTATCATTACATAAAAGCTCACTAAATGTATTAAAGTCTGGTGTTATTCAAAATTCTTATCGTCTGCAAATTCCATTAAAAGACCAAACCGTGATTACTCCTAATACTTTGTCTTCCCTGCCTTATCTGTAACACTGAACACGCTTCAACCCTTTTTGGTTCCTACTGAAGACATAAACGAATATACAGTATAAGTATACGCAACTGTGAGAAAGGCATTACGTTAAAAAGACCCAGACCAAGGGTCAGGAACAAGTGCAAGATGTAGGTTGATGTAGTGATAAATTCTTGTTTGGATATGATGGTAAAATGCTTCTTTTATAATTTCATAGGTGAGTTTGGTCTTTTAATGGACTTTGTGGACAGTAGTAAGAACATCAAAAATTGCCAGACTTCTGTAAAAATTTGTTATGAATTTGCTTCTAGTTTATGGCCACTCACGGGTTTCTCCAGACGGACTGTCAGGTCAACCACTGACACGTTGGGGGTGGGGACACGGAAGGCCATGCCAGTCAGCTTGCTGTAAAAGACAGACAGTCAGTAGATGAATGTTACAAACTAAATTCACAAGAGTTGGTGCCACCTTGATCATGAAATAACATACTGTACTGAAACTGAATTATTGCACTTATAAAAATGATGGACCTGCTCTATATGAAAAATATCTGTTATGATTTGGCGTCATTTAAATAAAAATCTAACAAAAATTCAAGTCATGTGTTTTTGGCGCTGGCACTGACCCGTTGAGCTCAGGGATGACTTTGCCAACAGCTTTGGCAGCACCAGTAGAGGCGGGGATGATGTTCTGGCTGGCGCCGCGGCCGTCCCTCCACAGCTTGCCGGAAGGACCATCCACAGTCTTCTGGGTGGCAGTGATGGCATGAACTGTGCTCTGATAGACACAGAGAGGGAGGAAGGATGATGATTAAATATGGCTTAAACCACCCTCTAACTTTCTAATGTCATGTTGGTGTTTTGGGCTGTTAATCTGGTTTTAGTGGCTGCTTAGTGTCTCTGTTCCCAGAGTCTTAATCCTCACCATCAGGCCCTCAATGATGCCAAAGTTGTCATGGATGACCTTGGCCAGGGGGGCCAGACAGTTGGTTGTGCAGGAAGCATTGCTACGGGGAGGCAAATTGAGAGAATCAGGATTTTTAGAATAGAAGACAAAAGGTGGAGATAAATGTCCATTTGAACTTAATAGACCAAACAGTCTGTGATTCTGTCTCTTACCTGACAACTGGGAGGGTGTTGGTGTACTTCTCATGGTTGACACCCATGACGAACATGGGAGCGTCAGCGCTGGGTGCAGAGATGATTACTCTCTTGGCACCACCCTTCAAGTGAGCCTGCAAAGTGTTTTTGAAACAGTATTTAAAAGCTACGTTTTAGCCAATTGCACAACACGTCATATCTTTTTACATTCATCAAGAGCTTGGCACGGGACTGAGTACGTACAGAGGCCTTCTCGATGGTGGTGAACACACCAGTGGACTCCACCACGTACTCGGCACCAGCTTCACCCCATTTGATGTTAGCGGGGTCCCTCCTGCAAACCAAGAGAAGAGAAAATTAAGTGTCACAATTAACGTTTACTGCACTCTGCCTTTTAACAATGTGTTCGTGAAATTGTTGGCAATTTTTTTCATCCATTAGAAGCCTGTTAAGAGCACTCACTCCTGGAAAACAGTGATTTTATGTCCATCGATGACGAGGTGGTTGCCCTCAATCTTGACCTCACCCTTGAAGCGGCCATGGGTGGAGTCATACTTGAACATGTAGAGCTAAAGAGGAAATTTAAAGAAGACATTAAATATTTTTTAAAAACCATATTATGGCAGCTGACAAGAGCAGAAGATATTTGAAAATTGATGAGCAATTTTCATCTTCCACCTTTTCAAGCCCCTAAAATAACTGAAAAGGCTACCAGTCATCACTAATTTGGGTGCTAATCTGATGGCTGCTGTGGATTTCAAATCCTAACAAGCATATTCCACTTACCATGTACTGCAGGTCAATGAAAGGGTCATTGATGGCCACAATCTGCACCTTCTTGGAGGTGAAAGCAGCACGGGTCACCAGACGACCGATGCGGCCGAATCTGTAAAGTGAACAGTGTTGTTTCTTAGTCTGGCCTCTAGATGATGGCATGATACCATGTAACTCTGACCCAAGTCCCTGTCAGTCATGTGAGGAATGAAGCTCCAGATGCTTATGAAGTGAAAATAATTAGACATGAGTGTAAAATAGGATTTTTGACATTCATTTCAACCTCAGCATGGCCTAGATCACATTACTGTTGTAGCCTTTTCCCTTTGTGTGGCATACATAAACACCCGAGGAGACCTGAAACCACAGCCACAGGAAGGCCAAGGTTCAGGAGGAGGGGCAGAGGGAGGTGTGCGTTGCTCTCACACTCTCCTCTCTGGGGTCTAAAGTCGAAATGAACCTCTAATGTGGTAATCCTAATGACGGCAGTCCACTGTTTGATCAAGCGGCTGAGTTACTTTTTAACTGCGGGTCCAAAATCCTGGCATAGATACGTTCTGTCCTCAGACACTGGAGGGGGAGGAGCAGGAAGAGGGACAGCGAGATAAAGAACAGATAGGTAGACTTTAACGTCATATGATGTGTGTTCAATAACATTTAAGTTACACAGGTCCTCTACTGCTTGCTTCACACAGTGGAAAAACACTCCACTGCTGAGTGGGCCCCCATGTTGAAGCCCACATTGTTATCTGCTGAGGGGCAAAGTTCAAAGCAGAGTGACTGCCCTCAGACTGCTGGATGTGCACGTCCTCCATTGCAAAAACATGTTTTCTTCCTCAGCTATTGTGTGCAGCCATAATTAAATCACCAATTTAATCACTGAAAGACTAGTTATGCTGTGTTCAGAGCACAAAGTTGAGACACTTTGGACTCTACATGCAGCGGAAGTCTTTTGAAGTTTCTTACAGCTTCTTATTGGCTTAATATTTCAAACTTAGTTTAGACTTCTGAAAACAATTCACTCATTTATGCACATTGAAACCAATAAAGCTGATGATTTTCTGCAAGACAGTCTGAATATTTTCATTTATGTGCCAGTGACGTGGCTAAATTTTCAGATGGGTGCAGAGACACTGTTTAGTTGTATTCAAGCTGACACATTGTTCATTATTCATCATCTTTGTGCACTTAAAACTCCTCAGCCTTTCTAGCTCTTATTTCTATTTCATGTCATTTCTGTTTGACTTTTTAGGAAAGGTATTTATAGAAACTTTTAGCTTCCCAAATCTCATGCACAGGCTTTTGTTTACTTTAAATTCATGTGTATATAAGTACATGTAAGTAAAGGTGTGTTTTGAGATGCACAGATGCCTCATTTTGAAACTAAACCCTATGTGCACAAATGAGAGGGGTGTGGCATTGTGAGTTTGGGGTGCAGAGAGCACACGGACTGGCCTAATAAGAGACTGTTTGTCATTTAGTCTTGCTAATTTAAGGGGATTTGGTAATTTTCGTCAGGTGATGAGTGAATGAAAACAAGTTCTTACCCATTGATACCGACTTTAACCATTTTGCCTGGGTTGTCTTAGTCCTCTGGAAGGAGAAGAGACGAGAAAAGTAAGAAGACGAAGAACAGTGCATCCTGTTAAATATTAATGACCCAGCATTTATGATGGCATAGATTTATGATGCCATATATTAGCTTTCACTTGATGACAGTTTCAAGTATTGTGCATTGAGATAAGCAAACAGTTTAAATGAACACGCAATAGTATTAGTCTGATAAGTTATCTGTGGCCACAGTCCCAAGTAAATTTCAATGCAAATCTGCAGACCAGAACTTTCCCACGGTAAATGAACTGAATATGTTCACTGAAAAACAATTTTACACACTCATAAGTAGCAAAAGTGGCATTTGAAACAAGACTAACTTCACTTCACTTTAAAATTAGCTCCAATCAAGCACATGCAGATTGTCCCCAGGTGATCTAAATGAACTTAGTCATGCAGCCTGTTGCTGAGGCCCTGCAGCTCCCTGACCCTCTATGATTAAACTAATTTCATTGTTACAGGTATTTACCGTTTGTGAGACTCCTCAGTCTGTCTTGCGACTCCGGGTGTGAGTGGGGAAGAACAAGGTTTAGCCGTGTGTTTTTATGATTAACCAGAGTTTAGAGCCACGCCCCCCCCTGCATAGGTCACTGCTCCTCGCCCCGCCCCCTCTGAATGTCAAGGTCATCAGGCTGCAGTGAGGCATGCAAGCTGGCCTCTGCAACTCCATGTGAATTAAATAACCCAGAAGCTTCTCTCTTATCATCCTGTTCCTCCTGCTAATTATAGGCCGAAAACTCTGAAATATGTTGTTTAGATTTGCATTTTCTCGGCAGAAGTTCCAGTATCATCAAGATTCCTCAAGCTTTAAGTGGTCTAGATATAGACAGTCCTCAGATAGTGGGCTGGAAAAAGAGAGGGGTCCCGCACTGACCTTCTCATAGAGACGGACACAGAGACACAGAGGGAGCAACCCGAGGGATCAAATCTCTGTCTTACTGACTCTGACATTTAATGTCCAAAGACCATGACCCTTCACTTTCAGACTCTCTGTAGCAAAGCTACCCTTCCCTCTCTGCCTCTCCATCTCTTCCAGCCGAGTCTTGGTTACTCAACATTAACACATGACCACCGCACATGTGCAGAGGGGGGCGTCTTCGGCTTGTTTTGAGTCCATTAACTCAGACGAGTTGTTGCTTTGTCAGGTTATTTAGAAATGACTAACAGAATCTGAGTGCTAAAAACACTGCAGGGAAAGACGGTTTCCCTCATTTGAATAAAAGCTGCACTCGACAGCTTGTTGTGATGCCGTTTGTCAAGTCCATTTGAATTCTTTTGTCTGGCAGTAGTGCTGGCATTTGAAAAGAAAGCACTCCAGAGGAAAATACAAAATGTTAACTCTGAATAATGAGAATGTCAATTAAAACCAGGTAGCTATTCAGGTTGAACTGTGTCATAAATATCCCCCTGGCTGCATGCTGGGCCTCACCAGCAGACAGTCTTTACAGTGAATTAACACCTTACCCATGGTGTGGCATCTTGAGGGTGCAATACATTAAATATCTAATCTGAACAAAGATGACATTCAGTAACTTGTATTTTACATCACCCGATGTCGTCAAACATATTTTGCAGCAGGCTGGCAGACATGTTGCTCTGAACCAAACCTTGACGGTGCTGCAGTGTTTTATGGTTGCTGTACAGTGGTCCAGGCATAGCTGAACTACCACAACCCCGAGTGCATGCCAGTCTTGGCCTCTGCTTTGCAGCTTAAGGTCAAAGAGGGGAAGTAAAGGTCAGGCTAAGATTAGACGTTGGCAAGCTAGTCAACATTTGGCCCGTGTTGTACTCAGTACTGTAAATGCGGCCTCATACGGATCACATGTTCTCTCTATATTACAACAGCCAAACTATACCCACTGTTGGGAGGGGAAGTCAGCCACCATGGGATAAAATATCTAGGGGATTATTGTTTTATTTCAGCAGAAAGAAAAATCTGTAATTATAACACAAATTTTAACCCAAATTACAGCAACATTTTTGTAAATTAGTGTCAATTCTCAAAAAATAAGTTTATTTTTTTAAATCAGAAAATGCAGTTACAACAATGTGTATTGCCGATTGAAGATCTATGCATGTGTAAAAAGGGCCTGTCGCTAGATTTCTACAACTTGTGTTACAGTGCAAAGTCCGTAGGGCAACTCTCTGTAGTGAGGAACAAATAAAAATGATGGAGTCAGACTGCCATCTAGTGTGCTAAATAGAAATCTGTCTATGTAACTATCAGAATGAATACACGAGACACAAACTATACACAATACAAACTATTTCTAATTCTCGTAGGATGTTTGTATTCCTTGTTGCTGTCCAGGCTTTCTCTTCCATGTTGATTCATAACTACCCGTGTCAATTCGACAAGCTGAATAGATCCTAACTTCACAAACAGCAAATGACAAAACAGTCTCGCCTCAGAGTCCATTTAGTAGCTGTTCCAGAGCTTTCAATCGTATCACATGATCTTCATCTGTAGATAGTCTGCTCAGTTTCCCCTTGGAAATATCTCCACCATGTCTTTTTAATCTTACGGATGCTGTATGATGTTGTGAAAGAGATCCTGACCCCTGGTGCATTGTGCCAAGTGATGAAGACATTGTGAAAGTGTTTTCCTCAATATCACATCACATACCGACCCACCCGGCTCTCACTGCAGGAGGCGGACGCTGCTTTCCAGCGGGGAGCGTGCCAAAGAGTTAGTAGGGACGACTGGTCAGGGTGACTTTTCCACAAATAAATTTGACAGTTTTTTTCACCTCATGAAACTTGCCAAAGACAGACTATTGCAGGAAGTTACGACATTGTGAGTTAAAGTTTTTTGCTCATAATCAACATCAGTAAATAATGGGACCTACTAGAGTCTTACTACCTGATAAAGAGGCTGTTTTCTCAGGGGAAGAGTCAGTAGTAGAGTAGAGAGGAGAGTCAGTAAGCTGCCAAGAACATAACTACCACGTTACTGTTGTGTGGGATGTTTCTCCATTTTTACTCTAGACTCTAGGGGAGTTTATTCGTGCTGTGAAACAATGAGAAAATAACGCTTTATTTCTCTGATTCACCGACTTTCTGACTTTTTATCCTCTATATTGTTAACACAGAGCTGTTCCTCTCTCTCAAACAAAAGGACACAAACTAAAGGAAACTGTGCAAGATGAGCGCAGCATGGTTTATTTCATGTACCCAGCATCTGAATTTGACTTCAGACTATGCTGCAAAATAGTGATACAGAGGTGTTTCCTTTGGTTTGTGTGTGTGTAAACCTGCGTGAACTTTGAGTCTGGGGAGGAAGGAGTGGGTGGAGACAACTCTTTCTAGTATTTTTTTTTAGTTTGGACTGCAGTACCCATTTTAACCACTAGCTGCCAGTGTTACATATTGCTCCTTTAAAGTGCTCAGAAACAACAACTAACAAACTGTCTGCTGAAGCTCATGTCAGATCATTTAGAGAGTCTTAGTTTGGTTCCTTCTTCAACACGGACCTTCACGCGTTGCCTCTAAATTTAAAATAACTCACGTCTTGCTCTCACACCAGGCACATCGCTGGTACAAAGACTACAAAATGTACCATTGCATCACATTTACATATACATATTTTATAAATATCAGGTGGAAAATTATGAGATTATCTGACAAAGATGCCAATATATTTATTTCCATTTCCCTGCACAAATGCTTCAGTATTTTTTGCCCTGGGAAATTGGCTGTAACGCCAGAATGAAATCAGTTTTGGACACAGCAGAGGGGATTGGACACCCATACTCCAGAATGATGTGGGAAGAAATGTAACTTCCTCCAACAGCTATTGGAAGATTCAACTAAAAACATCAAGAGATTTAAAAACAAAAAACATAAATGTCAGGAGAATTTGAAGCTCTACTTTTAAGGACAAATTGAGATGACGCGTGTCAATTGAGAGTCAACAAACCGAAATGTTGACTCTCATAATTATTCATTTATGTGAGCAAAAAAAATCCCAAACAGAGCAGAGCAAATGTCAAATCCATTTATTCATGCAAATCATAAGTAAACATAAAAACAAACAGCAGGAATTACAAGTGCCATCATTTTTGGATATCCACATCCAGTACACCTGATTTTACACACACACACACACACACACACACACACACACACACACACGATCTCCAGGCCAGAAAATGTCTAAACACTTTTACATTTACTGTACACAGACAAAGCTAGAAACACAAAGTGCCAATTTAATAATAATGATAACAACAACAGCAACAACAACAAAAAAACAAGCTCAACAATCAAAGATGATCATTTGATGTAAACATAGCTCACATGTTCTAATATTCAGTTTAATACGTACACATGGAATAAACTACAGCTGTTAAGACAGCAACAGTAGCGTGAAGCGTCTGATCTATGGTACCTACGCAGGATGAAACCACATTGCTGCAAGTCTACACCATACTACACGTAGTGAACACACATGGACACATCCTTCACTGCATGTCAACGCCTTTTACATGTGTGTTTTCTTTTAATATACTCTAAGAAGTATGTCATCAGTCTCTTCCTCCTCTCTACTAACAGCCTAATCCGCTCATGGACCCGATCCGATCCAGTTTCAGCCCAAAGCATCCTCGGTTCCATCCCCTCCTTGACCGGTCCGGTTCTGCTCTCTTCTGATTGGCCAGAGCCCCCTTAAGCAGACGCAGCCAGGGCGTCTCAGCCTGCGTCTGTGCCTCAGCCCATTTGGGGTACTCTGCCGCTTTGACTCCTGAAGAGAGGGTGGACTGTTCCTCTGGCTGGCTGTTCAACAGGTTCTCCAGGTCGTCCAGGGTCAAAAGGTCATTGTAGCGCTCCAGAAACTGCTCCATAAACTAAAGGAGGGGAAAAAAGATTCAATTTAATTGTCAGGGAGTGTACGAGGGAGAATAATTTAATAAGTGATACATTTCATTACTCTCTCCTCATTCTTTCCTGCTCCTCCTCCCCTCCTCCTGGACTTCTTTTTTCCTATATCCTTCATCTACTCTGAATCGTCCTCAATCCGTTCTTATTCTTTTCTAGCCTTCCCCCCCCTCCTCCCGTACCTGCACGGCATCAGGAGATGGGTGCAGAGCGCGAGCCTCTGTGATCTCCAGGGGTGTCAGGAGGAGCAGAGTGACACAAAGCAGCACAGGACACAGCATGGCAGCAGAGATGACGGACAGGAAAAACTGGAGCAGAAGGACTGAAAATACACTGGCTGCAAACCCAGAAACATAAATAAAATTATGTGGAGAAAATGAAATCACTTGCAAAAACACAGTGTGAATATAAAATCATGGTTTTGAAATATCTTTGAGTGAAAATGATGTGAGTGGTCTTGATGACATAAATTTGTAGTTTTAATAGTCAAATATTGTTGAAGCAATGCTCAATCTGTTATCAGGATTTGATAGTAATTTATTTGTATATTTAACACAGAGATCAGCATTGTGCAGATAAGTAATGCAACTGATGTATTTAGAACGTCTAGCCAGAGCTAATTTACAGCTTGCGTCCCTGTTTAGGCTTTTAATTCAGGATTAACAGTCACAAATGAATGAATAAAATAAAATCAGGAGGCGTTTTTTCTGTCTTTTATATAAAGTTGTCATTATTTAAAGACAAAAACTTTCTGCTGCATTAAATGGTTCTCATTTTAAGGGTCAGTAAATCTTTCCAAATATCACCAATTAGGTCGAATCCCTTGCAAAACAGAGGATTTCATTGTTTCAACATCACGTGTTGAGAATAAAAGAAAAAGCTTTTTTAAAAATTTGACTTTAACACAAAGTTTTGTTTGTCCTATTATAATTATACGTAGTTTATTTCAGGTGTTAATGCAGTATGCATTGTAGAAATGCTGCTTCTGTAAAAAAAATGTAGTTTGCTTAAGAAAAATAAAGACTGTATGCAGCTCTGTTTGTGGCTGTAACAAATGTTAATTTAACTTAATTCAAAGACAGTCACCCTCTTTGTTAAGTAACGATTGTAGTGCAGATAAAAACGATAAAATAAAGAGTTTTATTCAAACATCTAACCACCTAAAAGAAAATGTAAGCGTGCTCACCCGATGTTGGTTTTCTCTCAGAGCTCTTGGGTGTCTTCTGCTCTCACAGACTCTTCTCCATCCCCTCTTGTTCTCAGTCTCTTGACTACCTCTCACTTGTTGGCACCTGCTGGGAGCATCACTATCTCACTCGGCTGGCTCCTCCTACTCCTCCTCGCTCCGTGATGGAATTGGAGAGGATGATTTTCTTCTTCTTCTTCGTCGTCTTGTGTCTGTCCCCTTGGCAGGAGCTGAATGTTGGGGCATCAGCTGGGATGCTGCAGAGGTTTTGTAGAGCCAGAGACGTCCCCCCTCCCAGCCCACCCACCCACCTCCACTCCACTCCACTCCATCCCATCTTCCTCCTCCTCATCTCCTTTTCTTTGGAGTGATGTCATAGGCTTAGAAAGAGTGATTGTCATTGCCAAGGTGACTGTGTGCACTGTGAGCCGTACTGATGGCACACAAAGCAAGGTCAGAGGGCAACGGTCAGCTAACACCTCATCAATGAGACCGGTGAGTTATGAAGTGAACTAGCTGGAAAGATTCACGTGTTTTATGTCACGACCTAATCTGATTTATACGTTTCCCATGTGGTAACAATGCTCCTCGTGCATATTAGCCTCCCTCTCTCCCTTTGTCTCCTCGGTCTTTCCCAGCATGCACTGACCTCCCCTCTCTGTTGGGTAAGTTACAGTCTGTCAGTGCCATCTGCTCCCTGTACCCCCTGCAGCCAAATTACAACACTAGCGGGAGCTGCGTGATCCAACACACCGGCCTCAAAGTTCAGCAGCCTCTGATTATTTCAAGTAAATAAACCCCGGCAATTACACATGTACGTCACACACAGCGGGCCTGCAATCAGGGAATATTTTCTTTTAGAAATTAAGCCTGTTTCTGCGAGCAAAAATGTCGTATTTTCATACAGAGCAGGAACAAGCAGAATTCATCTTTGCACAGCACCAAATAAGCTATAAACAGGGCAAATTTACTCATGTTTGCGCACTTAGCGCCCACTGAATACATTTAACTCAAATTTGTCCACAGATAAAACCTAAGTGCTGCTGCAATCACACCGTTAGCCTGTTGTTGGCAAGTGTCTTTACATAACATATCAATCACACATACAGAAAATGCACCCCTCTCTTTTCGGAGAGGACAACGTGTGGGAGAAGGAGTAGGCGAGAAGGAGAGAGAGATTAGTGATGTGAGGAGGGGAGGAAGGGGGGGGGGTTAAACTACCGTGCGTGAGATGTCAGTGAAGAGAGGAGAGCTGCGAGAGGGAAAAGTAGGCAACGGAGAGAGTAGGAGGAGGAGGCGGTGGTGGAGGGAGACCTACAAAGAGATTGATTACAGGAGTACAGAGGCGGCCAACTAGGCAACAGTAAATGTGTCAGACAGAACAAGAAGGGAAAAAAAAAAAAGAGATATGATTGTAAATAAAAACATGCAGCCACACTCACTGGTGAGGAGAAGAGTGAAAGTGTTTCTCATCTGATAAATCTGACATGTAAGAAAGTTAAAAAATGAAGTGGAAGCAATGTGGGGTAGTAATACTGTCCGGGCAAGCTGTGACAACCCATTAAACACCGCTGTCCAAACACATAACACAAGCAGACATTCAAAGCTGCTTGTAATGACGGCATAAATTTACTTGACATAACCCAGGTGACACCCAAAATCTTCACACATTTGTCAGCATCAGCCTCCGGAGTTTTCCTCGGCACGCAGAGAGCGGTGAGTGACGGCGCTCAAACAAAGACAGACAGCCGTGAAATTTCTTATCAAAACCAGAACCAGGTTTATTAAAAACATCTTTGATTCCATGGCGTGTGGATACGTCATCAGGCTACTTTAGTTTGTTGCCAATATCTTAAAAAGGAATATACAAAAAAAGATTAAAAGTGTAAGTAAAAAAAATGAAATACATCATTTGAGATAAAAGATTAAAAAGGGAAACACAGAAATAGGACAGAACAACAAAAAAAGACGACAGATCAGTTTCTGAGGCGAGCTCGTCGGGATGTGCGGGCGATTGGTGTCGTCACTTTCGGGGTCTCGCTCTCGGCCATGACAGCATCTGATCAAAGAATGAAGATGTGTTCAGTGTTCAATGAAGTGTTCAGCCTAAACATTTTAAACTAATATTTCAGTGAATCATAATAGAGAAAATCTTACCCAGTATAAACCCTATTCACATACAACACCCTTTTTAGTTATGTGTTATTATCTTTGGTAAATTGATTTGTTTTGTTCGAGTTATATCAAATCGATCCTCAGATTTTGGATCAGTGCTGCTGCAACACACAGCTCACTTTGAGAGTAACTGAAGTAGAACAGTCCTAAATCTTCTTAGATGACTCGTGCGGCTCAGCTCACTGCTCCGAATTTTGGTCCAAAGTATGTTACTGACTTGTGGCAAAATAATAAAATAAATTCCAGACCGGTGTTTCTCAAACTTTTAACTTGTACCACCTCAGAAGATATTCGTCTCTTCACCATCATGACAGGGAGGGCTGGCCCCGTTCAGCACATTTGAATGTATGCATGCGACATGCATGACTGACTAAAGAGCAGCTGGATGTTATAACAGGAAATCCAAAACTTATTTTAAATTATCTTTTCAAAACAAAGTAATACGGCTGTATTATATGTTTCTAAATTGATTTAATTAATGAAAATTTCAGAGATTGCCTACCACCAGTACCACAGTTTGAGAACCAGTCTTCTATATACAATACTAATAGTTGATAAGTTGAAAGCCAAAAAATAAATAAACCTGAGTGGGATGAACTAAGTGACTGAACTCACCTTCTTCATCTTCCTCTTCGTCACTGCTGAAGGTGATGACAGGTTTCTTGGACTTGCGAGTTTTCTGAGGCGTCACAAAACTTTCATCACCACGGCTAGACACAGAGGGCTTTGCCTGACCTGAAACCAAAACAGGAAAATGTTTAAACCACAAAACATCTGCACATATCAGGACCCTTGAAAGTGAAATCTTGTGAGGGCTGACCTCTCTTTGTCCTTGCTCGGCCTCTGGCGGGCAGAGGTGTATGCGTGACCGTCTTCTCAGGGGATCCTCCTCCTTGTTTCTGGTTCTCCTCGTCCATCTCAGGACTTTCCACATTCTCCAGGCCTCGTGTGTGAACTGCAGTCAGCCGCTTTTCAAAATCATCCACCTGAGCCTGGGAGAAACAAAAAGTTACCGCCGATAAATATCATGATTACATCAAAATAAAATACAGAAATAAACATCAGCACGTGTGTGAGCACCTTAAACTGGGGTTTGGCCCCACGGCGGAGCTTGGCCGTGATGGAGAGCAGAGGCTGGTAGACTCCGGGCTCTGTTAACTTGTCACTGTAACACTCCCAGCATTCCTGCAGCCTCTTAAAACCACGCTCGCACATGGACAGCAGAGACAGAGACATGGCCAAGTCGCACCACTGACGCTCCGTCCTGAGGAGAGAAGCACAATGAGCCTCGTGGGGATTAGAGACTAAACCTGATTAGAAACTATGTGAAATGCATAGAAATCCTAGATCCTCAACATAAAAGCTCATTACTCATAAATATAGCTTTGCCCTGGTATTTTGACCAAATCTCATTTTCCAGGAACATCTTATACCTAAATTCACTTTGCCATTGTGTAATATAAAATGTCCTTCCTTTGAGCGTCTAGTATAGATGAAGTATGAGTCAGAGGCAGACTGAAGCTTGGCCGGGCCAATTGTTCCATCTCCGTTCCTCAACTATAGGGGAAGACGGTTTCCATGACAAAATGAGTGAATACGATGTCAGGGTGTAGGTGACAGGTGATCTCAACTGTGAACCTATTTAATTGTGGATCTCTCTTCACACACTGAAAACACCCACTAATTACCCACGCATTGTCCCCTTTATCTTGAACAAATGAAGTACTGCAGGACAGACTGAGAAATGAGCAGCGAAACATAAGGAGAAAAAATATACAACATAAAAGACGCAGGCCAGAGGTGTGAAGAAGAAAAGGAGGTGGAGATGTACTCACTTGGCAGTTCTAAAGCGCTGACACAGTTTCTCGACCAGAGACTCGGTCTGCCTTTCTTTAGTGATGTAGGAGAAGAGCTGTCTGAAAACACACAAAACAAAGCATCTAAGCAATACGCTCAAAATATTTAAGTTCTTGACTTTTTCCCTTTAAAGCTTCTTAATAAATTTGAGTCCTGACTAGACTAGACACTGCCGAAGAAGCCATGCAACTCACTTCATGATGGTATTGAAGTCCTCTGAAGTCATGCCTCTCTCTGGGTCGGACAGACGGCTGATGATGTCTGGGAGCAGGTTGTAGATTGCATTGTCCTGATGAGGAACACCAAGAAGAGTTCAAAACCTCCCCAATTATTCGGACTCCATTAAGGTTTCCCTCCGTGTGTGTGTGTGCGCGTACCTTTGTGGCCAGCTCGTTGAAGAAGTTCAGGGCCAGGCTGGTAATGTGAGGCTCAGGGTCAATTAGCAGCACAGCCACCTCGCTGACTTGACCTTTGACCTTGAGCACGTCCTTAAGCACCAACTGAGTAAGAACTGTCACAGCTGTCTGCCTCACTGAAGGAACCTCATCACTGAGCCTAGAGGAGGAGAAGAGGTGAGGTTACAGGCTGATTAATTTTTTGACGTGAAGGAGAGTCTGCAGCCATGCCGGCTGTGAGGCTGTACTTTGGCACGGAACAGCATGATCATCAAAACGTTGATGCTAAGCGGGCATAAAATTCACAATTGTAATTGTCTAATTTAAGTGTGTTAGCACTCATGCTGCAGCTGAAGCTAATGGTCATTTAGAAAATGTCAAAAGTATCAGACGGATTAAAATCTGACCTGGTGATTCAAATGATCAGCTCGTCATCAAGCTCTGCAGTGGCCTGATAACGAGCCACTCATTTGAATCAGGTGTGTTGGAGCAGGAACCATCTAAAACATACAGGGCAGTGTTCTCCGAGGACCAGGGTTGAAAAACACTTATATTACCAGCACAGTCGATCAAATGTGATCAAACCACACCCATGTTCAAATATTTCACTGGGTAAAGGACTAGTGTGAAGGATTCAGTGGCATCTTTCAGATTGCAACCAACTCACCGCACCCAACCCTTTCAAGCATTAGAGTACATTCAGTTGAATTGCCGTAGGGTTGTCCAGCAGTGTGTGGGGGTGAGTGGGGCGCTGCTGGGTGTATGTCTATTTGTACAAAACATAACCACTATGAAACAATGGTGGACACACCTGCGGCCCGCATCGCTACACCACTAGCAAAAAGGCTCATTCTAAGGGTACGAAAACAACGATTCATATTTTCAGGTGATTATACACCAATGAAAACATTTCTGCCAAAAAAAATTCCACCTAAATCTTACACACTGGATATTTAAATGAATTTGTTTGACCTGCTGTTGACGTTAGAGACAGTCAGGATCACCAAAGTCACCAAAGTGTGTCCCGTCAATGTCTGTGCAAAATGTAATGGCAATCCATTCAATAGCCAGTCCTACAGACATATCTCTAGTGTAACCAACAATGTGGATGGAGATGAAAAATTCTTGCCACCTGTTCATTTGTTATTTGCCAGCCCTAGTCAATTAAGCTTTCTGTAAAGACTCGGTCATTAGGCAGAAAGTTACTGAAACCAAACAACTGTCAGAGCTTCAGGCTGAACACAATGGGATTGGACAGGCCAATGTGGTGGCAGTCTAAGACCAATTTAGACTTACCGTCACCCAAAACTACAGAACAAAAGAAACTCATTAACCATTTTTCATTTATGCCAGGGAGCAAGACTCCTGGCAGAGGATCAGACTCTTGTACATGGCACTTCCACATGCCAATGCGGGAGCTTACAACAGCAACGAACAGGGTAATTAATTCTTAATGCGCTTATCAGGAAGCTCCAGGGCAGCAGCCTTGAGAACAGTGGAGGTGTTGGTATGTGGGAGACAATTAGGGGGACGCTATGAAATGCTTATCAGGTAGAAAACACTACAAGGGCAATGACGCATTAAAAAAAAAAGAATGTTTTACACGCCTGAAACACCTCAATATGAGCATTATCAACCATCATAATTAAAACCACACTTCAAACAGAGTAACTTCTGCCTCCAAGTTGGCTGCAGAGAAACTAACTGTAGAGAAACAGACTGAAACCATTAAGTGTTTTCAAAATGAATGCGTGACTACAAGCGTAAACCCTGGTAGAAACCTTTGACTTGACCCAAAATTATTCCCTTCTGCTCACCCAACCGCTCTGTATAATTACAACACACTAGTCATTGGTTCTAGTCACAATCTGTAACATACTAATAATTAAGCCGTTCGTTGTCTAAAAGTGCCCTTTGTCTGAGGCGGTCCAAGGCTCCACCCCAGTTCACCAGTGGGAGGTGGGTTTCTCTACTAGCTACGAAGCTCTGGCCGGTTTCCGCGGCAACCGCAGGGGTCAGAATACAAGGCAGATATCAGAGTTTGTTGCTCACATCAGATCACCTCAAAGTTTGTGCCCCCACCACCATCCCCATTAAAAAAAAAAAAAAAAGTCATGATGGAAAGAGTAAACTTTTCCCATCATCTGGCTCAGTGGAGCAATGTGACAGCCGCAACACTTCAGTGGCTGAGAGGAACAACACACTGAGACATCATGGTGGTGGTGGGATCCACATGAAGATGGCTCAAGTGTACAAGCGGAGGGCGGAAACGTCATTTACAGGACACCCACTCAGCTCAGCCATCAGGCATAGGTTGCTCCTTATAACAAAACAAATCTACGGATGTGACGATATTGTGCATCTAATTTGAAGAGAGAGTCACTTAGTGTAGGGTGGGATGATGACAAATGTATTGGGCTTATTTAACTGATTATGTCATTACGTTACCTGGCGTAGAGATTCTGCGTCCAGGGCTCCAAAATGTTCGGGAAACGGACGGTGAGGTCTCCCAGGGCAATTATGCCGTTTGCCCTGACCACAGGAAAAGGAGAGCGCTCCAGCACCGTGAACATGAGACGGATGTTTTCTTCACACACCGATGGGCTGACGAGAAATCACAGTATTTAAAAGGTTAACCCAAAAATTCAGGTCTGTTATATTATAAGTATTGTATGGCCCATAAACGTCAGAAAGCTGTAACAAATTGCCTGTCAAAATTTCCTAGTGCCAAAGCTGGCACATTGAAATAACTATATTTATGTTGCCAACAGTACAAAACCCAAAGATTTATAAATTTAGTGCCATAGAAGACAGATAAACACAGCAAGTGTTTTGCAGTTTTGCTCCTATGTAGAGCCAGAGCCAAATGTTAGACACTGGATCTTTAATAATGGACTTTAGCTGCAGGTTATTTTTGTGTCAACAACTAATGACGAACTATTGTCAAAATAGTTACATGTTTCAGCTCCACATGTACATTCAGTTTATTTGGGTACACTTATCTAAAACTAATGCAACTAATCCAACAGCCTTACAATAAATCCTACCTCCAAGAAGGTTATAACTTTTTAAAAATCATTTTAGGACGGGTGTTGGTTGAACTTTATGATCATTTAGGAAGAACTATGTTGCCTTATACAGAGTTGTTTATTTAATAGAGTTGGGGTAGTACACGGATGGAATAATTATGCACTCCAAGTACAGATACAGTCAGCTGGTTGAACAGATAATGGGGCACTCACTCAGCCCTATTAGTTAGCTTACCCTCGTTAATATAATAAGTAGCATTATAATAGGTAATAATTAACAGAAACATCCATCAGTATAATGGTATATGGTGAACAAACACGTGAATCAGCAATGTGTTTACCTTATCATCATGTATTGAGAGAGAGCCAGGCAGGCAGCAGTGGTGAGCTGTGGGTGGGAATAGCGTCCTGGGGAGCTGCAGACTCTCACCAGCAGGGGAAGGAATGCACACAGCAGGTTCTCCTCTAAAAACAGGCAGAGTGAGGAGGGACAGGAGAAGATGTTTAATGTATGGAAACATTGTAAAATGCAGCTCAATGTGGGGCAGAAAAAAAACATAACACAAGAGGTTGTCATTACCAGCCAGTAATTCTGTCTCACAGATCTTCCTGATGAGTTCGGCCTCTGTATCTTCAGCCGAGGCACCAATCAACCCGAGCTCCTCCTCCATAGCACTTTCATTAGCCGCTTGCTGTTGGAAACATAAAAGCTTCACAAAAACGGCTACTTCTCTCCCTAACATATTTCTAGAAAACGCAGTGGGAGATTTCTGACTTTTAGCGCTCTGTAACAGCACAGTCAGACCGGATTTCATTTCTTATTCATTTCCGAGTGGAATGAGGGGAAACACATTTACTTCACTTGGAGAATTGACCTGCCTCTTATGCTTCATGCAGAGTTCAATCTGATTCTGATCAAACGTCATGGCACGCCAGCGTCAAGACAGTTTATAGCCGGAAATATTGTTTGTTGATCTCCTTGTGTTACAACTGCCGCAAAATAATACAGAGAAGAAAGGATGTTGTTGGACATCGACAGTAAAATGTTTGACGACCTGCTAATTTTCTGCTTTTCACTATGCCACAAAAGTAAATTTCACCTGGTGGATTTCAGTCTGACTGCAGCTTTAAAGTTAGAGAGTTTAAATGAATATTTAGAGAAAATCTTTTGAATTGATAGAAGATAGCTATAATGAATTGCACCAGTTTTACAGGATCTCCTGCACAGATTTACAGGAGAAAAACAAAATTACTCATGTGGCATTTTACATGGACAACTAAAAACCTCTCATCCTGGTGAGGTATACCATGAGGCAGTGACTACAAATTTTGTTTTATTCCACTCTTTGTAAAATGTGAAAAAATAAATAACAAAACTGAAAAACTTTTAATGCTGATTAAGGAGACATTTATCATCTTGTTCCCTGATGGGTTGAACAATTATGAGCCATCACTCATCTGCCCGTGTCACTAAATTAAAAACTTGTCTAGTCATCCTGCGGAGACGGATGATTTGACACGCAGGAGGTTGTTTAGGCTTTGTTGTAACATTAAAGTGTCTGCAGAAGTACTTTTCCACAGGAAACAGGGAAAATATGGGCCTGGCAAGTGAAGACGCCTCCCTACAGTCCCAATAATAATATAATAATATTTTCATCACTGATTATTTTCATTACTAACTGATTAATTATTTATTCTATAAAATAGTAAAGCAACCATGATGACTCAAGTGGTGAATTAACATCATAATAGTTGATTTTCTGTCAATTGACTAATCAAAAAATCAATTAATAAAACTCTTAGCTCTGCACTGAATGTCGTTTCTAAGATGATAGTCTAACTGTGTAAAGGCATTTACATACTTAAGCTTTGTTTACAAACCAACCATTTTGTATAGAAGCCAGAAGTGTTACCGGAAGAGTGCAATCGAGCAAACATGTCTACACACAGTATGCTATTCAGTGCTGAAGAACTGTATTTAATTGTAAACTCATATCTAATCAAGGATATATTTATCATCATTCTACTATCCGTGTAAAGACAGAAGTATTTAGGCCAAATGTATTCTAATGTAACAAAAGGTTAAACACCTCATTAAAAAAAAGATTGTTAGCCAAATATTATTTACTCAAATGTAGATTTTTAGCTTCTAATGCATTTTTTTTTTAACACTTTTTAAAATCCTTGAGACATTTTAAAAATTGACACATTACTCCTTTATTTTATTTGCTTTAAGCAGGATTTGTGCTCATGTTCTCAGTTGTATTGTAATGAAGTACTCATGACGCTGGTTTAAACCAAAAAAAAAAAAAAAAAACCTTTGATGTTGTGCGTCTTGAAAAGTGGCCACGTAGTCTCAATTGGGAGGTGCACGCCTACAGGCCATGCTTAATGCAAGAGGCACGAGGACATCAGCTCTAGCTTTAATTAATATACTACTCTCCATTTCAAGGGCATTGCACTGTATTGTTTTATCCACCTGTACAGGTGTAATATACAAGTTTGAGCAGCCTCATTACCTTGGCTTTGCTGGATGGGCCCTTTTCCTTCTCCTCCCTCTCCTCTGTCTCTCCTCTCCTCCTCCGCAGCTCGGTGCTCACACTGCGCTCAAGGTGAGACACCTGCCAGAAAGCCACACAGCCACACAGAGCCAACAGCTGGGCCAGACACACACAGTTCACTGCAGGAGAGACGCACATGTGTGTGGTTAAAAGAAAGTATGGAGCACTACGTCAGGTTACGCTGCGTCCATGCTGACGGAGGCAATGACACTCACCTTGTTCACCTTGCTCGCCGGACTCTTGAGATCCATCCTGCATTTGGCCAACGTCCTTGTTGATTTCACCACCTTCTGCAATCTGATCCAGTAAGAGACGAGCGCTGCGTTGGAGCAGCCGGGAGCACAGCTGGTCAGGGGATTCAGCCAGGAAGTAGATGAGACGGACAGCCTGTTCCATGAAGCTCTGCCAGTACGGGTCCTCCATCACCACACCTGGAGCAAGAACCAACAGATGCAGTGAGAGTAAGAAACCGAGAGTGGTGATGGCTAAGACAAGTAATCCTCAACAAAAGGGAACATTTGTCTGTATTTACCTTCAGCGATGGCCTGAGTGAGGCAGGTGAAGAGCTGATGGTCCTGGGGAAGCCTGAATGGAGCGCCTTTTGATTGCTGGGGGAAACAGTATAGTGCATGATGTTAACATTGTGTTGAAGCAGTGTGTCTAAGGACAGCAGACAGTTTGTCAGACCACCTCCAAACACTGAATTCAAGCCACAGTACACTGAAGACAGTGAAGTCAGATTGAATAAATCATTGAAGGGGTCATGTTGCTTTATGCTGTCAAGGATATGGCCTTAAAAATTTGGTGTTTCAACAAGACAATGACCCCAAACACACCAGTAAGTGACCAGTTTCATGGTTCCAGGCCAACAAGATTAACGTTATGCAGTGGCCAGCCCAATCTCTGGACCTTAATCTAATAGAAAATATGTGAAATACTTCTCAGAAGTGGTTATACAACTAAATATTCCCTCTGTGATTCTCAGGAAGGATCTTAAAGCATTTTTCAGTTCATACAGTAAATGTTTGAGCTTGTAAACAAACAAACAAACAAAAAAAGACTTCACTTTCTGTAAAGTAACACATTTGATACATTTTTCATGTTTGGAATAGAACGAGCAGTATTCCCAATGCGTGTATGGAAATAAAAGCCATTATAAAAAGGACTTTGGGCTTTACTTATGCTATATTTTTTTTTAAACACACTGCTATTATTTTGAACACAACTGTATGTTTAGACAAGACACACATTCCCCCTGCCTCCACCCTTGAAAATGTGCAACAGTAATAATTCAGACAGCAGAAAAATGCAAACCTAATGTGAGATAGCTGATTGGAATGACGAGGGTTAATTTAAATCTCTACTTATAGAAGAGTTTTGACCCACTGACTCAATCAACAGGTTGAAGTCAATGTGGCCATCTGGTCTTGAAGAAATGCCTCGAGGCAAACCGTTGTTTGTGTGTCCTTACCCTGACGTGGTCGGTGATGCTGCAGATGGTGATAACTGTATCTCTGGCCAGGAGGAAGTCTTCAGTCACTTTTTCTCCCAGAGCCACGGAGCAAAGAGTGTCCAGATTACTGAGGACCACCTCCCTCTCTGCCCTGTTAGTTCACATGCATACAAAATACACATTTCACAAAAGGTGCACAAAGTTTACATTTTAATATTCTCCAAATGATCATGTGATTATGCAAAGTAAAGTAATAACATCTATGCCCTGCGTCACCTCAACTGCTGTGAGCTGGCCTTGCCAGTGCTAGCCTGCTGCCCAGATAATGCGTGTAGGAGGACGGGTTAGGAGAAGCACATAAGATTTAATAGGTTATGAATGCTGCCGGCTGGATGAAGAGAGGCAGCAGTGTGGGTGGACTGCAGATAGTCTCTCTTTACTCGCTCACTCACTCTTCCCTACAGCAGTGGCAGTCTTTGAGGTAGATTGAGGGGGAACACTAAAAAAAAAAATATATATATTCAGCGAAATGCACTGGCAAGGTGCCTAGCTATATGGTCGTGACTTCGATTACAATGAAGAGGAGCCGAGGCTGAGCTTGTATTCTGACTAATGAGAGGATTTGCTGAATGTCAAGTAGCTGGAGGCAGGACCAAAATGCAGAAGGAAGTGCCTTTATACAGTGAGGAATGTCACAGATTTCACATAATGTTTTGAAAAACTCTTTAGTCAACCAAACTTTAACACAAAACTGTAACAATGACATTTGTTTTTTTCTGCCAACAGATTGACAGAGTCCTGTTTGTTAGGAGTGCAAAGAGATTCTTGAACCTGAATCCAGTTTACACGTGTATTAAAATGCAGTTTGTGCCTGGACCTGAAAAAGCTCACAATGGTGTTAAGCAGAGTTGCAAATATTATCAGATCATCATGCCAGTTATTTCATTAAAGAATGATTTCTATTTTAATTAAAGGGTTAGATTTCCCTTTTTTTGATTAACAATGCTACAGTGACTTAATTGGGATTACTGAAACTGGAAACTAGACAGTCAGTAAAGCTGTGCGCATCTAATTTAGTAAGTTTAAGTACAGTGGAAAAGAAAAAAAGCGACAATACAACCAAGCAGCAACATTCGTGGCTGTGAAGTGAAGCCAATGAGGAAGTGCCACAAACTGCAGTTCCTCAAACGTCCACTTGAGGCTGGCTACAGAACAAATCCATCTCTATAAGCGCCCATGTTAAAATGTTCACAACAGAAATAAACGTTTACAGCCTGGTACAAGAAGCAGGTTTGGTTCCCCGTTCATGACAACTGTACTGAGTCTGATTAATCATATTAAGGCTTAAAGTTATGCATAATTAACAGCATGGCCGCTTTGATTGACAGGCATGTGCTGTTACAGACGGCTTGTTTGAGCATCCAGACACCAATCGGCCCACCTGAGGTCGGCTGATGCACCTCTATGCTGATTTTTAGATTAGCCGGGAGGTGACAAAGGCAGGACTGCCAACATGGCGACAGCCAGAGCCACAGACTGAGCTTCAAAATGTCTCTACATTCTTTACACTGTCTGTGCATACAACACAGTGACAGGGATAACGTGACAAATTCCAGGATTTCTTTTTCATTGTTGTTCCAGACTGTCCTCGCCAACTCCTACTCAGTGTTACTTTATTGAACCTGTGTACATATCATGGTCCAATTCAGCAGAACTGTCACTTTAAGAAACAATGCATTGTCACACTCATAGCACTTAGTACAAATTATAATGGGAGTATAATCAGATTTTAGATACTGTCAGCCACATGTAAATGCAATTTACCATGTTGTGAGAAAGGACTGCTCAGTGTTGCAGAAACACCATGACTCAGTCTGAAATTTGCCACACACACACACACCTCAGCAGAGCTCCACTTAAATCTGTTCTCACGAGTCAACACACCTCTCCCCCATCCATAGTAAACAAGTCATAAGTACGCGCAGCACCTGCAGGCACTATTGTTATAAAAACGGCCGTTTATGCTGGATTTAACAAAATTGGGAAATAAATACAAGCTTTAGAACGTGATGTCTAATTATCCTACAACTTGCCATATTTGTTTTGGTTGACCTGGCCACCTACTGCACTGCGTAGTGTTTAAAAATCAGATCAGATGACAACGTGAAGTGAATCAACGTGGGCTGAGTTGGTACAGACCACACTGATCAAAATAACAGGTGTAAATAGACTACACTGTGAGTGAATATGAATTTCCCTGGCTTAAAAACAAAGATGCATGTATGCACTGTGACCACTCACCCAACGACTCATGTTACTCTATATAGTCAGAGCAGGTGGGGCTGAGTCACTATGGCCTGTTTTTTTAGAGTAGACTAGCAAATTTGACCTAAACTACCAGCCAATCAAAGGCAAGAAAAGTTAAACCCTCTCATTTAGTAAACTTGCATAACCTATTTTCTTTTCTTTATTGTGGCATGAGAGATTTGTTTCTTAGTTAGTAGTCGTTTCTAGTAGCAAACTGAAAGTGATCTATGTCTTACCGTGCAGCCATGCCCAACAGTAACACTGCAGCTCGTCTGTGTAAGCCAGACGTCTCGCGTTTGCCAGTAAACCTCTCCCACAAGACCTGCACTACGGTGAACTGGAGATTGCTGCTGCTGCCAAAGAACTCCTGCACCTGAAGGGACCGCCAGAAACGTGTTTGGATGGTTACAACACTCCCATATGCTTTTTATAATGGTAATTTAAATTTAAAAACAAAAACAAACAGTATATATTTTATGGCTGGTACAAACATCTCCATATGAGAGTAATAACAGTTACTCACTATTTCCTCAAGACATTGGATTGTTCCCAGAGAAGCATCCACCATCAGCTCAGACAGACTGTCCACAAGAGTCTGGGCTTTCATCCTAATGAAAGATGAAACAGCTACTTTAAGAACACAAAACAAATCTGTCAGAAGTGTTTTTAGGCTCGCTTGCACCACAAAATGGCACGTTGTTGTTTTACCAATTTTCTAGTTTAGCATTGCTGTCACCTCAAGACTATCAGTCAAAATTATATTAAAATGAGTGGAAAATTAGCTGAAATTACATTAAATTGTCAATTAAATAAGGATGCTTTTAGATTAATCATGTACATATGTGTTAAGTACTTTCACAGACCTGACGGTGTCTCCCTGAGGGTTCAGATACAGCCGTCTGTAGGCCTGAACCACAGCATCTTTAATGGCAGCGTCAGTTGACCAGACCAGTGGCAACATCTTCCTCACCCCGCTGATGGAGTTGGCTACGCTGAACTCGCACACTGTCACACAAAACTGCACAGCCTCCTGGACCACTAGAACGAAAGACTTCAGTTGTCAAATGTGAAAATATTTAACAGGTTTGAATGGGTGTGGGCTCTGGTGAATACTGCATTCTACCTGAAGTGGTTTTCCAGTAGAGCATGGAGTTAATGACAGAGATCGCTCTTTCCACTTGTAAGGCGAAGGTCTCGGTGTCTCTCAGGTACTGCACCAGCATCTCCTGCTTCTTCACCTCCCCCTCCTCCCCCTCCTTCTCTGCCTCTTTCTGTGGGGTTGGTGGTAAGTTCTGACTGAGCTCAGAGGTGTCCTCGTCAGAGCCTGAGGAGGGGGGGAAATAAGACAAATAAATCAGGGAGTGTAAAGTAAGTTCGGATTAAAAAGCAATCATACAGTAATTCAGCCAATAAAACGTTTTTCCACTGCAGCTCGATTACTCAACACATCCTGCAGCTGCTGCGCAGTAATTAAGCTAAATCTGTTCTCTTTGCTGTGAAGCTTTTAGTGTCGCAGAAGTGTTACATTTAAGAGCATACTAAAAAGGTATAAGGAAATTCTGATTGCCTTTGCACCCCTTGCTGTCTGCCAATATTACAGGGCCAGCGTGTATTAAATGTATACAAAAATATTACATATGACAAAAGAGAGAAATGAATGCTAATCCTGAGGCTAAAATGTCATACTTGATGTTGCGTTCAAGTTCTAGTGTAAATAATCAATTATAATACTGTTTTTTTTCTCCCTGGAATCCAAGGAGAGTCTTTTGCATGTATCTGAAACTACATGCACATGTTTTGTCCTTTTAGGGGACAGACCAGGTCTGCTGGACTAAAATGAGTTTCTGAATTTTCCCTCAGATTACCAAAGAGCAACTCATGACTGACTGAAATGTAAAGAGAGCTGGGTGAACTCCTTGCCTCTTACACACACACACACACACACTGTCAGCTTCATCTCTGTGATTACTCCACTTTAACTTTAAATGGAATACTTTCAGGGTGAGCCAATTCACTGTAGGCAGGCCCTTACAGCAGAGCAGGAATGCTCCTCTACACTACCAAGATTACCTGCCAATAAAGGCAAGAAGGACCCAGCTCTCATTCAGTAAGCTCGTATTCGCCTTGGTCTCATCACTGGGCAAAGCATGGCTGAGCATGAAGGAAAAAAACAACAACGTAACCTTTAAGTTAATAAACCAAACTGAGATGTATGTATAAATTCCTCTGAAATATATAATTATATTATATATTCTAACCTGAAATATGAAAATTAAGCTGATATTTACAGGTAATTGCTATTCAACTCAATAGTCTGTCATAGTCATTAACTGCTGGATGCCATAACAGAGCCTAAAAATAAAAACAGGGCTTTGCACACGTCCCATTTCATGTTCATCAACAGATGTGAACTTTTATGTAATGACTTTTTATAACGTGCATCTGACATAACTGTAAATCTGCAGCAGTGTTGGTGGAGGTTGTGTCATCCGGTGTTATGAAATATATTCTAAATCATACGACTGATTTGAGAAGTGCACTGCTCTGCGCTCTAAAATATATCCTCTACCTTCACTGCAAATATTATGGACTAGTCACTTTTAATAAATTAACACTGAAGGATACTGATTTCACATCATCTTCCAGTCAGGAAATACAAAGAACTGAGTAAGCGTGTTCAATCTGGCTTCCATTAAGACTCACATCAAAGAGCACTTTTAAAGAGCATCTCAGATGACCTGAGCGTGTGCTTTACCTTTGAAAATCAGAGCCAGGGTGTGCATTAAAGTCTCCGGGGTGAGAGTGGACAGAGAAGCAAACATCTCAGATTCAGGGAAGCATGTGTGTGCTCTTATGCAAAGACGCACAGCGTTCCTGTAGAGGAGGAAGACAAAAAGAAATTCCATCTTTCAAATGGTTGGCTAATTGACAGTGTGGGACAAAGAAATCTCTCAGGTGGTGACAATTCAGTCAACTTTTACCCAGGCCAACACTTGGTGATTAGCAGCACCTGTACTTGTTGACACGGAGGTACTGAGCAATCTTCACTGCAGTTGCTCTGTCGCTCTCTTCCTCCTTGTCTTCCTCCACATCCCTGTCGCCATCCTCCTCCTCCTCCTCCTGCTGCTGCTGCTCCTTCTCCGTTTCACTTGTGGGCTCCAGCTCTGTCCTGACAGTGACGAGCAGCTCAGGCTCCATGGCGGCCCACAGCTCAGATGCTTTAATCACCGCCACTGCCAGGAGGGAGAGGGAAAGGAGGGAAGAAAAAATATCTGATGAGGATGACTCAGGTTAGAGCTACAAAGACAATTTCAGAGGAACAACTGAAGAAAAGGTTGAAAAATGAATTCAATTAATGGCAGGACAGTATGGTAAGACAACTGCTCATGAGATTGTAGTGTTTTGCTCTAAAGTGCCACCATTTTGTTTGTTTTCCTGCTGTGCCACAGTATTTGTTCTTAGATACACAAGGATGTTTTTACTAAAGCAAAGAACGAACTGACAGTGGTTGAAATACCACACTGATTGAATATTCATTTACTAATTATGACTCTCTACCCACTTTGAAATATGTGACATAAAAACAGAGACTAATGCTGAAATGTCATAATTAATGCTGAATTTAAATGCTCCTGCAAATAGTCACTTACAATGCTGATTTTCTATCAAATTATTCTCCCTGGATTCCAATCAAGGGAGATATTTACGTGCATCTGAAACAACAGGACCTTTGGTACCCGATTACTTTTAACTTCAAACTCCTGATGAAGAACATACATATTTAGCACAGTACAGACTTGCTAAATCAATTGATGTCTAGGGGGAGGCTTTAGCCGATACTGATTTAGTTCCTTGATCAACAAAATACACATTGGGAGCAGTGCAGACTACAATCAAGTGACGTCTTCCCGCCTGTCCATTTGTTTGTTTGACTCGACCCCTCCTGTCCTTTGTTACCTACCTTACAGTACTTTCCCTTATCTTTCGTTCTTTACATATTGTTTTACTGTATAAAGGTGCTCCATTTAATATGACCTAGTTCAATTCACTGGATCAGATGCACTCTCTTTTTGCATGCTTCTACAACAGCAAACCTCTAAACTAGGCTTGAATATTTTCTTCGACACTCCAGGCAATAAATATAAATCTAAGGTGAAGGTGGCATGTGAATTTTGAAATATTTTTTCCCTTTTAGGGGACAGACCTGGTCTGCTGGGCTCAAATGAGTTTCTGAATTTGAATTTTCCCTCAGATTACCAAAGAGCAACTCATGGCTGACTGGAATGTAAAGAGAGCTGGGTGCACTCCTTGCCTCTTACACACAACCACACACACACACTGTCAGCTTCATCTCTGTGATTACTCCACTTTAACTTTAATGGAATACTTTCAGGGTGAGCCAATTCACTGTAGGCAGGCCCTTACAGCAGAGCAGGAACGCTCCTCTACACTACCAAGATTACCTGCCAATAAAGGCAAGAAGGACCCAGCTCTCATTCAGCAAGCTCGTATTTGCCTTGGTCTCATCACTGGGCAAAACGTGGCTGAGCATGAAGAAAAAAATATATTTTTGAAAGATGACCGTGCTCGTCATTACCTGGTGCTTTACCCTCCAGCTTCTCTTTCATCTCTCTGAGTTTAGCAGTCTCCTTCTCCAGCGGCTTCTTCAGATCTGCACTGCTCAGCTGAAAGAAAGAACATATTCCAGTTAAACTGAAAGCTGAAAACATCTGAGATTCTTGGTCTAAACAATGTTCCTTTACGTTACCTTGCAGCTATAGGGGTTGTGTGCGATGAAGGCTGCCAACAGCTGAATGGCGCTCTTCACGGCATTTATAGATTTGTCCATTAGGCGTCCCACAGCAAGCTCCATCACCTCACTGTACCTACACAGTGGCAGTGCCTAACCACAGAGACAGTTTTTAGTATCAAGTGAGACTTTAATAACATGCATTTACAGATAAACTAAATCAATGAAAACATACTTTGCTGTTGACGATGCGTGTGTACACCTGCAACACACGTGCTCTGACGTGGGAGTGTGTGTCATGCAGATGTTCTTGCAGTGTGTCAAAGAAGCGGTCTCGGTCAGCTTTACCAGACTCGTCCAGCCCATCACCACACAGCACCCGCACGAGGATCTCTCCCAGCACCTCGCAAACAGCCACACGCATTGTGTGGCTCTGGAAAAAAAGGTGGGAAATAGAGAATAAGTCTGCCTCTAATTTAATCTAGTGTCAGCTGAGTCCCTTGAGTATAAACACATTATCTTGTGTCCAGATGAGTTTATGAATCAGCCCTCAGATTACCAAAGAAGCAACTCATTGCTAACTGAACAGCAAAGAGAGTTGGGTGAACTCCTTGCCTCTTACACGCACACACAAACAAACACACACAAACAAGCACACACTGTCAGCTTTATCCCACCAATTACTCTGCTGTGACTGTAGAAGAATAATTTGGGTTCAGCCCAGTCACTGTAGGCAAGCCCTTACAGCAGAACAGGAATCCTCCCCTGCACTGCCAAGATTACCTGCCAGTAAAGGCAAGAAGAACCCAACTCTCGTTCAGTCAGCTCATATTCGCCTTGGTCTCATCATTGGGCAAAATGTGCACTGAACAGGAAGAAAACTAAACTTAAGCTGTGTGTGGAAGAGACATTTCCACGAAGAATCGAACAGGCTGTCCTCCTGTTCATGTGTTAAGACACTAATCAAGCCTTATGTGAGCAGTGATGCACAGTAGAAGAGCAAAACCTTCAGGACAAAGTGACAACTTGAACCACAGAACTTCTTGACCAAATAGTACAACACTGATACTTTCTGCTCTTCAAGTTCTGTTTTGAGAGTTGCTTCATTTTATCGGATGCTGTGAAGCCCCTGTCTTGTGTCAAAATATTGAAGCAACTGCTTTTTCTAGTTCTGTTTTGTGTCTTTTTTTTAAATAAGTGTTGACATTACTGCACAAGCCAATCACAACCCAGGATAATGACAGGACCTTAATGGCAGTAAATGAAATTTATGAACCTAACAGCTCAGTGCTCCCCAGACTGGCAAACTAGATAAACCTCTACACAGAAGGTCCAGATGGGCACAAAGAGGAGTGATTTGTGGGAAATGGAAATCGCCCAAAGCAATCAAATAGTGGGTTCAGTCTCACGGGGACTTATTTCTTTGCAGGAGAAGTCCTATTGCTCACCCACAACAGCCACCATAGTGGTACTTCATTAATACTAAGATTTATCCCTAAAAAATGGCACATACATCTGTGACATTACACCCAGTATAACAGTGCAGCAAGCTTCTTTTAATATGATACTAGAGCTGTAAATTAATCATTCAGTGTTAACAGAAAGAACAAGTGTGCAGTACCTCTCCTTCCAGGTGTGTGATGAGCACACTGATGTTGGGGATCATCATTTCAGGCACCAATGTGCCGAGTTCTGATAGGAAGGAAGCAAAAGCTTTGACCCCTGAACCCTCTCTAGCGAGCTCCTCGCTTGACTTCTGACCAATCTCCCTGAAGAAGGATAAAAACAACAAGACATGACCTTTCATTCAAACATGGTAATTTGCAGCCAAATAATCAGACTCCTATAAAGAGTTACAAAGGACTGCTTGTTGGAAAGGGACAAATCATGAGTACTGACCTTATAACTTCTCCTATAATACCCCTGACTCCATATTCTGTGCTCCACACAGACACTGCCTGGGCAAACACAGATGACAACTGCTCGAAGTGTTGCAGCAGCTGGATCACCTTTACACTTGCACCTGTAAGAGTTTGGTGAGAGTGTACACTTAAATCAAAGCGTTAATAATAAGAGTGACAGGTCCTTTTAATGATGCTTTTTGCACTTTATACATGACAGTTTCAATCACAGGTTCAGAATGTGACTGAGAAACTAACCCAGGAGGTGATTGTACTTCTTGATTAGTACGCCCAGCAGGTGGATTATACCGTCTCTGGTGGGTTTACTCTTGACGTGGCTGATGGTTGGGTTCTCAAGAAGTTTGTAGCAGCAGCAGGTCACACAGCTAAGAGAAGAAAGGGGCAGAACAAATAATTAAAAGGTTTGTCCATGTTGAGCACATCCTTTCTGATGACTACAAAGGAAACACTAAATTAAGCAACTTGGCACAGGTCCAAGATCATCTTATTAGGTTTGATGTGACATTAGTGGGAAAGCAAAGATCATAGGCTCTCATTAACGCCAAAATGTTATCATTGCTGGGCAGAGATCCGGAGAAGAACGTGGGAAATTACACCAACTAACTCGATTAAGACAGCTAAGCATGATACTGTACTCTTTCCCGGAGCTCCTCAATCAGCAGAGTACCTGATGAACTCTTCCTCCACCAGGGAGAGATTCCAGAGGGAACGGATATCCAGCTGGAGGAGCTGGATGAGGGCCTGGAGCACCCTCTCTCTCTCAGAGTCCCACTGCAGCAGTCCTTCTCCACCAGCTTTACCTTTTTTACCACCCTGTGCAAGATAAACAAAGGCTGATCAACTCTGTCAGTTGAGCTTTATAGATACTGAACTCAAAGTACTTTAAATAAACATACAATACGTGCCCTCAGATTACCAAAGAGTAGTTCATTCCCACCAAACCAAGTATATTGAGACTACAGCCTCTTGCCAGCTGACACATATACATTCATACAACACACAGACAAACAGCCGCACATTGTATGACATCTTCTACCCGTCCCATCCCATTGCTCTTGGGGAGAACAAAGCTTGTAGAAGGTGTCAAGTTAACTGTGGATGGGCCCTTACAGCAGTGCAATAAAACTCCACCACACTACCAAGACTACCCACCGAACAGAAGGCTAGAGACAGTAACCTCTTGGTTGGACTGGATCATAAAACTTGCCATGATCTCATCAGTGGGCTTTTTTTAAGTTAAACACAAAACAATCCATCGTGGCTATTAATAAAGTATTTCTTAGCTCTCTTTGTTATATCCATACCTTCCCAGGTGCTGTGATAATACTCTGTCTACAGGAGTCACTCTCAAGGGTCTCTGTGAGTTTGCAGAGCAGGTATACGCTCATTTTAACTGCATTGAGCTTCTCTTTGCGTTCTGCAGCTGAGATGGAGGTGGAGACAAGAAGCGCTGGCAGAGAAGCAGCCAGGCCACTAACCACTGAAAGGGAAAAGTACAAACATGTGATCATGCCTGCATATCAAGACTGTAGTTGAATAGAAATAGAAACATAGAAAAAAAAAGTTCTAACCTTGTATTAATAACTCCAGAGTATCCTCTTTCACACCAAGCTCCACTGAGTTGCAGTGCCTTAAAAAGTAAACACAGTAGCTTTGTACCCATACAGTTCTCAATACCAGTGCCTACAGCAACCTATACATGATCAGTACATACTGTAGCACGCTGTAGCCTGTGTCAAAGTGCTCCAACACACACAATGGGCCCTTGCTTCGCAATGCTGCCTTGAATTCTGTGTGAAAGAGAGACAACACACACACAGTTTAGGCACAGTTACACAAGCCCATAATAAAAATGTCAAAGCTCAAGGACGTGTTCAAGTTTACTGCTTACTGCTGAGATGGGATGGTAGTTGTTTTGGGGGCACCACATCCTGAACGACGTACTGGTTGATCCCTCCGGTCTTCACCAGGTCACCTACGGACACGGGCACGAAAAAGTCCCACGACATCCCTGCTAGAAGAAACACAAGCTTAAATTTACTGAAAACATTATGTAAAACTAGCTATTTAGTTACTTAGCATCGCAAAGACTATCATGGGCTAACCTAGCTACAATGTAACGTTGTCTTTGATCATATCAACAACTATTTAACAACTGGTACGCTCTAGCTAACGCTAACTGCGGAGCTAAAGTGTTTAACTTAAGCAAAAAGACTTTTAAGACTACTAAAAGGTAGGTAGGTCGGTCTAGTAACCAAACAGCGCAGCCTTGTTGTTGTGAGAAAAGACAAACAATAACTAGCTACTGCTGGTAACGTTAGCCGGCGAGCTAACTAGCCGCGTAGCTTAACTTATCGGCTGTAACGTTACAGTTTAACAGAAACAAATGAAGTTAAACTCGTGTGTTTCACCAACGCAGAAACAAAGTACTCACCTGTAGCGCTTGTAGTCCCGCTAGCCACACTTTTAACCTCTGAAGACGGAGATGTAGTCCGCTCTGCCCTCCGTCTGTGAGCGGTTTGAACCCTCACTTTCAAATTTGTTTGTACATCGCGCCAAAGCGGCGAAACTCTGACGTCGCACGCATGCGCAGTCGATACCAGGTAGTTTCACGCAACACTGACACCTACCGGAGGACAAGTAACACTGCAGCACTGTTAGAGCCGCCCAGGCAAGTTAAGTAAAAAAACACAGAGACAAAGGCAAGTTTTTTTGAGGTAGTAGCTGTATTCAAATGATTGACAACACAAGCACCTACTCGCCCCTGTACCAATGTTTCAGCTACAGAAATGACAATACTTTTTTTCACGAAATGTCTTACTTTCTATACAGCACTCAATCAAATGTTAAAATGAAATGATGTCTCACTACCACAGGTGACCGATACTGTCAAGGATGCAGCATTTGTCTTCATATTCTTTTTGCTCTCATTATACGTAAAAACATAAAACTAGTGTTCCCAGGCTAAGCACAAGAAACTAACTATACAAACAAAGCAAAAGATTCATCCATGGCCAAACTGTTTTCAGAGAAAATACTTAAATTTTGCAGTTTTACATGTAAATACAGTATAAAGTGTTGTGACAAGTTGGAACTGTTTAACCGTGTAGGGGCAGTTGTAGTGTTTATTATTCACTCATAAAACAAAATGTAAATAAAAAAAAGATGTCACAATAAGAGCACCAAAGGTAACTAAAAAACAAAACAAACAAAAACATTGTTAACCGTTTAAAAAAAAAAGAAAAATCAATATTTAAATACGTTTGTAACCACTTGGCTCCTTCACACACACACTGCATCAGACCAAGGCAAATTACGTAAACCAAAAGAAAAAGCACCAAATGTTAAGGAAGATGAGAAACAAAAAAAAAAATCTAGTAACTAATGAAGAAATATTCTTCTCATTTTCTGTCTGATCAGAGTCCACGTTTTGTTCCAGGGACAACCAGGTGATTTTATTTTCTCTTTCTGTCTTGAGAGCATCGTGGACAGTACCTGTAGACAGCAAGAACATTTAAGTGACTGACGTGAATGAGGAACGATTCAACATTTTATTGCACATGTTGAAAATAGAAAAGTACATTACAGCCTCCATTTCGTTTAGTTTCTTACCATTTGCCTCTCGGTTTGGTTGTCAGGCCCACGCATGCAAAATGGAACCACTCAATGGAGCACTGGAGCAGAGACAGAAAATGATAATGTGCTGTTAAGTGTTCCTGCAAATGGAGCACTTAGTCCAGACAAAACTATTCAACACACAAGATCAAAAACAAAATCAGTCTTTTCAAGGAGAGACATCACATACGAGCAGTGTGTGGTATCTGCTAATTAATCACTCGCTTTGTCATCTGTGACCTTATCCACAGAGGAAGAGACTGCAGGACTCCTAAAGGGCATTATGTGTGGTTAGCATCTGAGAAATAGATGTAAGGTAGAGGGTGTACATGTACTCTATGTACAACAACCGATTATTGATATATAACATCATTAGAACTTATATTTTTCATCATTATTCCAGGCCCGTGCCATAAAAGCACATTATTGTTGATATCTGACTGGTATTTGATGGTACTGTAATTTATATAAATACACACATAAACTCATATGTTGTTTGGATGGGCCTTTCACATTAAAGGTCCCATGTAATTAATAAATACATTTTCTGTGTTCTTTTGTATTTTTAGATGTATTGTTTTTTTTTTTGTTTTTTTTTACATACAAAATGTCACAAAAAGACATTTTAGCGCGCATTTCTTCCACCATCTTCTTGTAACATGTCATGATTATGCTGATGGATCTTGCCCTTGGGAATGTTTATAAATTTCAATTTAATAAAAAAAATATATGATTAAAGATTATATGATTTAAGGCAATACAACTGACCAGCAAAAACAGAAAACAGATACAGAATCCACAAAACTAGATAGAAAAATCATAAACGCGCTATAGTTTGCAGAAATGCCACTTTGTTATGATAACAATCAATATTAGAGCTCAAAAGTTTGTCGATTAATTGATTAGCTGTCAACTTTAATTAATCTGCAGCTATTTTAATAATTGATTAATCACTTTGAGTCATTTTTTTTTTACATTTCAGCTTCTCAAATGTGAATATTTTCTGGTTTCTTTAGTCCTCCATGTGAGAAAGCTGAATGTCTTTGTTGTGGACAAAAGAAGACATTTGAGGACATCACCTGGGGTTTTGGGAAACAGTTTTTCACCATTTTCTGAGATTTTTATGGAGCAAACAACTAATCTATTATCAACAGCTATCTCCTCTAACAGTGGCCCAAATAGACAAGGATAAAACAGTTTCACATTCATCCTCCTCCACCTTTTCTTGAAGTGCAACTGGTGTAAAACATAATTTATCCACAAACATTACTTAAATTAATTTAAATGTCAAAATCCTTTTTGTGTTCCTAACATCACTTTATGTGACCCTTGACTGAGGCTGAAATAGGGCAATAAAACAAAACTCACATCAGTGTTGTCACAGCCGATCATCTCGCCGTAAGACACCTGATGGCACAGACAGTAGGTGGGTTCGTTGGGGTCCACTGGCATGTCCAGCACATCAGATGGGTGCACATTCCCAAAGTTGGTGGAAGGGCTGTTGAATTCCCCTCTGATGATGAGGGAAAAGTATTGTAGTGAAAACGTATGATCATAAAATAATCGAAAAACTGATTAAGCGCAAAAAGTGCTTTAAACACTTGGACAACAAGCTGGAAAGTAGATAAACAACATACGGCTGAAGGAGTTTGACTTTCTTCTGTGCACTCTTGGGGCTTCCATCTTCGTCTGAACTTTTCACTTTAGACCTCGTCTTAGCCGTCTTCTTTTCCTTCTGTCTGGAGTCAGCTGAAAAAAACACAACCACTTTAATATTCCACGAAGGCTGTGGTACAAAAACCAAAACCTTTTGAGCAAACATAACGGACACACACACACACACACACACACACACACACACACACACACACACACACCTTTCTTCCCCTTACTGGAGGTGGAATCATAGTCAGTGCTCTCAATCTGTTTTTCCTTCAAGTCTGCCTCGAACCGAGCCAAGTCTGTATCAAGACGTCTGATGTGTTTGTCGACCTGCAAACAACAGAACTTCAGTGACTGATTGTGGTGCATATTTCATGGACATTCAGCACAGTGGATGTATAAATTATTTTTCCATACAGATGTGTGTAAAATATTCTATTTATTTCTAAGATACTAACCATCTCATAGGTCTGCATGGCCAGTTGGACCTTGTCATCTCCAAACTCCTTGCATTTACTGTAAGACTGCTGAATCTGCCTCAATATGGACAGCTTTTGCTCAGAGGAAAGAGTCCTGGCGTTGGCTGTGTACTCTTTAGCCAGAGAGTCTATCTGTCCTTTAAGATCTAAAACACAGACAAAAACTTGAACATTTTATTTATGCCTATAAAACAGCACATGTTGAGCAATACAAGAAACGGCTCTTGGCTAGAATATTTGTGAGCAGTTCAATCAGGGGATGATTACACAGTCCTGGATTGTTTAATGATTTTCATTTCAGGGTGGGAACCACTGCATAAATCATGCTGCTTAAAATGACCAGTGTGTAGGATTTATGGCATCTTGCAGTGTAGTGGATTGCAACCGCCTATATTCGCCCTTCCATTCCAAGCATACAATGGCTGTGAAAAGGTACATTCAGACAGGATCTGGCACTGAAGCGAAAATGCAGGTTTTTCCATTAATTTGAGTTTGTTTTGGCTGCAGCGTTGCAGGACACAAGGGTATCCCCTAAAAAAAAAAAAACACAGTGCCCTGCCGCGGAGAAATTGAGCCAGATCCAACTGGAAAAATGCAGCCCGGTGTCACGCTGCAGCCGCCAATCAGTTGATCAGACTGGTCAAATCCCTCCTGAAACAGGCAAGTAATGGTTGAGCAACACAGACAGTGAATGAGAGTGAGGGAGCGCCCGCATTGAGAGTCGGTTAATCAGTAAAATAAAAAGTTAGTTCCTGATTGCTTCACAGCGGTCATGTTCAGCAAAAACAAACAAACAACAAAACAAACAAACAAACACACCCCCAGTGTTTAGTTTGTCCATTCTGGGCTGCCGTAGAAACACTCTGTGGAAGAGGACCTCATTGTAATCTAACAAAAACATAACAAATCTTATTATAAAACGAAAATATAGTTAAGCATATTATATTCTGTAAACAGAGCCTTAAATCCTACACACTGGACCTTTAAAGTTGAGAAGTGTGCTTTAACACGCCTCTTTTACTTCATGTTGTGTAGACTACACACAGTGCATTGTTCTCACCCTCTGTGCGTTGATCTAGATCCCTCATCAAATTGAAGTTTCTCTGCAACTCGAAGGGCAAGTTTTCTATGCCTGGTGTGGGGAAGAAGAACACAATAAACATTTAAATCACACTTTCAGAGAGATCAACCTGAAACAAGATAGCTAGCTTTAATCATTCGCGCCGGATGATGCTACAGCGGTTATTGACGATACTAGCATGCACACGTATCGTCTTGAACAAAGGGGGCAGATAGAAAACGACTGTGCTTGTTAAATACATTTAAACTAGGTTGTAATGTACGGCTAAAACAGTGTACTGTGTTGTACGATCTCAAACAGCATCCTTTCTACGCTACGATGGGGAAGCGACGTCCCAGCAAATAGACCGAGCCGAAAACCGCCGACCGTTGGGGAACCGCTAAAGGAGCCTGTTCCGCACGGCGGTTAGCCACCAGCTAATTTACACAACGGAAAACAAAGAGCAACACCAGATAAATGCGTATAAATATCTTCCACCACGTTAAAGACACATTAAACAGCTTACTGTCCAAATAATGCTCCAAATACATCCCCGCCGCCATCTTAGAAAATGTAAACAACACAGCTTCCGGTCCGAAATGGACCAATCTGATTGGTTGTTTCCAGCACAAACCATCTGACAGAGTGAAGAGGACCTAAACTGATGTTTGTTTGTATAAGTAAAACAGACGCATTAAACATGCATTAAAATTAACATACAACACAGTAAACACACAATAAAATTAACCTATAAGTATAAATCTGGATTTAAATTAAATCCGTGTTAAGAAATTAAACCTGTGCTAAGATCTTTACAAATAGAAAACTATATAAAATAAAAAATAGAACTACAAATAGAGATTTAAATGAGTCTGTTGGCAATAATCAAGCACAGGATATAGCAGAGTTAACTCTATTAAACCTCCCACGACACTGTGGTGGCATCTGCTACATGTCTGCTATGTCGCTGTCCACCGGGGAGGGGAAAGCATGAAGAGAGACAGGAAAAGACTTAACAGACTGGTCAAGAGGGCCAACTTTGTCCTGGATTGCCCCCTAAACTCCATAGAGTAAGTATGGGAGAGGAGGTTATTAGCAAAGCTGACATCCATCATGAACAACTCCTCTCACATCCTGCATGAGACTGTGGAGGCCTTAAACAGCTACTACTCCCACCATGTAAGAAGGAGCTGTCAGAATCTTTAGCTTGATTTTTTCCTACATTTTTCTTATTTATGAGTAATTCTTTATCCACCTTGTGTGTTCAGGTTGTGACAAGTGAATTTCCCCTGTGTGGGATCATTAAAGTCTATCTTATTTTATACTTACATTCTGACTAGTCAAAATCCATGTCTAAGATTCACAGAGGTCTGGGTAGATGCAGCTCTATCCATCACATAACCAGATGCTCTATGTCATCAAACTTTTCACACCGTGTACCACCTCAGGAAATATTCACCTCTCTACTCAGCTAGAGTTCACACAGGTTTCAGGTTTATACATAATACAATTATTTACTGTTGACTGTTGTTAGAACCAGTTCAGGAACCAGAGATAATTTGGTTAAAAATGGGTACTGATTCCCACTTCTCTTCCAAATAGTTCCTGTGTTACGCAAGTAAACGCGACTATGTATTGAAATTAAACATTACAACAAAATATTACAGGAAATGCAAAACTTATTTTAAATTACATTCCTGCAATCTCATAGTTTGTCGTTCAAATGTAGCATTTCGATAGTATGACGTACCATCACAGGAAGGTTGCGTACTACGAGTGGTACATGTACCATAGTTTAAGAACCAGATGTTCTATGTGATGGTAAAACAAGTGAAACGCCCCACTGGCGAATGATGAATCAAACAAGTGCTGAGAAAAATATCTTAAAAGATTTATTATGTTTCACAGATTTATGGAAGTCGTTCCACTCTGCAATTAAATCAACAGACAAACATAATGAATTCTCTGTAATACAAATAAAAAAAAAGAAGGACCCAAGTGAAAGCATTGTTGACCAGTCCAGTTGTACATGAGTATTACAATCATATCTGACAGACACATACAGTATCGCTGCTCTGAAATGACCAATCTGAATACTCATTAGCTGAAGGGAGCCGGGTCCATACAAACGGCTACAAAGTTCTTACATAATCTAGTACTTTGTCACACTGTACATCTCCCATCACTCCGCTTGTTTTTCCAGCATACGCTTCAACTTTTTGAATTTGTTCTTCCCCATTCTGTTCTTTGCCTTCATGGGTGATTTTGTCTTTTTGCCCTGTTTTTTCTCAAACCTGCTCCCTTCCTTATTGTCAGCCTTTGATGCTTTAGTTTCATCAGCTGTCTTCGCTGCGGGCTTCTTGACCTTTGCCCCTTTTACAGTATCTCCATCCATCTTGGCGATCTTTGCCTTTTTTGGTTCAGCTGGTGAGTCCTTTTTGCCTTTTGACTTGATGTTTGCCGTTTTCTTGGCTGCTGTTCCGTTGGCTTGGGTTTTCTCCTTAAAGCCGCCTGCTTTGCCGGGAACAGTCTTCTTTGTCTTGTCACTTTTGGATGGCTTCTCTTCGACAGAGTCTGGAACAACTGTGGCATCTGCAGCATCTGTGTTTTCTTCTTCTTCTAAATAAACAGAGACACAGCGCATAAATTCATGTTAACTAGGGAAACTATTGTGATGAAAGTTTGAACATGCTCATAGGAGAAAAGGTCACCTTTTCCTGCTGGTGTAGTTGGAATCACATTGGAGAATTTCTTCAGCTTGGCTACAAAAAACCCATCCATGTTGTGGGAATGAGGGTAAAACCTCCGAGTCAACCGCAGAGAAGGATGGAATCTACGTTCTTTAAACCTAAAAAGGATGTAAACATTGAATGTAAATTCAGATATGAAGATCAGAGCCTTTGCAGAACTCAACCACTTAATTAAAACACATATTGGTTATCTTGTTCACCTGGTGAAGCCTTCCTTTCCAAAGTCGAGTCCCGCGGGAACCAATTTGACGTTCCTTTTCTTTAAAGCGTAGTCCACCACCCATTCATTCTCCTCCACCTGATGGAAAGCCGTTTGATCAGACCCTACTCACAAATAAGATGCCTAAAGAATGCAGAGGACATGAAACTACAGAACACATACCATTATTGAACATGTGCAGTAGATCAGATATCCTCCCGTAGGGGACTCAGCGTTGACGGAGTCGATGGCCGAAAGAATCAGTTCTTTCTGCAAGTGAGCAGAGCGATTGATGTCTGCATCGTCCTATCAGGGAATAGGGAAATAAGTATTAAACACAGCTTAAAACCAAAAGTACGCATCTGTAAGTGTTTTATGTAAACAGTGAATGGCGTTTTACCTTACTGGTCTTCACAGCTGGATCTTTAGCGATGACTCCTGTGCCTGAGCACGGAGCATCAAGCAGCACTCTATCAAATCCACCCATTACCTGTAAGGAACATTTTCAACAGGTCAGCACACTAAATGAAACCGCAGATTGAACGATTTTATATGTCTTGTTTTACACATGTATGAACGTTACCTTTGGGAACTGCCTTCCGTCGTAGTTGCAGACAACAGTGTTGGTGACGCCCAGACGGTGGATGTTGCCCACCACACTCTTCAATCTTTCGGCGTTGGCGTCATTAGCCACTATCACCCCTGTGTTTCTCATCAGCTGAGCTAAAAACAATTCATTTGAATGTGAGAAAAGTTTGCCTTCAATTGCGTCAATCCACACTAGATCTGAAACAATTAGTCAGTAAGTCTATCCAGACAAAATGAACTCTGAGCAATTCATGTTTAATGATCTGTTTCAGTCCAAAATTTATTTTCTCAAATGTAAAATATGATAGTTGAACGTCTTTGAATTCTGCCATTCTTCACTTTAAACATTTTCTAGCCACAAGAGTTAACCCATTAACTGAGAAAACAATCAGCAGATTAACAGATAATTAAACTAATTGTTACTCACAGCCTTGATTGCGCAGTTTGAAACGCTTCATAAGATTGCTGCAATTGTCAATTACACAAATTATAACTTCAGCATATCTTACCAATATATGTAGTCTTGCCTCCCGGAGCTGAGCTCATGTCCAACACTGACTCTCCTTCCTGTGGAGAGAGCGCCATGACTGGCAGGAAACTGGAGGCTCCCTGCAGCATGTACTGACCAGACAGATACTCTGGTGTTGCACCTGTTTTGAAATGTAGAAACAATTACACTTGTGGCAATGGGTAGCTACAGTCGGCTTCAATAAAGATCCTTAATAGAAAAACTGAAATAGCTGAATGTACTTACCTATAGGTACGGAGGAGTCATAAATGACCAAACCAACTTTAGACCATTTCCCCAGTGGATCGAGGTTCACTCCTCTGTTGATCAACGCCTAAACAAGTAAGAAACAACAGAATTCAACACATGAAGGCAACACTGGTCAAGTCATTTATTCTCTTTGTGTTCAGCTGTGGTCATCATATGTCTGACACACGTGCCCTGTCATATAGTTTTTGTTCTGCTGATTGCATTTATTAAACCTATATTTTCATGTTATTTCCTTATTAATATTTTCCTGAGAATACTGTAACCTCCGACTATGAATAGTTACCTGTGCCAGGTCCCGCCTCCTAGTTTTCAGTGTGTTGGTCCGAATAGTGACAGGTCTCTGAATTTCATTGGCCTCAAGGAAATCAACCAGCTGTAACCAAAAAAGAATAAAAAAAAAAAACAGATAATTATTTTCTTTTTTGTCCATCATATGTTTTGTCATTTACTTACTTACAACACACAATCTCATTCAGGTCTTGACAACAGCCACATCAAACATCGTTCAAACAATTAAAATGTTCTACTTCAATCAGTTCTGTGCTTTCGTTGGGACTAAAGGAGGAAAATAAATAAAATCACCCACCTCTGAAAGAGGGAAGAGGTCCATTAATTTCTCAATGAGGAAGTTGTTGTAGCTGTAGTAGGTGCAGAGATCCTTCTTCAGAAGAGAAATGTACTCTGCTCTCTCTTTCCCCTCCTCCCTTTTTGTTGAGAAATTACACAGAACATCAATGTTGTCCTTTATCCTTTGATGGATTGTTTTGAGGTCGAGAGGCAGGGCACCTACAAATGCAGAAAATGATTCAGACTTGTTGCAAATCAAGTAACATTTGCTGCTTCATAAGGAAATGAAAAAAATGCATGCGAAATATGCATGTCACCCACCTTCTTTCTCTCTTTCCTCGGCCCCTGGTAGCCTAAATTGATCCATTTCATCTATGTTGGTTTGTACGGTGTCTTCCTCATCCATGTCAGCATCTGATTTTTTCCCCTCCTCATCATCTTCATCATCGTCGTCTTCCTCATCATCGTCATCATCATCACTCTCTAAACCCATGGTTTCCTTCAGCTTTTTCTCTTTCTTGGCTGCACGTTCGATGGGAAGAAGCTAAATGGAACAAGAACCGAAGATAGTCACTAAATTATACTAACTACATATTTACTGCATTAACCTAAAAACTTTGAAATATATGCTGTTTGATTATGTTGTAGCTCCCAAAAGCAATGTTTTAAAGTCTCTTTAACAAAATCAGGAATTGCAATTCAACAATTCAATTTTGACATTATGGTAAAACAATTTCACGTACTTCCTCTCCATCACTTTCTTCTTCTTCTTCTTCTTCTGCTTCCTCACCACTGCCGTCATCAAGGGTACCATAGTCATCAACCATTTCATCATCATCGTCATCATCATCATCGTCGTTGTCACCATCGTCGTCGTTGTCGTCCTCCTCCTCTTCTTCCTCCTCCTCCTCGTCTACTTCTTTCACTCCTAATTTGGCACCCTTCTTTCCTTGGTCTTTTCCGCCCTTCTTCTTCTGCTGCTGCTGCTGCTGCTGCTGCTCCTCCTCCTCGTCTTCCTCTTCCTCCCAGTGCTCATCACTGTCATCCTCACTTTCAGGTTCATCAATTTTACGCTTCCTCTTTGCTGGTTTCAACCATTTACTGTTCTCATCAGAGAATCCTTTAGAGAAAAGAAAAATCACAATTAATACTGTGTGTTTATTCTGTGATTAAAATAATAATAATAAACAAACTTCACATAAACAATTTCTTAGTTTTATAAACAACATATTTCATAGACTTGAATAACATCCAGCCAGATACACACACATCCTTGTGTTCTGTGCAGATGCTGGGTCATAATTATCTGCACTTGTGTATACAGAAAACATCACAGCCACAGAGACTGATGTGCTTACCTTTCTTGGGCTGTTCCTGAGTAGCATCTTTAGATTTTTTCATATTCTGGACTCTCTTTGCCGCTCTATAAAAATGACAATATGAATGAGTAACTTGTAAACAGAGTAATGTTATTTTATGTTATGTAATCTGTCAACATCTTACCTTTTCCTGCCTCTACTTGAGAGGCGTTTTGGTTCTGCGTCCTCTGCAAAGAGATGAGAAACAATTTGATTAATAAACCATAATGGCGCAGTCAGCAAACTGTACAGTATAGATAGAGTGAGTGTGTGTCTATAAATAACTGATATTAAGGGCACAATAATTACCATCATTTATAAACTTGGCCAACTCAGTCTCTGCTCCTTGTTGCTTCCTGGCCTTTTTCCCTGGCCCCCTCTTCACCTTGTTGGTGGGATCCAACTTCCGACCCATGACTCCAAGCTACACCAAGTGCCTGAAAAGCAAAAGAAAATATTGTTTCATCTTTTCAAAACCTTTGCACTGTATGTCAGTGTATATGAACATAGGCCACTGTTAGCGCTGTCCTTAGATCATGCTGCGCTGGAATCGGACTAGAAGCAGAGGTTCGCATAAGGGATGCTGCATTGAACTTATGTAAATATTGCAATATCACTTAAAGGACCAGTGAGTAGGATTTAGTGGCCTGGTGCTGTGGTTGCGGATTGCAAGCCCCTCCACTCATTCTCCTGCTGCAATCATGAAGGAGAAACTGTGGCGGCTGCAAAACAGCTTTCCCATAATAATTACATTCAAACAAAAATATTATCTGATACAAAACTCTGAGCAAACATTGAGGGAATCAGAATTTTCATGACAGGGACAATATGTTTAATATATTTAATAAGCAATGTGTAAAAACTTGAGCATTGTGTTTGAATCTAGAAACTGATGATTGAGCTCTGGTGACAGGTGGCCGAAGGCAAATAATTTTATATGTATCCTAGTTAAAAGTGTGGGTCAAGAGCCCCACACGTCAGTTCACCATATTTCTTTAAATGTACTTTCTATTAGTTTTATGGTGTTTCATGTTTTATTCAAAATATCACAGCTTAAGACACAGCTACCCTCAATATTAAACTACATTTAAACGCTTGCACACTCGCTGTTCACGTTTACAGTGACAAATCATTGACAGAATAAGCTGCAGTGAGCAGATACACGCAGATCATTAGTTGACCCAACTCCGCATGTCTCCACGTCTTTATGTTTTCAAGACTAAGACCTCAGATTAAGACTTCATTATTACCTCTGTCTGACTGAGTCTTTGTCTAATGTGCTCGGGAACAATTCTTCACATACTCACCGATTAATCTGCTGCTTTTTCACCCAGCTTCTGGACGCACGGTGTAAAATAAAATGTCCACACGTGAATCTTCCTTCAACACGTTGTAGAAGAACATCCGGCGCACGCGAGTGACGCCGCGATGGTGACCAAGCGCGCGCCCGCCCTCCCGCCCGCGCGCAGAAACCGTTGAAGGCCAATGGTTTTAAAAATAAATATAAAACAGCAAACTATCAAACATTATTACTTTATTACAGCACATAAACTGTAGTAAGATGCATTAAAAGTCGCAATTCTACTTTATTCTAATTTATTTATTTAATCTATTTCTTGTACCTTTTTACGTATACTTTTATTTTATTTTTATCTTATTATTTTATTTATTTTTTCTCTTTATTTTTACTCTTTTTTTTACTTATATTTTTTTATTATTTATATTTTATTTAATTTATATATTTTTTATTTTATTTATTTTAATTTGTATTTATGTATTTATTTATTGTATTTTGTGTGTTGTTGTTTATTAATACTGTAACCTATATTGGCTGTCTGGTGGTCCTATGTCAGGAAATGTTATGTAAAATTAATAAAATGGTTAAATAAAAAAAATGATCAGTTTACATGACACACCGTCGTGAACGCGCAGTTTACTAAAGTAATAAAGTTTTTGAGTTGTGAACGCGTTCACGATAGTGTGTCACGCACACATCCTGCGACGGTCCACCCGGAGGCATCATGGCGGCTCCTAACGAGAAGAAGCGTGGTCTTGAACATTTAGACGAATATGAACCAAAACCAGCCAAACACCTCCGCAGCTTACACGACCGTATGGCGGAGAGGAGGCTGGTTGTTATTCTGGAGGGAGCATCGTTAGAAACAGTGAAGGTAACGCGTTGTGTTTGCGTGTTTGTTGTTGTTGATGTGCTGCAGCCTCGACCTGCATCTGTAACCCTTTAAACTGAGGTGACCAATAAGTGTTTGTCTGTTTCCAGGTTGGAAAAACCTTTGAGCTGTTAAACTGTGACCAACACAAAAATATGATCGTGAAAAGTGGAAGGAACCCCGGAAATATAAGACCAGATATCACACATCAGGTAAACACTCCTCTCAGAATAATGCCTATTACCATGTTGTTTACTTATGTCTGTCTGCCATGAATTGTAGTCAGGGTATAGTGACATTTCGTTTCAATAAATTATTATTTGAATCACTAAAATGCTGAAATTTGAGATGTCTGGAATGAGACTTCCTGTTGTAATCTGAAGAATAAATCCTAAACTAGCAGAAACTAACAGATTACAGTTTAAACAGATAGTAGATTACTTTACTGATTCCTGAAGGCAAGGTCTCGTGTTGTCTCATATATTCATCAGACAGTACTTTTTCAGGCAGTATCATCATTATATAGTTTGTCCAGCAGAGAGCACACGTTCATTTAAAGGTACTACGTGTTAGTTTCAGGGGACTCTGTTTACAGAATATAATAAATGGAATATAATATGCATAACTATGTTTTAATTAGAGTATAATCACACAAAAACGAGAGTCATTATGTTTATGTTATCTTAGAATGAGTTTTTAATATCTAGATCCTGTGAGTATTCTTCCATGGAGTCCATCGCGTTCCCACAGGAGTAAAACAGAGCTAAATACTGTATATATAGTATAATATACAGAATATAGCAGCGTCTGGCATATTGAACTCAGGCTAGGAAGAGGAGGATAAGACCGCGTGTTGCAATCAGCAACTGCACCACTGCCACAAAATCCCACACTGCTCCTCATCAAAAAGTGTTTGTTAAAAATGCATCTTGGCTGATATGTTGTCAGCATTTTTTAACTCTCAGTTAATAGTTTTAAAACAGATTTATCAGAAATCCAGTGTTGTTCGGCCTCTAATAAAAATATTGTCAGTGATTAGTCTGTTTAGGACTACTGTAAAAACGTGGCAGTACAACAAGGTGGACAATGTAAAAGAGAACCCTCTGTGTTTGTAGATATTAAAGGCTCATTCTAAGGAAACAAAAACAAAATGATTCTCGATAAAATCAATAATTATACACTAATGAAAATATAGCTTCATTGATATGAGCACATAGAGTCTTGGTGTCATTTTTCCATTAATAAAAAGTCAAACTATAGTAGCAGTGATGGCTTTCTTTAATAGTCTTACATCAAATGAAAATTTATACCAAGAACCACATCAGTGCCTCTGCTTATCATTCTGTAACTTTCATATCTGTCTCTACAAGTAAACAGTAACAGTTTTTTCTCATGTTCAGTTTGCTGAAACAGGAAAAAATAACTTTTAACTCAAAGATCTTTTTGTTCTTTTACCAGTGTCTGCTCATGTTGATGGACAGTCCACTGAACAGGGCAGGCCTGTTGCAGGTTTATATCCACACAGAGAAAAACGCCTTAATAGAGATCAACCCACAGACCCGCATCCCAAGAACCTTCAGTCGCTTCTGTGGCCTCATGGGTAAACTGCCAGTTTTATTCACCTATGTTATGGTTATATATCCTGAGCTGATCTCCTAATCATTCCTTCCTCTCTTCTCCCACCTTAGTTCAGCTGCTGCACAAATTGAGTGTCAGGGCCGCCGATGGTCCTCAAAAGCTTCTGAGGATGATTAAAAACCCGGTGTCTGACCACCTGCCTCCCGGCTGCCCTCGCATTTCCACCTCCTTCTCTTCTGGAGAGGCTGTCTGCCCCCGGACTTTGGTGCCAGAGGGACCAGCTGCAGTGGTGGTTGGAGCGTTTGCACATGGAGCGGTGAGAAATGTCACTGGCTGCCGATTCACAGCTTTGAGCGTCAAATATGTATGTAACTGATCTCTCTCTCGCTATGTGTTTATCAGGTGAACGTGGACTACACAGAGAAGACTGTGTCCATCAGTAACTACCCACTCTCTGCGGCACTGACATGTGCCAAGATGTGCTCTGCCTTCGAGGAAGTGTGGGGTGTCCTGTGACAGAGACAGTGGAGCACATGGACATTTTTTAATGGACTAGGAATGGATATATAATGCAAACGTCGTGCTGAATGTCCGTTTGACCAGTGATGCCGCAGGAATACAGACACGTATCCTGCATGTGTAAACTAGTATGATGGTGTTTGGCCACCATGTGGAGGAATATACACAAGTTTCTGTACCCAATGTTCCCTTTTCATACAGAAGTGTGGCTGTTTTTTATACCATTGTCAGTTGCGCCAATTACCAAGTTTTGGATGATCAATCAATACAGTTACATTAAAATATATGAATAAATAATGAGTGATTTTGTTTCATATCGACCAGGAAAGAGTTCACAGAAGAATATGAGATGCACAGTGGGGACATAATATTATGAAGCAATATCATGGGAGGGAATGATGATGCTCTATAACACACTTATGGAACGATCCTTGTCCAATCAGATCACTTGGTTGGCTCTAACTGTTGTATAAAATATGGGTTTCTTTGACAACATTAAAGTGTAACATTAGAAAATGTTTTCAATATAGTCGAAGCATGAAAATAAAATCTATAATTTCAGGCTGCTAGAGAAGTTTATTACTGCTTATCATGAATTACTCTGAATGCTAATCCTAATAGTAGTAAGTTCTTCTCCTGGTGACCCGTCGTGTTTTTGATCTTGTTTTAGGAATCCTCCGTCGTTGTGGTTGTCTTTTCCAGGAGGATTTGTACGGATGTCTGTTTTGCTTTGGTCGACGTCTCTGAAGCCTTTGAACCTTCCTCGATGCCTTTTGAACCCGTGCTGCTCGGTTCGTTGCAGATCTGCGTCTCTTCACTGCTGGCTTTGGTGATTTTCTGCTTGCTTTGAGGGTCTTCCTTCTTGGTTTGTGCAATTTGGCTGCAGCTTTACGAATCTTGCTTGAGTGTTTGTGTGGTTTGGCTGCTGTTCTGTGAGTCTTGCCTTTTAGTTTGGGTGACTTGCCTCTCGGTTTGGGTGGATTGCCTTTTGGTTTGGGTGGATTGCCTTTTGGTTTGGGGGTCACTCTAGCTTGCCTCTGTGACTTTTCTGCTCCTTTCGGGGATTTGCGGGCTGTTTTGTTCTGCTTCAAATCTGCTTTTGGTTTTGGGGGTTTCACAGTGCTTATCTTTACTTGCTTTGTGTCCACCTGTTTTTGTAGAAATTAAAAAGCATTGAAAATTACAGATTACCAAGTCAGCACTGCATTACAGCATCACATCTCAACTAACTAACCAAACATGTTAGCAAATGATACAGACAAAGGTTATTTTACCTTATTGTTGAGTCTCAATGATGCATGCCTTGTTGTCCGTACAAGCGACTCATTGTTAACCAGCCTTTTGGTCACCACGTTCACCTGTTTGCTGTTCTTGGAGACGTCGTAGCCTTCAGCAGCAAGCGTCTGCTTGAGCTCTGCCATAGACATGCCGCCTTTGTGCTTGCACTGAGAAACTACGCTGAGGATGAGCTGGGAGACCTGAGGTGAGGCTGGCTTTGCGGTGTTTGTCTTGGGGGCATCCTTAGCTTTAGTTTGAATCTGGTGCTTGAAAAGACGAACAGGGGTCTCTGAAATATCAATGAAGACAAGAGAAGGCTGGGTGACAGGATATACACAATTTCTATCTTGTTCCAAGGACTTAATTCAAATTATATACTATATATTTTTGTGCAATTTCTCTATTTTATTTGGTAGCATGGGGAAGGATCACACATGGTGGGTAGCTTTTAGGCTGAATACATTTAAATTCAACTATAAATCGGTATACAAACTTTAAATACATATAGTTAAACTTCAGCATCTTTCCCCAGGAGAGAGCTATTAGACAATTAGACCTTCATGCAATGAAATAATGTGCAGTCACTAAATAAAACAAAATTACTATACACTGTATAAAAAAAACCTCCAAGGACACCCATCTACATCTGAGGTGACTCCACATGAAACCCCATGTTTGTGTTGGTTTTTCACCCAAGCTAAGTGCTAAGCTAAGCTAAATGTTGGCTGGAGTAAGTTAAAAATAATTACAAAAAGACAAGAATACACTAAAAACCACGCTCATTTAAAACACACAACATCTAAGTGCCAGTTTAGCTAAATATTGCTTAGCTACTGCTAGCTAAAATTACTGCTACTCACTTGGCAGAGAAACCTTCCCCTTCACCATGGACTCCACCTGGTCCTGGATGGCTCGTTTCAGTAGTCGGCCCAAACGTTTGGCTCCTGCTTTTCCAAGACCTTTCCCAGTTGGAGTTTTAGTTGGTCTCCCTGTTTGTTTTATCACCTTCAGATGTGCATTTTCTTTTGCTTTAGCGTTGCTATTAGCATTTCCCTGTGTGTTCCTCCTGGGTAAAGGTCTGGCTTTCCTATGCATTTTTGCTTTTGGCCTATTTTCAGATTTCAAAAAGAAATCCCAAAACTACCCAGCTGATTGTTGGAAAGTTTGACAGCCACATGTGGATTTGTGCTTTTGAAATGCTAATTGTGTTGATTGTTTTGAAAAATAACAACTCTTTTGTTGCTGTGTAACTAGGAGACAAAACTAAACAGGAGCTTAATTAGGAGTTCATTTGCAGCAACCAAGCAGCAACCTCCGTGGCTGTGTAGTGAAGCCAATTGTTGAAGTGCTGAAAACTGCAGTTCCTCAAACGGCCACTGGATGCTGGCTACAGAACAAGTCAACCTCCATAAGCCCCCATGTTAAAATGTCCACAGCAGAAATAAACATGTTTATAGCCTGGTACAAAAACCAGTTTTAAGCTCTATAGCTAATTTCCCATTTATGACAACTGTACAGAGGCTGAATTTTTATATAATTCACCTGTTCAAATTATATAAAGGCTTAAAGTTATGCATAATTAACAACGTGGCCACTTTGATTGACAGGTAGGTGCCATTACAGCTGGCTTGTTTGAGCACCCAGGCGTCATTCAGCCCGCTCCAGGTCTGCCGATGATCCACATCTTTGTTGATTTTAAGATTAGCTGGACTGCCAACATGGCGTCAGCCAGAGTCACAGATTATGAGCTTCAAAACATCTCTTCAGAAACCAGTGGATGACGTCACGCATGCGGCGTTCATTCTTTATACTGGCAGAACCATGGCAGAACATAAAGTGACACTGTGAAACATGAAGTGGAAAACAGTTTTTCAAATGTTTATTTTTATTTACACAAAGACCTTTAAGAGAAGGCAAACATATCTTAACAATAACTACAGATACAAAAAATGCCTCTGCTTTTTACATACTGTAACACATTTACTCTCACCTTACGTATCTGTTATATAAACTATCTTCATTGCAACAACAGTTTGCCAACTTGTGTGCTTAATTTCTGCAACATCAAGTCGACACTTTGCCAGATAATCCATATTAATCCACATTAATCCACATTAATCCACAATAATCAGTAACTACAAAAACAAAACCTGTTGGGCATCAGATGAGTGTATTCAGCATGTTTGTAATGAATGCTGCTGGGTTTTATTTGGGCACTGTAGGCTTGTTGGACATAGACCAGATTTGGCACAAATGACTGTAATCAAGAAGGAGGGCTCCAAAGGCATGAATTCACGGTATGGATCTGAGTCACAGTTAACCTGGAAAAGACACATTAAGATCAGTAGTTGAGAGAGAAGATGATTAAAAAACAACAACAACTTAATAACAGAAGCACAGTACCTGAGAAAAAGATGTGAGAAACAGACGAGTGTGTGATAGTCCTGCGATGGAAGTGTCACTGGGATTGTTCTTCAGACTCTGATGATAGGCCTGAGGAAAGACATGGATGTGTGAGCTTAATGTTGTCGTAAACACAGAGGCTAAAGCCTGAAGACGGCTGCCCACCTGCAATGCTATCTGCAGTGCAGAATATTGCACCCACACCTCCTGCTGCTGCGCTGCCGAGAGGGAAAACGTTCCATCTCTGCCTGCTTTTTCTGTCACCGTGAGGTAGTGAGCCCACACGCATTCCCCCACAGCACGCACCGTCTCACTCTGAGAATAAACTGTATGACAACAGAGAGATAAATATGATATTGCAGTAAATAACCTGTAAGTGGAGGCAATTAACTGTATGCAACCTGAACATGACGTCAAACAGAGGATAGATAAACCTCTCTTACTGTCAGGCAGGATCAGGTGGAGGATATCTTTGGCGATAAGGAAACCCATTACACCATAATTCATCGCCCTGTTAAAAAAGAAAGCAAACGTTAAATTGTGAAAGAAAAAACATTAAGAGTGCTTCAAAAATCTGTGTACACTTTACCTGGGATAGGTAGGATCGAAGAGAGGCTGGGCAAACATTCCCATCGGAAAGAGGAGCTCATTGCCCAGGAGGAACGGTGTGACAGACAGACTAAAATAAAATGAAAGAAAGAAAAGATCATATATATTATAAGATTATATACATGCTATTTATGTCCCTCAACTTTAAGAATAGACACAGACAACTTACATATCAGCCGCCTCAGTCTGCTCCGTCAAGAGTTTGCTGAGTCTCTTTTGCCACAAGGACAGCTGCTGGACGTAGTTGGAGAAGAAGCTTTGTGTGTTGACTGTCACCTGGAATAATACAGGTTGTGCAGTCGGTTAAGGTTGGTTTAGATTGGGGTAATAAAGAGGTTAAAACCTTCTTCGCAGGTCTGTGATGTACCTCGGAAAAAAGCAGGTCAAGCTCAGCCTCGCTGGAGATCTTGTTTGCAGTCCAAAGTCTTGGAATTAAAGAGTGAACCTGAAGAAAGTTTTATATTGACATCAAAACACACCAACACCAACAAAGTGCAGTTTCAAAAAGACAATAATTTGCTTCACACGTTACCTTATTCATGACAAGCTGGAAAGACCTCTTGTCTGTCCACTTGAGTTCACGTAATTTGGACTTGAAGGAGGAAAAGATATTCTGGATAATCTCCTCTACCTGTTGAACGATAAGTTTCATATCAGCTTTTTAAATTCAGTCGCTGCTTAATTCATTGTGTCACAAACCCTCACCTCTCTGTGTGCTGTGCGTTCACTGAGCAGGTCTGTGAAAACCAGGTTAAATCCTCTTTCAGTGTCTAACACACAGTGTTTCCAGCGAGGGGCTACCTGGTGAGGAGGTCCATAATGAAGAAGTGTGACTCAACAAACCAACTCATAGGTGTCACCTTTTAAAAAAGAAAAAGAAAAAGAAAAAAGGACAAACATCTGTGTCGACTCACCCCCTCTTTGTCACCCAGAGCCAAAGACAAATTCTTCGCTGTCTCAGAAAACCTGGAGTCTAGAGCGGGAATCATGGTGTGCAGCAGATTGAAGATCATGTAAGTGTGAATGGGGGCGCTGTGTGGAAGCAGCACAAGGTCAAAAAAGGAAAATGCATGCATTGATTTGATTGTGGCGTGTTTTATGTCTCTTCTGGTACCTTGTTCTCAGCTCATGCCTGTTCAGCCACCTGCTGATGGTGCTGGACATTCGCACAATGTAGGGTAAGTTATGCAGAAGGACATGATCATCTTCGGTGAGGGGCAGTGGATGAAAAACAGCCTGCAGGCAGCCGAACCAATCAATGGCAGGGGCCTGGGTCTGTTGCCATATTTACATAAAGTAAATCAATTATTACAGCAGGTTCAGACACGTTATATATGCTTGTACAGTGACACATTATCTTCCTGCTGTACCTGTAGCTCTTTGATGGTCATGCGCTGATAGAGCTGTCCTTTTGACAGACGGTACTGCAGAGGTGTAGCAGCCACAGCGAGCTCAGACGACAGAGATATGAACGTGCCTACGTGGATCATGCTGACGCTTTGCTGTGCACCCAACAGTGCCAGGTACTTCTGACAGGATGCCAAGAAGGGACGTAGTGTCTGGATGCAAGGAGACGGGAGAATGACAAAAAAAATGCATTAGTGGGATGGAAGAACATTCATTAAATATTTCTTGAATCAATAAGAGTCTGGTTAAGCCATCAACCTGTGTTTTAGCTTGAGACTTCTCTGTCTTGCTGTTCCATTCAATTGGGATCAACAGATCCGGCTGATCAATCTGTTGACAGGAGAGAAAGACAGTAAAACAAAGCCTACAGTGTTGTGGCAGGAGTCCCACCACCATCAGAACACTTACAAATTATCCTAATGGACACTGGCCTGTATGTATCTTTTGCTTGTCCCTTGGCCACTTTCATTTGGATCTTTGCCGACTAAGAGGTTGAAGAATGGAAAGGTGCCATAGTCTCTCATTAGCAGGCTCAGGGTGGAGTTGAAATCAGTCTGATTCCACTGGCCTGTTACCGTCCAGCCTCCCAGCTGCACACAGAGACAAACAGAGATTTAACCACCAGAAGGGAGAGAAAAATAAGAGGGTGTGAGACAGATATTAAAATGAATAAATGCACCTCAGATCTGACACAATCACCATCAAATATGTGAGGTTCTGGTCCTAATTTACTGAAACTAAGACTTAAGAGTAATTTGTTAGGACAAATTACTACACGTTACTGTTGCACCAAGTTCAATCCAACCAAATGTCTTCAAATGTGAACCTCGTGGTGGCGCTACAAGGACAGTCAGAGGCTCATCAAAGTCATTAGGCACCATGCTGTGTGTAATGCTCAAAATCCAGCTTGAACTCTTTAATAGGATGCATAATTTCCTTTTTTTGCCTTGCAAAATCTAATGAGTGTTGCCTGAGAGGCCATGTAATGTGCAAATTATTTCCCCCCTAACCTATAAAGGGAGGTGACAGAGGAACATTGCATTTGACAAGCTTTCTTTTGGGATTTATCAGCCAGAGGCCCAAATTTTGAGGGGCTATAATCATCTTACTTTCTGGATGAGTGTGAGGAAGGGCTCCGCTCCAGCAGACTCGATGGATTTGGTGTCCAAACATGAACGGTAGAAACTTTTCGCCTTCTGCACTGCTGTACTATTTGGTCTGTTGTTTGATTCTGGCACACAGATCACAGAAAAGCATAATACATTAATATAGTATACTCTATTATACAAAAATATAATTACCAGGGGGACGTTTTGGTTGCAGCTCCCACCTAAAATCTCCCTGAGATACTGCAGCAGCACAGTTTTTCTGTCCAATATTCTCTCCTCTTTCAGTCTTCTGTCTTCTCTCTCTTTAGTTCGTCTTATCCCCTCTGGCCACACAACCTTTCCTCTCTGGTTCTGTGGATGTCCGGGGATGCCCTGACCTCTCTGTCTCCCCCCACTGTCTGGTGAAAGTCTGTCAGATCCACATGAGAACAGGAAGTAATCACATGGCTGTGTGAAGGGATCAGCAGACAAGGACAGACGGGCCGAGGCCCTCTGACAAGCTGGGGAGAGACATGGAGTCTCTACAGGAGAGAGCGAGAGAAGAGTTAAACAAAATTGCTAATTCTGAATTTACTGCGTCTGTATGTTGTTTCCTCATTGTAATTCTCTGCAGGCTTACCACTGTCTGCCTGGTTATTGCTCCTATTGTGGAGATTGTGATGCAAATAATAACTTAGTCCCAGAATGGCAGCACATAAGGAGAGCCCCAAAAGGAGGACAAGCAGTTTTTGATGTTTTATCCACCCTGGCTTTTGTTGGTGCTGTTGCTCTGACAGCTGCAGGATCTGGAGCTGGGTCTGCTGATGGGGAGTGGAGGGATCTTGGGTGGGGAGTGGCAGCTGAAACAGAGGTGGAAGCTGAAGCCCCCTCTCAGGTTCTGGCTGTGACGATGGCTGGACTGATAGCTGAGGCGGGAGGGGGGAACAATTGAAACAATCATGCAACATGATGAGTCACATGAGTCAACAGCATGACATTTTTGGAAATATATTTTTATTTAGTTGCCCCAATAATGTTTTTAATTGTATAAATGTAGAAATATGCTGATGATCTGAAGCTGACAGTCCAGGATGAGTATTCATACAAACCAAGTGCAGATGTAACTCTCACTACAGGTTGCTGTTTAACTAAACCATCATGTCCCCTTCTCATTTTAATAAACATCTCCAGTATTTGAATAAAAAGCAAAAATCTGAGAAACAATCATGTGTCTTTTCCTATTTCCTGGCTATTAGGAGCCTTTGCTGTAATCTATTTACTCAAAAGTGATATACACTACTCACAAAAAGTTAGGGATATTCAACTTTTGGGTAAAATTTATGGAACATAGAAACAGTTCATGTTACAGTGATATTATATCATGGAAGTAGGGCATTAAACTAAAAGCATGCAATGGTAATTTCATCATCTCAAACTATTTATTGAAACAAAAGTGAACTAACTTTTTGCGAGTAGTGTATATATATTATAAAAATGTATGATGTACAGAAAAATGTAACATCAGGTTATGTCAGAATAAATCTACAGGAGCATCATGCAAACATCACAAATAATAAACCACATAAAAGGAGTACATGAGTGCAGTGATGTTTTTTTTTTACACCATACCACATTGTAAAAATAGTAGAAATAAAAGTCCTCAGTTGAAAGTGTTTCTTAAATAAACACATAATGTAGTATCAGGAATATAGCAGCTGTATACACATTGTCATGCCCATGCATTAATGTAAAAGCAGGATTTTATTGTGGTTTGTTGAAGTGGAACTCACTTTCAAACCTCAACTAACGATTATTTTCATTAGAGAATCTTCATTAATTGTTTGATTCTTTAGTTTGTAAAAACTCTGAGAAGTCTTGTCACAAATGCTCAAAATGACCACACAATGCTTGCTTTGTCAAGATGTACAAAGTAGCATGAAAAGAAAAGACTGTAAAAAGCGCCAAATCAATCATCAAATCACTTTGTTCTTAAGGGGACAGGAGTAAATGTACTTAGTTACTTTCCAGCACGACTGTGGTCATCAACTGAGCATGTCCCATCACAGTAAACTGGACTCACGACACTTCAACAGTGATTTCTGGTATTCCAGAACCCTCTGATCCCCGAGACACATCTATTCTTAACATGTGATCACAGCTTGAGTAACTTCCACTGATCCTCTTAGGCCTCTCAACATTTCTTCAGAGAACCACTTGGGAATATTTTCTCGCTCCTTTCAACAACAAACACTGACTTTACTATTCAAACATTACCTCGCAGTTCGGTAAAATCATGCTGCATGTTAACATCAGATTGTTTGTGTACAGTATGTTTTGTATATTACTCTAAAATTTAACAAAGTTACAAGAAAATGTCAAACATCAGTTTGTATTTTGGCATCCAACATTGTTGGCAACACAATTTGGGCACCTTGCAGACCTCAACACGCTACATCATTTAAATATCATAATTTCCCAGGAGCATAGATGGCTCTGCTCCAGTTTCTAGAAACAGTCACAGTCACATAAACATCATCACCATGTAAACACAGTAAACAACTTCACTTTTTTGTTTTTGCAAAGATCCTACCTCAAGCTCTCTTGAAGTTTCACTCATTCTTAGTCTATGTATAGCACCGTGTTTCCTCCGGTGTGTTGCATCCTCTGTCTTTTACGTATGAAGTTTCACATGTGATCCCCCCCTCCTGCTGTGTCCCTCCGTCAAACAGCTGTCATCTCAGCTCTCTATCTCTTTTCATCACTCACTTCTCTCCTCATCTGACGCTCTGATAAAAACAACTCTGCCGGCTACGTCTTACTGTCCTCTCCAGAACACAGATAATCAAGCATATACTATGGTTCTACTCTGGGACATGTGGAAGTAGAAACTCAACATGAAGACTTTATCTCGTGTTTTCAATGTCCCTCCCGTCTGCCCGTGGCAGACTCTTGAGAACAGAAAGCTTTGACTGCTAGGTCAAGGCCAACAAACTGCTTTTGCTTACACATTGTTACATTGCATTGAATGAGGGCAAGCACTTCCTGGAAAGCAACCCCTAAGATGCACACACACACACACACACACACGTCCTCTGTCGTCATTATCAGCGCAACACATGGCTGTTGAGCGCTGATAGAGCGGTGTGGCGTCTCCTTTTAGAGTGTAGCACATCACTGAGAGAGTGGGAGGACACACGTTTCATGGTCGTCACATGACAGGACGCAGCTGGCAAAAACAAATATGACAAATTCGTACTCCTGCGCAGAACTGTCCAGAGCTATGCAACTATCCAGCTGACAGAGATCAGACAAAAATGTTTGGTATTTAGCATTTTATTTATTTGTTTATCTTTTGATACAGCCAAAGTGGGAGGGGTGGGGCTAAATAATGTTTTTAAACATATACACATTCACACATATCAAACAGGAATTTATAAAAAAGTTATATGAAAAGACAAGGCATCCGCATGTAATACATTTGGACATAACACAATAAAAAAAAATGCAACTGTGAAGGCATCATCATACGTATAATATCACATAGTGATGACAAAGGCAGGGGCACGAAGGTGGTAGGAGAGTAGTTGGTGCAAACAGAAGACGTAATACTAGAAGAAATGCCACCACCACCTAAACAGTAAGCATGCAATGCTGAATAACTATTGCCATTGTTAGTCGTTCTGGTGTTATACTACACCAGGCTCAATGCAAGCACAAGTAACAACCGTTTTCTTTATCGTGGAATGAATTTCTGTGGCTGCAAACCAGGCTCGATTCAAAAAGGAACAATACAATAGCGGAGAAGGCACATCTCCAGGTTAAAAATGAAACCGAGTAATTGTAAGCATTTATCAATGAAATACAGTACAGTAAGATAAGAATAAATGAACAGAGTACAAAAGATGAACAACAGAAGGAATAGTGGTATTTACTGTAACAATAGTATAGATCCAGACCAAGAAAAATGAGCTCAAACACAAAAAAAAGGTGGTTAAAAAAAACATTGCATCCCATTTAAGAGTTTTAATAAACCTTAATCTTGTCAACAGCTTCGAAATATTTGGTCACTATGTTTTAACATCTGTCACCTAAAGCTCAAAGCTAATGCCTCGACTGATCTATGATCCTGCTGTACGGACAGGTATAACACATATAACCTTAATACTTAGTTGAGAAAACGTCCATAAATTATGTTATTTAAAGCAAAAGATTCCAAGAAAATGCATATCAAAAACTACTATTATGTTTCTAGCTAAATATTGACCATGTGCAGGGGCTTTAGAGTCACAGTGACGCTAAAAAGGGTATTTTATTTCACTATGGAACTGTGCAACGATCACATAATAATAGGTCCTGTTTTCAGCCATGCACCTGGCATTTATAACTACAGTGTTTTATTTATTTTATTTTTTTTTTGTAATTATGAGATCCCCGGAAAGGAATCTGTGCTTGGCGAATCTGTGCTCGTCTGTCTGTTCAAAATTTGTGCATGCATCTAAAAATATGCTGTTAAATCAGCTCGGAATTATTTTTGAGAAGAAAAAAAAATTATTTTTTTTTGTTCTCATCTTGCCCTTATACAGTTTGTATGATCCAAATAGGAGAGAGAGAGAGAGAGAAACAAGACAATTCAACGCATGCCTGTAAATGATCAAACTTACATCACGAAAAACTTAGAGCGCCATTCACTGTCTCTCTTTTTTTTTTTTTTTTTTGCAGACAACGTTTAGCCCTAGACGACTTTAAAAATGCTATCAGAGTAGATTGGCTGATATGAAGCACTTTCTAGGCAGGTAAGCATTATTAACCATGCTTGCAGGCACAACAACTGCCAAAGTGTTAAAGATTTACGCTACCAACAGCCAATCAGAGCGGTGATCCCTGATACTCCTCTCCCTGTGGTAACAATCCATGTCAGTAACACTGATTTAGCTACAATGCTCACAGGGAAAGAAACCAGCCAGTGAAAGTCTTAAGATGAAAATATCTCAGTACATGATGCTACTAACAATATTGAGGAGAGAGAAAGAAAGGCAACTTTATTTATTTATTTATTTTTTAAAATCAGACTGCTCTTTTGACCAAACTGTTCTTGTGCAAGTTATGCTGGAAATTTTAGCGTAAACATTGAATTGGCACAAAAAAAAATACGCTCGAATAACACAAAGAATTCTAGATTAGAGACCAGAGAGTTGGGAGATTAGGAACAAAAGACGAAGGGGTGTTTATTTCAATGCAGTACATTACTTCTGCACCGAAGTGAACAGAGACGGGGCAATACTACACTGTATCTGCATGCAAACATACCTTTTTGTTTGTTTTTTTTTCTTCACACGGCACATTCTCGCTCACACCTGCACACATATACTGACTAAAAGCCCTGTTGCAAAGGCAAAAACGGCAGCTGAATGAATCCTGTGCTTTTTGGATTTGGTTCATAGTTAATCTGGGGGTGTGGGGGTGGGGGTGTGGGGAGGGATGCTGCTTCAGCCAATCACTGCGCAGCTTGTTTGGCTCGCTGGGTGTGGCACTTCATACACAGGATCCTACCATCCAGTGGATAGCAGCCATTCTCATCGGCTTCTATGGAGAGAGGGCGAGCACAGTCCTGCAGAACAAACAGATACATTTATTAGGAGTTTATTGAATACGCTACGTGACGAATATTTTAATTAAAATGTCGCGTTTGAATGTCTTACCTCACAACGGTAACACTTAAGGTGGAAGTTCTTGTCGAGAGCCACCACTCTGACTGTCTCCTCGCTGCCAGCGGCTGGAATAATGGGTTCATTACAGCTCACACACAGAGGGGAGAAACGCCTGGAATAAAGGGGTGGCCGTTAGTCAATGGCCTTCAGTCAAATTCTCACACGTTTACACCAGATCAACCGTATCAAATGTGTCACCTCTGAGCCTGTCAACTAGAGACAGAGAGGATTAATCAACTTTGTCAAATCCAATCATTTTATCCACACATGAGCATGCTGTATAAACCTTTTATCAGCAGGAGGTGGAGAATCAAGTGTTGCTGAAACAAGAGGTGTTGCTGTTTACTGCCTCTGTCCTCCAGCACTACCACTCTTATCAGCAATCCTTGTAGGTAAGATGAATGAGGTCATACAAACACTGCTTAAATTGATTTGTCCTCAAAATATATGCTGGACAGCTCATGCTTCCCCGTGCTGAGAAATTATGCAGGTAAAAAAAAAAAAATCAGGAGAATTACTGATTTTGTCCCAGCCCTCTTTTTTTTCCCCCACACATTTGCATCACAAGCTAATCACTTCTCATAAGAAATAAACACATGTGATATTAATCATTAAAAGGAATCAACAGCCAGCATCTACCTGTGATAATCCTGCACACAGTAGGGGTTGTTGTTGTCATCGGTGATGAAGGGCGCCCCCTCAAGAGTGCAAGAGCAGGTGCTGCAGCGGAAACAGTGGGCGTGGAAACATTGGCCCACCGCCTTCAGCACGCGGTCTGTAATCTTCTCCCCACATCGGGAACACACTGCCAGGGAACTCTGAGAAGGAGCAGAAGGAAGACGTAACTGAGATGGAGGCATGGAACTAAAATCTTAGTGGCCTGAGTTGCTTTTTTTTTTAACTAAAAAACACATGAAATGAAACGAAAGTGTCAAAATATTTTGACTATATTTTTGAGTTGTAGCTACACTAAAACTTAAAATAATAAAAAAAAAATGTTTGAAGTGAACAAGCTTTTGGTCTTTTGTTGTGATTATCTGCAATGACCATTCTCCCCAAACTTAATATATATTTTTTTAACAATTTCACAAACTACATGCATCTGTATGCGTCTCCTCACCATGTAGCAGTCCTCACACTGCGGCGAGCCGTCCCTGTCATAGAACTGCATGCCCTGCAGGGGGCGATGGCAGCTCATGCAACAGAAGCAGTTGGAGTGGAAGAGTTTATCCATGGCCCTCACTGCCGGCTGGGTACGGGACAGAGCCTCGCCACACTTCCCACAGACCTCTGAAATGGGAAGAGAGAAAGAGAGAGAGTGTTGGAAAGAAGAAAAATACACAAACTAAAAGATGATTCACAAATACATCCATCTTTCTACATCACTTCTGTTTGTGTTAATTACAGGATAACGCCATAATTAGTGAGCATACAAAATTATAGCGGTTGTATAATAGTTTCATACGACACATGTGGTCTAATGCTCTACGCATTCATATTTGTAAGCAAAAAGCAAATAAGGAGGAAAGAATTTGCAGCAGGATAAACAGAAAACAACAGCAGAGATAATTTGTTGGACGCAAGAATGAATACATTTTCCACCCATCCATAAATATGTGGCATTTTCCAAGCAGCCAGAAAACCTCTCTCACATATTACAAACTACTTTATTAAGAAATGACTAGTGTAGTAAATCCAAAAGTTAGTTTCTCTGTGAATACTACAGCCACCACCCCGTCTGTACCTGTAGGAGGGGAGGTGATGACGGGTGCATGTGTGTCCATGTCTTTGATGAAGTCCTTGGTCATTCTCTCCAGCTCCTCCACTTCTCTCATGTTCAGAGGAACACCTCCGCCTGGGATAGGAATTGGGCCAGGGGGTGAGGGCTGCATGCACACGTACACACACGAACATAAATCCATTAGTACATGTGTATACATTATTTACATAGTTACCCAGAACGTGCCTTATAGAGCATTATGTTATTTATGACTGAGTAGTTTACCTTTGAAAACACTTAGTGCAAGTCCAGAAATGCATAAATCTGATTTGTTGACTATAAACTAAATTATTTGTACTTCCTGTGCTTTTCTACTGTATATACAACGCAAACACTGTGTCTAAGTAACTAAAATAAAGATGGAACGTACCGTTGATGAAGGGGGAGTTTTTGTTGGTTGGCTAAAGGGGGCCCGGGGAGACGTCATGGTCTTGGGTTGAGGCGGAGGCACAGCAGCGGGAGGATTTTGGTTTGCGTTCACCTGACTGACAAAGGGGGAGCTCTTTATGTGATTAGAGGCTGGGGCAGCCGCCACATTGCTCGGTGGAGCGGCAGGAGGCGCAGGGGGAGCTGCGGGAGGTGGAGGGAAAGAGCTGGTGGCAGCGGGAGGTGGAGGGAAAGAACTGGTTGCAACGGGAGGGGAAGGTTTTGGTGTTACACTGATTGGGGTGGTGTTCTGATTCAGGTTCTGGTTCAGTTTTTGTGCCAGAGCGGTGGATGACGTTGCCGTTCTCCCTCCAAACTTGGGAGCCACAGCGGGCGCCTTAGCGAACGGCTGAGCAGCAGCGTTTGGTGCAGAGTTGTGATTGGCTTGTCGGTTCGTTCTGGCTTTGAGTTCTTCTGCCCAGGGCGCTGGAGGCGGGCGGTCTCCCATCTCAGGAGGTGGGAGGAAGGAGAGCGCTGGTTTAGGAGCAGTCGGCGGAGGAGCTGAAGGTTTGGGTGCTGGTGCTGAAGAATACTGGCTCGGTAACTGTGAATGAAACATGAACAATAGAACGATCTCTTAACATTTCTTTTACATCAAAAGAAAATGTGAGACTGTTCTATGCAAGCATGCAGGTTTTGTTTAGTCATATAAAACTTCCATTTATCATAAACTAGAATACATCAGAGAAAAATATCTCATGTGTAACACTGCACACTGCAATGCAGCAAGCAGACACTTTTATTATATTGAATGAGGTACTTTGATTAAAGCAAACACTGGAAGCGCTCCACAATTTGAGCTTATCAGAAGTGCTTCGTCTTTCTGACATTCATTTTGCAGTTTTGAGCCAACATTATTCTGCCCTGATCCAGTACCTCCCAGTTGGATAAAAACACTCTCCATTTATGGCCCTCTCACTGGGTCTCTGGCAGCACGCTTTGGCTTCATCACACTCTCATGCTCTTCACTCAATTCTGCATGCATCGCTCTCGCTCTCTCTCTCTCTCTCTTTCTCTGCAAGTGTCTCCTCTCTCAGTGTGAATCACCAGCTACCTCACTTCTTGTTTTCTCTTTCAGTCCGGTGTGCTGTGCTGTGTGTGCAGTTCACTTATCACTGAGCTTTCAACCTGAACAGATGAAGAGAGACTAATGAAACCAACGTGGCACCTCTCCAAACTATTTCCACTGACCTGCCTACCTTGTTTTTTTTCTCCTTTCTTTCCTCTGTGTGACTCATTCTCTTTTTCTACAGTGAGGCTTCTGTGAGTCAGTCCCTGCTGTCGTTTTCCCTCTCATCTCTCTCTCTCTCTTTTTTTATCTGTATCCTAATGTCTCATGTCTGTTAATGTATTTACCGTCCCTCTGTGCTGTTTACCTTAGGGTTGAAAGGTCCCCTGGTCTCCATCTCAGACAGCAAGTCAGTTAAAGAGTCAAGCTGTTTATCAAAGCTGGTCTGCTTCTCCACTAGTCTCTGGTACAGGAAGACAGAAGGAGGAAATGGATAAAATAAAAAGTACATTTATTTCCACAAATCAAAAAAAAGAGGATGTAGCCAGGATGAAAACAGAAACAATGGAAAATAGTTGCCTGTATGTGGCGTCTACATATCTATGTTTGATTAAGACTCTGGAGTGTTTGGGTCTTTTATCTACTCGAAAGAAGACAAATGAAAATAAAACCAAATTCTGGCTGTTAACACCCAGAATAAAAGAACAAATAACAAACAAACTCAATGAAGCGACAATGATGATGAATAAATGCATGATGTTTGAATTTTATTTTCCTGGTTGGATGAAAGAGAGTACTGGCTGTTCAGCTATTTAATGTGAGATGAATTGGATTGTTTAGCATGAGCTCTTTGCTTCATTCAAACGTGAGATATATGTTATGCTATTTTCATCATTTTTTAAAATTTTACTTTAAACATTAGCTAACAATGTCTGATGTCTTTGTAGCCTGACAAACCCGCTGCAGTTAATGCATTCCTGCAGCAAACATTTCTACAATAAGCCTTTTGTTGCATGTCTAAAATCTATTTCAGTAACATAAATGAGCGATAATCCTGTTAGAAGCATGAAGCTGGGTGATTTACCCCCAGACTAATGCTAATATAATTTGTGGGAAAATCTGAAAAGGCAGTATTTCCTGCCAACACTCCATGGACTCACTGTGGTCCCACAACAATGTCCTCCAGTGTCCTAACTGATTATCACATTATACCGAAATGCGTGGAGTGAAAGAGAGAAACATGAAGACGAGGAGAGAAAGCTTCAGACTCCATCATGACTCACCTGTGGGTTTCCAGCAGCCGCACTGGGAATACTGGTACCGGTGGCGGGGAGAGGTGGAGGGGGCGGGGGAGGAGGGGGAGACGGGGAGGTGGGCAGACAGGCACTCTCCTCAGGGGGAGCTGGTGGGGGGGGCAGGTCGTCGGCTACCGGAGGTGGAGCGGGGAAGGCGGGAGGGGGGGCGTCGGAGGAAGGGGGTGTGGTTTGGCATTCGGGGGGAGGGGCTGGCAAGTCATCATCCAGTGGAGGAGGAGGAGGGGGTGGGAAGTCTGACAGAAATGAGGAGGGTTGATCGGTTAAAACCTGTCAGGATGTTTTGTTTGTACTCATCATCCAATCCGAACATTTATCAGATATACTGGGCGCTTTAACATCATCAAGTTTACAACAAAAAAAACATAAACAGGACAATAAAAATAAGAAACAAAAGTGTGCGGAGACAGTTTGAGAGGTGTGCCCGTTAGATGTGGGCATCCTGATCTGCGTCTTCCTGCATTAAACGTGCCATGTGGAGTTCTCTTGTAAACAAATAAAATGTTTGTTTGGATTGAATGTTTCTTACCCAAGCACACTTTGTGTATCTTTGAGGTTCCTCTCTCAGAAAACACTTGGAAATCTGATTTTTAAAATATTTCAAATCCTTTGCTTGCACGCAAGCATGCTCAAAACGTGGGGCCCACTCGTAAAAACACATCACCCCATAGGCCTTCTTGAGGTCAAAAACTCCACAGGGTACCTTTAATTAGTCTGTTTGACTGCGTCCATGATTTAGATGAGCTCAGACATCTTCAAAGTAATACTAATGCTATAATTATGCACAACTCTATAAGCAAAATATAAGACCCGACATTTAGGTTAAATGTCCAAAAGTCAGGAATTACAGTACATTAACGTAAAGTCATTAAACAAGTCATGCTATTGTATACTCAACAAGCACTGCATGCTGTAAGCAGCGAGGAGTAGGAGAGGGGAGGGCTGCTGACTGAGTGGATATAACTTAAAATAGTCACAAAAAAAAAAAGCATAAATAATGCAAATACCATCACAGAGCGAAGGTGGCGGAGGCAGATCTCCCACTCGACCAATCACAGCTGTGCCTATTGGTGTCGGCGATGGAGCCGAGGGAGGCGTCAGACTTTTGGGCCGCGGCGGTGCCACAGAGGCAAACTTCTTTGGCTGGTTGTAGAAGGACGGGGTGGTGACTTTGAAGTTCAGCGAGGATGTCACCATGAAGGGCTTGCTGTTGCTGGAGTCCTCCATCTTGTGTGTTTATCTGAGGACGAACACAAGAAACATGAGGCACGACAGTTAGAAACAGGAACAGGACGATATTCATTGCGCAAAAGGTATGAAATAGCTTGCAGTGCAGTTCAATTACAGAGTCCAGATAACTCAGGAGTCTCAGCTCACACCCCACCATAATGAAACCAGCATTTATCAGCTGACTAACGTCAAAGCGCTTGCATTCCTTGGCAGCGTAAAGCATGTTGGGTCTCTTTTTGCTGAAGAATTAGTGGTGATGACACATCAACAAAACATTTGGCCTGTCACAGGTCCAAACTACGGACTAATTGTAAGCAGATTTGGAGACTGAACACATGGGGGGGAAAAAAAGTGACAAAATTAACTCAGATTACAGAGATACAGTCTAAATTTGCTTGGTATTCTCGAGAGGTGTTGATGGATAGTGGTGGTGAGACGGCTGTGGGAACAACTGAAAACATAAAAAGAGTAATAAATCTTTGGGGCAACATTTTTCTTTTGCTGTGTTAAGTTTCCAACTTTAGACAAAAAACAAATAGCTTCCTAAAAGTTGCAGCTTGATTGATTCAATCTGTGTATATTGTTTAGCATTTCCTGTTAGTACAAAACACTTTTTATATATATAACTGCCAAAACAGCACACTATGCAGATTGGTACCTATTGTGTACTTTATATCTGGGACACAGCTGTCTTGACCTCTTAGAAAAACTAATTAAAATGAAGGTTTATTGTGGCTTGCAGTGTTTTAAAATCAACTTTGGATGTGGACTATTTCTGGATGTAGTGAAACAGCAGTAAAAAAAAAAAAGGAAAACAACCAGCAGGCATTCTGTAAATCTAGTGCTACTATTTAAACACAAAAGCTTTGGCAAATAGTCCACAGTGGAATGAGAGGAAAGTGTGAAAATGTCCTCAGGGCATGCAAACAGAGCAGACACAGTGGCACTCCTAGATGCCAGAGAAGATTTACAATATTTAACACACGGTTGTTTACGGTGACATAAAAACAGGATGGACGCGGGAGGGCCAGTTTGAAGCGATAGCAACTATCATAACATTTTCATGTGAGGTGCGTCAAAAAGAGGGTGAGCTCAAATATTTACCTCACACACGCTGGTGGTTAAACAAATGTTGATGTTAACTTCGGTGTCTCTATCGAGATTCCTCGCCAAAGTCTGGACACATTTCCCTGAAGGCCACCGGCCCCCCGAACGTGACCTTTTTAGTCAAAAGCGCGGTTGTTCTGACTGACCCCGTCCACCGGTGCACACAAACATAGACAGACGCACACATCTGTACACACACCGGCTGTCTTAACTCTCTCTGCAACCTGAAAAAGTTGCACACTCCTGATAATAATAATAATAAAAACAATGATTGCACTGTGCCGATGATTAACGCACAAATGTCGGGACTATTTCTGCAGCTTTTAACAGCTTGTAAAAGATAAATGTCTCGCAGCCGCTGCAGCTGTAACCGAAGGAGTCTCAGGTGGTAAAAATTAGACAAATTGCAGATAACATTTTCCACTGAACAAACAATATGTAATTACCATCTCTTTGTGTTGTGTGGCATTTATCTTCTACTTCATAATGAAGGTTACATAGCAGCGATGCCTTCATAAATGTCAAAGTATCCATAAAGAAGAGTGTGAGACTATTTTCCCAGCCATTTATAATTCAAAAGTACTTCAATAAATGTCCGTTTGTTGGGTGTTTGCTCTACTAAAGCTACACCAGCCCTTCCAAGAAGAACCGGAGTGGAGAGCAGATGAAGCAAAACAGTGATTAAGGTTGTATTAATGTGTCTTGATACAGCTTTCTTGAGTTGGCTTTAATACTTCTTTCACAGCACAGGGGTTGGGTTTCTTCTCAATAATGAGGTAATTTATTATTAAAGTAAGAGAGAATGCTGCAGAAATGTTAAAATAACAGTGAAGGGGTACAGATTGTCTTCTCTTTTGACCAAGATGAAGTTGTAACATTCACAAATCCTCCGTGCACAAAACGCTGAGTACTGAAGTTGTCAAAACGACGTCTCCCAAAGCCGCAGAAACCTCTGTTTGCACTGTGGGTAGAAACTATCAGTGGGTTTTTTTTTCACCATTTTGATATAATTGAGTTTGTATTTGAGAAAACAACCTTTCCAGGAAGAGATCAAGTCTGACGTGGTCTTGAAAATGATTATGTAGACTGGGGCCCTGGCTGACAAGCAAAAGCTACACTAACCAGAGGCATTTCATTCTCATTCCATTTTGTTGGGACACACAGCTTCAACACTTCATGTTCCGACAAGACAAGAAATACTTATGAAGCTCATGAAAGTATCCCTGTTGCTATAACCGGCTTCTCTGATGCGAAAGCAGTGCAACCTTTTCTCTTCTGCTTTTTGGTTTAACTTCCTTTAAATCTTTAAACCGATCTTTTAACCACATATGTCCAAGGACGTGATGCCATTTCAGCATGTGGAGGTGTCAGCTGTCATGAGGTGTCATTAGGTGTCCCGTTTTAACCATACAAGGACATAATTCACAATTTGTCAGCATTTTAATCAAATAGCCTGGTCTGCGTGTATGTTTCATCCTTTTTAGCTACAACAGCATATTTTTGAGACAAACACCAGTTAAAATGTTTGTTTTGTTACAGCTTTCTGATATTGAAAGGCTAGTGGAATAATTCCAGATGATGAGATCTGACTACAAAACACCATTATTGACTGAACAATCAATGGAAAAAAACACAATCTAACAGGAATAAGATTGTCTCTCAAATGTCTCAAAAACTACAAAAACATCAGCTTAAAAAAAAAAAGAAAAGAAAGACTCATAGCTCCTCTTCTCTATCCCACGTAAATAATTTAGAAAATTGCTCCATGAATCAATACGACGAGATGTTGAGACACTAATGGAGATGCAAACTGATCTGGTTGCCAGCTTTTATGGGAGCAGTTTGCACTGATGGAAAAATAAAATCAAAAAGAGAGGAAGGACAGGTGCTTCTCTCGGAAAACAGCTGGCTCCTTATTAACCGAGCATCAAGTTGAAGAGAGTGGATACTCGACTGGTTACGCTCTTGGATTAATCTTGAATGAGTATCAACAGAGTACTCGAAACAGAACACTTGAAACTTTAACAGCGCTCTAAAAGGAGTGCTTCACAAGGTTGGGTACGAGCCGTGATTTATTCTTTTCATTACAGTACTTAAGCTACCTTGTTTCAAAGAGACAATATGCAATCGTCCTCTCAATTATTCAACAGTGATGATAACTTGTGGTCAGGTTCCATCTGTTCCTTGATACGGTCCTGAGGGGTTTAGTACGATGAGCTCAGCTCTGCACTTGGCTTCGGACGTCCTCCTGCAAATCTATCTGGAAACCTGATCCTTGAGATGAGAGAGACCCTCAGATGAGGAACATATTTGGCGCTACAACTCAATGACATCACCTTTTTTTTTTTGTTTCTCTCCGTTCAGCCTCGCTTTGCTGTTTTCCTCTTTGTCCTAAAACGAGGATCGAGTGCTTGTATTAAATTCTGTCTGGTTTTCACATTCTGATGTATAGACTTGTGTTCGGTGGCGAGACCACAACCTTTTATTCTTGAGCTTTCCTCGACCTCATCATTCATCTCGCACCCACCACTTGAACTGAACGACATCACTTGGGGGCTGCATTTAATCAAAGTGCTTTACAGCTGTGATGGAGGATGGCATTGTGTAGGCTTTAGATAGGGCCCCAGAATGAATTACATACTGTACTCTGTAGCTGTTAAACTTTGTGTAAACTCCACAGAGCTCGACAGCTTTTACAGGCTAGAAAATTGGTTCTCGACCCAGGTACCACAGCCCAGTTGGTTTTCATTTAATCTTGTCAGGGACTGATTTACACATGGGACGGAGGGTGAATGTAATCAACCTAACTAACTTAAAAGATATAAAAAGCCAGCATGGCTGTGAAGTTGACACTCAGCATTTTAAGCCCCATGTGGACTATTAAACTGGGTAAGCAAACAAAGTAAAACTAAGCTCTTTTCGTGGCACACTTTCCATTATCTTTGTGTTTTATCTCAAGTTTCACATGAACAGCCCCCTTTCCTCACACACTATGCGATGCAGTAGCTGTTGAGGACGGCTCCATCACACTTTTTCAAAGGAAAACTGTTGAACTCAGCAGTGGTTCACTGCTTTGTGGTAGTAGAGGAACTAAATTTGGTTTATATACTGTGGTACTGCTTTTTAAAAAGGTCATGTATGGAAGTGTTGAACTTGAATCTTCTTTGTCCTAAACAGAAAACATCTGCCGACTATGTGAGTACAGTATTTCCTCACATTGTGACATTTTCTTAAAAAACTCTCTGTAAAAACAAACAGAAACAGTTTTTAACGGTAAAAAACTGGCAGTTGTGGTTGCAAGACTTTTACCGTAATACATACGGTGAAACCTTTTCTAATATTACAGTAATAGCATATTAGTACTGTTGATTTCACATAAGGTCTGTGTTTTGTTCCATATTTTAAAATGTCTATAGATTTTACGGTAAAAACACTACCACACCATGACAGTAAAAGACTAAAATATACCATTAAACATTACAGTGTTTTACTGTATAATTAACAGTCTCTCATGTAAAAAAAACTACTTTATTCTATATAAATTCTCTTAAAATGCTGTATAAATAAAAGTTCTGAAATATGATTGTGTTTTACTGTATAGGGCATAACACACTCATATTTCATGGCATATTTACGACCTTTTACTGTCAAAGAGATATCTCTTTTTTAAAAAAACAACACCGGCAGAGGTAAAGGTCCCAAATCAGGAATAAGCTTATTAGTTCTTTGCCTGATAAATATCTTGACTTAGCAACACAAATAATGATTAAAATGACAAAGAAACACATCAAATACATGAAGCTAATTCCACATTTAATCACTTTAACCCCAACAGTTAACCTAAAACCAAACATAACTCATGAAATTCTTTCCATGTCTGCTCGCTCATTGTATCAGTGACCAGTGTGTTGTTGATGAAACTCTCTATTGTTCTGATGTTAATAGCACACCCGGTTTCTGGGAAAGCGTGTCTAGGCTGGGGGTCACTAATGCGGGGACAAACAAGCCTTTTGAGTCCAATCTTACAGGTCACTGGACACGCATTGAGCACCAGTGTTACACTCCCTCTCTACAGACTACAGTTGGATGACTGATTGAACAGGCAGCATTTTTAAAACCGGTAATAACATCAGCCGACGGGCTCTGTGTCAAGTTCTCACCCAGACAACCTTATCTGCTGACACTAACATACAGGAGTAGGATGATCAAGGCCAAACAAGAGTCATAAGACAGTGAGAGACACAATCAAAGAGTCAGACATGCAGTGATTTGAGGCCCTGAAATAGCTTGTATGTCTTGACTCATGGAGGCTACAATTAAAGAGGATTCCTCATCAGCCCTTCATAGATCATCATCACCATTCACAGATTTTCAGTTTACTGAGGCGTCAGTGACCATAATCCCAGTCTTTTCAAACAGAAACACCACACTAACCTCAGGCTAACCAAAAGCCAGAGCCTTCTTGCTATAAGTTATTCTTAAACACGGCTTACTGTGGCCTCGGTTTGAGGCTCGCCTCCTATCTTTGCTGATGAAAAGGCAAAAGGCACAAACAATGATAATCACAGGATTTTCATGTACTCCAAGTCCTACGCTAAAAAGACCTTGTGTGTAACATCCAGTGAACAAAGCCGTGGCAAATCTCTTCACATCCTCTCATACATGACGAGACATGAGACCTAATTAGTTATATATAGACCTTCCAATTAAGAAGACACACTTCTCCTTCAGGCATTCTCAACATGGGCAAAAGAGCAAAAGTAAAAGGTGCCAGCTGATAACAGATTTCTATTTAACTTGGCACTTTCAGTAAGGTAAACATACTGTACCTCGGTAGGTGCTCCACCCACCTTGGTATCCCATTGATTAGACAGAGACAGGGTAACTCAACTGAGCCGAAGCTCAGACAGCTAACGGCACAAACACAGCAAATAAAGACAGAGTACTCGAGATCGGACCACTTTTTGAAGGTTTCGACCCCCGACTGCATTTTTACTCTGTCTTGTCTTGGGATTATATTTCAAGACTGGTCAAGACTATTTTCCCATTAATCACTTAATAATGTCCAACTTGTCCCGAATCACTTTCGTGATTAACTGAAAATACTTTTATGAAGCAGCTCTTTTTAAAAGAAAAGAGAAATGAATATGAACTAGTTCAGTTTTGGGGCTGTGAACCCTGTGACCTACAGCTGCCAAAAGTCCTGATCGGAGCACCTTTAACCATCAAGGCTGTAGTATAAATACTATTTTATATTTGAAAATGTATGCAAGGAAATGCGAGGCGTGGGCCTCACCCAAAGAGTGATTTGGTGAATATCTGACACGTTAGCTACCTAAGTTAACTACATACTGTCTGGTCTTGGTCTTGGTCTTGGTCTTGACTCTTGTCTTGTCTGTGTTTCGGTTTAACGAGTGACCGTGTTAACTGGTGACTGTTGTCCAAATGCGTCTGTGGTGTTCGTAGTTACGACAGCCGTTGTAAACAGGAAGACACGTTGCATTTTTTCCCTCCAATAACGTTACAATGTCAAAAATACGTATAATATTTAAATAAAATATAATAATAAATGATTTGTATCTTGTTTCAACGGTTGTGTCAACGGTTGGTCGTAACGACGACAACCACAGTCGTATTTGGCTACCCAGGTAACATGGTCACTCGTTAAACCGAAACACCTGCCTTGGTCTCGGTCTTGACTACAACACTGCTAATTAGACATGAGCTTGCATCACTGTGTATCAATACACGGAGTAAAGGTTTATATAAAAGGTAGCTGAACCCACACAAACTAAGCTGTTACTAAGAACGCAAATCACATTATCACGTTAGCATATTCGAAGTTAGCCTGTTAGTCAAATTTCCAGGTTAAATCAGGTAAGCTAGCGTCGCAGCTTCAACGCACATTTACGTCAGCTAAGCCACGGACGGTTGAATGACAGCCACCCCCTCACCTGGAGGTCTGACCAGCCACCTTTGTGTGACTCACCTCCCTGGCTCACCATCAATCACACCGACGGTAACGGCTAGCTTCACCCGCTCACACCTCCACCCCTCCTTTAGCTTTCGGTCAGTTTGTTTCGGGGGGTGTTGGGGTGAAAACACCGCCCCCCCCCCTAATTTTTTCCCCCTTACCTCATACGGCAAAGAAGGCGGCTTGTCTCTCCTGTAGCGGTGCTGTCATCCGGTTTAATAACGTCGCTACTCTGTCAAGTACATAAACGCTTTTACAGCCGCATTGCTAGCTCAGCTAGCTCGGTCAACTTTTTTAGCTTGGACTTCCTGTTGGAGCTTCCGCATAGCCCGTTGCTGGTTGCTTATCGTCGGTATTCATCAGCTGGTGTAGCAGGCAGCTACCTACAGTACAGATCAGGGACCACTCAGCTAGAGGGAGACCACCACCACCACCACCCATGAGAGGTATCCATCTATCAGACTGCAGTTTTATGCCATAAAATGCTGCTGTATGATACACCCGCACTACTTGTCACTCAACAACCAAGATGAGCTGAGTAATCATAACTCTGTGCTGTTATGACAAAAGACTTTACCTTATTAGGTAACCTGAATATATTCAGCCCCACAAGAAAAGTTAAGACATGCCAGCTTCTGAATCACAACAAACACATGGACTCACCCTGTTAACACAGCTGCAGTGTGGATCTCCCTTCCTTGACCTTCCTCCTCTTGCTTTTGTTCCTCTTCTTTTTTTTCCTCTTGGTCCAAGCTGAGTTAAGAGTTGACTGTAATGGTAACTTCTCTCTTCTCTCTCTCTCTCTCTCTCTCTTGCTCTCTCTTCCCCTCTCCAGCTATTAGACCCTCCCCCTGTGCTTTTCAGTCTGGAAAAGGAATGACACCATCCTTCCAAACAAGTTCTTTCTCGTTTGACTTTGGCTCAGGACTTGTGTATTACTATGTAAACAGCACCTCTCTCTCCCTCCCTCTCTCTCTCTCTCTCTCTTTCTCTCTTTATGTGTGTGTGTGTGTGTTCATAAACTGTCCAGTCAGACCCCTCCTCCTCCTCCACCTCCTCCTCCTGCCCTCTTTTCTCTCTGGATTCTTGCAGCATTCTTCAGTCAATGACATCAACCCCTGTTGCCTCTCCTTGTAAGGTCAGACTGAGGGAATGAGGGAGCGAGAGGGGAGGGAGAGATAATGGGGCTGGAGGCTTGATTAGATACAGACACTAAAACCGGTCAGCGTTTTAAACACAAGGAGGTCTCACAAACCGAAGAAAAGTATGTTCAAATGGACGATCTGTGGACTAGGTTTATCTTTATTTGCTGTCAGGAAAAGAAAAAAAGAAAGAAAAAAGACTTTTTTTTTTATAAGTTTCTTTCACTTGCCTCAACAGGCAAAGCTGATGATCAGATTGTAAAGGCATTATTCTGCCTGCCAAGACCGCTGCCACATCGTTATTTGCCTTGCACTAAGGCAGTAAACATGCAAAAGCTTAGATTGCTTCTCTCTACCCGATTAGTGCGCTTGATTATGCAGAGTAAACAACACATTTTATGGCTCTTTCTCAAGTCGTACTGCTGTTCATCCTGACAATAAGGATGTGTTCACGCTCAGACTGGTGTAAAATGACACTTCAATGACTTTTATGTCTCACCCACACACACCACACTCGCCCACAGCTCATGTCCTGGGCGACTCATGTAGCCAACATTTTTTTTCTTATCTTATCACACTTTTAGGTGTTGTCATTGTTTGCACAAGGCGAGGAATCTCCCTTAACATGTCTATTATTAGATCCTTTTGACGTACATTTTAATATTTATTTCTTATTTTAGAAGATAAACGTCTATCAAGTGATGGAATCAAGTCTCACATTTGCATTTCCAGTACTGTATTCTGTGTTAATCAGCTTGTTAATCATCATCAACTGATTAATGATTAAAGTCAAGCAAAAATACCAAAGATCTGATGGTTTCAGCTTCTCAAGTGTGAGAATTTTCTGCTGCTGTTTATCTTATTTCTGGTATTTTATGGACCAAACATTTTTATTTTTAAATAGACTAAATAGTCAGCAGTTAGCCAGTTTGGCTGAGAATATTATTTTTAAAATAAATTTCTTCAAGTGTGCACTTTTTATTCTGACTCATAACCCTACTCTGTAAAATCAAGATCACCATACTGAGGTTGTGACACAGTGAAGTAATACTTAAATCAGGTTGTGAAACCATAGGCAGAGTTCTCCTCAAACTTCTGCAGTAGCTGTTGTGTAACCTGTTGGTGCCTGATTCATGTCTGTGAACTACAGGGAGTGGTCATCGGGGTCTTTGATAGCCTATTGTGCTACCAGGAATGTTTCCAGTCTCTCCTCACTTCCACTGGGACGAAAAAATGTGTCGGATTTCCACTCAGAGATTTCCACAGCACCTCTGCGACACACAAAAAAAAGCACACCCCATCCTGGCTGCCGGCTCTCAGGCAGGTGACATGCGAGAGAAGAGGTCAACGTTTGTGTGCAGCTCCAAATTCCTGCCAGTTCACAGCTTGCTCGCTGTCTGACTAGTGAGGGGAGTAAGGAAAGCTGCAGTGACACGTGTAATGCTCTTCTGCCCTTTTTCAGCAGGCTGCAAAAGCCGGGTGGTGCCATGGTGACTGAAGTTTGGAAAGTTTTGATCAGGCAAGGTGAAGGCAGCTCTTGGGGTCCAGTCAGTCTGGAGGTAAGACCAAAAAAACAGAAACATCAAAATCAGAGCCAGACAACCTGGAAAGCAGCCAAACCTTGGAATGAACAGTTCCTCTCCCCCTCCCTCTCCAAAGTGCCATATTTCTCTCCCTCTCTACTTCATGCTGCATTTTTTCCCCCCACTTTTTCCCCCAATACTTGCATTTTTCAGTCTGCCCTCCGTACGCTGCACTTTTATTTCCTTTGCCATCTTTTCTTTTTTCCGCTCCACCCTCTCCACCTCCCACTGCTCGTGTGAGTCAGTACCTGCTCGTAATACCTCAGTGCTCAGGGTTAATATCCTGATCTTGGATCATTTCCGAACTTTAAAGAGGCTCTCTCTCTCTCACTCTCTCTCCGCCTCCCTCTCTCTCTCTCTTTTTCTCTCTGCACACACTCACTCTCTCATTTTCTCTCAACAAAGGAAAACTGGAAAGCCTTTTGAATGCAAGGTAAATGTTTTTAATTGCTCACACCCAAGTTTATACACACACACACACACTGTTCCAGGCCTTTCCCACCCTAGCCTTCCATACCTAAGGTAGTAAGAAAAGGCACTACAAAGGACTACAAAAGGTCCAGTATGTAAGATTTAGGGGCTCTACTTACAGAATATGATGGAAATTAAATATAACATGTGTAACTATGTTTTCATTGGTGTATAATTGCCTAAAAAATATGAATCCTTATGTTTTGGTTATCTTAGTTAAGCCTTGTGTGTCTGTAGATGCCATAGATCCACCACGTTTCTACAGTAGCCTAGAACAGCTACTGTAGTTTTTCCTTCACACTAGGAAGGAAAGGGTGAAACAAGGGGGTTGCAATGAGTTACTACAATACTAGATGCCCCCAAATCCTACACACTGGTCCTTTAAAGATGGTTAATCCCTATATCGTCTAAATAAAGCGGTCAAATCTTTCCATTAGACTTTATGTGATCCCTTCACACAGCTTTCCCCTTCAGAAATTCATTTAAAGTAGCTGTAGAGAGCAGGGAGTCAAACTTCATTCGAGTCATTGCACTTTGCACTATACACTTTTTGGCAACTTTATTTGATATTATTTGTAAAATTCACTAAAAAACAAAGTTCTGTATTCATTCATATGATTTTCCTTTTCCAAGCTTTTCCAAGCTTTTGAGATGCGTGATAAAGTTTATTAAGGAATTTGTAAAATAGCGTGCATAAATCTTCCCCAGTCTAGCCCGCAATGGTGGTGATGGTGTTGCCCACGAAGCGAAAAAACTATTAAGCCGTCAAGCAGAAATTCCAGCCGTACGTTAGGCAGGATGAAAACCTGCATAGTTATGACAGAACATGGTCTCCTCACTCAGCACCCCGAGGAAAAATCCCTCCGCTGCCAAACTGGCGTCCAGTCAAAGCCAGCGTGAGACTGCAGTGCTCCCGTTTCATCAGCAGGTGTCAGACTGACACACGTTACTGTGGCGTGCAGAGCCAAACTAAAAAAGCCTCAAAGGAAGAAGATTCCCCCATATCTCTGTCTGATAAAGGACAGGAGGATGACATCTAACAGATTGTTGAGGAGAATGGACAGAAGCATCACAGGGGATAAGCAGTGCAGCAGCAGCAGCAGCAGCAGGAGTGGTGTTGGTGGTGGTCTAGACAAGAAAGGTTGGAGCGAGAGAAAATGTGGGGTAATTGCAGTGGAGAAGGGAAGAGAATTGTAAATAATAGAGGAGAGTTGGGAACTCCTCGTACGGCAAGGTTTTAGTGTGAGTGGACAAACACACACACAGACATCATGAGTGCAGAGACTCTGTACCACCCACACACACAAATATAAAAACACCCAACCAATATGTGTGCTGAAGAATCCCAGCAAGAAACAGTGAACCACCAGCCCAAAGCATCAACTAATAATACACACAAGCTCTCTCTCTCCCACCGCCTAAAACAAAGCTAATCACATAAGCACGGCCATCAGAGAGCACCTTATGAGAGGTTGCCTCTTTTTCATAACGTTGCTATCTCTCCCTCGTCCCCACCCACCTCCTGCGCCCCTTCCCTTCACAAAAACAAACCACCAAGAATTCTCCTCTTCTCCTCCCTCGGTCCACTCCCCCTCCTCCTTCACTTCTCCTTCACCACTTACATTTTTTCCTCTCTTCTCTTCTTCATATGTGAAACCCAATGCAGCCTGTCTGTCAGCTACTCGCCCTCCCTTCCTCCTCAAGCCACCACATTGGCTGTCTAACTAACTTGGTGGCTCCTCGAGGGCAGATGCGTAACATGTGCTTCTAATTAACGCATGTAGTAACACAGACTAGCAGCAGTTAAGCTCAGCGGAGCACAGGATAAATATGGAAAGCAGTGGGCAGTGATGAAGTAAAGACAATGGGGAGTAGAAAAAAACGGCATCTTTTTAGAGGAGTTTAAACCAACAGGAGCTAGTTTTCTTTGAAGGAAAATGGTTTGCCAACCTTTAGAATGACTTTGGCAAACAGCGTTGCCATTCATCAGCGCAGAACATCTTTAGAGTCTGAATGAGACACTATAAAAAGCTGTTATTCATTATCACTGAGGTGCAACTTACATAACAGCCAGGATCTGATGGACAGATAGTGACAGGTACATGAAAGTCACTGATTACAGAAAATGAGGGGTGTGTGGGTCCCTGAGTTAATACTGCTGCATTTAAATTCACCGCAGCATCATCACCACAGATAAGAAAACAAGAGACTTCCTGACAGGAACATGTAAGGAGTCGTCTGTACTGTATGTGTCGCAAGGTGGTTTCATGCCAGTGCACATGCTTTGTTAGCGTTAATGTAAACGTGTGTGGAGGAGTTAGAAAGGCGTTGAGAGGCAGTCCTCTTTGTGAATGGCCCATGTATCATGGGTGAGATTAGTGTCAAGAATTCCTTCCCTCTGTGGTTGACCTTGTCTCGCATTGACGGTCCACATCATAGATCACCATGTTGTCACTGGTGTACTGTATGGATATATATGAAGCACGTGAGTGTGTGTGATCAGGCCGCAACTACTTTCTTTATTATTACGTGCTCAGTTAATTGCTGAAAAGATCAGTGAAAAATAACGGCCATGATTTTGTAGAGCTCAAGGTTACGTCGTAAAATGTCTTGTGTTGTTCGGCCAACCAAAGATCTTCAGTTAATTGCGACGTAAGAGAGGAAAAGCAGCAGTGTCCCATTTCAATCTTTATTTAAGCAACTTATCGATTGTCAAAATAGTCTCAGATTGATTTTCTGCCAATTGATTGATCGACTAATTGCTACAGCTGGAGTGTGTTTGCGTCCTACCTTTTGATACAGAGGAATGTGCAAACAAAAAAAAGAAACAAATATGAATCGTAGTGACAAGAAACGACAGGTTAGATACACCTAGATTAACCGTGGATTTATGCAATGATGTGGTGAGAAGAGACAGACCGACTGAGACGTTGTAGAGACTTCCAGACTTACACAGACTGATGGGCAGATGGAGGGGGAATTGAGAGCCAGAGATGGAGACAGGGGTCGAACACAATATACTCAGTCTGCAATCACACATACCAGAGGTGAGTTTTCTAACCAGGTTCAGGGTATGTAAGCCAACAGCCCAGAGTGAAGCTGACTGCCCATGCAGCTGCCTAGGGCATCATCGCTTCAGCCCCAGTGGGGACCCAACAGAAAGAGCTATCACACGTCTATATATAAACCCACAGTGAAGGGATTGGCTGGATTATGTACAATTTGTTATGTCTGACATGTCACACATCCACTTTAAACTCTTTCTTGCAATATCACACCCACGCATCTGCATCTTTTTCCACTGTCTGTTTAATTCTCAAAGTGATTAGATTACTTGTGTTTTTCCTCCATCCATTCTGGAGTGCTAATTTTGACTTCACGCAGCATTGTCTCCACACCTCTCCCGAACATGACTCAACTGTTCTTTGCTTTCCTTCCCATCTATCCCCCCCCCTTCTGCCCGTGTCTTTGTCTCCCCGTCCTCCCATCTGTCGCCCTCTCTTCCCCTCTTTCTTCTTCATCCAATGTACGTAAAGTCAACAAAACATGAGTGACCACACACGCGCGCGCGCCTTCACTGTCCAGACGGCTCATCATTCGCTGGCCAAACACTTACAGGAACAGCACACATAAATGTTTAATCAGAAAGGAGAAAAGGGGGCGATAAGAGGAATAAAAAAACAAAACAAAACAAGTGTTGATACGAAACTGAAGTGAGACAGGGATGATTTAGGTGTAGTGGTGTTTGAGATATAGATTTAAGTCAAATGAGAGAGAGAGAGAGAGATGTAGATAAAAGAGCCGCTCCACTCATTTCTTTTCACCAGGGAAGACAGGATGAAGGGAGGCAAACACAAAAAGAGGGAGGAAGATGAGGAGATGTGATTCACAGCGTACAGAAAGCAAGATATATAGACGCAGAGATGACTGAGGGGCGGATCAATACGGAGAGACGACAGAGAAAGAGGTGGAGACTTGAGTGTGCAGGAAAACCCTCGTCTTTTTTTTTTTTTTTTACAGGATTCTTTAGTATTAGTGTATGGGCGTGCATTTTCTTTTATTTTTTTTATTGAGCGATCCGTGTGAGGGAGGGTGATTGAGAGGGAGATGGGGCTGAGGGGAGAGGCGTAGAGGAAACCGCTGCAGTGCATTGTTAGGCTGAGCGCACACAGGAGAGGGAGACAGAGAGAGAATCCCCCATTTTAGCTCAACAATATTACAGCAGTGCAGAGATATCTCCACAACAATGGCAGCCCGGCACTCTCAGCTCTGTGCTATTGATCTTGTAGTGGCAACCCAATACACACACACACAGTCAGTCTAATTGTTTGTTCCAACCTCTCGTTAGATTAATGCCTTTGGTTGTTTAGATCTTTCTGGTTTTGCCATCAGTGTCAGTGCCAATAACTCAGGTAACTGTAATATTGGCTGCAAACTGAATTTGATGTTGTAAACCTAGTGTTGCAAGTAACAACTGGTGATATTGATACCTCTTATTATTAATAAAAACAGAAGACGTATTTGTTGTAAATAATGCCAATAATGCCTCATGTCTTTATTTAGTCCCAATCTATTTCCCCCAGGCATACTGACTTACTAACCGGATCTCTTCTAAGACACTGCACCGGAGAGAGGGAGCGTGAGGGAGGGAGGGAGGGAGAGAGAGAGAGAGAGAGAGAGAGAGAGAGAGAAGGAAAGGGAGGGAGAGACAGAGAGAGAGAGAGAGAGTGTGTGAGTGATCGAGCGGGCGCAGGGAGGGAGAGAGGAAAAGAGAGAGCACAGGAGAGCAAGAAAAAAGAAGCTAGAGCCGAGAGAAAGAGAGTCGCAGGAGGAAGAGGGAGAATGCACGGTGTCTGGGTAACACTTCCACGCTTGTATCCAGGGCCTTTGTGAATACACCATGGGATGCATCGGCTCCAGGAGACTGAGTAAGCCACCGCTTCTCTTCACTCTCTCTCTCTCTCTCTCTCTCTCTCTCTCCCTCTCTCTCGTTGCGGGCTAGAGGCGGGGGTTTTGGTGGGGAGGTGAGGCAGAGGATGGGGGTTCTTGCAGGAGCGTGAGGGTTTGCGTGGAGACTATGGACTAAGGCTTTGTATACGTGTGTGTGTGTGTGTTGTGTGTGTGTTTGTGGCTGTTTGCTTGTCTTTCAGCGCAGCATATAAGCAAGCTGCAGATGTATGTTCACAGAGGCTGTGTACACAGCATACAGGGACGATGTCAGAGACAATATGTGTTAAAATGTGCTACTGTGTGTATGGTTGCATCCCCCACCTCCCTACTCCCCTCCCTGCCTCCTCCTCCCATCCCTTGATTTATGATGCTGTTTGGCAGTATGTATACGTGTGTGAGTAGGAGGCAGAGAGGGATGGAGAGGAGAGAGAGGCGGGAGAGGGAAATGCTGTGATAGTGCTTATTTATAGGGTGATATAGCTTGGAGAAAGAGGGGAAACAGAGAAAAGGGGATAATGCCATTGTCAGGAGTGTTTGCACAGTTAGTTATTATTTGCATGAATAATAGGGATAGAGAGGGATAACGAGACAAGCAGCAGAGGAAGAATATCAGTGCAGGCAGGCGGGCAGGGAGGAGGGGAGACGGACGGATGGCGATGGAGAGAGAGGGGGGGAGAGGGAGGGGCAAATATGTGCAGGCAAGGTTGTGTGGGATTGATGGGAGTTTTCAGGTGAGGACCCTCCTGGATAAACCCATAGATGCCATGTTAAGTAAATGAACATTTGGGCCACTGCTAAGTAAAGAAGGACTGGGAGGGGTTGCAATCATTTTTGGTGAACTGTCAGTTATTTCCATATGTATAGTTCAGATATGTTGCAGTGCACACTCAGCTCCTGCACGTCTCAAAGGTAAAAATAAACACAGACTTCATCTGGTGTTAAATATTAATGAGCCACTTACCATGTCAGGCTCTTAAACATATTTATGGCAAAGCGTCAGTCTGAACACACGTTTTACGACACTCTGAAAAGTGCATAACCTTTACGGGGGTCGTGAATGTCAAAACCAGGTTGCCAGACAGGATGGCCAGTGTGCTTATGCAACACGTACCTTATCTCTCCCTCCCTTTTTTTTTTTTTTTTTTTTTTTGACTAAATTTAAAATTCTCGATGAAGGGGATTTTAAAAATATCTAAGATGTGCATGTGCAGAAGAAAGAGTACTACATGACACAGTTAGGGAGGCAGGTGTGAACTGAATACAGCCGAAACAGCAGTTCAGGCCATCCAGATTACAGTATTTGACAGATTGCAGAGCAGGAGAGGAGGTTAGGATCCGCTGTCAACACTCGGGTCAAGACGGGAGCCCAGTGATGGGAAACAATGTGATTGAAGTAGACAGAAGGATTTGGAAAGGTGCCACATTAATCTGATTGTGAGCCACCTGAATACTGATGCTCATTTTTATAGATGTGATCACAGACACTTAAGAATTCAATAAGACAGGTTTAGACCCAGCAGTTACATTTTCTAATCAGGGATAAGTGATGGAGAGCTGTGATAAAGGAGAATATGCATCCTAAGTGCACTGCAGCTTGTCAGTCACGCGTAGTACATCGCCTGACAGGAATATTTCTCTCCAGTTTGTTGTTATTTCAAATAATATCTAACATGAAGGTGTAAAAAAAGAAAAACATACTTGAGTGAGAAGGAAGGCAGCCGGTGTGTCTGTGTTTCTCTTAAAAGCAACAAAAATCAGCAGCAGTGCTGCCGGCCTAGAGGCGTGGTTGTGTTTATCCTGGGTGAGAATGGCTTTAGTGTGTGCTATTGATCGGCCTTCTCAACTGCAGTCCACGCTGCCAAGCAGAGATCAACAGGAGGAGCAGCAGGACTGGATCAGTCTCTGTTCGGGAGTAGCCCTGATGTATCTGTCTGCCTGCTGGTAACACTATCTCTCCCAGCTCCATCATTTCTGGGAGCATGCTCCGTGGTCAGGCTTTGATATCAGTTTGTATCCACACACTGCACACACATACTACGTTATCTGTTCATATGATATACTGCATAGCGTCCTGCAGAAAACTGTACATTTTACTTTGTCTTTAATGTCACATAGTTGTAGTTTCATTCTGTCTTATTCATTCTTAACAATGAACAAACAACTATCATTTGTTATTAGAGGTCTTGCAGTCTAAATTTAGTTAAACCGAAAGAAAGAGTTAAGACTTTAGGCCAAATGTTGCAGATGCTGATACATGTAGGCAGAAATAAAATTAAAAACCTCAGTATAGTTGTGAGGACAGTTGTTCAGACTGCAGGTGTGTGAGCTTGTGGCTGTTAATTCAGACCCAGTTGGAAAATGAGGGCTGGCATAAATACCAGGTTAGGTTCAGTTCATTTTTATCTTCAGCAGTCTTTTTTTAAAAAAAAGTTTAGTCTGGGTTATATTTTAAACTCATAGTGAAGGAAAGGCACTGATCCCAACCCTTTACGCACCTGCTTTATCCCAGCTGCCCCCTCACTATCGCTGGTACTGGGTCAGGTGAAGACCAGCAGCGATGTACAGTAGAGGAGGTGTCTCCATCCATCACCGCTTCAGAGAGCGAAGGCCTTGAGAAACAGTAATTTTGGAGGAGCACAATCTTCTCCACCTCATCAGCGAGGAAAGGCGACGAGATGTACTGCGAAATAACTACAAATTGTGTTTTTGTCAGTGACTCAGCTTGTGTGTGCTGTACACAGCTTTACGTATGCCCCATTGAGAGCAAATTTATACAGCTGCCAACACTGTGTTAGTAATTCTGGTGCAGCACCATGATGTTGATCATATTTGTAGACGCGATGTTGATGATGCCATTACTCATGATTCGTGCTAAAAGCTACACATCAGGAGCATTTTTGTATCCATTTACCAGGCCACATTATACCTGTGAACGCTGGAAACATTAATCACCGTATAATTTAGGGCATTATGTGCAAGATAACTGCTATGGGTCAGGCTGCAGTGGTGAAATTATAGATATGAATGTGGGACATTATGACTACTCTCACCTGTGCAGCCTCTCTTCACTTTCTCCAAGTTAGCTTTGGTGAAGTGCTGCCGCTGATGCACCACTTACTGATTCAATAAGCACTAATAGCCGATTATGCGTGTGTGTGTGTGCTTTTGTATGAGTATCTTCACACATACACACACAGAGTATCACAAAGTGCTGAAAGCTGAAAGTCATATTCATAATCTTGTTTGCTTGTTTGTTCGATCAGATACTTCCTGACTTAACTGGAAAAACTGATCAAAGTTTTGCCAGTTTCATATGATTTGATATCGGTTAATTCATATATATAGAAGCTTGTGTGCTTGAGCTTGAGTGCTTCTGTGTGAACGTTTCTATGTTCACATGTATGCATGTGTTCATGCATGGACCCGTGAATGACCTCAAGTTTACATTCGCCTACGATCGTGCTCTTGCTGCTATATTTACTGTATGTGCCTGTAGGCCCATGTGTGGGTGTGAACACAGTATAGGCACTGCTGTTGCCTCCACACTTAGTCCCATCGCTCTGTTTTTTTTTTCCTACTCTGTCACAGAGAGGGATTCCCTGCCATTAAAATAAGAAGAAAAAAAAACAAACACCCCCGCTGCACCATGCCTTCACACACATTCAGTCAACAACCGATACCGTGTCCCTGCAATTGCCAGTTCGCAGTCTGCCTCTAAACTAAAAAAATCTGGCAGACTGAGGTGGAGGCTGATTGATTGGCTTCTGTCCAGGTTGGAAAAGCCTTGTACACATGAACGCATTCAAGGTGAATGACTCAGTGATGTAGTGCCTCAGAGACACGGTGGGACCTGATGACCCTTACCTGTGTAAGTGTGTGTCAGTGCGTATACGTGTGTGTGTACTCTTGTACATCCAAGGACTCCAATAAGCATAAAGTCTTTACGTACAGATTTATCGGTGTGTGACAACCCTCTATGTCATCCTCTCTACTGTGTGCTGTTACAGCTTGCTTGTCACTTGATGCCAGGTTAAAAGCCTGTATCATTATGCGAGGAAAATTGATTTAAATGCGTATGGGTGTGGAATGTGCGCATGCCCTTGTATATATCATTATCAGCCTGTACGTGTATGTATGAGGAGTGTGGGCACCTCACTGGCAGGTGTTTCTATAAACAATGTGACTCAGTCGCGGAGTGTGTTGTGAAATTGTGAAACATAATGCCGTGAAAGAGAATTTCATCCCCACAATTTGATGTGTGTGTGTGAATTTACGTGCTTTTGTGGATGTGCTCAGAATCAATGAGCAACTAGCACTGATTGTCTCAGTGTTATCTGCAGCTACTAACCAATTTCAGTGCTGATAAAGAGGAAAAGGCTTTGTTCTCCAAGACAGGAAGTCTCCTTTGAATATCGAGCAAGAAAATAAAGATTTCCTGCGTGCGTTTGTACACTTTACAAGGTTGATTTCCTCCACCCCTGCAGGTTTTCTTCCCTTCATCTAAACAGAATCCAATAACAGCATTTTTTTTTCCCATTTCAGGTCTAAATGTTCATTATATATTTAGGAGGCCATTAGTATGTTTATGGGAGTGATCAGGTTGATGGTGCTGAATATACTACATGCTGTAGATTTTTAGTTATCGCAGTCGGTGCACCAATGACTGCTGTAACCCATTTACCCTGCATCAGTGCTGAAGACCTGCACAGGAGCCACATTCACGCCTAAACAGATTAATGAGGCGCGTCAGACCTGCTGATGACAGGGGGCATGTAGATGGGGAATGTCATTTCACCAAGTTAATGGTGGTAACTCATGCTGTGCTTTTGTGTCTGTTTAAGTGTGTCACAGCTCCTGGATGTGTGTGGATTATGGCCTGAGAGACACTTAGCTCCGTTTCCCTCGAACAAACTCTCAAAACCATCTGGGCTCTGGTCCTCAGCTGTGTTCTTGCTGAACTCTGGAACTCAGTAACTCAGCATCTGCACATATCGCTGCAAGAGGGCTGCTATCCAAGCCGGTACCCCATCGTGGCAACCAGCCTTACTGCAGCTGTCATGTAAACAAGCACCAAGCCCCCCTGGTTCTTAGCCTTTATTGCTGCAGGGCTCCGGGGAGTACAAAAGACAGATGACGTTCAAATGCTTCCCACTTCAGTGGGAGCCGTCAAGCCACTACAGTCAGAGCCGGAGCTGACAGTGCAGCCGCTGCAGATCTTTGGCTCTTCGTTACGCACGGCCGCGTTGCTCCCTCTGTTTTCGCCTCCATCTCCCTCACTCGCTCCTCGCTCCTTCCTCGGCTGAGCTAAGCCTGGCTCCCCTATGACCGCAGGGGGGTATCCAGCGCTGCACTGCTCTGTGTGTGTGTGTGTGTGCGGGGGAGGAAGGAGAGCGCCAGGGGAAGTAAAGCTGGCTCAGAGCTCTGGTCATGTGCTCTGTTGTTTTTGCTGTTTCCTCAAGGAGGTATCCTGCTTGGCTTCTCAGAAGCAGAATTACACATTTGCTTACTGTGCTACTAAGCGCCCAAGAGCATCACCTACACGAGTGCAGAAATACAGAGCGTGCCATGGCTTAAGAAACCACTGAGTAATGACTACTGACCCATCATCTATGGAGATATTCTGACTATAAACAACTCTGACTAATCACAGCATGATATAGACATCCAAACCCTCCTGGCTCACTTCACAAATAGCACATGCTTTGATGTAATCTCGTATGAGGCTTAAGCTCGCAGACACTAGATAATATACATACAGCTGCAGAGGTACACACACACACACACACTGTACTGAATGTTTCTGGTCCATTGCTGTGTAAAAGCTGGAGGCCTTCCCAGTGGTAGTTTGTACTGCTGCAGTCCAGAAGACTCATGAGCCATACTGTGATTCATGTAGGGACAGAGTGACTGCTAATCTACTAATTGACCAAACGAGGCTGAGGGATGGAGAGAGAAGGCGACATTGTGTGTATGTGTCGCTGTGCCTTATACTGTACGCTGCTGCAGGCCCGATATATGTGGGTGTGCATATATGTTCAGTTTGTGTTTGCAGGGCAGGTTTTTTTTAACCCAGATGGGGGAAAAAAACTGGGACACTCTCTCCTGCCCAGGCAGAAAATGAGACATGTCTTACTGTCTAACTGATATCAGCCAATAAGTAACCATCTCACACCGCACTCCTCTGTGCCAACAAATCCAACACGCCTGACTAATTCTTCTGAGGTCACACAGAGTTTATTTCTAATGGTGAAAAGTAGCACTTAAATATAAATGTTTCTACCCTCTGTGAAAATGGCAAGTCGTTTCTTCATGTGCCGTTTTCTTTTTCAGGAACATCTCGTTCGCATTCGCACAGTTTCTAACAGCTCAGAAGCAAAAAGGTGGATTTGCAGTAGAGCAGGGAGTAGAGACTGTCAGCAGATGCTGTTAGAGCCCAGTGTACCCGACATTCCTTGGGACATTTTTATAAGGTGTATTTTAATTTTTTAAGTTAAGTTGCTAAAAAAATAAAGTACACTATATTTCCAAAAGTGATTAAATTGAGTTTCACAGGAAGAAGATATTATGTTTTAGTGTCAGATCCTTAACACCAGTGAGCAAAGTCACCATTTTGCATCAGTTGAACACTGAAAAACCAATAATAAAAAATAAATTTCTCCACTAACAGAGACCTTTATATCTCCGTAATGCAATACAGAAGAAGAAATGTTTGCATCTTTTAACAAGTAGAACTGGAGCGAAGATTTCTTGATATTAGATTTGGTCGTTCATTTTACCAGTTTCAGTTAACTTGGGAATATGTCCCAACAAATATTTAACATTAAGTGATCTAGTGTCACACTTTCAGAAAATTAGACTAGAAATGTATAAAAAAGATACCCTGACTTTTAGTCCATACTGTAAATATCTCCATGCCCCCAATTTGTGTTCTCTGGTGTCACAGATGACATTATATATCTGTTGTATATCCGGGCTGTGTAGTACTCACTGTGACAAGGAAATTTGACTTTTACACATAAAATCAATGGAGTGTCTCTTTAAGGTTAATTTACCCTGGTACAACCAAACAGCTATTTATACATACGGTAACTTCATGTTCTTTCTGTGGCGATGTCCAGAGGTATTTAGGGAAGCACTAACTATAGAAGAAATACACAAAGTGGGTTGAGGAAAACTGGGTCGAACAAAACAGGAGATAAAAGACTCCTGCAAGTCCCTCCTCAAAATGTATTGAAGATCACAGACTGATGATATATAAGGGTCTAGATTTATAAATATGAATATATATACATAGGATTTTGTACAAGCTTTAGAATATCCCAAGTTTGAGTATTGTGTTATCTGTACAAATGAAGCTAAATGATCTTGATTTATAGTTGGCACACCCTTCCCTGTGCAAGAAAAGAGAGGGTCGGTTTCTGGAATGAAGCCTGTCCCTCGTCTCCTGCCCTCGCAGTGATCTGATGCGACTGGATGGAGTTCAGAGGGAGGGGTAATATCTGAGAGCCCAACGGAGACAGAGTGGAGCTGATGTTTCTGAATCACTGGGTCAGTGGGTCACAGACATCACTGGACATCCAGAGATCCAACAACTCTCTGTGTTTCTCAGAGCTCGCGAGGAGTCGCTCATGATTTGCCAAATGCCGCTGTGAAAAAATGTGACTGTCTCAGCAACATACATGCAAACACACACACACACACACACACACACACAGACATAGAACATCGATACAGGAGTGAGCGCCTCTGAAAGTTGCACACACAGACCCTCTGATACAGAGACCAGGCACCTAGAGACTGAAGCTGTATTTAACCTCCATTACCAGTACAGTCTCTCTAATTAAACCAATGTTTTAATTAGGATTTGAACAGCCAGGAAAGAGGAGGGATAATAACGTTCATTTATCCAGCAGAGACCGTGTATTCCAGACGACTCCCATCTACAGCGCGCTGGGTGGATGGCTTTCTGCGCGAGCAGCCACTGACTCTTTATTGTGCTTTATGAACTGAAATGCAGGCATCATTTTCATGTAGAGAGGAAGTAGAGGAAGACTTTAGCGATTAGACTCCATTAAGAGAGGAAGTGTAGGCCCATATAAAGATTGCTCCAGATGATAGACGCCGGTGATGGTGGAGTAAAGCCTGCAGCTGTTTGAATCTCCTGGAGGTCGTGGTGGTGATGGGTGAAGTGTCAGTTTGATCTCGCATATTTACACCAATCGGAAAAGTCTTCGTCGTCATGAAGAAGTTAGAAAATGGATGTATAAACGAGTGTTACCAGTCAAAAAGTTCTATTTGTTAAATACAAGCAATCACGGTTTGATTTGATTCACAGAGTATATATGACTCCAGAGAGGCTTCACTTAATGAGCTGTTAAGTATTCTCAAGTATGTGCCAGATATAAATTAGAAAATTGGGAAGTTTTGCTCACATGTTTGGCATTCACTTGTTTTCCTTTGAGAAAATGTTGCAGAAACCTCGACTACACATATTGGTGAATTACAGAAGCAACAGAAGAAATAGTGATAACGGCAGCCAGTGTATCAATATAGTTTAATCAGTGGATTAATTGATTGGACAAAACAAAACCTTAATGTTGAGATTATGCTAGATGTAATGGAAAAACATGAAGATGGTTTGAAGCTATTATTTTGGTGTTTTGATTTTATTTTATTTCATGTCTCTCCTACATTTTGAGAGTGCACTTATCGTTGATGTTATGTTGGATACTCTATGAAACTACATGTGAGTATGTTTGCTGTTCTTTTGGTGGGATGTCTGAATGTAGGGGCTTTGACAGCATGGGAGAAATGAAGTGAAAGTGACGATTAAGTGGGGAGAAAAAGCAGAAATTTGTCTGTAGAGGAAGTAAGAATGTGAGAGAAAAGATGCTGAACTGTAGCCAAAGCTTCACAAATGTTAGGATTGCTGGGTTAGTGAAGATTTTCTAGAAGCAAGGCTCATTTTGTGAGTTAATTGAGAGTTAAATACACAAAATAAAATGTGTTTTCCTTTTCTCTTCTCTCTCTGTTTGTCTCTTCCTTTACCCTTCTCTCAGCGGCAGATGGCGTGCCAGTCCAGAAGGATGGGGAGCAGGTAAGTCTTCTATCCTCTAGCTCGCCCCCCACCTTGTTGACTTCCTCTGACAGTGGACTGACGCCACTCCACCTGAGGAACCAACACGGCTGCTGATTTAAAAAACCCGCAGCTACGTGATGAGCCACAGCGGCTCAGCCCACTGGCTCTCTGTGGCGCCCTCAAGGTGCCCATGCTTCCGCTAGTAGATTAGTAAAGTAGCACACATCACGTCTGTGTCAGCCGCTTAACTTCCACTACACTTCCCCGCACAAGGTGGGGTGGCGTAGCTGGAAGACTGAACAGTTGCTGGTTCGGTTGGCTCATTGCTGTTGTTATGACGTCTGTTGCTTGATGTCCATCTGACAGACTCACTGCTCAGTGTTGGTTCGTAGCAAAACAGCAGAGGCATCACTCTCTCTCTCTCCCAACTAGCTACACACCATTCCCATACCCTCCTCTCCCTCCCTTTCCTCACCCCTCCTCTCTTTTCTTGCTGCTATACTGATCCCATGCTATAAAACTGATCCCTCTGAGACAGGACACAGGAGAGGGAACCATTTTGGACTAAAATGTAGAGAACTTTTTTTCACCAAATGCACCGTGGACTGATTTCATCATTTATTTATGCATCGTGCCCCAGAATGCCCTTCGGTCTTATGGAGAAGAAAGAAAACAACCACACATGCACACATACATCAGCGTTGTCAGGGCTATTGGAAAGAACATGAGAAAAAACAGCTTCAAGAGGCCTAGGTCAGCCACTCAAGTGTGTTAAATCTCTCATCACACCCACCACTGTGGAGGGAGAGGAAGAAAGAAAGAGAGAGAGAGGGAGAGATGAGCAGAGAGTCAAAGAGCGAGGAAGTGGGAGCAAAGAATAGAATTACAAGAAAAAGAAGGAGTGAAGAAAAGAACGGGAAGAGGCTGATATCGATTAACACAAGCTATCTGGATACATGCTGCATGTAGCTGATGGAGATAGTGAACATGATCCTGGTCTCTCCCTCATTATGTCACTCAGTATTACATGACCTTTTCTTTAAATTAAGTGTACAACAGAGTCATGAGTAACAAAGTACATTTAACCTTTTAATTAAAGTATCGTGCTTAAGTACACATTTGTGGCACTGGTACTTTATTTAAGTGTTTATATTTTAGGCTACTCGATAATTGAACTCACCGAACTCATAAACAAACCAGAAGAAATATTCCACGTTTACACACTTAATTAAAATTTCACAAAAAAAAATATGATTTATTACAGATTAAACCACACAGCAGTTTATAAACTAGTTCAAATCAGATATTTCTTCTAATTGAGTATTTTCACTCTTAACCAGCTCAAAGGAATAGTTTGACATTTTGGTAAATACACTTATTCACTTTTTTGTGGAGAGTTCAATGAGACGATTGAAACCAATCTCCTGCTCTAAATGCTAAATATGCAAGCAGCTGGTTAGCTTAGCTTAAGCATAAAGACAGGAAATGGACAGGAGTAGCGAGTCTGACTACATCCAAATCTAACAAAATCCATCTACCAGCACTGCTGAAGCTTGGTAACTAACATGCTATATCTTGTTTAATCTGTACTAAAACTTTCTAGTGTCTCCAACAGTCGTGTCTCAGTCTTTATGCTGAGCTACGCTAACCAGCCTCTGGCTCCAGCTTCATATTTACTGTACAAACATGACAGTGCTATCAATCTTCTCATCTGACTCTTAGCAATACAGTAAATAAGGGTCAAACTATTTCTTTAAGTAAAGGATCTTAGTACGTTGTACCCTTCTGTTTATGTTGCAGGGTTTCCAAATCCAGAGACAGGCCAAGAAAAATAAATTGGAGAGGATATACCAGTGTCGTGTGATAAATGTTCAGGCCCAGTGGGATTTTTTTCAGATTGACAGGAAGGTGAAAAAGATTTCAGCAAAGCCACTAACCCACCAGTGTCCCCAGTCTAGTTAGTGTCAGTCCAGCTGATAGAGAGGAATGGTGTGGCAGAGGCTGCTGCTTATCTGCTTTGTCCCCAGCATCTGCCTTCACACACACACACACACACACACACACACACACACACACTCCCGTTAGCCTCAGTCCCCTGTCTGTCTGCAACATCAGATACTGTTCGACACAGCACTGACATCTCTCTCTCTCTCGCACACGATTTTCCGCCAGCTTTCAGTGTTTTTGGCAGCACATGTAACCAGAGAGGAGACTCATTCATCCGTAGCGTATTCACTCTGCTATACATAACTAAGCAAATATACTGATCCCCTGTTTAATCCCCTTCCTTTCTCCTTGTCATTCTGGTCCTTGATTCTTGCCTTCCTTCGTTCCTGGAAAATCCCGTGTATCTGTCTCCCTCTCTCCCTTCTCTTAATTTCTTTCTCTTCCTCTGCATGTCTAATGTGCGATCCCCCCTCTGTCCCTCCTCTCTTTGTCTTCTCCCACATCCACTCCCATGCATGTTGATGTTCCTCTCTGTCCTGTCACTCTCTTACTCTTTCCCCATCCCTCTGTCCTCCTATTTCTCTTCCTCCTCAGCATGGACGTTCAGAATTTTCATGGGAAGGAATCAATGTAAGTGTTGTGACACCATTCCTTCATCTACTACCTTTCTCTATTTGTTTCTTTCACCTGTTTTGATTTAACCCACCCGTTAGTGATCGGCTCTTTCCGGCCCTTCCCTCACGAACCTTTCCTCCTCCTCGGCTTTACAGTTTGATCTCTTACGGTTTATCGTAGTGGTGCACGGTAGTGAGCACAATCAGAACCACTTGTTGGTGCAGAATAAAATTTAAAAAGTACACAGTAACTTTGAGGTTACAGGATTTGGGTAATGCCGGTTTTTGTCTTTTGTATTAACCCGACATCTTCATCACTTCTCCTCTCCACTCACTCCTCTCTAACACACACTGTCTCGATGTCTCTGTGTGCCCTGTCACACTTCCCATCCTATCCTTCCCCCCCCACACACTCTCTTCCCTCTCCTCCATTCCTCTCTCTTCTTTCCCTCTAGCTGTCTATGGAAGACACCACATCAATCCTTCCTCGGCTCAAGAGGAACTCAAACGCCTATGGCATCGGGGCTCTGGCTAAGTCTTCTCTGTCAGGTGTGTCAGGTGTGTGTCTGTGCTGTAACTGGTAAACCGACCCCATGTTGGCTCCGCCCCTCACCGGGTGCTGGAGCCAGCATGGTACCCGAAACGGGTTCCCCTGAATCACTTCCTCTCCACACTGTGATAACACTCGTCAATGGCTCCGTGTGAGTCATTGACGGACTGAATTCAGCCTCAAAAACACGACACGCACACACATAGTGCATCGTCATGCAGCTTGTTGCTCTAAGAAAAAGGTGAGTGGTGAGTGGGAAGTGTAGTTTTCTTTTTTATGTTAAGTGGTTGTGAAGTTGTGGTGTCCTCAACAAGTACTAGTATGGATGTTTTGAAGTGTGTAAAGTGCCGTGTTAAACAGAGTAAAGTGCAGTGTAGTGAAGTGTTTTCTTTTAGTGCAGTGGTTTTGGTTTAATCCAGCTGTTTTGTGCAGTGCAGTTTATTTGAGTGCAGTGAAATGTCTTACAGTGTAGTGCAGCTGCTGCACTGTGTGGTGTGGTACTGATTTGTCCTATAATTTATTCCCATAATTTATTCATAAGTCTCATCTCCATGCGCAACCATCAGAGAGAATCAAACAACCAGGGATTTACAGTACGTGTCATCATGTGTGGGTCACATGAAATATGGAGCACGGCCGTTATGCAGATATCAGCAGGTGTTGGCCTCGTAGCGGGGAATGAATTTCTTCTTTCAAATAAATGTTCTGCAGTTTGTTCCAAAGAGTCTCAGACGGAGAAAGAGAGCAGCGTTCTGCTTACCCAGCGCAGTTTAGCAGAGGTGTGAAAGCTATCATGTCAACAAGCCAACCTCTCATTACTCATGCCACATAGCCGCCTCACCCCAATTAACCTATTCCATCCCACGATGCACCTTTGTCAGACAAGACACATCCATTCCCCTCTCTCCTCCTTGTCGCCTGTACAGGCTTAGTCTCATTAAACACATGAATGTCACCTCCACAACCCTTGTCATTTAGCTATTCTCCTAATCCATGTTCATGAAGACTCTCATTAAACTCCAGGCATTTGAATAGTCGGATTTGACTGATAATGTCTTTCTCTACTGGTTCATCATTGATATTTTAATATTCAATATTTAAAAAAGAAAGAATTGTGTGAAACATTACAGCTGAGCCTCAGTATTATCAAACAGTAAAGATGTAATAAAATAAAGTACATCGTATGCATCATATTTGAGGAGAACAACACTGACTATCATCCCAGTTGCCAAACCAGTTTATCAGTCAAACCCTGCTGGTTATCCATAGCTTCATAAGCCATCGCAGCATCCACACATCCATGAGCAAACAGCAGTACACACTCGATGTTAACATGTCTATCTTTTGTCTGTCTCTCCCCCCTCTTCCTGTTTGTCCCACCACTTTATCCTCTGTTTCACTTCCTTCATCCCTCCACTCCTCTGATCACATCTGTATCGACCTCTCACCTCGTACTCCTCCCATCTTTTCACTCCACCATCCTCTGCCCCCCCCCATGTGTTTGGCATCACCACCAGGGGTGACACGCACCATGAAGGAGAGAGTGACCAAGCCCACAGCCATGGCTCAGGGTCGTGTCGCTCACATGATCGAATGGCAAAACTGGGGCATGCAGACAGTTGGCGCAGGGGGCATCCCCCAGTCCCGCATCACTACGCAGGAGCGAGAAAAGGAGCGGCGGCTGGAGAACGACGCCTACAGTGACCTCAGTGACGGGGAGAAGGAGGCCCGATTTGCTGCAGGTTGGAAACACACACACACACACAGATGAGGGCAGGCATGCCACAGAGCCTGTTAACTGTCATCAGCAGAATTATGTGCTCATCACCTCACTTTCTGGGATTTATGCCAGATATTCAGCCAATTAAATCTAAAGCAGGTCATCACAGTGATCCTGGCTCGTCCTTTAAATTCTGACCTCAGGCATCCTGCAGCAGTTCGCGATCTCAGAGGCAACACTCCTGGCCTGGTCATCGATGGATGGAGAGAGCCCACGGTCGGGCTCAAACCAGGGCAGTGTGGCTCATCTGAGCGAGGTCAACCAGGAGAGCATCACCAGTCGAGGTAAAGGACTACAAAGGACTACAAATATGGCTGAAGTAGCTTGTGTTGATTGTGTGAAGATTATGAAGGGGGGAAGGAAGCCAAAAACCACATTATTTTAAACTGAATGAACATCATGCTGTAAGAACAGTTGTCAAACAATAGTGGCGAAAGAAGTATTCAGTTCAAAGTACCCATCATGCAGCAGCTGTTACTGTTAGTGTTGTGTATGCAGGATTTTATGTTGTAGTTGGTTGAAGTGATGATCATTTTTTTTCTACTTTATGTTCTGTTGCACGGCACGGCGGGGCAGTGGTTAGCACAGTCACCGCAAGAAGGTTCCTGGTTCAAACCTCGGGGCCTTTCTGTGTGTGCCAGGTACTCCGGCTTCCTCCCACAGTCCAAAGACATGCACTTAACAGGTTAATTAGTGACTCTAAATTGTCCATAGGTGTTAATGTGAGTGTAAGTGGTTGTTTGTCTCTATGTGCCCTGTGATGAACTGGTGACTTGTCCAGGGTGTACCTCGCTTCTCACCCTAAGTCAGCTGGGATAGGCTCCAGCACCCTGCATGGATGGATGTCATATTTTATAACCTGGTCATATGTTTTGTACCTTTAAAGTCTATAGTTAGTTTTAGGTTTATAACTATAGCTGTCAAATAAATGTGATGGAGTAAAAATAACAATATTTCCCTCTAAGATGTCGTGAATTTGAAGTATAAAGTAGCAGAAAATGGAAATACTCAAGTAGAGTACATCAAAACAACACTTGAGTAACAATGATAGCATATATATCGAGCATTAAAGCAGCTGTCTCAAATGTTTGTGTAGGTGCAGACAAGTAGCTTGCAGTATAGCATGTGTCATGCTGCTTAGTAATGAGGACATACTGTTCCATCTCTTCTCCCCAGGCTGGAGGCTTAGCTCATTATTAATTTCACATTTTCCAACATGGACTGATGGAAGGTAAACCCACTGCACCACATCTGTATAAATAGCAATTTTGGACATTTTTACTCCACGGCACTCCCAACGTTTTTTCTTCAGCGTTGTTTTTTGTGGAGTTAAGAGGTGTCGACAATTAAAATGAGTGCTCGGTTGCGGTAAAATAAACCTCCTTAAGGTTATGACGCTTCATTAATGCATTTGCATCCGTTTTTTGGAGTCAAACAAACGTTTAGCACACGGTGGGAACGTGTGGCTGGTGTTTACTCTTGGGCCCAATTTATACCATTCCTCTTGAGAGAAATATAAACTGCACAAAATCAAAGCTGTGTCGGCGCTATACAGCTCTGACACAAGTGATGAATCAACGGGGAAAGGTGTACCAGTGTTCAAACTGTATTCGGTACATCCAGGAGAGTTTCTGTCATATTCAGCCAATGTGCAGATTTTTTTCTGCTGAGTTTTTTGATTTAGCTCCCAGTCAAACAGCCAGATCAAAGCCCAAACTCAAACTGATCCGGTCTGCAGCGCTTTGAACTCTAAAAATATGATTACATAAACACAATGATGATTTTTTTTAATGTACGATTTACCCCCTAAACCTTAAATTATGTCAGCATTGTTACAGACTTAATTGTTGGTCATTAGAGGCCGCTGAAATAAAATGCTGATGTTTCACCAGGCTAGCAATGATGTGTTTGAGATTTAGTTTCTTGCAAAGTTCTGAATGAAAACAAAAAGATCAGCAGCACGCCATCAGGATGTTCCTGGTTTTATATTTCTTCACATTATCAAGATGATTCAATCTATTGTGTATTCATTGCAGCTGCTGCCTTTTTTTCATTTTTTTTCCAGATCAGATATTGCACCACTCCTCAGCAGAGGTGTGGCCTCACACATACGTCTCCCAGGGCCACTACTGTCTCTCCTCCTCTGATGCCTGGGAGCCGATCAACAACGATCCCTCCGGTGTGGCGTCTCCCCCTGCTGGCTCCTACGTTATGGGGACTGATGGGTACGACGCGCAGGCTCACTTCCTGTCGCAGCAACAGCAGCAGCAGTTCACTCTCCAGCAGCAGAGTCAACTACAACAGCTGCAGCAGATCCAACAGATCCAGCACTACCAGCAACAGCAGCTCCTGCAGTATCAGCAACAACAGGTGGAGTCCACCACCCTTATCTCTAACACCTATTGTTAGTCACAGTCCCAAAAAAGCAGGACACATACTCGAATTTGATTGTTTTAATGTTACAACACGTGATCCTCTTTGTGCACAGAGAACATACAAAAAAAACTCGACACTTTTTTAAATTTTATTTTCATTGTTTTTATCAAGTTTCTCTTGATTTTCACCCAATTACTGACATTTAAGCTAATGAAACACTAAACACACCTAAAACTCCCTAGAAAGAAATAGATATGTTACCCTAAATTAATAATAAGAGCCCTGAAAAAGGACAATGTAATTTAGTAATAATTATAGGGAACATTTTTCACCAAATGAGCACTAATGCGTTCATAATGCAGCCCGATTAACTGAGGATGTAACCTCAATAGTCAGAGCACAGCAGCTCTGCTGAAAAAGCTAAAATGTTGAGTTTGGCTAGATGTAAGCATACAGTTCAACGTATACAGTATAGAGAATAAAACATATTAATATTTACTGCAGTTTAAACAGTGCTTTGCTTTCCAGAAATTACATTCTTTAACAAAAATAAACAAAAGCTCTAGCTCTTGCTTTAGACAGCAAGTTGGAGCCAAAATGAAAAGCCATATTCTCTTTTCATCAAAAACAGTATTGATCACTGGCATAGTGAGAAAGTGGTGTACTGTCGACTGTTTACTGTATTGCCTTCCTAGTCCTTTTTTCTCAGCTGCCGATGCGAGGCTTTGTGTCTTCTGCCAAAGCTTGACACCGTGTCACCTCTGACATGAAAAACGCACCTGAGTTAGAAAACAAGCAGCAGATCTAAGTCTCCCTCTTCCCACCCTGTTTCCAGTCGCTGGAGCACCGGCTGCACAGTGCCAACCACTCTTTGCAAGCGACGCCTAACAGCACCATCCACAGCCTGGTCCATCACGCTCACCCACCATTGGTCGATCTGTGGAACACGGGGCAGATGGAGGCCTATCAGACGGAGGCTGGAGGCTACATGGGTGTGTCGGCGGTGGTGGAGCCGAGCCTCTGTGTCCCCTCTGGAGACGAGATGGTGGGAACAGAACACTCCCCGCTACTGGAGCAGCAGGAGGAGGAGGAGGAGGTCAAGGTGAGGTGAACGTAGGGTTAGATTACATAAAATTACATCTTCGGTGTTTAATATTTGATCTGTGAATTGAACTGTAAAAGATCATAATGGTAGTTTTATTCCATTAACTACGAATCATATATCATTTATTTTAAGTTAGCGTAGCATAACCTACCTTCTACCTTCAAAAAACTCCTGAAGACTCAGCTCTTTAGAGAGTGCCTCCTCTCCTAGCACTACCACCAACTGGACATGTTAAATCTCTCCCCCTTCTACAACTGTGGCTTGATTCAATGCCAGTAGTATTTATTGCTGCACTAACATGTCCTTGTCGCACTGTACCTTGATTGTTTCCCTTTGGGTTTTGGACTGCAGGTTGAACAAAACAAGCCAGAGGTACTTTGGGCTCTGAAAAAAGTGTAGTGGCCATTTTTCACACATTCGATAGGCCAAACACTTAATTGAGTTACCAAAGAAGAACATCAACTTGCAGTAAACAATCAGTCACCTCTAAGTGACGTAATTGTAATGTAAGACCAGGGAGTGGTTTAAAAACCTCTTTTTAACTGGTCTAACAGGGAAACTTAAGAGTTGGCTTCAGACCAGCAACCTTTTTAACGGGGCACTTTATCAATTTCCACCCTCTAAACTGCCTGTTAAAACAGTTGCTTAATGTCTTTTGTCATTCTGGAGGGAGCTTTTCAAAGTTTGGTAAAAAAAAGAAAAAAAAAATAATCGTGGTGACAACAGAAAGAGTGTGTTTGTTATAAGAATTTTCAAATGGCCCTTCAATAAGGAGGTCTGGATTCGAAGTGTCAAAGTTAAATTTATTATTCTTGTACAAGAAGGAGCGTTAACAGTGCAACACAGAGAGAAAAAGGCTCCCCGTGGAGCTCTAACAGTTAGTTCTTATGCACTCTCTGATGGGCTGTCTCGGACAACTCTCCATAGATACAGATGGCATCAGAAGTTTTCTTACTTTCCTTTAATAGTTAGCATTTCCCCACTTTAAATGTCACCACTCTGGCCTGTCCCTGACCATTGTTCTAGACTTCCTCTATTTACACATTAACCTGGACTTTACCTTACCCGACCTTAGCAACAAAGTCATATTAGAGAAGTGGAAAGCAGAACATGTGAGAGTAGGAACTCACGTACACATCACATGATTTAAAATTTTGAAACACAGTATATTTACATTTAACAGTGTTACAAACTGGAGGTGATGGGTTTGAAAGAAGTGATGCAGGGAGACTCTAATGAAAGACGCTTACGATGCTTATTATGGGAATTGTTAGTTTGCTGAATAAATATCAATGGTGACCATTCTTTTTAAATTTGTCAATATTAAATTTGCTTGAGTACTCGTTTACAAAACTACCAGATTCACATATATTCCTCATGACGTTGCGTTTGATTTCCCAAAGACATAACCCATGAATATACAGCTTTTCAGCAGTCTCCTGCATCTACCAACAAGGTACAGTTTGCGGCTTAACAAACCAACAATGATGGCCACTAAATTTCATCATATTGAAAGTAAATGTCAGCTGTGATGGATTACCCATTTGAAGCAAGCCTGGGAAGTCTTTCCTAGTTGACCTTGAACTCTGCTGGTTGCCTGAAAGACGTTAAATCAGTTTATAAGCCCATTAAAGTCAGCTGGCAGTAATGTAAATTATATAACAAGACTTGTAGTTGGTTGGATAAAACCTGGAAAATCACCAGTATGGACCCTTAATTGTATTTCTCAGCCTGACCCGAGTCAACCTTTTGTGTGTGCTTTACAGGAGGAACAGGTGACACTGTGCATGGAGCCAGAGTTGACCACGTTGACTCCGCCCACGCAACAGGGGGATGCCTCAGGTGGCAGTAGTCCGGGGCAACCGCCGGCAGAGCCAATCACGGAGCGGAAGTCCTCCGATGTCACCTCCGGCTTCGCTCAGACGCTAGAGGAGAGGGATGAGGAGGGGCCATCCGCTTCCATGGCAACCAACTGAGTTCCTGGCTGTCAAGAGACTCCTTATTACAAACTGACTGGAGGAGTCAGCGAGGAATGAGCGTAACAATACAATATATATCTATTAATCTGTTCCTTTTCAGGTATCAAAAACACAACTTTTTGGTTGCGAGATGAGTTCGTCAAAATGGTGAGAAACAGATCTGGAAGTGGACTCAAAATGAGACAAGAGCTGACACAACAAAGGACGCCTATTTCTTTGTAAGCCTTACAACCCAAAGGTAACTGAAGAGAGGAGCGAGGACGGAGAAACTGAAGAGGAGGAGGAGGAGGAGGAGGAGGAGCAGGAGGTGGAGCAACAACTGACCGAGACATTTGAAATGAGACCAAGTTGAGATGAAGAGGAGGGGAACGGAAACATGCATGCTTTTTATGAAGACAAGCAAGTCGACCCTGTCATCGTCTTATAATAATAATGAAAATCTATCATAATAAAACATTATAATAAGAATAATTTTGTAATAAAGCAAACAAAAAAAAAACGAACAAGACAAAAATCTATGTATAGGTGTATGATAAGATATAACAGTTTTCCTACGGGAGAACTACTCTGTTTACAGCTGTTACTCAACATATTAGTGTTTAATCAAATTAATTTCCCCGTCGCATCGACCACACACAGTTAACAACGGCAACCCACACAATTTCACGTGTAATTATATTAAAGTAGGCTCAGAAAGTGTCTGCATTTCAGTGAAATGCAAACTAACCCTCAAAAATTAATCCTTGTATGATGTGGCACCAGGATGCCCGAGGCACAACCCAGGGACAGGCCTATCCTGCTGACCGCACACACTAAACTCTGCACAGATAAGGATTGTACTGTAAGATAGTGTGCTTCCTACTCTGTCTCTCTCTGTATGCATGTTTCTTCAGAGCACTATGGAGTACCTGTACTATACAGCACTGTATAGACTTTGCACTGAAACCATAGTGACCCAGGTGGGGGCCACAGTGGCGCCCGCGGTGGGCGTGAGCGGCGAGTTTCACGACAGAGAAATAAAGTCAGAGCTGCATAAGCGAATCTCTTTTGCACTGATGCAATCCAACAGATCAGAGGTTGCCTTCGGACGGTTGATGTTAAACCCAGTTCCCACTCTGAAAGCTTTCAGCACCAAAACCGAGCCACTTAACAACACGAACCCTCAGCTGCTTTTTTTTTCTTTTTTTTTTTCTTTTCCATAGACGTAAATTGAGGATGATAACCACTATTTGAATGTACTGGAAGACAGACGACAGTACACGATGTCTCCTCTCGGTCCACACGGGACGAAATCAAAGAAACAAAGATAAACACACGAGTCTTTCAAACATGTGAGTGGGAGCTGTTGGAAAGGGGTTCACTGCTTGCTCACCTAGACTAGCACTGCACACACACACACACACACACACACACACAAATATCTAAATTGTAACCAGCAATAGGCAGGCAAAACACTGGCTTCCCAACAGACCAGTGTCAGCTCTGTCGTATAGATGTAAATAGTCTGAGTATATATATATATATATATTAAAAAAAATTGCCTCTCACTCACAGTCACAACTGTTCTAGTACAGTATGATTTCTTTATTTTTTTACACCTCTCGGTCCCACTTTATTTTGGGATTGCTCTCAAGCTCACACTTAAGGCCTGAGTTTTGTTTTTCCTCGTGCGTGTGTACCACTGTAACACAAAGACAAATGAAACGGAGGAACGTTTGTGTTGTAAATAGATCCCATCACTCAAACTGGAGTGAGTTTTATCCGGTGAGTCCATCAGTTGTGGGAAACAAAGAACAGTAGTAGTAAGTCTGAGATCACAGGGGAGGGATTACAACCCCGTGTGGCGCTCAATCACCCAATCAGGGAATAGGACAGAAGACTAGGACTGAACACTAGAGCCGAATAGATCGGTGTCTTCCTGCTTATCGTGATTACTGTGAAGCAGCTGCCTGGAGTGTGATAGTGATTATTAATGATGTTTGAGGAAGCATGTTTTCATTTCTTTCTTTTTTTTTCTTTTCCTTTCTTTCGCCTGAGGAAGGACGGGTGTTTCTCCAGTGAGGATTGAAGTTAAAAGTGAAGAACGTGGACTCACTGACAAACTTTACAACATCATGCAACCACCATTTTCATCTTTTCTCTGTTGGGGGAGCACCTTCTCCTCTCACTTTGATGATTGTGTGAGAAACTTTCAAGATAAAGAAAAATCAACAAAAAAAAACAGTTTATTGACTTGAATGAATTTATTTATTGATTGCTTCTTTATGCAATGTTGGGGACAATGTTTATTTTTCTACTGACTTATTGAAATCCCTTCCAGTATAAGTTAGAATAGGTGTCATGGTTGTAAAGCAATCTCGTTTCAGTCTGGTTTTGAGCACTTTACGCTGAGAAAAACACACCCCGTCACCTTGTTAAGACTTAGAGATGGATAGTTTGGCAGCTTTCACTTATAACAGATCTATCATGGTTTTATTTCATTTCAAGGACCCCCGTTTAGTGACTCATAAAAACAAGAGGGCTCAAAACTGCAAACAGAATGTCTTTACACAATGGCACATATTCATTTATTTATTGAACAATTACTCGGTGGGGAGGAATAATGTGACAGCTTGTACAGAGTCTATACTTTCATGTAGGTACCAACCCGTCTGGGAGCAGTATCTTTTTGAGTCACTCGGCTTTAAAGGCACGAGGAAGGAATCGCTTTATATTGATTGATGGAAACAACTGCAAAGCTAATTTAGCTAAAAAGAGATAATAGTTCACGAGGAACTAGAAGGAAGGATGAAAAGAAACTGCTTCAATTTGGGTTCTTTTATTGCTTTTCTTCTTCTTCTTCTTCTTCTTCTTCTTTCTTTTGTTTAACAAAATCTCAATGAATGAATAAACTAATAACAAGAAGCCAAATATATTTCTGTGGATGTTAAGGTTTACTGATCACATCTTTGTTAACCAACTGGTTTGCAATTGAGTTCCTCTTTTTGTATAATTCTACTGCCATCTTCCAAGAGTTACAGTAACTTGTCTGCAGGCATGACGCTCAAAATCTGCTTCTGGTCCTCTGCCTTTCTCCTTCTCTCTCTCTCTCTCTCTCTCTCTCTCTCTTTTTCTCTCTCACTCTCTCTCTATCTCACACTTTCTATCTCTTTGTATCTGTTCTGTATATTTGTGTCCGTCTGTATGTTCGTCTATCAGTGTACAGTAAGTTGTCTGCTGTCTTGTTGGAAGAATCACTGCCTGGCAAAAAAAAAAAAAAAGTTTCCACGTCAGCCAAAGGGGATTTATTTGAGGCAATCAGACATGTAACATAGATATAATTTGGAAATGTGTGGCAAAAAAAAAAAAACAGTAACCGCTGTAAAAAAAAAATGCTGTAAAAAAAATTGGATGGCTTCTGTAAAGGTCTGTATAAAATTGGATTTATTTGTTTGAAATGAGGCAGTGTGACTGGTGATACCAGTGTGCACTAATGGCACTCACACCTATGCATGCTTGTTGGACGGTTGTCACATGACGGTTCTTCCACGTGGTCCCACCCTTCTCTCTCCTCTTCTGTCAACAGTTCTGTTTCTTCCTGTTTCTCTTCCTTTTCCTTCTCTTTCTCCTGCACGACAGAACCTCCAACGCTTCCCCTTCCTCCAGCTCCTTTACCTGTCTCCTCTTCTTTTCCTCTGGTGGAGAAAGAGCAAATAAACAAACCAACAAATGGCATTTCTCGTCCTTGTGTGTGTGGATATCTTTTGCAGGGTGTAAATAATTACTTGCTCGCACGTTCACCCCTTTCTCTCTAGAGAGCCCTAACACATGTGATGCCTTTTTTTTTTAACCATGTTTGGCGGCGTGTTTCGGTGCTTGTCAGACAGAACACAATCACCCAGGACCTGGCAGCAGTGTAATCCAGCCTGTCGTGCTTTTATAAAAACGTTCCTCTCCAGTCGCTACCAAGGATTTTATGCCAGGAGAATGTTAATGATAAATTCTCCGAGACAGGCGCTCCTCTATAGGGACTAGCCGCTTATTTGTTTGAGCTCACAAAGGAATCAGAGACTGAAACACCCTGTTGACCTTAAAAGCACAAAAATGTTTATATGCTCAGAGATAGTCTTATTTCAAGTCTGAATGCTGGAACACTATCGCTGAGACAGTGTGTCAGTCCAACACTTCGGTCCAGACTGAAATATCTAAAAAATAATATTGGATGGATTTCCATGAAACTTAGTGCAAACATTCAACCCCCCTTTAGGATGAAGAAGTATGATAACATTGGTGAGTTTCAGATTTTTCATTTAGCGTCACCATCAGCTCAAAAAAGTAATTATTTTATGACTAAAACCAGCCCTGCACCGGTGGGGGTGTTGCTTTATGCACACATGAGATATAAATACTATCCAGGAAGGCCTCTTTGAATAACAGATATGTGAATTTGAAGACTATTTTATCTTTTGATGCAATTACCACAAGCTAAACAGTAGAAATGTAGCGATCATGGTTCAAAGTATTCTACCAGGAATATGCACTTGCCTATATTTGATTGGGTACGTCAATGTCTTTCTGGATGATGATGTCGCATTGCAGTCGGACAGTTAAGCCAGATTCAACTTTTCTCTCAGACGTCCCTTGATTTTTTTTTCATGCTGATTTGATGCCAAGCGGTAATCTTGGCATTGACGTGAGTTAAGCCAAGTGAAGTGTAGCCAATGTGGAAGTGCCAAAAACTGCAGTTCCTCAAACGGCCACTTGAGGCTGGCTACAGAACGAGTCAGTCTCCATAAGCCCCCATGTTAAAATGTCCAACTTCACAGCAGAAATAAACATGTTTACAGCCCGGTGCAAAAAACTGTTTTGGTCTCTATAGCTGATTTCCTCATTCATGACAACTGTACTGAGGGTGAACTCTTTTTAACTTACCTGTTCAAATTATATTAAAGCTTAAAGTTATACATAATTAATAGCATGTCCGCTTTGATTGACAGGTGGGCGCCGTTACAGATGGCTTGTTTGAGCACTCAGGCGGAAGAGGCAGGATAAACAACATGGCAGAGGCCAGAGCCACAGATTTTGAGCTTCAAAACGGTGAGGATGTCATGCATACTGTATAATGTGTTTTTACTGTAGCTGAAATCACTGGCAGTGCACCTAAATACAGCCTCACAGAGCTGCAAGCGTGGCTGGACTTTTTCTTCTAATCGTCATTTTTATTGTTGTAAATAATTAAAATAAGCTAGTACACAATTTTAATATTTATTATCTTTAAAAATTACAGACTGGTAATAATGATTTGAATATTTACCATACAGCAAATATATGATAAATGTAAGTTATAATTTAAAATTAGTCTCAATCAGTAAACTTTAAATGCATGATCTTTGACCTCTAGGTCAAAATAATTAAGTCTTCATCAATATATTGTCTCATTATCGTACAATTCATTGCTGTCAGTTCATTTTTTGATCAAAGGTACTTAATGAAATTAACATTGACATTGATATATGATGTACAGCTACACTGAGATATGGGTGGACACTGAACATTAGTGACATGTAGGACTGAACGTGTTTGTCCGTCTGCAGTTCAAAAGACACAGGAAGGCACCTGAGATTTTGAGTGAAAAAGTGAGACTGTCATAAGAGTAGAAAAAATATCCTGTTCTACAAGTTTCAGGAGCTGTGTGTGCACCAGCTCGTCCTGCTCGCTGAGAGCTGAATGTCTGTGGGGGCTGCAGGTGAGCCCGACTCCTCCACCCAGACAGCAGCTCTGTCTCTGGGGAAAAGGAGTGAAATCAAAAGTCTTTTTTCTTAAGCCCAGCCTATATGGGCTCATCCGACTCCTCGCTCTCCCTCTCTTCCTGCAGGGAGGATAGCGTGAGGACCGGACTGGTGGGTGACACAGGGGAGGCAGGGGGTAAAGGTGAGGTAGAGGAGGAGGTAGAGGGAGACGCCGGCTCCTGTGAAGGACCGTCGGCTCCTCTTGTGGTGGCAGTACCGCCACTGGTGCTCCCCTCGCTGCTGGGGGAGGTGGAATCAGTGTCACACCCGGGAGCCCCTCGGGAAGACGACGCCTTCCCTCTGGACTCCTCCTTGGACTCCTTCAGCTCCAGCTCCCCCTCCCTCCTGCTCCCTTCTCCCCACAGGTCTCTGTCCCTTGTGGGGGAGGAAGGGGTGGATGAGGGAGGTTGGTGCTTCTTGGTTTTCCTGCTGGCGTCTCTGAAGCTGGCCAGAGGGGGACGAAGCCTCACCCCGCTGCGTGTTGAGCCCTCTATAGCTTTCTGTAACTGTTAGAAGAGAGAAAGAATCATGTGGTGACAATGTTGGATTACTAAAGAGAACATCCAGCGAGAAGAGTTGGGGGCGGATAGTGGAATAACCGCATGAATCAGAGCGTAAAGCATCATGCACTGACAAAACAACGGCCCACATCATGAGATCATCACATCTTGCACGCCGTATTACAGGATAAAACCACAAAATGAAGAGAGAACTTTACCTCTTTCAGTGCCACGACACCCACCAGCTTTCCAATACTGGTGACATAGGCATGACTGAGACCCAGCAGAGAAAACAGAGTGTGGGTCTGAGAGAGAGAGAGAGGAGGACATGAAACAGTCAGTGTTAAATGTATTGTGGTGTGACAGTACTCTGCGTGCATGGCTGCACTGTTCCCTATGAACATGTAAAAGAGGAAATCTATGGCTTTGCTGCATAGCATGAAATTCAAAATTCAAGGATTCAAAGCTTTATGGTGGTATGAACTGAGAACAAGCTGCAGTGATCCATAAATAAGACATAAAAACCCTTAAAGGAGCACACCACCAGTTTAAGATAAGATATATTTTAGACTTTATTCATACCAAGGGAAACTGTTGTGCAGCAGTTGTAAGATGCAAGTATAAATACATCAGTAACAGATGACAGATCAGTCTAACCAAAGATAACAGTAAGTTATCTCTGTGGTGAGTTGCACATATAGTAAATAATGTAGGTATGAAAATATGTGTATGCCCATGATATTGGATGTATTACTGCACATTATGCTTCATTACTATCTGTCCTGTAAGTGAGACAGTTGTAACGACTGTAATCCACAGAGATTTAGTAGTGCACTTCCATAAATTGGGAGACTCAATCACAAGAGACAGAATTTTATGGTCCAGCAGAGGTCGAGACATCCTCACTGTTAATGTCTATTATGTGTTTGAATCCAAAAATCATTTTCCTAAATACTTATATTTGCTTTCTTGCAAAGATTTTCAGATTTTTTCACCAGGACTGAAGTTGGTCTGAATGCAAAACTAATGATATTTCCATCAGCTTCAGCATGCTATATTTAAGGTACAGATGAGATAATAAAATAAAATCCAGGAAATTCAGTTGATATTAATCAACAGATGAATGTGTTTATCAGACATCAAAACATTGCACAATCAGAGGATTTATTTATCATGGCAGCAACTATTTCCACTTTTGTCACAGCGGTGTTGCTGTGGTCACCTTGTGCAGAGACGTTCTTTCCACCAGCTGAAATGGGGAGGGGTCTATACGTATCTGCTCCATATCGACCGGTTTATCCAGCTCTTCTTCTTCCCAAGCTTTGATCTGCATCAGTGAATCACAAAGCAGAGAGACGGAGCTTCTAATTATTCATTCGGAGGGTTTGATTGTCTCATTGTTTTGCTGTGTGAACGCTGGATCAATAAGGTACAGTACCTCCTCTGGGGACATGGTGTCAGTCAATGGAGGAGCGGCAGTCTCCTGAGGAAAGACGGGGGCAGAAAGAGTGAGGAACAGATGGATGGATGGACAGTTTGCTGTACAGATGATGATAAAATAACCCCTGGTGGTTTCATGTCATCGCCCGCTACACAACAAGTCCTTTATGTATGCATCATGTCAAACCCCTCCCATCACATTAGCGAGGCTGGCTTGAGTTGCCATGTTGGAGTGATATCGCTGTCTGAGCTGTCACTGCCCAACTCAACAGCGGATCGCTGATGCGCTTTGAGCTTTTGGGGTCAAAGTGATGCAAGGTTGATCTTAGCGCCGCACCTGAGTTTCAGTCTGGCCTGACGAAGACGTGGAGGAGAAGAGTCTCTGAAGGGTCCTCCTGACAGACGCCAGCTTACGCTTGTCTGAGGACGTGATATGGCAACACATGTAAGAGGAGAGGAAGTGACTGGTTTGATGGGTCGACTTGTCTATATATGCAGTGGAAATGTCATGTTACCTGAGCCTGTGTGGTTGGTGGAGGGCTCCTGAGGTTTGGGGGATGGCACGGGTCCGTTACATTCTTCCTGTACTGGAGTGGTCTGCGGGAACAACATGATTGGTAACTGCGTCATGCATTTTTAAAGCTAAACTACTCCCTCTTAAGTTAATTTATAGTTTGTTTTTTCCCACCTTGTCAGCGCCCTCCTCTCTGCCCTCTTCATCTACGTAGGTGAAGGATTCCCAGCTGACTTTGGAGCCCTGGCCTGGGGAGCTTTGGCCTCTTTCAAAGACTCGCCTCTCTGGGGAAAGCCACCAGTCAAAGACGGCTTGAAGCTCTGTCCTCTCAATGGAGCCAAGAAGAATCATGGACTCTGCAGAGAGAGGTGTTTAAGGAATGGTTCAACCTGTTGGAAAGAGCTTATTTGCTCTCTTGGTGGGAGTTAAATGAGAAGATTGACACCAATCTCATGTCTGTATGCTAAATATAAAGCTACAACCAGCAGCAGTTTAGCTTAGCTTAGCACGAAGACAGGAAACAGGGAAATAGCCAACCTGTTTCCGTCCAAAGATAAAACAGACTAAAACTAAAAAAAATAACCTACTAGCTCTACTGAAGTTCACTAAATAACATTAATTCATTCAAAAAAAGACAAATTATTCAATATTTTGTGGCTATATGCAGGACTATTTCTTGGAGTCTCCTAAATACTCCTTGTAGGTGAATTTTTTACCTTTGGACAGAGCCAAAGGTGTTCCTGCTCAGCTACCTTTCTACTCTCTGTAGCTTCACATTTAGCGGACAGGCATGAATGTGGCATCGATATCGTTAGTCAGCCAACCTTTAGAGTCGACCAGGGGGATCGTTTTCAGAGTTGAGGTCTCTAGCAGATGGTTCAGTTCCCGATAGGTGGAATGAGAAGACAGGAACTTCACTTTGCGCACCATGATGTCCTCCACAAAGATGTTATACTTGCTGAGGATGCAGAGACACTACAGTAAATACTTTTTGTGTTCTAATGACGGCCGTATGGAAAATATAAACACACAAAATAAGTTTTGACTGTACCTGATGTGCCCGAGGGCCAGCTCAGGCAGGTAGGGCAGCTTCTTCACCTGGATGATGGAGTCGTAGAGAGAAGGCTGCAGACCCTGGGCCACCATGTTTGCTAGGATGACCGCCACCATCATGGGCAGGATGTGAGAGATTTGGCCGGTCAGCTCGAAGCAGATTACAGCAGTGGAAACGGTGTGTGTGACAGCTCCTGTCATCGCTGCCGCACCTGGTAGAAAGCAGAAGGGAGGATATGTGTTAAAGTAAAGTCAGTCTGGGCTTGAAGTGTTGTACTTCTTATAATGTAGTAAAATAGAGATTTTATTGGAGAGTTTACCAATAATGCCAGGAAGAAGTTTCAAGTTTATTTAATCTATAAAACACTTTTAAAAGCAAACAGTTTTTTGTCATTTACAAAGAGAGTGCTTCAGAATAAAACATGAAAACATAAATTCAAAATGCCAGAGAATAAAAGTGAGTCTTAAAAGCATGGTGGGACAGGCGAGACTATGGAGAGATTTACAGACAGTTAGAAGTATTTTAAAGTTGATCCTGAAGTGAACAGGAAGTCAGTGTAGCTCATTTTGTGGATCTTGTTATTAACCGGTCTGCAGCGTTTCGAATTAGTTGTAGACGGGAAATGATAGCCTGAGAGATGCCTGGGTAGAGTGAGTTACAGTAATCCAGTGTGGATGATATTAGTGTGTGAATGACTCTTTCAAGATCAGCGGGTTAGTGCCTGATTTTGGAGATTGTTCTGAGTTGGAAGAAGCTGGACCTGACGACAGAATTTACCTGTCTGTTAAAAGTTAGTTTGATACCCAGGTTTTTTACGTGTGGTCTGATGTGGATAGGAAAGTGAGGATCTGGGGTTTGGCAGTGGTAAGACGTGGCGGCCTGAATAATATAATCTCTGTTTTCTCTGTTTTTTTTTTTTTGTTTTTTTTTGAGCCAATATTTGAACTGAAGGAAGAAAAGCTGAAATATCAGGACAGACAGAAGTCCAAAATGGAAAAAAGAAATCACCTTTAAAGTCATTCATTCACGGTGTGATTTCTCAAATCTACAAGTCTTTAGTAAGTCTCAAGGTCAATGGGAACCTGAGTAGAGCTCTTAGATTAGTGGACTGACCAATGACAGCGTAACCTCCCGGCAGGATGCGGTAGACTATCCCATCAAACAGGATTCCATTTGGGAAAAGAGTGGCCATGATCTCTCCTACGAGGCGACCGAAAGCAGCTCCTTGAGGAGAGAGATAAGACGCTGGTGAAGACAAATTGAACTGAAGCTCAGCAGGAGATACTGCACTCGTGTTACGAAATCCTCTTACCTAATATGAACACTGGCATAAAGGCACCCGAGGGGATGGGCATCGTGGTGGAAACTGCTGACATCCAGAACTGCAGCACAAAAACGGGATAAAGGTTGGATGGGGACCAATCCCAGAGGTTTTTCATGCTATCACATTTTATTCAAGTCAACAGGTATTGTACACAGGAGGAGGGAGAGATACCTTCATGACACAGAAGAGGAGGAGGATGACGAAGACGCTGACATGCGGATGGAGCCATGCAGACGAGCGACCCAGGCCGGGCGGAGCGGGAGATCCTGAGATTTTGGTCCAGGTGAAATTATCAAACAGGGAGTTGATACACTCCCGAGGCATCAGCTGCCAGAAGGGACAGACACACACAAACATTATCACATGATTTCTTTTTAACAACACAGCTGTGTGCACATTGCCTCTTATAGTAAGGCCAGTAAGAGGATAACACATCCAAAGAAAAAAGCTCCCAAAACTTCAGGTCATGTCCTCACTGTCGTCACTTCCAAGTGTTTTTCCCGTCGTTATTCCCGTCGTGCATGTGTGTGTGCATTTGGGCCATCGACAGTATAAAGAATGGACGTCGTATCAATTGTTGCCTGATCTGAATTTGGCCTCCATTTTCCATCTCAACTGCCTGATTGCCTCGCCCCCTCTTCCTGATTCACTAATAAACCGCTGCGGTATAAACTGCTCTTCCTCCCAGACTGTCAGATCATTCAGTCACCATAGTGGTAACAAGTGCTACGGCCAGCTCTGTTCTTTTGCTCCTTTGTAATTTTTAACCTCTGGACTCTGATCTTCCCTGAGCCTCAGGAAAACCCAGCCAACCATCCTCCTAACTCATCAGCTGTTTGATTCACTCTGCACTCCTTCCCAGCCCTCCACCACCCGGGACGCCCACTCTGGATCACCTACCCACCACCTACACATTCTCCCTGGTGTCCAGCTTTAACTGATTCAGTCCGTTGGTTTGTGTTTGCATTCCAGATACATTATCAAAGGTTAGATTCACAAAAGAAACAAGCAAATCATAGAAAAGTGTACATGTTTGATGTACAGTAAGGATATGGAGGTTAGGGATTTGAATCTTATGAGCTACATGAACTACGTGTCCTTTGCATCCATATAAACCATAACATGTCATGACTAAACCACATAATCTGGACCTCATGGACCTCCTTTTTCAAATATATGATAACTATTAAAAAACATACACACAAAAAGAAGTCAGAGAGCTCGAGAGTGGTTCAGTCTCACCTCTCCAGCCATAAACTGTCCAAATCCAGGAGGAAACGTGAAGGTGGCGATGATCAGCGTCACTGCACCTGGATAGATCAATCGACTGGGCGCACACACACGAACAAACACACAGACATTAACAGGAAGCCCGGCGTATTCTCAGAAAACAGCCAACATGGCATAACAAGTGATGCTTGTAACAAAAAAGCTGTCTCAGTACGAGTGTGTACCGCCAGTGATTGTACAGCTCTCCTGGTGCTGCTGCTCGCCTCTCTCTAATGGTGGAGACTAATGTTCCCTGACTGCTCGGTCTCAGAGGATAAGTGAATCTCCACATTGAGTGAATAACTGGCTGAAAGGTTGTTAAAGCTTTGCTGCTGTCCTGGCCAACGTTGTGAGACTGATGAGTTTGGAAAGTGGAGCTGAGATACATTAAGAGGAATCGGGTTTGAATGCACAAATTGTTTCAGCTGTCTGCTACCAGAATCACTGTAGTTTAAGAGCAAAGTGCCACATGAATTTACAAGGCTACAGGGAGTGTATTGTCCTCTGTGTGTGTGTGTGTGTGTGTGTGTGTGTGTGTGTGTGTGTTGGGATCTCACTGTTTGGTTAGGAAGCGTGTGAGCGCTGTCGGCCTTCTCATGAAAAGAACCACCTGTCTGTTCAGGTAGACGAAGAACGCCCCAAGGAAACCACACGAGATCCTGAAACATGAGAACATGAACTTGTTCTTACTGCTCGCCGTGACACAAAACTATCACATACTGTATCACACACAGTATTCATAAATATCTTCACCCTATTATTGCGAATGCAGGCAGCTCCTGCAGGTCAAAGGGGAAATCCATCCGGAAATTAGTTTTGAAGAGAGCTGTGATTGTGACTGAGAGAAAAAGAAAATTTAACAAAGAAAATCATGAACATCAAATAAACGTATAACCTCTCATTTCTGTGCTCAATATCTTGAGTTTCATTTAAGTTAAAATCAAAGAAAGTACATAAACTGTCATGGATCATGGATTATGGCGTGCAGGGAGCGGGGAAAATGTCAAAGAAGGGTTTATTAATTATTTTTAAACATGTTTTGTAGGATAACCGATAATATTGGAGCAGACACAAGCTGCGAACACAACATTTAATATCGCAAACTTATCAAACAGTGGCTTATTTAGCAGCATAATTACTCAATTGGAGTCGTGTTCATGTCCACCTGATGAATTTAAGTCCAATGATTCACTCCTTTTTAGCTCTGTTTTTGGTCTCCACCAACTCCTGAGGCAAACATCTGGCTCTTTTGCTTCTAAATGCTACAATCTGTTCACCGGTAAGTGGCTAACTTTGTGTGTCTGTATCATTTGGTACTTAACAGGTAGTGTGCAGTGAGTTTATCAGAGCTATTTCTTTTCCTATGAGTCTGAAAACTTTTTTATATATATATATTTGGAAATTATTATATATTAGATAAACATAAAATTTGACAACTGACTTCTACTCTAAAATGTTTGGGATGATGACACTGTAAAAAACAAAACAAGAATTGTTTTTAATATATACAGAATTATTTTTTCTGCGGTAAAAGGAAATTAGTATTGTTGATTTCATATTTAAGGTTGATGTTTTATTCCATATTTTACTGTATAAAGTTTTTCTCACAGAAAGAAATGCTATAATTGACATGAAAATACCATACAAATGCCAAATGTTTTGCCATGAAATATGACTGTGTTTTATTGTATGTCCAGTAAGTAAGAGTGTGAATCTGCTTGAAGACATGACTTCCCTCTGTGAGTTGTTTCTGGTCTATTAAACTCTTTATATTTTTAACATTATTATAAAATGTAAGAAGCTGTCATAATAAAACGAATAAATGGCGCTGGGATTTTAATGCAAGTTGTGAGTCTCTTATTTTATGGTGCTGGTGGTTTGTGAATATACTATTAGTCATGAGTCACATGAAACACGAAACATTTCTGCTTTAACTAAAGAAGCAAATGTTACATAGTTGTCATATTTAGTTACTTTCCATAAAATGCTAGTTCAGCAGTCTTTTACAACAGTGTGTGTGTGTGTGTGTGTGTGTGTGTGCGTGTGTGTGTGTGTGTTTGTGTGTGTGCTCCGCTTCTCACCAGCATCCTTGTTCCAAACAGAGAGCACCCTAAATATGAAGGCGCTGAATGTGGCGGCAAAATATCCCCGCCAGTAATTCCTCACCGCAAAGTAGGTAGACGTGACCTCAATACTGAACAACACCCCTGGTGGTGGTGAAGAGAGAGAGAGAGGGAGAGAGAGGGGGGGGGGGGGGGGGGACAGAGGGAGAAGAGGGATTAAAGAGAAGAGGAAAAATGAGGAGGGATAGTGTGAGAAATGAGGGAGGAGGAGAAGGAGGAGAGGAGAGGAGAGGAGAGGAGAGGAGGGCGAGAAACAGACGGAGACAGGGAGAAATGAGTTAAATAATCAGAATGAGTCCAAAAACACTTGAAGCTGAGGGTGTAATTATACACAACAGGAGAACCACAGGGAGTGAATACACACACACACACACACACACACACACACACACACAGGGGCATAATCAGCATGTGGAGCAGTAAAATAAACATTAGAGCCATCAGAAACATTATTCTCAACGAGATGAAAACAGCTGAACAGAAGACGAGGATGGAATAAATTATATTTAAGGACTAAAAAACTAAAAATATTGCTTTCAAGATGGTGATTAACATTTTTTTTTATTTTTTTTGGTTTATATATATTGAGGGATGTCTTGTAGATGTTTGTACATTGATAGATATTGAGTAGGGCTGCAACTAAAGATAATTTTCATAACTGATCTGATTGTCCTATAAAATATCAGCAAATGTTTTGAAAGCTGACCTTAAAATTTTGTAAACGTTCTTTACTATAGAAAACAAACATAAAAGCAGCAAAGCCATGGAGCTTAATGATCTTTGGGACTATTAATTATAAAGTTACATAAAAGATTATCAATCAGTTATCAAAATTGCTGCATAATAATGTAAAATGCCTCTGGCCCTGCTGTGATAGACATGAGATAGACATGAAAAAGTGCAGCAGTTTGTTTGTGTTGCAGTCTGTTTAGATATTTTCTTCTCAGCAGCAGTTAGCTGTTGATTAATAGTTCAGTCTTTTTTGCCCAACCTATTTTAATTTTATTTTAATTAAATACATCTAAATAAATGTAAGTTGGAAGCTTAGTCAAAGCAATTTATTGTTCTTTTTCTGAGGATATTGGGTAACACTTGATCCAGACAGTCCGCCTACAGATAGTTTTAGTATTTGTAAAAGCAGCTTATTAGTCGACAATGATTCAATCTGTTTTCTGATATTCATACCTCTGTGTTTAAAGTTTGGTTAAGTAGGCACATAAAACATCTCAGTTCTGTTAAACACATACAAATTGTATACTACTATCTGTAGGTGCACTATCCAAATAAAGTGGTACTGATATATTGATGTATTGTAAAAAGAAAATGTATTGTTCATACACTTTTGATTTATGAGCTCATGACGCATAGTGTATCTCTCTCTCTGCACAGAGGATTTTAAGGTCTGACAAACTTTAGAGGTCATGAGGAGATTAAGAAGAGGTGTACAAATCTAATATCTCTGCGTTGACAGGTGAGTTCCTCTGTAATTATTTTGTCATTTTTTCTTTTGTGCTGGTTCACTCACTTTCACAAATATTAAAGCACTGAGACAAGAAGCCAACAGGGAGAGAGGCTTGACATTTTACTTTATACTGATGCTGACTCAGGAGCTGACTTTCAGTACCAAATCTAATCTGAACTGTTTTCAACATCTTATTTTGTTTCTCCTCAAATATGGCAAACCGCAGTATAAAGAATGACTCCAGTAGTCCAGAAGTCTGCTTTGTTCTATCTTATTTTAGATTTGGTGGTTTGAATACAAATATATGACAAGGCATTACCAGGAATACCAAATGCATGTTTGAGGTCATTTAGAAACCATAAGTGTCGCCATGACAGTTTATCCACCGACAAGCACAAAGTGTAAAATGTCTTGACTCAGTATACAGGTATATCTTGGTCACAAAAAGTTACAGTTGTGTTTATGTAAATTAATTATTATGAGCTGATATGTTGCTGGATGTTTTAGCTCATTCAAATACTGCTACAGCTATAAAGCTGCCATACAAGACCTTTGCCTAAATAAAATACAGATTTAAATAAGAAAAAAATCAAATTTAAATCAGGAAATATAGTAAGAATAAGTAACCAAGGCTAAGGGCACATTCAGACAGGAGCTGGCGCTGCGGCGTAAACGTAGGTTTTTCCATTCATTTGATAGTTGGCTGTTTTGGCTGTGGTGACGCAGGACGCAGGGGTGTCTGCCAAAAAACGCATTGTGGCCACCAATGAGACAACCCGAGCAGTCAAATCCCTCCACAGTCAGCCTGAAATGTCTCTGAAACTGAGACGATCCAAGTGGATTCATGGACTAAACTCTGATACTCTACCTGTTGTGTTCTGGCTTTGTTGTTCGTAATTTACACTGCAGAATAGTGGCACAGAGAAGTTTCCTTCAAATGATATGCAACAATCTAGTGTTGTAATGTTTTTGAAGTTGTAAAACTTTCACGTCTATTATGTATTTTGTTACCTCTTACAGGATCCTGTCTGAATGTACCCGAAGAGTGAACCAACTTTCGATACTTTATGTACGAGGTACAGCCTCAGCACAGTATGATCCAGTACAGATGGATGTTTTGGTGCAGCGGTTTTGATTGTATGATTCAGTGTGCAAGTTGTACAGTACCTCCAAGTGGAGTGCCGAAACAGCATCCCACCCCCACGGCACAGCCAACAGTCAGAATATCTGTGTAACCATAAGGGTTCTACTGACACAGAAAACAGAGGGAGAGGAGAAGAACAAGGGGGAAATAAAGGGATGAGAGAGACGATGAGGGATGAAAGGCGTGAGATGATGAAGGGGGAAAATGAAGGTGATGAGAAACGAGAGCGTAGACAGAAAGACAGGAGAGCGAGTTGGAGAAAGAGAGAATAAAAGATCAAGGTGGAGAGAGGATGTAATGGGGAACCACAGGGGGAGAATTGACAGAGGGGAAGCAAAATGGAATAAAGTGAATAAATAATGCTCACTGAAGTTTGGTGAAAAAAAAAAAAAGTGATAAAGATGGAGAGAAAAAAAATCACATCAAGAGACTGTAAAGCAGAGGGTGCACATGCCAGTGAGAGTAATTAGACTTAGTGGAAGCAATTAAGCAATCAGGAAACAAAACAAGTGGTCACATCGTCCTTATAGATGGATCCCTGCAGCTGATTGCAGAAAATTAAGGGTAGCAGACGACTAAATATTTCCACTAATTATTCATGACCTTGAATTATAAAGTTCTGCTGTACATAACACAGCTGAGTATATATATATATATATTTTTTTAATCTGTGACTTACCAGAAAAGATCTTGGGGTGCTGAAAACTACTTCAGAAAAAACTTGACAGCTCAAAGAACCTCATAATTCAAGGCTTGTGTACAGAGTCAAGCTAAATTGTAATAAATATTCATAGGCTACTGGTTTGAAATAAGAATCAAGGGAATAGTTTGACATTTTGGGAAATACTTTTGTTTTCCTGTCGAGAGTAAGATGAAAAGATTAATACCACTTTCATGTCTGTATGCAAAATATGAAGCTATGGCCCGGAGTAAGCTTAGCTTAGCATAAAGACTGGAAGCGAAGGGAAACAGCTAGCATGGCTCTGTCCGAAGGTTAAAAACGAATCAGCAAACCTGCAGCTCACTAACTCACAAATTATAACCGATTTGTTCAACCTGTACAGAAACAGAAAAGTAAAAACTTGTTGTGTTTTCACTGTGCTGAAATTCTGGGCCATGCACATCTCACTGTGGCAACGTTGTTGTGGCTGCATTCAGGCAATACAGGCAAAAAAAAAGGGAAGAACAAGAAAGCCTCACATTATTCAGTGTTCACTTATTTCTTTTGAACACAGCATTAATTAAAGAGCTTTAGAGGTGCTGGTATGTGGATTTATTAGCTTCAGACAGAGACAGGCTAAGGCTCTTTATGCCAAGCTAAGATAATTACATTCTGGCTCTAGCGTAATATTCAATGTACAAACAGTGTTATCATTTGTTTTCTATTTGTTTTTTACCCTTCGGACAGAGCGACGCTAGCTGTTTTCCTACAGTTCCCCCTCAGTCTTTTGCATACAGACATGAAAGTTGTATCAATCGTCTCATCTCACTCTTAGCAGGAAAGCGAATATGTGCATTTCCCAAAATGTTGAGCTATTCCTTTAAAGTAGCTACAGTGTTATTGACAGGTTTATTTGCATGTGTTAATATTCATCAAGTTTTATTCATCACTTGTAATGTGGGGCACTGGTCTGGGGTCAGATTTAACCTCCATGTGTTGCTGATGTTATTTCAGGAGGACAAAGTTGACCGGAGACCTGTGCCTGAGCGAGTCAGGAGGGACTTGCCTCCCACAGGGGCAGCGAAGCAGGTGGCCACTCCCACGGCACACGCACACACCAACAGGTCCTGGTTATGGGTGCCATTCTGGGGTTAAGGGTCAAGGGTGGAGACAGATAGGGAGGGTGAGAGGGAAAAGGGAGGAGCGCAGGGGGGGGACATGGACAAGCAGGGATGAATGAGAAAGCCGAGATAGAGAGAGCAGGGAAAGAGGGAGACAGGGGAGGTCACTGTTAATACACATGCCAGACATTACCATCACACTATTAATACAGTGAGACACAAACACAGACGAGGTGCGTGGGGGCGAGCCAAAACAAGGGAGGGGAGGGCGTGAGCTGGGTGGGAGAGAGACAGATGGGAGACAACAACAGTCACAGGGTTCCCACTTTCTCTTCATCAAATCCAAGGACCTTTCAATTAATTTCAAGGACTCAAAACTGGCATGTTTGGCAAACTCAAACACTGTTCACCCATTTGTAATGATAGTAAAATAATTTTAAAAACAGTGTTTTTCAATGTCATCCAATCATTTGCAAAACAAGATCAGAGCCTAGCTTAGTTTAGAATTGGCTGAAATGCTGACTGTCTCTAGCAGATTTTATTAGCTGATGCTAAAGCTGTGAGGTGAAGTCTCCAGATGATTTGTTTTAAAACAAGAACCAAAAGTGTTTTAAAGAAGCAGGGTTAACATACATAATAAAGTGCCAAAAAGTGCAGTTCCTCAAATGGCCACTTGAGGCTGGCTACAGAACAAGTCAGTCTCCATAAGTCCCCATGTTAAAATGTCCAACTTCACAGCAGAAATAAACATATTAGTACAAAAAACAGTTTTGGTCCCTATAGCTAATTTTATTGTTCCTGTTATGTATAATTAACAGTGTGACCACTTTGATTGACAGGTTACAGATGGCTTGTTTGAACACCCAGGCGTCATTCAGCTTCACAGCTTTAAGTGGCACAGAGGTTGCTGCTTGATTTTGACCTGATCATAGTAATAGACAAAAAAATCAGTGGATCAGTAAAGTCATTAGGATACATATCTTTGGGGCCATGAATATCTGTACAATCAAGAGTTGTATACTGAATAGTTGTTGAGATAGTTCTCTCTCAAAGTGGCGTACCAGCAGATCAACAGATTAACTGTCTGTAATCTTTAAAAACTGTTTTTTTTAAAGTGGGAACCCTGTAATTACCAACAACAACAACGACATGACAACAAAGCAAGATTCACATCTGTATTCGTGCACTGACTATGGTGAGGGAAGACATGAGGTTTATGGGTGATGTAGTCTGATTTGGTCAGGGCCTCGGCTTACCTCATAGACTCCAGAGAAGATGGACATGAATCGACTCAGCACTGCGGCACAGATACTGGCAATGTGGACAAACGGACCCTGGAGGTGACGGGAGGAAAACACTGACACAGATGAGAGACATGTAATGTTATCTAAACAGAGACTGACTATTGTCTTTAAAACAGGGAGTCTAAACTGGGACATGTTCTATCAGAACAGATAAATCACTGTATAATTGCTGGATGTGACAGTTGCCCTGCTACTGTAATGTGGAAAACGAATGTACTCCTTCGCTGAGGACTTGAATAATTTGCTTCAATCCCGTGAGAGGAGGGAGAGAGGAAAAACATGACAGAAGATGATTTATTATCCTCCAAGCGTGGAGAAAGAGCGGATAGCGTGGTGGAGAAAGAAAAAAAGAGCGAAAGGAGGATGATGATAGTGATGTTGGATCAATGGATGCTGATAGATACAGTAAAACATGAAAAGAGATGAAAAGGGGAGTTTGTTTACTTCTTTGCCTACTGGCATCCCACTTCCCAAGCCAGCAGTCAGCCCGACGACCTTAGCTATGAAAGCTTTGAGGGTCAGATATTCCTTCAGTACGACACCTCTCAGGATGGTTTTCAGCTCGGGAATACCAGAACCTGTAGAGAAGAAACAGAGGGAAGAAAGATGGACGAGTAGACTAGACATCTGTGCAGAACGATGAGTGCGTGCAGTAAATAAAGAAGAGTGGTTAAAACGCTACGACTGTGCAACAGGAAAACAGACGGCAAAAAAAAAAAAAGAGGAAAAAGACAGATGTGACAGATGATGGAGAGCTTACCGATGGCCTGTGGGGAAACCAGGTGACAGAAGAGCGAGGCAAACATGACAAGGATCATGGGATAGGTAACCCAGGCAAGGTACTGGAGCGGCACATTACCCTTAAGCTCCCCATGTATCCACTTATAGGCTGAAAGAGAGAAAAATGACAGAAATAGAAAATAGGGCAGAAATAGTGCACACAGGAGTATAAACTGAATAATTACAGACAGTAGAAACCAGAATCTTTTGTTATCAAGCTGTAAATCTGACAGTAATAATCTCTATGACCTTTGCCTGTGTTACCTTGCAGGCTCTTGGCACTGGCGTAGTCCATGCTCCAGCTGACCAGAGCCATCGTCAGTCCCAGAAGAACCAGGAATATCCAGTCCTCCCCCATCTTGGTCACTATGTACCGCCGCACACGAGCCAAACAATCTGGGACAGAGAGATAAAATTAATGATTCATCTTGAATCCATTTATCTCTTGATTTAATTACTGACAGTCATTGTAAGAATGGCTGAGAGGGAATCATTCAGCGTGCTGATGCTGTGCAGTACAATATGAATGGTTTGTGGGTTTTTTGACATTTAAAAATGTTTTCTAGGAAAACAGAGCACAAAAATTGATGGCTAACGCACTGCTAGTGGAGAGATAAAAGTGTAGTGAAGTTTACTAAAGTAGCATCTCATTGCAGTGTAAAAATAATCTGACTTTAAATTGTGCTTAAAGAGGTTTCAAGGATGTACTGTATATCCATAAAGTTGCTGACATGGTAAAATTTGCAGCACATGCTGAGATATACTGACTTTGAATCTCCTGTCCTATCTCAAGCTCAAAAATATTGTCTCCTACACTTCCCATGATGCAACTCAATAGCATCTTTTGTCAGACCTACTATTATGACTTTCAAACTTTTCTTTCCCAGTTTATAACACAGGATGTAGTCTAGATACCAATCTAGGTACCAAATTACTAAAGATGAGCAATTTTCTCATACTTGACAAACTCCTACAGAGCGACAGGCATTAACACCTACACAGGCTTTGTAGTACTCCCTGTGATGGGTAGACTGACTTTGTAAAATCAGTGTAGTAGCCCTTTAAGTGTACAGATACACGTAACAAAAATGTGTTCATGGTGTGGGTATTAAAATAGCATGAACACCCTACATTACGCAACACCCTGAGAGATGAACCTCTACCTGACACAGTGTCAACATAAATGGAACAATATATGCACAACTATGTGGTCATTTTGTCAGTTTTTGCATTGTACATGTGTTAGAGACATGCTCCTTTTCCAGAGTATTAATTTATTGATGAATTCATGTGGATGACAAATTACACAATGTTGGTGGTCCAGGCAGGGTCGTAATTACCTTTGAGGACACTGAGGTCAGTGGTGGAGGAAATATTCATGAATATACTAGTAATATACTAGTAAAAGTAGTAAAAGTAGCAATCTAATGTGAAAATACTCAATTAAAAATAAAAGTTCTGCAATGAAAATGTAAATATTATTAAGAAAATGAATTAGGACCCAAAAATACCCAACGTGAGTGTTATTATATGTTGATGATGCTGTTGTATTCATGTGTAAGCAACATTTTATTCTCTATTTCTCATGACCTCAGTGTGCCTAATATCGCTCCGTCCAGGTGGTGTAAAGTGCAACTGCCTCATGTTCTGTGTGGTAGCCTAATTAAACTATTAGAGTGCATCATATTTTATGAGCTCATCATGTTACATGATGTGCAAAGTAACCAGTAACTGAAGCCATCTGATAAATGCTGCTCCCTCCAGAATGTGGCGTGATAAAAGTGTGAGTTTATAAAAAAGAAAAACTGAAGTGCAAGTGCCTCCAAATTGGATTTACTTGTTAATTTCCATCTGTTTCCTGGTAACCATATGAGGTGTCATGGCAACTGCTAAAGCATGACCATCCAAACTCTCAAAGCAGTTTGTGTCTTCTCAGAAATACTTTGAATGCGTGTGTTTCAACGGTCACCTTGGCATTTGGAGTAGGGACGAGGCTTCTTGGTGGAAGAGCCGTGGCTGTGATGCGACTCCAAGGTCACGGGGTGATGATGGTGATGCCGCCGGCCGTGCCCTCTGCGGCCGGTGGCTGTGGTGTTGTCCCCTGCCTGTCTCCTCCATTGTCTCTCTGTTAGCAAACGGGCAGCCTCCCGTCGGGCAAAGTTTCCCAGCTGCTCCCTGTACTCCCCGTACAGCTGTAAACCGAGGGAGAAACAATCACTATGAAACAAAGAGTCATGGAAATCATGTGTTTCATGGGCCTCTCAGGAAAACAAGGTGCCAGACAGGAGGAGAAGGGAAATGAGGAGAAGGTAAAGAAGGAGAAATACCTATGGCAACTGAGATGTGGGAGAAGGATAAAACTAGATCCAGTGCGAAGAGTCTTGAGATAACGAGAAAGATGGGGAATGTGCGGCGTGTGTGTAAGGGATACACACCAACCTGAATACTCTGGCAGACAGAAATAGACAAAACGGGCATAGAGATCGGAAAAACCCCTCCCTGAGAGGGGCTGGAGAGGAGCCAAAGGAAGAGATCCTGGAAGAGAGGACATTCCACATCTTCCCATTGCACACAAACACACACTTGGTCAGAAAACATGACACCGGTCTGATCGGCTTGCAACGCAACTCGTTAAAACCATAGAAGCCGTAAAATACTGCAGATCCAGGTGCAGATACGACGTGCAACTGAAACCTACAGATCACATGCATCCCGACACACAGCAAAGCAAGAGGCTAAATCATGAGGAGGGCTGCCTGCCACACATTTCTGTCTCATGTTCACACAGGAAAGGAGAGCTGACACATCAAACCATGAGGCCCAGGACGAGAGAATATTAGGGAGAGCTTACTGTCCATAACTATGTCCACCGATAATACAGTAAACGTGCAGCAACAATCTATAATCTCATTTGACTCAGTTACCATCTTCTACCACAAAAACTCCTTTACACAACCGCTATAATCCATGAGTCACTATAACCACATGACAAAGGGACTGATATAGAAGTTTATAATTAATACATGAATACACCACATAGCAGGTGGCCAGCAGTTACACTGTTAAAGGCTCTTGAAAACTTTCGATGCCTCTAAATCATGTAGCAGGTTATTTTAAACCTCACTAAACACTACGAACCACAAACTGTTATTCAGAACAACACGGCACCGCTAACAGCTTTTATGAGCCCTAATGCAACAAGTGTTTGTTGCAATACTCTTATACTCCTGTAAAACCTGAGCTGACAGTAGGCAGTGATGAGTAATACAGAGAAATGCAAACCACTATTCTCAGTTTTAATTACTTGGTATTATGCAAAGACCCGGGTGAATATTACCTCCATTTGTTTGTTTTAGCTCGGTTTGCTGCCAGAATAATGAGTATGCTACCGAGGGCGAGACAATGATTGTGAAGACATTAAATCAGAGGTCGCTTGGAAACATTTAAAGATATTTTCCAGGATAGAAAACTTACCTCTGATTAGCTGAGTTGTCCAAATGTTTTAAATTTCATCCTTTGGTTATTCCTCACGGGTTAAAAGAATTATTTGCTCAAAGTGTCACAAAAATCTGATGTTTTGTCTTTGTTTCTTTGTTTTTCATAGGTAAAGGCACAGAGGATGCTAAACAAATCAGTGCTGTAATCAAGACCAACTAAACTGAGACCAAGACATGACCAAGACCAAGGCATTGCGAGACCAAGACTAGACAGTAGCTAACTTAAGTTGCTATTATTCACCAAAACTCTTGCTTTATTGAGTCACCCCATTAAGCGTCACTTTGAAGTGCTGAGTGTTCTTTTGGTCTCTTTAGGTTTAGGAAACCAAATTTTATTCCAGAAGATTTAGGTGACATCTCCTTCAAGACAGTGAACACCAGATAATGCACAGGCAATCAAGTGACATTGCCGCAGTTGGTGGTCTTGACTGGTCTTGAACTAAAATCCAGAGTCCTCTTTGTCTGCGACCAAGACAAGACAGAGGCCTTTGAAAGACAGATCTCGAGTACTACAACACTGAAACAAACTGTATACTGTATAATCTCTCAAAGTTTTGATCTCATATTACCACTGCTTTTCATAATAATGGATCAACTAAAATTTAAACTTCAACATTAGGCACATTTTTTTTAACATCTGTGACTTAAATTAAAGCTAACTAACTTAATTAAATTAACTTAAAATGAATGAAATGAAATCACATGTGAGACAAAGAAATTATAATAAAAGCAGATTTCAGTTTTCAATTGCTGAGTTAGAATCTATTTAAAAAATATTTATCAAGGAATTAAGTTAATTTTTGTTGTCCCATTTCATATTTTATTAAAAGAATTTGGCTTGACTGAGTGAATTTTATAGACATACATGTAACATACTGTATACACTATAGTTGTTTGCTCAGAATATTCTTTTCTTACAGTATCCATCCATCATCATTTAATGTGACAAACTACAAACAGTCACACTGCAGCCAGTTGCACAAACACCTCATTAAAGCCATAATTGGAAAAGAGAAATCAATCAAATTTGTAAACAGATCCACTAAAATAACTTACTTAAAAAGAACACAGGACTGTGTCATTAACAGCAGAAAATTAAAAAAATTCACCCTCCACCATCGGACCAGATGAAGCTTCTGGTCCTGCTGTCTTATTTACCTGTTCCTCATCAGTTGTCTTTGGCATGATGTGGTAGCAGCTCTGTTCCTGCTCTGTCTCCTGTCCCTACGCTGCAGACAACCTCACCACCGCCACTGCGCTACACATTAACACCAAAGCAGTAATCCATCAACGTTATCAAACAGGCGCTGGCACCAGGCGCCCATCAAAACCAGGGACAGTAACAAGAAGAACCTGTGCACCGCTCGCTCACATGCCATGTCCTGCCACAACAAACAACCAGGACAATCAGAGGACTACTGTTGAATAAACTGTGTTGTTTTGTATGACTTGTTTCTGTATAGCTGCATGATTTCAGCCATTAAATCAACATGATGCAACTTTTCTACCATAAAATAATGCCTGTTCTCACACGACGTAACTTTAGGATCTGGGTATGATCAAGTGCATAACACTTTATGTCAAAGATTTGGTGAAACTGGATCATATTTTATGTTCTCTGGTCTTCCCTTGGATGTCCTCTGGCTGACTGATTTACAGAGATTCCTGATGAACAATAACGTAAACTGCTGCAAAATGTAGCTACTGTCAGCTCACTTTAGTTAGCTGTGCTGCCTGGACTATGAGCTCAGAGCACAGAGAGAAGTGATAGTGTTTATATTTGCACCACAGGTGCTTTGGACCACCAGGAAGAGGAGGATGTCAGGCCCTGGGAACCAGGACAACCAGAACCAGACCAGGTGAGCACACAACACAACCGCTCAGTAGTGGCAGAGTCACAGAGACTGAAGAGTAAATCTCAGACCGGCTTAGTTTTTGGTGAGAGCTTTGTGAAATAAAAGGCTGAAAGACAGATGGCCACTTGGGCTTCTCCTGGCTGATTGTGCTGTTGCACTTGCCTGATGTTCGTCTGTGTTAGCAGACATGAGAAAGATTCACTAACTAACTCAATAATTAATTCATTAATTTGGAAGTCTGGGGTTTTGTTGGCTGTGCAAGACAAACAATCTGAAGATGTTGCCTTCAACTTGGGGAAACTGATGGGCTAAATTTTTACCCTGTTTATAGCCATTAAAAGTCCACAGAGACAAAAAAAATAAAGACAAATGTCCGACAGCGTGAGAGAGACATTGAAAGCTGCGATTCATTCACGTCAGGTGACTTTGCTGCCTCCATCTCTCAACCTTGTGTTTACCCTTGTGTCACCGTGTAACCTTGCACGTCCATCTTTGCCACACAGGGCCAAAACATGACGTCAGTAACCACCACTACCTCCCCAACTTTCACACGCTTTTGAACATCGTTGCTGCCATAGTTTGACTTTCAAACGGTGGAATGACCTTCCCACTCCAAGTCAAGAACACCAGAGGACATATCACTCCTCTCTTCCAACCCTGCTTGCACTTAATCGCTCTACCTTCCCCTTGTGGCTCTTATTATTTTGCCGCACTCTTCTCTCTCTCTCTATGGACACATGAAAGTAGTCAGGCGTTACTGTACGGCTCTGACACTCGCACTGCTCATTATTAGTTTCTTGTTCTCCATTGTAAGAACTCAAGCTTTTAATGCTGCGCTTATTGCAATCTCATGGGATAAAGAAAATGTAAAAATGTAAATCATTCCCGCCTTAGCTTTGTTACGAACGCAAACCCTCTGTTAAATTATGCCAGCGAGCTGTCAAAGACCTTTTGAATTCATACATGGATCTGCCCTTTTATGAACCAGCCATAACAAGATGATACTCCTGTAAAACAGGAGAAAGAAATTCAAGAGCAAACAAGAAAAACAGAAACAAGCGCGCAGAGAGAAAGAGATGGAGAGCTTCAGTCGCGGCGGGAGCTGCTAATATGTAGATGCCGAGGTTGAAGGGCAGTGTGACATTGAGAGTTAATTAAAAAAATAATAGCACATTCCTGCGTCCCTCGTGAGAGGGAGTCAGCACTGCATATTCATAAATATCTGTGCGTGTTTGTGTGCGTTCTTGAGCATGCTAACTTGTGTGTTTGTGTGTGTTTATGAGCGTGCTAAATTAATGTGTGTGTGTGTGTGTGTGTGTGTGTGTGTGTGTGGTGAGGCCTTACAACAATATAGTCTTGTCCCATAGCACAAGGTTAATGATAAAATCTGACCCGCTCACTGACGGATAGATCAGGAGATTACCTCCCCCTCCTCCCTTACACACACTCACAACTCTCCCTCCCACACACACACACACACACACACACACACATGTCTCCATATGAATACACTAATTAACCAGCACAATAACATTTCCATGCCTTGTCTGAACACCGTTCAAGCTGTCATGTTCTAATTAAGGCATGTCGGCATGGCCGAAAGAGAAAAATAAACCAAACTGTAAACCTCCATGTGTTATTCATGAGACCACAGTTCAACTTTGCACCGAGTAATCCAGGAAAAAACAACCGTGGAGGCCCTTTCAACCCTTCAAAAGCTGGTTTGCATGTAATAAGTCATGTCACAACATGAAATTTAAAATGTAAAGTGAATAAACAAGTAAGAGATAATACAAAACAACCTTTTCTACCTCTCTTTAGAGTTATAAATGCATCAACTCTTGCAAAAATTAAACTTTAAGAGGCAAACACATTAATATATAAGATAATAAACCTTACCAGAAATTGATCTATATTGAGAACGGTTTCAAAAGTGTTGATCCGCTCCCTCATCTTTTCAGCCGTTCCTCCTGCAGGTCTCTGCTCACTTTCTTGCGTGTCTTTAATACACTGTAATTCCCTCTCTGGATATCTTTGTCTTACATCTGTCCTTTCCTGTCTTTGCCAGTGTGACGGACACAGACTGTACCTGCTACCTGCCTCCATACAGTATAGACCTCAGTGACTGACAGGTATGGTCAGGGCAGCACATACACACACACACATCTACACAGCCAGAAGGGAAAGGAGTAGAGGTTAATACAGACACTTGAGGCTTGACAATAAATTGTCAGCAGCTCTTAATTCAGAGGGGTAGATTCTCAGTCAGGCGGTTGATCCAGCGGATTCCTGCAGCAGGATCATAAATGATACCAGGCAGGCAGGACACAAGCTTAAGGTATGAAAATAATACCTGCTGACTGAGTGGAGATCATAACCATATTAACATTGTGTGGGATATGGTGGATAATACTGAACTGTACTTTAAGTGCCTCCAGCATAGATAACATGCTTTACTAAAGCCTAACTGGGCTCCGGTACAGCATCCAGTATCATGTTTATTTGAGCTAACATTTGTTTTTGTACACACACAAACATTTTTCAGCAAAAATTAGGCAAGTGAAGGCAAGGTGCATTTATTCATGTAGCACATTTCATACCAAAAGGCAACGCAATGAGGGTCCACGAGCAAAAGTACTAAAAAAAACCAAAATGAGAAACAAATGATGAAAACAATAAAAGCGAGATTAAGCTCAAGTTATGGCAAAAATATGTACTGAGGCAAGATAGATAGCGTATTTTATGGATCCCTGAAGGGAAATTCAAGTGTTACAGCCGCAGTTACATGTATTACAACACAAAACAGGCATGAGGTACATTTTAAGTTTTAAGTGGCGAGTGAGTATAAATCAAAAAGCAAAGTCTTAGAGAAGCAAGAATAAATAGCTCTCTCTGTGTAAAATGCACAAAAGAAAATATACATATGACTCTGTTCTGTGTCATTATCCAGTATCTGCCCTTCAGAGACCAATAAATTTACTATGAAAGATGTCAGTGGATTTTTAAATGTTAAACTTACAAAGAGAAATACATTAAATGCAGCCTATAAATCATTTGTCTGGCAAATATGTAAGTGGAACACGCTGCCCGAAAACCTGAGAAATGTTTTGAACCTGGTTTAGTTTAATCCAGTTTAAAAACTTCTCTCCTTCTTACAGCCGTCGTCAGTATACACTGTGATCAACACTGATTTATTTGGATAATCAGGTATCAGCTGATAATATCGGCTTGCCGTCGTATCAGTTCGTCTCTATTCGTATCCTTTTATTTATTTCGTAAAGCTGCTCTCCAACTGTGAGACCTAAAATGGGTCACTGGCTGTTCTGTTGTGACCCACCTTTCTCACGTGGTTTTTGGGTCTTTGGGGACCGCAGAGCTGAAGGTAGCTGTTTGCATTTATCTGAGCGAACTGGCTGGTTCAGTCAGTTTGCAGTGTTTTAACTTTGCATGTGTCTGGATTGGATGCTTTATCACCTGCAACTACCACTGGCCCTGAATATGGAGCGTTGCAGTCAGCTGAAAATAACATTTAAATGCCAACACTATGTAGGCAAACAGAGTATGAATATGTCTTATTCTGTGGTTCCCTGCAATAGATCAGTGTCCTGAGCCTGGCTTTAACACAATGCATGTTGGGATACACTCCAACCTCCCCTGTTACTGGCCTGAGCAGGTAAAAATGGATGGATGGAAGCAGCTTTTATTTGCAGCAAATGTTCCAAACTGGATTTAATTTAATACAGTTTTAAAATATTTTCCTTCTCATAAGACAAAATCAGTGTACATTACAACAAGCAATCTGCCAAGCCATGACAGTAAAAGACTGTGAAATATGCCATGAAATATAACAGTTTTATTATATACAGTAAAACACAGTCATATTTCAAAATCTCTATTTATACAGCATTTTAAAGGAATGTAGACAATAAAGTAGTATCTTCTTCTTAGAGACTTAACTGTATAGTAAAACTCAAACAAAAAATGTATTTATATGGCATTCATTTGGTATTTTCATGTCAATTATATGGCAGAAGCTTTGTTTTGAAAGAAAAAAACATGATTTCCGTCCGTAAAATACGGACTTAAACACCAAGCTTATATGTGAAATCAACAGTACTACTATCCTTTTACCGTAATATTACCGGATTTATTACGGTACATTTGTGGCAAACGCAGGTGCCAATTGTTGACTATAAAAACAACAGGGCCCAATATTATCTTTTAAGTAGTTTGGGGGTTGTTTTATGCCTTTATTAGAGAAGAGCGGTGACAAGAAATGAGGGAAAAAAGAGGCAGCAAAGATCCTCGGTTAGACTCAAACCACAGATGATGTAATTCCCTTTTTCACAGGAGATATTTTGACTCGTCATAGCAGGAAAAAAAGCACAGGTGCTCTCTGCTTTGTCCCATCTAAGTGTCCCAGTAAGCAAAACCAGTGAGCCAACATGTGCATAATGCCAGGGCCCTGAAACCTGCACACCATCATTAACGTTAAGTAACATTAAGTTACACCTGCTATGACGTCGTCTTGAAAAAGGTCTAATCACATGGTCAGCACCTTAAACCTCCAAAACACCTCCAATATTATCCATTTTTGTTTTTATACTTTTGTTATTATTATTAGGTATTAGCTTATTTTGCTGAATCCTGCAATTACAATCTATATTTCAAGGCATCAAACACATATAAACAATAATTATTAAACCCAATGAAATAAATTTATAATAGCTGAATTAAAGAATTAGATCTAACTAGAGAAACCTAGTGAGTTTTAATTTAGAACAAAGAAAAACTCATTTATAGGTCTGTTTTGAGCTGTTTCTTATATTCTATGCCACCTTTCCTAAGGCAAAAATAATCTCATTCCAGCTGTATCATCTGAGATGCTTTTGGGAAATTAAATCTTATTTTATATTCATTATTCAGTACTTTGCTTGTCTTCCCAGTTGCACGGCTCTGTGAGGCACAAACACACATTAGAAATTAGTTTTTTTTTTCCGTCCTCCGTCGCCACAAACAGAATTTCTCATACATTGTTTCCCAAGCCGTCTCACCTCCGACTGAACTCTTGAGTGCAGCCTTTCACCTTTCTCCCTCACTCTTCCCCCTGAAACTTTCCCTCTCACCACCCCTTGTCCCGATCCATCCAACCCCCACCCCTGAGGTGAAACCTTACTCGTGGATAAATTTAGCAGCGGTGTGACCCAATGTTCACTGACACACTTCTCCGCACCTCTCCCTCTCTCTCACGCTGTTTATCTCTCTTTCGGGCCCATCTCTCTCTCAGGAGACTTGTTGTACAAACAGATGGAGGGCTTTAACCTTTACACAAAAACAATGGCAAGTTATTGATGCTGTTTCGCAACGTTAGCGTGCCGTTTCATGATGTAACTATAGATGTAACGACTAATAGTTTAATTACTACATTATTGACACCTCTGTAATTGAAAAGACACATCAAGTGACTGCGATATCATATGAAATTTAATGGCTTAATCGTCTGCATCCCTGTCATTCCAGTCTGCGAGACATTTGGCAGGTGAACATTATCCCTTTTAGTAGCCTGTAACATTTGAGACTTATGAGATCTGTTTCACTGCTGTTGACATTCTCACAGATGGGAGACTCACACAACCTCATTTTTAACCACATCCATCAAATAAACTGTAACGCACAACCAGCTGGATCAAAGCAGGCACAAACATACAGTGGGCACACACACACACACACACACACACACACACACACACACTGTGATCTGTTCTCACCACCCACACTGGAGTGTGCCTGTCACAATGTGACACAAGCCCACAGAGGGTGCTTCCTCTTTGTTAAGGTCATGGGTCAATGGCAGCCGTGTGACTTGGAAGTAATTAACACAACTTTACAAACCCAGCAAGCAATGATTTGGTGATTTGCGGGTCAAAAGATGTCTAGACGTCTATGTTAATCTGTGATTTATGTAGAATTTCCTGAAAGCAGTTGCGCAATTAGGCACTAATTGTACAAAAACATGTTGAATTCTTGGTGTTGAACACCGTCAAGTTTTTCAGTTTTACAAACAAGTCAAAGATAGGAGCTAGACAAAAATCTGTGACTGAAATGTTGCACCTCCATACCAGGTGTGCATCAAATAACACATTAGATAACAGTTTGTACTGATTAAAGGGAAAATAGAGACAGTGTTCAATCGGTACACTTTAATTAACTATCAGTGTCACCTTCTTTTAGTCTGTGCACATTCAGAAATGTCAGATTTAACCAAACCTAATCAACATATATAGAAACAGCTGCTTTGAATAATAATGATTAATCAATTAATAGTAACTTGGATTTAAATGGAGCTTTTCCTCTTTCCTCCAGTTACTCGTTCTTTCCAGGAAACTATTAGGAAATCACAGACCTGTAAAATAAAGCGTTGCCTTTTATCCTGATTTATTTCTTATAATTTTTATTTGTATTAAATGTATAACATATTTAATTTTTTTTTTTTTATTTAGCTTGTGCAACAACATTTGCCTGTGCAGTCCTGAAATGTATAATTACAATAAAGCTTAACCATGAAGGCCTGTATTTCATGGGGCACCCTGGTAGCACATGTGCCTCATGTTGTTGTTGCCACAGCAGACCAGGGTTTGAGTCTGACCTGTGGCCCTTTGCTGCAGGTCACCCCCCCCCCCCTCTCTCTCTCTTTCCCCACTTTCCTGTCACTCATCAGTTGTCTCTATTTGCTAAAGCTTCAAAGTGTGAGGCAGGTTCTTACTAGGAGTTGAAATTTAGTTATTTAAAATGCAGTTACATGTAACCTAAACATCTAAAACATACACATTCAACCCAGTTTTAACCTCAACACTTACTGGGAACACACTTGATTGTGTCCTAGCAGCATCAGTGTGCATGTGTGATGATTTAGCCAGCTAAGTCATCAACCTGATATCCTGCTGCTGATCAATAAACAAATTATATTAGGACGATCTATTAACAGCTCTACACATAAACTCCTCAAATCCTTCAAGGCTTTGATTTCCTCTCTGTCTCTCTCTCTCACTCACACGCCATCACAGCTTTCACACCTGAGCGATGTGAGACTTTGCAGAGAGACATTAAGCCTGCAAATAGTGCGGTTAATTGAGATTTCTTATTTATATCTGACCTGCGGGGGCCCCCTGAGGGGCTCCACCAGGGACTGGGAATTAGAGATTTGTTTTGGGCAATCGTCCATCGTCTCAGAGGAGAAGAGGAAAAACACACTGTCACTGCTCCTCCTCACTTTGTCAGTTGCTCAGGCTGCTCTAACACATATATAAACACCCCAGCTGCTCACGTATCTGTCATTCTCTTGTCTCGCAATTCACACTCAACTCTGCAGAAACTGACCTTTAAACCCCCCCTGCATGTAAACACAATGCTTCAAATCAATCTGATGTTGTGAGTCACACAGTATATGTCCATAGAGCAGGTGTGATTGGATGGTAACATGATGGCAGACGTGATGCTCCTGGGAGGAATGGCCATCATTCTGGATGAGCATTTAAACAGATGAACCGGAGGATATAGTGACATGACTTCATCTCAACGCGTACGTCTAACCTGTCTGCTCAGGTTTCCTGTATATAGGTATTTATATCCACCAACACATGAAAACAGCAATGACTTTACAAGGCGGCGGCTTGAGGAGAACCGATGAAAGTAGATAGACGCTGTTGCAAAGAGGAAATGTACCCAAAACAATAAGAGTCACAGTCACGAGAGCTCAAGCAAGAGGTGTCAAAATAAAACGATTATTGCAGGAGTGACTTTCCATTTATTGCCTTCACTCTGTGTTTTGTGGCGTGGGCGGTGTGAAAGCGGCAAAGACTGAATGCGTTTTGGAGGCTGTACTAATAAACTTGACATCAAGTTACAGAAATCTTCAATAAGAAAAAAAAAAGGACGAAGGAGGAGACAGAGCGAGCACTGCTGGTGGATAAGAAAGGATGCAGCAGGAGGTGGTTGGTAAAGTAGTGAAAGGTAGGGGTGAAAGCGACAGGTGGGTAGATGGAGAGATGAGGGTGAAGCAGGTGGAGGGGCATGAAATGAGGGGAAAGGAAAACATTTTAAGACACGGACAGGACAGCAGACAGACAGGCAGGTAAAGGTAGATTTGGGAAAGACCTACCAGGGTCTGTTGGTATCTCAGAGCCTTCCTTTGCGACGCATCTGCAGCCATTGACACGTTGTCACTGATCCAAAAATAACCTTGCTGGACACCCCAGCATTTCCAATGGCTTGGGCAACACCATACACACACATACACACACACACACACACACACTCTCTCTCTCTCTCTCTCCCTCTCTCTCTTATACACACACACACACACACACACACACTTTACACCGGGTCAAATAAACATGCAAACATCTAAAGTTTCTCACTCTCAGAGAAAATCAAAAAGTTCATATGATGTCCTTCCCGAACATGCTCTTCTCCAGATGATCCAGAGGCTGCGAGCCATCCAACTCCACTGCAGGCCTGACAGACGCACGGACAGAAATCAGACAGGCGGACAAAGCAGAGCAAAGCCATCTGATGAGGCAGTGAAGGACGCAGAGCTTTCCTTTATTAGAACTGCAGACACCTAATAACACAGACACACGCACACACACACACACACACACACATACACACAACTTGTTGCCCTTAGCAGCACCCTCCCTGCCAGCCGGCCATTAGGTGTGTGTGTGTGTGTGTTTGGATGGACTGTTCTTGTTTGGACAGGGGTGACGGGGGTAGGGGGTTGGAAGGGCACCCCCCATAGGGCTGCCCCTGCAACGTGAGCAGGAAGGTGCACACGACACCCCTATGACAGCTCACACTTAATCAGCCAATGATGCAGGGCAATCACCGTAACGCTCACATGCTATCGAAGCCACCCCTCCCACGGTAAAAGGTTCAGGTTCAGATATCTAGAGGGGGCTAATACAGGAAGGGAGTTAAGCGTTTATGTGCTGCACATCAATCGCTGACAAAGCTCACAGGACCACTGCAAGCCCAGAGAGACAACATCCCGCTCAGACAATGTTAATCTAAACGTCTCTAACCCGTCCTCTGGTTCCTCCACTCAGGCTGATGAGACAGGCGGCCATTATGACAACCACAAAGATACACGCAGATCCCCCCTTAACGCCACCCTGCTTTGTGGTCCACACGCCAGCACATAACAGCCTAATCTCATAGCTACACCGGAGGCCAGTGAGAAATGTGTTAACTCTGAACGCCGATGTGTGTGTGTGTGTGTGTGTGTGTGTGTCAAGGGAGAATGACTGTGGACAGCTGGCTGGGCCTCTATCTGATACACTAAGAACATTTTCACTGGGCGGCAGGCAGTGTGAGGGATACATACGTCCCAGTCACAGCATGGAGAGACCTGAGCACAGCAGAATGGTGCGGAGCCAGTTATACTATACCTGAGAACGGAGAGGACAGGCTGTACGAGGGGAACAACACACACAAACACAGCAACAGGGAGGATCAAATAAAGTGGAGCATGCACAGGAGCAGGCATGGTGTACATTCATGCAGAGGCTCCACGCTCACAGAGCTTAAACCAAACACGTACACACACACACACACACACATGCATGTCAAAAAAAAAAGAAACGCAGTTGCAGGAATATGCAGATAGACTCGTGTGCACATGCAGCTGGAATAAAACAACAAAGGCTTGTGCTGTTTAGAAACCATGGCCTGTTTATTGTATAGAAGATTTGGCAGTCATCGGTGTTGACAGAAATAAAATCTCTCCCAGCCCCCCACACAGCACCTCAGCAGAACTTGGCAGCAAATATCAACCTTTAAAACTTCTCACCCTGTGGGAGAGTTTTTACCTTTTACACCACTTTATTTGTCCTTTTTTAAAATCACATTTCCAAAATCCAAAAATCAAAAAGGATAACAGAGTGAGCACCGCACCAGGGTGAACTCACGAACATCTCACATACAGCTTAAAAGCGTCTTTGTTTACAGATGCTTAATCAATACTGTTTCGACCATATATTCTGTTATCTTCACTACAACACTGTTGTAACTAAACACACTTTGCCTGCTCAGAGCCTTTCTGGGAAACATCAATGCTCACACAGCCTTGAGAAATTGATTTCTCTGCGTGTGTGTGTGTGGGGGTGCCAAAGCAATACAGTATACTGTAAAAGCTCCATGGTCATAAAGTCATCTTAAAGGATCATCATCACATGGCACAGGCTGCTTGTAGAAAACTGCATACTGTTTATGGAAGACATGAGAAATGTTTACTGCGTCAGATACAGTAAAATATGAAAACTGTAGGGGGTCTAAGTGGACGTGCAGCTCCCACACAGGGAGAAACACTATTAGCAGTCAGAGTTAGCGTAGAGGTCGGAGTTCATACTTTTGGTGTATGACCCCATAAGTAGCACCACATTCCCCTGGCAGCCCACCACCCTGACGGGGACAGATATACAGTAACACAGCTGAGATGAAGGGAAATTTACAGTGAGTGCGTTCACTATAATAGTTTAAAAAGCTGATTTTTTCCTGATTGAACATCCGCAAAGCAAAGCGAGAAAAAAAAACTTGTTTTTTTTTGGAGCTGCCCTGTTGGTGTTTAACTATGTGACAAAAAAGTGATGAGAGCAGGCCAAAACCTGCTGCAAAGACTTTACCGTTAATCATCACTCAAGCTGATTGTAACTAAAATAAAAGCTGTCCGCAATCATGACAGTAAAGATCATTTTAAACTGCAGGAAATCTGAATAATATTGATGAAACAAAAGACGATGAAATGCATTTGTCTCTGCTGTGCTGCCCCCTGCCTGTTACTGTACTAAAAACAAGAAATGGTCACACAACTTATGGCAAACATTATATACAAATAAAGAGAATGGGCTTAAAAATCCTTATAAAAACAATTTCATACAAAATAAAGCCACAAAAATAGATCTGTGTACAAAATACATTTTAAAAAGAGAGAGTGAAACCTCGAAGTAGCTGTGCAGTAAGAAAACAATTCTGAATTCTGAAAAAAAAAAGGATCATCTAAACCTTCTAACTGGCATCGACACACACACAGATACATGAGTAAGTACGCTAATACGTTGCCCATTTCCGAGTACATGTAGATTAACATAAGCTTGCTCCTTTTTCATCTCGCCAAGAACCACGTGAGTGTATGCACGTGTGCGGTGTCAGGAGGCAGTATTTACACAGAATGAGTGAATGAATGTTTGGTTGTGGAGTTGTAACAGGGGAATGTGAGAGTGTCTGAGTGTTTGGCAGTAATTGCTGTGGAATGAACAGTTGTGTGTGCTTTATCGAGAGGCTTCAATGCAAGGAATGGTCTGTGTGTGTGTGTGTTAATCTGTGTTATGTGCGTATTTGCATATCAATACTGTGGCTGGTACTTGGGGAAAAGGTAGAGGTCTTTGCACAATGAGCTGGTGAACTCTGACATCTCTTTACAGCGATGGTGAGCGGTGCCGGGAGCGTAACCCTCCCGCTCCTTGATTCGGCCGTTGACCTAGAGAGAGAAAAAAAAAAAAAAGACAGGAAGATTACAGTAACGTCTTTAAGAAGTTAAAAAAAAACTGTGAATGCAGCAGGGTTGTAAAAGTATTGATACCATGTGTTTTTAAAATGATACGATCTCCGTTAATTGAAACATTCGATAGTATCTAAAGGACCAAAGATCTAAAAAACAAACAGATCTACAATCAGAACAACGCCATCTGTGATCGATTAATTAGTGCACAATCTCCACCTCGCTCTTCTCCTGTGTGGTCAACTGACAATCACACAGCTCTGCTGCAGAGACGTTATCTAGCATTATGTTGAAGACACGAACACAGCGATTATTTTAAAAGTGCGCACCAGGTAAAGCGACAATAAAAACATCTGGCATGTGCTGTCGTTATTTGGTACCACGTTGGTTTTGATCGGCTACATCATTAACAACAAGCTTTCTCCACGCGGCTCACCTGCTGCTGCACAAACAAAATCGCAGATGAAAAGATCAAAAATGCGAGTGTTGTTTTTTTGAAGCTTCATAAAATACTGCAAGAGAAGAGGCAGGACAAACCTGTGTGTGTGCAGTAAGAGGTGTGTGTGGAAAACATGGAGAGGAAAGCATGGTGAGCAGATTAAAGTAGCTTGAGAGTAAACACTAAAATAAGGTGGACTATTAAGTAGAATTAAAATGGTGACATAATAAATAACCTACTAGAAGTGGGGTAATGTATTCAGATAAAATATAAAAGCTACACTGTGTCAGTCTGTGGGAAACTCTACAACGGGTCTGCAACATGTGTTCAGCACCGTGTGAAGGTTATTAATTAAAAATGATATATTAACACGTAAATATATCACATATTCTGTGAGCCTCGGCCACAGAGTATCACTTATTAATACTACTATAGTATTGAAAGTTTATAATTCTGGCATCGTGGCTTTCTGATTTGAATGACGCTTCATGTTCACCTGCACCATGATGTCTGCAAGGTGTGTGTCTCTGGAATGGAGTCGGAGCGCTGTGTTGAGTTCTTGGATAAACCAGGATCCTCTCTTGGTGTTCCGCATGGCTGCTGTGCCTTGAGGAGGAAGAGATCAAACAATAAAGGCTTAATACAGCGAGACGAGACGCAGAGAGACAGAGCTAAGGTGGCGTCTGGTATCTACATGACTGAAAACAGAAACAAGAAGTTATAAAATAATGCCAACATCTAAAACAGTGACAAAGGCAGAGGTTTGACGGGCATGATTTTAACATTTATACTCAACGGTGTTCTCCAACACAGCCAGACTTCAGTGTTACATGTCAACAACATACGAAGCAAACGAATGATTTTTACCTCCTTCCTGCCACTTCCTGCCCTGTAACATTACCTGACCCTGCCAGATAAACGTTATCAGTATTACTTGCTTGTCCTTCATCCTCCACTGCATCAATCGCTCTTTTTTTTTTTTTTTTTTTTACACCTTGTTTTATCAACCACATCACAATTATTGGGCCAGCTAGAAAACGAGGTCATGCATGTGAGATCACAGACAAGACTACTAGGCAAGAGCTAATTAACATGCACACTGGCCAACATCTGGACAGGGGGGTCTGCTACAGGTCAGCTATTGTGGTTATTGACAGTGTCGCTTGTGAACTACTTACAAGAGACGCCAATCTACCTCAGTGTTTGTCAAAATGATGGACAGCCTTCACATTTTTCCATCATTATTAAAAAAAACCTACATTACCCATCATGCATCTCAACCCCAACCACCTCAGCCAGGAGATTCATTTTTCTTTCTTATTCTCGTAGCGGCTCAAGGACACATGAGATGCTATGAGCTTCAAACAGAGATGACACAAGCGACATCATTTGAGGCAATTTAATCAGACTTCATGCATGTTCCTCTGGAGCCGCAAAAAGTTCATACAACTTTGTTCACATACGCAGTAGTACTCCCGAAGACAATGTGTAAAATCAGGGGAGTTCCTCTTTAAAACCACCAACACAATCCACACTGATTTTGTTGCAGTTAGCTCTTGTGCACTCTGCATGAATTACTGATAGAAAACAAAGGCGCATTACTCTACAGTTTGATACAAGTGCTGAACAAAATCAGCAGTGGAGAAATACAGGTGGTCCAAACACTGATTTATTTTTTCGCTGGTTGAAATGCTGCTGCCTCTCGACAACCTCTAGTTTTCACGCTTTACTGCACATCTCTGCTGCAGCAATAATTTCCCCACACGCTGCCTTTTTTTTTTTTTATCTTTAACACGGTAAATAACACATTTCCTTCATAAGTCCACCCCAGAATAGCAAAAGAGACAAACTTACAAATTCTCTGACCTTTGAGAGATGCGTAGCCACAGATCATGTCAGACCGCTGGGGCAGTTTAATCCTCGGTCTGCCCATGTCCCCTCTCTGTCTGGAGTCTGCATCCCCCTGTCCTTCCCTTCCAGCATCTCGCTGTTCACAGCTCGGTGAGCAGGTCCTCGTTGGTCCGTCTATCTGCTCCACGCCACAGTCCATCTCATCTGGAAGACAAGGCAGTTTCAAATTAACCTTAAACATCTAACAGTCTTCTAAACATCAGTTTTAGCCATGGGATGCTTTTTCTCTGACTATAACCAACTGCAGTCAGACTGCAGTCTGAAAATGGGCATATGCTTGAACTAGGACTCGTCTTGGACGAGGGGGCAGCCGTGGCAACATCTTGTCTTGACTTCAAAATTATTGGTTTTGACTGAAGCTACTAGCAGAGGAAGCGGCCAACTGCATGTAATGGCCTTTCATCAGCAGACCTGTGGTGGGCTCTGTGGTGCAGCGAGGGTGTGTGTGACAGTAATTACAATTGCTCCTGAGGGGTCTGAGGATTTGTCAAAGGCGTCATCAGCGCTGTAGTCGGACCGTAACCTCCATCACAGAGACAGACTAATTAGCTGGGAGCCTGGTGAAGTCACAGATTAATTACATGTTTATGGACGATTATTGTACTGCTATTATAATGTTTACAACAGCAGAACCATGAAATATGACACGTGTTCTGTCACAGCGGCCAGGAAGGTGACAGCAGACAACACCTGAACATGTGGAGGGACAGGCTGGCAGTGTTTTGTCCTACTCTGACAGTAAAAGGTTTTATTATGATTTAACATAGGCAGTCTTAACACAAGTTGTAAATATTACAATAACATATTTACATAATTTCATTTATGTGTTATGATCCCTTATTTGTCTGTCCCAGTGTCTCCCACACACTTCTACGGCAGAGGCCAGCAACTGGCTGCTTAACATGAGATGGAGCGGTGGCTCCTCACATTAGGGGTGAGCTCTAATGAAACTTTACATAAACTGACATCACTACAAGGTCACTACAACATCATTAAAATTAATACTGATAGAACAGAGGAGATCCTTACCTCCTCTGCAGGCCTGGATGAAGAACATCTTCGGCTTGTTCTGCAGCAGGGGACAGTGCACGTTGTCAAAGGCCTCAAACACCCAGTCCAACTGTGACACAGGTTACATGTTAAATGTCTGATAAGTAGGTTGCATCTTTACCTTTGAAAGACATTATCAACCAAACACACCTGCAGGAGCTGACCGTCAGTGCCATATATAGCACCTTCCACTCCGTGAGAGAGCAGACACACCACACAGCTGTCCATTGTCCGGTGGTTTTGTTGTCGACAAAAGTTCTCAATGCACGTCCTCATGCCCTGCACGGAGGATAAGGAACCAGGAAAAAACTGTGGTTAGCACAGATAAGTTGTTTCCAAGTTGCCTTTTAATACTGTACAAGTTGGTAAGGCAACCGTGTGGTTACTCACTGACTAAAATTTAAATCTGTTCGCTCTTTGTGCGACACTGAACAGCGCTGACAAAGGGAACTGAGCAAAACAAAGCCATCAAACAAATCCTACATGAGAGCACCTTTTCTACAGGCACTGGCTAAAAGGCGTTCTTAAATTCCAGGTCAAGACGTTACTCCTCTCCCTTTTACAGCTTCCCTCTTTCTAGCTTTGTGTTTGTTACCTGAGCAGTGAGGTCTCTGTGGACTGTAACCAGGTAGTCCAGCTCTGTAAAGACCTTCCTGAGGACTTCGTCATCCACCTCACCTCCCTTTCTAGGGTCAAGGTCAGGCGCAGCACAAGGATCGAAGGTCACATTACTGATCACCAAAGCAAAACCGCGAGGGGATGAACTCATCCTGTAAGACTGAAGTGGTGGAAGTGAGAGAGAGAAATAAAAAAGCGCAGTGAGGACATAAAAAGAGAAAGAATGGATCAATGAGTCCAGAATAACTCCATGAAAAATATGTTTTATAAGGGCTTTAACACTTTGCTTGTACTATTATTACTTTTACAAATAAAATAATGAAATGTAGATTCCCCTCTGTGCACACAGTGCTCTATATTGTCTCATATCCAGGTAGGGGTGTGACAACAGGTATTTCTCAAAAGCCCACAGGTAAAACATAACAGAGTAAGTCACTGCAAACTTGCCGAGCTGACCTAGTGAAGAGAAGTATTTTACCTGCTTGCAGCGAGAGAGGTAAAAGTCAGGAGTGCACGGGAGCACAGGAGTGTTGATGGGACTATCTGCATCCAGGCTAAACTCCATGGACTCTGCTACACACACACACACACAAACAAACAAACCACAATGTTAAGCACAGCTTGTTACAAATTGAACAGCTGATTCAAAGTGTTCTCACCACTGTTTGCTCCCTCCAGCCATTGTGTGACAACAAACTTTGTACTACAACGCTGTGAATGAGTCACTGGTGGGGCGGGGTGCCTGTAGGTACAGACAGTAGCCAAATACTAGAGCAAGCACACTCCTACACTTCTCAGTGATTGAGATTACAATGCACACAGACTCATCTATCTCGAGCTGTTGAGGGATACAACTTGTTTTTTTGTGTTAAAGTGTATTCAATTACCTGTCTGTTTAAATTGGACAGCAGATAAACAATCCTCCAGAAACCACCCCTTGTCTCCATGGAAACAGAAAAATATTGACGACGAGAGAAACCCATTTTATCCTGAATGCCGGCCACATTGCAAAGCTACTCACCATGTGTCCTTGCTCTCTTGGCAGCAATTCCCTCTTGAGTGGGATGTGGAAGAGAAGAGCCCTCAAACCTCTGAAATTCAAAGTCACGTACAAATGATTAATGACAGAACATCAGCTGTTTAGCACAAACAAAAGACAGATAATGAAGAGTTTTGTTCTTTACTGGGGCAGCAGCTGTTTGTTGTGAGAGTCTGACAACTACAATCATAACTATTAAGAAATATCGTGCCTGCTGTGTGACTAACTTAGCGGGCCATCTGCTTGTCTGATATCAGATGGATGTGGTTTGTGATTCTCACATCTGTCTGCTGATCTCTTCCTCTTTTCCTCATTGTCTCTCGTCTCTCTGTGTTCCTGTCTTCCTCCCTGACTGGGACCAACCATCTGACTGAGGACTCTGAGGCTCGGACTGGGCATGACGAGGTGCTGCTCACCTCATTCTTTTCTTCTCTTTCTACTGAGGATGTCTGCAGAAGACCATGTAACGTGAGCATAATGTTATCAGAGATTTTTTTTCTGACTGTGAGCATGTATAATCAAGCTGACAGTTATTAAACCTCATTAAAAGACATGTTCAGTGATACAGAGTTCTTCGGACGTCAGCGTTTGTTCTGCTGAAGTCTGGTGAGGACGTCAACAGTGACAATGACTGCAGTAATTCTGGTTGCTCACCTCTCTCTTTTTCTCTGTTGACTGCATGACTAGCCGCCCTACCTCTCCCCCTGGCTGTTCCTCAGGCCGAATACTCTGTGAGCGAGAAACAGTCCAACAACTGTACTCAGTCTGCTAATAATCCCCTTTGTCTATTGCAGCTTTGTATGGTGTGTGTGTGTGTGTGTGTGGCGATGATTCATGAAGTTCACACTCACCTCTATGTATGTCTCTTTGCCATCTTTTTCTGGTGATTGTGTGAGCAGGTCACACAGATGCTTCTGCTCAGTTTCTCGCAGAGCTGAGCAGAAGCTGCTAAAGGCTCTGGGTCCTCTCTTTGGTAAAAGCAGTAGTAAGCGCCAGCTTCGTTTATGAGATGTCTGCTCAGCCTAGAGTAGAAGAGATCAGATCAGAAAACCAAACTAAATGCAACTAGTTTATTTAAAATGTTCACACGAATATCATGACATTTCCATTTCCAACAATTGTCAAATGTTGACTTTCCATAGTTGAGAGTCACCAGGATCTGTCTAAAGAATAAAACAGCATAGATTCAACTAAATACTTGAAGGGGGTAGTGGTAATCAGTAATTTCAACCAGGGAAAAAAATCAAGCTTTTAGATAATACTGATTGTTACATTGTCTTTGTCTCATTTTGTAACTTTATCTGTGTGAGACTAACTTCATCCAAAATTCACCTCTTACTTCACAACCTACTTGGATACTGACCATGTAAAATGAAGTAATGTCAACTTATGACCCCTCATTAAAAGCCCTGAGTGTGGACATGAATAGTAAGCAGTTCAGTTGAAGAGTTGTTTCCTCAGCAACATGTTTAAATGTCTGAAGAAGTGAAGGTATCTGGTATCTCAGAAAAAAAAGAAAAACAAGTTCCCTGTAAACATATTTAGACCCACTAATTTATCATGAGACCTCTTATGGGTTTCACACATGGGCATAACACACCTATATTACACCTATATGCAGGTGTTTCCAACATATAAGGTGTAAACAGCTGATATATGTTACAGTTGAACACTTGATTATCTGATATAGATCTTGCAGTACTTATAAAACAAATGTCACTTTACTCTACACAATCAGTATTCCAATAGTGTAATATATCCTATTTATATAGTATCTATTTATACAGTAATACTTGAATATAGTTGTCACAACCTTGTACAGTGTATAGAAGATTGCAACATATTTTCCATATTCTATTTCAGTATATTTTGTATTCTGTTTATTATATTTACTATGTATTATATGCATATTTATGTTTCTCATATTTCTTTTATATTTTGTATTTTATATCCTTTTCAACCAATTTTTATACTATTGTATTTTACTTCTTTAGCTTATTTTTATCTGTTACTCACTTTTAATGCTGAGCGGATCAGTTCCTCTTGTCCAACACAAACTTGAAATTAGATTACTTTATTGATCCCTGAAGGGAAAGCTTGGCACACAGTATATACATACATAAAGGCATGAGGTAGATACATTTAGAGTGGCGTGTCAGGTCTCCAACAACCTGGTGTCTTTAACACAGGTGCCACTCAAAGTGAAACTACTGTAAATACAATGGAGTCAAGGGCATTTTGAATTTGACTTCACTAACAGAGAGCCATGTAACTCGAAGAGGATGGACAAAAGAAAACATAAACAACCACAGTTTGTTTGACTCAGAGAGGAGCCTAAATGAAGCTCCATCCATACATGAGTGCCCACATACCATGATGCTCTCTGCCATGCTCTCTGTCAGGATGTCGTCTGCCTGCAGTAACTGAATGAGCAGCTCATCCACCACCAGCTGCTTGCAGAGGACAGCAGAGCGCTTCCGAAGAGCCCGACTGTCCCGCTCCAGCATGCCGCACTCCAGCATTGTGCTCTGGGTGTGTAGGACAGGCAACAAGACACATGAACCTCCATCACAATGAGCCGCTGGTTAAAGCACAGTATAACCGAGTGACAGGCAGTGTCGACAACTGTGTGAAGGAGCCAGCATGGCTGTGCACTTCACTGTTACTGGACCTGTTGCTGAATAGTTATACACAAAATACTGAATTATAGACACTGTGTATGTTGACAACACACTTTTAAAGGCTTTAAAACTAAACGCACCATCAATGCTAGGTGACCGATGCAGGTGTGCACAAGCGAGCAGCTAACTAACACATCAGCGACGACAGTAACCAAACATACAGCGTGATATTAACATATTAACAACATGTCACAGCGCTGTAACGTTAAATTACCATCACGGTTAAACGTTGATGGCTAATTATCAATGCTAACTAGCCAGCTAGCTCACTTCGGACAGTCCCCCCCCTCCTCATTAAAGTGGGTGAAATAAAACAGTTCACAAGTGTACTTCTTACCGTTTCTCTGTTTCTGCAACAGGACACCAAACCGCTTGTAAAAACCACGGGAAAAAATGTCGACGTGTTTCACACTATTGCACACAAATTAACAACATCCCGTCCACACGGAGCAAAACCAACTTCCGCGGGGTCTGTGTGCCGCAGCGGGAGGGGGCGGGGCTACACGAGTCGTTGTTTGGGATTCTAGCCAATGAGAGCAAGGTGAAAGTTGAGTGGCGTGTCACGCATCCAATAACCTGTTGTGTTCCTTACACACGGGTGCCACCCAAAGTGAAACTAGTGTAAATACAGTGGATTCAAGGGCATTTTGAATTTGAATCTGTTTTCTGTAAATAAGCAGCCAATTGATAAGGAGCGCTTTGAAGACAGACACAAACATTTCACTAATAGAGGGCCATTTAACTCGAAGAGGATGGACTAAAGAAATGGGATTTAACATAAACAGCCACAGTTTGTTCCCCACAGGCCATCACTCTGATGAACACTTAAATCCAGACACAGATGCCAGGAACATTACCTGTAAATTATTAGTTATTTATTTACATCAGTTCTTTATATCTGAACATAGTTGTTTGTTCGTTTTTAACCTGTATTTATGTCTATATCTATGTACATGGAGATCAACAAGTCAAATTGTGTGTGTACACACACTTAGCTAATAAAATCATTATAATAGCCATGATCATGGCTCAAAATCGTACAAACATTTAATTATTATATTAGAATGTAACATGACACTTTAAAAAAAAAAGTAGACACTTGTACTCCAGTTTTTCTATTTCTTGCTATTTTATATCCTACTTCTAATTCAGATAAATATTGTAATTTTAATTCTGGTGTTTGACAGATATATTGTTACAGATTAACTGCCCAAAATAACAGAAAGTAGTTAAAATGAGCCACCTCAACTATTAAAATGTTGCTGATACATTATTATTGTTGTTCTTATACAATAATAAATAATAATTTATCTTAGGGAGAATATAATATAACCACATGGATTCTGATATTCATTATTTTAAAAAAAACTTATCTATAATGTTTTTTTTTCTGACAAAATGCATATGATTTTTAAGAAACTAAATGTTTTATTATATGTGTGAAATCTTAGCATTTGAAATGAATGAATGAATAAATAAATAAGCACCCTCCATATTTGTAAATCCGAACTAAATTATGAGACGGAAACAAAAGGGAAACTGAACTGGAGGAGAGGGGGGTCTGCTGCTGTTAAATAAGGTACAAAAACGTTAAAGTAAAAGAAAGTAAAAGTATAAAAGAGGGAATTCAGGACAATAATAGCAACACAAAAAGACATACGATGTGAAAGATAGAACATTTTCACACTGGAAGTGACATAACATCTGTTTAGTTTGAGCTTACAGTGTACCAACTGTTGCGTCTGGTGAGGAATGTTGAGAAACTTCCTAATTCAGAGTTATATTCATCGCTTTAAATGCATTACTCATCATGACCAGTAATATACAGCACTGTATAGTCATTTACAGTCAGTCAGTTGTTTTTGGCTGTTGGAGTGTTTCTGTCTTTGTACTGCAGCCAACTGAGACACGATGAACGTACTCTCAACCAACTTAAAGACAGAAAGCATGGAAGGAAGGTAAGTAGTAACTATACTAGAGTATAATACGTAATAATACTTGGGTATTATTACTTAAACAAACAAATAACAAACTACAGTAGTGAGATACTACTTACACATTGATGTGTCTATGGTAATAATGTAATATATAATCTTTTATTTTGATCCTTTATGTACATTTTCCTGGACTTTTACCTAATTAGGGTTTTCAATGAAGCCCTGCAAACCTCTTTCAACAACCATCTCTTTCTCTTTCTTTCAATCTCTTTCCTTCTTGCCTTCCTTTCTCTTGCTCTCCCTCTCTATGCTAAGGCCTACTTCACCCTCCCCTGCTGTCTCTCTCCTCACGCTCACTGTGTGTGCTGTCAATAATTGATGATCCTCACCGACTCAAAGGGTAACAGGTCCCAAAGAAAATGTCTCACCCATTTCTTTATTTATTTACAAGCCTATCTTTAAGTTCAGTCAGTGTGAGAAACCACCGCGAGCGTTTATTCGGGGATCGATGGGCATGAAGCTTGCTGACCATGTCCGTTTTGCAGTTTGTGGCAGCTGCTGCACCTGTGACCATGAGCAGGTTAATGCTGCCTGTCTGGTTGACAGCAGGACAGAGAGAGGAAAGGGAAGCTTAAATGAGTGAGAGGCAGGGGGCAGAGAGGAGGAGGAGTGACAGAATGATAGAGTGAATTAATTCAACCTTAGCCAGCCCTGATTGACTCGGCAACAAACTGGCATGTACAAACATTCACAGTGACACCAAAGCCATGGAGAGAGAAAAGAGGAATGACGTGTCCTTCTCCCGAAAGAGAAGTTTCACTTTTGGGGCATATGGAGGGTGAGTAAAGACACCGTTTGTCTCATATTAGGACTGATATTTTTCACAACAAGTCAGCTGAGTAGCTACATACATTGAATAAATGACTTTAGATATTAGTCCTGTCTATGCAAGATGATTCGTTTTCTTCTCCGAGTAGTTCTCACTTCCTTGTTTACAGTGTGGACAGATTCACATGTGGGGATGAGACGAGGTGAGGTTTTATTTTCCATTTTATTACAGCAGCTAACGTTCAAGCTTTGTTGTATAAAGTGAATGAGAGGTGACGATGTCTTCTTGTGTGAATGAACCTGTTGCTGCAGACCTGAATCTGCAGAGGACAACATATTGGACATCCTGGACTCTCCTACCACTGACAGCAAGCCTTTCCTCTCTGCCAGCAGCAATCAAAGGGTGATATCATTATCATGTTCAGCGTGCAGCTTGCCTTCCTTTTTTAATTGAATATATACTAAATGTATTTCCATACGCTCTGTTTCTGAGAAGTCATGTTTCCATTCGCAACTGAAGTACTTGTCATGTTCCTCTTCCTCCCCGTGTTTCTCCTTCCCTTTCTCTCTGTCTGCATTTCTGCCTGACGTCTGCTGCCTGTTGTTCATATCAGGACACAGAGCTGTTTGAAATCATTGAAAAGCTGCAAGTGAGTTCCTATAAAATTGATCCTGTGTACTGTGTGGTGTCTGAGCAGCACAAGTTTCTTATCAGCACTCCTCTTGTCCATCAGGGCAGCAGGATCGATGAGCAGCGGTGTGAATTCCCTCTTCCACTGAAGGTTAGTCTTAATCTGAGAACCTATGCCCAAGTTTAATCCCGCAAGTGTGTGTGTGTGTGCTGACCTTGACCTTTCTGTGAACGCCACAACATTTTTTTCCCCAAACAACAGAAACGACAGGCCCTCATCATCATCAGGTGCTCCTTTGTGTCTATTTTAGTCTCAGCTTTTAACGATAGGTGGAGACCTGCCACTCATCCTCCCTTCAAAGTCGGGAGGCTACTGGATAGACCCCCCTCTGGACAGGCTTGTAGATGTGAGTCCCACCTCTTCCCACCATGGCCTCGATCCAGAGAGCTACGACATCATGGAGAGAGACGCAGAGGCCAAAATCTACCATGAGTTCTTCCGCTCACGAGTAGGTAGACTTTATGTCAAGTCTCGAGAAATATATTTTCTTTCTTGGACTGGCGTTTATGTTTTATTATCTTCTTCTCCCCTTTAGTACCATCACTCGTTTACAGCAGTGGATCCATCTTTGGGGCCTCTGGTTCTCTCTGTGTGTTTGGAGGACGAGGAGAACAGGCTGCGGGTGATACTAAGGTTGGGCTCTTTACCTATTTTAATCACCATTTCCATGTGCATCATGCTTCTCTTACAGTGTCCCTCCACCCAAAAGTGATGTTGTTTACTGTTACTTGGATGTTTGAGCTTCACCGTCCAGACTAATGTGTGTCCAATGTTTGACACCACCTCATTTATCTGCTGAAGGAGGAACGTTTCTCTGCTTATGCTGCTTATGCACACCTACTGTATGTAGCTATATGTTGTAACTGATACTTCCCAGAAATACTGCATGACATTATACAGAAACCGTGTTTCATGTCTCACAGGATGAAGGAGTGCTCTCTGCACGGAGTTTTCTCTGTCTCACTTTTTCCAAACATCCCATCTGCTGTTGAATTAGCAAAGGTATCAAACTGCTTATTATGATGGAAGATGTATTCTTATCCACCCTTTAAGTCGAAGTATGAGCAGTTGCAACTAAGTAAAGTCGTATTTTCAGGAAAGTAAACTTTACGTTTCACAAGTAAATGTTATCACTGTGCAATTTGGGTTGTTTATATTTTATATATTATGTTACTGGATTATTTTTGATACATTTATAAAGTATTTTATTGAACTGTGCTACTGCTCTTATTTTATAAAAATGAAGGTAAACTAGTAACTATAGCTGTCATATAAATTAATCCCTCTGAAATATAGTTGAATAGAGGTATAAAGCGACATAAAACAGAAGTGAAGTACCTCAACAATATCTATAAAATCACTCTCATTCTCTTTAGATGCTCTCTGACAGAGTGACTGTCTCAAAGTTTGAAGTGGTCAGCTACCTCAAGGTAATTCTCCAAAATTACTAATTACTAAAACCTAAAAATGACAACCACCTATTTCAGACAAACCCTGTCTAATCTCTCTCTCATCCCTCAGGCTCCAGAACTCATAACTGCATTTGATGAACACAGAGTGTCTCCTAATTTCAAGTTTGGTATTTTGTGCCAAAAGGACGGGCAGGTAATAAATTGTGCAGGAAATGTCCTGCATTTACAAAAGTGACTGAAATATGGCACCGTATCATAACCATCCCTTTCTCAAGATGACATCCGTCTCTCTCCAGTTCACTGAGGAGGACATACTTAGTAACAATGAGGAAAGTGAAGAGTTCAAAGAGTTCCTTTCCATTTTGGGCGAGACGATTCAACTGCATGGGTTTACTGGGTAAATATGTTGATGTTGTTTAGATGGAAAAATGACACATGCAATGTGTAAACTCGCATGATTTCATCGTCTCACTCCTTTGTCTTAGTTTCAGGGGAGGACTTGATGTGTGTCATGGTCAAACAGGAAGTGAAGCAGTCTACACTTCCTTTCAAGCAAGAGAAATCATGTTCCATGTTGCAACGAAACTGCCTTTCACAGAGGGTGACCCACAGCAGGTCAGTTTCTGTATCACACTCTGTCTGTTCTGCACTGATGATTCACAGGATGGTGTTTCTGAGGATATTTTCAGCACTAGTTGAAAAACAAGCTTTCCTTTTTTTTTTTTCTTCTCCCTAACAGTTGCAAAGAAAAAGACACATTGGTAATGACATTGTAGCTTTGGTCTACCAGGAGGGCCAAACTCCTTTTCTATCTGATGTTATCAAATCTCACTTCCTGCACTGTTTCCTGGTGGTGCGAAGGATTCAGAAGGAGGAGCAGACAGGTGAACCTGCGTACCAGGTGAGTAACAGCCCCGATCACCTCTATCCATAAAAGTGGAGCGACTAGCTTCATGTTTTTTAGAGTTAACTGATTTACATTTAGAGTAAAAGGCATACAGTATTTTCTAGAGCCTGAATTTTTGAGGCTGATGCCACTATTGCAATTTATAATTGGAATAAAATCTCTCCTGATATAAGTTTATTTAAGATAAATAATAATAATAACTGAACAAACATTTTAGATAAGGATTACCACAAAAACACTACACTCTACACAGATCGATAAATTAACTTGTCAGTGCTCTCTGGTGGACAAAAAGTGACTGTGTTTCAAGCTTGTCATTACTGTACAATAGAAGCATACATTAATGCTGATATATCTATGATCAGATAATATAATAATACCCTTTCTCCTCTCCGCAGGTGTCTGTCACAGCCAGAGACGATGTTCCTCCCTTTGGTCCGGTCCTCCCGGATCCTCCCATCTTCACAGATGTAAGAAAAAAACCCCAAATTCCCTGTCCAGCTGTTGCTCCAAAAGGCCCTTTTCATGGCATAGACATTCTGATGTGTCCAAGCAGGAAAAGCACAAGTGTAAATGATAACATTAATGACGATCAATACCAGATCAAATGTCCTAGTAAGCCATGACTCTATCAGTAAGTGTGTCATTAAAATGGTCTGTGTATTTACTGTTTTTACTTCACTCCACTCTCCTGTAGAAGACCTGTTACAGAAAAGCACAGTAAGATGATACATACTGACTCACCATAGTTTTTCCAAAGATTTAATACTTGTATTTTTATTTTCGATGATTATATTTTGGAGCTGTTTCACCACCAACAACAATTTATTTTATTTATTCCAGTCTTGAGCAGCTCCTCTTCTTCCTTTGTGCATTGAATTGTGGGAAAATCGTGTATTAATAAAATATTTATGCTGTCTGCTTATACTTTATTTAGTCACTGCTGTAGTGTGAACACACTTCACTCTGCTACTATTCAATCTGTACCAGTATGGAGGTGGGACGCAGTACTAGTGTATAATGAATGTAGTTTTTCATTCTTATTTACCTGCCTGTCTACGCACCTTGTCTTGCTTTCATCATCCACCCAGAGGGAAATTTCTGTTCTAGTATGCCTCATATGGGGGTGAAACAGGGTCATGCACATGTCATGAGGTCACTGTAGGGTTACTGTTAAATCTTATATTGTTATGGGGACACTGACTTCTTCTCCTTGAGATACAGAGCAGCTGTATGTTTGTGTTTAGGAAAGCAGACGCCATGTTGATCATTGCTATGGTAACCAAGGTCAAAGAAAAGGGCTGTCTCACAGATAGGTACATAATGTAGAAGCCTCTACGGAGTCTGATAACGATATCGGACCACTAGAGGATAAACATATTTCCTTGTCTGTAGACTAATGACCAACTGGCACTGTCTGACCTGACCACTGATGAATAAAAGTCTACACAACAGCCAGTAAACTCAGTCCACACCTTGCTTACTGAATCACTGCAGGACAAATTGAGATGCTTCATACATTTTGGTTTTCTCTGTTCTGTTCTTCAGCGTTTGCTGCTGAGAGAATTTCTCCTGACCAAACTCATCAATGCAGAGATTTCCTGCTACAAGGCTCAACAGTTCAGCAGACTAGAGGTAGAGGAAAAACTGATTTTATTTATGCTCTTTATTACTGAATTTGTTCTTTGATTCCTTTCTGCTTTGCATTCTCTCCTGTTTCCTCTCTCTTGTGAAGCTCCGCACTCGTTCGTCGCTGCTCGAGAGCTTGCAGGCTGAACTCTCCACTCGTTCCCAGTGCATGATGGGGGATCCATCGCTGTCTGCTCTCCCATCTTCTGAAGGTGTACGGGGAGCGTCTGAGGGGAGTGGAGGATTCATTGAAAACTTTAAGGTAAATGTTGGCCTCTCTCGTTCTTCAGGTTTCAGACACTCGCTGATGATACTTTTCACTTTGATTCTTCTGAATCTCTGTCATTAGAGAGCCATCAGAGTGCGGAGCCACTCCTTTGAGACTCTTGGGGTGCCCAGAAAGAGCGGTGGCAGTGCATCACAGAAACCTAAGGTGAAATTCACAATGGGAGTGACTGTGTGCTGAATGTGAATGAATACTTATTGAAAGGTTTGACCTAATATTATTTTTCAACTTCTGTTACAGACAGAGAAAGATGGAGAGAGGTAAGACGTGTGAAAGCAGCTCAAAATGTGGTCATGATTTGAGTTTGCAATAGCGATAATCTTTTTTTTTCTGCTGCTTTTTAGTGACAAATCTCCAGGACCTCTGCCTGTTCCCGCTGACAGTTTGGGGCCAGCTGAACTCAAAGATCAAGCAAGTCCTCAAGAAGAGACATAAGAGGACATGTTTTTAAGATTTTAGATGTGAATATACTTTAGAGACATTACTGACCTATATGGCTACTTCTGTATTATCCTATTGGATGGCTTGTATGTAAATAGAGTGTAAAGGTAAATAGTATTTCTGACAACATAATTATTTTACTGTCATAGGAGTGATATTCTATATTAATAAAAATCCTTACATTGTATTTCAGTGAAATGTTAAACATAAATCTGCCGGTAAAGGCTAAAATGTTTGGAGCTGTATGTGTGTTTATATTGTCAATAGTTTTACTTCAATGAGGGTTGTAAAGAGAGAGTACAGGGAGGAGAACAAGTGGAAATTAATTTAATTAGCACAATGTGCGAAAAATTAAGAATGATGATTGTTTTGAAGACGGAGTTAGTGATACCAATAAATTATGATTATTAGAAAAAAAATTAATTTGGGGAATTCAAGAAGCAAACATGTTATATCGAATGAAAAAAGCAGAAGGAGAAGACAAAGGATACGATGCCATGCAGAGAGCTGTTTCCTGCAAGGAGAGTATTACAAAGGCATCCATATAAATTAACGGTGGTACTGGATGAATACAGGATTCAGAAAGTCTGAAGTTTCACCTAGAATCAGTTCAACACATGCTACTATAATGAACATATTATCTATGTCTATGAGGAGTGAAGGAGACCAGCAGTGTTGGCAAAAAAAAAAAAAAAAGTTCAGGTCTTTTACATCTGTAACAAATACTTTGAGTAAAAGTCTTCATTCAAAATTTGGCAGAAGTAAAACAAACAAAGTGGTGCAGTGTTTAGCACTTAGTCACCTCAAAAAGGTTCCTGGTTCCTCAAACCTCCCAGCTGACTGGCGCCTTTCTGTTGCAGAGTTTGCATGTTCTGCTTGTGTCTCTATGGGTACTCCCACAGTCCAAATACATGCAGTTAATAGGTTAATTGGTGGCCCATGTGAATGTCAGTGTGAATGGTAGTTTGTTAATTAAGGTAAGATTTAAGACTTTATTGATTACACACTGGGAAAATCACTTGGTAGAGCAGCTCACAATACAAAATATGGACAAGAAAGTAATCTAAGATACACTAGATACAATCAATGAAAATTATGGTTATCCACTATATATACAGGTTCAATCACAGGGATATGCATGTTGTATCATTTCACAGAAATAATTGCTCTGTATACACACAGCGTGGTATTAAATATATTCACTTAAAATATCTATTTCACTTTCAAGTTAAAGACAGGTTTATTATAGAAAATATAGTATTTCATTCACTGACCATGCTCAGCTATGTACTCCAGTGCAGCAGGTGGCAGTGACGCATCTGTGCGGTGTATTGTCGGCCGACAATAATTTCATAGAAGAGTTGTAGTTTTTCCAGAGGACGGCAGTGAAGTGTTTGTTGTGTTCAGTCCGGTCACAAACGTCTAATTCAGCAAATGTTAACTGATGCACCTGATGAAAGTGAGCTGTGTTTTCCTCGGTTTCACTGTTTGACGATGCACTGATTGATTAGACTGAGTCCAACACCGAGCAGTCCTGCGTCAGGTCAGTTGAACTTTGACACACTGACTGGTTAAAGGAGACCCTCTCTGGGTTATTATACACATTATTAAGCCAAGTTCACATCCAAGATGACATCCAAGAAAGTGGTCGAGTTGTTCTACGATGTGGTTTCTCCGTACTCCTGGCTCGGCTTTGAGGTTTGTTTCTCTTTCAGAGTCGGCTTCAGTAACGAAGCCACAGTCTTAGATTAAAATAATGAATGAAGCTTTCATATGGGTGGTTTGTGTTTACAGGTCATGTGTCGCTACAGACAGGTGTGGAATATAGAGCTCAAGCTGAGACCTGCTTTTCTGGGCGGAATCATGCAAGGATCAGGTACAGAAAGTAATCAAGTACATTTACTCCTGTACTGTAACGTGAGTGCAGTTTTATGTTGCTTTCCAGAGGCAAATGATGTCATTTTCACTCCACTGTTTATTAACCTTTAGTTATTCTGCAGAGTCATTCATTAATATTGAATAATATTGAACAGCAACTAAGAGAAGATAAGATAGATCTCATTCCAGGAAAATTCATTTGTCACAGCAGCTTGTACACACAAGATGGATAATGGTACTCAAAAATAAGAAATATATAGCAGAAAGTTATGTCACAGCTGATGACTGCAAAGAATAATGAAGATTCCACCACAGTGTCATAGAAACATTTTAAAGGAGTGCTGCACACTCCAAGGGACGTCAGTTTCCTCAATATACGGAGACGACTTTGGCACTTTTTGTACAGGACGTCTGTGTCCAGTTTATTACTGAGGTGTACACCCAGGTATTTGTATGCTTCCACCATCTCGGTATCCAATCCCTGGATGTTTACTGGTGTGATCTGAGGCGTCTTCCTCCAGGAGTCCATCACCATCTCCTTCGTCTTGCTGCCGCTGATGTTATACTCTTATCAGAGGTTAAGATAATACATGAGGGGGAATTCACAAACTATCAGTATATAAAATTAGCTCCACATTAACCCGCTGCAACATTAAAGTAATTCACACATATAACCCTTTAATATAATATGTATTACTCTGAAATGAGCTGCCTGTGAGTACTTGAAGTATATTTACTTCTGTACTTTTGTACTTTTATGTAAGTATGTTTTTGTTTCTCTACCTAGTGGGATTACTATTTTAACTTTAGTAAAATGTCTGAGTACTTCTTCCACCACTGTAAATGAATCTTTGACACTTGTAAACTATTGCAGGGCATGTTGGGTGTTCATATTGTGTGGATACTGTTGGTTTTGTTACGTATATTAAAATATTGATCTTTCACGACAGGCAACAAGCCCCCTGGTCTGGTTCCAAACAAATTCCTGTACATGACCAAGGACCTGAACCGCTTGGCAGGGTATTTTGGTGTTCCTTTGCAGAGTCCATCTGATCCCTTTGAAGCCATGTTCAATAAAGGTATATACCGACAGGATCTGACAGGATCAGTCATGTAGTGTGTATTGATTAGACCATGCCTGCTTTGGAGGTCCAGAGACCAACATGAGCTGCTGGGGCTCCCCACTGCCTCTGTGCATTGTTTATATTTTTCCTGACTCCTAGTTCACTTTAATTTGACTAAACACACAATTATTTAGAAATATTCACAAAATAAGCACAATATCAGCTGAAATATTGGTCATAAAAGCAGATTTTCACCAGATTCCTGATGATTAATTAATAATTGCAGGGACAGAAGATGAACCAGCAGCTGCTTTAATAATCAAATAATCATTTTCCAATCAAAATGCAAAGTACTTGCTTGTTCTAATGTATCAAATGTGAGGAGTTGGTGATGTCCGACATAGTAAACTGAATATCTTCTTTGGGTTATAGACAAAATTATTAATTAAGAAAGAATTAATTAATTGAGAAATTGGCAGATTAATTGATAATGACTGCAGCTGTTAATCTTGACTTTCTTTCTCTTGTGTTGACAACACTCAGTGGAAAAAACAGTGAGAAGGAATGGCTCATTCCCATATAACAATCCCAAGGATCTGAGGGTGGTTGCTCACTTTACCCAGCTGATAATTCAGCGGCTGGTATTTCTTTAATGAGCAAAGCTAATAATGCAGCAAGTTTCAGGTCTTGTTTTGTTTTTTTTTTTTCCTTCCAGGTTCATTGACTGCGATGCGATTTGTAACAGCAGTACAAGAGAGGGAGAAGGATGGAGACAAGCAGGTGGAGCAGGTGTCCCGGGAGCTGTGGAGAAGGATCTGGAATGAGGACAAAGACATCACTGAACCTGGATCACTCTCTGAGGTGCCAGCTCATCCAGCATGGTTATGTTTGAGACGATTAACAGGCACCATTTAGTTTTGCCAGTGTTTTGTTGTTTTTTTTTTTTTTTTGCAGGCGGCGATGAAAGCTGGATTGTCTGACAGTGAGATTAAAGAAGCGCTGAAGCTGTCCACCACAAAGGAGATCAAAGACAAGCTGAAAAGAGTTACACAGGAGGCACTTGATCATGGGGTGAGCTGCCCTTCAGTTCTCCTTGTAGGTTCAGACAAGACAAGAGAGACAGGACATTACGATGTAATGAACACAATCTCTCCTGTTGCTTCTTCACAGGCATTTGGCTTCCCCCTGCTGGTGTGTCATGTAAATGGAAAGCCAGAGATGTTTTTTGGATCTGACAGATTTGAGCTCATGGCCCACTGCATTGGTGAGAAATTGAACTGTGCAGAGATTAAAAAGACTCTGGACACTGAACCCTAACCCTCAAAAACTCACATTTGGTGACAACATTAACAACAAACTGTGTTCCAGCTTTTCTTTCCTTTCTTTGGTTTGTCCAAAGTTTTTCCATCTCAGTAACTATTCGTGCTGAAAGTGTCTTGAGGTTCTCGCACAGTCTCATTTTGTTCTCTGTTTCAGGAGAGAAATGGCTGGGACCTCAGCCTGGAAAATCAGCTGCCAAGCTGTGAGAGAAAAATCTGCCTTCAAACACTGTTGGTGTGCTTACAGATTTTTTTGAATTTGCATCTTTCTATGCTTTGCAGTGCCTTCTGAAACCAAGCAGTATATTTCTAATAGACCTTAATAACAAATAGTGTTGTAACTGGTGCAACATGCAATTGTAGAGTTAACTATGTGCCTATTAAAAGGAACACTGACAACACCCAGAAAAATGACGCTGATTATGTTTTCTGTTGACCTACAAAGACATGAAAAGGATGCATCTGTGTAGTTGTTGCATTGTGATGTTTAGCCATGTTAGTGCTGTGTCTCTATGGATGGTCGACCCATCACTTTGGTCTACAAAATCATTCATGGTCCCAACAGGATGGATCATAATGAGTTTGATCCCTGATCCTCTGGCTGTCGCTCTTGTGAAAGTTCATAAATTCTTTTTTTTTACATACATACATGAATGTTTTGGCTCAGTGGTTTCCTCACAGCAAAAAGGTCCTGACTTTAAACGCATCTTTTAGAGGCCTCTCTGCACAGGTTTCCTCCCACAGTCCAAATAAATGCAGCTTAAATGGACCGTAAACTCAATTGCGCACACGTATTAATGTCAGTAGGTATGTGTTTGTCTTGTTGTGTTTGCTTTGTGGTAAACTGACGAGCTGTCCAGGGTGTAACCCTCTTTTATGTGAGCTGGGATAAGCGCTAGATCCTTGCAATAGTTAAAAGGATATCTGTGTTTGTACATAATGGACGTTTAAATCTTATGAAATACATTTCAAAAGTAAAGTGTCACAACGAGAGATGGGAACAAATTAGTCCATTTATAACAGCTTACAGTGTTTTTTCTATTGTATGTCATTGTATGAACCCACACAGACACAGGAAGTGTCTGGCCCTTTAATAAAAAAGAGGGTGTTCAGTGGCATTGTTGGCGTGAGGTGTGATTCATAAAAAGTTGCATTACAAACTTGTGGCCACATACAAAAGAAAAAACAAACAGTGTCAAGCCACTGGTCTGGTCAGTTTTCAGACATCCATAAGTTAAAAAAGAGAGGATAAAGAGAGATTTCTCCTTCACACTGCAGAGATGGTTTCATTTAAAGTTTGAAGTGTTTGAGGCTCAAGTGGTTAAATTATCCAGTATTTCACAAAGTAAAAGTACAAAATACAAATACAAATTTGTGAAGCAGAACTCGTATTCCTTATTTCCTTTTCTATTTATCTTAATCCCAGCAAATGTCACTTTTTCACTGATGCATCAGAATAAGCAAGTTAATAGTGTAATATATAATAATTTATCACTTACATGAGTACTTTTGATTTTGGTACTTTAAGTTCAATTTGTGGGTGAAATATGTGTACTTTAACTTCAGGACTTTTACTTACGTAATTAATACATTAAACATTGTTGTATTTGTATTTTTGCACAGTTTGAATACTTCTTCCAGCTGTAACAGTGCACAACAGACGGTATACTGTTTATATATTTAAGATGTATCCATGTTTTATGCCTTCATCTGGAAAGAAATGCAGTGTACTATGGCTGACTCAATACTCCAGAGATAGCAAAGCTTGTCATACGAGTTCCAGTGCTTTGAAGGCTGAACATGCTTAACAAAAGGAGTAAAAATGACAAGGAGCTGCAAGACCAGTTTCCCAAAACAAAGAGGGGAACGGCAGAGCCACAGGTAGCTGACATATGTCAGCTCGAGAGGTAAAACCTAATTACAGAATGTGGTTGAGCAAACTCTAAGAGAGGCAGAGCAACACCGGGTTACCATAAACCTGATATCAGTGTGATACATCACCTCTTAAAGTGAGAAGTGGAGAGACGTAAAGGAGGAAGAAGGAAGAGGTAAACGGGAGAGGAGAGGGATGAGGTGTAGGTGAGGAGGAGGGTGGAGTTAAGACTGAAGGTAGACAAACAGAGAGCAGCGCGCTGATCCCTTGAGCCTGCCAGATCGACCGAGGAAAACAAAGACAATGAAGATTTGAACAGCAAAGCTGAACCTACGTGCCACATTCAGCCGGGAGGATGTGTGACAAGTGCCTGACTGTGTGAAGGGAAAAAACATGAGCCTGGAATAACGGGATCAAACATTATCTTTGGGACATAAGACACAACTGAAGGGAGCTGAGGTAAAGATTTTAAATCCTACATGTCTGTTCTCTTACACAGAGTCATGTAAAATATTATTAAGGCAGCTCTGAGGTACAATGATGTGTTTGTGTGCATCATACTAATTTAATAAAAACTCACTCACTCTGGGTCTTTCTGAAATAATAATTCAAACATTTTAAGTCAGTGAGCCGGTGTAGCTCTCCAATTTATATTTGCCCTTTGGGCGTGTAGTACAACACTATTTATGTGTCAAAAAATGCAGATGAACCGGTTTCGAGATGTTGGATCTGACAGAGTTTCCCTGCAGTGTCATTTCAGTTCTTCCTCCTATACACTGCAGCTTTAAATGCAGCTTAAATATTCATTAATTAAAGATGATACATTTTTTTCTGTATACAGGTATGGTTAAAGGTGTGTGTTATGTTTAAACCAATGGTACAGTGCTGTATCACTTCACCTTAAGACTGGTCTGTGCTCAAAGACGTTTAAAGTTTTTGTGACAAATGAAGGCAGAAAATAAAAAAATAAAAAAAACAACAAAAGCAGTTGAGTTAGGTGTCAAAGGTTTAACGCAGAGTTTGGCATACCTCAGCGACAGTGATACATCTGAAGTTCCTGGTCTCAGTTACACGTTCACTCAGACACCTTCTCATTCTGCAAGAGTCATGTTACAATTCACAGATTCAGCTCCAGAGACTAAATGGGTTTCAGGACAACTACCTTATCAGGTTATCTGTTTTTATTCATCTACATCTATTTGTTTACCCTCAACAAAGATGTAAATGTTTTGTTGTAAATAGAGAATAACCGACACAGCAAGTGTAAGCATGTGGAAAGACTAGAAACCCACTGACAGTGAAGTTAGACTATGCGACAGGTGGACCAAAGGTAATAAAATACTCTTTGCAACATTTCTTTAATCTCATGTCTTTCTATCTGTGACAGGATGTCTTCAGTGTCAGAGGCAGACTTCCTCTGCAAGCATGGAGATACAATCTGTGGTAGGTTTTATCAGCGGTGACAGAACTTGGCCTCTAACCTGGTCTGGCCATTAGAGGCCTTGTTAAATGTTCACCAAAGACGACAGACGACATACCAACACAGACAAACATGTCTGACACTTTGAGATCGCTGTATCTCAGACTTGCTGAGTGATTACAAAGATTATGTCTGTTCCTGTTTGCAGAAATCCGTGTGTATGAGCAGGAGGTGATCGTTGTGCCCATCTTGCTGCTGTCTGCCTTCCTGGTCACTCTGGTCTTTATTTTGCTGCTGCGCTTTTGTCCAGAGAAAGTCGACCGCATCCGTCCGAAGGCATCAAAGCCGGCCACCAGAAGAGTGCTGCATGGCATTGATGGTAAGATACTGGAATAGATATAAGTTTGTTAGGGTTTATTTAAATAATTAAATCATATCACAGAATTAAAGTGGTCTAAACTGTCAGCAAAGATTCAGCAAGCTGTTTCCATGTGTATATTTCTTGTATTTGCTTTTTTTATGAGGTGTAGAAGAGGTGAGGTTCATTTTGCTATTTTTTTTTTGCATTTTGTGCATTCATTTTTGTCTTTATTTACCACACAGATGGTATCGTTCTTTACAGCACAAATTTAGCTATTAGTCTGACTTAAGTCAATTTAATAAAGTAAAAAGCTGCCAGGAACCCAAACTAAAATAAAAAACAACAGACACATTTTTAAAAATGTATGAATCTTCAGTGATAATCACACAAAATATTATTGTTTTACTAACTCGAACAGATCAAAAGGATTGAAGTAGATTATTATGCTTTTCTATTTATAGATTCTTGGTTTTTCATAAAGCAAGACATGATCAGTGACAAGTTTTAGTGTCCACTGTATATGTATATATATACTGTTTTCCATCTGGGCTCAAGTTTCAGTTTTTTCCATCTCTACACAATGATTAATAGGTCTATAGCTCTACTCTCATGTAAATTCTTGCTCTTCTCTCTTATGATAATTGTTCTCATTCTCCCTCTCTGTCTCTCCCTCATCTCTCTGTCCACAGCTCCACCAGGTATCAATGTCCTGGAGCATGAAAGCATCGCTCTGGACATGCCCGTTTCCTACTCCACCTTCCACCCCCCGAACACTTACCCCTCCAAAAACATCTCCACATCTGTGGTCACGCCTTCTTTCCCACCCAACCCCCCGCCGCAGCCCTTCAAGCCCAGTTTCACTCCCATTGTCCAGCCAAGAGAGCTGCCCCGTCAGAGACTGCCCGAGTCCTTCAACCTGGTCAGTCCTCTGCCTGCTGCTTTCTCCCTGCACTCCGACTCCTCTGTGTCCGTATACAGGGCCCGCATGGAAAACAGGAACGTGGTGCTGCGAGTCCTGAAAGGTGAGAGACTTGAATTGGATGGAAGTTTGTTTGTGGCTGTTGAGTAGAGATCATGATTTTCAGTAACTCCCTCTCATTCTCACCCTTCACAGACACCGCTGATGCCACAGAAAGACACAGCTTCCTGGGCTTTGCATCCTTCCTGGCCCAGCTGGGACCACATCCCTTCCTGCCAGAGCTTCTTGGTGTGGTCTCACTTCGAGCTCCTCTGGTCACAGTTGTGGAAGAGCTGGAGAACAGAGACCTGCTCAGCTTCCTGTGGCGATGCAGACAGGTATATAGAGAGTATACTGTCAGCAAAGTCACTTTAAGCACCAGATGATGTATTTAACACAAAAAAAGAGCATTCATAAAGGAGCAAAATAATTATTGTTTCATCTTACAAGCGCCAAAATAACTTTTGTTTGTTTGTATTCAGGAAAAAGTGGATCCTCCATGTGAGATGACAGAGAGACGAATATTTACCATGGCCAAACAGGTGGCCTCAGCATTGGTTAGTATGCCAATAAATACTCACATTTTTTAGACAAATCAGTGACATCCAATAATAATAATAATAATAATAATAAATGATCATAACTTTATTTATACAGACAGACGAGCACAAACACTGAGACAAACAAAAGCAAGACAAAATTAAGATTTAAGAACATGGCAGGGGGGAGAACAATAAAAGTTAAAAACGGTGATAGCATTAGTCATTTAGAAAAATATAAATATACAATAACAATAACCCTGTCATGACCCAATCCCAGCATTAACTTATTGGCACAGTGTCCCTCCAATACTCCTGACATAAAAAATGACATAAAAAACAGTCATGCTTCAACAGAGATGATGTTAGCAGGTTCACCAGGTTCATCATCTTAGTTTAGCGTGTTAGCATGCTAATATTAGCTAATTAGCACCAATACCAAGAATCTGGAGATACAATGGAGAAACAATTTATTAAAAGTAGTATTAGACTACTTACTAAAGTATTGGACAAACTAAACATTTTAATCTGATGATGGCATATTTCAACTCATCTGGGGAACATGAATTTGTGAAGCAAATCCTCCGGTAATCTGTTAGTTGTCAAATCACACGTTAACTTCATGGTGGTTCTGGAGGAAAAGTCTCAGGGGGATTACTGAAAAGTCAGTAAGATTCATCTTCTGGGGACCCTGAATTTAATCAAAGTTTTATGCCAGTCCATCCAATAGTTTAAGCTATTGAGTATTTGTTTACTTAATGTAAGCATATATGACTGAACTAAAATCATCTGTACAGACCTGTGTGTTTAACCTTGAGATGCTTCTTGTGTTTTTTTTGCCACATCAGGAGTTCCTTCACAGCAAAGATCTTCTCCACGGAAACGTTTGTGCCCGCAGTGTCTTGGTCTCCAAAGAGTTCACAGCCAAGCTTTGGGGCCTGCATGGAGTCTACACGAGGAAGAACCAGGGAGCCACGCAGAGAGATGATCCCAGCATGAAGAAATGGCAGGCACCAGAGGTGTTAGCCAAGAGATCAACCGGTCCGAGCAGTGACATGTGAGTTTACATCTCTGGTTTAAATCCACCAATACAGATTACTAAATGCTGCTTATCTGCAGAAAGGCACAAAATACATGTTGTGTATATTATTAGGAGGATTTACTGAATGGAAGACTCTAACCATTACTTGCCTCTGTGTGTCCCGCTCTAGCTGGTCATTTGGAGTCTTACTGTATGAAATGGCAACACTGGGTAAGTTGAACTCTAACTTGGCAACATAGGTCATAAATATTGAACTACAACTACTTGGATTGTTCAATATAGATACATATGTGACAGTGTTATATATAATTATAATTTCATAACTGTTAGAAGTTTTCCAATAACATTTTACTGCATTGTAATGATCATTTAAAACAGTATCTCTGGCTGTATTAGGTGATTGGAGGCAATATTGCAAACAAACAAGCAGGACTTCTTTATAGGAATATTGAATTTTAATACGAGTACCTGTAAGGTATTTTATTTGCTTGATAAACCAAAACTCAGACTATTTTATCCACAATCCACTTTTTATCCACTCCTGCCTACTACATTTACTCTTTTCTCTCCAGGTGAAGCTCCATTTGCAGAAGTCCCAGTTAATGAGCTTCTGCAGTTTCATCAGCGAGGGAAAAGTCTGAAAAAACCATCCAACTGTTCAAACACGCTGTAAGTATCCACTGCGTGCTCAAGATAACACTCAGCCAAAGCTGAAGCAGGGCGCTGTAAAGCTCAGACTATTTTCTCTCCCTTTCAGGTACTCCGTCATTAAGGGCTGTTGCCAGTGGAAGGATCAAGATCGACCCACGCTGGCCGAGGTGAGCCGCAAGCTCGTGTCGGGAGAGAAGAGCGCGTCTGACAAAGTCCTCAAGGTGCCGGGGACTGTTAACATTGAGCAGTACCTGCAGGAAGCAGGATACGGGGAAACCAATAGCTACACTGTTTTCTGATCATTGCCTGTGCCAGCAAAATAAATTGCACTATTTTCCCCCAATGGTACCCCAATGGTGCACTTCCACAAAACAATATCCTTGTGCAATACAAATGTTCCAACACTGAAATAGTTCTTTTATTTTCTTATGTATTATCTTCATTAAATTAAAAAAAACTGTCTGCTGAACAAGTTGTTTACCTTTGGGAAACACTCATTCATGAGTGTCTTTGCCTGTCTGCACAATTCTTAATCTTTGAGGTTCAGTAGGGGAAATACAATCGGTAAATTTATAGAAGTACTTCAAGATATGTAAACTTGACCAATGTACAGCCGCTGCTGCATCGTGAACCTGTAGTCGATCCTGTCAATAAATGATAGTTTACAAATCTTGTTTACGCAAATGTACATTGACACATGTAATATATGTTACTACCACATTTTTGTATGTTTCTATGTGAGGCAGAATTATGGTGATGAAGGGCTCAGAAATGTACATATGCTGTTTCCTCTTTAAGCTCAGTTCATGTGAAACGCTGCGAGCGAGAGCTCAGTTTACACAAACTTAAATGTGAATAAAAATATCAGTGATCTATCTGTCATGTGGTTGTCATGTGGGTAATAAAAGCACAAACACACACTCATGTCCAGTAACAGGTATTGTTTATGTACACAGAGCACTTCCACTCAGCGCTTTGAGTGAGCAAACCATGAGGAATACCTATTTTCAGGTAGTTAAGTTGATTAAAGCTACTAAAACTATACTGTATTCATGAAAAAATAATTCTGATTGTAGTACAAAATGGAAAAAGATACAAAACTAAACTTTTAATAACTGGTAAAATTAACTACTTAAAAACACACCAGGCTTTTTTTTTTTTTTTTTGAGTGTCCATTGCGTGATATGATTGAAGCCTGGATCAAATATCTATGGTAAAATAACAAGTAACTACTAAAAAAGACTATTTAAAGTGAAGTGGACTGTTGTTGACATCAGTCCAAATCATATATCACTAAAGTTAAAGCACTGTTTGAAATACAGCAAGAAGGCAACATTTCTCTCTTCTTTCTTCTTCTTCTTTTTTAACTGTCCTAGCACCGTTAACTGCAGGCTGGCGGGTTTGCAGTTTCACATGAGTATACATACAAAAGGCCTCTACTCACAGTGACGGAAAGAGAACTGACAGACACTACTTACATGGATACTACATGGAGACTGCCCGTGCTCACCACTCACACATAACAGTACACGTACATGTTTTTGCACATTCAACGTCCAGAAAGTAAACCGTCCATCCTCATGTCTCCACATGATTGATGGTGCACCATAGTTTTGTAGAAAAAAAAAACATTCTCACTGTCCGCAGAGATCTTAAAGTCTTCCTAAAACAGGAGCAGGATTCCAGTGAGAAGGCATCAATGAGATGCTGCTGTCCCTCTGAAGCCCCGACTGATCACTCACGCAGGGTGTTGATGGAGGCACAGATCTTGAGAGCGGGACCCAGCTTGATATTCATAGTAGAGATGAGATGTTCCTCTCGCAGAAGCAGCAGAGCCTGTCCGTCTATTTCCTGTGACAGAAACTGAGCGGCCAGCTCTTCGCAGCCTGCGCACAAGAGAGGGATTAGTACAAAAAAAAAAGAACAAGACATTGCAAAGTCTTACAAAATGGTTATCTAATCGCTGAACACTAACCTTGAAGTGAAGAGATAAACCTGCAAACTTCTTCCACACTCCACTGAGCAGGAGTTGCAGAGAGAAAGTTACCCCCCTCTAGTGGGAGGCTACCCGGAGCTGAGCTGTCAGACGTAGGAGCGCTGTGCCCGGCTCTTGAGCAGGAGTGTGAGGAGCTGGGGGACAGTGAAGGGGAGTCGTCCTCCTCTCCGTCCCCTTCACTGGATATGTCGTCTGAACGGCTGGACTCTGAGTTACACTACAACCAAAACAGGAGAGATTTAGACACGAAAGCCAACGATAAAATGTCAGAGTAAGACACATTTGTTGATAAAGGAACCACATGATATATAAATAAAAATGGGCTGGACTTTATTCAGATTACTATCACCAAAATTAGTCCAACTCTCAATACTTCCTGACTTCCCTACTGTATGTAGCACTCTGTTAAGATGTCCAAGAAAGATGGAGGTCGAAGCTTAATTTTTAAAACAGCATTTCTCAAACAGAAGTAAAGAATGAATTTGTGAACATGTTGTCCAGTGTGACGGTGTAACACCGGCAACTCATTGTCAGGGTGGATTCATTTCTGATATTTGTGACGATTAGAAAAATCACAGAACATCGCCAGCCTCATCCTTTAAACTACAGGTCTTACCTCGACAGGTAGATGCCTGCTTGATATTTTATTACAGGTGTTATTCGAACTGCTCCTGCGAGAGGGGCCCCTTCGCCTAGCAGCGCTCTCAGTGGGCGCTGGAGGTGGTGCCAGGCCTGCACCAGTCCTCCCTCTACTTGTCTTGAAGTGTTGGCTGCAGCTCACATTATACCTGTGAATCAAGGGGCACTTTCATTAACACTGGGAGATAGATCAATTGTAGCACAGTGTCTGCGACTAATGACGAATGGGCAGGGTGCTGTGACACAACAAAACGGCCACCTCAAACATCACTGCAGATATAAAACAAAATCTTGGCGGAGGTCTGCGCTCTCGTTGTTACCCATCTTTGATCTAAAGCCCAGTAGAGTTTGGAAGTATGTACAACATCAAACAACAAGCTGAGTGCTGAAACGGGAAGCTGAAGTACATCGTACCTCTTTGCACAAGTATTTGAACAGAATCTCTTTGATCCTCTGAACTGGCTGGCTGGGGCGAGGCTTCCACAGTACTCACATTTTAACACTGGAAAGGAGAAAAAATACGTGACACAAATATTGACCATGCGCACAGATTCATGCTATCATCACTGAAAAATAAGTGTTATTCCACCACTTACATGGAGGTCCGTTCTCTGAGCGGCCAACCAGGGCAAAGTCTCTGTCTTTGAGGAGTCCAGCAACCTGTCGCATCAAACGTAAGTCTGAATGTAAGAAGCTGCAGTGCACTGCATTTCAAACTAAAGGTCTGATTTAATGTGAAATCTGTCCATTATTAATTATAGCAGGGCGCACTTACAGGGAAAGGCTCAGCTCCCTCCTGGATCACAAAGCCCTCTATGAGGTGGGTGAGGACTTGAGGTTTGACCACTGCCTGGGGAACAGGCGCTCTGTCTTTGTCCCCAAGCCCGACTCTTGACAAGGGCAGAGGCAAGGAAAGGGTGGGAGGAGATGGGAAGGCAGTCGCTAGAAGAGGAGCTAGTGAGCACGAAAGGAAACAGTTTAAGTAACGAGCTTTCAACCAGATTTTGTAGACTTACAGTTTTTAATTAGAGCTACTACTAATGTATGCTTGACTGGGTGACAGCAAATTCACACACCTGAGTCCTTTGTAGGGGCAGGAGATAACGGAGGAGCAGAATCTTTCATGGGTGCAGAGTCTGAAGATTCAGTCACCATCTCATTTGATGCATCACAGTCAGATTTTCTCTTCAGAGATCCGATGGCAGGCTTTATCTACATGTGGAGGAGACACTGTTATAATCCCTTGTACACTGTACAAGGTATCCTTACACATGTCAGTGTCAGCGTTACTACGTACATCTTTTCAATGGTTAATCTTACCATAGCACTGTTGTTGGAGATCATGTTCCCACCAGCTGTACTTTCCTGGCCTGTGCTGCTCCGTACCTGTGCCAGAGCCACAGCCTGTGCGTTTCCTGCTAAGCCCTGCCTGGCTCCCACAAGCTGCACGGGGATGTGGGGAGTGTTGTGCCCCCCAGTAGTGGCCTGGCTGTTGCTAGGCGGTGCTGGCAGAATGGGAGGTGGGTGCCGAGGGGGCAGCTGCACAGGTAAGCGGTGTCCCTGAGCTGTCTTGGGCTGGATAGGCACGGGACCTTTGTCTGCAGTAGTGCTGGCCTGTTGCAGGGGCTGCACCACCAGAGTCTGAGTGTTAACGTTAGCTTTTGGGGTCACTGAGCCAATGGTGTAGCCCTGAGTAGTGGTAGGAACATTTGAGGTGGGCACCAGAATCACAGGGGCAGCAGAGGAGGACAGGAGGAGCTGGGAAAGAGGGAGTGCTGGAGAGGCGGAGGAGGAAGGAACTCCAGAAGCGGCAGGAGTAACAGCCATGGCGGCCTGGTTTCCAGTCTTTACAGCCATAGTGTTGGTGGTGGACTGCTGAGTAAAGTTAGGTTTGGCCATTTGTTGCTGCTGTTGTGGTTGCACTTGCTGCTGCTGAGCTGTCTGGGCAAAAGTCTGCTGCTGTTGACCGAGAGGAAAACTGGCAACATCTTTCCTCTCTGGGAGCTCAGACTTGACAGCAACTGCTCTGGTAGCACAGTGTAGAGCCAGATTCTGCACCTGTAAGATAAAGAAAGGAGGATGTTGACGAGAAGTAGCATGTTGTCAAACAGTCCCACCATGACAATCACATAATTAAGACAGTTTCACTTCATGTTACAGGTAGGTAATGGTCCTCAAACCTGATCATTGTCAGACTGGGCACTAGCAGCGGCAGGAGCAACTTCATGCTGTTGTTGTTGCTGCTGCTGTTGTTGTTGTTGTTGTTGTTGTTGCTGCTGCTGCTGCTGCTGCTGCTGAGGCTGTGTCTGGGCAACTGTTGCTACAGTAGCTGTTGCTGTACCACCAGGCATGAAGATGAGCTGAGAGGTAAGGGGAGTCCTGAGAGAGCGGTTAACCTGTTGCGAGGAGCAAGACGTGACGTGTCAACCTTGTGCACAGCAAACATTTCGATGAATGACATCATTATATCGTAATAACTGATGGCACAGACGAGAGCAATATTCATTTAACTGATTATTTCTCAATAATGGATGACACACACAAACATCTTAACTCACCCTAAGATACATCTGCCCCTGTCCTGCAGAGTTCCCACCCAGCAACACTGATTGGTTGAGAGCTGTTGTTGTTGCAGAGGTGGCCGGGCCGTGGGGACGGGGATTGGTCATGGTACCTCCTGCAGATGTAGTGCTTAAGTTGACCTGGGAGGAACAAAAATAATGTACATTTTTAAGCAGATGTACTATTTCAAAAAAACTAGCTGTATAATTCACAATTCAAACAATAATTATCTTACAGTGGTTGGCGCCTGAGACATGCTGTTGCTCGGGGTACTGGACTGACGACTGGCTGCAAGTGTGGCCTGTTTTAATGACACAGATAAAAAGAGATGTCATGCTTCTGATTATCAAACTTTCTGCATTTTCCAGTCATTACTCAGGTTACCTGTTGCACAGCGGCCAAGTTGTGAAGCTGGGCATTATTGATCTGCTGCTGCAGCATGAGCTGCATGAACTGAGTTGCATTTGGCTGTCTCTGAAGTGCCTGGAGAGCCTAAACAACCAAACACACACAGATACACGCTGTTTTAAGACAAATCTATATTTATACACCAAACTTGAGTCTTTTCAACACATTTATACAGTCGTTACAATGCGCGATACACACCTGTACTGCCTGTCTCTCATACAGAGACATTTGAGCTATCTGGGACACTCGAGAGTTCCCGCTTGCCTGAGGATTTCCATTAGCGGTGCCCGTGTTTTGGTCTTCACCTGCATCCATCTTCACCTGCTCAAAGAGAAAGTAGTTATGACCAAGCTGTATTTTTATATACACAATAAATATTTCCAAGAACTGCAAAGCTTAGCTCAAGTGCAAATATCTTGTTGCAACATGCAATCTGGCACTCTGCACAATCAAAATAATAATAAAATGGTTAAATTATTTACATCAAATGATCAATTACTAGCTCAAGAACAATATTAACCTGTGTGTCAGCTCCTGTTTCAGATGTCTAACAGACAGTTGGAGTAAATAAGACAGCTTCAAGGGTGACACTGCCTTTAAAAAACTCCAATTTGTTGGATTTGTTGTTTACAACATGGGTACAGATGGTTATTCTCTCACAGGTCCCATAAATCACAGCTTGCACATACAGTAGCTTCATGTAAGCTTGGCAGACGTTATCTCACTGCCACTGATAATCGTGCCAAATGCGGGAGCACTGCCAGGAGTCCACACGACTTGTTGTCAACAGGATAAAAGAACAACATGGAGGAGAGCCCAAAACACCAAGTAAGAAAGGAGCTAGCCAGCTGTGGCTAACTACAATGGACTTTGCTAGTTAGCTATCTCCAAACAAAAAGTCTGACACGCCGTGAATAAAACACGTTAACGTTTGTGGACGGGTTAGGAAAAAAAAGGTCGAGTGTGTAAATGTTACCCGAAAGTGGAGACACCGTTAGTTTGGCGCTAACAGGAGCGTTTAGCGTTAGTTTAACACAGACAGGCGAGCTAACTAGCTAGCTAGCCATGCTAGCTGCTTAACTGCAGGCAGAAAGCTAGCAACTAGTTGGCTATCAGTCGTGCAAGAAGAAGAAGGAGAAGAAGAAGAATAAACGTTTGGTGTTTTATCGGCGTGCTTGTGTGTTTACCTCCTCCTCGGTATTTCTGTCCTTTCCACAGTTAAATGCAAATCAAGTTTTATAAGTTGCGATCTTGATTTTAACTACAAACAACGATAGCCCCCTCCAACAAAGTCCCGCCCCTCACAGGTCCTTTTCTTCTTTGTGTGTTGGCGGGGATCAAACCAACAACGTTACAGGCGGACACAGCCGCACACTGTTTACACTGTACACCCTCTACAACACGGTGTCCAACCCTTTTCAGCCCAAGGACACCTCGGCCGAGAGACAAACAGAGCAGGGACCCCCACATGGCCTATAATAAGTTTTTTATTTACCTTATTCACCTATTTATATACTGAGTTATTAGCCTGTATGTGTTTATTTATTGATAAAACCTAACCAAAAGTATCGAATTATTGCATATTATAGATAGATAGATAGATAGATAGATAGATAGATAGATAGATAGATAGATAGATAGATAGATAGATAGATAGATAGATAGTAGCAGCATGCAAACATACATTAAACATACATTAGAGTTGACCTATAACACAGTATCCATACGTTAAAATTGACATGAGATAGATTTGTTCTAAATTTAGATATGTACAGAGAAATTAGACATTTGTAGCAAAATGAAACATTTGCAGAGGAATTAAAAATGTGCAGTGGAGTTAAACTCTAAAAGTAAAAAAAAAAAAAACATTTGCAATGAAAGTAAATATATAACTGTGTTAAAGAAGTTACCCTGTGCTAAACATCTATATAGAAAACTATATAAAACTATATTAAAAAAAATAGAAAGTGACTGTAGAAATAAAATGTTTTATAAAAATATGAGATACAACTACAAATGGCTGTAAACAGATGAATGAAAGTTCAGGAAGTAGTGCAAAGAGGGGCAGATTTGTCTGTTGTCTATTGTGCCTCCTGCCATGACTAAATGTTGTTGCACAGTCTGGCAATATATACATGATCTGCCTAATGAAGCCTGATGAGTACACATATTATTATTAGCACTGTTACTGAGTGGATTCTGGTTCATAGAGGCTTAAAATATCAGTGTTGATCATGCACATTTTGAATGATCATGCACCAAAACAATATTAATCAGAATTTGCTATTATTCTTGATTCCCCCTGTGCAATTACATTGATTCATTTACACTGGTACAATTACAATAAGCTGTATCCTGAGTCTGTTCCGAGAGTTTGGCTGGATGTCATTCATCAAAGTGATTTCCAATTAACCACACCTGCCCACATGAGTGTGAGCATGTGGTTGTTTTGTATTTTGTAAAGCTGACCTGAGTCCTTCCCAAACAATCTGAGGAGACTCCCAGTAAATGTGGAGAGCGGAGTATTTCCACCACTGTGTATGGCCATTTTTTCAGTATTTCCCAAGAGATGGACTCCTTTCTCATGTTCTCATGGAACATTGAGAGTATCGAGTATATTTGCAGTATAACTGTAATGAAACTAAAGGTTCCTCCTACTGAAATACTGAAAAAAAAAACCTTCTGGCTCTCATCACACATTTGATGGTTTGTCTTGTACGTCATTGTTCTAGTTCATCCAAGTCGCTCTGTTCCAACATGATTTAGCCCACTGTTTACAGGTGTGTCTGGGTGTGTAGAACTTGTGGTTTAAAATCACAAATTGTGTTGCGTGCAGAAAGTCATGATGAATTCATAGTGAAAGACTTCCAAACCCTGGTTAAAATTGAAATAGTTTTATGTGACCCAGATTTAGTATAACTACTACACCTCTGCAATAAAAACACAGGGAAATACTACTTTCCTGGCATGTAGGGCAACTTATATGGCACTGCATTGGGATCATTAAAATCTATCTTATCAGATTTTTACTTATGCTATAATCTAAGTTTACAAGCTATGTTGGACAGTACACACAGAGGCTCAGTAGGTGGTGGTAGAGGATAGCAAAGAGGAAGCATGTCAAACGTTTGCACGTGACATCCAGAAATGTAATGTCTTCTTAGAGGGGATGTAAGAGAGGTCTCTGATAGGACAGGACTCTAAAACATGATTACCAGTGGTTACTACTGCAAGTTTGCCTTTGGTTTCATAATTGTCTTAATTAATTACTTTACCCTCATCACAAATGTGGAAATACCCAAGTCTTTTTTATACTGTAGAATATATTTTCCAGTCAAGTCATTATCTGAATCAGGTTCCTTGTAAATCTATCTATCTATCTATCTATCTATCTATCTATCTATCTATCTATCTATCTATCTATCTATCTATATATACAATTTTTTTCCGTTCTGAGGCAGACTCATGTTTTTTTTTTTTTTTTACCATTTAGTAACAGTTAACTGGATTATTTCCTCTGAATCTGCCAAGAGGTGTACGGTCAGAAACACTCTAACGTAAAAGATAACCATTAAGTTCATTTAAATATAAATTATAAATAAAATGTGTTGTGCAGGAAATGTTTTATTAAAACATTTTTACATCCATTAAATCTCCAGAAGAGAGCGCACTTGAGTTCCGCATTACAACAGACGTTAACTTCTTTCATATTTTATTTATTTTCGATGGAATCGTAAAACAAAAAAAAAAAAAGTTTGCGGCTTGTAATCATCCTTGAACCAAACGAGCTATTGTATTAATCTATCAGGTGTTCAATTCACTTCAACCACAGGTGTAACTTTTTCCACCAGATCGTCGCGTCCAAGAGTCCCTTCACAGAACTAAGCAAAGAAATATCAACTGGAACAAAAACAAAAATGAAGTGATAGAAACAAATCAACACAAATATAAGTGCTCACACTGACAGTGATATAGTAACTCGATTCACAACTTAAACGTCCAAACACAATTTTTCCATCGAGGTCAAAAATCCTGCTTTGATCTTTAGCATAACAGCGATAATTTGAAATTTCTAAAAATATTACAAACCTCATTATTATCTCCAGCTATAACATTTTATTTTTACAGCTGTAACATGTTGATACATGGTGTATAGAAAATGAAGTGCTTTCATTGCCACTCTATCTTCCTAAAGAAGCAGTGCATCAGGTATGAAGCAGCCTGAATGTTTGGTCAAAGACCAAAAAAAGCAGTGCATCTGGTGTTTGGGTCAGTTTTATCAGGGCAGATTAGAGTTTACACACTATAACATTCATTATTAAATAGTTTTGTGAGTATTAACATTGGTCTTTTGCTGTTAATGTTCATTTAATCTATGAAAATACAAGTACATGTACTACATATACATATATAGTATCATTTTTGAGATCCTAAATTATGAAAAGTGGAATTCATATATAAATCTCTTCTAATTAAATCACTGCATAGTAGTATTCATGAGCAAAAATGATCATACATTTTTTTTTTTTATTTCAGTTGGATGCTTTCCGAGGGACACCAAATTTGTAACCATAGCAGATCGATTTAATAGTATGGTGTTGAAAAAAAAAAAAAAAAAAAAAAAAAGGGATGTCAGTAACAAACTGTGGAGCTCAGATTTCTGTCAAGAAGCTGGTCATACTAACCAGTTTAGGGAGATATTATCATTGATGTAGAAGATTTTCCCTGTTGTGTGGGAGAATCCCGGATAAAAAGTGAAAATTAACCGAGATGTAGCTTTTGCAGTGATTTCAGGTTGTGTAGCAAGGTTTTAAGCAGTCACAGTACTTAAAATTAAACATTTACATCTCTAACTTTCAAAACAAAACATATAAACTGATTAAAGCCAAATGACACAAGCAAAAGCACTTTGTGTTTCTGTAACCTGCCAGTGGACAACCAAGACCCGAGGACTTGCTGCACTGACTTAAAACAACAATCAATCATCATTTAAGCAGAAGAATATGAGAAATGCGTCATTACGCTTAAGTTACGAACTTATTGACTCTGTCGTTTTGTGCCAGATTTCCATGGAAGAAGAGGTACTCAAACAGCTGAATGAAATGCGTTGGGTAGAGAGAGTAGGCAGGTCTGTCAGCCCTATGAGTAACATGCCCTTTAACAGGCAGATCACACAGTAGTTGCCCTAGGCACAAGTCTGGAATAAACACACAAAGTGTCAACAGGTCCTAACTTAAACCAGCACAAGAAAAACAAGACTTGTGTCTAACAGCAACTTCACCTAACCTGTGAAAGAGTAAACTGTGTCACACAGTGAAACTTTCTGTCACGGTTCTGATGCACTGTGAGGTCACATAGGTAGTAAGTGGTCATCTCTCTCCTCTGGCTCTTCTTCTAAAGGTTCTGAGGTCACTCCTCTGTAAGCGGGGGCTTCCTCGCGATTTCGTGACCGGCACACAAAGTCACATCCATCCTGTAAGGCGAGGATAATGTTAAGAATGTCCACTCAGGTCAAATGAGCCTAATCTTTTAATGACATTATACATCAACTGCTCTAGGTAGGCTTACCGCTGTCAAGTTGCCAACCTCCACCCAAAAAGCATAATTTGGGAATTGCTCCATCCCTTTGGCTCCAACAATCAGTCGCTGGTAGAGGAACCCTCCAATAAGGTAAACAGCCAGAAGGCAGAACCCACTGAAGGAAGAGAGGACTGATGATCACTGACTGTTTGTAATATTTTATGCTTTGCAGCAACATTGGAGTTTGTTGATGGACAGTAAAGTAAACCGCTGCAAACTAGCTAGCGTTAGCTCAGTAATTTAGCCCAGCTGGCTGTGAGCTCGGAGCACTGGGGGAGTGTTTACACTTGTACCACAGATGTTTTAACCACTGCTAAGTGAAGAAGAAGAAGAAGAAGAAGAAGAAGAAGAAGAAGAAGAAGAAGAAGAAGAAGAAGCTAAAAACAGAAAATGAGCACACCAGTGGCTGAGTGAGGTCAAGTGGTTTCCTTCTAGTCACTTCTAGTCACTTCTTACAGTCTTCATGAAAAGACTGTAAGACAGACTCCACTGGGTTTCTTGCTGTTGTTGGACTAGCTGCTATGTCTTGTGTTGTTGCACTTGTTTGATGTTTAGCAAAGTCGACAACTCGCTTGATCACAAGTCATGTAATCATAACAAATGCGTGTACGGCTGTCCATATTTATGACAGAGGTGTATAAGTAAATTACACTTTGAAACTGGGGATGCCAAATCATGAAAAAATACACATGTTGTTCTAACATTGAAGGTTTTTGTGTCATTACTGACTGTCTTTACGTACATGATGAGTATTACGGAGCCAGTGCTGAGCTGGGATGGAAGAGCTTGGCACACCGCACTGGAGTCCAGCTCAAACAGGTAGAAACATTCGTGCTGCCTATCTCTGTCCTCCAGCACCACCTCCAGCTGCCCCTGGGAGTGAGACGGAGAGAGACAAAGGTAACATACAGTAAGTAAGAGGAGACAGACTTCAAAATTACATCATATTCAGATGTGCGGTTTACCTCGCATTCATCAAGATGACAACTAACACATGTGGTGTGTGTGTGTGTTTATGTGTACATGGATAGGTTATTTAAAGATGTCCTTGATCATCGATGTTATCTTTACACAGATGAAAGTAGGAACCTGCCCCCACCAACACAAAGTGCCAATTTAGTTTGAAAAGTTGACATTTCTTTTCCCAATATACGTCAATCTTACCACATCAATTTTCCTGTTGCAAGAAATCATGATAATGGCTTTCCTCATTTCCTTGGAGCAGTGGGCATCATATGCATCACCTTTTTCGTAGATTAACATCACCCAGTCGCCTGCAAGGACAGTAAACAGTGTCAAACCAGACTCAATACTAATCTAAAGCACACTTTTAGGCTTCTTCTTATGTTCATAGTTTATCTCGAAACATCTCCAACCTAAGATCCCACAGATAAACACATGCTGCAAGTATTAAATCAATATTAAGTCAGAGAAAATTAGTGAAATTCTTCTTTTTGAAGGCACTTACTTCCTCCAATGGCCCGTGTTGAATTATACGTGCCGATCACCGTTTTACTTTTTGGATTCTTTCTCTCCAACTGAACAACCCCAGCTCCTGGAATACCTGCTGCATCCCCACACAACTGGAACACATATGTGTAATTGCCGTCCGCAGTATTGGAGACTACTGTTAAACTGTCAACATGAAAACAAACCCAAGAAATAATTCATGATGTAACATGTGAGACAGACATGGTGAAAAAACAATGAATAGCAAAGGAAGTATAGTGTCAAGTAAAATGCTTATGTCATGGTTGGTTTACACATTCAGTGAGGTTTTTTTTTATTGATAACAGGCCGTCCAAAAATAATCTGATGTCACATCAAAAGCACTGAATGTGCTCGCACACAGCTGAGTCACTTCTTACTTCAAATGGGCAAGAGGCTCCAGTCGGTTGAGGACTTTCCGTTCTGAGGCAGACTCATAAACAAGTTTACAGTTTTTAGTGCCGTCAGTGGCGTACACCCCACTCCCACACAGGACCAGCTGAACAGTCAGTGTCCACACCAGGAAGGACCCTCCATTTCGACTGTTGGCTACCTGACAGAAAAATAAAAATAAGATGATTATTTCATTCATCACCATAAAAGCGTACAACTTTTTTAAATGTGAAACTATCCACCATCAGAGGTTTTCAGTTCTGTTTATAGCATGGTCATATACACATGGCAGTACATTCACTTTCAGTGCTGGAAGGAGTAGTAAATCAATCAAATAAAAGATTAACGGGAAACTATTTGTGCGACAGATGAACCATTTAAAAAATGTGTTGCTTTTATTTATCATATAATGAAGCTATTTCAGCATTCAACACTGCAATATCTGTGCATATAGAGTATGTCCGGGCGTGCTTTATGATGGCATTATTTGATTTTTGTTTGATTTTGATCAGTGTGATAAAATACCTTGATTTCTCAGGTATTTCATTCACTGAAAAACAGGCACACCTGTGTGATTATACAGCCATAAACAGAAAATACACTATATGCATAGAGAGAGGAAGTGGTAGGATTTTAAAATTGCATATATCTTGTGACTTCGGCATGCTCATTCAGTTACTTCCTGAACAAAAAAACACAACCAGTATGAAGCTACCTGTGCATTTCTTGCAAAGTGTGCACCACAATATCCAAGACAGAAAAAAACAGAACAGCATCCATATAAGATAATCGTGTACTTGGGTAAGTGAGCTCACAAAATATACAGTACGTGCATGCAAAATGTCTGTTCATGACCGCATGAGGCAATAAGTTTGACTAAGGAGACACAGTCAGTTGAATATACGTCTATAAAAACCTGAAGAGAGTTTAACTTTGGGCTACACCTACCTTCATGGCTTCTTCGACTTTGTTAGTTACTGTTTAACACACAAACTGACAGTAGTTTGTATGCAGCCAGCTTCCTCACGCTAACGTCGCTTCCTGGTTGACTTCTCCAACAATAAAGATGTTTTTTTTATGTGGCAGATAAAACAAAGTGAATCTGCATGTGGTTTGTAGTTTTAGATGAATGTCGTCAGCCGGACGCTTGTCTGTCCTGGTTAATAAATGCGATTTTCCTCAAAAAAACAAACAAACAAAAAAACGTGTGGAGTGTAAAGCCATGCAGGAAGCTAACAAGGCTACAAGGATGTAGCGGAGTGCGGAAATGAAACTAAACACACACGCGCGCATGTGACCGATCGAATGTAGAGCCACCAATGAGCGGCGGCCGAATCCCCGCACACCCGCGTCACGTGACCGGAGACTTTAACCGCTCAGTTGGTGAGAAGAGCTCAAATATGGTGCGCAGACCACTACATGCATCCACACAGAAGAGGAACAGTGGTTTATTGCCAAGTATCTTTTCACATATAAAGAATTAGCTCTGTTGAATTGGTGCAGAATAATAATAAACATAGTACAAAAGTGGTGTCCAAAGTACGGCCCACGGTCAGACTTCATTTTTATAATATATTATTTATGGCCTGCTAGGATTGTCAGATACTGTATGGCTGGAAGATTTGAACCTCTAAGGACATAACTGCTGGTGTTTTATGTCTGTAGATGTGACACAAAATATTACTTTCTGAATGATTTTGTGAAAGACAAGAGCAAGAGATGATATGTTTTAAACTTAAATGTTAACAGGCTTTGCATTACTCATAATAAATCATGTTTAAAATGAACGTGATCTTAAGATTTGTATCAACTTCATGCAAGTTTAACATGTTCCATACAATTTATTCTTTGTTATCTGTCTCCAGATGTGAAAAAAGGAAGAACTGGTTTTAGATTTGTTCATGCCTGATTGACTGCCTGATTTTTTTTTTTTTTTTTTTTACATATTTAAAAACAAAATTGCTACAGTACACACTGGACCTTTAATGTAACAGATTAATTCACAGATAAAATGCATCTTCAGATTGAGACAGAGTCAAGAATAAGAAAAAGAATAACTTTATTGATCCCTTAATGGGCACATATTTAGACTCATAGGCCTGAACCACAACCACACACACAGGGCTTACAGACATGCAAATAGACATGCAGATTGTTTTCCGTGCAAGTAAATGCAGTTTTGCCGCTTTGTGGTTCACAACACAGTAAGTAGCAGTAATGCACCTTAGTGCTGGTTGCCAGTGTTACAGTTCAGTTTAATAACATTGTTTTCAGTGATGTCATCTAATCACCTTAACTCCTTTACCTCTCTTCAAGGACCATAGAAACTCTTGGACTTTACATAGCTGTGATTTAATTTCCCCCGAAACAGTCTACGCTAAACTGAAGCCTCCAAAATGACCGTAACGTTGATTAAACACTTCTCTAAAACGCTTAACCAAAACAAAAATTTTCAACCTCCATGGTAGTAGGATTTATGGCAGGGCTGTTATGTTATATAGATCAATTACTGAGTGTATTAAAAAGTCAAATGATGGTGCTACAGCAGAGACACTGGAATAAAGGAAAGACCTTTTGTCAAAATAATGTTCTTATAAAATGTATGTGTGTATTTGACTATTTAGAAAACTATGTGTGTAAAACATTTTGCTCTAATATTAATAAAATATTAGATGGGTATATTTACATTAGGCCTCACAAAGCAGAGTATTCCATTGCATCAGCTTGTTGTCTGTACAGTAGTCTGTATCTCATCCTTCCAACTTATCATGAAGAATTTGAATACAAGACTTTAACCAGGACAGATTCTGATTGATATTGATTTGCCTGAAACACTGCCCCATTCTTTTAATCATAATCTAATTTGCAACTTCTAAAAGAAATGTTTAAAATGATAAGATTAAAGATGATAAACATTCTTTAGCAGCCTCTGTGTTTGCTCAGTGTATTTAGGCACTGTTCTTTTTACCTGAGGGGGCATTATCTTTGTCGCGTGTCCCATTTAACAGAACAGTCTCATTCATAAGGAGACAGTTGAAAGAAATGCACGAGAAGAGAGTTTATAGTTTGTATTGCAATTAACTACTAGCACATTTTGTTACCTTTGCTAGCTGTTTCCTCCTGTTTGCAGCCTTTGTGTTAAGTTAAGGTAAGGTAAACTGGCTGTAGCCTCATATTTACCAAAGAGACACAAAGGTGTTTTCTTAACATTAACCCTTTCCCAAACTGTTGAACTACTCCTAAACAAGAAGTAGACATATAAACTCAAGTTATATACCTTTCCATAAATAAATAAATATAGGGAGGAGACAGAGAGAGAGAGAGAGAGAGAGAGAGAGAGAGAGAGAGAGAGAGAGAGAGAGAGAGAGAGTTTTCAGTAAAGGGAGATGTGACTGCATCTTCAACCAATACCGCGCCTGACTAGGAATAATCCTGTCTGGTCCTATGGCAGCATAACTAAGGGATGACCTGATTATATTTTATTCATCCCACAGCGGAGAAATTTACTTATCACAGCAGCAAAAAGAAAAGTGTAGTACATACTACAGAAATTAAAGTAGAAAAAAAAATGGGAAAACAACACCACAAACAGACAGAAGTATCTTATAACCTTCACAATAAACAAAACAAACAGACATGATATAAATAATATTGTACATTGTAAGTAATCAGAATGGAAAAGTCTTGAAATGAAAGTCTTAAGTCTCCTCTTAAAACTGTTGACTGTGTCTGCCTCCAGAACCCAAAATGGTAGCTTGTTCCACAGAAGAGGAGCTTGATAGGTGAAAGCTCTGGCTCCCAATCTACTTTTGGAAACTATAGAAACCACAAGGAACCCAGCATCCTGAGAGCGCAGTGTTCCAGAGGGGTGGTAAGGTAAATAAATGTAAAACTGATCATAGTTAGGTCAGGTTGTCTTTATTTGGTAATGTTAATGACATAGACCTTTCCTCTCTGGTCATTCCAGTATTCAATCAACACAGTAAAAGAGTCATTGTTAAACAAATCATTCACAGTCACCCCTGTAATGCCCCTCCCTTGATCCCTTCTTCTTCTTCTTCTTCTTCTTGTTTTCTTAAACCCTAAGTAAGAGTTTGTGTTTCCCTTTCTTTCCACTCTTTATTACCTCTCAGGGGAATGTAGGGAAGTTTTTATAAGCCTTGGTGAGCTCTCTGGACATGTGTGTGCTTTTAATCTTCACTCAGTCTCCCCTCCCCCAACTCTCTCTTCTGTTATCACAGCCTCTAACTTACCTGGCTGTGTGTGTTATGCAGACACACCCGGCTACTGCATATCAACCAATCGCTGCTTTAAGCCAGAGACACCAAGGAGGTGTACTTCCTGTGTTTCGTGAGAGAGAAGAATGGGGCAGTGGAGAGAGAGAGAGAAAGTTATGTACTTTTTTTGCCAGGGGGGTCCACACAGGCGATCGGGTCGGCAGTAGAGGGGAGGCAAAAGGACAGGAGTGGTGGACAGTGTTTGTAGTTTGATTTATTAGAGATCTCCACGTTCAGCAACAGCGACTGAGAGGACAAGACAGAGAGAAAGGAGGAGGGGAAAGATAAGTGTCAAACTGTTGAGACTTGTTTGGGAATTTGAGGAAGGAGGGGAGGTGGGGAGAGACAGGGAGAGAAGCAGCAAGAGGGAAAAATAAGAAGAGCTCAGGCGTAAACATTACATTTTTTCACAAGAGTTGAAGTATTGAGAGAGAAAAGGATAAACGTTGATTTGTTTGAAGAAAGGGAGGAAATTTGTGAACGTGAATCCAAGGAATGAATTCTTATGTGTTGTGCAATCTCATGCTTTTGAGCTGAGCTGGACCGGAGGGGGGGGGGACTACAGATCTCCCCAGGATACTACATTCAGGTGAGTCGTTTTGGCTATTTCTTCATGGATCTCAGATAAACACTTCTGTAAATTGCTTTTGGGTTTCGATACGGATTTAGATCTAGCTTAGTTGTGGCTTACATGTTACATGCCGTGCCTATGTGTCACAGGCCTTCGCTCTCTGAAAGGTGTCTTTTGGTATGCTGTGTTTTGCAGGTCGGTGCTGCATTCTTAGTGAACTGTAAGAGGGTGTCACCTTTTCGTAGGCCTGCATCTTGCTTTTCTAATGTAAAGTTACTCCACAACTAGACTGGTTTAAGATATCAGTTAAGTGAAGCATTGACTGAAAGTAAGAGAATAACAGACTGAAAGCACAGCTAAATCATTGCAACTATGGTTGTGTAGTGAAATGTAGTTGTTGAAATGCTCAACTCTTTGACAATAACTGAATATGTAAAAGTTTCTGCTTAATTCAGTTTTGATGATTTGTCCCTGAAAATGTCTTGACTTGAATGTTTTTGATTTCTAAACAGAAGATCTGGGTTGTTACTGTCTTCTAGGTTCTTCAGATTATGATACTATGGGGACCAAAAGGCCCAGCTGCACCCTCTTTGACACTTTATCTAACATAAACACATCTGACCGCAAGCTTCAGCCAGGTGGAAAAATCTCCCGGGATCCAAGTCCCAGACCAGCCATGACTGCCCATTCGGATCGCGAGAGAGATGGCAACCGAGAGGAAGACTGGAGGAGAGAAAGAGAAGCTGAGAAAATGAGGGACAAAGTAAGATACAAAGATGTGGATCCACGGGAGAGATACTATGAAAGAGACCGTGCTCCTGCGCCCCGGCCCAGAGAGGGGGAAAGAGAGTGGAGGGATAGGAGGCAAGAAGATGACCGGAGCAGAAATGGGAGGCCTCTGTCGAATGTAGAGAGGGAGACTGAAAGGGAGGTGGAGAGGGGGATGAAGAAAGGTGACACATTTCCCAGATTGAGAAAAGGCAGCCCAGATCGTGGCAGAAGAGTGACGTCCACCACTGTGATGGATGAAGATAGAGGGGAGAAGAGGCAGAGAGATAGGCCGAAAAGAATAGAGACGGATGATTGGGAGAGAGAAAGGCAGAGAGAGAGGTACAGAGAGAGGGAAAGAGAGGAGATCCGAGGCAGGGCAAAGGAAGACGGAAAGAACACTGGAAGAAGACCCGTAGAAGATGAGAAGTTGCGACAGAGGGAAAGATATCAGGAGTTTGATGTTCAGGACAGGAAAAGAGACATAGGTGATTCATGGGACAAAAGAGAGAGGGATACAGCTAGAAAAAGAGAAAAGCCAAGGCCTAACATGGAAATAAGGGAGGCCAGGGTGCCCTCTCCACACAGGAGAAGAGACAGAGAGATCTATTCAGATAGGAAAGAAAGGGAAAAGGCGCAAAAGAGAGAGGGAAGAAGAGACACCAGGAGTGAAGGAGACAATGACGAGAGAGAGCTGAGGAGGCAGAGAGAGCGGGACAGAGACAGGGAGGAGTTTACATATCAACAAAGCAGAAGTGAGGGGGACACCATGGGCAAAACAGAGAGGGAGAGAGATAGAGACAGGCAAAAATACAGGGGCGAGGACAGACAGAGATACAGAGACAGGGACAGAGAAAGAGAAGTGGATCGATCCAGGAGAAGGGGAGTGGTGGAGAAAGATAGGGAGAGGTACAGAGAGGTGGACCGAAGACCAGAAAGGAAGGGAGAAAGATGGAAGGAACGTGAGGGAGACGTGAAGGATGACAAGAGAGGGGATGATAGATACAGAGAGTACGAGCAGAGAAGAAGCAGAGAAACAAAAGCAAGAGAAGAAGATCCTCAGTGGGATGATACAACAGGCAGAGTCAGCCGATCCCAGAGCGAGATGGCTCCTAGGGTACCGCCACGAGCCCAGAGCAGCGGAGAGTGGAGCACTACTGAAAGTGACAAAGATTTAGAAGAGCAGAGACATCTAGAAATAGCTGCTGAGAGGGAGCAAAAAAGAAGAGCGAGACAAGAGAGAGATAGAGGAGATACGTCAGGTAGCGTGCCAGAACAGAGAAGGATGTGGTTAGAACCACAGAGGGGGAAGAATAATAAAGAAAACTTGGTAGACAGAGAGAGACACAGAAGAGGGGAGGAGAGGAGGAGAGAACAAGACAGGGGAATGGAGTCAGTGGCCGAGTGGAGAAGAGAGGGGCGGGGAGTAAAAGAGGAACCAGATGAGAGGTACTCGGACCAAAGCAGTTACAGAGGAAGACATGGAGAAAGAAATGAGTACAGGAGAGAAATTGAGAGGGAGTCAGAGGGTGTAAGCGTAGATGGAGAGGAGGTGGGTGAAGCCTGGATACCAGTAGATAAGAGAGGAAAGGAACATCTGTCTGACAGCGATGGTGGGATAGAGGGAAGCCAGCGGAGGGATGCAGAGGGAGACAACGTGACAGATAACACAGAGGAGAGTGACAGAGAGGAAGAGGGTGGGAGCGATTATTGGGCCCGTTCCGAGAGCGAAGGAGGAAGTGAGACAGGGTGGAGGCAAGAGGGGGACAGAATGTTGTCAGGAGAAGACGGCTTTGTGACGGTGTCCAGCGGTGGAGACTGTGAGGATGATAGAGAGGAAGATGAAGAGGAGGAGTTCGAGGACTGTCGGGAATTTTGGGAAAGTGGAAGGTCATATGATGACCCCTCACCTCTTGCCTTCAGGGAGCATGAGGAAGACGAGGAGAGGGAAGAGGGATGCAGGGATGCTGCTGCTGAAGACGAACAGGGGAGGGAAAAGCAGCCAAAGTATGTCTTCTGTGTGGTTGGGCAAACTTTGCCCCGGTCAAAAACTAGCGTGACATCACCATCACAAGTTGGTCAGTTGACGGGAATGGAAAGAGACAGCCTGCATCACTGTGTTGATGACGCCACACAGCGACCTCCGGATGACCCGCGTCTGACACTGAGCAGAAATGACGAATACCCAACCATCAACAACTGGGACACAGAGAGCAAGAGTGACCGTAACTTGCCAAGAGAGGAAAGGGCAGCGTTGGAAGAAACAACCGAGGTGGATATCAGATACAGAATGTCACCAGCGCTTCAAGACACAGAGACTGGAGCAGGAATGAAGTGCAAAAAGGAACACCCGTATGCTGAAATAGGGCCGATTCAGAGAGACTCGCAGACTGAAAGACTCCTCTTAGAGTGGAGAGAGAAAAATAAAGAAGCGGTGGAAAGCAAGAGTGAGCAACCTTCACCAGTCCCAAATAATCCCTATGCTGATGTTTGTTCTCAGGTGAACTTTGAACAAATTCAACCCATCTTGGATGGGATTAACACTGGAGTAATGAGCCCAGAAGAGGTGGAGGCCATACGCATCCGAATGAGCGGGGCGTGGAGCATGTCCGAAGAACCCAAGCGACATTCCCAAGCACCCCACCTTAAATGGGCCAAAAATGTTGTGCGGGAGATACTTGGAAAGTCAGATGAACAGGCTGTAGATGAACCTGAGTTACAAGGAGACGAAGGGGTCTACCAGTGTGACGCCAAACAACAGGAGGAGGTTGCACAAGAGACTGAAGAGATGCCTGATGTTATGCTGGGAACAGACAGACACTCAGAGCCAGAGCTGGAGGAGGAAGAGCCGCTGGAGGTAGAGGGATTGAGAGGTATGGGGCAGTGCAAAGCCGACATGCATGCTGACCAGTTCACTGCTATGCATGGTGACACACCTACATACACTTATGCTGACACACTGTTAGACACAGAGGGGAAGGAGGATCACAGTACGGACAAAGAGACTGAGCCCTCTGGTCAACTTCAGTCCGAACAGGCAGATATAGAAATAAAAATTGGCGACGAGGCAAGTGGCGAGGTTAAGTTATTAGAAATGGAAAGAGAAGCAAGTAGAGAGAAGGAAGTGGAGTTGTATTTATCTGTGAGCAACACGTTGTACAAGCCCAACAGCTGCCCTATTCTTAATTATGAAACAGGGTCTGAACCCCTCAGTCCCTCCAGAGAGGGTGAGGGCCAGGAGGTGGAGGACGAAAGTGAAGAAGAAGAAAGACAGGGAGAGGAGCCTGAAGAGGGGGATAAAGTAGAGGGAGTGAGAGAGATGAGTGAGGAAGAGGGAACCGAGGTGGATAGAGGAGAGGGAGAGGTGGTGGCAGAAAAAAAAGCGGGGACTCTGTCGAGCACATGCAGTTTCCGAGATTTGGGACCTGAGGCTCGATTACGAAGGAGGGGAATCCGTAAAACCACTGAAAGAAGAAAAAGAGTGCCTTTAGAGGCGCAAGAAGAAGAAGGTGTTGGAAGGGACCGCAGAACCAGAATATTCTCTACAACAGGTAAAAAGAGAAGATTTATAATGAGGATGCTGATTCTCTGCACAAATCAGTTTTCAGAAAGTCATTCATTATTAATATGTGTCAGCAATGCCCTTTTTTTCCCAGGTTGACATATTTTGGTCTAGATTTCCCCCAGGCGAAGAAACCTTTAAAAGTCAAGATTTGATTTTGCACACTGGCAATTTTAATCACGGATAATCTTGAAGTCATTTCCTCTATTTTCTGTCATGAGTTTCTTGCATCAATCATAGAACGTAAAATCTGAGGCAGACATCTGCTAATAGACATAATCCGTGCTGTTATCTGAAGACACGACATTAGGTTAAACTGGAAACTGCGTCACAGTGCTGTGGTTACAGGTAGTGGGTGGAGATAAGTGGAGGTGGAGAAACAAGGGGAAACCAGAAGCATGAGCTTAAAGGCTTGGGTTGAACCTGATTTAAGACATAACACGAGAAGCACAAGATTAAGAAGCACGCTAAAGTGCAGTTACTAAATTAACTAGCATTTATTTTATTTATCACCTATTTATTTATTTATTTATTTATTTTATAGTAAATTAATCAGAACATAGTGTAATTTAGGTATGCTGTTGTATCATGTTTCGGAGAAACAGTTCTTTTTTATTGCAGATGATGAGGAGGATGATCGTAGCAAAAGCTGGGGAGAAGTGGAGCTGAGGTGAGTGAACCAATTTGATAAATTTGATTGTGATACAATACCATGTGATGAAATACAGAATTAGGAGAAGTTGAGAATGAATCACATTTTCTTCTTTCATGTCCTTTTGGAGAAAACATGTTTTGCTGCACTGATGATTGATTGAAACAATTTACACTTTATTTGTTTAGTATAATTTGTAATTCATGTTGCTATTGTGGTTTTTATTTATGTTGCTGTTTATGGTCATGTTGGTACTCTGGTTTCTAGTCTCTCTCTTTCTAAATAATGGTGTCCTGTAAGCTTGTTTTGAGCTGGGTGTGTTGTTTATGCATGACACAATAATGAAAAATCAATCAGTCATACGGTAGCTGTAGCAGTTGTAGTGCGCTTATAAATATGCACTTTTAAGTGTCCCTGATATTAAAAACGGTCATTGTTTAGACAATGCTAATATGTTATAGAGTCAGGAAGGCCACTGATTGTTTTTATTTGACCTATTTCTGAATATTAAATGTCACTAAAAAGCTAAAAAGTTCTTTCTTGACACTGCAGGAATGTTTTGGAGTCAATCGACAAACGGAAAAGGAACTCAAGGTTTTTCAGTGAGTATCTCTGTTTCATCTTTATTTATTGTTTCACACAGGTGATTTAAAAGTATTATACGAACTCTTTAGGCACAAATCATTCATGTCTATTTAAAAAATGATTGCTTATGACTTCTTCTCCAGTCTGACTTTTATCTTAATCACTGTCAGCTTTGTTTCAAAATGAAGATTGTTTATTAGAATATTCCACGTAGGCAGCACAGTGACGTGCCTTCAGATTAAATCTTCTTTGTCTGTGGTAAAAGCATTACGCAATTCAGCATTTCCTTCCCGTGTAAATGATTAATACCTAGCCACTATCTATCTCTTCCTCAGGACACGTTGACTCTGAAATGAAATACACAAACTCTATTTAAAATGGCAGTTGGTGATTCACATGGATATTACGAGAAATGGGGCAGGAGTGTGTGCTCATGTGTTGTATATACGTGTGTCTGTGGAAGCCGCAGACAGGTTTCTGCAAGCTTTCGTATCTCCTAACTTGAGGGAAAAACAGCTGCCTCTTCAACTTTGCATTCCAGCAAGTACGTGTAAAAGGAATGCTGAATGCAAACAAATCCTCTTGGCTAACACAGTTCCTGTCTCTGTCTGTCTCCTTCCCTTCGCTTTCTGTAATTTTCAAACTTTCTTTTTCTGTTGCTCCTTCTCCTCTTCCGCTGCGTCTTGTTTACTCTCTTTCTCCCAGATGCTGCTGCTCAGCTCTACCAGCAATACAGCGAGGCCGCCCAGAACTTTGAGATCCTGCGCCAGGCTCGCTCTGATGTCATCTCCGTGTGTGAGGACATCACCCCGTCTCCTGCTCCCTCAGTTGCACCTGCGTGCAGGCCTCTTCCTCCCATACCTCCTGTCCAGCAAGCCCACTCGTTGTTCCACACAGGCTCCATCACCAGTGTCAAAAGCTTGCCTCTCCCCGAGCCCCCCAAGAGCGAACGCAGGCCTTCATCCCCACGTCTATCCACCTCTCTCACACAGTCAGCTGCCCTGTGGCGGGAGCTGCCGGGGGTCAGGAACAGTGCTCAGCTGGAGGAGCTATCAGAGGATGAAACGCGATTACAGGAGGTAACACGACGCGAAAGTCTAGAAAAAACTTCTGATTCCGCTTGAATTTTATTGAGGCAACCTTCACACTGAATAATTAACCAAAATCATTCACACATCTTTCGGCGGTTTCATGCAAAACATTCCCACGCCAGTCAAATACAGGAAAATCTTGAATCTCCAATTAAATGCCTGATAGGTATCTTCCATTTTACCCTAAAGCCCTACAACTTCCTTGATCCAGCTTGTTTAATCTTGTTTAGATTGGAAATTTTGATTAGAGCAGCTGCCAGTTCCCTCAGTGAAATTCACAACAATCCTGTGGGCAGTTTAACGCATGGTTTGGTTGTCTTTTACTCTTCGTCCAGCTTAATGTATTTGAGTATGAGCTGAGTTTGTTTACATGTAAAGAAACACGTCAGTTATAGTTTTAGTTATCCACATCCTCATGACACCACTTTTTCTGGGTGTTGTTTCACACCCGCAGCTTGTCTGCTGTTGGTTGGGAAATGATGTGACACGCATGAATCAGCTTTTCAGTGTCATTTCATATACCTCGAATATCACGTGGAAATCTTCTGACTTGCCACATCCCAGAATAACCCTCCTGGTGATCCACTTTTTTTATTGGCAGCAGCGTGTTTCTTGAACTTGCACTTGCGTAATCATGTCAAGCTTCTCTGGAAGAGAAGCTTTTTCCTGTAACTTAAAGGCGTTTATGTCTGAGCTGGAATACTTCCACTGATTGCGAAATTTTCTTCCTTAGTTAGTCACATCTGTGTGAAAAAGCCCCAGCCCCCTAGAGAAGTGGCACCTCTGTATTTTTTTTAATTACTGTCCCTCTTCAGTCTCTTGATCAACTTTTCTCATCCCATCTATTTCTTTTTTTTTCCTTCCAGGTGAGATTTGAGGTGGTAACCTCAGAGGCCTCCTACTGCCGGAGTTTGGACATTGTTGTTGAGCACTTTGTCAAGTCTAAACAGCTGGGGGCGCTGCTAACCACTCAGGACAGGAACTGGCTGTTTTCCCGGCTGGCAGATGTTCGGGCCATAAGCCACAGGTCAGAAATGTTACATGTTCAGACCGAGTTCTTTATTCATCTGAACTACTGTAGGTCTACATTAAGATGAAACACATTACACAATCAAACCAAAATTTGAGTTGTGTTGTGTCAAATCTGTGGATGAAATTAGCTGACAACAATTCTTTGTGATTTTTCTTTTAGTTTTCTATCAAAGCTGGAGGAGCGGGTGGAATCAGACATCATGAACTTCACCGTTTGTGATATCATCGCTCGGCACTGTCAGCGCTTCAAAATGGTTTATGTGCCCTACCTCACCAACCAATCCTATCAGGACACCACCTACCAGAGACTCATGTAAGCCGCTCAGTCATGTTTTTGTGTTTAGAGGTTTGGTAACAGATTGAGTGACAACCACAGCAGGGTACACTCTCTATTTATTCATTCATTCAATTTCTCTTTTTCTTTCAGGAATGAGAATCCAGGGTTCAAGCGGATTGTGGAAAAATTAGAAAGGAGTCCTGTTTGCCAGAGGCTTCCTCTTCGTTCCTTCCTTGTCCTTCCTTTCCAGAGGATCACAAGAATTAAGCTGCTGGTCCAGGTGTGTGTCTCTGTGTATGTGTGTTCATGTGTGGGGCCTCTCCCAAACAGCAAAAGGTTGATGGTTCACAACATGTTTGATCCTGTACTTCACTTTTAACACGCACACAATGTTTCTGTCCAGAACATTGTGAAGAGAACAACTCCTGGTACTCCGGAGGCGACACAGGCCATCAAATCTTTGAAACTTCTGGAGAAGGTACATTAACATCCCGTCTTCACTGTACATTAATGCAGGATAGAAATATTTTAATATAAGATCTCAGATGTATTTGTGACAAAACTGTCTTTTCTTTCATTCCTCTCTCCTTTAGCTGATTCAAGAGAGTAACGACAGCATCACTCAGATGAAAAGCATTGAGTCTCTGGTCTCCCTTAGTGCTAAGGTGGACTTTGAGTGCAGGGTAAGTAATGACTACACGCTTGAGTTAAGATTACTTTATGAAACTGCTACTTCTATTTTGAAATATTAACATTTTAAGCTCAAAATATGCTAACATTATTTTTTTGTCTCTATTTTCTGTGTGTTTTTTACAGACACTTCCTCTGATCAGTCAGTCTCGGAGGCTGGTGCGAGAAGGGCCGGTCACCGAACTAATGGATTTCAGTCGAAAGGATAGAGAGAGGAATATTTATTTGCACCTATTCAATGACTACTTGCTGGTTTCACTACAAAAAGAGTGAGTGCACAGACATGTTTAGTAATGTTAGAACAATCTATCCCCAGCTGCATCCCTCTTGTTACCATTTGCCACATCCTGTTTTCCTTCATATCCGCAGTCTTTTATCGTCCCAACAATCTTGTCACCGTTTTTCCTTCCACCGTCTCATTTCTCTTCTGTGCTGTTTGCCGTTTCCAGGGGAGGAAGGTTCACAGTAATCGACCACTCTCCTGTATCAGACCTGCGTGCAGAGAACTGTCGTGTCAAACTTCACTCCCTCCAGAAAAACCTGTTCAGGCTGCACATGTCAAATGAAGCCCTGTTACTACGGACTGACACACAGTAAGAGACAGAGACAATAGCATGGGAATGTCTGTGTTGGTTGTCACATAACCAAGTGAAAAATGTTGTAGATGATATAACCCTCTTTGCTTTTTCCCCCCTGTAGGAGTGATAAGCTACGTTGGATATCTGCTCTTTCACGGCCACATCCTGAAATAGATTTTTCTGCTGCACAAGGTAAAGATATTGAAACAAGCTGAAAATCCCTGCCTAGTTCACTCATTACCTACATAATTAACACTCAATGATTTATTCTACTGTGGGTTGCAAATTCAGATTCAGAACATTTAAGCATCCTAAACCAAATAAACAAAGTGAAAGATAGTATTGTGGGATATTTTTTGATGACAAGTTATGATGACACTACTTTGTTTGGTTTAACTGTTAAAACTGAGAATACATTAAGTAAAATGGCAGAGAGTAGGTATATTGCACCAGCTAGAAAACAGAAGGTGATCTAATGCAACGTTCACATGTCGTACAGTAAATATTAGCAGCCTCATGGGAAATTTCTGATGGTGTTGAAATCACCCACATGTCAAAATGAACAGGCTACAAAGCCACTACCACCTGCATTGCAATTCACATAGAATTCACAAACACAACTGATGCAGCTGGTGAAATATTGGCTAAATATCTTGTGGATAATTTGACTTTAGCTCTAAGTAATAACATTAATAATGGCTGCTGTAAAACAACACGCAGTGAAGCACTTTCAAACATTTGCATTTGCACAGATGCATTGCATTTGCACGTGCACTACTTTTTGCAACAAACATCTCACAATGCTTTGCTTTTGAGGAATGTAAAGTTAGTTATGCAACGTTACACCTGTCAGGTGTAATTACTAGTCTTAAGTATCTGAAGCCTCGATTTATTTTGTTTTGTTGGGAATACATGAAAGGCACAAAGTATTCTTATTTTGAATATGTTAACTTCTAAGTGCATTTTGTGCATAAAAAGCAGTTTGTTCTATGCATTGGAACTTGTCGAACCCCATAAAAGGCAAGTTTAGAGACAGTCTGGCTCGCTGCCTCCTAACAGGGGAATATTATGCAATTTGGACCCCAAGTGAATGCATTCAACTAAACTAAAAGTAGCTCTCTGAGTTCTGCACACTGAAACTTGAATGCATGATCTTTAACAGTTGTTAAAGGCCTTGCACACCCACAGAAGTGTTTTCAATTACCCTGGCTTATAAGACCTTAAGTCAGGTGGAAGTTGCTATAGTTGATTATAGCAGTGTAAAAAAAAGTCAGTCAAGTGCACTTTTTGCAGATCCAGTCAGTCTTGCAAGTCCGCCAGGTTTTATTAGGCAACATGTTTAGGGGCTTCAACTTCACTCTCTGAGCATTGCACAGTTTGCAGTTTTGACCTATTAATCTTTATGACTGTAGGTCTGACCTCTCTTCTCTTTTGTCCACGCAGATTTTCCACAAATGCAATGTATCCGAGCTTTTGTTGCCCAGCAGCCTGATGAGCTGTCGTTGGAAAAAGCTGATGTCATCTTAGTACATCAACAAAGCAGTGACCGTAAGTCCACCTCACTACCTTTTCCCTCATTCACTGTCTGATTGTAGAACTGACTATGATTAGAGCAGAAGCATTCAGTTACTTAATGTTGGACTCTTTCTTCTTCACAGATTGGGTAGAGGGGACAAGACTGTCTGATCGGCATCGTGGCTGGGTGCCCGAATCTCATTTGGAAACCATAAGCAACTCTAGAGTCCGGCAACGCAACCTGTCAGATGCTCTCAAACTGACAACAGCCACCGCTGCCGTTTGACAAGGACACTCAGAAAAGGACTAAAATAAATAGACGCTCCGTCAAGGATAAGACTCAGCTGTCTGCCTCAAACTGCTGGAAAAAATACTATGGACATTCAGTGCGAGAGTGTTGGATTCTGTGTGCAGTAACTGAAATGCTGAAAGGAGTGCATTTCAACGTAGCATTGGGCCTCACTTGTTTCAAGCTGGTGGAACAATACATTGCCTTAGAGCAATGCGTGATCCGCTGAGGCCTGCCTAAGACACGTTAAGGACTGTGTGACATGTGATTAACTGTTGCCTACAGTACATTACAGACTTGTGTACTTTAATACATCATGAACTGGTGTTTTTAAGAAAAATAGTTTTAAAGGGAAATCATTTGTTTTCCCCAAAAATGCATTATTATTTGTGTATATTGAACAGAATAGTTGATTGAATGATGCATGTGTATTGGAAAGTTGAGCCCTGCATGCAGGAGAGCTGACGGAGATCATGCAAAATGTACGAGACGCACAGAACCTGCAGAGTGATTACATTTCAATAAATAAATCCCTTTTGAACATCTCATCTAATTGACAGTGAGCTGTGGCTTATTTGCATCATAGAAGCTGTTTTTGTTTGTTTGTTTGTTTTTTTGAGCATTTAAAGGTAATTGTGACAAATGGCACTTAAGCAGCAATGCTGCACGTCCACAGTCAATCTGTAGTGAGTTTTATATAATGAGTCTGCAGCAGCTGTGTACAGAACAAAACGAACTGTGCAGCAGAAAAAGGGACTCACGCTACGCACGTAGCCTGGCTTGGGCGTGACTGCAGGCGTGACCTTACGCCGGGCTGGCCCCGTTTCTAAGCCCAGTGATTGGTTAGAGCTCCCATCACTCACAGACAGCAGGGGGATAACAAGAGGAGATGGACAGCAGTGACCATCCAATGAACTCGTTGTAATTCTATCTTTGCTTCCCTCTGATTGGACAAACTCTATTGTCAACCCCCATTCTCGTTTCTGATTGGTCACATATGTAGTAGGCGGGCGGTCCAGTGTTTGTTGTTTTCGTTCAGCAGACTAAAGTCGACCAGTCGACATCTTTGAAATAGATCGCATTCCCGTACGTTATGAACATATTTTAACCTTTTCCAGCTCGGAGACTCTTTTGAGAAACCTGACAACACAGGGGACCAGTAGGGAAGATATCTGGATTTGTCCTGTTTTGAGTGAAGCTTGTTTTTTTTTGCCTTGTTTTTAAAAGGTACGTGGACGTTAACGTCTTGTTGATGTGTTAGCTGCAGTTGCTAGTTAGTTAGCACAGTATAAACAGCTGATTTGGGAGCAGTTAGCCGCCTTTAACGGGTCATATCGCACAGGTACAGGTGAGCTGGCGGTCAGTTAACACCAACGGACCGTTTGTTTGCGTCGGTTGTTTGTATTTAAGTCAAAGGAGGTTTGTTTGTTTGTCAGCTGATCTCAGGGTTGTGAAAAGTGACGTGGCCTAATTTGACGATGACCCTCCGAAACTGGGACACGGTGACCACAACGAGAAGAAAAGAGAAAGAAAAACGATCATAAAAAATAGTTTGGCTCTCAGTTTTAGCTGACCATGAAGGGAAAACATGTGGACGAGTGTTTTCATCGCTGATACTGTTATTTACTCCACCCACTGCTGCATGTAAACAAACACTGTCATGTATTTGAGGGTTTTTCTGTTTACAAAAGGTTTCCTTTTGTATTTCATGATGTAAATATAATGATCTAGTTATTTATTTTATTATTATCATAATATTTATTGCACTTGACTACTATATATATATATGTTTAATAGCCAAATAATACTGTACCTTCTTAGATTAAATTACGACTGCAGCAAATGTTTATTTTAATTATGACTAATCTGCTGATTATTTTTCGACTATTTATTGCCAAGTAGATTTTCACCTACAAGGAATTTGTCTGAGGGGTTTTGGTGCACAAACATTAAGTAAAAAAAATGTGCAAAATGTGTGCAGGAATGTGCAAAGTATTCACCAGGTGATGTGCAAAAAGTTCAGTATTTAGTATGCAGAATATGTAAAATGTGCAAGTTATCAAAATGTAGTTGTCCAGAAGATGTTAAACAAGGTGTGTGTTTAAAAAATTAAAAAAATGTTAAAATATGGCATCCAGAACCTTGCAGTCTTGAAATGTATTGTTTCGATATTAAATTAGCAATGAAAAGAAGGTAAATAAGTATTTCATCACACTGAGGATAATTGATTAATCCTTGAGCATTTCAAGCACTAATAGTGAAGAATAGATATATCAAATAGATATAATACATATATTTTGGTATAAACAATAATGCAAAATCTCTCCCGGTTGACAAACTTGTACATTGTGATAGTCTGACCTCTACAAACACTTGATTAAAAGATAGCTGCATTTCATCATGCAGTAAACAATGATGTGCTCTTTAGTCGGTCTATTTCACTTGTTGACTGGATGCACTGGTTGGTGAAGTCAGCCAGTGCTCTTTCTCCTTTGTCTGCCTGGTAAATAATGCCATTGTGAGGGGACTTCATGTTTTCTGGTGTTGTTTGTTTGTTTGTTTCAGATGGGCAGCCAGTACCAGCGCTCAGTACCACTAGAGGTGAGGAGAGCAGAGGGAGAGAGAGTTCGGGCCAAGCATCCTGACAAAATACCGGTCAGTATGACGACTGTTTTCATTTTTTAATTTCATTTACTGTTGGTGACTGTATGATAATCACATCTAGACCTTTTATTTAAAGATCTGTTTCTTAACTGTGACTACATTTGTTGTAGTTTACATAAACACTTATCTCTGACTGTCTTTTTAACCAGATCATTGTGGAGAGGGCTCAGAGGTCACGTGCTCCTGACCTGGACAAGAAGAAATACCTAGTGCCCTCAGATTTAACAGGTGAAATAAACTAACACTAACCTCATTTTTATCCTCTCAAGTAACTCTCACATCTAGCAGTCTCACTAGCTTGCTGAATCTCACAGATTTAAACATTGCAAGACCAACTGATTCATTTTTGAGACTGATACTTATATTTAAGTTAATCATACATTGGCTGATTTGCGTTTAAAACGTAAATGCATAACATATACATACAATTATTATCTGGATCTAGAGCCTTAAATATTGTTTTTGCAGGACCTGTGACTAAGATACACACTGAGTGGAAGATTTTCTAGTTGTCAGCGCTCTCTGGTGGACAAATTATGTAATAGAGAGACTATTTCTAAATGACCACAAACCAACTTTGGCATTTCTGTCTTACAGTTCTTTGTTACCTACCAGGTCACGTATACACAGATATCAATACATCTACAGTTAGCTAATATACTCTGACTAATTTATCAGTTAGACATGCCACCTGTGACTTTGGATATCCAGCTAACTTGCTGCTGACTCAAACTCAGGTGGACGGATGACTTGTCAGTCATTTAGGCGACAGGTTAAGGGTGACTAACGTGTCTAACTTATTCATGCTTGTTTTCAGCAGCAGTTATTTGACATGTCATAGCAGGAGAATCACATGCGTATTTAATATGTTTCATTGCATCATGCCACCTCTGTTGTTTTGGCTCACTCATGGCTTACTGAAAACTGATTCAGCTGACTGGTTTCAGACTGGTCATGTCTCATCAGACAGTTGCTTGATTTCTGTCTCTTCATGTGAAATGGAAGTACGGAGCGTGACCCGCACTGACCGGCTCCCTTGCTCTCTCTCTCGCCTTCCCTTTTTTAGTGGGCCAGTTGTGCTTCCTGATACGCCAGCGTGTGTCTTTGAGACCGGAGGAGGCACTCTTCTTCTTCGTCAACAACTCCCTTCCCCCATCCAGCTCCCCTCTCTCTGCTGTATATGAGGTAATTTCACCCCTCCACACACATGATCACATGAGGACCCTCCCCAACACACACACACACACACACGCAGATACATAAATGCAAAGTTTCAGCTTACACACAAACATTTTCTACCTTTCCCCTGTGACACAACACACCAATAATGCCAGACCATGCTAGACCGCAGAAGCCCCGAGAGGCAAGTGTAAAAGTGTTGTTTGTTGTTGTCATACTCATTTTGGTCACAAGAGGCCGGCATTTACCACTACTCCATGTTACATAATGCAATAACACACAATGTATGTCCCTCTTATTTAGGATTCATGGAGAAAATAGACAGAAAACATGAACACTTTTAGTCCTACTCAGCACATCAGCCTCCTGTGGCTGAAATCTGTATTACAACAATAAAAACTTTTATCGAATAAGAATCCTGACAAAAAAACTTTCACCTGCCAAACGCATTTCTGTACATTTGTTTTTTGCAGATGGTTTTGTAGAGATTTCTTTCACCTGTTTGCAGTTATCATGTCCAAACAATATTTCTGTGGACGTGTCAGTCCATGTGCACATTCTTATGCTGAGTTATGCATTATTCTCTGCTTTGATGTGTTCCAGGAGCACCACGAAGAGGACCTGTTTCTGTACATGACCTACAGTAATGAGAGCGTATACGGCGCCTGAGGGAGGGGGAAAAAAAGACCGGAGAAAGAGAGAGCGAGAGTGAGACGCAGAGTGAGAACGAGAGTAGATCCAGTGAAACTGTCTGGGGAATAAACAATTAAAGTTGTTTTGTAATGCTTCACAACACTATTATTCTTTCTGTTAGTTTTGTTAAGTACGTACAGTGCATGGGGGAAGAAAGGCTTCACACAAAGCAGAGGGGTCAGGTAGGTTTTACGTTTGTCAGTATTTGGGGTGAGCGTGACACATTTTTAGTACACTTCAAGTTATATTTATCCCTTGTTTGGTGAAAGAAGAATGAGGAAGGAGGAAAAGAAAGAAAAGTATCACAAAAGGAAGTTATTTTGTGGAGGGAGCTCTCGTTACCTTTCTCAGTCATCTGTATTTAATGCAAATAGTATTTTCTTTTTTTTTTTTGTAAATTAATATCATAAACTTTTGTGGAAAATAAAGATGAAAATGCATACATTTCTGATTCATTCCTTTTTTATGAATATATCAGTCAGTGCTCTAGTCTCTATAGTCTCTCGCGTCTCTATATGTAACACCTGTCAAAAAAAGACCGAAATTAAAATATTAATTAACCTTTTCCCTCATAACACAGTATAATGCTTAGAGAAATACACACAACCACCTTCCCCTAAAGCCACTTGCACACTGGCAAAACCACATTTCATTTATTGGAAGGAAAAGCTTCTATGAGGAAGTATTCCGTATTTACCGAATACATGAGTCACGTTGTTCACATATTATTTTTGCAATTGCCATTTCGGCTATATTTGTGTGTGCATGACAAAAGGTTACGTAACATGGGTCAGTTGACTAGACGGCTCTGAAAGACTTCCCAGGCAAAACGAAAGTTAGAGAACAGAAGAGAAGAGCCATGGAGATGCAAGCGATCGCCACAGAGGGTGCGAAGAGGCGTGATGTGGAGCCAATGCTGGATGAACAACCTGCAGGTAAATAAAGACATTTATTTAAATTAGGAAACATTATTAGGGAGCAGAACATGTTTATATTTGTGTGTTTGATTTGTTTTTTTAATAAAAAACATAAAACAAAGATCAGAATCAAAATGACTTTCACTGGCCAGGTTTATGTGCACACGAGGAATTTTAATCTTTGTTCTCAATGCACATACACAGATATAGACAAGTACAGTTAAAAAACAAGGAGCTTGACAGGTAAACATAAACGTAAACACAAACTGTATATATAAAAGGTGTCATGTATAAATATCTATACATACTTTTCCCCATAAAGTTGGAATAATTTTGTTTTCAGACATCTCTCTTCTCGTCCTCTTTTTATTCCTTTTTATACACTTTATATTGTGGTTTTATATTGTGCTTTAATTTATGCCTGTGATAAGTCTGGAAGAGACTGATCAATAAAGTTTTGATAAGATACACTTTATCTGTCAAGAAATAAATCACGGTGTCGCAAACTTTTAGTGAGAAGAGGTGCAACTTTATGGACAACAGTGCATATAAATTATAAAGAAGTGGTGATTGTGCAAAGGATAATGAAATAAATATGGTGTATGAGGTAGCAGATATTACAGTATGCACAGTATGCACAGCATGTTTGTGCTGATATTAAGAGATTTGTTTTTTTTTTATTGCATTTAATTTTATATTTCTCATATCTAAAACATGTCTGTATTTCTGTCCAGTGCTGAAGGATGCAGACCCATTTCCATACTCCAAACTCCAACGCCCATCCGAGGACATCTATACACAACCCTCTTTATGCGATGTGACAAAAACAGGTAATTTTTCATATGAAATCATATCCTCTATCTCTATTGAAGGTGAAACAAAGACATCAGGTTTCATCATGCGTTCAGGCACACCTGACTGTCTCCATTTGCTTTTGTTCTTTGAACTTTGTCATATTTCACTGACACCAAATTTTCATTCAAGGCCAAACAACACACAAAGGCTTCACTTCTCTACACTGTGAGCGCTAATATGTTGTCGTCGTTATCAACGGTGCTGTAGAGAGATAACAGGATTTATGTATTCATGAGGTTCAGGCAAAAAGAAAATAAGAAAGCAGAAGCAAAGTTATCGCAGCCTCAGCAAAACTACAGGATGACTCACTGTTCCAACTGACTGATAAAGGCGAATGATGACTGAATAACACAGAACACTGAGACAGAAAACAAGAAAGTAGAAGGAAAGATGTGACAGTTTTATACCAAGAAAAAGTGCACGCCGGAACTGTAAATCACTAAAACGTGTTCTTAACTTTAATGTCTGTCACTGCTTAACTTCTGGACACTTATCTAAAGACTCAGCCGAAAGCTGGGTCAAACTCCAACATCTTTTTATTCTCTGTAACTTCCTTTAAAAAATTTGCCAACACTTTATTTGGCTAGCCCGCTTACAGATAGCTAGATAACTTTCTTCTTTGACATTTTAATTGAACGATTTTACAGCCGGCTGTAAAGTTGCAAGGTAGCATCAAAACAAAGTGGCAATGTTCAGAAAGTAGGGCTGCAAATAAATCTTTTCAATTTGTTGGACAACCTATAAAATCTACTCAGCAAACCAGAGGTAGCAATTGGTGCTCAGCTTGTTTGGGCAGATTTCACCTCAAGTTTTGAGTACCTATACTGAAAAGCTATGACGTATTTGAAAACGTAGAAACATTTCTTGCAAATCTGATATGTGGATTAAAGATTTGATATGAGGAACTGCTCTTTGGGTTAATCTCCCCTCTTCAGCTATCGCGTATCACACAACAATAAGTTGCACAAGGAATCAGTCTGTGCTTTAATCAATACTAACATCTGATCCATTGATTGTACTTAGAGGCGTGTACGTGTTACTCACATCATCAGCAGACGTGCTGGTTTCCACATCACTTCACACGTCTGCTGAATCCTCCTCACAAACATCTTCATGGTTTAGCCCTCGTGGTCTTCATGTTTTTCCTCCGTCTTAAAAAAAGGAGACAAAGATATGCATTTTTTAGTTTACATGAAACATATCAGCAACATGCTGTTCAAAAACATCTTCTTGTTCTTGGCATTTATTTCAACATCAGCAGGGTCATCTAACAAATTAAAAGTAAAACTTGAACTTGACTCCAGTATCCCATCATGAAAAATTCATCAATATGACCCATTGCAGCAGGTGGAAACATCATCATGCTGGAACAGGCCGCTCTTTTCAGAATAGAGATGTCTCGTCATAAAATGAAGGCGTAACAAACTATCTGATGATCGGGGTGAAACATCAAGATCTCACAACAACGTGTCCTTCATCTCTATCTTTCATGCACTTCTTGCATACAGGCCAAACCAATAAACCATCAGCATAAAACATTAACATGTCAATGTTCCCCATCATCTAACTTAATATTAACTAATGTACTTCAATAAAAACAACCCATGAACTAAAGGGCAGAAAATTCCTAATGATCATAGATTGGTTATCAGTTATAGTTTATTATGGGATCAGCTAAATCACAGTTCTATTGGGAATTAATCAATGGTATCAGGCAACCCTTTGTGTAACTGTGTGAATACCTTGAGTTGATCAATCATTTATTAACATATCTGGCAGTCTTGGAAGAGCTCGTCTTGGTGTCCCTCAAAGAGCCAACTGCATCTGTTTTTCTCATCTTTGATGTGCTGTGCTCATTTTAAGATCTATATATTTATCTTGAAATCCTGATTTACTGGCCCCTTGGACTGAGGTAAATAGTTTTTTTTTCTTCATTTATTTAAACATTATAAACACATTTACATGACGGCAGCCATTTTAGATGCAGTAATAAAAAAAGAATATACTTACTACATCTCATTATGATTACTATATGTATAAGAGTATTTTGGTATGAAAAACAGCATGTTTAATATAACCAAATATCATAAACAAGTCTGCCATTTGTAACAAATCAAAGCTCTTGTAAGTCGGTCAAACTTCAGTAAGTTTTGTAGACTGCTTTTAGTTGTTGATAGATTTCTCATCGTCAAAGGCTTTCGCATTAGGAGGCACGACTTCTTTGCACCAATGTGATAGCCAGCTAGCTGCTATTAAAGCTAGATTGCCAGACTATAAATATTGATTTAGCCAAACACCGTGCTGTAGCTAGTAATAATCTGTTACTGTTTAACTTGCACATTTATCTAAGGGCTGACTGTAAAATTGGGTCAAACTTCAACATCTTTTTATTTCCTGTGTAAAAATCCAACTTCCTTAAAAAGTTTGATAACACTTTATTTGAAGCAGTGATTTAGTCCATCTGGGTCATTGTTTTGTGTTATGTGAACTGTAAAATGCAGATATCAAAGAGCATTTTCTGTATTTTTAACTAATCATTTTCAAAACATCAATGTCATCGCCGCATGGGCTCATTTTAAATTATTTTAGAACAATAAAACTTCACAGTAAACTTTTAGAAAATCAGCCCAATTAACTTTCTTTCACAGTTTAACTGAATCCTACTGAATGATTATACAGCCGACTGCAGAGTTGCAACATAGCATCAAAACAAAGTCGAAATGTGCACGAAGTAGGGCTGCAACTAACAGTTATTATGACTTGTATGCTGTAAAAAAAACAAAAACAAAAACCTGAATCTACTTAAGAAATGTGACGTAACAGCTTGTACTCAGTTTGTTTGGATAGATTTTACCCCAAGTTTTGATGAAAGAGTGCCTACAGTTAAAAGCTGACACACCAAAAGAAATCAGGTAACGATTTTTTTTTTTTTATTAGACCAAAAAAGAATTAAGGACATACACTCTGCATAACAGACACTGTGATATGAGGAACTGCTCTTTGGTTTAATTTCCCCTCTTCAGCTATCTCATTTTTACATTTTGCAATGAACGTCATCCAGCACCAAAATAGGCACAAATATCAGTTACATGAGGAAACAGTCTGTGGGATAACTTAAGAGGCTGTAGAAGTTTCTGAAATCCGGCAAAGGTCTACTTGTTACTCAAATCAGCCCTCATGGTCTTCATGTTTTTCCTCTGTCTTAAAAAAAGGAGACAGAGATATGCATATGCATTTTTAGTTTATTTGGAACATGCTGTTCAAAAACATCTTCTTGTTCTTGGCATTTGTTTCAACACCAGCGGGGTCACGATAATGTGGCCTTCATCTGTATCTTAAAACAATAAAATAAAGGACATACACTCTGCATATTCTACTTAAACAAACGTTTGTTGAATATTTGGATTTGAGGTTTGTTCTTTTTTTCAAACACAAAAATGTGTCTTATGTTAAATGTGTAGTAAGCAGGGCTGCAACTAAGATATAGCGAGATATCACAGATTTGATATCGCAGAAGACTTGAACGACAATTAAACACACATGCAATTTAATATTTTTTGTAACAATATTAAATTATTGTTAACACTCCAGGGTGATAATGTTAAATTAACGTACCAAAATACTGTATACACACATAATTATTTAATAATAATTTATAATATTAATAAAAAAAGCATTATGTAATAGACCGGGAATTTCACAGCAAGAAGGTTCCTGGTTCCTTTTCTTTGTTTGTTGTTTTGGTATTCCGGCTCCCTCTCATAATTCAAACACATTCACTTAATTGGCTCCAGTCCCACCATGACTCTGATGAGGATGAGGTTACAGTCATAAAAACAACAGACTAATACAAAGGAGAAACTATTTGCAGAACTTTTGGCCGGTCTATCAGGTTCAGTTGATGCAAATCTGTTGACGCAGTTTATCTCGCACTCTTGTCACGAACTTTTGCTCTTAATGTCTTTACGTGCCGATGTCTTTACATCCACCAATCTGTTTTCTGTCTTTTGTTCTGTTATATTATGATATGATGAAATAGCAAAGCACTGTGGGCTACTGTTTTAAACAACATGCCTCTAATGGTAAGAGAGATGAATCAGAATGGGCTTTAATGGGCAAGTATGTGTAAAATAAAAGATTTATTATCTATTAGACTGGGCGTTTCACAGTAAGAAATTTCCCGGTTCCTTGTTCCTTGTCTTTGTTTGTATGTTTTCCCCTGTATGCATGAGTTCTCTTCTGGTATTCCAGCTCCCTTCCATAGTCCAAAGACTTTCACTTAACCGGTTAATTGGAAACTCTATATCGCACGTAAATGTGAGTGTGAATGGTTTTTTGTCTCTATGTACCCTGGGATGAATGGCAACTTATCCAGGATGTACCCCGCCTCTTGCCCTAAGTCAGCTGAGACAGGCTTCAGCCTCACCATGACTCTGATGAGGATGAGGTTACGGACATAAAAACAGTAGACTAATACAAAGAGAAACTATTTGCATAATTGACACATTGACAATGACATTGATTTATACTATTAATTATACATACGAATATTATCTGTAATCTACAAAGCCAAAACAGAGTTAGGGCTGGAAATAACAAAAAGTCTTAACATCAGTCTATCAGGTTCTGCTGACGCAAATCTGTGACGCAGTTTATTTTGCACTCTTGTCACGAACTTTTGCTCTTAATGTCTTTACGTGCCGACACATCCACCAATCCAATCTGTTTTATGTCTTTTGTTCTGTTGTATTTCACCAATTTAAAAAAAAACAAAAAAAGGAAAAAGGCATTAAACAGAGATATGATATATATGAAATAGCAAAGCACCGTGTGCTGCTGGTTTAAACAACAGGCCTCTAATGTTAACAGAGATGAATGATGATGATAAGGGAAGCTAAACAAAGATAAAGGTTCAAATAAACACAGGACGATTAAGTATTTTGAGTAAGTTTGACGTGCGCTAAAGCTACAGCATCATAATTTATGATGTTTCTATGAAATGATCATAGCTGGTAAGAATTCAGATTCTTTGAGTGTAATGATGAATGCTGTCTTTATATTTTTTAAGGTTCAAGTGGCAACAAGAACGCCTTGTGAAGTGTCATGAGCGAGGCTGATTACCTGAAATCCTGACCTTTAATCACATATTTAATGTTTTAAATCTGCATCGGTGCTGACTTTTCTGTCTGACACAAACACTCAATCTGAAACGACCTCGAAAGAGTCTGTTGTTTTGAAGTACGGCGTCCTCAGACCTTCAGTATCTTGTCTGCCTCTCGCACGGAGACAAAGAGAGATACAGTTGAAAAGTTTAAAAAAAGAAGTGAAGGACAAGTCGAGCACTGTGCTCCATGCATAATTTAGAAATCAGTCAAATGTCTTGTTGCCATGACAATGAGACAAGGAGGGTGGGCGTTTTAACACTGCACGCACAGGCAGACGTGAGTCAGCAGGAAAAGGCAGACTGAGCAGGACAGGGGTAAACAAGCTCCATAGCTAAAATCCCAGGACATTTTCCTCCATGTACATCAAATTCTGTCGCAGTTATGGCGAGGATAAGAAAGACGAAGCCGGTGCAAGCTTGTCACCTAAGTCCAAGTTATCTGTTGAGCTGGAGGGGGAAAAAGGTAGGAAACAGGCAGTTGCAGCCTTGATTGTGTTTTGTGTTGTGGTTACTAAAATATCTCAATAATCCAGATGATATGTTTCTCCTCAGGCATTCAGTGTGCGAGTGTGGGAAGCTTTCGCCTGTACCGCATCGCATGTTTGATCCTCTCAATAATCTGCGTGCTCCTGCTGATAGTCATCACTATCCTCGCTGTGAAATGTGAGTATCTGCAGCCATGGATCTGCATTTATGTAAAAATAGACAACGGCTGGCTGGATTATGTTTGTAGCACCAAATAAGGTCATGAAAGCAGTGAAGTTTTTCACCGGCTCTGCAGAAATATATGTCAGAATCACATTTCTTCTATTATATTTTTGTTTAAAGCAACACACAATACGGGATTACAAAGCCTTTCCGATTGTTTTCCCGTTGCCTGCAGGCTTTTTTCTTTCCCCTCACAACTCCTCCCACTTTGCTCTGCTTTCTAGTCCAAAACAGATCCACAGACTGCGCCCTGAGTGAGAAATTTGGATCAGAGGAGAGGCAGGCTCCTTCCGCGGCTTCAACTTGCTCTTACAGCCAGTGCCAGGATTACGTCTCCAAGAACGTTGCCCCCTGTGAGTGTGATGCCAGCTAGGAAAAAAACCTTGTACAAGAAAGATTAGACAACTGAGATAGATTTAGATTTTTTTTAAAAACTTTCGATCACTGTGTCTTCAGTGGTGGTTCTGCTTTCAAAATGTGCCAGACCTCAGAGGAAGTTAGGTTATTTTTAGAGAACTGAGAACACGTTTGTTGTTTTATTAAAACCAGGATTTTGCTTTGTTTTAATCCTTCTCATTTTTGATTGCTTAGTGATCGCACGCAGAAACATACATCTAAAAATAAGAACCAAAAATGGAGAAGGGAAATTTTTGTGGTTATTTAAATGTTGTAGGACAATCTCTGCTTCATTGTTTACTCCTGTAATTTAGTCCTGCATTTGCAGAGTGATGTTTTGTTTTTCTGGTTAGAAAACTTTCTGTACTGGTCCCTATCTCCTTCCAGATCGCGAGTGCAAACAGTGCGCGGATGGGTGGCTGACTTTTGGCCGATCGTGTTTCTTCCTGTCCACCACCAGGCTGAGCTGGGAGCAGAGCCAGAAGAACTGCAGCACTCGAGGAGGATCTCTGGCCGTTATTAGCAGCCAGGAGATTCAGGTGGATCTCATGTCACTTCCTCCTTTCCTGACCTGAAAAATAACATCTTAATAACAGAACAATAATTTGTAACAGTATATTTCCTCTTGGTTCTTTGTGTTCCAGAACTTTCTGACCCAGAAGGGGAAAATGAAGTATTGGATCGGACTGAGGAAGACCAGCCAGGATAGCAACACATGGACCTGGGTCAACAACACCGCGCTGCAAACGAGGTGATTCTTAAAGCACCAGTTTGTAGGATTTAGTGGCATCTAACGGCATAGTTTCTGATTGCAACCAGAACTAAGTCAAAAGCCTTATCTAGAGCCAGTGTTTAGTTTGTCTGTTCTGGGCGGACTCCATGGAAGAGGACCTGCGGTGACTAATCATCTCAGCAGTAACTAGCAACTTTTATCTGGAGTTGGTAGTATTTAGGTGTCCTGGATGAGGGGGAGAAATATGAGCTAGGAAACGTTTATCTCTGTGGTATTGCTCTTTATGTATTTAACACTCTTTAAATAAAAATATATACATACATACACCTGAACAGTCCAACATGCAACAGTACTGCTATGAATTCTACCTTTACAAAGTTTATAAAGTTCAGTTTATGGTGCCATTGTTGGAAGTCAAAAGTTTAAGGTGGTGTTGAGACGTGTTTGTATGTTGTTGTCAACATTTACGAACATTATATGACCATCAGGAGCACCAAAAGAAAAACAGCATTCACAAATAATCGACAATCTTTTCTTTCATTTGCAGCTATTGGGCTGAAGATCCACAGCAGGGGGACTGTGGGATCATCAACAGTGACAACCCCGTTCAGAAGAACTGGGTCAGAGCTCCCTGTAGCTCCTACACCTACTTCATCTGCCAGCTGCAGATGTGAGAAGCATCCGTCTGTTTAACGGAATCATGAGCAAATCAAACAACAAATCATCAAACTACTCAATAACATGACAAATCATCCATATATCCACTTCCACACCTCAATCAGTAGAAACCAGCAAAGGCAGACAGTTAACTCTCATATGACAGTTTTATATTCAGCACTTGATTTGTCAGATTTTTGTTATTCTCATGTAGCCCTGTGTTGGCTAGTTTGTATCCTAACATGACAGCTTATAAGCACCGATCAGGATAACTCTTTCATATACTACTTTAGATAAATGATTACTTACACTGCTGTTTGACATAAATCACAAATAAAGGCCAGTACACTTGTTTCACTTGTTTTATTCTCATATAAAAACGTTTATGCAACTACACAATAAGTTGAATGTCTATGTTTCACTTCGTTTTAGCTTTGCATATATTTCTGCTACATATTTTTTATACTAATATAAAAATAATGCACTCTTCTCTTCTATAGCATAATACTGCAGGAGTAATTGCACCGTTGACTATATGGAAAGATTAAGCCAGTTGAGTTCTTGTCTTGCAAGTTTGTTCGTTGACTTTCGTCAACGCATATGTTCATGTGTTCAGGTCTCTAAGATCACTCCGGGCTCAGGTAGCATCTCTTCTTAGACATATTTAATATCCTGGTCCTCCTCCGGCTCAAAATCCTGACCCATCTCCAAACCCAAAGCACTGTGGCGAATCATCTGCCACCCTGTCAGAGACTTCCTGTTGTTAAACCCTCTGTTTTTAGGTCTGAGCTTGGGGGTTCCTGACATTGACCCCTTCATTGTGTCAGTCTTTTCCTCCTTTTCATCGTCTTTGGAGAAAGCTTTGATGTAACGCCGCATCTTCTGCAACATCGGGTCGTTTCTGTCCTCAACCCTGCATAGATGAAGATGGAGTGAAAAAGCAGTCACAGAAAAACTCATCCTGATGTTTAAAGGGGCACTTCAACAATTAAGTATTGCTTAAAGTTGGACATCCTGTATTTTTATATCTTGATTTTAGAAACACCTACCATACATTTCCTAAAATGCAGCTCGATAGCGCCTTTAGTGGGGCGTTTCCTTCTTTATAATCTTTCAAACTCTCAGTTTGTAATGCAGAAAGCCTAACCCAAGATAACCTCTAATGACATTATCAGATTTATTTTTGATTTATCAGACCTGACAAAGCTCCCCAGAGCCACAGAAGATGTTTTCACAGATCGAGCATTAGTTGACATCAGAAGTAAACTAATCTATGACCTAGCATGGGTAAATCTGTGGAAGTATGTAGGTGGTGTAGGTGGAGACGTGATAATAATATCTCAAGATGCGAGAGTGAGAGTTGTGCCTCTTACTCACAGCACAACATGACTTGTGGCTGGACTGCATTAAAGACTTTAGGTTGTGGTGAGTGGACAGACTTCCTTCCTATATGATTATTTTCAGCAAAAATAGTAAGCCTAAAAAAAGTTTGAACAGCTGATGTCACTGTTATATATAATATCCAGATACAATCTCCGTTATTTTGCTATTTGCAGGTATTTTTGGTGTGTTTATTAGAGGCCCTGGATATCTTTTTTTTATGATCTCATGACGACTGATGGGATCCTAAATGGATACTTTATTTTAACCAATATAACAAATTTTCACAGAGATGTCTGGAGTGTTTGATGCTCTTTTTCAATGGTTTGAAGTGGGCGGGACTCAGCTTTGAAAATGCTGAGGTCATGAATTTCAGGAATCAAATCAAAGTTTTATGACGATTGGTTTGCTTGATTATATTGGCAGGTCACTGTCAAACAAATCGAATCACACCACATCGACAATGTCTTGATAAATAATATGATAATATATGATAATATGACACATTTTAAATCATTTTGCACTATGTGATTGGCTCTGTGACATGACGGCATCGATGCTGCTATGGTCCCCTCTTGCCACGGCACAAGTATTGTCTAGAATGGGCTCGATCGGCTCTGGCAGTCAAGAAAACTAATGTTACTACAGCTGCTTTTAGATAATGTTAGCACAGCTTGTGGAGGAGTGTTAGAGGCAGCACATGGCGGAGGTGAAGAGAGCAAAGAGGATGACAGAGGAGGTAAGACGAGCAAAGGAGGGAGTTACTGAGCAAGAGGCCACCAGACAAGGGTAAAAAATTTTAGCTGTTGTCAAGAGCTTCGTGGAATAAACGGCTGAAAGACAGATGCCGAGCTTGGCTTCCTATTGTTGGACTTGTAAGTAATATTAGCTGGCTGCTATGTCTTGTGTTGATGCACTTGCTTGATGTTTGGCTGTTAGCGAAGTGGTCGACTTGATAGTTTTTAATCATAAGTAATATAATCAGAACAAATACACGTGTACAACTGTCTAAATTCGTGACACTGGTATTGCAAAAATACAAGTTTCTGCATAATGTTGTATGGTCTTACCTGAGATACCAGCGCTCCCTCAGCCCATAGTTGAGCCCACACACTCCTAATCGAGGCCACAGGCATCGTGGCAGCCTCCTCTCCAGCATCAAAGTTGTAGCCACCACCTGTATGACATCATTATGTAACCGTGATGGTGTTCTTGTGCATTTATGTGCGTTTCTTTAGATGCTTTCTTTGTATATCTGTGTGTGTGTGTGTTACCTGAGTCCTCCACAGCTCGTCTCTCTCCTGGGCGACCCTCCAGTGTGTGTCACTCATCATGGCTATGAGTAGATTTAGCAGAAGGATGTAGGAGACCACAGAGAAGGTGCAGTGCAGAACGTGGACGATCGGGGGTGTAGCGATGGTGTGGTCCACTGGCAGATCTATGAGGCCCACGCTGAGCTCAAACTGGGAGAAGAGGGTGATGGGGAAGGAGCGATATGCAGGAATGGACTCCGGCTCCTGGGTCATATACACCATCCACAGGGCTGAGAAGAATATTTACAGAGACATGATGCGAGGAGTCTATAGCGTCTTATCTTACAAGCTTTGCGGGGGTTACAGATTTGTTTGTACATGTCGCCCAGAATATACTCACAGGTGGAAAAACCAATGAGCACAATGAAACTCAGCCACATAAACTTTGTCAGGTCTCCAAATATAATCTAGGGGGAAATGAGACACATGGTATGTCAGTCTGCAAACACGAACAGGTGAACCTCAAAAACCAAAACAACAACTGAATACATCTGCGTCAAAAACATTTCGGTACAGGTGTGTGTGTGTGTGTGTGTGGAACAAACTGTTTCTACATGACTCATGAACTCCTATAGCTGAGTGTCTGAGTCCAGGCTGAGCTGACTCCTACCTTCTGTATCATGATGACATAAGGTCCGAGCATTTCAAAACCTCGGGCGAAGAACATGACGTTGCACCAGCCGAGAACTAAACACACCGCCATCACCACAGCCTCTCCCTGCACCTCGCAGGCTCTGAACACACACAGCAGCACCACCAGGCAGGCGTAGCTGATACTGGTCAAAACAACAGCAGAAAGGTTAAAAGATATTTCACACCAGAGTGCCTGATTTTAACTGCTTGGACGTGTTCATACATACAGGATAACATGGAAGGGGCCTCCAAGTGCTGTCTGGCCAAAATAGCGCTTTGCCCCGACTCTCAGTATATCAGGGATCTGTCAGGAACACAGGAGGATGTGACAGTGACGTACAGTGTATGTACAGAATGTAAGAAGATGAAGCATGTTTCATAAATTCACCTCCAGCAACAGGATGACTAACGCTCCCAGGACGCTGATGATCTCGCCCGCCAGCCGCAGGTTATCCTCGTGTGTCACATAACTCTCCTAAGGCACAGAGAGAGGAAATAAAGATGTATTAATATTAAAAGTAGATTATTATTAGACTGCGTGTCATATGCAGGTGCACAGTTTGACATTTACACTGGCCCCCACTGCGAGCTAAAGTCCCAGTTATTCCTGTAGTTTATTTGAAGTGAATCATGTTTATTTATAGTATTTTGTAGTTTATAGTTAATTTATAGTTGAGTTTATGGCATAGTATTTATTTTTAATATAGCATTATAATTATATGGTTTTGCATCATCACTAGGATGGGATATTTATTGGGTAAGATTTAAGGGCATCTACAGCAGAACTGGGCAGAAACAGAATATAATATTTAGAAGTATGTTTTTATTTATTAGTGTTTAATCACCTGTTTTGTTATGACCTTAGCACAAGCCTTTATGTATATAGATAAAGTTTCTACAGAAGCCCAGAGTGGACAAACTAAACACTGCCTCTTTAGTGGGCCAGGTTTTGCAGCAACCCATTCTCCTACACCTTTAAGAGGGGAGGATGAGGCGAGGGGTATTCAGTAGGTTTCAGTCTACATCCTACAATAGTAAGCTTAAGTAAATGTACTTAGCTTTTAATTTAGTTCTTATTTATTCTGTTTATCTCATCTTAGTTATCTTCCATCATCACTGTTTATGTTCCTAAATATTTAAATTATTATGTTTAAATTATTAAACATAAATAAGTAAGTTATTATTATGATATATCATAGTTTTATGTGGTGTATCACGCTGAAATATCACATTTATGTATTTATACTCAAACACACATTGAGTGATTTCTGGACCCGGATGGTTTGGTCCATGTCTGACTTTGTGTAGTTCTCCGGAGCGTCCTTTAGAGGGCGATATGCACAACACAGTGTGAAGGTCCCGATGTACAGGAGATACAGTAACAGCAGCAGCCTGACCCAAGAGAACAAAAGAACACTGTTAAACGAGGCTGGACATGTCTACAGTTTAAATATGTAATGTTTACACTAACATCATTTTTACCTGAAGTAATGTTTCCCGTACAGGTTCCACTTCAGACTAACCAGCTGCCTCACAGGGGTCACTTCCAGGATCCCTCTTGCCTGGAAGACAAAAAAAAAAAAAAAATCACATCGTCATTTTTTCTGACCAAATAGTGTGTGATCAAAATACTGTATATCTTTTATCGTACCTCTCTCTGGTGGCTGCCCACGATGAGCTCCAGCACTGACATGTTGTCAGCCCATGAATCGATCTCCGTCAGGTCATACAGGTTGGAGGTCAGAGGGCCCAGACTCCACTGGACTAAACGCCTTTTATTTACCAAGTGCTGAAATGCCTGAGAGAGACAGAGGGAATCACAGCGGTGAGGATAGGATTAGTGAAATAATCTGCTCCACATTTCATGGTTGGGTTTTCACCCTGTGAGACCCCCTCCCCCTCCCCTCCTCACCACAATGTTTCCCTCTTTGGCAGCCAGTTTAAAAGGTGTAAGGCCTCGGTAGTTGGGCACCATGTCGAGAGGCACTGACTGGTCCAGCTCTGCATCGCGTGCCATAATCAGGTCAATGGCCTGGCACGCAATCGTCTTGTTGGGCTGCAGAACCAAAATGTGAAGCACTGTGTTACCTAAAGAGGAAACAGGGGAATACAAGAAGGGAAGTGTGGGAGTGTGTAGACAATAGACAGGAGGGCATTAATATTAACAATAGCAAACTGTTACACAGACATTAAATGATAATGTGCTCTTTTCTAACTGTGCTACAAGAAGAGGTGTTTTCATACCACGGTAATCTTGGACCCTGGTGCTGGCCCCTGCGTCGATAACCATGGAGATAATGTCCTCGTTTCCAGCACATGCAGCGAAAGACAGGATGTGCTCACCTGTTCACCAAATGTACATTTTGAAAAAAACATCATTTGATTTGTGTCAAGTTACATTCATTTGGTAAATGGTCCAAAAAACTATGCATACATCCATTAGGGTTCATTGTGGAGTAACACTTCATTCAGACAGTCATCCTACAGATAGTTTATAGAGTATTTGTAACGTTTGAATATTTTTGTTCCTAAACATAACCAAAGGGATGTAATATCAGAAAACGGTTGTTGAATCTGAACTAATAAGCTGTTGAAACGTTACAAATACTCCCTAATCTCTCTTGCTGACAGTAAGCATAGTGACATACCATAGTATATGAGTCCTCCTATCCTCTTCCTGAAGTACAGACCAGTGACCCGAGGCGTAGCCACATCGCCACCACGACTAATCAGATGATGAACCAGATTTATGTTCTGATTCACCACGGCGATGTGGAGAGGAGTAACACCTGAGACGGAGCAGAGAGAGAAGTATACATCGGTAACCTGACCTGTTATATATATGTATCTAATATTAATACTAACATAATATGAGATATAATAATATCTAATTTTAAGTAAGTAGTTCAGAAATTCCTATAGCTGTTAAATAAATGTAGTTAAGGGTTAGGATTATTATTATTATTGGTATTGCTGTTAAAATAATACCAAAATCTTAAATACAACTATTCACATCAGATGATTATTTATTTTAAAATAGCCCTTGTTATTCTAAGAAAAGAAAATACGCATGTATACACACATACATATCTTATCTCAGTCTGTCTCTTAAATTATTTTTAGTTGCTGCCCTCGAAGCTAAAAACTGTGACTATGTCCAATAAGATTTAAACTGTAAGATGTGTGTGACGGCTGCTTGTTCGTGTGTCTTCATGAGTCCGTGTATGTCTACCTTGGAAGAGGTCGGAGGTCATGGGCTCGTTGATGAGTTCAGGAGCTCCGTCCATCAGAGCCACAGCAGCTTCCAGGTTATCATTCATGACCGCGACATGAAGTGCTGTCTCACCGAGAGAACCTGAGTGACAGGATTACAATTTCACAGATTACTAGTCTTGACGCTGCACTGCCCTCAAATAACAAGTGAAGTTTAAATCCGTAGTTCATGGCAGAGGATCTTACCTCGTTCAAAGATATTAGTGGATGCACAACTGAGCAGCTTCTTGATACAACCGACACTGTTCTTTTTAGCCGCGTAGAAGAGGGGAATGTCATTTATGCTGAGAGAGGAAGGACAGAAGAAAAACATGTAATATATCTAAACAGGTAAGGCTTTACACCTGTATGTAATAGCTTTGACACCAGTGAGTTCATTACTGTTTGGTGTAGAGCAAAAACGTCTCATCCAACATCTCGTTCCATCCTTTCTTGTTCTGAAGGCGAAACCTCAGCTGGCTCCACCAATGGTTGAGCTCGCTTGGAGCAGATCTGGCCAGAGACGGAGACATTGACACCTGATGTTTGACTGGAAGACACAAATAAAGAGGAGAGGTCCTTATTAACAAGCCACAGAAAGAGAATCAAAAGTGGTGAATCAAGAAAACCCTGAAAAATAAAATAAATATGCGCTGAGTCAGTTGCGTACATCTTTTAGGCCGTGAACATGGCTTATTTTGGTTACTATTTTATTGTGTTGCTTCTAAACTAAAATACAAATAAACAAATTAGGAAAAAAGAAGAAGAAAATGTCTCAATCTCACCCTTAAACAATAAAAGTGCCGCTCCTCAACTTCTGGTGATCCTCAGTCATAACACTCAAGTCAAAATTTGGAGCAACACCAATGAAATGTCCCTGAGGAGAAGTGAAATCCCTGTGGCATCACCATTATATATGACCCAGCCACGAGGGAGGAGACAAGTGGAAGGATTGAGAATGAATGGGTGGGGAGGGAGGATGACTGAACAGCACACAGGTAAGACAGAGAGAGTGAGGCTTTAATGAGCAGGTAGACTTTCACCGCAGGTCTGGAACCCCACAGAGAAAGTTACGCTTTAAGATTCAACTCAACGTTGGGCCGAGAACTCCTTTATCATGCTGAGCTGAAATTATTGTCTGTATTCTGTCACCTTAAAAGTGAAGTGACAATGGTCTAGTCCCTAATCCCAGTATATCTCTGTTATCACCAGTCCTGTCTGCATTCCTCTAACCACCTCCAAAACCTGCATGGCCACTATAAAATTCTGCAACATCATGACAGTCAACACATTGCGGTCATTGTTTCAAGTGAACTGTTTAAGAAACCTGTTTGGAAATTGCAAGCATGCAAGTCTGAATGTGGGTTTGTAATTTAACCCTGATATTAAGGCAAGATTGTCCACGTTGCATTTTATTTCTGTCGCTCTATTATAAATTTTTAGGGTTAGGGTTAATCAGGGTTATGCGCTGATTATTTGGTGTAAATATTGTTTGGTGTATTTGGAGTAAATATGGACATGATGTATGATTTTCCAACATGTTGCATCTTGTACACACACGCATACCGGCTTCTTCCATTCACAGTGATTTAACATGTTGAACACCATTGATGTGTCAACACAAACACGGTAATTGGCACATTACAAAGACCATAATGATCATTTGCAGGTTGGTAACATCATGTCACTTTCCTCTGAAGGTGGAAAACAAAGCTGCATGTTTCGTCCTGATGGATTATCACTATCACTTTTATTCCAAGAGAGTCGATTCGTCAAAAAGCCGCCGACTGAACCCGAATCACAGATCTCATTTCCACACGTGAAGTATTTGTAAACTGCTGAATCAGTCGACTTTTACAACATCTCTGGTTAGCTCGGATATAGTGTACAGGTGTTTTGCTGCGCCATTTATAGGTCATGACTAACAGGCTGGTCAGCCACAGGATAAACAGGGTTTAGGAAGACTCTATAGGAGGCCCTGATAATGGTTGCAGATGCGGCAGTCATTTAGTACTGTGGACATAATAGCTGTTTACCAGACGGAGAGCACCATCTTTAAGCAGTGTCATAAAGACCAGTGGTTTCCACTCTGTTAATGTCTTTATAAAGAAACAATAACACAATAAAAACATGATTTTGTGGTTTGTGTGTCTGCTTGTTTCTGGACATACGTAGCTGCACTTCTTTCACAAAACTGTTCATTTGAGTCGGGACACCACAGCAAACAATTATTACGGACATCTCGGCTACATTTACGACAGTTGACGGACGCTCTTATTCAGAGTGACTTAACACGAAGGAGCTCAGTGATCATTATTAAAACAAAAGCATCACACAGTACAACAGTTACGGGTTCAGGGAGGCTCTTTCTCTTAAAACAAACTTTAATTTAACCTCTGAACCTTTAATACTTTTTATATTTGTAAAGTGAGACTAAAAAGGAGTCTGTGAGGCAACATCCCTAACGTCTCATTAACTTGTAAAAAGTAGAAACTAAAATCCACCTGTGAAATTTAAATTCTGACTTTTTCAACTTCTAGAAAACAAATGAATTTGTTTCTATTCTTATTTGCACCTTATTCTTTTTTTTTTCTCCAAGATACAAACACTAATTTCTAGAACAAATTTTACACAAGTTGGTTTAATTTTTATTAAAAAAAAACCCAGTTAAAATAGCTACTAACTGCAAAATAATAATAATAATTAATTTTACCATACTTATCTCATTTTACTGACTCATTTAATAACATAAATGTCTTTTTGCAGGGAAATGTCAAAATATAAGAATCCAGTGGTAGAAGTGGTGATCATCAAAAAACATTGAGGATTATTTTTAAACTTTATCATAGTTTAATAATGTCAGGCTCAAACTAAGTAGGAAAAGGAACTGACACCACAATTCAGAAGAAAATTGGTTTCATATGTGTTTAACACTACAGACATCCACAGATTCACATTTATTTGAAAGAATTTAATTGGGAAAACTGAATTTCCCCGGTGTGGGATCAGTAAAGTCTATCTTGTCTTATCTTACCTTATCTTATTTTACATTATATTATATTATTGTGTTATGTTACTTTAAGTATATTGTATTTTTCTGATGAAACAGTGAAAACACAGGTGATACCAGTGATACTGATTAAGGTCCCGTTCCATTCAGGTCAAACAGAGTCAGGGTGCTGCTTCTCTATCTCTGAAGTCTCTGAAATTAATTAATAAAGAATATTCCATTATAAAATGGACAGGAATAGAAGTGCCATAAAATTGGACCTCAACATTGTACTTAAGTGGATGTACCGGTACTTTAAAACGTTGGATATGTTCTATGTTTGGAGACATGATCTTGACTATAATTTAAAATAAAGTTCTGAGGTTTTAAACAACATTTGGCCCCTCACATCCCCTTTGTAGACTTGACATTGGGCCTGATACAGTGAAATACAACACGGTGCCAGTGGCATCACACTGTGGGGGTTTATGTAAGCGGTCTTCTGCTATCAGTCCAGATCTGCTGTGATATCAGCAGCAGTGGGACATGTGGGAAACAAGTGTCTGTTTTTAGACTGCTGCTGATCCAGCAGATCCAAAACTCAGATCCTACACAAATCTGCTGATGTGTTCGCTCTTTAACATTGTGAAGGTGATATCAATGGTATATCAAGGTGAATGTACGGTGACGGATTTATGGTTTGAACCTGTTATTAATCATCACAGTGGGTTTTCTCTGTTGGACGTCAGTATGAATTATTGTCTATGAATTATTGTACATCATGCCTCATTGTAATAAAATAAACAAATAAACTAAAACTATTTGCAAATTTTTACCTTTTCTAAGTTGTTTTATGGTTGAAAACATGAATACAAGTTATGCTCCCTACAATCCAATAAAATGTTCAGTTTCTCTCATATTTTTCTAATTTTGGCACCTTCCATAAAATGTTTTTCATTTTATTTTTCCACCTTCGTCCATCACTTTCCAGATTGAGATATGTCCACAGTTATTTGGTGTATTTACATTAACTTTTGTCCAGATGTTGGTCCCCAGAATAAAACGACTAACGACTTTGGAGATCTTCTGACTTTATTTGTAACTCCACCATGAGTTTGGTTTTGAGTGAAAAACTTTAGATGGACTTCCTAGTCCAGCCTGATATAGATGATCTTTCATGTCTTTACTCTGCTTTACTCTGTCATATCACAAACTCTCCTGTCATTTCATATCCCGACAATCCATCTTACACTTCAAGAATCTCTTTCCTGCCTTTCCCCTCACCTGAGCTTCCCCGCCCATCTCCCTCATCTGTCCCTCTCTACATATGCCAAGTTGCACTTTGCCAGATTATGTAATGTTTTTACTGCCTTTGTCTATTTGATTCTGCCTGTCTGATCTCCCACCTGTCTCTGGTTTACTGACACTTTGTCCTGCCCCTCTGATTAGTTGCCTGGTGTTTGCCCCTTGCCTGTTTTTGGAAATGATTAAAGACCTTGGACTTTAATCTTACCTATCTGTCTCTGTATCATGCTTCTTTGTTTAGGCCTGCCTGTGTTTTTGGAGCTGTCACGCATTTATGTTCCCCAAAAGACTAAAGGCTCCTCATGACACCTCACCTAATGATACCTCAGATGTTCCTTGTTTTTAGTACTAAATAGGAAATATAATAAACTTAAATATTGAATGTGGTAAATTTTACACAAACATTAGCCTGTTAGCGAACATTAGCACTTATCTCCACATCTTTGCTGATTTTTAGGTTAGCGGAGAGGTGGAAGAGGTAGGGCTGCCAAGATGGCAGCTTCAAAATGGCTCTTCTGAAACCTGTGTGTGACGTTATGGATATGACGTCCATTCTTTATACTGTCAGTGGTTTTCAGGCATCAGAGAGAGGCTGGTTTGATCCCAAAATAATGACGAGGGGTATTACTTTTGATTATCAGGTGAAACTCTTTCTAAAAATAAGATGCAAATGAAATATTTTAAATAAAATCATATCATTTATTTTACAAATTTGCACAATTATGGAGTAGTGGTGAACACTCGTACAAGTAAACACAGCTAATAATGTGTGTAGCCTGACACACTTGTCTCAATCACACACATGCACACGTACACGCACACACACACAGCGTCATGTACAGCATACACCTGATGTACACATTAACACGGCCTCATTTACAGCGCACACACGTTACAGACACATACTTACAGAGCCTCCTTCCTTCAAGTGTAAATCAGATCGCAGATTTTGTCCATCTTTCCCATTTCGCACATTCACAACGATTCAACGACTCAGTGTCTTTACTCTTGCAATCAAACGAAAAGAGGTGAAGTGTGAAATGTACAGATTAAGGTGGGTGCCGTTCGGTTCTGTCCTCATCAAAGACCGACGGCTTGTGTTTGCAGCTGAGGTGGAGTTTGTATCACAGTACAGCAGAGAGTGAACTGTACAAAACAGGGCTGCTCCTAAACCCTGGATATGTCTTTTAAAGAGGGTAAAACATGGCTTACAGCTTTTAAAAGCATCTTTTTGTTTCCCAATTTCGTAACAGTGATTCATATCAAACCTCAGAGTTTGCAGTACTGATTTTGGAGCATTTTGCTGGAACACTGAACAAACTATACACGTTTCTGAAAGCTAATGGTAATATGTGGTATTACCGCTGCTAGGTAGTACACCGATTTCTTTTTTTTTTTTGTAGCATTTGGTGTTTTAAGTAGAGAGGAAGTGATATAACTTTACAAACAACTCAAAAAATATTACAAAAAGGCTTTGATTGTCTTCACGCAATTCTTTGTGTGGAGAGATCTCCATGAGTATTTTAACAAAAAAAAAGAACAAAACATTTTTTATAGTTTTTTTTTTTAACTCGATGATGGAAAAGTTTCACGATGGGACGGTAGTGGAAGAGAAGGTGAGAGGTAGGACTCCAGATGGGTGAGGAGAGAAGAAGGCAGACAACAACAAAGTGAAATCTAGTGAAAAACATCGAGGAAGTCCTCCTTCTCTTCAGCAACTTCTGAACCTCACTTCGATCCGGACAGCAGCTCCCGTAGTGCATCTCTCTTATGTTATTCTCTTGAGTGACTGGAAGGAAGTCCGGTCCTCTTCTTCACCCCTTCTGGATGTCGTGTCGGGTTTGTCAGAAAACACCTGAAAGCTGATTCTTCTTTCGGTTTTGGCTTAAGTTGTGCTCCATCGAAATGAATGTTACAGAAACCAGACACAACAAGCAGAGGAATGTAAAAACCACAGGAATCCATGGCACAGGTTGTACCGTAGGTGGATTTCACACCTCCACCTGCCCCTGCGTCAGATGGGCCCTGAGCTGCTGTGCTGCACTGAAGATCTTTCTCTGGTGTCCCAGCAGGTTCACCCCGAGATTCTGGACATCCCTGAAGGAGAGAGCAGATGAACCGCAGAGTTTAGTGTTGTGTGTCCTGATTGATAATCTGAAGGACAATACTGGTGGGTTCACATATGCTAGTCTTAGTTATAATTTCTAGTCTTAGTGAGTAGGACACAATTTATAAAAATAGGTTTTTAATCCAGAGAAGTGGCTATCTGTATCCAAGAGTCATCCTTGAGCAGAGACAGAGGATTTTCCCACATATATAACCACACAAACGTGAACAAAATTCAGCAGCTTGGTCACCTGATAACAACTATAGCCTTTTTACCAAATATTACAGTAATAACCATCTATACTCACTCCATGGTGAGCATGCTGACTCTGTCTAATGTATCCAGGTGAGCCTGATCAAACTCATCCTGATATCTCTCCATCCTCAGCGCCTTGAGCCAATCATTGACTGTTGCCACTGACGAAAAGTCTGTGGGGGTGGGGCTGAGCAGCGGCTGAGAGCAGCTTCTGTAAACGGGGGGGAAAACATCAAGAACAAGAGCATGAGAATCCATAAATATAACAGATTGTTTATCACCTGCCGCCTCTGATTTGTGTTGCCAGAATCTGCTGCCTCACCGAGTCGGCTCTGCCTTGAGGGAGGCGGGGTGCCTGATGAGCCGATCCAAGGAGGACAGGAGTGAGTCGAAGGCTGGCCGGTCCCCTCGATCAGCCTGCCAGCACTGAAGCATCAGGGAGTGCAGGGCAGGGGGGCAGTTGTGGGGGGCAGGGAGGCGATACTGGTCTGCTACAGCCTTCATCACCTGGAGAGAGAGAGCAACACAACACGTTAGATACAAGTAGGGCAGAAGGTGTGAGGAGTCTTGTGTAAATTGCCTTATGTAAAAAGGTCACAGACCACTGAGGGTTTGTAAGAGTGACTCAGGAAAAAAACATGCAAATTCAAGGTGCCTGACATTTCGTCAACATGTAAATGTGTCTGTTATATAAAGAGGAGAGACATGGTACAGGTTCAATAGCTGAAAGGAAATGAGGGGAGAGACATAAAGGAACGACATGCAATAAAGGTCTCTGTCCGGAAGCAAACAGTGGATGCAGCGGTTCATGGTTGCTGCCCCCAGGACCTTTACTTTTAATGGCATATTATTACCCAAGCAGTTAAACTTGTACTTAAGCATAAACATTCAAGTGCATTTCCATTACTAATTTATTACGACTTCCTGTGCTTAGGCAACATTCTCCTACATACTCACTTCTTGATTGCTCATGTCCCAGTATGGACGCTCCCCATATGACATCACCTCCCACATAAGTATGCCGAAGCTCCAGGCGTCGCTCGCTGAGCTGAACTTGCGATGCTGAAAGGCTTCTGGTGCCGTCCACCTCACGGGAATCTTGCTGCCCTGATGGAGGGAAACAGACGATGAAGCAGTGAGTTGTGTGTTTCACTCAAGCCGCAGATCAAGTCTTAATTTACCAACACGTACCAGTGATGCAGTGTATGTGGGTATGTTGTGGTCCAGGCCCCTCATGAGTCGGGACAGGCCAAAGTCGGACACTTTACAGACTAGGTTGGAGTTGACTAACACGTTCCTAGCCGCGAGGTCTCGGTGGACAAAGTTTCTCTCAGAGAGGTAACGCATCCCTGCACCGATTCCTCTGAGCATCCCAACGAGCTGGAGGACGCTGAACTGGCCTTCGTTCTCCTGAAAGAGTTAGGAGGGCGGGGCGCATGAGAATGGGAGAGTGAAGGAGGTGCTTCTTTGATTTATAGTGAAGTGACGAGCGTGCGGTCGCTGACAAAATGCCAAAAATGGCTGACAGTTGTCTCACCCTGAGGAAGGCGTCCAGAGGCCCGTTCTCCATAAACTCAGTGATGATCCTCTCGGGTGGATTACGAGTGATCACGCCCTCCAACTTCAATACATTGGGGTGATCAAACTGCCCCAGGACCCCTGCTTCACTGAGGAACATCCCCCTCTCTCTGTCAGACGCACCCCAGCGTAGAGTCTTCACCGCTACCAGCACCTCCCTGCGACCCAACGGACGGTAACGGCCCCGGGACACCTCCCCAAACTGGGCTGGAGTAGAGAGGAGGCAGAACAGATTACACGGTGTTGACAGCTATCACATAACTACAATAAGATGGAAAAAAAAAGTGTCAGTCAGGCCTACCTGCACCAATCACCTCCTCAATCTTGAGATGAGTGGGATCTATCTCACGAGCAAACTCTTTGACAGCCTCACTGGGATCCTCATAAGTGGACGGGTCCACATAATACTTAACTCCACCTGGAATTAAAAGACAGTTTATGATCTTATCCCTTTATATTCAACATTTAGACACATTTACTATCATCACACTAGGTTGGGATCTTTTACTGCACAGCAGAGAGAAATTACTATAAACCATAATAGAGATATAGAGATATTCTGTATTTCTAAGACCGGATAAAGATAAGGGTTTTCACATACAAAGAATTTGTTTTGGTGTTTTTGGATAACAAACTATAAGAAAAAACTGATAAAAAATCAAGACCTAAAATATATTAAAAAATATATATAAATATATGATTTTAATTTCAAAATAAGATCTTTAGGTTTGGGTTTGTTTATAGGCAAAAAAAAAACAATTTAATTTATTCATTTGATTTAGTTAATTCTTTTACATCTATAAAACAACCACTGATTTAAATATTTGTTAAACAAAGGAAGTTAAATGAAACAAATGTAGTTAGTCACAGAGTTTAATTATGAACCTTTCCTCCACATCATTAAAATGTTGTTGCCCTTTTGCACAAAGCAACATCACAATTCTATTAAAATGTATTTAAACTAAATTAAAAGACATTAAACTGAATGAACTAATGCTCACCTCGGTTACTGATGTACCTCTGGAGTCTGTCACTGTACGGACTCTCCCTCCTCTTACTGCCGTGTACAACAACAACAAAATATGTGAATTTTCACATGATTAAAACAAAACAAATCCTGTGTCTGACAGTGTGAGTAGATCAACAACTTACAGTACCTGCGATATACCACAACAACCACAATCGCTGCCACCACCAGGAGAAACGCTGCTCCACCCATCACTGACCCGACCAGCAGAGGAAGTCGATTCTGGATCTGCTGTGAATGTTCCTCTGTGGGAGAGAAAGGTCGTCTTTAAAAGATTTATCTGTCTTACTCTCCAAAATGACTTCTTTCTGTAAATTATTAAAGTCTCCAACCCTAAATATAGTAAATTCCACCAGTTCAGGTGTGTGTTAATTGCAGTGATGCACTTTGGCTGCGGTGGATTTCGCTGGTGTTAAATGAGTTTTGTACCCAGAGGCAGCGTGGTGAAGTAGATGGTGTTGCTGTAAGGGCCGTAGCCTCGTTCATTTCGAGCTCTGATCTGGAAGGCGTAGATGGAGCCGGGAATCAGAGAGTTGACGGTCACTGTGTTGGTCTCGCTGTACACGCTGGCTGCGCTGTCCACATCTGAACCCTGAGGGGAGGCAGAGGAAGCACATTTTGTGGTGACCTTTGTCACGTTTGGCCGGTTGTGCAGCATGTTTTGGATTCCCTGAGCGTACCTTGTCATAATAGCGAAGCTGATACTCCAGGATGTCACCGTTAGGCCTGTCCGGCTGAGGCCACGAGAGAGTGATTGAGTCTGGGGCTCGGCTCAACTGGTGCATCATGGGAACTGTACTGGGAACTGTGGGAGATGAGTAAGTGGAAGTATTAGCAGCAAAATTTAGCTGTAAAAGCCCCCGTCAGTGTTTTACTATTATATATGAAGTTTTTGAGATACTGCTGAATTAATGGGTATGTTGCAATAATTGTAACTACTTCATATACTGCTGCGTAGTTTAATCTAAAAGATTGTCATATTCTATAATATAGGACATATAAGTCCTGTTTTCAGTCCTGTGACTGCGATGTAAAATGTTCACAGTGTGCAGAATATTTTAAATGTGCAGGTATTTAACAAAAAAAGGAAGTCCAGAAGATGTTAAATAAAGGCTGTTCGTTAATGTTATGCACAGAGTCTGTAGACGTCAATGTGACACGTGTGAGATGTGACATCAGTAAATGTAGTAAATGTAAATGTTCCATGACTGATGTTTCCCCTGAGAGGGGATTGATTGGTTAACCCTGTAAAAGTCTTCCCACAACAATACAACTGTAAAGCTGTGTTGAAGTGATGCTGACCACAAGGGGGCAGTGCTAAAGAGTATTTAGTAGAGCATGAAAGTAGACTAGACGTTTTTATGGAGCACCAAGCAGGATCTAGTTACAGTCACTGTCGTGGCTGGCTGGACCCGTTAAAGGGAACTTTCCGGCATTCCTTTCATTTAATCGATAAAGTCTGAGAGCGGACACAAGGAGGTTTTAGATTATTAGAGACTCCTACTCAATCTTGATCAGTTTCTTAGAAAATTGTATAATGGTGTACTTTGTCTGCACAATGCCCCAATCTCCTCTCCCCATTCGTCTACTTTCATCCCTCTTTTTTTTTTTTGGTCCGTCTTTTTGTCTTCCCATCTCTCATTTGTCCCTTTCTTTCTCCACGGTGACTATAATGGGATCTGACAGGATATTGTAACCTCGAGCAACCTCCTGTCCAGGGAGCAGGAGCAGAAAGACAGAGAGAGATAGAGAGGGAGAAAGAGGGGGAGAGAAACCCCAGACACACACACACACACACACACAGTATCTACACAAACATCATCATCAGAGCATCTCCTCTCTTTCATCTGATCCTTTTCATCCTCTCTGTCCCATGCTCACCTGACTGGCTCGTAGTGAAATTGATGCTTGTGTATCGAGCTGGAAAAGGACTCAAAGCTGACACCTCATTCATGGCTTGCACCTGTCAATAAGAAGAACACACAGATGTGACATTTGAAGCGTTTTTCTATTAACTTTTATGACATGCTTCCGTGTTTGAGGAACAAAGCATGACACACACATGGCAGCTGCGTCGGCTCGGTCAACAAACACCAGTAAATGGGATATAGCCCATTATGAATAAAAAATAAGCTGTGATTTAGTTCAGCTGCTGTGAGCTAAATAATAAATGTTAGTGTGTATTTGCTGATGTGGATCTTATGGAATGTTACCGCCTCTTATGTGGAAATGTTTCATCATTCACAGAAATCTCTTTAAAACAACTTCCAACTGCTTCGAGTCCAAATATTTGCCAGAAAAAGTGCTCATTACTTAAAAATATGACTATAAAACCAACTCTTATAGACAATTTTATATGAGGTAACGACGGAGAGGGTGTTGTTTTCCACACTACCTGTATGAGATAAGTGACTCTGGTCAGCAGATTGTTGAGGGTGACCTTGGTTTGTTTCAGGTTTGTCTGGGAGGGGCTGAAGGTGACACCCTCCCCACACCAGGAGCACAACGCCGGGTTGGTGAAGGTGGCTGACGGGCATATGCGACACACCACCCCGTACCACACTTCGCTGCGTCCTCCCATGTCCACTGGAGGGCGCCACCTTAAAGACACCCCGCCGTCGCCGCTCTCGTACTCCCAGGACAGAGAGACGGGAGCAGATGGAGGAGCTGTGGAGAAAAACAGAGCGATGGGGACAGCGGAAGGGGTTTGACATACAAAATGTAAGCGGAGGACAGATGGAAGCATCTGCTAAAAAGTTTAAGATATGAAAGGAACTGCGTGCTGGCAAAGACATTTAACTATGTAAAGTAATGGAAAGAACTTAAAACAAAGGTTTGGCAGTGACACAATTTGAACTAAATACTTGGCAGTTTTTTCCTGCTGGTGTTTAAACGTCCATTATATTTCTAGTCACTGACTGTACATCTCGGTTCTCACACTCTGAGTAAATGACAAATGACCAGTGAGGCCCCTTGAACACCTCCCATAGAGCGAGGCATAAACAAACAAACCAACAAAGCTCACTTGTGCAGGCAGTGGAGTTGCCGTCATTGGCTGCCCGGTAAAAGCCGCTGCGACATTCACACACACGAGATCCCTCCTGGCTGGTTCTGCTGTTGGAAGGACAAACCGAGCAGGGAACAGACCCCGAGACGGGCTTGAAGTAACCCACTGGACAAGCTGCAGAGAGACATGAAGAGACACAAGGAGGGTCGAGCTTTATTCTCAGTTTAAATTCAAATAAATAATCAGTGTTCACTTTGATTTACTGGTATCCAGCACTGTACACTGTGCCACGCAGTGGAGTGTTTAAACTGTTGGTTTTACTGGTTTCTGGAACACAGTAACCAGTCTGAAATTAGACTAAGGAGGAGTACTTAAAAATAAAGTAGAGCAAACAAGATTTAAGAGTTTGGCATTATATTTAACTAGAGCTAGGCTATTTTCTTAATCCTAAAAACAATATTCATCTTTTAAGTTAAAAAATCTTAACTCGACGTCCACTTACTCGCTTGCTCTGAAACCATATCATGTGGTCTTCATTAGCAGCAGCAGTTTGCTGAGTTGTCATAAAACTGTAGATGTAGATAACGGAAAATTTGCGGAGTCGCAGTTTCGTGATGTCTTGGTTGAAAGCTTGAGAGCGAGTGAGTAAGCGGATCTTCAGAGGATTGTTTAGTCAATGACTAAGTTTAACACGTTTAATGAATTGTGTATAATGAAGCAAAGATAAAGTAGAGGAAATATAATTACATGTGGTAAGATAAGAAAAAGATATTTTACAACATCTTTGATTTAATACCTTTCTGCATAAATTAGTGTAATTTAGATGTCAGCTGAGCAGAGGTAATAATTAACCAATAAGGGACTTCAATGAACTGGCAGCATGTCATGAAATACACAGTTTGTGTTCTTCTAATTTGTCCTGTTTTATTGTTTTGGTCCGTTCTGTCAAGACAAAATCGAACACCAGAGCCTATTTTTGAGTAAGGCATCAATTTCAGCTTGGCTTGTGGTTTCCTTTGAGTCAAAAGTTCATCTAAGACATAGCGGTCTGTTGTTTGTTGTTGGCTTTGTCCAGCACAGTCATTTACTTGTGTTTACAGAGGAAGTGGTGGCCTGCGTTAGCAGAGTGCAGCAAAACCATCAGTCACACAGAAAAGTTCAAATTGGTACAAAATGGCTACGCTAACCTCAGAGTTTCAGAGGAATAGTTTGACATCTTGAGATGTAGACTTATTTGTTTTAGTGCAGAAACTAAGATAAGATGATCCATAACTCTTAAATATAGCGAGACAGCTGATTAGCCTAGAACAAAAATGGGAAACGGGAAAAAAGTAGTCTCACTTTTAAACTTTGGTTTCTGTACGGACTAACAAATAAGTTTTAGAGGTGCTGGTCAGCAGAATTTGTTAGCTTCGGACAAAGTTTCTGTCACATTTTGTTCAATAATAGGAGCCAAATGCAGACTCAAAGGTGAAGTGAACAAAAGTAACTTTAATGACCGAAGGAACGGTTTGGCAAACTCAAAATAACAAGAAGCAGCTGGTGAGTCGAGGCAAAAACAAAATCCAAAAAAATTGGAGTAAAGTCAACAGAAATCCAAATAAACAAAATTCCAGAACAGGGAAAAAGTAGAAGCAGGAAAACAACAGAACAGACAGAACATAGCACACAGTACAACCTGACAAATGAACACAGGGACTAAACACACAAGACAGACAGCATACACAGGTGAAACTAACGAGGGACAGGTGAAACCAATCAGGTAATAAAAGGTGGCGGGAAAACACAAAGGCAGGAAGTACAGATACACAAAAGATGTGGAATAACAAAATAAAACAGGAAACACAAAACCGTGACAGTTTCCCCTGCTTTCAGTCTTTGTGCTAAGCTAAGCTAACCAGCTGCTGACTTTAACCTTATAACACATTTAAGGGAGAGACATGAGAGTGGTATGAATGTTCTTATTTGATTTGAACCAGCTCCAAAACTGCTAAAGGAAACTTTAGTCCTTTTGCTCATCCCTTTACTAAATATGATTTTTGTTGGAGAGCAACAAAATGTAGTTATTATTCTTACTCAACAGTGATCATATTAATAATACATAAATAATAAAAATAGGATTATCCTGGAAACACGTAAAAACCAGAACATGCATATATTTCTCTCTGAATCTGTCTCTCTCTCTCTCTCTCTCTCTCTCTCTCTCTCTCTCTCTCTCTCTCTCTGTCTCTCTCTCTCTCTCTCTCTCACACACACACACACACGCACACACACACACACACACACACAAAATAACTATTCGAGCCTGCAGGCTGTTATCCGGTTTAATGGTGGAAAATCTGTGAAATGTGCCAATTATTAATGTCAACAGCAGGACAGCTGAGCACCCAGGTCAAGGTAACACACACTTCACTTCATGCTGCCGCCTGCCAGAGCCTCAAGTGCTCATCCTGAGCCGGACTATGAGAACATTGAGAGGACTGCCTCTGGGTTGGTCTACTGCCATTTTCACACTCCGAGTGTGTGTGTGTGTGTGTGTGTGTGTGAGGATGCCTAAAGTAGTGTCAACTAAAGGCTGTATCGTTCAAAAAGAGAGGCCTCTTTGTCTGTCGGCTAAACGTAGAGTGTGTGTATCTTCCCATACAGTGAGGCTTTCTTGTATCTCTGAGTGATGCACCTGATGACACCTAACCCGGCAGCTTAAAACAGAGATCCTCTCATATGCTTTTGAACAGAGTAAACACACTCTCAGAGGATGAAGGAGGATGTATGTGTGTGTGTGTGTATGGGTGCTCTTTATGGCAAGCGGGAGCGAACCTCTCCCTTTATTTATACAACCTTGTCAAGAACATGCGCCACGTCTCAAATGTGTGGATGGATGTGCGTATACTGTGTGGCGTTGGCCGGTGTGGGAGCAGAAGATAAGAAGGTAAGAGGAGGAAGAATAAACAGATAAAAGGCTTTCTGTGTTCTCACTTGTCTCAGAGAGCTGACTTTGCTTTCAAACAGGTGTGAGGAGGGAAAAAATGGAGATAGGAGAGAACACAGACAGAAAATAAATGAGGAAAGAGAAAGAAGCGAACATTAAGATGGATGGACCAAGACAGTTGTGGGATGAGAAGTAGGATTATGTACGTGAGCGCCAGATGACGGGTGAAAAACAAGGGAACGGAGGAGGAGAGAGGAGAGCGACAACAGAGGAGCACAGTGAAATATCCTCCTTCCTCCATCTTTTATGTCGCGGCTGCACATTACCAGACGTGTTCTCTTACAGCTCTGACACGAAACATAACTTTCCTACAAAACCTCTCATCACCATTATAAGCCCCAGCAACAACTCAAGCACCCCCCCCCCCTGCCCTCCTCCCATCATCGTCCACCTGATTACAGCAGCCAATGGCCCTCTGCCCTCTCTTGCTTGATCTGCAACCCCCCCCCCACCCAGCCACCATCCCTCCCCTCCCTGCGTCTCCCTCCGGCTACATCCATCCACCCATCTTTCACTCTATCTCCCAGCTATAAACTAGACAGTTCATGGCCACTCCGAGACACACATACCTTTACATCAGTACAGTCAGGGAGGTAAGGAGAGAGGGAGGAGAGGAGGTGAAGAAAAGAGGAGTTACAGTGTGTGTTGGTGATAAAAAAAAAAAATCCAACAAACAAACTAGCAGAGAGACACGCTTATAACAGTAATGCATGTTTATTTAACTCACAAATAAGAGCTGATTACTCGAGTAAAAGATTAACCCATCTTCACGTGCTTTACTAATTGATTAATTTTTAATTGTAATTTTAATGTAAAATGCCAAAAAATCTCAGATTCTGTATTACTAGAAGGTAAAAATACTTTTTGGACTGTTAGTCAGACAAAGAAAAGTAATTTGAAGATGCTGTGTTGAGCTCTGGGGAAGCAATTCTTTTATAAACAGAAGTTCAAAGACTGAATGATAAATTGTTAAAATTAAAATTTGAGAACTAGCAACAACCCAGAATTAAAGTCCACGCGTGTGCCAAAATGTTTTATTGAAACAGAAGAAGAAAAAAAAAAACCTAGAGATATTTCACTCATGACCTGGCAATTTAAGGGCGAGGAAATGAGAAAAGCTTGATGACAGGATGACATGAGAGGGATTAGTTTAGCAAAGGTTACACGCAAAGAAAATTGAATCATGTAGAGATTAAAAAGAATGAGTACAACTGAAAAATTAATTTGTGAAAGAGATAAACAGAAATGGAAAAAACAACGGCAGCGAGGTGAGTAATTTGACGTTAACATAATACGTTGGTATGTAGATCGCTGACCCAATTTCTCTTTTTTTTTCCCTCTCTCTCTCTCTCTCTCTCTCTCCCTCTCCCTGTTTCATGCACTCATTCCCTCTTTTGGCTTCCAGCATAATCCTTTCCTCCCTCTCTCTCTCTCTCTCTCTCTCTCTCTCTCTCTCTCTCTCTCTCTCAGACACACACACACATACACAAATACACACACACACACACACAAACACACACACGGTCACAGATGCAGCCACACAACAGGAGAGACGAGTACACATGGTTCTGACTGTAAATGCCTTCCTCTGAGCCTCTCCATCCCTCGATTTCTCTACGCCGTGTCGCTCACTGCAGCCTGGAAACAGACAGACGCTGAATCACATGTGCTCTAATATCATCCATTTCAACATATATGCTCCAGCAGCACACGGCCGTATGTAAAAACAAGTAATCCTTTGTTGAATTTTCTCTTATAAACACGCAGCTTATCACAGCTCATGAACTATACTGTAGAAAGAAACGGATGTTGGTCTTTACTTAATAAAATAATTCCCTTTACTGCACATGTTTTGATACTTAAATAAATCCTAATGATCTTAAATGTTTATAAAAATATTTAGGAATAAATATTACAAGTTCCCAAAAGTTTAACGAGGCAGCTTTTTTGGTTATTTTGGCAACATCTGAATGTGAAAGAAAAACTATGTGGACCAAAAATGACGTCCCCACTTAGGAGATTACATAATGCAAATTATACTAATTGTGAATGGAGCTCTAATTTTATGTGTATATATACCGCAGGCTGTTTTTCTTGCGCACGGCCATACCTCATTAAACCTTTAACACCTTTCAGTGTGAAGACGTTTCCTCTTTTTCATGTGTATGCTGCTTCTATTCTGCGCCTGTCCAACTGGAGCCTAATGAGCACAGTATTCACCTTTGATTATAATAAATAAAAAATCTGATTTTATCACCATGATAATGATAATAGTTTCAAATTGGACCGCAGCTACCGTTGAGGGCAGCGAGGTCATGTCCTCAATATCATTTGTGTGAATTTGGGGATGTGAGGGGAAGTTTGAACTGAGCAGCAGACAAGGTACATGCCATTTTTTAGGGGTACGTTTCATATTTGTGAGTCAGTATCTTTAAAACTGCAGTGTTTTTTAAGTTAACGCATGAGCAAACAGTTGTTTATTTTTACTTCAAACAGTTACAGAGAAGGATTAACATTATTTTGAGTCATGTTTCTGGCCAATTGGCATCTTTTAGCTCTGTCTTTGGTCTCCTTGTGGGAAGTATCTGGCTCTTTAACTGCTAAATTATCCACTGTGTTCACCAGCCCAAAGCACTCGGGGAATTTTTACTCCTGACCTTTTATTTCTAAAATCCTACGGCCCTGAATTCAAAAACATCTTGGCTTAAACAAACTTGATTTAAAACAGTCAACAGTCTTCTCATCACACAGCTCGCTCTGATTGTCCAACATGCTCAATAACCTTGCAGACAAAGACGACTGATGTGATGTAGTCATATTCAGCACTGTTCAGCTTAATTTGTCATCATCGCCCGGGTGTACCCGCACAGTGATGTCCAGTCACACTCGATACTATCTCATTGATCATTCAACTCAACGGTGTTTTTCTCAAAGCTTGACCTTTATTAATAGGACAGGAAAGCAACTGAATGTCAACAAGTGCCAATAAGTGTCAGGACGGGCATATCATGACATATCATGGTGGGAAACAATAATGAAGAAGTGAAACAAATCCCGTCTGCTCAGAGGAAGATGCTATATGATAAAAATAATATCACACTTGCGCTTTTACTTCGTCTCCTCAACAAATGGTTTTTGTGGGAAACAAAAAACATAATGTGCTTCAAGATAGTTAGTGTCTGGGTGATGAATAAGCTCAATCTGACATGTTAAACATTTCACCGTCAGTCACACGCCACAGAAAAGACCAACATAGAGACTTCCAAATGAACTCAGAGCCCATTTGAACATTTGGCACTAATCCTTGTCCCAAATCCTTGACAGTGGCTTAATATTCGCGAGGAATCACACAGAGGAAGTCTGAGGATGATGCACTGCCAGCTAGGGCCAACTCGGGGAAACAAAACTAAAGGAATGTTTCATGTTTGGCTGAACAGGTGTAATTGTGTCTCATGCTCAGTTGTGTTTCCGCCTGTGCTCTCAGCCTCTCCATCTCCTTTGTGGGATGCAAATGTCAAAGGAGAAAACCATTCTTCTGTTGTTTGGCAGAAAGAAAAAAAAAAAAAACAGCAGACAGCTGCTGCTTGTCGCCCGCCTCTGTCCTAATCATTTCTCAAAAGATTGAAGATGAGATTTTATCCCTAAACTGAGCTTTGAATGTCACAGTGATCATGCAGAAGCTGGATGCCTGTGATAAACAGCTTCATAAATAATTGAGAAATGATCTTTTAATGTCGGTCTGTCTTCCAAAATGCCGGCTGTGTTTTTGTAAGTGCTTGATGTTTCATTTGGCTACTTAATGAATCATCAGTCCAAATGGTGGAGTGTTGTTTTAGTGTGGCTCAATTAACAGAATAATCAGGCGTCACACATTGTAGTAGATTAACAGGCGACTACAAAGTCTTCGTATTAGCTTATCTTTTGTTCTAATCAGTTTTAGTGATTAATGTTTATTTCAAACAGAATGTTCTGATCTGACAGTGAGTCAAAATTGGTACATATAACATTTTTAAAGGCCCTATTTTCTCAATCAGCTTCTTACTATGAGCATTTTTGGAGATTTCTGTATTATTTTCTTCCACACTCGTTTCACTAGTTTAGCTTGGCCAGGTTCCGTTGAAAAAACCCCAAAGTATTTCCATACACAATCTGGATTTAAATAAATTTGAATTAAAGTCTGATGACGGTTAAGAGGTTGTTGCTTGTTGGCACGACAGTTGTAATGAAATATGATCAAGCCACAGCCATACAGGCCTGACAAAGCAGATCTGTTATATTATACGTTTGACTGACTACTGTCTACTAAGAGTCTTCAGCCATGTGGCTCTGTTAGGAGATACTTAGTTCATTGTTCATTGTTAGTTGCTAGCAAACTCACAAAGTGTTATTAGGTGTAATTTTTTCGCATCTTACTTTAGCCTACTAGAATTTGACATGATGGGGATGTCATTACTGTTTTTTGACGCGATGATTGTTCCAGATCAAAAGTAAGGCATCACCAGAGTTATTACAATTCATCCTGAAGAAGGCGTATACATCCAAACATTGTTCACCGAGCGACCGAAAAAACGACAATGCCATCCGTACAGTCACACCACAAGGACAGCTAAAGGATGCTAGTCTCTTGGATAAACGCGTCAAATGTTCACGTTAAATGAATTTAATATATAAAGTAATAAACGGGATAGTTCACTCATACACTCATATTCTCTCTGCTTTTGAGTCATGAATCCGTTCCATAATAATCCACTTTCACAAATAAAGAAATACATTACAGAGGACCCCTTGAGTCTTAAAATAGAAAGCAATTAGAGCTGTGTGTAGTTAAAGGCAATCATTTAACGCTGACATTCATTTTCACCAGAGACTGAGAGGAGGATGGATCCCAAGTCCCTTATTTGTCCCTAAAAATGATGTCTTGCTTGAGGGGGCAAAACAGCGCTGGGTGTGGTATTCTCACGTGGATATTAAACATCATTCGTTTACACTGCTGTGATTTATTTAAATAGCAAGAAGCCTGAAAATAGCTCAACAAAATGGGGAAATTTTGAGAAAAAAAACAAACATTGCAATTCAACCTCAAAGGATTTGGTTGATGTACTAAATAAAATGTGTTGCGGTAAGTAGAATGAACATTAGTCACTTCTTTCTTAGAAGTGTTCAAAGTGCTGGCAGCAGAAAAACAATCAACATTTTGCAGAATGGTGTGTCTTTGATTGTGGCTTGTAACTAATACCTAAATACGGTGCAGTACAGCCTATAATTTGCTCGCTTTGTGCTATTCTTAAATGTCCTTGGTGCTTCATTTAAACAAGAACAAAATGTTCAAAGTTCGAATAGTTAATAAAGTTCGGTGCTCCACTTTCTGGTGAGAACAAGGATCGGGCTACTGTTAATAATCCTTGACGACTGCATCGCCAGTTAACCATCTGCCTCTTTTCTCAACATTCCCAGGGAGCCAGAGAGGACAACAATGTAACGATGCCAATCCACATCATTAGTCAGTCAAGTGATCAACAGAACATAATCATATGAGAGTTGGAACAAAAAGCCGGAGCAGCGTGGGCAGCAGTGTGTTAGATCATTCATAGACAGTCAGTGGAAGGCTTTGCTTCGGCAGCTGAACAGTTTCGAGGGGTGATTTGTCAGTAAATATCAATCAAATGCAGACAAACAGAAGTGGCGGGCTGAGTGCGGATGTAAAGCAAAAGAGCATGAACACATTTCATGGCTGACTTGGCAGGATTGGAGGATTAATTGTGCTGGAGTTAGTTAGACTTTAAGGGCCCCCGTGTGAGGAAGCCAAGCAATTATGGCCATTGAAATTCCTAAAGAAAACACTATGGCTTTTTACAGCAATCCTGGCATTTACAGTCCTCAGACATGTGTACATCAGCTTCAGAGCGAGACACACAAACTCACACATTCTCATTAAGAGGCGCGCGCGACCATCCGCTCGTTTCCGTTTGTGCCCTCAGAGTTTTTTTTTTGCCTGCTCAGTTCTTTAAGTCATTAACTTGCATCCTCCTATCTTTCACTCTCCCTCCACCTCTCCCTGTTTTCCCTCTTCTCCCCCCCCTCTCTCCCCCTGCGGTTTCTGTCACTTGTTCACAGACGAGTGGCCATTACATCGCCATGACCTAAATGTGTCACATCCCTCTCACTATGGCTCTCTCCCTCTCTTCCTCTCTCCCTCCTCCTGCTCTCTCCCTATATCCCTTCCTGTCCGTCTGGACATCTCTCAGCTTTTTTCTACTTCTTCTTTTTTTTCCCCCCACTGACACTTTTTGAGAAGTGCAAACACTTTTGACCAGTTTTCACAGCTGCGTGCTCTTCTATAGATGTATGTCCTCATCTCCTCTCCGTCCCTGTATCCGTAAAAACTCGACTGATGACAGACTATACATGCGAATGTTACATCACTACACAGCATGTATACAACACTGCCCGTGCCTTTACATCTCAATCCAACCTGACCCGCCTGCCCTTGTTTTCCTCCGGTCTCAAACATCAAGCACAGCTGTGTATCAGAGTGACAGCAGCCCTTTTCAGTATTGATCCAGATGTCTCACATCTCAGGAAATATCACGAACAGAACTGACAGGAAGCCCCTGAAAAGTTGGTTGATTTCCAGTATTTTTTTATGCACATTTAAATTCAAATGAATTGAACCAGGTAATAGTCTATATCACTTCTAAATCTGAACTTTTAATTAATATTTTACCTGTAGTAAAACCAACAAATCCTCCGAAAAACATCAAGTATTTTGGCTTTTTCTGACGCTCCAACTGTTGTAGCTTACAATAGCTACAACATAGGTTAGGACCGCATGTTGCGCTCAAATTAAATTGAACCAATTACGTGTTTGTTCAAATTTGAACCTGCTCCGCCTGTGGACACAAAAAAATAACCCTAGTAATGTCATCAGGGGTATCTCCAACAGGGAGAGTCTGATGAAAATACACAATCTAGCTGCATGAGCCAGGTTTATAGAGCAGATATTAGAGACAAAAGTCGTAATATCATGGCCTCTTTATTTTGTGAGTATATGTTATTATATTATATACTGATATACTATAGCTTCTATACATGGAAAAACAAATGGACAGACGAGAGTAGTAACCGCGCTGCTCAGTTTTCCTCTGACTTACCTAAGCAGGCAGATCCATTGAGGTTGGGCTCATAGCCCTCATCGCAGACACATCCTCCGACAGGAACCATCCACTCCCCTTCAGCATTGCAGTGCATACGAGGGGGCGTGCCTCCCTGTGCTTTACTGTGGGGGACACATGTCCCGCTCACGGGAACTAAGGCGGTCGGTTCTGCCCCTGAGGGAGTCGCCGGGTAGGAGGCCAAGTAGAGGCTGGTGGCCGGACAGCGGCGGTAGAAGATAGACACACCCATGAGGGAAACACAGGCTCCACTGTCGACGATGGCCAGGACAAATCTGAAACAAGGGTCAGATGTTAAGATGTAAACTATTCAGTAATGATGTTAGTAAAACAGGAGCAGCAATGTGATGGTTACCCATTTCGCGTGAGTGGCGCAAAGCTGCGTGTCTTGATGTTGATTCGGTTGTATCTGTTGGGTTGATACTGGTGAGGTGAACTGGGCTCCACTTTGGAGAAACTCTTATCAGCTGCGATGGTGTCGATCTTCACCCAACCCTCCCTGGTTTCTTTCTCTCCGGTGGATGGCTGCGGAGTGGACAGCAGGCAGAAGAGGGAAAGATAATGAGCGGTCAAGAGAACACAAAATAGCATGGAGAAAATGTGTGGTTGACAGGAAGGAAAGAAGTAAACAAGAGGAAAATTATGGACCTTAAAATAAGCTGGTTGACTGATGAACAAGGATTGAAAACATACAGTGCATTAAATCAAAAGAAAAAAGCAAAATGAGAGGGAAAATGACGAGATGAAAGACTGGCTCTGAGTTTTGCTGCGTTTTTCCCAGGCACATGTATAATGTGAAGTAGTTAGTGAGAAGAGTAAACGTTGACTTAGATGTATGCGGGTCCCAGTGGGGGGTTCGTGCTCAAGTCCCTGCAAAGACTTTCAGCGCTGCAGTGCTTCCTGCTCTTCTGTGCCTCTCCTCTGATTCCTCATCAGGGTTTGATTTGCATTTTTAAAAAGCAACTCACTTCCCTAAGGAGAAATGCATTCATCTATACAAATACTGCATCTCCCCCCATTGTGACAGCAACTGCACATGTAGCTCAGGCAATTCAGACTCAGTAGTTCAAAATGTCCCAGAAAAAAAAAAGAAAATTAATACGAAATGCGTAAATAAATAAAACCTCTTTGGACAGTCGTGTCACTCAGCGTTTAGTCAAACTAAAAACACATGATGTTCATCTTATTTTCCTGCAATGAGTGTCAAATGGTCACTGTCATAAATTTTATGCCTTAAAGATGTAATTAGTGGGAAGTGAAGTGACATTTCTGGAGACCACGGTGGCACATTTTTGCATCTTGTAAACCTCCAGTCCTCAATAAGTATGTACTTCACACCAGTGTGGTCAAAGGAGGCCGTCAATCTCAACTGTTTTTCTTGGCAAGCACAGCGATAATCAGGATGATTATACAATTACTTGTTGTCACGAGATGATGAGCGGTTTTGCTGTTTTGGTGTAACATGGGCGGAACATCAATGAAAATTGCATTTTACTGTGCTTAATGATTCTGTCTGACGGTTGTTCGCCTAAAGCAGCGATGAACAAACAGTAAAGAAATGTCGTTAGCACGGCTGATTTAGACTGCAGTAAATCCAACTGTAGCATCACAGTCATTAGCATAACTGCCACCAAATGATGTATATTTAACTTATTTAGTGAATGTGTGTATTTACTCAATAAGTTTTAGGTTTTACTTGTTTGTTTATATAAGCACAACTACAAGGAGACATATTTCTTTCAGAGTTTAGTGTATATAGGAATATCTTTAAAGGAAATATCTGATTACTGCTGCTAACCCAACTAATGTATTTTAGTTATTTAGTCTGGTGATATGAGCATAATGAGTTGTAATTTAAGGTAGATTACATTGTCTTATTCTGGTGAAATCTAGTTTAAAATCATTACAGTTCCCCTTGTGGCTAGTCAGATAATCAGAAGAGTCACATATTAGCAAGCTAAAGTTAGTTTTGTCTGTTAGCTAGTTCAATTAGCTACGCAACTGTTAGCAACACCTGTCAGTGCCTGGATGTAAATATTTACAGTTTGTGAGTAATTTGTTCCATCAGTGCTGATATAGAGCACAACATCACTGCGACTACATTAACTTAGTTTCATTTATGGCTGTTATCTGTCTTAAACTGTAACAAACAGACTATGAATGCTCGTCTGAAGAGGACAAAGGGAAGGAGAGAAGCCTGGTTATTTCAGCGCAAACCTCCAGGTGTACTCATACGACATCAGATAAATCAGAAAAGAGCAAAAACAAACTGTATGAAAAACAATGGGCTTTGAATTACTTTCCCACTTGGCAAAGTCTCAAACATATTAACGTTGTATTGGCTGCGGTAACATGAAGATTTATAGGCGTGTTAGTCCAGTTGAGGAACTGTTTGTGGTGGAGCAGCCAAATAAATGATTATATAAACAAATCATAATTTGTTGTCAGTTATTAATGTAAACCAATAACTGCCACTTAGTAGAAGTGTCACACTCAAGGTTGCACAGCCCTGCTGATATCGAGTCCAATCATTTAGGTGTTATTGCTTAAATAACATCTCATTGGTGGTGCTACATGTTTTAATTTAGTGATAGATACATCTCCATTTTGTACCATAAACAATTGTTGCTGTATAACTAGGCTATTTTTTTGTTACAAAGAGCTGGAACATTGTCTGTTGGATCCCTGAGGCCAGATGCCCCATGTTTAACAACAGATAAAAGTGTAATTTAGGTGTTAATTTCTGTTGTATTGTCGTATTTTGGATTCAAACTAGGGTGGGTTTTGCACAAAGCGTTTTGGAAAACATGAAAAGTGTAACACACTCCTAATATCAATGCAAAAGGATATTTGCTATGTAAATGCAAAAAATATGCTAATTACATGGTAATTGATATGTAGCACATGCAGTGTTTTGTCTCACCTCAGCCACCCAGGTTCTCTCGAGCTCTCTCTGGGTGTCAGCCTGCTTGTAGAACAGGGTGAGTGTCTCTCGGCAGGTGGGTGACGGTGATCGCAGGCTGGCACAGTCACGCACCGAGAAACGCAACGTGACAAACACCCGTGGAGCAGAGTGGCGGTAGAGGAAGGGCGTAGCCAGCCAGTTGTCTTGCAGACGGGGATTCTGGTTGACATTGCAGACCTCGAAGGTTCGTATGAGTTTACCCCGGTCGTCTAGGACGCTGACCTCGTCCCACTGGGAGAGACAGAAACAACATTATGAGCTTATGTAAACCCAGCTTGTAAAAAAGAAACTGGATCTTCAGCAGGGATCTCTGGTATCACCCTGTATAAACTATAAAAAGTCTGGTCTGTTTATGGTGTGTCTACAGTGATGAATCAGCCTTATATTTTAAAAGAGAGTTTACGCGCTACAAGATAAATATTGAGAAGATTTCCGGTGTTGTTGATATGTGAGTCCTGTCCTTGGCTCACATCACACACATCTTGTTTGACATCTTCATCCTTAGTGAGATAAGTATCATAAAGTATTTGTTTTGTCCCAATGTAACACACACACACACACAGGCATTGAATGAAAAAAGCTGTTCCCACTGATGTAGGTCATCTCTATGTCCCTGTTATCCACAATAGACTTTCCACTCTCTAAAAAAGTAATCAATGATTATAAAACCAGGACTTAATTAAACCTCTTGAGCCATTAATTTAGAACATAACACATCTCACATGTGGCAGACAAAGCTGTAATGATCCAAAGGCTAATTAAAAAAATATACATATGGGGAGATATTTCCTAATACAATAGAGTTTAATGTAATCTTGTTCATGGTGCAAGAGTCAACATGTCAGTGGCTCTGCAAGGCTGCACTTCAAGCTGGCTAGAATCAGCATGCTCCTATATTGACATTGACAACATGCTGATGTTATGCCAACTTATGTGTTGATCATACTCACAGCCTTAGCTTGTTTGCATGCCAATGTTTGCTAACTAAATTCAAAGTAACATCATAACCGGGTGATCCTACTAGATAAACAGTTGAGGGAGTGTCGATTTTTTACAGTTTGTCCTGCAGGCAATGTGAATGTCTGTATCACAATTCATGGTTATCTATCGAAGCAGATGTTGAGATATCTCACAAGGTAAGTGAAAACTCTGTTCTGCCGATGGTGGCGTAGCAGTCAGAGGATCGCCAAAATGGTTAGGATTCATCCACGACCATGAATATCTGTATGAAAATTTAATGGCAATCCACCCGACAGTTGTTGACGTACTTCAGCGTGGACCAAACTAGTTGACCGACTGACCAACAGACCGAAAAATGTCTTGAAAATGTGTCCTGATTTCTCAGACACACAAAACAGTGTAGATGGTTTTTAGGAATCCCGTATCAGTAGCAACAAAATATAAAATATTCATTCCTGAGCTATGTTGTCAAAAAACACAAACCCATTTACCGTGCCTACAGATCAACAACAAGGTGCTTCTGAAAAGACACGCTGATGTTGAATTTCATCCATTCCACTGTATGGAGATGGAGGTGGACGTGTATTTCAAACTCTCAGCAAATAAAACCAAAAATGTTTGGCTGGACAAGACAGGAAGTAAGAAAGGAAGTGAGTTCAGGAAGTAAAAAGACAAACTGAAAGATGATGTTGCATTTATTTTGCAGTATAATAACGTAATAACAGTGATTTCGTTTTACATGGCATGTGGTTAGCGTTTCTCTTGGTTTTGCGCTCGCATGTGTGTCATTGTTCTCGTGTGACAGGTGGCGGACACTTGTGTGTCTGACTTGTAGCAGCTGTCGTGTCATAAAACGGGCAGATTTTGTCGTATTTTAGGGATTCTGAATCCTTGTAGATGCACAAATGGATTTGGACATGAGCTGCACCTTCATGGAGAAAAACAAGCTCGGCTCTGTCACACGAGTCAAAATGTAAATGTAGGTAGACGGCTTAGTTTCACCAATTATACAGTACGCAGCCTCCAAGGATGAAAAGCCTCTGCTTTAAGCCTGCATAGCCCTGAGTGACAAGCAGGGCCTTTTCTGTTGTAACACAGAGGAATTATGTATTAGGCCTCATCATCATTATTCTCCCTGCAACAATAGCGAGAGGACAAAAGGTCCTGATACCCTATCAGGGTGCATTTGGTGTGTATGTGTGAGTTTCTGTATGTTAGTGTATCTCTGCATGCTCATGTCAGTTTCTCTGTGTGGTTCCGACAGCGAGTTATGAACAATAATCTTTGTAGCATCACACATGATGGAGTGCATTCATATTTGGTCAAACTGGAATAATGATCAGCGAGCAGATAGAAAGAGAAAGAGAAAGCGCAGTCAGTTTAATGCCGTGAAAGGACACGTTTTCTCTCTCCCAGGCCGTGATTCACTCTCTGTCAGACATGAGAATGAGGGGGATCTGATGGAGGAGACAACAGAGAGCACATGGTGAGCTGGACGGATGCAGTTGGGTGAGAAAAGTGAGGAGGTGTCTGCAGGAAAAGCCTGACCGTGCAGATGTTCAGGTACAGAAAGTAGCCTCTGGTTTCCGTGTGGGGCATTGCGTGCAGTTTGCTTCTGTACATTTGTGAAAAAAAAACTCTCATTTGTTTTCTGACCCCAAAACGCAAAACCCCCACCTCCTCTCCTCTCCTCTCCTCTCCTCTCCCCTCCTGCTCCCTTCACTATGTCTCCCCGTCTCGTTTTTTCCCTCCCTTATGAAGAAAGAAAGAAAAACGGGGCAGATTGGGGAGGAGGGGGTGGTGGATGTAAGCGTTGGAAGGAAAGAAAGAAAAAAAAAAAATAGGGACGACTCATCTTCGTGATTTAATTTGAACCGAAATGCCAGAGAGCCAGAGAGCAATCTCTCCAGTGACAGAGGGCAGGGAGGGGCAGGGCCTCGGACACAACACACACAAAAACCTGAAGAAGCAGAGAAAGGCACGCACAGACACCCCAAGACATATGCATGTGCACACACACACACACACACACACACACACACACACACACACACACACACAAAGCAAACACACAATGGAAGAATGGCGAGTGGAAACAAGGGGGAAGAAAAGCAAAGTGGGAAGTTGAGAGTCTGCTGGTTTGACACTGAAGGGAAATAGGGGGCAGAGTGAAGATTGAGTCGGGGGATAAAAGGAAGAATATGAAGCAGCAGAGACCCGGTGGCTCTGGGACTTGTGAAGGGCATGGGGAGGAAAGATTAAAAGAGAGAGAGAGAGAGAGGCAGAGACAAAGAAGCAGAGGAGTTGCTTGTCAGTACATTAAAAGAATGGAAAGACGGTAAGTGAGCAAGAAGAAGCAGGAAGACAGAGCGCAGTAAAGAATATCAACAGACCCTGAAGCGAAAGAAAAGATGGGATGTGAGGAGAAAAGTGAGGAAAGGGTTAAAAAAAGAACACACACACTCTTTCTCTCTCCCTCTCTTGGTCTGTCTTTCTACTTCTCTCAGCTTGATGCCCCGGGTCAAATAACCATATCTCCATCTCAGAAGCACTTCTCATCCAGGGACCATAAAGAAAAAAAACCTCATGCAAATGCTTGACTTGCTCACACACACACACACACACACACACACACACACACATACACAATAAAAATGGATGGCGTCCTATTAGCAGCAGCAGTCATCATGGTTCACAAATTCCTAACACACATGAGGCCCTAATTAATCAAACATCATGTATAATTATGGCCCAACACTGGAGGCCTGACTGGGGTGATAATGACAGCGCGTTAAGCTAAAGTTTGGTGTAAGGTGAGATAAAAGGCTTCGATGGGAGCGTGTATGCTTACCAGATGTTGAGACTACTGCATTTTCATTTGGTGCTTTTTTTGAGCCGGTGGTCTTAATCGTCGGCTCACTTGTTTACCAAAACTAGAACATATAACTGTAGCGTTAAGCTCAAATTATGTCGCTATATGATCCTCTATATTTAGATGGTTTGCACATATTGTCCATGTATGGATGGAGTCTAAAGAATAATATTGTTCTGCGCTAGCGGAGTAATTGCCGTAGGAATTTCCTCCACAGTAACAAGCTCAAGAACTGTCCTACAGTTTCTTGAATGTACTTTGACTGATTATCGACAATGAAGATGATGTACATGTGTAATTATGAGCCATATTAGAGCTGAGCCACAATCACTCACAGATGAATGAATTTATCTGACCCGGGATTTGACCCTAACACAGTCACGCAAGTACACACACGTAACCCACCGCACCCCCCACACACACACACATACATATTTACACAGCTCAAGGCGATGCAACCACCTTAAATAAAAAGCGGTTGAAGAATGAGAGATTGATGGTTCAATCACTGCAGTCTGCTCACAGATGAAGTGACACAGAAAGAAGCATTTTAGCCCTCAAGGTTGTCTTAAAGGCGAGGAGAGACCTTGTTTATTCTCTTCTCGGGCTGCCAAAAGCTCCACAAATCAACTTCAGATGTCTGAGACTTGGTAAGGAAATAACACTGACCTTAACTCAAAAATATAATACAAATATATAAGCTTAGTCCTAAGCTGTATCTTTCTGTATCATGTGCAATTGTCTGCAGCAAAGTGGGCAGAAGATGTATACTGCAGAGCTTGTGCTTGTGTTTGATGTGCTAGAGATGAGGAAACATGGTGAGAAATGTGTGTGTGTGTGTGTGTGTGTGAGAGAGAGAGAGCCAAAATAACTGTCTACAGAGCAGAGTACAGAGATCTGTAGGCACAGTAAATGGGTTTGTGTTTTTTGACAACATAGCTCAGAAATGAACATTTTATATTCATGTTTTAATATTAATCTTAGGATCAATTATGATCATTTGAGAAACGCAGAAATGATGACTCTTCATCTACAAGTCTTTTTGTTTCTATTTATACAGAACTTGAAATTAATAATATTTACATAATGGACCTATAACCATGTATAACCTACTGTAATAAATACTGTTAATCTTATCAAATTTCTACTAAAACCCTTTTAATGTTACTTTTAGTGGAGCAATTACTTTGATCATTGTTATTTCTCAAGTAAAGATGTCAAACATTTGGTTCCAGCTTCTTAAATGTGTCATATTGCTGCTTTTCCTTGTCTTATATTACAGTAAGACAAGTGAGACAGTAACATCTTTGGAGCTTTTTTTTAACATTTTCTGACATCTTACAGAACATACAAACGATTAATCAAGAAAATAATGAGGAAATTAATCAATAATGAAAATAAACTTGAAACTGTACCATGGAGAACCATTTGTATTTTAATGCCTACCTCACTATGAGTTACCTAACAGGGTGGTTTGCATTAAAAAAAAAAAGTTATGTATTCACATGTGTAATCAAACCATGAAACCAAACAAACAACGTGATTATAACCTTACACTTAAAAATATAACCATGTGTAACACGTGCGCAACACATTTGATTGGTCTCCCAACATGACCGCTTTAATACGCCAACAGCTGGAAAGCACATTGACAGCGAGAGCTCTTTGCTTACCCCCGTGTCTGGATAGGTGGTCCAGCCCAGCTCTGAGGTAGACTCTGTTGTGTCCAGCAGCATCACTGACAAGTGAGGAAACAAGAGACAAAGATAAGGTATGAGAAAACAGACAAACGAGTCGAATGCTATCGATTGCTGCGGAAGAGGAGTCCTGAAAGAGAGAAGTGACTGTGAAACAGAACTTGCAATCATGAGCCTTGATCACAGATTTATCAAGAGCTAAAAAAAAAAAATGGATCCGTTCCAGTGAACTTTGTGAAAAAGGAGCTTTTACAATCAGTCTTTCATCCCTTTGTTAAATACCACAAGTTGTTGGCATTTCTCTTTGATTTTTCTCCCTCATGCAATAAAATCACGGAGGGCTCCAGCTGTGTGCATCTGTCAAACCGAATAACTGATTCTGAGTGATGATGCATTTTGGCACAAAGTTCTGCTGCTTAAAAAATTAAAACTGATTGACCTGATGAGGCACTGTGATTAAAGGTCACATTTTCCAACTTTAAAAGGCCAAAATAGTTACTGTCAGGTTTTGTTGTAACTTTGCAAACTGATGCGTCTAACAGTGTGGTCCGAAGGGAACCTTCATTATTCCACGGGGGACGATATGTTCAGCGTTGGTTTCCATTTTGTTTCAGACATTTACTCATTTTCAGTGATTTAAAGTGAAAGCACGAGAATAGCATATGACTTTTCCCATAATATGCGTTTAAGGTTTAAGTGCTTTAAAAAGCAAGCTGGCAAAGAAATCACACACACACAGACACACACACAGACACACACACACAAAGTGACTTTAATGCTGAGTGCTGCGTGCTGACACATGGCAGCTTCCCACACAGAACTGAAGCCCTTGAATTTTCCATTAGTATTCCAAAACCGTGGTGGCTGCCGTTTTTTCAGTCTGGCACAGTGTGCGCTCCGTTCTGTTGAGGAGACGCCGATTGAGCGCAGGCCAAAGATTGTCATGCACGCAGAGGTGGCAAAAAAAAAAAAAAAAATCAGAATTCAGGTTTAGGATACTCGCACAGATGGAGTTAATGGAGAAAGACACAGTGTGCCTGATCACCTAAAGGGCTGTAGACACACACAGAACGACGTGAGAGGAAGCAGCCATCCGCCTCCGTTTACAAATAAATAATTCTTCTCATAGCTGCCGTACAATTTTTGTTCTTTCATTTCCATTTCACGTCACACAATCGTCCACCAGAGAGCTCTGGTTTCCTCTCTCTGACAACCAGACAAAGAGCAACAGAAATATATTATCACACACGCACAGGATGAGATTTGAAGAGGTACACCGTCTCGCCAAAACACCAGCGACCCACTGTGAAAGCTCAATTTCTGTTTCTCAGGTGTACAAGCTTGTGCACACACTCTGCCCTCCCGTCTCCTCCTTAATAAATCAAATAAGAAAACTGATATCATTTGTGGCTTATGACATAAACTTACCCCCACCTCTCTGTTCTCTGACTGTGCTGGATTTTTTTTTTTTTAGGATTATACTCACAGATGGAGACCCAGCAAATCTGTTCTCCAATCCTTCATTTCCCTCCTGTGTGTGTGTGTGTTTTTTCTTCTTGTTTTTAAAAGCCCCCCTGCCCTCCAGTCTGTCTATCTGTTTTCACCCACTTGTCTTTATGTCAGTCTTACTAAATTCACACATTTTCCATGGAAGTCCTCCAGGATTTTGGAGTGATATGAATTGTATCAAGAAAAGAAAAAAACAAATGGACTGTGACAGCAAAGGATTACATGCAGCCACAGGCATCAGAATAAATAGTTTTTCGGTGCGGCGTATGTCTGGACAGCTTGGCGGCTGATCAGGATAAAATCAGCTACGGGGAGAGGACTAAATCCACGAGGCCAGGACGTCTAAAGCATTTCAGAAGAATGATGATTTCCATTAGTGACACAACTTTCCTGCTTTAGTTGATTCATCTATGGAGGTTATACGCTCATTTAACGGCTTATTAGGCATACATAAACTAATGAAGTCTAATACAACTTAAATCCAACTGTCTTTGAGACTTCATAGTCATGTTGGAGGTTGTTGTTTGAGAGAGAGAGGTGTTTCTGTTATTTAGCCCACCTTTATGAATATGAATGGGGGTGGACAAAATAATAGAAACACCTGTGAGTGTGTGGGATGACACGGAAGCAGCCGATTGGTTAGTTTCCCAAGTTCTCTGTCTCTGCTCGTCATCATCCTTTGTTTGTGAACATAATAAATGATTGGATGTAATGGTTATATGGATAAACATGTCACGCATGAAGCGCACACATTCAACATATATATATATTCTGACCTCATTAACCACCATCCTATTTATATCAGATGAGACCACGCACACATACACACACAACACACACACACACACACACACACACGTGCTGCAAATGTGTCATCCCAAATTCAATTAACCCTCTGCTTCGGGGCAGAGTCATGCATAATTAATATATAGCCAACTATTTTGACATGAATATTTATGCCTCTGCTATTTAGCTTCTTGTCGTGTGGCCCGCGGGACCACAGGTCCTCACGTTGCCCCAGCTCTCTCGAAGCGACAAACCTGTACATGAGGATTACATGGAGTAGTGTTCAAAGGGCTTCACGCATGTCTCATTGCGTGACATTAGCATGTTGAATAATTCACCGCGGCATCCTAAGATAAGCGTTGAGTGCCGTCTTACACACACCTTTCAAGGATTACCTTCGAGTTGAGGCATCCTGACTGGATCTTATGGGTGTGTGTGTGTGTGACAAAGATGAACAAAAGAGAGGGACATTTGCTGGCAGGTCCTCTCAGCAGTAAAAGCTCCTTTATTTAACTTTCAGTCTGCGCCACAGCATCTCTGTTATTGGTCCATCTCAGGACCGAGACACTCAAAGTTTATCCCTGACAGTTTGAAGAAGTGCTGAGTCTGCAATCTGAACCTGAGTGCTGTGTTAATGCACAGCGTCTCTCACGTCTTCCTGCTCCTCTCTGGTCTTTTATTCACTCTATTTGATACCTTTCCCCCTTTTTTCTGCCTCCATGCTGTCCCTTGTCCCTTTCATCCCCCCCCCCCCTCTCTCTGCATGTGTGTATTATTCATCTAAAAAGTGACAGCAGAGTAGGCATCGCTGTACGTTAAATAAGGAGATACGCCGCGCTCCATTATTGATGTCAGATCTGCTGTTTGTTTGGGAAGAGCTTCGATGGAGACAATGGAATGAAAAAGGCAGGATTATGGAGCAGGAGCGAGTAGAGGAGGATAGGATTGTGTTTGTGCATATAAATGTGCTTCTTTCACTCTTTTCCACTCTTCCTGTGTGCGGTGTGGGTGGAAACACTCTTTGCTGTTGTGCAGAGGTGACCTGCATTAGTTCACGACCGTCCCCTCTGCCACTCGAGCGTTCCCTTCAGCTGAGTGACCCTCTCTCTCCGCTCTCTCCATCCATTTCTCAACACTTTGCCTCTCTTGTGTGTGGCCATGCATGCACCGACACTCTCCAGCGCTAAGTGTAGTGCCGTTGTTCATGTCACGCCTCTTTGATGGCAGATGTATGCTACTTTACCGCGCACTTTCCGGGCAATAGAGCCCCTATTAGAGCAAAGAATTTCTGTGTTAATATTAACATAGTCGAGAGAGAGGTGTGAAGGTGGGAGCGTGTATTATGTCTTAACACCGGTAAAGTAAATGCACCTGCACACAGAGCTCACAGGTAACAGCAAGTTTTGGGAAACACACACACATTTTCACAAAAAAAAAAAATTCCCACAGTGCCTGCAAGCGTTCTCGGCAGTGGTCAGGTTGTATTTTGTCTTTTGTCCACTCATCCACCCATCTCCACCCATTCTTTATACGCTCCAGATGCTCCCACCCACAGACAGTCAGTCAAGGACATGGCCTACACCAAACCATCATTACAAACAACCACAGCGAGAGAGTGATACGCCAAGACGGAGAGGGAGCAGGGGGGGAGGACGGAGGAGGGAGGAAGGAGGGGGATTAACGCGATCCCAGAAATAAGCATGCACATGTCAAGGGGAGTTATCAAAAATTCTCTGGCGGTTAAGCCGAATGAAAGTGCAGCTGCAACAAACAGCACTTAAGCCAGGTTAGATGACAGAGCAGAGTCTGCAATAAGTCACTGAACAGGCAGCAACAGGCGCAGGTAGGAGGACATTTCCCGAAAACTGACTGCTTTTCTTGATTACAAGACTTTTGCAAAGATAAGACCGGTTAGGTCATCACCAGGAGGATTGTGGTTAAGCAAATTTTCAAGGAGTATAGTTCAACATTTTGGAAAAATACAACAGTTATGCTAGAAAACCATTTCATACGACGTGCTGTCTGAACTCTTTGTTCTAATCGGCTACACTCAGACGCAGAGTTAAAGGTCGGTTGTCATAGAGAGAGGGGAGCCGTTATATAGAGTAGTCTGAATATGGAGAATACAAAAATAACAGACAGACATTTTGAGACAGTCTCCTCTGGAAGGCATTCATCGTGTTGCAGCCGCTTGTAAACACGAAAAAGTGACAAAAAAGTTCAAACGGAGCTTACTTTCACACCCCCACCTCCAAACGCCGGGCCAGTCGCGGCGTGAAGTGGGTGTGAATATACAACATGTTAATTAGTGAGCTTTAAAGGTGCCAGTAGGTGGATTTTGTTACAGTCCAGGCCAGCTGTTTCGTAATGTTTCCAGCCTTCATACTAAGCTAAGATAACATCACCTGGCTTCATATTTAGCATATTATTCCAAAATGTCAAACAGTTTGTTTAACCCATGCAGGTATCACTCTCTTCTTCGGATGAGAGGATTTGAAAACAGTTTGGATTCATTTTGGGTGTGTGTTTTAGGCTTACAAAGGCTTGGATTTGTATCCATGACATCATTTAATGACCTAATAAATGCTGTTAGCCATAAATCCCCCCTGCTTAACTGTACATCCATCAAAAAAGGATCTAGACCTACCATCAAAGACAGAACCTGCTACAGACATATTGTCATCACCATCCCCACCCTCCGCAGCCACAAAGAAGGAATGTAAATCTGCGACCAGATCAGTTTACTGTAATCTCATTGTGTCATTTATGAATAGTGAATCCTTCAACAATCAAACTCAGTTCCCTCCCCGTGCAGTCGATGCCAACGCACGAACTGCCAAGTGCAGCTTTAATGTGAAATTCAAAACTGCAAACTACATTCCACTGTGTCACAGCAGCCCATACCACGTGTTCATCTTTCAGTTACATTTTGGCTCTAATTCGCCGCCTTTCTGCACAGGCATATTTATCTGTGACTCTATCTGCAGCGACACTGACTGACTCAAAGCAGAGAGTCTTGGCTCGCAGCTGCCTGAGGGCTTCAACCTCTCATAACACAAATGGCAGATATGTGATTCATTTGAGGGAAAAGTGGCCTAATGTCATTACAGAGCTCTCAACAGCCACGGAAAATTATGTTGCTTTTGAAAATGACATGCAAAAACGCGGCTAAAAATAACGCCTTGGTCACAGTTAAGTGTTGTAGTGTCAATGATGAGGATGCTGCGTCCTCCGCTTCCCACCAGCATGTGATTTTTTTCTCTTTCTGCAGCTCGGTGCACATGCAGGCAGGAGGGACAAGAACAGGAAGCTTCTCAGGGCTGTTGGTGGCATCCGTCCTGGTGCTCTCCCACTGTGACAAGCATGCCGTTTATTTTCTTATGACACGTTCTCTAATTTATCATGTCCTGTAAAAGCGGCTTATTGCACCCAGGATAAGGATAGTAATCAGCCTAATTAACACTCAATTAAAGCCTGATGGCAAGTGACGGCAGGAAAGATGGCCCAGATGACCTTAAAGTGAGAATGGCTCAAAGTGTATACAGGCTGCTGTTTTTCTTTGTGTCAGATCCTTTGATTAATATTAAGCACTAGTAGTGTGAAAAATACTCAATCATGAGCGATGCATATGTCAAAATCTATCTTAATAAATAAATTTAAGTGAATGTACAGAAGTATTGGCAGCAAAATGTACTCAATTTATCAAAGTAGAAGTACCTGATGTGCAGAAAAAATATTCCTGTGGCTGATATATCATTAATAATATGCTTTTTATCCTTAACAACAGCTAAAATGATAGATTGGCCTTTCTGATATTTCAGCCAATACCACATTATTCCAGATAAATTGTTATAAGTGTATATGTGAGCCAATAACTACAAGTGCCAAATTACATTTCATAGTTTGCCCACCAGAGAGCACTGACAGGTTGATTTTTCATCTGTCAAATATTCAGTTCATTTGTCATCTTGGTCACAATTTTTTAAGAAAAACAAATCTTATTTATCGGTGTCAAAATTGTTTCATGTTTCTAAAATATTATGATCAGTCGTTATTATTTTTTTTTGAAAGCCTCCAAACATTTATATCAGTGACAGTTAGGCTGTATCCCAGCTGCAACCACTTCGCCTCACCTCACCTCTTCTTACTAGCATGAAGGAGAGTGCACAAAAGGCCTTATCTAGAGCAGATGTTTAGTCTGCCCGTTCTTCTGAAACATAGCAGCTCAACATGCCGAACTCTCTGGAAGAGGACCTGCAGCGTAATGTCATATTCTGTACATAATGTCCTCCAAATCGTACACACTGGACCTTTAAGTACAATATTTGAGTACTTTTGAGTTACTTTCCATGACTGCAAACACCTGCTAAACCTTTTCACCTGGTTGGATTTTCATGCAGAAAATTCACATTTCAATACATTTGCGTAAGTCCACAATTTGTGCAGCCTGTTGTTGTATGACATAAGTTCCTCTAATGATACAAAGTTAATTTCTGAATGTGCATAGCTCAGTGAGCATCACTGCAGCTCCACTCATCCATGACGGGAAGAGCTGGAGGGGCCTCAGGTGTGCCTTCTGCCCGGGCTTCTCTTTCAGCGTGGTACGTTAAATCCAACTTGAACACGCAATCCTCGAAAACAGACCCAACAATTTAGAAGCCGGCCATGTGGCCTCACATCGGTACCTCACATCATCAACAATGCATGTGGGCGAACGCATCAACACTTACTCAGGCAGCGTGTGAGAGTGACAAATCAAAAGCCCTGCCACTCACACACTTGTCTGCATGCAAAGAGGTGGCAAACCGGCTTTCATGCTCTTCACTGCAAGAAATTAAGGCTAAAAAAGACTAGACAAGAATGGGCATTGTTGGGGACGTATGCACAGATATACTTCAAAAGAAGCAGGCAGACAATAAACAGTAGGAAGACAGACAGTAAACATATCAGATAGCCAGTCAGCCCAGACAAACACGTCATCTGCTGCAGACGCCAAATCCTCCCTTTCGTGACATAACTAAATGTATCAATTTAGGTGGATTTATATGGACGTCCATGCTATTGGGTTAATACTGTATTACGAAGAGCTCTATTTCAATTACACAAACAGAGTCAGTAGGCCAGCAACGCTGTGCAGCCTCTCTTCCTCTCTGTCATTCTGTCTCATCTTAGTCCAAGACCATCTGTTACAAACACAGCTCAAATAATGTGGCATGAGGCTGACATATAAGTTACCTCTCTTATAGACTATTACTGACACACACCTCGCAGTAAACTAAAAGCCAATGGGAGATGAGCGTGAACAGGTGCAGCTCTTTGCAGATCCTTTGAAAGTAATTGCGTGCTGACGGGCTGAAACCCTCTCAAGTGTTGGGGACAGGGTGCAGGCAACGGGGGCTATGTATAGGCAGACGCCAAAGCATGCATGCACCTATAAGAATACACACTCAGACGCGCACACAGACACACACGTAAAGGCAGCTTGAGTCATCAAATAATAGTCAGGTTTCAAGTCTGCCCACTCAAATGTGACAGAACACTTCAGAGCTGAAGTCTCACTTCAACTATCAGCCTTTCCATAAAGTCTCTCCATTACGAACTCTCTCAATCACTCTGGCACGTCTTAAGATATCTAATATTTCCATGTATATAGAGAAAGTGTGCAGAGTTAAGAACAGAGCTGAGCAGAGGAGACACATTTGTTGAGGAGACAAGGGGCGCTGATAACAGTCTAGAGAGGGGGCAGGGGTCTCCGGCTGTCACATCCATGAGATCATGAGTGACACGGCGGGGCCAGAGGTGGGGGTCGCCAAATACATAGCCAAAGAGAAATGGGTTATGCAACTTATTATTCATTTGTCTCCTGCCTTATTACCATATTCCTTTGTTGCAGGAGCTTGATAGGCCCCAGCACGCACCTGGCACTTCCATGCCAACAAAGTCCTGATCTGATGCACTGCCACAGTGGCACGCACACACACACACACACACACACACACACACACACACACACAGAAAAGTAATGCACACAGAGCTGTGCAAGCAGTGGGGATTAAAAAAAGGTGGTAATTATTCAGGGGCATCCCAAACTGAAGGTGCAACCCCCAAAAATTGAGAATGGATCAGACTGTGTGGAGGTGTCGCGGCCTGACGCGCCACACTTTTCACACGTTGTCAAAGTGACCGGCATTCCCAAAGAGACACTTTCTTAGAGAGCTATTACAGGAGCACACCATCCTTCACTTGTGGACTCATTACGAGCACATGATGGGAGCGCTGCTCAAACTCTCCATCCATCCCGCTCTCCATGCATACCCTTAAGCACACACACACACACACATGCAATCACAGATGTAAAGAGACGTAGAAGTAAAAGTTGAGTGCTTACCTTCCTCAGCTGAATTAGGCTGGAAAAACAAACAGAGAGACAGAAAGATACTCCACATCTCCACTACAGAATGACACTGACAGAGAGAGAGGGAGGGAGAGAGCATGAAAGAGGGAGATAGAGTGAGTGTGTGTGAAAGAGCGAGAGAGGGGGGTGAGAGAGGGGGTGGAGTCTGTTTGCTCCCTTTATCTGAGAGAGAGAGAGAGAGGAAGGGTGGATGGATAAATGGATGAGGGAAGGAGAAAAATATTTACAGAGCAGCACGTACAATAAGTACACTGCCAACCGAGGAAGTAAACAAAACAGTGTTGTCAAAGAGACAGGGGAGAAAGGGAGGAAGAGAGAGAGAGGGAGGCAGATCAGAAAGAGTAAGAGGAGTTTTTTATTTGAGAGAAACAAAGACAGAGAGAGAACGCATCCGAGAGTCAACAAGAGGGAGTGACAGAAGAAGACGGAGGTGGAAAAATTAATAAACAAGTTTGCCTGGTTTGTAAAACAACTGTCTAGACATGTCTACCAACGTCAGCTCCAGCTCTCTCTCTATCTCTCGCACACATTTCTCTCTGCGAGGCTGTCTGGCAGACTGTGCCTCAAACTGTGGCATCCCTCACATGTCTGGACACTGTGCTAACTTGCATTTTTCAAGCTGTGGCACGTGAGAGTGCCCAACTTCTTTTTCCTCGTCTTGACGCTCTCCCTCATTTCTACCTTTTATGGAAAATGAGTATAATTTAGACACATTTTTGGATGCTCTCCATCTTTCATGCGTCGCCTTCTTCCTAATACCCCCCCCCCCCCTCTCAGACACACTCCCTCACTCTCACAGGATTGCTCATCCAGACAGTATCTAGACACGCACTCTTTTACACACACGGAGCGCCTAACTCCCCCCTCTGGCCCATGCACGCCACTCGCTGGTCAGAGCGCAGTACTGCAGCATGTTGATGTGCTTTCATGCCCCAGTTCACTGCAATGAGTAAGACTTCAGTAGACTCTTGCAGGGAGATGTTGCCCATTGGCTTGACATAGTTAGATGTCCCCATTCCCAGCCAGCCGGGGGCCCAATGATCTTTGCTCTAAGGGGCTGAGGTACAGAGGGTAAAGTGGATCATGGTCCTCCATTTATTAAAGGTCCAATGTATCGGATTTAGGGAGGTCTGTTTACAGAATATGACAGAATCAGAATATAAGACTCCAAACTGTGTTTACATCAGCATATAATCACCTGAAAATAAATGTTGTATAAAGGTTTTTGTTGTCTTAGAATGAGCATCAGACACTGTGGGTCCTCCATGTTTCTACAGTAGCCCAGAACAGACAAACTAAACACTGGCTCTAGATAGAGGCTTCTGCGTGTTTCACATGAACCACAAATTATCCTTCAAGCTAGGGAAGAGAGGGTTAGGCGAGGCGGTTGCCACGAAATCCTACACACTGGTGCTTTAAGGGGTGGGGGATTAAGACTTCTTGATCCATTTTCAGTTTGTTCATCAGGAAATCGGCTCCATGTGCCAGCTTGAATAAAATGTATGTGTTTTGTTTGCTTTTTTTTTTTTTTTTAAGCTGAGATGATGAGATAGTCAGTTATCAGAAAAAGTATCGTTATCTTTTAATTAGCATCAGTGTGTAAGATTTTGTGGCATCTAGCGGTGTAGTTGTTGACTCTAACCCTAACCCTAACCCTCGCTTTCCTAGCTTGAAGGAGAAACTGTGGTCATGTCTGTGATATGACGCCAGTGACGCTAAAAACTGTAATTCCTCAAACGTCCACTTGAGGCTGGCTACAGAATGAGCCAGTCTCCATAAATCCCCATATTAAAATGTCCAACTTCACAGCAGAAATGACAAAAAAAAACTGGTACAAACAACAGTTTTGGTCTCTATAGCTATTTTCCTGTTCATGACAACTTTATAGAGTCTGAATTTCTATTTAGCTCACCTGTTCAAGGTGAGGCTTAAAGTTATGCATAATTAACAGCATGGCTGCTTTGAGTGACAGGTGGGTACCTCACAGATGGCTTGTTTGGGCAACCAGGGGTCATTCAGTCCACCTCAGGTCCACGGATGAGCCACGCTGACACTGATGAAGACACAGTTATGAATATTATATTGTTATATTCTGTAAATAGAGTGCCCTAAAGTGCGTAAACATTTACACCTTTAAGTCAAGTAAGTAATCAAAAAATGGCAAAAATCACTTCCAGCATCGCAAATATAAATATTGTTTGTGTCTCTTCGTTGTTTGTGATGGCAAACTGAATATCCTTTGGTCACCATGAGGTTGTGTTGCTCCTTTAAACCTCTTAGCGCCAGAATTTTCGTCAAACTCACACATATCAGTCATTAATCAGACAAATCTGAACACAGACATAATATACATTTCTATACTTAGTCTAACTTACACTCTCCGATGTTCGTCTTAAGTAAACGTCCGTTTTTCTTCCGCATCAGAGTCGTCCATTAACAGCTGTCTGCGCATGTATTGTTAATAAACTGCTAATAGCTTTTAACTGATTAGCACACAGCTAACCAACTGAAACCATGGCAACAGTTAACTTCCTGTTTACATCCCCCAGAGAATTATGGGAAATATTAAAGTATGATTATCTCCAAAATATTATTAATTTTTCTTATTATATTGTATATAATTATAAAGGGTTAGTGACAGAATTGAACATTATTTCATGTTCCCCTAACAATAGACTTAAATAATATATTATTAGAAATCATTTAATTGAGAAAATAATCTGTAAAATAAGTGACTTTAGCCATGATTCTTGCAGCCTCAATGTTTTTCAGTCTAAAATAAAATCAACAATTCACATAGGATTTTATTTCCCCTAAATACAACTGCATTCAAAAAATAACAGGGATGTTCTCTTGGAGTGCAGTTTCAGAGGAAATCCTCTTTGGGATAAATATTCTCTTAGATCTCGACTTGTGTTTTGGTTAGGCTTTTGAAGCTGTGTAACCCATGAGTAAATATGAGCTCCTCCTCACGCACGCACACACTCCCTAAAAAAAAAATGTAAACACAAACACAATCATGATCATATTTTTCTAAACCCAAATGTTCAGCAGCAGATCCAGAGAAAAACTGAACTCTGATGTTCAACTCATGGCTTTATTTCAGTATTTCAGATTACTGGTTAGCTCTACGTTGAATTACTGTACAGCTAACTGAGATTTTGCTTCGGTACAAAAAAGGAAATGAAGTTGCCACACTGCAGAAGAAGTGGGTAGCAGACAAAATAGCGGTCAAACCTTTCCCACTTTCACTTCAGCACAGATTACATTAAACATTCATGACAGGAAACTTGCTTTGACTCATTGACTCGTAGCATTACAGACAGAAAAATAACAGACTGTTAATGCTCATAATTCAAGTCACACATTCCCTTAAAAGATGGACAATTTTATTTCCTTTTTAGTTTTCTCAAAGCAAGTGCCACTCATTTTAATACATTATATTGTATTACTATTACATTTTTTATAATAGAAAAACAGTAAAGGTCATCTGAGTCTCACTCAACCATCCTCACTTCTCACTTCTGTCTACTAATAAGCAACAAAGTGACATTCACCATAGTAACAGTACTTCCAGAGTGCAAGACAAATCAGTGAATGTAACTGAATGTAAGGATTATGAGGAACAAACAGACACCCTACAACACATACAGTACATTATATTTACATGTCACACAGAGCCACATACAATAAAAGCAATCATTAAAGAACAGCCAAACTAAAAGTGCAAATAAAAAAAGCTCAAACACTGAAAAGTGCTTCCTTACGAGTGTGTTCACATCTACAAGGAAGACGCAGCTGTACAAAAATTGAACTCAAAAGCATGTATACTGAGCTGTAATAGTTGATCATGATGTGGCAACTGGAGATTTGACCATATATACAAAATATTTGATATAATTAGACTAAAATACATATTATAAGACATCTTTTGTGCATTAACCACTGAAATAAATACATTTAATTTAGTGTTTTTATTCAACAACGCCATCATGGCTAATATCTCGTTTAAGATACGTGCTGTAACTTAATTATCAGTAGACTTGAATGTGTTTTAACCCGTCCCATTAGAAAAAAAACAGTGTAACAGTGACAAGCACATTTAATTTGATGTAATTATTTTAGAGATTGTAAGACATTTTATTTCATGGCGTGTGATTCAGAAGTTATTGCTCCAAAGAGATGTCAAATGAATTTCAAGTACAGTGATGGATGTTTTCTATACTTTTAACAGTAAGAAGCCGATTAGACACTACAACACAAGTATCCACCTGAGTTTTTGTAATGCATGCTGTAAACAAATGCACTACAACAGTTTTTCTGTCATTCTGGCTGTGCAATGAAATCATAAAGCACAACAGGTTGGGTTGTGTACCTAAGAGCAGAGCCTATCAGGGGACTTTGCTAAGGCTTGGCAGTGCGAAACTACACATCATTCTCATACAAACAAAGTACTCGTGACAGTACCAATTTACAGAACTGTTCTCGTTGTCTTATTCATCAGCATTAACTGACTTCAAACGACACACAAACATCCTCTACTCTCCAGAGATGTTGTGCTACGGGATGAGAAGAAGTATTTCTTCTCATCTTTGTGCTTAAATATAATTATTTTAAGCCTGTGGCACCTCCTCCTCCATGTTTTTTCTATCGACTCAAGGCAACATGGCTCCCTCCCCCCCTAGCAGCAAGGCACATCAGGCAGGCAGACAGGACAGCAAGTCAGTCTTTTTTGGGTCAAACTACCATGGACCCAAAACCAGCTTGACCTTAATACATAAACCCCCCCATCCAAATCCTGCAACCTTTTAACACTGGGGGTAGCTGAAGACCTGGGACTTAACAGTAAACATATGTTGATCCTCTTATGTGGCAATATGCATGGAGCTGGCACTGGGAATGTCAACAAATATTAAGTACTGGTAATTCAGTTAAGTTTAGCCCATGTTTAAGGTAGGATTACAAAGAATTCTGTCAATTATTTTAGCTATGTGTAACACCTGAATCCTTAAAAAAAAACACTCTAAAAACACATATTAAAAAACTAAAATCTTATTTCTGCATTAATACACTGAGTTGAAACCTGTTGTCTGTCTTGTACCCTGTTCTATCGTCTCCCTAAGGACGCTCATGCTTCTATGGAAGATCCACCATGGGAACCTTTTCTGTTGGGGACATAGGTGGACCTTCTTTGCTATCTGGCATGACCACTGCTTCAGGCACCGGGGAATGGGAGGATTTATCTGCACCGGCAGCGAATCCCTGAGCGATGTCATCAAATGTTCTTCCTTTGGTCTCGGGCACTCGCAGGAAGGTGAAGATGAAGAACATGATGAGGAAGACCATGAAGATGATGAAGGTGTAAGGACGTATAAGCTCCTGAGAAAATAAGAGAAAGAAGATTGTAAGTGCATGACAAACTCACACTGCTTGTACATCTGATGATTTCAATGAAGTAAATATTGTTCATACATCCAGCTTAGGGAAACACAGCCCCACAAGGAAGTTGGCGCTCCAGTTGGAGAAACCAGAGACAGCCATGGCAGCCGGTCGAGGCCCCTGAGAGAAGAGCTCTGCTACAATGAACCACGGGATAGGACCTGGACCCATCTCAAAACTGGCAACAAAGCCGAACACAGCCACTATGGCCAGGTAGCTTAGAGACTTGTTCGTGTCCTGCTCAGAAAGAGAAACAATCAGGACAAGGATGTTAGAAGAGAGCAATGAGGACACTCTTTATTTGTATGATCAAACAGCTCACAGGACAAGAAGACTCATGCAAACATCACTCACCACCAAAGCCAGTGAGATGGTCATCAGGAGGGCACAGAGAGCCATTCCAGCCAGTCCAATCAGGTGCAACGTCCTTCGGCCTGCTCGTTCAACCAGGAAGAGCTGCAGTCAAACCAAGAAAAATACTAATTTATAACCAAATAGATATAAAACACGTCTTTTCCTGAAACACCAAATGTGTTGTGAGACACTTACAGAGACAACGGTAAACACAGTGTTGACAGCTCCAGCTCCTATGGTGGCGTAGATGGGCTGAGTAACACCGGCTTGGTCAAATATGCCTGTAGAGTAGTAAAAGACCTGAAAGGGAAGACAGTGGAAGAGTTCATATTTATTCCAGTGAATACAATCAGCGTAGTCTTTAAAATTAGACTCTAAGACTTATGTCTTTTTAAGTAGATCTGGCTAACATGCTAGCAAGCAGTTGCTCTGAGACATAACACTCAGACAGTGAGCTCAAAGGCACTAAAACGTGTCATATAAAAACATTGATTCATGCATATTTAACCTCTTGGAATGATTACACAGCGGGGCACAGGTTGCTCTGTGTATAACTCTATTAGCTGCTGTGCTGGTGAGTGATATAGGTCGTGAGTGTTGATGTGTCTGTCAGAGTTCAATCAGTGTTGCAGCCTTTAGCCGTAGGCTACAGCAGCTTTACTGTGATTGTCAGGTCAGACGTAACAACCGCTGACACATCTAGTCAGCCTGGTTACATGACCTCATTAACAAAATACCTATTAAATACCACTGTGTTTGAGGCTTCAATTATTCCACTTAATCTAACATTGCCTTGAGCTAAGAGGCATCTCTTGTCGTGTGATTTGTATAATTTCAGTGAATGCTCCTTTAAAGATTCATGTGTGAGATGACAGATTTAAAGACTACACTCTCCATTCAGACTGACACTTGATAATAATATCCCTAACACACTCTATTATAGCATATGATGTTTACTCACAGCGTTGATGCCGGACAGCTGCTGAGAGAGCTGGAGGACGATGGCAATAATGATCGGTTGACGGTACTTTGGGGAGCGGAAAAGTTCGAGGATGGTCACTTTCTTTTCCATGGCCATCTTCATCCCTTCTTCCTTCATCTCCTGAATATCATCGCTCACGTCTTCAGTGCCACGCAGACGCACCAACGCTGCAGAGCGAAGAAGGGATGGATGGATGAATAAAGTGGAAGTAAGTACATTATTTATGCAAAGATAATGTAAAGGCTGGAAGGGTCTTGGAACATGTTACATGGTAAAAGTTTCATAAATCACACAGCCACCTCATCTACGGGACATGCTTCAATCTGCAGATCATTAAAAATGCATGCGTAATTCCAGATTCAGTCTCATTAAAACCTAATGTTGCCATCCTGTTAGCGTAGCATAAACTGTCTCAAAACTGACCTTTCCTTGCCTCCTCCTCCTGGTTGAGAACGATGAGCTGGTAGCGGGGGCTTTCAGGGCAGAAGGGCAGCATTATGCTCTGCAGTATGGCCGGCAGGATGGTCAGAGCCAGCAGCAGAGGCCACAGAGTGTCAGAGCCCAGCAGAAACTCCAGACCGAAAATCTAAAACACACAGACAACAGATGATGAAGTTTATTTCTTGTACATTCACCTCAACAAACATTTTCAGAGTGGCGTCTGAGGTGGTTTCCTTGTATAACCGTACCTGCGCCACCAGGATGCCAACAACTACACCCAGCTGGTGGAGCGTGCCAAAGGCTCCTCGGAGAGCAGTGGGAGTGACCTCGCCTACGTACATGGGTGTCAGTCCCGTGCATAGACCGCAGAACACGCCGATAAACAACCGGCCAATGATGACCGTCTCAAAAGATCGAGCCAGAACCGACACTCCCATCAGACCCCCGCCAATCACAGCCAGGATATTAACGAGCAGCATGGACTTACGCCTGGTGATGAGAGACAAGGAAGAAAGGTCATAGTTAGTAAAGAGAGTCTGTTAATCTTCAGATTATTTACCATCAACTCAATTTTCCAGACTCCAAGATCACTTCATATGCATAGTATTTTTGAGATCCAACTGTCCAAAACCAAACATTTAATTTGCTATCAGATTTGATAAAGAAAAGCAGCAAATCTTCACATATGAGAGGCTGAAACTGCTAAATGTTTGCCAATTTTACTTGATAAATGTTGATAAACTAAAATAATTTTCTGTCAGTTAGACTAATCAACTAAAAGTGCTATGTGTGATATTCATATCTCAGTGAAAATGTACTAATAATCTTGAAAAGGACTTGATTTACTGATCTGTCATGTTGCATCAAACCACTGACTGCAGCATTTACTACAGTAGTTTATTCCTGATGTTCTCACCTGCCAAACTTGTTGACTATTGCTCCAACACTGAAAGACCCGATCATGCCTCCCACACTGAAGATGGACACAGCAACACTCCACACCATGGTGACGGTATCCTTGCTGAAAGGCTCCCCGTAACGCTCCAGTGATACATTACGGAAAAAACTACGTAGTTTCTACCAAACCACAGAAAAGGGTAAGAAGATTAGAAATGGCTATACGTGTTTCAGAATTAGGGTATAGTAGATCAGACAGAGCTTGTACCTAATGTGTATTTGAAAGTTTTGATGCATCCACATGGGGGCACTATAGCTTTTATCATTGCTTCCTTGTAATACTGAGCTCTCAACTGAGACCAGACACATGTTCAAGGCCGCAGATACAGTATAAAAGTGTCCAAATGATTCAAAAAGTGTGCACAATCAATATTAATGTATAGAAAATAAGATATGGTGTTGCATCTATTATTAATCCAGGAATTATGCCCACTGCCCCAATGGTTGCCCGTGCTGTTATAAAACATTAAAAACACTAAACGTCCATTACAAGGATTCATTCAGCTGTGTGGCTAACATGTAGCAAACGCACACACACACCTGCTCTGGTGCATTGATGACCCCGGTGTTGTATCCAAACTGTAGAGAGCCAATGACTGCAGTTGAAACACAGTAAAGAAGGTAAAGGGTCACCTTCTTCTTGGGCTGTTGAGAAAAGAAGAAGACAAACAGATATAAAAGATTAAAACAATGTGCAGACAGAGTTTATGTAACCTTCCCCTCAGTTTTGTGTGGTGGACATGGCCTGTTCCTGGCTCCACAAAGCTCTGGTTGTTCCTAGTGACACTCGTAACTTCGCACAATGAGCCTTTCTACATCTGCCCTCACTCATCAGCTTTTTGTATTTACAATTTGCAGCGCTGCTGGGAAAACTAGGTGTTACAACACCGCACAGGCTCCATGATTTGCAGCTTTGAGGTATTTCTCAGCTAAGTAGCTAAAGACACCCCCAAGAGAATAAGACTGAATCCTATTGTGAATGTTTTTCCCTGCTGGTTTTCAGAATTAAAGTGGGCTTAGCTCATAATAACAAGCTTATACACCTGACATTAATCCTTTGCATGGCAGTACTCCCTGCTGGGAAGAGAAATTTGCAATATGTAAAAATATCCAACCAAGCAGAACTGAATGGAGTAATTGGTTTAAATTCTACTAGGTGGAGGTGCCTGTAAGTCACCCAATGACTACATCTCTTTTCTATTTTCTGTGATACAACCAACTTCTGCAGCACTTATTATTTGCGTCCAGAATCTAATGGTCAAGGGCTTGTGTCCAAATAGGCTCATTAATGAAGGGAAATCCATTTTAATCGCCCAGTTTAATCCATCTGTTTTCAAAATCTGCCCCTGTTTCAACACTAACTTGATTATGTAACTTTCATGATGCAAATTAATGCATTGTTTTGCACAATTTGTAATCACGCTCGAGGCAAAAAAACAAACTCTTCCAGCAACAAAGAGTTTGGTTTCAATGTACATGATATGATTATCTGCACAGATAAAGTAACAAATTCCTGCAACAGCATGTCCGTTGGGAACAAACTGCCACAATATGAGCAGCATTTTGAAACCAGACGGGCAGCCTTCTGAAACAAACTGTCTGTTCTTTCGTCTGATCAGTCACCCCCTTTTTTCTCATTTACTGCAATTCATTAACTTCAGGTTCCTTATCGCTCGTTTTTGGTAAATGGAATTTTGGCCGCTCCTATCAGGTGCTCGTTAAGTCGAGCAAAAACCATCACGTGGATCAGAATGAAACAGCACACAAGAGGAGGCGCTGCATTACTCGGAATATTTGGCTGGACTGAGATAGTGATAATCAGTTTTAATTACGCAGTGTGTTTCTCGGGGGGACATCGTGACCTTGTCTCATAATGAGGACTAAAGCAAGCGGAACACACTGTCGTTGTCATGTCAACTATATGTTACAGACAAACAGGAAATGCTGCAAACATTATGAACCAAATAGACAGAAAAGGGAATACAAAATTCTAGTACTAGAACAAAAGTGTGATAAGGATGGAGAGAGAGAAAAAGAAACATTGAAGAATATAATCGCAGGGAAACAGGGAAAGAAATGAATTGTAATACATGCATGCCATACTTGACTTCTCCTACGGGATCACCTCAGATAACCCGACATATGAATAAAAACATGCAACGTATGTCTGTGGTGCAGCTGAGCTAGACTAGAGGAGATTAGATCAAACAAAGCTGTGTGTGGACTTACGGTTACGGTTCATATGTGTGTGCATGTGAAATATACAATTACATCTGCAGCAACATGCCGTAGTTGAGTAACATTCAAATAGGATGATTGCGTAAATCATCCTCTTCGTCCCATAGCAGTATGTCTAATTAAGGAGTGGCCGACTGACTAAGGCGTACTATGTGGACGCACAGGCATGTATTGACTCTTTCAATTGTGTGTGATTTATAGATGTGCACTGTGTTCAGTAGACTACTTGTCAAATTAGCACACAATTTCAATATCTGCAGATGTGTTCTACAATGTACGGTACTTTACAGGGTCACAGGGGGCTGGAGCCTATCCCAGAGATGAGGTACACCCTGGACAAGCTGCCAGTTCATTACAGGGCACATAGAGACAAACAACCATTCACACCTACGGGCAATTCAGAGCCACCAATTAACCTTTTGAGCGCATGTCTTTGGACTGTGGAGAACATGCAAACTCCAGGTTCGAACCACGAACCTTCTCGCTGTGAGGTGACAACACCACCGTGCCGCCCTTGCAGGGCAACACTGATCCTTTGCGAGCTTGAAGCGCTCATTTAAACTTGCACAAATCCATGGTATTTGGGAAACGTGACGGAAGCTCCAGAACAGCTACTAAATGCATCTTGACTGCTGTTAATGTTGAACTTTAAATCTCAGTTTCTACTCTTTTAATGTGGTAATTTTCTGTACTTATGTTTGATTCATTTGATTCTAAAAATCTCTCTATATAAAAAAACAATAACTTATTCTACATCGCCGTATAGAACAGTTCATTGTCTGTCTCAATATTCAGAGGAACGACTCTGGATAGACACCTCCATTTTCTTCAACACTCAACTTCCACATTCCTGTTATCTTTCAATACCTTCAAAGTTTTCAAGTTTTCTTTTGGACTCTTTCTTGTGGTTTGTTGTCATAAACTTGACATTTGCAGACTGATATCCTGATTTATTTATTTATTCTCTTCAGCGCAAGACGTATTTGATAAAGCTCATTCAAGACTTTTTGGAGCACAGGTTAATATTCATTGCAGCCTGGTGGGAGGTTACAGCAACACAGATTATGTAAGTAACAGCAACGAAAAAAAATTAAGCAACTGAATGCAACATGTGTTACAAAAGACAAGCCACAGGGGCGGTTTGCGAAAGCACACTGCAGATGACACATTTTAGTCACTTTAGTTATGGTATTCAATGGTATTTAGTTAGTGTATTCAAATTTAAAATTTGCCTTTTAATTAATTACACTAACTCTCCTGTAGCACTAGATACCTATAGTCTTGTCACTGGTCTCTTTGTCCTATTACTATTCCTTCATCCCAAATAAAATCATGAAACAAAAACATGCTCATGTTCAAACTTGCCACCCACCACCCTGTATCCCACTCTCTGTCTCTTAGTCATGTCCTGAAATGCTCGATTCTCATGCTCTTGCCGGAGAGGAAAAATACAGGATTGCCAGCCTGTGGCTCGTAAATACCACACACACACTTTTTTTTAACAGGGAGGTGTTGCCTCCAAACAGGCTGAGAATTGAAATAAACAATGGCAAAAAACTGAATGACACACTTCCTCAGGAAACGCCGGCAATTGTAACAGTTTAAATTAACATGTACAGTAATCAGTGATTAGAGCAGAAGTTTAGAAACAGTTTTATTTACCTTCTCATCTTCCATGCGCTCCATCTTCTCTGCTTGATAGAAGATATTAAGAGGAAAACTGACTCTTCAGATCACAAAGTGAAGCTTCTCAGACTGGGCTGTCTCTTTATCCCTTATGGATTCACACCACTGTGCAAATAGCCACTGCAGGAAAACCTGATAATAAACAAACACAAGAGCGATATGAGCAAACATTAATTACAAATTTGTTTTAAAAAATAAAAGTTTAAAGAGCCTGGACATCTTGTGGGTTACAACAGAAACTCTCACTGTATCCTATAGCTCATTAAAGACCATAAACTACAAACCTAATAGACTCAGAGCACTTGTGCGTCAGTGTGCAGTACTTTACTGACACTCAGTGAATTCAACAGGATCCAGAATGACAGTACATGCAAACCCCTCCCTCTTCTTCCGCATTCACCCTCCTCTTCTGCTTCAATGATGGACTCAAAAGAGAAAAGTGATGTAACTCTCTTCTTTTCTAATTAAATTACTGCCGCTTTGCTTAATTTTAATCATTAGAAAGCCTAAAATACAACCTGAATGGGCTGCAGAGAAAATAAACGAGTATAACAACCCACGTTGTCGCGATGGAGCAACATGTGATGCTCCACAAGTGGATTCAACTAAATGCTTTATTATAGTAGGCAACTTTAACTTTATATAATTATGTATAAATATTATATGAGATAATATGAATATAATAAGAGAATTAAGACACGTGCTTGGAATTTCGTGTCTCAGGTCAACACGTGAACAATATTTTTAGAAATAGTAATACACCGCATGAATTAATCATCATGAATCATAAATAAAAATAAATGTTTGTTTACCGTTATGTGCCAGCCTTTGTGTATCCGGTGAATCGATCTTGTCAAGACCTGTTAACTATGTCAAATGTTCGGTCATGCCTCCTATCAGTGATTTATACAAAAGGGGTACAAGCACGTCGGCACGTTCACGTCCACGTCATTTTGCTCTTACTCATATTTGGGTACGCGTGTAAGACGCGCGTCACATTTCCCGTCGACTCATTAGTAGTAGTGGCGTTTCGAATCGTAATGTTCGCGATTTCCTAAGAAGAGAGGAAGGGGGGGACGTGCTCAAGCGAGCGTACAGTGCGGAGCAGAGATGGAGAGCGAACGGTGCGCGGTGAAAGGAGGCTCTGTGCTGCCTGCTGGCCCGTCCGGCTGCCCACCGGGGGCGCGAGAACAAAAGGCAATGTGCACCGAGTTCAGATACACAAAGCCTGGTCATGCAGAAATCATGAGACCAGCTCAGTGGGTGGCAAACAAACGGGGAGCCCTCCTAATTCTCCATCAACTATGTCAAATCTTCATAGCCCGCCTAAATCCCAGTACGGAATTTGACAAGTTCTCCAGAAACATGCGAGTGAGGAGGCCCAGCTTTAAATCTACTTTACATTCAGTGTATTGTGATGATTTATTAGATTTTTTTTGTTGACTGTATTATTGGAGATCCAGTTTGGAGCTGGATTTGAGTGAGACATATGCAAAATGTTTCTCAAGTTTGGCAATTCTGCCTTGAAAATCTGAACATCCTCTAACCCCAACATGCATCCTAGAGAACATCTTACGTCGGTGTCATCACTGTGGAAGGATTTTAGAAATACTGAGGTCAGAAATGCAAGTACTGTCTCCACCCTTACCTCAGAACACGTGTCAAAGAGAAATCTGCAAATGCAAATATGTTTCATTATTGTAGTTACTTTTAGTACCTCTGTGCTGAATCTATAGAGAACTGAAATATGTCTAGAAACAGGAATCAGCTCCCAGGTGGTTAAAAACCAATAAATACTGAGGACATGATATCTGCAGCTGTAGGTCTGATCAGTATTATTGAGTGTTGGTCTTCAGCATCAAACTCAAACATCAGTTACAGCTGTGACTGATGTTTGAGGCCAACTTTTTTAGGTTGTTTTCTAGTTCATTCTCGCATTCAAACAAGCACTGAATCATATATACTGTTTCCTGTAGATAACAGTCCAGTCAGTATACATAAACATAAATATCCTGAGACGATTAACTGGAAACTGTTTAATTTCTTTGTCAACAAAACTAAAATATAGCTTCCCAATGATCAAAATAACAGTAATAATAATAATGATGATGATGATGGTGATCTAGTGTTAGTGTGAGTTTTAAAATAGCATCCAAATAACACCCAGGTGACACCTGTTTGAACCTTTATTGACCCATCACTGCCGCTTGATATGAAACTTTCATTACATTGCATTGCATCAGAATTTGAACTATTTACACATGTCATAACAGGAAAAGGGCATCTGTGCAGAAACAGGAAGTAGTAAAAACATCTATGGTAAGATGGTCTAAGAGATGTTTAGAGTACAAAACAGGACGTAATTCATTGTCATTTTATAATTCATTTTAATTGTACAATATGTTTGTGTTGATTTGTTCTGTACACGTTTTTGTGGGCAACCGAGGGTCTAAGGACAGAGGGTGTCACTCCCTGTACAGATTACAGACCCTCTGAGGCAAAATGTGTTTTGTGTCTTTGGGATATACAAATAAAATTTGATTTGACATAAGCTATATACTGAATATACCTCGAATCTATTTTGGACAGGTCCACTCATATTGCAACACCACAGTTGGTAGCCCTGAAAAAAACAAAAGGGAAATGTGTTGTGACATTAAATTCTGATTAATGTGGGTGGCTTCTTCTCTTTTCTGCTTATATGGAATCACTATTACTTCATCAAATCTTGAAGTACCAACTCTCAAATAAGACTAAAAGAAGGGTATAACATAGAGAGGGAGAAGCAAATGTTCAGGTTCAGTGTCACTTTATAACAATCCTCCTCCTCATTCTTAAGAAACTAAACTTCCCTATCCTTTGCATCCCATCTGGTGATCTCATCCAGTAAGCCGTTGCCAAGGAAACTAAACATGCAGCATCTCTTTGAGTGACCCGGTCCAAGTGAGCAAATCAATTCTAAGAATCTGCAGAGAGCAGACACAGAGGAGGAAGGAAGTGAATAAAGTTAGAGACACTGCCTCTGTATCTCTATCACACACACAACACATCACAAACCACATCCTGTAGCCTGAGCTCAAAACATCCAAGTCTGTACTGGACTGTTGCAAATGTTTGTTTGTTTGTTTAAATTATTATTATGTGACAGAGACAGCTGAAGACTGACAGGAATGTGGGGAGAGAGCGAGACAGGGAATGAAAGAGCCAGGAAAGGGCTTCCGCAGCAAGAGCATGAGACTTCGCACATGGGGCGGCTACTCCAACTGAGCTAAACACCGCCCCCTGCTGCAAATGTTTTAATAAAACTAAAAATGTTGCTCTTTTTTAATTCAACTGAGCATCATTTAAAAGACTTGATTTGAAGTCAGCAAGTAGAGCTTCCTTTGTTTTGTTTATTATTATGTACTGTACAGATGAATATACCTCGAATCTACCACGGTGACTACTGGACAGGTCCACTCATATTGCAACACTGCAGTTGTGGAAATGTGTTGTGACATAATAAAAAAAAAAAAGTCAGATTCCGATTATTATGGGCGGCTTCTTCCCTTTTCTGCTTACGTGGAATCAAAATTTCATCAAATCTTAAAAATACCAACTCCTAACTAACAGAGAGAGGCGGGTGCAAATGTTCAGGTTCAGTGCCATCTTGTATCTTACCTGAGCAGTGATTTTACTTAATAAAATATTAAAGTAATCAGCCAATTTGTTTTGTGTTAATAATATTTGACTAGAGAACAACAAAAAGCATAGACATCAGATCAGTCTGTAAAGACTTGGCTTGGGAACCGGAGGGTGGAGGGTGCACTGGTAGCTGGAGAGGTGCCAGTTTACCTCCTGAGCAAGGTATCGCACCCCTTACTGCTCCCAGGGAGTCGCTACTTGGCATTTGCTTGTCTATGAGCCCCGTGTGTGTGTGTGTGTGTGTGTGGTTGTATTTTGGGCCTAAATGTATAAAAACTTAAGTGGAAAAAATAATTTTCCCCACCAAGGGATCATCAATTTTTTTTATTTTACTCTATTCTAAACGCAATTTAATTTCCCTTTTAAAGTTGCTAAAGTAAACTTCCTTTCTAATATTTAAGTAAAATATTTCAACACTTCACTGAACCTCCTATGAGCTTGTTGTGCTCAATGTTTCTGCCTGTCAAAGTGTTGAATTGATGAGTCAGTGTAGATAATTATATAGCGTCTAAATCTGCTCTATATGGAAAGTGTCATGAGGTAACTTTTGTTATGATTTGGTGCTATATAAATAAAATGAAATTTAACTGAACTGAAGCTACACAGTCGTTCAAACGTTTGGCCTGCCACAAAAGCTTGATTTGTTGCAGTCAGGTCCACTGTTACAATTTTTGAATGGTCTTTCAAGCCTTTAGGATGTAGAAACTCCTCTCTACAAATGGATGTTATTTTGTAAGAAGGGTTTGCAAAATGTTTCACACAGGGAGAACAAAACATCTGTAAGCTGTAAGCATTTGTAAACTGGTTTTGCTACCCTATTGGTTTAAACTTCAGAATAGAAATAGATATTAGCAGGAGTGTCAAACATACGGCCCATGGACCAAAACCGGCCTGCCAGAGGGTCCAAACCAGCCAAAGGATGACTTTGCAAAGTCCAAAAATCAGTTTAAACCTTTACAATCTAATTTAGAGCCCAATCACATCACTGTGATTCATTAATGACATGTGGTGACTTGTGTGCTGTGTCATTGCATCATATAGAAATATTATCAATTGCATAACTCTATACATACTTCCCTATTTCCCAGAGTATATTTGGTAACATATGGGTCTTGTGTGGGTTTGAAAATTATAAACATGCGCATATATATTCAGGGCTCATCTGATGGACATTGAAGAGCTTGTTGCAAAAGGACGGAGCATTGTGAGGACAGCTTACTGCAGGTTTTAAGCCTGTGTTTGCCGTAGACAGGTTTGATGTTTAGGTTTAGGTCTCTGGCTGTCACAATTTTATGACAACACATTGTGTGCCTTGTAATATTTCACTCACTTGATGTTTTGGTTTTAGTATCTTCTTTAAAATGTCTTCCACAACGATGGCAGTCTTATCAGCGACAAGCAAAGCCTGAAGAGGAGTTTATATGGAGTGCAAATCAACGCAGAAGAGAGGAGGGCACACCCTTTCTTGCATGTCAGGGCAGAGCTGAGGTAAATGTTTTCAGCGCAGGATGTGCTGAGCTGATAGGAAGGACTACAACTGTGCAAAACTAAAACCCTCAAGCTTAAAATGGCCTGCCATGACAACGAGAAGTAAACTGTGACATTAAACAAGAATTCAAATCTTGATAAAGATCGAGAAGTTAACATTGATATGTACTGATATGTAATAATCTTACAAATCTAGAGAGGAAATGTATCATAGGGTACTGGAGGAAATAAGTGTGATAACACAGTGTTGTTGACCTACGGAAGCCCCACAGGCTCAAACATTTTATTTCTTCCTTTTCTCATGATAACGAGTTCATTTAGTTTGTCTTCTTGAAAGTTTTTTTCTTATTTTATTTTATTATGTCGAAATAACAATATACGTGCTACCTTCATGAACGTGATCATCAAAGCACTACAGGAGATACAAAACATATTTTAAAGTACATTCCTGTGATCTCATAGTTTTAGCATTTTCATTCAAAGTGCTGTAGTATTGTTTCTAAAAAATATATTTTAGACATTCCTCCTCGTACCACCATAGGTGCTTACCGCAGTGTGAGAATCGCTGGTCCATTATTAAATATAGTATATTAAATCATTACAGGAAACATCATTCAGTGTAACAATGTCAGAAGAGCAGGAGAACATTGCAGTTGCAATGATTTAATGTATTCGGCTATCCTTTTATTTTCTCCAGATCTCAAAATAATTATGACATTATCTCTGGAAAATTGAATTTTGTTATTTTGGGATCTCGAAAATCAAACAATATTTGTTATTTCAACATGAATGACTTGAGATCTTGAGAAAACAAATAAATTTAACTAAAATGTATGACCTCTTGGGGCTTCCGTAGTTGATTCCACATTCATGATCATGTTGGATATTACTTTTGAATTAAGGTAATAAAATTCAGAAAAGCCTATACTTTTATTATTACTTCATATTTTATGATCAGTGTATTTTAAAAAGGCACTCAGGTCATATAAACACTATAAACACTCCTGTTTTATAGTTGATCTTTGTTTCTAATTTTTATCTAAATGCTGTTCATATAGTAAATCTGTACAATTTCAGACTATTTGTGCTACAAAATTATTGACATTCTTCTACTTCCGTTACCAAAAAAGCAGAGGATGTCTGTCACCACAGCCTATACAATGTATTAATCCACTTCCTTTAGTTAGCAATGCACAGCGTTGCCTCAGAGCATTAAATGAATCCAGACAATTGAAACACTAGTCCTCCGGTAGTTACCAAACATCACTGAGCTTATCATGGACACAGTTAAACTGCACCGCAGTGTGGTAAAAGTCGAGTATTACACCCAAACCAGCATCTGGTTTTATCATCACTGCCACCCGCTGGCAAAGCTCTGTTATTGTTACGTAAAGTTTTCACAGTCGACAGACCTGAGGGGCGTATTTGGATGATAAATGAACACTTTTGCTGATTACAGTGTACACTCTGATCTCTGATCTAAACATAATTATCATGATAGCTGAAGGGGATGTTGGGTAATGCAGAGGGACTACAGGTCTCTGCAAGTTAAGCTGAAAATCTTAAAAGGCAGCAAAATTGGTCCAAAATTACCCAAACCACTGCAGGAGCAGACACACAGAGAATGATACTGCTGACAGCCTAATGGCATAAAGCGTGCCCATCTTAAAGATCTGCCCCATAACACCACGCCCTCCCTATCACTGACATGAAGAGATTTGTTACATCTACACCCAAACAGGTACAGTTACTTAATATTAATTCAGTAGCAGCCAAAACATTGTGTAATTTAATTACAGATTTAAGAAAAAAGGCCCATAAGTGAAAGCAATATAATGAGCAACACCTCTTTAATTAAATCTGCAATACATTTATTGATTAATTAATGCAGAAGAGTAGTTTACAATAGAGACGAGAAACAAACTTCAGACCGTAGCAAGGTAAAAAGTTGTGCGTGTTTAAGTTAATAACTGTAACATGTCTGATGGGGATGTGACGGGTGTGTGAAGATGTCCTCAGGCACACTACAAAGGTAACAGAGCATCGGACAGGACGTTCTGCAGTGGACCGTCCTGGTCCATAACAGCTTGGCCATTTCAAATCTTCCCGGGGAAAGTTCCACTCTCCATCTGATCGTCCCATTTGGCGACCTGTTGGAAGACATTAAGAGAAAAACATAGAGAGTGTTATCTGACAACTATTAGCAGAGCTGTTGCTTTACATCAGTCCCTAAAACATCTGTGGCATCTGATGTGGTTTGCAGATAACCTCAAAAATCTCAATTGAAATAAAAGTTGGGTTACTGGCTTTTCAGAGCTTCCAATGAAAAATGTGCAACAGCTGTATGATGAAAGAGTGAGACAACAGACATGATGAAACAGGAACACAAAAAGCAGAAACAGAAGTATATTGTATTTATCTCAAAGTCTTTCACAACTTCAGATTCTAAGCAATTCTAAGATTCTTATGACAAACTTACATACAAAGATTATGACTGAATAAAATGAATGCTTTATCCAAGAAAATAAACCACAGAGAAGCAAAAATCAAGCACACGAAACAGAATGTCAAGAAGCAGGAAAACAACAGGCCTGTCTGGGCTAAATCAGACAGCCATAGACATAGATTTTTATTTCGTGATCCATTCCCCAGTAGGACAATTGAACATATTAAATAACTATCTGAAATGTAATGATAGAACTTACCCAGCTCAAGGGACAGAGGCTCTTGTAAACCCTCTGGTACCAATCACAGGGAGCCACATCCTGGTCTTTGGCTGACAGGGCCTTGTTGCACCTGTGGTAGTCTGTAGCAACAAAGAAACAACAAAAGAAAGAAATAACAAAAGTGTTCAAGGTTACTCATCTGACACGACGTTCATACTAAAAACACCATAAACAGAAAGGCAAAAAGGTCAGTCTGTTCTGTATCATTGTAACGACGTTCAGCCTTGACAGAACCAACCAGAGCTTACCTGGATTCTACATTTTGTATATTTTACATAAATTGGGAGGAAGGTGTTTGGATAAAACTTCATGATCTGATTTCTCTGAATGCTTTTAAATCCATATTGATCCACCTGAAGACCTCAGACTGCACAATGTACATTTTTGCACAAGGTTACTGTACAGAGTTAATACATTACTGTATATTTCTTAATATGTTCTTCCTTCCCTTAAACTTCAGTTCTAGTTATACTGTGATTATACACCTTAACTTGATCTCTCATGCCTTTTGTATACATCGTGTTACTGTTTTGTGTTTGTAATACTAAGACAGAATCATGTGGGTGTCGTTTCTTGAACTGATATTGTTATATACTGAGTGCATAGCTGTACCGCACTTTTGTTTTTTGGGGGTTTGTTTTGTTTTGTGTCTGTCTTAATGAATTTGTTCTTAGTTTGTCTTGCCTAGGACTTCCTTGAAAAAGAGATTTTTAATCTCAATGGGACCTTTTCTGGTTAAATAAAGAAATAAACAAGCAATTCAACAGAAAGTAATAATCACACCATTGCTGTGACAAAACTGTTATTACAAAACTAAAAAGGTCACGGAGAAAAGCATCGACACACCCAAATCTGGTCAAAAATCCTCAAACCAAACTAAAAAGGCAAACAGTTAAATGTTGTTTTATAATAAACGGATTACTGATTTCAGTTTGTTGACAGAAGAATGTGTTTAACGTGTATTTCAATATTAACAATGTCACATGGAGGTCATTTTCTCATAAAAATGTTCCTAATGATCAAAGGTCAGCTGACTCGTAAGCTTCATTTGACTGTCAGCTATCTCAATGGTTGTCTCCACACACGAACTTAACTTTAACAACCACAAACTGTGATTTGATACTAACTTCATGCAGTTTGTCAAACTAACATTAAAAATGCTGCAGACCATTGAAAGATGGTCGTGTGTGTGTGTGTGTGTGTGTGTGTGTGTGTGTGTGTGTGTGTATACATGGCCGCTTCAGGCATCTTTCAGTGTTCATCTGTAGTGCTTGTCCTGTGTCTAAACAGTTTTTCATGTAACACATCGATCATGAACCTCACCCAGGTAGTTCTGGAAACAGTTGCGGGTCTGGTTGGTGTTGGGGAACCGGGCGTCAAAGGGAGCAGTCCTGTAGCCCTTGATCTTCTCCTCGATGGTCTCAGACATCTTTACGAGCTTCAGTCAGATCCTGAAACAAGGCACAGTGTGGATTACGTCTATAAAACAGCGTCAGATGAGTGCTGGCACGGCTATCAGTGTAACTTCAATATAAGGCTCAATGTTAGCAGGCTAGGCTAAAAATAGCGTTGGGGTAAATTAAGATGCGCATTGTTTTATTGCAACTCAATGCTTAGTTTGATATCAGACCCAGTGTTAAATACAAACAAGCAGACTGTCTAACTCTTGACAAGAACAAACATTTGAGCAGTGACACTTTGAACACAACTTAGCATAGTTAGCATAGCTCCGTGTTAGCCGATGCTACCTGTTAGCTCGTTGCTAACACGGTAACACGTCTGGATCTGAGTGTTTGAGAGCGCCTCGTGGTGCCGAGAGTGTTCACAGGTCAAAAGACAAAAAAAGGCCAGAGACGAACACACTTAAATAATATATAAACAACACAAAAAACAGGCGAGACCGACGGCTAACCTTGGGATGATTCCTGATGTGTCCTCGGTGATCTCAGGAGAGATGTCCTTCCTGTCAGCGCGCAGGGGCTGCTGGGATACCGGGTGGTGGGAATGAATGGTCTTCAACCAGGGGTCCGTGACCCCTATGGGGTCCGCAGAGGCACTGCAGAGGGTCCGCCAATTTTTGTCATAATAATTGACTTTTTAAAGCAACAATATGCAATAAAAAGCTACTTTTGACAAAAACTATTACTATTTATCCATGAACTTTTTTTTTTATCAATCATAAACACATATAGGCTAATAACCCAGCATATAAATAGGTTAATGAAGGTGAGATAAAAGGTGAATAAAGTCAATATAAAAGTTATTATAAGCCAGGCTTAAAATGTGACACACGTGGGGGCCTCTGTTCTGTTCAAAGGGGTCCTTGGGCTGAAAAAGGTCGAAGACCCCTGGTCTAACGTTTTAATGTGCTATAACCATTGTAATAATTATCGCAGGCTTGTTTAATTCAGACTGTTAATACAACAACATAAATCATCCGGTGTGTAAGATTTAGGAGGATCTATTGGTGGGGACTGAATGTAATATGTCATGTCATGTTCCTAGTTAAACTGTATGTCCGTACCTGTATGCACAACTGAGAGTACAGTGAACCGGAGTCAAATTCTTTGTGTGTGTACACACACCTGGCCAATAAAGTGATTCTGATTCCGATTTTTGTTGTCTCAAAATGAGCCTTTTATATCTACAGACAGAGCGGGTCCTCTTCCCAGCGGAGTCCGCCATGTTGAACGGCAATGTTTCTACCCTAGCCCTGTGCAGACAAAACAAACACTGATCTAGATATGGCCTTATGCTTTTCATGTGAATTTCATCTTTTTCCTGCTTGGAAGGAGAGGGTGACGTGTGGGAGAGTATTCATTTTGTCGTAATCTGCAACTTCACTGATAGGTGCCACTAAATCCTACACACCGGACCTCCTCTCTACGGGCGGCACAGTGGTCCAGTGGTTAGCACAGTCCAAAGACATGCACTTAATAGGTTAATTGGTGACTCTAAATTACCCATACTTGTGAATGTGAGTGTGAATTATTGTTTGTCTCTATGTCTCTGTGATGAGCAGGTGACTTGTCCAGGGCTGTAATCCACCTCTGGGCCTAAATCAGCTGGGATAGGCTCCAGCCCCACCGTGATGCTGATGAGGATAAGCTGTTACTAACTTTCTAGTCATGATAGTCATACAGTATACAGTGTATCTATATGTACAGTAGCATAATGTACATACACCTCAAAGTCTGTTACATGCTGTCTGTTTCTTGTCAATTGTTTTGTCTGAATGTACTCCACCTGAGCATACTTCTTAAATAAAGGAGGCCTATTATAGTTTGTTGAATCGATATGACGCTGACAGTGACAACTAATGATAATTTCAGGTGAATGTTAGAGTCACAGCACACGTTGTCTACATTTAAACTGAAGTAATATGTTCTCTTCACAGTGGAGCCTCTGAAATGGGACAAAGGTTATTGGTGTCTTCAGAGGATCTAGACTGTCCCTGAACTGGGACACAGTGACAGTCCCCTTTCTCTTTCCATCACAATCTTCCTGTCGAAGACAAGGTCAAAGATCACAGGTGTCTATGTTGCTCCCTTTAGCTTCCTGTCTCGCTGTGTGTGTGTGTGTGTGTGTGTGTGTGTGTGTGTGTGTGTGTGTGTGTGTGTGTGTGTGTTTCCTTCATCCTCTTTCCAGCAAAACTTTAAACGGGGTCCAGCCTCTGTGTGTTTTGTGTTGTGTTCCCTTATCTGTTCTAATCATGAAATCAAAACACAGTAACAGATCAAAACAGCCACGTTCTTGACAATCTGTTGTGGTTTTGAGGCCCCTTTTGATGTGATTAAACTTTATTAGGGTGACACCACATTTCTGTTTAATCCAGACAGAGCAAAATATAGATGTCTAGACTGCTTTGTGGCGTACAATACACTATCTGATATTCCCAAAAAAGTCTCAAACTCTTGTGTGTAAATTCAACGTTCTCTTGCTTTCTACCAATGTCTCCCACTCTCTCTCTCTCTCTCTCTCTCTCTCTCTCTCTCTCTCCCTCAGTCAGGATATAGGTGTTGTCCAGTGAAAAGGAAGGAAATTCTGTCACTTAGAACAATGGGCCTGTTTCTCTATCTATAGACCCTGAGAGGCTGAGAGCCAGACGCAGAGAGAGGGAGCAGATCTTGTCCGGTTAGAAAGAAAAAAGGTATTTCAGATAAAAGAAGATTGAACCGATGGATATTAGTTATTAGAGATGTGTGTGTAGATGTGTGATAAGTTTCGGCCTTTTGAAAATGGGATTTCGTCGCGGGGAAAAGGAAACGTACAAAGTTATTAGATTACTTTGAGCTGCGTATTTTGTATTTCGGAAGGGAAAGAGTCGTCGTGACACGCTACAGAAGGATCAGAAGTAACTGTGGGTAAGTGCTTTTAAAATCTAATACTTAAAAGCATGTGGATTTATTTTGTTTTTATAAATTTTCCACCACAACATGTAGGACAGTACTGTTAAAAAACTACAATCTTTTCCAGCAGACTTTAGGGGCGGACACACACGTCAAGATATGAAAAGTACTTTAAAAGGTGATTTTTTTTTTTCAGAGGGATGCAATGATTTTGTTTCTGCCTCTAAATTCCACCTGTAAGAGGTGAAAACAGCAAGTGTGATCCTTAATTTTGATGGTGATTCACTCAGAAATAACACTGAGAAATGGACGAGCAGTGACCTTTGGAGCGGGTATTTCCCTGTCAGTGCAACAGCTGGACCTGGAGTCCTACAAAAGCTGCTTCCTGTTTGAGAATGGGAAATTCATGCTTTGACTTTAGGGGCTGATTGGGGGTGTTTTGAGTTTGTTTTTTTAGCATGTTGACAACCTGCTGTAGGTATCCTGTTGATATTGTTTGATGGTGACATCATGCCATTGTTATATTGTTTCAATCCTGGCATTGCTGACACACATTCGTCACTACAGTGCAGAGGCAGATTAAAGCAGATTCGAGGAAACACGACATTTAGAGTTATCTTGACACACTGCACATCTTAATATGTCTTTCTCTCTCCCCTGCTGTCAGATGGAGGGGTCTGGCAGTCCTCGCTTCAGAAAGCTCCATTTCCCCGTGGGTCTGTGGATCAACTCGCCCAGGAAGCACTTTGCCAAACTAGGAGGCCGCTGGCCAAGCGCTATCTCTGTCAAGTCAGTCCCTAAATCTTGTTATCTCCTGTTTTGCTTTAGCGTAATGTATATGTCTCCCTTATTTATGTAACTTTCATGCCATTATTGTTTAGCTAGAATTCATTGTCTGATAAGCATTGTTTAACAGTTTGATGTCATCTTATCTTACTTCCATTGTCAGTAGCATCCTTCTACCTCTGTAACCTTTCCCTGTTTTATTTTAGTCCTTGTTGTTTGTCTGTGTTTAGGCAGTCATAATTCACAGCTGACTGGTCCCTTCCTTTCTCCTTCCTCTCTCCTGCATCTGTCTTCCCCTCCTCTTTTGTTCGTAGGTCGACCACCAGCTCTGACGCAGCCTCCCTCCACGAGGCCCCCTCTGCTCCTTCCTCTTCCCTTTCTAACTCCACCCCCTCGCTGGCTTCCCCTACCCCATCCCCATCTCCTTCCCCGGCCTTCCTCAGGCCACGGCCTGCTGCTCCCCAGTCCCGCACAAAGCGCCTTTCCCACCTCTTCCAGCGAGGGCGCTCAAACAGTGACCGGGACCGGGCGGTGGGGGAGAGGGAGAGAGAGGTTTGGGCTCATTCAGCTGCCTCCTCCTCCCACCACTATTTGCCCCCTGCCTCCTCCTCTGCCCCAGGCCTGATCAAGATCTATGGGGATGCCCTCTCCAGTGGGGCCAACTATCGCTCTCTGCTGGCCAACATTCACTCTACAGCCAGGCAGCTCATCGCCCAGGTCATCACTCGGTACACTGAGAGAGAAAGGGAGGAGACAGATGACGCAGGTACGAGAGTGGGAAATGTTCTCTCATTTGGGCCTCTGCTGCGACCCATTACTGGGAATTGTTTGCTCAAAAATTTTTTAACCTATTGGGAATGACTTAATACAAACATAAACCACACTGTTATGGAAAAATAATTACCTCCCCCTCTTCCCCCCTTCCTCCTCCCTTCCTCCATTACCTTCTAGTTCTCCAGAAACACAGCCCAGAGGACTTCCTGTTGTGTGATGTCATTGGAAAGCCCATCCAGCAGCCAGATGGAGCTATCAAATGGGAGACAGAGTGCCGGAGAAGCGTTTCCCCATGGGAATGTCCTTTGTTGTTGGTGGACATGTGGCGGCCTAAGGATGGATTTGAGCGGCGCTTTGAAATCCAAAGAAAGGAAGACTATGAGAGAGAAGAGAGGGAGAGGGAGAAGGAGCGTGAGAGGGAGGGAGAGAACTATCAAGGTATGTCTGAGACTAAACAGGCAGGTATGTCAGCATGCAAAGGGTCAGGCTGACTTATCCTGTGATCTTCTGGGGCGACAGGTGTGCGCTGGCGACGAAGCAGGATGGCTTCAGGAGGTGGAATAGAGGAGGGCGAGCGCGGTCACCGTGGAAGGAACACAGAGCTCAGGAGGAGCATCAGTGACATGAACCTGAGTCTGCGGCGTCGCCAAGGCAACCACGTCAGCAAGGACCAACGCGGTTCAGGCAACAGGCCTAACAACAACGGAGGGGTGCAGGACAGGAAGAACATTGTGAGCATGATCAACCCACAGCCAGGACAGGTAAAAAGAAAGATGATGTGGTATAAAAAACAATGAATTTATTGTGCATTAGTTGTTCTGACCATCATGTCTGCCAACTTTTTTTCAGATTAGAGCGTCAAAAGCTGAGGCAAAGGTCGGCTGGACAAATCAGCCAGCAGAGGACGAGAAGGATTATTCAAGCTGTGACCTGGAAGTGATGTCACAAAGTTTGATCCTTCCACCCACGGACCGGCCCTATTTTCTGTTGCTGCAGGGTTACGATCAGAGCAAGGCAAGACATGCTGACAAGATGATATCATGCACACAAACACTCACAAGCACCCACGTACACTATATAAACACAAGCTCTCGCACACGCACACACACACACAGGCGTTTACTTGGTAAACTCTATAACAAGGTGCACACACGACGATGAGCAGATATGCAAACTAACAGGCGCGCCGTGGAGGATTTGTGCAGATGTACACGCGTGCACACACCCTGTACATGACATCATACCTGCATGTCTGTAATCGCCACATACCATCAGGGTTTCCATCGCTCTACAAGCCTCTCCCATTCAGCATCCTGCACAAAACAGCCTCTGAGCAGCACAATGCCTCAACAATTTATCCAAGGAAAGCACAAAACCCCTCTGTGTACATCACTCACACACAATGACCTCACACAGGTCTCCATTGTAGCAAACTGTGACACACTTCATACCTTATCAACCCGCCTTCTGTTCAACTTAACATCTCTAAGATGGAAGACTGATATAAATCATAGCACTTAAAAGATAACAGACCTCCCTGACTTTCTTCTGCTCTCCACTGTGTGTTTTGTTTAGGACTTTGTTTTGTACATTATGATGGGTCATACGCATGTGTTTGGAAGAAAGCCCACAATGAGGGAGAGGGAGAAGGACAGAGAGAGGGAGAGGAAGGGGAAGAGGCCACTAAAAGTGGAGACGTTCCTCTCTGCTCCTGACCTCTTGGCCAGACACTTGTTGGTCAGGAGAGACTCGGCTGTTCCCGGGACACCCACTGGACAAGGTTTTAAATCAGTTACTCACATCGAACTGCACTTATTGCGTTACAGTCCAACCTAATCTAATTTTATTCTATTGTAGCTCTGATGCGTCCCTTCAGAGGAGGTGAAGTCACACACAACGGAGTGGCCATTTACAGAGAGACAGTCCTTAAGCCTGGGGATGTGATTGGTCTGGGGAACCACTTCCTTTTCCTGTACCGTGACCCTCGTGTGACTCCAGCTCCACCGGTGGCATTGACCCTGCCATGGCAGGCTGACGCCTCCACCACCTGCTGCCCTTCAGGGCTGGTGGACAGACAGGAAGCACTGAGGCAGTACCTGGGATCTACGGAGGCAGTTCTGAAGTTTCACCCCCGTCACGCGGATTCATTGTTACAGGTAAGACAGGCGAGGCAAAGAGGCTATAAGTACTTATCCTTCTACTATTTATCATATGTATCATAGATAAATGGCCTGGATGACATGTAGTTTGTTTATCTCTCATTTTCTCTAGGAGATTATCTCCAAAAATTCCTCTCCGGACTCTGGTGGTGGGCCTTTAGCTCCGGCTTATCTCCTGTCAATCATGATAGATCATGCCTCCAAACACCTGGACCCTGCTCTCACACCACAGATATTACTCAAGTCAGCCAATCTAATTAAAGAAATTGTCTGGGTAAGTAAAAAAAAAAAAAAAAAAAAAAGCAAACCAACATCTTAAAATATACGCCAACGCCAACCCTGAACCACAACAACCGTGGACCTTTGTTGCATGTCATTTCCCCTGTCTACCTCTTCTCATTTCCTGTTTCTTTTTTTACTGTTAGCTCTGTAATAAAGGCATAAAAATATCAAATAAATACTAAGAAGAGCCTTAATTTGGCACAGCAGTGCTTTGAGGTAAATGCTAACACTGGCATGCTAACATGGTCACAATAAAATACTGATGTTAAGCAGATGTAATGTTCACCATTTTAGCAAGTACAGCTGAGACTGGTGGAAATGTCAGTAGTTTTACAGGTGACTGGTCATAATAATGGTGCTAGATTAAAGGTCAGGGGTTCACCAAAGGTGTCAATTCAGCCAAGATTCTTAGCAATCAATCCAATAGTTGTTGAGACACTTCACTCAAAACCACAAATATCATGGTAGTGGTAAAAGGCAGAAAGATTTAATCCTCTGGAAACCATGAATGACAATCTATCCTATAGTTTTTAAGTAGGGGACTAAGAAATCTTGCTATCCATAGTGCCGTGCTGCTTGCCTGGCTAAAAATAATCAACAGCTCAATATAAAAAATGTGCAACATATGGTATGTTAAGTAAAATAATAAAATATCCCAGAGGTTTAGCATCTGTGGAGCTCATAACAAGTGAACGATTAACCTTTTTTTTTTTTGCATGACAGTATGGCCATGATCACACTTAAACAACCTTGGCAGAAAACATCAGGTAGGCAGATTGAGCCTGCCACATTCAGTCAGACAGAAAAACCAGCAGACAGACGTATGCCCTTCATTGTGGCCGGCTATGCTGTGGACAGGAGTGAGGATGAGCTGATGTCACTGCCCTTCTGCTGGAAAATGTGCTGTAATTGTCCTGGCTACAGGGCTAGACACTGCTCCCCCTCCTCCACCCACCCCCTCCACCTCCTCCACCCGCACACTAAGCCAAGATGTCTCTCCTCTCTTCTTTCTCCAACTCTCTTTACAGGATAACATTAAGGAATTTGGGGATAAGCATCCCACGCAAAAGTAAGAACATTTTTGTTCTATGTCATGTTTCCTCTGTTTAGCGATCTCCTGTTGAGTGATTCATGATGCATTTGTGCCTGTTATGTCTTTGGCAAATTTTTGTAGTATGATGAAAGCATTGTAACACAGTGATGTTGGAAAATGGCTGAAATATAGTTGAGTAATGATCACTAAGTCTATTTTTAGTGTTCCTTCTTGTAAAACACAAACAAAACACCGACAGGAGAATGTTCACAATCATTTTACAGCTTGCATAACTTTGGTGTTACATAAATGTGCCCAGTTCCACAGAACAAGAAGCCGAGATAAGCACGCCAAATGTCCTGAAACTGTCATCTGACCTTCGACCCCTGATGTTCTGGATGTCAAATGCCACAGAGCTTCTTAACTTCTTCCAGGTCAAAGTAGAAACCATGGAGAAAGAATGGGAGTTTGAAGGTGAGAGTGATTTGAAAACAATTAAAATGACTGATTCGAGTAACAGAAGCTGTGAGCGTTTAATGAAATGCCACAGCGCGTTGGCAACGTGAAATGAAAGCAGACACAAAGTCTTTAATTGATCTTAATGATCGTTTCTTTAAAGCCCCGGGGGACCCACTTCTGACGGCTGACATGGACACCTGCTCAGAAGCTCTGGCTCAGCTGGATGATGTCATTATGCACACCTTCCAACAGTGTGTTTATCACCTCACCAAGGTGAAGTGTAAAAACAAAACCTGTGTCCTAAATCCAGACTGCTTATGACTTCTTTACACTATACTATTTTCTAATTGTCACTTTATACAGTTTTAGCAGTTAGTATACAAAAAAAAAAATCAACATACTTTCAACTCATTTTAAATGCGTGGCGCCAGATGTCAATCAAACTGCAAATTTGGAAAGCCACTAACGAGTATACTTCACAAAGAGACAGCTAAATGTCCTTCTTAAGACTTAATACATTTTTTTGTTTTCCAAGATGTTTCTGGAGCTGTCTCACTACCACCCACAATTTATTTTAATTTTTTCCAGCTGTGGGCAGCCCCTCTGTTCCCTTTGTGTTTTGCTATTTGGGAGAATATTGTGCATCAACAGCACGTTTGAAAATTAACTACATTATGCATGCTGTCTCATTTCTTTTGTATCTAAACACACTATACTCTAAAAACCTGCTTAAAATTAGCATGTTGTGTGGATTTGAGATATACTTTATGTACATGCCAATACGTCAACAGCCACTCTAGAGCCTGACAGGCTCACATTGGCAATGCTAACATGTTTACCATGTTCAGCGTTTTAGTTTAGCGTGTAAGCCTGCTAGCATTTGCTAATTGGCACTAAATGCAAAGTACAGCTGTGGCTGGTTGGTATTGGTGATAAACAACAAATGAAAAATTTGACCGGAGGATAGCAAAAGAAAAAAAGTCAAGAGGAAGACCAAACATATTATAATTCAGAGCAGGGCATGGATATCTGTATGAAATGACATAGTGATTCATTCAAAAACAGTTGAGACATTTCAGTCTTTACCTAAAATGTAAACCTCACAGCGGCGCCAGAGGGAAAGTCTAGGGATCATCAAAGTCAGTAGGATCCATCCTCTGGAAACCATGAATGCCTATACAAAATTTGTTGAAATCTTTCAGTGTCGACCGACTGACATTGTCAGCAACTCTCCACCTTCCTCATCCATTCCAACTTAATCTGCCCCCTCTCTTATCTCTCTCTTTTTTCACTTTTGAAACAAATTAACTCAAGTTTCTTCTTCTCCTTTCTGTCCACATAGACTCTGTACTCACTCCTTCCAGCCCTCCTGGACACCAACCCATTCTCCAGCGAAGATAAGGAGAAAGAGAAGGATAGTGCAGAAGGAGAAGAGAAAAGACACGGGGAAGGAGAGGTGGACGATGTGTCCGCCTTACCGCCCAAAGTTGCCGGGCTGGTGGAAGTGTATCGCTGTTCCCTGATGCTGTCACGGGAGGCGTGCCTGTCGCCGCCACTCACCTCTCAAACCTTTGGCTACCTCTTCTTCTTCACAAACACCTCCCTGCTCAATACTCTGCTGGAGAGAGGTGAGAGCGCACAGGTTGACATGTAACAGTAGCCACTGTGACCACAAATAGAAGAGAGTCACACAGTTTGTGACAGTAATCATTAATACCAATTATGCAGCAATGTCTTAGCTAAGTGGCCACATCAAACAAAGTAAGTCTGTAACCTCTGAGTGTGCTGAATTAAGCAAAGGTGTTTTATTGTTTATGAATTAAAGGTCCAGTGTGTAAGATTTGGGAGTATTTCTGAATATAATATTCATTAGTATGTTTTAATTAGTGTATAATAACCTGAATAAAATGCGCCCTTTATATCTACAGTAAGAGTGGGTCCTCTTCCATGGAGTCCGCCATTTTTGTACAGTAGCTCAGAACAGACAAACTACAACTGATCTAGATCTTCGCAGCCGGAGTTTTTCCTACATGCTTGGAAGGAGAGGGTGAAACGTTTGAGTGTTCACTTTAGTGCAATCTGCAACTTCACCACTAGGTGCCACATAATCCTACACACTGAACCTTTTAACGTTTCATTTATAAAAAGAAGATTGTATTATTTCTGCTATCAAAAGTTATATAGTCTCACTTTACTCTTTTACCAGAGTTCTTCTGGTAATAATTTTCATATTGTCCTTTTTCTTCTTCTTAGATGGGCTGTTTTCGTGGTCCAGAGCGGTCCAGATCCGTACAAACCTGGACTTGGTTCTGGACTGGCTACAGGGGGCGGGATTAGGAGACATTGCCTCTGAGTTTATGAGGAAACTGTCAATCACAGTCAACTTCCTGTGCATTCCTAAGACTCGTCTTATCCAGGTAATACACCTAATGTACATGTGCTGTGTGTCTTTCCAGCCGTGGCCAAAGAATATTAACTTTTATTTGTCATTTTTTTGTCTCTCTGTTAACCTTTTTGTCTTCCAGTCATCCTGGACCAGTCTACAGGAGGACCATATCTTGTTAAGCCCTTCCCAGTTGCACCACCTGCTCACCCATTACAAGTTGGGTCCAACCAGAGCCCCGCCAGCATCCTGGGTCCCTCCACTGGGCACAGAGTTGAGTGGAGGTAATACATAAATAAAACAGCTCAACCATGTAACTGAGACAATGATATAATCTGTTAAGCCAATTGTTTATTTTCCTTTTATGACATTTTAGACATCTTTGAGAGCTTTCTGGATCACCCTCCTCTAATCCTGCCAAACGAGACTCCACGCCTTGACCTCTCCCAGCCAATCCCAAGCCCTGAGCTGCAAAAGGAAGTGACACGTCTCCGCACCTTCTTGTGGGGACTCGACCAGGATGAGCTCCCTGCCAATCAGAGGACTCGGCTTTGAGGAAGCCCATATTTGTCTCTCTATGGATGTCTCAAAAGAGTAAAAAAAGGACATCACCAGAAACAGCGAACCAATAAAAATAAATAAATACACACTACAAATGCAAACTGGACACGTTTTCTGCATTTTGGTAGTTTTTTGCGACATTTCCATATGAGTTCATTTAATCATTTAGATATTTTCAAGTAAAAGAAATGTATTGGCTTTGGTATGTCTTTATAGAAAGCAGAGAGTAAAACAGCATGTCTGTTAGACCACGCAGTGTTGTGCTTTATGTTTTGCTTGGCTTTCATGTATGTTTTTACTTGTTTTTAATAAAACACTGAATCCTAGTCTAAAAGACCTACAGTTTCCGCATGATCTTTGACAAGCTTGTTTCCCACAGCGGGGCCTCTCGGGCTTGGCACTCGCCTCGACTTCAAACACCAAAGGAATATTCCACAAGATGGCATTACAGGACTCATTCCCCTCTGACGTTAAATGATGAGTCTGCAGGTAGAATTGCTTGACTAAGGAGGCGATCATACAACAACATTAACGTCTGCTCCAAAGGCTCATTCTCATTTCCTGTAATAATGGCAGTATTTTACGAAGGGGGTCATGACTCAGGCGAGCAAATGAGGCTGTGACGACCACACACAAAGGTTACCTTTAGCAAGGTAAGCTGTCATAAAGGTAAAAGCTGGTGACTTAAGAGCAGGGGAGATTTTAATTTCCCTTTGGTTGATGTGACACACTCAAGTGGTCCGATCTGTAGGGTTTCCCATTTCATTAATGCAGTCCTATAAAAAAAAGAACAGCTCATTAAGCATAAGTTAACAAGTGGTTGTCATGAACAGACAGCAGACAGGTGATATCATCAGCAGTGAGTAACAGCTTAGCTTGAACTTGAACTTGTCACAAATTTGTAATATCCAGTCAATTTCACCGTCTAGTCAGCCAGACTTTCTTTGTTTTGAGAGTGAAGCTCCATGACGTCTCAACAAACTCAAGTTATCATGCTCCTCCTCTGGCGTCCGACCAAATGGCTTCCTTTCTTCCGGTCAGCTCCTCAGATGAATTCCTTTACGGTAAAAAGCTCAAAAAAACATCAGTCCCGTGAGAGACCCCCTGCTTACATCATCACTGCTGCCTCCGGTCCTGTCTCCCCGATTTCTTACAGGGCGGACATCAAAAAACATGCCACTGAGAGAGACCAGTTATAGATTATGAATCATGAGGAGAGGCTCTCTGTGGTTACATTTATCAATTAAGTGATTGTAATCACTCTCATTTGAAATTCTATGTGGTGTGTGAGTGAGAGTAAGACTGTGTTTGTGTGCTAATTTCAACTTTCCAGTAATGTCAAACAGCTGTAGTCTGTAACTTTATAATGAAACACAGATGGGGGATCAGGCTGGTATAGGTCCATGCTGATTGTATGATATTACAGTAGTCTGTGATACAATGCGGTGACCAACGTCTGAGTAGTATTAAGTAACGTGTAAGGTTTAGTAAGCATGTGACACACACACAGTTTTCTGTGATCTCAATCAATGACACAGACTAAATGACATACACACTTTCACCCAGAATGTCATAGTCATGCACTCAATCCTCTAACACTGCCTCACACACACCCACCCACACACACACACACACACACACACACACACACACACACGCATGCACTAAGTAGACTTCTTTACCCAGGTGCAGAGTCCCACACCTGTTGTAGCAGCTCTCTGTAATTAGCTCAACACAATTATCATTGGTGGACGGAGGGGTGTGTGTGTGTGTGAAGACAATGGGGCAGTTATTCTCTCCCTATCATCTCCTTCTCTCTCCCTGCTGTCGAGTAATGAAAGATTCTTCCCTTCTTCAAAGAGACGGAGTTTCCTACAAAACAGCTGAGTCAGAGGAGAAAAGAGAGAGAAGGATGAAAAGAAAAGGAGAACAGTAGGGAGGCAAGCACGGTAATGCAATGCTGCTGGTGTGAGGCCCAGTGGACCACAGTGATTGTGTTCATTGTTGTTACACACAGGAGTCATTTTCAGGAACCAGAAAAAGGGCCCATGGCTCTCACACTTAACACTAACAGCTACAACCTGGCACGGCCTCAGTATCTATTTGTGATCTGGTAACACTTTACCTGGGCTCTGCGTCATCCTAAAGCCCGCAGTATAAGGAGGTTTTTCAAGTCATACGTCAGGGGAAAGGGCAGAATATGATGACTGTAGAGCTACTGATGGAGGTTGTGAGACACGTTTTATCAGGAAATCAGAGGGGAAAGTGTGAGGGTTTGAGTCCAAACTAGTCATCATTACCAAATATAGCGGGATCTGGTTTTTTACACCAGTGGGGACCTAAATTTTTGGGTTTTTTTTTTTATCTTGGTTTCACTGGCCAGGGGAGCAATATCACTTTTATGAGTGTGGCTTAAAGGAATAGGGCTGAATTTCTTATTTTGGGTCTCAGGCTGAAAATATTTAAGGAGCCTGACAGTCACCAGAGAGTCAACTTTAGTTTGTAACAAAGTAAGAGTGGAATATTGTACATGGCTTCTGGCTAGGACCTGTGTTAAGGCCAGGAAGGAAACAAGGGAGCAGGGGAATCTCTGTAATAGGTCACAGACTGACAAAAAAGACAGACTGGGGGTGTAGGAATCTGCATGAGGTTTGAGACAAGTGGTGAGAAGGTCAGAGGTGCCGGGGGGGGGAATCAGTCAGATGCAGACAGACGACAGACTGTGGCTGCGGACTTTAGGTGGATGAAATGGACAGCGGGGCCTCAGTGAGATGACTAAAAGGCCAAGAGAAAAGCCCTGGTCTTCCTCAAGGGACAGATCTGTTTTCTTCTGGTTACGTCACCCGAACGTGAAATGCACACACAAACACACAAACTTTTTTTTTTTTTTTCAGTGCACACACGCATGCACCTACACACAAATGCACACAGGCACACGCCGGGATATAAAAGAACCCCTGTGAGGTCAGATCCACCGGGCTGAGGCTGTCCACTGTTAGTAGGACTAGCCAGCTCAGCCTCACAGTCTCACTGGCAGCTACAACCACCACCACCAACCACTGTACCCTGTCTTGCCCTGCCCTGCCCCGGCCTTCTCTCCACTGGCGGCTGTCTGTCCAGGCCTGCTGCTTCTACTGCTGCTGGTTCTCCGGGGGGCAGCAGCAGCAGCAGCAGCAGTGTTTATGTGTGTGCTCAATTTGGTACAGGGCCAGCGCCACCAATTTAGGACTGGTGGTCTTTTCCTCTTTTTAAAAAATGTCCTCATCTACCTTTTCCCTCCTTTCCTCTTCTTTCCTCCTGTTTTCCTGCCCCTCTCTCTCTCTCTCTCCTCTCTCGTTCTTGCTCAGTATGTTTCTCTCGGGCCGGGGGGCCTGTGGGCCTGTGGGTAGGGGCCTTATTCCATCAGCCTCGGGCTTCTGTCAGAGGCTTGTTCCATTTTGCGTCATGGTGTTGACTGAACGGACCCCACACTTAACTCCCATACAGCTATGGGGTTGGGCGGCAGGGCGGCCGGCGCGGGCTAACGCGGCCCCGTGTTCAGCGTGGTAATCTGATGGCCATGTTTATTTTATGCAGCTCTCCTTTGATGGAGCAGAAAAAGTCTTTGGGCTTTTTGTTTCAGCACTTTCACTGCCAGGTCAGAGGTGCTCGCCGTGGTTACGCTCAGGAAGAATAATATTTGCCCTTATATTCGCTCCAAACAGGCTTTTTTCCATATTAGTGTCAGGGATACTCTCTGGGTTTCTGCCTTCCACTGATTCGGCACATTGGAGGTGAAGGGTGGTGGGGGACCGCACCTCAAAAGCATTGCTCCCTAGAGGATAATGGGGGTGTTCCACAGGTCGTCCCCGGGGCCTTTTCCTATACCCCTGAGTGAACCCCCGTCACACTCAGCTGCGGACCTGAGAGACAGCCCTGCAGCCATATATATAAGTCCCAGTAGTGAAGGAAAACACACACATAAACACATGAAAACACTCTCCCTCCTGCTTGGCTGCCCCGGACTCCACCTCAGCTGTCAGTCGTCCAAACCTCCCAGGGGTTCGTTTTAACGGAGTTACCAAAAAAACAGAGTTACCTCTCCTTGTCTGCCTGTGCCTTTCACTGCCTCACCTCAAAACTCACACACCCACCTATCTGCCTTGTGTCAGCTGTTTCAGATGGGTCGAAAAGCCAGGGAACCGCACAAAGTCATTATGTGAGGGTTTTGACCTAAAATGTACAAGAGAGAGGCAGAACTGTCCACGTTCACAGGATCAAATTCTGACCCTAATTTGTCCTGTACAACCACACCATTAAGTACAAATAAAGCGTCATGTATTGCCCTTCATCACAATGTTCTGCACTTTACTGTGTCTCTCTGTTGAGCTTTACAATGTTGATCTGACCTGGGAAAGTGTTCTCCGAGCGGTGGCTTAAAGGACTCACTTCATCACGCAAGAATGCTTTCTACTTTGAAGATTAATTAGTATGTAGCTTTTGAGAGAAGAAGCCCAGATTGTGGCTGCAGTATTGTTTATCTATGTCGATTCTGTTATTGTAATTGGTCAAGTTCTATGCTGTGATCATGATATTACAGGAACAATTCATTGTCATACAAGATAAGGCACCCTGGGGAGTTTTATATGGATAATATTTCGTTTCCTTCTAAGTTGTTCATTATTTATGATCTGAATACAGAACAGACTGGTTTTGGGGCCAGATAGCAACGATAAGCACACACACACACACACACACACACACACACACACACACACATACCAGCATGCATAAACAGAAATTAGATCACCATAAAACACCTCTACACCTCTTATCTCTCCAATTAAGACGAATAGTAAACCGTGCACAGGAAGGGCTGTTTACACTTCCTGACCTCCTCCATATATCCCATTATCCACCTTTCTGTTCTCATACATTTGGCATGTTTCTGGCCCCCTGTGGGACTGTGAGGTATGTGCTTACTCACTGATGAAGAGAGCCCAAACTCTGATGTAATCCAGGGGGGAAACAGGGAAACCAGAAAGTGGGGGCGAAACTACCCTGGTGGTAGGTAATCCAATACCTCCTGGTGCAATTTAGCAGCTCAAAACAATTACCAACTAGCTGCCCCCAAATCAGCACCAGCAGCCAGACAAAAGGGATGTAGTCTTGGCTTGTTCGTGGACACTGATGTAAAGTCAGCTTTAGTAGGCCACTACAGAGGGGGAGCTAATCTGGATCAGGGTTTGGCAGTTGCGTTCGCTGTTCAAACTGAGCTTGAAAGCCTCTGCAGATGGCACATTGTGGGAGACAGTAGAAAAGTCGGGTCAGTGAGTCATAAAGAGGTGCTGTCAGTCAAATTCAGGGATTCACCAGCTAGAAATCTGCCTTTGTGTGTCCTCCTCATCCCACTCACTGTCACCCAATCAGAGGCTGATTAAAAGGGATCGCCTTTCCTGTGATGTGCCTCTATCTCTCTGCCCTCTTCCTGTCCCACAGTTGTCCTTCGCTCACGCCCAACTCCCTTTCAATACATAGATACACTGTTTCACGTATTCGCCATCGCTATCTTTGTTCAGTCATTCTCTTCCATGGCATCATTTTTCTAATTCCAACTCTATCGCCGGTCATTGGCTCTCCATAATAGTCTCACCTATCTCTCCCCAATCGTGCCAACCCTTCCCATTCCTTTCTTTTCTCCTCTCATGTGTCACCGTCCCGTCCTCGTCATCACTCTCATCTTTCAAAGATAGCCACTGTCACTGTGTCTGTTGTCTTAGTGTCAAACCTGTATGTCCAGGCATCCTGTTCCATCCCTCCCATCCCACTCTTTGTCGTCATCCCTTTCAACCCCTCCACCTCACCTCCGCCCCCAGCGATTGTCCATGCGCCTGTTGTTTCTGGGGTTTTAGTCCAGTCTGCTGTGGGGAATTTCCTTCTTATCGTTCACTGTGCTTGAATTCCTTGAATTCCTGGCATGCTTCCCGGCACTACCGGGGGTCCAGCCAGATGCGAGGGCGTCTGTAATAGAAGGCAGACGCTGAGGCCAACTATCACCATTCATACATGCAGCGCTGACCTTCTGATGAGAACGGACAGCGTGATTGATGAACAGAAAGAGGATGAGGAGACAGGGAGAAAAGGGAGGGTGAGACATAAAAAGACAGTGGCGGCAAGCGCGTAATGTGAATGTGTATGAACTCTGCGCCAAAAATAGAAACGTCTGTATAGCTTTCATTTCTGAGGCCTTGACTCACAGACTGTTATTGATAAAAGAAGACATGTAAGGCATTTAAATATCTCCCGACAGAGCAGTTTGCGGCTAATTGGAAACAGCAGGGGGTCAAAGTGCACACAAACATTGGGCACAAGTATAGAGAGATTAGAATAACTTGCGTGTCATTCCTCTTAGTCACAGCCCCTCAAGGATAAAGGTGGTTCTCTAACTGCATGCTAAACAAAGCTTTCCCAAAGAATTCCCACAATGAAAAAAAGGTCAAGTAAATAAAACTCAAGAGACGTTGGGACTGTGACAGGTCGTGCAGATGTACAAGTAAACGATGGCCGTCAGATTTAGACTTGTCAGCCGGAGATAATGATAATGGTGGTTACAAAGAATGCACGCAAACACATTACTTCCATATCTTTCAGTCACTATTCCAGAGATAAGATAGCATGTCCAAGAAGTACAAGCTTGCTAACAGTTTATATAAACATTTACAGTAAATGTTTTTTTTTTTGCACAAGAGAATCAAAAAAAAAAAACCCCCAAACAACAGCTGCAGAAATCTCCGGTGAAAACCTGAAAAGGAAGACAGTGTATCTTCTGTGCCGTGTTTTCACCGCTTTAAGTCAAAGTCACTTCAAACCAAAGTTGACATTTCAGTGAACTTGAGGTCCGCCACCCCTCCCTGTGCGGTCAAAGAACAGCCTACTGAATGTGGAGAGAAGTCTTTTTGATTTACAAACATTTTCAAATGCACTCGGCCTCCAAACTGTTGTGCTCAGCTAGCTGCCCCTAATCCATGTCCGCTATTTCAAAACATAAATAGTGACAACGTGCGGATATGAAATTTCCTTTCCTGTGTTTGCTCTTAGTTATGGTGAAATTTACACACTGCTCATGGCTGACGTACAGGAAGTGGTCGGTGGGACGACAGTAGAATCAATACAGCTGCACATGTGCTCTGTTATAAGTTGTGTTATCTGCTATCATTGTTGTGGGAGGTTGATTTATGATTGCCACCGCGTAACGAGCGTTAATTTAATGAATGGTCGTGTGATGGAGGGGCCTGATGTGCGTCAGCGTTGACAGAAACAGCTAGGCCATGTCAGGTTAAATGGAGTGGTGGGTTATAAATTGTTTTAAATGCTGGAGTGAACTGTCTGACATACGTAAGCGTATGTGTGTCTCTTTGAGTTTGTTTGTGTGTCCATCTGTCTGGAAAAGGGCATCCTCCCACCCCCCCACCCCATGTGACTGAGGTCACGTCACGTTGACAAAGTCAACCAGCAGGGCAAATTACGACGTCATACAAGTCTTCTTCCTTTTGTCTTCCCGCTCCCCTCACTCTTTCCCTGTCGTCTCTCCAGACCCTGCTGCCCCCTTACACACACTCACACACACACACAGTCCTCATCCCCCCCCCCCCCCCCCCCCCTTTTCCCCCCTACTGTCCTTTTATTTTCCTATCTTCCTTTTTACCCCCCATTCCTCCCCCTCAGAAACAGTCTGCTGTCTCCTGCCCTCCCCTCAGGTACTTATCTCCACCAACACACACACGGAGATGTAGTAACTCACCACAGAAATGGTGAACGTCTGACAAGGCAGAGAATGCAGAAGTAATGTCTCCTGATAACTACTCTGCACTCTGGAGTGAATGTACCGTGAAATAGCACCTTTACTTTCACTCTCTCTTTCAGTTTTATAAAACCATTGTCTGTACAGGGTCACTACAGGACATCGCATCCGGTGATACAAACGCATGCACACGCCTTCATTACATATGCTTGATTGTTTATATTTCATTGATCCTCCTCTCCTCTCCTCCTGTGCACCAGACTGCAATGGGAGGAAAGAGGGATGAAGTGGAAACAAGAGAGTGTGAAAGAGAAAGTAAGAAGGAGCGAGGGGAAGTGACTTGAAAAGGAGGGGGGGGGGGGGGGGGGGGATGCAGACAGGACACGCAATGACAGGGGAGGAAAGAATGTTTAGGGCGACTGAGAATGGCGCTGGAGAGGAGCGGGAGGGAGAACCGGAGAAGAAAGCGGGAGCTCTGAGACAGGCCTGGGCTCTCCAGTGTATTAACACCAGTCTGAGATGGAGGGAGCAAGCAGGGTAGATGGAAAGAGTGTTTGCACAGTAAAAAGTTCCTTTTGCGTGGGTTGCTTGCTTCCCGCTGTACTCCCCCCCCCTCCTCTCCCCTCCTCTCCTCTCCTCTCCTCCTCCTCCTCCTCCTTCCTCTTCTCCTTCTCACACTCTGTCTGTGACCTATTGCTTCAACTAGTTCATTCAGAGATTTCCTCACTGGCAGACGCAAAACTGCTTGGACGCAGTGAGAGGGGGAACAGGAGCAGGTGAGCAACGCAGAGTCAGAGAGGGAAAGAGTTTCGGCCGACACGCACACACACACACACGTGCGCGCGCGCACACACACTGTGTTTTGTCACATACCATAGAGTTTGGTTTCCAAACAAAATGAGCCTCGTAAATGTGTGTTTAATAGAGAGCTGATTTAAACATTTTGCTCCCCCAGTTTCTGCCTGAGAGACGTTCGCCTCATGCTCTCCCTTTCATCCCTGCATCCTGCCCTTTGCGCTGGCTCTGTGAGCTGAGCCAGTGGAGGAAACCTGCAATAATGATGCTGGTTAATGTCCCCCTTTAATGGTCTAATAAAAAGGCAAAGCAACAGATGCGCAACAGCCATATCTAACTCAAGTGGGCAGCTCACATGAAAAAGGAAGAGAGCAATTGACACGCATAATTAGTAAATCACGTCCATGGGGAGTTTTCTCAACTAGTGGAGGGGAGCAGGAGTGGAGAGCTTTAACACTGATCACCGACAGTGAGAAAGAGAGAGTCCGAGACGTCACTTTATTGCCCAATGACCGCAGCCCCCCTCCTGTGTGTCACTATTTCTCCCTCTGACCCCCCTGAACTATTAACACACTCACTTGCTCTCTGACGTAGGTTGAAGCAAGGGGGCAAGCGGAGGGGAGCAGATGATGTCGGTTGGTAGCAAGTTAGGATAAGGGTTGCCATGACAATTCCCCAGATAGGATATCCTTGGCAGCGAGCTGGAGAGAATGAATGACGGGATAGAGTGACGGAGTAGAGAGGAAGAAGAAACGATGGGGTGGAGGAGGAGGTCATGGGGAAACTAGTGTCCTGTCGCAGAGTAAATATTAACAGTAATAGGCTGGACCTTTGGTTTTCCCTTTAAACATAATCATTGTGTTTGTTTACCCAGACCCTGCTGGAATTCCCTAGAGGAAATGAGGGTGTAATATGAAAATGACGAATTTATTACTACTCCTTCTCCCATAATCGCTTTTACCATCGGAGCAGTGTTGCGTCACGGTCAACAATTGCTGTGTTTACATATGACACTCTGAGGTAAGCAGAACATCAGGCTTAACTCTAAAACCAACTGGATTACTTTATCATCCACCTGGATGAGGAAATTAACCCACAGTGGCAAACATTTATGGGAAACCTCACATCACATTAACAGAAAGAGGTGATTTGGTATTTGTTCTCATAATCAAACTTCCTAATCCCACGCACGCACACAAAAAAAACCCCGGCACAAAAAAGAGGAGCTCTTCCTTGTTAGATAAATAGCAATAAACACTTTTTACAGTGACTCTGGCAATTGGTGTATGAATCACGCGACTGTGTGGATTAACAGCCCATCAAAAAGGTGAGCAAGGAGTCTGGGGCGAATGATTTTGAAGCCTGTGTAATAATGCCATGGCGCACAGGAAACCTAGTGTAAAGCATGACCGACTTGAGTGAAGTTTGTGTGAGTAAAGTTTGTCTGGCAGTGGGGCCTGGCAGGCCCTGTCACAGGTTCCCCTTCCTCTCTGATGTCTTTGAGGTCGTAGTCAGAGTGTCTCACTCTGTTTCTCCTCCTATGGTGGTTTACACAGATTGGTGATGTAATGGGTAGCATATGAAGGCCACACACAAACACACACACACGCAGACGCACACACACAAACACTGATTCTCATGCACGATATACAGACACCGCACTTATACCACCACATACCCATAATTACGCACATATACTGTACGCACACCCATTTACACAAACCCTGGATTCCCCCTTTTCCAACAGGCATGCGCCCAGTGTGCGCTCGCTTTCTCACACACACGAAAACAAAAGTCTAAACAAAGATACATAACGACACTGACATCTATGTACGTGCACACACACACACACACACACACACACACTTAAAGGGCACCCATCCGGTGTCATGGTGTGTGAGTGATCAGCGCTGGCGGATGGCCTAACAGAAGAACCACCCAGGAGACCCCCATCATAAGAGGCAGCCCTGAGAGGGAATGAGGGAGAGTGACTAACTTCACTTTTTCTTTTCTTCTCTCCCCAGCTGTGTCTTCAAACGGTCCTTTGATGTGGGAAATTAAAAAGAGCGAGTGTGTCAATATCTCCCTACGTCCAACCGCACTCATCTATTTCCTCCCCTTGTTCTCCTGCTCTCCTCCTTTGCCTGCTTTTCTTCTCTACTGTTGACCCGAGAGAGCAGCGTATGACCCTTTTTAACCACAACAAGTCCGCCACCCACTCTCTGCCACCAGACCCTCATCATTTGAAGGGTGTTTGTTTGTCTGTGTAGGCCCACCACCGGACTGGTAACTCTGTGTGTATATGTGTATGAGTGTGCGAGTGTGCGCATACAAGGCCCACCACTAATTATTTTCTAACCACACCATGAGTGTATGTCTGTGAATGAGGGTCTCCTAATCTCACACCCAGACTCCAAAGCGCTTTCTTCCTTTTCCCTGGTCTCTCTCCCCCTCGTTCTCTCTCTGCCTCTTTGTTTGTGTACGTCTCCAGCGAGGTTTCCACCCAAATGAGGGCAAAAATTAGAACCAAACTTTGAGAAAATCTGCAAAAGAAAATGCCAAATAACGCCTGTTTCTGTCTGCTACTGTCGTGTGAATATCAGGATGTGAGCGGTGCTGACTCTCTGGTCAGGTGTCATCGCAGCAGTCAGTGGAACACTGATGGAAATTTGGCATTTCTCTTTGACTCACATGAATTTGAGGACACACATATCTGATGTTTTGGGCACCCATTGACCCCCTTATACAGTTTAAGCACAGTATGATGCATCAGCTGTGCCTCTGTGATGCCTGGAAACTCATTCTTGCCTCTTGCAATAGTAGGCCACGCTTTACTGCACCTGACAGAGTGTTTCCAGACTGCCCCGCTCTACGTCTGCGCGCGTGTGTGTGTGTGAAACATACAGAGAGTGTGAGAAGTCATGTTGATGTGTGTACAGTAGGCTGTTTTGTTTCTGCATGTATCAGTGTGTGTGTGTGTGTGTGTGTGAGTTTGTGAGTCTTTTCGGTCTATTAGAACAGCATGTTTTTCTACGACACTGTCGTGTGTGTGTGCATCCGTGTGCATGTCGTGTTGACCCCTACACCCACCCCTCAAGCGTGTGTGTGTGTCTGTGTTAATGTCCTGTAGTGTGTGTTTATATATATATATATATATATATATATATATATATATATGCGTGTGTGTGTCCGCTCACTGTTTCTATGCAACACTTTCAGAGGCCCCTTCTGGTCTGGACAACACCTCTCCTGCTCCTATCCGTCTCTCACTCCTCACTCTTTCCTTCACCCTGGAGAGGGAGAGAAGGATTGAAAAAAAAGGAGAGGGAGAGAGAGAGAGAGAGAGAGAGAGAGGAGGTGGGTGGGGGGGCAGTGGAAATAACAGGCTGCTGTCTCAGGAGGGGCTCTGAAAAAAAAGAGAGAGAGAGAGAGAGAGCAAGGGGTGAGAAAAGGAGGGAGAGAAAAGGTGTTTGCTGTACGTATTAGCTATAATACAGGGAATGTGTCATGTGTAGGCTGAAAGAGCCGTGCCATAAATGAAATAACACGAGCACAAACACTTTATGTCTGGAATACAGCACACAACACAGAAGAAGAAAAAAAAAAAAAGAAAAAGAAAGAAAGAGGCAGGTAAAACTAGAGGCTCTAAAAAGATACATGGTTACATGAGATATGCTGATACACATGAAAACAATGGGCTTTTTAAAACGTCTGCAGTGATAAAGAGAGAGAGAGAGAGAGAGAGAGAGAGAGACAGGGGGGAAGAGATTTGGAGATGGGGAGATTAAAAGAGGTAGATGGGACTGATTGGCGCAGGTAGCGGGATGCGACGGAGGAAGTGCTGGAGATAGCGACAGGACACAGGACGGGAGAAAGTGATAGAGGAAAGAAAAAAAAAAAACAACGGAACATTTTTTTAAAGTTTCGCAAAGGGAGACAGGCAGCAGGGAGGGGAGGAGGAAAGAGGGAGAGAGGAGGGAGAGAGAGAGAGAGAGAGAGAGTAGAGAGAGAGAGAGAGAGAGAGAGAGAGAGAGTGTGTGTGTGTGTGTGTGTGTTTTTATGAATGAAGTGAGTCACTGCCGATGTGTCATAGGCCCGACGTCTTTATAAAGGAAGTTTTAAACAAGCCTAAACACTTCACTGCGCGCAAAAATTGGACTTACCACACTCGCATCCCTCTCTCTGTGCATTTCTGTTGCCTCTCTCTGCCTCTCTCTCCAAACTAAGTGTCTCTCTGCCTTCAGCACTCACATAAAGACTTACAAGTGGGGCTCATCTCAAACTTTACCAGAGACAGAAAGTTTGACGATATTTCTCTCTCTTTTTTAACTTCTCCTTCTTCTTCTTCTTTACTTTCTCTGAGTGCTTCAGTCATCACTCTCTCTGCTCTCCCTCTTCATTCATTCTCTCTCTCTCGTCCTGACAACTTTCCTCCTCACTCTGACTTGAGGAGTGCGAAGAAGAAGAAGAAAACCGGAGCACGTGACAATTTCCGGAGTTCAATTTATTTATTAATTTTCTATTTATTTATTTATCTACGTCTGTTTTGCTGGTATCTCTTGGATCCGATTCAATATGAAATGTAAGTGTGTGTATGCGCGTGTTTTAATTCATTTATTGCTTTGATTGCTAATTGTTTTTCTTCCGCAGCTCTCATTTTTAACTCTTTATTTTTGCGTGACCGCTGACAGCTGTTTTATTATTATTTTCACTTACAGGTTAAATGAAATTATTTCAAGTCCAAACAATTTGACTTCGGACTTGAGATTCACTTGGGACAACTTTATTCCCTGGTGAAACTGTAAAAGTTACACTAGGACAGGCAGCTCAGATGCTCCTGCAATGTTATTTTGGCTGCGATTCTTGTGGTTCACCTGTAATTATCAAGCATTCATCATTTCAACAGCACTGTGGTTCCCTTTTAATACTTAGTCTACCTTGTATTTGAACTTGAAAGGAAAAGAATGAATGAGCTTACTGTTAGAGAGTTGACTTGGCTGGGTCTATATAATTTATACCACCAACTCACGTACCTATCCAGTTGCAGGTGTGACAATCAGCAGCATTCATTGCGTTGCTTATGGTAAAGAGTGTGATGGTGATATTCAGTGTCAAAGCCCGGCTTTTAATGATTTAATGATTTGCATTCAGCTTGTGAAAACACGACTTTGACACTGAAGCTCTTCAGGATTCCTCTGCCAAGTCTGGAGCTATTGTTTATATTATGGTGCAATATCTTCCCCTGGAGCTGACAGCCGTGGCCTGAGGTCATTATCATTATGGCGAGATGACAGCGCCTCTCCACTAATTGCTTCCGTTTTGTTCTATCCCTGCAGTGCTGCTCGACTCCTCCTCATCGCTCCTCTTCTCCCTGTTGTTGGCTCAGCTGCCAATCTTCACGTCTGCCTCCCCAGTACCACAGCGGCGGCCCACTGACATGGATAAACTGTCCAATCAGACCAAAAATCTAATGAAGCTGACCCAAGAACTGCTGGTAAGTGAAGTGACGTCGTCATGGTGATTAGACTACCAATCTCAGCTATTGATTGGAGGAGAGGCTAATGAGGCCATGACTACTAATTGAATTGTCGCTGCGTGAGTGGAAGGAGGATGCTTGGTGTTGATTGATCTTCTCCTAACTGGATGCTGGGGTTGGCCTCACCTATCACTCTTCACCCACAAACGTGTTGTTGTGGAAACAGTTTGGCTGAACTATCCTAAAGGTTTACTCAGGATTCAGTTAGACTTAAGCTGCTTTCATTGATGACAGACTGGCTGCAGTCCATGTGCATGCTTAGATCAGGGCAGCAAAGGGCCTTAGGGGAGATTTGACTGCATGATCTCAGTTTTAATCCACACTAGACTCGGAAGGGAGGGGAGGTCTGACTCAGCAACCTCCTGGTCTGTCTGGTCACCTGACTGGTGGCGGTAGCAGGAAGATTGGTGGCCAGGCTGGTGCATTTGTACAGTCCAGCGAATGGGCAATGAAATTAATATTAAGTTTTATGGAACCGAGGGAGAATAGACTCACATTTACAGCGACGGTGTGGCCCACAGGATAGAGAAACAAACCATAAAGTTCTAGGAATCAGTTTAATATCTCTCATCAAGATACATTTAGAACTGCACATCAACACCTACCTGCATCCAACTAAAGCCGAACTGCCAAACATACCATCTATGAAATGACAGCAAAGTATATCTCACGCCTGTTTACACAGAAACATGTTTATGTTCTGCGGCTAGACTGTGGAAGTGAGGATGGAGCTGGCGGAGTTTTGTCCTCCTGTGAAATTTGAATCACTTGCATCGCACTGACAACCTGAAATCTTATTCTGTTGACAGTCAAGTGGGTAGGAAAATCAGATTTGAGAACATAGCCAAGATTTGGCTCCAGCTGGTGATTGTGTATCAACACCGTGTTTTAACAGGTGAAAAGAAAGCGGGTTCATATCTCTGGATCTTTGGTTACACATGACTGATCTAGATTCTATTTTTGCATTATGCAAATCATTAAACTCTTTTGTTCAGGGACTGATATCAAAAATAGCCACATACTCTCTCTAGTCTTGGCCAGCAGATAGTGTTCATAAGTGTGTGTGTGTGTGTGCATGTGGGTTTGTTGCTTTAAAACAATGTTACACGCCATTGTGTAGCAGTAGTCTAACCTGGGGTCCAGATGTGAAGAAACCAGCATCATCAAAGGGGGCTGGGGACAGTATTAGACAGTGTTCAGTAACATGGAAGATTTATTTTTAATTTTCTTTCCTTATTGTGTGGAATTCCACTAAAGAGCGGACAAAGTTAGGAAAGATAAATAGAATCGGAATCCATGGAAAGTCCCTGCAAAAAAGCAATGAAACTGATGCTTTAAAGGGAGGGAAATATGTGTGTGTGTGTGTGTGTGTGTGTGTGTGTGTGTGTGTGTCTGTGTGTCTGTGTGTCTGTACACACACATAGGTCTATATAAGTTTTCCGACGCAACTGTGTATGTGTGTGAGTGGATGTGTGTTTGCATGCATGCAGTACGGGTGCGAATGTGTGCATGCATTTGTGTGAAGGCATTTTTGTGGCTCTGTGTGTGCATTGAGGGTTCTGTAAATAGTCATGGTTGTGTAGGTGCGGTGTTTAGTGTTTTGCTTTCGGTCGCCACAGCAAAGTGACTTGATAAAAATCAAAAAGATTTATCACATTCCAGTATTTGCATTCAGGAAGAAAAAGGCTGGATGCTAAGTTCTGTCGGGTGAGGTCATGATCTACGATGGAGAGAGAGCAAGAAAAGGAGGATAAGAGGGAGAATTAAAGGCTGAGAAAGATGGGAGCGAAAACCACAAGAGATGAAGAGATCAGAGAGCCAACTAGATGACAAGCCAGTGGTGTATGTGTGTGCATGCATGCACATGTGCACGTGATGTTGCATGTGCTTGTGCACCTGGTGTGAGACAGGGAGGAGGGGAGGGGTGGGTGGCGGTAGGAGGGGAGGGAAGCAAGGGATGGAAGGGGACAAAAGCAACGGAGACAAAACATTGCACCACAAACATAAGTGAGCTCTTATGAAAGGCTGATGGAGAGACATGCGAGACAATGTGGCACATTCATCACTAAAAACATCAACACAAACAACTGGAGGAAAACAGCAAGGCAAAGAAAACATAACAGCATAACAGGTTAAGGAAGCATTAAGCGCACACAACCTGTTTACACAAAACATTTCTCGGCATTCATCAACATAATGTTCCTCCACTGATTGGAAATGACGCAAACCACATCAGTCATCTCCATTTATTCCCATTCATTACTGAATCGGGCATACATCTTTAATACTAAATTGGAGTACAGCTGCCTTTCTAAGGTAGAACTCCATAAATGAGCAGTCAGGTTGTTTACCCCCCTCTGGTGGCCGTGACGAGCACTAAATCTGCTGTCTGGACGTAGTTTACAACACAACTTAAGCTGGGCAGCGGCACTGCGTCATTCTGTCTTTTTATAGCTGTGACCCTGGAGTTTCCCTACAGCCCTGTGTTGTCTGTCCCACTTGGAGCTTTCTTAGTCACTGCATATGTTGTTATCCTCGCTCCCTGTAGAAAACATCCTGTGGGTTCAGGTCATTTGCTCTTATTGTTGACATTTGGGGTGGCTGAATGTGGATGAACTCACACTGACCCGATCAACCACACTCCCCTCAGTGAGAGCTACTGTCTCGAAGCACAGAAAACAGTCATCCAATCGAGGTGCTGGACTAATACTTTCCTCGTGTTGCCGTGACTTGTCTCAGGATGAGTGAAATTGCGCTGATGCAAATTACTAACTGGCTGCTCTGTGTCTTGTTTTCTCTTTCAGAGGGAGCATGCATTTGATTCAGATGTGGAGCCCCACAGGTTCAGGTCTCTGCCAGAAATGAGCAACAGATCAGCCAGTGATCTCAGCAATCTTGAGGTAATGCTCTGATAGTGCATTTGTGTGTGACGTGTGCGTGTGTGCGCGTGTGTGTGTGTGCATGCTTGTGAAGGGAGAGGGGCTGGTCTGTTTCTATCCGCACAGTTACATCTCGCCACACCCATGTTAAGTCTCTAAAGTATGTCTGTGTTGTTTCCAGCTGAAGCCCACACTCTCTCAGCTGCATGCTGACCTGAAGCTGTATGAGCACCACTTTGAGTGGCTGAACAAGGTTTCAAAGAAGCACCACCACCCTGCATTGCCCAAGCTGGTGGAGATGATCAGAGAAATGAAATCTCTCATCAACCTGCTGCACCGTCAGGTAAAGGAACAGAGTTTCTCCTTTTCATTCAGCTGTCTTTACACTGTGATGAATCAATTGTTCTAATCTGTCTTCTCACCTACAGATGCTGAGAGTTGAAGCGCCGAGGCTGACTCCGGCGACCCCGTCCCTACCCCCTCACCTCCCGTATCAGTTTGATGTCCTGCAGTCCAGCCATGAGCTTCTTCAACACTTCAAGCTCTTCTGTGATTGGGCGTACAGAGCATTCCTCAGCCTGAAGCCCAAAGTCACTGTAGTACAATGATAATACAAGCACACTTGTTCTTTTCCTTTCAACTACTTGGCTGCAGAGCCATTGAGGATCCACTGAGTCCCGCCTCAGCCAGAGGGGAATAAGGACCATGTCAGTGTGCACTGTAGTTAATAGCATCCTTTAAGAGGCCTAAACGTCAACCAATGACATATGTGTTGAAGAATGTGTATTTCCACCAGAGCCAATAAGGATGCGCTATACTGCAGCCAGTTACAACCAAGATTCCTGTTAAAGCAAACTGCCAGTTTAACTACAATGATTCCCCAAAACTCTTCCCTAAAGGCCTTGTTCATGCCGTGTTATTTATGTATTTATTTATTTATTGACTGTTAGTAATTTATTTAATTTTATTTATTTAAAGTTGTAATGTGTCACTCTCATCTTTATTTCTTGTCTTAACGTGAATTTAATTTTCCCAACATCTCTGTAATCTTTCTTTTTGTCTTGTGTCTCACTGATCCTCAAGAAAAAAAACAACAACAAAAAAAAAAAAAAACACAGTAGCACTTCCTGAACCTATAGCTCTGATTATGATTTTTGTTAAAACTAATTTAATCTACTTTTGCATTTGTGTATTTTTTGCAGCAAATTATTCTTCCAGTAGATGTAGCATTTGGGACAGCCATTTTTTTTCACTATCTCTCACTTACAGTGCCCTTAAAGTAAACATTTTAAAGGATGTTAATGTTCTAACTATGTTAAATGTGCCACATCTTAACATATCAATTGATGGCCTATGAAATTAACCACATTCATTTGAAAATGTCAAGATGGTAGCGGAAGAGAAGTGGATACTTTCTTTTGTACCGCAGTCAATACACAGACAGACATTAGTTTCTATTTTCGATGCCTGTTTCACTCACGATCCGCGTGAGGAGGCATATTTAACATTGTGGTAAAGTTGTATGAATGTGCCCTGTTGCTGAGCACTGATGGACCTGATTAGATTCTTTGCACAAACTTGTTAGGATTAGCCTCTTTGATAAGTGAGATGGCTGATTTTGAACCTGAGCTTTGGGGTAGAAAAGTTTGTTTTTTTTAATTAAACACCCAAAGCCTTAAAATACTATGTATTGTGACACTATGTTCTGTACAGGTGTACATAAATATACAAGAATGTAAATTGTTGTACACAGTGCTTTTGTGTATTATGTTGTTTTCTACAATATACTGTAGATAACTTTTATCAATTTTATCACTATCATTTTTGTTCATTCCTATTCTAGTATTTGTTGCAGTATTGTCTATTTATTTAAGTAACTTGGTGGAACTATTTATTTTATGCTGCAGTGGAGCAAGCCTCCTATCTTTTTGTACTTTTATACAGTTTTTATTCTTATCTATTATTATACCATCCTGTTTAAATTATTGTTGTAACATCAAGATGCTTCTTCCACACACTGATTGGCCTCAATGTGAAATATGTGCCTTGGTGAAATAAATACTAAAGAATGTGCACAATGGATTTGAGTTGTTGTTGTTTTTTTTTATAACTATAGTATCAATCAATTAATCAGCCGGACTTTATTTGTATAGCACTTTTCACTTTTTACAATAACCCTCCACCCCCAAACCATTATAAACAAAAGCACAACACAAATTGAGAAAACACCAGAGGCAGGTTAAAAATTAACATAAATAAAAAAATAAAGAAATAAAAACCCATTAAATTGTAGAATAATAAAATAATAATAAATTAAAACCCATTAAATATGTAATAGTAAAACAATAATAAAGTGAAACCCATTAAAATGTTTAAATAGTTAAATAAAATATAATAAAAGTAAAGCATTATAAAATATATAAATAAAGGTTAAGATATATAAATACACAGACAACTAACTGAATAAGTAAATAAAAGTGAAAAAGTGTAACCGAAAATATGTAAACAGAAAAATTTATAAATAAATAACAAATAAAAGCCAGATTAAAAAGATAAGTCTTGAGTTTACTCTTAAAAATATGAACATAGTACACACTGTGCACCTAAACAATGTAGGCTGTGACAGATTGAAGTTTGCGCCCATACACAGAGATACTACGTTACCCAGAAGTCTGTGCGCCAGAGTCAGACTACAACCAATAAATTTCCATTGTTAACAAAGCTTTACAAATTATTTTTAATATATCGGCGTGTGGACACATCGCGGACACATATTTTCAGTAAAATTTTAGAAGTTAGAAATATTTATAAGCGATGTTTAAAAACGTCAATCTGTCTGTCGGAGCTCCTGACCAATGGGAGTAGCCCATCTATCGGAGCAAGCAGCCAATCGGCGTCGCTGTTCTTAGGAGGCGGCATCGGGCGGAGAACTGCTGTTAGTTTGTGCTGTGTTTATTGTTAAGGTTGTGTGGATTAGCACTGCGGTACCCAGTTTCCTTTTTCACAATATCAACAGTATGTCTTTAAAAGATGAGCTAAAGATGCTCGGTGAGTACCGCTTCAGCCTGAATTCATGCTCAGCTTTATCGAGCAGTTTAACGGCGCTACTGACGAAGGCTAGACTAGCTTTAAATGAAGGCCAGTGGCTGTTTTTGTTGACACAGTAAAACTGATATTACTTGTGTGTTGTGTGTCGCAGCTGACCGGCAACACTAGGATACACTTGTGAGGTAGCTTAATGTGTAACTTAGCTGTGGCCTCAGTGTGTGTGTGTGTGTTGGTAGTAAGCACCGCACTGCGGGGACGGACAGAAACGGACTGACGGCCAGAGGAAAGACAGCAGGGAGGGGAGGGGGGCTAGCTTCATAGACAGGAGGGAGGGAGGGAGCCAGGGGGTGGACTTTAAAGGGGACACTCTTACCAGGAGTTACCGAGTTATAATACTGTATTTATTTCCATTTCACTTCATGTCAGACCTGTCCTGAGCTGTCTACTTGGGATGACAGCTGCTGTTTCCAGTGGCTGACTGGGAAGGAATTTGTGTAAGAAAATATGAACGCAGGAAAGGTGAAAGAAAAAACCATGATACTGCACCAACACTAATCCAGCGCCTGCTTCCAAAAGGAGTCACCTCATCGGCTACCAGCTCGCAGCTTGGTAATGTCTAACTCAGTGGCCTTAGTGGTCCAAGCAGAACTCTTACCACCTCAGTCCGCCGCCTCCCTCTCTCCTTTCCCGTCCCTCCTCGGTTCGGGAGAGGATGGCGAGGACGATAGGGACAGAGGGGAGCTGGTGGATGGAGACAAAGCGGTCGTAGAGGGTGGGGAAGAGGTGGTTCTGGACATGGTGGCGTCCTCGGTGTCAGGCCCGGCCCAGCAGCAGCCCGAGCAGTCGGATCATCCCTTCCAGTGTATGGACTGTGGGAAGAGCTTCAGGTGGTCGTCCAGACTGACCCACCACCAGCGGAGCCACAACAATGAGAGACCATACCGCTGCAACCTCTGCCCCAAGGCCTTCAAGGGCTCCTCCGCTCTGCTCTACCACCAACGGTACCCATAATAAAAGGGTTTTTATAAATCCTTCTATAAATCCATGCCTTTTGATAGAAAACAGGTTGTTACCAGTATATAAGTTGTATCACAAGAGAAAGTACGTTTCTATACTAATAATTTGCCACATATGTAATGACTGCTTTTGTAGGTCTCACTCAGGGGAGAAGCCTTACGAATGTAAGGACTGTGGCAAAGCCTTCAAACGCTCATCTCTGCTCCAGGTGAGATGTCAACAGAGTCATATTTTAAGGAAGAATTTACAAATAGAGAGCGATTTCACATCTCTATCTCTGTCCGTTTCCAGGTCCATCAGAGTGTCCACACTGGAGTGCGTACTTTTGTGTGCCCCTATTGCCCCCTGACCTTCAAATGGAGTTCTCATTACCAGTATCACCTGCGGCAGCACACTGGAGAGTGTCCATACCCCTGTGACACCTGCCCCAAGGCCTTCAAGAACTCGAGCAGCCTGCGGCGACACAAGAATGTCCACCTCGGTCTCAAGCCTTACACCTGCACAGTGTGTAACAAATCCTTCACTCAGTCTACCAACCTGAGGCAGCACATGAGGATACATACAGGTGAGAGGCCCTACATCTGCAGCGAGTGTGGACGGAGTTTCACGCACTCTTCAAACCTGGCCCTGCACAAGAACTCGCACTCCAACCTCAATACAGGAGGGAAGGAGGGGAAGAGGGGAGAGGATGCAAGGAAGGGAAATGAGGTAGTGGAGGTGGTGGTAGGGGAGGAAGTGACATCGTCCATGTTGACGGACATGGTGGGATTTGTGAGCCAGGAAGGAACTGATGGAGTCGGGGTGGGGATGGAAGAAGTGTTCCTGTCAACCACCTCATCCGGACAGAATCCGAGCCTTCTCAGCCTCACCTCCTCCGGAGGGGATGTGTGTGCATCTCGGGCTATTGGGACAGAGGTTCACCTGAGCACAGACACCGGTGCCAGTGTGCTGCTGTACAGCTGTGGCAGCTGCAACCACACCTTTGGCACACGGACAGAGCTAGAGGAGCACCAGTCCATCCACATGGCTCCAGAGGAGCACGGGGCCAATGCAGAGGCAGGGCACGGGGCAGGGATGGAGGTTGGGGATGGGCTGGTGGGAGCCGGCCATCTGCTGGCTGATTTTGAAGAGGTAGTGGAGACGACCACAGTGACTGAAAATGGGCACAGCACTGAGGTGCTCCTTGGACTGACCGAGGGAGCAGATGGCAGCAATACAGTAAGTGATCGGACTAAGTGGATAAATGTGAGAAGAAAAAATCCTCTTATGTTAAAAGAAAAAAAGTGAAGTGAATTACAGTCTGGAGTGGGAATCAGGTCATGGGGTGTGTAGCCTGGTTGCAGACCTCTAAATAGAGTCAGAGTCAGGCCATCATCTCAGATTTGTTCAGCGGTGCAAATAGGTCTGATGCTGTGCTCGTTTACAGCTGCCTCTCTCCTGGGTAGAGAAGCAGTTGACTTATGAGAGGTTAGTAGGTGGGATCAGAAATGGGGATGTCATCATATATAGCTAGATAGCTGCCTTGCTGCATTCATTCAGAAATGCAGACAGAAAAATGTGGATGCTACTGCAGCTTCTGTGTACTTATGGATACTGATGTACTCCTGAGAGTCAGGACGCTTATCTGCCCATATATTCTCATTTTAATTGATCCAGAAATAACCTACACACCATATAAAGTCCTTGTTTTCAATTTGAAGATATGTTTTTTTATATGCATTACTTCCTTTGGTTTGTCCTCAGAATGTGGGCACCACCCAGGCCCAGTTTGACCTGCTGCAGAGCTTCACCGAGGTGACTCAGAGCTCTGAGACCGTTCAGCCAGAGGCCAGAACCACATGGGCAGGGCTGTCATGTGGCTACTGCAACAAGACCTTCAAGACCAGTGGAGGCCTCAATAGACATGTGTCACTGGTGAGAACGCTCCTCTGCTAACACTGTTATATGAATTACAGCAGCGTACTGTAAACAGAGCACTGAAATAAATCAGTTGCGTTTTGATTTATCTGCGTTAAACTCATCTTTGGCTCCCGTTTTCCCCCTTTGTTTGTCCAGATGCACTCTCTCTCATCACAGTCCCGCTCCCAGTTCAGCTGCTCCGCCTGCGACCGCTCCTTCCCCCTTCTCTCCTCACTCCTCACCCATCAACACTCCCACACCCCTGAGCAACGTCTCCTGGCTGAAGCGGAGGCTGAGATAGTGTGTCCTCCTTCCCTTTCCCTGTCTCTCCCCCTTCCCTCTTCTCCCAGCCAGGCTGACAAGCCGCAGGAAGGCCAGAGGGAGATCCACGTCGACATCATTGCCGTCGGCGAGGAGCAAGAGGAACAACCGGTTAAACCGACCAAAGCCCCCAAAAAGACAGGAGCCAACAAGACCACTCCTGCTGGAGGTAAAGACATTTTAATAGCAGAACAGACACAAAACTGCATTTCGACATGGAGACGATTATACAACAGGAAGCATGAGCCAAGCAATCTGCTTAATGCAAAGCTGGCCACACTGTAACCAATGTCAAATTGGTTGTATGAGACATTTAAGGCAAATTAGGGTGTTCTTAACTGTGATAATTACTACATTTGTTGTTGGACAAACAACATTTCAACTGTATTTTATGTATTATTTTATATTTCAATCTTCACACGCTTTCATACAGAGAGGCCATACCGCTGTTCAGAGTGCGGAAAAGCCTTCAAAGGTTCATCAGGGCTAAAGTACCACATGAGGGATCACACTGGGGAAAGGCCCTACCGCTGCACCGAGTGTGGAAAGAGCTTCAAGAGGTCGTCACTGCTTTCAATCCATCAGAGGGTAAGCGTCACTCCTCTAGAAATTGATGCACATGTTATGACGAGTCCATCATTTGGGAGCTAAATCTCATCATTTATGTCACTGTTTAAAAAAAAAAAAAAAAAAAAAAGATTTCTCTAGCTTACAGGGACTGCAGCTGTCTAGTATGGTTCACACCCCCTCAGATGATTGCAGTCTGCAACGGACAAATCTAAAAAGCAATAAACAACCACTTCAGTGCAGTAACATGCTCGGTAGTTACAGCTTTCTTGTGATTAAGTGGCTGTTATCACACTTCATAATAGTCATAACATATATAACACTTTTGATTGGAGTGTTCACGCATGCATTTAGATAAAGAAGAATTAAATCAGAGCAATAAGTAAGTACTACAATGAACACTTTATTACATGTAATGACAACAACCACAAACTGTTTAACTGATAGAGAAATATTTTTAAGTAGGGCCAAAAAATTATTTTTTTTGTTTCCATGTTTACCTTTCCCAGGTACACACAGGTCTCCGGGCGTTCCAGTGCCCCCACTGCCCTCTCACATTCAAATGGAGCTCTCACTACCAGTACCACTTGCGGCAGCACACAGGCGAGAGGCCGTATGTGTGTAAGGAGTGTGGCAAGTCTTTCAAGAACACCAGCTGCCTGCGCAGACACAGTCAGATGCACTCTGGACTGCGACCTCATACCTGCTCCATCTGCTCAAAGTCTTTCTCGCAGACATCAAACCTCAAACAGGTCAGTCAGTACAGCCTGGACAGATTCAGCTATGAACTTTCTTTTTTTATATCTGTCATATCGCCTAACCTCATATTTGTCTCCCTTCTTCTCTTGTTGTTTCTCTATGAGCAGCACGAACGCACCCACTCTGGCGAGAGACCCTTCCAGTGCACGCACTGCAATAAAAGCTTTACACACTCCTCCAACCTCCAGCTCCACCTTCGCACACACTCCTCAAGCAAGGACTTCAAATGCCCATACTGCTCTAAGGAGTTTGTCATGCACTCCTACTTGCAGAGGCACATCCGTACCCATGGCAGTAGCGTTCCCCTGCCCTGCCCTGGTGGTGGAAGTAAAGATGGAGTGGCCGTGAAAGCCAGCGTTGGGGGAGTAACAACCACCACAACTCTGCTCAACCCCATCACCCTGGAAACCTCAGGAAACCATGGCAGCCTGATTGTGTCCCAGCCAGCACTTAATATCCCCCCCAACACCTCCCAGAACTACTTTATGATTCAGACAGCCAGCGGCCTGCAGCTCATTCCTCTGTCATCCCCTACGCCGGCCCCTCCACCTCCTCCTCCACCACCGCCACCTCCGTCCCAGCCCCAGAACTTCTTCCTTCTACAGTGCCCTTCCAACAACGGCAGCCAGTCCAGCTTGATTCTCGTCCCAACGGCAAACAACCCTCCACCAGCTCCAGAGCCTCAGACCCTCCCTGTGCTTCAGACTATCCAAGCACTCCATCCCGTCCTAAACCAAACACAGACTCAGATACCCCAGTTTCCGACCATATCACAGCAACAACAGCAGACCAGGATCATAATCACCAACAATAATAACAATGCACACACTCCTGTTGCCATGCCAACAAACACTCTCCCAGTCAACTCCTTACTGACCAAGCCCATATTGGGGAAAAGCACACGGACAGCACGGGGCAGACGGGGACGCAAACCAAAAGCTGCTCTACAGAAATCTGCAACTGCTACTCCCGTCAGTCAGGCTGCAGGTGGAGCTCTGTCAGTAACAAACTGTAACGTGACCAGCGTCACACAGACTGCTGCGAACACCATCATAGAGTCATCAGCAACATCTGCATCCACGGTGTCCCACTGTTCCCTGCCAACATCTTGCACTACTGTCCCAGTTCTTTCATCTTCCACCACTGTAGCCCCCACAGTGGACACCTCAGGACCCCCATCAACTGTCACCATGGTTACACCAGCCACCACAGTAACCACAGCATCTGTTTCTACTTCTGTCCCAGCTACTCCAGAGAGCAACTCCCATCCCACTGTGGGGCAAATAAGGACAGAGGAGACGATGGCAGGGAAACAGTTTGTGTTATGTTTTGATAATGAAGGGCGGGCAAAGGAAGGGATGAATATCGAGGAGGGTGGGGAGTCGTATGTGTTACAGTTTGAAGGGGATACATCAGGGGAGGCAGTGGACGGAGGAATGGGTGGGGAAGGAAAATCACTTGTGTTGCAGTTCAAGACAAATGGGCACGGGGATGGGGAAAAAGGGGGAGATAAAGGAGGAATGATGTCACTTCTGCGTGAATGGGGTGGAGAAAAGCAGGGAGAGAGACAGGCAGGAGAGGAAGGCAGCCAGGGGGAGTCTTATGTCCTTCATTTCCACACCGAGGCGCAGAGCAGCGGCGCATCCGGTGCTAACTTCAACCAAGGGCAAGAGACCAGCCTGCAGCTTTCTTGCACGCCTACACAACGTTTGGTGCCACTTGATGGGCAGGAGGTGGTGTTTGAACTTGGGGGTGAGACCAAAATGGAGCAGGAAACTGAGGAAGGTATGCAGATGATAGCCCTGATAGAAGGTGAAGAGGGGATGATGGGAGAGGAAGGGGCAGGATGCAATGCTACAAGCGGTAGAGTTACTGAGGGTGGAGGAACTATGGAAGGCATATTTCAGCTGCAAAGTGGGGAGGAAATTGTCATAATTGAGGTCAGCACTAGTAGCTTAAGGGAGGGAAGAATGGAAAGAGGCGGGGATGGGGAGATCTCACAAAGTAGCGAGGTAAAATACGAGAGCGTAACAGCAGAGGCGAAGGAGAAGTCTGTAAAGGAGCACAACTCTGCAGACAACACGGAGGTACAGACATCAACCGAAGACACAATAAGAAATGGACCTATACCTAATAAAGAGATGCAGTTCTCTAACTAAAACCAGTGTGCATGTCAGAGAAGAGGAGGTGTGTGTGAGTGTGTGAAGGCCTCACTGTTTGTGGGCTCGGTGTGTTAGCACTTTAGTCATTTTGAGTTCTCCTGGAGCAGAGGGAGAACATGCAGTTAGATGAGTACTGTCTTGTAATCCCATGGTGCCACATACTAGAAATGTTATACATTCAAATAGGCTGTACATGGACCTTCCTAAATATATTAGTTTAAATGATAACTGTCATTGGCAGTTTGTTTATTAAGTAAATATGTTTTTTTGTGAATAAATGTTGTACATGGCCTACTTTCTTGATAATGTTAATAGTAAATAGTAGATAATTATTAATAAATCTGTTAATACCTTTCACCATTTTCCATTTCTGCTTCCTTTTTTTTTCTTGGAGTTTTTGCGCTCTTTACGCAGTTACGTCGTTATTCACGTTGCGTTTGCGCAGTGCGTATTGTACGTACGTAAATGGCGCAGGCGTAACAACAGAGGAGCGTGCAACGGGACACAAAACAGAGTACGTCTGCATGCAGAATACCTTCCCTTCGCCAGAAACGACTTTGCGGTCGTTCTATCAAACATTTCCAAACCTGTGCGGACTTCACAACACACAGACGGGCGCACGCAGTTTATTTCTCCCAGTTTAAGTTTAATCTGAGCTGCGTGGTGCACGAGGTAAGCGGAAATGGGGGGATGAGAGCCGGAGCATTGGGTCTAAATGTGACAGGACAGACCGCAGCTCTCTGTAATAACCATATAAGGATTTGAACGAGGTCTTTTCGCTTTCGGCCTCACCTCTGATGATCACTGTTAGAGGAGCTACAGTGGGGTGCATGATATAAGTACAGTCTGATGGGGACACATGCATGCTACAAATCCTCTGTAATTCCCTTTGTTGTTAGGAGGCGGGGGGGGGGGGGATGTTACACTGCAACTACTGGCTCACTGCAGGCTGCATTGTGTAATATGTCATATAATGTGGAAATACATTGTCATAATCCAGATAACGTAATAAAAAACTCAGACCTGTGTGTCAGTCTGCAGTAGCATCAGTTATCTGCATGATGCAGTCCCAAAGTTTGATTCCATTGTCTCCTATTTTACCCATAAAATGACACACGCTCTTCCTTAAATGTGTTGTCACAGGGTTCCTTCGAACACAGTGTGGATGTTGGAGTTGGTGACAGACTGCCGCTGCTGTTAAAGCCTAAACATGGTGAGGCTGGAGCTGGATCAGGTGGTGATGAGGAGGATGAAGGAGGACGACATAGAGATGGTCAAAGCCCTCATCAAGGTTTGCACAATATAATTAAAAGTTGACGATAGGCTGCTTTCGTTGTCCTTCGACTGATTTAAAAAAAAAAAACCTTTATTGGTGTCTCTCCAGGAGGGCTGCGAGGGCACAGAAAACCGCCTGATCCTCCACATCCTCACTCGTCCGCTCTGCCTCTTCATCCTGGCTGTTTTCTCCTCAATCCTACGCTGCCTTGTCCACTCTTTTATCCTGGCTCTTGCTATTCCTGTCTTCCTGCTAATTGTCTTTCTAAAGATCACCATGCCGCGATCCACAGGGGTTCTGGGCAGCAGCCGCCCCTACTGGGACTATGTGGGAAGCAGCTACAGAGGGACACAAGATGAGACGCTGCAGAATCCCTACTGTAGAATCAGTGGCAAGACACCAGTAACTAGAAAGGTTGGTCTACTGGTGTGCTACTGGAGTTTTTTGGGGTAGTTTTCACTTAATTCTAGTGACCAGATGTTGCAGCCATGTAATCTTATTTCTTTCTTTTACTCAGCCAAGGCGCAGAACTGGACCCAAAGAAAAGGAGAAAGAGACGTCAACAGAGAAGATCACCCCAGAGAGGGAACAGTCAGCGGGTCAGGTTTGGGTGGCAGACTGCGAGGGTGACATAATCGGCTGCATTTTTCGAGACAGCGAGACACGAGCGGGCATAAGGAGGATCTGCAGGTTGGTGACAGGCTCCTGGTACCGCAGGGAGGGCCTGGGCCGGCTGTTGGTCCAGAGTCTGGAACAGAGAGAGAGGGAGAGTGGCGCGCACAGAGTGTACGCACACGTCCCCTACCCCTCCAAGGTGGCGGAGGCCTTCTTCAGGAAGCTGGGCTATCAGCAGCTTGGGGAGAGGGACGATGAAGAAGACGATGAGGAGGGGAAGCTGGAGACTGCTGAGAGAGGCTTTCTGGGACACCCCCTCACAAAGGTGTTTTATAAAGACCTGTGATTGAGTGATGATGGACAAAAATGGCCGAGGAAAGTTCATAGGTGAAGAAGGTGATGGCATCATTGCTGCAGCATGTTTGGATATTTAAGTTAATAATTTATTGAATATTTATGCCATTATTTATTTACTATATGTGTTGGTGTTCTGTTTGATTTAAGTATATGTTTACTTTTTCATTATATAAAGTATTAGTACCATTTTTATGAAACAGTTACAGTTCAAACATTACTTCATGAAGCTTCACTTGCACCGTTCTCTCATCATTTGTAATGAAAAATAAAGTATTTATGCAAATTGTGTGTTTCCTAAATATGTGTTTGTGTGTTTCTTTTCTCAAAAACTTAACAGTAACCGGCGTGTTTGTCTGACTGCACACATTTCTTTGTGTGTCTGTGTGTGAACCCATACAAATGTGTAGGAGGATGTACAGTTGCCGTGTAGGAAGTATATGTGGTTTATGTGAATCTGCAGAATTTATTCGCTTTTATCTTTCAGCGCTCTTCAGCTGCCGTTGCTCTCCTTCACGTACAGTGTGTGGCTCCATGAGTCTGCAAAAAAAACAGCCCTCCCTCCCTCCCTCCTTTGCTTTGGCTTTCTTGTTCTTTCATTTTGGTTTTCTTTGTTATATTTAGTTTTATTCTTCATAAGTCTGCATGCTCTAATGTTAGTAATGGTAGCATGTGTCGGTTGTTGACTAAATATTTTAGTGCATAAGTTAATTGAGTCATAAGACATTTATTCATCACCGTTATTTTTATTTCTTTATTTGGTTACAACCTCTTAAAATGTAGTAACCTCAATATATTTTTTTAATTAACTGATTACAAATATTGATTTATTTATAATGAAAGAAACTTAGTTATGGTCTTAATATCGAGAATTGATTACAAATAAATCTACTCTGTAGTTAGTATTTCATATATGCATGTGTCTGTGTGTGTATGCATCTAGTATTCTGACTCAAGAATGTGTGTGGTTAGCAGGTGAATGTGACTAAGTGGGGAAATGCACACAGCCCCAGTCTGAGGCTAACCTTAATATGGTTAGCAGCCCTCACACTTGCATCGCGCAGCTACCTACGCTGTTAACCTCAGATGGTGTCAGTATAGCATCAGTGTGCCACAGATAAACACCACAGGATGTTTGTTGATGGTAATGTGTCTGTGAAAGACATATCTTACCTGATGTGGAGACAAATATAGGCCTATACTTCACTGCAAACTGCAAATCATACAAGCTGTAGTGGAAAATAACAAGTCATTCAGTTAACTTTGATGAAAAGTCTGAGACACCCAGTAACGTAACAGTGTTGCACGAGTGAGTGTGTGTGGTCAGGCCAGTTTCACCATGTGAAAGCTATATATATTTATTTTTTTTACTGGTGACACTTTTTGGTCATCATCAGGTTGTTTCTTCATGACTGTCAAAGAGCAGACACCTGTTAGCTGGGCCTCTACCCGCCCGATCTGTAGCTATTATTGTTGTCAGGAAACAGATGTGAGTTCACACACTGGAAAGAAAGTCTGTTTGTGACTGTGGTCATGTGCGTCTGCACGGTATGGCTGTGTGTGAGTGTTTGTGTGCGCGTGTGCAGGGTGTGGGCGGGTGGGTTTCGGAAAGTATGACTTGGCATTTCCTACACCCGGTTGCTGCCCCTGACTACGGGTTAAATGCACAGCCATGTCTGGCCATACTGTACTACTCCACCACACACACACACACACACACACACACACACATGCACACACAGACGGAGCACGAGCGTGGTGGTAGTGCATGTGAGCGTTCATGTGTGACTGTGAGATGACCTTGGTCAACTGTGGTCAAACCCAGAGAGCTGGGTGGGAAGTGGTTACATATAGTTTGGCATTTGATCAGCCTCTTGAAGTTGGGAAAAGACACATGCACACAAGATCAAATGTGCAGAGACATTAGCCTTAGTGCACCGTCAGAGTAATGCAATATGATGTGAGGTTGCTCAGAGCATGCAGACACACATACACATGAATCACTCTGAATTCTGGGGCACCACACAATCATAGGATATATTAGATAAATTTGTTCCAGATGATGTATAACATATAGACTGTGTTAATGACATGCTCATACAGATGGCTAACACACACATGCGCACATACACACAGATGAGCTCCAAAAACAGCCACCCTGGGAAACGGTGAATTCCCCAAACCACAGAGTGCATGAGAGGGTGAGGGGAGTCATGGGAAAGCAGGATGCCTGCATGCAGTGCCACTGAGTGAGCAGACTGGGCCAGAGCTAAAACAGACAGAGCAAAGAAAAGACGAGAGCAAAATAATACACATCCTGATTTGGCAATGACGGATGACAGCATCTGATGGTTCAAAGGCTTATGAGTGAGATTTATCCACACACTGTGGTCGGTCAGCTGGCCGGCCATTCTAGCAGACACGTAGGGTGAGGGAGGTCGATTATAGTTCTGCTCCCAGCCTGACACAGTTTGGGAAAACCCAGATCAGAGGACGAAGTAGGTGTCAAGGCCTCCGAGGTCTGGGAACGCCTATGGCTCCACCAAAATCTTGGGGCCCCGAAGAGGTGAGAGAAAGGGGGGTGAATAGCTAGGTGGAATAGCTGAATAGCAGAAGGGCTCCTTGGCGATCACCCTGTAGATCAAGGTGAGAAGGTATCTGGAAGATTTTAGTTAATGATCTGGGAAAACCAAAGCAGAGGGGGGACCAGTGAGTGGATGAGTCTTAAGTGTTTGGAAAGTTCCAGCCAGTTGGCTCAGTTTACTGACGTCTTTGAAAAACTCCAAAGGTTACAAATCACGTCAAACACTTTTCCTCTCATGTGTGGTCACTTAGATTAGTTTGTAAAATCTGTGTTGTGTAAGCTCGCCTCCTCAATAAGGTTCCTTTATTGCCTTGTGCCAAATTAATGGTTTAACTTCAGCAATGGTGAGCAAATGTTGAAAGTGTTTCGCAGAAAAACCATGATGCACTTAACAAACTTTGTGAGTAATTCATTTGTAGCTTTTACAGTTCTGCAGTTATTCATCTCATTTCTATCACGCCTCCCCTGAACTTACTTTGAAAAATCTTTTTGAACTTTTTGTCCAACCAGAAGCTGCCTTTGTTGTATGCAGGATGTTTATGTTTAGAGGTATATGCTCTCTCAGTTCCCTCCCTTTATCCCCCCAGCACACACACACACACACACACACACACACACACACACACACACACACACACACACACACATACACATACACACACACACACACTTTCACTCTTTCTCATTTACCTTCATTTATTATCTACACCCTGCGAGTGACAAAGAAAAGCGCGCCTTTCAAAATGATTACAAAGCTAGACAGGTGAGCAAAATTGATACATTCTCTTTATATGTTGTATATGTACTTCTCTTAGGCAAATATTTATATATATATATAGATGACACGTGTATACTACTAGATGGGGGGAAAAAAACGTGTTTCATAACTTTTTATGAATGAGGATATGTTCACACCAACATAAGATATCCTAATGTGGAATTCTGTGTCAGTAACTTTGACACTTTTACCACCTTCGAGCGCTATAAATTGAAGTTTCAGTATTAATGAGTTTCGTTAAAAGTTGTGAAACTGAGAGTGCAAGAAAAGCAGTGAATGTTGTAGTTGTCTTCTGACTGTCCATCTCTCACAGTTGGTTAACCACAGATTTTACATGAGTTTATTGTGCTAACATTTTGGATTAAAAACAGAATTAATGCGTGAGTCATCTGAATAGTAATACGTTACAGAATCTGTGCATACAGAGTTTGTCTCAGACTTTCCCGGCATAAAATGACTGAATACTACAAAGAGTATCTGCACCGAAGATGTTCGTTTAACAAAACAGAAACGCCTCTAAGAATAGCATTATTACTGATGAAATGTTGACTAATAATGCAACATGCAGCAAGTTTTTGTAGGTGGATCTAGCCTTTAAAAAGAAACTTTAAATACTCTGTACTGTGCTTCTCTGCTCTACCTGCACCACATGTCATTAGCTAATAAAAAGGACACATTTTCTTCCTTTGCCTCAGTGTGCTTTTGCCTCGAAAAAAGTTCATCTTCCATTACAAGAATGTGCGCTGGGCAAGGGGTCGAAATGAGACATACCTCTGCTTTGTAGTAAAGAGGCGAGTGGGACCAGACACCTTAACGTTTGACTTTGGACACCTCCGCAATCGCAGTGGCTGTCATGTAGAGGTAAGTAATGTGAGTCAATACAGGAGAGCATATGAGAAGGACCTGTTCAGAGGAAAGGCAAAAATAATAATTGAAAATATTGGATGATTTTACATCTCACATTTTGTCTGTTCTCATATATCTTCATAGCTGCTGTTCCTGCGCTACCTGGGAGCCTTGTGCCCTGGTTTGGGGGGCTATGGAAGTACTGGAGAAAAGAGGCTCAGTTACTCGGTCACCTGGTTCTGCTCCTGGTCTCCCTGTGCCGACTGCTCCTTCAGGCTGAGCCAGTTCCTCAACAGGATGCCAAATCTTCGCCTCAGGATCTTCGTTTCTCGCCTTTACTTCTGTGACATGGAGAACAGCCGTGAAAGAGAGGGCCTAAGAATGCTGAAAAAAGCTGGCGTGCACATCACAGTTATGAGCTACAAAGGTGAAGGCATAAAACTGTGTATGTGGTAGTGATATAAAGAGAGTCAGGACATGGCTTTAGAATCAGACACTTACGCTAGCAAGCTAGATCAGCTTCTGTATGTCAATAAAGATGATTATTTTGACCTCTCTTTTCAGACTTTTTCTATTGCTGGCAGACCTTTGTAGCTCGTAAAGAGAGCAACTTCAAAGCTTGGGATGAGCTGCATCGAAACTATGTTCGCCTCTCCAGAAAACTCCACCGCATCCTCCAGGTAGAGGTTTTACCACCAACAGGATCAGGTCAAACCAATAACCTAATGATTTTTATTAACACTATATTTCTATCTTTCTTTTTCAGCCCTGTGAAACAGAAGATTTAAGAGATGCCTTCAATCTTCTCGGACTGTGAAGCATATATACTGTATGACCTCCTCTGGTGTTGCCATTGAGTCTATCATTAAGTCTGTAGAGAAAAATACATGTCGGTGTCGGTGTCTATCACTACAGCTGCTCAACTGAGAATGAGAAAAACTGAGAAAAAAAAAATAGAAGTTGCGGCAAGGCTTTTGGCATTAGATAGAATTAGCTGCTGCTTGCTGTTTCTGTATTAATATGTCAATGTGAAAGAAAATAAAATACATACACTGTGATATGTTGTCTTGTGTTATAATGTTAGCCTAGCATTAGCTAGGTATTCAGCTTACTAACTGGTTGGTGTATTCAGCTAGCATAACTCCTGGTTGTAATGATTGTAGAGCATTGTTAAGGACAGCAAATTAAAAGGATATTCCAGTGATAAATTACGTTACAGAGGTCAATAAATAAATAACAATGACAAACTGCAATACTTTTTACTAGCCTAGCTACATGACTGTAAATTATCACTTTTTTTACTTAAAGGTCCAGTGTGTAAAATTGAGTGGCACCTAGTGGTGAAGTTGCAGTATGCAACTGACTGAATACCCCTCACTCTCTTGTTTCAAGCATGAAGGAGAAACTACGGTGGTCATGAAAGTCGATAAAGATGAATGGTCCTATGTAGAGCCAGTGTTTGGTTTGTCCATTCTAGGCTACTGTAGAAATATTGTGTTTCAACATGGCGGACTCCATAGAAGAGGACCCGCTCTCTCTGTAGATATAAAAAGCGCATTCTAAGGTAACATACACATAACAATTCTTATTTTCATGCGATTATACATTAATGAAAACATAGTTATTAATATTGTATATTATTTTAGTCAATAGATTCCCTTAATGTTACACACTGGACCTTCAAAACAATCTCCATGATGAGTAAACTGACCTCCCATGGCATGCCCCTTTAAGGGCATTACTGACAGTGGTAGCAGTGAATCATGGTTTGTGCGCAAATACACGGTCTATTACGGTCACGTAGCCGTTAACGCCGCACGGACACGCCACTCGCCGTCACCACCACCACCACCGGCGTGCACCGACTGTGTGCGTGTGTACAAGTCAAGATGGCGACCGAGGGTCAGTCCGAGTACGAGTCGGTCCTCTGTGTCAAACCTGAAGTCAACGTTTACCGTATCCCACCGAGAGCATCCAACCGGGCTATCAGGTGAGGGGGTTGGGCAGCAGCCCGGCGGTGAGCTTCTCTGACCCAGCATCCAGTGAGCGACAGCCGTTAGGAGCCGTTGCCTCGGCGACCTACCTACCTACAGAGCTCACCCCCCCTCGAGTAACGGTTAACCGTTAGTGTTTGTGCCGGTTGTCTCCGCTGTGTGTTTACAAGGTCATTATGGAAAATAACGTAACCGTCGTTTGGGGTTTGTCTGCACTGCGTTAGCCCACTAAACAGGGATAATGTCGGGCGTGTGTTTATATGCTTTCTTCAGACGATAAATAATGCTTATACAGCTTAAAAGTCACCCAGCTCGGTGACAGAACAGCATCCCTGTAGCTTTAAAACCTTGCTCAAGGACACTTAAGATGCCGTTTGATGACAAGGGGGCTTTAACATTGGCGTTTCAAACTTAAAGTTCCCTCTATAGGCTGTTGTTGTCGTTAAAAAGGCTGACATTGAATTGTTTACCCCGTTTTTCATTGGCTGTGTGGTCCAGCCTGATCTGCCACAGCTGCATGTGAATGGACATCACATCACCAACCAAACAGTAGCACAGGCCTGACTCCCATGAGAGAAATGATTGGTTAACCAGTGACCATATGTATAGTGAGTAAGGGTGATGATGTAACGTTTCAGCCTTAGGTCTCAGTGAAATTGCCCGTCAGATGTCTTAGTCACGTTCTGCTCACGTAGGAAATAAATCTGGAGTGTGTCTGGAGTGTTGAGTGGATCATAACAATAACACACACGCACATAAGTCTCCTTTCCTGTCTCCACGTCACCTACATCACTGTCTTCCCTGTTTTGTGTCCCAGGGCTGCCGACTGGAAGCTGGATGCTCCTGACTGGTCGGGACGCATGCGCGTGACGGCCCGGGGCAAAGTGGCCTATGTGAAATTGGAAGACAAGATCTCTGGTGAGTGAGAGAGAGAGACAGAGAGAGAGAGAGAGAGAGCGGGAAAAGCAGCAGACAGGAGAGCGCTGTTGTTTACTGGCACTGCTGTTGTTGTAAATCATTTCACTGTGTAGTCTCCTGTTTCGCCATCCCCCTCTCTGTTACTCATCTATTCCAAGGTGACCCAGCCCACGTCCAAGCAAGCAGTTTATTTTGAAGCAAACAGTCTGATAATCTCTCTCTGTCTCTCTCTCAGAGCATTTCACGTATAGGTATGCACTTTGTCCCCAGATTATAACTTATATCAACTGTTTTTTATAACATCTGAACACTAGAATCCATCTTACACAGGAAAAACATTTAATTTATGGCCCCAGAGTGTCTCATAGTTGAGTTTTGGCTTAGTATATGTGACATTTTTAATGTCTCTTAATGATCCAAATTGCCGCTGGAACGTTTTGCCAAATAGATAATGAGCATATTTCCTTTGTTCTAAACTAAAGGGGAGCTGTTTGCACAAGCACCAGTGGAAGAGTATCCTGGCATCGCAATGGAAACAGTTAGTGACTCAAGCCGTTACTTTGTGCTCCGCATCCAAGATGACAATGGTGGGTAAACTGTTTGTTGCTAAGCCACAAATATTTAGTAAACGTGCTCATAATTTAGGGAACAACAGAGCCGCAGTGGATGAAGAAGGGGGATCCACAGCAGAGATAGATCATTATTTATAAGGCTAAATCTTGGATTAGGTTTTAGTGTGTTACAAAACTCTAACCCTTGTTTGTTCATTTCTCTCACAGGCCGCAGTGCCTTCATAGGCATTGGCTTTGGGGACCGAGGCGATGCCTTTGACTTCAATGTTGCGCTCCAGGACCACTTCAAGTATGCAGCTGCTTCATAGTGTGTCATGAATCATGACTAACTCAATACTGAATTTATGTATTCTGGTTTACTAAACTGTCTTTAATCCTCCTGCATCTTATCTCATCTGCCTCCCAGGTGGGTGAAACAAGAAACTGAATTTAGCAAACAGGCGCAGGCTCCAGACTCCACTCCTAAACTGGACCTCGGCTTCAAAGAAGGACAGACCATTACTCTCAATATTGGGGTAACCTTATTTTCATTGGATTTAACGGTCACAAGGTTGGAACATTAGTGGAACAACATTGCGCGTAGCACTGATAGTCTTTGATTGGACCTCTAAATGGACACCAGTGTTTTAACAAATAAATTGTGATTAGGGTTTAGGGTTGTTTTGATGTGTTTTCTCTGCAGCCTTGACAAGCAGTCTCAACTCACTGTCCTAACTATAACTTTTCCAGCAATCCAAAAAGAAGGACAGGTCTCGTCCCCAGAGTTCAGGTGGCTTTGGGCTTCTTCCACCTCCTCCTGGGGGCAAGTTAGCACCACCTCCTTCATCCAGATCTACCAATCATAACACACAACCACCTGCAGGAGGAAGTGACACCGGTAGGTGATTGTAACACTACAGTGTGGAAAGCTGGAGGGGTCATGCACTGACTGTTTTTTCTTAACTTGGATACTAAAACGATTTATTCCATAATCACGAGAAAACTATTTAATAGCTTGTTCTATCAAGATCACAAAATGTATTCCTCCTCGTCATAAGACAAATCGTAGTTCTTTTAGGCTGCGTATCTTTGGACACAGCATTGTACTGTACGCAGCGCTGTTACTGTAGAAACATTGCACTTGAGCGCTCTGCTGGAAACAGCTTAGCCCAATCTTAACTCAGTTGTCAAAAGCAGTTAAAATTATGACTCCAATAATCCACTGCATTGCAGCTTTTCTTCCATGTTCATGTGCCTGTAGGCTGTTCTAGATGAGTGAAGTTGTTTCATTTACAGAGTATGACCTGGCTGCTGCACTCTGAAAAGTTCAGATGGTCAATTATAGAGCACAGGAAAGTTATTTAGTTGTTGAAAGCTTGTATTTCCTTGGCCCCACCGGGGTCTCTTGTAAAAGCTGTTTCCAGTGGAGCACTTGTATCCACAGTGTTTACAATGTAAGTGGTGAGTGCGATGTTAACGTGCTAACGTAGATGTAGCCAAAAACTATGAGGTAGACTGCAGTTGTAAAATACAGGAATTTTCCTTTCAAAGATCATTGTTGCCCTTCTCTTCTCCAGCCCACTGTCAGATAGACGTAGTGTTGACTGATTTATCATCGAGGTTTGTCTCAGAGATTTCTGCAACCATTTGAATACAATGGAGGTGAATGGGATTTTGGGTTTTGTTCTTCTCTTTACTGTGAACAGATTTTCATTGTGTTTGGTTTGTGGCAGAAGTTTCAGAGTTTGATGTTTGAAAACCTCAGTGTATTTGATACTGAAAGTATCTGCATGGCTAGATGTCTCTAGGGGAAAATACTACATTTGGGTGAACCAACCCTTTAGCAAAATACAATTTTCAGACTTCACAGTCGGTGAAATTACTTCTAAAATGCTATTTAATGCTGAATTCTTTGACTGATTACAAAGAAATCTAGATTTTTCTTACAGTTTAAGAGGTGCATTATGTTTCTGTTTTATCGTTTTAAGGTTTTTTGCTTGACCTGGACTCTAGCAACTCCAACTCAGCGGCTCCATCCAACCCCGCCACCACAGCCAGCTCTGACCTGTGGGGAGACTTTGACTCTGTACCCTCGAAGTGAGGAGAGATCCATTTAGTTTTTCTCCCTCTTTATCTCTCTGTAAATGTATGCAGAACTTTTTGCAACTTTGTTTTTTCCCGTGTTACGGGGTCCCGTATCTTTCCCTGCCAAGCAGGGTAAACCCCTCCCCCCCGCACTAGTTTATTTTATTTGACTTCAGTTCTTCATGGCTTTTGTTCTTAGTCAGAGATACACCCAAGCTTCAAGGTCCAATACGAATTAGAGAGATTTAGAGGCGATCTCCACCAGCCCTTCCCACCCTTCTTGTTGATCCATTTCCCTCTCTTCTTCTGTATCGAGAGCTCTAGAGCTCTAGTTTGAATTCTGCATTTGCCCCTTTTCTCATCCTCTTAATGTTTTATTTGCTCATTTCTATCATAGATTATAAATAATAGAATCAAGGGAGACAAAATCAGAATTATCTGATGGTGAAATCTAATAAAATGTGACTATGGATGAATTTTATGTACAGAGAATATTTATTTTAAATGTATATATTGTCGGTAGTTTGTAATTATTGTCATTGGCGTTGTCACCTGTATGTACTGTAGCTTATATTCCTCCAAGTCCCCAGCAGAGGGACTGACTATATGCACTGACTGGCAGTCTAGTCTGTCTATGTAGTTAGTAATGCATAAAGTCTGCATTTAAGGGATCAGGGATTGTTGAAGTCTTAGACTTATAGTTAAAGTTTACCACGAGATGATTTTACTTGAAAGAAGCGTGTTAAGCTGTAGCTGATTCACAGAACATTCGTGCTTTCTAGCGCTCTCTTGTGGCTCTGCAGCATCATTTAGAGAGACGTCCAAATTGAGTTGCAGCTGTTGAACACATATTTCACTTGGGGATGAGTCCTGGGCACTGTGTGCACTGATTTAACTGTAGAGCAGTACAAAGAGTGAGAGGGATGTGGGAATGTTGGATGCGATTGGGTGTTACCGACAGAAAGAGAAGCGTCAAGTGCTTTTATCTTCGCCTCAAGGGGAAACCGAGATGATTTAGTCCATGTTCTGTCATCTCTATTCGGCACAGCTGTTAAAGCTGTGACTGGTGAGTCATTTAGGTCGCGACCTCTCTCCTGCTCAATGAATAGGTCTGTGTTTCAGTCAGTCAGGGGAGTGCTTCATCCCCTTAATTCTTTACGAGAAGGCGATCGGGTCGTAGACCTCAACCGCGGCATGTCGTACTGTACAAACAAGTTTTAACTGTGATTCCATGTTACGATGTGATGTTATTAATGGTATTCTGATGCAGACACGCGCGACGTGGGACCAAGCTAGTCTGTGTTTTTAATGCAGTGTTTTGTTGTGATGTTGTTCCGTACGGAGAGGCACTGATACCACATGCACATGTTTTTGTGACGGTGATAAGCGGCGTGATGATGGATGTTGATTGGAACGCACAGAGACCGTGTGAGTGTAAAGCCCTAAGTATGTTTGTCAGTGTTTGTTTACTGTTTAAATTATATGCACCTCTCCCAAATGTTACTTGTTATTCAAACTGTATATGTGTATGGAAATATATATGCAAAGAAAAACATAAAGATCTCACTCAATGATCAACTTTTATTGGTTGTTTTTTTTTTTTTCCTCCTAAATAAACAGAGCGAAAAACAAATCATTAAACATGTAGCTAAATGTAGCTTTATTTTTCTGGATACAATAGTGCACATAATACTGGATTGTCAATGAATACCTTACAATCCACAACAGTGGGTCTTTCTTTGTACAATGAAATGACTTAGTGCTGCTATAGGCCCATTACTACAGTACCTTAAATGGATCGTAAACCATGGAAGACATGATCTGTGTCCAACAACACACAGATGAAATGAGCACACCTTCAATATTCACACACAAAAAGACTAATACATAAACATAGATATGACTCAGCACACTGTGTGAAACAAAAAAAGAGAAAGAGACCCCCAGGTGTTGAGTGGTGGATTTATGGTGTTATGGGCTGTTTTTATGACGGCGCTCCTGGATTTGTGTCTCTAAGGGGCTCATATCCTCACCGGTGGTCACATTGCCATCCTGGGCTCATCAGGCTTTGTTTGCCCAGGTTTTGGGGTTGCTACGGCGATTGCGACAGCGTTTCCTATTAGTTGACCTCTCAACACGCCTGGGCCACCCGGACCTCTCTCTGCACAGTTCGGCTGTAACGTGTAAAAGACACAGAAATGTCTGTAAATGCGTGATCCCGTAACCTACGTCATGCTTGTTTTACTTGTAGGGTGTCTCACCTTTCAGATACTCATCCTGCTGGCACACTGTCCTCATGCAGATCTCTTTGTTGATCACATAGACACGAGGATGGCTACAACAGAAATATATAATATTGTGAGCATTGTGAGCTGGAGCAATAGAGTTTGATCTGGTGTGATGATGCAACTTAGCCGCAGTGTAACATCACGTTTTTCTGCAAATGCTTTCACTCCCTCACATTTCTCTGATGTCTACAAACAAAATATTCTCACTTTATGATTATTTTTGTGAGATAAGCAGGGAAAAGTAGCTCCACCTGCAGCAGATACAACATTAAAACATTGCTTTCATGTTGCATCAGTCATATTAATAACATTAGTAATATGAAAACACAGACAGAGTAGTTTTGGTATGATGACTCTCATACACTTTGACTTAAATCATCTTCTTCTCGCCAAAGTTAAAACAGTTGCGGTTGTTTCGCATGAGAGATTTCTGTGTTCCTGCTTTTGTCTCTGCGCTCGTCTCTGTGGTCGAGGGCTCAGACAGAGAAAAACGTGATGTCACACCTGTCTGTGCACCAATCAGAGTTCAGCAACATTTAAATCAAAATCTGGTGGTGACAGTTGAAGGTTGTATGACGTAAGTTGACGGGAAGGCTTTGATCAAACACCTGCACGGTCCTGATTAAGCAGCTTAGTGTTGAATTTTTATAAATCCTTAATCCAAAACTGTGGATGTTTTTTGTGGACTTTCACTGAATATTGAAAGTTTTCAGGGGCTTTAAATGAGAGTATTTTTACATTGTGGCATCACAGCTTGTACTCTCTGATCTCTGCCAAACTCGGTGTGTCACAGATGATGTTCTGAATTAAGATATTCGCTGCAGATCACCTGTAGATGCAAACACCATGAATACATCTCTTGATGGGTCGGTGAACCGAGTACATCCTGGTGCAAGGATACATCTCCTCCCTACAGTCTGCAGAGACAGAAGATACATGACACACTGAAAATGCAGCAATCACAATGACAGGACCGGAGCACACAGAGATGTTGTGCCAGCAGTTCTCAGGGCCTCCTGAGAGGCAGTTCAGAGGTCATTTTCCAATTTGCTGTCACTCACTTTCTGGCAAGGTGCCTCCAGGTGTTACAGTGGCCTCTAGAATTGAGGAAAGAAAACACAATCAGATTGGGAACACATCTTGCAATGACTCACAGATGGACAGATGTCATGCAACATAACTCGTCCTGGATCCTAAAAGTGTGAACTTATGAGTAGAAGAGCGTTTACCATCCTGCTGAGCTTGGGCTACAGCTGTGAGCGCTGTGGAACAGAAACCACATGAGGGGAGTGTTTCGCAGCATTAAAAACAAACACACAGCGACTCAACCATAATTAAACAAGATGATTTGTGTGTTCTGTTTGGCAGCGTTACCGTGGAAACTGCAGAGGAGCAGGACCACTGGAAGGCTGCCCATTCCTTCAACTTGTAAGAGGTAAAAGCTTTACGAGCTAGAGGAAACCAAAGAGGAAAAGAGTCAGGGTGATTTCACAGAGTGGAACTGTTCAATATCCTCGCTCAAGATTTTTGTGCTGTTTATGTTTCCTTTAATCTGCTTGCATATAAATGCTCCCAACGTTCCAGGTCTGTAATGTTTTCCCTAAAGCTTTGCTCCAGCTAAAAACACAGAGAGCAGTGCTATGTTTTGGACGGCAGACAAGTTGACATCGTTATAGAAGTGCGCCTGATGTCATTTTGCTGTGGAATAATCTGCTCTGTTATACTTTTGACCGCTTGTAAACAACTTGATAGTAGCGCAAGTATTGAAAACAAGTTTTAAGTGACACTTTTCTCCTTTTCCTCACTCCTTTTCTTGCTCTTCTCTCCCGCCCTGCATCATTCCTCTCGTGATGTGTCAGTGCAACTTTGGAGTCCAAGACGTGAGTTCTCTCAAAAGAATGTGTTTTTTTTTTTTTTTTTTTTTTTTTGTGCCCTATTTGAGCACCCCTCCGCCCCTCCTCTGGTACAGTCGCACATTCTTTTCCAGCTTTCTTTTCATAGAACATATCACTGCTTTCCAACTGTACGATCATCACTAACCCTTTCTGAGCATCACAGTTTTGCCACAAACTTGTGTGTTTTCTGCTCCGGTATTCCCAGAGTCACACATTTGCAATTACTGAATTGAAAAACTCTGATTGTCCTGGTTTAGCTCAGTGCATGCCACTGGCTGTGAGAGTGACATGCTTTTTTTTTTTTTTTGCAGCGCGTACTTCCTGAACTCTGTATGCAGCCAGATATCACATTAATATACAAATAAACTCTGCAGTGAGCCAGTTAATCAGCCAAGCATTCACTCTTTACATTTCATTTTTACATCGAAATCAATAGGAAACATCCATCAACATCTCTGGATGTTGTGGAGATATCCTGCATGTGCAGATGCCCCTCGGTGTATTTCCTACAGTATGTGTTAAAATCAGGTGAAAAAGAAGCATAATTAACTCGTACTCACAACTTTTGCTGTCGTCCACAGCTGCTTTAGTTTTATGAATCTTTTGTCTTCTCCTCTTTTCCCCTCCTTCCCTCTCCTCTCTCTCCTCCTCCGCCTCCTCCTCCCCCTGTCCTCCTAACCATCATGGTTTCCTTGCATTTCACTTTTTTTTTTTTCTTGTCCCAATCTGGTAAAAAAATTAGTATGCAGATATAATCTGATCTCTTTCATGTGAAGTTTTTTTTTTTTTTTTTGCCTTTGGTTCTCAAGCACATTTGTATTGGTCACCTTGTGCAGACATTTTAAACGACATATACAGATTCGGTATCATGGCATGAGGCATGCATAGCGTTCCGATCACCAGACAAAACAACAACAAAAAAGCTGACTGACATCATCCACACAAAGTAGGGCACTCTTCAGTAAACAGACACACAAGAGACAGTGGACTTCCTTTACCTTAATAAACCTTTGTTAAAAAAGTATTTGCAAACATATATGTAAAGATGTCACTCCCTATATTTGTTTAAAATAAGACCAGAGGTGTAGGGTGGTCTTATTTGCTTATTTGTGTAAGGTTGAATATATTTGCTACTCTAGTTGTAAGAGCATGTAGATTCTTCTGAGCCTCAGCAAACTCTCTTTTTCCTGGAATCTGCTCAGAGTTGTTGTCTTATTAATGGAAAAAATTAAACAATGAAGCAATTGTAAGACACACAATTGAACACAGGCATCCAACCATAGTGGGCCTCAAACGTGACTTATGTGTTACTTAATATACCCAGCAGGTGGAGCAGTGCACATAGAAGAAGGTCTTTGGCCTCTGCACACAGTCCTGTGCCGGGGAGTTAAGGAGTGAGTTTAGGCCCATGTCTCTGCAGTAATAATCAGTGACCCATATTTTATATGAATGTTTTAAACATATGTTTCTCTTCCCCCAGGTCATGTGTTGCTCATCCTGAAAGATGTATGACTTGAAATCTCAATGGCAACCGCAGTTTGTTTGTTTAATTTTGTGGTGAAATGATTTGATGATCATTTCATTAATCATTTATGACATTTCTAAGCAAAAACACGAAATGTTCTGTGGTTCCAGCAACTCCACTGTGAGGATTTGCTCTTCTCTGTTTTATATTCTTGTTGACGTTATATATTTGGGTTTTGGACAAAAAGAAATATTTCAAGAGGTCACCTTGGGCTCTAGGAAACTGTGATGTGATTTATCTATTCTATAAATCAACTGATGAAAAGTTACAACTATAGTTAACTAACAATAGTTTAACTTATAGTTTAATTTACTGCCACAGGAGTAAACCTTGCTCTGTTTGTTATGATTTTGTAAATTTATATCTTTGGGGCAACTGGTGAAAACATTAGTAAAAAAAAAGCTGAAACATATTTGAGGAAAACATGTCTGCCTTTCTTTTTATCATCTTTAGTTATTCTTTATTTGTTCCTGTGTGTTTTGTACATTAGCAGGTGATGTTCAACAACATACGTGTAAATTAAGCACAACTTAAGAATATAATATATAATATAAGAATGCATATTTCTCCAAACACATCACTATGTGGATCCTCAGAAAGTTTGTGATGCCACGATAATCCAAAGATACTTACACTCTGTCACCAGCTTAGTCTGCTTTCCTTTCTTGTCTTTACGATTATTTCTAAGAACTGTGAATATATTTGGCACATTTACTTGCAGAATGGCAACTTATATCTTGCACAATTTATTGAGAATCTTCAACCATTTGAATATGAGGGATTTTTGTAGAAAGCTGCATGTACAGATAATTAGATATGTGTCATCTGTAACATACAATTTCTTAATTATCAGTTTATATAATGAAATATCCCTAGTGGTAATCCTGCAAAGATGAAAGTACCTATCAAGGCCATAGTTCCTGACCCTTTGTTTCAGAGGCTCTTTGTGTTGAAAAGATGGGACCATTACAGCTGCATTGGGAGGGAAACTTGACTCTGCATTGGCCTCCGTGGACTTGACTAATATAAATATTACTCCACATACCTTTGAAGTCACACACGACAAAACTCTCACTGGCTCTCACCTTATGGTCGGGCCTAGTCAATTCAAGAGGGAGACACTCATCATCCCCTTGACATATCGGGGCTACATGGACTCCAGGGTGACTGCCTGTGGGGTGGCTCTAACAAGGTCGACTGGGCGAGCCCGATGACAGCTTGACAGATGGAGCCAGTGTAAGCAAAAGAGAGGAGGAGAGGAGCCAAGAGGAACGATCAATCCTTTGAACACATCAACCTGCCACTCTGCTTACCCTGCTCCGCCATGATGGGGAAAGTATAGCTGAGATGAAGAAAGAGAGGCAGGAGAGGCAAGCGTGGAGTCAGGTGGGGAGGAAGCAAGAAAGTAACGCAGAATAGTAAAGGCAAACATGCCAGATAGTTAACACATGATAATATCACGACTTGTTTATTAGTTGGATGGCAATGCACGAGGCATGCCAGCCCTGCAATACATACTCTCTCACCGAACTCCTTTTCACCCTAACACACTCCTCCCTCGCTCTCTACTTCTCTACTGTCTCTGCATTTCGACCACTTGTTACATTTACACGTACTGCTGTGTTTGCTGTCTAAGAAACACACACACACACATTTTTGTCTTTCTGTACATTTGGGGACCCTTGTTCACAACATGCATTCTCTGGCCCTTGACCCTAATGTCAACAATCCTTAATGTAACCCTTACCTTTTTTTAAAGGATTATTTTCTCATGATTCTTGCCTTTATTGGATATGAACAGCTGAAGAGGAACAGGAAAGGGGGGAGAGAGAGCGGATGGCATGCATAAAAGGGCCAAGGCTGGAATCAAAGCGCTGTGGTTAGGACTCAGCCTCATTACATGGCGTGTATGCGCCCTCAACCTCAGTCTAACCTGAACCATAAAAACAAGTCTAACCCTTAATAGTACTCTTCCTTAAAGTAGTAAAGACTGGCCTCTCAATACAGAATGTCCTCACTACGATGGTTTATGACATTAGTCAACAAAGAGGTAGTAATACAAGCACACACACACAAACACAGCAAATTAACTCTCTCATTTACACGTTACAATTCTCAGTTAATGCTCACTCATGACACACTACAGACTAGATAATCAGCACTTCTTCCTCTGCTGTTATTTTGAGGTTCTTCTGGTGCATCCACAGTATATGACCTCAATCCTGGCTAAGCAATTAAAGTCACTGAACCTTCAAAAGCAGCCAGGTGACCGCAAAGGTTGGGGGTGTAGGGGGCAAATAAGGCCACGATGGCCCAAGAGTTTTGCTTCACTGTGGGGATACATTTCAGACATTTGGCCTTATGAACTCTTTATCTGCTACACTCTGGTCATCAATCTGGCTCTCATATCGGTGTCTGCTTTTGCAGCTATCATCCTGACGACATCTGTGCAAATATCTGTTACATCGAACATAATTTTCCAGCTGGTTGTTGCCTTCATCCATGCAGCCCCTGAACATTTTTAGCAAAGAACATGAACCTCTCTTCTAAAGACAGGAAGAAAGGAACTTAGTGAGATGTGAGATGCAAATTTTAGCCATGCTTTATAGGCAGTAAATTGTGACACCATGCAAATGTTCATAAACTTTAAACTTTTGTGCTATTCTGAAATTTGTATCTTGCTGACATAACAAACCTAAATCCGATATAATTGGGATTGGTGTGTCTTCTCAGAGATCTGCCGTGACTTGGTACAGACGTGATTCAAAGTAAAAAAAAAGATCTTGGGTTTTATTAAGAACCAGCAGTCTTCTTGTATAGTTGTCCTTGTTTCTCCTGTTTTCATCATCCCTGCTATCTGTCCTCATGGACCTCGAACAGATTTGCACCTCGATTAGCATCTTTGTGTTGGCACACAATTGTCTCTGTGGTGTGCAACATGTGTTTCCATTTGTCAGGCTGTGGTCCTCCATTAGCTCCACACCCAAATGTCACATGAGCCTTGTTCCTCTGTTTCCCAGAAAACAACGCATCCCAAACAGCCGTTACTAAAGGAGATATCAAGTGTTTTAATGTAAACATACTATATTAGTATGTTTACAGTTAAAGAAGTAGTTCATGTTACCAGTGACCTGTGAAGTGAGAGGTTCAGGGAGGGAGTGACTGACAGGGAGGGAGACAGCCGGCAAAGCTGCATAAAGTAGATCTGACCACAGAAGCAAAGATGAAAGGAAAATGCACAGCCCAAGTGGTATGAGAGGAGAAATACAAGGGAGAAGTAATCAGCAAGACGGGTGGAGATAAAAAAGAGAGCAGAGACGAGGGAGTTAACAGGCAAGATGGGTCACAGTGTTCCATCAGATTGTGCTTGTGCAGGCCTACAGGCGCCAAGGCAGCCTGACTTTTGCATTTTGGAGGGCTGTGGAGTGCAGATAGTCAGAGGGAGGTGATGATGTGCACGGTGTGTAAATAGATGGGCTTGGGCTCTATTTATAAATCCATCTGGAGTGGCCCTTAGCACAGGGGTTAGCACAGGCCCTGGTGACATAGCCACATACGAACACTGCACATTAGCAGCTTGCTACTAAGAGGGATCCAATCCAAAACGAAACTGAGATATTGTGCACGTTGCAGAGTGAAATTTAAAACTGAGGATTAAATTATCTGTGATGCATTTTTCCATCTACTTATTTGCAGTGGAAATAAACTGAAGTCCACCTATTGTGAGCTAAATTTAAGTCTGAAGATGTATTTCATTGTTTTTTTTTCTTGATGCTAAGTTCTTTGTATCTACAGCGGCAGACAGTTGTTAACAGCATAGCATGATTCAGGAGTGGCAAACGTGTGCAAAGTGGCTCTAAGCAATGCCAAAGCATTCTTTTGGGGGCACTGTAACAGGAATGCAGGTGATTTTTCAACCAGTTATTGTCCTCTGTGACAGATGTAGGGCAACCTTCCCCAGGAACAACATGGAGGTCAACCTGACATGTGTGCAGATTTCACGTGAGGTTGTTTCTACTGTCAGCACCTCAAGCAATCATGTAAGTAATATATTATAATAAAGGTCATTTTAGCTTAAAAATAATTGTCAGTGTGAATAAATGACATGTCTCTCTCTGCTGCAGGTCTGGGGTTTGCATCACGTACACGCTGGTATCACTATCAGGTTGTATTGTTCAGTCCAATTTTAGATGTGCTTCTTGTGTTCTGCAGCACCTGTTGCTTCATCCCATCAAAGATGCCACTGAGTTCCATAGATACACCTTTCCAAAAGTCTCTTTTAAAGGTTTCACAAGTTGTCAGTGATTATTTCTAAATAAAAATTAAAACTTTTATTTATTTATTCTTTTTAAATAAAATTTTATTTCATTATTCATTTTTCACATCATAGTTCTTAGATCTTAGTTCAAAAGGTGGGTAATGTTGGAGGAAGACACACTGTTCGTCACTCAAATGTGGCCTTTTTAAAGCCAGTATATGTGGGTAGTTGTGTGAAGGGTTCTAATTAAATTATCACTATTAAACGCATTATTAAATTATGTGTGAGGTTTACTATGTTTGTTGTAAAGTTATTGCATTTATATTAAATTTAACTCAGTAGCAAGAACTCAAACCTTTGATAAGTTTGGGATTTCCTTTCTTTAGCTTTAAAGGCTTCAAGTGACTCCTGACCCCCTCCTGTCCTTCATCAGACACACTGATATTTTGGTCAAGAAAGATCAAAGACTCTGAAGTGGGGGGCTTGAAGTGATGATAGCAGTGGAGGTTGTCCTTACAGTGCAGTGTTTTGTTGTTATCAGAGCTTCAGCTTTATATTTACAATTATATATGAAGATCTTGACGTACCTTTCTAAAATGCCTTTATCTTAATTTGTAATTTTGCACCTTTTAAATAAAGGTATCTTATGAGAAATTCAAGTTAACAAGTAGTTTATTTTATTTAACCAATTCCAGCACAGATGTTTAAAGACACTATAATACAACTTGGAGTTTCAAACATCAAACCTTTCTTGTATTTTCATTAAGGCACACATTCATACACATACACACACACTGGAATATATACAACAATGGAAGTGGTTGGAAAAATACAAAAATATAGCACCTTATAGAGTATATTTTGTATTAGATTTAAATTTATACACAAAAATACATTGCAGTGTAATGTCAAGCATGTTACATTCATTTAAAAAAAAAAAACACTACTCCAGAAACAGTTTTATAAAGACAAAGCTTATCTCTCCCCTCTTCCTTCCCTCACAATCTCCTCTGTCACCCCTCCTGCCTCCCTCATTTTTCTGGCCTCCTTCTCTGCCTCCTCTGCCTTCCTCTTCTCCTCTCTCTCCGACTCCATCAGCCATGGCCCTCCCAGGTAGCTCAGGATCTCCTCTGGGCTTCCTCTGCGTTTTGGCTCAGGGTGGAGCAGCTCCTTGAAAAGAGTCATCGCTAGTTCACTGACACCGTCAAACTGTGAAGGAGGAGGGTTGTCCCTTTGTTCTTTCTTCGTGATTGTGTAATTGTCTATTTCCTCCTCATCAATCCACACACCATCCCTGATCTTCCCGTCCTTTTCAGCCTCACGCATAAACCACTCCTTGTATCTACGGTAGCCACTGTCATCAAGGGTGCTCTCCTCCCACGGAAAGCAGCTAGTTAAGAGGCAGTAGACAAGTACACCAAGTGCCCAGCTATCAATACAGGGCTCCACTGTTATCCAAATGTCCTCCATCTCCTCTTCAGTCCCATCACGCTGCCTCCTCTCCCACTCCTTCTCAGCCTTCTTGGCAGGTTCCACCTCTGGAGTACAGAAGGGCGACTCATACCAGACGGCACGAACAGTGGAGCCGATGGCCCTTGCAAGGCCAAAGTCACCCAGTTTGACCCAGCGGCAGGCACTGTCACAGAGGAAGATATTCTCAGGTTTGATATCACGGTGGACGAAGCCCAGGGAGTGCAGATGTGTAACGGCACCACTCAGCTGGGCCATCACCCTCTGGACACACTCTTCAGTCACCCCGACCTGAAACAGCAGGACAGTTTGGATCAGCGTTGACTCGACATCAGAAAACTCTCTATAGAGTCGTACAACATTTCATATCAGATGACAGATGGAAATGAGGTGAAATGTGGTGAGAACATTACATGAGAGCCAAACAAAATCTGCGTCATAAGCCATGCTGGTGACGCTCTTGGAAACCCCTGCTACTCAGAAAGCACAGGGGCCCTTATTCTTATCACTACTCTATTATGTTACTGGCAGTGACACAGACACAGAAGAGGGCGAGCTGGAAGCCTTTATCTGTCTCAAAAGGACTTGGTCAGCAGTTACAGTTTCCATGAAATCCCTATGAGGAAGCCACACTGCAGACATGAAGTTTAAACCTTCTGAACTTCAACTTCGAATTCGCCTGTCGTGCACATGTCAATTGACAACCTCATCTTCTTGAAATTACATTTATATGGTTGAATTATTGTTGCAGGCAACATTTTTCCAAAGTTGGGAAAGATTGTGGTTTCGATGAAATGTTGATGAACTAAACAGGTTTCCTCTCCTGCTTTAAGTCACTGGTGTTGCTTGTGAAATTGTGTTGTATTGTATTGGTGGGAAAACAAATGTAGTCAGATTGTCTTGCAAGATACATCAATTGATATAAATGTAATTTGTAGGGGCAACCCAACTTAACAATCATGCAAGCTTTTGTTCTGATGAAACCACAGGAAACCCCGTTCCTGCTCCTCATTCTACAGGTATCTTAGGCTGGACATACCATGCAGGGCATTAAAAGCATATTTCATGCCACAAACCAGCCAAACTGACCTCTGACACAATCACACTGTAGAGGTCACCGTATAGACCAGCTTGCTGGGCAAAGACATAGTATGTCGGCGTGGAAAAGAAGATGCCGAGGGCCCTTGTCAGAGAAGGATGGGTGCAGTAAGAAAGGGAGAGATTGTATTCACGCAGGAAGGAGGTGAGCGAAGTAGACTGACGAGGGAAGAACTTCAGAGCCATAGGGGTTCCTGAAGGGAGTGAAGGAAGACAGCATGTGGTGAATGCTACAACATCTAATCGGGTTTTGTCCTAGGTTGTCAAAAAGCTGTCACCAACGATGGAATGCGAGTGTTGTCCATCACTGACACTTTGAACAAATATAACTTCCCCTTTGGGGCGACTCTGTTACACATCTAAACCCCAGTTGCGGCAACTCTATCTCAGAGAATGTACCAAAGCACTTCATTACAGCAACAGAAGCGCAAAAGGTTAAATGAACGCTATCAAAATACAGATCTGTCCTCACATTACTGCAGCGCTGACCCTACACAACATGTGTAGGTTTTTCATTAGAAAGGAACCCGAGCCTGAGATAAATGTGCTGCGGTGGAGATATACAAACGCCCATTTCAGATTTGATTAGTGTAAAAGCTTAATCAAAGCTCTTAATTAAATCTATAAACACTGAGAAATTTAAATTATAATCACACACACACTTGCAGACTGATTAAAGTGAGACATCTCAGGCAGGTGTGACCTACATCGAGTCTTCCACTAACCTCTCTTTCGGTGTACAGCCAACATGACCTTCCCATAGGATCCCTCTCCGAGGAGCTTTACCACCTGGAAGTGTTCGGATACCTTCAGACTGTGCATGGACTGAGCCGTCAGGAAACATCGCTCATCAAGTTCCTGGGCTGCTGCAGCCTGTTCACACGCACACACACAAAAATCCATATTCAGCGTCGTTACAGATGATGATTGCGTCAAGTGAAAGCAGATCCACAGCTTGATCTGCATGTGTTGATGTCAGTGATAGATAACTTCACAGAATGAAGTCTGAGCATACTGACGCGTTACCTGAGACTGCTACTTTTAAAAAAGACCCTGCAACTTTAAATCTCACATGTCTCATTAGTTGCAACACTGTTCTCAAGGGAGGGGTTGTTTTCTGAAAGTTCACTCTTTTATTTTCTTGCCTACCATTCGCACAATCCCAGCATGCATCTGTCAGAAAATCAGCGGAACATACTACGTTATGGTCTCTTTCTGCAGCTCTGGCATGATCACCCTATAAACAGGATGAACTTGAGACATCAACATGTCTTATCAGGACGATCAGAACATTTGGCGCTGTCATTCAGTTTCCATCATCATTCATTGTTGATCGTGAAGTCACATCCATGACAACTTCCTTTGAAGTAGATCCCCCGCCACATGCCCCGGCAAATTAGGAAGTCTGTGAACTGTTACCGCACAGAGCTTAACACAAAAGATGAAGCAATTGTCATGACATATTTTTACTTTTGACCTTCCATATGTTGCGTAATTGAACTTAGTGGGATTTAAATGTCGATCTAAGTACACCTGTTATGTCTGCAAACATGTAATATATCTGGTGGTTATTACATTTTAATATATAATCATTTTTTTTCTGATTCGGCTTAAGATAATTAGCCCAATTGTGGATGTTTTCCAGTAAATCTCTGATGGTGAGAAGAGATTAAACTGTGACACTTGTGATTTATTTTTGAGTTCTGCCATGACAGCAGTTTAGAAAAACTGATTGATCTCAGTTATGGGTTTCTGCCTGACAAACAAATGGATCTGATGTGCAGCCAAAAATAAGACTGCAGGTTTCAGCCAGTCTGAGTGCGAAGCTTGGCACAGATGTTACCAAGACAGCTCTATTTAAAATAGAGCTGATAATGGGCCGCTTCAAGATCAATGGTGTATAGATTGATACTGCTGTACTGAGCCAACAAAAAGCTTCTGTTTGTATTTTCAGAGCTTTTTTTGAGCTCACTCACGCCTGATAAAATGCTGCATTTGAGACAATATCCAAATGCAAAGAAAATTGAAAACAATTGAAACTCTATGGTAAATAATAAGCACATTTGTAGAACATAAATGTGCTAAATAAAAAAAGATACATTTAAAAAAAAAGATAAAATTTGATAATAAAATTGTCTGTGTGTATTTGTCTAAGCCTTCTCAAATCTCAGCTAGGTTCCCATCGTAGAGTTGTTAACACATGTTTGGGTTATCACATTATTACATTCTCCGGCTGCTCCGCGTTCCACTCATGCCAGAAATAAATTAATATAATTTATTAGGTTTTGAGAACTGGGTCTTAGCCAGGTCACAGTTTGACTTGATGATTTAGTGGCTGATACATAAATCATCACGGATGCATATGTGATGACGACAGACGCATCCTGATATTTGCCATGTCCTTTGAAAACTTGTGAACGGAGGTGATTATTAATGAAACCCCTCATTAGTGACTTGGCATAAAGCGAGTGATTGCAATGAGGGCTCTGCATGAGCTAACATAATTAACAAATTTGAAGTGTGGTGCAAAAGCGCTCAACATTACAAGCTGAAAATCCTCTCAGTGACACTGGCTATCAAACGTACGCAGCCTCACATTAATTTTGGAATAAAAAGCCAGCATTGCATTTGTGTCAAGTCTGTAATCTCATCATATAGCTGCACAAACACATTAGTAACACGATATATAAACCCCCAACTATTTGCACACACATTTATATAATAACTACATTTCTGTATATTTTTTTGTTGTTTGTTTTTTGCAGCACCATAAGATGATTTTGTGACCATCGCTTAACTCACAAGACTGTCATTTAAGTGTGCATGTAACATGTTGCTGCTGGATTTATCTTCATGGGAATAAAGTGCAATACTTACGGTCATTTTCTGCTCAGTTGGTTGATCTCTGCTCACTTTGTCTCGGCTCTTTTCAGCATCTAAAGACTCAAACTTCTGACAAGCTGCTTGCCACTGCAGCTAGCTGTACTGTTCTGTGCTGGAGCTCAACTCTATCCTCAACTAGGCTGATAATTTAACTGGAATTGAAGCTGATATATTTGCCTTTGCTCCGTTGTTCCATGCAATATTGCACAGCAGCTTTATAGAGGAGGCTCATAGATGTTTACTGGAGACCTGGATACTGTGTGCTTCTCCCCAGGAGACACACACTGAGCTCTCTCCCTCTCCTTTCCTACTCTTGTGCCACCTCTCTCTCTCTCTCTCTCTCTCTCTCTCTCTCTCTCTCTCTCTCTTTGCCGGCATCTGTTATGCTGGCAAATACGCGTGAACTAGCTATAAGGCATGTTAAACCTCTCCCGCTCTCCCCTGTCCGCAGCCCCCCCCCTCTCTCTCCCACTACGCAGCAGTGTTAATATCCCACCGTTTCCAATCTGTCAGTCAAACTGACCACATTAACCCGTGGCTCTCCTCCTCCTGCCTCCCTTCTCCTCAGCTGTCACTCACTTTCCGCCAAAATGTACACACCCTCTCCTCCCCCCCCTTCTCTTTCCATGTATCTCTCTCTTTCTCACCCTCTCAGTCAGTCTGAGTCAGTGGATTCCCCCCACAGTGTAGGATTCCTCATTTAATCAACAGGTATGCAGGAATGATTGGAATAGACCAACAAGCTGTACTCATGATCCCCGAATCTCGCTGGGATTACAGGGTACAGTTAAACATACCACTTCACCCTTTTATTGCTCAAGATCACTGTCCTTTCTTCCTGCGTGACCCCTCGTTTCATAATAACATAAACTCTTAATTTCCCTTATGACATCCTCTTGAGCCTACAGTGATGAACACCATCAGACAAACCTTCCACACCTCATCTTCTGCTCTCTCGTGATAAAATCCTTTATCTATTTCCAAGTGCATATTATGGTCTACCATCACAGACAGACATAACTAACAGCTGAATCTTCGCCTTGCAAAACACCTTCATTTTGCGCTTCGGTGTCTACATACTCTGTCGATCAGGCCTCCTCTCCAGCTCCTATGGCCTCGACACCCTCCTCCTCTTTCTGTCCACTCAGATAGATTTCCCTTGGTGCTCCACACTACAGGACTATTAATGCCTCTGGCCTGAGGGCTGTTTGTTATGTAACACAAACACTGGCTGCTATCACAACGGCCTGGACCCTCCTCAGGTTACTACCACTGCGCTGGTCATACCAGCCGGCAATAGACCAATGACCGACATGTGCTTCCATGTTTGTGCTTGCACCATAGGGTTCTTCGGCCCCTGCTGTGACAACCTACACCCCCCCAAAACATAACTTTCAACGCTTTCGCTAAGCTGATGCCAAGAGAGGGTCAATTTCATTCACAAATACAGGACATAAACCACACACGCATGCAAAATTATACACTACATGAATGTGGATTCACGGATGCTGATGCGCAGAGGGCCTTGCGCAGATGCGCAAGAGTGCATACTGAGGACATCTTTGTTGACAGTTGCATGTTTATCTTTGCTATTTGGTTACACCTCTATATTTTTGAGTGCTTTTGACTACCAAAAAAAGAAATCGGTGAGATAACCCTTATGTAATACTATACTGGTATGCAACAAACATGATATATTAACTGAGAGGAGATGGCAAGATGTCTTCAGCCTTCTCTTTTCTCTTTATTAAAGTTCTCTCTTTAAAAAAGAAACATGACATACATTTACAGAATATTTAATTCCAGAGAGTCACACTTGTTTGTCATTAACTAAAGACTTAAGTACTACAGCGCTACAGGGTTACATAATGTTTTAATTTCCTGGTGCACGTTGCGAGAATGGTGCAAGAGGATGAAGCAAGATTTCAAGAGGATGAAGCAATTCACAACTCCAGCAGTTTGGAAATTGTGACAAAATAGACCAAAATGGAAGTATCTTACAAGTTACAACTCCAAGTATAGGATATAGTGACTAAAGACAACCTCCAATCTTTTATTCTCACTGAAGATAACATGACATGTAACTGAGAAAACTGAGATACATGGAACAATATATGATGGGGGTGTAGTTTTAGTTTTAAGGAGCACAAAGACCTTTGAGCATCACCTTAAATAGATCTGAATTGAATTGTTCTTAAAGCCACTAGAAACCAAAATCCACAATAACCTTCTATCTATATCATTTAGGGTCTCATGCACATAATAATATGCATCTAAAATGTATTAGAGCATTGGTTCTCAAACTGTGGTTTGAATACTACTAGTGGTACATGACCTGCCTGTAGTGGTACTTCTGAGATTTTTAAAAAATGAAATAAACTAATTGAAAAACATAATATACCATCAAAATACTATAAAATTTAAAATGAAAATAAACTATGAGATTGCTGGAATGCAAATAAGTTTTGCATTTCTTGTGATATTTTTGTTTCCCTGCTATGAAGACACACTCATTCACATAGCATGCACACACATCCACGATTAGTTACAACCTAAAATGTGCAAATGGAGGTAAAATTAATGCTTCAAAAAACCACTGTAACCGTGGCTCCAAAACAGTAAATATAAGGAAGAGAAGTGCGGCTGAGGAGGGTTAACACCATTTAACACCTTTAACACCAAATTAGCTCTGGTTCTTAAACCTGTTCTGTTCAGGTTTCAACAACAGTCAACAATAAATCTTCTTAGTAGTGAACCTGCCTCTTGTGTAAACTGTCTGCAGCTCAGCAGGATCAGTCACGTTACTCTAACATCTGTCATAACGGTGATACTTGGAGAACTTAATCCACAAACTGATGATCTAAAAAACATTTTTTGATTTACTTTGAGATTTCGACATTTGATCTGATGTAACACTGATAATACTTTCATAATAATACTTTCTGTTTACAACTGGTATTTTTCATTGTTCATTGTGGCACTTTCCCAGCGTTTGTGCACATGAATCATGTTGACTCAAAACACTCTCTTCTAACCGACAGCGAGCATAAAGGAGATACTGTGTAAAGTTTCTCTGTGACATAACCATGGAACAACACCTGTCAAAATAGCTTCTATGCTTGCGATAATCGCCTGCATTTCTGTGTTTATCTTCATGAGATTAGTGTTTCCAAAGCAGTGCGACAGCTCGTTACAGCTATACAGTTTGCTTGAGTCCTGCTGCCATGTTTCCTTCTGTCCCCTCCTCCCCGGAGAGGAGGCAAAGATAAAAGGATAAAGACATGCAGGATAAAAGAGGAGCTTGTAACACACATGTATGCCAGCTGTTACTGTGTTGTTCTCATCTCATGAGGCTTACTATGTATTATTTATGGTTCCACTGACAGGCAAAGGAACAGAGAAGCTATCGGTTCAGAGTTAGTTCAATGATGCCTCTCTGTGGACAGTGTGTGCTATTGCATTAGAGGAACCAAGGAAAGTGGCCAAGGAACCACTGACAGTGGCATGCATTACATTACATGAAGTTTAGAGAGTTATTTACTTTATTCAAGGCTCTGTAAGCTTAAACTTAAAGGCGACATATGTGTTGCTCAGTGTCAATAGGCTGCGACTTATTGCAGATTATAGTTTCAGACCTCTGAGGATAATCAGTCAGCAGCCTGCTCATGTGTCTCCCCACCACAGCGTCCAACAAGAAGACTTTTGTTCGATGAGGAGACTCTGTGGAAGAAGATATGATGCGTTTACAACTCATTCATGCAAGAGGAAAATTCTAATTTTGTAACCTCCATCTTCATTGCCTGTACATAGTCACACTTCACAAAGCCTGATGATTATGATGACGATGTGTCATGTTGACTTTGAGCAGCATTTTGACAACAGATAAAGTTTAGAATTAAAAACCTAAAAGCCATTTTTAGGCTTTTATTATTATTTTATATATTTTTTTAATATTATATTATATTACACATATATTCAATAAATAAGTTTGTAATCATCTCAGTTTATCGTCCTTCTTAAAGATTTTTCTGGATTGCTGTCTTCTCATCTGCCTCAAGCAGCACTATTCTGCTCTCCAGTGGGGGAAGAAGTACTCAGATCATTTAAAAGTACCAACACAACAGCACAAAAATACTTGTTTAGAAGGAAAAGTATGCATTTTAAAATCTGTAAAAGATACCTAAAAGTATCTTTTTATCATTTTGCAGAAGATTCACTGACATATTATTATATCTGATATTGTTAGATTGTTACTACAACAATGAGCATAAGCAGCATTTTGCTGTTTAGTACTTTGGTCCAGTCATTCATCAGGTGAAAAGCGGCCCCAACTAGACAGTGTTTGTATGTATGGGGTCACAGTTCAGATTCAGACCCTCTGGTTTAATGTGTAACTCTGTGCTCAATTTTAGAGAAGCCCTAGCATATGTTTTTTTCAATGTAAAATCTTAATTAGAAAAGTAATTAATAACTATTAGTAGTATAGTCGATGTGTATATTAAGAGGCAGTAGGTAACATGTATCCTTTTGAATTGCAGTGAAGTAAAACACTGTCATATTTAATGGCAAAACCTTTATTCATATGTAAAATATCTAGAAGAATCTAGAAGAATTTATACGATTCAAATTCTGGTAAAAGGATATTAGTACTGTTTATTTCACATTTCAGGTTGTTTTATTCCATATTTTACCATATAAATACATTTTTCCATAAAACACTGTTTTGCCATATATTTGACATGAAAATACCACATGGGCCAGATGTATAAATAAAGTTTACTTCATGAAATATTACAGTGTTTACTGTACAATTAACAGTCTATTATTAAATACTACTTTAATGTGTATAACTTACCATAAAATGCCGTACAACTAAAGATTTTGCCATGCAATATGACTGTGTTTCATGCCATTAAATGGAAATACTAATATTAAAAAGTAAAGTACAAATAATTATGCAACCACATGGATCCAGACCACACACACACACATTTTTTGAAACACACAGAAATACAACCCTTCTGGGGGAATGTTCACTCAGTTCTCTGTGACGTTTTCGGGTATGTGATTCCTAAATCTTGCCTGTCTTGTTTTATACCAAGCCATTTGGATGTACGGTGCATGTAGCAGACCAACATTTGGTCAGGATTCTTCTGATGGCTGGAAGAAGACCATTGCAGAACTGGCTTAAGTCCCTGACACTGCAGTTGCAAACAGTGGATGTGATTGAACGATATACTTGTGTGGAACATCTCATATAAGTTGAAAATGAAGATGTTTTTATAAAATGTTGTGACATATTTTATAAAACTAGCAGCCCTCAACACTTACTAACACTTACATCTCTCTCCCTGACCTCTCACAGTACCATGCCTGTTCCTCACCACGTCTTGCTCGGCTTTCAATTAAAAAGTGGAGAAAAAAAAACTATTGAGGAAAAAACTTTTTCTCCACTTTTTGTGTGAAAGTCTCGCACGTAATTGGTGCTTATGATGTACTGGCAGCATCAGCAGTGACAGACACACACACACACAGCAGTCGCGGAGGACAAACACGACAGGAGGAGACGCTCTGAAAAAGTGTTTAAAATAGTTAAAAGTTTGCCTAATTAGATGTTTATTTTTATGCTTTATAATTTATTTTGTGGCATTTTCCAAGGTTGAGTGTGTTTTGTAAATAGAGCCATAAGGATAAACATTTGATGTCATGTATGTATTTTACAATAGTAATTCATTTTTTTCAGGCAGTTTTGGATTATTTTGGGTGATAAAAAATAATTAAATAGTTAGTAAATTTTATTTATATAGCAGATTTTAACACAGCATGCACTGACCAAAGTGCTTTACAATGTCAAAATAAAATAAAATATAATAACATTTAAATATATAAAATATGTAACAACAATAATAACAGCAATAATAATAACAACAACAATACTACTACTACTGCTACTAATAATAATAATAATAAGTAAAAGTAAAAAACAATTTATAAAATGTGAGAGCCGTTTGGGAGCAGAAAAGAGCCGGCTCCTTATAGTAAGCAGAGCCAAAAGAACTGGCTCTCCAAAAGAGCCTTGAAATTCCCATCACTAATTGATTGCAGCCTATAACTCTGGGTGGAAGAATTGATATTGACCAAATTCACTGTACATGCACCTAGTTTCCTGCTCTTCATACTGAAAAGACAAAGAATGTAACCCCTACCAATCCCAGCGTTACGGGTTCAATCAATTTTAACGAAAAAGTGACTGCCAAAATTGATTGCACCCTATAACTCTAGTGCAGAGGTGATGGCTGACCAAATTCATAGCCAATGCACCTGGTTTCACTACTATTCATGCTGAAAAGACAGAGAATGTAACCCTACCATTTAGAGTTACAGAACAATCCAATTTTAACCAAGCGTGTGCAAAATTGATTGCACCTATAACTCCAGATTGGAAGGAGTGATATTGACCAAAATTCTGTACATGCACCTGGTTTCCCCTATTTTTTCATCCTGAAAGACAGAATATAACCCTACCAATTTACAGGTTACAGGGCTCCAAATCGAGAGAATTTTTGGCAGGAAAAAAATGACTGCCAAGATTAGTTACCTATAACTCTAGATTGCAAGGAGTGATATTGACCAAATTCACTGTACATGCACCTGTAGTTTCCACTACTCTTCATGCTGAAAAGACAGAGGAATGTAACCCCTACCAATCCCAGCGTTACAGGAGTTCATCAATTTTTGGCAGGAAAATTGACTGCCAAAATTGATTGCACCTATAACTCTAGATTGCAAGGAGTGATATTGACCAAATTCACTGTACATGCACCTGGTTTCCACTACTATTCATGCTGAAAAGACAGAATGCTAACCCCTACCAATTTAGAGTTACAGGGCTCAATCCATTTTGGCAGGAAAATGACTGCCAAAAATTGATTTACACCCTAACTCAGATTGCAGGAGGTGATATTGACCAAACTCACTGTACATGCACCTGGTTCCACTCTCTTCATGCTGAAAAGACAGAGAATGTAACCCCTACCAATTTAGAGTTACAGAAGCAATCAATTTTTGGCAAAGAAAGTGACTGCCAAAAATTACAGTTGCACTGCCCTGTAACTCTAGATTGCAAGAGTGATATTGACCAAATTCACTGTACACCTGGTTTCCCCTATTTTCATCCTGAAAAGACAGAGAGCCATAACCCTACCAATTTAGAGTTACAGGGCTCCAATCACGGCAGGAGAAAAGTGACTGCCAAATTGATTACACCTATAACTCAGATTGCAGGAGTGATATTGACCAAATTCACTGTACATGCACCTGGTTTCCACTACTCTTCATGCTGAAAAGACAGAGAATGTAACCCACCAATTTAGAGTTACAGGGCTCAATCAATTTTTGGCAAGAGAAGAGTGACTGCCAAAATTGATTGCCTATAACTCTAGATTGCAGGAGTGATATTGACCTGCTATACTGCTAGTTCCACTCTACTGCTCTGTGCAAGTGTGAATGCACCTGTCCAAGCGTGCAAGTTTTAAAATGATTTTGGCAATGTTACCAATGCCTCACTCTCTGCTCCTAGATTGCAAGTGCCAGCCATTCACTGTCACGTGCACCTGGATTTCACTACTATTCATGCTGAAAAAGACAGAGAATGTAACCCCTACCAATTTAGAGTTACAGGGTTCAATCAATTTTAGTGAAACTACCAAAAATTGATTGCAGCCTATAACTCTAGATTGGAAGGTGATAATGACCAAATACACTGTACATGCACCTGGTTTCCTATTCTTCATCCTGAAAAGACAGAGAGATATAACCCCACCAATTTAGAGTTACAGGGTTCAATCAATTTTTGGCAGGAAAAGTGACTGCCAAGAAATTGATTACACCTATAAACTCTAGATTGCAGAGAGTGATATTGACCAAATTCACTGTACATACCTGGTTTCACTACTCTTCATGCTGAAAAGACAGAGGAAGATATAACCCTACCAATTTAGAGTTACAGGGCTCAATCAATTTTTGGCAGGAAAAGTGACTGCCAAAAATTGATTGCACCCTATAACTCTAGATTGCAAGGAGTGATATTGACCAAATTCACTGTACATGCCTGGTTTCACTACTCTTCATGCTGAAAAAGAGACAAAGAAGAATCAACCCCTACCAATCCAGCGTTACAGGGTTCAATCAATTTTGGCAGGAAAAGTGACTGCCAAGGTGATTGCACCATAACTCCTAGATTGGAAGGAGTGATATTGTTGACCAAATACACTGTACATGCACCTGGTTTCCTATTCTTCATCCTGAAAAGACAGAGAATGTAACTTCAATTTAGAGTTACAGGGTTCAATCAATTTTTGGCAGGAAAAGTATTGCAAGAAATTGATTACACCACTAACTCCTAGATTGCAGAGAGTGATGTTGACCAAACTCACTGTACATGCACCTGGTTTTCCACTACTATTCATGCTGAAAAAGACAGAAGATGTAACCCCTACCAATTTTAAGTTACAGGGCTCCAATCCATTTTTGGCAGGAAAGTGACTGCCAAAAATTGATTACCCTATAACTCTAGATTGCAAGGCGTGATGTTGACCAAATTCACTGCACATGCACCTGGTTTCCCCTATTCTTCATCCTGAAAAGACAGAGAATGTAACCCCTACCAATTTAGAGTTACAGGGCTCAATCCATTTTTAGCAGGAAAAAATGTTTCGTTACACCCTATAACTCTGGGTGCAAAGTGATATTGACCAAATTCACTGTACATGCTGGTTTCACTACTCTTCATGAAAAGACAGAGAATGTAACCCCTACCAATTTAGAGTTTACAGGGCTCCAATCAGTTTTTTTGGCAGGAAAAGTGACTGCCTGAGTGATTGCACCCTATAACTCTAGATTGCAGGAGTATTATTGACCAAATTCTGTACGTACCTAGTTTCCACTACTCTTCATGCCAGAAAGACAAGAATGTAACCCCTACCAATCCAGCGTTACAGAGGTTCAATCAATTTTTGGCAGAAGAGTGACTGCAAAATTGATTGCAGCCTATAACTCTAGATTGGAAGGAGTGATATTGACCAAATACACTGTACATGCACCTGGTTTCCCCTATTCTTCATCCTGAAAAGACAGAGAGATACCAACCCCCTACCAATTTAGAGTTACAGGGAGTTCAATCAATTTTTAACAGAAAGCATAAACTTCTGCAAATTGATTGCACCTATGTCCTAGATTGCAAGTGATGTTGACCAGGAAAACTCACTGTACATGCACCTGGTTTCCACTACTATTCATGCTGAAAAGAGACAGAGAATGTAACCCCCTACCAATTTAGAGTTACAGGGCTCCAATCCATTTTTGGCAGAGAAAAGTGACTGCCAAAAAATTGATTGCACCCTATAACTCTAGATTGCAAAGTATGATGTTGACAAATTCACTGCACATGCACCTAGTTTCCCCTATTCTTCATCCTGAAAAGACAGAGAATATGAACCCCTACCAATTTAGAGTTACAGGGCTCAATCCATTTTGTGAGAAAAATGTTTCTCCAAAAATTGATTACCTATAACTCTAGATTACCAGGAGTGATATTGACCAAATTCATATTACATGCACTGGTTTCCACTACTATTCCTTTGAAAAGACAGAGAATGCATAACTACCATTTAGAGTTACAGGGCTCAATCAATTTTTGGCAAGAAAAGTGACTGCCAAAAATTGATTTACCTATACCTCTAGATTGCAGGGTGATATTGACCAAATTCACTTTGTACATGCACCTGGTTTCACTACTATTCATGCTGAAAAGACAGAGAATGTAACCCCTATCAATCCAGCGTTACAGGGTTCAATCAATTTTTGGCAGGAAAAGTGACTGCCAAAAATTGATTGCAGCCTACCGCTCTAGTGCAGGGTATTTGACCAAATTCACTGTACATACCTAGTTTCCTACTATTCACTGCTGAAAAAGACAGAGAATATAACCCCACCAATCCAGCGTTACAGGAGTTCAATCAATTTTTGGCAAGAGAAAAAATGACTACCAAAATTGATTGCAGCCTATAACTCTAGATTGGAAGAGGTGATATTGACCAAATACACTGTACATACACCTATGGTTTCCCTATTTTTCATCCTGAAAAGACAGAGAATGTAACCCCTACCAATTTTAGAGTTACAGGGCTCAATCAATTTTTGGCAGAAAAGTGACTGCCAAAAATTGATTATATAACTCTAGATTGCAAGTGATATTGACCAAATTCTGTACATGCACCTGGTTTCACTACTCTACTTCATGTGCTGAAAGACAGAGAATGTAACCCCTACCAATCCAGCATTACAGGAGTTCAATCCAATTTTTGTGGAAAAGTGACTGCCAAAAATTGATTTACCCTTTAACTCTTTATTGGAAGGAGTGATATTGACCAGATTCACTGTATATGCACCTGGTTTCCTCTACTATTCATGCTGAAAAGACCAGAGAATGCAACCCCTGCAATTTAGAGTTACAGGGTTCAATCAATTTTTGGCAGGAAAAGTGACTGCCAAAAATTGATTGAACCCTATAACTCTAGATTGCAAGGCGTGATGTTGACCAAATTACTGCTGCACCTGGTTTCCCACTCTCTTCATGCTGAAAAAAAGACAAAAGGAATGCAAACCCCTACCAATCAGCGTTGGGGTTCAATCCATTTTTAACAGAAAAATATTCACCAAATTGATTGCACCCTATAACTCTAGATTTACAAGTGATATTGACCAAATTCACTGTACATGCACCTGGTTTCCACTACTATTCATGCTGAAAAAGACAGAGATATAACCCCTACCAATTTAGGTTACAGGGCTCCAATCAATTTTGCAAGAAAAGTGACTTCAAAATTGATTGAACCCTATAACTCTAGATTGCAAGTGATATTGACCAAATACACTGTACATGCACCTGGATTTCCCACTACTATTCATGCTGAAAAGACAGAGAATGCATAACCCCTACCAATCCAAGCGTTACAGGAGTTCAATCAATTTTTGGCAGGAAAAAGTGACTGTAAAATTGATTGCACCTATAACTCCTAGATTTGCAAAGGAGTGATATTGACCAAATTCACTGTACATGCACCTGGTTTCCACTACTATTCATGCTGAAAAGACAGAATGTAACCCCTATCAATCCAGTGTTACGAGGTTCAATCCCAATTTTTGTCACGAGGCATGACTACCAAGTGATTACACCCTATAACTTAGATTGCAAGGAGTGATATTGACCAAATTCACTGTACATGCACCTGGTTTTCACTACTATTCATGCTGAAAAGACAGAGAATGTAACCCCTACCAATCCAGTGTTACAGGGTTCAATCAATTTTTGACAGGAAAAGTGACTGCCAAAAATTGATTAAAGTACAAATATCTCAAACTTTTACTACAGTAAAATACCACTGTTCACATTGATGTATATAGATTATAATTTTACCTGTGATTGGTCTGCATGACAAGTACAAAAAACCTTTAAAAATCATTTTAAAATAAACAAGAGCAAGAAAGAGGATGTGATTTCTTCCCTCTGTGCAGACAGTGGGTGTTATTTAAATATACACAGCAACCAATCAGACGTTACGTCCATATCTCTCCATACAAGCCTTTAAACATTGATGAGACGTCGTTTTGTTCATCTTTTCATATTGGGACTTTAATTTTCACTGCTAAAAAAGTCAATTAATTATTCATGAGTCTTGTACTACCGTCCCAGGAAAACAAAGATACAGGGGGTGCGGTCTTTCCTGTAGCCCGAGAGCGGAAGCGGAAATTCGGCCATCTCCTCGTACATTCAAGCTACAACAGGGTCAGTACACACTTGATTTGGATATTTATTGTGCTGTGTTGTCAGTGTTTTGTTGACATTTCGGCTTGTTGTTCAAACATGTGTGCTCATCACTGTCCCGAGGCGGGACGTGTCTCTGCTGGGGCGCGTGCAGTCTCGCGCTCCTGTTGCCAGTTACGAACTAACTAGCAGGAGCTAGCTAAGCTAACTGCTACCTCTGCTAGCAAGCAGCAGCAAGTGATTTATTTGATCAGGCTGTCAGGTAATGTTAACGTCAGTTTCCAGTCTGTTATGATTCAATGTCCAGGCGAGAATAGAACCGTTTGTTTGTCTTTAGCCAAGTCCTAACTTACCTAGCTACACCCTTCTGTTTATACTTTACCCAGACTTGGTGGCAAAGTGCTAGTTTCGGTTAGCTTAGGTGTGAATGGAGGAGTTGCTTGCATGTCTGTCGATTAAACACTTTGTGACACAGACGTGCTCTGGCTGTACAGTGCCGGGGTGCACGTCAGCTCCGTGTCCGGACACCTCTGGTCTTCAGCGTAAGTTAGCTTTGGTGTGCTAACGTTACGTTAGCTTGCTACACTGGGAGGTGTGACAGTCAGGGGAGCTGCAGTCGTCTGGGTGGGTGACGATTGTTAACCTTATCTGTGTGCAGGCTGGCTGGGTGGAGGTAACTCCTTGGTTGAGCTGTGCAACATCAACTGCATGGAGGTGATAGGAGGGATACGTTAGCCGGCTCCTAGCCCTGTTGGCAATCTATGTAAATCGATGTCATAGCGTTGGTAACTGTGATTTACAGCTTCACTTAGCTGCTGCTGATCCAAGTAAAGCATCTGTCTGCCATACCAGTAGATGAAATCTGATGATTCTCAGTATCAAAGGCTGTGGAGGGCATGTTATATTCCTTATCAAAGATTAGTTGGCGTGTCTGAACTTTGATACAGAGCTCCAGGAGTCTCTGAACTGGCTTTAGGCAATGGTTGCCTAATGTTGAGTTGTGCAACATGGTCTGACCTACAAATCTAAACATGAATGTCAGCTATAGGTTTGCAGCTGGGTCTTCAGTGTTGGATATAGTCCTAATACATATATAAAAACAGATTTAAAGTACTTTTGTTTACATGTATGAAAGCAGAACAAACCCATAAAGTTGCAAAAGAGTTTTTATGTCTCATATTTGCGCGCCGGTCGTGGTGTTAAATCTCAATCTGTGGACGTCTCTGTCACCGTCTGAGTGCAGGATGCAGGCAGGGCTGCTGAAGGATGAGGGGAATGAAGAGAGCAGCGCTGTTTCTCAGTTGCCCAGGGTGGGATAAATTTATTATCTTCTTTTAGCAACGAGAGCGTGCCTTTGCTCTCTTTTGTTCCTTGGGAGACTGAAGGAGTGGCCAAGCACGGCATTTGATCTTAAATGCACTCTGCTGAACTTGCTCAAACTTCTCCTCTTTCCCTTTAGTGCATCCAAACTCAATCAGTGATCTGATTAGGGGTTAGTCCTATTAAGAGGAAGAAGAGTAACTGGATTGTGAATGGATGTTTTTTTTTTCTTTACATTTTAACCCCAGGATGGATTAAGGTTAGGTCATAAAAACATTCATGAAGTGTATTGACAGAGAAAATAGGTCTGTAGATGAATTCATTACCTCTAATGTCAGTTTAATCTCTGTTGCTCTGTGATACGGGCTGAGATCATATTTATTTGCTAAGAAAATTGTTGATTGTGGCAGTGAAGGGATGCATCTGGTCAGCAACAGTGTTTGAGCCTGCTGCGTATGCAATCAAATGCAAACAAACAATGCTCAGTGGGTCAAAGGTATCTAATAGTGTGCCGAGAATTTATTCTCGGCGTGCCTTTACACCACCGCCGCCACTCGCAGCAGCAACATCCATGAAGTTTATGTCAAATTCACTGACAGTATAAAGAACGGACGGTGTACCGTACCTGTGACAGGTTTCTGAAGAGTCGTTTTGAAGCTCAGAGTGTGGTGGCCCGTGTTGGCAGTCCTGCCTTTTCCGCGTCCCGGCTGAGCTGCGTGTTCGGAGATGCTCTAGTGTCTCATTAAATTCATATTAATATCTGTTGGTTAAAAACTATTGTTATACCTAATGACCTCTATACCTCTCTTTATCACTCATACAGTTGGTAATAATAGAGCGGCCGTTTTTAGTAATTCATTCTACTTAAACTCTGCAGGCCTGGAAATATTAGTTCAAGAAGTTAATGGATACATGTTGTCCTAAAGCAGCCATCAAAATTCATTTCCTGTTCAGAAATTCAATATTTATTTAGCACTCCTGTTTCATAGTTTTCCCCTGATAGAAGGATGGAGGGTTCCTAAATTATCTTTAAAATGTTAAAGTAATTATCGAGCGGCTCATGAATGAATGAAAAGTTTGAAATGCTTGAACGTGTGAAGCATCATTATTTCATTCATTGTTAATGAAACACTCCTTCCAACTCGGCTTATGTGAATCCCGCTGCTACAACTTAGGTTTGTCAAACTAGACGACTGGAAATAACAAAGGTTACTTCTTGAAGTACGAGGAGAAACACAAGCGTTAGGGTATTTTCCCTTCTGGCCCTCATTGGTTCAGGAAACACCACCTGTTTGTTTTCAAGATAATTAAATAATCTTTCCGAGTCAAAGTGCCCTGACTTTGATAAGTAAGTTAAAGCATATAACTAATATGTATCTCTGACTATCAGCCATGTGTGGAGCAGCAACAAATCATGTGATTTTTCTTGCTGAATATCTGCTTTGTGCTTCTTTCATGACGTTACTTTGGCAATTAGATCCAGAATAATAAGTAAAATAAAGTTTTATCTTGTTCTGGTTTGTTTGTTGTGGTTTAGCAGTAATTTTTGGCTTCTTTATTTATTTATTTATTTATTTTAATGTTTAATGTTAATCTCAATCTTGCTCCATAGTTTTCATCTCCCATCACGCCTGTGGTTTTGGGACCCAATGTTGCCACGGGAAGAAACAGACAAACCGAGACATAGCACTCCGTGAATGAGTGGCTCACAAGCCAGACAAACGAAGAGATACCGAGAGGAGAGACCCCTATTCTGCATCATTCTCGTGTAACAGGTGCGCATGATTCTCTCTCTCCGCAGTCGCATGATTGAAGATTGATTTTTGGTATAGGCACAATCTTTCACACCATGATTGTTCTGCTCAAGGTCTCCAACGCTTTCATGCATCTTCTCTGCGTCTTTTTTAACTCTTCATCTTCTTCCGCTCTACAAGTATTGAATATTTTTTCATCTGCGTTTGTGTGAAATGTCAGTGTTCTTTGCCCTGCCGTTGTTTGGTTTGTGCTAACTACACTTTACAACCCTTCTTTTCCATCTGCTTTTCAGATTGCAACAGAACTAGACGGCCAGACCGTTGCCATGTCGACCTCATCGCTACGGCGACAAGTAAAGAACATCGTCCACAACTATTCAGAGGCTGAGATCAAGGTTGTGTGTCCTTCCGCTCATCTGGCTTTTCTTCTCCTCCTCCTCCTCCTCTTTTTGTGTCCAAGTGGAGCCCATGTATCTCTGCAGCACAGATGACATAATATAGCTTCAGATAATCTAATATTTCCTTGAAACAACCTCTTCACTCACTCCTTCCCCTTGTTAAGACGATGTGAGCTAATACAATCATATGATCCATTCATTGTGCTGCCTCTCTAAAGCCTGTGTCGTGATTTGAGCTCTCATTGCTGTCGGCCATTAAACTGTCACAAAGTATTGGCCTCCCCGAAACATTCTCATCGCGGACAGTTTGCATTGTGGATAATTTACGGTTGTCCCCTCGCTGTGTTGTTGTCGTCCAGGTTAGAGAGGCAACGTCCAATGACCCATGGGGCCCCAGCAGCTCTCTGATGTCAGAGATCGCTGATCTGACCTACAATGTTGTGGCCTTCTCCGAAATCATGAGCATGGTGTGGAAACGCCTCAATGACCACGGCAAGAACTGGAGACATGTGTACAAGGTTTGTGTGTGTGTGTCAAAGTGTTGTGGCAGTATACTGTATCATGTTTGTAAGATTCCATATCCATTTTTTGACACCAGTCTTCATCCATTCATGTGCAAACATAGACTTGGAACTATGAGATTAGTGATTTGCCTTTTTATTTTTTATTTTTTACGGACTACTTTGTTAATATTTCGGGTGACCCGTTCTAAAAAAGCCACAGCTCTCTTGTTTACACTCGAGAACAGCTGTTTAGTGCTAGGCAACGCTAGCATACTCTCTGTGGAAAGATCATTGATCCCCGCTGAAGTGAGGAGAATAAGACGACAGGGATGCAGAGCAGGATCTAAGCGACGGGAGCAGAAAAAGACAGTGCAGAGCATGCGTACTGTCTGTTATCATGGGGAACGTAAGATCTCTCCCTAATGAGATGGATTAGCTAACCGGGCTACAGAGGGAGTATGGAGAGTCTCACATCACAGAGACGTGGCTGAATGAACTCACTCCGGACTCACAACTCTGGGCCGCTTTCAGGTTGCGAGAGCGGACAGCTGAAGCGATTTATTTATTAGTATTTTTCTTGCCCGCCTTTTATATATTGTGAGCCACTGTAACAAGTGAATTTCCCCGGTGTAGTATCGGTAAAGTCCGTCTTATCTTATATTCTGCGGTATGTCAACAGCAGCCGTGTCCATGGCATGTGCTTTACTTTCTCCTAACAGTCCCACAATGCACTGCATCACATCTTGTACAGTTACAGTTACTCATTGGATGTTATTTGTGTGTTCACCAGGCTATGACTCTTATGGAGTACCTGATAAAGACGGGTTCAGAACGTGTTGCCCAACAGTGCCGAGAGAACATATACGCAGTCCAGACCCTCAAGGATTTTCAGTACATTGACAGAGACGGCAAAGACCAGGTACACAAACACACCCACACAGCCCACAAAGCTTTACAGAGAGTTCAAATGTTTAGCGAGTAAGGTCCACCTTTATTGAATGTAGGCACACTTTGTCAAACATGCTGCTTGTGGTTCATTCAAGGACACTTTAAAATGAGTTTCTGACCTGCAGTGCAAACCCACAAAGGCAGCCATAAAGATATTCATGGGTTGTTGATAACTTTAATTGTGTTAAATTAACAAGCTGTTGCAGTGCATTAGTATTTTTATGTAGTATTTAACATTAAAAATGGTAATTGTGTGTTTTTACCTGCACTTTTCCAGGGGGTGAATGTGCGGGAGAAAGCCAAACAGCTAGTGACACTGCTGAAAGATGAAGAGAGACTAAGAGAGGAGAGGATCCACGCCCTCAAAACCAAAGAGAAGATGGCACAGACTTCCAGTGGTGAGATTGCTGCTTAAAAGATCCAACCAGTGCCCAAATTACACTGTGAAAGAAGAGCGGCCTCGCCACATCACAGCATGAAGGACCTCTGAGTAGCTGATAACCTAAGACAAGCTCTCACCCATGCATATATGTTTGTGCTCCAGCCTCCTCAGCTCCCTCAGCACCCAGCCTCGGAGGCAGCCTGTCAGTGGGCTCCCACTCCGGAGGGGCAGACCCTGAGCAGGCCTGGCCACAGAGCTCCGGAGAGGAAGATCTGCAGCTCCAGCTGGCTTTGGCTATGAGTAAAGAAGAGGCAGAGCAGGTAACACAGAGCAGCCTATTCAAGACAGGACACAGCTGGGTTACAGCTCCCTAAGCTAAAGATTAAAGCATAATTGGAAGTAACTGTGGCTAAGTTTGCAGATTGAATCTGTTGTGTACACAGAGGGATATTACTGATATTATTTGGTGCATACACCTAGCTTTGCTCTCACCATGTTACGCCTGACCTCCCCCAGACTAGCACGGACCCTCTGGAGGACGCAGAGATCCGCTATGCAATCACTCTCAGCAAAGAGATGCAACAAAAGGTCAGGGGCAGAGAGTGTGCCCAGATGACTCCCAGCCAGTCATCAGCTATCTGTCTCTCTGTCAATTGGAATTTCTCGAACACGCATCAACCTCTGATCAATCAAGAAAATTTAATTTATGCTTATATCATGTGTCATTGTCCTCGAGATACAAATTTGCATCGGACTGCGGCTGTGATAATGCAGCGTCCCGTTTTGTTTTGTAGTGCTCACACTCTTAAAACGTGTGCAAAGTAGGTGCTTTTGCAAATCCCTGTCAAGATGTGTTCAAAAGTGAGCACCTGAATAATCGATTAACTCTAATTGAATTGTTGAATTTGCATGGCATTGACAAATATTTATCATAATTGACCAAATTAAACACTGAGCTGTTTATAAGCATTGATTATTCTTTCCTCTCTGATGGCATGCATTGAGCTGAAGTCTTGATTTGTTAACGCTCTCCTTTCTTTATCTGTTACACATCTCCTGCTGTTGTAACTTCCTTGTACTGTGTTCACTGAGTGCAAAAACATGTCTGCATGTCGTATGCAACTGGTTATAGAGTCCTGCATCTACTGTATCACTTCACAGGTGCACAGACTAATGCAGGGTCTTTAAAGGATAATGGCTTTGTTATTGTTACTTAGCGGCGTCATGCATTGCTCAGTTGTGTAGCAGAGACAGCCTGTTTCCTCATGGATTAGTCAACGTTCTGCTGTTTGATCACCAGTTCTCATAATGAGGTAGGATATAAGGTGGCATTAAGTGGGGGATGATTGACAAGTTCTGTGTCAGGGGGGATCAAGGCATTTGTAAAATTAATTGGTATCGGTTATGTCCATATCCTCTTTTTTTTATTTTTCGCTCCATGTAGGCTGGATGCTGAAGAAGCTCCACCACGCTGAGCTAAAAGATCGGGATCCTTCCTTATGCATAGTATTGTGAACAAGTGAAGCGTGAGCAGCACAAACAGCCAGCAGCTTATGTGGAATATTTTAATGACAGCTTGTGTCAGGAAGCAAACTAACCACAGCTGCTTTTGCAGCTGCTCTCCACCTTTTTCAAAGTGCTCCTGCTGGTTGAAACTACATTTGAACCTCAGTGTTCTGTCTGTGGTCGGGGTTCACATCCTGTCCATGTCTAAATCTTCTTCCCACAACAGATTTTGATTTTATTTTAGAGAGTCTTGGGACAGCAGCTCTGGATGAGCTTATTTTATGCGTGAAACTGCATTTAAAATCTCCAAGCATTCATCTGATCTGATCATATTTTGCTGAAGTACTGTGAGATGTAGATAAAATTGCAAACTCTTGCACGCAACACAGAGATTGGTTCACTCTCCGTTGACTAGAGCCGGTGATTTAAGGTCAGGTTGTCAGTTTCCACTCCCACCGATTCAGACTTTAACTGTGGAATTGTAAACTGACTCCAAATCTGTACCTTGTGGTGTGCTTTCCGAGGTTGTGTGTCTCAGGTTGCTGACATCACAGTGTGTGTGATTGGCAGGAAGAGCGACTGCGCAGAGGTGATGACCTGAGACTGCAGATGGCCATCGAGGAGAGCAAGAGGGAGAAGCTGAAGCCTGAGGAGGTGTGTGTAGAAAGCATCTGTCTATCCCTCACTCTCCTGGCATTACCTCCTCTCGCTGTGTCTCTCGCTGTCTTTCTCTCTCTCAGTTCTCCCAGTTCAGTGTGTGTGTGTGGTTGAAATCAGCAGATTTGCAAGTAAACCATTAAGAAGTTTCAAATAGTGGTAATAAATGAATGAACGATGCCATGTGTGGTTGAATAAACAAGATTACTAGTGTAGGAGTGCACAGTCTGTACAAATTACTGACATGGCCACTGTTGAAGAGATCACTTAGATTTTCTAAAAATGATCACATTATCACTCCTCCATATGTCAAATCTGTCCTAATCTTGTCTAAATGGGGCTCTACTTGGTATATTCTGGGTTAAAGCCATTATGTGTGAATTCATATTTGTCTTTGTGGCCTGTCAAACTTTTGATTTGTTTTTGAGTTTTATAAAAATGTACCTGTGTGCTCATGATTTTGATGGTAGAAACTGCCTTAAGGGACCAGTGTGTAGGATGTAGAGGCATCCAGTGGTGTAGTTACCGATCGCAGGCGCCCTCTCCTCACCTTCCCCTTTCTAATGTGAACGAGGAACTATAGTGGCTGCGAAATGCGTGGAAAACACTAAAGGCCACTAAAGGGAAAGTTGGAAATATTTCAAATCAGAAACTTTAAACGGAAGTGTAGGTACCATCATGATACAGTAGCCTCATAATTGATGCTAGCTATAACTTATTTAGCATCTAACTTATCAGCTAGCTATCTACTGTATGAATATATTTTCATGTGCTATTTGCGAGTTGAACATTAATACCATACATCAAATAAATAAATAAATAAATGTGTGGCTTCAATAGTCTTGTGCTCTGGGCTCCAAAGTGTGGTCCAGGTTTTAGAAATCATCTGTACATGTAGCCGTGGCCTCTATAGCCCACATGTGCATGTGATGGAGGAATAGCAGATATTCAAGTGTACTTGCATGAAATCATCTTATTTTAGTCAAGATTATGCTCCAAGTTAAGGGCCAATCTGCAATTTGAATTCTTTGTTTATTCCCACAAATTCCTGGTAAATTCCATACATTTCCAAGGAAAGCTTCAAACTTTGAAAATCTTTTGCAACCCTACAAACTTATTTGTAGGGTTGCTGATATATTCGGGTGGTTATACACAAATGAAAATACAGGTATGCATTTTTTATATATACATTTGTACATATATTCCATTTCTGCCATATTCTGTAAATTCAGCCCCCTAAATTTTACACACTGGCCCTTTAATTCAGCTTTGATCCTCAAATATCTACAGGAACAGTGTCTGTGTGTGTGTGTGTGTGTGTGTGTGTGTGTGTGTGTGTGTGTGTGTGTGTGTGTGTGTGTGTGTGTGTGTGTGTGATCGCAGATGGCCCTCAATCCACAAAATGAGTGTATGTGACTGTTAACAGCTGTGTACATAGTGCAGAGTATTCACTCACAACTGTTGTTTATCAAAGATAAACACAGTTTCAAAAATGTAGCATTTACGCTAACAAGTTATATTCATGTAGCACAAACAGGGAACAACAAATGTATGATCTGGTGTTGAATCTGATTTCTCTCTTTGGTTGCCTGGTCTCTTGTACTTCTCAGTTTTATGAATTTCCTTTTATCATAACGCCGTTATCTGACCTCAGCATGGAGGGGTGACTGTGTCCTCCAGATTTCTTCCTGAATACAGCTGCAGGAACATGAATCCATAATATATTCTCCTGTACAGAGTGCTCTGATGGAGCTCAGTGCTGTGGACCCCTGGGGGGCCCCTGCTGCTGCCACTGGCACCGCAGCCGCCACCGCCACTGTGGGGTCTGCTGGCCCCTCGCCTCCACCCACGGTTCCTGCCCCTGCTGCCTCAGGTCCGTGGGGCGTTGCCCCCGCAGACCCATGGGGGGTAGCGTCACCCACATCTCCTACAAGCTCTGACCCGTGGGGTGGGGGAGCCCCACCGACTATAGCCCCTCCTCCGGACCCGTGGGGAGAGACGTCCAACAGAGTTAACAACGTCGACCCCTGGGGAAGCTCAGGTAAGCAGAGCGGTACTGGTGACGTATTAACTCTGAATGTACTCCATGCCGAGTATGAAAAGAGAACCGTGTCCCGCTCTGTGGATGAAAGAGGATATGACCCCTCGACCTTTACTCCTCTTCACTCCACTGTTCCATTTCCTGTCTTCATGTCACGTCACCATGCTGTCGTATCTTCTCATCCACTCACGAGCTTTCAGTTTGTAATAAGGAAAGCAAGCATGCTAAATCCATTCTCCCGCTGTCTAAACCAGGGATCTTTTATCCTCTTGTTTCCACTCAGGACTGACTGTGGCTGTGTCTCAACCAGAGCTGCCTTGTTTCTTTCCCCTTTGTGCCTCTTTAATGTATAAGGTAGCTTCTTATTATCTCTCCTTTACCTCCACTAAGCTTCAGATATTAGAGTAACACGGTGGACGGTTAGAGAAAACCTGCTCCTACCTGTCAGGTTAGTGGGACTACAGAGAGGTCAAGGAGAGAAACACTACTGTTGGAACCCAGCCCAGCTTCCTGCTCCTTCCTTATTGTTGACTGTACCTGTAAGGTCTTGTGTTAACCCTCCCCTCCCCTGCGTCTCCTCCCCTCCCCTGTAGCCGTGACCCCCCCCAGTGCCGACCCCTGGGGCCCCCCAGTGCCACCCAGCACTTCCTCCTCGGGGGGGCCAGTAGACCCATGGGCAAGGGACGGACCTGTCCCTGCCTCTGACCCTATCACCTCTGACATCTGGAGTGGCACCGCCGCCAAACATACTAACGGCACAGGTACATTCACACTTAACGCTACATGGAATCACTGAGGTACTGGTACACATCTCTCAACAGTTGTCTTGTCTTACATTTCATCCTCCTAGTATGTGCAGTAATCACTGTTTATTATAATGAGATGGGTTTTTTTTAGTATTCTTCTTACTGTTTCTGTTTCTTCCCCCTCAGGAGACCCGGAGCGGCGAGGGTCCCCAGCAATGGGCTGTGACAGCACAGGCTCACCGGTGCCCTTCGACCTGTCATCTCTTGGTTCGTCACTTCCCGTTCGTAAGACTCCCGAATCTTTCCTCGGCCCCAACGCAGCGCTGGTGGACCTCGACTCTCTCGTGTCTTCGAAACCCAAACCCAAACAACCGCCGCCTCCTTCCATCTCTTCCACTTCAGCGCACAACCCCTTCCTCCAGAACACAGGTTAGTTACAGCTATCGTGTTAGCCGCATGTAATCTGAGAAGACAGACGTAACCGCACTTTCTAAGCTCAGCATTACATACAGAAGCACACAGCACAATGTGATATGTTTTTTTTTTGTTTTCTCAATTAATCCGTAATTCCATGTGAAAATGTGACCCGTGTGAATCATGCTGATCTGTCCAAGTTAAATCGAGATGATTTGAGGACACAGTTCAGGAGGGGTTAATGTAACGGCTTAATATAAACTTATGAAGCATATGAAGTTTGGGCGTGTGTGAAAACGTTCAGCATGGCTACACAGGTACGTGTGTGTGTGGCGGGTCAAAGCCTTTTTCAGCTGCATCAAGTCAAACTCTGCCTGATAAATGTTTAAAAGAAATCGCTGTTCCTGGGAAATATTTTGTATTTTTATGTAGAGACGTGAAGGTCCAAGTAAAGTTAACAGTTCCACCATCAGCCAACTGCAGCTGGCAGAAAAAGTTCTCAAAAGAACAAATTAAATGTCTCAAACCACATTAACTCACAAGTATGGAGACAGTTTGGCTGGAAAGAGCTCAGTTCGTCTGAATGTCCCAGATCAAAAGCAGAGAGCTAACCACCCAACAATCATGTTAATGGCCCTGTGGTGACCTGGAGGCAAATCATGTTATCTGCACTCAACTAAAGCCTCTCTGGGACAAAGTGAACACAACTATGAAAGACTTTTCCAAACCGCTGTTGTTTTCTGCGTGATGCACGAACAGAACATTTAGGAAGCAATATGAGGAACCTTTAAGAGCTTTAACAGGAAATTAGCGTATAGCTGAACCAGGAAACAGCAAAGTCTTGATACGGTTCAGGAAATGTATCAGTGAAGAGGCTGTGATAACAACAAACGAGCTGCAGAACAAATAACTTCCCTATTTAAATATGTGTCAAGTGGAAGTATAAAATGGTTAAGCATGCCGTAACAACAGTATGTGCAAGGGCTGCATAGTAGCAGTTAATTTTTCCAGATTAATTGCTGAGAAATGCTCAAGTTTCCTCAAGTCCAAAGTGACACCTTCAGATGTCTTCTTGTCGCCCACTAGCATATTCAGGTGTCAGGGAGTCAATGTAACAGTGCTGTGCCCGGCGCGGCCCAAGCATTACTGTGTAAAGATTGTTTTGAACTAACTAACTGACTAACTACCTCTGGCCCTCAGGCTCATCTCCTGTTCCTGGCATGGCAGTGACTCCAGGCAGCACCATTTCAAGTAGGGGGGTCTCTCCAACACCTGCCTCCTCCAATCCTTTCGGCGTGGCTCCACCCATGACCTCCATCTCACCTCAGCCCACGTCACTTGGCCTGAGCGGCCTCCGCTCCAGTCCTGTGCCTCCCAATCCCATGCTGGGCATGGTGCAACCAGGAATGAGCATGGGGCCGATGAGCGTGGGTATGGGGGCTCCAGGAATGGGCCTGGGCATGATGCAGGCAAGCCCCATGGGCATGCCCTACAGTGGGCTCTCGCCTATGGCTCCCCCAGGTTCGTCCCTGTTGGGGCCAGGAGGCACGGCACATCCTCAGCTGATTTTGGGTGGGCCCACTGGAACAGGAGGAGTGATGGGAGCAGGAGGATCAGTGGGAGGCGGAGGAACGACGGGAGCGAGCACCAACCCTTTTCTTCTTTGAGGAAGTGTCACCACTACTTTGCTCACCTGTTTCGACCTCCTCTGTCGTACCTGCTGCCCCCTTCATTCACCCCCACCCCCACCCCACCCCTCAACACAGTTTGTGTCCAAAAAGAAAGATGTGTACATCTCTATATTTAAAGAAAAAAAACAAAAAATCAAAAATTATGTTTATCTTTTCCTTCGCAAAGCATTATTTCATTTCAGAATGATTTTCAGCATTTAGTTCCTTTCATTTCAGTTTGGGTTGTTTGTGGGCGGGAAATAGAGATCTATTTATTTTTGTTTTAATCCTGTTTTTGTTCTCTGTCGTTCTTCATGTTGTGTTTTTTTTTTTTTTTTTTTTTTTTTCAGTCCTGTCTTGAGGTGAAGGTAAGTCTGTGAGAGCAGGAGGCTTTTTCAGTAGTGTCACTCTATTCTAATATTACTGCACTGAGCGAGATGGAGGGAGAGGGGACATAGCCACTAACAAACTGAACAGAGAAACTGTCGTACCTGCCTCTTCCTCTTTTCTCCCGCTAGAATGAAGACAAACACTGAATCACTGAAATGAAACCAGTGCATGAAGGATGTTGTTTTGTTTTTTTTTTTTTAAAAATGAACTCCAGACTGAGATACGGACTGAAAAAGCTGCATTAACATTTCAGGCACAATGTGGTCAAATTGTTTCAACTATTTCACTTTTAATTTAATTTAATGTTAAATGTAATTTATTTTTTTCCAATTTTTGGGAACAAATAAAACCAAGAAAAAGAAAAAAATCACACGATGATGCCATTTAAAATCAAATGCTTATTTTTTTTCCTGATTTATTGTAGAAAACTAAAGAGAGCTCAGACGTCTGCGGCGGTCTGACGGGGGAAAAATGAATGGGATGTCTGTTTGAATGTGTGTTTGCGGCGATGTGTGAATGAGAAATGCTCATTTTGTGAGTGTGCAAGTATGCAATAGTGCAAATGCCTGTTTCTGTGTATATGTATCAATATCTGTCTCCATTTTTCCTGTGTCTGATCTTATTTCAGTGACTCAGTAAGGAAGAAATGACATCCATTATTTTTAAAAATTGTCACTTGTATTAATACTATGTAATGTTGGGATTTCAAATGAGGTATTATAAGGGTCACCCATTTCTCTGCCAATCTTATTTCACCTTTTTTTTTTTTTTTCATTGATCAGAAGCATTTTTTTTTTCAATCACACATTTCATATGGGATCCCAGAGCACCACTGTCCTTGTGTTTCATCCCTCTTTTCCTTCGGGGAGGGAGAGATACTGATGCTTCTTTAAAAAAAAAAAAAAAAGACAATTATTTCAACGAATGAAAGAAGAAGAAGAAAAAAAAACAGGGACTTGACAACATGCTCCATGCTGTTCTTTTAATTTAGTTTGATGAATTTATTGTTATTTTATATCAACAAGAAAAATATCTCTTTTATCGGGTAAGGTTGAATTTTGTGTGGTGATGACTGTGAACATTCACATTTGAAAAGTAAAATGGAAAAAAAAATCAAAAGGAATTTATGAAATAAAATAAAAACACAGGATGTGTTGACTTGTTTCATGCTTGCTCTGTAGTTAATTTGTCTATTTCATGTTTTTTTTCATGCTTCTTACTACTACTGCAGAGTACAATAATGTGACGAATAAATTTACATTTTATTTTCTTTGAACACGTTTATAAATCTATAATCCGACTGGAAAAAGCCACAACAATGCCAGTTACCACTGGAAGATAAGCTACACAAAAGCTATTACAGCATATGAATTTGAATAAAGGTGAAAAAACATACAACTTTTTCTACCTACAAATTACAGCATTCAGTCATATGTGAAAAACTTGATCCAAAACTTGCTCTCAGAGAAGCTCCAAGATGCACAAGAGCGAGGCAGCTTTCTGCATAGAGTTTGATGAAGATGGCTGCGTAGAGCCACGTCTCTCTGAAAAGTTCATGTTTTTAATCGTTTCTCCACACAAGACGACGAAGGTCAAACGAGGAGAGAATCCCAGTCAAAGTCGTCCTGGATCTCCTCGCTGTTGCTGTGCAGACTCTTTAATGGAGGACGCTGTCGTGGTGTCATGGGCTGAGGCTGCATCCCAGCTGAGACAGGAAGAGAAACATGGAGAAACTTTAGTAGATATCACTTGATGAAAGTAAAAAAAAAAAAACACTTCTTGAATGTGACATCCAGATCTTACCAGTCGTGCTTGCAGGTTGTGTTAGCTGCGGTCTTTGAACTGCTTGTCCCTGCATGTGTGGAGCCCTCCGGGGCGGCTGTGCACCACTGGCAGGAGGAACTATGGGAGAGTAGGGTAGGGGTGAGGGATGAGTGAGGCTGGAAAGAGTAGGAGGAGGATTGGTGGTGAACGGTGGGACTTGTAAGGTGTGAGGTACACCCAGGGCTAGTGGGGAGTTATTCCCAGAGGTGATCATGCCTTTCTGAGTGAAGAAGCGGTTCAGAGAGTCACAGAGGGAGGTGAAGAGGGCTGGATCCATGGCCCAGTCGCAGAGCTCCGCCTGGCGCATGCTCTCCAAGAGGTCTGGTGACAGAAAGATATACATTTCTATCAAAGTTCTCAACAATAATTATTTATAATCTGTCATGCAAAAGGAAAAAAAACACATCTTAAAGGGTCAATTCACATTTTCTATTTTAGTTCTAGTTGTATCAGTCCATGGAGACTCACAGCATTGAGAATAACATCCAAGATGGCAGCACTGTGTCTTTCTAGGATGCAACCAAGCAGCAACCTCTGTGAACCTATGCAAAACTGCAGTTCCTCAAATGGCCACTTGAGGCTGGCTACAAAATAAGTTAATCTCCATAAGACCCCATATTAAAATGTCCAACTTCACAGCAGAAATAAACATGTTTACAGCCTGGTACAAAAAACTGGCCATCGGGAGCACCGGGACATTTCCCAGTGGCCAAACTGGCCCGCTCGGCGATTGCCGATGGTCGGTACCAAAGGCTCGGTTCAAGTCGCTTCATTTTTAAATAAACAATCCGTCATGTGGCTCATTAGGGTATCTGCCTCGCTGAAACTCACACAGACTGAGCAGCAACGTTGGGCACAAACACATCCCCTCCTCTCTTTTTGTGAGGCTCTTTGTCACAGCAATGCAGGCAGACACACACACACACACACACTAAGTTGTGCCTGCGCCCCTCTCCTCCCTCCTCCCGCACCTGTAGTTCTACATGCTTGAAAAATGGAGCCCAAGAGGAAAGGTGGAGCAGGGAGGGAGAGGCTTAAAAAGCTACAAGCACTGGCCACAGATGCAGCGAAGTGCTGTAAAATAACATTTGTCAGTAAGGGAGCAGATAAGACATGTAGGTGTACAAGTGGTGAGAATTGATTACTGGTTCTTATAAATATGTTTTTTTTTTTTACATGAGTGAGTGAACGTTGCAACCTTTTCTTTCTTTTATTTTACTCACTGTGACTATTGTCATGTTTTAAATGTCTTTCTGTGTGTGTCTGAAGTTTCCTTGTTTAATGTTACAGAGAATAAACCTACACATCTGCAGTGTGCCACCTGTGTACCTCTCACTTGTGGTATGATACTATTATAACTAGTCTGGTGCCTGTTACATTAAAAATAGGGTTGGTCTCGAATTTAGGTGGATGATGATGTAACCTATAAATGTGCAGCCTGCACAATCTATGTCATTTGAGTATAGGTTATTGCAGCAGTGAACAGAAACATTTATTTTGTAGGGGAAAGAAACAGAAGAAGTGTGTGGGCGCATGTGGAGCCTTTGCTTTATCATTTTACACTCTTACATCAGTAGGCGCCCAACCTAACTCAGTCTTGGTGTTTTGCATTAATCGGGTGGTGGTGGCCTGGGATGGTATCAAACTCTAGGCCTAGTCTGCCCCTGTATATAACTCACCGGTTAAAATAATATTAAGGCTAATTCCCAGTGTGCCGTTACAGGTGGCTTGCTTGAGTATTCAGGTGACATTCAGCCTGCCTCAGGTCCACCGATCCACGTCAATTTTCAGATTAGCCGGGAGGTGGCAGAGGCAGGATTGCCAAGATGGCTGGCGAAAGCCAGCGCCACCCCACTCTGAGCTTCACAGTGGCTTACGGGTGACATCACGGATAGGACATCCATTCTTTTACTGTCTATTGCTGCAACTGACAATTATTTTTATTATCAAATCATTTTATTTATCTCAATAAATTGATCAAAAGCAGCTATAAAATTACAGTACAGTACCTCAGTAAACGATAACAAACGACAAAAATAAAGCATCAAATCTTCATATTTTAGAAGCTGGAAGCTGAACATTTTTGCTGTTTTTGCTGTGATGATTCATCAACAATGTAAATAACTGTTTTTTGTCCATCAACTAACTGACTACTAGACTAAATGTTGTCATATTTAACAGGCCACAAAACCCAAACTAAGCCCAGAGGTAAGCGAGAACATATTTTGTAATTGTGGGCGAAGTGACCTTCTAAACAGCACATACCTGGGTGACCAGAGAGGTCTATGTTTGCCCAGTCTAGACTGCTGGCAATGCGGAAGCTCTCCTTCAGAGAATCTGGATTACTGAACCAGTCAGGCGGCACCACTAAAGTGGAAGGGAGGGAGGAAGGTAACTTTAGAAAACAGGTTTTAATACAGTCGAAACATTTCTGGGGTTGATTTGGTAAAGTGAGACTCACTGTGCTGTGGAACGCGCTCTGTCTCAGGAGGGTGTGCAGCTGCTGGAGGTGGGGCAGGTGGTGCAGGGGCAGGGTGAGGAGACATCGGTAGCAGAGTTGGAGTGTGAAGTGGGGTAATGTCGCTGCCCAGAACTGGCAGGGGGGCAGCATCCGCTGGAAAAATGAAGAAGAAATCACTCATCTAAGCTGTTCATGTGTATGTTTGTGTGTTGATGGGCACAGAACACTAAGTACAGTACTTACACTGCGAGCCTCCACGCTCCCGCATGGTCTTGACAAGAGACTTGAAAGATGCATACAAGTCTGGCAAGTTCAGCTCATCAAAGGTGAAACGTAGCGGGAGATCAGTGGAGAAGTTGGATGAAACAACAGGAAGAGGTGGGATGGCGACAGATGAAGGGGCAACAGACACAGAAGAGTGATTCGGTCCCGATGCGGTGCAAACGGACACGGGAGTGCAGGAGAAAGTGGAAACAGAAACAGGCCCTGAGTTAGCAGGAAAGGACAGGGTAGCATCAGAGAAAGATGAAGCCACTGGAGAAGCTGTACACATGCTGGCAGCAGACAGAGGTGTAGCAGAGGGAGCGGGGACAGAAAAAGTGGAGCTGGGAGGAAGGGGAGGCGGGAATGAATTGATGGAGGACATGGGGGTAGCAGGAGGGAGCCCAGTGGAGTGAGAGACAGATGGGTGAGGGACAGGGAGATTGGACACTGGGCTTGGTATGAAGGGTGCTGGTTGCTGTGGAGATAAAAGACATCATATTTAAAAATGCCCGACAAAGGTGGCTGTGATGAAGAGTGGAGAGAGTGACTCTACCTTGCACGGTGGAGGAGAGAGGGAGGCAGACTGAGGTGAGTGGATGTTCCCCAGCGACTCTGTCTTAAGGAGCTGGTGGTCTGTGTGGGAGTTTGGTTGTGGCTGATGAGGAGAGGGTCCTCTCTCTGCTCGGGTCATCTGTAACAGCAAAGGTAGAGAAGTTGTTAGGAGTGTGTAGGATGTAGTTGCTGATTGAACTGCTTCGTCCCATCCTCCGTGGCGACTGTAGATAAAAGAGTCTCATTTTAAGGTAACAAAAACACGATGATTCTGATTTTCAGGTGATTATACACAGAGTTATGAAAATGTATTCTGTAAATAGAGCCACATAAATATGTCACACTGGATCTTTAAGATCCTGCAGGACAATAAAAGTAGCTAGTAGTAGTTTTTTGTATTCTTGAATTTGCTCTGGTTTCAATTTATGCCTCCACCCCAGTACAAGTGAGTGGTGACTAATGGAAACAATTTCCAAATACAATAAATCCGTATTAAAATTGCCAACATAAAGAGTGATGAGAACTGTGTTTATGGAAAGATAAATTAGGTTTCATTTGTCATTTCACTGTGGTGGATGTAGAAATCTTGAAGACAGTATGATCTAAAAATCCAGACCAATGAAACCAAAACCACCATCTGCATGACTGAAAACATTTAAAGGTTAATTGTGAAATATGTTTTCCCTGGAAGGGTCTCTGAAAACTGGACCCTTGTGTAGGAGTGTTGCAGCAAAACACCACTGGGCACTTCTCCGTCACGTCACAGCCGCCATGCTGTTTTGGTTTGTTCTCTACGCGACTTCAAACCCCACCAGGTTTTGTGTTTCAGCACACATTTTTCCCGCCTTTGTTAACTTGCTCAGATTGGGTCATTTCTCCTCTTGTTTCTAAATATGTAATTATGCTACGTAGTTAAAATGTTTCCCTTTTGGCTTTTCTAACAATCGGAGGTTTGCAGATTCTTTATGCTGTTTGTGTTTCTGACTTCTGGCCAGCTCGAGCTGCTCAGTGCAGATTGACACGGGCTGCTTGCGGCATCCATCAAAAATAGAACAGCAGCGTATTCTCTGCAGAGTGGAGCAGAGAGTCGCTGCTGGGATGTTTCTGAATTGGACCTGCACTTCCGGTGGGGTTTGAAACATTGACTAAAATGGCCGCGATTAGTAGGAACACGTCTCATCCCTGCCCGGTGGAATTCAGGCTTTAAAGGACCAGTGTGTAGGATTTAGCAACCAACTGGATATCCCTCTCCTTTCAAGTGTGAAAGAGAAACTACAGTGGCAACAAATCTCACAAAAAACATTTAAGGCTCCAGTATTTAGTTTGTTCATTGTGGGCTACTGTAGAAACATGGCAGTTCAACATGGCAGACTCCGGCTTCTGTAGATATAAAAGGTTCATTGTAAGGTAACAAAAACAATTCTTATTTTCAGGTGATTATACATTTATGAAAACATAGCTATGAAGATTTATTCTGTAAATAGAGCCTCCTAAATTCGACACACTGGACCTTTAAGTTTTCTTTTCATCAAAGGTTACAGCTGTCAGATTTATTTATTTATAAAATAGAACATACATCCTGTCTCTCCTCCTCCTCCTCTGGATAGGGACGTTTAAGCGCCCTCACTGGATTCACCTCTGCGGGTCCATCCATCGTCCAATAGGAACCCTAGAAAAGACAGGACAAATTTATAGCTTCAGGCTCTTCATTTCTCCATGTCACATGATGCAGATTCTGACAAAAGTACATTTATTCTTTGAGCATTTTAAAATAAAAAAAGTAATTCACCTTGCCGGGGTCGTTCTGTGGCCGGGGAACTTTCCTGAAGCATTTATTGAGGGACAGATTATGTCGAATGGAGTTCTGTTGAGGACACAAACATGTTAGAACTAAGTCAGTCCTGAACCAGCTGGTCATGCAAATAATATTAAAATAGTTTACAAATCACTAATCCATCTACTTTTAACATTATTTAGTTGCAGTGGATCTACCACACTGATAATATGTCGTTCTCCATTAAAGCTTACTTTCCATCCGCGACCAGCTCGGCTGTAGTAGGGAAAAGTTTCACTGATCCAGGTGTAAATGTCATTCAAACTCAACTTCCTCTCAGGTGCAGCTGCTATTGCCATGGCAATGAGGGTAGCGTAGCTGTGAGGGGGTTTCCCTTTAGAGTTAGAAGGGGAGGGGTCCGGCACAGAGGGTAAGAAGTCTCCCCTCTCCCTCCCTCTGTCTTTCTTCTTGTCCCTCTCCCCTGCTCCTCCTACTCCTCTTCGTTCTCTTCCCGAGCGCAGGCTGCTGATTCCCAGCTGAGGCAGCCAGTCAATGCTGGTGAGACTAGAGTCCAAGTCAGAGGACATTATCTTCCGTTTTCTCTGTCCAGGATCTGAAGGATCAGAAGAGGAAGTGTTGAATCAACACGTCCTTTTACTTGTTGTTTACTTTGGACACTGTAGACGAAACCACAAACACTATAGTAGACTGCCTTTTGCCTGTAATGTAACACTGTCAACCGTACTGTTCCTGTACTTCCAACCAGCGTCAGTTACAAACCAGTAAGTTCAGACATAAGACACTCCTTGCTGCTCTGGAAACTATCCATTCACAAGCAACAAGACATTTCATGACTGTAACAGACTTTAAATGTGTCAATTCCAGCTACATTTTCCATGTTCTGAGGAAGAACAGTGGCTTGCTTACCTCTGTATAGTCACTCGAGGCCCAAGGCCTTAAAAAGTGTTAATATTTGATGTTGTCATCAGCTGTGCACAACTGCTGACAAACTGCTGCCCGTCCTCCCCTTCAGATATCTTTCTTCAGCATGTTGATCCCCACAAGGCCTCCAATCACACCTACGCTTTATGAAAGTTTATGTAACTTTGGAGAAATATACACAAAAACTTATCGGAGAGCTTCCTTTTTCTCTCTCTCCCTCTCTCTCTCTCTCTCCTTCCCCTCCCTTTCTGGATAGACCAGAATTACGTCACTCTCTCCTCCCCCATCTGTGACGTCACTCTTTGCGCCCGCCTCTCTGAACTGGTTCCACCTCTTCAGCTTGTGCAGCTGTGGGCTCATCAGGATATGAATAAAGAGGAATAAGTTTCACCTAAAACCGCCTTAAAAAAAACATGAAACACAAAAGCACAGTGGGACTAATTTAAAGTAGCAGCATCACTTTATTTAAGTATTTTATCAGGATGTTGGATGCAACAGTGGATTTCTGTACAGTATCAGGTGGTGGTCTCCCTACAGAGCGCTGAAGAAGGCGAGGAGGCCGGTGTCAGGGGATGGGTGGGCCAAAAGCTTCTGGATCTGTCAATAAAGTTGAAAGAATAAATGTTTGTCACTTTTATTAATCGGCTGACAGCATATTTAATGAATTAAAACAATTTTGGCATGTTCGTAAGACGTGTTACAACTGAAAAAAGAAATATTTGGATGTGATCGCTGCTCCCTTCAGCACCTTAATATAAGGTCACCTGGAGCTTGTCAGCAATGTCAGATATTTGTTGTAGGTGGTGTATTTTTGGCAGGAGTTGGAGTGGTTGTGGTTGGAGTCTATACACAAGCAATTCATTTGCTGACAGCAGCCGGAGGACACGCCAAAATTGTTTTCCTTTGGAGTACACTGCCAGGCTTTTATTTATGACCACATCTAACCACACACAAAAGTAACTCAGGGGTGTAGCAGAGAGTAGGTGTGTGCACCTCCTTGAAGTTGGGATGTTTAGCATCCTGAACCAGCTGCAGCATAACAGCCTCTGTGGTGGTGAGGTACGCTCCGCTCTGCTTCAGTCGGGACAGAGCAAACAAACGGTCTGTCTGGCTGTGGAAAGAAATAACACACACACAGAGGGATGAATTTATATTAAACGCAGGTGATAACAACACTAGATAGCTGTAAAAAAAAGAATACACAGGTACCTTCTGGATGAGACAGCATCAGCCACAATATGAACCTCCATTCCCTTTTCAAGCAGGTCATATGCTGTGCACTGTTAAAACGACAAGCAGAGGCCCTCATTCATTAACTGATACAGTGGAAACTCTGTGGCACACCAGGAGAGAACATTATTACATAATAATGTAATTACATTACTTCATAGCAGCATAATAGCTTAATAATCATCTGTCAATTTTTGGTTATTTTTAACTGCGATATTTCTCACAAACATGCTGATGCTGTATCTTTGATATTTTGAGGCTGTTACATAAATTTTTGAGGGCCACCAATAAAAGGCATCGCTGATTCAAAGAATAAAACTTCATGCATGAAAGCAAGAGATACAAGCATGATCAGCATACATTTGCAAACAATAGAAAAGCCAAACAGGGAAACATAACTTGCAACCAAGTTGTCTTTTTTCTGTTGTCATTTCAGCTGCTAAACTGCAGAGACAACGATGTGGCCTTACCGCAATACAGGCGTGCGCCTCTATCCCACACAGTATAGCCTGCTTGGGGTTCCCCAGGGCCTCCAGCTCCTTCTGCACCTCCTCGATCATCATGGTGAATGAAGTTTTAGCGTGAGCTTTCAGGTCTGACGCTCCCAGCTCTGGTACAGTGGGACCCAAACCTTTAGGGTACTGCTCCGTCAAAATGGGGGGGATGCCGAGAACACGACTGGCCTGTGAGAGAGAGCGGGCAGATTTGCTCAAAATTATTTTTTCTATTAGTAGCTCTATTTCTTATTTGTATAAAAAATATTTCTACTGCTACTGGATGCTTGAATTTTCCTCTGTATCTATCTATCTAAACAAATTTCTGTGTGAGGTTCATAAACTGGTATGAGTGAGATAGTTGTTTGTTGATTTTGAGTATTTCTAAGCATGTTCTCTCCTCTCGTGTCTGCTTGGGTTCTCTCCAGGTGCTCTGGCTTTTTCCCACGGTCCAAAGACACTCACTTAACAGGTTCATTGGTGACTCTAAATCACCTGTGAGTGTGACTGGTTGTCTGTCTCTATGTGCCCTACGATAAACTTGCGACTTGCCCAGGGTGTACCCCGCATCTCGCCCAAAGTCAGCTGAGATAGTCAGACCCTGATGAGGTTACAGATAATGCATAGATGAATGGATGGGTGTATGGAAGGAGTATTTCCAACCTGGAGCAATCTGGACGCATTGCTGACAATGTTGGTGAACTGGAAGATGTTGGGTCTGAACTTCTCCTGCATGTCACACAGGAAGAGCACTGTATCCTTGGTGGAAAGTCTGCCAATGTTTGCCACTGCAAGAACAAAATCACAGGAAAAACACACCTCAATGGACCATCATTAGAGAGATACAGAGGTTCAATGATGACGACTTTGAGCTTCACTGTTGGACTCTAATTTAAACACGTATGTTATTCACATTGGTGTGATTTCTGTCTGCCTGAGGAGGAAATATATTCTCTTCCTTGTGCGAAATATTTCCTCCATGATGTTGCATTTTCTTAAAAACAATGCGACCAAACAGTGAAGCTTTACACAAATGAACTGCAGCGACGTTTAAGCGAACTTAAACATAATAAAGTTGAACTTACTGTTGTTTGCCTGAGTGGTCCGATCGTGGCGAAGAAGAGGAGGAGGAGGAGGAGGAGGAGGAGTGGGTGACAGGTTCAACAGGACTGCAGAGTTCAGCTGTCAGGTTAAACTATTGTGTCCCATGTGACGCCTCCTGTGTTATTGTACACCAACAGAAAACATAGCTTTCTTAGTTGCAGGTGTAAGAGAAATAACGTAGCCAATACTGAACATAAACAACATATCATGAGAGTAACTAAACAGACAACAAATATCTGAATTCACTGTGAAACATTTAGTTATTTTTTAACAAAGTCAAAATAATAACTAACCTAGCATGTAGCAGGAGAAGACACAAGTCCAACAGCCTTTCCTAGCGGCGCATTGACCAATAGAATTGCAGGCCGTAGTGATTGACGTTTCTTTCAGCCAATAGCAGCCCGCGTTCACCGCGAATCGGCTCGCTACTAGCTCGGGTGGCTGGGTGGGTGGGAACCACAACTTAGCCCCGGAGTGGTCACCTGAAGATGTCTGACAATGCAGAGTCCCCAACAGAGACGCAGAAAGACGATTCACAGCCACAGACAGACGACTCGACCACTAATGAAGAGAAGAAAAAAAGTAAGAGAGCGTAAATATGTCGGAAATGTGACTGAATTAACAGATAATATGTGTTTACGAGGACTAGTGCGATAGGAAACAATTCCGGGTATATGATTGACAGAGACTCTGGCCAATAGGAAGGCTGATTCTTTGCTGTTTAGCCAATCAACGTTTAGCTTTTAACATACGCTACTACCGGTTTGGGGAATGGCTGAAGCTAATGCTAATATTTATATACAGATACACATTACTATGTTTGTTTTCATGATTTATCAAATATTCGCTCCACTAACACCAACAGCAACTACATATCATTATATCATTGCATATAAGATTATTAAAGTGAAGCTAACAAGCCCAAACGGCCCATAAAAGGTCTTGTTTGGGGTTTGAAATAAGTTAAATAAGTCAAATATTCTCCTTTTTACATTAATATGAACCAGATATGTGAGATTTAAGTTTTGCGTGTTTATAACAACCCTAGGATGACTTGCATCAGGCTTAGTGAGATATACAGCTGCCTTTTAATATTCTGTGTCTTTATATTTAAACTAGAATAGTAATCAGATTACAGTAAACTAAATCAGGCATGTCCAAAGTCATGGCCCGCAGACAGATTTGTGACAATGAAAATAAAATTGTTACAGAACAGTGCATTCGTATGAAACTTTAGATGTTAGTATTGGCCTACGGGCATCTTCACATTGTCAGATCTGGACACCCCTGAACTAAATGATGGCAGCAGATTTACTGTAGTTCATTATGTCTATTACATGAGAATAAGATATTTTTTGGTCCCTATTCAAACTAATGTATGTACAGGCATTTTGTAAATGTGTGTGTACAATGTTCAAACCCTGAACTAAAAAATAGTGTTATTTTTTAGTTCAGGGTTTGAACATTGTGGATGAATGGATGAAATAATGTTAGCGTGGGTTTTATCCAGAAACTTTCATTTTAAAACTGTAACATAAATCATGGTAAAGATGTAGTCTCAGGTTTTCAGCAACAGTCCCCATTATGGCAAATGTCTGACGACAGTGAATCAGGAAAGTGAGACTGTACTAACAACTGTGCAAAAGCCAGAGGGATGCTTTTTTATAGCCGTCAGTGGATTTACCTTGCTGTATTTAGGTTAGCCTGATCAGCCTGTGTAGCAGCAGCAGCACTTTCACTTTGTACTATCTCCATTTTTCACAGTCGATGTGTTGCTGAAGGCTGTGGGAGACACTCCTATCATGAAGACAAAGAAGTGGGCAGTGGACAGAGGGAGGACAGTTCAGTCCCTGTCTCAGTTCATCTCTCGCTTCCTCAAGCTTGATGCCAGTGAACAGCTGGTAAGGATGATGTTTGACCACTGGCTTTTTCATTTCCTCAAATCATAACGTGGACAGAAGCTTTGAAAAAAAAAAAACATGCTTCAGTTCATTTCTTTATGTATAACTGTGTCAGTTTTTTGTTTTGTTTTTTTCCAGTTCATTTATGTTAACCAGTCTTTCGCCCCCTCACCGGATCAAGACGTGGGGGTCCTCTTTGATGTGAGTAGATATAAACACCTGTTTTAATTTCCTGTTACTGTAGTGTGTTGTTTACCTCCGTGTGTACCTAAGCTCATTTTTGACCTTGGTCAGACAGTATGTGTAACAAAATAGCATCCACAAATCCACATACTACTTTTTTTTCTGTGCTCTCAACTGCCTCATCAACAAAAAGATGTTTGATTTCCATTCCCTGATGAAGACTAATAAAGATGTTGTTGAAGCTTAGAAAAGCTGATAACTGGACCCGACACACAAACCTGTCTGTTATTCTGTTATGTTTTGCTTGTCATATTAATTTTATACCTTTTAATTGAATATTCATCCATGGTTGAAATAAGATTTGAATAAAAAACAGCACAGAGGCAGCCAACTGAAAACCAAATTGCTGTTTTTCAGTAATATTGTTGGAGGTATTAAAATCATTTAACAGATTAAAAAAAATGTGTCTCTAAAATTTTAATTGGATTGGATTGGATACTGGTCTGTAGTTAGGAAGTGAGGCATCTAAATCGTTTAGCTTCTGGAGAGGGCTGATCTTGGCCGTCCTAAGGACAGTAAGGAAAGCACCCATCTGAAGAGAAGAATTCACAAAAATCTATAAACTGTATTTTAAAAAATGTGAGAATTGGATGGAAATTAAGAAATACCTTTTCCAAGCATCTCAGCATCAAACAGACCAGATTTCTCCTCACAAATAAACAAAGCCTCTGAGATTGATAGGTTGAGTCATCTGGACCAAGAGACAAGCAGTCTAATACTCACAACAGAGAGCAAGCTGATTTTCAGTTGACGATTTATTATCAACGCTGAGGAGACCACATAGAAAGATACAGACTTAATACACTTTTAGCAAACCCTTTACATTTCTAAGGACTTCCTATATTGTCATAGATAAACTTTGGCCCAGTGAGGCTTCAGCTGAGGTGATATTTAGAAAAAAGTACAACTAATTTAGTATACCTAAACTTCTCTGTAAGTCGCTTTGGATAAAAGCGTCTGCTAAATGACTAAATGTAAATGCCTAGTCCGCTCCGGTCAAGTCTCTTAGCCTTTAATGGAGCTATGACCAGCAGGGGGGGCAATAAGAGTGACTCTCCATGTTACACATGCCTAGACCTTGACCACTGATTAGTGCCTCGATAAGCAAAGACCTCAAAGTCCAGATTCACAGTAGACTTTCGATCGTCCCACCACTCTGCAGGTCAATATCAACATCTGAACCTGTACGGTCACATCACTCTTCTGTCTTACTGTTTAACCTTTATCTTGTTCTCCTGGTTTGTCTCTTTTTCAGTGTTTTGGCAGTGATGGAAAACTGGTTCTACACTACTGTAAATCTCAAGCCTGGGGTTAAACTGCTCTCCTCAACTCCATTTTGAACCTCTCTCTTCTCTTCAGTTCATTCTCCAAACATGCACACAATGTTTTTTCTGTATATACATTTTGTAAATAAAATATTCTGACTATGTAAAGCTTTCCGCTGTTTTTAAGGTGTCGTATTTGGTACTCAAAAATAAACTTAACTTATTGGGCACAAAATTTGGCTTTGCACAGCACTGGTGTGGATGAAAAAGGGTAGGTTGGTTCATAGTTTTATTCACCTTCTTAGTGTAATAATTGAATTCTTAGTAAAGTTGAGCTTCAAAAGGTTTCAGGGGGTTTAAAAGGACACACCTTTAAAAAGAAGCAGACATAGGAAGAGAGGAGGCACCACAGTAACAGATGGACTGAGAGGGATTACATGATTCAGGATGAGTTTGTGACATAAATTCCCAAGAAAGACAGAAAAGAGAGTGGAGTGGTGTGGAGGCACACACACTCAGTCTTGCATCCCCGTCCAACTATTGGCCCGGAGGATTAAAGGGAGGGGACTGCAGCTGGAGAGGTAAGGGTCACTGATGCTCATCCTGAAGGAGGAATACTCATGACAGACACAGAGGGGAAAGATGAAGAGGGTAGTGACTCGGAGAATCGAGATGGAGCAACTAAAATCAAGTTTTTAAGGAGCTTTTTGATTACCGAGATAACCGAGGATTGTAGGTTTAGAAAGTGTCGAAAAATGACAACTGAAAGTGTTATTTTACTGTGGTAGTTACCTTGTGTTTGACCTGAAGTACTACAAGGGACAAGAAAAAGATCACTGGTATGTACTTATCACTGATTATTTTAAAATAACTAATCTTTTTTTTTTTTTTTTTTTTAACAAGAAAATGAGAATTTGATGCTTTTATTTGTCATTTATTTTAGTAAGCTTTAAATTTTGGGACTGATCTGGACTATTGACCATTTTTCACTACAGATATAGACTCATTGATTAATAGAGAAAATGGTTAGATGGGGTTTTCAGATATTTTGCTCATGACTGCAGATTAAATGAGGCAAATGGGTTTTTAATATTTGTTCAGACAGACGGACGGACCTGTCAGTGCATGTGAAAAAATAGTCATGTTTATCACAGAAGTCTGTTGAACAAAGTATTTGCAATTTTCTTGTAAGATTAACAAAAGTGATGTTGTTCATGTTAGGTGTCAGTAATTCTGACCAAAATCTATGGATTAGCCTGCATATAACTTGTTGATACTGTAAACTTTTTAAATATTCGTGTTGGGTCACACTGTACTGTATGTTTAATATGTTCAAATCAAAGAAGGAGAGTAATCTTCTTCATTGAGCAGACACTGGAGGAAATAAAGGTGATAATTTCAGGGATATACAGAGTTGGGTGGCATGGTGGTGAACTTCAGCTGTGGCCTTTCTGTGAGAAGTTTGCGTTTTCTCCCCGTGTCTGCGTGGGTTCTCTTCGGGTACTCCGGCTTCCTCCCACAGCTCAAACACATGCACTTGACAGGTTAATTGATGACTCAAAATTGCCTATAGGTGTAAGTGTGAGTGTGGATGGTAGTTTGTCTCTGTGTGCCCTGTGATGAACTGACAACTCGTCCAGGATGTACCTCGCCTTTCGCTCAGAGTCAGCTGCGATAGGCTCCATGACCACGATGAGATGGATGTTGTTGTTCATGCAAGGGTTTCAGTAATTATGACAAAATCTATGGATTAGGCTACATACAATTTCTTCATGCTGTAAACTTTTTAAATGTATGTTGGTCACACTGTACTGTATGTTTAATATGTTCAAATCAAGGAAGTGGGGTAATGCTCTTTATTGAGCAGACACTGAAGGAAATAATGGTGATAAATTCAGGGGATATACAGATTTCAGGTCTGTTAAAAATTATGGACACAAAAGTTTTAGGCCACTTGTGCATTTCAGTTGATAGAAAATTTCCATCCATTTGAATGAGATAGTTTTAATATAAATTAACTAATCTAAGCAAGTAATAAGATTTATGTAATAGTACTAATAAACTCAAAATGACTGCATTCATTTTCACTGTTGGGTTTGGGCAAATAAATTGGCTTTATTAATACTGAATGCATAAACCTGGCTACTACTACACTACTGTGTAGTGGAAGAGTTTTATTAGTACTATTACATCTTATTATTAAAACTGTCTAATTCAAATGGATGGAAATTTTCTATGTAAATGAAATACCAAAGTCCTGCATTTTGGCCTAAAGATATTTTTGGGTGTACTTCAGACATCACATAAAGAAGACACTGAGGCTGTTTATTCTTTGGACACTAAACATTTCACAGATTGTATAAATCTTTATACAGTCGGTTAGGTTATATGTATTTCCTTTCAGCCCTAAAGTTGTTATTTTATGTATTTTTGTGAACATCATCAGATACAGACACCACCACGGGTCACGTAGATTAGAGTTTGTGTTTAATTCACTTCATTTCACTAATGTCCTGTTGTGTTTCAGGGACTGTGGGCTGACAGGGAGACGTTGCATGAGAGAGAGAGAGAGGGAGACAGCAGATATGGTCAGAATACACTTCACACTAAAACACACCTAACACAAACAGATTAAAGCAGATTATCGGGGATTACCAGTAGAAATTTCATTTAGATCTGTGTCTTATCCATAATTTCATCATAAAAACATAATCTCTTGTTTTTGCTCCTGCAGAGGGTTCAGCGGTGGAGCTCATAATGAGGGGCAGGGTCAGGCCTGAGTGTGTTAATCAGCAAGCAGGGAGATATTAGCCTGGGTCACAGGATAACACACACATTACTTATTCTTCCATAACTCCTCTTTATAAAGACAGCTGGAGTTCTTATGTGACCTCGGGCAGTTTTAAGACTCTTACTGACTTAAGGAACATTCAGCAAAGTTACATGTCACCATATGGACACCCTGGTTTTAACATTTCATTTCACTTTCTTGCCTGGTGATGAGTTACGTTTACATACATCCCTTAGTGACAAAATCTAGACGTGACCTTATGTTGCAGTCACGCTGATCTACAAGTGAGATCAGGGGATGTATGGCCGCATCATTCATCACAGGGATCAATAGCAGGATATCACATTAAACCTGTCTGGCCAGCTCACTGTTACGTCCTTGCATCCCACTGTTTTCTCCCACTGTGAACCCCCGTCCACCTAAATCCCTTCTTGTTCATTTTTCTGGTCCCATCTGTCCTTTCCCACGTGTATCAACTTCATCGCATCTTATCCCGCTCCCTCCCCTCTCGTTCTCTTCATCTTCCTCTCTTTTAATCACGCTGACTTTACAGTATAGCTGTGTTTTGTCATCTTCTGCCTGTACTATTACATCACATTTATCTTTGCTTTCCATTTAAACCTGGCATCTCATCACCTTTTAAAACCACCCTAAAGCATCTGTCCTGCCCTCTCGGCTCCATCTGTGACTGCAGTCGTACCTTCTGTCCTGTTTGTCCTATACCCACGTGTCACATCCCCCCCTCTCTCTTTCTCTCTCTGGCCTCCCCCTGCCTCCCTTCTTCTCCTGTGTGGCCATGCTGGAGCGTATGTCCCGTCGCTCTCGCTCCCTGCTCTCCCTGACCTTGACCACTCTGGCTCTGGCCCTCTCCATCCTGGCTCTCTGCACCTCTTACTGGTGTGAGGGCACCCACAAGGTGGTCAAACCTCTCTGCCTGTCGCCTGTCAAAATGAAGAACTGTGGTCAGAACAACAGCGAGCCTTACACCACAGGTATGACATGCTACTTTGTCTTTTACCTCTCCACATCGAAAGGTGTTTTGTGCAGCATTATTGTGCTCCCTGCTCCTTTATTATTGTGTCTGTGGACCACAAATGTGTGTACATAATTAATATCAACTTTTCAAGGTGCACCTCCCTATTCATGTTGATTTCAACAATGATTTGTGTCTCAACAGAGTATTTAAGTTTGCAGGCAAGATGGAGAGGTTCAGTTACTGTTCAGCTAAACATTGCAGTGAGCAAAATACTTGAACAAAAACACTTATATGATCTCATAAACATCCACACTGCATGGATTTTTGAGGTGTAACTAACTACTAACAAACATTAAAGTGTTGTAGCCAGTTGAGATGGAGCTATTTGGGGGATTTTTTATGTAGAATATTAATCTGCAAAGTAACCACAAATGATCTCAGTCAACCAAATTTTAGTGGAAAGTACATTATTTCCCTCTGAAATGAAGTGACGGAGATATAATTCAGTACATGTACTATGCTAAGTTCCACAGTTGCAACAGGAGTGTCTCAGTACAAAAAGTCCTAATGCGGAACAAGAAAGTTTCCCTCCTGTCGGTTAAAAACGAGCAGATAAAGCCACGGCGAGCACACGAACAGACAGTATCTACAAAAAGTTGCCGGCTGAATGATTTCAATATGTGTTGCAACACGTTCTCAAGCATGTAACAATTTGTTGTAAACACTACCAGTTCATGGATTCATCCCAGCTGACGTCAACACTCGTGATGTTTTTTTTTTTTTTTTACATGCGTCAGGCAGAATTTGAATGTTGAAACATTGTTATTGATGGGGTACCACCCATCATAGTCAGGGCAGGCTGGGTTAGACGAATACTCTCAGCAGCAGTTCGCTGTTTTAAGATGCTTTAAGAAACATGACTTTAGTTAATTCCAGTGGCCTGTGTAATTGTCTCAGGATGGAATGATAATCTGGAGTTTTCAACTGTGTTTCACAGCTTTTATCGGCAGACTCTATCAAGTAAAGCAGATCAGGTGCAGATTTTGGTCACTGGCTTTCCAATGGAAAGGTGTACCACATAAACAACCAGAATCAGAAACAGGTTTATTTTGGGGGCATAACAAAGATTAAGTAAAATATAAAGTGGATGCTAAGTTTGTATGCATACAGTAGTATGTCACATGTTTGAGTGTCTCTTCATATGATCATTTTGATCATCTTGTGTATCACTTCATAAGTCTGAAGTCTAAGATATAAAATGGAGCTCTCTGACATTGACTTCTTAGAAATTTTGGCCGTGACTGCCGAACCTGATTACACAAGTACTCAATTTCACGATTTTTGTCGCTGCATAACAACCGATACCTCAAATTAATCTGACTGGATAAACTGACAGGCTTCTCCCCCCCTGTTGAAAACTGATTGTTGCTGCTTTGATGTTTTTTTAATCTCTTTTTGCCCATACCGTAGTCCCACAGTGAACTTAATTATGGCTTAGTATTAATCTGTGGGGTGTGAGGGTAGCTCCCAAAGGTTTATTCATCCACGGAAGAAAGGTTTACACTGCCTGCTGCCTGGTTTTTAAATTCTCAACAGATATGCTTAATCCACACTGGGATTAACAGTTCTTACTGCATAAAGGAATCAAATTTGATCACTACATGTACTTTGTGTACTTGTACAGAAAGATCTACCTTTACAGTGGTGGATTTAACTCTCCCTTATGCTTCCAAACCAGATTTACAAACACACGTGTGTGTGTGCCTGCATGTGACACTGTGAAAAACACAGAGGCATGTTACTTTTGAAGCAGTGGTGTGATTAACAGATTATCCATAACTCTGAAAGAAGAAGTCTTTTTTTAAAACTTTCACCCGGACCGTCAATATTTCCTCGTCAACACACATCTGGATGCAAAGTGTGCATTTGTTTCGACGCATTACATTTTTAATAATGGAAAATATTCAGTCAAAGATCCTTTCAGATGTTTGTCAGGCATGAGTGCATTTGCAGCATGCACTTCTCTATTTGTACATCTGCCTGTTTGCACATGCAGTGTTTGCTTGATATGACTAGGTTTCCACTCATACACTCATGAGGGTACCTTTACATTCAAATTGTAAACTAAGAAAATAACTCAACATAATTACAGTCGTTTTCTGTTTTTTAAAAATTGTATACAAATCTTTGTAGACTTATAGACATTATATGTAAATTAATAACTGTAAACAAATTATTTTAAGTATTCTGCCATTTTTGTGCAGAATAAATTACTATATTATTTATACAGTATTTCTTCTGCTTTCTTAAATTACACACAAATGTATGTAAAATAAAAAATATATGTAAAAAATAATGATCTGAAATTAAATATGTAGCTTATTACTAATCATATCTTATCCATACTCCATTTACATACTCTGTATTGTAATTTTAAGGCAAATCTTATTAATTTTACATTTATGCGTGCTTTTACATTCTAACTACAATAAAATAAACCTGATACAAATTTCAATTTCATTAAATCAAACATAATACGTACAAAGTACAGAGCTGCAGTGCTCCCAATGTTAAAATTTTCTGGCACCAGTAAGAGAAAAGTCAGGAAAACAATGCTTTCCATTGCTGCACTAAATGGAGCTGAACCTTAATAGTATCACTGGTAACATCTGGGTTGAGTCTACTATGTCATGCCAAAATGGCTGCTGCTTTGGAGAATATAGATAGTCTGTAGATTTGTGTGAGTATGAATGCGTTGGTGCCTCTGTGTCTAAAGTGCTGTGAACAGATGGTCCACCTTGCTCCTGCAACTAACCTAAAACACTCTTCTCATCATCATGCTGCTGTGTTGTCTCACAGAGAGTCCCACTCAGAACCCCTTCAACCGCACACTGTCTCCAGCCAGGAGGGACGAGCTGGCCAAGATCAGACAGAGGCAGCTGGCCAACGCGGTTCACTACATCTGGGAGACGGGAGAGGACAAGTTTGCTTTTAGATATTTCCACACAGGTTTCTGGGAAAGCTGTGAGAAACACAACGATGGTGAGGCCACAAAACACACATCCAATCACCAAAGCACACTTGGTCACAATATTAGTTATACTGTTAGTGGTGTGGCTGTATTTTCGCTGATGGTTCAGCTCTCTTTATGTGTCATTTTGTTGACAGGGGAGAAATGTCGAAGCTTCATAGATTTAACGCCTGGAGAAACACAAGGTGAGTCGTGCGTCGGTCCTGTGTCAAAATATAAAAAGCATGAAATTATGATTTTAAATATTTTTCCTCTACAGATGCATGAATTGTTTATGTATTTTCAAATGTTGCAGGTGTGCTCTGGCTGTCGGTTGTTTCAGAGTTTACATACATCGGCCTGCTGGGGATGGGCTTCTTGCTGATGTGGTTGGAAGTCTTGTGCTCCCATAAAGAGATGCACTCGCTAAAAATCAATGCTTATGCCGCTATCTGTACTGTGCTATCAGGTGAGACCTTCATATAATACTCTCAATTTGCATGGTCACATTTGTTTTTCTAGACTTTGTTGTCAGATTTGTTCTGCCTGGCTAGTTTTTGACTGTCTCATCCCACACGTAGGTCTTCTTGGGATGGTAGCCCATATGATGTACACCACAGTGTTTCAGATGACAGTCATTGTGGGCCCCAAAGACTGGAGGCCTCAGTCCTGGGACTACGGCTGGTCATTCGCGTAGGTGGCTGCACCTGTACTATTCAAACACGTACATAAAAATACTTGTCCCCCTTTGCTTCAGCTACTCTGCGTCTTCTCTGTTCCCAGTCTCGCCTGGGTGTCCTTCAGTTGCTGTATGGGTGCCGCTGTGGTCACACTCAACTCCTACACGAAGACCATCATTGAGCTCCGTCGCAGACAGAGGCTCCGTTTGGAGGAAGCAAGAGCCGCCACTCATGCTCCTTCCTATGACGAGGTTGTCCCAGGTGGCGGGCTCTACTCTGTCAGCGGCCTGTTGCAGTGTCCAGGCGGCATGATTGATGTAGCGTGGGCCCCAAATGGCAGCGTGGTTGGAGTGGGGAACGGGGATGTACCGACACTGGTTTTAGTAGGAGGGTGTGGGCCAGAGGGGTGTGAAGACTGTGAGAGAGAGATAGATGAGATGGAGGAAGCAATGGACCGAGTTGATTCACCTTGTTAGGGGGATCATAAATATCCGTCGACTGAAAGATCTGAAAGACGGTGTCCCCGTGCTGGAGAAGGATCAATGTGAGCAAACACATCCTGGTCCTCTTTTCTTCCACTTTGACTTTCAGTGAAGTTGGGACAAAACTTCTTCCACTTGTACGCCACGTATCAAAGACTACAATGTATGTATACGTCGCACTGACATGCATGTTTTCTGGGTATTCCTTAGTGCCTCGTGGTAGGAAAGTAAACACGTCTGTATATGTAAATGCATATATTATTTCATTGTTTATATATTAACATGCATTGTATCAGGACAACGGTTATAAACTAGATGGATTGTCTTCTCCTGTTGATACCTGAACAGAGCAGCCTGTCCTTTAGAGTAAATGTACAATATATTCTCATTTATCTGAGCAGGACATCAGACAGCATGCTCGTCTCTCTCTCTTGTGACAAACTTCTGACAGATGCAGCATTTTGACGCAATGCATGTAGCTACGACAGACTCCTCTCTCTCTCTCACTCTTTCTGCAGATGCACAAACAAACCCATAAGACAGACACGTCGAGATAGAAAGATTACAGAGATTTTGAAAAGTCTGCTCTCTGATGTTGAACAGAAGATTATGTGTAAACCAGTAATCCCGAGTTGGACGGAAAGAAGGAGGAACAGAGTGAGGAGAGATGGTCGGCATGTGAAGGGAGAGAGAGATAGAGAGAGAGAGAGAGAGAGAGTCCGTATGAAAGTTGGAAAGAAATGCAGACACAAACAATCTGCACAGCGAGAACACTTCCAGGGAAACATTTGTTTTTACACATTCTGATATTTGATGTGCTTAAACTAATTTCTAAAGCTAAATAACTGTATCTACGTTTACCTTAAATGTTTTGGGATAATCCTGGATTTACTGTCTGGGATGAATACAATTGAAAAGTTAAGACCTAAACCACCAGTATTATATTAAACAGTATGTGTCATGGAGGAGAATGTATTGTTTTTTGGGGGGGAAGTTAAATAAATCCATATTCAAAGCACAGATGTATGAGAAAACCTTTAATTTATTATACAGTTAATAAAGTACAACACTTGAGAGCTAAGACCTCCATTAAGACATTTCCAGTTCTGTAAAAAAGCTTTAATTAGCTCAGGAATGATAGTATATTATAATTGTCCAGAGGCTGAATTTCATTTGAATCATTTCAACAGTTAGCAATGGGTCAATATTTATCAGAGATATTCTTTATACAGTATCAGTAAATATCATATATTGCATTAATCATCATTCTTTTTAGCTTTACGTGTTTTCAACACTATGCCACTATGATATATGATCTACATTAATTTACAAACATTGATAAAACAAAAACATGACAGAAATGAGAACTTACTGAAAAGTTAGTTGCAACCAAGACACTGCAGAGAAGACTATTTACAGAGCGGGGATGAATGGAGCAAAGAGGAGGAGGGGAGGAGAAAGTACGTGAGGCTGGGAAGAGGAAAAAAAACAAGAGTTTGAAAGAAAAGGAAAGAGTCTAATGAGAGGAAGAAGGAGAGGGAATGAAACAGAGTCTATTGTTTGATGGGTTCATAGTGGATAAGACGCATTGCATTCTCGTTTTCGATCACTCCTTTGATGAACTCTCCTTCAGCCAGTCGCTCTGTGAGGGGTGGGAGGGGAAAGAAAGAGATGTTACAGTGGGGAGAAAACGGTAAACAAGACATACAGCGTGGAGTTAGGGGTTAAGATGAGGCTGAATAATGACTCTAAGATAATCTAAGAAATCCGGTCTTATCTCCTGTGTGTGGGTTACAGTAGCATGCAATGCAGTGGAGTCACTTGAGGTTTCATGGTTTACGGCTGGTACATACATAATAAAGCTTGCATGACACAAGTGATGCTGTAACAAGGGGGATGTGCCCCCAGGTGGATTGTATTATTATTAAGCCAAACATCTGATTGTAAAACGCAATCTTCGCCACAGGATGTCATAACAGCTGCTGAGGAAAGGTAGTAAGAGCTTAAGTCCACAGCGATAAGAACACAGTGACTTGTCATGGACGGCAGGCGCGCAGTGTTTATGCACATGTGCTGCATGTGTGTTATTTCACTCACCATTGTCTCTCTTTTCGAAGTAAGACCACAGCTTGTTGGCTCTCTTCTCGGGTGTGTTCTCATCCTCTGGTAGCCTGCTCTGTTCCTCCTTGGGGATCAGCTTAAATATGGCCTGAGAGGAGGAGGGGGGGTGGTTGGGTGTAAGATTGGTGATAAATGCTGGAATTATTTCTCTCAAACAAATAATGCATGCACTGTCAACACAGCACATAAAAAACTCGCACAAGCCAAGAAGCATGTAGCCTGCACGACCAGTGAGTAAGCTCACGGCCGTCTTTAGTTAATTAGAGTCTTGTGTGTGTATGTGTTGTTTATCGAGCTTCTGATGCAAAACAAGACTTCTTCTTCATGATTGTCTTATGTCTAGTCCCTGATTACTGCTATCAGCCATTGTATGCTCTGCAATTTAGCTGAATACAACCAAATCAAGCAGTCTGCAATTAAATCTTACACAAGCCTGCAATCACCATGTGACAACTGATCTGCCTACCGAACGCAGCTACAAGAGCAATCCTGGAAGGCTTCGCCATCACAATTTACACTTTAGACTTTGTATGCAAGTGTAAAATCCACCGTCAGTGCCAAATTTAATAATCAAGTAGCTCATGACAGCACATTCTGGACTGTATGTTATTTTTTTAAGAGATTATTAATTTGCAAAGGGCCAACAGATTGTAAATGACTGCGCACTTTAAGTTCAGGTCTTTAAATGTGTGTCCCACTTAGAGAGTAAGCACTCATCTCCCACATTTAAGACATCTAGATTAAGATGGATTAGTGCCAAGACTCAGGCCACAGGCCAAACACCAAGATCATCTCTTTTCGCCCTGGACTGTTTCTCCATCTCGCCCTTCTGATCTTGTGGTCTGTATAGTTCACACTTGTTGTTAAGTTGTTAAAAACAATCTGTATCAAGCAGTTGCATACAAATGTGTACACCCTGAAAGTCACACCATATTTACACTCTGTCTAATGTAGTATGATATACTAGATTAAACTATTATCGGCCCATCCTGCCTTCCTTGCTCACTTGTTTCCCACTTTAAACCTACACGTGAAGACAAATATCACTGGATTATCTTTGTGTAATTATGATATTAGCTTCTGTGCTTTTAGAAGATCCTTTTTTTAGTCTAATTGTGTTGAAGGTTGTTTAACTTTTGACAGGGTGGCTTTAAAATATAGCTATTTTGTACAGCGGTTGTAAACATGATGCATATGGACTGAGGCCAGTTGGCCAAGAATTAAATCCCATTACAATGCCAGCTGGATCCTCTACTGATCTGTCTAAACCTCTTACAATGCTATTTCATTTGTCTTAAAACTTCACAGTCTCCATCGGCTGAGTTTTAATTATATGAAAACAACGGAGACTAACAGCTATTATACAGTAATTAGCATAAATAAAATTAAGGCACCAAAGTGGCAGCCTCATGGAAAAAAGAAACATGGATTAGACTCAAGAGATGATGAGCAGTCCTAGAGTAGGACTGCCTTACATTGTCTGAGAGCTAAACTTGTAATCACAGAGATTATCAGGGGTTTGAGGCTCAAATAGGTTGGCTAATTAGTGCTGAGACCTACATACATGAGAGGGATGGTCACTAAAAAGCAGCTTGTTTTACATGGACCTTAAAGGGAGTGGGCAAAACACCAAGAAAACCTGATGATATGACACAGTCCAACAATAATTCTCCAAAATGACTGCCTTAAAAATGATCATGTATCATAAATCAACAGCTCAAAATTCAAGAAGTGTTACAAACTTATAAGAAGTAATAATCTTGTAGCTTTCAGTACACTACAGTAAGTCAAGTAATTGTCTTATTTTGTCTATTTATTGGAACTTTTACGACTTAAACGAAAAACTTTCACCAAGAACTATAAAGAACAATTAAATTTCCATTATTTTCTGAATAAAACAGCCTTTCTGACTTTGGCTTTTCAAGTCAACATAGTTTGATATGACTCCTTGTGACCCAGTGACGCTAGATTCCCAGTGACCAGAACGATGATTAAAGTGTGTCATCCTGTCATCATTATCACCGCTGTCTTACACGTGTATCCTCCTCACCTGGCAGATTTCCGTCACTTCTGTCTTGTTGATGTATCCGTTCTTGTCTACATCAAACAGCGAGAAGGCCCACTCCAGCTTTCGGGTGGTCTTCCCAGTGGAGGTCATGTGCAGTGCAATGATGTACTCCTTGAAGTCCAAAGTGCCATCGTCGTTGGTGTCAAAGGAGCGAAACACATGCCGTGCGTAGCTCTTGGCATCACTGTCAGGAAAGAAGCGGGTGTAGATCTGTTCAAACTCTTCTGGTGTTATGCGCCCCGTTGGGCACTGCTTCTGGAAGTTCTCGTACCACTGGCAGATCTCATGTTCAGTGAATATGGTGCTGAGCTTCAGGTCCTCCAGGATCTCCTTTGATAATGCGCTACTGGTTGTATTTCCCATTGTGGTTGCTTTTAGTGTCTTAGTTATGTGTCTGACAAACTCACCAGCAAATATTTGCTACCTGAGTTCTTCTTCTCCTGTGCCTCCTGAGCTTCTCCTTTCTTGCTTGCCCACTCCTCTCCTGATTTCAGAGGTCAAAGAAAACCCTGCAAGTGACCGCAAAAAAGTGTTTCATTTACTCACATGGTACAGTCCACTTCAGTCCTTCATTTCTTGATACTGCTTAGCAAATGACAAGATGATCAATGAAGGCAAAGCTTACCTGTGCGTTGTGTTGGTAGATGATGGCTGGAGAATTGAGTGTCTCCACGAGTAAGACAGTGACAGATAAGGAGGGGAGGGGGAAACACACTCCTACCATGGATGACTGGGTTAATTCTGTTAATGCGGGATTTAAGGTGGCTGAGCTCTTGACTAAAATGAACCCCAGGTCCTATTTTATTCTCTATTGGGTCTGGAAGTCTAGAAAGATCTACAGTATGTGACCGTTCATTCCTCTGTTATATCATTTCCAAACAGTAGAGATTCAGAGTTACACCTTGTGTTATTGTGTCCAAGAAATTAAAAGTCTTATTATTTAATATTTCAATATTACTCAATCAACAGGGGGTTTAATGGATTTCAACTATATCTGTGTAGGTACAACCCCTCCATGAAGTTGAGAAGTATTTGAGTGCTGCAGAATCATAAAAACTTAACGTTACTTCTCTACACCAAGAGATTTGCAACCCTGAAGCGATATTCTGGGAAACCAAGGTGGGTTTTCAAAGCTAGCAGAATGTCTGCTATTTCAGTAGTGGCCTTTCAATGGGTTTAGTTGACCACTCACATCTAATTCCAGACTACCATCTGTCCAGGGAGTTTAACGCCCTGACCCGCCCTCCTACACCTCCAATCCCACCTACTCCCCCTCATATCATCGTCCCTGCCGGCCTTCTCTGGTCATGACCTCCTTCCTGCCCAACGTGAGCGATGTTGTTGTCCTCCTTTCATAGACTTTTCTGTGAGAAAGTGTTGCCCCTCATGCCTCACTCCACAAAATTATTATGTTTTTGTTATTGGGCTGCCAATTTCTGCTTCTTTTTAACCTCTTTCGGCCTCGGGTTTTACTCTTACTCTTACCAAGTCTTGTCTCGTGCGCTAAAAGTGTCCTTTTTTTACATACTGACTCACACAAAGATGCACACTCATGACTTTGTATAACTTTGCACTTTGCAACTTTGTCACATCAAACTTACATCATGACACTTTGGCTGACGCGTTTACATCAGTTTTATATGTGCCTAAAAGTATTGTCATGATTGCCCATGACTATTGGCATACACATCGCTGGGGGTGAACAGTAGAAATGACGTGTTACATATTTGTACAAGAGTGAAACAGGACAGATAGAAGCACAGTTTGACCGCAATATACTCTGTTTATTACACTGTATGATTATCCTTCATGTTTTATTTTTGCAGCAGGATTTTCTTTGCTCCATAAATATACTCAGTGAGTCTATCTATTGGATTACGAATGCGCCGTCCCGTCCCACCCAATCCAACACTTTAGCCAATTACCATCATCATCCTGTGAGTGCCACGGCCAATAGAATTATCCCCTCCTCTCCACATAACAATCCCTGACATCTGACCTATACCCTCAGCTCGACTAATTGCAGGAGCTAGAGCAAGCAAGGATTTGTGGCCACTTTTGAAGTGTTTTTCTGCTTGTGGAGGAGGTCAGGATTCATGTAACGAACCGAATCCATAACATCGAAGCAGAAACAGTTATGAAATGTTACTGTCTTTATATAGTAGCAGGACTATATAGATAGATTACTTTTACAGGCAGTTAACATATGATACACATAAAAATAGTGCCGTAACAGGTGAAAGTTTGTCAATAGTAGTTGTCAACACATCTAAAAATATCTGCATTTAGGCCAGTGACTCACCACGGGCAACGTCCCAGTTGGCTGGTCAGCACTACAGCCCATTAACTGGCAGCATCAAACTTCACCTGTGTTACAGCATCGACCTGGGAGCCAATTTAACGTCAGTGCTGATATATATATACTGCAAATCTCACCCTACTCATTGTCAACAAGGCAGGTCAGGCAAGGCCCTTCATTCATCTATGCTTGCTCTTACACAAGAAAACCGAGCAAACAAGGACTTTGTTTGCAATCGTGCGTGATTTTTTAATGATTATTTCCCAAGTGAGCATACGGTAATGTCAATTTATCAACAGTTCCTCTACAACAGCACATTGGAGAGCTCTCAATCATATTTCACAATAGTAACAAGGTTGAATAAGTAAGAGCATTGATGAAATCATGTGCACCTCACTCCCTGTAACATGAGAAACGGGAATGTTGAACAGGAAAACGCTTTTAAACAGAAAAATCCATTCTCAGCCCAAACAATGCCTTAGTGGGACACAACTGAAATCTTAAGACTGAAAGAGAGAGGAAAAGAGGAAGGGAGTTGTTCCTAGATAAATATCTGGTAATGGGTTATAATGACGCTTAATGACAGACATGAGCTTCCTTCTGAACTCAAGGAAAGAGAGGAACAAACAAAAGATGACAACAATCTTGACATTTCTGTCTGCCATGTGTGAGGCCTAAAGTTGTGACGTATAAGTTAACAGCACTGTGGGCGCCTGCACACATTTCTACACCCATTGTCCAGACAGAAAGTCAGCAGCGCTTCTTAGGTTTTACTAAAATGACTCACATATTTGGAAGAAAATCGCATGTATGAATTTAAAGCATCACACAATTTCCACTGACAGCAAAGCTCCTGAGTCAACACTGAGGTAAGCAAAGTTATATTCTTTATATAAAATACAAGATTTTATTGTTTCTTAAGTTATCAGTGTTAACTCTCTTGATTTTGCTATTACTTACCAATCTAATGTCAATTTGTGCTGAATTTGTGGTGTAAATAAGTGTCCTGTTCTTTAATATTACTATATCAAACTGATTAAAAAGTAATGATTGACTGATTTCAATTTGGGATTTGCAAATCTTAACAATTTGTCAATCGCAGCTCGTATACATAAGGTGGATAAGAAATTACTCATAAATAAGAAATATATAGAAAAAAAAGTCACGCTGGTGTTTAGTCTGTGATTTTGTGCAGCTTTGTTTGTATAAATGGAACGCATTAAAGTTTTCTACATTTAGTTTTCTACATTATCCTGTAGTCTCTTTTTTCCCTGTAGATCATTTTTTTTAAATTATCTAAAATGTAATTCCATTGCTTTAGTTAGAAATGCTTTGAGTTATTTTGGCTATTTTGGCTATTTGCCATTTAAATTACCAAAATCTTTAATATAGATATAGATATTTGCTGCCAGTGGGTCAGTGATTACGTACCTATGCTGTACAGCCACAGACCTTTATTTTAAAACTGTTCCAAAGAAACCAAATTTATCAGACTACATTTTCAGGAAATGTGTAAATGATGACCTCACCTGGTAGAGTTTGCCCCGTGTATTGAAGCTTAAGTTCTTACTGCAGTGAACTAGTGTTTGATTCGAGCCTGGGTCCTTCACTTTATGTCATCCCTCCTTTCTCCCCTAAATGTTGCGGTCTCCAGCTGTCTCTATCTAATAAAGCAGAAAATGTCAAAATATATCTTTAAAGATAAAGAAATAGTAGCCTTGACAACTGGGTGTTAATCAGGACTGTGTGTCATGTTGTAGGAATAGAAAGAAGAGGAAGCTGCTTGCAAAACCACCTTCAGCCATCAGATAAAGGAATTGAAATCAACCATGACAACCAAGATGGAAACACTTGATCCTTCAGCTCTATCAGATAGCACTACTGTAACCTACAACCCTACATCCGAGAAAGTGACCCTACCAGCAGGTGTCGTCTCGGTGACAGGCATGACCGCGGTGACCGGGGGTTTGGAGCTGTCCTGGGGATCCTGTATTCTGGCCTTTGCGTTTTGGGGAACTCTCATTGGCTTCAGTTGTGTAGCTGTGGGGCTGTGGGACCTAATGAACCAGTCCAAGGGGGGAACCTCACACTTACTGGGACTGGGATTTGTGATTCTGTCCCTCAGTTTTGTGATGGTGGGAAGCGTGGTGGTATTTCACCTCCTGACGAAGAAGAAGAGAGAAATGAGGCGACAGGAGAGAGAGGATGGAAAAGAAGTTCTTGTAGAGAGTGGGAGAGTGATTAAAAAAGTCACAGTGTAAAAGAAATAATGACAGAATACAAGAAAAATTGATGACTTGGACTTGAATGGACTGGAAATAGCACACAGTCATAGTGCTATGAATGAAACATTCCCTTTGTTCCTCTTTTACAAAACAAGTTCCCGGCATGTCAGTTTCATTCTCTAATTCTTAAAGATCCAGTGTGTAATTTTTAGGAGTAGCCTAGAACAGAAAACCCAAACACTGATCTAGATACAGACTTTTGCTTTTAATGTGTGAGTTTTTCTTACGAGCTTGAAAGGAGAGGGTGAGACGTGGGAGAGTATTCATTTGGTTGCCACTCAGTGCCACTAAATCCTACACACTGGACCTTTAAACTTTAAATCTAAATAATGTAGACTCCTGTTTTCCAGGGAAATATAACATATTATCTCAATTTCATGCTACTCCACTACATTTAAAGGGGACTATTTCAAACTATATCTTATCAATAACTACACTTGCTAGTTACTTTGTTTATCAAGATATACATACAAAACACTGTGAGCTTTGTGTATGATGTTATTGATTAAACTACCCAACAGTAGTAAATGCATCAGTAATATTAATCCAGTAATACTGGTGCTATTCTGTGCCTAATGAATACTTTATTTTTGATACTTTTGATACTATTTTTGATATATCCTGCTGATAATATGTAAAATTATGATAACTTGAAATGTTTTTATCTTAACATATTGCTACTTTTATTCCAGTACACTTACCTTCACCACTGTTTTTATATCTATATTTAATTCCATTATCACGACATGTATGTAGACACACCCTGTAGAGTATGTAATGAATGGACTACATATACGATGTTTGTGTTTGTGTGTATGTGTGAGAAAGAGAAAGGTAGAGAGGGGAAGATAAAAATATGTGAAATAAAGTAGAGGGTGCAAATAATAAAAGAAGACATTCACATAATACAAAGTCTGAAGTCTCTTATACACAAAGTTTTTTTCTCATTTCCTCATGCCATGCAGATATTTTCCTTGCAAAGCTTTGGGACAGGTGTATTCTGCTTCAGACTGTTGGAGGTCAACTGATTTTTATTTGTGCTGAAATATGACATTTTAAAAATAAAATCAATAGCTGACTGTTTTTTATAGAAACAACGTCTGGTTATTGAAGATAATACACAGACCTCGCTGTCCACAATTTTTATTGGACCAACTAAATAAATAGTCATAATAAACCAAGACATGCTGTATTGATGTCATATTTCAAAGCTTTGAGCAACACAGATTTCTATTCACCGCCACTGTATTGGTGAAGTATTGGTTAATATGAACAAAACAAACAAATCCAAGAAGAAGATGATAAGATGAAGATGATGGCTATGATGATATTGTAAAAATGAATCAGTACAGTAACAAGAAAGCAGGTTCATGAAAGTACAGACGTCAACAGCAGATGCTTTGATATAACAGCAGGAAAAGCACATGTGGTACATTAATATTAACAATGGCTCAGATGTATTCAAATGTCTCAGCAAGTGATAGTATGATAATAAATTTACATTTATTTAAGCTGCACTTGTCCTAATGAAGTCTGTGAAAAAGGCCTATTAGATAATGTGTTGTGCAAATTAAGAACAACAGGGAAAGCATCACCAGGGAAAGAACAATAAGTACACCATAGTAATTAATACAGTAAATAAATACATAATGTTCGCAAAAGTAAAAGTATAAAGCATCGAACACAGGCTACATTTAGCCCAACAGTAAATTAACATATAGCAATACATTAGCCTCAGACAGCTAACGCTATTTTAATGGCTAGCCTGGTTATAGACATACATAGACAGTATAAAACATGGACATATCTCTGAGGTCATCCACAGGATCTGAATAGCTGGTGGCTCTGGCTGTCGTCATCTTAGCAGTCCTGCCTCCACAGCCTGCTGGCTATACTCCAAAACTGAGTAGTAGATCATATAGGTGAGGCTCAACGAGACACCTGTGATGGCATTCACGTGTCAGTTACCAAGCCACACAGTTAATTTTGTGTAACTTTAAGCCTTAATATAATTTGAACAGATGAGTTATATTAAAGTCCAGGCTCTGTACAGTTATCATGATGGGGAAATTAGCTGTAGAGACAAAAAACTTTTTTGTACCAGGCTGTAAACATGTTTATTTCTGCTGTGAAGCTGGATATTTTAATATGGGGCCTTATGGAGACTGACTCACTTCTGTAGCCAACTTCAAGTGGTTGTTTGGGGGAAGTGCAGTTTTTGGCACGCAGAGGTTGCTGCTTGGTTTGTACAGGATAAACAGTTAGCAGGAAACTTACTTGCAGGAAGAAATAGTTCTTGTTTCTTATTTTTAAACTTTATAACTCGAAAGGTTTTTATTTTGTGAGTTAGGCGGCTTTAATGTGAATACTTCTCAATGAGGATACAGATAAAGTACGTAGAAATCCAGCAGACAAAGGGAGATAATAATGTAATGTAATGTAATAATAATGTCAGGAAAGCACACATTTCTCAGAACAGAAACCAACAACAGAAACCATAAAGCAGAGGACAGAGAGGGGTGAAATGTGTTAGTACCTCCATCTGCTGGAATTAAAACGAACTGTATATCATTCAATTACTTTACTCACTGTGATTTACAATAAATGCTGTTTACCTCTGTACCTCACTGTCTGAAACAGAAACCACCTTCTGCTTCTACTTCCTTTTTTTTATATGTTGTATTAAAACATATTTTTGTATTTAATAAAGATAAAGGGTTCAGCACTGACACCCCTAGAAAAACATTTTTTTAATGTAACCTGACACCTGAATATCTTTATCTACCTGCACCAATGCAAACATTGACTTTTCTCACACTGTTCTTAGGTGACATGTGAAACAGCTAATTCTCAGGTATGTGCAAGAGAAGCCTGTGGTATTTCGACAGGTATCCGACTTGGCCGGGCTTTACTCGGGTCACCTGACAGCCCTCTGCAGCCTCCTTGGTCACGTGTCATCGTTCAAGTTTCAGGAACCCTTTTTTTTCCTCCGTCTGAAAACAGACCCGCCCACGTCCCGCCTCTTCTCCACGCCTATTGGTTGGAGCCAACACACGCTGCGCTCCGATTGGCCAAACCGAGGACATGTCTGTGCTCGTCAGAATCAAACAACACCTCCTTCTTTAAACTCGTTTATGTGTAATTGATATCGTCTCCGAAGAAAAGACGACTGGAATTTCAGTATTTTGGGGGCAGCGAAGTGAAACTAACGAAGGAGTCAGCCTTCAAGGTGAGTTTATGAACCGGCAAACGAAAAACGGGACGACTCCGGCTTGTTTTTCTGGTCCAAGGTACAACTTTGTAAACTTCTGCACGGAGGTCTCTCAAGGTGTCCACAGTCAGTCATGTTACTTATTTATACAGTGTGTCAGTTCAAGTGTGAGTTTTCTAAACGCCTGTGTGCCTCCTAGGTTTGTCAAGAAGGCTAATTAACTTAATTATGGACGTATATTATAACATGTAGGAGTACGTGTGTGTTTACTGTTTGAATTTCTGTTTCATATGTGGTGCTGTTACACACACACACACACACGCACACACACATTACATAACTCTTATTAGGGCTATATTCATATTCAGCAGATTATTGGACAGACCAGACACCGAGTAAAACAGACTAGTAGTTACATGCAGTTGGAGCTGCACCCTTTCATCATGTGCATTGCCAAATATGTACAGACTGAAACTTATTATTATTATTTTCATTATCGTAATTATAATTGTTTATTTTGTAAGCTGCATTACAGTTTCCTGAAGTTCAAGGTCACATCATGTTGTTTCTTTTTTGCTGTTACTCCCACTTTTTTGATTTAACTATCGAGTTTACTGTTGAGGATCTAGTTTGCAGTAGCGTTAAATTGGAGTGTGTTATGTTGAAAAGTGTTTCTAATATTTTGTATGTAAATAGTGTGTTCAAAATATTAAAAACATCTGTCAATATGATGCACTCCTGTACAACAACTAAGACCTCAATAATAAACATAAAGTAGAATTATGACCTCTCTGACAGCGTCAACAAACTGAAACGTGCTAATCTCCACAAAGGTTGAATTTATGGTGTTGTGTTGAGTTGTGTACCTAATGAAGTGGTTGGTCATTGTATATTTGAGAAATTCATCCAGGAATAAATGTGCGACTGAGTGTCTAACTGGATTTTGACATTTGTCTGAAAGCCTGAACACTAACAAGTGTACTTCTGACTTGAGATAATTATATCCTTAATGAGCAGATGCTTTGTTGTTTTTTTTTTCTGTTTGCTGTTAAACAAACCACTTAGTCACAGATCGTAATAGCAGAAAACCACCTGACGGTGTTCAACCAATTAAAGCTAAGAAGAAGAAAAACATGTCGATGCTTGAACAATGTCGATGTCTTTACAATCCGGCTGCAGAGCAGAAGAGATTAATCATTATATTCTGTTCTTTTTCTCTCTCAGGATGGACTCCAAAACACCCCCTGACATCAGATAAACTTCACCCTACACAGACAGCTCGTTGGTTCCCGTCTAAGAGGACGATGCCTTCGTCAAGAACAAATGGAACATGAAGTTGTTGGAGGATGGGTGGTGCTGGTGTTAGCAGAAATGTTAGAAAGCTAGACAAACTAGTTGGTGAGGAAGTGTAGTCAGAATTGTTTTTTTTTAAAAAGACGGAAACCGCTGTCACAGTTAATACAACAGGTAAAAAATAATTATGGAGTGCACTGAGAGAGTGCTGTGCGGGACGGGGGAGGTGGAGCTCGACCCCAACATTGTGAGCGAGGAGGCGGGAAAACTGTATTCAGAACTACAGGTACAGCAGCTCCACAAGTTATTCTTTCCTTTCTACACAATTGTTGGTGAACAAATGTGGTCGAAATGACACTGTACCTGATTTCTCACTCCGCTGCTTTGTCCCTTCACAGACAGTTATTGAGACCCACGGTGAAGGTGTGGTGGAGTCGCTGGTACCCACATTCGTGTGGGTCCTGGAAGGACTGGCCAACTGCAAAGCCCAGCTGAGAGACAGGGAGGAGGAGGCGGAGAGGGAGAAAGCTGAGCGAGAAGAGCTGCTGGAGAGATACCAAGCAGAGAGAGCACTCAGGAAAGAAAGTCAAGAGGTGGGGAGTGCTGATGCAGTGTGGTAAACCATGATTTCAGTTACGTGTTAAGTAGGTGGTTGTCAGTACTCAGAGCTGTTATTTTGTTTTCTTTAGAGGTATCTGGAGCTGGACGACCAAATTGAACAAGAGAGGAGAGCCCTGAGGGGGAGGGACAAGGAGAGAGAGCGGCGGGAAAGAGAGCTAGAGAAGAAAGCAAGAGAACAAGCTGATCAGTGTGAGTATATTTAAAGCCTGTAATTTTTCTCCTTCCAGTTTCATTCATCTTTCTTGTACACATCGTGTCTTTGATACATGTTAAATATAAAGCTACAAGTCGTGGTTTCTTGCAGTGGTGGCCTTGGAGGAACAGAAGACAAATCTCAGTAGAGAACTGAGCACACTGAAGCACACTCACAACAAGGTCAGATACTGCAGTTTGGTCTAAAGACCTCACGGATATTTGGCTGTTTCATGTTATTGTTCTGCTTCTTACGCTGCTGTTCTCTCTCTCAGTTGGCTCACACATATCGGGAACTTTTGGAAAAGAGAAAGGATTCTGAAAGAGAGTCTCCTCTAAGGTGAAACAAACAACTAATTCATACTGTAGATAGCGTGTCACACAGGAAGGCTGTTGGTATTTCATGACTTTCAAACTTTTTTATGAGCCATACACAACCTATTGTTGGCATCAGCCAAGAACATAATCAAGTAAATAAATCTCAGTCTAATGTGTTACATTTCTGAACTTAACTATAAGAATCATCATGTTTACCTTTCGCAATGATATTAACTACAGTATATACTATATGTAACTGAAAAATGGCAGATTATTTTGAAAATGGAAATTGAGGTTTGGCAGCATGTGGTTAGAAATGTTGCCTCACAGCATGAAGACTGAATAGGTTAATTAGTGACTCTAAATTGCCTGTATGTGTGTTGCCTCTTGCCCTAAAGTCAGCTGGGATAGGCTGCAGATGAGGATAAGCGGTTACAGAAAATTAATGGTTTTGCTTTTTGGGTACACTTGGCAACGCACAAGCAAATCTTCCATATGTTTTATCGTTGTTATCGAAAGGGGTAACTCGTTAGCTAGATGCTGATGCTCTGTATTCAAATTTCTTTATTTTCTAACGTTGTATGCTGTGTTCAGGAATCACATGCGCTCCAAGAATGCTGAATTTCCATCCAACACAGTATTGTCTGAATCCAGTGTTAATGAAAAGGTGAACATTCCCACTTTGTCACAGCTATATTTTCATCATTTTTAATACAAGATCAGATTCAGCAGAGAAGTAACCGATGTTTCCTGCTCTCAGGTGAGACCACATTCAAACTCAGGTCCCTCCTGTTTGGAAGATCTAGCAGCCAAGGAAGAGAAGGCGATTGACATTGCAGTAAAGTCCACCGCAGATCAGTTTTTAAATGACATCATAAGCTCCACTCCTGAGCTGAAGCAGTTTCATGGCTGTGTGGATGCGAGGTAATAAACTAATAAACTTATTTTTGGTGTAGATTTATGTGCGTGTAATCATTAACTCAACCCAGGTTCACTTTAACTCGTCAACATGTTCACGCATCAAAGATTCATGTTTTTTCTTACCCTTTCAACTGCAGCACCCCTAACACCAAAGAGCCACAGAGAGATGGGTTGGAGGCCAGCTTGGAGGATGAGATGGGGGAGGCGGAGGAGAAGGAGGGAGAGAAGGAGCACAAAGCTGAAGAGGTGCAGGGAGGAGAGGAGCGGGAAAAGGACAACAAGAAGGAGGAGGGAGAGGAGTTGGAGGAAGATGATAGTATGGAGTGGGAGCTGCGCAACACAGACTCTGTGTTCTCTGAACTGTCCGAGCTGAGTCATGACTACGTGGAGAGTGTAGACCGAGGGGCCAGTGTGAGAGGTAAACTCATGAAGAAAACGCATTTTAAAAACATAGTTGATGTAGTTTCCCTTCATCTTAAGCAGAGGTTTAATTAACATTAACAACACGTTAACTGGCCCGTTATCATTTTGTAACTTAAGTCAGACAGACAGCAGACACACATAAATATCTAACAAAGTGATCGCAGGCGTCAGAGGTGACAGAAGGTTGGTGTCTGCGTAGCAATGGTGAAAAACTGTTTATACCTTGTTAACATGAAGTGCAAGTACATCAGTGACAAAGGTTTCTTGCTGTAAAGCTTTACTTCCTTTTCCTTCAACGTTTCCTAGCACGCAGTGTTAATCTTAGACGTGAATGAATGTGAACGAAAAAGTTAATAGTCACACCAGTTTGACCTACATTTCTCTGAGTGTTCTTTGTGTGTGTTCAAGCATTTTTAATATTTTCTTTTGTGCAGGCAGTGGAGACCAGTTTGAGGAGATTCTTTCCCAGTATGAGGAACTGAAAGTCACCCAGTGAGTCCTATATTTAATTGCTCTGACCTTGTTATGACTACCCAAGTGTGGTTATTTGAGTGTGCGGGGGATTTTCCACTTTAGTATGGTTCAGTTTCTTTTCTTCAGTAAAAAACACATCAGTTATATTGTGGTGACTAAAAGGTTGAACTGTTTGAAACTGTTTACTCTCTTTACCAAACTTATTTCTTCAGAATCATTATTTTTTTATCTTTTGTGCTGTTCCTTTTTTCAGTGAGTTAGTAGACGCTGCTCGTAAGGCTTTGATATCTCGGGTAGTAGAGCTGACTGATGACCGGTCCGCCCTTAAACTGGAAGTGTCCTCCCTTCACGAAACAGTCTCTCGCTTAGAGGGGCGGGTGAAGGAGAAGGAGGAGGAAACTAAGAGGTGTAGTTTGTTTTCCCCTTTTAATGTTGTTGGAACAATGATTGGAATTATTTTTATGATTCTAATATTGCATGCATCGCTGTCAATGATAACTTTGTGCTTTGTATCCGCCTTTTTTCATAGACTTAGGAAAGAACTGGAAACGTTCCAATCTGAAGATCCTGATGTAAGGAGACCTTGTTGTTTTTAAAGTTCTATAAACTGTACCATGAAGGTGTAGCCCTGCTCAGTGTTAAGTATGATGTAAGAAACCGATGCATGTGCCCCATTAATAGCACAAATCTCTCCATTCAGGCCTCTCTAACCGCATCCATGCGCCACTTCTCTCGTTCTGAAATGGCTCGCGTGGTCATGGAGAAAAACCAATACAAGCAGCGTCTGTTTGAGCTGCAGGAGGCAGTAAGACGTAGTCAGACACTCAGGTAACTCTGCTATTGACTACTGACTGCTACTGGCTGTATTTTTTTGTTGCCTGTTCCTATAAAGAGTCTAAAATTAATGTTTTAGGTTTTTTCTCCAATTTAATTTTGTGTTTTTCTTTTTGTTGTTTTTTTTATAGAGCAACAAAGGAGGAGAGGTTGACAGTGGACAAACGGTCAGGTGTTTGGAGAAAGTAAGTGTCTTATTTGTCATCTCATCTTGTCTCATCTAAAACTAGAACATTTCACATTATACTGCATACTCATCCTCATTTCATCATAACAGATAAAAAGGTGGGTCAGCTTTGTTCCTTAAAACATCAGAGGTTTCCTGGTCCCAGTGGTTGTGCAACTGTACGGCAGGCAGTAAAGCGACCTTGTCATACTGAAATATTGTAATTACGGGTTACCTTAAAGCAACCCCATAATGTATGAAGCTAGAAGTAATGTCAGAATACACTTCAGTGTGAGTGCTGGACACTGACAGCTGACGCAAAACTGTGTTGCCATCTTTAAAAGTTGTATTATATCAATAATCTATGAAAGTTGTGTAATATTTTAGGGTTTGTTGAAAAGTTGATGCTTAAATGTACTTTGTATAAGGAAACAGAGAAAGGACAATAAGGAGTTGGAAAAGTAGGAAAGGATCTAATTAGTTCATCTCAATCAGCTTTAAACGAGTTTAGTGATGTTAAAGATGAGTGACGATGACTTCAGACAAAATTGAATATTTAGAGAAGTATGAACAGGATTTGAATATGATAAAAGTCAATAAAACCCATAATACATGAAAGATGTGAAGCATTTTAAGGTTTGAACGGAGTTGCTAGCTTAAAGCATGAATGAGACACAAGTTAAAAAAACAAGAAAGAAGTATGAGTAGTTGGATCCTTTGGTTTGAAGTACTTGACTTGCAGAAGTAGGTGAGCCTAGGAGAGTTGCACGAAGACAAAAAGGCTCCCTGAGATGGCTGTAAGGCAACCTGAGTGTTGTGTGTTTGAATAGGTAAACCGTGTCAGCTGAGCAACACAGGCCTGAGAGGGAAGAAACTGTACTGTTTGTGTCAGTAAGCCACTTGGCGTCATGGACACAACACAGAATGATGAAATAAACAAGTGCACGTTTGATAATATGCTGTAGTCGGATGTTTGATGGTCTGTGTACAATATTGTAAATTATTTCTTTTATTAAAGGTTCAACCGCTTATTTGGCCTGACCAAGGAACCCTTAATCCCACCTCCTGCCTCAGCATTTGGCCTGCCAACTTCTCCGTCATTCACTCGTCCTCCTCTGGGGTCTCAACAACTACCGGCTGTCACTCATACTCATGCTGAGTAAGCTAGCCATGTTGCTCTGGCATATTCTCCTCTAAATTGCAACAAAACGTAATCATCATAACAGCCCCAATCAAAGTGATTTAACACCATGAGCGTTCTCTCTAGATCTGCTTCTCCTGCTGCTCTCTCCCCTCGTGTCAGGCGGAGAGAACTCTACAGAGAAATTCGCTCCCACATTTGGGGATCACTTGGAAAGCGGCAGATACACGGGTGGAGCACACCGCTGCCAAACACACAGGTAATAGAAATGCACACATGGATGCACAGCAATGCAGCAGTCTGGTGATTTAAAAGGGGCTTAATGCTCCCCTGTCTGTTATATAAGTCTGAATTTTGTATTTTTTGTTAGTTTACAGCATTAATTTGAACTAAACCAATTAAAAAAACATTATCATACCACATTACGGAAAGTCTAACGAACCCAGATGCGTACTTTTCCACAATACTGACAACATCCTGATGATTAACTGTCATTGTTGTAGGAATCCCATGTACCAGACCCTAAAGATGTGCCTGTACTAATGCAGCTCAGGCTGTTGGATCAAAGAGACTCCACAGCTAAGGTAGATCCTCTTACTGCAAGAACCTAGCAGCCTCCACATCGTACCTGCGGTGCATTTAAACGTGGTCTCTAATTTGTTTTTCTCTTCAGCTGAACTGCGCAGTTGCAGTCACACCTGAGATCTCAGGAGAGGCCACAGTAAGTCTGTCATTATCCTGTTTTAATAGCAGCTCCCACACTAATCACCATGTTCCATAACTAACACTTCCCAGGGAAGCGTTGTTTCATGCCACTCATCTTTCCCAACCCCATATCAACCCTTCTCTGCCAGTGTTCTGTGTGGGTAGTTTCTGGCCCTGCCTTCAGCAGCGATATTACAGTGATTGATCCAGCACGGTCCAACACAGTACTGGATCAGTTCAACCTCCCTCCCACAGCTCCTGCCCTCTGCATCTGTGCTGTGCCTCCGATAGGTCAGTGCTTGTACAACGGGCTGCAACAGCTGCCTACAGACAACTTGTCTAATGTATTCCTGTGCTCTTATTATGCCCTCATGCCATACTGCTCGTTTACTGGAAACATTCGGAAACACTGCTTACTTAGCCTTTGCTTTTGACACAGTCTTTCCTGTCTTGATTTGTCAGGTGACACTGCAGGAACTGTGTGGATTGGGACTCAGGAAGGAAGGTAATGTCTGCTGAATAAGCAGCTCTCTTCAATAAATAACACGCTCTCCGAGTAAAATACTTGTTGGCAAAGCATTTTCTCTTTTTTTTTCCCCCTCACCGTCTCTCACACAGTATACTGGTACACTCAGCCTCTGCTGGTAGGAGGCGCTGTCTGAAGTCGGTTTCCCTCTCAGAGGGTATTCATTCACTCATGTGAGTTTTATCTGCTCTGTGTTCGAAGCATAATTGTATAGTATTTATTTATTATTATTGTGTTAAAGGGTTAGTTCAGATTTTTTGAAGTGGGGTTGCATGAGGTATAGTCAGTGTATTACCTAGAGTAAATGGGAGTCAATGTGACTCCAGTCTGGAGATGCAGACACAGCACAGAACTAACCTTGATTGCTGTGGATCGAGGCAGCACGTGAGGCGTTTGTGCTGTGAGGTCAGATTATTGCTTTTGTGGCGAGAGAGATAAGTTTTGTTGCTGCAGCTGTCCACAGAAGTGCATTACTTAATTTTTGTTCCAGTCCTCTTGTGTGCTTCTTCACACTGGGGATGTGCCAGCTGCAGTCTACTGTAGGTACAATGACTACATACAACCCAACTTAAAAAAAAATGTGAACTAGTCCTTTAAGGTGACATTGCGTTATCTTTTAAAAACATTCCCTTTTTGTTGACTTAATCTGACAGATATTCCCAGGGACAAGTCATAGCTGGTTTATCTGATGGGTCTTTAACATTTTTCTCGCACGGTTCAGGTAACGGTTTCCTCTTTTTCATAATACCTCAGTTAATAACTTGACTTGAAGTTTAATGACGTCAATAATTAAGTAATGAGCGCTGTGACTGACAGACGGCTGGAATCTGCAGTCACACTTCGTGATGCCTCTTGGAGCAAACCCTTTGCAGCCCATTCGCTGCAGCCTTGCAAAAGGTGGCCGCCTGTGGGTGGGATACTGGAACAGAGTCCATGTGGTTGACATTGAAAGCAAGAAGGTTGAGGTAAGAAATGTGCCGTACCTACATTGTTTTTGTGTCTCGTGTTCACGCTGTCTTTGAACTCACCATCATCATTCCTTATGTGACCTTACAGCAAACGTTCGCAGTCTCTGAACGCAGCGAGCAGCAGGTTCGTTTCCTGTGTGCCGGTGGAAGCGGCGTTTGGACATCCTGCCGCCTCGACCCAATCCTCAGACTGTTTGACTGGTCCACAGGAAGGCCGCTACAGCAAGTGGACTTTAGTGCTTTGGTCACCAAAACATTAGGTGCTTAAACAGGAAATGTACAGTACTACAGTGTGTTTCAGCATAGTGTAGTAATTTCACGTTCACGTTAGCAAGCACAGTTAAAGCTCAAGTGTTTTCGAAATCTGTTCACTTTTACCATTGAGGAAACTAATTATCCTATGTTAGTTCCTCTGTGCAGTTGTGGCAGCAATTCATAATCTAACTGACAAAAGGTGTACCTGCCAAAGATAAAGAGCAGTTACTGTTAGAACAAGGGGAATAAAACGTCAGTCAGTGGACGACAGCTGTTGGATTTATTATTTATGCCATATATCAATACAAAACATTTGTTTAAACTCTTTCCTGCAGCTCAGCTAACACGTTTCTGTCTCCCTCTGTAGGCCAAGCCTTCCTGACACTCTCACCTCTCCAGATCTCATCTCTCGCAGTCATTTCTGGCCGTCTGTGGGTGGGCACAGGAGGTGGTGCCCTTGTCTCCATCCCATTATCAATAAGTGAGTTTTATTGTAAGTGTGCAGATTTTAAATAATCAGAAATGTGTTCTATCTAGTAATAAATATATTAATCAACTTTTACAGCATCCGAAGACGTTTCCATCCCATATTGCTCCATTGCATCAGCCCAGCTGTGTTACCATGGACATAGACAAGCTGTCAGGTTCATCATCGCTGCACCTGGTAAGAATCTGAACCTAACATGCTAAACATTATCAATAACTTAACTTAATTCAGAAGACTTTAAGTGTCTTTAACTGACCCTGTAATCATGTTTGCTCCACAGGTTGTTTGATCACCACTCCTGGCAGTAACACTGTCACTACCTCCCAGCTTATCCTCAGCGGAGGAGAGGGCTACATCAACTTCCGAATTGGTGAGTTGAAGTAAAAACACCACTGCAGTGTCAAAACCGCCTAATGTATTTGATCAGCCTTTCCTACTGTATGTGATATTTAGAGCTTAGTCACTGCTTAGTTAATTAAATGACTAACTAATCCGGCCACTTTTTCAGGAGATGATGAGAGTGATGGATCAGCCGAGTTGTCTCAAACTTCACCTCAGCGGTCCGAACGCAGTCACATGATCATCTGGCAGAATCCTTTGCCCTCTGTGCCCAGCTCTGCCCTCTGACATCGCTCATCTCCTACGTCTGCCATTTAGGAACGAGATAAAGGCGGAGCAGACACATACTGCACACCAGCAAAGATTGAGACAACATGGTGCTTTCAAGGAACTAAACGAACCAACGTCTCAATGTGGCAACAATGAAAGTGTCCTTAAAAAAATCTACATCTCCTGTTTCATCCTTGTTTACCTCATTAGTTTTGTACATCTGTCTTTTGACTGGATTATGCTAATGGGTGATGATGCCTTCATCATCACTGTGTGCCTTTATCTGATGTTCTATATTTTCTGTAAAACTGGTCAGTAATTCATCTGTCTTATTTTTAAAAGCTCATTTTTGCCTTTGCACTAACTTTGCATTCAGTTTTTCTGACATACAGCTACAAGATACATTTCTGACAGGCTCCTGTTGATATTTTCTGTTTTCACTAACATCTTCATTCCAACAAGGCATCGCTACATCTTTCTGTCTGTATCTTTTAATTATAACATTAAACATAATGACGTGGCTCTTCTTGAAGCTGCTGTGTACACTCACTGTGAACTGGAAACATGTATCTGTATTCTCTGCGTGAAGACAATCAGACACTGATGCTGCATTGAGATTGCTGATGACTTCTTTTGATTTTGATGTTTTTTTGTTTTTTATTTTCAGATTATACCCTTTCCACATTGCATGTGGTGTATTTACAAATAACTGCACATTTTAAATGTGTGTCTCTGTATAAAAATATGATATTCTATGTTTTAAATGAATTTCAGCGCTTGTCCTTATAAAGTATTATAAGTTATAAGTTCTTTGCTTTGCTTAATGTCTCTGGATGTCTTAATTAGTTTCATGTTTTAATTAGATTTCAGTACCTTTAAAAATAAGGGAGGGAGCGTGTCCTATGCAGTATTTATGTGCAATTACATGTTTGTGCACACAGGTTGACGTCATAGCAGTGACAGTACTTATTCTTCTTGGAAAGGCATTTAAAACTTGAGTATTCGTTCAGACTTTGTGCAATCATGATTATCGTCAATAAATATGTCTTCAGTGATTAATGTGGTAACTTTTATTCTAAGTAATATTTCTCTAACAGTTAACTCAGCTAACTCGAAATGACAAAATAAAAGCACAAAAGCATCTTTAATCTTCATATCTATCTTCCTGAGTGCAGTCCACATACAACCTGTGAAGCAGAGAGGCAGACTTATGAAAACATAACGAATGACCCTGACAGTTTTTCTTCATATGAATGAGGTTTTTGTGAAGAGAATAACAGCCAGCACAGACACTCCTTTGCCTCAGGCAGTTTGGCCCGCCACCTGGTTTAAGGACAGCCCTTAGTGTGGCAACAGTCTGAGTCAGTTAGTCGTTGGGATCCACCTCCTATGTTGGGCTGCTGTGAGTCCTCGGGAGTCGTATCCTGCGGCTCAGGGAGCGGGCAAGTCGATCCACGGCTCCACCCATGGCACCCCCCAACTCCTTCTTGGAGGTCAGACCCTCAATATTGCCACTGTACCACATGACCCAGCCTGCCAGGGAGAATAACACAAGCAAGGCTCCTGTGTACACCAGCAGATCCCCAAAGTCCCTGCCTTGGATCTCTAATGGCGCGAAGACCCCCAGCAGCAGGGATATGACACCCAACAGGTCCATGAGCACAGCAAACACCAGGGCCAGCTTACAGTGGGACAAACCGTCATATTTGACTGCCATGACTGCACTGAAAAAGAAAAAGAGGGAAGGATGTCACGTGGAAATATCTCATACTAAAAAGAATTAATGATTCTCAGTGATTTGTACCTCTATACCTAAAACACACATAAAATAATTATTTTAATGACGTTACATCGACAGTTCTTGCAATACAACACGTGCTTTACACTAACTTAACAGTCAAAACAGGTGCCACACCTGTCCCTACAGTTCAAGAGACTTCTTCTTCATGCACAGCAATAACACATCAACAAAACCAACATTACGCTAATATTTTACTAGAGAAAACAAAATAACTTACCGTCAGTCTGTTGAGTATCTTAAATCCAAACGTGCTTACATAGGAAATCGTGCGTTTGGCGTTTTTCTCGATCTCGATGAAAGGAGCCAACAGTCGACACTGAAACCTGACACCTCGTCACCTGTTCTACCTGTCCTGCTGTTATGTTGCACAAAGCCTGTCAGAGCTGGAAGTGCAAAATATTAGTGCGTGTTTTATCACACAGTTTAGTTCTTAAAGTGTGTTAGTATTTATGTAGCAACTTTGAATCTTAATATATAACGTCACTTAATGCTACACAAGTTAATTTGTACACGTTTTATATGTTTAATAAATAAATAATAATATAATAAATAATGTCATATATTTATGCTATACGCTGTGACGTGGATTCGTCTACAGCTTAATTTAATATATATTTTTTTATTTTCTCTATTTGTAGTTATATCTCTTATTTCTATAAACAGTGTATTTCTATTTTTTTTTACTTTTCGTGTAATTTTCTATTTGTAAAAATGTTAACAAAGGTGTAATATCTCTGCACGTTTATTTTCTTTGCACAGGCTTAATTTAAATCCAGATTTATCTGGGTGTTCATTTTAATGTTTAGTGTGTCTCATGCTGCTGCTGTATGCTTGAACTGATGCTTGAGAGGAGGATGTCACGTGGACATATCTTATAATAACAAGAATAAATGACACAAATCAGCTATACAAGCCAGTGATTTGTATCTCTACACCTAAAAACACACATAAAGGAACTATTTTAATAATTCATTTTTAATGTTTAATATCTCTGCACATGTTTAACTTAAATCCATCTTATAGGTTGCTTTTACTGTATGTTTACTGCGCTCAAATAAATGTCGTTCATTTTAATCCATCAGTAATGTTTACTCTTCATTATCGTCCACATGACCAACGCTAATTTGATTGCGTCCGGAAGTGACGTAAGAGAAAAAAAGGGGGGTTGAAAAAATAAAAGAGCGATAATTGTTATTGTTAGCTTGTAGCTTAGCAGGCGAACTGGTGAATGGAGATATGACAGAGTAATAACGTCTTATTACATGTGCACGATTCAGTTATTACAAACGTAAAGTGGTACGTACCAAATTTCTGCACACTATATTGGTAGAGTGGAGATTATAGCAATGTCTGAATGACGGAAATAAACATTGACGTGTACAGAAAAGGATGATATTGTATTTTATATATTCGTAGCTAAATCTATGCTAACGTTAGCCGCGCCAGGCTAACGTAGTACGGAGCTAACGTTAACGTCACCAGGCCGCTACTACAAACTTATATTTGAGTAGCACACCAAGTTTTACTGCTTCAGGTTGTACGTGAGTGGTCAGACAGGCATATAATAAAGTTAGCGTTGGTTTGCTGGCTGTCTGGCGGTGCATTAAATACGACATTTATTATTAAAGGAGCTGCACCTTTCTGTGCATTAATGTGCACCGTGTGTGTGTTGATGTGCACACATACCGAGCTGCTCAGCATAGCCACGTACTAACAGGTTAAACTAATCAAACATTGTTCATGTTGTCTGTATGTGAGATGGAGGACGGAAACAGGACTGATGCTGCTTCCACATCCAAGAGCCACGCAGGCTCACTCCACCTGCAGAGTAAGCTAAAAAAAAAAAAAAAAAGAGTTTTATGCTTTAAAGTCAGGATTTATGATTAATATTGTGCATTTTTCCACCTGTTCAGCTCCTAAAAATGAGGATGCATATGAAATTGCCATCCCCTATGAAGAGAACAACTTTGAACAGCAAGGATTTTTCAACCAGAGCGATCAAAACTTTGAAGGTGAATACTTTAAACCTTCATTTTTTATCTTTTTTTAGCTTCTTGATATATAATATTATGATTTCCCTGACTTATCCTGTCGGTCTCCCTCAGATTCACCCCCATCTGCTGGCCCGTCTCCAGTCAACAACTCATACATGGTGATCACCAACCTGCGGACCCAGCTACAAATCTCTCTGGAGAAAAACTCCTGGCTGCAGAAAAGAATTGAAGATTTGGAAGAGGAGAGGGACTTTCTGCGCTGCCAGCTGGACCGCTTTATATTTTCCACAAAGAGCCAGGGACAGGAGCAGAGTCAGAGCCAGTACAGTAATGGTGAGGATATCAGCCTGGCCGACAAGAAGTTGATTTGAAACTTTTTGCAACTAATTTCTACCTTTTGGTGTTTGTCTCTACGTAGGTTATGAATCTAGACGATTTAACTGGAGGGCAAGGAGAGAGGATGATCGTCCCGCTGGTAAAAACAAACTTAACTCCTTAATAAATTACAGTAATGTTTAGATATAGTTGTGCTTCAGTGTAGCCTGTTCAATGCTTCACTGTATTCGCGACTTTCTTCTCTTCATAGAGCAACAGAAGACGGATTCACAGCATTTCCCCTCACGCCCGTTTATCCAGCGAAGGCCTGGTCCTCCAACCATGGTGCCTTCTAAAAACCACGTCTCCAGTCCACTAACCAATCAGCTCGCTTCTATTAATGCTCTGTTCAACTCTACACAGTCACAGGCTCTCTTGCAAGGCCATAGCCATAGTACTTCCAACACCACAGCCAGTGGAAGCGGCAGCAACAGCAACAGTGCTACAAGGTCATCCATGAATGAAATGAGTGGACATAGCAACGTGGGTCCAGGTAATACAAATAGCACAAAGCTTTCCATCACCTTAAGTGATCTAATGGAATAGAAGTGCGGCTTTTTTTCTGCTGGGTTTTCTGAGGAAATGTTTTATGCTCTCATCAGATTCACTTTCACTCTTGGGAGAATCTGATGAGTACTTGGGTGAGGATAGCTACCTCGAGGAGGAGGAAATGATATCAGGGGAAGATGTGATGTCGGATACCATCAACAGCAACAGACACCAATTAAAGAGAAGACGGGTCTTCCGAGCCCCTAGAGAGCGGCAGAGAGGTATGGGAATGAAACAAAACATTTCAGATTCATTACTTAACCATAGACATAGGGCTGCTGTATCTAACCCACATGTGTATTCTTGTTCTTCAGTGAAAGATGCTGCTGGAGTTCTCTTTCGCTATAAGAAGATCCTGCTTACATACCAGCGTCTGAAAAACATGTCCAAAGCCTTCCAGATCCACGGTGTGGACCGCAACACAGTGGCTTCCACCACACCCATTGCTGAGCTGCTCCTAGTAGCCCCAGAGAAGGTGGCAGAGGTGGGCGAGTTTGACCCATCCAAGGAGAAGCTTCTGGACTATGCCCGGCGCTGCTACACTGCCCTGGATGAGGAGACACTCAGCAGGGTGCAGGCCCTAAAGAAGAACAACCTGCTCCTGCCCATCTCCTACAGGTTCAGACATTAAGGGGAGAAAGACAGAGGAAGTGGGAGTGTCTCTGGACAACAGTGGAGTTGGTGGTTAGGTGAGGAGGCCAGCTAACCTTTGAGGCATAGAGAAGTCCAGAAGCATGAGAATCATTTTGCTCTCTCAGCGTCCTGGATATGGCCATGAAAACTGCGGCTGAGATCCTCAGACAAATAAACTTTTCACTTCTCACTTTTATTATCAAGATGTTGTACAGGAATGTTAGTTTCTTCAACAAATCCTCACCATTCCAGTCATACTGAGGACGTGGAAGTCCTTGCTGCAACTGGAAAGGGACAAAAAAAAAAAACACAGTTCCCATTGCTCAAAGAGCAAAATGTCATATCTGTGAGAATTTGTGAGCAAGAATGTGTCTTTACTGTTAGCATTATAGACAGGACTGATTTTCTGAGTGTAACTAGCTCATTCATGTTTCATCCTTGACACACAGACCTTTTCTGAACATCCCGATAAGCCCGAGGCCAGTAGTTCATTAATCGTCTAGATCAGATCCTGACAAATGATTTTTAAAATATAGCCATTTTTTTTATCACTTTATTTATGTGCAGTTTTATCCTAAAAATATGGTAGTTTTCAGTCACATTGTCTGTTAAAATCAAACTTTTGTAGAATTATGTTTTAAGGAATAATCATTTCCTTTTGTTTATATTTCTTGTTGTATCTTTGTGGTATTATTTTTGGAATCACGTCATCAACCATTTTCACTTGCCTTACTGCAATTTTTGTTACTCCCTCATGTGAGACAATGTTTTTGCTCCCTAGAAACTCACTGCGTTCTGTTCTCCTTTCCGTTTTGTCCTGGTTTAAAGGAAGCCAGAACTGACTATAGTAATGTCTAGTCCAGCATTATGTGGTGCAAATATGTTTTTTTAACAGTAACAACAGGAGACACTTGTTTTTAGCTGAAAATCAAAAGACAGACACAACACATGTGGGTGATATTGTATGTGTTTGACTTGTAATAATATCACTATGTTAGTCTTGGGCCAAGTTTTATCTACAGTACTGCTGCATTACTCTGTTGTTCCACTAAGAGTTGTACCAACACTTTAAAATACAGAAAGTGTCACCTGGTATAGTATTGAGGCTCTTGCTGTAATGCTTCGGTGACAATAACACCTTTTGTAAAATACAGAGTGTTTACTAAACTAGTCATTTATGACATGGTCGAACTTTTGGATCTGTGTGGACTTTAATCACACAAACAATTTTACAGTGCGAGTTACAGCATCAGCAAAAGCAACTAACCTGTGCACATGTAGGATCTATTATTGCTTCCCAGTGCTCCACTACAAATGTACGTGAAAAGAGCTCAGTGATGGTGCGAGGTTTATAGAGATCTTGTCAAAATTTGTATTTTCAAAGCGGCAGACATGTTGATTATATTGTATGACAAGAAGTGGTGTTTATAACAGTAAAGTGAAATGATAAGATCTCTTATAAAAAAACAGATTACAGTGAAAAGGACCAGCGTGTAGGATTTAGTGGTGTGCCTCGTTTCACCCTCTCCATCCTAGCATGAAGAAGAAACTACGATGGTTGTGAAATGCACAAAGAAAACATTGATTGCCCTCTATAGAGCCAGTGTTTAGTTTGTCCAGTATGGGCTACTGTAGAAACATGAGTTCAACGTGGTGGATATTCTGTAAATAGAGCCCCTTAAATCTTACACACTGGACCTTTAAATTTCTCCTGACAGTAAACAGACATAGGTACTCCGGACTATTTGACTGATTGTGTGGCTAAAAAGATTTAAGGTGCAGTGCAGACTTTGCAAAATCATACCAGGGTGCTGTGTTTAAAGAAAAAAAAAATCTGTTTGTCTCATTTTCATGTGTCATATTTATGTGTATCGAATGAAACGTGTATCTCACTGAAACAATGCCTATCATTCACCAAATGTACAGTAAGACTCAGATGTCGTTAAGTCATTTGATTTCTTACAGAAATGTAGATTTATTCATCTGTAAAATCCAACATCACCACTCACTGGAAAACAAAGGCTTATGATTGAGGACTTAAAATATGGAAGCCCCAAGCAGTTTTATTTCCTCCGGTTTCTCGTGATAATGAGTTAATTTAATTAGTTTTGTCGAGATCTCAAATTAAATAATTGCAACTGTAACTGTAATAATGATATTTCATTTAATATACTAGACTATCCTTTGGTTTTCTCACAATCTCAAATTAATTATGTTGTTATCTTGAGAAAAATGATCCTGTTATCTCGGGATAACATTTATTTTGACACAGTGACACAATAAATAACTCGAGATTATGAGAAAATTGAAATCAGCCTGTTATCATGAGAAAACTGAGGAAATAAAATGTATGATTGCTTAGGGCTTCTGTATTAAAGTGATTTTTGTAGTATGTTAATCCTGTCTTTGGGGAAGTGAGCATACATAAATGTATGTCTGAAAAAGATTTTTTTCTCTTTTAAGCAAAAGAAACTGCATTATGCATTTCAGCTAAAAGAAGATGTGGCTTTACTTTGAGCACTTTATTTCGTAATTTCCAGTTTCAGTTAAATCAATGTAGTGAGAACTCTGTCCTTGGAGGAAAACACTGAATATGATCTTTATGACATAAAGAGTTTGTGAATATTTTTTGTTAATTTGATAAACCCAGTTTTAACATTTTTGAATTTCAAAAAATCTCATGATCAATAATGTTTCTCGCCTTTTTTAATCATAAAAATGATTTGTATAAAAATCCAAAGTTAGGGGTTTAAAACTTGAAACTAACCTAAAAATAAGATGCTGATCCCACCTGGAAAACTTTGGAAACACTGTGAAGATCATGTTTTTCAACACAATACAGCCATCACTGCTAAGGGGGAAGCTAGAAGGGGCTGGAGTTGAACGCCACCTGGCTGCTTCTCTAACTACCTCACCAACAGACCACATTATGTAATCTAAAAATTGGCAAAAACGTGGATCATTGGCGGACCTGAGGTGGGCTGAGTGTGTAAAATTGAGTGGCATCTAATGGTGAAGTTGCTGAATACATTACATTACATTTAGTCATTTAGCTTTTATCCAAAGTGACTTTCAGAGAAGGGAACAATCAAGGTATAGATAGAAGCAATAAGTGATGTGACAGTTCTGAAAGGAGTAGATTTGTCACATCCAGTTGTTGGTGGTGTTAGGAGAGAAGGTATTCTCTGAAGAGCTGGAAGTCTTCAGGAGTTTTTTAAAGTTAGAGAGGGACGCCGCTGCTCTGGTAGGAACTGGTAGTGCGTTCCACCAACGGGGAACAACAAACAAGAAAACTTTGGATTGCCTTAAACAAGCAGGTGGGAGAGCCAGGCGTCGTTCAGTGGAGGAACGCAACGGTCGTGAGGTAACATATTCCTGTATAAGGGTGTTCAAGTAGGTAGGTGCAGTACCGGAGACAACTTTGTAGGCAAGCATTAGTGATTTAAATTTAATACAGGTGAGGTGAATACCCCTCACCTCACCCTCTCATTTTAAGCATTAAGTTGAGACTACAGTGAACGTGAAACATGGCGGACTCCATGGAAGAGGACCTGATCCCTCTGTAGATATAAAAAGTTAATTTAGAGGTGACATAAACATAACAATTCTTATTTTAGGGTGTTTATACACTAATGAAAACATAGTTCTGAATATTGTATTCAGTTTCTGTCAATAGATACTCTTAAATGTTACACACTGGACCTGGACTGGCAGCAGTAGCTCAATCCATAGGGGACTTGGCGTGGGAACTGGAGGGTGGCAGGTTCGAGGACCAAAGTATAGAAGGTGGACTGACAGGTGGAGAGGTGCCAGTTCACCTTCTGGGCACTGCTAAGGTGCCTTTGAGCAAGCCCCTCTCTGTGTGTCTGCCCATCACTCCACCATCTCTCTCTACATTTGCATGTTTATCAGTCTTGTGTATAGTGAATTTCCCCAGTGTGAGATCACTAAAGTCTATCTTATCTTTAGTTTAATTTAATGAGAGTTTTGGCGGTAAAAAAAAAAAAAAAAAAAAAAAAAAAAAAAAAAAGGATGAACAAAAGTGTAAGCTTTACTTTACATGTGTGTGACCCTGAAGCACACAGTGTGCTTTTGAAGTCACCGGAAACTGGTCATTCATCAACTTCCGGTGTCACGGGGTACCTGGGAGACGGAGCAAAAAAAGCGGGCATACCGAAAATCTTTATTGTGTTCGCTTGGCTTAAAACATTTGGAAGCAGACACGTTTGACTTATAAAGTCAAACAACAGCGCCCCGAGGGCAAGCGACCGTCTGCGGTTTGCACTCAGCTGTGGAAACAGTGTCATTCATTCGGCTTTCGGACTAGCTTAGCTTAGCTTAGCTGGCCGTGGAGCAGCAGGCCCATTCTTCTGGACTTTGCTACATGCTAGTTAGCATGCGAACACGTTTTCTCTCTCAATGATTGTGTCTGTTACGTTGTAAATGAACGCCGCGCCGCTCACGTGTGTGCTGGTTAAAAATTCTTGGTAGTTTTATTGTTACGTTGAAGCGAACTTAATTCGAGCTGCACCAGCGAGGCGTTTGTTTTTGTTTTGTTTTTTTCGGAAAGTGTTGATCACTTTGTTGCTAGCTTGAGCTAGCCACCGCCAACTGAACAACGCAGCCGTTGTAAGCGTAGCTAGCCTCCAGCCCACAGAGATGTCGGACTTCGACGAATTTGAAAGACAGCTCTCCGAAAACAAGCAAGGTACGTGAACCAGTCGCACATCTGCGATTTTAAACATTAGTTTTTAAATGAGAAGTGCCGCCATCAGGTTAGCCGAGCGTGGGCCGGTCTATTTACTGGAGCATTGTAAGCTACACGATTAGCATTTGATGTGCTATGTAGGTATAGTTTACTGTTGCTCGTCGGGCGTTTATATGGGACTGATAATGTCAGACGACGTTAGGCTTCTGCATGTTTGCATCCCGATGTGGGTATCTGGCCTTAACTGCATGAGCTTGCATTGTTAGGTCAAAACAGGGCCAGTCTATATCATGGTGGTAGCCCTGCCTGTGCCAGCTGATTGAATGACTGGAGCAGCTAGCATTCATTCGTCGCAGCTGCTGCGTCCAGTGAGCATTTTCAATGCTATTTGCCTATTATTGCCTCCAGCTATCTGGCACACAGCCGGTAACGCCACTACCCTTATCCCACAATAAGCTCTTTAACCTAGATTTGCATTTACACTAAAGTGCTGCACCAGGGAGTAGACAGAGTCTGTGAGAAGTCCAGGATACATACGTGTTTTTTCGTATAGTTTTCTATTTTATACAGAATAGAAAGAAGTTTTAGACAGTTCATACTCTGTGATGTTTTATTTGCATCTACGCTCTGTTATTTTAACAACATTGAGATGTAATCTATGCATGTACTTCCTTTGACACTTATTGTTATCTGTGAGTTGCTATGTTTCCATCGCTCCACTGCATCATGTTTTAAATACTGTCCTCTAAGTTAATAGCACTTTATTCTTGCAGCTGAGAGGGACAAAGAGAACCGCCACCACCGCCGATCCTCCTCCCGTAGCCGCAGCAGAGAGAGGAAAAGGAGGAGCAGAGACAGGGATAGACGCAGCAGGGACCGCCGTGGGGACAGTAAGGAGCGCAGACACAGACGCAGGTTAGTACCCAGTTTGTATGGCTACACCCGGACGTGGATGTGTCACATCATCATACATCCCTCCGTGCTAGCCGTCCTCTTCATCTAATATCTAATAGTTAAAATGAAGTGTCTCCGTCTAATATATGCCACCACTAACAATGGTTGTGACCGTTTTTAATTTAAAGGCTCTACGGCTGATTCACAGTTAGTTCAGCATGTGCCTCAGAGCAAATGTGGGTCACACAGATGTACACCAGCATGCACGCACCTTTTTAGAGTTCGACATGACTTTGGGTGTACACCTACACGCGCTTATGCCACATCAGCATGTCTTCTCTGCACCCTCTCCTTGGTTTGGCATCAAACCAGTCGCCTACTGTATTGTAGGTGGCTGCAAATTCCAAACTCGAGCGAATGCACACAGATCCATTAGCATTGATTAAAATAAAACCAACAAAAATCTATCCTTTCAAGCCTGCTCTCGTCGTCCATTCAAAATTTCGAGGGTTGTTCTCGTCTCTGTTACACTGGCAGATATCGTTCTGAGCAACAGTGTAAATTCATAAATCTGGACGAGTTTCTGCAGGAAGTTGTGACTGTGAAGTGGCGCCACGGATCACAGTGTTTTATTTGGGCTAACTTTAGACTCCAAGAATCAACACACTGAAAATTGAGTGCACTTTAGTCTAGGAAATATTATATGTATGAATAAGAATATTATTTCACCCACAAACTGACTTTCATGTCGTCTGTTTTGGATGTTATTTTCATTGTCTCTGTCACAAGTGCTAATGACATCATAATTTTGCTTCAAGCTTATGGGACAAACATTTTAATACACAAAACAGCTGCTGCAAGCTCTTTATAATTTAACACAGAATATCAAGATTAAATTCTAAATGTTTTTTGAAGAATGTCGGATCCTTCCTCGAAACAAAAATCACACAGGCTGGTATTAATAGAACCAGAGGAAGAATTGTTCTGTCATCTTAGATCACTTCCATATTCACTCGGGTGTCGCATAACATCAGATGTCTTTGACACAGGCAGCCATGCAGTATGTGGGTGATTGTCTCATGAAGAGCCTAAGATACGCTGTAATAAAACCTCTTTAGGCCAGTAGCTGTGGTAAAATTTTCCTACTGGTGTAAGTTATCACAGTTGATAAACACCTACAAATGTGACAAGCCTGTCTGTTGTCAGGGAAACACGCTTGCTACTGGACACATTAACACCTGCACGTCTTTTTGGACATAATTCATGTCCAAAAGTGTTGAAGATGATATCTTTTGAAGAATATGCTTTTCAGTAAATCTATGTGTTACGTTTGCATAAGGGTACGTTCAGACAGAATCCAGCACTGTGGCGAACTGTCCATTTATTTGAGCATTTTGGCTGCAGATGTGCAGGCCGCAAATATGTCCGCCAGAAACGGCTGCCCTGCAGCGTAGATATTGACCCAGATCCAACTTTTGTATGAACGCAGCCCAATGTTACACTGCAACCGCCAAATAGACGCTCAGATTGGGCAAACCCTCCACAGTCAGCCTAGAATGTCTCTGTCCAAGTTGATTCATTGACTAAACTCTCATACTCTACCTGTTTTTGTTCTGGGTTTGTTTATTTCATGAACCCAGCTTCTAAATGTGTGTCTGACTCGCAATTTACACTGCAAAATAGTGACATGAAGAAGTTTCCTTCGAGAAAAGGCTTAGAGACACAAACGGTGAGCGAGTGCCAGCATCGAAAGCTGGTTAGCAGCAAAATATAAAGTCGTTTCCTGATTGTTTCACGGCGGTTACGTTCAGCACAGACAGAGACACCCCCTGCAGCCCCCCACACTGTTGCACAACTTACCCAATTCACCGCAGCACCAGATTCTGTCTGAATGTACCCTAAGGCAGGTTTTTAACAGTTTGAAGCCACACGTCTCTTTAGTGACTACTCAAAAAAGTTTGCAATGCTTGTCAACTCTTTTCCTGTTGGCTGTGAATGTGACCTCTGGCCTGACTGCTTGACTGTTTGCTTTTTGTCTCTCAGCGCTAATTTAAAACAAGTTACTGGTGGTCACTCAGTGTGAGTACTCGGTCAGAAGATGTAAAAATCGACCCCTCCCCCTCTTTGCAGTTGCTGTGTGTGTTTTTGAAGATGCCCTGGTTTAGTTGTATCATTAGTTGTTCACAAATGGTATTACATGTCAGCTGTGACATTTTGCGCTTTTAGAAATATATCAAGCCTCCTGATAGTTTTTTGTTTTGTTTTGTATTTGGTGGTGGTTGTAGAAATTAAGGTTCTGATTTTTGTGAAGTGGAAATGTTGCTGAATGTCATGGTTGATTTGAGAGAAATGTGAAACCCTTCCAATGTCATTTCAGCTCACCATCCAGCTACCCCCAGGACAATGCTGGAAGGTAATACAGCAAACTAACACAAAGCCAGTTTGTGCATTATTGCAACAACTGCAATTTAATGACCTGCCTCTGATTCTATGTACTTTTGACTCATTGTGTAAATGTCTGCCTGGATGGGGGTTTCTGTCCCTTCTATTCCCTTTACCATCATGTTAACAAGTTCATAATCTTTTGATTGATGCAGTCCCTCCAAAAGTTGCTAGATTTTGTACTGTATACTTTTGAAGACATGACCTATCATCGGCTCTAGTAGTTTACTGCCGTGCTAATGAGAGATGTGTGTTACCATTGTGAGTGTTCTGCTTTTGTTTCACCTGTCTTCTCTTCCCCCAACAGCCGTTCTCCACACCGTGAGAAGAAGAAGAAGGTGAAGAAGTACTGGGATGTCCCTCCACCGGGTTTCGAACACATCACTCCCATGCAGTACAAAGCCATGCAAGGTAACTTCTCTCTTTTTGATTAGTAATGTATTTTGCTGTTACCTACAAGGTTTTACTACAATATTTGTACACTGAGCGGCGGTATGGCATTTATTTTTTTTTAAATTTACATTGTTGAATGTTTCCTGTGTAATTTTGTTCTCCAGCTGCGGGACAGATCCCAGCCACAGCCCTCTTGCCGACCATGACTCCAGATGGCCTGGCTGTTACTCCCACCCCTGTACCTGTAGTGGGCAGCCAGATGACCCGGCAGGCCCGTCGACTCTACGTGGGCAACATCCCATTCGGTATCACAGAAGTAAGGAACGGTTCAACACATTTAACTTCTGTGTCCAAAGTTCTAAAAGTTTTTAAAAGTTATGTAAGACTCGGTGTGCACATTTCATCCTTCACCACTGATTAAAATTCTTCTGTGCAGGAGTCTATGATGGACTTCTTCAATGCCCAGATGCGTTTGGGTGGTCTTACTCAGGCCCCTGGAAACCCTGTTCTTGCAGTACAGATCAACCAGGATAAGAATTTTGCCTTCCTTGAGGTAACAAGCCGTTCGTTCTCTCTGGGTGTCTGTCTGTTAAACCACGACTGAAGAGTAGATTTTATAAGATGTTAATAAATGTTGAGAGCAGTTTAATCACCTGTTGTTTCTGTGTAGTTCCGTTCAGTGGATGAAACGACACAGGCTATGGCCTTTGATGGCATCATCTTTCAAGGCCAGAGCCTCAAGATTCGTCGTCCCCACGATTACCAGCCCCTACCTGGCATGAGCGAGAATCCCAGTGTCTATGTGCCTGGTACACAGCCAATTAATGGTTTTTAACTCTAAGTACTTGTGGCATAATTCATAAGTCTTTAATAATTTAATACAGGAGCTTGCTCCCCGTGCCTTACTGTTTGCACATTACTGTTATCTTTGCATCTTGCAGGTGTGGTGTCCACAGTGGTGCCTGACTCGGCTCACAAGCTCTTCATCGGCGGCTTGCCCAACTATCTGAATGATGACCAGGTGAAACCACTTTTCCTCCAAACTGGGATACAGTGTACCGAGCTTGTACTTGTACTGGAAAGATGAGATGCTTTTATGCTTGCAGTGCTATATCCCGGTCATCAGCGACAGCACTAAACTTGTAGTGGTTGTTCACACGATGATGTCTGAAGTTAACTCTCTTTCTCTTCCGTGTCTCAGGTGAAGGAGCTGCTGACGTCATTTGGCCCCCTGAAGGCCTTCAACCTGGTGAAGGACAGTGCCACAGGCTTATCTAAAGGCTACGCCTTTTGTGAATATGTTGATGTCAACCTTAATGATCAGGTAACCAATACAACAGAATAAAGATGTTTCCAGGTCATTACTGATATCATTATTCTGCTTTTTATGATGATCAGACAGTTTAAAATAAACGCTGTCTGCATAATACATTGGCGCATCACACTTCAATAATTATACAGGCTTTGGAAAGATAATTTAAAACCACGGTGTCTTTACAGGCTATCGCTGGGCTGAACGGCATGCAGCTGGGAGACAAGAAGCTCCTGGTGCAGAGAGCCAGTGTGGGATCCAAGAACGCCACTCTGGTGAGTGTCCAAACGCTGGACAGATGACAGTAGGGCGGTGGGAGGCCGGATGATCTTTAAAATGTATAAAGACACATTGCAGATTCAGTCTGCTGTAGCCATTTATCTGCCACACCCTGAGGCACGCTGCTAACGAGTAAAAGATTTCTTGTTCAGTGAAGTTATAGTGGTCCAAGAAAATCTGCATATGCATTATTCACTGACTTTTAAACCTTTTGAACTTGAATCACTCGCTTCATAGTAGCAACAGATGTTGTCCATTATATTCTAACATTTGTTCTCTCACACGATATCAGTAAATCACAGGCAGATAATTAAAACCAGCTTGAAGCTGGAGTTCATCATCATCATCATGCTTAAAATCAGTTTAAAATAGTTGGTTCACTTGTGTTGGGCCTGCTTTAGGAATGTGTTTTTGTGGGTTCAAGTTATGAGAGTTTTATGCTTGAATCGTGTACAGTTAACTAATTTAAACTTTAAAATGTTTGACTCACAAACCTGACAAAAATATTGCACTGACCTAACTGGCATCCCAAGCAATGCTGAAATTACAAAGCAAACATTCGCTTATATTGTTACAGTCTTGGGGAAAGTGAGAAAATGTTTTATTGTACACGTCAGCAACTCTTTAAGAGGTTTCTTACAAGTGGCAGCAGTGGAAAGTCTTGTCTGCATTATATGAAAACAATAAATATAACTGGTGTTAACTCTGTTTGTAATCTTTGTGTCTGTCCTTCCAGACAAGTATAAACCAGACCCCAGTGACGCTGCAGGTCCCAGGTCTGAACAGCTCAGTGACTCAGATGGGCGGCCTGCCTACCGAGGTGCTGTGTCTGATGAACATGGTGGCCCCAGAGGAGCTGCTGGATGATGAAGAATACGAGGAGATCGTGGAGGATGTCAGGGAGGAGTGCAGCAAGTACGGCCAAGTTAAGAGCATTGAGATACCTCGACCTGTGGACGGCCTGGAGGTGCCTGGGACCGGAAAGGTAGGAACCTTTTGCATCAAAATTTGAGTTGTCTTGAGTTAGATATAATGAAAAGTAATCAGTGAGTCCTCATTGTAAGATTTTTTTCACTCTTCTGCAGATCTTTGTGGAGTTCATGTCAGTTTTCGACTCCCAGAAGGCCATGCAGGGGCTGACAGGAAGGAAGTTTGCCAACAGGGTGGTGGTGACCAAATACTGCGATCCAGATGCTTATCACCGCCGGGACTTCTGGTAGAGGAGGCATGAAGAGAAGAGGGAATGGGGAGAGGGAGGGAGGAAGGGAGGGAGGGAGGGAATGTGTGCTACCCATTTCTAAATCAGCCCCCCACTTGATTTGAAACATTTCAGGTAAATCTGGGAGTGTTAATCATTTGACAAACGGCCGTGTTAATATCCAACTTGTCATTTGAGATCTGTGTGAAGTGTCCAGCAGTTGATGATATTTGGGATTGGAAACGGAGACGAACAGGGAGGGTTTATATTCAGTCCACGACAGGGGGGGGGGCTTGATTTGGGTGTCGAGGGTGTAGCTGGGTGGGCGGGGGTAGTCAAAAGATTTTTGAGAAATGTGTGTAATAATAGGTCTGGGGCGGGGTCAACCATTTTTATACTTTGTGAGACTGGGATGTCATTTTGGGTGGGAGGGGGGTGCCACACTTTAAGGTTTGTATTTAAATGGAGGTAGCCTGTTTTAAGTACATTAGGACGGAGGTGCAGTGGGGAACTAACTGGACTATTCGGCTTGAGACGAGGGGTCAAGAAAACAGGGGTGTTTATTTGTGAAAGGGAGATGTGGGGGGGATGGAGAGCAAGATGAGGGCATTTTTGTTTGACCATCTAATGTAGATATACAGTAGCTGTAACATCCACTTCAGTTTTTGCCCACGTCATTAGGAAGGAGAGAGAGGAGAGTTCATATTTGTTTTTCTCTGTTTGGACTCATTTCTTCACGTTCCTTCATTTTCATCATACTACTGCCCCCCTCAGGACGAGTGTCAGAGAATCTGTTTAATTGGACTCTATCTGAATGTTTAACTGTAACTGTTCCAATAATGTGTGTAGCTTCACTGATGATTTGAGCTGTAATATCACCTTGTATCCAGGCCGCAGAATAACATGAACTGCAGAAAAGAATGTTTGTTTTCTTTCTTTTTTTTTATTTTCTGTAACTTTTCACGTCCATCTTTTGCGCACAGCTTTTTAACGGGAGAGATTGTGTTGTTTTTTTTTTGTCTCGGCAGTTCAGATCTGGTTTAATTCGAGAGGAAATAAACAAAGGAAGAACAGGGAGAGCAGATTGGTATTTAATACTTCATTTATATCTTCCTTACCAAAAAGCCTTAATGTTAATTCGCTAAGGAAAGAAATTCGGCTTGCCCCTCTATCATTAATGTCTGTATGTCATAGATGTCACTTTCTTGTACTTTAGTCTTGCATTAGCCCTTTTTCTTTTTCTTTTTTTTTTCCTTGTTTCCCAGCAGATTTGGGATGTAAGATGTGTTGGACCCGGTTGTTTTTTTTTTTTTTTTTTTCCTGTGCAACGTCTCACCTCTTTGACAAGACCAAATAAACACATGACGAATACCCCACGACTCATGTTGTACTGCAGAGTGAAACCAAAAGCACACAAGTTCTCTCTGTTCTGTCGACTTATCGAGACACATTTGTTAAAAAAAAAAAAAAAGATAAATTGAGAACAAGTAAACATAATACTGCGATAGCTTGTTCAGAATTACTTTAAAAAACTAAATTTCAACAATCGTTTCATATTTTACTATTCAGCACTTGACTTTATTACTTTACTGTCTAGCTGTTGGGGGATTTTCACTAAATCTAAGAAGTAGTCTGTGTGAAACTGTTCATATGTACTTAGACAAAATCTGCTTTTCTCTCATCTCCCTCATCTTCTGCCCTTGATTCTCTGAGGACCACATGTTCACACTGTACGGGCTTGAGACTGCTTTCATTTGATACCTTGGGTTGCTTAAGAGCGCGCTGAAGAGAGAGACATTGTGTCAGTGATAACACTTAAGAGATGTTACTCCTTACTTTCTGAAACCTACTTTCTCAGTGTCACTGTGTCATTTAATTTCTTTTTTTTTTCTCTCTGGAAAAAATGTGATTTCTTAAATGATTTAAAACCTAAAAAAAGAAAAAAACACATCTAGTTTATAAAAAGCAAAAACAAGTCTTTCATTTGTCCAATTTGTTTTCAAATGTTGATTAAAAACTGAATTTACATGATGACTTTTTTTCTTTTTGCTTCCTCTCTTATGCACACCCACGACCACTGCAGCACAGTTTTATTTAACCAGTAAGTGATGACATTCAGTTCATTACGGAGATGGAGTAGACAGGAGCCGTGTCCAGACAGTTTTCGATGGCATAATTTATCAAGCCCTGTAATTAATGGTAATGTCCGAACGATGGAGCTATTTCACAATCACCAAAAAGGTACATCTGCATTTCTGCTGCATTTTAAGCAAATTTACTCAGAATAAAGTAGCATTTAAATGACCAGACTGTTAATGGTATGTTAAATATTTAATGGCAAAGCCTTTATTTTCATTCATATGGTACTTTCATGTCAATTCTATGGTAAAACAGCATTTCTTTTGACGAAAACAACTTGTGTTTATACGGTAAAATATGGAATAGAAAGGCAATCAACGCATCAAAATAGTTTTCTGTGGCATAATTTATCAAGCCCTGTAATTAATAGTGATGTCCAAATGATGGGGCTATTTCACAATCACCAAAAAGGGACATCTATATATAATATATTACTCATACCGCAACAAAATATGAGTATGAATATGCATACATTTTACTTCACCAAAAATTGGTATAGTTTGCCAAGTATGTACTTGTATATCTTTTAGATTATTTCTAAGAAACCTAATTCACAAATTCACAATCATCTCGCAAGCAGAGACCAAAGGTAGGAATGTCTTTAAAAATCAGATCTTCCTTAAAGTTATACAAAACATTTAAATTAAGTTTTCTAACTAGGTCCAAGGACAAGGACCAGGCCTTGAACTTCAGCACACCTTATCCATTCACTCCCTCTTTGACTCAGTTTTCACATCCCTCCCCCAGAGCCTCTTTCTCTCTCCCCCCTTTCTCCTCTCTTTCATTCAAACACAGGAACCATGGGGGGCTTCAATACACAGAGTGATGAAGAGATGGTTCCCTCACTCAGAGTCTCAACTTCCTTCCAGTTCCCTCCTGTTTCCCTGCTGCCAAATAGCACCAATCTCTGACCCTGATTTCTCCTCTTCCCTTACCCCTCCATCCCTCCTACAGCACATCATCTTGGTTCACCTTTATCCATAATATGTAATGAGCCCGTTTAAATCCAAATTAATCTCTGTTTCATATTTTTCTCATGTTTTGCACAGATGTTTTTAAAATTGTAAATTTATTTTGAACTTTTTTCCTCTCCCTGCACATTAATTTTCATGTTTGTTTGTATGTCTTTTGTCTGATTTGAACCTGTGCTATGCTTGAATTAATCTTTACACCCCTTAGCTGGCATATTGATATAATAATGAATTGCTTAAGAATAGCATCTTCCTCTCCCTTGACCCCGAGCACCATCTATGCGTGCTGTGTCACACTCCACCCAGAAATCGAGTGAAGTCATTTCAGCCCTTTATGTTTCATATATAAGTCAGTCCACATGACAGTAGAAGTAAATACAATAAACTGTGCCCACCTGGGAATTATTCAGCAGGGAGTTGCTGTAAAACAGTTCCAGGAAAGCAACAAATCTCTGAAATGAAATAATGTCCTGTGTCAGCTCTATACTGCCCATCTCCATCTGCATCGCTGCACCCCACTGCACAAAACCCAGCAGCATGGCCCCCGCTCTCTACCCTGTTGTTCCCTGAGGATACAGACGAAACAGCAGCAGTCGAAGCAACCAGGGGAAACACGTAAAACTGCCCCAGCTCCTCTTATACATCAGGACATTCAGGCTGCCTAACACGAGACCCATTAAACGCTATTAGCAGCCCTCCCCCGGCCCTGATGCTGCAGTGAAGATTGTAAATCCATTATCTCCCTCTAGTGGTGAATGTAAAACTCTAGTGATGGTCATTGTCATTCTGGGCAGTGCCTCCCCATTGATCCTAATTCAGAAAGATACAACACTGCAGCAGTGGGAGAGAGCTACGCTGGTGTAGGATGGATGCGGTACTCTGTACCAGTTCAGCAAATGGGAGTTCAAATAATGCAAACATTTCAGGGCAAAGGACACAGAAATAAGTCTCAGAACACGAGTACAGAGATGTACAGGCCTGTCACAGGAACAAAAGCACAGTAAAATGAATGATGGCTGAATCCCATTTAGCTGCTTCAGTTTCAGGGTCCTGGTTTTGTTTATATGTCGTAGTTAGTGGAGCAGATGAAGTGTAATTTTCATAGTATGACAAGTCAAAATGGCTGAAAAAAAAATCATCTTTTGATGAAAAAATCTTGTATTTTTGTGATACAATTTTTGGTGAAATCAACAGTATTAACATCCTTTTACCACAATATTAGAAATGTTATAAATTATTTATTAAAATACTGAAAATTCGGGCAGCTGTGGTTGCCAGAATTTTAATTAAGACAGTAAAAACTGTTTTTTTGTGCATGCACTGTAAAAAAAAAAAAACCCAACTAATAATACTACATATACATACGTGTGCACACATGTTACAGTTAAAGGATATTGGGATGTTGAAGTTTTTTCCATCAAAAGAAAATACATTTTGTTGAATAATTGACATGAAAATACCACATGAATGTTGCATAAAATAAAGGTTTGCCATGAGCCATGACTGTGTTTTACTGTAGGGCCTTTTCTCTGAAGTGTTCATGGTGTTTTGCTTACTTCCTGTTTGTCTGACAATATCACACAAAAGTTAAGGCTAAATGTGTGTCAGTCTTTCTCTCCTGACTTCCTCGGTCTCTCTGTGGCTGTAAGCTGGCTCTTTTGTGCTGTAGAGGTAAAATATTTGAATACAGGTCAAGCTAAATAATTTACTAAAACAGCAGGGCACTGTAGTTTTTAGCAAACAAAAGTGAATTGCACCTTTGTTGGAGGCTATTTTTGCTAGCAGGTATATTTGGGATCAGCTGAAAATGAACCGCCACAGATGAATAAGCTGTATAATAATAATACTAATACTTCAGATCAATTAATTGTTGTTTTTTTAATGGAATTTGTTGTTAGCAAGCAAAAGATTTATCTCACCAGGCTTCTGCTTCAACAAGGCAAATATTCTCAGTCGACGCTACTTTGCGACATCAAGTAAGAAACGGCTGCAGCTGTAGCGTGCACGAGTGTGGTCAGTGTGCGCATGGCTGCATACATGAGCATACATGTGTGCACACTTCAGTGTGTTCAAGCATAAATCAGTCAGCAGCACTCAGCTGACAGGGCCACTTGAGTGATGCGCAGACAAGATTGTTCACATCAGCATACTGTAGATTATTGATGGCCTCAGACTGTGCATGGACACTTTCTATCAATCTCATATGACGGAGGAGCAGAGATGGGCTGCATAATTAGAAGCGAAGTCGTTTTAAAGAACAGACACACGTGTGCAGTGAAACAGATAGCCGTCTTCCAGATGAAACAATTTATCACGGCTGTCGTGTGCCCAACGTGTTCTTTCTCTCTGCAAACTGCACGGTGGCGTCACAACAATCCCTCCTAAAAAAAAAAAAAAAAAGGAGCAGTGCCTGACTGTTTTGGACGTTGGAGGTGTTTATTTTGCTGTCACAGCCCACAGCTTGTTTCGTCCCTTTTCTCTGATTCTCTCCTGTTCTGTCCCCCTCCTCTCTCTCTCTCTCTCTCCTCTCTTTCTCCCCTTCCCCCCCCTCTCTCCTCGCCCTCCCCGAGCGTGGCTGGCCTCTGGGCTTGGCCTCTCTCTCACTGTGCCACGTATGTAACCTAAACTGTGCAGGAGCCAAGCAGGGCTGGGCCACGAGAAAAGCTTTCCATAAGACCAGGCTGAGTCTCTGAAGTCTCTCTGGACCTTGTTCAGTGAGGAATGAAATGGGCCTGCACATTCTCATTCTCCTCCCTTAAACCTGCTTCATTTTCACTTAATGTGCTCCATATCTGCATCTGCCTCAGACAGTCGGCGTTCCTTCACCTCTTTATCTCTCTCCGTTCCCGTCTTTATATCCCTTCTCCCCCTGCGACCCTCTCTGCTGCTCGCCTCGCCCTCCCCGTTTCACTTTCACTCTCTGTCTCTGTGTCAGATTTTCACTTTCCTCGCAGCATATTGTGTTGCTGTAAAACGCTATCCTGGCCCCTCTCGTATAAACACAGGCTCCTCCTTCACCCTTACTTAATGTCATTAACAGGTGGCTGTCAAAAAATAGACACACGCGGTCACAGATACACATACAGACATGTTTTTAATCGGGCTTTGCCGTCATGTGAGCGGACCACCCTGCAGTACAGTTGATTATTAATTTAAGATTTCAAACATGCGCGGAGAATGGACAGGGTGCCGCTGAGATTGAGCACGACTTGCAGGTGCTGTCTTAGGGGCACACAGAAGTGCAAACACACACATTTAATCATCAACAGTGTTAACCAACCAGGCTGCAGCCCCCTCCCTTGTTACACTCACTTTCCATAACCCTTATGTACCTCCCCTCCCACCCCTTTCCCTCTCTCTCTCTCTCTCTCTCTCTCTCTCTTGCTCTCACTAACTCTCCCATCACCACTCACCCCCTCTATTAAGTTTCAAGCGTCTCTTACTCCTGAACTGAACAACACACACCAAACAGGTCAGACTTATTCTTCTTTTCACAGTGCCTTATCTAGTTGTTGCTTTCTTATGTCACACAGGTGACCGTGGCTGTCTACTGATGACACCGTAGGGAGAGTTTCTCATTTTCACAACCAAAAAAAAAAAAAAAATGCTTTGCACCCGAGTGTGTGCAAAGCTTATCATCGGCTCAGCTGCTGCTGGAACTCAGCACACCATTAGTCTCTGTTGCATTATCAAGCTCTAAAACATGCATGTATACACTGATCAGGATAATCTTGTGGTACAAAGTGAGCACTTGTGTCTGCGTTATCCCTCCAGTCGAGTAGCCTGGCATGCTCTGACCCCTCCGATCATCCTGTGGTTAATATGGATGTAATGTGATCAAGTTTTGTAATTCTATAACTACTAATATGGCTGTCAGCAGCTGCAGTCTTGATGTTCTTTATTACAGTTAATGTTGAAGGACTATTCTTGTGCACGGATGCTATTCCAAACCTTTGGTTCATCAGGGACATACATGTGTTTGTTTTTTGTTAGCTCTCACTTATATATGATATCTATTTACAGGGCTTCCTGTGAGCCACTGGGCGAGAAATTGATATTATTGTTTATCAAGTCTTGTTATACATTTCTAAATAATCTCATATAGATATAATAATATAGTTTTAATTAACAATTTCACTACAGGGTCCATTTTGTAGCTGTTCTGGAGTTTTCAGATATCAGCTGTCTGTCAGCTGAGTTTGGTGACGTAAATCATAATAGGAAAACAGTTTATTGCTTTGACCATTTGATTATTTATATGTGATTTTGCACACATATTATATAACATAATGTACAGTCTATACCTTATAAATCCTGTTATTGATTGACTTTAAGGCTGCAACTAACGATTATTGTCATTATTAATTTATCTGCAGATTATTTTCTCAATGAATCGATTGTTGTAATACAAAAAATACTGCTTACAAGTTCCTAAAGAAAAAGCCGACTTCTTCAACTGCTCAAAAATCCAAAGATTTCCAATATAAAACAGAGAAAAGGAATAATGCATAATTGAAATTAATAAAATAAACTAATAATTAAGTATCAGGATGGACACTTATTTATTTAGTTTCAGCTCTAAATGACTTCCTTCACTACTGAAGGATACTGTACACAAAGGACTTACACTTAGTGGGTTCACGTGGTGTGTTGCCTATATAAAACCGCTGATGCTGTCAGTGCAAAGCTCTGAATTAAGTGATCCACCAACTGCTGGTGCTGCCCTCCTAACTGGCCGGGCCTCTTTCCTCCACTATGTGACCTGTTGGTCTGCACAGCAGACTTAATTACTGTAGCCCCTTCTCTGTCAGAGGGCTCAGGCATGAATTATCACCTCTCATGCACCCTGCGCAGAGCAGTGACACCGTTGCACCCCGTCACTCACGTTATTTAAACTGCTCCAAAGCCCCCCCCGCCCCCCTCGCTCCAGGTTTTGGAATAACAAAAACAACTCTGTACGGCTGAATCAACCTACAGTGTATATGCAACACACTCAAATACATGCACTCGCATTCGCTCGGTCAAAAAGACAGTCATGGCTGTAGATTCCAAGTGTTTCCTGGTAAGGTAATGCAGGATGGGAGGTATTTGTGGCAACCCATTATCCCCTCAGATCAAAAGGGATCTGTATCTAAGCCATAGATAGTGTACTTGCTCGGCGTAGGCCTCTGTTGTCAACTCCTCTGGGAAAATAGAAGATGGGTGGTCCAGCCTGGCGCTGTGGTGTTATCTCTCACCTTGACCCCGCAACAACTGACTCCACCATTTCATCCAGCCCAATTGTTTCTTCATCTGAAGCAAAATCTGCCTTTCAGGGAAACGCCATATGGCTTATCTATTGTTGGCTGAGAGCATGTCATATGGCTTTTAGGCAGGGATAACTGTAGATGCTGATAAAGCTGTTGGAAATTAAATATTACTCTGGTGATGAAAGGATTTTGCTCTTGTGAAGCATATGCTGGCTGCTCTTTCATCTTTCTGTTTCATCTCTCTATTTCACAGGACTGGACGGAAAACAGACACCGGCTCTCCTGGTCCTTGCCTCCGTCTCCTCCCATTTTATAATTTCCTCACTTCATCCGCCCCCCTACTTCATTTTAGCTCCATTCAAATCGCTTTCCATCTTATGTCATTGTTCAGCCCACTTATTTTTTACTTGATCTTTTGTTCACCGACTGCTTTTGCTCATCCATCACAGGACAGCTGATCGCTGTGTCTCCTCTTTTTTTAATATACTGTTTTAAACACATCCGAACCTCTGCCCAGTTCCTTCTCACTAAACCTTCCTTCCATCTTTTCAGCTATTACTTGCACCCGTAATCTTAAACCTAAGTGCCCCCATTCTGGCCAGTTGAGATCAGTATGTGGTCCAACTTCTTTGTGCAGCAGGATGAGGAGGGTCGCATTGGGGTGGCAGGAGCTGGACAAGCTGGGGGTCTGGGTGGAATGAAAGGTGGAAGGGGACAGAGGAGGATCCACAAAATGAGTGACAGCCAGGAGGGGAAGATCAAGCTGGCCTTTTTTGTGGCTATCATTGGTGTGACCCTGACGGTGTTGGGCATGGGGACAGAGTTTTGGGTGGAGCTGGCCCAACCAAAGAATTTCAGCGGCAACCAGACCTGCCAGATGGCCCATTATGGCCTGTGGAAGGGCTGCATCCGCACCCTATGGGTGGCTGACATAGACCCAGAGAGAACAAGCTGTGGCCCCGCTGAACTACCTGGAGGTGAGACCTCTGGCTGGGAGTGTGTCTGTGAGAGTTTGTGATCATTTGTCTGTCTGTTCTCTGTGCCGTCTCCAAGGTGGGCAGGTGAAGTTTCTGCAGGGCATGTGTCTGTTTTGTTTCTCCGACTGTCTGCTCCTCTTGTAAACCGAATTACACATGTACCTCAAGGCCTCCTCCACGCTACACTGTGAAAGTGAATTAATGGAAAGGGGTCAAGAGATGTTTCTGTGAGGTTGCAAGTTGTTGACATCATTGAGGGAAAAAATGTGCACGCCTAATCGCTGCGATTTTTCTTTGCCATCACCACTGATGTGAAAACAGAGGGAGCAGGCATAACTAATATGATGTATGCCCTCTGGGAATATGCTTGCATCTGTAGGTCTTTCATGTGAGCCCATAAGGGACTGAGGGAAGCTATGCCAACACATCATTTTAATAAAAAAAAAAAACACTTTTCATCCCACTAACAATCCTCAGGTTTTTGAGCTGCATATGTACGGAGTTTAATACACATTTAAAGTACATTTTTCCTTGTGTATATACATCCGCTGTAACCTCACAAAGGGATAGAGAGAGGATAGTTGTGTATGTGAAGCTGCCTGCATACATATGTATCTAGGTCATCCTACAGATAATGTGCAAATTGAATCATTAAAGAAATACGATGCTCGGGAAAACAGAGCACGAGTAGCACCACAGAAAAGCTGTTTTCAATTCTCACACTATTGTGACAACGCAAAGCAGCATGCGGGCACATTTTAACGTTACACAATAAAATCTTTATGATTCACAATACTGTCAGTGTAATGAAGCGTTCGTTTCAAGTTTTTCCCTTGACTGGGTACCTAATCATCTCCTGTTGTACTCACAGTACCAGACAGGTGATGAGAGGCAGACCTCAGTTTGCTGCGTGGACGAGCGTCCGCGTTTGGAGTCGTGGCAGCTCTTCTCTGAAAGCAATTTAGTCATCTTGACCACGGCGATTATCTGCACAATGACCCATTTCTGTCTGAAAAGCAAGTGTAGAGATGGAGAGAGGCAGGTACTGGAAGAAGTCAGATAGAGACAGAGCTCCTGTTTTCTCAGGAAAATCTGCCTGAGCTTTGAAGAAACCAAATAATCTCCTCGCCCAGCAGAGATACACGTGGATCACATATTATACATAAATACTACTCACGTACATCAACTTGAATGATGTGTCGCAACATTGTTTTTCTGTCCAGTCGTCAAGGACTAATTCGTCTTACCTGTCAAAATGTTCTACCCGGCAGATATATATCTGTGCCTCCGAGATGGTCTGTTGGTGTGTGAGAGCAGCCAGTATGCTTCTGACAATCTTCCTCACACGTCCTAACACAGTTGGCCCACGCCGCCTGTCGCAGATGGCCGTGGGCTTGTCATGTTTGGACGAAAACAACTGTTTTTCGCTATCTCTTCTTCTCTGTTTCACATCCCTGTTTACATGCCTCTGGCTCCCGTCCCGAGCAAAAGTGCGGCCCGCTGATGCCGCCATGCCTGTCATCTCAAGACCAGCCATCCATCTTTGCTGCCTGCTGGAGAGGAACATGACAGCTCAATAATTATAGCCTCAGCAGGGGCAGCGAGAGCAAAACCAGTTGACTGTGATACCATAATGTGTTAAAAAAAAAAATCACTAGGCTGATAAATGGCGTGTCTGCTTCGACGAGAAATGTTTGCAAATGTGCTCAGGCACAAACATATTTGTGTGTGTGAAAGAAATGTGCGAGTGTGCGTGCGTGCGAGCATGTGGTCATCTTGGACTACAAAATATTCAGTGGGTGAAAGTCATCACTGTGCGCTTGTGAAGCCAAGTGGAATCTGACTACTTCACAGTTTTTGTCTAAATATAGAGAGGGGGAAACGAGGATGAGGGACAGACAGGGACTGAGGGAGAGTGTATGTCTAATGCAGTATTAAGCAACCCCTCTGTGTTTCCTCCCCCTCTTGACATCTCCTGCTCCCCTCACCTCCTTCTCCATCTGTGGCTCCTCTCCTCTCTCTCTCTTCCCCTCCATCCTCCATCTGCCCCCCCCCCCAACTCACTCCTCCTTTCCTCCTGCTATCTCATCCTCTGAGCCTCTATGCATATTTCCTGCACCCCCCCCTCTTCATCATTCGCTCACATATCCTCTTCCTCTCACTCCTTCTTCTTCTTCTTCTTCTTCTTCTTCTTCTTCTGCAGCCACGCCTCTCTCATTTCTATCCTCCATCTGCCCCTTTCTCCCTGTCTACCTCCTCTTTTTTCTCCCCTCTGCCATCCACCCTCAGTGTTTCGCTGTCTCTCACCCTCTTTGGCGGCACCATATGCGCAGTGCTGGGCAGTGTGTGTGTCTCTGGATATTCCAGCTAATGCTCGACACTTGGATATAAATAGGAATAATGCCTGGAAGGACAGGGTGCATGGATGCATAGGAGGCATATAACAGAAGACCAGCGTGTGTGTGTGTGTGTGTGCCTGTGTGTGTGATCTCTTTGTATGATCTTTCTTTTCTTTCACCCACAGAATCCAACTGCACCTACTTCAAATTCTTCACCTCTGGGGAGAATGCAGTCATATTCAAGAAGACGACTAACAAAAGTGAGGCGTTATACTCTCCCCTGCAAACACACAGATACAAACTAACAGTTACAGTGCAGCTACTATCAGTAAAGATGTTCACTGAGGTGCTCAGAGGACCATGCTGGTGGTTTTTGCATGTTTCAGCCCATTAACTACTGCTGCCACCCATTTTTCCAAACCGAATCATAAGCTATCAGGCTGATTAATGTGTTTACCTTTAACTGTCCAGGCAGCCGCTGGTTTGAAGTTCAGGTGGCTTGACTTGATACATCACAGCGGGCATAAAGTCAACTTTATATTTTGGTCAAAAGTTCTGAAAAGTTTTTAAAATATTAAACCCATAAAAGAAGCAAACAATCTTTTAACCACATGGATAAATGGGATGCAGATTTTAGCCACACATGCAGCTACATAGATAGCAACGTTGGTCTGTTGGTCAGTCCACCACTTTGGTCCAAACTTGAATATCTCAGCAACTAGTGGATGGATTGCCATGCACTGTGGTACAGACATTCAGATGAACAGTAATTAGCTTGGTACCTTAAAGGTCCAGTTTGTAACCCTAACTATTCATAGATATGTTTTCATTAGAGTATAACCACCTTAGAATGAGTCTTTATATCTACAGACATTGCAGGTCCTTTTTCGCAGAATCGATCATGTTGAACTTCTGTGTTTCTACAGTAACAAAGAACAGACAAACTCTGGCTATAGATAAGTCAGCCACCATAATTTCTCTTTTGTGCTAGGAAGAACAGTGTGAGGCGAGTTGGTTGCTATCAACAACTACACCGCTAGATGCTACTAAATCCTACACATTGGTCCTTTAAGAATATAATTTCATCATGTTGAGTATGTTTCATGTGTTTAGTACTTCAAGTTTATGACCAAATACCTGCAAATTAATGAAGCTCCCATCTGCACTTTGTGTTTATTTCTAATTAGCTGATGTTAGCATGCTAACATGCTCAACTAAACATTATACCTGCTAGCTTTGTCACTGCGAGCATGTTAGCATGTGGGTGTACCTGAGCATGACTTTAGACTTTGAGTCTTGTTTGTCTAAAAGTGTTTGTTGTTTGGCTGAAATTTCAACAAACATCAACAAGAAATATTTTTCAGAACACTCCGCGGTGCCAACTGCATTAACAAAATAACAAAACTTTGGGAAAGTGTTCAGTATGATGATTGATTCACGTCAGACAAGTCTCATTTTCATTTTAAATCTTACAGGCACACACACTTATTATTATTCATGTATTTATGGTGTATTTGATAGAGACAGATACAGTACACAAAGACAAAGTGAAAACAGCTATCTGAAATATTATAGTGTTTATAGCGGATGCTAATTTGCAACACCTAGAAGGGTTTTATACTTACACAAATGGTTGCCATGGATTATAAGAAAAATGCATTAATGAATTTAAAACTGTGTTGCTGGCAAAAACAAAAGTGCTGACAGTCTTTTTATATTGCGTTTGTTGTTATTTATCTCACCTCCTTTTTGGCTTCTTCTCCCTCCCAATGACAAAGCCCATTCCTAAAGCTTTTATCTGCTGGGCACAAAACTGGCACTGGCTGTTGTGATATGTTGATCATCTTTTTGGGTTGCACCTGTTCAGGTGTTCAATATCAATAAAATCTGTTTTAAAACAGAGCCAGTATGGAATGTGGCACAATTCACACCATGTTTATTCTTTTCATATTTCAGTAATGAAAAATAAAAACTATAAGCCCAGTACAATCAGACTGTGTGAGGCGGTCTGTGTCCTCCACAATACATCTGTCACCTTTCCTGTAGATTTCTCACTACACACAGCTACAGATCTCAGCTTTACATTTATTTTCACAAATTCTCACGTACATTATTACACTCTATTCCCTTTCCTCTTTTTATTTAGTTCTGCTCTCTTTTTCCTGCTTCACAGATCTGAATTTAGCAGCAGCTATCTTGGCCCTCTTGAGTCTCACCATGATGGTGATGGGCTCCATCTGTATCGGCATGTCCCTCAGCAAATCAGTGCCCTTCTTTCTCAAGCCAGCCTCCTTCTGTTTCATCCTATCAGGTGGGACGACATGTGTTACCCATTTGGATTCAGTCATGGTAACACTGGCTAACTCGGTGATGTGATCATTGTTACAGGTGTACTGGTCCTTCTCTCTGTCCTGATATTCCACCAGTCTGTGCTGGCCTTGCTGTCCAGTGACCACTCCATACCTTTACACCATGAGCTATCCTGGTCCGTGGCCTGTGTGGGCTCAGCGGGAGCCATTCTTATTTTCGGAGGTGTCCTCTTCATCATCCTCTCCCTTCCTTTCAGCCCCTGGCAGAAATGCTTGCCACACAAGAATAGCGCCACCTAGCATCTGAAAATATAGACACAGTGTTGTTCATGTCTTGTTTCAGAGCAAGTGGAAAAGTCATTTTCCTGAGGACTGTGACTTTGCTTGCTCTTGGTATTTAATTTGTCAGAGAAGTCGTACTAGGTCTTAATGAAATGTATGAAGAGAAGTCAGCCACACATGAGTAAGGCCTCCAGAATTTGGTTTTCAAAAATTTGTTTTAGCTTTTTAAGTAGAAAATAGATGAAAGGAGCAAGAGGGCTACTGCTGACCGTTTAATCGTCTAGCTATGTGTTGTGTTTACTCAAATAAGTGTCACAAATAGGCTTTTTAGCCTGCCAATAGCTGTACAGCAACACATAAATCTAGTCTTTCTGCTAGCATAAGGAGAATAAATAAACTTTTTACATAATCAGACACTTTTCTATTTTAAAATATTTTGTAGTCTGTTTAATATGGAAGCCCATTTCTGCTAAGAAAAAACAAACAAACATTTGACCATGGCTAGGTTCAGAGTTAGCAATAAGTCCTCCGTCCATCCCTCTAGAACAACACTTGGAAGTGGTATGTGCCTTTCGAAACCATTACAACTCACTGTTGAGGAATAAATGTAAGTCCAGTTCAAGCGGCAGCCTCTGTGGCTGTGAAGTTAAGCCAATGCTGGAGTGCCAAAAACTGCAGTTCCTCAAACGTCCACTTGAGGCTGGCTACAGAACGAGTCAGTCTCCATAAGTCCCCATGTTAAAATGTCCAAATTCACAGCAGAAATAAACATGTTTACAGCCTGGTACAAAAAACAGTTTTGGTCCGTATAGTTAATTTTCCTGTTCATGACAACTGTACTGAGCCTCATTTTTTTATATAACTCACCTGTTCAAATTATATTAAGGCTTAAAGTTATGCATAACATGGCGATGGCCAGATCGACCACACTCTGATCTTTAAAACAGGTCTTCAAAGACCTACGGGTGACATCATGCATGCAATGTCCTCTCTCTATCATAGTTTGGATTAAAATAACTCTGTGGGGGACCTTAATAGTCATGGTTACAATAATAAACGTGTTAAAGTTAGGTACATCCACCTCGACCTCCTTTCACAGGCTTTGTCTCTCCACAATAATCCTTTCTTGCTGCTTGAGGACTCACTGTCACTTGAACATAAGATATGTTGTTTTGGGCCATTTGCTGGAATCCTGTTATTGTTCTTGGGACGTTCAAAGTTAGACAGAGTACCAGACTAACTTACTTAATTTTCATGTGTGTTTTTCAGGTGAAATTAGCTTCCATAGTTTCAAATTGCTAAAGCAGCATCAGAATGTACCACCATCAGTGTAGCAACACATATTATGTTTTTGATGATGTTAACAGTTATCAGTCTGGAGGAGGTCCTGATTACGTTACTTGTCATATCTGCTACATGTTGCCTTATGAATAGAGTCGAGTATATCCTTAATATTCTAGCCTATGAAGCTTTTTAACACTTAATACTTGATAAACAAGCTTTAGTCATCATTATTTATTACTTATGTGTGTTTTACAACTATTGGGACAAATGCTGCTTCAGTATACCAGATGAATGTATGTTGAATGATATCAACTGTGAGATTAAAATACCATTTTGTATATCAGAGAATTGTATGGACTCACTTTATAAGCTCAACTTTGTACATAAACTGAATGAGTGTGTTTTTATTTTATGAATGGTCAATGTTTGTAGTCTCTAGTCACTTTATTTGCAATATATATATATATATATATATATATATATATATAGTAAATATGTTTGCCTGCCATGTATCTCCACCAGGACATGCTATGTTACAGAATATATGCTGTGCTCATTTCTACTCATATATATATATATATGTACAGTACGTGGCTCCACTTTTGCTTATCATTAAAGAGTTTTGACATACAATAATTGCCTCCCTTTTGTTCGCTGACCTGACACCCTGTCCGTTCTCAAACTTGACATTCAGCCATTTTCACCCCTTCACAGTGTGACTCCTAACCTCTCTGCCAAACATCCCCCTCCCCCACCAAAAACCAGCCCCTCTATAATTAGGCCAGTCCTCATCGTAATGCATTTCACTGCAGAGGTTGGGAAACCTTATCCTTGAATTTCAACTATGTACCCCCCCGGCCTATTCTCATACCTCTGTGCCCTCTCCTTTCCTTCTCCACCCCTGACCTCGGTGCGTCACTTTCCCTGCTGTCTCTAGGAGAGCCCGCAGGTCACAACTCCACCACCCACCCACCCACCCACCCACACAAACAACTGACTGCTCATCTCAGAGATGTCCCGATAACTAATGAGCGGCCTGCTGGTGTGTGAGTAGCATCTACACTCACATGCTCACCTGCACACGCGCATACACACACACACACGTTTTTAACTCTGGGTGGGCAGAAACTGAACCCACATGACACACAATCCTGGTGGTATAAATAGCTGTTAATAGTCCTACTGAGACAGTGTGACAAGTTGTGTGCGACCACTAGCTGCATGTTTGTAAATGGAAATGGGTTTCCAAGAATTCTTGATAGAGGACCAGTTGATTGATGGCGTAATTGTTATGCTATTACCGATATATTGCCAAAATATGTCTGCATATTTTAAGCTGTATTGCCTTGAACTACAATAGAGAATGCTGCCTGTGTAGTACATGACAAGAGTTTGTTTTGGCAGCTTTTCTTCCTCCTCGAATCTCTCATCGCTGCATAACTGTTGCTGTTACTGGACTGCAGTAGGTATGATAATGGCAGGGGGACGTTCTCCAGATAACTAATCCTCAGGGTTCAGGGGCACTGCTAGGAATCTCATGCCCCTTGTCAAGGATGTGACACTGCTTTAAGTATCATCTCTTGTCTCGGAAGGGACTCCTCCAGCTTGATCCTCCCTGGAAGTATTCCCACTTTCTTCCCTAACATCCCTCCGAGGTCAAGCAAAACCTGCCCAGTGGGCCAAAACGGACCAGAGCAGACCTTGAGAGTATTTTATGATTCAAAAACATGCATGAGGTACCAGATGGGTCTATCAGAAAAAAAATGATGAACTCAGGCAGGGCAGTGGTCACGGAAACATATACTGAATTAACTTTCAGTTGCTTTTCTCATTATCCTATTTGGCAAATACCGCCCATCTGGCACTTCTCATATATTTGCAAATATTATGAGCCTCAGGTCTGACAGGGGAGGTCAAAGTCTTTTTAGGATCACAGCACACCAAAGATTAGCTGAGAGACCTTGAGCTTGAGTAACTATGAAGAGCAAGCAAGAGTACTTTGCACTTACACTCCACTGGATTTCATATTTATATTCGTATATGATATATGATGATGGCAATGATGACAAATATATGTAAATATATCTGACAGCGATAGACAGAGAACTACCCAGCAGTATATAAAGCTGTTAAATCTGTCTCACCTTGTTAGCTACAACATTAAAAGTCTGCGGACATGTTAGTTAACACATCAATAATAATGTATATTAATCATTCACTAATTTAACACTGGCAGGGCCACTCTTATATCGTATATTGAATACTCACTTTTAATGCATTTTGTTTGTACTTTCACTTTAATATCTCCTCCAGAAATGTTTTTAGACTAATGAAAATATTCTGCTTTGAATAATTCATGCCTGATATATTTTCTTTTACTGTCAGGTCTGTTCTCAGTGTCTGTGCAGGGGCAGTTTTAAGTTGCATATTGGACCATGATTGGATACCAAAGAGATCAAAATCTCGTAGGGACAAATCAGATTTAAGGCGAGCACTTAAAAACCTTAAAAACCTTTTGAGCTGATGAAGTTGAAGTTGATATGGTAAACTTATTAACAAAGAGTTGTGGGGGTATATCTGTGTATCTTTAGCTTGCTTAATGCTCCGCTATGTTTGCCAGGTAGTCACTAACTCTGTCTGTCTGCTGTTCGGTGCTGAGCAGTGAGTGCACAGTGAGTTTTTAGAGCTTTTTCACTGAAATCTGCTGCTGCTGCGGCTGAAAAAGGCGCTAAGGGAGCAATGAGAGTGAATCAAAACAGTAAAGCTGCAGCCGGACAGCTAAACAATGAGCTAAACTATAATACAGATTCACATTACAATTCTCTATAGGTCACTACAAGCAACCCATTGTTTTCAAGATACATCGCCAGCCCCTTTTATACCCTACGCCTGTCTATAGATGCTCTTGAGGGAAACTCAGGTATATGCTCACTGTGCACTTCAGAAGAGACCCGACTCATCTTTCTTAGCAAAAAAAGAAACAAAAGACAGCAGTCTGTGAATATGTCTGTTATTGTTTTTTTTTATAAACTTCGTGCAATACAGTGTTTAAGTTTATCACACATTTAGATAAACCATAATCATTTGTCTAGATATATCTATTCTCAACTACATACTATTCATATTGCCCACATAAATGCTATCTGTGTGCAGTTTTATCACATTATTCTTTTTCTGAAATGAAATCAAAGAAATGAAAACGAAATCTGGAAGCGTCTGGTTGTTCTGTTTTGTTTCTTCAGTATCTCATGTAGCGACGTGTCCATGATTTCACCCCGGATCTGCAGTCACTCGGGACAGTTTAGAAGAGAGAGTGGGTGGTCGGAGGGGAGCGGTGGTTGGTGGTTGGCGGTGGGGTCTACACGTGTTTACATTCTCATCAACATAAACAGGTCAGAGTTCTGTCTCAGGAGTCAACGGTCACAGGGGAAGCACAGTGAAAAGAATCTTTGGGGAGGTTTAGATGTCGTCTCTGTGGGAAATCTGTTATCGGCGTGATAACGTCGGGGAAACACTGATCATGTGACCAAATCTGGGCAAAAGGAGACGGAGTATGGTGGCGCAAAGGGTTAGTGGATGAAAGCATCCGACAAGAGTCCAGGGAGGGCACGGAGAACAAAACACTTCAGCCAAACCTGCCCAAAATGCATACCCAGTTTGAACAGTGGTCCCGAAAAAACATATCTATAGACTTTACAAATATATGTATGTGTAATTACAATGTACATGTATCTTTTCAAAAGTTTTTCTCTGTAGTGTTTTTTTTTTTTTAAACCCTCTCAACCCACATATACATATTGTATTTTTTTGCCACTGAAAATGATGAGTTGCATGTCTCACTTTGGGACTCTTCATAGAAAAAAATGATTTTTTGTTTTTCTGCTCAGGCAGTAACTTTTACCTGAATCTGTACAAATGTATTATTCTATGTCTCTTTTTTTTTCTGCTTCCTCCGGTCAGAGGTTTCTGTTAATGCCCAAGAACAAACATCTTCAACACGACTATAGCTACAAGTACTACTGTTAACACTGATTAGAATGGAAATAAGACTAACAGAGGCCCATAGAAAACTCAGACTCATAATAACAATGAAGTTGGACAGCTGTCTCAGTCACTCACATTATTGTTGCATTTCTTTCAGTATCAATATTGGAAGACAATTTACAGTATTCAAATCTGACTTCATGTTATAAATGAAAATTATATAGTGTGGGGATTACAAATAATAATACAGGCCCTCATTCTCCCACATATTGTGCACACTCATGCTTTGACACTTTGACACAGTTACACACAGCTCGCTGACAGTGCCAGTGGCTCTGCATGGAAGAAATTCACAGTAAAAGTCGTCGAGATCTAAAATTAGAGTGAAAAGAACGTCGAAATTAAAAATTTTCATTCCAAACTATAGTGTTTGCAAATACGGCTAGCCTGTAATAACGCTAAGAATAATCACAACAACAATTTTACATTAATGATGATCTGGTTAAATTAGCAGTAATATTGCACAAAAAATATGTGAAACATTTTCATGATAGCCCAAGGTTAATTGCGTTTGATCATTAACAAAATAAATCATTTCTAGCACATTAAAATATCAAAATAGTTTTATTGTGAAAGTTCATTGTTGTTGTTATTATCACTCTGTTATTACTCATCTTCTTTTTGTTCTCAGTGAGATTGAGTAGATTAAATAACAGTGAACATGAAGGGAGAGTTATAGCATTTCACCTGCCTGTCTGTCTGTCTTTCTATCTATTTCCTGCTGAGCCACACAGACACAGAGCTCCTCTCCATCTTCCCTCTCTCATCACTAGCCATCCTCCTCCTCCTCTCCCTTCCCTCTCGCCTCCCCCTCTCACACCATCTCCCTACACAGGCGTTGTCTTCCTATTGAGGGTGTTAGAGTTGCTCTCCCTGTCTCCCTTCAGCCTGTCCAGAGTCCCCATCCCTCGCTCCCTGTCTACTGTGGACGAGGTGAAGGGTGGAGGGCCGGAGCCCACTGAGTTGGGCATCGGCGCGTTGGAGTTGGAGGAATTGGAAGGGTTGTGGGACTTAAGCGAGGGAAGTGTACCACTCATCATCACCCCTCCGCCTCCCCCTCCATCCTTTGGGAAGCAGTTGTGGAGTTGGTAGAGCGTGGCCCTGTCCACCGTTCCATACATGGGTGGCAAACCCCCCAGTTTGGGGTCGCGGGACAACGTGTAGAGGGAGATGTCACCTCCAGCCAAGGCCGTATGGGAGCGAGAGTGCGGGTTTGGTAAAGTGGACACTGAGATGGGGCCCTGGGAAAGCAGCGCAGAGGGGGGCAGGCCGAAGTTCTTGCCCCCACCTCCCCCTACGGGTGAGGGGTCTCGGGAGCGGGAGGGGTCGGTGGATCGGGATGAGGAGCGGGAGCGGCGGCGGAAGCGGTAGCTGGGCAGGCGGAGCATGGCGTGCGTGGTGCTCTTGAAAATGTCGGTGCGTGACCGGCAGCGCAGCTCCTTGTTCTTCTCGATGTAGATGTTAACAGCCAGCACCCCCACCATCTCGGCCATGATGAAAGACAGGCCTCCAAAGTAAAAGGACCAACCGTAGGAATACTGCCACTTCTTATCCTCGTCCTTCTTGGGAGAGATGTCCCCCAGTGCAGCCGAGATATACACGATCACACCAATTATGTTACTCAGGCCTGAGAGAGAGAGCGCACAGAAATGTGGTATTTACAAAAGAGCTAAATAAACTCAGACAGACCAACTTGTTTTCCACTAATAAACAAATCTGTTTGACATGATGGTTTGTGACATTTTCAATAAAGACAACTGGCAAGATGAGGGTTGAATGTAAAAACCTCTATTAAACTGACAGAACAGTCTCCACACATCTACAAACTCCCAAACAATCATAAAAACTGTTAGCGCAAGTAATGTTCTCCAGACCTGCTCTCTCACACAAGCAGACACGCACAGACACGCACATGTATCCACACCAACATGCATATATAATATTTAAAAGTTACCTGCAGCCACAAAGAGGATTCCTGCCCCCAGGATGATGTTCCTTTTGCTTTTATAGAAACGACTAGCAGCAATGCAAACCCCTCCCATCAGCAGCAGGATGGCACTGAGGATCGGGAAAATGTTGGAAGCCCTGACTACCCCTAAACAGAGGAGAGAGTAACGTTCAGAAAGGAGAGGGAGTATAAATATGTGAGGACAATATCTGAATTGTTATAATCTAAAAACCAGTCAAATCCTGATCCCAAATTTAAGGTTGTCTTTTTCTCTCCAACAGCGACTCATTCTTTAAATAGTAGTTTTTGTTAGTGGCGGAGTCCGCCATTATCTCTCTGGGTTCAGATTACTTGCCTGTGCACGAGGGATTCACAGGAAAAGATGCACGCATGCAATCCACGCTGCAGTTATTGTTAACTGTCATAACAGGACTAAAACAAACATCGCAAGGATTCAACTGGCAAAACATTGGGTGGCTTTTATTGTGAAAAACTCCAGGAAACACAGCGCGTACTGTCTTTTATCGGCAGTGACTCCTGTTACAGTGCTCTGCTTGTCGTGTGAAAACTACCGCCGCCGTGCACAGCATGAGCTCAAAGTGTGGTATTTCTGACAGAGTAACTGCTCCACGAGTGTTAACTGTAGTATTAAACTGTGCTTGCTGTCACCACGGTAACCAGGTGTCACCAAATCAACCAGGAATGAAATCTCAAGGAGTTTAAGAAACCTGGTGCTCTGCTCCAAGTAGAGTAAAACTACTTTACTACTTAACCCAGGTTTGAACAATGCAAGGAAGATGCAAATAATTTAAACAGTCAAAGCTGCTCTATTAAACATATACATATAACACTCGATGAGGAAATTAATTACTCAGTTCTAGAGACACGGTTGAATCAAACCCTTCCCATGTGGCCTTTAATGCTTTCAGCAGGTCTGCCAACCATGTGCGCACACACACACACACACACACACACACACACACACACACACTTAACATTAACACTCCTCTCTCATCTAGGACAACTAGGCCACGTGAGAGAAATGCCACCTAAATGCCAGCAAAATGCCTCTGCAACATTGTAAACAGAACACAAGCTTTTCTTTATGTATGCACGGGCACACATGTAGCAGAGAGCAGAAAGATATCACTGCAGGGCACTGAATGCGAACTAGGGCGCCCCATCTCCCCTGATTTTCTACACACATTGTCACTTGTACGACAAATCTTTTGAGGAATGGAGCAATAAAAAAAAAACATCAAGTTTTGCACTTTTTCTTATTCACAACCAGGCCTCGCTCCCATTTATCATCCATGCCTAGTAATGCCGGTATTGACTTACGTAGGACGTATTCTGCCCCGTCATGGTCAAAGTCTGCATCTTCTGGGAAATGGTTGATCTGAGAACACACTCCTCGCTTTACTCCTGAGATATGAGAGAAGAAACAGGGTGACCAGACACACAAAAGACAGGAGCTCGTAACTGTAGCCTTAACAGCAAATATCCTCCTGACGAACAAACTGACTGATGCCTGAACACAGTCATATACTTACATATACTTACTACTAAATGCAAGTTAGTAACATCACATACATATAATACACACACGCATACATGTAAATACATACAAGTATGCAGACACACGGGCTCTGGGGTCTTGCATGTAGACAGACAGACGAACGAGGGATGCACGCACGATGATGACAGCACACCACTGTTGCTGATGGGTGGATTGTGAGAAAGATGGATGGAAGTGATGGAATGAAGAGACACAGACGGAGGGAGAGACGGACAGATGTGGGGTGAGCTGGTCTCTTTCTCACAGCTCTTATATTTCCACAGGTTGGTCTGAAAAGAAACAGATGAAGGTACAAAGGGACGGGACGTCAGTTGAGCCGCACGAATCAATGTTATCATCCTCAGACAAAGACTCGGCAGACTGTTTCAGGTGACGTTCATGCATTCAAGGCTTTTAGAGTAAGCTGGCATTTCTGGCAGATTTCCTCCAGTTTCTAAAAGCACCTGCTGGCTGGAGGACTGATAACTGATTCCCTGAACGACTAAAATATCCATAAAATATCCATAAAATATATATTATAAGTGGACATATCATCTGGCTTGTTCTGTGTTGTTTGTGTTTACTTCTGCAGTTGCCAGGACGTATGTAGAGTGATTTTAAATGTCTGTATTGAATAAAAAATAATACAAAGTAAGATTTAATTAGAAAAAGGTAAAGTTAAAATGATTAAGTCAGATTTAACATATGCACACCACATGTTGCTATTGGTAGTGTATAAAAAATAGTCAGCAAGTGAGCAAAGAAAGACTGTTACAAGTAAAATAGGTAAAAGCAATTCATAAACAATTAAAATATAAAGGATAAATATATATTGTTATATTATATATTATATATATTGTTGAAGAGACAGCTAAAACTGATGGATAAATGGTACAAAGGTGAAATTAACCAACCACAACCTGAACATTAAGAGTTTAGGTGCATGAAAAATCCACTTTTATATCACATCAGCCAGTTCAAAGAACATACTTATAGCATGGCGCTTGGTGTCGATGAAACTTGAGTGCAGCTGACAGATCTGTGAGGCCAGGTTTACCAAAAAAAAAAAAAAAATGTTGGGAACTTCTACATAAACAAAATAAATACCCTAAAAATAAAAGAAGGTAATCATTGACAGGTAATTCAGTGCAACCCCACCTCCAGTAAACCTGCAGAAGAGCTAGAGAGGAGGACAGGACACATCTCTATCCACAGCATAATGTGCCACCCACCTACGGGCATAAATCTTTTAGAGCTAGCATGTCCTGCATTTCCACTCCAGCTACACCTCACTGCATCACTGCACGACAACTGAGCATCTATCTTGGCTGAATACTCCACAGACATCAAGGATACTTGACCTCTAAGCCATGCCAAGACACTGTCAGCTTTACTGCACCACAATGTGAGAGACTTAAAGAGAGGAAGCTACAAGGAGGGAAGGAAACCAGTGAGAAATTATATATATATAATGTTTGGGGGAGTGAGACAGAGGGATAGCAAGTGGAGAAACTGAAAGAGTGAGGCAATGGAGAGAGCGGGTGGGGGTGCACTGCAGCAGTGCTGCAAGGGCTCTAATTGGCTGCTTCGCTATCAGGAAGCTTAGAGATGAGGGCAACTTAGCTTTGTACAATGACCAAGCCCACGGTGGGCCAGGGATGCTTTATAAGGAGAGCCAAGAGGTTTTTCCTGGAGACAGAAGTCTGTATGTGAGCAAAGGCACAGATCTCTAACTCGCACCGCCCTTTTGGCTGGAACTACTTCACTGTTAACTCCATCCCAGCCTTTACTGTCGAGTCAGCCAGGCAGTGCTATGTATAATGAATTAGCAGCTTGTGTTGCAGTGACAAACTGAAGATTGAGAGATGGTCGCAGCCAGTTTCTGCAGCTTCCACCACTCGGAGTGAGAAGTCGCTGTGCGCCGGCGTGAACGCGGGCCTTTTGTTTCAGCCCTTGAATTAAATTACCGCAGTCTGAATCAAACACAATGATTAATGGATTATTGTAAGTGAGGGTTACGCTTCACTATCGTGTAATTACACTGCAATTATGCAAAATTGTTTTCTTGTCACTATAGCATGAGCTAACAAATACGGATTGAACGTGTATATGTTGTCGCTAATAACGATTACCGATGTCAGAGCAATGCTGCAGCTTTATAAACACTGACAACCCAAACACACGGCGACTGACACAAGACATGTTTCCATTTAAAAACTTTGACATAACTAAGAGGTGCAAAGTTTCATTCCACGTTCACAAGTTCAGCTGGAGCTGATAAGTTAAGTTGGATTCATCACTACCTCCATGTTCAGTGCCACCTACTCGATTTTGATTGAAGTTTTTTAGCAGAGTTTCAGGAGCAGGACCACACCTCACCCGCTACTTCCGACATTCCTATAAATACCCTCCTAACCCTCTCGTCCTCTTTCGCTTTCGTACTCTGTACCCCTCCCGCCCACTTCATTTCTGTCTTCTGCTCCTCTCCTTCCTACTCTCTATAGGGTTCTGAGGGGGGTCCGTCGTGCCTGAGTGCTTTTCCCCACCAAATTTTTACCACAATGCAGCAGACAGACCAAAGAAGTACGAGAGTTCACACTTCACTCACAATCTTTCATTTTGTTAATAAATCATGTAACATCAACATCTTGTTGATGTTGTAGCCCATGCTAGTGAAATGTGAGCATTAAATATCATATCACAGGAGAGGCAAAAAGAGTTCAGCAAAGCATAAATACAGAAATCTCCACATTATTGTGTGAACTGAATTGTTCTGCAAAAGGAAAAAAGGATATACATCACCCATTCTCTCTCACCTGAGAGAGGAAAATTAAGACTAGAAATGAACTTAAAGGAATAGTTCATCAAACACGCCTATCAACTTTCTTGCTGAGAGTTAGAAGAGAAAATCGATGCCAGTCTGTGTCTGTACTGTGAATATGAAGCTACATCTAGCTGCATGTCAGCAGGTCAACACTGGCTGTATGGACTTTTTCAGACTTTTCCCCTTTTCTATGCACCTTGTAAGGAGATAAAATTGTGCCACAAATCCCAACCCTGCTTCTAGCTTAGCTTAGCACAAAGACTGGAAGCAGGGGAAACAGCTAGCCTGGCTCTGACAACACAGGATTTTACCCCTAAATTAAATTAAATTCACACGTTTTGTACTGATTAGACAAACAAGATATACTGTGTTGGTTAGTGAACTTGAAATTAAACTTTAGTTTTTTTTATAAATTTTCTCATCTCACTTTCAACAAGAAAGGATTTATATTCCTTCAATCTTCCGTTGACTCTGCCTTGCTTCATTTTTCCTCCTCAACCTCAAGTCCTGCAAGCAATAAGCTCCAGTCTGACTAGATTTGGATCTACATTATGTGCTAAATGAACGTAACCGTATCTGCGTTGCCAAATATTCGCTTTCCCTGAAATTAACAAGCTCAACCAAAGCAAACTCTCACATGCATCCTCAGCGAGCCACATCCCACAGACAGACCCCAGATGTCTCAACAACTTCTTTTTTACCTTCCAGGCAGCATATCCTCCACAGTCCAGAGTGGGTGAGCGCCCCAGGATCCTTCTTGTCCTTGTTATGGGGGTCATCCTGGGTGACGTTGGCTGTGCTGTTGCAGATGAGGGCACGGGAGTACAGCCAGTAGTCCGTCCCTATTGCCACCGTCATCAGGCCGAAGGCAGCGAATGCCCCCACGGTGGTGAGAAGGATCTGGATCCCCTTCTCACACACCATGCCTTCAGAGAGAGAGAAGATAGGAGGAGGAGGGGAGGGAGAAGAGGGCAAGTTTGGTGAACAAGAACAAACAAGAACGGAATAACTGAGCAGAAGTGTGTTTGCAATCATGCACAAAGTGCAGTTTATTAAAAAAGACAGCGAACATTCAGGTGAGATGATGAGGGGCAAGAGGAGGTGAGGGGCACCGGTGGGAGGCAGAGAGGGAGGCGATGAGAAAGAGATGAGAGCGAGGAAGAGGCGTATGTGGGAGGTGCATAAGTGGCTGTATGATGTGTCCTTGGAGGAGAGTTGGATGACTCTGCTGACTCCGCTTAACGAGACAGAATTGATGTGAAACATAACAGATCACACCCTCCCAATCTCTGAGTATTCCATATTCATGACCCTGACACTGTTCTCTCCCTCAGAATCAGCAGGGCTGGGGATGAATACACAAAGACACACACACACACACACGCACACACACATACACACATAGCAGATCTAACATGAGATCACCTTGTACCTGTTACAGTCTTTATTAGGAGGGCGATGTGGTTTTGCATGCTCTCACACATACAGCATCATATAATTCACTTACAGCTCGTCACATTGACTCATGCATGTGTGCGCGATGTAATAAAGCTGCTTCAGTGGCCTATAACTCCTCTATGTTCATGTTTCCCTTTAAGACACCGACAAAGTCTCCAAAAGTTAACCTTACCTGACGGCGAGTTTCTATCCTTCGACTCAATTTTGAAATCTTTCTTTTCCTCGTCAGTGAAGAACGTGCTGTCCCCTCAATCCGGACAGCATCCATCGACTGTTTTCACCCGCTCCCCTCTCTCCTTTTTGCACTCGTTTTTTTTTTCTCTCTCTTTTGCCTCTTTCTCTTACTCTCTCTATCTCTCTCTTCGTCTTTCTTTCTCACTGGAAAGTGGTAGCTGGTGGAGGTTGTGGCTTGGACAGTTGTCCCACTCTCCGTCCGTCCTCTGTTAGCAGAAAACTTGCATCATAGTCACAGCTCTGCTGCTGCTGCTGCATGTAAAACAAAGCAGAAGACAAGAGAAGTATTTATTTTGTAGCATTAGGCCGTGAATTAACAGACTGAAAGAAAAGAGGCATGACAATAGAACGAAAATAAAAACACATGATCAGTATTTTTATTCTAGACATAATTGGAAGTATAATCATTCCACCAGGACGTTATCGATTAATCTAACAATTATTTATCCTAAATTCAGTGTTTCAGTTTCAGTTTTATTCTCATCATTTATTTGCTGTTTTGTTTTAGAGTTGAAAGAATTAGTCAATAAATCAGTTAATTATGATTCTTCAGCAACAACTGAGTTGAGACATTTTCAAACAAAACTACGGTAAAAATACCAAACATGATCATCATGCAGCATCTCAGTTGTAGTTGAATTTGTGGCTTTTCTTCGTCTCTTATGAGAGTAAATTGAAAATCTTTGGCTTCTTGACAGTTAGAAAAAAAAACAAAAAAACAATTCGAATCCCCACAATTGAGAAGCTGGAACTGGGGGATTTTTTATTTATATTTTTAACCACGCTAGTGGCTTGGCTCAACGTCAGTCTGTCAAACTGAAATATCTCAACAAATATTGAACAGATTGCCATGAAATGTTGTGCAGACATTCATCAGTCTTCAGAGGCTTTAATCCTAGTGACTTTAAACCATGGACTGTTTCTCTTGTGCCATCATTACACTGACATTTTCTGAGTTTTAGAGAAACATCTGAATCACTATTGGATGGATTGCTGTGAAATTTGCTACCGACAGTAATTTTCCTCTCAAGATTGACTGCACTCACTCTGTGATCCCTTAGTACATAGTACACACACTGACAGTATTAAGAATGGACGCCATATACATGATGTCACCAACAGGTTTCTGAAGAGCTGTTTTGAAGCTCAAAATCTGTGGCACTGGCTGCTGCCATATTTGTAGTCCTGCCTCGCTCTAAAAATTGTCAAAGAGAATCGGTGGACCCGAGGCAGGCCAAATGATGCCTGGGCGCTCACACAAGCCATCTCTAACGGCACCTACATGTCAATCAAAGCAGCCACACTGTTAATTATGCATAACTTTAAGCTTTAATATAATTTGAACAGTTGTCATGAACATGTAAATTAGCTATGGAGAAAAACGTTTTTTGTACCAGGTTGCAAACATGTTTATTTCTGCTGTGAACATTTTAACATGGGCGCTTATAGAGACTGACTTGTTCTGTAGCCAGCCTCAAGTGGCCATTTGAGGAACTGCAGTTTTTGGCACATCCGCATTGGCTTCACTTCACAGCCACAAGGTTGCCACTTGAACGCACCACTGTACCTAACCGCAGCCACACAGTCTTACTGCTTGAAAAATGACTTAGATGATTGATCCGGTCTGAAAATAGTTGGAGGTTAATTTTCTGTCAATGGACTAAATGATTCATCTCCACATTCAATACAACAGATGCTTTATTTAAAGGTTGTAAATCCATATTGGACTCAATACAGATCAGAGGAATTATAGAAGTGACAGTATTACAGGCTGAAGACAGCGAACGACTCCAGAGCGAGTTGTACTGCATCTAGCCTGAATAAGAGGAGCAAGAGGGGGAGGCAGAGAGGACCAACCCGACATTGTTACCATAGCAACATTGAATTCCAAAGTCTGGATCAGCATAGAGCGAGGGGGGGAAAAGGAGAGGGGCAGGCAAGAGATAGAGGGAGGAAAGAGGCAGAGAGAGCGAAGAGCAAAGCAGCAGAGAGAGAGAGAGAGAGAGAGAGAGAGAGAGAGAGGACAGAGACGGGAAAGAAAGAGGCAGAAATGAGGAGGGATATTTCAAATCACCTAACATGTGTGTTGACTCTGAAAACTCAGACCGACGTACAGACCGAACAGTGTGCTAATGCTCTATCAATAGATTTGTGTGTGACCACGGCGACACAGATGCTCCCACACACACACACTCACACATGCACGTGCACTCTTAAGAATAAAGACAACACGGCATCAGTTAGTGAAGAGAAAATGAGAAGTAAGATCTCTGTCTGTGTCTTTTCCTGCGGAAGAAGATATGATGAAGGAGCACGCATTGTTCAACAAACATTATTTAGCAGACATAATGCAGTGCAGTCAAGTCTGTTAATATTTGATGATGCAATATGGCACCATGATCAAAATAGGTTACATCCTGTTTGCATTGTGAGACCCAAAACAGAGCTGCCTCAGAGACAGAAGGAGAGATGGAAGGAGAGACGGTGTGTTGTGTGTTTGAGTGTGTGTGTGTGTGTGTGTGTGTGTTTTTTTTTTTTTTTAGTGTGTGTGCACATTTCCTCTCCAGTGCATCTGAGGATGGGTCTAGTCCAATCTTATTGAATCCCAGTAATGTTCCCCTCAGCTCCCCTCAGTTAGACAGTTAGCCTCGTATCTCTGCGTTCAGGCTCCTTATTATGTAAACTGTCAAATGACACCACCGCTGTGTGGTTTATTTATACACTGTGGGTTCATATGTGTGAGCAAACAAGTGTATGTGTGTGTGTGTGTGTGTGTGTGTGTATAGTATGACCTTCCAACCCTATCAACATACTGCCTCTCCCTGAGGAAAATACATGTCCAGAAGGGATTACACTATCTCCAAGGCCTAAAAAAACGCAGTATCTAATGCGTGTGCGTACGTATGTGTGTGGTCTTTGACTCCAGTATTTAATAAATGACCTTACAATAACCTACTAAGTTATTCCCCTTAGCAAAAACTCCCCTGTGTAGGAGATCATAATTGTCATTTAATTATCTGTAATTTCTATTCTGCACCAATAATTAAGAAAGAGGGGAACGTGGGGAATGAGAGCAAGAGAGCGTGAAAGAACAAGAGGATAAGAAAAAAGAAACAAAGTGTGAGAGTTAAACTAATTGGGTTCGACTAAGGTACTGTACAAAAAATATTAATGGGGAGAAAGGGGTCAAAATAGGGGAAGGGTAGTGTATTTTTTTTATTCTTTATTTCTGACTTCCATTTCATTATAGTTAATGGTTACATCAAAAAGACCTTAAAGGCGCACTTGTTCATGTGAAAATTGGTTACACACAATAAAAGTTACATTAAGTATTAAAAATTAAATCAGAATACAAGATTAATCAAGTTGCACCCATTCAATTCAATTTAATTTAGTGACATGTTGTGATTGCAGTGTTGTAGAGGGTTTGAAGAGGAACTCAGTACGACTGCAGATATAAAAAAAAAAGTTGTGTGAAACAGCAACAGACTTGCTGCAAAGTGATGTCGCTTAAGTCAGCGTTGTTGGGGCTGAACAAGTTTGATATTCAAAAAAGAAAGAAAGTTATCAGATCTCTGCGGCCTGCTCCTTATGTCTGCTTGAGTTGCACTCTGGGTAATGTAGGTAGGTTTTAATTCAGGTGGGTGCCATTACAGATGGCTTGTTTGAGCACCCAGGCATCATTCAGCCCGACTCAGGTCCACTGATGATATCTTTGCCGATTTTTAGATCAGCCTGGAGGCAGAAAAATCAGGACTGGCAACATGGCGGCGGCCAGAGCCACAGAGTTTGAGCTTCAAAACAGCTCTTCGGTGACGTCATGGATACGCTGTCCATTACACTGTCCATTACATCCTTTACACTGTCAGTGGTTTTGACAAAAAAGAATGCATGGAATAAAACACACAACATCCCTGATTCTGCTGCATCAATTTTGATCTTGATGATTCTTAAACTGTCCATCACGGGTCTGATAATTTTATATGACTGTGCTGCACTCTTTTAACAACCCTTGATGGGCCATTTTACAAAGAGAAACATAAGGTTGAGACTCCTCTCCACCTCGCTAATTTTCATCCAGTCCCTGGTGGCAACAAATTTGGCAGGACTGGTAAAAATGTGGGTGGATTTAAAAAAAAAAATATATGAGTAAATGTTTGAGCTAACTTACCCTTACACTGATGCTTTTATAGTATGTTTGCAACACTCATAGGACTCTGGGCCAGCCAGAGGCCAATTAGCTGCAGCAGAATGTTCTGCAGCAACAAAAGCAAGCCAAGAGCTTAGCTTTGGGAGCTAGCTGCTACAGGGACCATTATGGGACCGGGCCTTCACTTGTGTCAGAAAACCTCAGATGTAATCAGATCTACCTGCGTGAGTCATTCCCAGCATGACAGAATACCTCATATAAAATATAAGCACACCCAATGAGTTGCGGCTCCAATAATGCAGCCATAAATCACACAGGAGATTTGAATTTTGTAGCAGCTGCACCATTAGCTATTCATTGCATAAATCAGCTACCAAACTGCTTGTTGAATAAATGATGACATCCGTAATACGTTCCATACATGTGAACGTCAATGGTCCTGTGCGGGCATGAGGGAATATTTCCAGTGTAGATACAAAACACTACAGCGAGTCACACTGCAATGACTGAAATGTACTTAGTGAAAATGACATAAGCTAATGCTGATTGCTTGACCAGAAGAAAAAAAAAATGCACCAGGCCTACTTATGATGACAGCTCTAAAAATACAAGCAGCGTATTCTATTCTGAGTGCTGGATGGCAGCGGTGAACATTAAGAAAACATGAAAACATTCAGAACAGCAACGGTTGGTAGCTGAGATGATTCCTCTCCTTAATCGTGGCAAAAAAAAATAAAAATACACACCTGAGCTCATTGCTGAGATCCCACGGCTGCACACACACCAACATTTGCACACATCTCCACATGCATGCCGGCACAGACCTACACGCAGGTGCACAGAAAAAGATCAACACGCAAACAAAAACCCTTGGCGTGCGAGTACATATGCAGCCTCAAACCCTCACAACTGTCAAAATGATGACAATAAAATCATAAAATAGGTCATCTTTAAAAGGCGCTTCAAAGAGTAACAGCACTGCCATTAAGTGAAGAGTCCACCAAGACCCTCAGACTGCATGTGACCAAGCCTGTCTGAGCAGAACAGCCTGAGGAGGCAATGACAGTAACACCTTGGTCTAAGAGGCTCCCAAAATAAAGTGTCTCTGGATGACCGGACGCTCTTGAACTCATGAACATATGCTTAAACACATGCGCACGTGCAGCCAGACACATGCATAAAGATTCACCCCACTTTACAGAGTAAGGTAGTCTCTGGCAGCAGATTTAACTCAAATTGGCCCTTTAAATTGATGGGGGTTTTTTTATACAGAAAGAAGTGTGTTAGTTTATTATCCTGTCATAAAAGTGCAGCAGAAGAGAAGGAAATTAACTGGTGAAGCAAGTGAATATTTGCAGATATCAATGCTCCTCAAAAAAAAGAAAGTAGCCCTGTCCAGATAGTTCGGCTGCTGATTAATTATTTAGTCTGTACGATGTCATAAATAATCTCAAATTGTTTGTCCAAAACTCAAACATATTCAATTTACACAAAACAGCAAATCCTCATAACTGAGAAGTCAAAACAATATAAATGAATTGTTTTGGAGAAGCTAAAAACAAAAATGAAATGAATACTTTGACATATTTGTGAAATACACCTATTAAAGAAAAAGAAGAGTCTCTGAAGCTAAGCTAGCAGTGACTTCCTGTAGTCTTGTCTTATCAATAAAAAATTCCAGCACGAACCTCCCGTAAAAACATAGCTTGTTTCTACGTTTCAGTTGTGAGATGTAACATGTTACATATATACGGCTGAATACATGGGACACGGCAAGCTGAGTTTTCACCTGCTACACAGACTCCATCTTTGTAGTGCTACCTTCACTCTGTGCATATTAAGGTTTTCTATGTGATAATGTAGTTGGTCATGCAGGGTTTGAAAGCACAGGTTATAATAACAGGATCAGCTGCCTGCATCCATGCCTCGTGTATGAGTTGCTGGCAGTTGGATTTTGTTACCTTCGGGCAGGGCTTGGCTAGTGTTCCCCTTTGTTTTCAGTCTGTGTGCTAAGCTAAGCTAAGCTAATCAACTCCAGGCTCTAGCTTGATATTTAGCCTACAGAAAAGAGAGCGGTGTCAGTTTCATCATCTGATGATCAGCAAGAAAGCGTGTTTGCTAAATTGTTGAACTATTCCTTCAACTGAAGGTCCACTTACTAGCTTTTTCAGTGACTTTCAATCTCATGGTCTCCATTAGTGAAAAGAGTTGATGACAAATGACAATTGATGAAGACTGAAATGTGATTAGAAGCTTCAGAAAGGGCACCTTGTTTTGTCAGATTAAATTTGTTGTTGTTTGCTGTGAATGGACTGATTAATCAACTAATTATCGCTTACAAGTATGTTGTTAATTTAGTTTTTTGTTAGTGAAACACTAAACCTTCTCCTTACTCAGATTTTTTAAAATATAATTAAACTATGAATCCTTGAAATGGTCTGAACTTTATTGTTTTAATATAACATACATAACAACGAGTCTCACACACACAGACAACTCTGCAGCTGGCTGTAATGAGTAAAGAGGCTTTGGTCACAGGTCCCATGTTGTGTACCGTCCAGTCCAGTGAGCACGCTTGCCTGTCAGACATGCTAACACTGTGTCTGCTGTGTGTTTACGCTGCATGCCTCTGCACAGACAGGTCGGCTACAATATATCACTGACGCGATATGGTTCAAGCACAGGCCGCTCTAACTTGAGCAAAGCACTTAAAAACACCAAAGCTGGAGGTTAATTGATGCATGGGTCACAGCCGTTGAGACAGGAGTCAATTAGAAAGCTTTGGATAAAAGCGTCTGCTCACTGGAATTATAAGTAACGTTGTGTACTGAATCAGGAAATGCAGGAAGCCTGCGTTTGATTTTCTCTCCTTTAGGTGCAATCATAGGTTCAAATTTACTTCACGTACTAAGTACAATAAATACTCAAGAGTTTGTTTTACTGACACTGGTGCAGAAAAAAAAACACAGTTATGTTACTTAATAGTTATATTTTGATAATTAGACCTGTAGCAGGACCCTGATATCATATTTAAATTGAGGGATCTGCCTCTTAAACAATGCTGGGTTTCCTCCTGAGCCTGAGGTACAAATCTCTGCTAGACCATCAACAAAATTGCAGCAAAGGCATTGATCCTCTGAACAATACATGACAGATGTGATGATCGTTGCAGAATTGCTTCTCCTCAGAGAAAGACACAGAGTCAGAAGGAGATGAATGGACCTGATCACCAGATCAGTTATGAAATTAGACCGAAACAGCAATGCAAAAAAACAAGCGGAAACATTCAGAAGTTCTGGACCGCTCATGTATTAGATGATTATGATTTGGCCAGCGCTAAAAAACAACTACAGCCTGTGTGGGCTACGCACCAGTATTGACTGCAATGAGTCACCTTACAGCGTAAACAGCAGATCTTAGGTTTTGAAAGTAATCCAAAATCCGCAGAGATGATCATCAAGGCCACATATGCATTCACACACATAGTACAGACGGCGTTTTAACACGTTGGAGGTGGAGAGGCTGAGTGGGAGTGACCAACAGATGGCGGACCCCGCCATACCTCACTCAGAGATTTACTGATTATCGATGAAGAGGTAAGCGATCAATGGCAGCACGATGCTGCAAGAAATGACACTTTATCTTGTCACTGTTGGTAAAATGTTTTATGTATAGTTGCACGCTAACGTGTAACCAATCAACTTGTAATTTATGCTGTCATGGAAAGTTATTTTACAAACTACAGTTTAAATAATGTACGTGAACTCAACATGTCTTGTGATGCATCTACAAAACGGTAATTAATTAACTGTGCAATTAAGGATCTCATCCACAATTATCTTATATATTCTGATCACATTTAATTATGACATGAACAAAAACTATTATTTAACTATCAGTAACCACCCACATTTCCGGGGTGATCATGCAAATGAGAACTTAAAAGTCCCTGTGCCCACATCCAGGGAGAGCGAAACAAGTTGGATCTGCATTACATAGCCATAAAGGAGCAGGTGCTGATGGGCACTAAAGGCCAGTCCCCCCCTCCTGAAGAGATGCAGCACCTAAATCAAAAGCTCAGCTCAGAGGGGAAAAGCTTGTGCTACAGTCACTAACTTCAATGGACACATTTGGTTATTTCCCAATAGACGATTATAACCTCTGAGGAAACATTCAGACTTGTGCTGTCATAGTCTGCAGCCCCAAGAGAGACAGGTATAACTCACTACCTCTACCACTACTCACTACCTTTTTTTTGTTTTTGTTTTTTTTGACAGTGCACGATAACTCCTGAATGCTGCAGTGCACACTCCTGTAGCATCTCCAATTCAAGGCATCTCATTCCACCTTTAGCCCAGATATAATCAGAGCTGTGATTAAAAAATGAATGATTGATAGGGTGCCAGATGTTTGGTGCCCTTTACCTCTGGATCTGTCAGAGCACAGGTTGGCCAGTGAGAGGAGACAGTGGGGCTGAATAGAAAATGAATCTCATAACGCATCAGATAACATGATGTGGCCCAGGTCCAACATGAAGCTAAGATGTTGGCCCTGAACCGTGAGGAGTCCAGCTGCAGAAGCTGTGCAGCTTACCACTGATTAGACACAAACAAGCTCAGAGCTACGAGGCTGAGAGCGTGCAAAGCTCAGGTATAGTGATGCGGACTGCGGTGCATTCATTAATAGAGTAAGCTACACACATCACCCTGCCTGCATGGGCTACACGGTGGAAAATGGACGCCTAGCATCAATCGGCCGGCACAGAGAAAACTCAGTGGACTGGGACATAAAATCACACGTTAAGACACATCACACAGAAAGACCATCTCTGCACATACAACAGATATTTTAGTCCCAGCACCTGCGGTGCGGATACAGGGAGAGCTTCAAACGGGCTATTATAAGGCTTTCATTTGCATAATAGACGTTGCAGTCGCTAATTATAGGCCCGCGGAAATAGGTGGGAAAATTATCATTCAGCATTTAATCAGAGAGGTGGCAGAAGTCTGACAATTATTATCATTATTTTGTAAAGTCTACGCTGTCAGTAGTGGGCTAAGTTGCAGGCAACGTGAAACAAATCAATGTGGCGTGTAAATTACACTGGATGAACAGTGATCCATTAAGCTGCAAAGTAACAAATCAACAGTAATAGTCCTAATCATTTAAAATGAGCTTAGAGAGGTCTTACCTTGCAGGCTTCTTCTTCTTCTTTTGTTATTATTATTTTTTTATATAAATATATCGCAGCTCGTCGCACTCCCAAAGAGAAGAAGGAGATGGAGGGAAAGAGAAGACAGGGGGTGGACGGTGGATGGGCTAAATAACGGGTCGATCGAGGCAAAAAATAAATAAATAAATAGAAAAAAAAGGGGGGGATGATTAGAGTTGATGATTACAAGAAGCGCGTAAAGGACTGGATGCTCTATTCCTGATAAAAAAAAATAAATCAGCCACTGATGGAGAAGGGTTGAACATGCATATATATATATATATAAATATATATAAAGGCTAATACAAAACACGTCACTGAACACGGATATGTCTACAGAGGATGTGGCCGCTGCTTGTGTGTACTCGGGGAGAATGCGTCTCCCCCCTCCTCCTCCCCTACTCTCCTCCTCCTCCCCTCCGGTTTGGACGAGCGCTCGCCTGCCTGCCTGCCTGCCTGCCTGCCTGTCTGCTCCTCTATTTCTCCCACACTGAGCCCGACGCAAGCAACTTGTCGCATCCCACCACCACCACCACAACAACAAAAAAAAGTCCTCAATGATGTGAATGATGGCGGATAATGTCAAGATGAAATCAACTACGGTGTGTTGTGCTACAAGATCACAAGGCGAAGATTTAACCCCCCTCCCCTCCACCTCCTCTCTCTCTCCTCCTCCTCCCCACGTCTCTCATCTCCCCCCCTCTCCTACCCTCACCCTCTCTTGTCTCTCATATTGAGGGAATTGGTCTGGATGTGCTTATTGGAGCGTGTGCCAGCGCGCGCAACGCTGTGCGTTTGTAAGTAGCCTATTAGCCATGACCAGGTTGTGTGTGTGTGTGTGTGTGTGTGTGTGTGTGTGTGTGTGTGTGTGTGTGTGTGTGTGTGCAGTTGATGTCGATATTTATTTTTGCTGGAGAGTGACTCGATGGAGAGCCAGTGGGACACTTTTCCTCTGTGGTGGTGATGATGGTGATGATGATGATGATGAGGGCCGCGCTGGTAGTTCTGGGAAATGCAGCACGAGCGCAGCCCTGCAGAGAGAGAGAGAGAGAGAGAGAGAGAGAGAGAGAGAGAGAGAGATGTAAGAGTAAATCATGGAGTCAAATATCTACAGGTCAATATTTATGTGTCTATATATAGAGAAAATTCAGCAGAGGCTGCACAATAATTGTGATAATTGACCATCATTGTCATAATTATTTAGTCCAGTGACTTTAGTGATGGGGGATCTCTGCTGTTTGTAATGTAGACTAAATTATGTCATCCACAGATCTATAAAAAATAGAGCCAATCGCTGAGCTGCTGGTCGCACAAAACTGAGCGGACAATGACCTTCAATAGCTTTAAAATGGCTTTGCTGCCCAGTTCAACCTCTCTCTCTCTCTCTCTCTCTCTCTCTCTCTCTCTCTCTCTCTCTCTCTCTCTCTCTGTCACTCACACACACACACACACACACACACACATAGAAAGGGGTGAGGGAGAGCCGGAGAGAGCTAATACAGAGTGACAGGTCTTTCATGCAGTAATGGTGATGGTGAAAAGAGAGATCCACTCAACCCATACTGCCACACACATACACACATATATATATACACACAGACAAACAAAAGAAAGAGACAGCAGCAAATACACACACACACACACACACACAGGCCTGAACACACACACGCACACACACACACACACACACAAACACAAACACAAACACACAAAAGCACATTATTACAGAAAAGTGGCTGCACAACAACCACAAGTCACAATTTAATCTCAATTGTTTACACCAGCAGTCAGGCTTCATTCATCAGGAGAGACGCTCACACACACAAACACACACACTGACACACACACAGACAGCTACACACACACACAGAGTCCTGAAGTCAGACAGCAGAGTGCTCACGCTTTTTAGTTTTATTGACCTGTGGATGTTTGATGTTTGACTTTCTAATGTAACACCTCTCACTCTGACTCTCTCTCTCTGTAACACTGACACACACACACACACATTGTTATTTACTTTGGCATCAGATTTCATTTAATTCTGGATTAAAATGTCAGATCATAGTTGTTTGGTAGATGTTTGTTTTGCAAAAGTTTCATTTCAGTTTGTGTCACTTGCTCCAAATGTATTATTAGTTCACCTACATGGCTCGTTCCTTTTCAACCTTGATTTAAAAAAATCAGACGCTTCTTTCTTTTTAACTGCGTAACACCTGGAGATGTCCATGTAACACACACCAGATTTGAGAGACTACAGTGGAGTATGTTTCACTTTATTCTAATGCTCCTTTGAGAGTTTCAGGCTGGTTATGACAAACAAACGCAAAAACACGTACGCCAGCAAACGCCATCGCGCACAAACGCATACACATATACAACACTCTGATCAATTGTTGCCCTCAGGCTGTGGTGGCTTGCCGTGACTGAGGAGGGAGCCTGGTTAACACCCAGTGGTTCACCGCAGTGCAGTGTGCATTCACTTACAATGGTTCCCTCCATCATAGAGACCAGCTGGAAAAAAACACTCATCACGTATCATATTATTACAAGTGCGTGCTGAACTCATATCATTACAATTCACGTCACAATGAGGGCTGATGTGTCAGTTGTATCCTCATTATGCAAAAATGAAAGATTAAATAGATTAAATGGATAACAAGAGAGGGCAGACGAGGTGAAATGAACCCAAAGTTTTATTCATGTTTAGAGGAAAGTGAGCGACAGATGTCAACACTTTCGAGAACAGTGATCTTATCACAACTGCTATTGAATTATATAACTCAAGATTATACAGCGTCAGTTCCATTGAAGCATTGAAAAGCGTTTTGTTTTACCCATTTTTGTCTTTACAAAGATGGCCGTGTGCAAGAAGTCTAGGCTTTTTATGCAGAAGCGAGCACAGCTACACCCTGTTTATGTAATCATGTAGAGGCAAAAGAAAAAAACACTGGGGGTAGAGAGGGGGAAAACAAAGAGGTACAGAGATGAAAAAGGAAAGAGCTGTGCAGTTTAAGAGGCACCGAATGATTATCGAACATTTGTACAAATGATAAATGGACAATAATTATGTAAAGGAAGAAACATAAGGAACTGTCCACAGTCACAGAGGTCATGATGAGGTCATGACGCCTATTGGTTGGTAAAATCTGGAAATACTTTGATCTTCTTTAACAGCTATTGCTGACGTGCCCTGAAGCAAGGCACTTAACCCCCTAACTGTAACAGCAGAACCAACAATAGAAGGCTGCAGCTACACCGGGTTTCACCTCAATATGAATTTGTGCAACTGCACAAACAAAAAGCAGGGCATGTGTTGAAAACCTGCATGCTTGCTCAACAAAACCCTGCATGAAGGCGAAAATACGATGATATCTCACTTTATGCTCCCCCCCGTAAGTCTTTATCTTCCCACACATCTTCTGTAGGACATCAGCATGTTTCCCTCTCTCCAGCATCACAGTGATAATGAAAAACCAGCCATTACACAATGACACGGTGGTTTAATTCTCATTACAGGGATATCTCATACCGACATATCCCTGTGCATGATGTGCCTTAAAAAACAAACAAACAAAATAAACTATTCTAGATTAAAATACTGTTTTTGATGTGCAGGTCCTGCTTGTCTTACTCAAGATTACTATTCTGCATCTCTGAGATAAATATCAGTATTATCCAGTATTTCTAGAGCATCTGAAAACACTCAACAAAAATATAAAAGCAACACTTTTGATTTGAAGTAAAAGAGCTAAGACTTCTTCTGTGCACACAAAAGGTTGATTTCTCTCAAATTTTGCTCACAGATTTGTTGAAATTTGTGTTAAAATCGTCAGCAGCATGATAATCCATCCACCTGACAGGTCAAGACGCAGATCAATCAATCGTCCTGACCCGTCCTACTGATGATTGGCTAGTACTTGTTCCCTTCATCGGAACGGTTGGTCATAGTCTCTTTAACAAATTTGTGAACAAAAATTGATAGAAATAAACCTTTAGTGTGCATAAAAGAAGTCTATGTTTATATTCGAATGTATGTGTGTAATTTACTACTGGGGAAAAAAAACACAATATAACCGTATTTGTATAAAGTACGTGACAAAGTAGAGGCTAAAACATTCGACAATGCGTCGTTCAGCCTGCTACATTGTGATGCTGGAGGAAGTGCTACTCTGACCCATGTGGGATAATATCTGCTGTAACGTGCAACATTTTGTCCGAAGGAATAATTTTCGTTGAGATAATGTTCAGCATCCAACATACATTTACACATCTTTTCTGTACAGTGCTGATAACACACCTAGAGCTACAATGATTGATGATTAATCGATAAATCCTTCAACAAAACAATATTTCGACAATAGATTCATTATTTTAGTCATTTTTCCAAGCAAAATGCAAAAATACTTGCCAGTTCCAGCTTAAATATGAGGATTTTTTTCCTTTTCTTTTATCATATAAATCTCCATTTCTTTGGATTTTGAAAAGTTGGTGGAATAAAACGAGCAATCTGAATACAGTACTTTGAACTGCAGGACATTACAATAGGCGTTTATCACGACTTTGTGACATTACACCAATAAATCAGGAAAATAATCAGCAGATTAACCAATAATGAAAATAATCGTTAGTCATCTCTCGTGTTTACAAGAGATGATTTTTCAGATACTCTAGAAAAAAGCCACTAAAAGTATTGAAATAAAGCTGCATCCTCCACTTTGTCTGTGTAACATCAAACAGAGGATCTGCATTTCACAAACAGTGGTATTATCCTTTGAGCATTAAGTGCAAATGTAATTAATACTTTCATCATGTGTTTTTTTTTTTCCAGATATAGAAACAGCACTGAAGCTTTAAAAAATACTTCTAACCAGTCTTTAAAGCGTATAAGCGTATATCTTGATCCACATACAGTCCTGACATTCACCATAAAACTCCACCTCTGGATAGACCACAGCTTCAGCTCATCTGTGCTACACCATCACACAGTGCAGGTCAGCGAGGAAGGAAGAGTGCATGAAGGAGTAGTGAACCGAGCCCAGGAGGCTGGTCCAGGGTCAGTGCAGAACAGTGGCCAGTAGAGGGCATCAGACCTCTGTCTCATCGCCGGGCTGTTCCTCCTTTAAACCAGCGTGCGCTGCATCCAGAGGGGGTGTGTTGTTGGTTACGGTACGCCTGTTGCAGAGTCTTCATCCAAAGCGGAATGAGTCAGACATTTTCTTGATGTGACCTTGTGCCAAAGCTTCATTCATAATTTACAACAGCTATATAGAAGTCCTCAGGTGCAATTTTATGTACAAGAAGTTAGAAATCTGTATCTTAAACAAATATGTAAAACATAAAGTTGATTTCTCCCTTTGATATTTCAGAACATCATCCACTTCTGTCTGTTTTTTTTTTCTTTTACAAAGGTTAACAACATTCACATACAGTGTCCTCATCTCAGAACTACTCTATTGTTAACTAATAATTAATAATATTAATTATACTACTCTGACATTGTGAGTTATGAAACTGGATTGATGATGTAAGAAATTCAAAGAAGACAAGAATATATTTTACCACATTTACCTTTTGGTGAAAAAGGAACATAGTCCGTGTGTTGGCATGAGTCATGTGTGTATAAAACTATCCTCAGTCTTTGTGATCAGTGTTTTGCATTGTACATTTCCAAGTGCATACAAATTTCCCGCAGCACTGCAGTATCTTCGTCTTATACTGCAGCCCCTCGCTCTCCCTGCCTCACTCTCCCTCCCCTATATCTCCTCTGTCACTCAACCTAACCTCTAAAGTCTTTCTAGGAAACACTTTTTTCCCTCTTTCCATCATGACAGACTGAATTCCTCTTTTTTTTTTTTTGCCTCTCTCTTGTCTTGTTTTTATTTTTCTCCGTCCATCACGGTTTCTGTAAAATCTCCACAATCCTCTTAAATCTATCTCTCCTTTGTCCTCGGTTCATACTGCTCCAAACGCTACATTTTTTTGTGTGTGTGTGTTCGATCACCTCCCTCCGCTTCGTCTCACATCATCTGTGCTCCAAGCACAGCATTTACTCTCGCACGTCATCTAAATGTACTGTATACATGATTATGAGGAGTCTCAGTGTCTCTCCTTATCTCCCCGGTGCTTCCCTTTTCCTAACAGGGGGAGGCGCTCATGTGCATGTGTGTGTGATAGTGAGGGGGAGGTACAGGTGATGGAGGCATGGCCATGGGAAGAGCCTGGCCTTGGGGATGTGAGGAGTGCGACCTGGTCAGGGTGTGCGAGGGGTATCCAGCAGACTGCGGGGGCATTTGGTAGCTCCCTGCGGAAGAAGACCCAGAAGGTGGGCTGCCCTGGCTGCTGGCCGCTTGGAGCTTGCTCTTGGGTGGTGCTGGGGGTGCCTGGTTGAGCTGGATGGAGATGTCGCTGGAGGCTTCCGAGGTGCTGCGACCTCTCTTCGGTGGAGGCCAGGAGGATTCTGGGTGGAGGAACTGGCCACTGTAGTCACTGCTGTCGGACAAGCGGGGGCGGTAGAGTGCGGGGTGGGGGCGGTACATCTCTTCCTCTGCGTAGCGTTTCATAAACAGATAGACTGACATCACCCCGGCCCCCTAAGACCAGCGAGTGAGGAGAGGAAGCAGGAAGGGATGAGGGGGAGATAAGATGCGACAGGGATTTGGTTACATAAATAAATTGAGTTCAGAGACAAATACATTTTCAAAGAAATAGTAACAAGGGATGGCTGGGGAAATTAGATTAAAGGTGACTGAAATGTTGAAAGGAATGTACGAGGTGGAGAGGTGTAAGTAGAAGCTTTTGATCACTAAGGATCTAAAAAAGACGAGGATGTCCTCTAAGTTCTTTTAAGCTCATACAAAACAGAGTGAAAGCGGAAAGAACGGGCGACAAGAGTGCGGAGAAAAGACGGGGAGAAAGGAGAGGATAGAGGAGGAGGAGGTTAGGGTCACACTGAAATGTCCACTGCAGCACATTAAGAGCAGCGCTGCTGATGATGGGAAGAAGAGGCAGAAGGAGCAGGAAGGGAGGGGGAGGGGGGGGGGGGGGAGATGAGCAGAGGACTCGCATGAAATTGCACCGCGCATGGATGCACACATGAACACACACACACATCCCCTGCAGTTCTGCGTCATAAACATTGATAGCTCACATTATCTACAGAATACTAATCACCTTACCTGTTTGCACATTCAGTGTGCAATGCTCATACGATATGCAAATGTATTCTCTGCGTCTATACACACTCATTCACTCATTCTCTTTTCCATATTTGTTCTATCTCTAACACACACACACACACACACAGAAGGGAAGAGAGAGAGCCCAGACTGACCTCTTTGAGTAAGAAGGAAGAGGCAGCGAAGGCAAAAGACCAGCCATAGTGGTAGTTGAAGAACTGCTCGGGCTCCCTGGGTCGGTTCATCACCTCATCATTAATACTGGAGATGTAGAGCACCAGGCCCACCACCAGACTGAGGCCTGCACACACACACACACACACACACACACACACACACACACACACACATTAACAATGACAGTGAGTCAGAGAGACAAAGAAAGTCCGATCCGAGAGTGAGAGCGAGGAGGTCATTATATAGCAATCCAGACAGCTGCAACAGTGTGGCGAGGGTTTAAGAGACAGAGAGAGTGATGGGATGTGGAGTGACCACGGGAAGCAATTAGCCTCCAAAATGCTAACATTAATAAAGAGATGGGAGAGAGACCAGAGTGTATAACTCCAGAAAGAAAAACCTTGACTTCACAGATGATGTCTTGTTATAGAAATAATTAGCTGCAGCTGCAAGAAACAATAAGTTTGAAAAGTTTTTTTTTAAATCTGGCAAACTTTCTGTAAGATTCTGGATAACTATAACGGCGAAGCACTTGTAAAGATGACCCTCTGAGTGTACTCTAATGTTTGGCTGCCTTTTTTTCTAAGTACTAGTATTTTTCTTCAAGTATCTTGGCTCCCTTTCCCCACTGCAGCAACATGGGCTCATGCAAAATGACATTTATATACACGTGATTTGTCTCCAGCCTATATTATGTTCAGTAGGTAGTGGTACTTTTTTGCACAGTACGCAGACCATAGGTTAATGTGTATTTAGGCAACATAAGTATTAGTTATGGAAGTACGGTTAGTCAAAGGTTACAGTTAATTGTTGAAAAACGGGTTGTGTTCTTTGACATGCAGGCTAACTATAAATCAGAAACTAGATGTGTCATGTGTCATAAAACTGCAAGGAGAGATAGGAGGAACTTTTTAGGTGGCATGCTGTTAGGACACCAGAAAAGCCAGACATTGATTTCAAACTATCTCTCCCTCTGGAAACTGTCATTATTCGTATTAAACCAAGGCCAGGATCTTTCCCTAACCTTAACTAAATGCTCTGACTGCCTAAACATAACCATAAAAAACGTCCAACAATGCTTAAGTTGTGACAAGAAGATGATGAAGTGCATGATGCTGCAGGACAAAACAAATGAAATTTGGAAATGTCAGCGTGTACTGATACTCTGAATGAACATTTTGTGACTTGGCGGGTACATTCTGGACAGACACACACACTGACTTCAAACCAAAAATCCATTTCTCTGAGTAGACAACATTTTGATTGCAGTCATATCCTCGCCGTCCTCATTATGGTAATTTGCTGTTTCAAATGAGTAATATATAAATGTACTGTCTGGGGGGCAGGGTTGCCTGCAGATTTCCATTTAATCTAAACAAAATAATTTTACCTATCCCAAGAGAACAGGGCTGTTAATTTAATTGTCATATTTTGATCACAGATGGAGCTTGGACATTTCTAAAGCAGATGAGATGAAGACGCAGCTTGACACAGTTCTTCAGACCTCGGAGTAAGAAGCCACATGCAGCATGCACCTTAAACATCCAATAATCGTCGTATTGGAAAACCAGAATTGGCTTTCAAAAGTGAACGAATGACCTTTTTCACCCAGAGGCAAAACATACAACATTAAAACCCCTTCTTCCAAGAACACTCACATGCTCTCCACGCTGCTTCAGGCATGTTAAATGCATGAGATACAACATATGGCCAACATCGAAGAATCAATATTCAAAGAAAGCTGCGCGCTGTAAGCACAGAATACAAGTATTTTTAGCTTTCACTGCAACATTCAAATGTACCACAGGGCCGTCCTTTACATAAACGGCTAGCTGAAGAGGTTGTGCTGTCGATTTAAAATGGACACGCATGGAAAATGCAGAAACCATGCTGCTATCAATCATGCAGTGGAAATGCATCTTCATCTAAATAAGTAACACCGGGAAAACGAGGGAAACCTGCATGCATGTGCACAATAAGAACAGATGGGGGTAGAGAAAGTGTGTGAGATAAAATGAAGTAGAAATATAGGTAAATTATGTGTTTATGTGAGTGTGTTTGAGAGAGATGAGAGGGAGGTGGTAAGAGAACAGATGTGGCTCCATGCTGTGGTTTTCTTTTGCTGCTGCTGCTCTGAATTCCGTAATATCAACCAGAACATGACCGACCGAAACTGCAATATTCACCAGACCACCATGTCGGTGACGCCAGCAGGACGGACTCACTCACTCACTCACTCACTGAGGAGTCCAAAAACACCCACGGTGACTTAGAATACTGAAAGAATATACTCTGAATGAAGGAGTGAGTGAGAGAGGAGGGGAAAGGGAGAAAGCAAAGAAAGCTGAGAAGGGGAGGAGAGGGGAGGGTGGTGAGTAGAGAAGGCAAGAGGAAGGCAGCGTTTAGAGAGAGAGAGAGAGAGGCTTAGTGCAGCAGAATATCTAACCGCTGAAAAGCAATTTGATACACTTGCCCCTTGTTATCACCCTATTATCAAAATACCTCATAAAGTAAAACAGTGCAACACTTCCAGCACAGGCTATAAACATTACATAACCCCCGTTATATAACCCCGATTATTTCTGCTACACCCTTTATCAGCAAGTGCCTGCTACGGCAAGTCGGAGCTGTCGTGGCAGACTCTGCTTGATGCTCCTCTGAGCTCTGCAGTGCTGCTTCCTTCTCAAACATGTCAAGTGAAACAGCCTTCAGAGGACATGAGGTCCAATTTGGCTACTGACAGTCTTTACTACACACACACACACACACAGAGGGCAAAGAAATGGGAGCATTACAGCCACCTGCTGTTCAAGAAGGTTAACTACACTAATGCAGAAAATCAAGCTGAAGATCCTGGTCATGATACTGTGGGCACTGATGCATGTATGTTCACAGTTTTCACCATCCCAGGTTCAAATGTTTTGTCTTTTCTGTGTCATATAAACGCAAATCACATGATCAAAGTCAAAACTCCCACTAAAGCAGTCACCTTTTCCGATGACAGACCCTACACACCTGCATCACACACTAAAAATAGAGCCATGATGGAGTGTGTCCATGTGTGACACGGGACACACCAGGCTGCTGTAATCAATCACAGAGTGACAGCAGGACATGAGTAATGGATCCCACCTGAGAGGATGAAGAAGATGCCGGACACAAAGGCCAGGATGGTGCGCTGAGGCCGGATGTGTCCGATGTTACTGATGACGAAGGCCGTGAAGACAAAGAGCAGCGACACCATCGGGAAGGGCGTGGCTGTCCGCACCATCTCTGTGCGGAGGAGAGGTCACAGTGTTAAACAAAGCTGATGGGAAAGGTGAATGATAACGTCCCTCTTAGTTAATGCACTCAGAGGCAGTAAAGTCTATGCCAGGTGGAGGTGCCTGGTTTTGAGATGGGAAGTGTGGATACATTTTAAGATTTACCGTCTTTAATGAATCGTCTAATTGCTTTTTTTTTAGTGATGTAAAATGCTACAATAAAACTTGGCGACATGGTTGTAAACGAATAAGATTACAGAGAAACATCACTGAATTTCAGCTTTTCAGTTGTTATTTCATCAGAGTGCTCTACTGCAAGTAGCATTGAATATTCAGAACTGCCTGAATGTGTGAAAACACAAATTCTTATAATGCATGTAGAGTCATTCTTGAAGATGAACTAATGACAACCCTTGGAGTCTTTTTTGGGAGAATAGTTGAATCAATTTTGAAACATTGACTGAGAAATTTAAGGTAGCAGTGCAGAGAGTCAGTTTGGAATTAAATCCATCACACACCTCCTTTAGGAAATTATTTTCTGGATCAAAAAAAAAAAAAGTCCACCTGGTAAATTATTTAAAAACTTACCTTTTGTGGGGTTTCTAAATCTCTTCAGTGTAGTTCATCTGTTCATTACATTACTAATCTGTCAATAATTTTCTTAATTGATAGTTTTATAGTGTCCAAAGCTCCATCAGAGTTCTCAAAAGTTCAAATATCTTCAAATATCTTGTCTGGTCGAACGTACAGTTCAAAACCCAAAGATATTTAGTTCACAGTGATATAAAACAGGAAATAACGACAAATCTTCACAGCTGAGAACATTTTATCTTTAAAAAGTGATTAAATGATTCGTCAGTTAATCAAAATAGTTGTAGACTGGTAGTTGCAGCTCTAATATTATGTTCAGATTTCAGTACCCACATTCAATCAGCAGGGGGCCTCTGCAGTTACTCATACCTGCAGACTCTCGCACAGTAGATAATGTGCTGTTATGTGTTTCACTCACTGAGGATGTTTGCAGTGTTTTCAGTGGTGATCTCAATATCGGGTTCGGTGAAGTACTCTGATGCAACACATCTCCCGTTTTCTGATCCTGAGAGGAAACACACACAGAAAAAAAAAGAGAAAATGTTGAGGTTTGCTTTTAGGATTTTAAGTCAGTGATGCATGAAGAAACAAAAAAATCATGCGGGGTCTCTGCAGTCCTGCTCACAGGTAACGATCATGTTTTGTGACGGGTTTGAGTCTCTCTTTTCTCCGGCTCGCTCTCTCTTTGTTTCTGTGTGTTTGTTGCTGTGATGATGTGGACATATGCACGCACACGTAGCAGCATTGTTTGTGCGCGTGTATCGGCGCGTCCTCTACATATTATATATATATTCTATATTCAAACATGTCATCGTGTCTTCCTACCAGCCACGAAGCAAACTCTCCAGAGGCCTGAATGCAGCGCCATCTTCACCTCCATGCTCTGGTTCTGCTGTAGGATGATGCCCTCCACCATGATCAGCCAATAGTCTGTGGACACGGCCACCCCCACCAGCAGCAGCCCGCAGGCTCCAAACACTGTGGACAGGATGGTCAACGCACGGCTGCTGCACGAACTCATCTGCAGGGCAGAACGAAGGGAGGGAAGGGTGTTGGGAGAGAAGGGGAGTTACATGTAGGTAAATTTGGAAAGGGGTCACAGAGGGAGGTCATTAGAGACTGGGAAACATTGAGACAGACGTGTGATGTGCACACATGCAAACAGCTATTGGCCATCTTCATGTCTCGCTTTGTTACTGCTAAATACGAGTTAGTGACACATCCGGTGGCAACCAATCCTGTTAAAGGTCAAAGAGGAGCAACAGATGACGACTTCACGACAAAAGTTAGGACTTAAAAAACTGAGAGATAGATAGATAGATAGATAGATAGATAGATAGATAGATAGATAGATAGATAGATAGATAGATAGAAACTGCAGAACACACACAGATCAGGAAAGGGAGGAGGGGTCCTGTATGACTCACACATGGTTTAGTTCTGGTTGACTGGGAAAGACTTCACTGCAAATCCTTTGAGCATGCTGTCTGTATGCATTTGTGAGTTTCCGTGTGTGTGTGTGTGATTGTTCAGCCACCAGCTTATGCTTAATTTAGCATCATCAGCTTGACAGGTAATGGACGATAAACGCATATGGACAACACAGAGTGTAATGCAACTGTAATCACCCTCATTTAGTTGAGTTATACTGAGTGTTATGTGCTGCACTGGGAGGATCATTACTGTAATGCAGCTGACCTGTCAGTTCATCTCACATCTTCCTTTTTAAGACTTTCACTTCACTTTTCCTTCGAGCATTTCCAGGTGTTTCTCCATATATTTTACACAAACTAGGCTTTTACAATATGTTTTAACTTGTGCACCTGGTGCTCATTTAATTAGGCTCTGCCAGCGAGAACAATAGGACCCGAGCTTGGCTCATGATGATAGCATTTCTCTGCAAATGTTTAGTCAGTGCACACCTGCTGTGAATATCACTGTGCATCTCATAGCCTGTGCAGGCCATTTAAGTATACTAAAGTCACTTTAAATGAAATGTGACACTGTAATAACTGACTGGAAGAGCCCAATTATGGCCGTGAAGGAACACTCCTGCACTGCAACAAGGTGTAAACACACACTGACATTCAATCCACAGCCATTCACTACTACAATAGTGGCCAAGTGAGTCCACCCCAGGAAAAAACTTTTCCACCATCATTACATATACTGTGCTGCTAAGAGCTTGAAATGTGGACAGAATGGCGCTTTTACACCAAACTCTGTCTCCTACTGTCACAGAAATAAGCAGGAAATGTTTCACTCCTCACTTGTCCAGTCTTAGCGATCATGTAACTACTCAAGCTTCACCGTCTTGTTCTTACAGTGGCTGACAGGAGTGAAGTCAGGCATGTTCTCCTGCTGATGTAACACAGCTGCTTCGAGGTTTGAAGAGATGCGTGTTTGAGGTTTTTCCTCGGCATATCACCATTGTGCTGAGCTGTTATTTACATACTTGTGGCCTGCATGTTTGAGATCAGATCCAAAGCCACGTTATTAACATATTTTCCATCTAACGCTTTGTCTAACAGACGTGGCTCTTCTGTAGCTTGTCACCGTCTTGTGGAGGAAGCTATTTACACAAAAATATACTAAAATACATCGTGTTTAATTAATTTAACATTCATGAGGAGCACTTTATTCTTCTTCTAGTCTTTCTTTGTTTGACAAACGTTATAATAGCTACAGTAATTCTAGCGGGGAACTCTTAAAGATTATGCATGACCTCATCTTATCTGAACAGCTATTATGTGAGACGTGACCACTATAGAAGTTGCTTTATTTTCTATGCAGCACCGGAGATGAATAGAGCTTCTTTTGTGAGCGAGACGTATGTGTAAGAACAGAGAGAAATCCTCTGACAAATAACAAGTTTGAGTTTTACTACCGGGACCAAGCATGTAAACTCTGAGTGTGATTGAGAGATTTTTTTGAAGGCCGTCTCCGTCAAATCAAAAACAGCTCACTGAAATGACTGAAGACGCAGAGAGAGGAGCGAAATATAAAGATGACCAGGGAGTAAAGAGGAGTGGGGAATGAACAATCACACCTCGGAGCAGCTGGAGGATGTGCCAAAGTGGTCAGGAAAGGAGTGTGAATCAATTGGAGTTGCAACACAGCAGAAAGGAGTGGATGTGCCCGAGTGGCTCGCGCAGACTTGTTCAGCACCACGGACAGCACTCTCATCTCTCTCATAGACTGCCAGTCAAACAAATAAAACAAATCCTGCTGTTTTAAAAGAGATTTGGACTCAAATGTGGTCACATCATCCGCCCCCCCCAAAAAATCCTCTTCCTCTAGGAGACATACCCATTTTCGGTTTTGGGATTGAGATTGAGCGAGTTTGCCTGTTAGATTTGTGATAACAATCCCATTTTAGCGCTCTGAGACAGGCCCCTCAGCTCCTTCACCCAGAAAGTAATGAGCCAATTGAATTGGTTAGATAGGAGCCACAAGGGGGGACAAAAGGTTTAATTCTCTCTAATCTGTCACAATCTAGAGACTGACATCACCTCCAAAGCCTCACAGGAAAGAAGAGAAAGAGGGAGTGATGGATAAGGAGGGGAGGATATGGAGATGTGCTGCTGAAGAGAGAGGAGAGGAGAGGAGAGGAGAGGAGAGGAGAGGAGAGGAGAGAGGGAGGATGAACTATGTTTGGAGCAAGAGAGAGAGAGAGAGGAACAGCAGGAGTACATGTAGCAGATATAGGTTAACACAGGGAAAGACCTTGGCCCAAAAAATGGAAGGAGTACCCAACATGGACGCGCACGACGGGGATGCGCCTTACACCTGTGCTAAACTAACCAACCTTGACTGTGCGGCGACTCAAAATCAGCCCGAGAGGACGGAGGATGAGGATGAAATCAACTCAGTTGGGGTAAAAAATAAATGACTTCATAACGACTAAACGTAAAATATCGTGACTCAATGGGTGTGTTTGCTCAAAACATTTCAGCTGCGCAGACACACACACACACGCACCATTTAACCCACATCCACATCACATCTCCTGCAAAGCACATGCATGTACAACAGCATTTATGCATGTATACAAGTACAGGACTGACTGAGGCAGTGATGTGCGCATAGGACTGTTTAGAAACACCCCTCTTCCTCCTCCTCCTCCTCCTCCTCTTCTTCTTCTTCTTCTTCTTCCTCTCTACTGTCACACACACTCACACGCGGAGTTTTGGAGATGATAAACAGAGCAGAGAACATGTGAGCGACTCAAAAAATTAAGATGTAATGGAGGATGAGGAGGGGGGGGGGGGGGGGGAGACGAAGACTTCCAGGTCTTCCAGGTAACATGAAACTGTGCTGCTCACATGAGCACGAGCGAGTCTTTTACGCTAAACACGACACGAGGACGCGTTATGAATGCTGCTCTTTTCGCAGCTGTCATCACACACACACGCACACACACATTTGAAATGACTGAGTCAGGTTGAAAAAAGGCGTCATCGTCAATTTTTACTGCCAAGAAACACCAAACAGTTTTTTTTATTATTATAAGAGAGGAAGAAGAAGAAGGTACTCACCCTGCCACGAGAGTCGTGCGCACACGTCAGTAGTCAAGAAACCTCACAGCGGGAGGCTCGGTGGATTTTTAGTCTCTCTCTCTCTCTCTCTCTCTCTCTCTCTCTCTCTCTCTCTCTCTCCCTCTCTCTCTCTCTCCTCTGTGTGTTTTTCCTTAAGCCCCCTTACCCATCCTCTAAATCCCTCACTCTCTCTTTTACTCAATCTGTCCCAGGCACTGCGGTGGATTGGTTCAGCGAGCTACTTTGGCTACAAAAGAAACAGGAGGGAGAAGTGTTGGAGGGAGAGAGAGAGAGAGAGAGAGAGTGAGTGACTGAGAGAGAGAGAGAGAGAGAGTGAGTGACTGAGAGAGAGAGAGAGAGAGACAGAGACAGAGAGGGGAGGACATATGTATATATTATATAGCGAGATATAATAGTTTTTATATTAGTGTAGTCATGTGCAAACACATTTTAAAATCCATTTTTTATTTTCACATTTCATCATTTTTATCAGTTCAGTTCAACAGTGCTTTATTGGTATGAAACTAAAGCCAACAAGATTGCCAAAGCATCACACATGATATAATTGATTAATGAGGTTTAATAACATGTAATTCATTAAGTATAATTATATAGAGCAGACATTGTTGTTTCTGTTTTTATACATTTACATTCATACTGTCTCATTATCAGGTCACAAATCTGTCAAATACAACATTACACTAACATGCAGGAAATGTGCTCTACAAATAAAGTTTCATCAAACTGTCCCTCATCTGTTTCCTTACACGTTTAACTTATTTGACTTATATTGTAAAGTTTACAGGCTCTCATTTTATTATGCCAATAAGGCAAAATTTAAAAAAAAAAACTTGAATCACACAGATTCACAGTGTTAAATATAAAGCAGAGAACGCAGCAGATCATCTGTCCTCTAGTAGTCCATTCAACACTTTCAACCCCACATTATGAGAGCAGGACAGCAGTAAAATGGCACAGCTAGTAACCTCTCTCTCTCTTTCTTACTTTCTCTCTTCATCCCTCTCCTCCTCTTCCTCTTGCCCCCTCCTCCTTTGTCCCCTGTGGTCCATGTCCCTTGGTCTATATTTAGCTGGCTGGTGGAGGAATCCTATATTTTTAGTAACGATATCAATAGTCTACAGCACACTCTGACCTCAGGGCATGAGAGAGAGAGAGGGAGAGAGAGAGAGAGAGAGAGAGGTGGAGGGGGGGTGAGAATGAGAGATTGAAGCGAGATAGAAAGAGAAGAGAGCGAGGAAGAGGAGGCAGCAGTGAAGAAGAGGGATGATATCATGTCACAGTGACAGTGAATGATGGACTGCACACACAACTCCGACCAGAGAGCGCTGGAGGTTCAGTTTACACAAAGACGGACAGATCAAGGTTGTGGTGAGGAGTTTAAAAGCAGGCAGTCCACATCAGGTGTACATCACGTCAAAAAAAAAAAACAAACCATGCAGGATATATCTCTTCGGGAAAAGTGGTGTTACAGGTTTTATTTTTCAAAACTGAGATGCAATATCTTGAAAATAAACATTTGCATCAGGTGAAATCTGTAAAATTGAAAACCAAAACCTGGTTTTGGCAGGTCTAACCTTCATCGTGTCTCTCTCCCACTTTCACTGAATGTAAAAGAGATCATAACATTGATGCAGAGACATGATACTTATATTAACAGACAACAGCAGGAAGGGGGGCATATCAGAGAGATAACAGCAACACCAGTAAATACTGACAATGTGATTTATAGAGAGTGACGTAAAACAATGCAGTAAAGCGTTTACAGTGACAGAAAACAGAGACGAAGAAGAGTGATGAAGGGCAGAGAGAGACAAAGAGAGGGAGGTAGAGAGGGAGATGAGAAGTTGATGAGATTTTAATGTGAAGGTCAACTTGTTATAACGGAGATCTCTATGGGGATATTAGTCCCATCATGATGCTGGAGGAGGTAGGGAGGTGGCAGGGCTGATGGGGGGGAAGTGAGGAGGAGGAGGAGGAGGAGGAGGAGGAGGAGGAGGAGAGAGAGAGAAGGAGGCTGCTTCAGATGAAGGAGGAGGGAGTGAAAGTGAGACGGCTGAGAGGTGGTTTTGCTGGTTCGACAACTACAGTACCACAGTAAATAGAGGGGTCAGCATCTTCTGTGTGTGTGTGTGTGTGTGCGAGTAAGAGCGTATGTGCGCGCGCGTGTGCACATGCTTGAGATTGCACTTTTGAGCGTGAGTATGTGTGAAAGTGAGGCAGCGTGACAGAGAGGCGTGCAGAGAAGACAAAGCGAGAGGCTGTGCGTGTTTGTTTCTCAGCAGCTTCACACACAAAGTCAACACAATCAAACACTTCACCATTCTCGTGTCATGATTTCTTTTTCAGTAAGTTTATTTCCATGTTGTTGTTGTTGTTTGTTTTTTCCAGCACATAAAAACAGAAGTTAACTCAACTAACAGATACATAAATGCATAAATCATCTATCGTACTATCTATTATTGATTGTATTATCTATCGTATTGAAGTGTGTGTTGTGACATTTGACCTCCAGTCAAACTGAGCTGCCATCAGATTAACTGCTCTGACCTTCTACAGCTGGCCATTCATGATCTGTATGATTGTGCTCCTCTGGTAAACAGAAAAAATAAAAATAAAAAAAAATGCTTTAAAGGAAATCAACCAGATTTCTGTGTGAAATGACCAGCTGGTTTGTGAGATAAGAGCACTGAAATGGGATTAATTAAACCGAATGTCTGCAGCCACCTGCCCCGCTCAGATAATGTTTTAATGACAGCACTGCTAATATTTTTCCATGTATTGAACAGTCCCAGTGAGCCTCACTTTTAATTACATCTAATCAATGCTGTGAGTACGTCATTACACAGCAAAAAAAGCTTTATGGCATACACCACCAAAAAAAAAAAAAAATGATAAAGTACCTGTGCAAGCTTCTTGTTTCAGCTGCAGAAAACATCACTAAGAGTGCAAACACATATTTCAGTGCAGTTTTAGGATGTCTTTAAGGAGCACAGATGCTGTATATTAGGCCTAATTCCACAGCTTGTGAGTAAAAAAATGAAGTCTAAACTGTGGTGGTAATGTGAGGACCTCCGCTCGGTGGTAACACAGTTGGGGCGTGAGCTGGGGGGCACTGAAGCCTGTCGCGCTCACTGCGTTGTTTCAGCATCTCGCTGGGTCATCTGGGGCCATCTGAGGTCACTCATGCGACGTCTAACGCGAAGGCTACTCGCTCAGTTTGCGTCACAGTCAAACGCTTGCACACATACACAAATAGAGTGAGATAGATACTTAGAAAGACACATTAAAGTGCTTCTGATGCTGAATTACTGTACTGTGTCTAAACGCACTGGAATATACCTGCTAAGAAAGATTTTATTCGTGTTTACGAGCTGCAAAATGGTTAAAAAGTGACTCGTTTTGCCTACTATGTGGCCTGTAGAGCTGCATGAGGAAAAACCTGACTTTGAAATTGTAATTGGTTTTCTTCTAACAACACAAGATTCTAATCAAAATAATGGAAACAATGAATAAGTCGTAAACTTATACAGATATATCGTCTTGGATAATCTATGCTATAGAAAACTATCAAAGCATTTCATTCTAAAAACATTGCATGCAAAGAGATTCATTTATCAGATTCATGCTACAGTATTCTTATATCAAGTTAAGGGATGTCTTACAAAAAAAAAACCCTAAGATGGAAATCTACAGTAGAATACTGGCTTTGTGTGCATCGCTGCAACATATTGTGTGACTATCAAGATAAAACACATCAAAGAGAGTGCATGAATATAAAGGTGTCTTGGCATTTTCATGTAAACGTCAGAATTTGGTTATGAGAGGTGTCTTCAATACAGCTAGTTCTCATGTTCAAATTCTGTTATAAAACTACTATTAGGAGGATAACAGGGTTGTTTGTCATGGACACTTGGAGCTGGTTTGGGAGCCATTTTCAAACAGCGGTGAGAGGCGACGGCGCAAACTCTGGGTTTAGGAAGGAGAAGCCCTGGAAGTCTTCCTGGTTTATAGCTGCTAGTACATCCGGATCAGATGGAGTGAGCGCTGACGGAGCTGCTGTGAAGAACTTGTCGAAATTTTCACCCTTTCTCCCACCCTGATGAAGAAGAAGAAGAGCAGATGATTAATACTGATTGTATGCACGCGATCATCTTTCTCCTGAAAAAAGACACAACATAAGAAAAGTCAGATTATAAAAAGACACCACCTCCGTATCTCTTTTTCTCACCCACACCCTCCTTTTCTCTCCAAGGAGCTCTCTACCACACCTACTGTTGGAGGAAAGCTGCTCACGTCTCTTCTTCTCGCTCCTTAACAGAGTACGACAGCCGTTCTGCTGGATGATATGAATCTCATTTGGCTAATGGGCCTGGCCTCTAACCCCTGAGCATACTCAATTCACTCAAGACACACCTCACAATTGACCAGCAGGGCTGCAAACTGGCGTGTGGCAGGCTAATGATGACATACATTTGCATATGGGAGGAGTAGGCAGGACCCCTAGGTCAAAGGGTCCTGTCTGTTATGACTGGACTGTCTGATCCTGAGTGCTCATGGCTCATCTCTAGGAAGCAGTGGATGAAAGAGAGAAAAGAGAGGGGAATGTGGGAGAGGAAAGGAGGGACAGGGCCATTTGAGCAGGGAGAAGAAGAGTAGATGAAATGGCCAACACAATGTGGACGGCTGAGAGAGGAAGCATGCAGGGAAATGAGGGAAAGCGTGGGAGTCTGAGGAGAGAGGAGACAGATGGAAGGAAGTGACGGCTTCAATTCCCTAAAAGTGTCCTCAGAGAGGAAGAGAAAGGAAGAGAGGGGGAGAAGAGAGAGTGTCAAGAAAGCAAGAAAGATAGAAAGAAAACAACTCTTTCGAGTTTGTAGTCCATCTGTTTGTACTGACAGTTCTGGGTTTGAAGGGTGCCTGGATCTCCAGTCTCTCCAGACGGTCCCAGTCAATCCAGCGGAAGAACGGATGTTCCCTGATCTCTCTCTCGGCTTCCTCTCCTCCGCCCAGTCGCTTGGCTGGGTGCTTCGTCAGTAGCTTTGGGTAAGAGTGGAGAAAAGGAGGGGAAACAGTGGAAATATGATAGTAATCATGGGACGCAGGTGAATGATTTTTGTTTAGTCGTCGACGATGTGCATGAAGAAAATATTTATGAAATGTGATATAATTTCATTCAAAGTGTCGAGTGTGTGAGATTTAGGGGGCTTCATTTACAGAATATGGCAGAAATGGGATATAATATTCATAAATATATTAATGAATTAATAATAATAATTTGAAAATAACAGTCATTATGTTGTTATGTTGTTACCTTGAAATGACTTTTCTACCTACAGATGCCATAAAGGAGTCCACATTTGTCTACATTAGAAGAAAAATATTGGACTCTAAACACTGGCTCTAGATAAACCCTCTCATTTTCTCAAGTTTTTCAGGCTAACGTAGTTCCTCCTTCACACTATGAAGAAGAAAGTGAGGCGGTGTGGTTGCAATTAGCAACTACACCACTAGATGTCACTAAATCCTACACACTGGTCCTTTTTCTGATTTACATATGCATTTATATTGCTTGTGTGTGCTTTTGAAATGAATAGTTAACTGAGAAGATGGATACCACTCTCATGTTTGTATACTATATTATATATGAAGCTACACCTAGCAACCTGTTAGCCTAGCTTAGCATAAAGAAACAAAAAAGGTGATTAACTCACTTATTAACACATTATATCTGTTTTGTTTAATCTACACAAAAAAAAAAAAAACAAAGTGTAAAAATGACTATTTGTGGTTTTAAGGTGGGTTACATGCAGAAGCAGTGGTAGATATACCGTGTTAATTACTGAGCTTTAAAGGTGATTGAAGTAAGATTTTGTTACTTTTTATACAGTCAGGCTAGCTGTTCCCCCTGTTTCCAGTCCAGGCACATATGAGAGACATATGAGTCGTCTCATAGAACTTTGCAAGAAAGTAAATTAATGTATTTCCTAAAATGACAAGCGATCCCTTGAACCCTAAAACTCAATGGGAGTTGATCCCCCACAGAGCGACGACAAATGTGCATGGTTAAGCTCTGCTTTATTTCTTAATATTATTTAAATATATTTTAGAAATGTAAAATGATGTAATTTACATTATTTTTTCTTTTCTTTACAATTATATTAAAAGTTGTATGAGTAAGAAGAAAATGGAGGGTGACTTACTCCCTTGCAGATAGCGACAGCTTCACGAGAGAGACATTTCGGGTATGAGACACTTTGCTCCATGATGGACTGAAACAGCTCCTCCTCGTCAATACCATCAAATGGTGGCTGGAAGGGAAAGACAGAGAGAGAAGAAGAAGAAAGAGAGAGAGTCACTATGAGGCCCCGCAAGCAAATTGAAAGCAAATACATTGAAATTAAAGTTCTTTTGAAGTGCGTACAAAGGACAAGTACTGGAGGCTTAAGTGTCTGTGTACACGTGTCCATTGTTAGGATTAAACTGAGTGTTACCTGTCCTGCCAGCATTTCATACAGCAGCACTCCATAAGACCACCAGTCTACGGCTTTATCATAGGGCTGATATGCCACAATCTGAAAAGGATGGAGAGAAAAGGAGAGGAGATAAAGGGGAAGAATGGCAGCGCAGAGATAAGGAAGTAAAAAGAAGACAGGGAGAGTGAGAGAAAGCACAGCTGTAGAAGTCGGCCGCTCGGATGATATGTGGCTATCAGAGACAGCTGGAGTGAAAAGCAAAGAGAGGGAAAGGGGAAAGTATGGCATTAGAGAGAGTAAATGTATGAATGAGCTCAGAAATAATCGGCACATGACTTTGTATTTGTGTGTTTATTTGTTTCCCCCGTGTGTGTGTGTGTGTGTGTGTGTGTGTGCAGGAGAGGAGGGGGGGGACACAAGGGAACAATTTCCTGCCCCTGGGGAAATATATTGTATCTCTTCCAAAATGGCAGATGCAAGAGAATCAATGGGTGTTTACATAAGAGAGTCAATACCCAGGGGATAGCAAAGTTTACAGTATCAAAGACATGCACAGGCAGTCACATCTTCTCTTTCTTTCTCTGTCTGTCTGTCTACTACAAGTCCACAAACACAGCGGGATATCACCCTCAATCTCTCTCTGAATTTGATTTGTTCACAATGACAAAACAGAAACACACACACACATATTTCAATCAATTTGTAAAAGAAACATAACGCAGCGTACAGTTTGATATTTTGCATTTCAAACGGGATGTCAAGCAAGACCACCTCAGCTGTTTTCCAGGCTGAAATTTGCATCATTATCGATGAAATGCCTTCGAGATTCTTCAGTTGTTTTCCAGTGGTTTGTTTGATTCTTGGGGGAGTTGATTGCCTCGTGTTACACTTGTCAATCGCAGTAAGAGAAAGGCAAAACTGATAATACAAGGTCTCTGAAGGACAATCGCAATTTCTACAGTGTCGTAGCACAAGCACACACCGCCGCTAATTGAATCATGTGAAGTTAATTATTCAAAAATGCTGACAAGGTCAGAGAGGATGGAGGAGATGAGAGGAGCTGCAGCGAAGCAACTCGCCGCCTCGCAGTGCTGCAAAAGAGGTCAAGCAAAATGAAGAGGGGAAGACAGGGGTGAGACGAGGGGAAATTAGGGATTGTCTGGACCATGACATGAGAGCAGGGGTCGGTGTACCTCAGGGGCGATATAGTCGGGGGTGCCGCAGAAGGTGCGCGTGGTGTCACCCTCCAACATGCCCTCCCTGCACATCCCGAAGTCCGCTATCTTTATGTGGCCCTCGCTGTCAAGCAGCACATTATCCAGCTTTAGGTCCCTGGGAGAGGAGGAGATTGATCACGCGGGTATGAATCATTTTGATAGATAACATCTTTATAACAGTCATTCGCTACAAAAGACATGATAAATCTATGTCGCGTTCTGCGTGCTGCACTGCAGAGCAGCGACAGCGCCAAACCAGGCCGTGTTAGATGAGCGGCCCCTTTCTCTACCTGTAGATGATGCCTTTGCTGTGGAGGAAGAAGAGGCCGACCGCTATCTCTGCTGCATAAAACCTGAAGCGAGAGAGAAGGGGGCGGGGAGGGGGGGGACACACTACTGGTTGCTTTATCTTTCAGAAAATTGGCCGTGGTTTTCAGCGTGGAGTGAGGGAATGGAGGCTGAAGAAGGTGATGAAAGGGAGGGTAACCAAATAGATGAAAGGCAGGGAGATGAAAAAAGAGAGCTAGAAATGAACAACATGGTCAGAATTAGCTTTAGATGATTGATCAAAGATTATTGATTAGATGAACAGCCAGGGGGCGGGAAAATGTAGATGAAAAGATGAGATTAGTGGGAGGAGAAATTTGGAGGAAAGAGAAGAGGGCTGGTACTTGAGCAGATGACTTTTTATGAGTCACCAGGTGTAATGAACAAAGCTAAGAGATGAGTGTGTATGAAAAGGAGCAGAGAATAAAAGAAAGGCAGAAAATGAGACGCCGCAGATGAGGACTGTGATTAAAGGTAAGAGAAAGGAGTCTTTTGACTACATACGCTGCATGAGGCTCTTTGAACTTGCCAACTATCTGAATATGAAACATCAGGTCTCCTCCATTGACATATTCCATCACATAATAGAGACGGTCCTGCAGAAACAACACACAGAGACATGCACACAGACACACACACAGGCTATACATAATCACCTCTTGTCCAAATTAAAAAGCAATCTGTTAAAATCCCTCCTCCAGGACCGAGGACCTTGTTAAAGAAAGCAAGCTAATTATTTAATTTATAAATCGAAATTCTCATCCAACCTGGACTGAAACAGCTCCTGGGAGAACCGCGCAGCCAAAATGTCAGGCAGGTTTATGGACAATTTAATGAAAGTTATGTGGTTCATTTAAAACACTTTTACACACACACACACACACAGCTACACACACCTCAGTCTGGAAGGCGCAGTACAGCGATGTGAGGAAGTGAGGGCGAGAGGCAAGTGCCAGAACCCTCCTCTCCACCAGGGCGCTCTCCGTGTCCTCGTCCTGGAAGAGAACGTCTTTCTTCAACACTTTCACCGCGAACAGACGCTCGCTGCCTCTCTCCTCTGCCAGCAGCACCTTTACAGACGCATGGGGAGAGAAGGAGAGAGAGTTACTGGAAAAGAATTTCAAAGGAGCTGCTGCATGGTGATGAAGAGCAATTCATTTTTAAATTCCTCGCAGTTAACAGAACAGCCGGCCATGCATCAAACCAGGGGAGACTTTACTTTATACGTTTTTCATAGTTTTGACACAAAGTATGTTGCAGCTCTCACTCAAGCTTCATTTTCCAACTCTAGACAAAATTATACATGTACTGTAATGCTGCCAGTACTGAACATTTTTTAGGTCATTGTGCTATGAGTGACAAGGTGCTCTAGTTGGGAGCAAACTAGTTCTGCTGTTGTTTATGAAATGATTTGCTTTAGCAGCACAATATGTGCAATATTTAGGTGATTTTGTGCATGAAACTAAGGTAGAAAAATGAATCACATCATATGGATAGATGCTGAGGCAAATTCAGTAGTGTCCACGGTGAAAATAACCAAAGCAATGTTTAATTAAAGCTGCTCCGTGCCTGCAGATTCTAAGACACTTTAATGTCATGAATGAAAAAGTGAAACAGCTCTCGTGTTTCTATCAGACATTAAAAACACATTCAGTGGCTATTTTCACACTCCTGTGAAATTGGTTGCTAGCGGGTTGCACTAACGATGCAGTAATTTTCTACAATGAGAGCCGGGTGACCCGGGTTTGTACTGTGGTTCACGGGAAAGATATGGTCAACAGCACTGGAAAGTGCTGACAACAACACTGTTTAAAATTGTCTTGCCAACTTGCAGCACTGTGCTGTAATGGTCACTGGCTAGTGGTGGGGATAAAGGATCTCATTTCACTTTCAAATAGTGGCGAATAGTACAGAAAATTACACAGAAATCAATGTGTGACTACACAGAGGTGCTTGTGTGTGTGTCCATACTCTGCATGTGTGTGTGTGTGTGCTATTGATGAACTGCCAGTCACTGAGAGAAATCCTGCCATCCTCTGTGATCCTGTCTCCTGCTCTTCCCCACAATCTCAAACTAACACATACAAATGGGGCTCATTGCTATCACAATATTACAAATCTCTCTAACACAGTCACGTGTCGCTCTTCCTCTTTTCCTGCTCTTGTTATCCCATTTCCTTTTAGTCATTTTGTCACTTTCTGCAGGAGTAATCCTTCCTTCTCTTTCTCTTTATCTCCTGTCTGTCTCTTTCTCACTTCCCCTCACTCAGCGGCCCCGGGGTCTGTCTCTCCTTTCTTGGGTCGTCTTTTTTTTTTTTTCCTCCTTCTTCTCACATCTTACGTAAGTCGAGTCTATTTCTCCTGTCCTCTGTAGACTCTCCTCTGACAGTTATGAAACAGCACAGGGGGGATTTCAGAGGAGGAAGAAGGACTCAAAACTCCATTCTCTTAATTATGCTTCATCTACTGGGGAATTAAAGAGAAAATGGAGAGCAGAGGCTCCCTTGAAATGAACACCTCCAGGAGGACTGTCTGCCCGTGTGGCATGTAGGAAGCCAGTCAGCCTGAGCTCACGACTGCTGACAGCACTAAAGAAGAAACTAAGGGTTAAATGAATCATTTGGCAGTAGTAGGAGAGACAATGAGCATGTTAGTAAGAAATTCAAAGAAATTCAGCCTTGCTCAGCCTGGGAGCTGCTGTATGAAATGCCACTTGAAGGTCAATCCCATCAATAGAAGAAATCATTTAAAGCCAGGAATAATCTTTGTTGTTTGAAGCATGAATGGCCTCTTTGATATCACTTACAGCTGTTGGATTGGAGCTGCCGATTGTGTGCAGAAAAGATGACATTTGGTCTCTTTGCCTGCTGTGTGTGTGTTTACCTTGCCAAAGCTGCCTTTGCCCAACACCATGAGGAAGTTGAAGTCGTGGATGCCCACTCTGCCTTTAGCAGGACCTGGGGTGTGGACAGGAGGACAGGATGGTACAGGAGTCGGGGACAGGGCCACAGGGAACGCTTCAGACAGCGGGGCGGGTATCGCTTGAGGCAGAGAGGGTGTTGGGACGTCTGGCTGAGGCTCCTGGTGAATCGTAGTGGGAGGATGGAGAGATGAATGGCTGGATGCAGTCCAACACACACACACACACACACACACAACCTGAACACCATGCAAAGCAAACACTTTCCTACCCCTAGCTTTGGATTACAGTCAGGCAGAACAATCCTGCACCCTGGTGGAGACGGAGTGTAACAGGGAAGGGAGGGGACTGTGTATAATTTATTATCTAATTATTTAGCTACAACACCCAGCATAAATCTTCTCTGAGGTTTTTTTTCCCCCTCAGAAGGAATTGTAAGCCGAGGGACAATTCAAGATCCCGATCCAGTGTGAGCAGTGGCAGCTGTTGTTTATTAGATGTAGGTAATTATAAGCTGATAAAGGCTATGCCTAGGCCTTAGGATAAATGGTCATTAACATGGAAAAAAATAAAGCCCTCCACTCAAAGTTTTTGTCTGTACTGGAGCAAGTTTCCTACCTGTAAGTCTGGATCTGGCACGGGGATGTTGTAGTACTCTCCTTCATCTTGGGCCAGCAGTTTGAACCAGCCACTGATAGGACGCCTGAAGATCTCACTCACTCCGAATGACAGCGCTCCCATAAAATCATTCCTGGACGTGCGATCCCAATCCCACACCTCCACAGACAGTCGCCTGTCCCACTGGTGACCACGTACTGAGCTGGAGACACACAATAATGCACAAAGACACAGAAGGAAATGAAGTTTTTCTGGGTTTCTCTGTGTTTTTCAGGGTCCTTTTATATTTTTTTGTCCCAGTGAATTGTAAATTTTAAACCTTGGATTAAAGTTCTCAAGGACTCACAAGGTGAAGCTCTCATTCCAGACGGGATTGAGTGTTGAGCGGATGGTCTTAGTCTTTTGTTTGCTGTGGCTCTTGGGGTCTGGAATCAATTTCAGTTTAACATAAGGGTCTGACAGGCCGTTTGGATCCATGGGCATCAGGTTACGAGCCTCCCGCACTGGAGAGAAAGTAGAATAATAGAAAGTACAGACACAGAAATCCTTCATTATCTGCGTAATCCCACAAAGCAACAACAACAACAAAAAAAAACAACGCTTCCCATAATCCAGCGGGTCCTCGCACCTGTGACAAAGACGTCCTCCGACTCTCCTCTGATTGTCAGGTGGATCCTCCCTCTCTTCTCTGTATGGTCTTGGCCACAGAGGCTGGGAACACTGGTCTCACACCGTCGATGGACGTTCATGTCACAACCTCACAGCACACAAGATACACAAGTATGAACAAACACGTGCATATGTGCCAAAAACAGTAATTAGACTACAAAAGATAAAAACAAGTTAAAAAATGTTGACATGTTTGTATAGGAGCTCATTGGTGGCTCATACCACATAACCACAGTGTCCATGGTTAGAGACATTGAAAAAAACGTTTGCTTTCTTGTTGAGAGTTAGATAGGAAGATTAACTCAACTGTTACCTTTAATTATACCGTAAATCTGCAGTTAGCAGCTGCTTAACCTAGCTTAGCTTAAGTTAGCCTAGCATGAAGACTAGAAGCTGCTAGCCTGCGTGTATTTCAAGCTATCAAAAATCACCTAGCAGCATCTCTAAAGCTCACTAATTAACACGTTATATAACTTGTTTCTTTAGTGCGTATAAAAACCTAAATTAGACACGTTGTAGCTATAAGGGGCTTATATACTGGACTGTTTCTTAGCTAGACATAGTCACTCCCTGGAGTCTCTGCTGGTTGCCAATCTCCTCATCTAACTCTTGCCAAAAAAAGGTGAATAAGCATATTTACATAAATGTAACTGAGTCAACTCTAAATCTTGAAGGCTAATTTTGTTGGAAAGCAGCTTTTGTTGCCCAACTAGGAGGCCCATAAAGTGCCCAAGTGAGCTGATTTTTATCCCCGCAGTACAAGGACACAGACGTATTAGACTGTAAAACTCACTGGAACATTTCATGCCCTGGTGTATGAGGCCGTACAGCAACGAGCCACAGTGGTCGCAGAAAGTGGGGCTGGAGTAAGTTTGGACCTTAAATGTGTGTCGACTCTTCAGGTCCTGAAACAGAACAGAAACAATCTGCGTTGACGACTCATGCACACACACACACACACACATACACACACACAGTGACCATGGAATTAACTGCGAACACACACACACACACACACACACACACACACATTTACACACATGCATGCGGAGTATGATTAGTGGAGAGATGTTGAGAGGGGTATTCATGGACAAGCCAATTAGATTTCTCCACTGGGAGAGGACATATAAATGAGAGTGCATCTAGACAAGGCTGTGTGTGTGTATATGTGTGTGTGTGTATACTGTGCAGAGAGGGATGAATCATTTTTATCTCTCTTCAGCTCATCAGACCCCCCCACCACCACCAGCACCACCACCACCGCTCTTCACACACCACCTTCTCCCAAAATGTTTTCCCTCCCTCACCCCTCTGAGTCGCTATTTAAAAACACCTCCTCTCTTTCTCTCTGTGTTCCTTTCACTCATCCTTTTGCATTCAAACACATACATACATACGCACACAGTCTCATCCACACACACACACACACACACACATATGTTCCCCTTGACCTCATTTCTGAGGCTGTTTTTTTTTGGCTGGCAGAAAAAAAAAGACAAATCCTCCTTGAAATCCTCAAAATGCCACAGAGAGGAAGAGTGAGCAGTTTGTTGCTGTCTCTCCCCCCTCTAATTCTCCCTCTTATCTCCCACCCTCCACCTGTATCTCCCCCACTCTCTATCTCTAACTCCCGGCATCACTGAGGCCTTGCAGGATGACACGACACGAGGCATCACAGATGGGACAAGGCTGCGCGATGTGAAGGATGTACGGATTGATGGATGAGTCATGCACACGTGTCACTGGTGATGCGGTGATGATGATGATGATGATGATGATGATGATGATGGTGACGACGGGGTAAATCTTGACTAAGACAAACGGTAAAAGTGAGAGTGTTGTAATGGATACACTGACACATGTGCTCACATCTGGTTTTGGTCCCGTGACAGAACCAGGACAAGTGAAGGTCACGAACTCGTGACATCTTTTGTGGACCACAAAACTGCAAACTGGAGGAAACACAGAGAAAAATATGTTAATAAAAACGAGTCAGTCACACTGAGAAAATCTTCGGAGAAGATTAAATACTGCGGAAAAAGGGGATAACACAGAGTTTATCTTTACCTTGACATTGGAATCCCTGTTTGCCGATGCCCCTGAGGGAGAAAGGCACGTGGATTAAGACACAAACACAATCCTACTTTTTTAAGGTCGAAATATTTTGCTTCTGTTTCTCACTGAGAAGAATAAAGACAATGCTGCCAAGACATATATAGGGCTATTGCATTATTCCACCCTGTATTAAGACCAACAGACATGCAGGCAGGTTATCTCTTAAGAAACAAACTCCACGAGCTAGAGACTACCAACTTAAAAAACAAAATCATTGTGTGAAGTTCGCAGTTTCCTTTCCAAGCATCACTGCTGACCAGGTCAAGCAGAGCACTGTCAATTATCATCACACACACACATAAACAATCCTCCTGTTTCCAGAACTGTGTGTGGGCGCGTTTCCAGCGTCTCCTCAGAGCTTTAATTGAATAATTAAAGCCATTGATTGACTAAAGAGTCCACTCAGCGGCTTGCCTGCTGTGAATCAAGTTTTGATTAGGAGGTTTAGAAAGGGAGGACGAACAAGACGTCGCAAAGAGCTCCTCTACAATCATACTGGAGAGGCTTAGGGGTTCATAGGAAACTGACCATAATCACTGATCTAAAATCAGTTCACCCTCTGGCTGGGTACTAATTAAAGACGGGGGTTGCAGAGGGTAATCTGATTCTTGATCAGCATTCAACAGAAGTCTCAGTGTTTGAGGCCTGTTCTCCTGTTTGACCAGCAGAGAGCATTAGAGAACTAGGTATGGGTTTGGAGAAAATCGACAGTGTTGCTTGTTGGCCGGATATCACAGAGAATTCACTGCATTTTAAATTTAATGATGCATTGAAACACCTCTCCAACACATGCCATTAAACACAAAGCTGCTATGAAAAAACATCAACAAATAAAAAAAAAAAATTTAAAAAAACGCTGTAAAACTGACCAGAGTACTGAAAAACATGCTGGACTATAAATAATTGATTACAAATTAATGAAAATTAAAATTAATGATGGCTGAATACCATCTAGCTACTTTAGTTTCAGGGTCCTGGTGTTGTTCGTGCTGGCTCACTGTCATGTCTTGAACAGAACAGAGCCAGCCTAGCTTTTCTTATGACAAATCAAAATGTCTGCTGTGAAACGGGCCTGTTCAGATCTGCCCCGCGATTTCTAGTGTTAGGACCAGAGCTTTTGACTTATAAACCCTCAGGAACAGCACATAAGATCTTAACCTCACATGCAGTAAGATTGGACTGTGACTTATTTCAGTCAATTGATAATTGAAGGAGCCATGCACGGTACATTCCCTCTATAGCCTGACTTAATAAACAAGATATTTACATTTCAGAATTAGGACAATCTTTTCTTAGTCTTTAATTAATCTACCAATCCCCCGAGGAGCCTCAACACCCCGGTTGACATCCTGTGTGAAGGAAAAGAGTTTTCACCCTGAGCTAAGTGCTGCTACCGCAGCCAAGACAGCAGCCAGTTGGAGAAATGTCCTGAAAGCTACCCAGAGGCTGCTGGCACATGCACCGCCCTGTATCCGACATACACCCTCACCATATGTCCAAAAAGACAACCACACAGCCACTTAGACACACACACACACACACACACACTGCCACGGCTTCGTGGGACAGAACAAGCTCGCTGCATCGTTGTATCTAAATAGAAGACTTTTTTTTTTTTTTACATCAGTACATGCTCCTGCATGTCAGACATCTACATTAACAAAGATACATTCACTGAAGTACTGGTAGTGCAGCATAGTTTTGAGGCACTGGTACGTGCTCGAATATTTCTTTTTCTTCTGTTCTTCTTCTCTTGTTTGTTTACACAGTTTGTTTTCACCTATAAATCCTTCATCCCTGAAAATCTTCCATGTCCTGTGAAAACCTTGCTTTCGACTTTGCGATGATACATTTTCCCCAACTGACTTGAGTTACATTTTTGTAAATAAATAAATACATAAAAATAAAAAATAAAAATGGATAGATGGATTTGTCCCATCATTATTTAATGGAAGCAGTAGGAGAATAATCAACCCTTAGAGGAACACTAAATCCTTCAGTTTATCTTAAAAAATTCAATATCCCCAGATTTGGCGGTAGGTGGTTCTCACTGGACATCGATTAGCATGAACTCCAGCTGTTTATAAAATGTGTACTGTAGATCTACTGTAGATCTACTGCCACCTGGAGCAACGACAGCAAGTACAACAAATCCTGCTTACACGTTAACGCATTAAAAATCATTTCAGAACGGTACTCTTGAGTTAATTTTGCTACTTTTATAAATCTACACTTTTAGAGAACTTTCTAACACTCTAATAAAGTCTTTATTATGTTGTGGTATTTGTACACTCCATCGATTTCACACACAAAGTTCATTATGAGTAATATTGAACCTGTGAAAACAATTCATAATGCCTTTTCTGGCTACGGAGTCTGAAGAATAGCCCTACTGATGGCAGGACTTAATAAAAGCTGCGACTAAGCTGCAGTATGGGAATTGCAGGATCCAGCATTTTTAGATTTTGGCCCGTACTACAGTCTAAAAGTCAGGATATCTCTGCCAATTTCAACCATTCTTGTTTTAATCTGTCCCCTATGAGTCCCACAGCTTTATGAAAGTGACATACTGAATCAATAGAGTACCCCTTTAAGAAATATTCCTCCTACACTGCTGCCTGTGTGTGTTTGTGCATCTTTGTATTTAGTGTGTGTGCAGACATTTATAGTGTGTCCTAATTGTGTGTGTACTGCATGCGTTTATCACTGTGTGTCCGCGTGTGTGTGAGCACATGTAGTTACTAAACTGACTCCTGTTTGATGTGGGCTGCAGTGTGGAGGTGAGGTTATGTGATGAGGTCAGTGTGGTGGCTACACAGTGTAGGATGTTTCTCCAGCAGGCAGCTGGATCTGGTGAAAAAAAAGGAAAACGTGCAAAGAGAGTCAGTGTCAGATGGAGTAGTGGGATGCCTGAGGAGGCGGCTTATGAACTTCCGGGTTGGTTTCTGTATAAATGCGTAGCTGTGTGTGTGTTTACGTGCGTGTTACCAGATGAAGTCGGTACAGTGACTGCAGAAGGTGGGCTGCTTGAAGAAGCGGGCCGTGAACTGGTGGTCTTTGACTTCAACAATCCTCTTGTGTTTGAGTGCCCCCTTCCTCTGGAATACCGGCACCCTGGGTGGAGGGGAGAGGGGTGAGGGCAGAGGGGAGGCACCAGGGGAGGATGCCAATGTAGGGGAGGCCAGTGTCAGTGGGGAGAGGGAAGGGGAAGGGGAGACCGGGGTGGACATGATGCCTGGAGGATACAGTAGGAAGGGGAGAGAGTGAGGGAGAGGGGGAATGGATAATGAGTGTCAGTAAGAGGGTATACAGTTGTACAGGCGAAAGACCTTGAACATGGGAGAGGGAGGAGGAGAGGAAGCAAGGACAGGCAGGAGGAGGATGAAGGGGGAGGGGGAGGGATGGAAAGTGTAATGGGTCATGGTTGAGACAGGAGTTGTATTAATGGCACATGGGATGTAGGGTAGGGAGCGGTGAAGGAGTGACGTGGTGGAGAGAAAGATCGAGAAAGGATGAACAGACCGGAAGTGCAGACGAAAGAGGGAGGGCGCGCAGGGAAAGCGACAGGTATGAGAGTGAGGAGAGAGGAAAGAGAGGTGTAATGAAGGAGACAGGGAGGTTAATTCACATACGGCGACAGAACTCTCTTAAGACACGCCGAGACGCTAAGCGATTAGTGCAACTCACAGTGTGTCCCACATACGGCCCGTCCATTCTACCACCATCTCGCTCTCTCTGTACCCCTTACATCTCCATCTCCCTGCCAGCTATGACTTCCCCCACCCCATCCACCCACCCCACCCCCTGGTCGTCATGTCAACTCTACCTCCTGTTGCCATGTCAACAACACCCCCACCACCTGCTCCAATATTAGAGCCTGTATCCTCTCTTGACTTCCTGCTTGCCCTTATTAGCAATTAGTCCCATTTCTGAAGTAAAGTTTGGACCAGAATAATATGTATATGTCTATAGGGAGCGAGATGTGCTGGAAAAAAGTGCAAAACGGCAAATATTAGCTGGAGAGATTGTGGTGCAAGAGTTGCACGCTACTAAATGATAAATGAAACACCAACAGAGATTTAATGAATAAATAAATAAGCCCACAGCAAAAACCGATGTTGGAAATCTAAAAAATTGTGATGAAATGATGGTGTCTCAGCAGAGAAGCAGGAGCAAATCAATCAAAAGGGTGAAAGAGGAGAATGGTGGGAAAAAAAAAACGGCACAGTGCTCAGAAATTAGTAAAAGAAAAACTATGTTCTAAAAATGTGTGCGAAGGAATATGCCAAAGATAGTGCAGACACAATACCTGAATTTGTGATGATTTTGGAGGAAAGGCTCGATTAAAGGATAGCTTTCTTCTCTTCCTCTCCCCCTTCTGTTCTCTTCGCTTGGCTCACTTCAAAAGAAAGGCTAAAGTGTCACACCTGTAGCTGGTCACTTCCAAAAAAAAAAAAGGGAAAGATGGGAAGAAAAGACAGAACAAACCAAGAGAGAAGCAGTACTGTGGCAAGTAGAAAAGACTCTGCCCCCTCCCAAAAAGAGAAAAACCAATTACAACAAAAAGAGAAAGCAACAGATGTTTTGAGAGATTCAAGCTTTCTAGGAACCAAAGATAGAGGAGTGAAGTGGTATATATCCGTTAACCCACAGGCAGGGTGAGGAGGAGGATGAGATAGAGAGGTGATATTCTCTTTCTAAGATTGATTCTCTCTTTACTAAGAAGAGGATGGAAGATAGAGAGAGAGAGAGAGAGAGAGAGAGAGAGAGAGAGAGAGAGAGAGAGAGAGAGAGAGAGAGAGAGATTGAAGGGAATAGGCAGCGATTCATTTTAAAATCTGGGTTACTTCTCTCAGGAGAGGGTGAGGGAGGTGGAGGAAGGAGGACGGAGGAGACAGAAGCTGCCATTTTGCCACCACCAGTACAGTATGGACAAGCAAGCACCAACTGTCCCTCACTTCCTCTAGTGCCAGACGGTGAGAGGAAAGAGAGAGGAGCGAGGGGGAGAGATAGAGTATCTTGTCTGGAAGAAAAGAGCCGAGAGCTTCACAAGACACAGAGAGTCCAAGAAAAGGCTAGATAAGCATAACCAAAACTGGAAATACAGTGTTAGAAGTCATGGAGTTTTGCAACAGATCCAGATGACTGGAGGATCAACAGGCCTGTGAAATAAACAACTGTGTTAATCTTTTCTGCAACAGCGCAGTTAACAGTATGTTCACCGCGTTTGCAATTTGCTCTGAGATCTGAGCAAGCGGTGGCATGATAACACTGCTCCAGTGTGCACTGAAACCAGGTCAGCTAAGCCTGATGGGAAGAGTAGTTTTCAAGAGAGCGAGAGAGCTGTTTGTCCATTGATTGCCTATATAGCATCAAGGACACACACGCACACACACACACACACACTTATTTCTGTCACTTAGGAGGACGTTGTATTGACTTACATTCATTCATGAGACACAGAGCAAGTCTTAAAGGAATAGTTTGACATTTATTACACTTATTCGCTTGCCTGCCGAGAGGGAAACAGAGCTAACTTGGCTCTGTCCAAAGGTGACAAAAATGCCAACCAATATGTATAATGCCCACAGATTAGCGTGTTATATCTTGTTTGTTTAATCCGTACGAAAATCTGTGTAAAAACAACAATTTGCTGTTTTTTGGGGGGAATTTCTGCCAGGCTATTCGGCCGGGACCAGTTGCCTGGCAACCAGCAGAGACTTGGACTACTATAACATGTTAATTAGTAGACTTTTGGCATGCCAGTAGGCAGATTTTATTACTTTAGCATTCAGATAGAGCCAGGCAAACAGGGGGAAACAGCTCCCCCTGTTTGCAGTCTTCATGTTAAGATAATCTAACCAACTGCTGAATCCAGCTTCACATTTACTGTAGAGATCAGGGAATTAATAAAACTTCCCGTCTAACTCTTGGCAAGAAAGCGAATAAGCATATTTCCCCTAATATCCTTATAAGTCTAAAACTCACCGGGTTCCCCTGAGTTGAGTCCCTACAAAGCATGAATAAGTGTTTGTCCCTGCAATGTAAGCAACACAAGTACACACACACACACACACACACACACACACACTAAATTAATCACACTCCATTTGTGCACGTGGTTTATGGACAATCTTGGGAGAGGAGAGCAGCAGGCGCGAGCGGGGATGCAGGCAGGCAGGGGACGAAGGGGTGGATTGGAGTGGGACGGAGAGACTGTGAGAGGGAGCGAAGGGTTGAAGGTCTAATTAATGGAAATGTAGGTTATTAGTCTCCTGATGAGGACACTGGCAGAGAATTAATTAACAATTATAATTAGCAAGATTGTTAGAGAGCAAAATGGTGTCAGCCAGCAAGATAAGAGTGAGCTACTGTGCCCAAGTGTGTGTGTGTGCGTGTTGGAGACAGTCATTATTATGCATGTTTAAAAAAAAAAAACAGCTGTGTGAGCATGCCCTATCTGACAATGATATATGTCATTTCAGCATTAGTCATGCAGAAATAGCAGCTGATTGGAAATGATAGTGGGCTATTCCTTCACACAAACTGCCACCAGACCTTTCTCTATAGAACAGCCATTACTGTCTTCATTTTCTGGCCCATAAGACTCACACTCTTCATCGGTCTTATCTTGGATGAGTCATGTTCTTGTCCTTTTGTCACAAATAAATGAAGAAGATGTCCTCACATAGTGAGAGTGGCACAAAAATACGAGCCGCAGACCGTGCACTCCTCAGTAATCAGGGCATTGAAAAACAAAGCACATAAACGACTCACAATGCTTCCCCCTCCATGCGGTGTGATGAGTAAGCACTTGTGGCTCTAAAGTGTCTGTATCAGTGTGCGTTTGCATGCCTATCAGAGCATGCTTTACAGTGTTTGATCCCGGGCCATAAAAGCCAGTTGGTGTGCAGCCAGCCAATGATACATTAAGGCTGTAAACCAAGAAGACGTACACACACAGCAGAATGAAAAACACAGAGATTCAGCCTGCCTGATTAAGAGCGGAGAGGAAATGATATAAAACGCAGTTAGAAGTGAACATAAAAGGAGAATAGATAGATGACATTTGACAAAAGAAAAATAAGGATATATCAGTGAAGGAGACAAACCTATAAACTCCGCAATCTTTACAATAATCAGTATTATATGACAATACTGGAAGTCGCTGCTACCATTTCTGATCATGAGCACTTTCAATACCTCAGCCCCCCCTTCTCTTTTTCTCTCTCAGTCTACAGATGGCTATCTTATTATTTCTGACCATGGCTTAATGAAACAGAAAATTCTCCTCCGATGGAATCTTTTTTGGGGGAGCAATCAGCACTTCACCAATTACACGCATCCATTATCGTCTAACGAGCGCTGACTCGCATCAAGCACCGGCTTCAACCTGGCTGGCTGGCTGGCTGGCTAGCTTTCTCCTCCAATGAAATTAAGGTAAATTGACTTGCCTAACTGTTGTTTGTGGAATCAGGGGAGAAGTGGTGTCTGAGGTAATCATATCTGCCTGTTAAATTTGTCTCTTCAGAACCAATTGGCTCTGTTTGCCTGTATTGGTTTTCTGTTGGGGTGTGCTTCTATTTGCTTTTTTTAATGAAGAGTGGTCCGCTGTGTTTTTGGAAGAGAGCAACAAACCTCCATGCCAGTCAGATGAGACATTTGGCATGCGACTAGGGCCCATCAACATGGCCTACAAAATCTCAGCGCTGAAGCAAATACGCCTGCTCTCCATATTTATTTTACTGCTGACCTGCCTCTCGTTGCAACAACAAACCCTGCTAAAATTGAAAAGCATATGGACAAATGAGAGACGGTGTGAATTAATTCTAATCTATCAGATAAAGTCATGGATTTTGGTTTATGGAGGGACACCGGGCAGTCTGAGGAAGACATAATAAATTAATCTATTCAATGTGACGTTGTTTTTTGCAGCCATTCACTGGTTATAGTGTCTTTACAACTCTACACCACTTTAGTGTTTATGCCCCATGAATCAATAACCTATTGCATACTTTTCCACTCTCTTTAGTACCACTATCTTCTGGTGCTTGCCTTTCAATATGGTTTCAAGCGGTATTTGTTTATATATTGTACAGTGCGTGGAGGAAAATGCAAAACTCTGCTGTTTTCTTGAAATACCTGGCACACTGCGAAAAGGTTAAGAAATGCTTTTGGTCCTTTTTGAGGGAAGCATTAAACTTTCTGATTTTTTTTGGCCACTTTCATGCAGTAGAAACAAGCTGGGAACACATCGCTGACATATCATGCTAGCAAACACATGCAACAGTAATGGAGGAACATTCACTTCTGTTATGGCCATCTGACGAATCCAAGTCAGATATTAACTTTACTTTTTTTAATGTTTCCGTTTCTATTAACATCGAACATTTAAATGTTCCACTAAATTCAGCAGCCAGTTGCTAATTGTGTCTGTCAGTTTTTTGAAGTTGAACAGGTAGCACATGTGTTTCTTTCACTGAAAACAACTGCCCACTGCATAAAACTACATGATTAGAGGGGTGAGAATGAGTCAAAACAGTAGAGGAAGCCATAAAACAGTGAGCGGAAACACACTAAAACACTCCACTGAGCTCAACTGCAGAGTCAATAAATCTCTTTGGGTTGTATGTGATCCATTATTAATACTAAAACACTGATAATGGAACAATTTTCCTTTTCTAGAGGCACACAACAAGGGTTTCCATTACTTTTTGTTCCAGCCACTGAGAACTGAACTATTGGAATTAGAGACAACAGGACAGCAGGCATTAAAATGAATGATTATGAGAATTACTTTTTCTAACAAATGGAAAACACCTAATACCTAATTTATTAGACCTAAATGAAACATATGGAAACTTTAATGGTTATAAAAATTATTTCTTAAATATTCTGAAGGACTAACACCCATGTTACAATCTCCTTTCAGACTATTCCTTCAAACTATAATCTGGAGATTGATTTAGTGTTAACAGATGGACAGCAGTACCATTATCCATGATTGGACGTATTAATATTTTTAAAATAAGCATCCATCAAAAGTCTCTTTATCTCTTTCAGACCATTCCACTTTATTCTCTGACAGAAGGAACAAGCTCTTCCACAATTTTATTTGGAACAGTAAGCACTCAAGGCTTCGCTTAGCCCTGTTGTACTTGCCTTGTGATAGAGGGGGATTAAAACTCTCTAACCTCCAGGGATACTCTCAGGCTGCTCAGCTATGGACAGTTTCTTTTTGGTTTGAGCGTAAGTCACCCTTTGTATAGATAAGGATAGAGGAGGCCACAACCTCTAAAATACTTCTGAATCTATAGCTATATTCAGTAAAACTATCCAGGCTGAAAAAATACACTTCAAACCTTTGTAAAGGTATACAATATACTATCAGTGTATTCATGGCATGAAGTGCTAAATTATCTAGGAAAAGTCATCCTCTATCCCAGTTTCCTCCAATCTGGGGAAACCGGGAAAAGAGGTGCTTCCACTCTGCCTTAATAATACTAAAGGGGACCTTCTTTACTTGAAGGTAAACATAACATTGCTCTGATATGGAAATCTGTTAGTAGACAAAGCAAGCAAAGTTGGTTTGCAATGTGGCTGTGGAGAAAGTTACATATACAGCACCAGTGAAAAGTTTGGAGACACCTTCTCAATCAATGCTTTTTTCTTTATTTTTATTACTTTCCACATTGTAGAGTAACACCAAACACATCAAAACTATGAAACAACACATATAATTATGTGGTAAATAAAAATAAGTGTAAATAAAGCAAAAATATGTTTTATATTTTAGATTCTTCAGAGTAGACACCTTTTGCTTTGCTTTGCTTCAGCTTCACACATTAACAGATGGACCTTAATATGTGCAATTCCTTGTATGCATCTGGTGTACAGTAAAAAAAAAAAAAACTGTATTCAACTACTATCATGATCCATTATATAGAAAGAACTGATCAACTGAGTAAAGAGAAATGACAGTCCAGTCATTACTTCAAGACCTGAAGATCAATCAATCCAGAAAAGAACTTTAAATTTGTGTTTAAGTCAAGTCGCAAAAACCATCAGACTCAGTGATGAAACTGACTCTTTTGAGGAATGTCCCAGGAAAGGAACACAAAGATATAATGCTTCACAGAGTTGAAATAGCAGACATCATCTGCTTGGAGGAGACAATGAATCAGGCCTTCGTGGTCGAATTTCTGGAAAGAAACCACTATTGAGGAAGATCAGCAGAAGAACTGTTTGGACCAAGAAACACAAAGGATGGACATCACATCAATGAAAATCAAGTCCAAATCTTTAGTTCCAGTGGATGGTATGTGCACATGTGGTTCCCACTGTAGCATGGAAGAGGAGGTGTTGGAGCGTTTTGCTGTGACACTGTCGACAATTTATTGAAAATTCAAGGACAACATGGCTACCATAGTGTTCTTCTGTGACATGCCATTTGACCAAGAGGGAGAGTGATGGTGTGCTCCATCAGGTGATCTGGCCTTCACACTGACCTGACCTAAACCCTCTTGAGATAGTTGGGGATGAATTGAACCGCAGAGTGAAGGAAAAGCAGTCACCAATCTGCTCTGCTTATACGGGAACTACTTCAAGACTGTTGGAAAACCATTACGATGGACAACCTCATGAACCTTTGAGAGAATACCAAGACTGGGCAAAAGTGTCATCCAAGCAAAAGGTGGCTACTTTGAGTCTAAAATATAAAACATGTTGTTTTGTTTTGCCACATAATTCCATATATGTCAGTTCATAGTTTCAATGTATTCAGAAAAAAAGAAGGACAAACATTTAATGAGAAGGTGTATCCAAACTTTTGACTGGTACTGTGTAGTAATGTGTAAATACACTTTTGAAAAGATTTGGGGCCTTGCAGTGAACTGCTGTTAATATTTATTTTCATTTTGACAGATTATGTTACTATTAAGTGTCAAATCATTCTTTTTTTTCCACCGAGATGTAATCTTAGGACCTGTCAACAAGAAAGACTCAACGTGCCCTACTTCCTTTATGTTCAAAGTGCCTTTTATGTTTAATGATTATGTTTCGCTGCATGCGTAAAGTACAATAAACAAAAAAAAAAGAAGAAGAAGAAAAGAAAAAAGATTATGGTTGCTTTAGACAAGTACTGTAACAATATGTTAAATGTTTTATTTTAATATATTTAAATAAAACATACTTTGGTGTTATCTGTTCATTCATTATTTTATATCTACATAAATAAATTATTTGTGTTCGGCCGATCTTTTCCCCCACTGAGTTTAAGGCCTTGAGTATAATGAGTTCGGGACCGTGGCCAAGCCGACAGATCATCTACTAACATGAGGAAAACAGGCATGTGAGCTGAAACATATTACTATTCACAGTATGTGCAAAATACTAACAAGAACTCAAAGCCTCCGCTGTAGGCTGCAAAACCTTTTGCTGCAGGGAGGAAGAGAAGGTTGTGAACAAAATGTGCTCAAGGGGAAGGATGAAAGCAGGAGGGCAGGAGATTCAGGGTAAGAGGGGTGATTGGATAATGAGGCGAGGGGAGAACAAGGTAAAGTCTGAGGATATCTTAATCTTCATCCTAGTTTTCTAGGATGACTTCCCTTTGGGTAGGTGGCATTACACAGGCACTCACACTCACACACAGAGGCAAACAAGGTTGTAGTATGAATAATTATTGTGTCCTAGTTGAGGTGCTAATGTTGTTTCAGACATATTGGCCACAGCGTACAGCAAACTCCTGTTCTGTTTCGAGCACATAAATCCATTCATCCTTTCCACTTTACCTTCTGACAGAGAAAAACAAATTCTTGACATACAAATAACGTAAACACAACGGAACAGAAAATACAGGCCGCTTCAGTGTATGTAAGTGCTCGGGATTGAACATCCACAGAGATCCTGGCGAACCAAATTCATACAGCAAATTTGCATTAAAATGATATTTGCATTATTGTGTAAATATACTCTTTGTTCATTACCATTGCAACTAATCAAATCGCCACAGATTGTTACAACTGCTGCTGCCCGGAATGATAAGAAAAGCATGCAATCATGCTAACATACAAACAAACAGACCCCACTCACACACAAACAAACTGTGTGGTATAAGCTGTGGGTCACTTAGCTCATTTGTCCCTGGTCGTGGCCCATTGTGGCTCATGGAGGATGAGAGAGATTGGCTGTGTATCTGGGGGGGAGGGGGGGGGGGCATGAGATGAAAGGATGCTTGGGTGTTTTTTTTTTTCCCCAACTTCAGAGATCAAGCCGATGAGTTGTAAAACCCTGCGGCACTGCTCACATGATGAAAGAGAAACAGCGCTCTCCTTCCACATGTCCCGTACGTGTGCGTGTATAGTGTGTGTGTGTGTGTGTGTTTAGATATACATGGGTATAGATCTAGTTATTCAGTAGATATCGATATAGATATTTCTACAAACACGTGTAAGACAGACAACAGTGTCAGCAAGAGAGTGGTGAAAAAAGAAACGATGGAGAAATTATCAATAAAAATACAATAGGAAGGGAAATCCACAGGGAGGACAGAGTGATTTTAAGGACGGGATAACCAGAGATGGAGTCGAGCAGAGAATAAATGAAATGACAGAGTCAGTCAGAGGAAACAGAATTGAAAGAAAATCAAAACAGAAAGACGAAGGGAACCTGCTATTGTCACAATACTGAGAGAGATGGAGGGTGAGAGGTGCAGGAACATGAGGGCCACTGCACTGCATAGCAAGAGAGACGATGCTCATGTCACTGGAGGGAGACAGAACGAGAGAGAGAGACAAAGATGGAGAGAGAGCGAGAGAAAGTGTTAAGCCCTGCATCGCAGACATGCGTTACAAATCCCCGGGGACCTGGTGGCAGATCAGTACAGGATCAATCTGCTGCACCTCAGCAGGGACGCAGCACACTCCTTCAATTCCCACACACCGTTCATGAGTGTGTGCGTGTGTCACCGTACTGTACGTGTGTGAATGCCTGCGTATGTGTGTATGTGTGTGTGACCACGGAGTTGGAACAGAAGTGACTGAGGACTGGGAGGTGCAGGGGGGATGGAGGGGAAAGAAATGGGAGCAGGTGAGAAAAGAAGCAAACAGAGACAGATAGCTGTGTTGGGTGCAGATATATCAAGTGACCAATCCAGATCATACATATTTTACAACTTCAAGATAAAAGCATAGCTAGGCAGCATTCATTCAATATGATGTAGATTTAATCAGAATAAAAAAAAAAAAAATCCATAAAATCACTCAAAAGTAAACTACACCACTGCTGGCATCTAAGAGTCCCCAGCTCTAAGATAAATGACTTCAATGTGAGTGATCGAACTCCCACATGGGAGATCAAGGGTCAGTTTATCCCCTCCGCTCTCCCATCATAGCCATTAGAGAGAAAAGCATAACACTGACCTCAGATCAGTGTTTGGGGACATCATGATCCAACTGTCTGTAACTCAATCTTATTAGAGCGTTAAGTCATTACTGCATGTACACACAGAGGCCTCACAATGCAATTAGCCATTAGCCCATCACACTGACAAAGCATGGCTAATTAGCAGATCGCAGGCGCACAGGGAGCAGAACAAAACATATTTAATATCCCCATCAACACTCTTGCAGAATATCACGTGTCAGGTAGTGTTTAGATGTTTTGTCACGCTTGGTTGAGCAGTATTTTAAAAATGCAAGTTGTATTTGTGAATAAGTTTAAAGCTAGCTTTAAAAAAACAGATAAGAGATTTTCCACAAAGGACGAAGTTAAAACTATTTCAAATTCAGTTTAATATATCTCTCTGTGTTAGCAACCCCATTTCGATCTATCTGTTCCTGATATAATTAATTCTGTTCACGAAGGTTAAAAAAACAAAAAAAAAGAGGCTATCAGTGCAAATATCATTCAACATGAGTGTGTGGATGACTTCCCAGAAAGCTCAGGGTCAGATCTGTTTAAAATTCTGTTCTGATCAGCAAAAAAACAACATCTGTTTGTTGTAGTAGAAATAGAGATGGTCAGGTGTCTCTGACTGGACCGCTTCTGGCGGAGGTTGAGAGTTGAGGCAGAGTGTTATGTGTGTTGCTCTCTTTGAGTGTGAAAGAAGTGGATTACGTTGGGTCAACTCTGGCCAGATCAAAGCAAAAAGTCTGACAAGAACCGAGAAACCTCTGAGAAATATATGCAAGCAAGCATGCATGCACGCACACACACACACACACACACACACAGACACACACATACACAGACGCAGAAATACGCGCACACACACACACACACTTTGGCAGAGGACTGCCTGTCAGAATGCCAAAGAAACTACTCTTTGAGCTCTCCATAAATTTACTTTGAAGGAGTTCTGACTGGGTAATAGCTTGTATGGAAACTACTGTCACAAGAGAAAACACACACACACACACACACACACACACACACACACACAGAAAGACACACACTGCACAAACACACTCTCAAAGCCCCTTATTTATAATCGCATTCGTGACAAAAGAATTGGAAGGAAACACAGCACCACTGGCATTAATTAAAGAGAATCATATTTTATGAAGCAATTCTCAGGAAGTAAGTGCAGCACTGACCCTCCAGCCCCACCCCAGACAGACAATGTCAAATAAACTAACACAGTTAAATTAGGGCATAGACCAGACCAGTCTGGGCTAGGAGCAACATCACCCGACTAGCAACCCGCCTTAGCAACCCGTAAGTAGGCCTATAGTGTTGGCGAGGTTACTAGAGCAGAACTGGGCCTTGTACAATGCTGAAAACACACACACACACACTGGTTTCTGTGGGTATATGTGCCCTGTCACCGTGGTACGATGAGCTTCTCATGGTGCAACATGCAGACCTGAGACCTGGTGAATACACAACGTGTGGCACTCCTGTGTTTCCTTGATATAATTCATGGCCGATTCAGCCAATGAAGACCCTGTTTGAATTCTGGAGCACCACACGTATGTGCTTCCCAGGTAACGGGCCAGTAGAGAGAGGGGATGAGCTTGAGGCTGCACCAGGATCTCTTACAAACTCAGGCACTAGACTAGCCTGGAGCACACTGCACTAGGCTGGACTGGACTGTTCAGTACATACAATTTGACCAGACAGTAAATCTGATAAATCAAAGCAGATTAGGACAACAAGGTAAATCAAAAGAGGAGCAAGTCAAGCAAAATAAAACAAATTGAATCCGACTACTCTAAACAGGAACTGATGGATCAGAACAGGCAGGACAGTGCAAAGCATAGTGCAGGATTATACGGCAAACCCAGGAGACAAATCAGCTCAAAACAAGCAGAACGATCACTGTGAATGTACTTAACTTCCTCTGGTAACCAAATCTCTTAACCAAATTTTGCACAAAAGATTCTGCGATTTCAAGAAATTAGTGTGAGTGTTTGTGAAGCCAAACGTGTGCCTGTGTGGGATGATCAGACTACTTGAGGCGATGCTTTAGATTGCAGCTTAGTGAGGGCTAGAGGAAGATGAGGATCATTGGCTGAGTGATGTACGCATTGTGTCAAATATGCATGCACAGCAAAGTGTGTGTGTGTGTGTGTGTGTGTGTGTGTATGTGTTTTTCAGAAATAGCGGGGAGAGGAAAAAACGGAGAGGGAGAGCAAAGAAGAGTACTAGAGAATCATGCTACTGTGGGCTTTTACACATGATTAGTGCACATGCAATACACATACATGGCATGTACCCTCTCAACATAAAACGCACACACACCCGATACACGAGTATAGACACAGAAACGCGCTTGTGTCCTGACTGGTTTGAGGCTATCTGTGATATGAAGCTTTTGGGATAACATGCAGGAGCAGCACAAACTGATGATTTAAAGATTAGGTGATCAACACGATACCAACACTTTATCATAGCCACTTCAAGCCAAACCAGTCCAGTCTAGATCAGCATAGACAGCAGACACGTCACCACCATGTTGCCCCTCAGCACTCTCCCAAAGTGAGCTTTAAATATTTCACCTCCCACTGATTAAGGTCAGGATTGAGCAGAGGGGAGCATAGCAGATCTTTGACCAGTGCTTTGGGAAAAAAAAAAAAAAGTGATGGACATTATACTATATTACCCAGCAGGCACCAGGTGGTGGCGGTGCAGAGGACACCATGGCAACGCCATGAGAATGCCATGGCAACACCATAGCAACTGTGGCCTCATTTGCTCGCTGGTGGTGTGGTACAGCCCAGACTTGCTACAGTGGCATGGTCGTCAGATACACACTTCAGTCACATCAGTAATAGTAACATTGTTCATTAATTATTTCATCAATCAATTAATTGATCATCATCATCAACAATCAGTCAAAAGGAGCAAGAACACAGTATCTACTGGTCTCTGTTTTTTGCTAAGTGAGAGACACACAGAGGGATGAGCTGATTTTAAAAAAAAAAAGGAAGTGACCAAAGGAAAAAAAAAAGCAAAGGTCAATGGATGGGTTAATTAACAAAGGGATGTGATCACCATGTGATAAAACTTTAAAAGAAGAGAGATGGGCGAGTGTTCGTAGCTTGTTAATGGAAACCAGGAGAAAGAACTGCAGAGGAGAGCAGGAGAAAGAAAAAGAGACAGCAGACTGTGTGAGAGAGACGTACTGATGTGTAAAAGCAGCGAGTGCCAAAAAGTAATGTTAGGTAGTACGAGAGGAGTGACAGACTGATAGCTATAGTAGATACAGATGAATAGAGAGTTTAGACTTTTACTTGTCTTTTTTGTCACAGGCACTAATGTCTTCACAGTCATATAGGAGGAATCGAAATTCAAAAATGATTTCAGTGTCTAGAATCGCTACAAAGCTAAAACATTTAAAACTATTTCATCTAACACTTCCTCCAAATATACCAAACTTAACTAATATATATATATACCTGTATGTATATATATGTATATATTTATTTGTACATATATATTTCTTTATAGATAAATGATAGAATTCAAATGATAATTGAATACAATAAAATATCTCAGTTAAATCACAGTATAACATGGTACATTCTCAAAAACATAGTATATTTTAATATATTCTTTTTTCTCAGCATAAAATAAAAAAACAAAAACAAAAAAAAAACAAAATAAGCCAGAGGGTTTTTAAGAGTCACTTCTGTTCATGCAGTCACAGACTTAAGTATTAGCGCCTCAATAGAAATCAATAATGCTCAATGACATACCAGGTTTAAGCCCTGTTGATTGGTTGAAAATGACTGTGTTCTACTACACAGGAAGCAGTCAAACTGTTGTCGTGGTTTTCCGCTGTTGGGTGCAGAGTAGAGCGAGCTTACTACCTCACTGAAAGGTGGCTGCCCTGGGTCCTAAGCATTTTGCTACAATTGAACTACACAACCCTCCCACCACAAATCTTTGAGATTTCATTCAGCTAAACATGCAATGATTCTGGGGCTTTCCAAAGGATGGGAAACGGCAAAAAGCATTTCTCTAAAAACAAAGACAGATTGTTTCAAAAAGAAAATTGCCCCACGCAGACCTAGAAAAAAAAGCAATCCATGTGCAGATAAAAGGTACAGTCTGCCCTCATTGAAAGGCAAAAGGAGTTAAAAGGGGAATTGAGAAGGTCGACTAACCCTTCGATCTGTGACAACATGCACAAACACAACGCCCACAGCCCCTCACATAGCAGGTCAACCCCCCTCCCCCTCCTTCTAGCCATTATCAACAGCATCCAAAAAGCTACAAAGTCTAAAAGTAGGTGTTCTTTTGCTACATCATGTCAAAGCTACATTCAACTACAATAGAAGAAGAGCTGGGCTGTGGCTGGTCTTAGTGTGAGAAATGAGGTGGATATGTTGACCTTATGAAAATGGAGTGTATGCATTGCAATGTTGGCAACACTGGCACAGTTTACACAGTAGATGGCTTTTGGCACAGCTCACAGAAGATATGATGCTAGAGTTCACTACTCCCCCTCTCTCTCTCTCTCTCTCTCTCGAACACGTAGCATTTTGTATTCATATTGGTCAGCCAGAGCCAGGTGCTGTGGGCTTTAACTCATTTATTACAATCACAATCTGACCAAATTAGATGAAGCCTATCCCACCTATAAGAAAATCAGTGAAGAAGTGGAACATCTGACTCTGGCTGAAACAAATGATCTCATTTTAAACTAGAGGAAAAACAATTACAATGTCTCAGATGCAAACAGATGTGCCATTGCATCCCTGTCACATTGAAGGTGGGAATATTGCTCAAAGTCAAACAGTCATCCGATAATCTTGATAACAGGAGTTATTACTGACTGCAAGTCTATTGTCTATTGTATATGCACCTCAAATTGGAACTCAAAGCATTCACAGTATATCGTTCAGTCTTATTTGCCAAAAGGAAACAAAATACAAAGATCATTTCCTCAGCATGAGCATCTGTGGTGCTTTGTTATTTGAACCTTGGTTACAGTGAACTGTACTGTTCATAATAGCAACATGAGTTAACATCAAGTGAATAGTTGTCCACAAACCAGCAAAATATGTAATCTGTATATTGTGCAGTTACAACTGTGGCACACATGTCTGAAAAATACAATGAAGAATTGTGCTTCATATAATCCATCATCTACAAACCCTGCCAAGGTACAGTATAGTAGTGAAATACAATAATATCCTAAGAGAGCTTTTACAATACACTGCACTTGGTTTCAACCCCCTTTTTACTTTATCTGAATAAATCTTAACTGGCCACTTTCATAAAAATAATAAAGTTCATAGCTGCACACCCCCTGCTCTACATCATGTAGCTACAATTATTAAACTCACCAGAAGCCTCCTGCACAATTGTCTCCGAAGCTTATTTGAATATTATGCAGCCATCTAGTGCCAATTACAGATATTGCACCAATCATCCCCTTGATCCACTTTCATGATGGAGAATTATGCGTTGTTCACATGTGGAAAGAAAAGATGGGGCTTTATCTATGAAAACAAATTACTTGAAAACCAATCTTGCTTAAAAGCTCTTGAGTGGAAATTTGGCACTGCTATTGAATCATTCCCACTTCCAATACTAGCCACATCCAGCCTCCTCTTTATTAAAACACTAACACAGTGAGAGAAATATATTGATAGAATAAAAAAGAGGGCATGGGGAGAAAAAGTCTGAGTAAGAAAGAAAATAAAAGACAGACATAAAAGAAAATCTGCTACATGTCTTTTTTGTTCTTATTGTTATTTCTCTTTTAAAGTTCAGTTTGTTGTTCAAATACTTTGATACTCAACTGTGTTCGAGCTCTGGTTGGACCAGAGTTGGCATGACAAGCTCCAACAGGGAGGAGGAGAAGTGGTTCCTGTTCAATTTGATTGGTTAAAAGGGTTTCTAGTAAAACATGACATCACGTAGATGGTCCTGGGGTAGAGCTAGATGGGTCTGATGGTGTCATGAGGTCACTGTGGGCAAATAAACAGCACTGTCCTCACTGTCCAGTGAAAGGTGATCAGGCAGACAGAGTGCATGACAGAGCTGACTGCATTGCTTTTCATATCAACTGATTTACAAAAGGGAAGAAGAGGGGGCAGTCTCTCCAACACCAAGAAGCAGTCCACCAATCCAGTTCAAAAGCCAACAGCCAAAGAGGACAGGGAGCCAGAGTCTATTGACCAAATGCTGGTCTCTTTTGGGAGAGGGTGGGTCTCTCCATATCCCACCGAGGTGTACTCTCAAAGCCAGAGGGAGGGAGACGTTTTGAGCATATTATCTGTGTGTGTCTGTGCGTGTGTGTACTCGTGCATGTGTGTGTCTGTGTGTACAAATATGACATCATTACTCACAGATTTGAGACTACTCTTATCCATAGTTGTGACTCGGGGAGGGGAGGAGAACCGAAGATGACATCACAAAGCTCAATTCAGAGCGGAGAAGAAGTTCAGGAGCTGCAGTCCCCGGTAATGCAGTCTCGCCTTCACTCACGTCGTCTTGGGAACCATCCAAACGGATGTAGCTCACCCTGGTGTGCCGTCTCACTGTCGCCCTCACTAGAACGCGTACAATGGAGCGGGTGGCGATGGCGTTGCTCTCACACAGAGTAGTGTTGGCAGTAGAACTACTGTCCATATTAGTTCCCGCAGTGATGGTCGCTAATTGATTACCTATGGTGACCAAGGCAGCCATATCTCTGGTGTTATCCCTGGCTCCAGCTGCCATGGCACCACGGTTCTCAATAGCACTGGTGCTCGCTCCCACGTCTCCCTCTCTCCTTTCCCCCTGTCATACCTCGCTCTCCAGGCTGGAGAAGTGGGCCGACCCTCTGCGTGAGCACAGGCTCTTGGCTTTGAGTGGCAGGTGGGGGGAGTAGAACCTCCGTGGCTGTGGCACCGAGCGCAGTCTCTGATACTGGAGTTTGGCACTGGCCGAAGCCTGAGCCTGGCCCTGGCCCACCATCCCTACCCCTGCTGGTGGTGAGACAGAGGATGAGGAGGGCGGAGGCGGGATGGGCATCGGGAGGGAGGTGGGAGACATGGACGGCTGTGGTGGCGACGGTGAGGGTTGTGGTGGATGGTCTGTGGGCTGTGTGCTGAGGCTGAGGTTAGATTGGCTGCCTGATTTGGCCTGACTGGGATCTGGTTTGGGGGGCAGAGGCTTGGGGCGAGAACCTCCGCTGAAGCTGTGGCAGTGGGGGAGAAGCTCTTCCTGGCTATGGGAAAGCGCCGTGGCTGCTCTCTTGGAGTGGGAGGTGTGCGAGCGGCTGTGAGGATGAGGGTAAGGATGGGGTTGGGGGTAAAGGCTACAGGAACACATGGTGGCCCGTCCTGCTTCTTCCCCTCTGTCCCTAGCTCGCCCCTTGCTCTTCCCCCCTCCACTCTTCCATTTTTTCTCTCCCTTCACAGGGATCTTGTCCATAGACCAGTATCTTCTAGGAGGAGGGAAGGCTGCTGGGGGTGGCGGCCATTGTGTGCCAAGCCCTCCACTGCCTCCCCCTGATCCCCAACCTACTCCTGGCCCTGAACCCCAGAAATCAGCTCCTATCCACCCCTCAGCCCGTGTTCCTAGTAAAGAATCATCCCGACTGTTGATACTGCCCCCTTTCTCTCTGGAGGGGTAAGTGCCAAAGAACCACCCTCCTCCACCTATGCCCCCTATTCCTGTGCCGCTTCCCCCTGCACCTCCTTCCCAGTATCTTTCAAAACGGCCAAACTCCCCTGATGAGCCCTCGTCCGAATAACTGTCCTCTGCCCTGGCCCTGTCCCTCTCTGATTCAGACACCGCCCCCCTACCTACTCTCCTCCCCCTGTCATCCCTCACTCTCTCTCTCTCTTCCTCTTCCTCATCATCATCATCCTCGTCATCCTCAGAGTCCCACTCGTGGAATGACAGCCCTTCTCTTGTCTGTGCTTTCTCTTTTTCATAATGCATTAACAAAGGACGCCGCTCTCCAAGTCTACCGCTGTCTTCTCTGTCCATCCCTCCACTTCTTCTCCGCTTGGAGGATGGAAGGAGTGGGTGCAGGGATGTTGGAGGAGTATTCGAATCGTCTCCTCTTCCGTTTACCCAAAATTTGACAGATGCGGGGAGTTTGTTGAGGTTAGGGTAGCGCTTACTGGGGGTATGATGTCTTGAATGAGAGCGTGAGGATTTGGGACGCTTCTCCCTGCTTCTGCTGCTGTCCTCCTGATCCCTGTCATTGCCCTCGTCTCCTCCCTCTCTCCTAACTCTCTCCCTCTCTCCTTCCCATGAATCCCGCCCTTTCTCCCCAAATGAGCTCCGATACTGGGCAGAGAAGGAAGAGTAGTCTTGTATTCCTCCTTCTCTTTCTCCTTCTGCCTCTCCTTCCCTCTCTGGCTCTACATCCCCCTCCTCTGGCTCAGAGCGTCTCCCCCCGGTTGATTTCTTTCTTTTCTTTGTCTTAAGTGCCTTCTTCTTCTTCTTTTTCACCTTTCGCCGCTTCCTTTCCCTCTCTCGCTCTCTTTCCCTTTCTTCCCTCTTTTTCCTCTTTTTGTTCTTTTTCTTTTTCTTCTTCTCTTTCTCCTTCTCTTTCCTCCTCTTCTTTTCCCTTTTTTGCCTCTCAGTATCCCCACCTGCTCCACTCCTCTCTCTCTCGCTCCAGCTTGCCCACCACTCTTGGAGCTGAGACAGTTGGCTTCCCCCTCTCTCCCTTTCCCGTTCCCTTTCTCTGTCACCCCAGGATGTGCGTGGTTTTCTAGGGGGTATAGGGGGTGGCAGGCGCCCGTGGCTGAGGGAACGAGGCCGGATGATTGAGCGTTCCCTCTCCCTCCCCCTGCCAAGGAGGAGGCTTGACTCTTCTGTCTCCTCATCATCGTCGTCATCTTCACCATCTATTCCTCCAGTCCTGTCTCGTGTGCTCCTGGAGGAGCTGTACGAGTAGGTCGGAGAGGTGGAGCGAGAAGATGAGGCAGATGAGGATGTGGACGTAGATGAGGTGGTCGACGAAGAGGACGAGGACGTATAGTGCAAGGATGCAGAGGGGGAAGGAGGAGTGTAAGAGGGGCTAAGGGGTACTGGCACAGGAAGTGAGAGCGGGGGAGAGAGGGGGCGTGCCCTCCTCCCTCCTCCCTCCCTCACTCCGTCACGTGCTCCTCCCCTCCGCCCCAGGGGCAGAATGTTCTCGTATAGTGGCCCTCCAGGCTCTTTGGGCTTCTTAGGCCTGCGCTTCCTCCAGAAGGATGAGGGGAGAGGGGGAGAGGGGTGTGGCAGCGGGGGTGTAGGAGGCAGAGGGGCCTGACTCTTAGAAGGCAGTCTGGGAGTGCCCAGAGGTTTAACGGCCCCTTTCCCCTGACCTCCGCTGCCACCTCCCACCACCCTCTTCCCGACCCCGTGGTCCATGCCCTTCTCTGAGTAGAAGGCCACACTGGCTGGAGGGGGCTGGGGGTGGCCCCTGGGCATAGTCTTGGGGGTCTGGGACCCTGCCTGCTGCTCCATGCAGGGCCCCAGTCCCTCAGGGTCAATGGGACCATAGTATCTCTTATAACCATCAAGTCCCCCACCCCCTCCAGCAGTTGAAGCCCAGTTTGGTGGGACTTTCTGAGCAAAGGGTCCCATGTCAGTGATGGTCCCCCTTACAGCCAGTGGGTTGGTGGCTGTAGCAGATTTGGGCAGCCTCCAGCGATCCACCACAGCCAGTCTGCGGTCTGGCCGGGGCAGGAAGGTGGAGCAAGGGAGGGGTGCACCAGCAATGGGGGTGTTAGAGGGACCCAGTGCTGTCCCAGAATGCACCACGGTGGGAGGAGAGCCCGGTAGAGGTGTTTTGTAGACGGGCTGCGGTTGCTGCTGTTGCGGTGGTTGCTGCTGTTGCGCCATGGCAATGGCTGGATTGGTCATAGACGTTGAGACAACGTGTGGCTGGGATGGGACTGTGACCATTGCAGTATGGTGATGAGTAGGCAAAGATTTAGAGCCGCCTGGCACTGTTTCATCCTCGAAGCTACAGCAGCTATACATGCCCTGAGAAAAAGAGCACAAATCAGAAGCGCAGACTCTGAGTTCATTTGAAGAATAACATGAAATGAAACAGTATTTCCTCTGATGGAAAATGAAATTAATAGATGTTGCCTTGGAGATAAAGGTGCAGAAATATATTGGCAAATAATGTAACAACACAGATGTGTACAGATTCAGCGGACTGCAGATGCATATGCTGCACGTGTACAAAAGACATTGTATTACTGTATGTACATGAGGGACAGAGAGGAGGGGAGGAGATGAAAATGGAAATCATAAGACTACAATCCAAATAAGTTCCAGTTTTCAAAAGAAATGCAAGATTGCTATTTTTCAGATAAACATCCTTTCTTATTTATAGTACATTTGTGTATTGTTTGGTTAATGAAATTGCATACATAAATGAATAAATTACAACCACAGTGGCGAAAAAGGAGAAATTATCATCAGTGAAGCTATAATAATCACATGCATATGGTTGTTGGCTGGTTCTGTCAAGGTCACTGTCAAAGGAACAGGATATCCAGGGTGTGAGCGGAATTGAATTTCAATTAATCTTCCGAATTGACTGAGTGGGATTGAATTGACCTCAGACCTCACACTTTCTAACACTCACACTGAGTAACAGATAAGGGCATACAACACACGTGTGTGCATACGGTTACATGCACAGTTACACACTAAGTCAGATAAATGAAATAGGTAAAGTTAAAACATTCTCTGTGGAAATGTGGCATTAAAATATTTTCCAGAATATCTGCAATAACAGTAAGACACTGAGTGTGCTAGTACAGAAGAACACTACACAGACAAAAACACTTACCCTGCTGATTGCCAGGAGAAAGTCCAATTTGCCAGAACTGGTGGCCATGCAGTGACGCAGCTTCCAGTAGACCAAGTGTTCCCAGGCAAACACCAGCAGACTGAGACCCATAGCCACTAGCAACATGTAGAAGACCCCAGCCATGTTGTCAATATCCAGTTTACTGCTCATCACCTCAATTTTGTCATTATGGCAGATACCGGACAGCCAGAGGCGCTCCAGCATCTCAATCTCATCTGGAAAGGGTACAGGTAAGGGGGGGATGGGCAAAGGACGAGGAAGAGAAATAGGAAAAGGGAAATGGATAAGGTTAAAAGGGGGTAAAAGTGGAGAGGAGGAAAGAAAAGAGAGAAAATGAGGGGAGGAGAGGAGGCGGATTGAAATGCACACCCAAAAAAAGAAAGTAAAACAGGACAAGACTAGACATAAAGGGGATAAGAGATGAGAGAAGGGATCATGTTGGATACGAGAAGAATTAAGGCTGGAAGACTTGGGTTTCTTTCAAGGACAGACAGAGAGACAGACAGATACGATAGAACGATAGATAGATAGATAGATAGATAGATAGATAGATAGATAGATAGATAGATAGATAGATAGATAGATAGGATACACAGGGAGACAGAAAGGCTAATAAGCACTAAACTACAAGTCTACAGTATTGTTCGCTGTTTTCCCATTATCCAAGGTGACTTGTCAAGGTCAAAGGTCAGTAATACAAACAGCAGCACTGTGTCCAAAGTAACAAAGAGGAAGGAGACTGAGGCAGAGAGAGAGAGTCCAAAACAATGAAGTAGCACTGAGAAGTAAAATGGCACCGACAACCTAATCTCAACATTGTAACCCAGAGTAAATGAGGAGGGGAGGAGGAAAGGGAGACCAGGAGCCACAGTGAGGTGGTTGGATAGGGTGAACAAGCATGGAAGAGAGGGAGAGAGGTAATGAGAGAGTTGGGAAGAATATTTTATAAAGAGAGTGAGAGGGAGAGGCATTCTTTCTCCGTCCATGAACGCGTCAGGGGAAATGAGACAGACACAGAGACAGAGCGACTTAGAGGGAGCTGGAACAAGGGAAGCAGAGATGGAAGACGAGAGGCTGAGATTGTGTCATTATGACAAACAGCGGGAACACTCTTCAGCTTGAGGAGGATGAGAGGAGAGAAAAAGAGGGAAAAATGTGAAGAGAGAGGGAGAACTGATAGGAAGGAACAGAGACAGAGGTAGAAGGAGAAGATCATAATCATTTAATTGTGCTGGAGGGATGGTCAGAATCTCCATCAAGGTGGTAAGCTCTGGGGGGACTCAAGATTCCCATCTGTTAACCTACCAGGAACCAAGCAAGACCACTTCACCCACTACCCTTTTCATTTATTATCTCACTGGCCTAATGAATCCAAGCTGCCCTGCTAAACCCGTGATTGGCTGCGGGGGTTGCTGGTGTAACCATAGTGATGGACAGCCAGAAGATGCAGCGTATGATTCATAATGGAATTAAAGAGGTGTATTCTCCAACAGAACTCTCAATAATGAGAGCTTCTGTTACACTAATAGCAATGGCAGGATGAGCGCAGCTGCAATAACCAGGTCTGAAGGTTGCGTTTTACTGCATATTACACTCTCTGAAGTATTTCAAGTCAAAAGGCTAAAGCAGGGTCGAAAAGCTGACAAGTCATGCATTCACTCCCAGCACTGCTCTGCTCTGCGAAAAACTCCAGCTCGAGCCTTTTCATTTGTGCCATCATTAGCTGTGCTTGCATAGCTTAGATGAAGCCGGCTCAGTCATCTGTGTGATCTGGCTAATGTGTCTCCTGTAGAACATCATTAGCCAATCAGCTGTGGCCTCCAGCTACAGCAACAGATGGACACAGAGCTACTGCAGCCCACTGGCAGACTCAGGTAACAACTCCCTGTCTCAGATTCACTCATATGCACATTCCAAGACACAAAGGTCTGTTTTAAACTCCAGAGTACAGCCCCACTGAAGAGGATTTATCAGTGTCATTGACCTTCAGTCGCAGCTGTGTGTCCAAACAGGTGCCTGATGTGAAAACAGCAAGTGTCTTAGTGAAGGGTACAGATAAACAGGTAGTCTCATGTCTATCCTTCACTTCACAAGCCCCAGTCGAATCCTTTCCCTAAGCTCTAAGTCTCATCTCCTGGCTTTCCTGCCATTTGACTTCCAGTGATTCATCTTGCTGCTTCTTCATCTCCGTCTCTCACAATCTGACTCTTTCTCACTGCGCCGGTTTCTTGCCTTCCTCAGACCTTTGTGATGGCAGTTGTCTCTGCCGCTCAGTCGCAGCCAGCTCATGCCTGCCAAATCTGACAGGTGTGTCAAATCCATACTCCACCTCTGTCGCTCCTGGCAGGTCAGGTCAGGTAGAGCTGGCACACACTGCTAACACAGAGCTGGCATGCACCACAAAGGCATTATTTAATAAAGGAAACTGTACTGGTGTATCTTCATGTGTGTTGTGCGTGCGTGCATATGTAAATGCGCAAGTACCGTAGCGTGCTTTTTTTTTTTTTTTTTTTTTTTGGATTTTGCAGTGCCGGATGCGGCATGATGCCAGACATGTCCAGAGACGCTGAGCCTCACAGTTGTTGAGCAGTAAAGCATGACCTGTACAATCCTGTGCTTTTATCACAACATGACAAACCTCTCCGCATTTATTGCAAGATTTCTGAAAAAAACACCATGCCAGCCAAGAGCTGCAAATCCAGCTTCTTGCTTCTTTTTTTTTTAAATATCTACTCACTGAATAATATATTCTTGGAATCAAAATCCTGATACTATGCAAAAAATAGAAGTGGATCTAATAAGAGCGAGAAAAGGAAATCTTGCTACTCAGCAGTTTTGCCTTTATCAGGAAACAAGTTGTAGTGAGATCAATGGAGCATCTCTTAAAGCCGTGGTATGAATCACCAGAGGCAGCAACAAGGAGAACAGTACACTCACAGGGTTGACAAAGCCACGGCAGACTTCTCTAGTGTCCCTCTATCCTCTAATGCAGTTGTAAAATGATATGACTCAACACGGCAGGGTACAATAATGATGTAACACTGTGACATGATTTAGCCCAGTTGAAGGTGTGATGCCGAGTCCTTGAGCCGCAGGGCGATTGTTGAGATGCAGCCTTTGAGGGCACGCTGAGTGTGAGCAACCCCCCCCCTTCCTCCACTCCCCACTTCCCCCAACACCACATCCAAACAAACTAATCCTCTTCCCTAGTAATCCACTCCAATAATGCCTGCCTACAACTAGAACCCTCAGCATTCAACGCCACCCTGTAACTAGATCTATCCCACATACACAGCTGATGTTCAGAGTTTTCGCTACACAGAACAGAACCGACTACAAGGGCATATCCCGAGAATTAAAAGAAACACCAGACATAGCATGTCAAGGCTGTCTAGGCTCTCTCTTTTTCTTGCGCACACATACACACATCCTTTCCCAGGTCCAACTATTCAGCTCCAGACGCCAGTCTTATTTAATAGATCTTGGCACCAAATTGGCATTATCAGTGTGTAAGCAGCTAAAGTGTCTGTGTGCCAGAAACAGCTAAAGGGCTTTGTCCGCCACGCCATAAGCAAAGCTGATTTAAAATACGAGGAAAAGCCAAACAAGCGACATCCGATTGAGACAATAAATGTGTGTGGTGGACTGTGTAAAATGACAATCAAGCATTAGTGTACTGACAACTACCGCTAAAAACAGATTCTCTCTGTCAACATGGAATCATCCTCTCATGGATTAATCCAAGACACAAGTGTGTGCCGCAGACAAACAGCATACTAATAATGCTCCCATAGCTATCAATTATTCAATTATCTAATCTGTTTTCTATATTTCATTTTGCTGCAGTTCAGCCTTTCCACATCTCACGTTCAGGGTATTTTCAGGTGTTTCTCCTTGGGTCTTTTTTTTTCTCCCTCACACTTTCTCACTGTCTGTGTCAGTCTCAGCTAATCTGTAATGAGTGTAAATCTGTCACCACACAAGTTGTGATGATCCTTTTTTTTTCTTTTTTTTTTTACAACATTGACTCACACAAGTAAATCCTTTTTTTTTTTTTTACCAGCTCGAGCAGGAAAAAGGGAGAAACAGAGTGAGAGTCAGATAGATTGAGAGGACTGAAAATGGGGGAGGGGAACATGCACTTTCACCAACAGAGTCAAGTGATTTCTCCCATTCTTGACACGAAAAAAATGACATTCCTCTTGCTCCCACCTCCGCTTTTATTTCCCCTCCTCTCTTGGAGCCAATAAAAACACCCACAAAACTCTTCGCCATCATCATCATCAACCCTGTCCCACACAACATTATCCCCTCTGTCACAATCAAAACACCTTACAGCAATTGTTCTCTTCACAGCTTACATTCCCCCCCATCCACTACTCAGCATCCTCTCATTCATCTACCCCCTGCGTCCTCCATCCACCCCCAACCCTCGTGCTATTCTGTCGCTCGTTTCTCTATCCTGTCATTTTACCCTTAACCTTCCTTTTGCCCCTCCATTGTCCTAATTATTTTCCTCTCTTCCCTCCCTTTCCCCACTATTCTTACCATCTCCCACCAGCTGCAGCAGGGCCAGGTCAAGAGGACGTTTCCAGCGTGAGTTTTTGTGCAGGGCGATACCGTAGCCTGTGGTGGCAAAAACCTTCCCCGAGCCTATGGTCATCACCTTGGTAAAAGGACAATGTGCAGATATTTTAAAAAAACTGACCAAAAGGCAAACATATACGGTATGTTGAATCAAGTGTGTGAGCAAAAGCGCCCGTTTGAGTTAGTCCTCACCTTACAACCTTCGTCCTTTCTGGCCATATAGTTCAATACTGCAGCATCATAAATAAAAGCATCCAGTTTCCTGTAAAGGGATCAAGGGAAAATTCATTCATCATTGAATGGGAGAGAGGAAGCAGAGGGATGGGGAGACTGGCAGGAAAGGGGGAGGAGGTATGAAGGTGTATTTCTGCGATGTACCTGGGAAGAGAGTTGGGGTGCAAAAATATACGGCAGACAGGCGCACAGAATGATGGAGAGGGCATGAAAAGTTAAATCATAACAAGAAAAGGGAGGAAGGGTGGAATAATAAAGCAGGCTTGGCGGGAAGAGTGAAAACACAAGGAGAATAAAATAAGGCAGAGATCAGGAAAAGATGTGCGAGTAAGAGGGAGCAGGAAGGTGGCGGAGGAGGAGGAGGGAGGAGGAGGATGGGGGATTTATACGGTGCGAAGAACGCAGTGACAGGGAGGGAGAGAGGGGGGAAAGATTTACACACTTCAGGGGGAAAAGACATGGGATAGAGCCAGAGAGTGATGAGGATTATAAAGTTTAAATACAGACACACACACACACACACACACACACTGGGAAGGAGGAAAGAATGAACCAAAAAAGAGAAGGAGAAAAGAGAGAAATGGTAAGATGAGAAGGCAGATGAGGAGTGACAGGAAGGGAGAGATAAGCAGCAAGGAAAAGAAAAAATACAGCAGGAGAGAAGCAGAAGTTACTTCATTTTTGTGCATGTTAACACTGAGTTATAATGGTGGTGTCAAGGCAATGGGGAGGGAGAAACGATGACAGAAGCTTAGGATAAAGTAAACTGGGATTATCCAACACATGACGGGTGATAGAGATTCTACCAGAAAGTGAAGAGGGAAATGTTGCTTGCACTGCGTGGGTGGGTGGAGAGAGCAGTGAAGGTGGAGAGAGAGAGTGTAAAGGTGAGAGAATCTGTGCAGGAAAGCAGGAAGTGTGACAAAAGATGTGAAATGTTAGTTGGAGTTGAAAAGATTGTCACTGCGTATGATTGACTGCCAGTGTGAGATTGAGAACATTAAAAAAAAGGACGGCAGCAGGTATGACTCCACCAAAAAAACAAAATAATGTAATAACCATTAGATCTGATGGAAATACAGTAAATAGCTTTTGTAGAATGGACCTTGTAGTGAGATTGTATTATCAACTGTTGTTTCCACAGTAAAGAATGAACTTTTTATCGCAACTTTTACACAAACCTACCGTAGACAGGAAACCCTTTAACTTCTAAGAGGAATGGCAATTTCAACGTCTACAACTTGATGACAACGGAGCAACATTATCTTCTCTAGGAAGACTGCATGATACAATTGCTCCAAAAACAGCTACCGAATGGACTTTGTGGTGAGATTGTATTGCCAACCAATGTGGAGATCTGATTGTAATTGGGCCAGTAGTCAGCATTTTAGTTTCCTTTGATCATTTAGTGGCAACACATTTACTTGCACCTTATCTGAATGGCAGTGGATGCTGATTTTCTAGGACAAAAGTAGTATTTCAGTAGCCAATGCAATTTTGTAAATTGAGGTCCACTATTGCAAAAATTAATTTAAAGAAATCATGATTTGTTGTTTTTGTTTGCATGGACACTAAGACCATGTATCCCTCATAGCAGAGGAACTTTGTTGCGTAAATTGTGTTTTCTTTTTAAACTTATGGATCTGTACCTAATCATTTGTTACATGAACCTCTTGGTTGTTGTTTTACAATGTCTAAATCAAAGATTTTATGTCTCGGGCTAACAACAATATAGTTTTATATTTGCCTGAGGAAAGTTTGAACAATTCTAACAACTTCCTTAATTGAATAAACAATCATTTGCAATGCACGCTTGAATGGAAACTCAGCTAGTGGAAAATAAAAAGCAAGATGTGAAGAAAAACAAAGACCTAGCAGGATACATGCAAATGTGAACAATTTCAAGTACCCAGTCTTGAGGTTCAGAATGGCGTCCTCCACCCCTCTCTGGTTGTATTTGCCCATGTACTGGTGCATGTCTGGGTAGTTGGAGCGGATGTTTTTTTCTGTGCTCCCGTTGGGCACTGTGCCAAACTTCAGAGGTGGGTACTGCTCCTCGGGATGCTGAAACTAGCGGAGCAAAGGGAGGCGAGGGAGGGGGACGGAAGGGGCATGAGACACACCAGGCTGTGCACCAATCTGTCTGACCTATTTCTGTCCACTTTCCAGACTAACTTACAACACTCTATGCACAAACCAAATCTTTGAAAAGAGAGCAGTCTGTGGACATAAAGTAGTATTTAGAACTGTCTTTTAAGTATTCAAGAGCTGTGGTAATTGAGTTATGTTAAATTAGATTTTATTCATTTCTAAATTCCTGTGCTTTAATCAATTTAACATTCAAATGCATGGGATTTGGCTCACTCTAAGACTTTAATTCTCCTTCTGCTTTCCCCGTACTTAATCAGTATTCAAGCAATGAAGTACCTTCTTGTCCGAGAGGCCTGACACTGTGTCAATGTACTCCTCCTGGATCATGAAGGCGGCCAGGTTAGCAGTGTAGGAGGCCAGAAAGATGACAGCAAAGAAGGCCCAGATCAGCACCATGATCTTGCTGGTGGTTCCTCTGGGGTTCTCTACTGGCACAGAGTTGTTGAAGACAATGGCCCACAAAAGCCATACAGACTTTCCTATAGTGAAAGTAGAGCCTCCGGCCTCTGGCCAAAATGATGACGAGAGAAAAAGAGACAGAGAAAAAAGAGAAGGAGCGTAATGAGTGGTTTTAACACTGAACTTTTTTCAAGACAGCAATCCAGCCAGTATGATGCACAATAGTGTATTCAGCAGAGTCTGACTGCAGATGAAACAGCCGATTCAAATTAAAGTTCCCCGAATGATCTGCAAAATGGGTTTACTATATATGAAAATACCTGGCAGGCTTTTTGACACCGAAGCTCATAAGGCGGTGACTATACGTTTCGAGGATGGCAGCTTTCAATTCAGCTGCTACGTGATCTTACAAATAATTAAACCACATAGTGCAAATCACCATTCAAAAGGGCTCAAACACTCCTGCCTCTATACGACAGAAGTAGAAGAAGGAGGAAGGAAGGGGAGAGATGAGTGTGAATGAGAGGCCTATATGGGAGGATGACAGAGAGGTAAAATTATGTAGAGCACAGCAATCATGCAGTAAAAGAGGCGAGTCGGGTTGGGTATTGGACCGAGGCATCAGGCATACCGAATATCACAGGGGTACAAACTATGCTGTTGAATAATAAATGGGCTTCAATATCGAGAATACTTGGATGTAGTTCAACATACTGTAGGTATAATTTCCTCTTCAGCACACTCGCAGTTCAGAATTCAGGGCAGCACATTCAAAATGTCCAGTAGTACAGACTGAATGTGGCAAAAAAAGAAGCAAATAATTCACTAATCAGACGATCGGTGGTTCGATCCCCAAGTGTCCTTGAGCAAGATGCTGAACCACAAGATGCTCCTGAAGGCTGCACCATTGGTGTGTGAATGTGTATGAATGGTTAGCTCCCAAAAACTGATGAGCAGTTGGCACCCTGTATGGCAGCCAATGCCATCAGTGTACGAACGTGTGTATGAATACATGAATGAAATATGTAGTGTAAAAGCAAACTGGAACGGCGCTATATAAATACACTTAATTCACGATTTTGAGCACATTCTTTGATTCCAGGACTGTGTTCAATGTTTGTCTGTTTGACGTGAGCAATGGGACAGACAGCAATGGACTGATCCATCTATCAGACTGGGAAAGACAGACAGACATCTTAGACTCATCGCTTACTCTTGCCAGTTTGGAGACTGCGGTTGTAGCCCACGGGGCTGAAGAACTCAAAAATGAAGACAGTCACAGCTACCACGGTCAGGCACATGACGAACATCATCACCCACACTGCTGGACTGTAGGGTTCTTTGCAGGAAAACAAAAGAAGATTTTAATGAACACATAACACAAGGGCCTGTATTACTGCATTATTTAGCGTTGTTATTAGTAATATAATTCTTATTATCATATCAGGGACAAAAAAGTTTCATAAAGCTGGCACATTATGTACTATATGTATATATAAAAAGGAGGCTTGTATGCAGTGAAAATAGAAACTGCTGGAGCATATTCTCCAGAAGTCCATAAACACTGTTTCTCTTTTTTACAGTCATCTCAATGCAGTCTATTGGCCAATAACACTGTTCTCCCACTGGAGCCTTGAGTCTGCTGACAGAGTGAAACTATAAGTTGGGAAGACACAAGCAGCTAAGAAAAAGTAATGGCTAATCTAGATGTAAGGACCAGCAGCCAAAGACTGAGGCTTTTTATGCAAACTCGATGCTTTAATTAGATTAGATTCTGTACATCAGCGAGCCGCCTCACATAAACAGAGCCTCTTACCTAAGAAAGCGGATGGTGATACAGTTCCGTTGCTACGGGAGACCATTACACTGATCCCCGTCTCCACAAAAGGGACGGAGAAATCCACCACCTCTGACCTCTCCTCATTGATAGTCAGCGAACCGATGGCCATGTCCGCTCGCTTGTACACCACCTGAGGGGAACGAGAAATCAGTGGTGAGGGAGAAATCTAATTAATAAACCCTGCGGAGGTTAGAGATAGACAAAGCCAATCATTTACAGTCCACAAAGATTTGTTTCCAGGTGAGACAGTGACATTTCTTCACCCTGACCCTTTGTACACTCTCAAATGTGTCTTCACCAGAAAGGCCAGGGATTCAATCTGGTACAAATACTGAACACGTGTCTCCTGCGCATCTCTTTAGCATATAAAATGAGCTAAGGACCATCTCCTCCCTACCACCATCTAGAAAAACCTGAAAACCGCTGTGTCTGCTGATTGTACAAGTGAAATGTTAATCTACATTAGACATGGCACATCCGCTCTTCAGAGCAAATCAGCAGAAAAATGAAGCGAAGCGGAAAGCAAAGCACCCTCCCCTCAACTCTGCCAAGTCTCTGGATTACCTGATCAAAGAATGGCAGGCTTTGGAACATCTGATCAAAAGACACACATTAGTTTGAGAAAACAAAATTCGCTTGGCCTTTTGCATGTGAAAATAGATTCGACAGACAGCTCTGGCCCGGGCTCAAGTTATAAATGATAGAGCAGGAGAGTGCAGTGGAACTGTTTTGGAACCTGTGATGACTGGCGTTTGGCAATTTCCCTCTGGGACAAAGATAGAAACAGCGGGGCGCTTCAATGAAACAGCAGCCCCCGTATCGATCTCAGTATGTGTGTGAGCATGTGTGCATACTTGTCTGTTTCTGTGTGCCTGTTTTTTTTTTTATATTTCTGCCAACATCTCTCTGTCTTTCTTGATGGGGGATCATGAACCTCAGTGAGTATTGCCAAGAAAACATCAAGGACTAATCACAACTAGCCAGGGGGTGTCTGACAATGTGTGGAATGTGTCTCTGCAGATAAACATACTGTAGACAAGTGTTTGCGCGAGTGTGTGTATTCACTGCAAATTGCAGCCATCATGCTTGTCCATCTAATTTGTGTAGCTGCATTTACTGCCCTCTATTGCAGTGTATGTGTCCGCACATTTGTGTGTGCATGTCTGTGTGTGTGTGTGTGTGTGTGTGTGTGTGTGTGTGTGTGTGTGTGTGTGTGTGAGTGTGTGTGTGTGTGTGTGTGTGTAATAAATGACAGCTGTCTGATTGCTCGCAGTGGTTAAGTGGCCATAACTCTCACAGCGATTGATGCACCACATAGCGTTTAACTGGTCACCCAGGACGCAGGAGCACAGGCTGAAGAATGCTATCATGCAGCTTGTCGACTGAAAATGCAACACAAAATATGCAGAGGCACAAAGATAAACTCACACACACACACACACACACACACACACCTTTCACACATGCACGGGGAACACAGGACCGACATTGAGAACACATTGCTCACAAAGGCAGACAGGCAGAACCACCGGCAGCAACACACACACATAAACAAAGACCACTTGCCTCTCCAATCATGCCGTTCCAAACACCATCAATTTTCTTCCCATGCTTCCCATTGGTGACTAAGTAAAGGTCGTAGGTGAAGCCGACAATCTTGGCCAATCTCTTGAGGATGTCAATACAGAAGCCCTTGCAGCACTGCTTCATGGGAGCCACACCCTCATGGATGGCACTGTAAAAGAGACCCAGAGAAGAAAAATAAGCTAAAAAAAACATCAAAGTATCGAGTGTCAAACAAAAAGCCTTCAAAAATGGCATTCTTATTGGTGTGTAATGGTGCGCTTCGACAAGAAAAGGACAGGAAAACAGAAGAAAATGGTCACAAAGAAGGAATATTGTGGCCAAGTCCTTGGTGACAGGTTTGATCGACCAGTGTTGGATAGGTGCTGTCATCCCTTCAGAAGCTGATGAACCATAAAGCTTCACTGTGGTCATATCTGATTCCAGACCCCTGAGTCATTCCACTGATCCTCTGGAGAGCAGTCCGTTATTGATTATGGCCAGAGTGACGAGACCACAGTTTTGATGGGTGATTGATGTCTCCTCAATTGGATGGCATCACGAGTGCTTAGGAACTCCATTCATAACAACTGATTTTTCTGATTATTATTTCCTTTCAACAGCACTTGTGAAAATTGTCGTTTTGGGTGAAACATTATCATGTGAAATAAGTCAGTAACATCAGAAAACATATCAACCTAAGATGGATAAAACGTATTTTTATGGAGTTGTCTTAAAGGATTCACACCTGGCATTAAGGGGTCGTCTGCAGGGCACTGAGTCACGGATGCAGGTCCCAGATGCAGGGTCTGCCAGCTCCACGATGACAAATGGCCTCTCCTCCAGTGTGACAACACGCAGGTGCTGGGCATCATCGGGTGGCTTAAGGAAGGGCCCGTAGCGGGACCAGGCTGGGTACCGAAGCCTCAGCACGCCATTCTCCCACCAGCCTACCTGGGGGGAACAGACAAGAGAAACATTAAAGAGAGGTGACGTAAACAATCCCACAAATTTCTACCACAGTCTGTATTCATCTTCTTTTAACTGGTGCCACCTTTTTAAAAATAGTAAACAAAACCAGTGCTGTTTCCCCAGCCTTTAAAGAATATGTTTATGGGTGACAATCACATCAACAAAGCTCTTTGCATTCAGGAAGGAAGGAAGAAGTATCCATCTTACATCTGAAAACAATTCTCTGTCTCTAAGTTATAGTTTTATTCTATTTTGGGCAGTTACTTCAGTCATAAGTCCTTTACAGTAGTATGGTCACCTTGGGCGCCTGTTGTCACCAACCAGAAAATTCAATAATTATATTACAGTTACTAATCCATAAAACCAAGTTACGACATTTTGTGGGTTAACTTGTTTGCTGTCTTACAAGAGGATTAGCCAAAAGGAAGGGAAATGCACCCAGTGGTTCAAAATGTGTTAGCTTTGCACAGCAAGGAGGTGTGAGGAGGTGGTTAGCCCCGTTATTGACCTCTAGCTTGCAGCTATGTTAGTCTATAATTCGTTCACATGGCATAATTAAAGTCAGAGTTGTGTTCCAACAGCAGGTTGTATGATGACATGTATGTTTTGGGATCATACATATGTCCGGTGTATCGGTTTAATGAGTGACCACGTTAACTGGTGACCGTGAAGTTAAGTCAGATGTTGAAATAGGAAGCTGTCCTCGTAAATGCCTACTTTGTTCAGTTTTTTTTTTCTTGTTAACGTTACAATGTCAAAAACACACCTGATTCATCTTCAGAGTTTTGTTTGACAGCTACGCATTCTCTTCCTGTTTCAACTGCTCTCGTAACTACGACAACCACAGAGGCATTTGGCTAACGGTCACCAGTTAACAGGGTCACTCGTTAAACCGAAACACCGGGACGAATAACCAATATTTCCACAGACTGCGCATGCACCTGAAGCGAACTTACAGCGTTTCAGCGAAGAAATAGAGCGGAGCAAAGCTGTCCAATCCCTTGACATATTGAACGCTGCTTTCACCCCAAACAAAATAAAAATCTTTGAGAAAATATCTTTGAAGACAATGGATAAGGAAATAACCGCCCACTAAAGAACTATAGACTAAGTATTTGCGGTGCTGCCTCCCTGAGGTCTGCGTAGGGATCGCTGTGTGACCGAATCACGGACCAACGTACGGAGTTAGCAGATGGCTAATGTTAGCTCTAGTCCCATGGAGAGTTTAGTGACACCCGGTCTCGGTTAAGTCATTTAAGTGTTTTTCTTAGCTAGTCTAGTTTATTTTGCTCTCGTTGGACGTGTTAAGCCTGAAGCTGTACTTAAGGATGCTACAGTGCTGTGTCCATCTACCGGAGTCAAGCTTGCTGCTGATGGTCAGTACACCTCCAAAGCTCACCTGTCAGACCACAGGTGATTTGTTTGTTACACACATGTTGGAAAGCATTATTCTTGACAACGTTGGACTGAGTTCATCATGTATAATGCAATTCATTGGGCAAATAAAGTAGTTAATGTACTTTTAAAATGGAAAAACAAAATGTAAATTTTAAACTTGAAAGTAAAAATGACTAAAATGAATCACAGTCAGTACTGCAGCAGCAAAAGTTATTATGATTGTATGGCAACAAGTGTAAATGTTGCATTCATATAAAGCGCAGATACAGTGTGCTACTACAGTCTACTACTTTATATTATATTTTTTTAAGTGCAGTGTTTTATATTATGTTTAATTGCATTTCTATTTTTGATAGTTGATATCATCAGTAACCTCCTTCACTTTCACCTCTAAGTACACATGCTGACACACTGTATCGATCACATATTTTAAAGAATGAAACAGCTATAACATCAGCCATAAAAAAAATCTGTTTTATTGTCAAGGAGCCACTCTAAATTCAATTTAAAATGATTGTTTGTTAAATGGCATAATTTTCTTTTACAATACCATAACTTTAAACATTTATTTTGTCGCACAGAGAGGCTAAACACACCAACATTAACACCCATACAGTCACATATAAATGCATTGCACTAATCATTATATTAGACTGCTTCACTTGCATGCTATATGGGGCAACATACTGTATCCCAAACGGCCACAAAATGACTATAGAGATGAATGAACATCTGTTTGATAGTACCAATAAAAGTGTTCTATAATAAGCTTCATAAAGGTTGTAGCATTTGCTGCAGGGCCATGGTGGTGTTTTGAATTATATTGCGCAGGTATTTTATTGGTTATTGTTCCTACTTGTTCTTTTTATAGTTTAATTTGACGTTGTTTGATTGAAGAATTATTCTCTGACAAGCTCTGGTCATAATGCATTTTAAGAGGCACTTACTCATTTTAAAAAAAAAGCATGTGTGCAGAGGGTAGACCCATGGCTACAGATGTTATTTCACTGTGATTTTTAAAATCTGTTTGCGAATGATACTGTGAGACCACATTGTTCTGTGTCCACTGTTGACCCAAAAATGTCTGTCAAGCATCCCTTTGGCTGTATCATTGTTCCCCCCCTATCTCTGTGCCTTGTTTATATGCACTCTGGATTTGTTGGATGCTGGTGCGTGGCATATTCAGACTTTTGAAAGAAGCACAAGGCAGAGCCACACCCAAGAAGATTCAGGGTAGAGTTTTTTTTTTCTTTTTTCTGTGAACCTTCCTCTTGCAGCATCACTTGACACATCTCGGCATGATCACCTGATAAAAGTCTCGTCTAAGTGTCGTGACAAGTGTAGCTGAGGCGACATACACAAAAAGAAAGCGTGTGTACATACTGTATAGACGTGCACACACATACAAAAATCCATGAAGATACAGTTAACACATGCACACACACACATAAAAAAAATAATACACATATAAATACAAGTGCTTAAGCAGGCCAGTAGAGTAAAGTAAAGTTTGGCAGCTTTGTACAGCTCGCTTGTCTCTGTAATGCAAGCGCTGGTAGAGAGAAGAGGAGGAGGTGGCAACAATGACAGTATTTCGATTGCACTTCGACCGCAGCTCCGCAACAGACATTCAATCAAAACACACTCAGGGAGCACAGACAGGAAACAGATAGAGCTTACAGGAGAACACACTACTCTGTAACAGACAAACACCCAGAAAAACCCACACACAACCATCAGAAAGGGAACAGCAAAGAAATTCCACTTCAGTTTTTTCGAATTGCTGGAATATTTCAGAGTAGGGAAAGTATTCTGGTTTGAAGCAAAAGTTCGAAGAATGGGAAACACTCAACACGTTAGCAGCTGTGAGAGGCGTTAATAAATGTTCATTAAATTCCAGCAATATCCTGGAACATCTAGCTGTGTGTGCTGAATCTGTAGGTGAAACAAGCCATACTAATGCTGGACAACCTTCTGTACTAGTCTGCAGTGTTTCAGTAAGCTAAGCTGGGTGCTTGCGGGCTCTAGGTAATGGTGCAGTCATTGTAAAGAGAACATTAAATATTCAGGGAGAGCCAACAGCGTGGATGTGCATAATAGGCAGATACAGGCGTCTTATCCTCATTGTGGGTGTGTGTGTCCGTGTGTGTGTGCATGCAATAGGGTTTTTTTTTTTTTTTGCAAGAAGGGTGTAAGTATACAGTATGTTCCCTCATTTGTGTGCACACACGTGTGGATGTCTGCGTGTAAGTTCTAAGCGTGTGTGCATGTGGGCGGGTTTCGTACCCTGGATTTGCACAGAGTCGAAGGACCAGCGCCGGAGCTTCTAATTGAAAGGGATTTGAGGGATATGGCAGGAGTCAGCATGTTACGACACGCTGAGACTGGACTCTGGTGGGCTGTTAAAACCAGCGGGAGTCTGAGAACCACCAATGTGTGTATTAGTGCCTATGTGTGTGTGTGTGTGTGGGTGCATCGGTATTTGTATTTGTGCCGTGTTTGTGATTATGTTCACTTGCAGAGAGTATGTTCAGAGTGTGCTGTGGGTCTTTATGCATGTACAGTGTGATGTGTGTGTGGTTGAGAAAATGAGTACTGCTCTCCCTCTCCAGACACTGACAAGGGTAAAATCCCGGCATATTAAAAGGAAAACATCGCCAACAGGTGACAAGGCTTCGTTTTAAGGATTTCAGAACAAACCGCAGCTTTATAGAATATGCATGACATGCTAGAGGTACTGGTGCTTGGTACACATGCATGCAGTTATGTAAACAAGGCACTCAAACACACAAACCAACGCAGGGAGGGGGGGGGGGGGGGGGGGGGGGGCTCCAACCAGATGGTAATGACACCCAGAAATCAGCAGCACTATTTCAATCTGCATTTCATTTACAGTGAAAGACCTGAAAATGCAGGCAGCAAATAAGAGAAAAAAAAACAGCAACTATTGATCAGTGACAGAGGGAAATGTAAGTGTAGATGTGTTTGACTGCAGGGCTGCAGCTATTGATTATTTTCATTATCGATTCAAAGATAGGTTCACATATTTTAGGTCTGTCTAAATGCAATTCTCTCAGAACCGTTTGTGCATTTAAAGACTAAAGAAATCTTCCTTTGTATACTGGCTGCAGAATCTCTCCTCCTAGTGCCACTTCAATGATGAAAGAGATCAGAGAGAAAATCCACAGTCCTCATTCTGTGGAGAAATCCAAAATTCAGCCAAGGCTATGCAAAGCTCCAGCAGTCTGGGTTAGTTCAACCAAGTGGGTATCTTCCAAAGCGACAGTCTTTTTGAGGGAGGTTGTGTTGATTAGATTTCCGTCAGTCGACTAATGTGTGCGCGTTAGTGGTATTGTGGGAGTGTGCTTTAACCAGGAAATAGCACAGAGGCAGCAGAAACTGAACATTACGAGCACACACAGCACGGTCAAATGGTCAGCAGCCAGCTTCTCTCCTCCGCCTCAGGCACAGATAGCCATAGTGAACTTTACATGGAAATAAACTCATGAGACCCGACTATTCTCACTGTCAAGATTTATATTCTTATTTCAGATGCCAGTGCAGCACAGATCTGCTCTTATAGAGACTCAAGAACGTTGCTCCAATCAGCACAAAACCTGCTCTGCTGTTGTTCAGGCAGGACAAAATTTTCTCAAGAATCCCACAAGAGTCAACAAAATAACATACAATTAAGTGTATCCTGATTCAACAGAAAACATCCCCCTTTCTCTCACAGCGTGAGACCCAGAGCACACGATTAGATAAAAAGAACTGATGTCATGTCCTTACATCTTCCCATCCACGTCCAGGTGTCCACGAAATTACATCCAGGAACGGGTTGGCCAAGTAACCATCGCTGTTGAAGGAGTAGTCTCGGCCACCAAGCGTGATGTTGCTGAAATACCTGCATTACAACGGACGTGGACACAAGGAGAAGGCAGACAGTAAGCAAATGACAGAAAATGCATCATATTAATAAATCACCTCAATGTTTTCTTGGAGGAGATGAGGAGAAAATAAGAATCACACGGCTGGTTTTGATCTAACAGGAAGCCTGCCCTGTTCTCTTCCCATTTGAAACTAAGTTACAGCACCTTTATGGTGACAGTGAGGGCTTGTCTGTTAATCAAATCTACAGACAAATGATCACACGCACAGGATTGTCAGGACCTTTTGAAGTCAAACAACTGCTGCTCTCTGCATCAGCTGCAAGCTCAATAGTTTGTCTGATAATCACACAGGACAGATGCTCTAATTGTCTGCTCGTGTCATCTCGCTGCCTTCAAAACACCAAACCTGGAAGCTTCATCTTTTTTTACATGACAGAAAGCCTCATATGGAACACCAGCTTGTAGTTACAGACAGTGAACAGCAGGTAGCAGTGCAAAAAAATGGAAATGAAAGCATCTTCCCCCTGTGTTCTTGGACATAGTTTATAAACAAAGAAGGAAGAATCCATTAATCATTTCCCTTTTAATTGCCACCCTGTTCGTGCCGTGCTTCATTTGTAAAAATGACTGCAAATAAACAAATTAATTACACCTTTGGCTCCTTTTCACACTGAACAAACATGGAGTAGCGTCTCTTTTCATTATCATGTATGTGGATCAAGAATGACTGGTGTTAAAAATGAACCGAGATGCTAACCAGCACCACTTGGGCTACCTGTTAGAGTGTGCCGCTGCCTGTTTGCACAGCCTATGAGGAATATATTAAAGCCAGCTCATTAATATACATGAGACATGGTCCGCTTGCTACAGATGCTGGGATAATTTTGCCAACTCACAACTACACGCACCAACAACATCTATTTTGCATGGATGATAGCCAGCTCCAAATTCAGATATCCCCTCTGTGCCTGCTCCCTGACACTGAATCTACCAACTCCACCCATATACCTTCCAGCTCATTTTGGCGCTAAATCAACTTATTTCATAGAATATACCTTGTCCCGTCTCAATTTCTTTTTCTTCCCATTCACATATTTTGTTTGGAGCCTGCCGGCTGCCCCGTACCCACCCCCAAACCTTACATTTCTCTTCCTTCCCTCCTCACATTCTCCCTTTAGAGCGTTTCCTCTTTCCTCTCTCCTCTCTCTCACCTCATCCTACCCCGCAGTCTCTGAGTCTGATTGGCATCCGTCATGCAGTTGGTGACAAAGTTCGGCCCACCCGTCGTCCCGTAATCCTTGCGCGTTGCCACTGCCCCGTGAGTCAGCACAGACACACCCCGAGCAATCCTCCGGCGAGGTTCGTCCCTCCACCCCTGGGGCCGCACGGCAAACAGAGCCCGGGGCAGGCTCTCCATGCCCAAACCTGAGAGAGCTGGCCCCACAGCAAACCACATGTGCGAGGCTCCGGCCTGACCGGCGGCCCAGGCGGCTCGGAAAACCAACTCGGCCTCCTCCTGTGAGCAGTACAGCAAACGTACCTGGAGGACAGCAGGAAGGCAGGGAGGGAACAGGGACGAGGGGAGACACACACACACATACACGCTAGTGAGATAAGGAGGGGACAGGGGAGACGTGGAGAGAGACAGGGTGGGAGAAGTAAGGGGAGAAAGATAGAGCTGGAGCAGAGGTGCACCTGAACGGTGGGGGTGGATAGGAAAGGCCATATCAACAAAAAAACAAGGATGCTGTGGGAAATAAGAGGAGAGACAGCTGTAAGCTGATGTGATAAGGTCCACGGGAGTCAGGCATATGATTCAGAGAGAGAGAGTGAAGTTGGCACACCAGAAAGAGGGAAGACTGCATTGCTGAATGTGATGTGTGCTAACCAGGAGGTGCAGGAGGCAATGGGGGTCATTGCTTAATGAGCTTGGGCCTGATGAAACAAGTTACAGTTATGAATAATGAAAACAGGAGTAAAACATGAAGGATAACTGTAAGTGGAGCAGAGAAATAGAGAGGTAGAGGCGGGGAAGCGGTGGAAGGGAATGGTGGATAAAGACCAAACACACCTGAGGGAAAACAAGGGGGAAGAGGTTAAACTCTGACATATGTTATTAAAAGCAAGGTGGAGAAAAGACCTGAAGACAACAGGAGATGGAGGGAAGTGAGCGGATGAAGGGAAGTAATCAGAGGTGGGAAAACAGAGAAGTCGCTCCTTGGAGAACGGAAAGGAGGAGAGGGGAGGGCGGAGAAAAGCAAACGATGACATATTTTGGTGAAATCGGGGCCTGGAGAGATAAGAGATATTTGCGAAAGAACGGGTGGGATGATGGAATGAGGCTGGGGAGAAGGAGAGAAGAAAACATTAAAGACAGAGAAATTCAACATCGAAAGACGGAGCAGTGACAGTGGATGAGCTCTCTGCTGCAAGTGCTGAGGTAAGGATGAGGGAGGACGGAGGATGGAGGTAGAAACTGACCAAAGAGGGTTTTAAGGGGTTAGAGGGGAAATTGAGAGAGAAGGAAGGGATTGACAAGAAGAAGATAGAGCTGAGCTGAGTGGAAAGGATGGGGAGGGGGGTGGGGGGGGTTAAATGCTGACATACACAAAAAAGAAAGAAAGAGTGAGAACATTTAAAATTAGAGAAGTACATAAAAAATGACAGCGTGAAGGAAAAAAGACAAAGGGTAATCGAGGGACAAAAATAGAGAAAGACAACTCTTTCATGGAAGAAAGGGAGGAGGGTGGTGGGAGTCAGGGAAACAGACTGAAAGCACATTTTGAGAATTGCGCCTTCATTGAATTTTGAACTGTAATGGCTTGGCAAAACAATCCTGCCTGTATGCCAATAAACCTCCAGTGAATTAGGCAGGGAATGAGAGTGACAGAGGGGGAGGAGGAGGAGGAGGAAGAAGGAGGAAGGATGGAGGGAGGCAGAAAGAAAGGAGGCGACAGACAGAGAGGGAGACTGAATTAAGGAGGGAAGGAGAGAATCAGAGTTATAAACAGACACACAGAATATCTAAAGACGGGAAATGGAGAAAGAGAGGAACATAGAGAGAGAGAGAGAGCAGAAGAAATACTGACAAGGCAGAAGCTGGAAGAGGAATGGAACAAAAGATAGACAGTGAGAGATTTGAGCAGAAATTGACCCAGAGACCTGCTTCAGGCCATCTACAATGTAGAGGAGGACATAGCCATATATGTAGCAGAGGGAGAGAGAGGGCATGTAATGCAAACACACACAGCATCACTAAGCAATCAAAAGCATTTATTTAGCCCCGCAGTAGAGAATTGCTAAAAGAAGGGGGGTTGTTGTGAAAAGCACAAGGGTTAAAAAGCAAGCACTGCGTATAGGCAACCCGCTGCAGGCAGTATGTTATATTAACAGTGACACTAGCAGAGTGGAGTCTAAAAATCCAATACACATGCACACTCTCGCAGACACAAACACACACAGTCGCGCACACACACACACACACGCAGAGCTGCAGTGACCATGCTGGGACATTAGCGATGACATTGAGACCCAGACTAAACCGAGCCAGCGGAGAGCAGAGTCTGTGGCCGGGAAGACATGCAGCAAGAGGGATGGACAAATGGACTGAAGGAATGAAAGATAGCCATACAGAGATGGAGGTGAACGGGAAAGCAGCAGAGGAGAGTGAGCCTGTCTCTAGGCAAAGAAACGCAGGAGGGGGGAGGGAGTAGAGGGGGGAAGGAGGGAGTGGAGTAAGCATAAGAACACAGAATTGAACGGGAGGATCATGGGGTCAAAGAGGAGATTTAAGAGTGCAAAAAAATGATAAAGGAAGTGCGGAGGGCAATAAAAATAAAAAACGAGGAGTAAAGTGTGTGTGAGAAAGGAAGTTGGAGAGAAGTAAAGAAAGGAAGGAGCAAGGCAGTGTGGTAGGAGAGGGAGCAGGCTTACAGTATGAAGGAATGGCACACACCAGAGGTACAAGCCAAAAACCACAAGTCATTCTGCTCATTAATGAATCAGCGGATGTTACACCAATCAAAATATCCAAAAGATCGAAATAGATAGATAGATAGATAGATAGATAGATAGATAGATAGATAGATAGATAGATAGATAGATAGATAGAAGTTATGTCTAGATGAAAAATCATGAATTAGATTATCACGTTCAGCAGCCAAACGTTCAAAACTAGAGACCTCTTTTTTTAAATAGTAGTGATCTCAGAGAAAGATACAAATAAAGTAGAGCTAAATTAGAGAAATGTGTATAAAGTTTAATATTATTATTATAATATTTGGCTTTAGATGTCTGTTTTGGAGATTATCGATGGAGTAGATGTGACAATTCATGAACATACCATAACCAGGATGACCAGTGGACTATCTGATCTGTCTGAAAAGTTACCAGATGTTTTTCCCAACCTTAAAGCCACTTAAGGGGAAACGAGGAAACTGTTCTTCTGAAAACTTCTTTCGCACTTGGCGAATAACTCTTTGTCCAGTGCCACATGACAACCAGCCAGCAAATCAGATTGACTCATGGTTTTTTTGTACCGTTGAACTCTTCATGCCTTTGCAGATGGGAGGGGGAAGAGAAGAACAGAGGGATAGAGGAGAGAGGGGAGAGAGAGATGTGGAGGGACAGAGGGAGAGACGGAAGAAGGAAGGAAAAAGCTGGGAAGCCACCTGTCAGAAAGGGGGCCCCCAATGATACTCGCAGCACTTCCTCCCCTTTCCTCCCCCCTTTCCCCCCTCCCTCCCCCCTTTCTCACCTGCGCCTCGTTCTCCTTCAGCAGCCTGCGCGTGCGTGCCCCCCCAGGGTCGTCGGTCACGTTCAGGATCACCACACTCTTCTTCTCCCAGCCGATGAACGAGCCGTCCGTCAGGCCCTCCACCACAGACAGGAATTCCTGGTAGCCATGGTGACGCGTGGACACCACGGAAAAGGCTGTCCAGTCATACTCCTCCAGCACCTCAAAGATGACCTCTAATTGGAGGGCAGTAGAGGAGCTGAACTGGAGAAAGATGGAACCTGATTCCTGATTTGGGAAAGAGAGCAGCAGATGTGGTTTAAAATCTGTAACTGTACCATGTCTAAAAATGCAGCTATAACACAGTGAGTAAGTAACAGACAGCAGACAGCATTTTCACTACAAAGTACTACAACTTTCTGGACTGCTCCATCTTTATGCACAACATCAAGACATTGTAGGGCTTGAAGTTTTTATGGAGCAGCACTCGTGCAGCCGCAGGGCTAAAACAACTAGGATTTTGCACGAATTCTCCTATGTCGTCCAGAAACGAGGGTTTCTAAAAAGTCTGTTTAGGGGATGGGAGGGGGGGACTAGGACTAGACGAGGGTACATCTTCAAAGGAAGTGCTATAATTTAATTCCTTAAGAGTAAATGGTTAAAACAGTTATTTGCAAGCCCAAATGCAACACTTTGTTTCTTTTCTCCCCTCAGTTTGGTGGTGAAAAGCATGTGACGCTAGTTTCTCTGGTGCAGACACACTCGCGCACAATTGTACACTACACACACACTCTCATACACTCTCATATTCACTCATACACACACCCATGTCTGCTCATTGCCTCCCTCCCAGGAACATCAGAGGCAGAGCGACAGCCCCAGTTGGTGCCATTTACAGATCAAACACTGCAGAGTTTCAGCAGATCAGCGACCCTGACCTTCAACTTCCCCTCCATCCCACCGGCACTTCCCCAAACCTTTTCCTCACAGAGAGGATGCGCGACATTGTGACATTGTAAGTTGTTATGGCGATATGAGCAGCTCTCCCTTTATACTTCTGATAGTTCTGTCAATCCGATGCTTCAGTATACAGCACACATCAAATTAACATTGGTCTGCTCGCCTGTCCTCACATTTGGAGCTACACAATCACACGTCTGGGACATCTGCCCTCTTGTATTGGTCTGATTCACTCCTCTCTCTATCTCTCTCTCTCACACACACATACACACACACGCTGCAAACACTTCCTCTTCACTCTCCCACCCCATCCCCGACCTCCCTCCTCATACCTGTGGCATCCTCCCCAGCCCCGCTCCCCCTCCTACAGCCACTATGGGCAGTCCTGTTTGCGCAGAGACAAACTCCAGCATGGGGGCCAAAGGACCCCAGGCCGTGCGAGGTGGCCTCTCCTCTTCATAAACCAAACCCTGCAGGGGCCGCGCCGCCAGCAGCTCACACAGCTGGGACAGCACCGTCTTAGGACTACTGTCATTCACCTGGAAAATAAGATAGAGAGGGATAAAGACAGAGGGACAAATAGAATTGACCAACTAGGTCACTGTGTCTTGACCTTGCGTTATTCATATGGAAAGCGTCTGTAGTATGCATGACATGTCTGGCTAACAATACAAGCTGTGGTCAAAGAGCAGAGCCAGACGCCCGCTCATTCAGCTATGCCCACACAACGGCAGCAGTGTGCTGTCCATTCAGCTCAAATAATGGGAGTGAGTATGAATAATGGATGGTCATTGTTATTCCCTTCCTTCAAGCAAGGCTGAATGAGCAGTAGGTAGAGGAGATGGTGTCCAACCTGTAGCCAGATGACGTTAGCAGAGCCCCACTGGGTGACCACGCTCTCCCCCAGGGAGCCGTATACCCGGCCGAAGCCGGGGTAGAGCACCCTTCCCCCAGGCCCCGCCACCGCCGCCTCTGCCTGCACCGTAGCACCGGCGTGGATCACGGCGATGTTGAAGTTCATCATGGCCCCTGCATCACGCTCCCGCGGGCTGGGCCGGAGCAGGAGGTGGGGGGAGGCGTCCACCAGACCTGCCCACTCTGCCAGGACCAATAGGAGAGAGAGAGTAGGTATGGCGACCATGGCAACCTGCCGAGGGGGGGAGGCAGATATATATCGCACTAAGAGAGGGTGCCTGAAAGAAAGAGAGACAGCAAGGAATAGAAGAGGAAGCAAGAGAAGAAGAGATTAAGTTAGACTCAGGTGTGTTTTTGCTTCTTTTTTTTTCCTGTAATGTCCAGTACAGAGGACATCAAATCAAATCAAGAGAGAAAAGGGAGGAGAGCTGAAGAAGGAGGTGTAGACGGAGAGGCAGAAAGAGAGAGAGAGGAAGACAGAAACTGATCAGACATTGCATACAGGCAAGACAGGGTAATGAATTCTGAATCCAATCATGGGGTAATAAAAGTTCGCTTTGGCTGGAGAAAATACTGGACGAGGAGTAAGGAATGCAGAGGGGGGGAAAAAAACAATGGAGGGAAGGAAAGGAAAGCAAGACAGAGAGAAGATGAAATGGGTGCTATTTAGGCTGCAGGCTCAGAATGAACAATATGAGGAAAAATAGAAACTGGCCGTTGGAGAGAAGGGGGGTGAGAGGGAGAGAGTTAATAGCAGACAGAGACAAAGATGGGGGCGGAGGTGGTTATTGTGCTGCATGAATGATAACAACAATTAAGATCACTGTAAACACACTCGCCCTCACACAGCTGCATCCACACGCAGACACATGCATGCAAGCGTTTGAATACACACGGACTCGCAAGATAAATGCATGGCTACACTGTGCCTGTAGAGCAGCTTAATGATAGAGAGATATGAGGGTTAATGCAATACGCACAAACATATACACACACATTCAGACAAACAACCACACGGAAAGATAATGACTACCTGGGAGATAGCAGGGTTAATATGTGAGCCGCACACACACACGCGCACACACACCAAAACACAGCACATCATTTTCAATTTACTTGTGGTGCCAACTGCCCTCCCTCCCTTTCTCCATTTCCTTCTCACTTTCTCCCCACTCCGTCTCGTGCTCTGTCTTTTCATATTCCCCATTTCTCCTCCCAATTTTCATGGCTTCAGGTACCAAACACAATTGCATTGATTAACGGGGGCCTTCTGACATAATATTCCCTCTAAAGTCACTCTCCCTTTCTGCACCCTCCCTATCCCCCTCCTCTCTATGTTTTCCGCTCCGTCTTCATCCGACTCTCCTCTCTTTGTCACAGTCTGACGATTCTTTGACCCTGATCAGTCTTTTGGATAGAAAAAGAAAGCGGCAAAGAAAAGAGAGAGAGTGGGGGTGGAGAAGAAAAAGTATCTGCAGTAAGGAGAGAAATGGGGCAAAACGAGGAGAAAGCTGTAAATTGAATGGGATGGAAAGGTACTGTAAACACAGGGCATATGACTTAAGACGGACTGACTGGTTGAAGGAAGGAAGCAGGCCAGGCGGAAGAGTAGGAGACAAGGAGAAAAGGAGAGGACGAATTGAGGTGGGATGGTGGCGTAAAATATGTGAGGAGAGTAGCAGGAAAAGAAATATTGATTACCGAGATGTGTATACGTGTTTGGCCTAAACAAATACACTGCCAAACCTCCTGTTTTGAGTGACAGGGCTGTGGGTGTGCGTGTGCTGCGGGGCCACAGAGAAAACGGCGAAATGAGATGGAATGAGATGGCGAACGAGGGGAGGTGGATAGATATGGGTAAGAAACAGAGATGGAGGTGTGGAGAGATAGGGAGAGACAGACCTGTTAGTAGGAGAGAGGGGAAAAGGAGAAGGTAATAATGAAGGGGAGAAGAAGAAAAACAGGGCTTTGTAGTTTTTGTTTTTCTTAAAGGCGAGGAAGATGTGGAAGGAAAGAACGGTAAGGACACGGAGACAGAGAGAAAATGAGCGTGCCAGAGATGAAGCTGCAGGAATAACGGTACATCATATCATTTGGTGGAGCTGTATTCTACAGTGCTGAGCTCTGAGCTATTAACTGTTAGGCCTGTCACTGTATTTCACTCTCATGAGGTGTTTACGTTGCACTGCTCAACCAGCGTGTGCCATTCCATCACAGTGAGCCTTGTTGGGAGTGTGAACACAGTGTATTACTATATACAGCAGCCACTTTCCCAGCAGAGTGTACTCTGCCTGTTATCGGATGTGCGTCTGCAACATCGCACCAAGGCGCGCTACAATAAGGTACAAGTAAATCATAATCAAATCCTCATCTAAATATATCTTACTATATAGTTCATTATGTGTTCCAGTTCTGCAAACTGAATCATAAAAAGCGTGCAGTGAGGGGGCTCACAGCGAACACACACATGCACAGAGAAGAAAGAAGGAGAGTGGGAGAGAGAAAAGAGATCGAGATTACTGTTTCATTTGATTTGCTACCGTAAATTAATCTTTTGTTAAAATGCAAATGTTCGCATTTTAGTATATTTTTTCCCCCCCTTCTAGCTTTAAATAAGATCCTCTCCAGTCTTTGGAGCTGCTTCTAATTCAGTAGAGAGTATAATGCATGTATATTTGGAGAGGCGCTGCCTACAACCCAGGGAATGTTTAAATTGGATCAATTAGTCAGGAAGTATAGAGAGGTCTTTTTTTTCCTTGAACAGGATTCAAGGTAAGGAATCAGTGAGTTATTTAGACATGAATAGTTATTTCTTAAAACATGTGTGTGGTCTATCAAGATCTACCGCATGATAATGTAATATTTGGAAGATGCTGTGTTCCTTTTTGTTATTTGGGATGTCACACCAGTATAATAAATTTTGTAATATAGTCTTTTCATCAAAGTGACTACAAAAGAAAAAAAGTGAGAGAGTGCTTTCTTTAAAACTTCATGCACCTTCAGTCATTTACTGTCCAAATCATGATACAATACCAGCGCTTACACTAAACTATTTGCATTGTACATAGCTGATCACTCAATTTGTCAGTCACTGTAATAAGGAGCTTACTGTATCTACAGTATAATTATTTTTTCCCGCTGAGCCTGTTTAGTTTGTCTTTTTTAAACAAAGAAAGTGGCATTTACAGCACCGCAGAAGCTAGCAAACATGCTGGCGACTGTTAGAAGCAAACTAAAAACACCTTCAGGAATATTTACTGAGTACTTAAGAGCAGGAATATTCTCAGGCTGACAGAGACAGCTAATCAAGAAGATGAAAGGATAAACATTCACGCAGCCAAGCCAGCCTCCTCATTCTTTCCCAAAATTGCCGGTACAGTGCCCCACAATCAAAACACACCTTAAACATTTAATTCACACTGCATCATGCTCACTGTTGACTGATGCCGAATGATTACCTATAGGACCTGACGGCTGCTGCATGCGCAGCTATAGCAAGAACTTCATCATTGTTTTGAAAAATATCAAAACATATTTTCAGTTTTGTGCTGCTGAAGGCAAATCAACTACTTTGACAGTACATCTTTCTATACAGCGTTAAAGTGAAGCCTATATTATTCCCCCAAACACCAAAGAGACAAAAAAAACTTGTATAGCCCCTAAACACAAAATGAAAAATTGATTCTTGCTGTCAGTGTGATGGTAGGAAAACAATCACAATGTTTTCGAGGATCGTATCCCCTCCTTCCCCTTAACTGTACATGCTACAGCTGCAGCGAGCGCCTGCGGCGACTCTGGAAGAGTGAGTCGCGAGAGAGGAAGGAGCCCCGCTCGAGGTAGAAGTCGGTTTCTGGCATCCACGCCTCTCTGAGCTCCTCTCCCACTGAACTCCAATGGAGGCAGCGTGCCAGACCTTGTGCTGCATTGGATCTGCTGGAGAAATGTGAATGGGGAAGGAGTCTGGAGTGTGGAGTTGTGGAAGCGCAGTGTTCAGCGGTGTGTTTTGCCCACACCGGAGCTCTGCTGCTTCATTCCAGTCTGTCATGCAGAGTAATGGACCTGCTCCCTGCTGCCTATGGCACACGCTGCACTGAATCAGCCCAGGCAGTTTTCCACAGCCAACACAAAACATCTGAAATATATGCAGGCTAATATATAGTCTGTACTGTACACCATTAGAAGAAATTGCAGCGTCTCTGTGAGTCACTGTAAGTGCCGAGAATAAGAAACCCTCCCTTGAAGATGAAGACTCCATTTTTTTTCCTCATTCGTCCACTTTTAAGACCGCAGTGTGCTCGAGAAGACAGCTGTATGTAGCCTCTATAATTTCTTTGGGTCCATAGCTGTACTATAGTAAAAGATAAGATAAAGTGCCAGCACAGTGTGGTGCCTACAGTGTATATGTGAGTGTATCAATGTGTGTGTGTGTGTGTCTGTGTGTCATGCGGGGTAATATGGCAGTGTGGGGGAGCGGAGGAATGAAGAGAAGAGTGCAGCTGGAGCTCAATGCTCCTCGTGTTAATTGGCCCATACTTCAATCACAGCCACTGGAGTGTGTCCTCTCTGACGGAACATATCCTCTCTCCCTCTCCCAATCTTTCTCTCTTTCTGTCTCTCTGTCCTGCCGCACTTGTTCACCCACTCCTCCACTCACTCGCACACTCTCACTTGACGCGCACACACACACACACACACACACTCACTCGCAGACACACTCCCTCACTCAGTCTGTTTCACTCAGTCACTTGATTCGGTCACTTGTTCGTTCATCCTCTCATTCAGTCGTTCGCTGTCGCCTCGCTCTGCTCTGCGCCGTCTCACTTCCACCAACTCCTCACTCTTTCTCCCTCTCCTCCCACAACTCCTTGCCTGTTTTTTTTCCCCCCTTCTCCTTGCCCATGTTTTTGTCCTGTTCTTCTTTCACTCTCTACTTCCTCCCCTCCCTCACTTCCTCTCTCTCCCTATCTCTCTTTTCTCTGTCTTTGATCCCTGTCGAGCAGAAGAGCCACCAGGCAGGCGAACAGCTCTCGTTCCCATTGTGCATAGTGTGCAGAGTGATCGGCGAGTAGCGCAGCGTGCAGCAGCAGGGCGTACAGTACTGTGTGGTTTGTTTTGTTTTTTTTACTGCATGGCTGTAAACAGCAGTGGTAAAGCCTGCTGTTGCTGCCGTTGCCTCCCTTAGACTTGATAGCCGTGACTATCATAAGCCATTCTGGTGACAGAGTCAGAGCCATCCATCAAACCCTTGCGACGCCCAGGTCCTCACAGGGAAATGCAACACACAATATTTGTAAATTACGCATGCCACAGGCTGATAACCAGATCAGAGCTGGCCGCTGACACCATTTTTTATGTGGAACAGTTACATTTTAGAAGATAGCTGATATAAATATGAAAAATGAATCGTGGTTAACAAATTTAAGACAAACAGAAGACGCACAACTGTCCAAAGGTGTGTTTCTTTTCGACCAGGAAGAAGATTGAAATTGCACTCTTCTTTCTTTTTATTCTGTTAAACAAATAAATACTGTAGAAGAAAATGAAACTACAGTGTTGTACCTCCAGGCCTTCACATTCTCTACCGTATCTGCCTGCAAATGCAAAAAAAATTTTATTTCATATAAACTCTTACAGGAGAGAGGAAAGCGAAATCTCCACCGGCTCTGCATGACACTCGTTTCTAGCTAGTCTTCTCCATTTGTCCTTTCTGTATTTTGTAACCTTTTACAAGAGCAAAATGAAACATTCACCTTGACATCTCACTTTGATGTTTCTTCACAGCAAAAAAGAGAAAAAAAAGCGCATTTCATTCTGACATTTTCACGTCCCTATAATTTCCATGTGGTCGTACAAAACGCGCCTCACTCCAAGGTTCAGAGGATCTCGCCTTTTATTCAAATATTTTTTTTTCCCATTGCGTTCGGATTAAGCGCTTCTGCCAAGAGACAGTGTCAATTAATTGGACTTCACTTCTGTACATTCAGGGGATAAATTTCATTACTTGAATGGAAGGACACTCCTTGTTTCTCTTCCCTCTATGGATTGATGGAAATGAGATGAAGCTGACCCCCGGACCCTGCCACAGTGTCGCTCTGACAATTCTCTGACCTCATTTTTTTAACAAAAAAGAAAATGTCTTAGTCCTACTACCCAGTGGTTTCTGGCACACGAGACAAGAAAAGCAGTGACTGGAAATCACATCCATTACAGATGATTATTACTCAAATATTTGACATTACCACATCTCATCTCTCTAACTCAGGGTATATAATTACCTAAGTGGAGAATGTGTTTAATTTAGCTTTAATATAACTTCACACATGTCTCGTAATTGCTAGTAATACTCGAGTATGAACTCATGTAACCTGAGAGACAAATCAGCTGATAAAAATAAAGGCCTGTCAGTTCACTTTGCTTTTAACACAGTCTGGGCATCTTGAATTATTCACTTTCTCTATTTGTGTGTGTGTGTGAGAGAGAGCGTTATCTTTCAACCCCCTGTCATTCACTTAATCCTCAGGACATTGCAAGCACACACACACACACACACACACACACTATATTTTTATAGAGTTATACAGTCTGCATAACCAACATTCATTTGTGTATGAATAACACACGCATGTATTTAAATACTGTCTCTATTTTATCTTTCGCTCCTTTACACACACACACACACACACATCCATTCAGAAAACATCAGCTACAAATGGTTTACTACCCTCATGAGTGTTCAGACATAAATATCAGTAAGGTCATATGCTTTCATGTGGAAAGGCCAGTGTCTGGGGATCTTGCATCAGGAATTCACATAACAGAGTGTAGGGTATTATTTCAATAAGCCCAACTGGCATATACTAAGTCGACTTGAATGAATAAAAATGGTTTTGTAAGGAGACTACATAGTTTGTATGCCCACTGCCAATGCCTGTATAATATAAGTGCTTACTTTAAGGCTAGCCAAGGAGCAGGACTATTTCATTTCCCCACCTCTACACCTGACATCTAATACAGTGAGTTGCAGAGGTCTGCAGCGCTGCTTCCTGGCCGGCCCCCTTTTGCTCCCAGGTTGACTATAATACCGCATAATTTACTGGCTTTAATGTACATATAAATTGTTTTCTGTAGTTTGCTTCTCTCTCCAAATCCTTTGTCAAGATGTCCTTAGAGCACACGACCTGGGGGGATTATCTTATTATGTTTGTTTTAAAAGGAATAATTTCTCAGTGCTCAACCTTTTACAGGCATCCAGAAACTCTGAGGGCTTTGTGTTTGGGGAAAATAGCTTCAATATCAATGCAGTGCAACCATCTAAGAATAAACGCATATTCATGCTGTTTATTTGCATAAAGTACTGTACATTTATGAATGAAATGCTTGGCTGATTTATTTATTTATTTTTTTGAAATTAAAATTGGGAACAAATTGGATGAAAGATTTTCAGCAGATGTGTTGAGACAGTAAAAGTAAGCCTGGGAATATTCTGAATTTAGTAGAATCACGTTAAGGCTCAGAACAAATACTGTGTTTTTTAACAATAACATTAAATGGATTATTTTCTCATTCCCATCTCGAGCCAGTAGTCGCAAACCGACAATGTTGCTCCACTCTGCTTGCACCAGCGCTTCCATTAATTCCCTCATTGATTGGCCAGACACTGGGATCACCTAGCCAGATCTAAATCAGTCACTAATTAAAAGAGCAAGATGAAAAGCAGCCGACACTGCAGCCCTTCAGGACCTGTAAGGTGAAACATTCTGTAACAGCTATAAACTAGGAAGCTGCTCAAGACTCTCGGCAGAAAAAAAAAAGCACGTAGCTCTGCATAGTAATGACTCACAATCTTATTCTGAGGATAAACAGATTAAACTGGTGTGGGAAACCTTCACTGATAACTATTGTGCCTTTGTACAAGGTCACACACAGGCAGGTGCACTCCCAATCACATAAACAGATGTGCATGCATAGACTTCATGTGACAGGATACTCTCACACTTACACACCCATACGTTTAACAACATTTTGAATAAGAGGGAAAGCTAGTCTCAGGTACCGCATGTTGTTGATTTCAAGCCGGATTGTGCCTGCTTAAAATCTAACGCTGCACCGGTAAAATATTGTGTACAGGTTCGACTGCATTCGCAGCACATCTGGCTCTGCCCCCGCTCATGACCAGAGGTGTTAGAAACACTTCTGTGAGCCTATCCTATAAACGTTGGAGGATCAGTTTGGATCAGGAAATGCAAAGATCGGGAGAGGAATCTGAGGATCAAGACCGGTGGAGTCTTAGATGAGTAAAAGGTGGTGAGAGGTTAGTGAAGAGAATGTCAGAACCCCACGGTGTTGTCACAGACAAATCCAAAAAGCCCATTAATGTTGTGATGGTTGTTTCACAGCAACAAATATAAAAATATCTGTCTCTTTTTTTTTTTCCTCCAAGTCTTGACACATGAAGCACCGGTATCTCATCAAAGACGTGTTCAGTAGTCTGAGATGGCCACAGCTCTTTATGATGGTTTCAAATCTTATTGTACAGAACATAATTACGAGCAGCCGGGAGGGAAGAACTGTTCACATCGCCAGATATCAGAAATTTCTGACAGCTATGATTTTCTACTCTGAGGGGGGAAAAAAAAAAACTACACAAGCGTTGAAAATAACAAGTGGCAAAATGGCTGCAAAGCCACCAACGCTGCAGTTACGTCTAAATAAAATCCTATGTTAACACTAATACGATCGATTCCGCCTGTAAAAAATCAGCTACACACAGTTTGTTTGCCTCTGGTTTAGTTGTTAATGAACTGCTAAATATATGAAGAGCAATGAATATAGCTAATTTAGGCTTAATTTTATTTATATGGTGTGACTAACCATCTTGAAATAATGCATGAATGCTTCCAAGTTGGAATAACGAGAGGTTTTCCCATTCTTACTCTGCTAATAAGGCATGAATTCAGCATTAGTAGTGCACTAACATATCGTTATCAAGTTTCACAAACAACACACATTAGCATAAGCAAATGCACATGCAGTATGTGCTCAAAAAATAGCGCATCACTACCTAAAGACGGTTTGATGGGAACTGTAATCAGCAGTCTTAATATTTGGGTATAGATGACACAGCAGCCAGTGCCAACAATTGATCTTCTTGTTATTTCCCATCACTGCTTGCTGTGCAAAATGTGTGAATGAGTGTGTGTATTTCCCAAAGCTGGGGCATTTGAAAGAAAATATACCACAGTTAACACTGAACAGATCACATTACAATCAACTTGATGAGCCCGATCAGCACCAGACCAAGGTTGAGGTCATTTATTGGCTCATTCAAAAAATTAGATTGAAATTGCTATTACATAATTGAAAAGAGAGCATTCACTCCTAATCACCTTTCAGGAGGTAGACTAAAGAAGGCTTTGATGTGAAAAAATGTCCAATTTGAATAATGAAACCTCACAACCTGAATTGAGAACAAATTAATCCGGACCCTGAGTCACAATACCTGCGTTCCCAGTGCGTTGAACATTTCGTTCTTTTCGGTGTCAAAAACCAGGACAGGATCTGCAAACCTGTTTCAAATCACAAGGCCAGTTTTAGCAGCTGGAGCTATTTACATGCAGAGATGAAGCACATTAAAACAAGCCCGGGAACATCAAACTATCTTCATCAGAGGCTGTCTTCCATCTCTCAGCGCTGACGTTCCCTCTTCCTTCCTTGTCTTCCGCTCCTTGTTGTACTGTAGATAACGCGCTGTGCAAATTCCATTCAGGTGCAAGCACACATATTTGCATTTGTAACAGCTGTATAGTCTGCACCTGTTTATGAAGGAATTCCACATTCAAGCTTGAAAGAAAATAAAGCAAAGCTATTTTTATACGAAGTGATAAGGCAATAAAACAGGTTCAACTTTGCACCTGCTACCTGCACCTAGTAAATCCGGCACAGTCACTCCGGTACAAAGCCTGCTATAAATGCTAGCTGCTGGGTTCTTTGAGAGGAGAATGACAAAGGGTTTTAACAAAGCTGGCCCTACATGCAGCGCGGGAAGTCTCACAGATCAGGAAGTATGACACAGCAGCCCACGGTGACATGCGACACGGGCCTCAGACGCAGGCGAACATAGTTTTTATAAATGCCCCCATTTCCTCTTTTTAATAACCACTTATGCTGTCATTTCCTGCCACATCCATCATCATGAAGGACCGCACCACACCGCTGCAAAACTCTGCGCGCCGCAAAACATTCCTGCACATCTCTCCATCCTTTCATTATTTCTCTTCATCCGCCTTTTACTCATATATATGCATGTGTGCGTGCGCACTCAAGATGTATATATGCTGTATAGGGTCTGTAAGTGTGTGGATCCCATGGGTGAGGTCCCAAGGTCCTCCCTTATCCAAAACTGTGACTGGTGTGTGTGTTTGCGCGCAATATGCCATTCATTGTGTGTATTTTTGGGTATGCTCTTTGTGCGCGTGTGTGTGTCTGACTGCATACCCATGGGTATCTGCCTGAATGTACTTTTTGAGTGTGTGTGTGTGTGTGTGTGTGTGTGACTGTGTATTGCATGCAGCCATGTGAAGCTGTGTGCCTGCTAGCTGCCTCCAGACTTGTATTCCCAAAACAAGCCGCAGGGCTTTGGCTTAGATGTATGTGTGTATGTGTGTGTGCGCCTGTGTGCGCACCTGTTTGATAGTGACTGTGCAAGGAGTGCACGCTAAATTCTCCCTCACTGTTTGTACCTGTCTGTGTGATTTTGTTTATGAATATGTCTCTCTGCCAGCCTGTCCATCTGTCTGTCTATTTCCATCTCCACCTGTTTGTTAAATGACTTCCTGTCATTCCATCTACAGTGCGTGTGTGTAGGTGTGTAGGTGTGTGTTTGACTGTCTTTGCTAGTCCTGGTGTAAAGTTAGGCTAGGTAACTGGGCCGGCGGCGGCACCTCAGGGTTGCCAAACCAGAGCAGCTGCCACCTTACTGGAAAGAAACTCTTAGATATGAAGTTTAGACGATAGCTTAGTGATTTCTAATTCTCTACAGCATCATCATTTTGTTTTGAATTCATACTGTACCATACTTTATTCTGAAAAACTGCATTTTCATGATTCCCAAAGTACCACTTGTACCTCCCCGAGCAACTGGTTACCCCTTTAATTCAGAATCTGAATCTGTATCTGAGAGACACACGACTCTCTGAAAACTTGTGGAGAAGCAAGCTACACAAATGATGCCCGGTTTCCCATCATGGAACAAGATAATTTATCTTTTTCCCACATTTTGTCATAATCTAATGCACCATAATGTCACGATTACATTTAATTAGTGATAGGTACTTTGAGTTGTCACTGATGGCTTGGCAGCTGTGACAGAAGCCATCAGTGGAAATCTGCTGTACCTCTACCAATTAGTTTTTTTCAGTTCAACATTTCCTTAATTTTGCATGATTTAAACTTGAAATTTAAATATAAGCAGTCGATAAAGAATTCTCTACTAACTATCTATCTTTATGCTGCAGTGTGTAGGGCTGCAACTGGCATTTTTTTTCATTATTGATTCATGAAATGTTAAAAACAGTCAAAACATGCCATCATAACTTCCCAGACACCAAGATAATGTTTTCAAATATCTTGTCCAAAGACCAAAAATCCTCGCTTGGAGAAGCTGGAGCCAAAAAAGCCTAGCAATCAATCAATCAAATGAAACGTTACTGAGTTTTTTCACTCAAGCAACCTTTACCCTCCTGAAATTTTACACTTTTAGTAGACTGAATTGTTATTTCTTCAGTCTTTAAAACAGGCAGAGGAAACTGTCAACCGTTTGACATTTATCTTTTCAGTTGTAACGTGTGAAACCTCGTGTTGTATTAACTGATAATGGTTTAGTTTTGAGGTATCGCTGAACTGCTCTTACCGTTACTACTATGTTTACTATCAGTTAATGTTGAAAAAAAAGTGCTTCACTCAAAAACAAAACGAGCTCATGCATTAAATAAGACTATAGTCTGCAATTTAGATTTAGGTTTCTATTTAAAGAGCTCATTTGATTAATTGCGTACCCTGCTGATTTCAATGCAGGGCATTCCTCACTGAAAGTCTACAGATTTATTGGTGAAAATATGGATTTGCAGTTAACAAGCTCGATTTTTCTTTTTTTCTTGCCATGAATCATTTTTTTTTACAATCAAAACATTGCCCACGTCACATGACACCCCCACGTTTACAATTCTTGGCTCGCCGCTGTTTCAAGCCACAGTGAATATACAACACGTTCATCAATATAACCCAGAGTAGAGTCCAGAAAAGAACATTGGGAAAGGGGAGTACTGTAATCGCTCCAAAACACCAGCCTCTGATCTCGTTAAAACACTAATTGATGTTCTATGTTAACGAGCTTTACCTTAATTAGTGGTATTAGAAAGAACACTGGGTGTAAGGTGTGGAGAGGGGTCTGGGTGGGCGGCAGGATTGGGGAAACTATCCACTAATGTTGCATCAAACAGCTGATGAAAGGGGAGGTGGGAGAAGGCGAGGGATTGGGGAAACTGTGCAGAGGAAGTCACAGGTTGCAGGGGTGAGAGGAGAGACGGAAAGGATTGAGGCAAGAAGAAACAGGGGGATTGGCAGAAGAAAAGAGAGACAAGCGGGGGGGGGGGGGGGGGGGGGGGGGTATTGAGCTAAGCTTGAAGGTTTTCTGAGTAAAAGTCAATGAATCAATGAGGTGAAATTGATGAAGAGCAAGGGGGATGGAGCAAACAAGCACACAAATGTTGGCTCTTCCTCTCATCTCTTCTTCTGTGCCTTCCACCCATGTCCCCCTCTGATATTCGATTCCAACCCCCCCCCCCCCCCCCTTTTACTCTCCCCTTCGTTCTGCTGCCTTTCAAATCTCTCACCCCGGCTTCTCCTCTCATGCCTTTTCTCCACCTCCACCTCCACCTCCTCCTCCTCGCACCTTCTCTCATCTCCCGCTCCCTCCACACCTTCTGTCTCTCTCATCACCTCTCCTCTTCACTCACCCTCCCCTCCCCTCCCGTCTACCCCTACTCACAGCTGGTACAGTACAGATCTCTCTGGGCAACTGTACGACAGATCGGCAGAGAAAAGGGGGGCTCTGCTGACACTGAAGGCAACACTTTACGGGCAGCAGTGCATGCAGTACGCTGCTGCAGTATGCCTGTGTGTAAATTTCACAGGGCTTGCGAGGGAAAAGCGATAAACTGAACAGGGCACGTCACCTGTGGGTGAAAAGAGCTGATTGAAATGGATATCAGCGAGAGAGAACTCAGCTGAGAGAGGAGAGAGACACCAAACACCCCACAGAAATGGAAAAACAAACAACACATTAATTCCAATTTCCATCCGGATAAATGCATTCAGAGGCCTCACAATGCAGGCCAATAAATTTGATCTTGCACTCCCAAATCACTGCAGCAAATCTGTAAGAGAAGCAACACCATGGCTCTCTCCGTTTTACAGGTCAACAACATGATCTTCTCTCCTGGTGGTCTCTGTGGTCTAAGGCCTTTCTGTTGTTTTTGTTTTTTTTGTTTTTTTCCAGTGATGGTGATGGCGCTGGATTGTGTTTTTGTGCCTGTTATTCACTTCCCCTCTATGAAAGTACTGCAAGGCGAAATACAAAAGTTATTTGGGCGCCCAAAGGGGTTGCAAATTTAGCAATCTACATACAAAGTGAAATCTCTCACACACTCCTTTCACCCAGCTGGAGAAAAAAAAGAAAAAAAAGAAAAACAAAAACGCCTGTTCCAGCTGTCTGTCTGAGAGTGTTTGAGGCAAGTCAGCCCGTCGGGGGGGGCGAGAAGATTCCTCGGTGGCAACAGAGGGATAACTGTGCGCTGCCATACGCCCAAATATTCAGCGTATCGGGATATAAATAGATCAAGAGGAAAAACTGATCGGCAATCTTGCGGGCTTAGCTGTGGCTACACACACACACACACACATGCACTAACATTGACCACACAGCCTGAGAAAATGAGCATCAACAGATATGATCACCTCAATTAATACATCCGCAGCAGAGTGAGGAGGAAACTGCAGCCAGAGCTGGTGTTTAAAGACTTAAACGGAACCAAAACTCTGCCTTTATTAATAATAGATAGAAAATCCCTGGCAGACAAAATCACAGCCTAAAGGTTTAGTCTATATGATTAATTGAACTGTCGGTAATCTGTGCGTGCGTGTATCATTGGGATATCTAAGCCGGCTGCTGTGAGGAACCTATGCGTTAAGGGGCTTGTGAGTTTTCAGGCGCAGCAATGACAGAGGGGTCAAAGCCCCGGTGCGCCGGCCGTTTCCACTTCTCCATCCCCGGCCATCCATCTCTCCATCACAAGCGGCCGTACAGATGCCGACACCCGAGCCCCCCTATTTCTAGTCTCAATGACGCGTAGCACCCTCTCACTGCCCGAGCCGCAATTAATCTAAGCGGCACAGAGTCTGTGTGCGTGTGTGTGTTTGTGTGTGTGTGTGTGAGCAAAAAAATATATATATATATAAAAATGCCTTCGCACTGCAAATGTCATTAAAATAAATGTACTTACTGTTTTTCACCAGCCTTTCCCCCCTCTTTTCCTGCGTCCCTCCATCCTTTTTCACATCCTTCCTTTTTGAGGTATCCGTTTTGCGGGTGTCCCCCCCCCACGCCGCCGCCGCCACCATATACACACACACACACACGCACACACACACACACACACGCGCGCACTCACGCCGGGAAAATATATATCTAAATATATATATGTTCTACATGTATTCAATTTCTCCGATCTCTCTCTTTACCTCTCTCCCTCCCTCTCTCCTCTCCTCTCACACACACTCTCTCTCTCCCTCTCCCTCTTTCCCTGTTCTTTTGTTAAAATTCAGTATATGCGCCCCGTCACCTAGCAACCGTCAACCTCTCTCTCTCTCTCTCTCTCTCTCTCTCTCTCTCTCCCTCCCTCTCTCTCTCTCGTTTCCTCCCCCCTCCCTCCCTCTCTCCATCACTGGCGACACGTGTTGAATGCTAAACTTAGCGGTCCGGAATAAAATTAATAAAGGGATGGCCGCTCTCTATCCCCCCCGTTTTCTCTGCCTTTCCTCCCCTCTCTCTCTCTCTCTCTCTCTCTCTCTCTCTCTCTTTCTCTCTCTCTCTCTCTCTTTCACTCTTGCGAGTATCATACTGCAATATAAATATTTACTAGAACCACTCAGCCCTCTCATTGCCCCCCCTCCATCCCTCCCTCCGTCCTCCTCCCTTGCATCCCTCCGCATTTCCCCCTCCCTTCCTCCCTCCCTCCCCCCCTCTTTCCCATCCATCCATCCATCCATCTCTGGCTCCCTCCCTGCATCCCTCCCTTGCCGTCCTGCCTTTTTTTTTTTTTTTTTTTTTTTTTTTGCCTTTTTTCTCCTGCCTCCTATCGCCTCTTTCTGCTTCTCCAAGCAAAACCGAGGCGCCACACCACACCAGCATCTGTGGATCCACATGTGAGTGTCACCCTGCCCGGTGCTTTTTTTTTTTTTTTTTTTTTTGTGCATGGAGAGCTGCAGAGAGCGTGTGTGTCTGTGTGTGTGTGTGTGTGTGTCTGTGTGTGAGTGTGTGCGCGGCGCGTGTGAATGAGAAATCTATGCTACAGTAGCATGTCAGTGAGCAGCTTGCAGAGAGTGGAAGGAGCATGCAGTATCATAAGACTGCAGCTGAGATAGTGAACTCCTTGTGTTGTGACTAGAAAACGAAATATTTATATTTAAGCAACTTTTTATAACCATTTGTGGGAGAGGAAACGCTACGGCGGGAGCGTGCTAGATCATGTTTTGTTTACAGTTCTCTTTTATCCAAAGGTGTATCTCTGGGGGACGCAAAGTACATTAAATTTGGGATGTGTTGTTATCTTCTCCTCAGTCAACCTCCCGTTTCTCTTTCTCTTCCTCTGTGTGTAAGCTGGGATCAGCACTAATCAATGAAGCAATAGTTTGCCTCAGATCATCAGCAGAATGTGCACTGCTCTGTAAATGATCTAAATGATTGGGGTTTAACCTTTTCATCAGACCTTGGGTTGTCTTTCATGATCACGCACGGAGAAATACGCACATATACACACAAACACATGGACTCGTGCTTGGACAACCGCTTTAGGACAAAGCAGGGCAAAAGTCTCACCGTATTGATAGAAATGTGTCTTGCCCCTGGAGGTTTGGTAAATGATGGACACACACCTTCATTCCATCTAATTGAACAATCATCAATATGAGACTGACTCCCACACGTGCTGGAGAGGCGTTGTGTATGGATACGTGCGTGTGTTGTGTGGATCAATGACTAGAGGCGATGTCCCCTTTATCTTTGAAAGGTCTGAGCTGTGCCGAACCTGCAGCACTCTTCTAAACACAGTCATCATTAAGCTCTCCTTTAGATGCCTACAGGTCACTACACTGTGTGTGTGTGTGTGTGTGTGTGTGTGTGTGTGTGTGTGTGTGTGTGAATGGCTTTGGTTTTATTCACCCTATCATCAACATCGCTGAGATATTTGCTGCTCTCCTGCAATACAGCTGAATGAAATTCGTTTGTGGTGCTCAGAGAATTAAAAAATTATACTTAAAAAAAATCTCTCTCTTTAAAATCAGTGTCCTCATTACTTAAGATAATCCACAGAACAAGCTGTCAACAGTTTCCACAGTAGAAAGTAGTTCCAATAAACAAGAAACATCTTGGTAATGGATCTAAACTAGAAAATGTGTTTTTAGTTTAAGGTAGGAAACTTTGCTGAACTGACCCTTTAATCTACTATAAACTGAAATTGAGAGTTACACACTAACAAATGTAGATTTCACATTGTGCAGGTGTACAGACGGGGCCACACATTAACTTGGACTGATGTTCCTTGCTCTTCACTTTTTTTCTTCAAGTCGACTGACCTGCTCAGGGGCTGCCTGCCTCTACACAAAGGTGTAAATGGTGTATAATTAAAGGTTTTGCCATGAAATATGACTGTTTTAGTGAAAGGTGTCAACAAGACAGTTCCCAGTCTTGCTAGTTTTGTCTGACCAACAGTCCAAAACCCAAAGATATTAAGTTTACAGCAGAATGATGAATGGAAAAAAAGCAGAAAGAGTGAATTAATTTTTGCTAAAAAAAACAAAAAAAAAGATTAATTAACTGTTAAAATAGTCTCACAAACACACACAAAAAAGGCCACACACATCAGTCTCCACCTGCCTGTTTCCACATGGCATGTTTGGTGAACGTCGCATTAACAAACAATTAAGAACACAAACTGCTGTATTTACTCTGCATGTACGCTCGATATGGTCAGTTTTAGGACTTGGCCCATATGGCAATAAAGGTCGGGATGTAGGGCGATTAAGATGATCAGTGCGTCCCAGCCCAGTGATTAGGCTCCAGATGGTATAGAAGGACTGGTGGCCGCTGATTCTGAGCCATACGATTTGTGATAAGGGATCCATATCTGGTTCAGTGATGCGTTCGCTGTCGCTGCTTTTGTATTAATAGGCCAGATACACATCAGCTATTCATATTTTCTGCTACGGGGGGGAAAAGGTGAACCAGCCGCTGTACTCTTCATATTCCTCTTGTTATCTGTGTTTGCCACGTGCATTCATCTTCATTTGCATTCATCAATCAATTCATCATCGCAGCCCGCCCGTACGCTCCTCTGTCTTTTCCTTCCTGTCTCTACGGCGGTCTCTCTGTATTGCCTGGGGCCTATGGAGATATCGGTGTAGTAACATTAGGGTTTATGAGGCATGTGATGGCATGCGTCATCACTGTATTTATTCCACAGTGTGTGTCGGTATGCTCCTGTGGCACGCAAAGACCTACTGAATACATTTACATGACAGTGCAGGAACGTGTTTTCCTGTTGTTGTTGTTAATGAAGGTTGGACGTATGATTGAGCCACATTGCTTTGCTGATGTATGTTTGTTTTCCCAGTTCCACTTACTGTCTGTGAGAACATGCGGGTGTTCGTGTGTTGGAGAGACAGTTTGAATTTTGTTGTTTGGTCTAATTGATGTGACTGGGCTCCCCTATCTCTATTTACGCATCTGTTTAGCTCAGAGCTAACAATCAAACAATAAGGTTTCCTCTCTCTCTTTCTCTCTCTGTCTCTCGATCTAAAACACACATATACAAATACACACATGTACAGAAACACAGGAGTATACTCGTGTTGGTATTCTGGACCCCATTGACACCATTTCTATCCAGAAATGATCCTTTTTTTATGTTTTCTTGAAATAAATTAGAACCACTCAATGTTGCAATAGAGCAACAGCATCTCAGACCAAAATAGATCAGCACTACCACTGACCAGACTCCATAAAAAACAAGAATTTTATCTTAAATCATAAACAAACACTTAATTCCCATTGAACGGAAACAAAATAAAACAATCACCAACTCCAGTCTGCTTTAAATAAATCCTTACTTCACAGAGTTAAAGCATTAAATCAACTTTATTTAACTTATTTACCACAAAATTACAGATTCAAAATCATTTTGATGCTACACTGACTTTATTTTGGGTGAATAGTGTCTCTGTCACGAAATGTACATAATGCTTTAGTCACACACCAACAACTATTTCACTGATTTTGTTGGAACTGGATCATATTTTATGGAGAAAATGCGTTTTGGTTTCCCCTGCTCCATCCTCTCTGCCTTAACTCTCTGTGATTTACAGACAAACACTTTTACAGTTTCTTGACGGACAGTAAACTGCTGTTAAATTGCTAAATGTACTTGCTGTTAGCTACTGTAGTTAGTTAGTCACACTGGCTGGACTGTGACCTCAGAGCAACACTGGAGTGTTTACATTTTGGTACCACAAGTGCTTTGGACCACAGATAAGAGGAGGTTTTCAGGCCCCGGATGAGAGGGCCGGGGATGTAGACGGGGAGCAATGTAGAAATGGGCACCAGAACAGGAGCTGTGTGAGTGGGAAACGTAGCCTGGCACAGCAGAGGTGGAGGATGGCAGAGGCAAAGAGACTGAAGAAGAGGCTGATGGAGGAAATTAAGAACAGAAAAAGAGAAAGTGACCAAGCAAGAAGCTGCTTGACAAGAGTAAATGTGGGACTGACTTCTAGTTGTTGGCGAGAGCTTTGTGAGATAAAAGGCTGAAAGACAGACGCCAAGCTGGGCTTCTTGCTGGACTAGTAAGTAATATTAGCTGGCTGCTGTGTCTTGTGTTGTTGCATTCGCTTGATGTTTGACTGTGTTATCAAAATTGTAACATGTGCATCTGCATTTGTTATGATTAACAAATGTCAAATACAGCTGTCCATTTTACAACACTCCAAATCACAAATGTGTGTATTGTATGTATTGTATTAAAAAATCTCAATATTAAAGTAGATGCTATTTCCAGATGCTGAAATAATGTGCAAGCAATACAACAACGGAGACGGTTAAAACGTGTTACTTTCTGTGGAAAAGGTTATTTTCATTAATTATTAATGTGTCAGTTATTTCCTCGGTTAACAGATTGTTGAGTCTGCATCTCCAAAAATAGTGAATTATACCCGTGACAGTTTCCCAGAGCCTGAGGCGATGTCTTCAAATATCTTGTTTTGTCCAAAGAGGAGCCAAAAAACTAAAGCGATTCTGGGTGGCAAAGAAGAGCAGCAAATCGACACATTGGAGAAGCTGGAAGCTTCAAACTAATCAATCAGTCTACTAATCGATAGCTTTAAATCATCACCACTCAATGAGCTCGACACCTGTTGATGAAGCACACTGAGAATCTGACATATCAGCCCCTTTTTTTTAACTGTATTTCTGTTTTACCATTTCTTACTGGCTCTAGGAAACAGAAAATACAAGTTGAGCATTTTAATTTTATGAAATTTCATATTTCTGCTATTTCTGTTTCTACATTCATGTGTCATATGATGATTATTATAAAATCACTAACTACACAGCAGGACACATTAGGATGTTAATATTAGCTCCACCATTAACTAGAAAACAGAAAACTAGAAAACAGAAAAATGCTGCTTACACTCTCAGGAGCTATTTGGACCTTTTCATACATTTTTCTAAAAATATGTACAAACTTTTACTTAAGTGATATTTTCAATACTTTTTTACAGTAAGGTATTACTATTTTTTTTAAAAAAAATAAAGGCTCTAACTTCTTCCACCACTGCACTGTTTTCATGTACTGTTTAGTTGGTCCACCATCTGGAACTTTAAAGTTGGCTGCTTAATAGCTTTGTTTTGTTTAGTTTTTTATTTTATTGGAAAATCCAAATAATAAACTAAAACAAATGGTGGCCCTACAGCTTGGGCAGCTGACATAATAAACTAAACAAATGCTATGTTAGACTCTGGCTGCCCAAAACATAAGTGATAAAGAAGCACGTTCCCACAGGAGCTGTTTTTTATTTTTGAGTGACATGAAATTCGGCTTTTTTGGCTTGTGCTTCAGAAACTGGAAGCAGGGGAAGCAGGGAGACATTTTCAGTGCACTCAGTGTCCCAGGTGGTGGATTGTTATTTTTCTGTCTTAATTGATATTTACAGTATTTTAAGGCTTATTTATATTTACCACTCTAAGAAAAATAATGCCATCACCCCGCACACCACACTCTTTTTGCACAAGCAAGACTAAAAGACTGATATAGTGCAGTTAATGAGGTTAATTAAGAGAGAAAAGATCCTTTTATAAAGGTTAATTGGTGACTCTAATTGCCCGTGGTGTGAATGTGAGTGTGAATGGTTGTTTGTTTCCCTGTGCCCTGTGATGAACTGGGGACTTGTCCAGGGTGTATCCCGCCTGGACAAGCGGAAAATGGATGGGTGGAAGGTCCTTTATGATTTCCGTGTTCCTGTCTTTGCTGCAGGACCGACCCATTAAAAGATAGGTAGAGAGAAGGTGACCACAGGGAGTGTGAGATTGTGGGGCTGTGAGAAGGCTTCCAGTGTCTCAGAGGAGTCGTGTCAGACTGGCGGTATACTCCACCTGAAATTGAATTTGACATGCTCCCACAGGCCAAATGGCAGTTTTGAGTGTCACATTTAACTCCGATCGCTGCAGTGTGTGAGGGCTGGTCTGCTGAGCTCGTTGAAATATATCCCATGGCCTAGCTCACTGACGCATGTTATTTGATATTTTTATTTAAAATTTCCGGTTCTGTCGTTTTTCTCTCACTGTGACGAGAAAGTTCCTCCATCTGGCATGGATGTCTTTAAACAAACAGACCTCAAGCCGCAGGGGATATACTGAGATTTCCACACGGTGCTGCATTAAACGGCCGTGTGTAAACTCACCAAATTTTCTTTTCTTTTGGAGAATAGCAGTCTTAAGGCTACTGGGATGATGTTCAGAGCCTGAATGGACATTAAAAACGTGAAGCTTTGACATAGAGCAGATGAGATGGAGACAGAGTGTGGAAGGCTTCAGTAAAGAAGAGTGAAGGGAGCCACAGAGCACTGCCATGTCTTTAAAAGAGCTCGAGATGGCTTTTTCAACTTTCTTTAAATTCCTCCACCTTGCATACCACACTATATGTGTGCATTTACTTTGCATTCAGTCCCTGAGTCTATCTCTCTTTCCCTTTTCCTCCCACTTTCACACACCGGGCAGAAAGTGAGGGAAAGTGGCAATTGAATTTCCTTTCAGCGGCGGTATGTGGAATAGGAAAAAGTTCAGGGCCACAGTGCTAGCCTCTATCTCATGCAGACACTGAACGCAGCCTTAATCCATTCCTCTGCCCTTCCCCTTCCACACATAGTCGTCTCCAAATCCCCTTCACTCCATTCCTGGAATAAATTATTTCATTTCTTTTTGGTCCGCAGCGTTTTTATTCGTCTCTGTGGTGCGCCTCGACTTCTGTCCCTGTGGAGAGCCCTGATGAATGTGTTGGGCTCACACCCTCTGATCATCCCTGCTCTGAACGCCTTTAGATACACACTGGCTTCTGGCTGACTCCAATGCACATAAGGGCTCTCTCTCCTCTCCCCGCTCTCCTCCTCCTCCTCCTCCTCTCTTCTCTCAGACTCACAAATACACAAAGGAATAATGCAAGCTATAGAATAGATCTGGATCCTTTATCTTTTTCTTCACACACAAACTCTGCAGAGACAAAAACACATTTTCACTCTCCTCTAAGGATATGAGCTGGCGCTGTTGTTCCTTGTTCAGATTAATGATGACATTTAAGAACACTGAACAATTTCAAATAACATCTATAATTCATCTGGGAGCATACAATGTATGGAATTCGGTCTATATTGCTGAGCTAATGAAAGCTCGTAAAAGCTGCAAATGAATTATTCTTTTTTATAATTGGAGTCTCAGGACTTGATTAGCAGAGCAAGAAGCCCGTGTGCGTGTAATGGCATGTGTTAATATGGCCACACACCTAGTGTGTGTGTGTATTTGGAGGAAATGATGGCAGCAGTTGCACTTTTTCTTGCGTCACGTCGTCATGTTGGGATACTGCACTGATTGGCGTGGCCTGGGCTGCTGTCTGGATCCCCCTAACGATGTCAGCTAAGATCTCATCTTCCTCACTGGCGTGTGCACGTTTCCCAGCGGGACACAGCTTGACAACACGAGATTGGGATTCGATAAGGATAAGTGAGCGCTCTGTTTCATCCAGGTCTCCAAGGGATTCACTTCTAACTTCTAACACCAAAAAGCACACATACACACACAGAAACCACATTCCCCCTGGCGGGCGGTCCTCCAGTGGTATCAATTAAGGAGCTGGTCCAATCAATGTCTTAGCACCAGCCTGATACTCAACTACAAGGAGATTAAGACTAAGCTTACATCTTAAGTCAGAGGAGCCTGTCACACAAAACATACATAAGTACAAAGACCCCCTACTCACATAAAACACATTATACATCACAACACAAAGAGCACAACAACCAGCCGGCTTTTTGTCTGCTGTGTGAGTTGCATCTGGCGGCGTTTTGAACACACTATGAAAAGAGAACAATAATGGAATGTGTACTTTCTCTTTCTCACTGTTGTGTTTCTCTCCTCTGGTCTCTCTCTTTGCTAGGCTAAAGTCTGACCTAAATACTTCTGGTTTTTGATGATTGGACCAAAACAGAGATCAGAGGCGTCCGGCAGGCTTGTCGTGATAGTGGAGAAAAGGGAGGGAGGCTGAAGATCCGGACACACTTACAGAGAGATGCGGGTACTTACCACTCTTCATAACTGTACAACACGGAGCTCATAAACCAGTCAAACTTTATCCTCACAGACGGCTGAATCTGAATCTTAAATCTTACTCAAAGCCTTTACCTTTCACCCCGCAGTGAGATGAAAAAGCTGCAGCCTATCAGCTGTGTGTCCTCCAACCAAGCCATCGCTAATCCAGGGGCGGGCAAGAGGGGTCCATCATTCACACGGTTGGAGGGGACACCAGAGAACCTTTGACCTTGGCTTGTGACCACACCTTGAGATTGAAGAGTCGGTAATGCAGCGATGGCAGCTGGCCCACCAGTTAATGATCTGCTCCTTCAATACAAATCCATACAACTGCACTGACACATAGAAACATGCACACACACACACACACATGCACACATTGTCTTTCCACCCAACACACGCACGCACATGAACACAATCGAAGCAGGAAACAGAGGTCAAAGAACGCCTCACCAGTTTCCTAAGTGCACCCATTCATTTTTCATTTAATGATGTGAGGGGATGTGATAGGTGTAAGCACCGTGATGAAGTCCCCTCCAATTCCATCACCGCTTCCTCCTCCATCCTGCAGGACACAAAATAAGGACGGGCAGCTCTGACCAGGAGTAAAGTTGAAAAATGTTTCAGTCAGATTAAAGTACCGCACTGCTTCCTCAGCTGAATTTTAGATATCATTGTCGAGCGATTCTTTGTGTAGTTCATTTAATCAACTTACCGATTCTCAATGAAGATTTTGACTGAAACAATCATTTCAGCTACAAAGAATAAAAATCATAAGAGTATAGACGTTTTGGGGATGACCTGGAGGTTAAGGTGCCAAACAGGAACTGCTATGTCCAGCTGGCTGTAAAAACAGATGTATATAGGGGCTAAGAGCAGAAGGTGTTATATGCATGTACAGATTGTAAAGCCCCCTGAGGCAAATTGTGATTCTGGACTATATAAATAAAATTGACTCAACTCGACGTGTAAACGCACACAAGCACATTGTGACCTGAATGCGATCAAAATCGGCCAGACCACATTTGGAGATGGTGATGGGATCTCAGCCGGGGGTGTAAATGCAACTCATAGAGCGTGACCAAATTCTTAAGAAAAAAAATTAATCTACCAAGTTGAACAGTCATCCAACTCCTCATCTAGCTGCCCAGCAAACACTACATGTAGCAGAATCCAGAGTCTTACCTTGTAAAATGTAAAATGTTTTAAAAATTCTTTTTCTTGACCTGGAACACATCTCTTTTTTTTTGCCTTCTCATCCAATTTGCATATTGTGATCTGATCACAAAGCTGACAGAATCAAGATAATGAAAACTCTTATTAATAGCATGTCCCGCTGATCAGATGTTATTATCCAGATAATGTATCCAGATACAGATCTCATGTTAATACCAGCTGTAAGTAGAGATCTTCTGGCATGTCTTTTCTTACATTTCCTGTCATCTCTCTACTGTGATATCTCAAATTAAGGTATGAAAGTAAAATGATTATTTCAAAATAGCGTTTCTCTGAACTATAACTAGCTCCATACCTGACTTTGATCTTAGAGAAGTCACAGGATAAATCTCTGACTACAGTAAACATCCGTTTCATCCTTTAATCAATCAAGAAACCAATCTTTTGATCAGCTCCGTAATTTGCAGGATCAGTCATCCAAGAGCGCTGCCATTCCTCGCCATGGTTACGATTAACATATTTCCCAAGCTGCAAACCACAATTACATAATCAATCAAAGTAATCAATGACTTGATCAACTGATGAATACACATCTAAGTCACCGCCAGTCAGATTCTGTGTTCAAACTGTGGTGACGCATTCGCTGTCAGAGCTCTCTGTATGCGTTGAGTCCGGGGAGAATTGAGGCAGAGACGAGAAAAGCACACCTCAGCTCTCTGAAGTGGCTTCCCTTCTCTAAACACTGATCTGATAAGATAGGAGCAAACCCCAACAGGAATTTGTTTTCACCGCTCTTTCACCGCAGAGCGGATGATAGCAAAGACACGTGGAGAAGAGTGCCACTTTGGCCTTGTCTCGAGGCATACTAAAGAAAGAGCGAGTGAATTCCACCAGAGAGGAGGAGGAATCCAGGGCCGGTTATTGGTTTTGGCCCCCCGTCAGTAGTGACCCAGAGAAGCCAAGCATCTGCTTCTCTTATTTGATGGGAGAGGCAACAATGTGTGCTTGGCAGCCACCGTCAGCTCTCAGTCGCACAAAAGGAGAGTGGTCCTGTGACTCAAGGACGGACACGGGCGAGAAATTATGAATGCTTCGATCCCACTACTCATTGACTAAACAGGGATTCAATTAAACCCAGCTGAAGGTCATGAGGTAATACAATGTAAGCGAGTCTGGCTCGGTGCTTAATGGAAGTTCTCAGGGCTCTGGTAATATTTAATCCGACAGCCCACCCCGACTACCCCTGTGTGTCAGCCGTTCATATACCCTGAGTGCTGTCATAACCTGAGTGTAGGTAAAGGGGGCTTCAGATTCACAGACTGATGTCAGCAAACTGCGTTATGTTACCAGATATAAAAAGATAATAGAGAGCTGTTGTTGGAAACAGTGCTGGTGACAGAGACAGAGAAAAAGAGAACAGATAAAGATCAGAGAGAGAGAGGGGGAGGGAGAAGAGGAGGAGGCGTGGGGGTGACACAGGTGAGGAGGTAGTAAAGTACAGTGGGCGGGGAGTGGATACCAGGGGAGGGAGAAAAGGAAGGAGGGAGGGAGAGAGAGAGAGAAAAAAAAAAGGAGATAAGGAGGGAACGGGCGAAGGAATTTGTGAGGAACTGAAAGCAGTGGAGGACGGTTGAGGGGAAAAGGGAGGAGCGCCGAGCAGGCAGCAAGGTTACACATGAGAAGTCTGGGGAGGAATTAAACAAAGCACAGAGAGAGGCAGAGAGAGGCAGAGAAGGGGAAAGAACAGGTAGAGTTGGTCAGGTTTCAAGCTTGCCGCACGGCTAATTACCACTTTCTCACTGTGGTGAAAGAAAGCAAACTGAAACTAAGTGAGAAAAACGGCATACAGAAAGGGCAGCTGAAGGCAGGAGAGTAGAAAGCAGAAGTAACAAGAAGAGAGAGGGAGAGACAGCAGTTAAAAAGTCTGGTGCAGGAGATTAATTGAGCAAGAGAAACAAAAGCAAAAAAAAAAGAGAAAAAAGGAAGGAGAGAGAGAAGAGGCTGTGAGGAGTTAGCGAAGGAGAGGAAAGTAAGAAAACAAGCAGATACTCATTGACAGAGAGCTCTGGACTTAACTCCATGGATTACTGACATCAGCAAAACAAAGGAAGAAGCGCGTCAGAAAAGAGGTCACTGCGGTCCAGCAGCAGTGTAACTTGCCTGTGCCTGTCTACTATGCAACCAAGACAGCTGATATAAACTCCAGACAGTTCTTAAAAAAGTCCTCTCTGTAACAACACCATGTTGATGAAAGAGTACCGCATATGTATGCCACTGACTGTGGATGAGGTAAGTGTGTTTGTCTTTCCCACACTCACTCACTCACACACACACACACACACACACACGTTACCCTCCTACGACTGTAAATTGGTAGACAAAAGAGAGGTTTATTTCAAATGTGAATGTGTTGGTTCCACTTGTAATCTTGAAAGTGTTAATGCGCTGATAAGAAAAGTGCCAACAGAGCACACAGACCTCCTGCGGCGGCTCTGTGGGAGCTTTGGCACATTGGGGAGCGAGGTACGCTCAGCGCCGACGGTCTCGGCCAATCCGGTGCAGCCAATACACAACACCTGGCCAGCGGTATCACAGCACTCTGCTGTTGTGTCCAAATTATCTGTCCATCTGTGTGCTTCTCTATCCCGCGCTCGCTCTAGCACTCCTTGCAGCGCTCAGAACTAGTCCAACTGGTTGCAGCTCTGCAAGATCTGAACTCAAACAAAGGCATTTGGCCTGCAGGTTTATAAACAAAGGAGATCCCACTAGAGAGAAAAGGTTGGTGGATGAGGGAGTTATGCACCAAAGTGCCCTTCAAAAGAAATGTCCTCATCACCTCCTACACCCCCCCCCCTCCCTCTGCTTTAATTCTACCTGTTACCACAACAATGACAGTGACAAATAGCAGACCAAAATAGGATTTATAGTATCAGTACAGGGCACACGGAAACTTGAGCTCAGAGCAAATCCTCTTTCGCCTGAATGTAATGTAAGTTTAAGTGCAGCTTATTTGTGACAGTCACCACAGTCCGAGCCATTCACGATGTCCTAACCCTTGCTTTACCTTCAAACGGAGCGGCGTTGATTTCCAGTCGTGAAATATCAGTAGTACTACTTCTGTAACACAATACAGCTCAGCTGTGTGAAAGACTGTTCACTATTGTACTGTGCTGTGAGAAAAACTGACAGTTGGCACCTGATTTCAGGTTCCCTTTTATAAGTTGTCATATTTTTATTACATATTGTAGTAAATCAAATGGGATTTATGCTGCAGCTTCTTTTTTCTTTTTTTTTTTCTTTTTTTGACACCCGTTAACAGGAAATGCAAAATCATTTCACAACTTTGCATAAGTATTCACCCCGCGTACGAGGACTCATCACTGGGCCACCTGTTACATAATAAGTTACATGGAGTTCTTCTGTGTGTAGTCGAGGGTTTTCAGTTGATTGTAGTGTAAATACACAAGTATTTGAAACATTTGCTGAGTGAACCTGCACCTTGAAGATTAAAAAAAAAAGCAAGAAAGAGACTTCTAGTTTTACAGGTGAATCACTATGGATGTGCAAATCTAAATGTAAATGCAAATCAGCCTAGAGCGAAACATGCAAACTTCCAAGGTGGATGAATACTTTTCATAGGCACTGTACATCCCCACTTTAAAGGGAACTAAACACCAGACAGCTGAGCTGACCTGTTTTTCCTCATCCAGCGTCACTGACCATGTGTTCATTTACATATGACAAACAAAACTGAGAAAACCTTGATGGAGGGATGAGCATTAATGTTTGCACTTTGGGGCCGAGCACACAATCAGCTGCAGATGTTGTAATTTTTGCATGTGCTTTGCAAAAAAAAGAACAGTCTCATTTTCATTGTCAGTGGGCAGATCTGGGGTTGCATAACAAATTCAAAGTCTTTGCTCTCAGCATTGTATCAGTAGTAAAAAGTTGCTTTGAGCTGTGTTTTCTTTTAATCACACATTCTTTCATTTTCATTTTCAATGATGCGATCTGCGGTTAGCAGCAAGTCCACCCCACCCTGATGAGCTATATTTATACTTCTCAGGAATTTATGACAAACTCATAGCTTGTAAACCTATCTTCTGCTTTTTTTTTGAGACAGTAGGAGGAAAATACATGGCAAGAGCTTACAATTAACACACCGCTTATCACAGAGTGCATAACAATGATTTAAAGACACATAAGTATTTTCAACTTCCTGCTTTGATTAGCTTTCTAGAAAGTGAAAAAAGATTCACAACCTGTATGTGCGTGGGCGGAGCTCACTGCCCTGTAGTCTGTTAAGGACGCGTCAGTTTGATTAATTAAGTCCCATGAATACCCAATAAGTAAATATTGAATGTTGACATTCAGCAGTAATTGGAGCAAGAAGGTGGAGTGTCAGATTGATGCCAAGATGACAAACTGAAATCTGCCCTCCTCCTTCTCCGTTTCTTCTTATCATGAAAACAGTGCTTCAGTGGCACACGGATAGAGGACAGTTTAGTTGTTTACAATATAATTTCAGTGCTTTTTCCTCACTTTAAAAAGTTCACCAAGTGATTTTGCAATTAAAACAAACACAAGACTGAACATAGAAACAATGCTGAGGAGTGATCGCAACATTAGTGCAGAAAATTAAGTATTATTGTGCAAAGGCATGTGATCCTGTCAGGCTGAGCTCATGGAGGAGGCTGCTTCAGATGCCCAAAGGCCTTGTCCTCTTTAGCATATATACTCTGACTGCCTCATCAGCAATGAGCACAAACTGGGGCTGCAGCAAACAACAAAGTCCCATCCCTATCCTAATTTAGACACCATGCATTCACCCTCACTGGCCAAATTAAATTTTGATGTCTGATATGGTCACTTGAGGGAAATCTTTATACACAGCAAGCGACTATTTAAAAAATGAAGAGCAAATACAAAGCGTGCGCCTAAGCAGCACTGAGTAAGTGCCTGTCGAGACAAAATCAGACTCAGCAACTATGGCTGTACAAGCTGCCAGGAGATTTTTCTGTCCTCTCTCTCACCAGCTACTTCCTCTCAGTGGCTGATGGTTATTATAATTTCCTCAATGGAGTGTGCAGTTCATTGATTAGATGTGACTGAGTTTTTTCTCTCTCTCTCTCTCTCTCTCTCTCTCTTTTTTTTTTGGTTGTTGAAGTCCTCAAAATTCCTTATAATTACCTTATGGCCACCAATGTGAGAAGCGTTGATAACTTTCAATTTAAATCCCTTCTTGAATGTCAAGTATTTTATTCACAAAGCCTCGCAAATTTGCCCCAAATGGTTTTTACATTTTGTACAGCATGCATCATACTCTATCTATAGCCCGTCTGTTCGGATTAGGGAAAACTCCCAAAAACTTTTAATGAGGAAGAAACCTCAGGCAGAAAAACAGGACTGGGCAGACATACAATAGATGTATGTACGGAGAACAGAGAGAAATAATAAAATAAAGTTGTGTACAAGCTCCAAAACTTAAAACAAATCTATAAAACGTTTTCTGAACAGCAGCCACAACAATGATTAACCTGTGCGACAGTGCTGACTGCTAAAACAGCAGAACAAGTGGAAAAGAGTCCTAGTGCTATGTCAGTGAGCCACAAACCTTAGCGACCATTAGTACACGTCATAAAAACCAACAAAGGCTGGAACAGTGGCTTTTATTCTTCAGCCTTTTATACGTAGGAGGAAACATGTCTGAGTTCTTTCACAACACAAACACGAAAATTTACCTCCACTCACGATGACAATCGACACTTTGTGAATGAAACTAACCCTGCACTTTTTGTCACTTTTGGATCAGAAAGATGATTTTGCTTCACATTTTCTCACCATTTATTTTTTTTTTCTGTCTTCTCTCTCTTTCTTTCTTCACCCCGTCCCCATCCTCACCACCATCCTAAACCTCTCCTCGGCCTGCAGTACAGGATCGGGCAGCTGTATATGATCAGTAAGCACAGCTGTGAGCAGAGTGGTGGGGGAGAAGGGGTGGAGGTGGTGAGGAATGAGTCAGACATTCACCCACAGCACGGCCCGGGACAGCTGACCGAGAAGCGAATCTACCTCAGCAGGTAGAGTGCAACTGTTGCTCTACTAATGATGTACTTATGCTAACAATTCTGGCAATTTGCCACCTGAGCCTTATCCTTAAGTTGACAGCTCCGTCGTTATGAAAACTAATTGTGTTTGATCTTTGATCTCTCATTTCACCGTAAAGCTTTACATCCTGTAGATCCAAGTTTCAGGTATCACTACTGACAAGCAATAAAACATAATTTCAACACACTGCAGCGTAGCCTGCCTACATCCAAAGTCCAAATACCCGCAGCCTGAAACATGTTGAAGCCTGTACCGCGGAGTTACAGTGGAGATATTATTGTACCACAAGCTCATCATCAAGAAAACCCTTCAAGTGCTGTGATTGTGTAACTCCAGACTTCCAGCTGAGAAAAACAGGTCCACGTCATCCTGACGGCCGCAATTACAAGACGCTGTAATATTCCCCTTGTAGTGTTGAAAATATATCTCCGTTCACAGTTAAAGGCATCACAGGCTAGGACCATGTAAGCTTACAAAAAAGCACATTTTTAATGTGAATAGTAATTGTAAGCAGACATGAGGTCATTTTAATCATTTATTGAAGGAATAGTTTGATTTTTTGAGTAATTCACTTGTTCGATAGATGAGAAGATCCTTTGTGTACTCATCTCATTTCTATATGTTAAATATGTAGCTGGAGCCAACCGTTTGTTAGCGTAGCTTAGCATAAAGACTGGAAACAGGGGGACACAGCTAGCCTGGCTTTGTCAGAAGGTGACAAAATCGGCGTGCCTAAAGCTCACTAATTAACATTTCTTTCTTGTTTAATCCGAACAAAAAGGGTTTGCTGTTTTATGGGAGGTTATTTGCCATACTATTTGCTGGTTGCGAGCAGTTACCAGGCAACAAGCAGAGACTACAGGAAGTTAATGCATGAACCTTAGATATAGTCAAGCACATAACCCTCCATAAAACGACAAACTGTATCTAGATTTTGTTACCTTTGGACCGAGCCAGATTAACTGTTTCCAGTAATCTGCGTTTTTGAATAGCTGTGATGGTCTATTGGTCTATTAACCAGGCCTTTAGTATAAATATATGAATTGATTATTTATTTATTTATTTATTAAGTATATCTTCTCTCTCCATGACAACTGAAAATCTGTACTCTCATGAAGGTCATGAGATGTGGCTGAAAGCTGAAAGAAATCTAGGTACAGATATTAAACTACTTCCCAAAGGTCAAGACTGAAAAAACACGTACAAATGTTTATATATCTAATTACACCTATATTACGGTGTGTCATATGAAGTTTTTACCGCTTAAAAATCCTAAAACGGAGTGTTAAAAATCAAGTATCACCCAGATGATGTTTTGCTTTAAGCTGATAATGTTTTTCAAATCAAAGCAAACAAGGAAGTGTGTTAGCAACTGTGGGACTGAATTGTTCAACTGCAGGAATTTGAAGATACGCATGGCCATGTGATAGTGCTGAAAGGATGTGTATTTGCTTTGTGCTCCGGCTGACAGTCACTCTAACCCTTATTCTAATCACCGCCATAAACCTAAGGCCTAATCCCAAAATAAACTCTTAAAGAAGTAAAAAATGTTCTCACTGTGGAGGATTTTCCTAATCTTTCTGTGCTTGTCGGACATTTTTAGTCCTCATTAGTAAAGATATGCTGTAACACACACACACACACACACACACACACAAGTACAGTGATTGCAAAATGTATTCTACCTCAATCATTTTCTGACATGTGACCTAGAAGCTACAGTAACAATTCATCACTGCAGGTGTAATTGGGAATGAGTCATACAAATGAATGCTGTAGTGAGAGTAGCCTACAGGTAATCTGGCTATAAATGGCACAAAAACCACTTAGGATCTCTCTGTCTCCCTCTTTAATCTCTCTCTCCTCTCCTCTTCCGCTCTCTTTTTTTCCTGTTTTGCTTTTCAGTAAACTGCCATCCTGGGCGAAAGCGTTCGTCCCGCGATTCTTCTACGTTACAGAAAAGGCCTGGAACTTCTACCCGTACACCATCACAGGTGTGTGTGGTGCGCGTGTGTGTATGTTTGAGTGCCTTTGTTTGTGTTAAACATCGGCTTCCTTTCACCTCAATGCATTATACAAAACTTATTTACTTTTAACAGCTGGTTTTCCAAGTGCCATCTAATATTTATCACTACATTTGCATGTATTCCTCTGTGGTAAGGTGTATATGTGTGAGAGCAATTGCGTGCTCATGCATGTATGAGTAACTAATGCTGTTTCTCCCTATCCATATTGAACGTCCCTGGTGCTGCAGAGTACTCAGTAAGTATTCTCACACATCATTGACTGTACATGAATGCAACAGAGCTCATCTCTTCCCAGTATCAGTGGATCTAATCTGCAGCCTGCTTCCACTTTCTCTCTTTATCTCTGCCCTCAACCCCTTTTTTTCTCCATTTTTACCTCTTGTCACCCCGCAGGTATCATTCCTCCCCAAGTTCAGCATCCGTATTGAGACGAGATTCGAGAACAACAACGGCGATAACGGGAATGTGAGTATGATGGAGAGGGAGCGAGAGGTGAGAGAGATGGAGTGATTAGGGAAAAAAGGGGGAGGAGGAGAAGGACAAGGGGAAAGAGAGAAATTGCAATTTTCTCTGCAGCACAAAGAAAATGTTCATCAAATTGATGTGGCCATTACAAGGAAAACAAGCAAAGCACAAAATGCAGTATTGGCAGATCTATTAACCGGACATGCAGCAGCCGCGAGCACGGCTGCCACGCTGCATTTTGTCCAAGGAGAACGTGCATAAACACAGACAGAAATTCAAAAGAAATTCCAACTCTGTTCTCTCCGCGATTAGTAATCAAGAAATCACATCACGTAACAAGAAACAACATGTCAAAATATGGAGATCTGGAGTTCAGATTATGGGGAAAATGTTGCAAATCTTGTTGCATGTCATGAAGTTACAGGTTACATAACTTGATTAAAAAAACACAGACACAGAAATTCCCAAACAATTACAACACCGTCTGGCCTGTGTAGTGCGTAATCAAGAAATCAAATCAAGAAGTAACAAGATTCAACACGTCAAAATACGGATCCGGAGTTCAGATTATGGAGAAAAAAATGTGGTGAGTCTTGTTTCCTGTCATGTAGCTACAGGTTACATCAGTTTATTGCAAACAAACATGCATTCATAGACAGCTGAACGTGATCTACATACAACATTAGTTTCTAGGCTCAGTGGTAGAACACACTTGTACTTTTTCTTTTCGTTTTCTTTATATCTCTACTCTATCATTTTTTTGCTCCACTACATTTATGTGACAGCTGTAGTTACTTTACAGATTTTACGTACAACACGTATGTCCTTTTGTTTCGATACTTCCTGCTTCTCGAATGAAAGGATTCGCTCCATTTCCTTATTATTTGTATTTATTCATTTATTTAATCATTTATTTAGAGCTCATTGAAGTGTCACATTTTTCACTCCTGCATTTTACAAACCAAACAATCAATCGAGATAGTAAAAAATAGCTCCCATTCAGAAAAACAGTAAAATGTTGCTTGTATATTAAAACACCCGTAATAATAATCTAAAACTGAAAATAAAATATTTAATAATAATAATCTAATGGCACAAAACATAATAATAAAAACCGTCACAGTGGCCGTTTTTCAGCATTTCTACTTTGCATATTTTAAAGACATTTTCCTGGTTTTACTTTTATTTCCAGGACATGCAGGACTTTAACTTGTCATAACACAAAGACATATTTCTATAGCGTGGTATTAGCTCTTTTGCATAAGTAATGTGTGTGTACCAGCGCTGTCGAGGCTCTCTATGTCTCTGTATGAATATCTACACCACACAGAACACGGAGACAATAACAAGGAAAACCGTGAGAGCGTCGTGTCCTGAGCACATTGTGGAAAGCAACACAATACATTCAGCTAATGCAACACATTCCATAAGAGGGAGCAAGACCTTGGGTAGACACAGACCAACAACAGCACCACAGGAGCGTGGCGGGCTATTATCTAACGGCAGGTTTTTCTTATTTGTTAGTTTTCAGCTGTGAAATGAACAACTTCAGCGGGGCATTAGAACAAATTTCAAACAAGGTCAGATAGAAGTGCACTCTCCCGGGCTTCCCTCCATTCTCTCTCAAGGAAAAGTGTATTCCAGTCTCATATCTCTTCTTTTTTCCCCTCTCCTTTAATATCCCCAGTATGTCCTTGTTTTTTTGTTGTTTGTTTTTTTTTGTTTTTTTCATTTCCCCCTCCTCTGTTCCCTCTCTCTGTTCTATCCTCTCTTTGCTCCTGTGTGATTCGCTCCAAGGGCCTCAGGGTGGGATATAGTGAGGGGTGTTATGGTGTGTGACCTCAGTTTTCTACACAGTTACTCATCTGCTCTCATCCTGCTTTCCACAGAGTGAGTGACTGTATGCGTGTGGGAGTATGTGTGTCTGCTCTCATTATACCATCTGACCTCCCCCTCCATCTGTTTGGATGTAGGTGTTTGGGGACACGCCAACCCCAGCGGAGAATGTGAGTTTTCTGGATATCCTGAGTGACCCCATCCCTGAAAAGCACTACAAAGAGACAGAGGTACATACGGTATTGTGAGACGCATATGCAGCCACATAAAGGGCAAAACAAATTAGTGTGTGTAGAAAGACATGCTGAGCCTTTTTGAGGCTGTGTGATTAAACTATAGGAATAATTATAAAAATAAAAATTGTATTTTTGGAAATACACTTAAGTGATTAAGTGAGAAGATCAATAACACACTCACGACTGTTGACAGCAAGTAGCATAGCTTAGCATAAAGAAGTGTGGGAAGTGGGAAAAAGAGCTAGCCTGGTTCTTAAAATAAAAACACACCTACCAGCACCTTATTATAACCTGATAGTTTAGTTCACACATAACAGAAAATTAGTTAAGCTGTAGTTTTACAATTGACAGTGTAAAAAAAATGGACATTGTATCTGTGATATCACCAGTCAGCACATGTGGCTCTCCCATTTTAACATGGGGGCTCATGGAGACTGACTGTGTCTGTAGCCGGCCTCAAGTGGACGCTCGAGTTACACATGCTAACTATCACTTTCTGATCAGTGGCTAGTTACAGCACATAACACATTTGTACAGATTTGGGTCTTAAAGTGAGACAGCCGAGCAGTTGTAACCTTCTTTGTTAGTTGTTATGCTAAGTGAAGCTGAGCTTATCACCTTCTGGCCGTGGCTCCATTCTCGTGTTATTAATCTTCTCAACAGGAAAGCAAATAACTTTCTTTTCCAAAATGTAGAACTTCTCTTTAGAAAATTCATTAGCACACACTAGCACACGAGTGCCAAATACACACACCTTTTCCCTTATTTATTTTGCTTTACTGCGTTGTTGTGTTTTTGCTTATGAAAAGAGCATAAATCAGTAACACACCCACACAACTCTTTTAAATCTGCCTATCTTCATTCCCTCTTCACCAGCGTTTTACACTTCTTCAGTCCTTGGAGACAAAGGTCACTTCACAGATCTGGGTACACAGAAACATGCAGACATCAATATGCATGCTTATACATACACAGGCAACACACAAACAAAATACCACAAACACACCAATCTCATAAATAAAGTGACACAGTGAGAACATAAAATCACAAACACTTTCCAATCGTGCTTTGATCACAGATGCATAATGTGTGTTATCACACTTCCCTCATATGGGCTGTGTTGAGAAACAACCTGCTTGCACCTCCACACATATCGTCACACACAAACACACGCACACGCATTCACATCCACAGTTTCCCCCTGAAAACGCCTCGCAGGGACAAAATTTCTGCAGAGTCAGCAAGTGATGTATAGACCCAGTGTTTGCTCTGTGCAGGACCTGAGTCGCTGGCAGTCAAGTAAAACTGGTCGAGGGCCTCTGGAGAAAGGCTGGAGAGACGACCACAAGCCCATAATGTGCTCCTATAAGAGGGTGCAGTGCAGCTTTGAGGTGTACGGCTTCCAAACCAGGACTGAGGAGTTCATACATAAAGTGAGACAGTTTTTTTTTTTTTTCCATCATCGTTTCTTTTCCCCGTGCTGACGTAAAGAGGGTTTGATTAAGATATGATCTGCAGTTAATATCACAAGCCCGTATAGATGTAATACAAGGTGGAAAAGTTTGAACTTAATTAGATTGAACAAAGTGTTTCACTTCATCGAGTTCTGCAGGTTGAAGTCTTTCACTTTGTAGATTTCCAATAAAAAAGAACGATCCACAGCAATCCTCATTTGTTATTTAAATGTGGCATGTGTTGCATTTTGACACAAATAAATAATTACCACATTAATTTCCAGACAATCCCAGCCAACAAGCCTGCTAGCCTCTAATGACCTCTGCATCTGAGTTTTATGTAATCCACCATTGGGTCACATTTATCAAGAAATTTGCTGCATTGTTTTCCACCACAAAACAGTAGGAGTGCCCCTGTTCTTCTGTCGCAAACAAAGGCTTTCAAAAGCTTTCTCATGGCAAAAGAAACGCGTCAAACAACCGATGAAACGATCACTTTCAACGCATTTACCCTCCACAATGAAGCAAGTAAAAGCAGAACTGACGACGCCCTTTTCCCAACATTGTTTCTGTAAAGAGCGACTACGAGAGCGTGGCTTTAGTTTTGACAAAGGCTAGCGCAAATAACCGTTGAGATAAGACGCTTCACTTATCTCAACCGTAATCGTAATCGTAATTTTTGTGGCCAGGGCATAAGCGTGCAGGCATAATTAATATTTCGTAACATTTCTTTCTTCGACCAAGTTTTTGTTTCATTATTACGCTATTCTGTTCGCTATTATTCCAGAACATCCGAGACATTCTTCTGGTTGGCCACAGGCAAGCAGTAGCGTGGATCGACGAATGGCACGGTGAGCACATACATGCATACATTAATCTTATTATTAACAGATACAAGATCAAACATTCAAAAGAATGCGGTTGTGTTTTTTAAAGATTTTACACTCAATATACACATACATTTAATACATATTTCATACTGCGTTGTAATGCTGCGTGCGTGCGTATGTATGTGTGCTTTGCCGTTCCCACAGGGCTGAGTTTGGAGGAGGTGAGAGAGTACGAACAGGCAATGCAAGAGAAGACCAACAGTAAAGTCAAATCCAGCCAGAACAACACAGGTGAGCTTGCAACTCCTGACCTGTACTGTACTGAAATACCACAGTGGATCGGAGGGGAGACAGATGGGGGAAGAAAAGGGGGAGGAGGAGGAGATACAGCTGGATGTGAGAGCGGTGAAGGTAAAGAGAGAGAGAGAGAGAGGTGAAAACAGGGAGAGCAGATGAAAAGAGCAGCAAGTTTGAAATGTATATTTGTGCTCTGTGGTAATTATTCTCGCATTTAATATCAGCATAATGAGCAGCAAATACAGCAGGAGATGTTCAGAAGGAGTAGGGAGGGAAAAACTCACACTGATTCCACATTTTACAATGAATCTTCACAAGTATTTTGTATTATTTAGCCTGGCGTGTTATCCATGGCTGTCAACACGCTGCAAAATACCGTGGCATGAAGCAATAACTCCGTAACAGAGTTGAATAGAGGCTGGTTGCACCATTAGTGCCTTAGCTGTGCCCTACAAGTACCCAGATGGCTGGTGTACATCTGTGGGAGAAAAATGGAGAGGGGAGAGCAGTCAGAAGGCGTTTCACAACACAAGGAGCGGCGAGGAGGGAGAGACAGAGGGTGTATGCCCAGAAAAGGACGATAGAAAGACAGATGTAAGAGGGGGGGAGAAGAGTGTAGGCTGGCTCATGAAGTGATAATGCCACTGCGTCGGTCTGATAAACAGTGTAATGCAGCCACCTGCTGAACTCTCCACATCACCAGCCCTCTCAACATAAATAACCAGCCATTGCAGCACTTAGCTGCAAATGTCAGCCCTGGTGGGGGTCTGTGTCTAGGCATATGTGTTGTATTGTGTGTGTGTGTGTGTGTGTGTGAGTGTGTGCGTGCATGTATGTGCGTGTGTGGTCACCCTGCCCCCTGCTGGTTAGTCTGGTGAACCTCTGCTGGATGTGAGAGATATCAAAGGTAGAATTCCCAGTACGGCCCGTATCTTGCTGCCTGTGTGCTCTCTCTCTCTCGCTGGCTCGCTCGCTCGCTTTCTCCCTCTGTGTGTGTGTGTGATGATGAGAAACATCAAGCTGCAACAAATCTGCAGTCATTGCTCAACCTGCTGCAGCTCGCTGCACCGCCAAGGCCCCCCCACAGGCCGAACGCTGCTACTGCACCTATCTCTGCACAACCTTGTGCAATTGTTCATTCATTCATTTCATTCATCCGCTGTGATAAAAGTAAATCATTTACTCTAGAGGGTCTAATAAAACATCAGGTGTGTGAGCTGAATGCCAGTAAGAGATTTAACTAATGTGAATCTTAACTTAACTGTACTTGAATAAACTGAAAACTGAAACACAGTTCTTCCTATTTTATCTCTGTCTTGTTGTTTTCGTCATCTCATGTGTATCTTACTCTTTCTCCTCCTCTTAGATCCTCAGTTTGAATTAGCTGTATTTGAATGACGTGTGAAATGTACTCTGCCTGTCTATCTATTGTTCATATTCCAGGTCCACCGCCTGCCTCTCGTCCCGTGTTCTCTCGCTCCATCTCCGTGACAGATGAGCGTTCCCTGAAGAAGATGGGAGTGACGACAGTGGCCATGTCTGACCCCTCTGCCTCCTCTGTGCCTCACAGCCCTCTTCGCCTCAATTCCACCCCAGAATGATGCCTCGTGCACAGACACATGTACAGCACGCACACACACACACACACACACACACACACAGACCAATGTCAACACTCACCATCAGAGTTGTGATGTTATTTCTCAAACAGTAACATTAGCATCAACCTAAATGGAATAGTTGGACATTTTTTTGTGGGGGGGGACCCTTTCAGATCAATACTTCTACAGATTAGCTTAGCTTAGTTTAGCATAAAGACTGGGAACATGGGAAAACAGCCCAGTTTTTCAGGGTTGATGTACTGGGAAGTTTATTATTACTGCTAAATTAAAAATACTAATAAATTATCTTTAGATGTGCTGCTGCAACCGTTAGAGATTCAGGTTATCTGATTTTCCTTGTGCTAAGCTAACTGGGCTGCTGGCTTCATGTTTACCTTATGGAGATGAAAGTAGTATCATCAGAGAGCGACTAAGTGTATATACCAAAGTGTACTTTAACATTATTGCGGAAATATTCTCATCCGTGTCCATATTGTGTCATAAACTGCACAAACGCACAAGAACGCAACATGAAACACGTCGTGCCTTCTCAGACAATTTCTACTGTTGCCTTCGTGAATCCTTCCAGTGTATTCAACAGCCTGCAAACCCGGTGCCATTTCAGTGCTCTCTCTTAGTTCCTCAGCCACAGTGGCGCTCACGACCACCAGCAGAGCTCTCCGATTGTTTCCCAGCCCCCGGCCAGCAGCCTACAGACAGATGCATAAGGAGTTTAATAGAGTGGATCTAATGAGAGAGCAGAGGAGAACTGGGGAGGCTGTCAATGCTATGGATCTGTTCTCCTCTCCACCTCAGCCAATAGGTCAGACCAGGTGTATTGACAGAGGGCAGTGAGGCGTTGTATTGGTTCCTTGATCGCTTAGCTGAGGGCTGCAGATGGGTCAAGCTAGGGATAAACTTCAATTACGAGTCAATGATGTGAGCATTTATAAGACTATTATCTTAATTTTTTTTAATGGACATTTAGAGGAGAATGGGTTTTCGTCATCAGGGATCAAAGATGAAAATATACAGTTTGCCTTTTTTGTAAAAATATTCAGTTTGAATCGAGGATAAAAAAAAAGAAGTGGAAAAATGTATGTGGACATTACACTGTACAGTCTTTTGTAATGGATTTATATCAATAAACAATTTCTTTTGAGTGAGAATGTTCGCCAGAGTCCTGATATCTGCCTAGATAAGCGAAAAAACTGACTCACTGCACACATTATCAGCCACATTTGATCAGTATTGACCTGTAAAAATGGACCAGCTGCTGGCACATCACAGCCCTCACATGTAATCTACTCACCAATTTCACACTTGTGTGCCATGTGGAACCAGCAGCGGTGGACATGAAAAGAGGCAACCACTTGGTCCAAGGCCCGGTTTGGCTCTGTCGCTCGGTGGGCGTTTTTCTCTCCGCGAGATGACGGAGGATAATAATGAATGTTTAAAAGACGCGAGGTTCCGAGCTGGGCGTGTGCGCACGTCTGTCATCGCTGTATCACTTTATTGTTCTAGACTTAAGGACAAAAGCCCGGGCTTGTCACGGAGAGACTTGGAAGTTCTTGTGAGTGACAGACACGGCAGCTTCTTTCAAATGGTGTACTAAATAGATTGCATAATGGGGCTCATTATGGCTTCTTTTATCCATACAAATCAAGAGCCAGCATGACAATTTGTTATTAGCATCCCGACAAAGGGCTTGAAGACGTGCATTCATATACACGCACAAACACATAAACGCAAAACTCTTTCTTCTCAACGACTTTTTCTTTTTTTTTTTTTAACAGTAGCAGCAGGAGGCTGATATAAGAGAGCAAGTGCTCAACACAGCCAGGAGTGTTCACAAGTGCTGCAGAGGGAGCACAAACTGCCAGCTGCACTGCATTAACGTTGCCTCTTTCTCTCTTTACTTCTTTGTCTCTCCATTAAATTTTCTCTCTCATTATTGCTGTCCCTGCTATTCTTCTCCGTTCTCTCCGTCCTCCTCCTTTATTCTCCCTCTCTCATTCTTGAGATCTCCCTTGATCTCCTCTCTTTCACTCCTCTTTATCTGTGTGTCCTCATCTCCGTTCCTCAAGAGGGCCTCTAAAGAAGATGTACTGTGTTCATTATATGGAAATGTTCCCCATGATACATTATCATAGATCCTGACCCTGTAGCGCTGAATCATCCTGCTATTCCCAGTTTGCTTGTCAGACCCCACAAATAGCATGGTGGAGGAAAGACGGGACGTTCTCCAACCAGCTGGCAGCACCGCATTCTCCTGCCCTATACTCCTATATTACTTTTCAAGTGATCTGGGCACCTAAATAGGGAGAGAGGACAGCGGAAAGACAAGAAGAAAGCAAAACAAGCAAATAAATAATACAGTGTAGATAGCAAGACGACAAGCAGGAAGAAAGGAACAAAAGGCAGATGTGTGTGTGTGTGTGTGTCTGTCTGTACGTAATTTCTCCTCCACCTTAATGGCATTTTGCCTAACCACGCTGATGTACGAGCTCCTCTTCCAGATCAATACACGGTCCCCATTCACTCGACGGACAGTAATGCAACCGCCTCATTTGTTTGACGATGTGTGCATGTGTGTGCGCGTCCAGGTCTTTCAAACTGGTCCCCGTACCCTCGCTGTGTCGTATCTTTAACTCGGCCGTTAAAGGAGAGTGACCATTAAGCCGAGTAGTTTAGCATGTCACTAACTTAATCGCTAGTCCACATGCCAACATTGATTTAATAAGGGTTTAATGTGTGTGTGAGAGAGAGACTGAGAGAGGTCGTACAGATATACAACCTTTACAGAATGAGTGCTAAGCAAATTAAAGGGCAAGTTAATGTTTATAACTGTGATAATCTTGTACGAATATTTACCTCCCATTGTGTAGTTATCTGTGTCTGATACGGCATGTGTGTGTGAATTCCCACGAGTGCAAGTCTTGCATAAGACTAAACGGTGAGGCCAAGATGCTTGTGTTCCCTCATTACAGTGTCAGCAATACAGTTTTTAGCCCACTCAACCACATAAATGACTTCAAATCCTCTGTGTATTAAGCCTCACCACTGGGAACCCAATTTGTAACCTCTGCCCAGTAATACGTTAACTGGACTTTATCTGGGGACAGGCAGAGTGTAAAATTCATACAGTATCTGAGAGAACTAATTGAACCAATTAAGAAAGTGAATATGGATTACTGTGGGACTGTGAAGACACACATCCCCTCTGGAATAGAGTTGGAGACCACTGCTTTCACGCGATAATGATTGTCATTGCAAATGGATGGCGGTGCAGGGTCTCAATGTGCCGCGCAACACGACTCTCCCCGAGTCGGCTGGCTTTGCATTTACACTGACTGTTTTCATTTCCTTAGCAGCTGATCCCAGGGCTGCTATTCCGGGGCAGTAATTAATTGCATGCGGGTAAAGGAAAAGTCAAGGATAAGTGTTTAAAACTGTTCCTTGCCTTGTACGTAACGCTCACATCACACACAAACACAAAGGCGGCACTCGTTTTTTCACGTTCGCTACAGGAAACAAAGAGCAAATGAGTATAAACAGGAACATACGCAGAAACTTACACAAAAATAAGAGCCCTGGGTACTTCATGCTTTAAATATCTTAATCAGTAAGCTCATAAAGCCTTCTGATTTTAATTGCCCCACCATGACTATTAATTACATAACAGCCATTGCATCGAGCATGTCCATATGTTTGCTAATAGGAGTGGATGGATTAGAATAGTGAGTGGAATACATTAGAAGACAATGGATTTTTTTATTAATCTGCAAAGGTAGCATTACATTTCCCCTCCAGGATGTGCATACAAACAACAGCACTTTCTTGTGAAGTTGAAAGAATGACACAAAACAAATGGCATAGGACAATTTCACTGTAAAACAAGAGATACTTTACCGGCAACCAATGCAGAAATGCTGCTTTTCCAGGTTATTTCTTCACTGTGTGTATTGATGTATTTTAATGATTAGAGAGGCAGCTGTCAGTAACATTATATTAAACGTTATATATAACCACCTGAAAATAATAATCGTTGTGTTTCCTCAGAATGAGACCTTTATATCTCCAGAGAGAACAGGTCCTCTTCCACCGTAGGCCATGTTGGACCACCATGTAGAGCCAGCTCTAACAAAACTAAAACCTGTATTTGTATACTTTGTATACTATATATACGGGACGGGAAATTCTCCTGAGCAACAAGAATTAAACTTTTAGCTTCTGAAATATTTTTTTTGTCTGTTGGGGCTCAGGATTTGTCCATAGGATGGCTGCTTTACTCCAAGCAATCTCACTGTATGAACCTGGACTCTGTGTCCATGAACTTTTGGTAGAACCATAGACATTATAAAATATGGAAGGTGTATCTGTGACGTCACCCACATGTTTCTGAATGTGTGTGGTGGCTCTGGCTGATCTTGGCAGTCCTGCCTGTTCTTCCTCCTGGTTAATCCAGAAATGGGAAAAGATGTGGATCGTCAGTGAACATGAGGCAGCTGAATGAAGCCTGGATACCCGCAAAGCACAAAGCCACACTGATATTGCATAAGAACAGGTGAGTCATATAGAAAAAATCCTCAGTACAGTTGTCATGAACAAGGAAATTATAAAGACCAAAACAGTTTTTGTACCAGGTTGTGATCATGTTTATTCCTGCTGTGAAGTTGGACATTTTAACATGGGGGCTAATGGAGACTTACATGTTCTGTAGCCAGCCTCAAGTGGCCATTCTAGAAACTGCAGTTTTTGGTGCTTTTCACTTCACAGCCATGGAGGTTGGCACTTTGTAAATACACAGTCGAATGGAACAACACTTCACACGATTTCACCCACCCACAACCCACTCCACTATAATCTATTTGTCTACTATTAATCAATTAATTTTTATGATCTAGCATACCCGATCCTCTGGTCCTCTAGTCTGGCCTGTATGCATGAGAGAAGAGAGACAATATACAGCAGAATATCCGAGCAGAGACAAGATTTCCAGCTGAAGTGGTTGTTGATGGCCCCTACTGACCGGTTAAGAGGAGTGAGGAGTCAGCAGAACGGCGGTATAAACCAAAGCAGTCAATAAAATAGGTTTTTCAAATATTGTGAAACACCGTAACCACAAGAGGTCCTCGAGCATACAATCATAAATGTGCTCAGAAATATATTATGCTGTAGGGACCTGTAGGTGTTAGTCTGATGGGTCTAGTAGTATATGCAAGATTAGCTGCAGACAGATACACACACACACACACACGGACACGTGAATACATGCACACTCTCACACACATGATCAAACACATCATCCCCTCCAGGCTTACACCAGCCAGAGATAATAAAACATTTCTGGGATCAGCTACTACAGAAATACAGCAACTGAGTTTAGCAGCTTGGGTAAATTAGCTCAGCAAGCTACCTCAGCTAGATTCTCACTACCCTAACATGCAAACCTACAGTGGCTGTTTTCAGTGCAGAAACTGTAATGTGATAGTTTGCCCTGACATTTCTGTCAGGGAGGCTACATTTATTTTGCACTTATATACTCCATCTCTCAGTGTTTAGTGCTTCCACCAGGAGGAAACTTTACAAGAGCCTACATAATCATCCCAGGAAACTGGTCCCTACGCAGTACCAATAAACTTTATAATCCATCATCAATTTATGACTCTGTCACCATAAAGCAACCAACACAGACCCATGCCGTGCAGCCAAGCCACAGCCAGCCGGCCAACCCCAGCTTAGCTTTGGTTACAGGTAGCTAGTTGGCCCGTGCTCTGAGTTTGTCTTGGCTAGCAGAAAGCAATTGTGAGTCGCACCTGTACTTTGCCTTAATACATAAATTAGTATCATGGACCATGTTAGCTGGTGAAGCAATTTGGTAAGCTATAATCCACTCATAGTGTTTTGCTAGAAATTACACAAACAAGGCAGCCTTGCTCAACAAAGTAACCTGCAAGTGAGCCAATTTACAGGCCGGATCAGCTGTGTGTCTGACTTCAGACCAGCTTGATTGGCTCTGTGCTGCTTGACGTGGCTGAATGTGGCGTCTATCAAAAATAAAACTGTGTATTCTCGGTGGAGCAGAGCAAGAATCTAGAATTCAGTGTTAGGTGACTATCAGCTGGCTATTTTGCTATGAACAAGCTAACGTTAAATATCATAATATATTTCTCATTTGCAATAATGTTAGCTTTAATTTCGGACTTGGTGTGTTGGACTCTGTTTCTGTTTGCTGATGTTAACGGATCATCCATTTCTCAGCTAACGTTAGCTAGTGCTGCATTGTAAACGCTGTAGGCAGGTGATGAGAAAGCACATAAATGTTACATCCTTAATCCTGGAAGTTTCGTCCCGAGTCCTGTTTCCTGTCCTGTCCATTCATGAATTTGCAATAAAATATTAAAACATCAAATTAATTCAAAAAATGCCTGACAGTCTTACATATGGCATCTGGATAATTGGCCACATGATAACATCATGTTAAGCACTCTGTGGCCCAAGTATCTTAGTATAAGCATGTATAGTATTCAAGAGATGAATGATTTTGTGCACTCTCCCATACCGTGCCATTCGCGAACATGTTGACAGGTCGCTCCTGACTGATCATACAGCGGCACACGGGTGGATACATGTCAACAGGTGAGTGGTTCGTCTGACGGTTCAGGATGACAGTGAAGTGCCAGTCCAAACGCACACTGGAGCATAAGTACCGTTTCACTTCTCCCCGCTCACCTGTCACTTTCATCCCTCCTGCAGTTTGCACTTTCGTCTTTACTTTTCGTAGCTCATGGAGCACCATTACGTGTAAACAGAATATATTTTATTTGTTTGGGACGTGGAAGTGTGAGCTGCCCTTTCTGTTCGCTCGGCCTCAGGTTAAAAGGCTGGCTGGTGTGCTGTTTCCCTTTTAAAAATGGAAATTACTTTACACATCATCCTTTCTGTGCTTTAAGTTTATCAGTGTATTACATGAGGGATTCACACTGTTCTAAATGTTTGTAACTGTATATCTGTGTGTATTATTTGGGGATGTAATTTGAGAAAAACTCAGTGCAATCCTGTGACAAACAGAAAAGTCTTAGACAATATGGTAATGACTACCCAAGCCTTAATTCCATATAAACGCCCACATACTTTTTATTCTCCTGCTGCTCACATAACATCTATTACAACTTTCCATAGCTCTAGGCCAAGCTTTCCTCTCGTCTCTCTCTTTCTTCTCACCCTCTGTCTCTCTCCCTCTTATCTGCGCTCATATTCCAACTTTGCCACCGCGCTCTGTTTTATTTCCAAATCAAAGTAATGAAATGGATCTTCACTGAGGTGATTTCGTAGCAAGCGAAGAAGGGGCCGCCTGTCATTACTGCATCATGCAGAGGGGACGATGAGTGAAATGAAACACGGGAGCAGGAAGTGAGCAGAGAATCAAAGAGACCCGGCTGCTTACTTTTATTTCAAGTTCCAGCTTGATCTACAGCCGCCGCCTTAAGGAAAAATCCACCCTTGAATACTCTTACAGTATAAGTCATCAATCCGTGGCGTTCAGTGGATTCCAGGAGTTCATTTGTCTTGGAGTGTTGACATTTTTGCTCTACCATGGATTTCTTTGTGTGACGGTTCCAACAGTGACGCAAAGCTGCACATCTAGAAGAAGCTCCTGTGCTTTGATTCGCAGGTGTCTGTCTCTGATATTAAACCTGACCTAGAAATATTTTAACATGACGTCACATTGTCTGTGTTTGGACAGTCATTCATGGGAAAACAAAACTGCACAGCCATGCTAGCAGCTCTGTGAGACTGAATGTTGATGTTCAGCAAGTAGCTGTGTAATATTTACCATCTTAAACCATAAAGTGGCAACATCCATGGCTGCGAAGTGAAGCCAACGTGGAAACGCTAAAAACTGCAGTTCCCTGAAACAGCCACTTGAGGCTGGCTACAGAACAAGTCAGTCTCCATAAGTCCCCATGTTAAAATGTCCAACTTCACAGCAGAAATAAACTATAAGCAGAATTAACAGTGTGGCTGATCTGATTGAAAAGTGATTGCCATTACAGGTTGCTTGTTTGAGCACCCAGGCGTCATTCAGCCTGCCTCAGGTCTGCCGATGATCCACGTCTTTGCCCATTTTTAGATTAGCCAGGTGGAGGAAGAGGCAGGACTGCCAATGTGGAGGCAAACAGAGCCACCGCACTCTCGAACTTCAGAAATCTGTGGGTGACGTCATTCATACGCTGTCCATTCTTTATACTTTACTCTTTGACCTGGTATTTACAACTTGACTAAGACTTGAGGCAGACTCAAAAGGTCATTTTAATAAATATCTGCATTTTCCTAGATATTGAGAGAAGGTAAATTTTTGTTTGTTAAACACAATTGAGTGATTTCTAGTGTAATACCCACAAACCTGGCAACCTACCCAGAAGTGGGAAACCAGCAGAAGCCACTGCACATTGCAGCTATTGTAGAGTGGTTAGTGAGAAGAGTGAAAATCCATGGAGACATAACCCACAGAAGCTACATCAAATGTGTCTGTCTAGCTAGAAAACTATCTTTTGGGATGTGGCCCAACACATTGGTGCATAGCATTTGATGTATGTCGGGCCATTTAGAACGTTACTCCGCAACGCATGCGACAGATGCTTTTCAGTGCATTTGGGCAATTTATGACCACAGCAACTTGAGACTTGAAGGTTAAGACTTGCACATGTGTGACTTACTCCCGCTTCTACTAATTAGGATCAAACACAGAGTACAGCTGGGGTTGATGGGAATGTCATGTGCTATATGAAAAGTCAGGGGATCACCAGTTACTACAATTCCATGAACGTCTGTCCCAGATCAATGGCAATCCATCCAAAAGCTGTTGACATTTCACTCAAAAGCAAAAATGTCAACTCCACGGTGGGGCTAGAAGTAAAATCAGAGGATCGCTGAAGTCAGTAGGAATCATTCTGTGGAGACCACAAGTGTATGTCCCAGATTTCATGTCAATCCGGTCAGTAGATATTTAAATCTGGACCAAAACATCATTTTACATCAACAAACAGCCAAACTGACTCAGAAAAGCAGGTCGCAGCTGCAAGAGTTTCTTTTTTTCTTTAAGCTACATTTGTTAAAAACAAGTCATCGGTAACATATGGTGCTATTTAATTCATTAGCTGAAATTTCTGTAAAATTCCCCAAAGTTAGTGGGGTGGAATGGAGCTTAAGCGTGCCTGCGAGCCTCTGTTATTGTGGGCCACTGCTTTGTGCTGTCGTGTCTACCTGCTTCACAGGCCTATTATAGAGACATCAGGGGAGTAACAGAGGCCGACAGAGACAAACAGGTCACCCTTACCTGGGCTGCAGGATAAACGATTTCCCCTCCACCACTGCGCTACCTCCCTTATATTTTTTCTTTCTTCCTTCATCCCTCCATTCACTCCTTCATCAGCCCTCTTCTCCTCTCCTCTACCTGTTTGCCATTTGACTGCTTCTCTCCATCTTCCGCCCCCTTTCCTTTCCCTTCCTCCACCTCTTCTCCCTCATCCCAACCCCATTTGTGTGCCCCGTCCTCTCTCCCATCTCCTCACCCCACCACGCAACAGAATTAATATTAAAAAGGTGGCCGTGTATGTGTATGGTTAGAGGGAGGGGGTGATGAGAGAGGACAGGGCGTACAATGACCTTACTCTCAAATCGTTGCCTCATGTACAGCAAGCCTGTCCTTGTTGCAACACCATAACAGCTCCGAGCCCCAGACCACAACGCGGCATAAACAAACACTGACTGTTTCCTCTCAGTCCCTCTCTCTCTCTGCAGCGGTGTTGAACGCTCATTATCTACCCTTAAAAATTCACTCAGTTTGCTTGGTTGACATTTAACAGAAAGTACAACCGATATTCCATTCTTGTAGCGTAGTGTTGCAGCCGAGTATAACACAGCTTTTTTAGGTCTGACACCTCAGTCAGGTGGAATAAGGAGGAATAATGTGCCCGCAGCCTGTTCCTCTTTAACTGTCATAGAAAGGGACAAATGATGTCAGACTCTGTTGCCACTGCTTCAAAGATGCACATGTCCTTTTAAAAAGCCCTGGAGCTCTGGCATTTAACATTAACACAAGACAGGTGCCGTCGTGCATTCAGCTCTGTGTCACCCGCAAGTCCTTGCGTATTTATGCATGCAATCTCATCCACTGATATACGATCACATGCATACTGTATGCGTAAATGCATAGGTGTGTGTGTGTGTGTGTCTGTGTGTGTCTCTACTACCATGGCATAAATCATTGGTGCTGAGCAGGGGGCTGGTGCTGCTCTCTCCATCTGTCTCTGTCTGCAGGGGTGAGGTATTTTACACTGATGATAGGGCGAACGGAGGGAGGCGAGAAAAAGTGAGCCATGCTCGAGTCATGTGGGATGGACAGAAAAATAAATGCTGTGGCATCGAAGGGCAGCGGGCAGCATGCGCATCATGTGAGTATGTGGAGAGACTTGAAGCGGGGGGGGGAGGGATGCGTCGAAGCCTTCAGTTCACATAATCTGCATCTCTGCAGGGCCTGTTACTCACTACCTAAGATCTGCTTCTGTGAAATATACTCTGTTATCCAGTGTTTAGAAATAATGCTGCCCATATAATGTCTCTGCATGCAGTCCTCTCTCTACTGCACACTGCTTACTCGATTCATGTGAATGAATTCACCTGGAAGCTCAAAACTCAGTGTCTGTTTGGACATTTTGTCAGTAATATGAACACATTAGGATCATTCATGGGCTACATTTTTTTGTTCCATCTACATGCAACATGGGTTTTAAGCCTAGGCTCCATCTGTGGGGAGAGCAACTGGCTGTCCACTGGTTACCTCTCTTCAATCAATCCTGCTCACCTCTTAACAGGATAAACTGAAGCAGAACAGCTCCTGAACAAATGTATCCCGTACTTCCTAATCAGGTTGTCACAGTGACGAGGGAAAACACCCGTCGACTGTAAAGCGCCGAGAAACTAGCTGCCGCATAGAGCTGAAGTGTCCTTGAGCAACGTGATGAATCCCTAAAATATCCAGGGAATGTTCCCAAACTGACCCTGCAGAGAGGATTTACATGTAACAAACTCACTTGCAGCTGGTGTGCACATCACACAGCTTTGACAGCGGCACCGCTGGACACTTTGCCTCATTGGGCAGCCTCTGCTCCGTCTACACCCTCAAGAAACTGAGAGAGCTTAGTGGAAAAACAATTCAAAAGCTGGAATAGGTTTTGAGCCCCCCATTTATAACTTGTGTTGCATCCCTCATCCCTCCTATCAATTTGGATTACAGAGTTTCGAGACTGAATGACAAAGACAGACACGAGGAGAGAGTGTTGGCATATATGGGTCTTCCATTGAAGGAGAGGGGGGTCATGCTTGGTTGGCTTGGTTGTTAAGGTAGAGGGAGCAGAATCTCTCCTGACAGACAACCAGTCGCTTGCCACAGAGCAAGATTTGGTTCTGGGTTCTGAGATTAGCTCAAGCATGGCAATCTCTCCTTGGAAGCACTCTGGAGGGCTTAAAGAGGCAGCCATAGAGCAGCAACACAACTGTGGAATGGACAGAGCCACGCCAGGATGTTTGTTTGGCACTGGAGCTAGATGGGGAGCTTTGCATTTTTTCGTCACCATAGTTCCTTCTTCACACACGCATTTAAAGATATCAGTGTCCCGAGTCTCATTAAGCGTCCACCAAAGTCTGAGTGAAAAGGAATGTTTATAACTATTCGAAAAAATTCAAAAGCAGCTCATTTTCAATGACATCTCTCTCCCTCGTGAGGACCATCCTGACAGCTAACCAATGTGGACGGTGAAAGAGCAAAAACAATCAATATTTATTTATTTTAACAGTTTAAGTGTACGCTATATTTAGAATATTTAACTTTTAAATAAAGACGAATCAAGTGTTTGCTTAAAATGAGTTACCACGATTTCATGATTAGCAAAATCTTGGTTCGCCAAAAGAAAGAAACTTAAACTCAGAAGGTGAACAGTTGTATTTATCTGTTTAATAAAGAAAACAGGTGTAAGAATATTTATTTTCACACACACACACAACATTTATTGAGTTTGTTTAGTTAGTTTCTTTCCGCTCTGGCTGGCTTTGAGGCACATTGAGAGCAGAGAGGTTTTAATTTGTGCTGACATGGATTTTTTTTTTATGATTGGTCACAGAATTAATAATAAATGCCTGAGCATAACTACGCTGAATTCATGCCCAATATCAGGACAGTTTGGGTTTTTTTAGATGCTTGGTATTAATAATTAACAATAATAAGACCATGTAAGTGTTTTGAGTTTCCAGTGACTCTAAAGGAATAATTCAACTTTTTCTGAAATGAACAATTTTTTAGAGGGAGATGACGGGATCAATACCGCTCTTGTATCTGTACAGTTAATGTGAAGTTACCACCAACAGCTGTTAGCTCAGCTGAGCATGAAAACTGTAAACAAAGGCTTTACCTTACCAACCAGCTGGATTCAGCTATAAGTTATGTACTTGTGTCCGAATCACACTGTTACGGACCAGCGTCCTCTGAGGAATTACTGCCAGCTACAGGCGTTGTTTCAGTGTGATTACAGCAAGAAGCGACTGTTGGATCGAAAAACACCAACTGCTCATAATGAGGTTAGTGCAGATGCTGCTATAGCATCAGTTATATCAGAGGTGGAGAGTATTTCATTGCAAAAGGAAAAAGTAACAGAACTGACGACTTTTTTTTTTTTTTTTTTTTTATGGAAAAGATGTTTTCGCTTTTCCTCCAACTGGAGTTTGATTTACCATCTGGCTCTGCTGATCTGATTGGTTGAAGTTGGCCTGTCATACACAAATGGTTCATTGAATCGCCCGCAAAGTATTTTATGAAACTGTTCTTCTCCAAACAGTTTCCAAAGGTGACTTCTCAAATGGTTCTGTGTAAAAAGCCATCTGCTGAATCCAATTAAGCCTGCCTTGGCCTGTTGGTTAAAAAAAAAAAAATCCACCTACTAGCTCCTCTAAAGCTCAAAGTTTAAAATGACAATTTGTGGTTTTACAGGGTTTATCCAGACCATTTACACTTTTAAACAAATTAGATACAATGTGTTAATTAGTGAGCTGTAGAGAAGCTGGTAGACTGATTTTGTTCCCTTTGGACAGGCTAACAGTTTCCTCAGTTTCCAGTCTTTGTGCTAAGGAAACGCCAACTCACAGTTAAAGCACATACAAACAACTGTTTTTTTTTTAACTCTCTGAAAGAAAACAAATAAATATATTCATGAAATATTTATGCAGGGTTGTGTAGCGATGTGTGAGAGTGTGCCACTGTGTCGAAACTGCTGTGAAACAATCAGGAAATTTATTTCGCTGATTAACCCTCCCTCACTCTTATTCACTGTCTATGTCACTTAACCACTGCTTGCTATCTCCCTCTCAAACCATCAGGTTGAGTATCAGAATTTAGTCCATGAATCCACCTGGATCGTCTCAGTTTCAGAGACATGATTGAGCATCTGATTGGCGGCCACCGCATGACATTGTTCTGCGTTTTTCTTTTTTTTTTTTAATGGAATAACCTGCGTTTTCACCACAACGCTGGATCCTGTCTTCCAGTGAGCTGTAGAGATGCTGGTAGACAGATTTTGTATTTTGATTTTGGATAGGCTAACTGTTTCTTCAGTTTCCAGTCTTTGTGCTAAGGAAAGCTAACTAGCTGCTGCTAATTGTAGACCAAGTTAATGTACGTACAAACAAGTGGTATCTCTCCGCAAGAAAGAAAATGAATACGTTTATGAAAATGTCAAACTGTCCTTTAGGGGTACTGTGTGGAGAGTGTTCAGGTGGTGATACCCGAGTTTATTCCCTGTTATAGGCTACATTTAAAATACATATTTGCAAAGACGAATTCCACAAATGACGACATCAATTTAATCTGTGACTTCTCATGGTCACATTCAGAGCATATGCAATAAGGATGCAGGGGGTAGTTAATCCCTACAGTGCTTCTACAGTGTGTATGACCTTGGAGGGATGGGAACCCTTATATCCTCATTAACATGGATGAAGCATGTCCACAGGGTGAGCACACCTACCAGCTCACCCTGGTTCCCAGCAAACTAATAGAGGAGGTAACACATGGAGGTACATGTATATGTGCGCACACCAAAACGAGCAGCCGGGCATGCACGAACCCCCAGCATCTATTTTTCATTATTACAATCAGCTGGAGGCAAGGTTGGGCTGTGTTACGCTGCAGCTGTACACAGGCTGTGTGCGAGGTGGGCTGTCATTGACACTCGGCCTCAAACACGAGTCGTTACTAAGAAGTACAGGACAGACCCAGCAGGGAGCAGAAAGAGAGCGGCGAGGGGTGTAGTCGGGTACACATCCTCCGCTGGAACTCAGCTGTGTCCTTTGCAGGCACAAATACACACAGGTAGATACACACTCACTAAAACACACACAAGACCGCTTGTGGCACAGGCTTTGTTTTATCTGATTTGACTGTAATCTTGCTTCTACAAGACAATAACTCTCGAGAGGACGAATCTACAGGTACACTTCAGGTGCATGCAGTTTAACAAAGTGCACAGTTGGGATTAGACCAGTTTGTGTCACGTCCACTGACAGTATTTTCAGTGAGCCGTTTTGAAGCTCAAAATCTGTGGTGCTGGCCACTGTCATGTTGGTCGTTGTTCCTCTTCCAGATCTGGAAATCAACAAGCGTGGATCATTGGCGGACCTGAGGCAGGCTGAATGACTCCTGGGTGCTCAAAAAAGCCATCTGTAATTACGCCCACCTGTCAATTCAAAGTGGCCACACTGTTAATTATGCATAACTTTAAGCCATAATATAATTCAACAGGCATGTTGGAAAATATTCAAACTCAGTACAGCTGTCATGAACGGGCAAATTATCTATAGAAACGAAAACTGTTTTCTGTACCAGGGTGTTTATTTCTGCTGTGAAGTTGGACATTTTAACATTGAGGCTTATGGAGATGAACTCATCCAGTAGCCAGCCTCAAGTGGCCATTCAAGGAACTGCATTTTTTGGGGGAACTTCTTCATAGGCTTCACTTCAGAGCCACGGAGGTTGCTGCTTGGTCATGTCCTGTACAGCATCCTGTCCTATATAATTTTATGTCTTGTCCTGTATGAAGAGCGCCAGTAACAGCCCTTCATGTTCCGGCATGTACAGAAACACCAAAGTACTGTACTGTGACACTATATCTGATGCCTTTGAAGTTTAAAATATCACAAAACAACAAGAAACGTTTGCTTGAGCTAAATTTACAGAGACGTGACATGGACCTGGATTGTCAGAACAAAAGCTGCAGCTCCCGTTGGTTCATTAACAAACAGGGCAACACAGTAAAAGTTGAGAGTACGGGACACGAAATGATCTCGTCCTTTGACAAAACGGAGGAAGATCAGTCTGGAAACCTAAAACCTCTGGCAATAATATTATTGTGTAGCTTATCATTTGCCACTTCATTTCCCATGAAAAATTGATGATTTAGACCGTCGGATTACTTCTTACTTAAGCTTCACACCTTTTCAGATCTAATGTGGGTCACTAGCATCCAGATCCACACACACACACACACACACACACATACACACACACCTCCAAGGGAGAATTGGGTACTGAACGCTCCTTAATGTGGTTTTTGATGTGACTTTACAGAGATATCTGATGATTTCTGTTTGATCTTTGCAGTTTATTATAAAGATTTTTTTTTTTTTAAACCACACTGTTAAATTTGGATTTCAATTTGGACCAAATTGACACTCGTGGCCAGGTTTCTAAAATTAACATCATTGTTATGCAGAATAACTTGACAAGAAGAAGCTCAATGAAGTAATGAAGGTAGACTCAGCTTTGAGGATTTACAGCAGTGATAGAACGAATCACAGTCATGCCATCTTTTCTTCTTCTTGTCAGCACTGTTGAAATAAAAGTGTCTCAAACTGTTTGTTTGTTTCTCTGGAAACAAAGTCTACCTTCTGTTTGCTGTGGTTTTATGAAACGTGCTTTTTATCTGGAGATCACTGACTTCAACAGTGGCCGACTCAGGATGTCTGAGGGGAAAACAAATACAAAGGGGCAGAACGCCGTGACGCATGCCTGGATAACATTAATTCATTTATGTGAGTATAACTACTGTACCTCTGTAATAAAACACACAGGGATCAATTAAATCTTTAATAATTTATTTCACAAAGACAAGAGAATGAGCTGAATATTGAAGAGCTTGGTCAGGGTTAGGACCCTAGGGGGCACTTATACTGTGTTTTTTTAACATGGGGGCACCATGAGCGACGATAAACGCCCACATATGTAGACCCTCATTGAGGACAAGGAAAAACTCGTGCAAAGACGTGCAGATGAACAGAAAGGTAATTTTAACTACCTTACATGGCTGATGAGTCCAGAGAAAGTCCAAAAATCAAAAAAGATAAATCAGAAGTCCATATAAACAAAAAGCTACAACTGAACAAAAGTCGGAGCAGGAACACAAGGAGAAGAACAAAGATGGAACAAAGTGCTGAGGAACTGACACAGGACCAGCAACCAGAACACAAGTGAAAGTACTGATATTTTTTGTACTTTAAGGATGTTGTGGATTTTTCTATCCTTAGGTTACAGGGGGTCACGGGTGGGTCTTGAGGTCCTCGGCAGAAGTAGCTGTTTGGCTTTGCTTGAGAACAGCAGGTGCCAGCCTATCTCAACACTGTGGTGACCAGGGTCGAAGAGACCTTATGTTGTCTTCCTAGACATAATAGATAGCTTTGCCGTTGACATTTCTTTAACACAGACAGACAACAGTGTCTCCAGACTAGAATGTGCTGACGGTAACACTAACATGGGTAAACACATTCTCTTTGACTAGTTCTGGGCGTGTAGTATTTCTGTTACCTGTCGAGGTTTATAGTCTGACCACCAGCATGAGTATGAGACCGACTCAGGCACTTCTGATGTACTTTGAGAGTGTCTCTATTTCTCCTTGGCCAAGCGTCAATAAATATTCCAGCATAAGACATCAGAGGCTCCTGAACACTTTCTGACCTCACCGTTGACCACTGATTTCAGCAATTTCTCCACAACAAAGGACATGGGCTGAGGTATCATTCATCATTATTGGGGTCACTGAGAGAGTCGGACATATGACTCATATGTTGTGATCCTCATCTTCATTATCGTCCTCTCTTGATCTTTTCCTGGATGCACCGGGCTGTGGATCTTCTTCCTCCACATGCTGGTTGACTTCCACGTCAACAGCAGATAGTGTCTGCGTGGGTTTTTCGCCAGATACTCTGGAGACATGCAGGGTAATTTCTGTGAATGTAAGCGTGACTGGTTATTTTTTCTCTGTGTGTCAGCACTGTGATGAACATGTCCAGGATGTACGCTGCCTTTCGCCCAGTGTCAACTGGAACCAACACCAGCCCCTGTGACCCTGATAGATTGTTTTATATCTTCTGATGCATAAGTCCTCTTCCATGGAGGCTGCCATTTCTAGAGTAGCCCAAAGAAATGCACAAACCAAACACTGTCTCTAGGGTGAGGGGTGTTTTATGGCATTTTTGTGTTTTCACCATAGTTTCTTAGAACAGTAGGCCCAGTCGAAGGGGGTGCAATCCGGATATAATCACCGCTTCACCTTCCCATCGGACAGCCTTTTTCTTTGGGTCAGAAAGTTGCTAAATCAGACTGAAATCAAACTTTTCTATAGATTTTAAAGATGGTGCATGCTCGTGTTTTCGGGGCTGAGAGATCCACTGTGCAGGCGCCAAGCTGCTCGCATATCAGAACAGCAGCTCTGTCTTCATCCTATTTTGTGGATGGCTAAATTTATACATATAAGGAAGAGGCTTATTTTATGCTTATTTAATATCAGAAGAGAAGAGCTGATCCCAATACATAAATATGTTTTTTATTAAATAAACAGACTCAGATGCAGACAGTAGCTTTGTGTTCACCCCTACAACAATGCACTGCGACTCGCTGAGCATACTATGCTGTTGGTTTTTAATTGCCTTACTATACAAAATGCAGGTCCTGTCACTGGAGCAATGTCCTGAAGAGACAACAGAGATTTTATATTAAAATATTCACAGGTTCCACAAAAGCTTATCTGTCTTTTGTATTCTAATGAAGCACTATAATGGAAAATACTGTCTATATTTATACCACACTGAGCCTACAGCATACTTGTAAGATTTTTAAGATATGGATACTTAACACAAACCCTCTGGGTTACTTTTTTTGTTAGTACAAGACAATACGAGTCGTTTTGGGCTGATAATGTGAAGCAGCAAATTCGGATGATCCTCAGCAGATCTTGAACAGAGCTCAGCAAAACACTGACTGACTTTATGCATAAGGTTAGGGAGTAGTCTTCACATACATACTGCATATAGAAAGAAAATACTGCTCATACAGTTCAAGGCATTACATGGTGTATTTGTCCAACTCCACTTTGTGTGTCTATATTGAGGTAGAGCTCTGTAGTCTTTATGAAGTCTTTATGAAGTCTTCATGAAGTCTTGGGATTACAGTTGGAAACTTCAAACGTTTTTTTTTTTTCTTAAGGTAACACTGAGTCCAGAAAAAAACACAGTTCAGACAAGAAATGTGTAAAGTTGGTTAAGCTTTCATCCCACAGGGTAGTTCACCTCGACCACTGGCTGTCAAGAAGCTCGGTTGGAGTTGTTGAGGCTCCTGCTATTGTGGCAAAGGTCAGTTTGAGCACCAGCACATCAGAAACGTGTCTACGCGCCTGCTTTGTGACTGCACACAGCCTAATAATGCCACGTTGGGTTAGCCTTGAAAATGAGGCTCTTTTCTTCCTGCATCTTTTTTTTTTTTTTTTTCAACTAAAAAGAGGCAAAACATCTGTGGTACAGAAAGACTGTTCAGTTAAGCCTTGTTTTGGTGCTAATTAGTCCAATTAGCCTTCCCCATCTCACACAGTTTTAAACAAAGACGAGCAGCAGCTCTGCTCAGCGTAACCAGCCCTGCAGTTTGATGTGTGGTAGCGCTGGAAAGCAGCAGAAGCCTCTAGTTACAGACACAGACGCAGGCTACTTTAAACAGTTTCAGGGCATCCTTGCTTCACAGGATAAAATAACTGCACCATGCCATGTCTTTTGAAATATTCTGTGTACGTCCCTTTGGCAATATTTTAGCACAGAAACGTGGTTTTGTGCAGTACGAGTCAGACTGCAGTGTGCGGAGGTAAAATTCCCACAGCCGTATTTTCATGATTAGCGATGCTGAGGGGCACGTTCCATATTGGTCGCGTGTGCTGTGTGATAACAGATTTCATGAGGAGGTGTAAATGAACCAGTTAGATACAGCTGAACAGAGAACTACAAGGAAATTAGTTATTCTAAATATAAGGAGAAGAATTAATCATTCCTCAACAACAGCCTCTTTACAGAAGCTGTTTATCATCGTGAATCAACCCACATCTTCTCTCAATTATTTCTCTTTTATAATACAAATTATACAAATTACTGTTTGCAAATTATATAATTACACACAATAACACACTGCTGATATGTGACTAATTGTCACAACATTATTTCTACCTTCTGAAGGGAGAGAGAACAACAAGAGACAACAAGAGTTTTAATTTTTCAAATATGTCCTGCTTGGGGCAGAGCAGCAGTAATAATTCACTAGTTTTTGCAGCAAGAAAACAAGATTTCTGTAGCGGTTTCATTCAATCTCCGTGTTTTGTGTCCCAGGGGAGAGAGGAAATTATACATTCAGATGTTTTTATTTTCTGTCTATACAGTAGACTCGTAGAGCCAGTTTGAGGGTCCGTGTAAAAAGTGCAACACTGTGGTTGCAAAGATAAAGGTGCAAATCTAAAACCAAGAAATTGTTCAGCTCTGTGGCCATTTCTTTTGTTCTATTTATAATTTAATCACATTTAATGCAATTATAGCATATTTATACCAGGTTTTTGTTTGTACAAATATGACACACTGTACTGCTTGTATTGGTTTCAGCTCCTGAAGTCAGATCCATGTTGTCTTTTTTCATTCACATTTTCATATTCTACAGAAACAGGCTTATTTAAATAAATAAATAGTTCTTTTTCATGGTGTATATATTATGTTATCACTCGTAGATGCAGCTGCAGACAGCTGTGACAGGCCTTTGTTTACCTGATTGTAATGAATGGATGGTGGTGGTACTGTACGTTCAAACAGTCGGTTTGCATAAGGTTATGTTTATATTTGCTTATATTTGTGTTAAAACCATTGACAGTTTAAAGACGGGACAGCGTATGCGTGACGTCACCCACAGATTTCTAAAGAGCCGTTTTGAAACTGAATGGAGTGCCTCTGAAAATGTTATGACTGACAAAATACACTGAGCAGACCAAACCATTTAAAGCTCACAGACAAGCTGTCAGCTCAACATCTTTCAGCTCATTGTTTAATGTTTTGGTTCGTACATCAGCATCATTTTCCACCGCAGATGTTTTTAATGAAAAGTCTCTAAAAAACAAATTTATGCTGTCTGTCCAGCACCAAACAGCAGATGGATAAAGTTAATGATTAGCTAGTAAAGACTGTAAAACATTTAGTGCCTAAGCTTGCATGTGAATGTGAGACAGAATGGACAGATGCAAAACGAATGCTGCTCATCTGTATCTGCTGGTGTGTAAACAGGCAGCTGTCTGACAACACACATCACCTTAAAGGGTGATAATATTTCAATATTGGGTTCACAACTTGTTGAAAATGTCTTAGAGTGCAACACCACTGTTGGAAATATGGACACTGTCGACAACTTAAAAATATCAAGCAAGTGCAACAACACAAGACAAAAAGGCATGCAGCTGATATTACTTACTAGTCCAACAGCAAAAAGCCCTTTTGTTTCACAAAGTTCTCACCAACGACTATAAGTCAGTCCAAGATTTTCTTGTTTCTTCTTCCATCAACGTCACCTTTGATCTTTCTTGCTCTGATAAAGTCTCTAGAAGAGTTTACATTGCCCACTTGTCCAACACTGGTTCACGACACCGGCTCCGCTCACCGTCAGCATTCCCCCCTTCGTCCCCTCAGGCCTGATAACCTCCTCCTCTTCCCGGTGGTCCAAAACGCCTGTGTAACAAACACTTCACTCTCCGTCAAGAAAAATCTGTAAATCACAGAGAGTTGAGGGAAAACCAGAAAACATCTTCTCCATAAGATGTGGAGTTTCACCAAAATCAGGGAAATAACTGGTGGTATGCGACTTAGTGCTATTAAGTGTTATGTACTTCTTGCAATGATCGAAATGACAGAGACACCATTCACTTGATTATATGTTAGTGCAGTATCAAAATATATATTTTTTAATAATAATTTATTTTATCGTAGAAAAGTTACAAAGTGTTGCTTTAAGTACTTTATGGTATCTACAGTATATATGGGGCTGTGGATGGGCAGCCAGCTGAAGTTCAGCCTCATGTTCTTAAAGTCATTCACTGAGTCTCTTATAACCACACTGCTCACATATAAAGAGATTATTTAATGGATTTTACATCCCATGCATTGGTTTCTGTGGCACCAAATGCCTTTTTTCTGCCTCATACTGTAAATGTGATTCATGTTCACTGCTGGCTAACGGACACACGGGCTACAGTAGCTGCTGAGAAATTAACATCCCTCTGCCTTCTCTCACATGGTTTATAATTGCAGAGCAAACCTCTCAGAGGAGCGCCACAGAAATCGAACCACAGCGACCTTCTGCCAATGATCAAAGCCTACCTCAACCAACCCCCCCCCCCTCCACCCAACAACCCACCTCAACCCCCGACCCAGAAGACGAAACGAGAGAACGAGGGGGAGAGGGGGAGAGATGGAGGGAGGGAATCCACACAAACCATCTCACGTCTCAGCGAGAGCTACCTGCTTTACATATGAAACACACCTTTCTCCATTTAATTCCCATGAAATCGCGCAGGAAGCGGTTATTGCAAAAGGGGGACGAGGAGGAAGTGATGTGGAACGGCTAGAGGGGCCATTACAGAGACTCCCTCATTACACCCTGGTCACAGCTTTGGAGTATTACCCCTGTGAAAACACGCTATCACCCCTGGGTGGATAAGTCAAAGAGAGTAGATTGTCTCATCTTATTTCTTCTCTTTGTGTCTGGTCTCTAGACAGGTATGGCAGGATCAACATATGCAGCTTTAGCTCGCTGTTGAACCAACAGGCTGGTTTAGATCCCACGCAGCTGTAAGTGAGTTTGTTGTGTCTTTATATTCCTCTCTTTGATTGGAATGGAGACGGATCCTCACAGCACATCTCACTCTGGGATCAATCAGTCAATTAATCAACTCACCTGCTTTTATAGACGCAGCTTATTTGAAGAAACACAGAAGAGGACTGCGTCTTAAAGGTCCAGCGTGCACAGTTTACAGGGCTCGATTTACACAATATGGAAGAAATATGTGAGTATGATATGCATAATTATGTTTTAATTAGTGTATAACCACCTGAAAATCATTATGATTTTGTTACCTTGGACGTTGCGGGTCCTTTTCCGTGTAGCACCACCATTGTTTCTGCAGTGGCCCACAAACCATTTGCTCTTGCTCCATAATTTCTCCTTCACGCTTGGAAGGGGAGGGCGCGTGGAGGGGGTTGCAATCTGCAGCTACACTGCTAGATGCCACTAAATCCAACACACTGATCCTCTGAGGAGTCTTTTTGCATTGCAGAACAATAAATAGGGAAATTTCAAGTTACGGCTCAGCTCCCTCTTCCCCACAACGATGCGGTATAGCGTCTGCCGTACTGTCGATGCGGAGCTAACCCGCTGGTCCATCTCACGCTCCATTTTCCCATTTCACCCTCGTGAACAAGCCCCCGGGAACTCCTTCACTCGGGACAGCCTTCCACTGTTTTCCTGCAGAGAACCTTGGCCTCAGACTTGGAGGTGCCGACTCTCAACGCACTCAGCTGCAAATCGCCTCAATGCACGCTGAAGGTCACGGTCTGATGAAGCCAACAGAAGCACATCGCGGGGTAAATTTAATGAAAATAAAATCTTTTTTCTTTCCTTTGGTGGTGCTTTATGATGATCACTGACTGGAGGTCATAGTTTATGCAGCTTTTTATTCACAGCCACGTCGTTGCTCCTCCAGATTACAATACTGTGTCATTATGAAGATTAATATCAAGCCATGTGTATGCTGGTGCTGTTTCATGGATATTTAAGCAGCATGTTGGTGCAAATGAATATTTAATTTAGTTTTTGATCATCAATATTTGAGAAGGCTTAATTTGGGACAGTTTCCTCTGAATTATATAATCAGTAGTTCTTTCTTCATGAAGCAATCCACTTGTTCATTGAATCTGCCACATTACAGCAACGAGCTGTTTGCTCATTTCCCATGGATAAAAAACAAAGAGGAACCACGTAGAAAATCTATTAAGACTTTAATTTTCTCAATGCTTGTAAATACATTTTGGACAGTGGTTGATATCTTTTGCATGAATAAGTTACATAATAAATAAAAGCAAACATTTTATTTTCTCTCATAATTAAGGCATTTATAGCAGCAGAAGTGGCCAACAGAGTCTGGTTACCTGAATCACCCGAGTGTTTCCAAGCTGACATCTCTCCTAACCAGCTTCAGATCTACATCAGGTCAGTTTAAAACACAAGTATTAAACCCGGGCTTTAGTCCAACCTGTGAAACGTCTCATGGGGATTCCAGGAAACTCTGCACCAGCGTTCGGAAATTAAATAAGAAAAGAGGAAAACACTGGTGTGGGCCCTAAAGCACTGGAAGTCACAGGAGGTAGCATCTTACTCTCCTGCCTATCAATTTTCATTTCTTTTTCTTTTTTTCTTTTTTTATTCATGCAGCAGGCAATGTTTATTGATCGCTATGATTATCATAGCCATCCATCCACATTTTACTGCATTTTTCATTGTCTCTGTAGAAAAAAAAAAGCAGTCCAAGAATTGCTTCGACGTAAAGCTGTTTGCCCGCACACAGATATCTTCTTCCAAACGATTTTACACGGCTGTCTTGCTTGGTAAGACACCGGCTAATCACGAGAACAAGCCTTCTGGCCGGCAACAACACTGAAAAGTTTGCGTACAAAAGACATGACATGAACACACTGTGACCTCAGATCTGTCAGTTTATGTGCCCTTTACACAAATCATATTGCACTCAGCGCTTAACCTTTATTTTTACACGATGCTTTGGAGACTGAGGAGGGGACAAAACTTCTCCTCCTTCTTCTTCTTACAGAAGCACTTCCAGTTAGTTATAAAATCATAAAATGTTCCAGATATGAATGCAGCCAATTAAGGGCAGAATATAAGTTGATGAAGATGTAGATTTATCTGTCAGATCGGAGGTTAATGGTAGCTAACCTCTGTCAGATTTGTTTTCATTAATGTCATTACATTAAGTGGGGTTGAAAATGGATATAACTCACCGAAAGTGTATTATGAAAACAAATAATGTACCCATTTCTGCATGACCAGTAAATCATGCAGAATATAAAAGCAAGATCACTGTCACCATTAAGGTAATGTGCAGCATTTACTGTATCAGCTTCAACTGACGTGCTCGCCTCTGGTCATGTGATATGTTACATAATCTCCATTGCATTATTTGGTGCTAATTCTACAGTGCATTTTTCCCTTAAATAGAAATGGTCGTTTTGTAATGTACAGCAAAAAAAAAAAGAAAAAAGATTTAACAATGTCAAATAAAACATTTGTGGAATTAATTTACACTAAGTGAACAGGTGTGGCCTTGAGGTTGGGCTATAAATTGTGCTAAATCTGGCTTTGCTAGTAGCAGAGTAAGCGCTGTGCAGCAGGCCAGACACTGTTGGGGGTTAATCAGGGAACAAAATGACCACCTGTTTTTGCAAAGCGATGAGGAAACTCTCGCCTGTCTGATTGGTGCATTTGTATGGGGGACTATTTTTGGGGTGGTTGCCTGATTGCTCTCCTGGAGAACGGTGACTTGAACAAGGTAATGTGGTTGTTCTGATGATTACACCGGATAACTACACTGGAGTTACTGCCTGCTGGCAGCGAGACTACGATGAAATGTCTGGTCTGAGACGTGGACACGGAAATCCACGGCTTCTTGTTCTGTGTCGTTCACACATATCCTCTCACAGATCAATCATACCACACAAACAGGATCACTTAATTGTAAGCAAATAACTACAAGTGCATTTGGCATTAATGCTTATAAATATACATGGAAGCATTCGGGTGCTGACACATACAAACAAAAGCAGCCTTGTGTGCACAGTCGCACACAGTTACATATTTGAACACACACGTACTCGACACATACACGCTTGCATGTACACACACGAGCACACACTCACACTGCTTGTTTGTAGCTTCTGCCAGCTTTCTCCCTCTGCATGCCGACTGTGTGTCTGGCACCGGGGTTAAGGTCTGGAGCCACACACAAGCTGTGTGCACTGTCTGGCTTTTACACACTCTAAATGGGCTTTATGAATGGCTGGGACTCAATGACTGAGTCAACACCAGGGGCCACACTCAACCCAGTCCGACAACGGGTTTTGGAGATAAGTCAGAAACAACATTCACCCAGCGCAGCCAGGAAGCATGTTTAAATTAATATGCCACCAGGTTTTCTTTTGTTTTGCACTGCAAACATTGTGCTGCGGAGTGTGTCAATCCACAGATGTGTAGCTTGTTTGCCATTCCTGGCTGAGCCCAAGTGCTTTTAAACAAGAGCTCGGCAGTGTCTGTGTGTGTGCGTGTGTTCGTGCTCTTGTTGCCTCATCAAAGCTTGCAATGAATCCAGCTCTCGACATTGCGTGGAGCTAGCGACTCTGACAGCCTTTCAAGGATGGATGGATGAAGGCCGCTATTCACAATCTTGTGCCCTCAGTGGGATGCATACAGTCTACCCCATTCACGACCATCAAAAAATGCGACACACGCTGTACATACAAAGGTGTTACACACAGATATGCGCACGCAAGTCCTCACCACTGCTCTATCATTAGATCCAACACTCGGCTGACATTCAGATCTGAATCCAGACTGAAGTCGGACTCAACAAAAGGAGCTGCCGGTGGAGTGAGAGGGCGCAGGCCGGATGTCAGCGTTTCAAGCCAGTCAGCGGCGTCAAACAATGTCGGAGCCCGTCGTTTTCGTGACTTCCCATTGGACGACAGAGGGGAGGTGCAGATGGGTGGCGGGGGAGGAGCTGGGATCACCTGGCTGGGGTTTATTACAGCGGGAGATGGAGGAAGCTCCAGCAAGAGAGAGGAGCAAAGAGGTGAAGGCAGGAAGCTGTCATCCTTGTTGTGCTGCTGGGAGGCCTGGGGCTGATCGGCATGAACCGTAGGAGGAGGAGGAGGCGATGGGCCGGGGACTGAGTGTGCAGGGGATTTATGATCGGAGACATTGATAGAGCCTGGAAGAGAGGTAGTAAAAACGATTAGACACTGAAAGAAATATGAGCGTCATTTAAGTTGTATTCTTTATTAATTATGTGCATATATATATATATATATATATACACACCAACACAAGTCACAGGCTCATCCAGGATATCGTCTATGGACTGCCGAGGATCCATCTGTGGCCAAAAGAAAGAAACACTTAGATCCCACTGTACGAAACAAACTCTCTGTGATCTCTTCCTTCGTCTGCAGACTCTAACCTGCGCTTTCTGGATAGCTTCCTGTAGTTCCTCCTCCAAGCTGCGAACACCGGGCAAAGTCTGAACAGGACTTGCTGTAATCTGCACTGGCAGCTCGAAATCCTGGCCAATCACATCACACGGTTGGCAGGAAAACACCTGATTAGAAAGCAGGGGTGTAAGTTAGTTGACAGGTGGTGATGAGGGTATGCTCACATTGAAGGTTCTTATGTACCCTTGAAAAGTGATTATTCAGATGTGTGTATCGATTTGTGTGTTCACCTGCGTAAACAACACCTCTGTCTGCGTGTCCGTCTCTGGCTTGCCTCGAGAGCATCCCAGATCCTGTTGCAGGAATGGATGAAGAGATCCGCCACAAGACTGAAGGAGGAATAACAAAATAATAGTCGTGACTGTAGCTCTGGAAAACAGTCAAACAAATAAACTCTAACACACAGACCAAAGATCTGAGTCTTTGTTCACCTCGTTGCCGGTGTTAGTGGAGCGGTCTCTGGGCCTGCTCCTTAACCTCTCCCTCATCTCCAGCTCGACACTCAGCTCCTGCTGTTGCTGCTGCTGCTCGTTCTCGCTTCTCCAGGGAGTCCCACACTGCAGGGGCGAGGAGGACGACATGGGTAGACTAGGACTTGGAGTTCCCGAGGCTGTGCTTGCAGGAGCCAGGAAGACAGCATTGGTAAGGCCGCACTGTTCGCCTGCCAAACTGACTGACGAGAAACCGTTCGGCATTGTGTTCAGAATCCCGTTTGGAGCGTCAGTGAGAATCCCATTAGGAATTCCCCTGTCTGGGATGTACATCTGTTGGTTCGGGCTGCTGCTGGGCGAGTCTAGTCCAGAGCTGGAGCTTGAGCCGGGGCTCTGGCTGGGTGGCAGCGGGGGGCATGGGGTGAGGGACTCCAAGCTGGTACCCAGCTGGCAGAGGGGAGCAGGAGTGAGGCAAGAGTGGGGAAGCTGGAAGGGGCGGAGACGTTTCAAAAGAGTGGGCTTGGTGCCGGAGACAGGGAGGCCGCGCTGACGCAGCTGCTGCCGCAACTCTGACACCTGAAGAAAGGGAAGTTAAACACTTAGGAGTTCGCTTTCAGCGTGAATTGTTGATGATAGTTAGTGTGCTTTCATGCTTTTCGTACCGTTAGATCAACGAGATTGGCAGGCAGAAGCTCAGGCTTGGATGCCGGGTTTGTGTCCATAGGGGTGTGGTTTGTTGTGGCGGGAACAGGTTGGGGATTAAGGGGCATGGCCCCAGAGGACTTCACAAGATCACTGTGATCTCCACTGGAGGAATGACAGACGCATTAACTCACCCAGACTGTCTGAGGACTATATGTCTCATTGATAAAGCAGTTGGATCAGCAGTCTGTTTGCATACCTGGGCACAACAGTGAGCTGTTGTTGGGGTTGTAGCTGTTGCTGCTGTTGCTGCTGTTGCTGGTTCTGGAGGATTTGCAGCTGGAGGAAGACCTGCTGCTGCTTCAGGAGGTGGGAATAGGCAGGGTCTAAAGGCTGGGTAGGGGTAGGGCTCTTCTGTTTGGCTCCTCCCCCTGGAAGTACACATTTTCTTTAGGCTAAATACAAATTCTTCGTCACAAAAGCAAGCCATGATTGGACAGGATTTTTTTAAAATAAATGTAGAGAAGTAAAGCAGTATATTGGTACCTCCAGTGCCAGACCCGCCTCTCTGGTCTGGAGGAATGTACTGATGATACTTGAGTTTCCTCATTTTGGGTTTGGTGTCCCGCGGTTTCCGTGGGCGGGGGAGATGGTTGAAGTTGAGGGAGGTGGGCAGGGAGGAGGAGCAGGTGGGACTGGGAGGCCGAGCTGTCTGTAAAGACACACATTGTACACATTTCCTAAAACGGAAACCAAACTGTGAGTCATTTAAAAAAAAATAAAGTGCGCAAAACATCTCAGAGAAAATGTCGAGCCGCTTCACTCTGCGCAACGAGTATTTGCCCTACGTCAAGGTTAAGATCTTACATGAAATGTACAAATGCCTCGCAAATCTCCAGATGACAGCATGTGCCGTGTTCTGACACACAGCCACGCCGCTCGTGTGTGAATGTGTTAACCTACAGGGCAAATACTGAGCTCGCCCAGAAGTGCAAATTGACAGTAATGAATGCAGAGCAGCTTACAGCGGAGCATTGTGTTTGACAAAACAGAGGAGTGACCATCCTGTTAGGTTGAAGACCTCTACAATGCTCTTTTATCTTTGATGTTGTGTACCTGCTGTCGCCATAGCAAGCAGACGCGCGCACATGCTCGATCTGAGTGTTGTTTTTCTGCATGAAAATGCAACTACTACCATTTTATCTGTTTTGATTCTTCATGTTCTAAATTTATTTTGAGGAGTCCTGAAAATATCCAAAACAAAAAAAGAAGACTTATAAAATTTTAATGAGCCCGGAAATAATAATAAAAAAAAAGAAAGAAATGGTGTTTTTATGTGACAGCATTAGCATGCGCTAACCCCACATTACCTTTGGCAGCAGGGGTGTGGTCTGAGAGGTCAGATACATCCCATTTGGTCTCCCAGTTGTTGCCATGGAGTTTGATTCACCCAGTGTTACACTCAGCGGTTGTCTGATGCCCTCGGTTGCCGGGAGCAACGCCAAACCAGACTGAAGGCAGAATATCAGATTATCAGAGTTGACATATGAGGCTATTTATAAACGCATCAGTCTGTTAATATTCACTTTAATGTGTTATTGGTGGGAATTAATTTATCAGACTTTCTTTTCGCTGCCAACTTGATACTCTTTTCATTTCTCTAGTTTGTGACACCTCGCCTCCTCTCTCCTCGGGTCTCTTCCTCGCCTCCTCCCCTCGCATCTCGGGCAGGAGGGAGTAAGACATGAGGAGACAGGGCGAGGAGCTACAAACTGAGACATGAGAAAGGCCCATCGTGATACAGGAGGTTTTTAATCAGAGGTGTTGTTTCCTCACCTGAGCATGACTGGGGCTGTGGTTAAGGGGCGGGCCCACAGCTGAGAAGTCACTCAGTAATTGGTCACCTGGGAGCCCTGGCAATGAAGAAAAGGCCGGTGATTGGTGAATGCCGTGTTGCTCCGTGGGTGGGGAAGAGGAGCATGACGAGATGTCATCTTCGAAGACATCAGCTGACAGAGGGAAAGAGGCAGGACCTGAGGAAATGAAAGTGAAAGGGAAGTAAGGTCAAAAGAGGAGCAGAGGAGATTGGATGGGAAATAAAAACATGTGTGCGACTCTGTCTGTCTGATGTGTGTTGACTCACGGTTCTCCAGGGGCAGTGTGTGTTCGTGCTGTTGCTCCGCAGGTCCAGGCAGACGTTGGATCCTCTCGCTGAGGTCCTGTGCTTGGCGAGCCTTCTTCTGCCTCTGGGGCCCACACACAGTCTTCTCTGCGGGGAGGGGAGTTGCAGATAAGCAGCGAGAAAGGGACAGATGGGAGGAGAGGAGGAGATTGGAGAGGGAGAGAAGCAACAGGATTTCAGAACATATGTGACGTGAGCATGCACACCAGTGTTGCCACAGGCTATCAGTCCCAATTCAAACCAGCAGAGACATCAGAAAATAGCCCACAGTGAGATGTATTCCCATGGATATCAACACACACACACACACACACACACACACACACATTTTTAAAAGGGCAGAAAATGAGTGTTCGCGAAAGCAAACAAGTCTTTTCAAATTAAAAGGAAGGGTGGAGGGTGAGGGGAGATAAAGAGAGATGAGAGAGAGAGATGTCAGTAATGGCAGAAAATGATGATCCCCGGACGGGCGTGTTTATCATGTGCTGTCAATCACTGATATGTTTGCGGGCTGCTTAGAATGCAGAGCTACAGCGTGCAACAAGGTCACATTTCTGTCTAACTGACAGCTGATAAAGCACCGAGCCCATTGCCAGATTCACACACTTGATTTTCTTTGCACAGCTACTGTACAACAGGGAAAGAAAGAAAGACAGACAGAGGCAGAGGAATGTGTTACTTTGCATTTTGCTGGGAGCATACAGGATAAAGCAGGAGAGAAACAGCAACATTACGGGAGGCAGAGGCAGAGGCGGGGGGGGGCCATCACCTTGTGCAGTTTCAGTGTTCAGACCACTAGGGGGCAACTTCTGAGCGGCACCATCGTCAGTTAGACGCTGCATCAGGAAACAGCAGGTCAAACCAACAGCGAGGGCCCAAAGATCACAATGCAATGTCAGTGTAGCCTCATAAAATTTACACCAGTGCTTCCCCCCCAAGAACATTGGCATGCAACGCTTTGATCATGTAACTAGTAATCCAGTACAAATTATCTCTTTTTTAGGTGGGAAACACTTTATTATGAACCTGTGCCTAACACAGATAAACAAAAGTGTGATTTCAATCTGTTCTATCAATATAATCAACAAGCAAATATAAAAGGAAAAGTCTGATGTGTGTGAAGGATCAGTATTTGATCCATAATGTGAAAATGTCACGCTGTTGTTACACTGAGAGGAAGTGGATGCTACTCACCAGAGCTTCACTCTGGTCTTTCTCTGCTTTTTGAGTAGATTTCAACCCTGTAGAGACAAACAAGATGCGGTAATGAGATTAAATGACAAATGCAGGTATATATTTTGTTCTTTTAGAGTATGCTATGCCTAGCGGAGGAGCAACTCGGGTGAACCGGTGCATCGACAAAGCACTTTGAGCCTTCAACTCATCCCCTCCGAGTTACAGCACGGAGTATCTCAGGCACTCTTTTTGTGCTGGCAGGCATCAAAATGTGCAGCGCTTTCTGTGCGATCTGCTTCAGCCTCAGACAACGAGCAGGGAACTGCAGCTCGGCACTCCTGCCTGTCGACTAAGTACCTGAGACTGTGTGTATTTCTACAGTCTAGACTAGTCTGTATCACATTTTCAGCACAGATATGGGTGAACCTATCTGTATTTTATGCTTACAGAACAATTTATCTTCGGATTATGCCTGGTGTTAAGAGTATATGGTGGTCACAAAGCTTTTTTTTTTTTATATCTCTGATGCCTGCTGTATGTATGCCTTGTGCATGCTTATTATATTACATTATATTTGTGGTAAGCATCCTCATTATTCCATTAATTCATAATTCAAGATTGTTATTCTGGCTTTATCCCTCCTCTTATTAAGAATTTTGGTTAACACTTATTCATTTAGATGTAAGGTATAAGGTATAGGATATAAGGTAATATATGGCACTAACCATTAATCTGTATATTAAAGTAGACTCTCAGAGAGATCAGAGAGTTTATAGCACATCATTAAATTCAAAATATAGACTCCAAAGGTAAAAACTGCTCAATATATTAAAACCTACAAAGGCATTTACTAATCAATAAGCAATCATCTGCCGGTGAAAAGAGGTGACCTGAAGATCATTCCTATGAAATCCAACCTGCAGTCTTAGTGTACATGGATCAATCACAATGTTAATGATACACGTAGACTAACCAGAGTCTGCATTGATTTCACTCTGCCTTCGGTTCTGAATCCTCAACTGCAGGACTGAAAGACAAGAACAGGGATTGTTAGAAAAAAAAAAAAGATGAAATACCACAAGTTACAGTAAGTTAGATTCCTTGTCGAGGACAAATTATCTGGGAAAAGAAGACGTTGACGTAGAAAGATAAGAGCTGAGCGACGCAAGACAGCGCGATCACTGTGAAACGACATGGCCTTGTAACTTTTATTACCCTGTGACTTTGCAGTGCTTGTACATTATATATCTCCTTGCATGCTTGCACACACCTACACACCACATGTGTGCGCACACATTAAAATTCAGCACACACACAAACAGGTGAAGCAGGGCAGGGCTGGGCCAGTTACACCGAATGCCCCCCCCCTCTCTCCCCATGATACATTTCGGTGAGTTCGGAGACCTGAGAGACCTGACGAGGGGAGGGGAGCGCTGTGCGGAGGGGGGGTTGAGGGCAGTGACTATTTATCTCTCAGTATGTCTATTTCTGTTGGTCCCATCCCCCCTTCAGCTGTCCCACTCTCTCCACAAGCCTCTCATGCATCCCCACCTCCTCACGTCATCCTCATTCGTGCTGCTAACTATACTCTTCCTGCTTTCCTGCCTCTCTGGCAACTCAAAACAAAAGTTAAACGTTGTAAAAAAAAATGTGGATTTTTGGACAGATTAATACGCTGTGCTCTGTCGTTGCAAGTTAGGGAAGCTGTGCTTATCACAGCAGAGTTTCTGTCTGATCATGACAGAAATGAGAGTCTCGACCTCCACTTTAAAACACATTCCTTTACAAACATCACATAACATATTGGTTCTCAGCCTGACAGTCAGTCCTTAAACAAATCTGAGCGACTAAATTATTGGCAAGATAAAACAAAATAAACATATTTCTTACAAATGACTTACTGTTTTGCAATTTTTAAATTAAACCATTTTTGAAGGATATTTTGCTTGAATTCACAGCTCATAATGTAACAAGGGATCGCAAGCTGAAAAGGTTTGGAAAATATCATTTTAACATAAGGACTACAAGATTTTCTTAACATTGATGCTACTTCATGTCAAAGGTCAACAAAAGCTGCTAGCAATTAAACAATTAATAAGAGCGCAAACAAACTGTATTATGTCATATGCTGGCAGCCAAACGCTCATGTTTATTTCACAAAGGATCAACACCAGTTTCACACACTGGCTCTGCTTTGTACATACATGATTTCCAGCAGAGCAGCTGCCCTAAAGAATCACGTTTTCCAGCAGGTGTCTGTACACCTAGGGGACTGTCTGTGTCGTTTCCTCGCCTTTCTATTTTACCAGCCGTTAACGACAGCTGCCAGGGAACACAACAGCAGCCGTTACAACTCGTAGGGAGACGTGCATTATGCAGTTATAGGAAGGTTGTTCAGCACTCGCTGTTTGTCTGGTTGTCTCCGGAAGGTTTTAACCATTAGGGTAATATACTGGATGAGTAAAACTCAGTTGATCATTTTATTTGGAATTAATTTCTCCTATTTTTACTAATTTTATAGCTTATGAGAAGACAGCCTGTTTACAGACTTTATACATTTATATGTTATAGAGATTTGAACCATGGGTTGTAACTAAGTACCTTTACTTAAGTACACTTGTGAAATACTAGTACTTTAATCAAATATTTCCATTTTATGCTGCTTCTACTGCATTTTGGAGACAAATATTTTTACTCCACCACAATTATTTGACCATTTTAGTCTCTAGTTGCTTTGCAGATTTAGATTATTAATCAAGATATAAATCAACTAATAAATTATGAAATATTTTTATAGGATAAGATACCAAGCAGTATAAGAAAGTAATTAGAACTAGCCCCACTTTTTCCATCTGCAACATTAATGTGACACACACAATAAAGCATCATTAATCATAATAACAACACATAATTATAGTCCAGAAAATATAATATACATTCTTCATGATGAGTCCTGTTACTTTTGGTATTTTAAGTATATTTTGTTCCCAGTGCTTTTGTACTTTTATTTAACATTACACATTTTACTTCACTAAGTTTTTAACAAGCTTTAAATACAAAGGACTCCCCTGTTCAAGGCCCACTGTCTGTTTTAGCAATAATATACAGTTTAAAGTGTCACAAAGCATCATGCAGAGATCCTTAGCCTCAGGCTCAGCTGTCCTCCCGTCCATTGAAAACATATCTGTCTGTGTGCAGCGATCACTAAATCCATTCACCATGATCAATACCTTCACTCAATTGATCACATGATAGACAACGTGACTGACCAGCCAATAACCTTCACAAACGCTTCACCTCTGCATATTGATGCTAATGTTGCCAATTATGTCCGAGATGTAAAGCCATTGTTGTGGGAAAATAAATCCTCCTCTCCTTTAATTGGTGTCAGTTGAGACTCCGGGATCCCTCACCTGAGCGGAACTTGTTCCGGATGAGAAGCGACCTCTCGGAGGCCAGCAGCGTCATGGTTGGAGGGGAGTGTGCAGGAGCCAGGGAGTGGAGCACAGAGAGAGAGAGAGAGAGAAAGAGAGAGTAGGTTCCTGGTGTCACACTACCAGGAGGAATGGACCCCTCTCCTTCTGTCTCTCACTGTCGGGAGAGCAAGAGGAAGCAGGGGAGGGAGAGAGACAGATGCTTGTTAATCCACTGATAGACACAAACCGATATTGATAGAGGCACACAAAGCGCAGCGGAGATAGATTGAGGGGGAAATAGAGACGCAAAGCCTCTCAGACCTACGGGCAGACTGAACACTGCAGTGAGCTGCTCTGGCAACAGCAGGCCTCCCTATAGACAGCCTGTCATAATCACACAGAGAGTCACAGAGGCCCACCCACGGAGACAGGACTAACGACACAGAGAATTAAACAGACAAGGAGACATAGCAATGGAGGAAGAAGAAGGAGGAGGAGGAGAGTGACGGAGACAAAAAAAAAAACCCCAGCAGATACTCAAGACGTCAAGGCTGGAGGACACTGATTGTGTCGGACAAACATGAACTCCCAACACCTACAGCATCGCACAACACATTTGCACTGTGACAGCAGGACCTGCAAATGTGTCATGCACTAAAAGAAGAGGAGCTGCATCTCAAATAGAGAGAGAGAGCTTGAGATCTACATAAGCTGCATTAGTGCGCACACACACTCTCACACACACACACACACACACACACAACCTATTAACAATATTGATTTGAACTGGCCAGCCACAGAACACCCAGAGGAAGCCTGTTTGAGGGGAATGGACAAACACACACATACAAAACCACCGCACACGTACTCTGGAATAGCTGAGGTTATGCATACTAAATCACCACAGCGCTTGTCCTATTCCCAATCCCATAAATGCACACACACCTCGCTTATTTACAATATGAGGAGTCCAAAAGGGGACCACTCACTCTGGTGAATGCAATCAAAATAACAAGCAATTGATTGAGATTCCTTGTCTTTTGGCACAGGCATTACTTCGCAGCAGGGCACAAGAAGACACTGAAAACACTGAGAGAATAAAAAGCAAGAGAATGAAAGAGAATACTTACAGGAAGAGGAGAGAATTGAGTCCCTCGGGGGAAATTGGAGTGGATTTAAGATTAAATTGAGAGAGGTGCGAGATGGAGGAAGAGAGGGAAAAGAGAGAACTTCGTGGTGCGTTTAATGACGATTTCTTTCTTTCATGTTCTTTTCATATCCTGCTTTTTTTTTTCTCTACTCCTTCGCCCCCTTTTCCACACTTCTCACTTTCTCCGTTTCCTAAAGGTGAAACGCAAAGAGTGTGTGGTTTCTTCTCCCCCTTGCGATAGAAACTCACCCTCTCTACCTCTGCCTTGCTCTCTCTGCCCCTCTCCCCATCCGCCCCAAAGCATCCTGGATCCACGGTGCCAACTGTGAGTGACTGTCAAACTTTACCCCTCCCCCTTCGTGTGTCCCCCCCTCCTCACCAAGCAGCCATTGACTCCCCCCCTGACATCTGCTGACTGATTGATTGATAGAGGAGCAGATTCAAAGACAATAAGCACTGTTTGTACATGCCTCCGACGCTCACTGATGAAGTTAGTGCAGTTCCTTAATGTTAGGAGCTGATCTGACACATAATGTGATGGATAGAAAAGTGAAGGCTGGATAAAGAGACGGTTTATTACACAGCAGCAAGAAAAGCCCGGGAGTGTTTTGGACTCACATCAAATCATGTACTGCAGCAGAACTGCAGGCTCATATGCTCCTGTCAAGACACCTTTGGGTCACCCTCTTAAAGTGATTTAGGACTGTTTGCGTGCAAGTATACGTGTATGTGAGTGTGTGGGTGTGTGTGTGTGTGTGTGTGTGTGTATGTGTGTGTGTGTGTGTGAGTGTACGACACCACAGAGAGTCACAGGTCAGTAAGTCAGTGTCCGTCAGCATATAGTTTACAGTATGTATCATTCAGCGCTGGTGCCAAGTGAAATCATCCGAGTTTCACCTTGCACTTTCAAAGCAACTTGAGTGAACACGTAGGAGAGTCTTTGCTTATGTGTGCATGCTCTCTACATGTGAATATATAGTGTGTGTGTGTGTGTTTGTCTGCCTTTGGGCAGCAGAGGGGCGAAAGATGGGGGAAGTGAGGTCGTTGCTGGAGCACCTGTTCTGTCGATTTGACAGACAGGCCGGTGTGTGCTGGTTCAGCAGGTCATAGAGAGGGGGAGACGGGAGGGGAGGAGGAGGAGGAGGAGGAGGAGGAGGAGGCAGAGAGAGGGTGAGGCAGAGGAGACTGCAAAAGTTGGAGAGGAAGGGAGGGCACAGGCGCAACACACTCGGGGCGGGGAAGTCTTCGCGGCGAGGACAGGAAGAGAGCTGCACGGAAACACGGAGGGGGCAGGAGGGAGGTTGCTGCCATTTTATCTGATGTCGAAAGAAAGACCCCGATGTGGAGATCCACTAATCAGAGGACACGGAGCAGAGATAGCACTGCATGGGCCAATTACGGTTGCCATGGAACAAAATGGAACCACTAATGGAACACAAAATGAACGGGAACCTTAATTTAATACGTGGTTATAGACGGACAGCTCTTTCAGGTGCCATTTGCACAGGGCGCCTGCATTTTTTCATCATTATAAAATCTCACCTTTGACAGCTTTCCCTCTCATGTCCTGTAAATGCATTTCACACACACAAACACAAACACAAACACACACACACTCACACAGACATATATTTATATATATATATATCTATGAACACACACACACACACACTGCAATGACAGCATGGCACATTATTGAGGGAAAGGTGATGTAATTGGTTCCTGACCACAGCAGCTACACCCTCTCTTCTACAGCCTGTACTCCCTTTCTGATTAACACCTGTTACTCTCCTTCTTCCACTCCCCTCCCTACCCTCACACACACGCTCACACACACACACACACACACACACAGACTTCGTAGTGTTAATCTTGCACTGTGTCTGGTGAGCGAGGAGGCTTGCACGCTGTTAACCTTTCCCTTGTGAAATATCATATTTCTCAGTGTAATTCTGGACTCGCACACAACGCACAAGCTAATAAGCATCACATATCTTGGAATAAAAGTATACAATATGAGCACTCGTGGGTGATTTCATATTTATATCAAATCTGCCTCCTTCTCCGCTGAAACTGCAGAGTTTGAATGTAGATCCAGCTCTCCCTAGGCACTCTGTCTTCTGCCTTTCACCCTGGTGTAAGTATCCCTCCACCATTTGAGAGAGCTGAGAGACAGCGTGAGCACAACGCAAGTGTAAGTGTGCCCTCACATGGCTGCACTGTGCAATGACAACCACAAACAAATCTATCCACGGTTAGTTTAGCTTTCCATCATTTTGGCTCTCAGTGGCAATAACGGGACGCCTGTGATGCAACAGAGAAGATACACAACAAACATATCAAAGTGCCGAATGTATCAAAGAGAATAAAAAGCTGAAACATACCAGTCTAACACACTTCATTACATCTGCTGCCTCTCCCTGCTCGTTCATCACTGGATCTATTCCCGTACCTCTCTCCACTCCTCCTCTACCTTTATCACTTCAATCACTTGGCCATGTGCCTCGTGCCACTCAGAAGCCCTGCTGTCCGTTCCACTTCACGCAACACAAACACAAGCACACACACACACACACACACACGCACACACACACACACACACACACACACACACACATACTCCACAGATTTCTGTCTTCTCTCTGTCCGTCATCTTCCTGTCTGTCTGTCAGTCACTGCACTTTGAAGCTCTGTGCAATCTGGACAGTTACCAACCCTGCGCCATGCACACACACACACACACACACACACACACACACACACACATATACTGTACTGTACACACACATCACCAGCTGGACTGCTGATCTCACACACTCGGCGGGTTGAATATTCATCATCATCATCATCGTCATGCACTGAGGACTTTGTAGGCTCAGCGATGCAACAGCCCAGTGGTGTCAATTAAGGGATCTGTTTTGTGTCAGTTTATTTATTTATTTATTTATTTATTTTTCACTGACACAACAGCATTAAATTAAAGGCTGAGTGACCTGAACGAAATGTATGTAGCACTTTAATAAGCGCCCACAATAAGTGCAATTATTAGTTAAGGCCTCATGTATTATGGGTTAGATTAGGAGGACATTGCATTGCATGGTATCATAATGAGTGTAATGTGTCTGCAACACAAATCTTACATATACTGTATGTATATATATGTAATATACCACAATAATCTTTGGTCCTTTACGTAAATCTGAGCCCTGGAGGGGGTGAGCAGCTGCCTGTATGAATGAATCATGTGGTCAGCACTGATAGAGATTGCGCTTCTAACATACTGATATAAAACTCATGGTGTGGCCCTATTTGTACATTTTAAAAAACAATAAATGATATGTTGATGTTTCTGGAGTGAATAATATGGGAGTAAACAAAAAGAAATCTTTCTCAAAGGTAGAGGAAGCAGAGGCTCGACAATGACAACAATGTTGACCTGGCTGGTCAGGCTGGACCAGGCAGAGACCACAGCCTCGTGATATCAACATACAATATATACAGTTTATAGTGATGCAGTCACTCTGTGACAAAATAAGTAGATGGCAGTGTTTGTTTTTGGCACCCTCTGGAGTTTGTCTTCTTGTCTTTATTGTTACATAACTTCATTTATATATCATGTGTGTTCTGTTTTGATCTGTAGACCATAAACATTTTACTGAAATACATTTTAAAATGTGAATTATTAATATTTTAAATTACTTCAATGAAGAGGGCGCAAAAACTGTGTAAATGGACTATAATATAGTTTTATCACGAGTAATGAAGCAAAAAAAATGTTTACGGCCTTGAACTGTTTGTAGGATTAATATCAGTAAAAATGTCTAAATGGTAAAAGGTGTCTGCTGTTTTTCTGTTTTTCTTGTATCAGGTAGCTTTACACTGTGTTAAACTGAAAATGTCACCTCACAGCCAGGTTCAAACCTCTGCTGACGCCTTGCTGTGTGGAGTTTTCTTGTTCTTCCTGTGTCTGCGTGGGTTCTCTTCAGCTTCCTCCCACAGCCCAAAGACATGCACTTAACAGGTTAATTATTGACTCTAAAGTGGCCGTAGGTGTGTATGAGTGTGAATTGTTTGTCTCTATGTGACCTGTGATGAACTGGCAACTCATCCGGGGTGTCCACGCCCTAAATCAGCTGGGATAGGCTGCAGTCCCACCATGACCCTGATGAGGATAAGCGGATACATAGAATGGATAAATGACAAAATGAGACGTCAGACTTACAACTGATTTTGTGCTGAAAAAAACATCAATAGAAAATCTTCATAAATGAAGTCGGTCTCCGCCTGAAAAAATCTAAGTATTTCATCACATTGATGCAACAATCCTGCAACTCCAACAGCACCGTGGTGACAAAATGTATGTACTGCACCAATAAGCTCTTAATTATTTTGTATTTTTCTCTGCTCTGTGAATTTTCCTTTGAGAAAGTGACAACAGTTTGCAGCTTTTCCTGCCCTGCAGCTATGAGCCGATACAAGGGTCAGCTGTGAATAACTGTTATTTCAATGAGTTTCTTCATAAGGTTTCTTTGTCTCTACTCTGTCTCTACTTTTGTTGACAACCTCTGTGTCTATTTCTGTATGAAATATACATTGCATTTCTTTCTCTCCTTATTTGGGGCCTTTGAACTTAATCAGAAACACTTTATATTCTCTGAGTGGTGTTCTTTGTAACAATGTTTTTACATATTACAGCCGTATACTCACATCGTCTTCTTAACTTCAATTTATTTTTTCTCTGTTGAACAAATCAAAGGCAATATTGAAGTAACTTTCCTTATTTGTTCGTCTCTCACTGGAGATTTCCTCCACAGACACCATAAAGCTCATTTATCTGCAACTTTGCCCACAAACGCACAACACAACTAGAGACAGTCAAGGGTAAGTTTACGTTTCAAGTCTGTCTGAATCCAAAAGCACATTGAAAAATGCAAAAAATGAAAAATATGCTGCTGTATAATCATTCTTCCTGATCGTACTCGGGAACAAAACAAAAGTTTTTATGTTTGTGCAAAAATCTTACTTCTGAAGCTAATGTGAGGCTTCAGCCGTCTCACTTTGTGAAATCAAGAGGGGATTTTTCAAAGTTACAGTCTCATTTGTACAAAATTCCCACTTTCTCCACAGACTGTTTCTTTGTTGAGTCAGCAAAACAGGGAGTGAATTTTGTGTCTGAGAAAAATGTAACTCTGAAAGATTTTCAGCCAGTTTTAAAGGAACAATTCCAGCGACTGATGACATATAAAATATACATATGAGATGAACAGATTAAATGGCAATGTAAAATGTCTAGTTAAAATGTTCACTGTATTCAGTTGTGTTAGATATAATGCGCCTTTTGTGTAACTAACAAGACTCCCTCTGTGAGTTAAAGATGAAACAGTGAAGCTAAAATACGTATTAAATGTCTGCTCTTGTAGTTTTACCACATACTCCACTATCTCCAGGAGCAGACTGTCTCTCAGCGGCACTTCTCCGCTCTCCGGTCTACTTGGTTAACCTTTGCTCTATACCTCTTTCCTTCCACTGATCCTCTATAAAAGTGAGTTTGCTAAACTCAACTACAATGGAACTTAGCACAGGCCTTTCAGCATCTCTGTTCACCCAATGGCCTGCGCAGAAATAAGGAATGGGACGGCCATGAGGACCCGGTTGGGTCATTTGAGCGATACAGTATTTAATAACTTATCTTGAGCTAAGCTCTGTTAGGCTCGGTGGCTTAAATGGAGCAGAAAATTGGGAGAGCGCAAAAAACAGAGGACTGTCTTACAAACTCAATTACTCCCTGGAGGCAGTCCAGCAGATATATATCAGGTATGTTCTTTTTTTTTCTGTCTTCACAAATATCTGTGTTAAGTCTGGTCTCGTCTTTGGTGATTAATGTAGAAAGAGAATCGACTCGGAGGATCATCTTAAATTAAAAGGACAGATATGGACCCCGACCCTGGTGTTCATTACCGAAAAGAGTTATATGTAGTTAAAGCCTTTTTTATGAAAATTAAAATACACTTCTTTTAACAACTGCGTGGAAACGAAAGCAAGGTGGGAGTAAACTGAAAGAGAAAGATGGGACAAAGCTTCAGTTACATTTGACAAAATTTAATTAAAATAAGTTAACATAATTCACATTAAACAACCAAAAAAAAAAAAAAAAAAAGGATCTGAATGTAGTGTTTATGTTAGAATAAATCAAACTCTTACATGATATGAATAAAACACATAAAATCGGCAGCTGCAACAAAAGAAAAGCATTTTCCTTCACAATATATATATATATAAAAAAAAGTGGAGTTAAAATAAAACAAGTGCATATGACTCACAGTGTCTCTGACGGTACGAAAGATAGATCACATCTTTCACATAATATAGTGCAGAAGTGCAGCTCTTACAAATAGTACTCTTTATATATACACAGCTAGAGAAGATAATCGTTTAGAGTAAGTTATCCTTCTTTTTTATGAGCACTTGAGGGTTTTTTTTTTTTTAAATCATGGATTGTACAGGAATGCAACTTCATGTTAGCAGCCTAATTACTATTTTGAACGGACATAAAAACCATGATTTCTTCTTCTTCATAAATGCAACTTTTTCATATAAGAAAACTCATGTATCACTCCGGAGGCTATATTTTTGGACCATTAAATGGAATGGGAATAATATACGTTCATAAAAAGAAGAAATCAGCTTAAAAATTATAATAAATATTGCAAGTGCTCCCTTCTCTTTTAATATTAATTAATGAGGACTTTTTAGCGTCTAACCAGAGTTACATAGGATCACCCATCCCTTCACTTTGGAGTCTATCTTTAAGTTTCCACCTCGGACTCTGAGTTATCCAAATTAGACACGGTGGAGTTGTACCACTCGGCGCTCTCCTCTTCCTCCTTCACTCCGGATCCAGATCCTGCACCGCCTCCCCCGTCTCCTCTCCTCTCGTTCAGCATTTCCATGGCTACTTGGTGGTAGGGGTGTTTGCGCTTGGTGTGTCGGCGCAGAGTGTTGCGCTCGGCGAAGCGCGTGTGGCAAAGCTGGCACTGGTAGGGTTTCTCTCCGGTGTGGACCCTTTGGTGGCGCTGGAGCTCACCGGCTTCCCTGAAGCGTTTGGCGCAGATGGGGCACACAAAGTTCCTCTGGCCTGTGTGGATGTGCTTGTGTCTCTGTTGAGGAAAATAATGAACTTTTTACTAGAAGATCTTGCGAAAATATCACTCACCACTTTTGCTAATGCGGCTGTCATCACTATTTCTGTATTAACATGACTACTTTTATGTGAAAAAGGGTCATTTGTGGTGATAGAAAGTCACCTGAGCTCTGCAGAGCTTAGTACCATCTCTCAGCTCATTGCTATGATTTACCAGCAACTCTTACTGTCTCGTAGCTTAATTTCCAGCAGCAGCGGGCAGCTGTTTTCAGTAAAAAACCTCTATCAACTGTCTGTATGCTACTTGCTCAGCACCTCGTGGCAAATTACAGACTAGCTGGTGAACATAGTGAAGCATTTAGCAACTAAAGAGGCAGATATTTCCCTCAGGAGTTGGTGAAAACTAATGCCAGAGTTAAAAAGAGAGTGAACGCTTAACTTTTTCCATCAGGTGGCCACAAACACGACAGCAAATAAATGCTAATTTTGCTCCATGTGGGGTGTGAATAACAAATCAACTTAAAAGGTCACAGTGCACTAATAATGTGTGGCATTTTCAAGTGAGTTTTACTATTACTTAATATTTTATGATTGGCTTGCACCTACCTGCAGATGGCTGGAGCGTTTGAAGGCTTTGCCGCACTGCTGGCAAACGTGAGGCTTCTTCTGCGAGTGCGTGATGGCGTGGCGCTCGAGGTCGGAGAGGTAAAAGAAGACCCGTGGACACAGCTGGCAGTACAGCACCCTGCGAGGGCCCAAGGTGTTGGGTGACGCCGCTGGAGAGAGAGGATCCAGTGGTTCGAGGGGGTCGAGGGGCTCGGGTTTACCAGAGGAGAGCTTGATGGGAGGGGAGGGAGGTGCAGCAGCGTTGGAGAAGTAAAGATGGTCATCCAGAGGTAAATGTTGTGAGTGCAGGTCAGACTGGGGCTCTGGAGCTGGTGACTGGGTCTCTGAGCTGGGCTGAGCTAAGGGGTCACAGGTCAGACTAGCAGACTGCGGGCGCGGCGAGGATGCTGTAAAAGTTGATGGCTTGTTGTTTTCATTTGAGACTTCTTCGGCAGATATGGCTTCGTTTCCAGAGTTGGAATCAGGGGAGCTGATCTGAGGGTGGAGGAGGGGAGTCGTGCCGTGGTGGTCGTTTTGAAGAGCCGGAGAAGACGAACGCACCGCAAGAGAGGTGAGAACAGAGCCAGCGTTGACATTATTCACTCCCGACAGGATGATAGGGGGGTTGTTGGGGCTCAGTCTGATGACGGGGTGAGACAGCGTGGGCAGAGGTGATCCAAGGGTGCTGACCTGACCAGAGGGCAGAGGAAGGGAGACCGGAGCTGAGGCTGCCGTGATCTGGGACAACTGACCAGTCGAGGGGTCGAGGACAGCGATAGGGGTGGAGGTAGAGGAGGAGTCGCTGGAGGAAGAGGGTACAGATGAAAGGAGGAGGAACATGGGGCTGGAAGCACCAGGTGAGGTCTGAGTTACTGAAAGAGGAAGCGTGAGACCCATCGGTGCTGAGGAGAGCTGAGGGGAGGAAGAGGGGGGCGACAGGAGGAGGAACGGAGAGTTTGTCGAAGGATTTGTGAGGATCTGAATGGGCTGGGTGGGGACTGATACCCCAGAGGAAGGAGACAGAACAGCATTAGCCTGAACAGATTTAACACTAGGCTCCACGGCCTTAGAGGGATCAGAGTTTGCAATCAAACTTGTGAAGACTTCTGGAGTCTTTGTCTGATCGACACCGAGCGATGGAGAATCAGTCACGGGGGGTGGAGAGGGGTAAAGATCATCAGAAGGTGCATTTAGTGCATTATCTAAACTTTGGCTGAGGCTAGACTCTGCTGTGGAGGCCAATCGTGGTGACCCCCTCCTTTCTACCTCCGCTGGATAAGCCTGATCGGACTGATGATCCTCTGACGTGGGATCGACTTGCGGCACTTTGAGTCCGTCTGGACTGAGAGTGTATGGGATTCCCTGGTCGTCTATGAGAAGGAGGTTTTCGGTGTCGCCCTCTATCGAGGAGAGGGAGGTGAAGACAGAGGTGGAAAAGAAAGAGGGGGACAGGAGGGAGTCTTCATCGCCCTCATTGTCCTCTTCTACTACGTCTCTGTCCCCCTCGCCCTCGTATTCATCCACCTCCATGATGAGCGAGCTCTCACAGCCAAAATCATCCAGAAAGCGTCCACACCTCCTCTCCCGACTCTCTCTTTTCTTAGGCAAACTCAGGTCCAGAGGTTCTGTCTGTTCCTCCATTTCCACCTCATCAAACCTCTTGTAAGACCTCAAGTCCATTTCTTGCAAAATTAGTGGAATATTTTCCTCAATTTCTCTCTCTGTGGTTTCCTCTTTAATGCCTTGCTGGTCCAGTAACTGAATTGTACTATTAGTGTTGGCGAGTAAAGGAGTTTTCGACCCATCGGTGTGGATTTTAGCACCCAAAACATCTCCCTCTTTGCACATATCTTCCCGTCTCTCTGCCTCTTTCTCATGGAATGATTCAGGTTTAGCGTCTTCGGTCTTTTGGTGAGTAACTTCCTTGATTTCTTCTTCATTCTCGACAGCAGCTATTTGGATTTTGCTTGTGTGTTTCTCTGTGATCACAGCCCCAGAGGAGACAGAAACAGGTCTCCTAAAATGCGAGCGAGCAAAGTCTTTGGTCAGGCTTATGGCAGAGTTTGTGATTGGCCTCTTGCACCGTGGGGGAACGACAATTTTGAGTCTGATTGGTCGGCTGCGCAACACAGGCACTCCAGTCTTTACTGTAATTGGCTGTCTGAACCCACCAATCTTGCTTGTTTCCTGAGAGGCTGGCTTTGAAGTCCCGCCCACCTCTGGCTTTTTTCCATTGATTGATAGAGCATCTTGTCTGATGGTCACTGCTGCTCTGACAGGGCAGGGCAGGAGGTTACCTGGTACAGTACTGGATGAGGTTTCTTCCTTTGGGTCCAAAAAAACCTCTGTCACTGGCCCTGATCCCTCTGCACACTGGCTGCCATTTTGGACATCCAGGCTGCCACTGGTCAGGACTGAAGCCAACTGAGAATCCATTTTGGGGCATACCCATTTATATTTCTAGAAAGGAAAATAGGAATAAATTAGAAAGATTGGCAAATTTAACCCAGGAATAAAGACATTTAATGGCAGAAAAATAAAGTGATTGAATAAACATCCAAGGGTGGTTGAGGAACTCAATATCTCACGTGTGATTATTGGGGTCAAGTTTAAGTGCAAAAGCCAATAACTGGCCGGTTTTGTCTCATCACTAACAGCCTGTAGATGAAGCAGACGCCCCCCCCCCTCTCTCTCTCTCTCTCTCTAACTCCTCAGTCCGACATGGATCGACTCATCAGCCCCCCCTCTCCACCTCCTCCTCCTCCACATCACACCGTCCTGTTAATTGTCTCGGTTACCTTACATGATCCTAAATTCTAGCTCAGCGATTTTTTTTTTCTCCTTTCTTACCGAGGGGGGGTCGACCGGAGCCGCCGATCATTCAGAGAAACGCACCGGAGCGCAGAGGAGGTCCGAATGATGTGAGCGGAAACAACATTTCCTCTCCCTCTCTCTCTCTCTCTCTCTGCTACTTCTATCGTCCACATGCAACGTCAAGATTAAAGCAAATACGCCTCAGAGCAACATTAATATAACGTTTGGTTTGCAAACACGAGCCTCTACAAATAATATTTTTTTAGAAATAAAAACGTGTCTGGGTGATAACCCGAGGAGCTCTGTCCGTGGAGGACGCCATTACGCAAAGTCCTAGGTCCGAAATGCCAATATTATTATGGTGCGTGTGCGCCTGGACAGCTCTCGGACCTGGGACAACGCCATCCCTATCGGAGTAGAGAAACAGTGTACATATTTACAGACAATCGCGGATGTGTGGAGCGGATCCTTCCCTTCGCACCGGAGCTTCCTCGGACCTACAGCCAGCCATTTTAGAGCCGAGGGTCCGAGGCACCGAGAGCGCGACCCGGCAGCTTTAGGACAAACTTTCCCGGCGCGCTGTCATTTCCCTCCAGCCCTGCTGCTGTCGGAGCCGGCGTAAGACGCGCCGGACACCCTTTCGATACATTTAAAACTGTATTTTAAACTATACTCCACCCATACACTCGCTGCATAGGGACTGGCTTACCCGTGCTGAGGATATTTCCGGAGGACCAAATATGACTGTGCAGTGTAAAGGGTGATGCTGCGAATGCCGAGGGAGGGAGGGGTCAAGGGGAGTTGCTATGGTGTCGCAGCCTACCGGGTCCGACCAGTAGCCATGTTCAGCCTATGAGTACGGTTGAACCTGCAGCCTGAATAGAAAGGCACGCTGTGCGCCTGAGAGTCAGAGAGACGGGAAGCAAAGCAACAGAGAGACACACAGAGAGAGAGAGAGGGGGGATGAAGAAGAGGATGGAGATGGAGAGAAATGAACTTGAACTCAACACATTACACACTTTGTTTGTTTGTCTTTTAAAAAAAAGAAAGAAAACCAGCAGAACCGTTGTGACATTACTTTATTTCAAATGAACACTTACAAGCCTCTGGACTTGATGCGTCACGACTCAACAGAGGGGAATATCACACAGTGAGGTATCACAGAGTCAAGAGTTAGGCTACATGGAGGTATCATCACCGGCATAACATGTATTAATGGATTATATATATATATTTATATACATCATCGTGAAGGGATAGCAGCTGGTTTTGCAGATTATTTGATAGGATGCAGAAGAGAGCGACAAAGGCCATGAGTGCAGGATGAGAGCTGTGCAGAATATCTCAGCGTCTTAACAGACTATAATCATAGCATAGATAGTTGAAGTAAAGCTGCAGCGTGGAGAGGATCTGATGTGGGTGATGAGGAGGTGGAGGTGTGACACGGTTTAACGGTTGTCGGATGGGAAGAGGTCAGACCTCCAGGTCATCACCGGGCTTGCACGCTTCGATCTCTGAGACCAGCCGGTGAGGGAACAGTTTATACTGCAACCACGTGGGCTCTGAAAAACAAAGAGAAGGAGTCACCAGCTGTCAATCAGTTCTTCTGACTGACATGCTGAAACTGAGAAGAAAAGGACTGGGCCTGTGAAGGTGGTCTTTTACCCAGGTAGCAGGCTGGTGGCTGCAGCTTCCCATCAAAGCAGGTCTGGGGTGCGGTGAAGCTGCACTGCTTGTGAGGATGTTTGCAGTAGAACGTCACATTTTCTCCATGAGGAACCATGGCATCCGTAACGTCAAACGGCCAGCGCTTCACTCCGCTGATCATCACGCGGCTTCGCTCAGCAGGGATGAGACAGCGAGCTGTGGATGAAAGTATAATATAAGCATTAAATACACAATGCTGTGAGTTGATTTGTGCATGTTGTACGACGCATGTGTGTTAATACAGACCAGCTTATCTTCATTTTGCATACATTGAATGAACTTAAACGTGCACTTTGTTTCTGGTGTGACCGTTTAAAACACCCCTCACCTCTGCAGTATGGAGGCGATGCACTCCAGCTGCCATTCGACAGACAGGTGACCTTCTGAGGTCCATCCAGCAGGAAGTTCTTTTTACAGAGGTAGTGGATGTCAAAGCCAGTTTCATATTCAGTCTTCTGGACAGCCACCACGTAGCCATGCTCCACCTCTCGGGGAGGTTGGCAGTACACCTCTAAGAGAGCGAGAGAAGCAGATTATCAATTTGCTGATTCAGGAGGTCCTCTAATCTTTAAAACACAGAAGAAGAGTGGAGTTACTCCAAAAAAGCTAGAAACTATGCACTACCTCTGTCCTTCTTTTTTTATCTTATCTTTGCTTTGTTTTAGCACAAGCCAGGGTCAGTCATAGTCCACTTAGTGTGATGCAAGAAGCACCTCACTGTGGAACAGGCCATGCAATCCCAATTTTGGCCACAAGATGGCAGAAAAGCACCGCGAAACAGAGCAGTATTGCTCAGAAGACACACACTTGAAGAGGTTTTTTTTTCTTTCTGTCTCCTTCTGCGGTCCACTCTTTTTCACGTATCCACACTTGGATAAATAAATAAATGTTCATCCTTGCAGAACAAACACGCAGGTCACTCCACAGAGCCAACCTTTGTTCCATCTTCTGCTGCTAACCTTGAGAGATGCATGAAGGCAAAGCAGCACACGTGCATGCTCTCTCACACACACACACACACACAGTGCAAGATGCAGCACACTTACTTTTGCAGATGGGGTGAGGATACTGCCAGGTCTGATTATCCTGGCAGAAATTTTCACTGCTCCCCACTATATCCGCCCTGCGGGACAGAAAAGAGAGAGTGATGGAGACAGATGGCTGGAGTGACATTTACAGTATTGACAGCTGAGGAGCTTCATCTAAATAAAAGTGATAAAAAAAAAAAAAAGGTGTAAATGATTTTCCACTCTGTCTCTCTTTCACAGTGTCTAAATGTTGTGTGCACAGTTCTGGCTGACACATCCACTCCAGGCTCATCTTATCCTGTGCATGAGTCAGTGTGTAAAGGGGAGTCAATACAAGATTAGACTGTAATGACCTAGTTAGCTCAATGGAGAGATCGTCAGCTGGGAGATCAAAATGAATTTCCTGCCATTCATCGCTCATCATCCGTCGTTCCCCAACACCTCTCCTGTAGTCAAGCCTTCCCTCCACTCCCTCCCTCTTTCTTCACACTCCTTCCTCGTCTTCTCACTTCCTCCATTTCTACCTTCGCATCATTTCAGGTTTTCATAGCCTCTGCCTACGCTCTCACAACCTTAAGCTCCCACCCCTCTCTCTCACCCAGACAGGCAGCTGTAGCGGATGGAAGTTCCTACTGTAGCATCACCCTGGATGCTGAAGGTGTCGGTGACTTCCTCGGGCAGAGGGCAGGTTTGGACTGCGGGAGGTTTGGGTGACTCAGCCTCTGAAGGTCAAAGAAGAACAGACAGAAAGACTTTACTGTCAGATCCGTTATTGAAATGTAAGCAGCAAAGACGGCAGAAATATTCTACTCTGCATTTAAGAGGAAAATACACACGCTGACAAAAGAACAGTCAGATCAGCCTTCATTTACTTTTATTCCACTTCATCTGGAGAGGAGTTGCATCTCCTCATAGCAGCTGTGGAATGTACATTTACTTCAGTACAATTTTGAGGGACTTTACTTGAGTATTTCCAAATCATACTATTATACTATTATATAACTCTACATTTTCCTCTCATCTACTACAGTTCAGATGCAAATATTGTACTTTTTACTTCACATAATTACTCTGCAAATTAAGACTGTGCATTCAAAACCTATGAACTAATGAAATATTACGCATTGTGATAGAATTCAAATGATTAAAATGAGTTTCTCCTCAACCAGCTGCTGCACTAAAACACTGTTTACGCACTAATGCACCAGCAAAGATAAAATATAGGTAACACTTTGTGTTGTCACTGTCAGGTGCATCATCTGCACAATGAATACTTTTACTTTTGGAAATGCAGCAGGTGACTGAAAGAAGGAAACCCAATATTTTCCCACAATTACTCACACAGAAAACACACAGTAACCACAGAAGTATAAGACACAGAAAACACACGAGTATCAGTGTGTAACCCGTGGATGTGATTTTGTAGATAGTAGTTATTAGCGAGCAAAGACGCAAAGAAGAATGAAGGAAATCATGAACAACATCAGGCAGGAAAGATAAAGATGAAGACAGAGGTCCATCCTCTCACCTCATTTGACCTGTAAACAAAGGTTTAGTTTGTTTGTGACCCACAGATGCATTTCACCCAATGCCTCGTTCTATTTAAGTTGAAATAACCCCTCTTAGGTAATAAATCAAAGTTCGATGAGCAGGTGAAACACCGCCCCATACCTCTCCGAACACACAGCTATATCTGTGATTGTATAACACCTGGCACTGTTCATTCCTGGAAGTTTGAGTGCCTCACGCTCATGGAAATATAAATATCAAGAGTGGTGCTTGGAGAGAGGCTGGAGCGACCCGGGCTCCATCAAGCGCCGTGTTTCGGAGCTGAATGCGGCTTTGAAAGGCAGAGACAGCACTTGCCTGAGGGCTGTCTTAGGTATCTGAAACTGAGAAACGTTAATATAAGAATGTAAAGGGACCTATGGGAGAGAGGGAGAGTTACGAGTCTGTTTGGCTGTGGATGAGAGCCCGAAGCCGAGTTCTGTTTTCACATATCGCCCCTTCTTCTGCCTCGTACTGCTGCCACCCACACAGGCTGCAGCACAAAACTGCTATGTAGCAGGTATATCAAATTCATCTTTACAAAAAAAAAGTGATCTTCCATCAACGTTAAATACACAGCAATCTGATAGACACCAAAGATGTAGGGTTGTTTTTTCTGTTTGCTCCAACAAACATGCATTCGGCCGCATGCACACATTACAGACTAAATAGCTCAGAGCTGCATGCTTGTCCTTGGCTCCCATTGTAGAGAGAGACCTTATCAGAGGCCTCAGATGGAAGAGGATGAGAGGAGGAAGAGATGAGAGGAAAAGAGGATGAGAGAAGAGAGCAGAGGAGAGGAGAACAGGGAACAGAAAGGCCTGGAGCAGCATGAGCAAGAGAGCTCTCTGACTCTCCTGACTGTGATCTGTCGCCCACACACACACACACACACACACACACACACACACAGAAACTCTCTAACATATGTGCAATCCACCCCCACCCCCCCCTCCACCCCCCCCCACACACACACACATACACATCCAATGTATATGGGAAAAAAAAAATCTACCTCCCTACCTCTCTCCTATAAACACATATTCACACTTGCTCACGCTCACACTGTGTGCACGCAGCTCTGTGCCACTTTGACAGTGATCTGCCGCCCACTGCCTCTCAACAGGCATGAAGGAGCTCGACTCACACTCTAACACACATGCAAAGGACACACAATACAAACGCTCTCACACGTTCAAAAACCCACCTACCTTCTGCCCATCTCTCAGCGGGAGGATACTCTACGAGAGAGAGAGAGCTGATAATCGTATCCTTATTTCACATCTTTGAAAAAGATACAAAATCTCGAGGGTGAGACGGGGACCCAGCTGGGTTGAGGATTCATAAGAAAGAGTGTTTACTGTAGCTCCAGGTGTGTGATTAATGTGGCAGGACTCTGACCTTTAAAGCTGAAATTGCATTGTTTTTTTGTTTTTTTTCATCAGAGCTGTCAGTTTGACGCAAGAAATAAGCAAAAAAAAAAAAAAACATATTTCCAGGTGCTGTATGATGATGAGACACTAAGAAGTATTGATGGCTTTACTTCGTGTACTGCTGCGCAGCTTTACGGCACAGCGGTAGAAGTAATAAGTCTGCACAGCAGTCGAGCAGATTTTGTCTTTTGTGAGCCATCTATTCAGATTTATCATTTGATGTTCTATATTTAGACTGACAGAAAGAACAAATGATTATCTTGGGGCACAGTGGTACTTTGGTTGTAAATTAGCTTGTAATCACTGGAAAGTTCTTTGTATTGTCTTTGAGTACAGACTTCAGATGCTCATACATTTGTTTAAAATGTGTTTACAGCTGTGCGTTCTGGCCCCTGTGACCTACATAAAGTATGTGCATCCGTGCAGAGGACCTCTAGTTCAACACAAGGTTAGACACAACATGAATGAGGCTTATAATGAAGTTATAATCATAGTTTGCTTTTTTTTAAGCTTTATGCAAGACATTTTTAGGCTGTCATTTGGCTTTTTGTTGTGTTGTATTGGTTTACACAGTTTTATATATTTACTATAGTTTGTTCTGTCCACAAAACAGTCTAATTTAGTTCGTAAACAGTAGACTACATAATGCAAACCATTACAATAACACCACAAACTATGGCCCAAAATACACAAGAAAATCTAGAATTCTTGATGCATACATAAATAACATACACGCAGCAAATATGCATGTGTCTTCATGCACACACGCACGTGTGTGTGTGTGTTCAGCTTCCCTCTCCTCTTTAAACTTATCAACGGCTCAACAGTAAAAATGTTCAGACAGCCAGTATGAACAACTAAAGCTCTGGTTGCTATGGCGATGAGGAGAATAGGTCCCAGTTGTGCAATGTCTCAGTCGGCACAATCACAAAGGGGTTTCATTCCTGAATATCTCTTTATCTCTGTCTGTCTGTCTGTCTGTCTGTCTGTCTGTCTGTCTGTCTGTCTGTCTGTCTGTCTGTCTGTCTGTCTGTCTGTGCATGAACACAATAAAAGCCATGTATAATCCTGGACCACAGCTTTGTCCTAAACACATGTTGTGTGTACCTGCTGCTTCTGCAGCAAATACAGCATTCTTCATGATGTTCGTTACCTGTGGCGTCCCTTGTTGTGACAAGAAAGCGAGAAAGAACATTTTCCTCCCGAACTCAAACTCACCTGTGCAGTTCGGCTCATCCCCACTCCACTGTCGGTCACCTTGACAACGGCGGATAGTGACATCCAAGCCATTGGGCAACGCGAATCCGGGCTTGCAGCGCACTTCAAGCAGGGCAGAAAAGGAGTGAGTGGGAGAGAGGAGGCGAGCCACTGAGTTTTCACTGGGGGGTAGAGGCCAGGGACAAGTTCGACCTGAGGAGAAAAGAGATGATTCAGACAGGGGAGAGGGGAGAGAAAGTGAACAAAGCGAATCACAGAATGTGCTGGATTGTTTCTCATATAAGACAAATGAAACAGTTAACACTAAACCACTTTAAAAAGGCACTAATGAGGTTGTATAACTCGACTGGATGCATGCACAGTGCCCCCATTTACAATGCACAAACATAATAAAAAGCTTGTGTTCAGCACTCACACAGGCCACATTTCGAGCCCAGACTTTGTGCATGAGCAAGGCTTTCATTTTATTTTCCAGGAAACAGACACACACACACACACACACACACACACATAGATGTATGTTGGCACAGCTGGGTATACACACACACACAAACACTTTTAATGGCTGAGCCCACAGTTGTGTTCACAGTGACAACTGAGGGCACACATGCATACAAATAGTTACCTGGAGCCACACAGCTGAGACCACACTGGCCGTCGCACAGACACTGACGTTTGTTGCCACAGTCTTTGTCAGCCTTGCAGGGCCGAGGACACGTCCTCCTCCTCTCCTCTCCCACAAGTCTCGCCGGACACGACCCTGTTGTGACACCAGACACACTATCACACCATCACAGTAATTGTCCCTTTGTTTGCTTCTACTCCATTCATGGGCCCTTGTAAAATAATAAATAAAATGCAAACGCTGAGGGCTGTGATTGAGATTTTGTTTGCCAGTTCTGTTTTCTGTCTGAAGGAAAGTAAATTCAGTGTGGGTGGCCGGGCAAACATTTGCCACCCAGGTTGCCAGATGAGTAAGTATTTAGATGGCAGGCTTTAGTACTCTTTGCCATTCAGCTATCAATCTTGTTTTTGTGTGTGTGTGTGTTTTTTTTTTATTAGTGGTGTCTTATACTTCTGTGGTTACTGTGTGTTCTCTCAACTTTGTCTAAAAATGCAATTCACATTTGCACAGGATCCGTCTATAAGAGTAATCTAGTATCTTTAGCCCCTCCTCATTTCCCCTCCACTTCTCCATATGTATTCCATCACACATCATTACAAAATCCTGCACTTATGTTGCACTGCACGCCAATATCAACACACCCTCGGTGTCTAGAACATTTGAGGTGGGAGAGGGGCATTAAAAGGGGGGGAGTCAGACAGGGTTCCCTATTTTTCATTTCTCAGAATGAAAACATGTGTGCTACTGTATTCACTCTGTCCACCCATGTGAGCACACATGTGCACACACGATCATCTCAGAAACATTGTGTACAGTACAGACCAGAAACTATGGAGGGCCCAGAACCACCTATGAAGGTGTGTGAAATGTCAAACATGATCCAACACAGATATTCACCAAAATATGCAAACCATTTATCATGACTATGTACAACTCATGTACTCATTGGTACCGGCAATCCATTCCAGTGATTTTTTTTTCTAATTTAGTATCAACGTTTTTGAGTTATTAAGTGCAGAATGAACATCAGCAATACAAAATACATACACAGTTGTCCACAGTCCTGTGCATCTTAAAATCCTAATGGTAATGAGTGCAGCTGTTTCATTGCAAGTCCTGGCAACATGATCAACTTTATATTAAAATTCAGTCTGCAGAACAAGCAAGCGAGCAATAGCACAGCTGTCTGCTAATTTCACTACCTGAAGACACTCAGTAAATAAGAGAGTCCAGATGTGTTCACTGTGTAAGCAGGGTTCAGTGATGCCTGTCAGGTGTGAGCGATGAGGGCTTACCTGAAGCCTGCAGGGACACCGTTCCAGTCAGAGCCCACAGGGACAGCAGCAGCAGTGCACGGTCCATCCTTGAAGCCATGCCTCAGATGATATGAGGGAGGGACGCTGAGACAGAGCATTTTTAAAGAAGGGGGGGACAAAGGGTGGGAGTGTGTGTGTGTATGGGGGGGGGGGGAAGAGCCAAAGAGGGTGAAGGGTGGGTGGGTCGGGAGGGGGGCACAGCTCAGGAACACACATCTGGTTCGCGTTGAGGAGGAGAGATTTGAGGAAAATTCCGCTCTGGAGGACCTTTCACCCATTTCTATTGAGACAGCAGATAAAGGGAGGTGACATCTATGACTGCTGGCTGACCACACAACAAACAAACAGGAGTAAACAAACGGGAAACGCTAATACAACAGGAAGCAATGGATTGACTTGATGTCATGAGTGCTCCTCATATACATCCGCCCACTGTGGCTTATATCTTTCATTCTGTTAATGATTTATACGCCAGTATGGATGCTTTTATTTTGGAATGAGCTGCATTGGCGAATTAATCCTGTTTGTGAGCACTTTATTCCCACAGTGCATTAAATGCTTAGACGTCCAGGGGGAGCAGCATTGCCTTTGTTGGGCAAGAATGCATATTTAGACAGCTCTGTCTATTAAACAAATGTACACAACGTGCACAAACAGAGAGGGTATCAAAACAAGTATTCCTGTGACATTTCACTGCATATTTTAGTCTGGCTGTCAGGCTTGAGTAAATAAATAAGGTAGTAGTCCTCGAGAAATTTGACCTTTGTTGCCCATTCTCCCGGTCCAAACTGGGCTTTAATTCAAGATGCAGGCACGCGAAGCTGAAGAGAAGCATGCACGACTACTAAAAAACAATAAACGTGATGAAAAACACCTGAGAAAAGCAAAGCAGTAGTGAATGAGAACAATCTTTTATTGGTGTTTTTGGAAAAAAAATCTCGACTACATCCAAATAACCTGCACTGAGTAGGCTGGGCACCATGGACACAATTGATGCAGCAGGGCAGTTGTAGTTCAATTAGAGTCACTAAAAGATTTATCAACCACATCTGTGAGGATATCCTAAATCCTGTTGGGAGAGCAAACAATCACTGATTGAGATGATAAAGGCTGAAATAAACCAACAAGGAGCATATTGATAGTGTGCATAGTCCATACACCGCCGGGGAGGTCATCATGAAAGGTAAAATAAGTCTGCATGAACATCATGTTCAAGTTATCGAGCCACGCTTGTGAAATCCACGGTCGAAGAAACCAAGGTGGCAGTAGTGTCCGAGAAACGTCTGGAGGTCTGAGACAGGATGCAAATAGCAGACAGTGAGGGTTTTCTTCTCCATTTGAACTGTCTTTCTGAGGAACACTGAAGATGTTTTCAAGGTGCAACAGATCATGTTCATCCAAAGAAAGAAAATCATTCAATAATATAGAAACAGCAACAACAAGAGGGATAATCATCATAATCATAACAATAATAATAGCAGTAATGGTAACTATTCATCATGGTCATTAAGGGGATTAAAATCACACTCTATTACTAGTCATCCCTCCCTCAGGAACATAACATAGTGTACCATGCCCCTGTGTAGGTGTTGTGGGTACACAGAGAAGTTTTATAGATAACAGGAGTAAACAGTAAAGAAGGAGCAATATTGAAAAAAGCACTAAATAGCAACAAGCTTTGTGGATCAACATAGGAAATTTTGGCTTTTATTTCTCCCAGAAATCTGAGAAATTAACACCATTCCACTCAATGGGAACCCATCTCCTGGAATACATCAAATACACAGAACAGTATAGGCCTATCCAATATACACAACACCACCCTCCCCCAGTAATAATGCTAATTAAAGTGTGTTCATAAAGTACAATAAAGTAACGATGTGCGTTTTTACGTGGGAGGATTGATTACTATTTCAGAATATGTTACAACACTGAGATTTGGACTACTCTGTGCACCGTCGAGGTACGAGAGAGACGCAGGGACAAAATGTTATGGGAAGAGTTTGCACATAACTGCGAGGGGATCGGCTGTAAGTGAGAGCGGACAGAAATAGAGCAGTTGGATATAGAAACAGAGGAACAGAAATGTCCTAACAATTCAAAGAGAGGATCAAGAGGAGCAGAGTTAGTTGGGTAGGGAGGGGGGGGCATCACAACAGTAGGCTTTCACCGACTTTAGTAAAGATACGAAACACTGGAGCAGATTAAAAGCACTCAGCTGTGAGAGAGAAAAAAGAGAGAGTCAAAGATACAAGTATGGACTAGAGAAAGATGTACCAAGCGCATCAATTTAAGCTCAGAGTACAAAGAACTTATATTGTTGGGGGACTCAAAGTTAATTAGAAAGGATGAAGTTATTAAAAAAGAACGCACGAGACAAAGAAGTGTTGAAGATAGTGCTGGACTGTTTACATGGTGTCTCCTCTTGTCTCTCTCTAGCATGCCCATTCCCAGTGACAGAAACATAACAGGAAAGAAATTAAGTGCTTGAGTAAAATCCACAAAAATGTTGAACTATACGATTATAAGATCATTTTTGCTCTCTATATTACAATTGTTACATGCATCCTCGCCCCTGCTGCTGCATCCTGACTATAATAATCAAGTCGAAAAATACCCATCGATGGCTGACCACCTGTTAAACATCTCCTGACTCATCTATAATAAAAACATATTTACTATAGCTTTGCCCTGTCTCTATGTCCCCGCCATGTAGAAAATATACAAAATTATTCTCCAAATTTGCTCTCCCTCTAATTTTTCTTAAGTATTATAAAAATATACAATTCTCCAATAACAAAACTCTTAAAAGTCACATCTTTCATCTGTTAAATTATTCTCTCTGTCTTTCGCCATTTAAGAGCTGACACCTCAACAAAACAAGACACCTGAGCTTCATTACACAAACCTTCTCCTTGTCTTATACATTCATCATCATAATCATCAGCTTCCTCATCATCATCACCATTTTTCTTGACCCCATTCTGTCCATCGTGCCACCCCCAAAAAATATTCAGAGTCTTCGATTTAATCCAGCTTTTATTTCCTCCTCTTCCCGATTTCGCTCCACGCCTTCATCACTGGTCAGCGAGGCGGTTCTCGTATTTGCTAAGGATGTTGCGACAGCGGCCCAGTTCCTTCCGTATCTCGGCCACTTCCTGTCGGAGGGCGGCGTTCTCTCTCTCCAGGTAGGCGGCGCGCACTGATATTTGGTTCTCCTTAAGACGGCGAGCATCTCGGGAACGCTTCGCTGCTTCATTGTTTTTATACCTCCTGGACCAGTACTTCTCATCCTAAGTGGAAAGACATAAATAAAACATTGATTACCCAATCGGATTATTTACTTTAGTTGATCGGGGAATTATTAGGAAGTACTTCAATAAAATAATCAATGAATGGTCAGACTGGTTTCTCAAGAAGTGTGTACTACTCTTGTACAGCCAAACTCCGATCTTGTTATCAGTAATGTGGGTGTTTGGCCATGAATGAGCGTAGGACATGTTCCTTTCAGATGCTCCATCCTTGGAGTTTGGTCTGCACTGACTTTGTGTCTGAGGGCAAATAAAGTATGCAAACAAACTACGTTTCACTGCTGGAGCAAGAACACACACCTTACAAATACGTAAAATACTTTAAGTCATTTAGTGTTTAATATTTCAATTTAACACCTCAATACTGACTCCAACTTCTCTTAACTTTATTTTGCATTTTCATTGATGTTATTTCTGTTTTGTAAATTCTATTTTGTGTTGGTTACTATACAGCTTCTTTGATATTTAATACTTTTATTGTGAAAACTTTTGTGCTATATAAATAAATATTTACTTCCTTGCATATTTACAGTAGTCCAGACCTCTGTGTGTGCCTATCTTTAATAAAAAATGTTTCTCAAGTTAGCCATTTTAGCTCTTATATTAGCAATTTGTGTGTCTAATGTGTGCACTTTCCCTTAATTTACTAGTGTATACCTTATAATTAGAGCTAACAATTAGAATCTGCAAACATTTTGATCAATTATTTAAATCAATTGTCATCTCAAGTGTGAGGATTTACTCTTTTGCTCTTTGTTACATCATTGTAAATGAATCATGTTTGGGTTTTGCACCACTGGTTGGCCAAAATAAGGAATTTGAAGATGTCCAGTCAACATAATACGAATTAATTTAGACCATAATTAAGTCATTTTAAGTTAAAATGACTTAATTATTGACTTAATTATTAAGTCATTTTAAGTTAAAATGACTTAATTATGGTCTAAATTTACTTCCCTCCCGAGGTGCAAATCGACTCACCTTCATGTTATCGGGCACCAGGATCTTGCGGGCCTTCTTGATCATTGGCTGTGGCTTAAGCTCCTCTTCGCTGAAGGAGTGCCTGATAGGGTCGAAGTTCTGCTGGCCAGAGGAGTTGGACATAGTGTCTGACTGATCCATATCAAACATCCCAACCACATCTGGCCCGCTGCCGGTGGGCGTCAACAGAGGTGGACAGGAGGACGAGGAGGAGGAACAGGGCGACTCGCAGGAGTCGTTCATACTCGTCTGACTCCCTGAAATTAAAGGAGAGGACAATATACTTTACATGCTTTTCATCGATCTACCTTTATCCTGTCGAGGTGATCGCAGCAGTTCAGTAAGACGATATAAACACATGCAGTATTACATGATGATGACCACCAGGTGGAAGCAGAGAGCCACTGTCTTAGCATTATAAACAACAAACAACATTCCTTTGCCCTTCACTGCTTCCAAAGAACTGACGACTTCCCTCTATCAGCTAATGGACAGCAAGGTTTTCAGGGACAAAGTAATCTTTAGAAGAAGATTCTGGGAATATACCCTTCAAATACATGTGATTATATAATATGATATAATTTATAGCGTATAACTTAACAGATACAATGCAGCTACAGGTTGCTGTAGTGAGAAATGCTCCTGCTTATTAGCATACTAAGTCAGATCAAAGAATCACTGACGTATATAATATATAATATATTACACCCCTGCAACGGAAAGCCATAAATGATCCAAAATGATCACGGTCATGATGTGTACTACTGCTATAAAAACATAACTGTAGTCCTAATGTTCCTGGGGATCCTATTGAATCTCCTTAAGCAAACAACCACATGATTTCTATTGGTGCATGATAGTGGCTACTATTATTAACCAAGACCACAGATTCTGGTAGACCAAAGCCAACATCCAGAACTAAATACCAATAGAGAAATCTAAAAGTGGAAATGTTATGTAACTTTTTTTTTTTTTACCCCTCCCCTTAAAACCAGTTTCTTTAAGTGGGGCCAGTATAGGGCTGTATACCTCACCCTACCCCTTTAAGGCCCAATGCTCCTCACTCAACTGAGTTTCTTTCGCTATAGGAGCACAGAACTCCACACAAACAGCTCAGTCAACACTCTTATACGGTCTGTACGGCTAATTTCCATAGGACAAAAACAACTCTATCACAACGTCCGAGTAATGCTAGGCAGGATATGGGTTAACTTAAAAGTGATCATACAATTTCAGCTTTACAAAAATCACATTACATGACAAAGAAAACTTCAGTCAGGAATTGAAGGATACATAACAGGATAGCCATTTAACACCATAACCCTGCAGCCTTACAAAGGACCTCAAGATTGCATCAACAGAGTCTAAACAAAACCTGTGCATCTCAAGTTCAGCAAACCTCGTAATTAATGCAGGCGCACCGTGTGGAAACACTATACAAGAACTATATGAAAAGTACAAACTCAACACTTAGCGCTGGGAAGAACAGGCAGGAGAAAAACAAAACCATCCACTCTATCTGTCATCTGTGTTTCCACCTGTTATCTGTGGATCTGTAATATGTGAGCAGCTATAACATGATTGCTGTATAACAGCCAGGTAATGTAAGAACATGTTTTCACACCAGGTGCACCCAAAGGTGCAAAGTGTTCCCTCATGACATTCCCATGTTCCACAATGACAGTGCCTCCATAATAACACAGCAAAAACAAATGAATGATTGCTTTCACAGGCACCAAGATGAAGTCATGCATGTCCCATAACATTATCAGCGGGTCTAAACATCACTGAATCTTGGTGTGGATACCGCAGGAAACCAAGTGCCACAGAGGCCAGAAAATATCTTCTCTCTATAGCAAAGATTTAAATGTTTTTTTCCAGCAGGAACCAGTCAGTGCAATCACCTGGTTGTAGTGCATTGCTGGAATGAAAACCTGCAAACCCTCAAGCCCTCCTGTGGTACAAAGTTGCCTCTCCCTGCGTTTTGGGAAGCTGTGGAATGCACACTTACTAAGTTGATTTTGGTGCATGTTTGTCCACGTGCTTCAAAAACTCAGAGAACAGGAGGCTTGCACTTCTGAAAAAAATAGTCCAATACGTGACTACACACATTTCAGGACTCGTACGACAGCATTCCAAGAAGGCCTGACACTGTCGAGAAGGCCAGCAGTAGCTCTGCTCTTTAGGTACCTAATGTGATCACACGTTGTGAGGTGTTGCCCCATACAATATTTATGAAGCAGCTGTTAGTTGGGCACCTTTATGTTAATGTGGATTAGAATACAGCTTCTCTAATTTCATCCAAGCCACAGAATAATATGTATAAAGGCTCAAAATATTTCACTTTTAATCAAAGATGAGGTTTTTATTTTTTATTTAATATGTTTTGTAATTGGAACCTGTTATTGTGAGATTTTATGATCAGGGATTGTAATTCAAAAGCATGGAGCAATAAAAATGCGTTATCAGTTTATAAACATGCTCTTTGTCACCGGCAGACTGAATTAGAAGTCCTGCTTTATCCCATACAGTATATAATTCTCTTCTGGATATCAGTGCAGTTAATGTTATTCATTGTTGTTGATCAAATGTTCCCGTTTGAAGTCCAGCAGCACTGGGAAACTCTTCCTGTTGCTCTGTCTGTCCCTCCTCCCGTGGGCTCCTCCTCCATGTCTACTGGCCCTGCCTCTAGTTCTCTCACTCCAGTACTCTCGGCCTCGGCACGTGTACTGACGCGTACACATGGCTGTGGCGTGTGAAGCGGGGAGAGATTTAAAGACACGCAACCGCAAACACTCCACACACATCTCTCCCTCTCTCTCTCTCTTTTAGTACTGTTTTGACCCTGCTGCACATTAATAATTGGCTGGGGCTGAATGCTGATTGTGTTGTACACTGCAGTACGCAGATCACATGCCAAAGTAAACCGAACCTCCTTGTCATTGCTATGAGGTTGACTCATCAAATAGCTCAAGACTTTTTTTTTTTAAATCCTCCACCTCTCCTCCTTATTTTTTCTCCCTGGCTCCTGCGCCCAACTTTTAACACAGCACCGTGCTACAAAATGAAAAATAAATGTCAGTCCTTGTTAAGCAGCCATTTCTACGCTCTGCTTTTTTCTCTCTCAAGTTGACTTTGCATTTCGAGCCATGTGACTTGTTTCTCCTGGCTTCAGTCTGTCCCCCACAGGACAGAAAAATGCTTGGTCACCATGGTATTTGCTATAAACTCAAAGGAGAGCTTAAAATGCTGAATCACTAGCCCGTGGGAACATTATAAGCACATCACATAACCTTGATTACATCTCAACCATTATTGAATTGTGGGGTCTACTAGTCTCATATCAGGGAACAAATTGTCTCTTTCAGCTTGTCAACTCTGCAAAGTTTGCAGAACCTTCTTCCATGAAATTGCTGTTTTGAGCTGATATGGACAAACCTTGAAGAATGAACTGTCCTTGTTTGTTTTATTTATTTACTTTTTTTTTTTACTGGTTCAGCTGTCCATCTATTCAGCTAAGAACAAAATGCTCCGTGTAAGTGAACTTACCATGCAGACAGTCAGTCCCTCCCGCAAGGTTCTGTGGCTGAGCCACCTCCAAGCCAATGAGTGATGGGGAAGAAGAGGAAGAAGGTGATGAAGATGAAGAGCCGGGTGGGGATGAGGGCGGTAGGCACTGGGAGCTCTGGTTGGGAACGGCCGACTGGGAGCTCTGTGAGGGGATCTGGGCCGAGCTGGAGCTGTTGTTGTTATGCATGTTGCCCATTCCATTTTCAGTCAGAAACTCCTCCAAGTCCATGTACTGAAGCTGGAAGAGCCCCCCATCTGCAGACAGGGTGCGATCCCACAAGAGAGGCCCCAAGAACTGGTTGAAACTTCCTCCTCCATTTCCACCACCACCACCACCTCCGCCGCCACTGCCACCTCCTCCTCCACAGCCATTACTGCTATTATTGTTGCCTATTCCACTGCCATTCCTCATGGGGCACACTCCCATGGAGTCCTCCTCAAGGTCCTGCCTCTCTTTGTCTGCTGGAGACAAGAGAAAAATGATGATTAGTACAGAATTAGTACAGATTATGAACAGCTTTCAGTACGCATGAAAAGATTTATTCTGTGGCAAATGGATGCTAGCATCCACTCTCCATATTGGTGGCAGGTGTATCCATAAGATGCACGTGTGCATAATCTCATCCTATGTCTCAGACACACATACACAAACGCGCTCACAGATGGACCAGATGGTAGCTGAATTGCAGCATTAAGCAAGAGCCGAAAAACCAATTTGTTGTTATAACGTAGACATAAGCTTCTGAACAAATCTCACAATAGTTGAAGGTGCGTTTTGGCACAGTAAGCAAAACAGAACACATTCCTGCACCGCATTACAGCTAAACTCATTCACTCATTGTAATCTGGATCCTAATTTGAAACAGGGATTATAATCCAGGTGAATACTTGTCAGGGTCATGGAAGAGTCTTCATGAATGTGTGATGGTGCTACAAACTTTTGTGCCAGTAAATATGACAAGTGTAGTCTTTGTTATATAATATTGTTACATTTCTGTATTACAGTAAAAACAACAGTGGGTGGAACAGACTGGTATGATTTATTCATGCTCTGTTCATTGCACATATTGAAGATAGACTGTGTCAGGTGCAAACAACACTGGTATGTAGTACTAATTCATCAAAATGAGAGATGAGTTTCTCACCTTTTGCATCACATGGGGTTTTTAAACGTTGGTCGCCCTTTATGGGGTGCTGCAGGAGGGACTTCAGACCTGTCATGGAGTTGAGATGCCCCCCTGTGAGGGAGCCTGCAGGCTGAGTACAACTTCCAAACTGTGGGCTTGCGCCAGCTGGGAGGTCGGGGGTCGGAAGCTGGGAGAGCTGCCTGGACATCCTGGACCAGACGGGGTCGCAGAAACACACCTGGGGGCACTTGAAGGGGCGTGGCAAATTGACCGGAGTCCCTACCAATAGGACAAGTGTGCTGGATGACTGTGCGTGAATGTGCAGGAGGGGGTGGAGGGGCAGAAAGAGAGATAGTTTTGAGAAGTGTCCATGCAGAATAAAGAGACCATTGTAATTAGAAGCATGAACATAAAATTAATGACGCAGTTAAAAAAGTAAAAATGCAACTTTTACCTTTCACTTGTAGTTCTGAAGAGCTCCTTTATTTCTTTGCAGAAATATTTTCATCGAAATATTCCATTGCAAACTGCTCAGTAGATCAGGCTGTTATTCTCAGAGGACCGGTGTGGGAGGGACACTCAGACCATCTGAGTAAGAATACTGTCCAAATGCGAAAAAAATGACAATAAAATCCGCACAACTGCACGGACACTGCGCGACACTGTTACCAAGAGTAAAATATCCCGAGTCAATCGTCCGGTAATCAAAAATAAGGAGCAGAAATAGTTGCAAAGCAAACGTCCGTCAAAACAAAACAACCGAGAGGAAACAGTGTGTACAGAAAAACACACACACGCGCGCGCGCATACACACAGAGCGACGACGGCAGTGGCTGTATTGGTCAAATGACAAGTTGTATTGGTGTTTCTCTCCTCTGCCGTCCGTCGCGGGGGGAGGAGGAGGAGGAGGAGGAGGAGGAGGGTCGTTTCCTCTTTTCTCTGTCTGTACTTTTTTTTTTTTGCATCCGGTGGATCCAGTCACGGGCGCACGAGCTTCGGTCCTGTGTTTGGGCCGCCCGACGTCCACGTCCGACCGTCCTCTCTCTGTCTCTCTCTCTCTCAGCTGGAACGGACACGGGCAGTTCACGTGACGTCACACCTCACGGAACAAGCAAGCGAGCGAGCGAGGCGCGGAGGGGGGGGCGGGGCCCGGGTTTAGGGTTTGGGGTTGGTGGTGGTGCTGGCGGTTGGAGGGAGGGGGGGAGGGGGGGGGCTGGGGTTTTAAACAGACTTCTCAATTCTCGCTTATTATTTATGAGGACACACCTACCCTCGCGCCACACTTCGAGGAGAACAGTCTATTTGTTTTGTCTGACAGGCACCAGCACAGTTGACTTTTAGCTTGCTTGTCTACAGCAATACATGTTAATATATGTTTAATATGTATATTTTACACGAATAGGACATCATAAATAACTCATGGCTCAGTTTTAGCTCTCTGCAATAATCAGATAGTTCAGCGTGGCTTTTCCAGTTTCCCTGTAATCCACAGAAAACGTGAGTGTGCCGTTTTTTCAGGCGAGAGGAACGCTTCAGCACGTTGCCTCCCGGCGTACAATAGCTGTTCCAGCTCACGTGTATCAGGCACGGGGAGACGAGTCCTGTCCGCTGGCGGCTCCTTCTCTGATTGGCTGTGGCAGTTCGACGCTCCGCCCACGACGAGCGCCTATTGGTTAGAAATAGGTCGAATAAACCCGCCCGCTCGGGTTCCCCCCGTGCATGCCACTGCCGCGTGAGACCAGTTCGAAACACAAAAAGCGCGAGGGCTGTCTCGTTTACTGTACAGTTGCACATGAGCACATGAAAAACACAGCGAGCCACAGGAGTCCAACCCCTTTGTTTTTACATGAAAAAAGTTGACATTTGAACAGTTGACAGGATTAAATCATCAGGCAGCTTAAAGCTTTACTGAAAAATAAAGTCTTTATGAATGTAACAAACTAAATCGCAAGGCATCAAATCCAAACGTGCTATCATCTTGTTTTAATTTTAAATTGAATTATCCATCTGGATGTTTAGTCCAGCTGTGGGCCCCTAAGATGGTTACCACCTGTCACTGCAACTAAAACAGCAGTGGGTATGAATCATCAGATTTTATGTTTGCAAGCACATCAATCTGAATGCAAATGCACATACTGTCTTTAAAATCAAAACATGTTCCAGCTCAATCACTTGCAGTATATTGACAAGTATCAAATACTTTAATGTAACTACTTTTTTCTATCCTGAAACCATTGATTTGGAATTATATAAAGGGTTAACATGAGGAAATTATTAGATTTTCAAACGCAGTGAATTCATAGTTTACACAAATGCAAAATTACATGCCTTTCATGTCACTCTCCATTTAATTTCTAAACATTCAGTGAGATTACCGAGAGGTACTCAAACATTATGTTTACTTTGCAGCATTAATCTTGGAAGTAAATAGCAGACAGGCACATAATTCAGTCACACAACACTCCAGCCTCTCCAGTCCAGTCCACCCCCCCATCAGTGCAAAATCCATGTGACTGCCACACTCATCCATACCAGGCCAAGAGTACAGTATATTTGAGTTGCTTACTGCCATCTTGTGGAGCTAGGTGTGAGAAGTTTTACACAGCCATTTATTCACAGTGTGGTGATAATATAGTGTAATTTTGAGCTAGTGAAAACAATTCATTACCCTGTTGTATCTGGCCAATAACATTAGTAAGCCTAAGAACTTTAATGAAATTTATTGGTATATCAACTACATCCTGAAATCCATTTAATCCACAAGAGTGATATGTAATTCACACAGGACATAAAGCTAAATATAACTGGAAAACTTCAATACTGACTTTGGTTACAGTTACAACTTACTTGTATTAAATTACTAGCAGTTTGTACCATCTTCTGGATATTGCAGCAGGTAACTTTGAATGAGAAATGAAAGGAAAACAAATGATTACACTTAAGGTTTATTCATTGCTGAAATATAATCAACTACTGACTTTTCAGTAAATAATGTGATAGAAATCTACTAAAACTATCATTTCTTTAGAAGAAAAAAAAAAAACAAGGCTTGACAGGGGTATGAACATTTCATATGTGAATAAAGTGACATGATGTACTTAAAACTTATTTTTCTTTAGAGGAAGGAAAAAAAAAACTTGACAGTAAGAATATGATTGCAACTCAGCAAAAAGTAAAAGGTATAAGGGGTTAAGTATAAGATTGGCATGAAGACTGATTGGGTTACACACATAAATACATGGAATATTACATTTGTTTCTATTATGATAGGTCCTTGTCTTTAACACACCATGAAGTACTGTAGAAATAATCACTGCTAAAAAGAGCATACAAATAACATGAGATAAACATGTGTTACAGTCCACTTGTTTAACCTGTTTTCAATCTCTTGGTATAAAAGCTAGGAATATCTCAAATAAATGAAGTAAGGTGAACATACTAAGCAAGGCTTTTTGTAAGTTTCTTCATTTTGGCAGGAGAGGGATCCTTGTAATGATAATTACCAGCAACTTTGACATTTTATCTATACGTGATTAAATCACTAGGGAATATAGCAACTTTCAAATCAAGTTTAACACTACAAACTTCTGGGGATATACTGAATAAACCATCACATACTGTAGGAGTGATTTCACAACCTCAGCAAAAAACTTGACCAGAGAACAAACATGCACTGACAAACTATCAACAAAGGTCTTTGTCCCCATGTCCCTACTCCTAATAAATGCACTTTACATTTTAAAAAAATCCTCAGAGCCTCTAAGTGAACAACAACAAGACAAAATACACGGCAGAGACGTTTATCATACAGCAAGAGGTGCAGCAGGGATTCTAGTTATGGGTAAGAGAGATACATTAGCAGGTCATTTCACCTAAACTTGTCTAGTAACTGCACAGTGTCAGCCAAGCATAGTGTCAATGCACTTAAGGGGTTAATGAACCTATGGAAACAGTCACGTCTTTGAAAACACCTTCCAATATAATCTGGAAGAATTTCTGGTGATATTTAATAGGATGCTCTACAGTAGTTGTTAACACACTCATTCTAATAGTCAGCAGAGTAGATGTCAACAGAGACATGAGGCAAATTTTCCTCAAGGCAGCGTATGCCTTTTCAAGTCCCTTTTTTTTTCTCACCTTCCCATTTTAGAACTGAAATATCGCTCTTGTATGCCACTCATTTCAGATACGGGGGATACTTAGTATCTGTATGGTCCCTGTAGGTATGGCATCTCCCCCTGACCCTCTTGGGTCTGTCTCTCTCCTGGTCTCTTTGAAAGCTTCAGCCTGTTAGCATCTCCTCGCTGCAGTCCTTTAGCCCTGCGGCGGCAGGACACTTTGTGCCTGTGTAGAAGTGTTGCATTCCAGAAGCGAGTGGAGCAGCGTCGGCAGGAGAAAGTCCCTTTGGCGCGATGGGAGGCCCGATGGATGAAGGCTGCCAAAGGCCTGTGAGACTGCTTCCCACATACGCTGCACCTTAGTCGCTCCTGAGTGGTCGAGGCTTTTTGTGGGTGTTTTACTGCCATGTGGACTAGCAGTCCCGCTTTACGGGAAAACACAGAATTGGGGCATATAGGACAGCCAAAACGTTTCACAGGGACTTTGAGAGACGAAAGGATCTGCACCTTCATTCCCCCAGTGTTGACAAGCTTATACCCACCACCACCTGATCCTCCTCCTCGCCTAATTGTCAAACGAAGAGAGCCTTGTTTTTTATTCAGCTGCCCTCTTATTGTACAACTTATCTTTCTCTTCCTTTTGCTTCCATCAAATCTGACTAAATCTTGGGATTCCCATTTATTTTCCCTCCAATCTCTCCTGTTGGACTTTTTTTTTTTCTTCTTGTGTCGTCTCATGTCATCGTGTGATAACTGGATGCTGCAGTCAAGGTGTTGGTGGGGCTGGGTACCTGGCTGATGATGAGGATGATGGTGGGAGTGATGATGATGATGATGCAGATGATGATGTTCAGTGGAGGGCAGTTCCGTGAGGGGCTGGAACGGGGCTGTGGTGTGAAGTGTACGGCTACGGGATCCAGCTGGATATATGTGCTCTCCTTTCACCCCGGCTGGAGAATGTGGATGCTGGGGGGCCATGATTGTAGAATTTGGAGGCAGAGGCTGCGAGTAAGATGGAGCAGTAGTGGCTGAAGAATGGGCTGCATCATAAAAGAGGGGCGAGTAACCAGCTGGTGGTTGCGGGGGTGCCTGTTGGTGGCTATGAGTGACGACACTTAGACTCTGCCCTCCGTGGCCTTCTGAAGAAGGAGCCATCTGCAGCAGGGCATTGGTGGCAGCCTCGCTCTCTGAAGCTGACTGATTGACATCACTCCCACCTCTGTTGTCTCCAGACCCGGTGCTGCCTTCTTGCGGGTTGGACGGCTCAGTGCGGGTCATTCCATGCTGCGATTGCCTATGTCGAGTGAGGCTATTAGAGTAGGCAAATGCTTTCCCACATACCTCACAGCAGAAGAGCTTTTCACCCCCACCTTCATGAACCGTCTGGTGATGGGCAGTCAGATGGAAGTGATGGCGGAAAGACTTCCAACATATAGCACAGGTGTACAGTCGTGGTGGAGGTGGGGGCTGCGGTTGGGGTGGGGGTGGAGGCTGGGGCTGGGGGTTGGTGTCTTGAGGCTTGACGTCTTGAGAGTAGTAATAGGAGGAGGTGCTTGGTGCTTGGTTCTGGCTCCTGTCTTGGGCCACGCTACATTGAGGGTTTGGGTTAAAGCTGTTGAGGTTCTCCGCAGCTGGTGTTGTGGGCACCTCTTCCAGCTCCCCTTTCTGGTGGAGTTTGCTGTGCCTTCTGAGGCTCTGGGAGTAACCAAACTCTTTCCCACAGATGCTGCATTTGTAATTCTTTGCCCCAGAGTGGACTGTTTGATGCTTGCTCAGGTGAAAAGCCTCTCTAAAATACTTTCCACAAACAGTGCAGTGATGGGGCTTTTCTCCTGTATGGATGCGGTCATGTCTGCGTAGGGTCTCGCGACGTGCAAATCCCTTACCGCAGACACTGCAGAGGTGAGTGCGTGGGAGCCCACTAGGACCCATTCTGGGGGTGTATTGCCTACGTTTGGGGGGCTGTCCACCAGGTGCAGGATCTTTCTTAGCTCTGGGTTTGCGGGGGCGTTTTGGTTTGGCAGTAGGATTCTGTGGGTTGCTGCTCATAGCCTCTTGGCTCCCAACACCTCTGAAATTCTTATCCAGACCAGATGTTGATGAGGGTGAGCCCAGAGGACCTAAACCAAGACCACCTAGTAGACCTCCTATGATGTCTCCCCTATCATCCCCTCTATTTCCACTGTTACTAGCTGCTGTTATTGCAGAGATTGCATTATTGACAGAGCTAGTGACATCATCCTCTGAGTCATCCAGTAGAGAAGAAAGGGGCAGGTGAGGCTGTTGCTGCGGATGGTGGTGCTGGCTGTGGCTCTGTGAGTGTGGATGCAGTGTTGGGGCCAGGGGTGCCTTTCTCAGAGCTGGGCCCGCCATCCCACTTCCACAGGGGGAGGCACCAGAGTAGCATGGAGATGGATTACCTTGAGAACGGTGGTCATCATGGTAGCCTGTGTAACGATTCCGAGAGTAGTCAGTGGGGTATTTACCATCTGTTCTGTCCCTGTCATTTGAATTCCCTCCCCTTCCAGACTGAAACAGACCATCACATCCTAAACCTGATTTTGGTTCTCCTTCCCCCACAATGATTACACCATCTTCTTCCTCAGTTTTCCCATAAATAACCCCTCTATTGCTCTGATAAGTTCCCCCTCCTCCGTTACCTCCTCCACCCCCTTCCCCGACTCTGTCCTCACCATCAGTTCCTGTCTTGCCGCCCCTTTGTTTGGGTCCCCTACCTGGCTTGCCGCAGGTGCCTGAGGCAGCATGGTTGAGTAGAGAGGTGCTCTCACGGAAGGCACGACCACAGGCGGGACATCGGAATGGCTTTTCCTCATGTATCTTCTCATGGCGTGTCAGTGACTCTCTACGATTAAAAGCCCGAGAGCAGGTGGAGCAGCCATATGGGCGGGCTGAAGAGTGTATAACACCATGTTGCAGGAGGTGCCCTTTTTTCTTAAAGCCTTTGCCACAATCAGGGCAATGAAATATTTTGTCTGGGCTAGGACAATTGGTTGAGGGCTGGGGAGTTTCTTGGGTCGAATGGGGGAGGCTCGGGTCAGACTGTGTTTTAATATGAACAGGGTTTGGGCCAGTACCGCTAGAATTGCTAGTGCCTGCTGTGGTTGGCTCATGCATGCGCATATGCCTGCGAAGGCTTGAAAGGTGAGGGAAGCTTTTGCCACAATCTCCACAGCTATAAATGGGCTCTGTATCAGACTCTGAGGGGTTGGGTTGCAATGAGCTCGGGTTATCAGATTTAGAAAGGTGGGAATCGTTAGTAACCAGTACTGAGGCAGCAGTGGAGGAGGGAGCAGAGGAGGAGGAGGAAGAAACTACAGATGAGGATGAAGATGACGAGGCAAGAAGGGATGATGGGTCTCCACCCATATTTGACATACCAACCCCACTCCCAATTAAAGCTGGGGGCTGACCATGACTAAGCCCTCCACCATTACTAGTAGTGCTGGGATTACCACTGTGGCTGCCGTGGCCATGGTTGCTGCTGCTATTACTAGCACTCTCAGATTTTCTCTGAGGTAAATAGCCGGCCATAGCTTTCTTCCTCCTACTGCTACTGGTACCACTACTACTACTTCCACCTCCACTGCTCTCTCCTTTACCATCATCTTTAGATAAAGATAAATGAAGTGGCAAGGGGAGGGGCAAACCTGCTTCCTGCTGCATTAAAGAAGCTATCTGATTTGACGAGAGTACAGGGATACCCTGGAAGTCAAAGCCACCCAGTGACGAGGGTTGGGAGCCCGGGTGGAGCGGGTGGTGAGGATGAGAATGAGAGTGAGGATGGGAGAGGGTGTGAGGCGGAAGCTGTTGCTGCTGGGGAGGCTGCTGTGGACCCTGCTGTGACTGGGGAGTGGAGTGGCCATGTGAGTGAGTAGAATGCAAAGCAGGAGGCGGAGCAAGACTAGTACTAGGCTCCCCACCAGTCTGACTTAAACCAATTCCTAAGTGGTTATGGGTTCCCTGTTGAACTAGAAATTGTTCTAAACTAGCATTAGCAGGCACGCCAGAAAGAAAATACTGATTAGCGGCTAACATGCAACTAAACTGTTGGTGAAGACTTCGTGCATCAGACTGGGCCCCAACCAACTGGTGCCCCAATGAGCTGACTGCACTGCTGCTAGGAGGATTATTAGAGGTGGCCACAGAGGTTGAAGGGGAAGGAGAGGAAGAGGAGGGACCAGATGATGCTTGGGGGACAGAGAGGCCGGGATGCAGAGGAGGGGGGGGTGGAGGTGCTGATGCTACTAATCCTCCTAATCCCCCAGCACTCCCACTACTGCTACTTCCCCCAGCAAAGTGCTCAAAGCGGCCTACACCTGGATGTAACTGCTCCTGTGCTAGTGCTGCCTCAGACGGGTGGAAAGAGCGCAGGAACTGTGGGTAGCCTGAAGAATGGCTTGAGCTGCTGCTGCTCATCTTGCTTGACTTTGAACGAGAGCTCTGAGATGAGGAAGGCTGTTGTTGTAAAGGTGGGGGAGGAGGGGCACTCATCTTGGCAAAAATGGAGGCAGAATCAGAAAAGGCGTTACCTCTAGACCCCTGCAGGGGGCCCAAGCCAAGTCCAGACAGAAGAGCTCCAGAAGACTCAGCCTGCTGCTGCTGCTGCTGCTGGAGTTGATGCTGGTGAAGTTGCACTTGCTGTTGATGCTGTAGTTGTCGATCTAAACCAAGGCCTTTAAACTGGTGGGCCTGGTGCCCACTTAACATCTCTATAATGTCCAGATTGTATTTTCCAAATTGGAACATTTCCCACTCACTGGCACATGGGGGTGCAGGCGCCAAACCTCCAGCGCTAGGAGCGGCAACAATGATCCCACCACTGACTGGTGAAACAGACAAACTTTACCCTAAGGGTGAGGTTATGAGACTACTTGAATGTCTTAAATCTAAAGTTCGTCTCTCCAGATAGTTTACTTCTGGTGCTGCTACTCCCTGTTGATCATCCACTGCCCACACTCTACTTCCAAAATGAGTGGGGAAGCCAGGAAGATGAGTTTATGATCAAAGGGTCTTTCTAACAGGTAGATGAGTTCCACCTAATATCAAAATTGCTTAGAATAGTTTTATTGAGAAGCAGTTCAAATGACTTCTTCTGGTTTCCCTTGAGAGTTACTGCGTTGACATTTTCCTTCATCTAAGCAAGATTCCTCATCCGTGTTCAGCCAAGAAGTTCCTATAGCTGAAAAAACAAAATTCAGAAAGGGATGAAAGTCATAGAGAGGAACAGTACCATAATTAGGAATAAAATGTTACTCACTGTCCCTTGATAATCTAACAAGTAACAAAGCACCCCATCCATTAAGGTGAATGCATATAAACACAAACCTTAACAAAACAAAACCTACGACATTTATGTCCATGTCCGACATTAAAGGAAATCTAAATTCATATAGTATTACAAAGTCACAATAGTTATGCTAACTGAATTACAATACTTTGACACTGGGTTTAAGTAGCCTTTTTTATTCTACTTAGATAAATAGACTTGATATATTAAGTGTCATTTAGCACTAGTTTCTTATTTATGCGGCAATTTACCTACCAAAGGTTTCTTATTATTGTTAGCCAAGTGAGAAATGTGACCAATATACAATTCAGTTACTTGTTACACTGTTTTTGTCAGGTGAAGAAATGCAAATCTTAACAAGGTATAACTTTCCAGATAATTCTACTTTTTTTTGTAATAACTTACCATGCCGTGGTTCTGCTGGATTGCAGCACAACCAGAATTGTCGCATGAACGTCAATTCTTTCTATCGTACTGTACGTTCAGATTTACAAAGGGTGCAAAGGTTATCATCAACATATAGCTGTTCATAATAGGCTGTTCAGAAAACGCTACTTTGAAGAGAGTGACCCAATTTCTTACAATACAATCTACTTGCTTACCCCTTTAGTCCTTATATGCTGCAGAATTAGGTGATTTAAAGTATATCATTCTGTGTTTTGTCCTCTCAGATGTAAAATATAAATACAGTACTTGTGTCTATTTCGTTAAGTACCAAACGTTTATTGAGGAAGGGGTACACAGAATATAGAGGGGTGTGGTAGCGTTGCATGAAAACCCACATTAGTAAGCACATGCCTCACTTTTGGTTAAACGCAGGTGTGTGTATATAACTGATTATTTGGATTTTACCCGTACTACTTACACGTGGCATCAATGCTACATTTTACCACTTGTGCTGTCACATTTCTGCAAATTATGTCTTAGAATTATTACCACAAGGAAGACAACAGTTTGCCCAAGCCCACAAAAAATTAAACAATACATTTCACAACTTACCGTTAGAATAGGTTGATGATAAATATTCATCAAATATCAGATCATTTCCATTAAATTTAAGACAGTATTCAGTCTCTTTATGGTATACTTCTGCATACCTTAAATTGGTGGAAACCATTGAGACACTGTCGCTTATCCAGATTTTCCAACATCAGACTATTCATTAGTCATTAGTGTGGAACTGCACATCAGAGAGCAGTACTAAATGTTTTCAAATGCACGTCAATCAGCCCTGCAAAAAAATGTTAATTATACACATTCAATCCACTTTTAGAACTGTGAGCACAGTATCTCACCCCAACTTCCTACTCACACCACTGACGTTTTTCATTTCTGTTTTTTAGTTCGTTTATTACCGGACAGGTACACGGGCATACAAGTATTCAGTACATTAAACAACTGTCCATTTCATTCTTAGCCCAGAATCTGACCATATAATGTAAAAACATAGTATATAGGATTGTCTTAAATGAATACTAGTAGTGGGCAAAAACTAATGGGCTTAATTACAGTGCAACGTAGTAGATAGTACTTATTGAGAACTTTAAGGTAGGTCAAGAAGATGACCAACCTGCAGATATCAAGTTACATTTGTTTATATTAAACCATAAACTTCCCATCATAATGGACAATAGCTCACATCCTCTACATGACCTTCTGATCAAGTAGCAGAGTAGAGACTCCTGCAACTCCACTGTAAAAAGGACGACTACAGGAAGTCCTGCTCACTGCCATTATGCAGTCAGAGGAGTCTCATTCTGTAACACTTCTCTAAAGTTGATATATTCGATATGGACATTAATACATAACTTGCATCGACTCATTCTCTGATTAAGTATGCTTTTTTTTTGCACAAAGTTATTTTTTACACAGACAGAGCTATATGTACTTCCATCTCTTATACTTTTTAAATCGTATTTACGCTGTAGTCACTTTAAATGTGTCTACCTCATGCTTTGTATATATCGTATGTCTGTTTTGTGTTGTAATACAGTACAGGTAACTGCAGCTATAACAGCAGAATTTCCATTCGAGGATCAATAAAGTATTCTACCTATATTGGTTGTAATTAATCCTGTACTCCACTGGTTCTCAAACTATGGTAAGAGGACAACTGTTGGTACACGCTATCTTCCTGTAGTGGCACTTAGAGGAATCCCTGAATTAAATAAAATTATTTAAAAACACATTTTGAACATTAAGAGATCAGGAGTACCCCTCTCTGGTTCATGAACTGGTTTCATTTAGGATTAGCTAACAATAAATAACCTTCTTATAAACCGTCTGTAGTTGAACACGTTCGGACTACGCTGCTTTAATTTATCGTCTGTCACAATAATGGTACTTAGAGTGCATAGTGCATATAGCACCTTATTATTGTTTGCACTAACTGGGCAGATATCTGGTCTTTTGTTGTACTTGCACTTACTATGTGCAGTCACCAATTACCAATAACAATAGGATGAATGTATAAAATTCAAATACCTTAAATATCTCATATGCACTTTACTACTTTTGCACTTCTGGTTAGATGCTCATTGTTTTAGTACTTTGTGCAATGTCAATAAAATTGTATCTAATCTCTAAAGTAATCTAACTTGATGTTTTCTTATACATAGTATAAAAAAATTATATGTTTGTACTGATAGCACTTTATTACTGTTTGCACTCTCTGGTCAGATATCTGGACTTTTGTTGTACTTGCACTCACTACATAAGTACCAATAAAAATAGGATTAATTCATTCATAGAAAATGTAACTGTTGCATCATGCATAATTGTTTAACTGCACAGAGCTACATTGTTGTTAAGTTGAAATCCTCCTTTACTCTACTTCTGTCCAGGCGCAAACACTGGCTACGGTGCAAAATAAAGAAAACACTCACTTTGAATCTCATTTTGCTCACCTCGTAAAATCTTACCGTTTCCTCTGATCGATGCGATGAACCTAGCGGGGAGTGAGCTCCCCTGGCAGATGAGGGAGATAATCTATCGCATATATGACTGCCTCTCATTTTAATGATAAATCACCAAATCCTGCGAAGAAGAAGAAGAAGAAGAGGGAAAAAAAGGAGGAGCTCAAATTAACATGAGTAACACACTCGCTGCACAATGTAAACATTAGCAGAGATGTTTTGTTTGGTTTTTTTTTCTTACAAGGCGCAGCAAGTAATAACGGATGCACTTGAGGTAGCATCCTGTAATAGTATTGGCTAGCAGTTGTAGTCAAGAAAAAAAACATTGGAGGCGCTTGCATGAGAAAACTTCACGGTTCATCATATTTTTACACTGGTGGCTCGGCGTGTTTTAGCTACACACACACACACACACACACACACGCAATCTAGAAAAGCCACATAACCGTTGCTGCTAATGCTACTCGCTGCTAACGTTAGCCATCACTCACTAAACGCACGTTATCTTTTTTTTAAAAAAAATAAAAAAAAGAAAAGCACGCCGACTACCGTTAACATCACGATGCTAAGCCTTAGCATATATACATCTGCGTAACCTATATCGGGGGGGGAATGTTTACCTACGCATCCAGTCGCAGAGCACAGTTTGCAGATGGATGAGGCCTGTCACGCCTTCTTCTTCTTCCTTCTAACCGACTGTGGCTAGCTACCGTCCGCTTCCATTTCTGCGTGCTGTTTTCCAGTCGTTAGCCAGAGCCATTTTCACTGATGCTGCTGAGCTGGGTGAAAGCTTACACCGATCCCCGCACAAGAAATCAACGCCGACGGATACCGCAGCCGCCTCCTTGCCATTTGCTTACCGCCTTTTTTCTTTTTTTTTAAGTTTCGCCTTGCTTTGCTTTTGGAGAGCTTAAAGATTTCGACGTGCCGAGAAGAAAATTGGGTGGTCGGTTGATAATATTTTTTGGGTAAAAGTGAGTGACGTGTGCTCTCTTAACATTGGTCCTTTCCGGCCCTTGTAATATTTCCGGGTAGCACTAGCGGGGCTCACGGGCGGTTGAATAGGGCTCACAACGGTCTGCTTTAAAGGGGGGATCCTCTTTCACCAACGCTGCATATTCACATAATTAGCGCCCCGTTCCCACTTCCACAACATCCTGCCCGTTTATATCAAAAGATACACTGTCTCACGGGGACGGTGGTAACTTTTTCCCCAGGCTGCAGCCATAGCTGATGCTTTATAGGCCTATTATATCATAGGATTATTATGTGTTTATAAAGTATGTATGATTTATAATGCGTGTGTTTAGAGAGGGGTTTAAATGTTTTTTTTATTGAACCACAAGTGATTATGTATCATCATTACATCAGTGGTCATTTTCATCTATAAAGAAAATAGATCTTATAGCTTAGATATGTAATGTTTACTAGACGTCCAAGATCTTTTTAAATAAATAAAAAAGAAAATAATAAATATAAAATAATAAATAAATAATCATTATAATCAATATGTATGATTTCAAATATGCATGTTTAGAGAGGTTTAGAAGACAGGTATGTGCTGCTGTATAAACACAGTTAAATGTTTTTATTGAGCCACATACATGCAGTATGTATTATCATTTCATCAGTGGTCATTTTCATCTATATAGGAAACAAAGATACGTTTCTAGATAATAAATAGATTAAATAAAAGATACAGGATTGTGTATAAGGTTCAAGCAGTATTAAACACATAAGGAGAAAAAAAAAAAAAATACAATATACAAAATAAATAAACAACATCCGATTGTCTGATTATATCAAAAGACACAGTCTCAGAGCGAGGTCGATAACTTCTTCCTCAGGCTGCAGAATAGCTGATGCTTTATAGACTCATTATACCATAGGATTATTATATATTTACAACGGTTTCATGAAAATACATAGCATTAAATGGAAAAAGTATATTTAAGATGAGAAATGAAATGTTTATTAGATGTCCAATATGTTAAAAAATGACTTCCTACTTTGAATTATGCCATATAAATACACATTTAAATGATAATAATCAGCTTCTGATCAGCATGTCGGAGTTCTAATATGCATGTTTAGAAATCAGGTGTTTGTTAAATGTTTATAATATACATACAGGATGTATTATCATTATATCAATGGTCATTTTCATCTGTATAGACAACAAATCAAAGACACATTCATGTACATTCACACACCAACTGGGCACTTCATTAGTTAAACCCGTACAATCCAATGTGGTCCAATACAACAACTCTGCCATTTATATGAAGCTTATAATTTTTCACTTTTTGTTGACCCTGTCAGAGACATGTGAATTTAATTAACTTCAGGTTGTAGTTTGCAGTAGCATTAAACTGGACTGCACTATGTTGAGAGGTTTCTAATATTTTGGCCACCCTCATTTACATACATGAGAGGGCCATAATAATACAAACACCTTTCAATGCAATGCACTCCTGTACAGCAACAGCTAAGACTTCAATAATAAACACAAGAGTTAAATTATTACCTCTCTGACAGTGTCAACAAAAACTGAATCCTTTGTAAGCTTTGTAAAAGTTGAATTTATGCCAGAGTTGTTGTGTTGTATCATATTAGATTGTACAAGTGTATCTAATGAATGTTGTTGGGAGAAAGAAGAAATAAATATATAAATACACATAAAAAATGAATAAAAATAAAATAAATGAAAGGTGGATCGAGTCTAAAACCAAAGAATAGGTGCATAACTCAGATAAGGTGTGCCAGGAATATTTATTCCACATTAAACTTGCCTTTTGCTCTTATCTTTTATACACTCCACTGTTCACTTGCCTCTTACTCTACTCACGCTCAGTTATTGAGTAAATCAAAGAAATAAAAGTTTAAAGCTCAGGAACGGTTTATAAACATTAATATAAATATAGTTCAGTATAAATACTGACAATCACAATGTATAAATATTTCACATATATATGAATGAACAGTATATGACAGACATTAGAGGTAATGTAGTAATGAATACTAAAGTATATTTTATTCAGAGATGTATCTACATGTTTGCTTCTTATCGTCTCTGTCTATCTAGTTTGCCTGGATATTTTATAAACTACATACACCGACCACCCACTTAATTTATTAAACTTGCTATAAGTTCTATTTTTATGACACTTATAATGTTTCAGTTTTTCAGACACTGACAAAGAGGTATTACTTTAACTATTCTATTACTTTAACTATTCTATTTGTTATTGAGGTTGTAGTTTGCAGTACTGTTAAACTGGGTTGCATTATATTGAGAGGTGTTTCTAATATTTTGGGCACCCCATTTACATAAACGAGAGGGCCATAAAATTAGAAACACCTTTCAATATAATGCAGTCCAGTATGGTGTATATAGACTGTATAATATAGACTACTGTTTCTAAATGTAGTAACACCTGTGAATGGTGGATGAAATGTATTTATGAAGTTCACATTCACTCTCCTCTGTCCCAATAACAGATCTACACAAGCCAGCTAGTTTAAATGTGATCAGGCTCAAATCTACAATTCAATCTATATCATTTTATCATCGTATACTTGTAGGATTTGATTTAGGTCACTTTAATCACAGAAATGTGAATAATTTCAGCTCTGTGCCTCTGATTTTTAAGGGTGCTAATCGTGTGCACAGACCCTTAAAAGAACCGGAGAGCCTTGATTTGGACATACATTTTCAATTTGGCTTTTAATTAGCCTTCTCTGGCAAATTTGCACTCTTTCTCAGCTATATTCAGTGTTACAAACTGAGCATTATTAGTGAAAAATGGTCTTTCACTTCACTTATCAGCTATATAAATCATTAAAATGAATGGTGACAGGTGTGTGATAGTGTGGGCAGCTTATCCATCCAGGATGTTATCTGAAAATAGTCAGATATTATTGTTTTGTTCTGCTTTCTTTAGTCTGCCCCGTTAACAGTAATATGTTTAAGGGTTAAATTATAAGAAATTATATAAAGTATTGAGTAAAGGCTCATGCAGGTTTGGCCTCAGCGCTGAGGATCCACTGAACCTCCTGGTGGTGAAATGTGCAAATTACAATGATTGTAATGCATCAGCGGCAGTGAGCGCCTAAATCAAACATAATCATTTTTGTGCCCTTTGTGTACCTCCTGTAAAAAATTATTTCTGTACCAGTACAATGTCACAATCTGCTCTTTTATTTAAGCCTTCATACGTCTCAGTGCAATAAATGTATTCACAGGAGGTTTTAAATATGAGCTCCATAGCCCTCACCTCCCTCTAAGGATCCAGCAGGTACAGTATGATATAACTCGGCACTCACATGGTCTAGAGCTTTCTTTGAGTTTTATGAAGACAATTTCCCTTTTTCATTTCATTTAAAAGCACTGTTGTCCACTCCCACTGGCACTGTATAGCCTTACCATGGCTTATACAATATCTAACATCCTCGTGATGTGGGATTTTTTTTATCCCAGACTCACTAACCTACTGAAGACTAAAAGGCTTTTTGTTAATATAGAGCTATTGTTCTGGTTTGACCCCTTATAAAACACTAATTTGTCTAGTGGTTATTTTTAGACTCAATTTTATAACATATTGTCTCTGAAAAAAAAAAAAACGTGGCTGGTTGCATAAACATATTTCAGACATACTGCATGTCTCCCTCAGGCCAAATCTCAGCTAGGATTTCTGTGTAACCAGTGGTGGAATGTAACAAAGTAAATCGAGTATTTCCATTTCACTTTGTACTTCTACTTGTATACAATTCACTGGGGAGTATAGTACTATTTACTCCACCAGATTTATTTGAGTAACTAGTTACTTTATATATTAGGAACTTACACACAAAACATAAGCTTATAAAATCTGATGCACGTTTAGAGATGAAACTGCTCATCACTGTAAAGAAAAATGTTAAAAACTAGGTCCACTTCCTATATAATATATGATATATATAGGTCCTCCACCTATAATATATAACACACAATATATAGAATAGACCATAACTCTCACATAGCTCAACCTGCCTTAGTAGTTCATTGGCCATCATCGGCATGTGTTTTAGTTCAGAAAGAGTCTTAATTTAACCACATTACACAGGAAATGAGTCCTCCTCATGATAGTCCAGATTTAGCTTTGTGCAAACAATGAACAGAGACATCTTAGATAGATCAGTGTAGAGACTTGTGAGTGGTTTGAAGTCCTCCAAAATGCAGAGGAACACATTTTCTCTAGTCTAATTTGAAACATTATTTTAAGTCCAGTTCACTAGCTGTAAGAGAGAGTTACCAAGAGTAATGTTTGCACTTAACCTGGGAAACGAATTAACATAAATGTGAATCATGCCTGGGCAATGAACTTCTTGAATGCATGTCTGAGTACAATCCACCTGAAATGGTGTATCAGTGTATTTTGCCACTGGCATTAACGTAGCTGTGAGGTAAGGTGTATGGAGCCTCATTAATGTTTATAACCTCATTACAAAAAGAGTGTGAACCACCTAATGACTGAGGAAGATGTTTACAACATTCCTAAAATAATAAAAAGTGCTAGAGAAGCAGACATTTAGCAATTTGTAAGCGACTTAGGTAGAAAAATGAGAGATTACAGATAATTTACAACTAGGATAAAAAATATAATAATTAAAGAACACATAAAAAAAAATCTCACACTATAATGAATGACAAAACGTTTTTTTCCACCAACTTTATTATACAAATTCTTTGTAAGTCACTGTCGTATCCAAGGGGATCAATGCATTAAACAATAACAAAAGGGTTATTTTGAAATTTATAGGCATGAAAATAAATCCATGAATTTAATTTCTGGACGCGGTCCCTGTCCGTACAATTAACTGTTACATTTCAGGTGGCCTTTAACCATCCTCTCTCTAAAATGAATTCATAATGGTAAAAACACACACCATATTCATTCATTTCTTTCTGATAACTGACGTTTTTGTTTGTTTTTTTTTAGCTTACTCATCTGTGTATCGGTTCTCAGTTGTGAAAAAAGAAATAACCCCTGTAGTTTTGTAGGAGGCTATGACAATAGAAAGACAACAAAATGTTATGAGTTTGGCACTGTACAATTCATTAAATACTAACACATAATTTGTTGAATCCTCAAATTAATGTCGAAGAGATCACTCAAAATATTCTGATTGTACTAGCTATACAAAATACAATACTTGCACAAATTAGATTAACCATTTATAAAATTGTGATAATGAGTTTCGATGGATATGGCTTGTGAGATATTACAGACTTTGCTACAGACCTTTTGTGGCTCTATTAAAAAAATCTAATACTACTGTATGTCATCTGTCCTATTTCCCTGAAAAAGACACTGCACTCAAAGCATTCAGGTTTCCATTAGACCTCCATTTCTTTCCAACCTTTGTAATAAACATTCATCCGAACACACATACATTATGGCATCACGGGTTTAGTGTGTACAACCCATAATAAGTTATAGGGTCAGGCTGCTGCAGTGGAGACTGTCTCCAGTCTGTTGGCGTTAATAACTTCTGGCCCGTCCCAAACACATCTATCCCTCGCTGGCTGTTAAAACGCCGTCGTCTACACATACGTTTAGAAGGCTGCAGATTTTTTCAATAGATGTTTTTGTACCCGAGTGGAAACCTAAGTAATCACTTGAGATCAAGAAGTCATAAGGCCGATGTCTAGGCACAGTACATACAGCTGGAAAGTTGGCCATATAAGCGTCGATGACCTTAAAATCCAGGCATACTGTAAATGCCTCTCAATGAAATGGAGCTGGCATGCATCAAGATTCAGAATGTTTTTAAAAACTTGAGTTTATGACCAGATGTATGAAAAACCAACTAGTCATGAGAATGCTAGTTATCTAAAAACAATAAACACTTAAATCCCACCAAGTAAAAGAACATCACATCATAAGATAATTGTTAATAATAACCATAACAGTTATAATAATTATTAATAATAACACTCCATCATATTCATAACAACTACATTTAGCACTGTGTATAGGAAGATTGTCCAAATGAAATCTGTGTTTCTGTTTATCAGTATTTCATCTCTGTATCCTTTCACATGACTGAACAAAAACTACGCTGTAACAAGTTCCTTCTTTGATCTGCGTAATTATCTCTGATTTCTGTTGATAAAAAATAAAAATTTAAAAAAAAATCCCTTGCTCGATACAATACCTTCCATTGATCAGTCACACTTTCAGCTGTGCTTGTACAGAATGTAAACCTTGAGGACACGATACAAAGTAAGTTTGTATCTGGTGCAAATATCAGGGGATAGATTTGTGCAAAGTTTTGTCTCTGTGTTTCTCTTTGAACTGTGCTTAAATTGCTCTTGTTTTTTGTACACATTAATACTTAATACATCATGACAATATCAACACAAAATCAAGAGAAAGAGATAGCATTTTATATGGACCACAGATATCACATACTACAGTATATAGGATAGGATAGCCCTTAGTATTGATAAGCGTTGTTATTGATGAAGATTTTTTTTTTCCCGTTTTCTGTTTTTTTTGTTGTTGTTTTTTTTTTTAAACTCATACTGGCTGAAGTGCGTTATGATACAGCAAGGTCTTCGTCTTGAGGATGGGGAGGGCTTCCTAACCATCCGAGTCTCTTTACGGCGTATGGAGCCATGCAGGAGAAGGCCTCAGGTCGCCCCCTCTCTCCTGACTTAGAGGTTTTTTTTGGCTTGCTCTGAAGCCAATCCTTTTTGACTGTACAAAATATCACTGACTTGTGTAATTTGTCACCTGGTGAGAATAATAAAACGGTGATTGTCAGACCAGCTTCCTCTGTGGTATTTTCTTTGTATCTCCATAAATGGCTTTGAAGGACAGTTGTGTAAGTGCAACCTCTGCGTCATGGTCTATTCATTTGTGCTCTGTAGAAAAACCTTTGCTCTTCGTGCACAACCTACATTAAAGTAAGGTTTTTTTTTTATTATTGGTAAACTGAACACATACATCTGTTATCTCTTGACTCGTCTATGTTTATGTCAAGATGTTTTTGTAATAACCTGACAGATGGCTCTATATTTTTTTTGCTAGCCCATTGTTTTTACAGTTAGGTCCTGATCTATAGATATAGGGAAAACTCACCCATAACGTAATCTAACGTCAGTTTACACTCCTGTGGTGTAACAGTGATCAGAGTGTGAGTTCCTCTGGAGATTTGATCTAAGGTCACATGGAAAACTAGGCAACCCAGGCATCAGATTGGTAATGTGGGTACGTCCGCAGGTTAAATCGGGCGTGGAGTCCTGCCAGTAGTGTCAGGCTGCTGTGTCCGAGTCAGAAACAGCCCCCACCTCCTCGCCCACCACGCTCATTTACTTAGGAAGCAACAAAAAAAATAAATTAAAAAATCAGTTCGGTCTTGCTGTGTCAGGATGAGGTTGATTCAGACTGGAGTGTCAGATCCCCCCCACCAAAAAAAACCCTCACCAGGCACACGGTTCATTCAGACTCATCCGGTCCGTTCACCCATGAGATTCAGTTTAATAAATTATAGTCGGTGAGGGCCGAGCAGGTCGACAGTCCAGCAGGTAGTTGGCTCAGTTCTCGATTAAATTCTGTGATACAATATTCCACACGGTCCTCCTCTTCATCAACCTCATTTTTTTCTTCATATATATATATATGGATATATATAGATATATATCGTCTCATTCCCTATCTAATATGGCTCCTGAGTACTTTTTGAAAAACATATATAAAAACAAAATTATGAACGACACTTCTCTTAGTTTTGTTTCACCCTTCCAGTCAGTCTTTCTACAAGTAATGGCACCGCTGTATATGGCAATATGGCAAATTTTGTTACAAAATATGGCTGATGTAGGCTATCACATAACTGGAACAGATATTCCCCACTTAGAGTTTTAAGTAATCATATTTAAGCTATCTAATTACAAGATAACACTAATTTGAATAGCCTAAACACGTTATACTTTTACTATACTTTATACTTCTAGTTTTTATGCCTTGTAGTTGTATATCTAATAGTTAAATGCAGAAGGGTGACCTATTCCTGTACCTTTGATGAGGGGTAAGCTCTACATTAGGCACAAACCTCACACCGTCACCTCATTTTTACTCCCCGTCCTGATCCCCTGACTCCCTCCTCCACTTCCTCCTGACCCCCCGCCGCCCCCTCCCGGTATGAAATGTAGCTGCTCAATGGTGTTCTGCCTTTTTGCCGCAAAAGCCATCCTCCTGGCGTTGTGGCCCCCTAGTGTTCCCGTTCCCATGACTACCCCAGCCCCGGGCATCTCCCCCGCCCAGCCCATGCCCCCACTCATGTGCCCAGGCATGGCCGTGCTCCTCTCTTGCTCTCTTCCGGATGTGGGGTGAGAGTTCATCTTGATCATGTGGTGTCGGTCGAGGGAGGGAGTGGCGCACACGTTCTGCTGTGACTGGGCCTTCTGCTGGCGAGGCAGCGTGGGGACAATCCCTCCTGTGTGGGCGTATGGATCTACAACACCCATCCCGCCGACCCCCATCCTCTCCTCCAAATGGTCTGGGGACATGAGCAGCCTTTCCTGCCTTTCCTGCCTTTCCTGCCTTTCCTGCCTTTCCTGCCTTTCCTGCCTTTCCTGCCTTTCCTCTCTCCTGTCCTGGGTCTTCCTGGTGAGGGTCTGCGTGTTGGAGTTCTTATTGGAAGCAGCCATGGCTTTGTAGTACTGGTGCTGCTGATTCTTGGACAGCCTGGACAGGGTCCCCGTGTTGCCAGGGACGTCACCCATGTTGAGCAGCTGGTCAGTGGACTTAACTTTCCTCGGAGGCTTGGAGAGAGTGTCATAATTGGGGTTGTATTGTGGCTCCGGGGGATCCAGAGGGTAAGGATTGGGGGTGGGTGAGGCAGGCATGCCAGAAGGCGGCGGCGGGATCCAGGGACGCATAGCATGCCTCGGGAGGGTTCCTCTCCCACTCAGGGTGTAGTCTCCACCCCAGTGGAGGTGATGCTGAGAGGACTGGAGGGCCGGCTGGGCTGTGTGAGGCCGGCGCTTGGTGGTGCAGTAACCAGACGAGTACTCATCAAGACCTTTCTCTGGAAGCCAAACAAAATTTCTCAGAATTGTTTATCACCACAGTAAATAGCAGCAGCAGCAGCAGCAGCACATAATGACGCATCCTGCACTTTATGCCATAGTGTCAAGAGTGTCACCGCGATTCAGCACTGAAAAAATGCAATGAAACAGCTGCAGAAACGGAGCCGTAAGGAGAGCGATGGGCAGACAGACTGGTGCGTTTGTCCTCATTTTCTCCAAAATGAAGGTACTTACCGAGGCGTTTGAGCGAGGAGTATCTGTTGAGCTCAGGCTTGGTGGCGCTCTCATAGGACGGCGGCAGCTGAGCCAGGTTGTGCAGGGAGTGGTGGAAGGCAGGTTGGGATTTGGTGTTGTTGTGTTTACTGGAGAGCAGGGTGCCTCCAGCTGCCAGCTGAGCATTGTTCATCCGAGGGGTGCGTTCTGCAGAGACCACAGGGAGAAAACGGCTGTGTGTATTAAATGAGATCTGCTCCTCTGGATACAGCGCGCCGCATGTAGCCGTGCGCGAATCCGCTAACATTCACAGACTTTTAATTTGCTTTTCAACACCAACACAAGCGACCGAAGCTATGATAATCATCATCATTGTTGAGATGAATGAGTCTACTTCTGAGCTTTAAAACGACAATGGACGAAGCAAATGAAGCATTGTGGTGATTACATATAATTTACATAGGAGGCCGGCTTTCACCAGCTGTCTTACCGATAGTCGCGGTGTGTTTGGGGCTGGAGCCTGATGAGTGGATGAAATTGTGTTGCAAATTGCCCACTGTAAGTCAAAAGAACATAAGGTAATTAGCTCAAAATGGATGTCAGGCAGTTTCAGGTCCAGTGGTGCTTGATTAAAAAACAATCAACTACAGATATTAAAGTATCTGCATCAGTTCACCAGCATCTCGTATGCACAGAGCTTCTTGGCATCAGGATGTAAGGCATTTTACAAGCACTAATCTCTGTAGTGGAAGACTAATATTATCAGATAAAGAAGTCAAAGGTATCTTTTCTCAGTCAGAGACAAAATACCGATAGCAAGAGTTAAGATTTTGCATTGAGGATTCTTTTTTTTTCCATAATGATTTCAAAGATACCTTCAGGGTGGGAGGAAGACGAAGCATACACATACTGACGGGGTAAACACGATGTGCCTCGGCATACAGATGATGCCGTTACAAAAGCTCTGATTGTGCCTCTGATTGTGCTATTCATTAACACTGCAAAAGCCTTAAAACCCTCACATCTGTTGTCCTTGCTTGGCAGTCCTGGGGCGTACAGATTTTTTGGAGCTCTCCCCAGTGTCCCTGTTCCATCCCCTACAGTCAGAGCCACGCTGTTGTTTCTCTCGTCCTGCTGGACTGGGCTCGATTGGTGCCGCAACATGTCAACCAGAGCTCTAATGACAATAAACAGAAGCAAAAAAAAAAAGGAAACAGAAAATGATTTTCAATAAACTGCTGGCTGTATGGCAATCACATCAATTCATAATAATGAAACACGTCTAATACTTTGAAGTTAAGATTAGTAATCTATGTTTTAGGTCTAGCACCGGATTGTTCTTATTTTGGATTCGTGTGAGGATGAAGGTCTCATCCATCTTATATTTTTCAAAAATATGCTGCGTTTGAAATGTGTAGGAATCAGCCACAGTCCTTTGCACGATCACCTGCCAATGGCTTGGATATAAATTTATGCACAATGATGACAAACAATACGCTGTTAATCATTTGCCTTCTTTAAGGGATCAACCAACGCTCAATATCAGTCTACAACCATCATCCTCCACTGCTGGAGCCCATGACAGAAAAATGTGACCTCTGCAAAAATCAAAATGCAAATCTTTATTGCCAAGATTACAGGCCATATATGAGATTTTAAAAAGCCTAGAGGAATCAAAACAACCATGAATTCTCCAGTGACCACTCGATGAAGATCAAATATGCTTCAGCTGATGACTAACAACATTGTTCTGAGCCCAGAGTGATGAATCTGGGCCATTTATGGAGTCCTGAAAACCTAATTTCACACATACAATATTAGAATGAAGTAACGAATCCAGCTGTGAGAGGTGATAAAAGAAGCCTCACCTGGGCATATTGAGGTCCCTTTGGTTGGCTTCCTGTTGCACCTTGTTGAAGACCACCTTGATGCCCACAGCGACAGCCACCATGAACACAACCACACCTCCGATGACGAAGCCCGTGTTGTGGCTCTGCTGCTTCAGTGGATCGAAGTCTGGGTCAGGGCCTAATTCCTCTGATATAATCATGGAGTCTGTATGTGGCTTGGCCCAGTCTGGAGAGTCATAGTTTTTACAGCTGTCCTGCTCCAGTTGTCGACTTCGCTCTGGACAGCAGAAGCGGTAGTGGCAGGTTCCACAACAAAAGACGAAGGTGTCCTTGGAGCAGTTGAAAGCGCTGTCAAAGTGTCCCATTACGTCATAGTAACCCCGACATACATCCATCCATACATCCATCAGGCGGGGTGGGATGGGCGCTACCTGTGCTGCACCTAAGGGAGGTGCAAGAGCCTCTGCTGAAGTCACATTCTTGGGGAACATGACCTGGGGAAGGGGTCTCGGAGGCGTTTCCAGAACTCCTTCTGAGGTTTCTGGAAGTTTCTCTGGGGTTTTGGTCCTGCCTTGGAGAGCAGCTGGCTTGATATTGGCCTGCATGGCGAGGAGCAGGTGAGAGGGGCTGGAGCCAGTCTTGGGCTGCTCGGTTGACGGCCTCCCTGAGTGGTCTATGTGCTGAGGAGGGGGGGACGGAGAGGTCTCCACGACAGTGGTAAGTGGGGCAGTAAGGAGGGAGAGCAGGGAGACAGCAAGGACTCTGAGATTGGTGGTGGGCGTCATTTTTACATGACTAAGAGATCTATTTTCTGTTGTTGAGTCAATGCAGTTGCAACACTGTATCCGCTTTTGCAGTTTAACCCACTAAAATGGCATGTGAAATATTCAAGTAGCATGTACAACTTACTGGATATTGATGATGTATCAGTAATTTCATTTAGTAGTGCTGGATAATGTAATTTGAGTATTTATACGTTGTAATAATAGAAAAGGTCAGGAACAATAGAAACGAAAGGGACTAACACTATCAAAATCACTTCAATAATGATTGATAATGGCGTTCCAATGGTTTTAATTTACTGCTAGAAAGGCGCTCTGAATGCGTAATGACTTCATCTTTTGCCCTCCAAAATCACCTCTCAAGTCTAGAACGCTAAAATGGATGCATCTTTGTAAAAAGGACAAATTGAAAACAACAATCTTCATGCTTTTAGTCCTTAACACCTTTTTCCTACATGTCCCACTGAACAAAAGAACAAAGATGTGACGTACTGCTGGATGGGATTGTTTTTTTTATAAGCACAAAAGGCCAGTAAGAATTAGTAGCAGGTATTTTCAATAAAATGTGGCAGTCCTATACATTCATGTGCTGATCACGGCACTTGAACAATAGTCTATGGCCTGTGTTTCATCAAATGTAAACTGTTTTATCCGTTTTGTTTATTCCTGGATGACTATTTTAGTCTGGCATCACATACATTCAGTACTGGCACTTATTTAATGTCTGATACGTATATACCTTATGATATATTTGGTGTTTTTTTGGCATTGTAAACAATCAAATAGAATTAACAGACTGCACCACTGATGAAAACTGTCTATCGGTGATGCCTCGTTTCTTCGGAGCAGGGACTCATCTCCATGTTAACTTGTCCTAGGCACGCGTCACATCTACAGATACCACCACGTATTTTATCTGAATCTTTTCTATGGCTTGATTAATGTGCATCAGTACTCGCCTGGCACGGACTGTTACTGTGATTGGGCCGGGGGGTGATAATGAGGGTGGCTCGGCTTAAGTGCTAGAAGACTTTAACAGCTGAAAATCAGGAGTAAGCATAAACCAAGGAAACGACTCCCAGCCTGTAAAATACATTTCAAAACGAGGCAAACGTCGTGGATCTTGAAATGTTCTGCATTCAGCTTTTAGGCACAAAAAGTCGCCCGTGTCATTCAACTGTATCACTAATTAGACGTGAACTGAATGGCACATTGCTTCTCCATGTGACATGTCTCTCTCTAAGTAAAATTATTCCTGATTTGTCTCCGAGGTTCAAAGAATATCACTTTTGTTGAGAAATATGTAAATGTGTGAAGTTATTGTGTTGGAGGTGTTGGCAATAATAGACAGAAGCAGATCTGTCTCCCACAGAAATTATAATTATATGTAATTATCAAAACGTCCCTATCTGTAGCAGAGAATGTAGGCACAGATGGGGGAGACAGAATGCTGAAATCACTGAGGGCTCCACTTGTTTCAGTTACATGCTCCTCTGACCTTCTGAGGAGAGTTCAGCAGAGGAAAAAAATGAGAGACACAAAGCAGCAGTTCTCCCACTGACTAATGTTCAAAGTGAGCTCAGTCCCCTCGTCTCCCTCTCTCCCTCTCTCTCTCTCTCTGTCTCTCTCTATCTCTCCGGGAGAATTTCTCTTCTGTCGTCTCTAAATGTTCTGCTTGATTTTCCAGAATTGTCTTCAGATTTACAACGTCGACAATCAAACCTGGAACGTGTTGGCCGAGCGTCCACTGTAATAAAAACGAGAGACATGATTAGAGAGCTCAGCGACCTCTTCTCCTCACTTATTGACACTCCTGTGTGAGCGCGCGCGCGCATGTGTGTGTGTGCGCACGGTTTTTATTAATGTGTGCATTGCGAGGAGTGTGTGTGTGTGTGTGTGTGTGTGTGTTAGTTGCAGGAGGCTCCTGAAAAGCCAGTGATGGAGAAAAGAGAGAAAGAGAGCAGAGGGATAAATGCAGGGTAGGGATTTAAATGAGCAAAGAGATTGTGGCGAGCGGGAAGAGCCAGAGGTATAGATGCAGAGACGACCATGAGTGGGAGGGCGGTGTGTGGGTGGCACAGAATCAAGTACATTTCTCCCAGCACTTACCAATACAACATAGCACATCACACAAACAGCACCACCAAACAGATCTGCAAATACAGTCAATGCCACACACACAAGAGGGGTGATAATCAAGACTGTAAATCAGCTGCTGTTAGAGCACTTAAAAGGGTTGAATATTAAACTGTACAGAGGCTTTGTGTCTGTGTGTGTGTGTGTCTGTGTGTGTGCATGCGTGCGTGTGTGTGTGTGTACATGTGAGAGACTATAGTAGGCATCCTGTAAACCTCCTTGTAGTCTTTCTTTCTCCTTTATGCTCCCTCCTTCTCCTCTTTCTCCCTCGTTCTGCCTTTCTCTCTTTCTCAGATTCTGTGCGTGGGTTGAGGCAGCTAACTCTCTCAGAATAGCACTGCAGCTCTGTCTGTGTGTGTGAGTGAAAAGAGGCAGTGAAAGAGAGAGAAGGGAGGCAGAATCCAATCTACACCCATTAAAGCCAAACCAGATTTCAAAGTCACATCTGCCCGTCTCTTGCTCGACAAGATGACACTGATGCCTCGCGCCGTCATCTGCGAGCGCTGCTCAACTTCCATTACCATATTTTCTGCCTCTGACTCCATTCACTTCATGTGGTGATGGTGGTGCGTGCGGGGTAGGGGGGGGGGGGGGATTCTCTGGACACACATCCACAAACCACTCCTCGATAATTGTGCACAGGATTTGAAATTATTCTAGATACTGACGCAAAATGTTGGAGGGTCAGACCTCCTGCAGCCACAATCTTTCCAGCAAAAGTGACTCAACGTACAAAAGAAATGTTCTCCTGTAGGTATCTCTATACTGTGCTGCTGAAGCAATGCAGCAGAGATGAGAGCGAGAGAGAGAGAGAGAGAGAGAGAAAGAGAGAGAGGAACCAAAGGGTGAAGGGCACACATTCATAACTGTGAACATGCAATCCCTGAGTTATACATGGCCACTGGAGAAAGAGAGAGAGAGAACAAACCATTTCCAACTGATTCCTGCCACTGCAAAGCAAATGAACCCTTCACTTTCGTTGCAAGGCTGCTGACCAGCTGTGCAGACAGGCTGGGCATGCAACACTTTCAACAGGTGTTTGTTGGAAATGAAACAAAATGGCTTCTTTCTTTCTTTTCTTTTTTTTTCCCTCCCCCTTCCTCTTCTTCTGTTGCAAAAAAAACAGCGCTGTGATGTGAATGGATGAGGGTGAAAACAGAAGTGATGCTGATGCGAAATAAAATAAAAGACGTTTAAAATCGGGAGCAGGAGCAGCTTCAGTCTTATCAGTTAAATAGATGCTGCGCAATGACTTCGCATCAACCGAGCGGATTTGGACATCGCACCTCCGGCGATTCAATTAATCCTTTATTAGGTTACTAAGTTGCAACTTGTAACTCAACAACCATGCGGGTTATGGACATGACTTGCATGTATCAGTAGGCTAAAAGTGCGTGGGTGTATCCGTGCCGGTGTGTGTTTGTGCGTATGTGTGTAGTCCGGCTGGATGTGTGTGTGTTTTCCAGTCTTATTATCAATACATTCATAATGTCGCAATGTGCTGACAGCTGTCGATTAAAGTGCTTAAGTGATGAAAAAACATGTCTGCCCAGCTTTTACAGCCAGTGTGTAGATGTTTCTGTGGCGCAGCTTTCATCCAAATGTTTTGTTTGACAGCCTCCAGCACAGCTGATGCGTCTAAACAGATGTCAAACTCAATTTTTTTTTCTCCACACGCACGCACACACACAGAGAGACGCGCGCAATGCAAAATCAATCAAACACTTTCATGTAAATCTATAACTGATGCTGCATTAATGGAATAAAATAAAAATTAAAAAAAGGTGCATAATGTCGTGCCTTACCTGTGCGTTGCTCTGGGGTTTGATGCTGGAGAAGAGCGCTGCCTGGGAGAGAGCCTGCGCACTGTATCTCAGCGTCTCTCAGATGGCAGCCTGTTATTGTAGCAGAGGATGGATGATCAGGACAGCGTGAACTGTTGCCACCTGTTTTTTTTCTTTCTTTCTTTTCTTTTCTTTCTTTCTTTCTTTCTTTCGGTGCTGCAGATCTCAATCTTCCCACTCTTGATGCGTCTCCATCAGGCTTTTGTTTAATCCATCACGGCAGGGAAAGAAAAGGGGGGAAAAAACGCGAGGAGAGAAGAAAAAAAAAAGAGAGAGAGAGAGATGAGGAAGAGAGGAGGAGAGTCAAAGCCCAACGAGATGTTCTCACGCATGTGACATTAAACTAAACCACTGCATACAAGTTTAGTGTGGTGCTCGAGTCTAACTTTTACTCCGTCTAGATGTGACTGAGGCTGGCACCCTTCATAATTTCCAAGCGAGAGATGGGTTACACCGCCTAACTGCGACTGGCCTCACGGAGGTCCGCCAGTGGGGGGAGCGCTGTGATTGGTCGGTCAGGCTGGTGTGATGAGACTCTCAACTCCGCTCTGATGGTCATTAGGCCCATTCAACTGGTGGTGTTCATCTGGATCACCCCCTCCATTTCATTTGCCTCTTTAAATTCTAGTACTAATTTCACCAGCTCTGATAAAAATATATATATATATCTATCAGTCTGTATGTGATTAAGCTTTTTGGTTTTTTTATAAAGAAGAGGGGAAAAAACTTACAAAATCTAAGCAGCCGCGGAAGACCTCTTAGATCCAAAGAGTGTGTCTTTTCCTTTTCTTTATGCGTGTGTGTGTGTGTGTGTAAGAGAGAGGAAAAAGAGAGACACGGTTGCCACAGCAACTGTGTCATTATGTTGGTGGCAATTATGAAAGCGATGAAAACGGGGAAGGGGAGAGGGATTGGCGCAAAAAAGCTGTAACACTGGAGCGTGAACGAAACTGTCAATTAGACCCAGATCTATCTGCATTGGCAATTCAGAGGGTTTACTTTAAGTTCTCCTTTTTTTTTTAAAGGGGGGACAGTGTGTGTGTGTGTGTGTGTGAGGTTTGTGAGAGATGCACATCACATGAAGGACTGGACCTCAAGGATGAATCATGATCAACATCACTGCACTGTATGTGACATCCTTTACACCTGACCCACATCAGACTGAAGTCATTCAAGTGTCTTAAGGCTGGAGAGTGGTGGAGGTGAAGGAGGTAAGCGCTTCCAAAATGCAGAGGGGCTCGCGGGGGAAAAGGTGTAAAGGGGTTATGTGGAGCTCCAGGTGTCTCAGACGAGGGCCCTGATAATTACCTGCATGGCAGGCTGCTATTTCTACACAGGTGGGTGGGCTGCTGCATGTCTGCAGCAGAGGCTGTTGGAGCCCTTCATTAGATGGTCCAATGACGCTCTACCGGGTGCACTTTCACTTGCTGGTTTGCTGGGGTGGATGCAATTACTGATTCCCTCATAATGGTTATTCCATCACTGCAGAACAGGAGACTACTATAAACAAAATGAAGTGCTATTACACGTCACTGAGCAGTCAACTAGTATCCATTCTCAGAAGGTATACTGACACGTATACACACACACAGCCTAGGTTTTTGCTGTAAACAATGATGCAAATATGACTCATCTTTCATTTCACTTCTCGTATTTCAACGTTTTTATTAATTTAAATAATTTAAAATGGACACAAAATATCCAGCCAACAGTCCGCACAATGACAGGAGTTTCAGGGGGCACATTTTCCATCCGGGTTAACACAGCGCTTCAGTGTGTTTCCTTGGGAAATGTAGGCCCCGCATGCATTGAGAACAGAGAGAAAACCTGCCCAGGAAACCCCGCCAGAGCAACGGGTCGGGAGACAAATCTATCAAACGTGGAGTTTTTCTTCTTTTTTTTTTTTTTTCCTACAGATGTCTTCTCAGGTACCCACATGGCTGGTTTGGACAGCTGGGTATGTGAGAGCACATACTGCTTTGTAAAGGGGGGGAGGATAGTTTAAACGAGTCACACCACTGTATGCTTAATACAGAGAATAAATGATTCATTTCTTTTAATAATATATATAAAGTAGTCTGGCAGCCTACCCTGTTCCCTTAAAGCCACCGATCTAAGTCTTCACATACAACCACAAGACAGCTGAATATGAACATGTCAATTATAAACAACTTTTGAAAATACTGGACAGTGAAACAATTTTAGAAAAACTTAAAAAAAAAAAAAAAACTTAAAAAGGGGGGTTGAGATTTCATGAACAGACCTTTTATACTCTACTGCTAACTCTTTACATACCTTTACTTCATTCAGCTCACAATATGAAAAATACAATTTAAAAAGATGTTACCGTTTTGTGTGATACTGACAACATTTCTCTCCCAATAGTGAACCCACCAACTTCTTGCATAATTGTTCAGCAACTTCTTTCATTATTTCCTTTGAGCTCAATTTTGAAAACCTGACTTTAATTAAAGTAACATCCTGGTTTAGACTTAGTGAGCGAGCCGGGCTGAGCAGTACACAGTACCATCACAGCAGCGTTTACCAAGAAGCACTTTGAAAAAGAGCTGAGACGAGACGAGTGGTTATGTCTCAGACACTAGATGCCATGTTTTGCACAGTGAAACCCCTTCTGTGTATCATTCATTCACGCTAGGCCGGAGGGGAGGGGGGCAAAATACAACAGATGGCATGATTTCTGCAGCGAAGGTGTCGTCTTTCCTTTAAAAAAGAGGAACTGATATTCTTCATCGTGTCTTTAGGTATGGAAATAATTAACGAAACCTGTAATGCCAACGGGACAAAGTGGTGGCAAGACAGCATGTAAAGGTATGAGTACAAAGCAGACAGTCTGGATACGTGGTAGAAAGATTCAGAAAAAAAGTGGGGAACAAAAACATCGTCAGCACACTTCAATATTTATATTTACACACTCTCGCACTCACACACATACAAACACGCTGAGAATTTCGCTGAGGTATTAAAGTCGCCTCAATGCGCGCTTTTTATCGGCTTTCTTTTTCCCTGCTACGTTATTAGTGCTACTACTGCTGTTGCTATTGCTGGTGGTGGTGCTGGCTCCATTAGCTCCGTTACCCAGAGCTGCTGGCACAGCTGCCGCACTGGGCCCCGCTCTCTTCGTGGGGTCACCTGCGTGCTTCTTCGGCTGTGGGCCATCATTAGGGTCCTGAGGAGCCCCAGAGGTCCCGCCGGGCCCGCCCATGGCGTGGATCTCTGTGAGCAGACGAGCTCGGGACTCATATTCTGCATAGTCCTCTAACAGCAAACGCCCGGCCTCTTCGTTCAGAGCCGACTCGGGATTCGGATGGATGAGAAGACACTTGATCGTCTGTGGGGAAATAAAAAGGAGACGGCAATTTAAAAATAGTGGTGGCATCATGGGCCAACGCTGCAACAAAGACTGATGGTCTCTCTTACAAGTAAGACATGTCTGAGGCCGAGCTCTGCCTTCCAGTCCCTCTTCAACACGTTGACACAGATCTCTCCCTTGTGACCCACGTTGGGGTGAAAAATCTTGGTCAGGAAATACCCCTTGGGTGGAACCGCAGGGAAGTCCTTCCCGAGGACCAGACGCATTCGGAAAACGCCACCGGCAAACGGAGTTCCCTCTGTCAATGCATAAAGAATTCATTTCATGAACAGTATGTCCCGACTGTGCCAGAGTCGGTCCATAAAAAGAAAGAGGGTCACAGAACGGCAACTGAGTCAACTAACAGAAAAACAGAAAATGTATGTCAGCCACCAATCAGTTCGTTCAAACTCGTGTCCTCATCATAATGCATTTGGGTTATGAAGAAAACTCACAGACAAATATAACCTTATGATATGTTTGGCCACCTGAAAAATATGTCAATATTGAATGCAGTTTGCAAATAAAGTTTGATGCCAGTGCTAGTATCAGTACCTAATAAATCAAGCTGATGCAGAAGTTGCCCTGTGGAGGAGTTGTGGACAAGTGTCTGGCTCTTCAAGAACTACTTAACCATAACAAGGTCTGAAGCAGTGAGCTCAGAGTGACAAGAAAGCATGGAGATTGTTGACTGTGTGGTTTAAGTGGGTTATGTATCTCACATGGAATCAGCAACCAGAAATAAAGTCTTCATACAATAATACGTACATTTTAAATGAGCCATGGTAAAGAACAATTTCCAAGGAGTTGATCACCTGATGAGTAAAATGATGTACAGAAAAATAAGTAGTTCCATGAAGCTGGCTGCAGAGTGCTTGAATAGTTAACCACCAACTATCTAAACATAGTGGAGCAGACAAGCCATCATAAGGGAGAGAGGTAAACAGGCAAGAGCTGTTATTACCTTAGGATGATGATAAAAGGTTGGTCATCAAGCCATTTTATTTAATGTGCAGTGGTGGTGCTGCTGTATGCAAGTATGACGCAGATGGGACAAATTAAAAGTAGCAATTAGGATCACACTATAAACCAGGAGCTGAAATTTAGCTACTGATGTCAGTATAAAAAGGTAAGGGAGAATATTTTACGATGATATTATCTTACTTGTATTGTCAAATCAAGAATGACGTGATTGTATTTTGTATAATAAGAAAACTGTCTCATGGGCAGACAGAAACAAATCCAAACCTGTACTGAGAGGTGAAAGACACTGCTGTGTGAGACTCTGTTTGGTGTCTAATGCAGCTATTTCTTACTTGAAATGCACACACACTGTGAGACATCAAATTCAATAGTGCAAGTTGGTTTTTTTTTCTTCTTTAATGTCTTATTAATAGCCAATGACAACCATACCTGGTCCTTCGATGGCTGTATGCAGTTCAGTTATGTCTTCCTCGCTGGGATAAATCTTGATACCCTCAGGCGGGTCTGCTGCTAAAGCTGAAACCTCCTTGTAGACCAAGCGAAGAACATGAGGAGGCAAATTCTCCACATTGGAGTTCTGTGCAAGAGACGGAAACATGGTTTAGACACCTCGGGCTGCGCATATGTATGAACACAGACACAAAATCTCAAAGTTATGAGTATGACAAACAATAAACTGAATTAAAGTTGAGCTAAATAAACACATACAAGTCTGTAAAAGTGTATCTAGTGTGTTGACAATGACCGACAGCAGCTGTGAAAAGCCTAAATATGGTTTACTGTTGTGGTTTTGATCACACAGTATAACTACAATACAAAACATATAGTATGTTAGCAAGTGATCTTCTAATTATTGGAGTAAACCTGCCTCCTGTACTTCAGTGTCTGTCATGATGAGGTGGTACACGGTGTAGAAAGTCTAAGTAACACTGGCTTACGCTGTTATCATTGTAGGAGCACTGTCGATACACATGTCCACCACTGACATCAGTTGAGACCTTTTACTTTGTCCCCTTGCTGGTGTGCACACACACGACGTGTTGCACCACGTTAGGTTGCTCTTTATCAGGCTAAATGTCCACAGTCTCTCAGGTATAAGAAACCTTTAGCCGTTTTGGCTTAAGCTATAGAGTAACTTAAGTTACATCCCTATAAGTACCTCTAAAGGTCTAACTTAATGTGTTTAACGTGAGCTCATCTAGCACCGACACACTCCCAAAAGCCAGGTAACATCACTATAAAGGTGGGACAGTTTGTGACATCCGATAACAAGAAATCAGTCGACGCGTAACTTTAACGTTACGTTAGCGGCTCATTACCGTTAGCAGTAACGTTACTAGCCTAGCCTCAGTCGAATAACGTTGTTGTTGCAGTTTATTTATCAAATTGTGCAAATCTAAATGGTGATTTTTTTTTGGACAGCGGCACGTACTCCAGCAAGTAGACACAACCCAAATTAAAAGCTCGACGGCTGGCGACGGCTAAACATCGGATCAAGCTAGCAGCTACCGCCGTTAGCCTTTAGCAACAAGCTCGGCCGTCCGACTTACCATCTTCAACAAGAGTTCTGCTGAGGAGCTGGATGTCTGGCTGGTGTCAGATATGAGGAAACTGTTCCGTTATGATTGTAAAAAAAACTACCGTTGATAGAAAACTTAGCCGGGTCTCACTGCTCACTGCTCTTTTCTTCTTTTCGTTGACACAGGAACAAAAATACGACCCCCCTGTTTAACCTACTACCACAGACCAATGGGCATCTTAGTGACACGAAACGTCATAAACCGTGAGCCAATCACGATGCAGTGTTATCATTGCGTCTCAGTGGGGAGGCCAATCAGCCGCACGGAGTCGAAAATATGACTGATGCTAATCAGCCATTGGTCCGTTTGAAAAACTCACATCCCCCCTCAACAATAGTGAAAAGATAAATCAGAAATACAACTAGAGATGATTCACAGAGAGTCCAAAGAGAAACTATCACTACATATAATGATAATCAGGAGTCACATGCCTCATCTGCCTCTCTATTTCAGAAACTCCAGATACTTACTGTTCATGATATCAATATCTCTCAAATATGGGTTTTTATTTCTAAGGTATATTCAAGTCATGAAAATATTCCACAGCACTTCAAGACTTTGTCATTATTTTATGTAGTTATATTTTTCTCAGTATGTCAATTTTCTGTTCTTTATAACTTCAATTTGCACTTTACATTATTTGTTATCTTTGTCATTTCTATGTCATTTTAAATGTGCAAATAAATAAAACTAAAAACTAAACTATATAAACAGAATCCGGGGAAGGGAGAGCATTCATGAACAGAAGAATATTTGATTAGAAAAGTGAGAAAGATACAAAGAAAACATACATGACAGCAAAAGCAGACACTGCTCATAATAGTAAACAGATGTTTACAGGGTAGCCACCATGACATTCAGTCAAACACATATTGTTCCCACCATTAAAAATAAAGAGTAGCTGGTTTTCTCTTTATAACAAGAAACTTTCTGCCTATAAATGTGCAAAAATTTACATATCTATGGTACAAACTGGCCACTATCACCCATAGGTTTTGAAGAGCTGTTTTGAAGCTCAAAATTTGTGGCTCTGGCTGCCGCCATCTTGGCTAAAAAACGGCAAAGATGTGAATCATCGGTGGATCTGAGGTGGCCTGAATTAATGTCCGAGTGCTACAATGGATATCTCTGCTGCAATAAATTTAACTGAACAACACTGACTATTGATGATTGAGTATTATTGGAACACCTGCTTTGATGAAGAGATTGAAGATATATCATCTAAGTATATGTACACCGACCAGCCACTTCATTAGGTATACTTGCACAAACCAATGTGATCCAATACAATAACTCTAACATAAAGTCAACTATTGACACTGTCAGCAAGGTAATAATTCTACTTTATGTTTATTATTGAGGTTGTAGTTTGCAATAGTGTTAAACTGGACTGCATCATCTTGAGAGGTGTTTCTAATATTTTAGCCATTTGTTTTGTTGATAAGGCCAGCGGCAGTTGGAAAGAAATTGTTTTTGTGACGTGAGGTTTTGGTCCACAGCCTCCTGCCTAATATTTTGGCCACTGCATTTACATACATGAGAGGGCCATAATACTAGAAACACCTTTCAATATAATGCACTCCTGTACAACAACAGCACCCACTAAAACCTCAATAATAACGTAATACTTAAATTAATACCTCTCCTTGTGTCAGCAGCTTCGTAAAAGTTGAATTTATGGCAGAGTTGTTGTATTGAATCACACTGGATTGGATACAACAACTCTACCATAAATTAAACTTTCACAAAGCTTATAAGGTTTCAGCTATTAAAAATAGCTTGTTTCTGACAGTGTCAAAAGTTGAATTTATGCCAGAGTTGTTGTATTAGATGACAATTGATTGTCCAAGTGTACCTAATAAAGTGGCCGGTCGGTGTATATATATATATATACTTAGATGCTTAGATATCTACACATAACAGGTATATAGGTTCAACACTACTGCAAACTACAACCTTAATAACACATAACATAATAGTAACTAGTAGTAGCAACTGAAACATTATAAGCTTTGTAAAAGTGTGCCACAAGCTTATAATGTTTCAGTTTTTGCTGACACACAGAGAGGTGTTAATTCAGCTATTGTGTTTACTATTCAGGTTGTAGTTTGCAGTAGTGTTAGACTGGACTGCACTATGCCGAGAGGTGTTTCTCTTAGTATAAGGCCAATCTGTTAACATACATGATAGAAACACCTTTCAATATAATACAGCACCAACTATGACCTCAATAATAAACATGATAGATAGATAGATAGATAGATAGATAGATAGATAGATAGATAGATAGATAGATAGATAGATAGATTGTACATGTTGGTGTGTACATTGTAATTGTATCCTGAAGCTCACTGACCGGACTGAGCACTAGAGGGCGCTGCAACATAACATCAACAGTCATGAGACTTGACAGGCGGGTGGGAACGTTGTGTCCGTTTCCAAGGAGATAGGTTACCGTTAACGTTAATTTTATCGTGTTTTTACTTAAACGAACAAAAAAACTAAATCACAGCCGATACAAGAAGGCGACACATTTTTACACTCCTGCCGTGAATACGGTAAACGATAAAAGGGCGTGACAAAAAAAAAAAAAAAAAAAACATCACAACAAAAACAACGGATCTGCTTCCGGTTTCTGGATGTAGCTGTCAGACTCCAGCATCTTTAAATCGCTTTATCAGCAGGTCAGTAGCTTCATTTGGCTATTGTTGATTAATAATAGTTCACTTTGCTGCTGTTTTGCAAACTGCCAGCCACCGAAACACAGAGCAGGCTGTCACGCTTTAGCCTGCATTACGGTAAGCTTCAGCTAACGACTTTTAAGTGGACCGCAAACTGTGTTAGCCACCACACAGCTAATGTTTACTCTGCTTCACGGTGCCTCTTCTTCTTCTTCCTCCTCTTGTGTGTGTGTGTGCTAAGCATTAGTATGAGCGAAGGAGACGTGTTTCATGAGAAGCAACGACTGGAGCTGTGCGCGATTCATGCACTCAACAACGTGCTCCAGGAGCGGGTGTTCACCAAGGAGACAGCCGATGACATCTGCAAACGGTAGGGTAACGTTTCCACAACGTGTCGGTGTGTTAACGGAGATTTGCTGCTGCAGCAAACAAACACGCTCAAAGTGTGAATGCAAGACACGTTAGTTAACAACAGGGGCGTTGCTCAGAAAAATGTGTCCCCTCTCACCATAGTGGCCCCCAAGCTCCCCTCATTTGATGAATGAAGACATTATTTTTACCTGTTATGCAGCATCTGTTTGTATCTGTACAGTTACTTTTTGTGAGCCCAAACGTGTCTACTTTCTGCCCAGAGTGATAACATATTTGCTGGAGCTTAACCCAACGTTAAAGTCTGGTTTTCCAGCGTACATAGAGGAGTACAGTCTTGGTTTTGCTCCGTGCAAACGTTTTATCATTGAGGTCGACTGTGTGTTCATTAAAACAACAACAACAAAAAAAAGCTTTGAATGTCTACTTTACTGCTCGATAACAGGTGAAATTTGTTTTATTTTATGCAAAGGACTGGATTAAATGGAGCATACAGATGTTCAGGTTGTTATCCACACTCTGACCTAGTTTTATATTCAGTAGTAATGTGGTTTAACAGTGTGCTAGATGACCGTAAAGTCAGTTTCACATAGCAAAAGTCATTGTATATAGTGTGAAAGTTGTTTACGACGTTACTCACTAACCTGATTGACTATGAGAAGAGATGAGTCATGATCTCAGCTAAAGAATTTCCTGCTGAAAACCTTGTGACTTTACTGACTCACTGAAACTTTGCCCCGCTTGTTAACATTTAAGTTTTATTCAAATGGAGGGCAGTTCTGCAAACAAACACACACAAATTCACATCCTGATAGTTATTCAAAAGAGAGCCAATAAAACCTCTCAGCAGTCCTGGCAAGAAGAGGTCCTCTCGTCAGTAGCCGAATTTAAAATACGAGGCGGATTTTCCCTTTAAAATGCTCTGTGGATCTCTCTCTGCAGGCTGGCTCCACAGTGTGTGGTGAATCCTCATCGCTCAGTGTTGGGCACGGGAAACTATGATGTCAACGTCATCATGGCAGCTCTACAGAGCAGGGAACTGGCTGCGGTGTGGTGGGACAAACGCAGGTGAGTGAGGCACACTGAAACTTTATTTCTTTAAGTTGTACTGCGCTGACATCTGAAAGGTTACACTCCATCCCAAAATACACACACTTACTTTAATGTTTCTGGTTTCTGGTTTCTGTTTTGTCAGTTGGTAAACAGTTTTTATTTATTTAAAAAGCTATCTAGAATATCTCTTAAGCATCAGCTCTTCAATCATCATACTCAATCTGCAACCGTAGAACAGATGCATGTTTAACCCCAAGGCATGTTGCACTGTAAATAAGAGACATGACTCACTCTTTATCTACTCTTAGGCCACATTCTGACAGAATCTGGCGCCTCGGCATATCACTGCAGGGTTGTACGGCGGAGTGCTGCACGCAACTGCTGCGTAACAATCAGGAAATTTCCAGGAATCGGGAAAGAAACTTTTTTATTTTACTGATTAATTGGTTTCATCAAAGTCTCACTCTCATTCACTGTCTATGTCACTCTATGTCTATGTCAACCAAATTAAACTTCAGATTCTGTCTGAATGCACCCTAAAAGTTGAGGTCAAGTGGGCAGTCTAATGCAACAGTTCACTGGGAAAGATGTACTGAACATATATCTCATATCTATATGTCAATATCTCTCCTTCAGGTCGGTCCAAAGCCTTTGTATGTCAAAGGTCCAGGGTTTTATTCTTAATGTCCCATCACGAGTATCTCTGGGGATCGTATCCCTCCCACTCCGACGGCGGCACTGGCTTGCGGTTCGGCAAGTTAACGGACAGTATTACAACCTCGACTCCAAACTGAAGAGCCCCGTCTGTATTGGTGGAGAAGCAGAACTACGGTAAGAAAGTGCATTTACATCTTGAAAGGTTTCCATGTAATCTGTGTGTCTGCTCTGAGTTACATCAAAACTTGGCTTTTGAGCTGTGTGAGTCATCCCATATGAGTGGTCACATGGGGCTTACCTCACTGTTTGTTTGTGTTAGAACACTGCACTCCAGTAATCTGCCCTCCGTCTGAGGCCAGAGTAACATTTTTTCTCTTCTGTCATCCTTTGTGTCTCCCCCAGCTCGTTTCTCAGCGAACAGCTGTCTCAGGATGTAGCAGAGATGCTCCTGGTCGTCCAGCGGGAGGTAGAAGAGGACGGTTCGTGGCTGAACTCTGACAACCTCAAGAAATGATGTCAGGACATACTTCACATAGCATGGAAAAAAAACTCCTCTGGGAAAATGACTTTTTTTAAAAAATAATTACAAAAAAAACACCTCAGTACAGGAAAATCTTCAGGGAATGCACTAAAATACATTTAATATCTACACACAGACACGCAGAGGAAATTCCAAAGAGAAGCAGAGACGAGCGTTTTACTCCTGAAATGAAGAACTTGTTTTGATTGTAAAAGCTGTTGCTCTGATGTGACCCACGTATCTGCATTGTCCCGCTCTTGACGCCGTTTGTTTTAACACCGGGAAGGTGCATCTAAGCTAACAAAGTTTGAGGCAAACGTGGGCTCGTTTGATGATGAGTTGTGAACTTTCACTGTTTTGTGGTTGGAAAGATTGCAGTGTTTGTGCATGAAAAAAAGAGAGAGAGAGAAAAAAAACATCTGCAGTGAGGATAACTTGACTAATCTGATTACTAAAACATTACCAAGATAGAAGAGAAATATATCATCGGTCCAGACTTTAATAATGAAGTTGCCAAAATCAGATCAGCCTGTACTGCACGTACAAGATGTCAGAATCCATCACTTATCAAGCAGCAGCTGAGTGCACCATCTCTTCCCGAGACTTTTTTTTTGTTGTAAACCTTCTATGCACTGCAGACTTAGATTTGTTAGCATTGTTTGTATTGTGTGTGTTCATATCGGCACAGGTACTGTGAAGGCATCGCCTGGTGAGGCACCGACGGACTCCCGGTGTCTTTACATGTTTTCATCCATTCACTACAACAATCTAGACACTTTTTTTTTTTTTTTACAGCGTGCCACATCTGTTTAGATTTTTTTTTAAAGATCCTCCAGGTAGCCTTTGTTTTCTTTCGTTTAATTTTTGAATTAAAAAAAATCAACTCACAGAGTTTGAGATGTGATTGAGATGGATAATCGCAGAGAACATTGCGAACCTCTTGTTTTTGCCAAAGTCGTGTAATTGATGTGTGATGAAGCCTGCTGAAACAACACGGTAACGAAGCTTTGACTCAGTAAAAGGAGACACGACTTTGATTATGACAGATTATCCACCTCAGCCAGGTTTCAAGTCTCTGCAAGTTTGACGCAGCTTTGGCATGAAGGAAAAGGAAAGGAAAGCCAGAAGGAGTTAGGAAGAACACTTAAAGTCAAACATGCAAAAACACCGGTTCTGTGCCTGTATGTAACCTTTATGTTTGTATTTTGTCTCCTGTTGATCTATGCATATCCAAAAGAATAGGAAGACTATCTCTGGTACACACTAGTGACTAACTTACACATAAACCTAAGCTCAGAGGTTCATAATATTGAAGCCTATTTATATTAAACTTTGACCTCCTGTTTTAAGTATGAATCTATTGTAAAAGCATGCCGTGTCTGTTATTTGCACTGACTTGTAGAGACCATGAAGACCAGGTGAAGGTTATTGAAGTTATTTTTATTTATATTAGACTCTTGAGTGTAAAAGGATGCCATTCAAAAGGAGCATTGATAACCATACAAACTCAATTCAGGGGTTAACAAGGTCAGTTGGCGAGGACGGGGGGATTCGATGAAATCTCCAACATACCGTACCATATATACACAAAACATCTTGGAGAGATCTCAGAAACCCGATGCTATACATAGTTATTATTGCTAGTTACGGTAGGGCTACTGCAGCACCAGTAGCAAGAATCATATTGCTATGTACCTGCTGTCGTTGCATGGGATTTGTAGTTTCTCCACTCTCAAGATTTGAGTGGCAGTTGTAGTTCTCCATTCGATCATTAAAACAGGGTCTCAGTAGCCCTCAAGTATTTTTTTTTTTTTTTAAGAGCAAAGGTTCATGATTATTTAGATATTATAGACAGTGAGATATACAGAATACCATAAGGTAATACAAGGAAAATACAGAATTGCCACCTATAAAAAGTAATAATAATAATTAAAAAAAAATGATACCAAGTGAGGAAACTGCATAACCATTCACAGAAAAAAATGTGTCTTGTTGCTACGTGCCAGTGCTTTTTCTACAACAATATTTATATAAAAACTTCAAAATAAAATCGGTGGTACTGATACATTTAAGAATATAAAACTACAACGTAGTAACGTCAATACCGTTCTGACTTGCCTCACCACTGTTCACAGTTTACACAGAGTTTGGACAGACAAGGGGGAAAGAATTTAGACCAAGTGGACTTGGTTCATAGTCTTTTGCGCAACCGTCCTACCACCATTAACACTGTCGGTTATATCAACAGTCCATTTCGACCTGTTTCTTTTAAGTGCTTCTAATAATAATAATAATAATATTCAGTGGTACTGACGTTACGCACTTTGAATTCACACCTAGCATTCATTGTATTTAGATTAGTCTCTTTTTCATTTTAAAGTGTCCATTCATATGAAAACTAAACATTTTTTTTTGTTTCTATACATTTCCTAACAAAAAAATAATCAACGTGAATACAGGTTCCGCGAATGGGCAGGATTGGGGTGTGATTGACTTCCCCCGTAACCAGTCAGCATGCTGGGAGAGTACTGTACGTCCACAACAGATGATGGGATTCAACAGGAGGCAGGTTGAGATGGTCCAAATTGTGCATCGAGCAGAAGAGAAGAGAATAAAATTGATTATTCACACACATGAAGATAAACTCACTCCGAGAGGCTGACAGTTTCATTCACTATCTGACCAACAGGCTCCAACACAGAATTAAACAAATAAAGTTAACTGTGCCGTACTGCTTTACTGTAATCAAAAGTAACCGTTAATTAACTAAAGGTCCACTTACTAGCTTTTCCCAGATTTCAGCTGCACCTCATGGTCTTCCTCAACACATGTAGCTAGCTCACTTTTCATGGAGATGGCTAAATTGTCAACACACGAGAGTTAAGTCACGTGATAAACTTCAGACTCCATCTGCTGAGGAAGGTCATGAGATGCGACTGAAAGCCCCAGAAAAAGATAGTCAGGTGAAGTAAGCAAGTCCTGAAGTTTAAGGGGCATCTAAAAAGTCCATATCAAAGACCTCTTACTAGCTTTTTCTGAAGCTTTCAACTGCATTTTATGGTCTACATCAGTGGATGAAGAATGCACACTTCGCATGGGGATAGCCACAGCACATGACTTTTTAAACGAGAGTTTAGTCATGTGATAAACTGTGGTCATTAAAGGGGCAGCATCAGAATCCATCTGCTGAGGAAGACCATGAAATGCGACTGAAAGCCCCAGAAAAAGCTAGTGAGGTGACCTTAAAGTCCTGAATTTTAAAAGGTTTTGAAATTTTTTTTGAAAATTTTATATTATATTAATTTTAATTTCTAACTTCCTTCTTCAAAAGTTTACAAAAGAAAACCCATGTCATCTATGTCTACGAAGCTTTCAGCTGCCTTTTATGTTCTACATCAGTGGATGAGGCTTGCACAGTTGTCATCATGAGACTGAAGGTGTGGTTAAGTGATGACATACAATCATCCACAGAGGAAGACCATGAGATACGCTGTCTTCTTCTTTTGCCTTTGTTTTGTTTCCGAGCTAAAGAATAAACTCTCACACCGAATGTTCTTCCAAATCTTTGCGGTCGAGGTAAGGTGCGCCGTGAAATGGTCAGACAGGGATGATAAAACATGAGCAGCTCTCAGATTTATGTTAGTAACAAAGAGTTAATTACAAGTCAAGAACAGAAAGCCAGCCCTCAGGGTCCTGCGAGGTCGAAGCCTCACCACCATAGTTAGTCCGTTTGCTACTGGTTATCAAAGCGAGCGTGTTGCACTAACAGCAATGATAAAATGGCACCGATTGCGATGGCGTCACAAGTACAGAGGAACTCACAGAGGGGGGTGGGGACTGCCTGTCAGTCAAGGGGAGGCTCTCATAGCCAGGGTTGCCATTGGAGGAAACGTTTGGAGTCCTGTGTAGAGATAGAAAGGAGACAAGGACAGAAGAGAGACAGCGAGAGAGAGAGAGAGAGGGGAGAGGAGGAATGGAAGGATGAAGAAGAGAAGGGAAACAGGGGTGAGACACATTGAGAAAGACAGAGGGGGGACGAGGGGTCGCGGGGTGACGGGACCCAAGGACAGGTAACAGGGAAGAAGGAGAAAGAGCGGTTAGAAATATAGTGCGGAAAACCACAGCACTCAGTCTAACTGGTAGGTATTAACACTACTGGCACTCAAGCATCAGGCGTACAGACCACTCCTGACTGATGATGCACTGCAGGATTTATACAATAATCTGCAATTACATGCATTTAGCGCTGGGTGTGACTCACCAGTCCCATTTTAGCCGCAATGTTGTTTTCCTAATGAATCTGTTTATCTGCACGATAAACCTCCAGAAAGCTTTTAAAGCCATCCCGAGCAGATTCCATTTAAGAGGAGTGGACTGTATATTTTTAGTGCTAGCTGAGTTTCAGTTCAAGTCAGTATCTTTGTATTTTATGAGTTAATATCAGATATGGGAGCAGTCAAGATGATCAGCTGGCATTAGGACAGGAAGTTAAATAGTCCACGCTTAGGAGCACTAACTAAGCTTGGGAGGACGGGAAGAAACGTAATAAGATGAGAAAACTGAGAGCGAGAGAGAGGGAGAACTAAAAAAAAAAAAAAAGGAAGCAGAGAGAAGCAGCGAGGACAGATGCAGAGAAAAAAGTGGAGAGGTTCGGACACCACAGTGAGGAGACAGATGAGAGTGATGCAGGAGGGGTTTTGTTGGTGGTGGTGGTGGTGGTGGTGGTGGGGGAGGGTTACCTATAGTGAACCTGAGCTTCACATCGCCGGAGTTTTTACGAGCGCGGCCTCGTCAATGACACCCTCCCCCCAACACAGCAGTAGTCTACTACTGTTTAGGAGACAGGACGCCATTTGAGACAAGATCTGTGAAAAATGACCGAGCGGCCTACATCGTCTGTCCCGAAACACTCGACAGACGAAATAGACAGACACACAGACAGACAGACAGACCTCTGGAGTTGTGTCTGTTTCTCTGCCTACACTGTAGTCCATATTGACCTGTCTGTGTGTCTGTCTGCAATGCGTGTGCTTAACCTGGCAGCTCTATGCATTTGGACTAATCCTGAGACAAGTGTGTGAGCCTAGCTGACTATACTGCACTGCACTGCTATCTTATAGGTGTGTTCAACATCTGGTATGTATGCCATGAATACAATTAGAGCTGTCCGTATGTGTCTGTACAAAAATGTCTCAATAGTGCTATGTGTGTGTGTGTCATCCTGGACAATCCCTGACCTATAGAAGTTGCCCATAGGTACAGATCTTGACACAAACACAAGCTGTATACAGAAAACTGTATCTAAGAGCAACATCCTCCTCCTCCTCCTCCTCCTCTTGCAACATCTGGCATGTTCTGTCTGTCTGTCTGTCTTTGTGTCTGTGTGTCTGTGTTACTCACGGGAGGGGCGGCGCGCTAGAAAACGGGGGTGTCCACCCGGCCCCCGGGTAATTATAGAAGGGGGCCATGGCCCCTCGCTGAGACCCCGAGGCCGTCTGTCTACGTGCCTGATGGGAGGTGAAGGGGTCCTCACTCTCGCTGTCCGAGTCTTCGTACTCCTCTGATTCACTGTCGTCGTCCATGAAAGAGAGCGAGAGATGGTCATGTGTGAGTACCACTGTGTCTTTATACGGTGTGTCTCTTCATATTTGTTGTTGTTAGAGTTCCACATTCAGCTCTGTTTATTCTCTTGGTCATGATTAGTTCGCATTCCAAGAAAAAAAGGGTACTGATGCACACTTCAGATGGTGAAAATATTACAAATAATCACAAATAATTGCACAGAAAGCATCAAACTACTCACAAACATGACTTTTGTTCTAGCAGCAGCAAACTTCCTAATCTTGCTGTAAACCGATGACTGCGGTTCAGATACATTTCAGCGTACCTGGAACAAACTACCTGCTTTACAGCAGATCTTTCACCCTGGAGTTGGATGAGGAGAGCCAAACCTCCATGTATATAGAAACCGTATATGTATACCTTTTTAGGTGCACTGTACTTTTGCATATGGCAATTTTCATTTGAGATTTTTTAAGGCTGAATGAACTCAAATGCACTCCAGGTTCCCATGCTGTATGCCAAGCAGCGTTATATGGCCTGCAGAAACTCCAACATTTTGCAATCACTGACATTTCCTGATTGTGGATGATTTGTGCATGTTTCTTTATGATAGGTGGAACAGAGGAGTACACCTCCTCCCTGACGTAGATGGATTTATTTCATTTCAGGAACTCAACAGCCTTCAAATTAATCAACTCCCACCACCATGTGCTTTTACTACTTTTGGCAGTGTTTATGTTATAGCAGTTCATGAAAACAACTACTTGTCCTTATTTTTTTTTTTTAGAAATTGATATAAACGACTGCAAAAAGCAGCAATTATACACACATATTTCAACTCCCTCTCACCTCGGGAAGCTCCTCCAGGCACCGGGCAGAGAGCAGAGTATGGCAGTAAAGGCCAGAGCGGAGAGGAAAGAGTAAAGAGAAAGGTAGAGCAATCCCTCCATCCCATCATAGCACAGGCCTTTCAAAGAGTCAATGTAGTCCTAAAAGAAAATGGACAAATATATCAATCAAAATTTCAAAAGTCGGTAATCAGCTACAGGTCCCGTTTTTGTGCACCGCGCCTCGGCTTACCTTATTCAGACCTCGGCAGTTCAGGAGCGCCACCAACTGATGAAAGTTGCCCTCTGTGGAGTTGAGTATCTGCTGAACCTCCCTGAGTGATTTCTGCAGTGGTTTTAAAAAAAAATGCATCATAGTTAGAGAAATCACCAAGAAAAGGTGGTGCAACTTTTTATTTGTTTACACCTGATAACATACCTCAGCTTTGGGGAACTGTGTGAGCGCGTTTCTGTCCAGATTGGAGAGGTGTGTGTGAATGTTGGACAGCGCCCTCTGCGACTGCGTCAGCAGCTGAAGTCAGCAGCAACAAGTCAGTTAAGAGTTAAGAGCTTTTATTTCTGCATTAACGCTCAAAATATAGCATTAATATGCTGAGGGTGTAGCTTTCTATGTGAAGATCAGGGACAGGGACGCACGGCAACAGCTGTGCATCCCGTCCTCAAATAATTTGTCCTTAACCGGCCTTGAGCAAAGTCTGACATACAATCTGCTCGCCTACTTTAAATCAAAGAGGGTAAGAGTGTCAGCTAAATGCCTGCAATGTTATATACATAAGACATGTGACTAACAGAGGTCACATTACCTGCTGGAATGGACTGTTCATGCGCCTGCTGCAGGTCAGGTAATAATCCAACACATCTGAATGGCCAACAAAACAGCAGCGCACAGCAGATCAGTGCACAATAGCAAAAGGTGTGGGAACATTTAACTGTCATTATATTAGATTGTGCTGACATACGCGCAGCTGAGAGGTAAATCAAGTGCATTGCGGAAACAGAAAACAACCAGCCCGTTCATTAAGTGTTGCTTGCACAGGGGGCAGGTGAATACTCTACCTGTACTGGCCCCGGTGTTGAAGTTGGTGGAGTTGAGGACAAAGGTGTTTGGATCTGAGCAGAAGTCACTGAGAGCCTGGCAACGCAGCGAGCGAGAGTGATGATGAGAGTGAGAAGGGATGACAGCAGTGGAGGAGAGAGGGACAGATGAGGCAAAAGAGGGAGGGCAAAGTTAGTAGACACACTGACCGACTGACATACTTACCTCTTTAGATATCTGACAGCCGGCTCAAAACAAAGCAGCAAGTATCGATCTGCCTGCATCACATGCTGCCCTGGATAAACCTGACATCTTTCCATTTGATCATCACTCACATCCTCCCCTCTGTTCAACTCTTTTTCCATATCATCTCTTTACATTGCGTTGCCTCCTGCTGACCTATTTTTGAAGACAGCACACCCACAAACAAACTCAGCTTGAGATCACCCCACCAGAAGAGGGAGTGAGAGCCACACAGAGAGCCTAGCGACTGACTGGAAAAGCAGCAACCCCGAGGACAGAATAAAGTGGGCAGGCCCACAGCTGGCCCTTTGTTTCCCTGTCAGTGACCAGGGACAGAGCGGCTCTGTGTGGACCCACAGGCTTTGGGACATCTCCCGCCAGCGCCACATGACACTGAGACTCTTAAAGTAGGCAGCAATGCAGAAAAACAGCCACCATTGACCCTCTTCACACACACCCACCCACCAGCCCAGACCAAAACAGCCCCCACCCCCCTTCAGGCTACGACCAAACTTCACAGAGCAAACTGAGAAAGGACGGTTCTGTGTGAGGCATTTAAAAGTTCCCTTTGCTTTGGTCTTCATAAATGTCACCGCGTCCAAAAGGAGGATGGATTTACGCCCGTAAGACGCAGCACACTGGTGGTGTTGTCGTGCAGCATGTTAGTGAACTTCCACAGGCGCACACACATCCTCCTTGTTACACGCTCAGACTGAAACCACAAGGGGCTGAAGTACGGCGACAGATCACTTCAGCTCACTCCCTCTTAAAACCGATCTTAAGATGCACTCTCCCACTCGTCCTCTCACCTCCTCACTCTCTTTGAAAGCACTTCCCTTTATCTCCTGTCTTTACTTCTCGAAGCCAAACGCCCACACACACACACACACACACACACACACACACTTACATGGAAAACACGCACTTTAATGCACAAACACACTTTGTTCACAAATGCGCTTGTGCACACACGCGCGCTGAATCTTTAATCTCTGCCCCATTTTTCTGCCTTTTTGGTCTCCTGCCATGACTGCGGCGTTCCCTAGGAGGCAGGTCTTTTCACGGTTTAGCACAATGGGCACAGAAATCACACACACAAACACGGCTTTGGCCTGCCATCAGGGGTCGGACTCCTATAGCTCTCTTTCCTCAGCTGTAGCCAGCCAATCCCTCCCATGACAGTCCCATTCACTTCCTATTCCTCTGGTGCTTCGTCCCTCCAACTCTGTTTTTTTTTTCCCTGGGTCTACTCACCACTACAGTGGCGGTCTCCAAGCCCAGGGAGCCCCAACTTAGGAAGAGAGCCAGCCAGGCCAGCACAGTCATCCTGTGGGGAAACAGCACAAACTCTTCAGCCAAGAGGACACACTGACCATCAATCCAGCGTTGTATGGTTTATGTCTGAAGATACAAGAGTGTGTGTCTGTGTCTGTGTCTGTGTACTCACAGGATGAGCAGCCAGCGGGCTTGCTTGGCCAATCCCAGCAGGATGAACAGACACACTATGAGGTCAAGCAGCAGCAACAGAACATATGATAGCCACCTGTAAGAAAGAAAAACCCACAAACGCCACATTTTGAGTGCAATGAGGTGGATTTTTGATATTACAGCAAGCAGTTTGACCAGACAAATCTAAACCTCCACTTTTTCTTCCATCAAATTAAGATTTAAATGGTTACAATGTTTACTGTTCTGCACAAAAAAGATGAACTGAGTCATTATTACTATCATTTTATGTCGTTTTTCTCTATGGTTTTATTTTATGGGCTTCGAGTTGGTCGGGTGTATTTTAATTTTGATGTTTTTATGGATGATTAAATCCGTGACCTCTTCTTTTGCCTTTTTTTATTTAGCAGAGCGACACAAACAGCGGGCCTCAAGTGGTTTTTTTCCCCTCATAAACAGTTTAAGGGAAGACAGATTTCAGATTCTTCTGGTCAGTCTGAATCTGTAACCTGTGTCAACTTGCGGGACGCAAATTGGCCAAACAGAAAATTAAGTTTTTGATCTCGTCTTCAGTAAGAAATGAAGTATGAAGTTGCTCAAAGTGACTCATCTATTGTTAATCAGCTCATCAGTGTCCCTAACAAAATGGTTGCCAAACTTTTTTGGCTTGTGTCCCCTTAAAATGAAACAATGTTACTTTGGTCTGGACTTGAGTTGTGAGCAGTTCAGCCAAAGAGCGGTTTGTTCTTCTCAGGTTGTTTGATTTAAAAGGGCTTTAGAGGTCTGGTGAGTAAAAAATATAAATCTTTGTTATCTCTTTAATCGCCGTTTTTAGACCCTGATCTGAGGTTAGAAAATAGTCTTTTCATCTTAGTCATGTTTTTGGTGATGTGTTCATTTCCTCTGATCCTGGATTAAAACTTTCACTGTTCCCAGAATTAAAACTGCCGAGAAGTGCGATAAGACGTCTGATGCGGGATGTCTCTATTAACCAGAAAAAAACAAGACGTTCATTCAGAGCGTGTCTGTGGTCAGCTTGAGTATCTTAAGATTTATTTACTATTTATGATAAGGCAGACACAAGACTCCATTGTAGGCGATCTGGGAAGTGGTGAAGTGAACCTTACGTAACCTCTCACATTGTTTAAGCGCCAGGATGAATCGCCGTGTGCGGTTTGTTTATGGGAAGCAGTACTTTCATACTGTTATTACAACGGGCAATATTTATCAGTCCTGGGATATACAGTAGTTATGAACTTTTATGAGTGTTTTAAGTGTGTTCATCATCTTAATAAACATGCAGCATTTATGAGCGGCTGGTCAGGATGGAACACTAAGAGCAAGGGTGTGGCAGTGTTGATAAACAGTCTGTGTAAGTAAAGCAGGGATGTCAAACATACGGCCCAGTGACCAGAACTGGCCCAACAAAGGGTCCAATCCGGCCTATTGGACTGTGAAATCGCAGATTGCTGTTTTTTAATAGCTGCACTAAATGTAAAAATATTATTCTTTTTCAAAACACACATGACATTTTGTAATGCGTATGTAATGCCTGTAGACTGAGACATGCTGTTGATGAGTTACACTTCTTAAGGCTGTTTGTCATGTTTTGTAAATGACTGAATTTCTCTTTAACTCAACCGATTGTGGCAGACGGGAATCCACGTAATGAGCTCATGAGTCTCTGCTGGAGTCATTTCTTTGTCACCATCACCAAATGCTCGGCCCTGGTGGGATTTGTTTAGCCTCTGTAAATAATTTTATAAAGAGTATGATAAAGACCCGCTCTACACGGAAATGATCGTGAGATCACTGAAACTATAATTCACTGAAAATATAATAAAAAGGTAAATATACAGATGCCTTGACTTATCAATCATTTTGTACATAACTTTACTGAGGTATCAGGTTGTTTTATTAGGAGAGCGGATCGGCCTGGAGTTATGCCATTTATTTTCTGGAAACTACTAAAGCATGATTTAGAAGAATCACTACCTCTTACACAATTACCCAGAGGAACAGAGACATTTCTAAGGAAAACTATCAAACTGTCTTGCTGGCTATCACCTACATGTTTACTGCTGCGGGTGTGGCAGTAGACAGAACTTTCTTTTAAATGTAGCAGCTCAATTAAAGAGGTCCCCATCATGTCAAGATTATGTACAAGATTATATTTCATGAGAGTCTGCATGTGCTATGTATTCAGATTATAGTATATGAATGAATATTTAATTTAAATGCAACATCAGGTAAAATACTTTAAAAAAGTAATTCACTAAAGTTTTTTTTTTTTTTTACTTTATATGAATTATTATCACATTAATAATTGCTCTCTCTCTAAAAAGTCATTATGGAATATTACCCTTTACAATTAGAAATGGCACCACAACAATAATTACTACACACAGCCTCAATAGCTTAGGCATACAGCAGGCATTAGTTAAAGCCTTATGTACTTCAGGTTCACAAACAATGCTCTTCAAAGATGTTTTATCAAGGCCACATTGCTGCAAAGTGTTTCCTTAAAGAACCTTTCTGTGTATTCAGTACTCCAAAGATTAGGTATTCCAGAAAACTCAAAGAACTTCAGAGTGCTTATCAAGAACCAGGTTTTAGAGTAAACCTTGATACATGGGGAGCATGGCGTTACCAGATGAGCCCTAAAAGTACTTTTTTTTTTTAAACAGGAAACTATTCTGAATTTTATTATTTTTAATAATTTGGAAAATATAGTCTCATAAAATGAAGTGCTGCCTAAATTGGAGCTGAAAGTGACTTACTGGCTGACTTGCAGTGTAATGTATCATACAGAAATATGTGTATCCAATCGTGGACCTTTAAAAGACATAGATACACACCACTAATATCCATATAGAAACAGATCTAAGCACTGTTTACTGTCTTTTACTAATAATCTTTGAAGAAATAAATCTATTTCTAATGTATCTTTGATTCAATCCAAGTGGTCACCCTGGACCATAACCTCACCTGTAATCCTCATTGACCATCAGCGTGTTGGCTGCCCAGCCAGGTGAGAAGGTGTTGGGCATTATGCCACTAGTAGGCACCATTGTAGGGGCCAAAGAGGGAGGTACTGGAGTCAGAGGTATGATGGACGCCCCGCTGATACCGCTGTCATTCCCCTGACCTGCATCAACACTGGCCCGAGCCAGGGAGATAGAGGAGAGGAGGTTGACCACGTTCTCAGATAACCTCCGGCAGTTCCGCGTCGAAACCAGGAAGGGTTTACTGCCAGTAAAGAGCTCCTCCATGGAGGCCAGAGGGCCAGAGATAGACAGCTGCAGGCCAGCTATGGTGTCTGAAATCTGGAGAGAGAGGAAGGAAGAACAGTGGGGGGCAGTTAAGTGGGACAGAAACCACAAAGTAGAGATGCTGATGCTCATTAAATCGTGATGGGTTCAGAGTGGCTGTGTTATGGAGAATTAGAGATGGTGGGCATCTTGGTGCCTTAGTTCGCTAATGCATGTCAAGCGAAACACAAGCAAAAGCTCCCACATTTATCAGAGTGCTATAAGTGAAAGTTGGACTTCAGTTTATCTTGCAAACTTGAGAACAAAAGCAGTTTCTCCAATTTCCTCTGACGTAAACATCATCTTAAATATATGACACCGCAAGGGCTCTGAAGTTGGTTAAGAGAACATTATGAGACATTTTTTTGAAATGATTGTGCGCTCATGATGTAATCTTTCAAACTTAGAGCAGAGTAGTTCAAAGCCTGTTATTTGCAGCGAGTGCTTCTGTCTTATTATCCATTCCAGTGTGATCCAACACAACAACTCTGCTAAAGTTCAAAGGCATGCTGTTGTTGCACAGGTGTGCATTATATTGAGAGATGTTTCTAATATTATGGATCACATTGGATTGGTCAAGTGTACCTAATGAAGTGGCCAGTCAGTGTACATATACTCAGATGCTATGTCTTCCCATTTGTACCACCGCAACAATTATAATATAATTATCACTGAGTATATTGCACGATCTACATAAAATAACAGGTATCTAAGTTGGAGATTTAGTTTTTTTTGTGGTCACTGTATTGTTGTTTGTGTTTATCTTGAAAAACGTGATAAAAATATCATTTAAAAAAAGAATGCTGGGATTATTTCACCTGATACTGATGCCGGTTCATGTAGGTCACATGTTTGAAAACAAACTTTGTTTTGTTAGTTTGTTGAAACAGTGGAACAATCTTTCGTAGAGTCTTATGGCTTCATTTATAGCTGAAAAGCTTACACGTGTGCATACGCAGTAGAGTAGTTTCGCACATGGTGGGAGGCTGATGTGAGGGACAAATCTCTATGAAGAGGCGCTACAGTTTAAAAGATGTTTGGGAATCGCTGGGCGTGGAAGTCCTCGTCTGATGGGGTGTTCCTGCTCTGACCAGACGCAATAACTCATGTTCATACTTACACTTGAGGGAGTAAATTTCTTGCTAAATGTGTGTATTCTCTGAAACTCTGAGTTGGTTTAATTCCGATTAGTTTTATCAATACCTGACCATTAACTCAGCTCAGTGTCTGTATGCCTCTTGCTTCATGAGGGTCAGTAATCTTATCTTAATGACTCATAGTTTCTGTGTTTTTTTATACCATTCACAGGTACCCAGATGTATATAATCATTTATATTACTGTAGTTTTCCCGGCCTGTGTCTTCTACGGCATTTAGCAGCCTCGCACATAAACCGCCATCTGACCACAGGCAGATCGATAAAAACAGAAGTTTGTATCTGATTTGCTTTGTCTCTCTGCAGACCACATGAACGCATCCTCTCTTTCTCTCTCTCTCTCTCTCTCTCTCTCACACACACACACACCATCACACATACACACACACAGAGAGAAGGTATTCTGCATGACAGTTTACTTGCGGGGAGCAGCACTCACCAGCAGATCGATGGAAGCTAGCGTATAATTGGCTGTGAGAAGAGACGAGGTCAACTGATACATCCCATCATTAGCCTCGCTGTTGCCATAGAAACCGATGCCTATGGCAACACTGCAAAGGGGATAAGAAAAAAAAAGGAGACATGAAAACATTGTGGGAGGGTGTATGTGCATATATATATGTGTGTGTGTGTGTGTGTGTGTGTGTGTGTGTGTGTGTGAGATTGAGTGGAGAGCAGATAGCAGAGGCATAACCGTAATGTTTAATTCAGTGTGTATGTACATTTTAAATGAATGTGACACAAGAAGATAGAGCTGGAGAGGATGGGATGTGTGTGCTCTGGGTGAGCATACCATCAGTGCGGCGCAGGGGAAGGAATAAACAGATGATGGGAAAAAATAAAACAGCTGACTCGCAGCATTCAACTGTTAAGCTTCAGCAAGGAAAACATTCGAAATGTTAAACATAGCGGCGTGTTTACACATCTTTCTGTTATTCAAATATTCAGATTAAGGCTCAGGCCAGATGTTCATCAAATCCCCTCAAACCCGAGAGGAATGGTATGACCCAATCTCCCACAAAGTATGTGACCCAGATTAGAAAGCAGGGAGAAAAAGGAGGAATGTGTGTCTGCGTCTCTGTGTGTGTGCTTTGCATTTCAAGCTGCCAAATGTGAACATGCTGTCTAAATGCGGCTGCATTTCAAATGCCACGAAACTGGAGGAAAGAGTGTCACGTGAAATGTTTTCAGGAGGGTACACCGCAGCATAATTTTTTTCATCCGTTCTGACACTGAAAGCTCTTGTATCGAGCATCAGCGAAGGAGACAACCGCATGACTACATTGCATTACAATCCATAAGGGGGAGACATGAACCACACCACAACCTACAGCCTGTATATGATGACAGCTGAAATCAGATCTCCTACATGATGCTCTGTGATATAGAAATATACAGTCTCAGTGCATATAAACGTGCAGGGAATGGACTGGAATATAATAACAAGTGCTGCTGAAGCATTAAATTGCACTATAATTTTATTACAGTACACAGCTGGGCCTGTAGCTTTAGATTTAAAAGGCAGCTGAGCTTCCCTTTAGTGACTCGTGCTGTACAAGAGTGTGTTGGACAGATGTCAAGCAGCATTTCTGTATAATGCACAGGGGAAGCATTGTAGTGACTTGATGACTACATGGTCACAAGATCTGAGGGAAACACCGGTGGGTAAATGACTGTACTGTAGGTGGGTGAGCTGAGATCATCCACACACACACACACACACACACACACACACACACACACACACACACACACACACACACAAACATAATTATAGGGCAATCCAAACACACAATCGAACACACACTGTGCTGTCAAAGGCGTGTGGTCGATAAACAGCTATATAACATGACCATCAGCTGTCAGCCAGGCCCTTTTTTTTTCCTCTCCAGTGACACTGGTGACCGTGTGAGAGACTAAAACGCACATGATGACAGAGAGGGTGACAGCTTGTGATTCACAAGTTGTTGTTGCTGCTCCGCCAAAAATACACTGACGGTGTAAAGTAACTAAGCACATTAGCTCAAGTGCTGCACTGTAAAATTTTAGGTTCCTGTACTTCTGTTACTCTATAACGCTTCAGGGAAATACTGCTTCTATCAGTTATAGTTAGTAGTTACTGTCCAGTTTAAAAATGAACCTGAAAACATAAGATGAACTCATGAAATATGATGTATTTTTAAGATTAAACCAGTGGTTCCCAATCAGTGTCTCCCTGCAGCTCACTTTACATATATATGAGTGTTATATATATGTTAGCAGTGACACCAACTCTCAGATTCATAGTATAGTTTCATTTAAAGTAATAGTTTAACATTTTGGGAAATGTGCTTATTAACTTTATTGCAGGGAGTTGGATGAGAGGAGCGATACCACTCAAATAAAAATACAAAGCTACAGCCATCAGCAGATTAGTTTAGAGATCGTAAACCATAGACAGTATAAAGAACGGATGTCGTATCCGTGACGTCACCCACAGGTTTCTGAAGAGCCATTTTTTAAAAGCTCAAAATCTGTGGCCTCCTCTGCCTCCCGGCTAATGAGCAGACATAAAGCAGAAAGAATGTCGCCTGCGTGCTCAAACAAGCCATCTGTAACTACACCCACCTGTCATTCAAAGTGGCCACAGTTAGAAAATTAACTATAGAGACCAAAGCTGTTTCTTGTACCAGCGTGTAAACATGTTCATTCCTGCTGTGAAGTTGGAGATTTTGATATGGGGGGCTTATGGAGGCTTGTTTTGGGAAACAGCTAGCCTGGCTCTGTCCAAAGGCAACAAAATAAAATTACAATTAGCCAGAAGGCTGGTTTTGTTACTTTCTGTTAGCTGTTTCCATCTGTTTCCAGTCTTCATGCTAAGCTACGCTAACCAGCTGTTGACTGCAGCTACTGTACCAACATACAGAGCGGTATTTGTCTTTTCACGTAACTTTCTGCAGGAAACCGGATGAACGCATTTCCTCAAATGTTGAATCATTCCTCGAAATAGCCATTTCAAGCTCAAAGAAGAAAAAAAGTACAAATTTATCCATCAGAGGTTTGTTTGTTTTTTCTTATTGGAGGGTGCTGACCGACAGGTTGGGAACCACTGGATTAAACTCATTGAAACTAGCTACAACAGTAACTTGTGCATCAGGATTAACAATCTGATAACAAGTGGTGGAAGAAGTATTCAGATCTTTCTTCTAAAAGTAGCAATAAGTATAAGTATGCATACGTATACATTAATATCTAAGGATTATTATAATGTTGTAGCTGGTTGTGGTACATGTAATTAGTTGCTTTAATGCACCATATGTTATACTAACTCATTGCATGTTTTTGTGTGTAAAATTATAATCTGTAAAGTAATTAAATAGTACCAACTAATATTTTGTTTTTCTGGTTATACTTATGTACTACTTGCTTACTTGTACTTGAGTATTTTTATAGTGCTGCACTTTTAGTGAAGTAAAGCTGTGAGTACTTCTTCCACCCCTGCTAAAAGTTGACTTGTGTGTGTGATGTTAATAATATAATAGTTCTGGAGGTGTTAATGACGTCTGAATCCTCCTCCTCACCAGCACAGCGTGACAGACGCCACCGCCACCCACGTGACACAGCAGATGCCCCTCCCTTTCTTCCCGCTGTAACCGTGACCTGTGCTGGCATCTTCATCCTCCTCCTCCTCCTCTGATCCATCGCTCCGGTCACCACGGTGACAGCAGCAGTAATGTATGAGGAAGGAGAGAACCACCAAGAGGGAGATAACGAGAGCGATGGCCGATAAACTGGACAGAACCAGCAGAGTCTGAGAAGAAGGAAGGAAGGAAGGAGGAAAGAAAAATCAGAGGATGAGTTGGTGAATGTGTGAAATGGCACTTTAATCCCATTTTTTTTTCACAATTTGAGAGGGTAAAATACAAACTAATCCTGTTAAAATCCATAGCTTGTCATATTGTCCCACCCCTATTAGCAGCAGGAGATGGCGATTAAACAGGTATGAGATTATAAAGTGTGTGCTTCAAAGAGGGAGGAACTAATCGAGGATACACAAACACACTGCGTGCAAACGTACATTAGCAAAAAGATGAATTTAACACAATATTTTTATCATCATTTGAGGTGATTCTCGACTATTCAGACTTATTTCAAAGGCTTTATCCCATCAATCCCTGATCTTAACGTCACTAAGCCATATCAGACTTTGATCAGGCTCCATATCATAAAGTCGACATCACTGAAATGCATTTTGCTCCGGCACATTATGATCCTTCATCCATCTGCCCGTCTGTCACTCCCCATTCCTCCACCTTCTCTATATCTCACCTCCTGTTCTTTGAAGCCCCTCCCCGCCGCCCCACTCCACCCATCCCTCTGTCCCCACGCTCTCCCACTCGCTTTCTCTCCCCCACTCTCCCCTCTCTCTTTCTTTCTATCCACACCACTGAATCTCTATTAATAATCTGTGACCTACTTAAATACATTCACTCCCACTCTCATCTCTCTCTCTCTCTCTCTCTCTCTCTCTCTTTCTGCCTGGTCCTCTGTTCAGCAACCTCTTCGCATTACTCATTCCCTCTCTCGTTCCCTCTCTCGGAGCACTTTCAGTCTCTTTTGTCTTTCTGTTCTGCAGGATAATTTGCGTCCCCCTCCCGTCCCCTCCTCTCCTCTCCCTCTCCCTCTCCCTCCTTTCTCCTCTTTGTACCGCAGAGAAGTCACAAACATGCACCGTGAGACGCTTGCTTAGCTGTGGCATCTTGCACGAGAGAGCAAACGTTCGGTGGGGAAGGATGAAACCTTTTGCATGTTGCAGCAGAAGCTGCACAGCTCAGCTCAGGACAATGCACACACAATAGCAGCTGTGGAGACCTGCGAGAGGACGGGCTCGAACCACGTTGAATCTCACGCCTGAAAGCAAACCGCGTAAAAATGTCTCCACTTTGCATGCACAGAGGCAGAGGTGTAAGCGACAGTTAAAAAAAAAAAAAAAAAAAAAAAGCATTAAGGCATCTAAAGCAAGGTAGAAAATGGGGGTTCTTGGAGGAGTCTGGTGGAATACTTAGGTCAATAAATTGGCATGAGAATGTGTTTTAATGGACTGTAAATGCCATCATCATAGCTCTACAGATTGCTATTACATTCAGGGCTTTAAGGAGCAATTTATAGAGTGAAGCCATCATCTAGTTACTTATATTATATTATAATACAATATGCCGGTGTGTATATAACAATGAATAGAGCAACAGGGCTGTAATTATTATGCAATGTGCCCCCTCAGATTGGACAGTTACAGTACAGCATGTGGTTACAGTGTGTTACTGCGGCAGGTGTCTGTTACCTGCTGGTACTCCCAGCTGTCGGGGACAAAGATGTTGTCCTTCATCTGCATGGTGAGGTCCAGCCGGGGGAGGGCATGACACAATCTCACCCACAGCGAAGGGGTATAGCTGGGCACCGTTGTCATGGCAGCCATTTTCTACTACCGCTGCTGGTCTCCTCCTCCACCCTGCGGGAAGGAGTGAAAGACAGAGAGGGGGGGGGGGGGGGGGCGTCAGTGCAACCAGGATGTGAAGTTAAGAGCAGAAGGGGAGGAAAGAGGGTGAGGAGGGGGTGAAGGACTTCCTCAGCCAGCGGCCTGAGCTGAGAGGACAGAGGGGGGGGTCACTGCGAGGTTTACGGCCGCCGTGTTCATCCTCCATATGGGCATAGTGGAGACAATTTATGAGCAGTGATCACCTGAGAGAAGTCAGGGTCATGGTGTCAGCCATAGTTACTTGAAACGAGCTCTTGGGAGTGTAAATTCACTCACAAATCACTCCGGGGAGGCTGAAGTGTGTCGCATCAGTTCCTAACTTAACATTGACTGAGAGATTAAGACACAAGACCGAGCGAGTAAAGATAACTATATTAAATATGAAGTTATGTGTTCCCCATCTTCACTTATTATCTTCACTTACATATTTTCTTAGACATATTGCAGAAGATGCAGCTTTCTTTCACTGAGTGTGTGACGCATTTAGAGCTCAAACAATGTGACAATCAACAGGAAATTCAACAGGAAGTAATGTAAGCAAGCAAAAATCTAAATATCTGATCATCTTTGTTGATTGAATATTGAATATCTTTGGGCTTTACGCACATTGGTTGGACAAATACTAAATGTTTTAAGATGTGATCACTGATCTGCAAAGACTATTTTTTGTAAATTTCATAGCCCAAATGATTAATCAACAGATTGAATGCTAAAAAAAATTATAATTTCTTGCAGCCAGAAGGGTTTTGCCTTGAACAAAGGGAGATTATAACCTTTCTCTTAGCCTTATATAAATGGAGGATAGAGGAGAAAGAGGATATCTGTGTCTCTGAAGAAGCCTCCCTTCAGAAAAACACTGTATAAGACACCGACATATTTGACTCCATCATCATCCACTGTTTAGTGCTCAGTGTTCTTACTAAAGCCGGCCAAGGGGAGAGAAAGTAGGGTAAATACAAAGGGCAAATCCGGTTAGCAAAAACATACACTGGAATCCTCATTACAATGACCGAGCAGAGGGGGAACAGAGGGCAAGACGAGAGCCTGGTAGTCTTCTGATACTGGCTTGCCCAGATTAAGAGGCCATCAGAGCTTTACTGTTTAAGAAAGGAGTGTTTTAAGACAGCTCACAGAGAGAGAGAACCATTCACAACAACAGCGCTGATGCTTCAGTACAAAGAGTTATACAGCTCAGCTCACAGCTGATATTACAGACAGATACAATTCTGCGTTTAGGATCCAATGATATCAGAAAGACTCTGAATTAAAGGCTTGTGCTGGATTTTATTATCATTTAACGCAGCTGTTATTCAATCAGCACAGTGCACAGTGCACTGTTGAGGGATTTTACTATCTCTATTGATTCACGCTGACAATCCACTGCACAGAATGTTTAATGATAAAAAGTTTAGATGTCACATTCAATGCCAGACAATTTCCCCCATTCAGATTTGGGGGTCAGGACGAGTTAACAGCTCGTCCACAGGCCAAACAGGGCTGCTCTAAGCCCATTACAATAAGTCTGTTCACCTTAATGGTTCCAGCAGCCCAACTGTCACAAATCAAATCATTGCCAACACTCCATTTCCCTTATTAAAACTGTGCTGAACATGATGGCCCACACACACTGTGAGAGCTGCATCCATCCACCGCACATCAGCGCTGTAAACAGACTGCGTGCACTATACTCTGATGTGTATGCATGACCATTTATCTTGAATGAAATTATCGGATTAGATGCACTATTAGCAGGTCTACGAGGTACGTTTATCACACTTTGGAGAGGATAAAAGCTTTCTGAGAGACGTTATAATCAAGTGAGGGAATAAAGTCCGCCTGTTGTGATCACCACCACCTACAAAGTGGGTCAATATAGAAAAGCATTCCCCCTGATGGACGACAATCCTGTGCTAACGATGATTTGGGTGACGCAAGTGGAAAACCCCGTATAAAAACCCATTATCAAACAATTAAAGGTGATCAGACAGTGACGGCAGACATCAGGTCAAAGTTCAGGTAGGATTCTCTGACAGCCCAGAAAGTTATTGAGGCGGCATAATGAGGTGCTGATAGAAGTGAAGAGGGGGTCCACACTCCACAGTCCAGGAGCAGTTGTCACACATAGGAAGCCTTAAGTTGACGTGATGTCTCCTGCCAGCCTCCCATCCCTCTTACCATTGCATAACTGAAGTCAAATAAATGTGATTTTTGAGCTCAGCCGGCGGAGAGAAGAAGAAGAAGAAGAAGAAAAATGGGAGAGACAAGGAGAGAGAAGGCGCCGACTCTCACCCAACCGTGCGCTCTTAAAACACAACAAATATTCAGCGTGCATGGAACTCAGACGACACCGAGAATGAAATCACTTGCATGATATGAGACTCCATGATGTCTGAATGTAAAGAAAAAGGGCCATTTTGTGAGGCAGCTAATGAGAGCAAGGCTGAAGCATCTCTGTCAGCTGGATTCAGCATCATCTCCACCACAGGAAGCTCATCTCCACCTTCATCTTTTTTTTTTATTTTATTTTTTACGACAGTACAACTCAGAAGATGCAATTAGTGTAGTCTTTTTTTTTTTGCCGCTGAAACGATGCACATTTCCAATTTGCCTCATAAAATCTGTTATGATTCACATTATAGCCGAGTAGTCGTCTAACAGCCTCTTAACAGCAACCTTAATGACTGTAATTTATGAGCATTACAGCCTCATGACACACTACATCAGCCAGGAGAAATTAATTAACAGCTTTGTGAAGTTACCTTCGTCTACCAAGTGAAGCCACGCGAGGGGGGGGGGAATATTCTCAATTAAAATTCAATTTTCACTTTACGTGCATCTGCAAAATTAATGCCCAGGTCCAACAATGAGCCTTTAAAGTGAGTGCAGCTGACCGAAGGTAAGTGAGTGCAGCTCATAGTCAGTAAGTCGGAGTGAATCAGTGCTTTGATGTGTGCAAGAGTCCAGCATGACAAGTTGATGGTGACAAAATGCTTCCACGCTACTGACCAAATCGACAAACCCCTACAGAGCAAAAATAAATAAATAAAAAACATCAAATTATCTTCAAATTGTCCAAAAGTAATTAGAGAAAATACGAGACAGAGGAGACTATAACTGAGTGTGAAATAATTGGATGCAATAAAACCATTACAGCATCATCTGATAATGGATTTATTCTTCAAATGTGAGAGTTGAAAAGATAAGCATGGATCCATTTTGGTAAGGTGATGCAATTCTTTCAGCAATATCCATTAAGCATATTTCAAAAAGATAAGCACAGCTCCAAATTACCAATATGCCGTGATGTAGTGTAATGTGCAATTTATATTATATTGCAGCTGAGTGGTGTTCAATCTCTGCAATCACATCAACAATTAAGCCATCAAGCAAGAGGAGAAATATCAACCTCTTACCTCTGTCGGTTGCGCTGGGAGGTTTCTCTCTCCTTCTTGTGTCTTCTCTTCTCGCCGGCGTCCGTGAAATATTTACCCACTCAGAGGGGTATGCTGCCAGTCAACGACGGCTGATGCTCTTGAAAAAACATCATCCTGAAAAAAAAAAAATGGCTTGGAGGCATGCCAAAAATATGTCAAAAAATAAAGGGGGTTAAGGGGGGGGAAGAGGAGGAGGAGGAGGGAGAGAAAAAAATAAGCCAATAAGTCTTGCAGTTATTGAAATATTAAATAGCCAATAATTGTATGGTTGTCTGGTGACAGTGGAGAGGTGCTTGTGTTGATGGATGGGAGAGGAGCTCTCAATGAGAGTGCGAGAGAGAGAGAGAGAGAGAGAGAGAGAGAGAGAGAGAGAGAGAGATAGAGAGAGAGAGAGGGAGAGAGAGAGAGGGAGGGAGGAGACGCTGAACTGACTGGCCATTCAGTTGAGTCAGCTGGAGACAGACAGTGAGTCAAACCGAGAGACGTCCACATGCTGAACAATTTACTGAAGCACAAAGAAAAACACAAAGAGAAGAGGCGATACAAACAGCCTGAAGACAGGAAGGAGTGAGCAAGACAAATGCACATCCATACATACAGACACAGTTAAGGGGGTGACGTACTGACTGATGAAAGACTTTGAAAAGTCTGCAAAATATTCAGTCAACTCAGCTGCGGTGCACTGTCTACTCTGGAACAACGAGACTCCAGTTATAATGAAAATTTGACATCCATTCCCATTAATGCCGCTCTGATCTTTCCCTCTGTCGCTCAGCTGCACCTNAGAGAGAGAGAGAGAGAGAGAGAGAGAGAGAGAGAGAGAGAGGGATTAAGATTGAGGAGACACCCCTTAGGGACCCTTTATCGTTACATTGTAGCCTTTCATAGCTTAACGCCCAAGCGACTTCACAACACGACAGCAACACGATATTGCCCAAAGATAATTAATCTGTTAACGGTGGATTAGCAGGGGTCTAACCCCTCAATCACTTCATACTGAGATACCAGAGGCACACTTCTAATGTCGACCCCCCCCAACCTACATCCACGCACACACACACACACACTCCCATCAACCTGACCAATCTCTGTCCGGACTACCACGCTGAACCCTGACCAGATTACTGAGAGAAAGAGTGCGCGCTGAATAATAGTGAAAAGAGGATTTTTTCCTTTGTTAAAAAAAAAAAAAATCACTCACATGTTGGATGCAAAATAGTGAACTCCTGCCTTATGACAGCTCTGTTGGGCTGCGACGTGTCGAGGTGCTAATGTGAAGTAGAGATGCACATAAAATTGGAGTAAGAGCACACATAGATGAATAAAGGGGAGGGGGAGATGCAGGGAAAGGCAGTATAAAATACTGAGGAGGGGAGAAAAGAAAAAAAAAAAAAAGTGGGTTCCCAGGGAGTGATGCTGAGAGAAAGAGGAAGGGAGGGAGAGAGATGGAGTGAACAATGAATAGAAAAGAGAGAGGGGGTAGAAAGCAGCATGCAATGGATTTTTAGGGAGAACCAGCTTCCAGTGGAGGCTGCATCAACACTGATTCAGTGACAAGGAGGCTGGAGAACACGCAGCAGCACGATAGAAGTGATGAGGGGGTTACTGATGGATGGGCGGTGATGATGCTCTCTGGGTGATTTGGCTTGAGGAATGCAAATTGGAGATGTAACGGTGAAAAAACAGAGTTTAAAAAAAAAAAAAGAGAGAGTATGGTGTTTGTCTGCCATTGGTGAAAGAGGGGCAGAAGCAGGCGAGCAAAGAGGGAGGGGGCGGCGTTAGTTTTTCTGTGTCACTGAAAAGAGAGTGGGGGAAGGGAGGCAGGGAGATAATGCAAGCGAGGGAGCAAACAGTAGAGAGCTACAGAGCATACTCACTGACTCATATAGCCTATGTATAGTGTGTATATGTGTGTGTGTGTGTGTGTGTGTGTGTGTAAGAGGAGAAAAATTCTATTATGTATGCAAGAGTTGTTCACGCAGCCTTTACGCAGCCTCCGTGTGTCTGTATGTTAAACAACAACAAGAACAGTACTGCATCCAGGCCATCCATCACTGCACTGATAAAATATCACCACTCACAGGATTTAAAATATCCAATTCAATATTTAATGTCCTTGACAATCTAGTGGTTGTAATTCATTGTATAAAGCATACAAAGGCATCGTTCTTGTGGAACACATTTCATACAATATTAAACAGATTGTCTAAATCGTGGCATTACGAGCTGCACAATACAACCACTTTGGTTAATTCATGGATGTAAAGAAAACATAATACGTCTTCACGTGCACATGTCCTGTCTTTGTATGTATCAAACTGTAGACATTAAAGCAAGGCACACTTAAAGTTGGTCCCGAACATCTTGTGTGGCCCAATAGAGGAAGAAATTCTACTTAAGACGTTTTGTGTTTTAAGAAAGTAGATATTCTACTCTGCATGTCGAGTGAGTTTAACGACTCAAAGATGATGAAAAATCCTTTACACACGTTTATTGTGAAGTACTCTGTTGTCCTTTTTTTGTAAGTCGCTTTGGATAAAAGCGACTAAATATAAATGTAAATAATCAGATCATTTTCTTAGTTGAATCATCCTTTTTGGACAATTAAAAGTTTAAGAGAAGATACAAAGAAGCTGATGTGGCAGTGTGGCATTTTTGTTTGATGTTAAAAAAACGATTATCAAAACAGTTTCCAATGAATTTTCTGCTAGTCGAGTAACGGATGAATAAACATGTCTCAAATGATCATTTAGTTCTAATTTTGAAAGATTTAGTAATGGACCATTTTCACAGCAGACACTGTGACATGAAATAGTAGGGTCAAAGTGTTTCCAGTGATACTAAGGTTCCATTTATTGCAGCAGAGATTTTCCCATGAACCAACCCGACTCTGTTTGACCTGAATGGACTGGGATCTTAAACAACTGGTAACACCTGTGTTTATTCTTCTATTTCGTGTCAAAATGGCTGCTGTGAAAAAGGTCTATTGTTTGATTCAAAGTGTAATTACAAACTAAATTTAACAAATAAGAAGACCATTTTCTGTAACTTCAAGGGCCGGGCGCCTATCCCAGCTGACGGGCGGGGTACATCCTGGACAAGTCACCAGTTCGTCACAAGGCACACAGAGACAAACAACCATTCACACTCACTTTCACACCTACGGGCAATTAAGAGTCACCAATTAACCTGTTAAGTGCATCGTGTCTTTGGGCTGTGAGAGGAAGCCGGAGTACCCGGAGAGAACCCACGCAGACACGGGGAGAACATGCAAACTTCTCACGGAAAGCCGAGGTCCGAACCAAGAACTACACATCGCCCTAATCAACTAATCGTTTTAGATCTAATTTTTATAGATGTTTTATTCACCAAGTTTGATTTGTAGTGTAATTACAGAAGAAGAAGAAAACTGATGTTATATTACATCATAATATGAAAAGTATAAAAGTTGGTTCAAGTATAAACGTGTACATTGCCCTTTTAGTTCTGGATGTAATCCAGCTTGTATTATGAATTTCTTGTATTATTATTCTGTGAAGTCTTCATTTGTTTCTCTTAAAATATCAATATGACATTTAATGTAATGGCCCTTTAATGGATTTAAATGAATTCATTAAGGATAATACATATTTTTAATCATATTGTTGTTTACTTGAACGTAGTGTTTGTGATTTGCTGCATCCAGCATCAAGTTAAATATTACTCCCTTCAGGCCTTCCTATTAAAAAGTCTTTCACCAAAATCTAATCTGAATTATATTAATCAAAGGTCAAGGCCACATGGCTAGTGCAAATGTCAGAGGTATTGCACTCAGTTATATCTTTCATGAATGAACATTCATGTATGTAGTGTGTGCACGTGAAACGACTTCTGTCACCGAAGAGTAACCGTGCACACGGTCTCATAAAAACCGTCTACTTTGGACATTCCCATGGCACAAAGGTGTAAGGTGTTTACCGGCAGACGGCCAAAGTTTAAACCCTTCCCCACCTTTAGGTCTGCCACCCCGTCAAAAATCCTTTCTGCCTCCACTCCCTCTACCTTGGCCAGTGTGAGGTGGTAGCGTGGGTTGTAGGAGTCCCTGTGGAGCCAGCCCTCCTTCCTGTAGGCCTCCTGCAGGCCGTTGTTGAGCTGCTGGAGGTGAAGCTGAGGCTGGGGGCTCAGGTACAACACCTTCCCATTGAAATGTTTCAGTTTCACAGGAAAGGTCAGAGCCACCGGGGGGTTACGATCCAAATGGGCAAACCGTCGAAGGATCTCCGCAGCTGCGGCTACCTCCGCTGGGCCGGGCAGCACCAGGAGGCACATGGTGACGTGAAGGCTGGAGGAAGTCTGCCAGTGGGGGGCAGAGGAGGGTAGAAGGGAGGTGATCTCCTCCTGCAGCTGCTGGAAACAAGAGAGGATAGAAGGAGTGTTGGCCCTGAAGGTGATGAAGTGCGTGGGTCGTTTCTTAGGGGGCCGACCGCCACGCTTCTCCTCTCTCTGCTCCACAGGCGCTGATGGATTCTGGCTGATGTTCAGGGCTCTGAGACAACTCTGTGTGTAATAGAGGAGGAACATTAAGATAATCACTGTGTTTAACATGAACTGTATTAGTAGAACAAGATTGTATTTCACTGCGGGCTGTGCTGTACCCACCAAATCTTCATTGCCTTCCCAGCTTTCTTGCCACTCAGGCTCTTCATCAGCCTCCTCTTTTGTGTTCGCTCCCTCTTTCTTTTCTGCTGAAGCCTCAAGCCTAAAAGAGGCAGGAGAGTATCTTGTAAGATTGCTTTCCACATCCTACAACATCCTAAATGTTAAATGTTAAGGACAGTGAAATAAAATTTTAAAAATAAGCTTGTATGTCCTTATAATGATTAGCTATATGACAATACATGTGAAACATAAGGGTTTTTTTTGGCACTGTTGTGTCCCTCCCTTTTCCTGTAAAATATTACATGTTTCTCGAGGTCAGGGGTGTGAGTTTGGACGTCAGCTGTCTAACAATTTGTTCACACATCTTAAACAGTGTGGTGGATGATTAATTTATGCATTTATTTTTGTCCAGTCCGGTTTAATGCTGTATGAGCAACGCCATGTTCACAAAAGCTACGCAGAATTCAATCAAATGTGAAGGATCCGATTTAAATGATTTGATTCTCAATCATTAATATCTATAAAATGTCAGAAAATTATTGAAAAAAAAATAAAACTTGTTAGAATTTCACACGTCCCAAGTCTTCAAATGTCTTGTTTTATCAAACCAACAGTCCAAAACCCAAAAACATTCAGTTCACTCATCTACGACAAAGAAACATCAAATTCTCACATTTCAAAAACTAGAAGCTTTTTGTCTTTAAAAGTAACTACTATTTGATTATAAATTATTTGGATTAATTTTCTGTCAGTTGATAAATCAGCCAACAATTTACAGCTTAAGTCTGCTTCATTCAGAAATACATCACATTGTAAAAGCCAAAGTTTCTCTAACTTCACAGTGGCTTCTTGACGTTTTTTGTATTGAACAGGTTTTGAAGACGCCAGTTGGTTGTTTTGTTTTGTTTTGTTTGTTCTGCACGGGATCATTGTCTGTTCTCTGTTAAATCTGAAGGATGAACATAAACACCAGACCTAACCGCAGGCTCCTCTGTGACACATGCTCCTCGTGATTCCTGTTGATCCTGACAAGTGTTTCCGCTACACTTCGGAGCCGGTTGCGTTGAATCCGGTATGTGAGTGCTCATCTCTCTCAGCTTATCTTCCTCCAGATGTGTGTTCTCGGTATGACTACACTCCTCTGTTTCACTCTCTTCCGGCCCACGGACAGCTGGTGACTGCTCATCTGTTGTCTTTGGGTCTTGGTGTTGCTCTTGGTCCTCTGTGTTTACTCCTTGTTGAAGAAATTATTATAATTGATGAGCGTAAACTCTGTTTACTTTTGTATATTTTGTGTATGTATGGTGGGGGAGTAATAAAGGGTCTCGTCTTACCCTTTACTTCTTCCTCCCCTCCAAAGGGGGGAGCCAGAGATTGACCGGTGGAGCCAAACACCCTGTCGGTCCTGCTGTGGCGGTCCCAGACGCGGTGCCCTCTGTAGGTGAAGTACTGGATCCTGTGTCTGGGCAGGGCCAGCTCAGCAGTGTAGTCACAGTCGCAGGGGTTGGTGTCCCAGTTGAAGTCGTTGAAGGGACGCTCCAGCACACCGAGGAAGCGATCCACATACCCCACCACAAATTCCGAAGCATCCACTGATGGGTCCCACAGGATGCGAGAGATAACATCATCTGCTGTACGCATGCGAGGCTTTTTGTTCACTTCTGAGGGAGAGAGATGATGAAACAGATTAATGTTGCCTCTTAACAGTATGCGGTCGTTATCAGATGATATGGAGTTACCTATTGCCTCATATTTTGGCTTTGATGGTTTGCCTTGTTTCTTCTTGTGTTTCTCCACCTTTTCCTGATCATGTGTGTCATCCTGGTCAGGAGATACAGCCCCTGAATCATCGGCTGAAGGGTCACTTGGAAAAAATGGGTGGAAAAATTACAAATGTGAAACATGATGAACCATGTCTGAACACCCATATTTAGTCAAGTATCAGTCTCTGTCTGATGTGCAATATGAGCAGTAATCTGAACTACAGTAATAAAAAATACACACATTATACTTCTGAAATTTCCAAAAACACACTTTTGAAGAATTCCCTGTAACCAGGTGGAGCTTATATGTAGTTAAATAATGGGTTCCTGTTTTTTCAAGTCCATCTTAAAACAATACTCACATATCCACATAAACAATGAAAGTTATTGGTGGCTGACATTGTCATGCAGAATGAAGACTTACATTTCATCCCGCATCAATTAAATTTCAGTACATAGGCATGTGAGGCGGCCATCTATTCAATGCTAGCTAATGTGCTACGATAACTTGCAATATTTTGTTTTACAGTTACTAAAAAGTAACTTATGTACATGTCAAGAGTCTAACAAGGACATGAAAAGTTATCCTTTATCCTGCTGGTGAGTTTGCTGAACAAGATAAGGCGAGCAGACCTGTGAGACAAGCGACATCTGTGGCCAAAACGACACTTTCCCATCAGGAAAAACTGGCAAACATCGACTCCATCCGCATCCTGTTCTGCTGATTCTGACAGAGAGAGGCAAAGAGAGAGTGAGCAGGACAGACGTGTAATTAAGCCATAATGAATGCCTGTGATGAAAGGGAACAGACTCTTGATGTGGGCTCTGCATTTAAATGAAATTAAAAGAAACCCAGCAACGGCTGTTTACATGGTGACACAACGGGTGATCAAACATTTTAAGGAAAGCTGCTCTATGATTCTGCTTCAATGTGGCAATACGGCTATTTTCAGGTTAAAGGGAGTACAGAGTTTATGAAGTAAAACATCCACAAACATGATCACCCAAACTTCCTCACTCATTTGACTAAACTAAGGGCCAAAACAGACTGAGTGAGAGTCAGACAGTGAAGGGCGGATCCAGGTATGAAGGGCGGATCCGGGTATGAAGGGCGGATCCAGGTATGAAGGGCGGATCTAGGTATGAAGGGCGGATCCAGGTATGAAGGGTGGATCCAGGGATAAAAGGCGGATCCAGGTAAACCTTGCCAGTTTATAGGGGCTTGGGAGGTACAGCAGGCAGAGGCAAAGCGGGTCATCCACTAACCAGATAATTGGTGGTTCGATCCCAGCTCCTTGAGTCTCCTAGTCTCAAGTGTCCTTGAGCAAGATACAAGACTTTCTAAGACTAGAAAAACACTGTATAAGTAAGAGTCCATTTAACATTTATAGCAGTTTTACACTGTAAATACCTGTAAGGATGCATGCGTATATGAGACCTATATATATATACATATATATGTATATATAAGTGTCCACATGCGTGAGCTATGTTTATGTATGTCAGATCACAGATACATGGTAAATGCATGGACGTCAGGAAATATGATACTTAATTGCCTGACCTGAGACTTTTGGACCACAAATCAAATTTTCATCCTCATCATAAGTGTGTCTGATATTGTAATTAATAGTTCAAATCAAAAGTAAATAAGTGATTGATCCCCAAGAGGAAACTAGCAGTGGAAAATATGTATAACACAACATTTCCTCTCCGATACCGATCCAAACAGTATAAATCACATAACAGGTGGCAATGACTCGACCCAGAGGACTCAGATGTCAGCCAAGTAGTTGGAATGTGATTGCCTGTAAACTCTAAACACACACACACACACACACACACACACACACACCCTTGCAACGCTATTTCCAGATATGAGAACTGGATGTGAGTCATAGTGCAAATCTTTAAATTATTTTCTGTCTTCCTTTCCACCGGAAGAGAGGCCAATCATGGGAGAACATGGGAAACATTTCAACATTACAGTACAAGTGATTGGAAGAAAGTGGGTTATGAAATAAATATGAAAATGTAAATAAGAACTCTGTTATTCCTTGGAAAGTTTCTTTGGATTTGAGCCCGGTGAGACAAGTGGGAGCAAACACCACTCATACTGGAGCTCTTGACTCACTTCCTGACTCCTGCCACATTTCCAGCAGAGCGGTCCGGCATTAAGTGAAAGTGTTGGCAGTCATTACAGAGATCATTCATTCAACTCCCTCATCCTCGTCGCATGATAACGTGAAGAAGAACTTACCAGAACTCTAAACGCTGATAGTATAAGCTGTCTCACAGACTGGGGAATATATTTTCATACTCGATTACTTAGAAAAGAGTCAGTCTGACTCAGTAATGTTGTCTAGACCAACGATTCCCCGAGCCATAGGTTGAGAGTCCGCGAAAAAATTAGGAATAAATTTATAAAGTTATGGTGTATTGTTTAAAAAGTGCATAACTATGAATGGGAAGCGTCAATTAAAAAAAAAAAAAAAACATTCAAACAAAACAAAAAACAAAAAAAACAAAAAAAACACACATTCAGAGCAAAAACTCCTGAAAGGATTTGTTACTTGAACATTAGAAATTAGTTTAAAATATAAATAGTTCCTATGGCATGTACTAGTATAAATGGCAGTTAACATTTTTTAATCTGTGTGAGGATTATGAGGGGGTCTTTGGAAAACATCTGTAAGGGGTCCCTGACCCCAAAAAGACCCCTGGTCTAGACAGTCTCTTATATGACACATTATATATGAACATACCTATAACTATATATTGTCTCAGGTGAAGTTAGTAGACTTTGGAGACCCATTTTAAAACCAGCAAACAGTTACTGAGTATCCATATGTGTAAAACTAAACAGAGTGATTTACCTGCTGTGGCTTTTAGGGTGTCTTGCTCTGTCTCTGGACCGGTTGTGTCTGTCAAATGTGTCCCATCATCTCTCTGGTCCTCCCGCATTTCTAATCCGTCTGATGCCATGCTCAAATCTGTGATTTAAAAAGGCAGAGTTACTACACAAAACGTCTTGTGTTCCGCTGTGTCACTGTGGTGATTGCTGCTAAACATTTAGCTGTGTTTCATCTAACACAATAGCAAACTAAAACCGGTGTTTCGGTTCAACGAGTGACCGTGTTGACTGGTGACTCTCAGCCCAGTGCGCCTGTTAATTAAAACCTAAACAAAGACATTCATGTGGACAGCCACGTGTCTTAATTTTTACAACAGCTGTCACGACCAAAAATATTCTGCAACATTAACCGTCTCTGCCATACCTACGACACTTCAGACGCATTCGCCTGAGAGTCGCCAGTTAACACGGTCGCTCGTTAAACTGAAACACCGGACACTCAGGAGCTCCCAGCAACAACTTGGCTAGTGCGGAAGTAACTATCGTGGTACAATAATATAAACCTTTCAGAATTAAACAACTCATATTTGTCATATTTAAATGAAACATTTATGACATAAACACGTCGTTAAAAATCACCTGGATAGTAGTATTTAAGTCTTTGACGTACTAATCGAAGGAGCAAACGATCCTGACTTTGTCGCCCTTTGACCCAGAGTTTGTTATCTACTAGGGAATTATGGGTAATGAAGTTTTTAACAGCCTTTCGAGGAAAAATGCCTTTGTGGGAACATTACAGCGAGCCTGACGTTAACAAACAAATCTCTTGTTTTCTGACTTTCTCATCGCTCAAAAATAAACTTGTAATATTTTTAATTTAACGGCTAAAATCGAGAAAACATAGCGCAACCAACTGCCGTGCGTCATTCGTGCCGGAGCGCGTGACTCTGGATCACGTGACTGTTGAGTGTTTATTGGCAGTTAGCAGCAACAGCACAGGGGGAGAACAGGACAAGAAAAGTGTAGAAATCCTTCAAATATGACACTCTGAGCATCATGGACGTCTATAAAACGGACTAAATCAAGATTTTAATTTGTTTTAGATCATATGCTGCTTTTTATGTGACGGCTTTCTGAACGTTGCAGCCCATGAGTGTCCTTTTGTGAGTTAGCATTGGGCAGTCATTTGTTGATCCTGGCTCTGTGCTGAAGGTAAGATTATCTGATACTGTCAGCTGTGTTGACTCTGACTGACCAGAAACAGATGTTATGTTAAGAACTGACTGTTATTGTTCGTATCAAGTTAAGCACTATATTCAGCACAGTAACCATTGTGTCCTCCCTTTCAGATGAATGCTCTGGTTGCTCTCTGTCACTTCTGTGAACTCCATGGCCCTCGGACGTTGTTTTGCACTGAGGCACTTCACCCTCCATCCCCATCCCCGTCATCTCAGGCTGGCGTCCCAGTGCCAGGAGACAGGGACCGAGATGGTGACCGGGAAGGTGAAGGGCTGACCATGAGGGCCAACAGCTCAGCCACACAGAGAGGAGAAATGTGCGACGTGAGTGGATCTTATCAGAAACTCCACCTCTATAGTGCATTATAATACTCTAGCTATAACTTCTGCTTGTCATCTATGTCAAAATACTAATTTCCCTCCCCTCCTTGCTACACAGGGATGTCGATCTCTTCCTGCATCTCACCCGGGCTTCGTGAGCATCGATGATGAAACAGGCATACGCTTCCTGAGCCACCAGCATCCCAGACAGCCACAGTTGTTCAGTGTGGTGCGCCAGGCCTGCGTTCGCAGCCTCAGCTGTGAGGTAAACGGTGACGTACGTCTGCATGTATGTGTGTGTGAGTCACACATCTCATGCGCTAAATAAAAATAGCAAATCTTCTTAATCCTCTCTCATCACCAGTTTTCTCTCTTTTTTTCTTCTTTAGGTGTGTCCCGGCCGTGAAGGGCCAATTTTCTTTGGAGATGAGCAACACGGTTTTGTGTTCTCGCACACTTTCTTTATCAAAGACAGCCTGGCCAGGGGCTTCCAGCGCTGGTACAGTATTGTCATGGTAGCAATGGACAGGATCTACCTGATCAACTCCTGGCCTTTTCTGTTACGCCACCTTAGACTCACTATACAGAGCCTGCAAAGCACAGCCCTCAAGGTAGGATACACATACAACCACTATGTGCCTTTATTCAGTTTGATCAAATATGAAACTGAAAGAATTATTCCACAGGCTAATCTGTTGGTACTCTACTCTCCACCATCAGGTGTTTGACAATGAACAAGGCGTTTGTCCCCAGCGAGCAGTGAGGATGAACAGTGTCTTCTCACCTGCAGTTTTCCCACACCAAAGGAGTGGCAACGCAGCCCGGTCACTAACTTCTCTCACCCAGCATCCCAACCTCTGGGCCAGCTTGCACTCCTCCTTTAGCTGGTGAGTCGATACTGTCACTCCCATTATGACACACAATCTGTTGTCTTTTTTTCATGTAATTACTCACCTTGACATGTTGATGTCACCAGGCTACTGAAGGCCTGTGGGAGCCGTCTGACAGAGAAGCTGCTGGAGGGAGCCCCCACCGAGGACACACTGGTGCTCATAGAGAGACAGACAGGTAGACACACGATCCTCAGTTAAACAGGATGTGTTTTATTTTGTTGTGGAGTAGGGATGTAACGATATGGAAATATATATATGGATATTCTTTTTGCTGTACAAATGTCCAAAAAACACATACATTGAAATAATTTAACGAAATCTTGTGATTTTTATCATACTAAAACATTAGAAGCCAAAATCTTATCAAAATTAAACTTTCACATTAAACACACATTCATGTGGAGACACTTAGCAACACAGCTGCTACTAGCTGCTCAGCTAGTAGCTCCCAAGTGTCTCAAAACGAAAACGGAGCTGCATTTTAGGAGGATAGATACTTTTCGAAGCTCGCGAGACTTGGATGAGGCTGTTATTGCATATCCCAATAATCCACAGCGATAATGAGGTTAATTTAAACATAAACGGTCATTTTTATCGCATAAAATTTCACTGCGATTTACCGTAATACCGGTAACTGCTACATACCTATTGTGGAGAAATATAATGGGAAGTAAAATAAACCAAAACATGTCAACAGTATAATGCATAGGTGTTCTTAAAAACATAAAAGATGAGATATACTATTAAAAGCTCAAGTGAGAAAGGGGCAACAACTACAGTGTCATAAGCAACGTTCAAAAGGTACAAAAAGGGGTCCATAATTAGTGTTGAAGCCACTGTGGAGGTATGAAGTCATATCTTCAAGATGTTCTTCCTGTAAGATGAAGACCAAAAAGTTTCAGGGTGACACAAAATGTGACAGTAAATGGAAAAGCTGGGCAATCCTTCAACATGTCTCACCTTCAAGGCAAGGGTGTTGGCCTCTTGACAGAGAGTGATATCAGCGGTGCGTGATGGTTTCATCATCTGAATCGCCTGAGACGTCTGCTCTTAGAGTCTGATTCACTGGGTCAGTCAGTGTGCAGACACTCAGAAAAATAAGGTGATTCATTCGAAATCCCTGTACCTCAAATTTACTTCCTTCCTTCCTTTCTTCCTTCCAGAAAGGCTTTACCAAATGTTTAGTCAAGATTTAGAAAGTGATTAAAAGATTTCCCAGAGCAGAGCAGCTCTGAGGTTGTGGAATTTTAATAGGCTGTTATAGCCTTATATTACCATTATAAGTAAATAAACTTTATTTGTGTTGCCCTTCAAAAAATCAGGTTATTAACAAATACAGAGTAATTACAACAGAGGAAAATTAAATAATTAAAATAATCAATAATAAGAAATACCAAGCAGCCCAAATAAAAACACCAAGTTGTACAAATAGGTTTTGTTTGTTATTGGAAATTAGAAATTGGAGGTGAGAAACTACTACACTACAAATTTTGGCCTGGAAATAGAGGGTTGAGGCTGAGTAACAACAAGTGCATGTCACAGTCTATATATGGAGTGTGATAGAGAGCTGGAATTTTCTTATAGTTTCCACTGGAATTCCCCACATTCATTATTGACCACAGCTTGAAAACATTTTGTCATCACTATTTCTGATCTTATGACGACCTCTGTGTCCTAAAAGAGCAAGAGGAGGAAATGAGCTGCTGGGAGGGGGCAGAAGGAGGCAGTTCAAAGTCACAGCGGCATCAGTCGGAGAGCGAGCTGGGCCATGACTTCCTGTGTGATTATGCAAAATTAGATGAGCTACCTGGCCCAAAATTTAGGTCACTGAGGCACTTGAGACAGGTAAACCTAGCTACTTTTTCTAGCCTGTTAAATTATCTCATACATTTTAGCTAATCTGTGCATCTGTGAGCTGTCGTACATTACAGTTCGATTGGTTCTGCAGGTCCTCGGAGCTGCAGAGTTTCGTCAGCTAGTGTGGCACGTGCTCATGGGAAATCAGGTCATATGGAGAGGCGCAGACCCCGGGCTCATCCAGTCAGCTTTCACAGTGCTGAAGGTACTCCACTCTACTACTGTGTCCCTTCCTGCCTCGTTAGGAGAGACAGCTATAAACGATCTGCGAGGGTCCTCGTTAGTTGAGCCATGGTATAAATAATGTGTCACCGGTTAAAGGGACGTGTTACTCTTACAGTCATTTCACGGTAAACACTTAGAGATTACATGTTGTCAAGGCTGAAAAGTACTGATGAAATATGATTAATTAAAAATGACTAACACCTTCTAACAACATTCTGATGTGATATTAATTGCTAATATTTACTTTAAAGATAAAGGTCCAATTCTTGCCTGAAGACATATTGTTTTTTCTATAATTACACCCCTTCAAATGTCCTTTGCCTGTACACGTTTCCCTGATCGTTATATGGAACAAGACAGAGCGTGTTACTGTTGAAAGATATTCGAGTATCACTTTGATATTGGTCTATAAATTACATTGTTGGAGGCTTTCTCATAAATCCCAGGCCTTTTCTGCAGAAGGCATAATGAGAAAATTGTTACAAAGAACAATAGCAATGGCTCTGGTCTATTTGCATTTCCCTGCAAATCATGACCGTGTGATGGCGAGGCAACATAAACCAGAGCCATGACAGTATTAAATGGAATCCAGCCATTTATTTTATTATTTACAACTGATTTTTCCTACTGTGACGAGTTACAGTGGGTCAGCCAACCATGTTTATAATCTGAATCTCTATCTTGTTTCCCATCAGTCTCTGGTGCCAGTAGGCTGTGTGCGTTCTGTGCCCTACAGTGCTCAGTACGAGGAGGCCTACAAATGCAACTTCCTGGGCCTCAGCCCAGATGTTCCTATCCCAACCCACGTCAGCTCCTCAGGTAAAAGGGCGCGAGTTTGTAGACTCTCGCCGTGACAGATACTGTATGAAACCTCAAATGCTGCTGTTACAAACTGTAGGCTTGTACATGCAGGTCTTACTGTGTTGATTCTACCTTTCTTTTGTTTGTCCTGTAGAGTTTTCAGTGCTGGTGGATGTCAGTTCAGAGAGAAGCTGTCAGATCTCAGTCATGGGTGAAGACGATGTCTCCTCGCTTTATCAGTTCACTATCAGCAGTGCCAACACACAGCCCACAGACAGGGGTGAGTGTACATAACTGAATCTATTAATAGTCTCTGTAGGTTTGCTGCCACTTTCAGTGTCAAAAAAAACCCATCAAGAGTGTATATCTTTGCCAGTTCTGCACTGACTTAAACTTAATTTTAATTAATCAGAGAAAACATGTTGATATCTATGCATCAAAGTACACATAGTGACAGGTTATGTGGGCCAAGTTTCCTCATCCTTTAAGTAAGAACAGATGTGAATGTAACGATAAGGAAAATGTTCAGACATGTCTTGTGCCATAATCTTGAGAAATCCTTAAAGGACTCCCAGGATCCAGATCCACAAGAAAACCGGATTTGTTTCTTGGCTCACAGCCCATCTTTCCAGCAACTTTAATTCAAAACTGTTCTTCCAGAAACATTCTGAGATAACACAGGAACTTTGTTGGAGGTTTAAGTTAGCAGCAAACATGTGAAGGCCAGCTACTACACTGCAGAACTAATAAAAATAATGGCTACATGATGAACCGTCAAGCAAACTTTGTCCTCTTTATCCAGGTCCCACGTTACTGAACAAGCTTGAGGTGGCTCTGAACAACGAGAACTTGTCTGTGGACGTCGTATCTCACTGCCTGTTGTGTCTGAAGGAGGAGTGGATGAAGTAAGTAAAACCCATTCATTCTTAAGAAAGACCACCTGTGTTTAAACAAGAAAAGCCTTCTCATAGCTCAGTCTCTGTCTTCCAGTAAGGTCAAAGTGCTGTTTAAATTCTCCAAAGTGGACGGGCGAGGGAGGGAGGACACCCAGAAGGTTCTGGCCCTCCTTGGTGCCACAGGACCGGGTGAGGAGGACAACGTCAGGCTGCTTAAGTTCTGGATGACTGGACTCAGCAAAACCTACAAGAGTCATTTAATGACAGCGGTGCGAGGAGGTGAGAGGAGCCCCAGCCAGTGAAAAAAGAAACGAGGAGGAGGAGGCAGAGGGGCAAAAGAAAGGGGGATTAAAGAGGGGAAATACTAAAGAAAGGAAAGTGAAAGCAAGAGTCCTTTCATCAGTTAGGGACTGGGATTGTTGGGGACTTTTAGTGGATTGAAAGAGGAATGTGAATGGATGACAGAGACGCTTTGTCTCATCTGTTATTGTCTGTTTAAGTAATGAGAAATCTCCTGTTCCTAACCCTGCACAGATTAACATGTCCAGTCTGTTTGGATAATGTGTGAGGCTGCTGTTTGTCAAAGGGAATTATTGTACAAGCCTCGACGTACTAATATGTAAAGTTTAACTTATTACTAAAGGACTTTGCACTTTGTTTACTCTTTTTCTGACATTTTAAAATGAAATAAACAAACGTCACTCTGACATGTTTTTCATTCTCATTCCACAACTGGCTCCATCTTGTGGCGAACAGGAAGCATGTAAAGAGGGAGTGAATTACCAGCTCCCACTCACTTGTTCGAGTGGCCGACAGCCAACAAGTCTCAAGTGGTGTAAGACAACACTTTTAAGGTCTGAACCGTACAAAGCACTTGCATAACACGGCCCCTGCTCCAGCATGGCCGACCACATCAGCAGAATTTTGGCTTCTTAATGAGCTGGTCGCACACTGAGCCATTAAAAAGCTAGGAGTTTTTTTTCTTTTCATACCACAGTTATTTGAGCTTGTTGCTTTGCTGAAGGCTGCAGACTTTAGTCAATAAAATTCAGCGACATACGGCTTTGTTTAAATTGGGGGTGCTCCTTTTTTTTTTTTTTATACTATACTTAGTTGTTGTGTTTGAAAAAGGGCTAATACAAACTCAGACGCTGCAGTCGAAGCTGAAAGGCAAAGTGAATTTGTAAATATTTGTATTAACTCTAGCTTTCCTTCTAAAAATGGATCCACTTCTCCAAATTTTGTGTCTGTGCCGCAGAGTCCTAATAGATTTGTTTTCATTGTTATGCTTTTCTCTGACTCAAACTCAAATCTGGATTTCATTTTGCAAGTTTCTCTAATAGAAGCTCAAACATCATTTGCAGCAGTCCCAAACATTAGTCACATGTTTACTCCCCTCAGTATGCAAGCAATGCATGAAACAGGAAGACGGCACAATGACTGGGTATTTATACCCGTCATTAAAACACATAGCATAGGTGAAAGGGTTTTGAGGTTATGATCTCTCGGGGGAGTGTTATAATGTATTGCTTGCGGTGTTTGGACTGCTGCTCTCTAGTTTCCTTTCCCCTCAGCAGAGATGGAAAAAAGGACACAATTCCTCTCTGATACAGAGAAACAACTCTGCACTTCCTTTCTTTGATTAGTAATTAACTCCTCTTGTGACATTCAAACCAAAATTATCACGGCGCTTCACATAACCCGGGGGGACAGAACACATTGCAGACAGGATGATGACAGCTGTGAACAATATTAGACGTCACAATCACACCATCCATCTCTGTGGATTTTAACGGTAATGACTTGAGAAAGCTGGCGCACATGGAATGACTTGCAAGTTCTGGCAATGCGGCGTTGCAATCCTATTTGTCAGATTTTCAGGGGAAGTTAATTTGTGATGTAGAAAAAACGAAACACGGGTCATGTGGTGATTAAACACGATGATATTGCGCACTGACTCCTAGTGGGATAAAGACTAGAGGATCCACAAGCACAGAGGTGTGGGGGAAGAGTCCAAATGAAAAACATACGCTCCAGTTGCATGACTAAGCCTCCTTGGGCCTGCTGGTTTGGAGAGGGGGAGGATGGGGGTAAGAGGGTGGGTGTCAGGGATTGTGGGGAGCAGGGGGGAGGGAGCTGGGTCAGTCAATAGTGAGGTAAAACGTGTGGTGGGAGGGGCTGACTTAAAGGCAAGCAGACAAGCAATCCAGCATAGCACTTTCACTTTGAGCCGACTGAGGATACACAGAGTGAGTAGTGGCCAGAGGGAGAGATAGATAAGAGGAAGGCCAGTGTCTCTCCTTTTTTATCCATTAACCAGTTTCGAGGGAGAAAGGAGTGATTCAAATTAGGTTGTTCAGAAGGATTCTAGGTCAGTGGTGAGGAGGAGAAAGGGAAAGAGACATTTTTTAAAAGAACAAACAAAAGCTTACATAGGGAAAAGGCTGCAGCCACTCAGGCTTAAGTGGGGAAATCCAAAGTGGCGTGAGAGGATAAATGAGGCATTTTTTTGGGAAATACCAAAGGAACTCAAAAGGAAGGAACGCATAAGGGATGTCCACAAGAAGACTACGTATCAGGCCGTGAAGGAGAAGAGACACAGCAACGCACTCTGTGTCAAAGCCCTGAAGAAAACCACAGAGGAGGAAACTTTGCCTTTCACAGACTGATACAGAAAGCCATCTGCAGAGTGATTGCTGTCAACAAGAGAAATGGAGAAGTGTCCATTCTTAGAAAGATAAAAAGGATGTCACTGCCAGGTAAGACACAAGAATTAAGAGCATGTTAATGCCTTTTGGTAAACTTCATTTTGACAGCCTGTCAGAAAATGAAGGAACATTAGAACCAGTTATTTTATAGTCAAGTTTAATGTCTGAATTAAATTTGCTGTGTCACTTTGCAGTGTTAACATGCCATTTTTTGGTGTCTAAATTCATTTAGACCTGTTGCAACAAAACAACGACAAAATGTTTTCATGTTTGTTTGTTTTTGTTTGTTTGTATTTTTTTTGCAAATACGTGTATTTTGTAAATGAGGCAGGAAATGATGTAATGTTTCTTCAGAGGCATGCAGTTTGTGAACAAGCTACAAAACCACAGAAAGTTTCCTACAATTATCTGAACGTGTTCTGTCTCTTTTCCTCCTTACTCATGGCTCAAACAGTTTTGCTGTTGCTATCACTCTTGACTGTCCAGTGTGGTGGTGGATGTGACTTTGAATGGCAAAGTGTGAAAAACATTCAAATGACTATCGACTCCAATCCGACTGGATTTGTAAGTTACAAAAACTTTTGATTTTTATTGAAAATTTTGTGTTGTCCTCCTTTTGTTGTTTTTTTTTTTAGAAAGTGAAAGACATCCTTCTCTGTAGTGATGATCTTTTTTTGCCTGATCAAATGTATTTACTACACTTTAAAGAATGCGAGCGCTCCTTAGATGAGATAAACATGATCAAAGGTGAGGATGTGAGCCATCGGCTCTCCCTTATCTTGTCTTGTCATTTGATAAGATATCAACTCACGAACCGTTTTTATAGCTCGTGGTCATCAAAGATAGTGTAGTAGTACCTCTGTTGGGTTGTTTTGCACATAAATGATCAATCACACATTGTTCTTGCCAAACTCGTAGCTCAGTAGAGTAAGCATCACTGTGTGATTTCTAACTAATTTCATCATCTTTGGGTTTATTCCCAACTTTTTTTTCTCTTTCTTTTCTCTTCCAGCGGACAGTATTTCCTAAGGATTACTATGTTGTGCACCGCTACACGAAAAACATGCTATGTGACACTGATCCGGTGAGTTCCTTATCAGAGATAAAAGGGGAAGTGATGTGCAATAAATTGGCTGTGCATCTTAAAGACTGTTTGTTTCTTTAACAGGATATAATCATTAACCTTTCTGTAATCTGAAAACAGGCTCTGCAACTGCTACCGCTGAGTCTCGCTCGTAACTGAGTAATTAATGTGGTTCTTGCAGTGATTTGTCACATGTGTTTTGCTCACTCAAACTTAACTTTGAGGTTGTTTTGTTGTTCTGCCTTTTTCGCTGCAGTGCTGTGTATTCCCTGCTGCAGTAGTCCTCCTGGATTCCTGGCAAGTGCTACTCAGAAACCTTTGGGATGAGCACATAAATCACTCCTTAATCCTCGACCTGAAGCAGACACTGGATAAAATTATAAGAAAGAATAAACATACAGAGGTGGGGTTTCCTTTTTAAAAATATGTTGTTGCTGTTGTTATACTTTAATATAAGTTTAAAAGACATCAAGGCCAGAACTATCTCTGGTTATTTAACATGTAATTGCTGCATTAATATAATTTTTTGTTTCAATCAGTACTTCATATATTTTGTGAAAGCCTCTTACCTTCTGTTGTAAATCTTTTCCTTGTCACAGAGCTTCATGGATGAGACGGACCTGGCCGTGTTCCCCACGTTATCGTCCTCTCCTGAAGAACTCCTCAACCTAACATCAGAACTTTTCAAGCGGTGGCTCGACGTTGGATGCTCACCTCCGATCGAAACTTGCATCCTGCCCACTTTGCCCCCACCTGTCGTGAGGAAGGACTACGGCCCATCGAGGGCCAGACTCTTGACCACCAGAGCTATCAGTGAGGAGGAAGGACAGCCTGACAAGCTGATGGACAGTACACAGCCCCCATCCAACAGTGGTCCTCCATCCTTTTCGTATTACTCTCCTGTCTGGAGCCCCTTGCTATTCAGACTCTATTGGTGGTTGTTGCCATAGTTACTAAAGAAAAGGATCTTTTCGATGATGCACACAAAATGCAAGACATTTCCTGGCACTGAATGTTTGTTTTCTTATATTTGTGTGTGTGTGTGTGCGTGCGTGTTTTAATGCAGTAAGCTTTGTTAATATGAAGTGATTTGCACCGGTTGCATTTAATGTCCAAAAATAGTTCACATAGCTATGTTCACTGTCCCAACAGCAACAACTGATATCACACATATAAACGTATAGCCATCCCTCTCTGGAGCAAGCTCCAGCTAGCTATGCTCTTTATGCTAAATAGATAAATGCTGAGCAAGCCAATGCACATAAGCCATCACCTGTTGATGTGGAATTCTGTTTACAATAATTGTTATATAAATGTAAGATATTGCAGTCTATGGCGTCTACTTTTGTACATAATTGTAAATTAAAACATTTAGATATACACATTGTTAGTTCTTTTTGGTTTAATGTACCAGGGTATGATATCTCCAAAGGTTGTAAGCTATATTTATTGTGTTGTAAGGGAAGGTAACTAAGTACAATTTTGAGGTACTTTGCTGGAGAATTTCCATTTTATGGAGGGAAATATTGTGAATCTGGAGTTACTGGTTACTTTACAGATATGATGCAGTCTTACACCAAACAGCAAGTCAATAAAATTAGCATCAATGCATCAACAGTACTAACTTAATAAAGTCATAATGCATTCAGTACTTATCGTTTTACTAACAATACTTTTACTTCAGTATAATTTGACCTGTAACACACGTGGCATTGCTATTTTTTTTTCCTTCAGTAAACAATCTGAGTATTCCCTCCACTGCTGTCTGTCAGTAAGAACAACTGCATACTTATACTTTTGTCTGTTCTCCTAATAGAGATTAGATTTTGTTTATGGTTTTGCAATCCAGCAGGACAGAGAGTCCACACACTCATATGAACCCAACCATCACTGGCCGGCTCTCTCTGTTTTTTTTTTTTTTTTTTTAAGAAAGACTCATTCCCAGTTTTGTAACTCTGATATATAAACTGAAAGATAAGTTGCAGATGAGTGAGGAATGCACGCTTGATTCCTGAGATGTTCTGACTTCTGTGAAGATTTACGCAAGAAACAAAAGTGCACTATCTGGTGTTAGCACTTGCCCCTGCATGTACACACCCACGCATGTAACGTGCATCATTGTCCTCACAGGATCCTCCTTCAAGTTCAATAATCCTTAAAGTACAGAGGTTTTTTTTTTCTCCCCCTTCATTCTTTCTTTGGCCACTATGGGAACAGATTTTTGGCTTTATTGACCAATTTTTCCACTGAAATTTATGACATAACTTGAATGTTTGGGACAAAAGTAATACAGCATGAGTACAAAATTGCAAAAGAGTTAGATAATCATAGAGCTGGAAGACATTTTGGGAAAATTATGCAAAAAAAAAAGAAAAAGAAAAAAAGATTTGGCAGCATGACATGGAGAAATATTCAAGTACCTGTTACTGACAGATACTTGAATATTTCTCCATGTCTTGCTGCCACATCTAAGGTTTCCTTACAGTGGTAGTAAAAGGGGCCAGTTTCAGTACCAGCCTGTGCTGCTAAATGACTCACTATAGGAGCATGTCGAAGATCCTGACCTTGGTCAGTACATGACCCCCCCCAAAATGTGGATATGATCCATGTGATTTCTAAAACAAATGTTCCCCCCAGGAGGGAAAGGAGGGAGGACACTCATAATCCACTTAACCCCTCGTGATATCGGGACAAATTGACATTTATGTTTAAGCATTGTAGTTGTGGCAATTTCCGAGACAAATATTTGCAAGTCTGATTTTTCCTGGCAGCGGAGACCCAAGCGCCAAAGCAGCCAGCTGAATTCCCGTAAATGGGGGTGGGAGAGAGAGAGAGAGAGAGAGGGGGGGGGGAGAGAAAGCGAGTGAGGCAGCCGGAGAGGGGAGGAGGGGTGACGGTGCAGCGTGTTTAAACCACGTGGCCGCTCCAGCTGCATACCGGAAGTAAGCAAACTGTGCCTCTGCTGCCAAGATGTCTGCGCCCGATGAAGACACGTTTGCCGAGGAAAGAGACGAGATGGAGGCGATGGACGAAGCAGGCAGCGACGACGACGAAGGAGTGGACATGGAGGAGGAAGGAGCGGACGGAGAGGGGGAGAAGAAAGTGTACGTGCCCGGGATTGAGCCGCTTCAGCCTGGAGAGGAGCTGGAGATGGACCGCTCCGCGTACCGCATGTACCACGAGTGCCAAACAGGCGAGTTGGAGCGGCTAAAAGTTAGCTGTCATGACTTTATAACACCATGCAGGAGCTGCAAGGTGATTTTAACAACTTTGTCTGATTGTTTGTGTTCAGGAGCTCCATGTTTGAGCTTTGACATCCTGAGAGATGGAGACGGAGACGGCAGGGAGCAGTTCCCTCTGTCCATGCTGGTCTGTGCGGGCACACAGGCGGACACAGCTCTGAGCAACAGGTACACGCAACATCCACACAACATGAAGATAACTTCATAAGTACAGTGCGATCAAGGTTGTTGTTGTTATTGCTGAGACCAAAACATGAGTCATCACAGTCACATTGCTGAGATGCTAAGATGGTATCCAGGCAACAAGAAGTAAAGGTGAAAAGCACACATACCAAAGTACAACACACTTAAAGGGCCAGTGTGTAACATTTAGTGCCATCTACCAGTGAGGTTACAGATTACAACTGAGTACCCCTCGCCTCATCCCCTTACAAGCGTGTAAGGGATCCTGTGGTGGCTGTGAAAAATGCGAAAGACCATATCAAGAGTTAGTGTTTATTTTGTCCGTTCTGGGCTACTGTAGAAACATGGCAGACTGCGTGGAAGGGGACCCGCTCCCTCTCTACATATAGGGCTCATTCTAAGGTAATTAAAACATAGATTTACCTAAATCTCACACACTGGACCTTTTTAAGGACAGTTTTGACATAGACTACTTTCACTGTACTTACGTATTTTCTATTACTACAACATACTTCTTCTCCACAACGTTTCAGAGATCCACAGAGTATTAATAGAAAAGAAGAAGATGAACGTTATTGATCCCTCAATGGGGAAAATATGTTTTCACTCAACATATAAAGGGCTCATAGACATGCAAATATGGTGGATTGATGGGCAGACACGTAGCAGTGCCCTGGGAGCAGTTTAGGGGTTTGGTACCTTGCTCATGGGCACCTCTGCAGTTACCAGTCTGTGCTCCATACTGTGGTCAATGCTGGACTTGAACACCGTCTGGTTCCCAAATCAAGTCCGTATGGACTGAGCTGCTGCTAATATAATCGACAAATAAATCTGATGTATTATTATAGACAAGATAATACTTATTAATCCACAGGGTGTAAATCCACAACCTACCCAGCATGTACTACAAAACTGAATTAGCAAGGCATTTTAGTGTTCATATGTGTGGTATTTACTCAGTTTGAGAAACTCCCGAATCTCTTTCATTAGCTTTAAAGTTAGTTGGCCGGGACTATAAATCTCTCTGTTGCAGGTCATTACTAAGAGTCAGACTACTTGCTGTGGTAGTAAACTGGGTGCCATTACATATAGTTTCTACTGTCATGATTGTTTTCCAGGTCACACACACAGTGGACCTGGAGTGTTCCAGTTACACTCCCATTTTGAGAGCAAATTATTGGCAATGGTTGGTAATTATTGTATAATAGCGAAGGGTGTACCTTAACTTATACGTATACGGACTGCATCACATATTTTTTCTTCCTTCTACCCCCAAGTGTAGTGTGTGTGTACACTTAAAAAAATAAATAAATTCAATTTTGGGGGGAAAAGTACACTTCATTTTGTCTCTTTTCCAGTGTAAACAAACTACATACAAACATGTTTAGAGTCGCTGTGTAGTGTGGACTTTGGATGCTGTGCACTTTGGTGAACTCGCAGGATCAGCACTGCCCACCTTCACCTGAGGTCCATGAGCCAAATTAACTGAAAACACCCGTGAAAGGGTGTGCTTCAGCACAAGTCCTTCAGCAATTTAGCAAGTAGCAATACCATACTAACAAAATACTCCATTACAGGTGTCTTTTAGCTCAGTTGGTAGAGCAACCGCCCCATGTACAAAGACTCAGTCCTTGCCACGGTGGCCCAGGGTTCGGATCTGACCTGTGGCTCTTTCCCATGTCATTCCCTGTCTCTCTCTCCCCACATTCCTGTCCATCTTCAGCTGTCTCTATCAAATAAAGCTCGAAAAGGCAAAAAAAAAAAAAATACTATTACATATAAAAGTCCCGTATACAGGATTCTAAGTGCCCCTGGAAACCACAAAGTTACACCAAAATTGTACTTAAGAACAGTTTTTGAGTAAACAGAGGTGTGCTAAGTCTACAGTCATTTATTCTAGTTTCTAGATGACATAATTTGAGATATGGTGTTTAAATACTCATACTGATACTAATTTCTCTTAATCAATTATTAATTAGTTGGTTAATTATTCTTTCACCCCTCAGGGAAAACAACTTGGCTTGATTTCTCTGTCATGAGCTTAAATCTTTCTTAGACTGCCAACACTTATCTTTTATATTACACATTAATTTGAAATCTTTAACATTTGTAATGAAACTCTCTGTTAAGCCACTGTCTTCAACAACTATTTAGACAGTATAGCACATATACATAGCTCTTTATGTTATAATTTAAGATATGAACAATACTAGTAACTGATAAAGGTAATGAATAATATGTGTTTTCCTTTCTCTTTCCTTACCTTACTGCTTACATGCACTCTTCAAACAACTGTCACCGTACCTAGACCTAATACACAGGACAGTATTTTTGTTTCACTTCTGTTTTGACATCCAGACAACACAGGAAGAGTTGGTTCTTTGCTCTTAAGGGGGAAAAAAAGATAAAATATTTAACAATAACAATTTTGTGTCATACCGAAACTGCATGCAGAAGCAGATACCAGAACAGATTAGAGGCTAAGTGGTTTCTGCATTAAAGCTTTACAAACTGTACACCACTGGCTCATGACATGCATAATTTCACTCTCTTGCAGACTTCTCGTCATGCGCATGCACAACCTTCATGGGACAGAGAAAGAAAAAGAGGGAGAAGAAAGCAGCGATGAAGAAAGTGATGACGATGAGGATGACGAAGATAAGAAGCCACAGATGGAGCTGGCCATGATGCCTCACTACGGAGGGATTAACCGCGTCAGAGTATGTTGCGTATCGTTTTCTGGGCAGATATAGACCTATATGAACTAAGCCTTTCCTAATTACTGATTTTTGCCTCATAATCTTCCAGGTGACTCGACGCGGAGAGCAGTCATTGGCTGCTGTCTGGTCTGAGAAAGGACAGGTAGAAATATTTGACCTCCAACCTCAGCTGGAAGCCGTGCACAGTGCTGCTGCTATGGCAACTTTTGTCAAGCAGCAGAAAGAAGCCACGGCTCTCTTCAGCTTCTCAGGTCACATGACTGAAGGCTTCGCACTTGATTGGTCTCCCACAGTACCTGGTAGGTGAGGCTTTCTCATGCAACGCAAACCTATTTTGTAACATGAGAGGAACAGTCTGTACGCAATGTGAAGTATCTGTCTCACCCCAGCCTCAGAGATTAGTCGCCAACCTCCACGTTTGCCGGTTGTTTTAGCTTATAAATGAAACAATGCCCAAACATCTTTAAACGCTTTCATTTATCCACATAGAAAAAACAAAATTCCTCTACTTGGTTTAACTTCTTATTCCATTTAATTGAAACCTGTGTCATTCTGCTAAATATGAAGCAGCCCCACAGATAAACAAAACAGGACTCGAATCATATCCTCCTTTTTTTAAATGGAAGTAATGTAATGGATAGCAGTGTTAGAATTATAGAGGCTAAAATGTGCCGAACCACAAAGAAGAAAAGTGGAACAAATTGGGTGTGGTAATCCAGAGGGGGACCCTCATCATGACTGAGTGTGTGGAAGGTGTTGGCGCAGAATGAAATGGAGAAAAAAAAAAAAGAGCGTGCAGGAACAAGAAGAATGGGATTGGAGTCAAATATTTTAAGACTTTATCTAGTAATAATGCAGTAATAACATAAATGTGTGTATCTATCAACCAAAAGCCCGTGTATTAATAAAGTTTGTACTTTGTTAACAGGTCGTCTCGTCAGCGGAGACTGCAAAAAGAATATCCATGTGTGGGAGCCACGAGAGGGAGGGACCTCATGGCAGATTGACCAACGGCCTTTCAGCTCCCACACCAAGTCTGTGGAGGATCTGCAGTGGTCACCCACTGAAGCCACGGTATGTTTGTAGGAAAATAGTGATGTAGTGGGTCAGACTGAGGAGCTGTAGCGTGCAGAGCGGTGGCTCAGTATTAAGCAAGCGTCTAGGATCCTTTCACCCAAAAACCACCAAAAGATACGTACATGCCAAGTATTAGACATACATTTTGGGATTTGACATGCCTGGTATGTTTCCCCCTGACCCCTGACCGCAGAGCTGGAGTCACCTCACTCATCCTGAATAGTCAGGATGATTCAAATGTTCAGGGTTCATTTTTCCACAGAGATTAATCATGTCTAACTGAGCTCACCAGTGCTGTGCGGGTGTTTAGATGGAAGAACAGGTTATGTTGAGGACACGAATGATTGGAATGAACAGACTAAAATATTTAAGTTATATGTTGTCTTAGTGCTGTGGTATGTGGATCCTACAGCCTGATCGTTAGTGGTTACCTTTCCACTTTTAAGAGTGTGCACTGTTTGTGTTTTGTTGGACTCTTGAGACTCAAGCTAACTGGTGTTGACTGTAATTTCTCAATCCAGCGAGGATTACAAGAAGCATAAATACAAATTATAAACACGGGAACTATCACACACTAAAAAGACAGAACACAAAATATTTAAATACAATACAGTAGATCAATTAAATCTTGTTTTTTTGGTTCAAAGCTCAAGAGTGTGTTCTGTCTTGTTTGCCGCAGGTATTTGCATCTTGTTCCGTGGATCAGTCTATTCGTATCTGGGATATCCGCTCCCCGCCCAATTCAATGCTCTCAGCCAACGAAGCTCACTCATCGGACATCAACGTGATCAGCTGGAACAGGAGCGAACCATTCCTCCTGTCAGGAGGGGACGACGGGCTTCTCAAAGTATGGGACCTGCGACAGTTTAAGGTAAAAAAGTTTGATTTACAGATCTGTAATCGGTGGTGTTATTAGAAAGGAAGGTGTTCTGTTAAAACTTGTTAATGCATGATGATGCATCGGTGTGTGCCACTGCAATAAAGAGCAACAAAACAAACAAGCACTTATTGTATTACATCAGCGGACCATCAACGCCCTCACAGTTTGGCAGCCACACCTAATTAATAACATTTGTTCCACAGTATGCCTTTTGCACAGTAGTTTGTAATTACACCTTCCGCCTAATACAAGAATCCATTTTTAATTTGCCAAAAAACACTCCTAGATCTGTACAATACTGGTTAACAAATCAGTGTTTGTTGCTTCTGTACTTCAGTCACACCTCTTGTTCTTGTTCCACCCGCAGACTGGCCGGCCTGTGGCCAACTTCAAGCAGCACAGCGCTCCCATCACGTCCGTGGAGTGGAGCCCCGTGGACTCGAGCGTGTTTGCCGCCTCGGGAGCGGATGACGTCGTCAGCCAGTGGGATCTGTCCGTGGAGTCGTGCGACGTGGGCGCCAGGGTTGAGGGGGTGAAGGACTTGCCCCCTCAGCTACTGTTCCTGCACCAGGGTCAGTCGGAGATCAAGGAGATCCACTGGCACCCGCAGATACCCGGCGTGATGATCTCCACGGCTCTGTCAGGATTCAACGTGTTCAGAACAATATCCGTGTAGTGTTTGAGAGCATGTGTGTATGTACAGTGTGTGTATGTGTGTGTGTTTGAGGGAGAAACGGATGATTTTTGCATTTACACAAGTAGTCAACATTTAATGTGTAATGAGCAGTAAACCCTGATGTGTTTAATAATGTACATAACTCAGCTGTGTAGGTAATGTTCTTTTTTGGACATTTATTGGCCAACATAGGCGCCATATGGTCTCATCTGTATGTTTTACAGATGTGTGAACTATTTTAGGCATTCTCTGTTGCATGCTTAAAATAAAATTGTTTAAAACAATTCTTCTGTTTTCTTCCGTTAATGTTTTAAAGAGAGTCTGCAATAATATTAACAGGAAGGTTAATGCTTGATGTGTTGCTCAGGCGTCATTTCCAAAGAAAACAAGTCAGAGTCAAGTCTGAATATTTTAAAATCCCAATATGTTTTATTGTTTTTCACTGTAATCTTTATTTAACCACAGGATAACACGTTTAAACCAGCATTTTTCAACAGATGAGCTCAATGCTCTCTCCCTTTTACAGCATTATGAAATAAAATACTTTTTTCAAAAGCAAGCATTGTACAAGCAAAAAAAAAAAAAAAAAAAACATTTACAGTTGACCTTTTAAATCCCATGATTGTCTTAACATTTTAGTATTATAGTCCAGCCCCACAGCCCTGAAGAAAAGCTTTGGTAACATGCTTAATAACTACAAGATGAAAACAGATCTGAACTCACACTCTGAGATTTGGCATGTGACAAATTCACAGTAATTAATCATACACAGGATATCTTTGTTTTCTGACTCTTTGGGAATCATTTTTAAAGCTTCAACACCAAGAGGAGACAATAAACATGCAATATGAGAAATAACTATTAAGACATTGATATGGCACAGGGTACAATAATGTAAGCATACGGCTTTAAGGCACTATAACATAAAGTTCAATAAACACAACAACGCCTGTTGTGTGCATTTTAGATTTTCCACTGAGCATCGGTTTCATAGAAAAGCTTCCAGGTGAATGAAAGAAATCAAAGTGCTACAAACCTTTCACCTTTGACATTGATTTTTATGATCATAATGACAAATCTTTTGTAAATCTGCATCCGTTACCCCAATAGATAAAACATTAAATGCATTTTCCAGTTGAGCAACATCGTCAAACTTTCAGTGAGTCTTGGAAAATCCAGTTTGCATACTGTTAAAGCCTCCCATTCAAATGATAATGAAATGACGAGATTAGGAAAATACAGTATACTTGATTTACTTGACAGCAAAGAGAAACCATACTGATCCCCTATAGACCGATTTCGTCATCAAACTCATCTTCAAATGTGTAGCCCCGTCCTACTTCCTCCTCTTCCTCCTCTGAATCAGTCTCTGAGTGACAGCTGTCGACCCTCCTCCTGTCCAATGAGGTGACTCCTTCATACTCTGAGCTATGTGACGAGGCCGGGCTAGGTGGCAAATCTACTTTGTGATTGGTGAACTCGGTTTCACCTCCACTTACTACGCTCTCGCCCCTCGTTGGACTGTGACACGCCAGCTGATCCTCATCCTGGAAGTCAAACCCTTGACCCTCTTCCTCTTCAGACGCTTGGCGAATTATCTCCTCTCGCTTGTCACTGAATCGTACTTTTGGCCGTAAACCCTTTGGCTTGATCCCATTCCCATCTGGTATCCTGCCATCTTCCATCTGGTTGCCATCCAACCCAACCAAGTTCTTCCCGTTCAGCTCGTTCTGCATGTTCACAGACATCTCCGTGGCCCCTTTTCCCGGCTTTGCTGCGACTGAGGAAGTGCCACTTTTGGGACTCAACACAACCTCCTCATTGGAATCAAGGCCCAAACCGTCCATCACCCCGAGTACATCCCCCAGCATAGACGGGCCTAGATCCAGGTCTAGGTCCAGGGTGAATGAAGACACTGACTCAGAGTGCTGAAGCTCATTGTTCTGTGGGCTTCCTGGAGCATCTGTGTAAAGATCACTGTGGTCGACCGCAACCTGAGGGTCAGCAGCCGGCGACATCCCTGGACTACCCGAATCTGGGCTGGCTGGGCTGGATGGGCTGGATGGGCTGGGGCCAAGAGTGGACAGGAAGGAGGTGTCCCCAAAGGCATCTCCTCCCCTCCCAATGTGCATGGTGTGGCGAAAGTCACCCAGTGGTGCTGAGATCATGGTAGGGTCCAGGCGAGGGGCCCGAGATGATTTGTGCAGTGGCATGACTGTAAACAAGGACGGCAAGAAGAGGGTGAATTTTTATTTTTACATGATAGCGTGGAGATAACATTTATGATAGAAAGCAACCGAAAAAACTGGAGTCCCAATCCTGCATCCTGATAAGACAGAGCAGCGTCAACACTCCAGCATGTTGTGCAACACTGAAGGAAACCAAATGAGCATTTTGGCACTGGTGTGCGGCTGTAAAGGCCATGCTGAGACTTGTACTTGAAACACACTCATGCAACGCTAGCACATACTTTTCTCTACCCTCAGGGGTGTGTGTGTGTGTGTGTGTGTGTGTATGTGGACGAAAACAAGACAGTAACTTTCTGTACTATAAAAAAAAAAGTGAATCTTTGACAATGAAACACTTTGATGGACATTTCAGCATCAGACCACTCTTGCTGCTCAGCATTTGAGGTTAATCATTACAGTATCTTTACAGTCGGTGGAAGCCAGTATCATCCTGTAAATGTGATCAGGCATGACAGTCACCTTCATAACTATTTCTTTATCAACATCACACACTGAAAACACATTACAGATTAGAGAAATCTCTGTTTTTCTGTGCTCGTGTGTCTATGTGTGTGAGGGAGGGGAGGGGGCTCACAGGCCTACCCCAACACTCAAGACTTTACAATCATAATTAAAGTATATAATATAGATTATATTAGTTAGATATATTATTTATAACGTATAGGTAAAACGGAATGAGGACGAGGGTTACACTCAATGGCAAAGCAGTGGTAGCAGCGGATCGTTTGGATCAATGTAGAAGTAATCAATTGACCTGAATGAGCCGAGTCACCGAAAACATTCAACAAGTACTGAAAACTTACTTTAAAGAGTATATTCTGGTGTTTGGTGGGCTCCCTCTTCAGTATCCAACTCTTTCATCTGGCTTTTTTTTTTTTTTTTTTTTGCTTTCGCTTCCCTCTCGACTTTTCCCTCGCTCTTTTTCTCGCCGTCGTTTGTCTGTGTGAATTTTCTTTTTCTTTCCAAAGGGATGGGCATGGGGCGAGGAAGTGACGCGACAGTTATTGGGGGAGAGAGCTGGATCAAAGTAGATGTCGACTTTAGCAGACATTGTTAAATATAAACGACACTAACAGGCAGCGGACTGACTGGACTTTTTTTTATATTATTTAACGTTATCCTGTAATTTAAAGCCACAGTTTATAAATAAACCATCGGGATAATGTCGATAACTGGAAGTTTGTGTGTGTAAATAATCAGTTAAAAACAAATTGTGGGTGTCATGATGCCAACTTTAATTGTATGTTACTGTGGAAAAATAGAGCTGTAGTCGGGATTTTGACATACTGACATCATAGATCAAAATCCCGACACTACTAACAAGTTTCTAAAATGTTGTATTTGAGGGATAATGCTATTGATATTGTATATTTTTATATTATTTATAACAAATCACACCAAAACTGTCTTAGTTGGTGTCGTGATACTTCCTCCACCTTCAACATGTCACCAGCACCAGGATCATTAGCTCCTCCTGAAGACTGATAATAAGAATAATAATAACTTAAACAGCTGAGCATTTATATTATTATATTATTTGGATTTTTCATATTTCATTCATGGGGTGAGTCATTCTGTTATATTTGAAGGATAAGGAAATCATATAAAAAGACCAAAACTGTCTTTGCTGATCTCTCGATACTTTCCAATTTCCACCAGGATCATTATTTCCTCTTTCAGACTAATAATAAAAATAACTAATAATTTTGTTAAAGGTCCAGTGTGTAACATTTAAAGGGGGAACAGAATATGGCAAAAATATGCACAACTATGTTTTCATTCACATAAAATTGCCCGAAAATAAGAATATTTTTGTTTTTGTTAGCTTAAAATGAGCTGTTACAGACGCTGTGGGTCCTCTTCCATGGTTTACACCATGTTGAACCACCATGTTTCTACAATAGCCCAGAATAGACAATCAAACACTGGCTCTAGGTAAGATATTTTGCCTGTTGGAAACATTTGGGCCACACCTCTCTGACTTGTCTCTCTCTCTTCTCCGCAGTACACGTCTTTGTTTCTTTCATTTATGCAACATCTCATTAACTCTACACATTACACTCATGCATACACACCTTATCCTATCCTTTGTTTAAGTTTAAACAACATTTTACTTTTATTTTTGCCTTCAGTCAGTGTCTCCCTTGTTTTTGTCATGGCTTCATTGCTGGGTCATGACAGTAGTTTCTCTTCCACACAGGAAAGGAGAGGGTGAGGTGAATGGGTTGAAATCAGCAACTGCCAACATGTCACAAAATCCTATACACACCGGTCTACAGCTGGTCACTGTAGTTTTTTAATTAAACTTTACATAAACAGAAGTAAATTGTGCGCTTACTGGGGACTATTTGCAGCATTTTGCAGTCATCAATATTTATGGCAGCAGGACATTTTAGTTGGTTGTGACTCAAAATAAACTTCAGCCCACTTCAGTTCATGGCAACAAAGCAACAGGTCACCCAATGATGATGGCTGATGGAGGAATGCAGCTACATAGGCAGTTCTTGCTCAATTGATTGCTGGTTCTAGTCTTTTAAACTGATTTAACTGACTTAATTAAGACATAATCTCTATTTTCCCTCTATTTAATACCATTACACAGTTCTTTCCAGGAAACAAATGGAAATGACCAACTCATAAAATAAAGCTTTACTGTTTTGCATTTAGCAACATGAATGTCAAAATGCTCTCTACATGAGTTTAAAATACTGGAATCAGCCATCTAAGTTTTTAACTGTTGAATATACATAAAATCCATGAATCTGTGAACTCAGTGGTCACAAGTTCATATATTAAAGACTTTATTCAGGCTGTGGTTATGCGTAATGCTTCACCAGTACACCAAAAACATTTAATTTTACTTAATTATCATGAAGGGTTTGGCTTGAAGTGGACTGTAATTATGATGGAATGCAGTCAGTGAAGTTAACCCTCAAGTATTGCACCACTTAGCTGACGACATAACATTTTTTTAAGGGTGTCACTCTGGTGCAATTACCTCACATAGTTATTCACTCATACAACCACTAAAACCTCTTAAAAACAAGTGGAGAAAACTTGAATTTGTGGATTAATGTAGAGATGCTTTTTAAGAGTCCATATTATCCAACTTTCCCCCAGGTGTTAAAGAAACAGCAGCACTACCAAACCCCAGGTATTCACACAATGGTCCTGGGTAGTGAGTCATTGTTTGTGAGATCTTGTCACAAATGCTCGACATAGTTGTGTGATGATGTAGCCCGATAAGACAACAATGGAAACAAATTATTCATTCACCCAGGCAAATATCATTCACAGTGAGAAATGGGCTGGAAATAAAATAAATAACAGTTTCTTTCTTTATTATTTTGAAAGCTACACGTCCTGACAGCAGATTACATAATGTACAGAACCCCTCAATAGTCTTACACAGAATTCTTTCCCATTTTTTACATACATGTACAAATGTATACACACAGAGAAATGTATTACAGGTAATACTCCACTGAAAGTATAAAGAATGGACAGTGTATGCGTGACGTCACCCACTGGTTTCTGTTTTGAAGCTCAAAATCTGTGGTGCTGGCCGCCGCCATGTTGGCAGTCCTGCCTCTTCTGCTTCCCGGCTAATCTAAATATAAGAAGACATGGATCATCAGCGGACCTGAGGTGGGTTAAATGACATCTGGGTGCTCAAACAAGCCATCTGTAACAGCACCTTCCTGTCAAGCAAAGCAGCCACACTGCTAATTATGCATAACTTTAAGTCTTAATATTATTTACTGTTTTTTTACGGGTAACTATATACAATAGAACAAAAGGAGCTTACGTTTGTGTTAGTCACATCAGGAAGAGGAAAGGACATGGTAGGTTCCACGCTCACACTGGAGTCACAATTCAATCATTTGTTCCAAAAATGTTAGACATTCTTAATATTTTTATATACTGCAGACTTAAAAGGAAATTAATATGGTATTTATTTTAAAGTATGTCAGTACTAAAAGGCAATACAACACACTTTTCTTTAAGAGAAAACAGTATAAATGACAGAAATTAGTTGTATAGGTCTTTAATCTTCTGCCCCAACATGATTCTATCTTTTAAAAAAGACAGTGTGAGCCCTGTTTAATGCTGTGCATGTATTAAACGTATAACAGTTACTCCATACCCTGCATGCTCCATGGAGACTTCCAGAGTGCCTGAATGACTTTGGGGGGATCAAGTGTGGGAGAGACTGTCTGACAGGAAATGACTCTGCTCTCTGTAATGCACACACACTCACACAAGGTCACACATCCTGCAGCTGTGTGTTTCACAGGAAGATAGGAAGGGAAATGTATAGACCCCGATGACTGCCTAAAATCTATGAATTATTTTTTAAAACACAAAGTAAAACCTGTTTGTTTGGGTAAAATGATAGGCAGGCCTGCCTCCTACATAGGATGATAATGATGATTGATATGCTCAGCCATGTTGTCAACACATGGATTAACAACGTACTATTACTGAATCTGTTCTCACTTTCTCCTCTGCGAGCTGGTACAGGTCCCTCACTTTTAAAAACAAAAACTGCCTCTACACTCTGAACGATCTCATCAGTCTGTACGCAACTAGTGAACCGTAAACATAAGGTCCAGTCGGTCCTGGCTGACCCAGGCCACCCTCTGAACTCTGAGTTTTTACCATCAGTCTGCAGATACAGTCTGCCAAGCTGCAGGACTACTAGACACAAAAACTCTTTTGTTCCTGCTCCTGCTGTCTTTGGCCTCCTTAATAGCTCCATGTGAGCTGTGTACACAGTTGTTTTGTGGAATGTATTTCTTGTTATTTCACTGGATGTTTGTGTTATTTATGTTTATTACCTATTACTTTGAACATATTATAAAGATATTTAAAGATTTATAATATTGAGTTAAGTAAAGGTTTATCTATATTCTGACTGCTAACAGGAGCAAAGTGAGTCTGAAATCATGCCCAGCGTTTAGTCTCCAAGGCATTACAATCCTGATAGTAAGTAAGTAAGTATGTGAATGGATATTCGATGAAAATATTCCTCTAGATCACTGTTTCTCAAACTTTTTACACTGATACTCAGGTCTCCAAGTACCACCATCATGACGTTAAAAATACGGCAGCATAGACCGACTTTATTCAGCTCATTTTACATATGAGGCAGGTTTATTCCTAATAAGGTGATTATTTATTGAATGGAGCCAGTTCAAGAGCCAAAGTTCTCTTGGGGTACTCCTTAACTGCACATCTTCCTAATATTATAGTAAGTAATATTGGGGAAAAGTAAGTAATATTATTGAAATTAATAGTAGTAATATTATATAATATATTATATTTTGATTGTATAATATTTTCAATGAATCTATTCATTGTTTTTAAATATTTGAGACTCATCCACGTACCAATAGAGAGAGGTCAAGACCCACCAGTGTTACTCATACCACAGTTTGAAAGCAGTGCTCTAGATAGAAAAGAACTCTTCCAATTAATCATTTGTATTGTTTGTTATAAATTATGGAAACCGAGATGTACTAGACGTTGAACGATATATTACTGAAATGTGAAGTTAGAGGTTAAAACAGTTTCCAGTCCAAAATTTTGTGGGTGGTCCTAAAGGGTGGCTCGATGACACGCTGAGGCCACCCTGAGCATACCCCTGCATCCCTAGCAGAGAGATATAGAGTAATTCATATCGCTCAGAGTGTTTTGGTGTTAGTCATGTAACTCTCTGAATTCATCTCATTTTGACCCGATTTTGACACCTAATTTCATAAACATGTTGATATTTTAATCATTTAAATTTGTTTGGATGGTTAATAACACTTTCTTCTTTGGTCTGATAAACTCATAACAAATATTTATTCTTTACACAGACTTTAAGCAAAATGTTACAGAGAGTGACATGGTCTATACACAAATTAGTGCTGAACTCCTTGTTGAACTTCAATAAAGTTTCTTTAAAAAGTAAGTCAGTAAGAAGGACATTGGATTGGTGGAGCCTGTAATGTGCGGTGCAGAAGGTTGTAGAAACATGGGAGTGAGCTTTGCCTGCGAGGACACACTCAGGGCAACAAAACAACGCCCCTCGTAACGTCACTTGACTTGGCCATTTTTTAGCTATCTGCCATTTTGTGTCTCCACAGCCTGCTCAAACGAAGTTGGTCGTCAACGAAGAAGGAAGCGAAAATGCTAATGTTCGGTTCATATTTTTAATTTGCACCTTTACTCAACGTGTATATACGTTTGATTTGTTTTGATAGGTGGCGTTGTTCGCGGTCGGCTGACTGCTTGTTCCCGGTCATCGGTGTCCGTCTTCATCTTGTTTACCTTGTGCTGTTAACAGGAGAGCTAACGGCTAACGGCGTTAACCAGACAGCTAGCTCGGCTAGCTTTAAAAACTGAGCTAGCGTTAGCTCCCTGACGCTAACTGTAGAGACTGTGGCGAAATGGCGGCCAACACGACACAAGCAACCCCAACAAATAACTGGTATGTCGCACTTTTTTTAGCCACAGAAGAACCGACAACACATTGCGAATAGCATACATGTAATATAACTTAAAACTATAAACTTTATAAGCTACTATGATAAAAGGTGGCTCGCTACAAGAGGGGTGATAATTGTGGTAGCTCAGCTGAGGGTGTGTTGACAAGTGTTAGCGAGCTTGGCTACATAACAGAAAGCTAACCTTGTTAGCTATCTGCGTAACGTCTGTCTTCTTTAAACCGCGTCCTCAAGTTAAGCTTGTTATCGACGCAGCCGACTGTAATGTTGTTGTTAAGAAGGAGCTAAGTGTTAGCACACGCTAATTTAATGCTACATGTGTAGTTCAGCGTTAAAATGTCGGGGCATGCATCGCATCCACAGGCTAATGCTAACATGGGCAGTTGCTTTGCTTTAATTGAAATAGCCGTTGGATGTAACCTAGCAACTCAACTGCCAAGAACGTTTTTTTAAACGGATGTAGAGAAACCGTTAACCTTACGCGTCAAACCCGTTTTAATCTCTTTTAATGGACATAAGTGATCGCTGTGATGAAGTACGATAGTAATATTAACACCCTTTGTTTATGTTCCTGTGCTGATGACAGGTCCTATGGTGCTGCAGCAGATGGCCAGGTTCACGAAAACCCAGAATGGGAGAAGGCAAGACAAGCTTTAGCTTCCATCAACAAGAGCCAGACCTCTGCTAAGACTGCACAAGCTAACCGGACCACAGGAGAGGTGTGTTTTTATCCCTTTGTCTCTCTGATCTTTATTTAGACCTGGCACTGATGTCTGTCTGAGGTAATCTGATCTGATAAGTATGCAGACAGAACGACTAAACAAATCTTAAACCTGATCGAACACATCAAAAAGTGGCATTAGATTAAATACAGAAACATTACCACACAGTCGACATAAGCAGAAGTACAGCATAACTCCAAATGAACACTCACAACAACAGTAGTTTGCTGTGAAGTAGCAAGTATTTGCATGCCGATGTGTAAATTGGGGAGCTCATCAAGTGTGTGAGTTTTGTATCTTCTTGTAGCATTGTTATTTCTGTCCCTTTTAGATGAGCCCCGTCTGTTCTGGATGAAAACACCAATGCTGTCTGTGCATGTTTGTCATTTCAGGCCAGTCAGTTTCAGCCAGCAGCAACTGACTCTGCTGCCATTCAGCAGCAGCAGCAGCAACAGCAGCAGCAGTACTATCCATGGTACCAGCAAACTCAGCAGCATTATCCTGGATACACGTACCCCTATAACTACTACTACTCCATGGGTCCAGTAAGTACAGAAAATAATCTTTTTCATATCAAAATGTTAATTTAATAACTTTCAATACAAATGCAGGGCATTCAAGGCTGTTAGCTGCAAGGCTTGTGCATGTGCATCTCCCTAAATAATAATAATCTGATGGTGAGAGATTGTACAATCACAAGGTTGTAACAACAACATTGGGTTGCTCTGAATTTCCAGTATGGAGCTGCATATCCACCAAATCAGTATGGTGTACCTCCGGGGCCTTACCCAGGAACTCCAACCTCTAATGGACAGGTACATAGTAGTTTTATGTCACCTGGAAAAAGTAGAATTAATTTTGTAAACGTTTGGTGATCTTGATGTCCAGTGTGATGCATGCCAGGGATTTCTGTAGTTCTGTAGTTACTGTATTTCTGTAGCTTCTGCTACATTATCTTTCCTTCAAAAGGTTTTTGTTCTGTTAAAATAGCTTTTTTTCTCTCTGTGTGTTCATAGCCTCCTCCAGTGCCTGGAATGGAAGACCAGTCCCCCAGCTACCCATCTCAGCCACAACCTCCTCCCCCTGCCACACCCCAGCCACCCCAGAGCCCAACCACCTCAGAGAATCCCCCTCCTCCCCCACCCCCACCTATTCCTCCTCCACCCAACTCCCAGTACCCCCCTCCACCAACACAAAATGCTTACAGTGCCAATAACTCCATGCCATACCCACCTGGCGACCCCAACCAAATGCAGGTTTACAATCATTCCCAGGGAAGGCCCAACTACGGACAGGGCTTCCAGGCCCAGAACACCTACCAGCCCTCTCAGAATACCTCCCAGCAGCAACAGCAGCCTGGCCAGTATGTACCGGGGCTTGGCAGAGGAGAAGCCAACAAGAACAAGAACCAAAAACAAGGACAGCAACTGTGGCACCGCATGAAACGTAAGAGTTACTCTTTTGTGAGATGGCTAACTAAATGTATCGCATTTTTTCAACTGAATTACTCATGATAGTTAAATGTAGGTATCATTGTTTTTCTTTGATGCAGCTTATACATTTGTTATCCTTAGTACTGTTTACATATTTGCATTTGAGTTCCGTAATTTCAAATATAACTAAATAACTGACATTTTATGATCAGAAAGTACGAATATTGATGCATTGAAGGTCATAGAGAGCGAGTAGATCATGCTGCCCTGTACATGTCGAGAAGAATGCAGAACTAAGATTGTTGTTGTGAGAGAGGGGCAGAGAGCATCTCTGTACCAGGAGCTCTCTTGCACAGTAATGTGGACAGGCAGGTGTTTCAGTTACCAAAAGTTGGCACACAATCTGAGAGCTCTGTGTCTGATTATTGACCAATCAGGACATCTCATCCCATTAAGAGGCATTAAGTATAGGATGGGGTTATTGATGAAATATTGTGTTTTTATTCTGAATACAGACCATTTGTATTCCAGTAGTCTGTACTGCCTGCAATCTGAAGAAGAAAGTACTTTATTTTGAAAAGTTTTGTTCTTCTGTATTTAAGTTTGGTTCCTACAAACCAAAGTGGTGATTTAGTGAGTTATACGAGGTTGAACATAAAGAAAACTCAAATCTGGGTGTTATACAAAGCGTTCCTCTGTTAATTGTTTCTTAATTGTGTGTAATTGTATCCTTTTTACATATCCCACAGAGGCACCTGGGGCAGCTGCTGTGAAGTTCAATATTCCCAAGAGGCCTTATCAGGTTCAGTGTTCTCCAATTTCCAATCAGACGTATCCTCCAGGCGAGCAGCCCTCAGGAACTCCTTCCTCCCCAGCTAGTGCTAGTGCTGCACCCAGTGGTGCTCAGACACGGTGAGAACTGGCCTGTCTCCACTGATTCTCTGTTGTTGTTGTTTTTTAAATATCTGAATTATATGTTGACAAAAAATGCTTTCTCTCTCCAGGCCCCAGGACTGGCCTCAAGCCATGAAGGAATACGTGCAGCGCTGTTTTACAGCCTGTGAGACAGAGGAGGACAAAGATCGCACAGAGAAGGTGCTGAAAGAAGTACTGCAGGACCGGTTAAAGGATGGTTCTGCGTACACCATTGACTGGACCCGTGAGCCATTGCCAGAGTGAGTTTAGTAGTCGATTACTGTTTGTCTGGTGCACATATTATCATCTGAGCTTTGACATTTCTTCAAACTGCTGCACATAAGCATTGCAGATTAAACAGACATCTATTTATTATATTTTAATGTGAATTCTGGGTTTGTTCTACTGAAACAAACTTAATTGCTGCATTTCTTTGCTCTGAGTAGTTGTGGACTCCTGTGACTTATTGATAGTGCTGCCTGCAGGTTGAGCACATGTTAAGATTTGTGTCTTTGTTTTTTTCTTTCTTTTGTAGACTAAAGGTCAAGCAGTCTCGCTGGGAAGCTGTTCCACCCCAGAGGACATCGGATGGCTCAATTAGCCGTGGTGGAGGCACAGCAGCTGCAGCGTCCAGAGGCAGGGGTGGTGGACACAGATTGGGCCACTACAGGAATATATTCTCTCAAAGGAGTCCATCTTCTAGTTCCTCCCGTTCCTCCTCCCGCTCCCCATCCCCTTCCCACGGCAGACACAGAGACCGCAGCAACCAAAGGCATAGACGAAGGTAAGAAGCCATTTTCCCTCTGTCTCTTTGGTTACTCTGGACGTCCTGTGTGTTTCCTTTTTTAAATATCTTGTGTCTCTGTGCTCTCAGTGATTCTGGCTCACAGTCAGACAGCAGCATCTCCAGTGACCTCCGACCCCAGCTTTCACGACGGAGTCAGAGAGGAGCACGCGGTCGTGGTAATGACAGGGATAGAGGACGTGGAGGTGGAGAGAGAGGACGCGGAAGAGGAGGAAAAGCCAACAGAGGAAGGCGGTAAATTAATTAATGTTATTACAGAAATGATACTAATCAGTCTGCTACTTTTCACATTGAAACAGAAAAAGATGTTTGTTTCTTTTACTTTATTATGCCACAAGGATAGTTTGTAAATTACTCTTTACCTTATTCTTCCAGAAACATGGACGATTCCAATTCAGTTGTTGGAAAAAAGAGGAAAGGTGGCAACGCCGGTCTGGATTTCCACGACCCCAACAGAGAGGCCAAGAAGCAGAGCAGAGCAGCTCGTTTTCACAAGCAGCTTCGCTCTGAACCGCTGATCCTCTCCATCAACGCGCTCGACTTACCTGATGGAACACAGGAGGGCCTCAGCTGGGAAGACTGTCCCATCGTGGGAACATGCCAGGACATCACCAAGTCCTACCTGAGGCTCACCTGTGCTCCTGACCCCTCCACTGTGCGCCCTGTGCATGTAAGTTGAACTCAGTCGTCACTTTAGTGGTTCAGTCCTGAAAAGATGTTATTGATTACCGTTATTGTCTGAGAAATGTGGAATAAAATCAGTTTTCAGAAAACTTTGTACAATCCTGAGCTTAAAATAAGGGATAAGAAGGGGTATGATGTGATCTTTGGATATATTTATGTCTCCTAGGTAACATAAGATCCAGACCTTGATCTATGTCTGAACTTGTTTTAACTAGGTCCTGAGAAAATCTTTGCTAGCTGTGAAAGCCCACTGGAAAAGCCACCAGGACTACCTTTATGCCTGTGAACAGATGAAGTCCATACGACAGGACCTCACGGTCAGTTATCTTCATGTTTCATTTGTTCTTCTTTGTCTTTTTACACTTAGTTTCTTTTTTTTGTTCTTTTAAATGTTTTTTAAATGTTTATTTCTTCCGTCATTATCCAGGTCCAGGGAGTTCGTACTGATTTCACAGTCGAAGTGTACGAGTGTCATGCACGCATTGCTCTAGAAAAGGTGAGTCTGTTCTGCATTGAATTAGCTTAAACCAATAATATTACTATAATACTAACTGAATGTTTATTGTCTTCAGGGAGACCATGAAGAGTTCAACCAGTGCCAGACCCAGCTGAAGGCCCTGTATAAGGACAATCCCTCAGAGAACATTGGAGAGTTCACAGCATATAGACTGCTGTATTACATCTTCACTAAAAACTCTGGAGGTACACTCTCACTGTTCTCTTTTGAGTCACTGTCATGCACTTTTCACATCTTCTTCCTCTTTTTAACCTTGGCCATTCGTCTTTCCCTCCAGATCTGACCACTGAGTTGGTGTATTTGACCCCGGCACTGCGGGCGGATGTGTGTGTGGCTCATGCGCTTGCTCTCCGTGCTGCCTGGGCATTAGGAAACTACCGCCGCTTCTTTAAGCTGTACCTGGAAGCACCGCGCATGGCTTCATACCTCATTGACAAGTTTGTAGAGAGGGAAAGAAAGGCTGCACTTCGGGCCATGGTCAAAACGTAAGTGAGGTTCCAGAAAGGCTTATTTACAAATGTTAGATTTTTTAAGAACTTGTATACTGATCTCCAACTCTCTGCTTCTTCTGTTTGCAGGTTCAGGCCCGACTTGCCAGTGCAGTATGTGCAGTCCAATCTGGGCTTCTCTTGTTTAGACTCCTGTATGGCCTTTCTTACTGGCCTAGGTGTCACCTTTCTTCTCTCTGACCCCCAAAAGATAGACTGCAAAGCCAGCACAGCCTTTTTGGCTGCCTCCTGAGGGGGTGGGTGGGTGTAGCACCATGAAGGGAGATGTTAGGGGACCATCATGGATCCTTACATATACAATGCACTGCACTTCAGACACCTCTGCCAGTTCAGATAGAGTAGCAGACTAACAACTATTGAAGACCCACCTAGAAAGATACATGGTAGACTCCTGAGATTCAGATTACAGAAGGCAGATGTAAATTTCTGACATGCAGATAAGAACTGTTTTAAAGAGTCTGCACACACTGGTACTCAAATATCGTAGGATAGCCTCATCCCCAAGATATGTCTCACTATATTTATAATGCCAGAAAAGTGAGAGGACAGTTTAGATTTGGGATTATCATGTAATCTCAGCACTTGAAGGCAAAGAAGTCACAGAGCCAGGTCAGGGAGGCAGTCATCCTCATGGTTCCTGTTCCTTTACCACCAACAGATGTCAAAGCTAACAGTGTTCTGTCATGTTTTTTCCTTCCTCAAGTCAACAGCTCCAAGACCTGAAGTTTCAAGCCTTGTCAACCAAAAGGGAAATACAAGTCATTCATCCAGCTGTCTGTTTGACGTCAAGCCTACAGAGTCGGGTCAACTTTAGATTTCCCTCTTAGAGACTGTGAGACAGCGAGGTGAGAAGATGCCAGCAGTTTGTCTGAAAGAAGAAGAAGAGGTGGTGGTTTGTATGTCCTGCTCTGCACCCGGTTTCCTCAAGGTATCTACGGTTGGCTGTCCGTCCCGTTCCCTTTCCCCCGTCGCAAGGCCTCTTAAAGCAGTGGACTGAAGTCTTGTTCCTGATTTTAATTAAGTAGTATTCATTAGCTGGCCACAGTCATGAAATATTTGGCCAGCACCGAGCGAAAAGTCTCAGTCAGATGAGCATTGACTTTGTGTCTGAAGGAAAGTGTCATTCGCCAAGGTGATCTCCTCGCTCCTCCGTATCCTCGAAGCTGAGCTCCATCTCCAAATCCAAAGCAGAGAGGAAATCTGCTTCATCCACAAGCTGAAGTCCTGCCAGCACCTGGAATCCAGCACAACCCGATCAACCCAGCAATGTGCAGCGACAAAGCCTGTCTTTCATCCACGTCTTAACCGTACCAGCTGTTATTCAAAAGAAACAGAGGCAGCCGAGCTGCAGTCTTCGAATACAGCTGAGAGCGGGAAAGCTGCTGCTTCACAAAGGAACGACGAGTGGTTTGTATGCTACATCTGGCTCTGGTGTTTGCAAGGCTGGTAAGCGAAGGGGACTTCTCTGGAAGGAGGTGGATGACGTTTACAACAGAGATGTAGCCTCACATTTCTTCTGTGAAATGATTCATGTCTTGTGTTTTTGGCAGCAGCAGTACTGGTCTTAACCTCAACAAAAGGAAAAAGAATTATGGAGCTGCAGAGCAGATTTCGTTTGAAAACTTGCAGGTTGATACTGGAAAGATGAATTAAGTATCATTAAAACAATTTACAACATCCTAAAGTCCAAAGAATTGAGTCAGTGCGATTGCATAAATCTTACTGCACAGATGCACACTGCTGTCCTCGTGATACGGTAAAGTATTTATATCAAAACAAATTTTAAACTGACAGTAAAATGATAAAAGAGGAAGATGCAGTACTTTTACTACCGACTTTAATGTCCATTTAGACTCTTTAAACACTTATAAAAGTTTCTCTTAGTGACAGCGGAGTAGTCGAGTTCACTGGTCCAAGAGGTAATATAGGTGGTGATGCACGCGGTCTTAGATGATAATTGGGGGAAAAAATACGTAGTACGATACTTAAAATGGCAATTGGGCTGCTGTAAAATGTCAGGACACGACCAACAGAACCTCTAATCCACTTTCCACCACATCCTATAATTTCCTTTTATAGAATAAAACAATTCCGCATAATTTTCTTTTCATTTCAACAGTATTACTTCTCACTGTAGAAATGTTGAGCCCGAGGTATTTAAGACTGTGGCTTAACTGACCAGTACTCGAGAGGATGCAGGCTTGCTGTACAATCGACATGTTTACTTGTCTACACAGTATATTTTTGTAAATATTGTACGATATTGCTGTGATTTCTTTTCAATTAATGCATAGCGTAGGATCTTTCTTTTGTTCACACATGGGTAAGTGTGATGTTTGTTTTTTGGTTCCCTGGTTTTCTTGGACGATTTATGTGAATATGTAAACTTAAGTTAAGTCTGGCTTGTGTTCTGTCTTCATCATCACCACAACCACGGTGGATGTAGTGGCTGGAGTTGATGATGATGATTGGCAGTTTCTAGCTTCTCCCAGTACAGCCTGAAAACATTAGTGCAGGCTCTTGAACCAAATTTTGGCCAGATGTCATGCTCAGTTTCCAGTGACATTAATAATTTGGTCCCTTCAGGCAGTTGCTCGCCTGTTTTTGTGTTGGCAGATTGTTCCATACAAAGCTGGTAGACATTCAGCGAGAAATGGGACCACTGCTGCCAAACGCGTCTATCGTTTGGCAGCCTCCAACAAAAAGGACAAATATCCATCATGTTGACACTTTTGTAAACCTGGATTTGTTCTTCAAACTGTTGATTATTTCTGCAAATGTTTTGTAATGACAATGATCTCAACATGTTTTCTTTCTTCCCCTCCCTCCTTCATTTACCTGATCTCCCCCCTCCCCTCTCCTCTTTTGCTATTCCTTCCCCTCACTCCCTAAACCTTTCTCTCACACACCACCAGACTTCTCATCCTTCAGCTCGTAGTACTGCTGCATTGCAGGAGCACACGGAGCGATGATAAGTGGGCGAACCACCTCCAGACGCCAGCCGGAGAGGGTGAATTGTGAGCAATCCAAGTCTCTTGGTTTGACCCACTGCAGTTGAAGCCATACAGCTGATTTAAAAAAATAAATAAAAATACATGGGAGCCTCACAAAAATGAAATGTGGAAAAGTTTTGATGTGCTGCTAATGTGATTTGCTGCTAACCCAAATATTTACAAAGTCTTTCTGTGCAACAAGATACCTGTTTAGCTTTTAAAACAATGTTTGATGATTGAAGTCGCCATGTACTGTGGTCTGTGTGTCCAGATGCGTTAACGTTTTTTAAAATCATGCGCCTACAGTTTACGTTCAAGATTTGACATTTAGGTTTTGTTTCTTTTCCTTTCCATTTATTTAAACTTGTGGATGATTTGGATTGTGTTTGCTAAATTGACAGACCTGCGTGAGTCAGTTGCAGTAGAGACTTGTGAGTTCATATAAAATGTGTCTGGACATACAGAACATGTTATCTTCAAAAATTCACCTACACTTAGTCTTTTTTTTTTTTTTAACTACGATGCAGTCGTCTTTAGGTAAAGTTTCTTATTTAATTAGTGCTGGTGTGTGCTCCCATGCATATGTGATGAGCTCGACTGATTGTTTTCTGCCTTCTGGTTTGTGTAAACATGATTTTTTTTTTATTTATTTTTTTTTTTTTTACACGTGGTTCACGTGTGTACATGTGATGTCTCAGGTTTTCAGCGTTGAAATGGCGCAGGATGTTTGCTTTGTTTATTTTTTTCTTTCTTTTTTGTAATAGAAAATTCACCCCGGACAACTAACAATACACATTTTCATTTTGAATGCTCGTTTTTTCCCCCCTCTCTCTCTGATGCCTGAGTCATGTTTTCAGTATTTTTTGCTCCCATGTTACTCTATACCTCCATCAGTCCTTGTAACTCCTTCCTTGATATTTGACACTGGAACAGCTCCCACGTCCTCCCCTCACCTCAGCCATGTTCATTTCCTGCTCCTTCCTTTTTAACTTGTCTTCATTTGAATTTGTCTCTTCTCACTTTCTCTTATTTCCCCTCCCTGCATGCTGTCCTCACCTCCTCCCGTCCCCCTCCTCTTTCTGTCTCTCCTCTCTACAAATCTCTGACCAGTATTTGTTCTCTTCTCATTCTTATCGTTTTCCTTTTTATGTTGAGTATGTTTGTGACTGTTTGCCCCTGTGCAACTTAAGTCACTCTCACTAGTAAGTATTGTATCGCGTCTGCAATGCTTTAATAGTTTATGTTGCAGCTCACTAACAACTGAAGCTGAAGGTTTATCTGCAATGACTCCTCCCTATCCCCCATGCCTCTACAGATCTGACATGATAAACTGCCATTTTGTAAATATTGTGTACATATTTTGAAAAAAAAATCTAATAAAATTGAAGTATAAAGGGCATCCTTGTTTGTTTTGAATCATGCAATACAGACTGGGAGAATTAATAGAGACAAGTGGATGAGCAGTTACAGATCACACAGAATCTGAGTCCAGTTTTTCATGGACAGTTTATTGTGAAATGTCATAAATATTGAGTGAGAGGCATCTGTGACACTAGTAAAAGAAGTTTTACTTGACAAAGTGAAGTCATTTCCTTCATGGAGCTACATTTGACATTTTTGTATGAGCCAACACATTTGAAGCATAAATCATGGAGCTGTTGGAAAATAAGAGTTCCATGAGGCTAGGCAGAAAGACATTAAAGATGAAATTACGGGAAAAAAGATAGAAAACAAATGATAAGAGATTAATGTAGAAGAAATAATTGTGTAAAACTCATGCAAGCAGTTAAAACGAAGGATAATTAAAGCAACTAGGAAAGAGTTTGAAAGTTGAAAGCTTTTTACAGAAAGTGCTTTGAAAGTAAAGAAACTAAGACTAACTAATGAAAGCATCAAATATAATAATGTGTAATTTGTTTTACTTAATGTAGCTCAAGATCATATTTATTAAGCCATATATATCAGAAGTTATAAAATAAAATGTGTTAGTCAACATTTTTTATCATTTAAGATTAATAAATTAATTATAGTATGAATAAATAAAGCTACATATAGATCAGGTCTACAGCTGTGTAATTGACCTCGTCCACAAAATAAGTATATTCATGACGCTTTCAGTTAGCTGTCCAGTTAGAGAAAAATAAACTATATAGAGCTGAAGATGGAGGAGAAAAAACTGCAGCTACATAAATAAATAAAGACAGGGAGAAAACTAAGCACTATCAGGCAGAAGAGCAAAAGGTACGAAAGTTATAAGCAAAGGTTACAGCGAATCAGCAAGAAAAGATGAAAGTTAAAAAGCAGAAAAGGGTTAAAATCTTTAAAAGAGGTCTTATATTGATAGAACTACACCTACTAACTAACTAAGAAAAGAATGAAATCAGTAAAGATAGAAGGAAACAGAAAAGACAGACTGAGGCTGGATTTCATGCCCATGAATCTGTGTTTTCTGCAGAGAAGGACAGAAGAGGGAAAAAGGAAGTGAGCTGACAAGGAAGAATGCACTGAAATTAGAAAAGAAATACAAGTCGGAAACAGTGAATAGAGAAAAGAAAAAGAAGAAAAGAGGCTGCTTCAGTTTCTCTACCACGCCTGATGGAAATTATAATTTAACATCAAATTTCATGGCCAGTGAACCGCAAACTGAAACAGAAAAAAACATTCAGAGACACAGTGAGTAATAAGACATGAGAAAAAATTTTTTAAAAAAAGATTGGAAAATGTTACGAATCAATAAAGGACAGAAGAGGAGGAGAAAGAGAAAAAAACAAGTTTTATTTAGAGGTAAACATCAAACACAGCAGAGAAAAAGAGTGCAGAAGCAAAAAGACAAAACCAGGAAGAAATTACCAACACAAGTCAAGAAGGCATTCAACAGATCAGAGTGAGGAAGGAGAGAGAAGATGAGAGTAAAGAGGGAAATAAAGGAGAAGAGTTTAAAAAAAATACTTGAACTCTTACACATAAAGATGGGAGAGGCGAGCCTTTGAGGGAGGCCTTTAATCCTCAGTTTGTGTAGTAAAGCCAGCAACAGAGGACTGCTTCCTACAGCAGCTCGCAGCTGTCACGTTGTTTAACTGTGTAAATGTAAAACGGCGGTTTAACCAGGCGTCAGTTTAATTTACTACACATCTGAAGTCATTAGGGACAAAAATGTCCACTTCCAAAAAACTGCTACAAAATCTTCACAACAACTCCAGCCCTGCTCAAAACTACCAAACATTCAATCTTTTTTTTTTTTTTTTTTTTTTTTTTTTTTAGTTTTTTAACCCTTTAAATGCCAGTTTGATTACTTGATATCACTGTCAAACCACAAACAATGAGTTATTTCAAGTAATCAAACTGGCATTTAAAGGGTTAAAGAACTAAATAATGATTGAATGTTTGGTAGTTTTGAGCAGGGTTGAAGTTATTTAAGAGATTTAGGCAGAAAAAAGTATCAACTAATAAAGTTTTTATAGCAGTTTTTTTGTTGTTTTTTTGGGGAGTCAGACATTTTTGTGCTTAATGACTTAAATTTTCTTCCATGTCCATAGTGACTGATGCATGAGAAAAAGTGAGACATCAGGCTCATGAGGTGGTGAGGTACAGAGCCGCAGAGACAGAAACTATGTTAGTCAGGATACAGAATACAGGGTTAATAATGACAGCTGTATTAAAAGCTAAAAATGTATGAGAGGTAGATTGTTAGAAAAACAAAGCAAGAAAAAAAAAAAAAAACAGACAAACATTAGTTCTGTGTTTGTGATCATGATACCAGTGTCACAGCTGTCTCTCAGTTGACCGGATAACCTCACTCATATGCTCACACACACACACGCACACACACACACGCACACACACACACACACACACACACACACACACACACACTCAAACAGAGGTTTAGTAATCAAAAATAAGTCATTTAACGTTGTACAAAATGCTCTTTTTTTGTACAGTTTGACCCGTGATGAAAAAAATCCAGATATCACTCACAGAAATCACTCTCACAGTATTTTTATCACCGTCTGCAGTGTGAGTCGTCTACCAGCATCAGTACTCTTTAAATTCAAACAATTAAGCATCTGTCAGCTGTATATATATATTACATAACATCCTCTTCCAGGTGCTAAGTATTCATCAGTAGAACGGGCAGTAAACGGGTCCTACAGTATTTACAACGTCAGTCCGTTTAGTCTCTCGGAGGAGAGGTTGCGATGGAGACAGGAGGAGGTGGGAAAAAAAAACACCTTTCCTAAGTTTAAGGATCTCATCATCTGTCCTGCAGCGTCCATGGATCGGTCAGTCTCAAGAGTTCAAGAGAGACGTCTTTACCTCCACCACCCACCAGCAGCCGGGGCGGCTCAGTATGGGGTGAAGCGGTTATATCCTCCTCTGTACAAACTGGCCTGTTGACAGAAGCAGTATGCCATGTGTGACCAGAGACTGTCGTGTTAACATGAAACAAGATAGCTCACACGCAGCTGTGTGTGTGTGTGTGTGTGTGTGTGACTCACCATTGTACCAACTCCATATGTTGTTGTTGGTCCAACTGAGTGGTGATAGGGGTCTGCAGCTGTGGCGTAAACTCGTCCGTATCTGGTCAGAAACATCAGAAGTAGATGTGAATGTCAACTGACGTAGCTAACATTTAAAAAAGCTGACCTCAACCTGCTAATTAACCTACTTTATTTATTAATTTAGCTGCTCAACTTATGACCTGAAAGTGGTCAGACTGAAAGATTTCTTATCCTTTGAAACTGTCTCACCAGAAGTAAAAGCTGATTTGTGATGCTGCCGTAAAGTCCATAGCACACCAATCAAAGATTCTCCAACAAGAGGGAGTATTTTAATGCTGGTACATCGATCAAACAAATCCAAACCAAACAGTTGGCTTAAAAAACGACCTCAAAATGCAGAAAAAAAGAGGATATCTACTGTCCTACTCTAATTTAGAGACATTCCTTGCAGCGTTCCTTGTACACTTGTGTTTAAAAGTGACAAGACATCTTCAAACATGCAAGAAATATCACATCATATATCTGGATATATCTATTAGAGGGACTGCATCTCTCATTTATTGCTAATACTGAGCACGCTCGAGCTGCGTTGCTCTGAATACGTGCACTGTTGGGGTAATTATCTTCATTAAACACCAACTGCACATCTCCAGACAAAGACAGCCAGCTGTGGCACATCTGTGTTTGTTGGAGAATGTTTGATTGGTGTACCATGACTATAAGAACCACATGAGAGCTGTGGAGGTGCTGTGGGGTGTTTATCTGCCTACCCGTCACTGTAGGTCGCTGTGGCAGCAGACGGTGATTGAGCCACTCTGTAAGCTGCAGGATAACCACCCTGCACAGAGGAAAAAATAAAAATAAATGAGCCACAGCACTTTAAAATGACTTCAGGAGGAAATGTGGGAGAATTGTGAAGCCACTTACATAGACCTCAGCTCCGTACAGTCCATCCTGATACACCACCCTGATGAAAGTGAGTAAATCCAATATTAAAAGGTCTGGCTGTGATTAAAGTGATTGTAGAGCAGGTAACTGAACATGCAGGCTTACCCGGGGTAGGCCGGCACAGCAGCAGGTGTGGCTGCAGCAGAGCGAATCGTGTTGTAGACGGCCCGGCCTCGACCACGCAGCGCAGAGCCTCGGTAGGCCAAGGTGGGAGTAGCTACAGGGTATGGAAAACTGGCAACTAAAGAAACAGAGAAGTGTTAGAAAGAGGGAGTGACCATCTCATCAACAATAACAGATCAGCGTTGCAGATTTACCTGTGTAGAGTTCAGGTGCGTACATCGCCCCCATGACAGGGTTGATCTTCCATCCAGAAGCTGCACAAAGAGAAAAAAATCACAGTTAGTCTGTCTTCCATCAGATATGCCTCCCAGAATCCAGTGTTACCAGTCTTACTTGAAATTTCACCATTCACAAGAGGCGTCTGGGGCTTCTTGGTCACTACTCTTGCGGTGGCATTGTTAACCTGAGGAGACACAGAACAGGACAGAGGCAACGATAAAGGAGAATTATGCAGAATATTAAAGTGCAAACCTACAAATAGCAGGAGGTTACTCCCTCACCTCAATCTTCCTCCCTTCCACAATCGTCCCGTTCAGCTTTTCTCTCGCCCGGTCAGCCTCAGTTGCGCTCTCGAAGGTGACAAACCCAAAGCCCTGTGTTCACACAGACATTCGTTGGTTTATATTCTGTTTTTGTCCATTAAAAATATTTTTAAAGTTTGATTAGACGACTGTGATGCTCACCTTTGACCCCCTCTCATTGAAGATAATCTCTACATCAAGGATCTTGCCAAATTGCTAAAAAGAAAAAAAAGGAGAATATAATGTTTATTTAACACGGAGGAGATGATTTAGTATAATTGTTTGAATGCATAGTGATAATTTAAGTTCATACACCAAACATCTGGCGGAGGTCTGGGTCTCTGAAGCGGAACGGGATGTTGGAGACGTGGAGGCGTTTCGGTTGGGCCTTACCTGACCCCTCCTCATCACTTCCACTTCCTGCTCCGCCCCCTGATGACACCGACACGCTCAGAGACTGGGGGTCAGAGGTCACAGGGGCCAAAGCATCCTCCTGACAGTGATAAAGTATGAAAACACAAGAAGGAGGAGGAGGAGGAGGAAGAAGAAGAGGAGGAGGAAAAGAGGAAGCGAGCACGTGGATAGAAGAGGAATGGACAAGAAGGAACAAACAAAAACAGAAAGATGGAAAACAAAAGACGGAAAAAAGAAAGAGCATGAATGAGATGAGAGCAGGTGAAGGTGAAGAAAAAACAGGGAGAGGGCATCAGTAGAAAAGCAAAGGAGGAAAGGGGAGGGAAGAAATCATCAGAAACCAAATTCAGCAACGTCTTATTCTGTTTGTGTAAAACTTAAGAGTTGCGTAAGCATCACATGGCATTAGGCAAAGATCAGGTTCATGAAGTCAAGTGATTCAAACCAAAGTTCAAAGAGCATTCAGCAACCAGTGATCCCTCTCAGGCAAATGTGAGGAGGCATGAAAAGGGCTCCATTTTAGTGAGGCGTCTTTGAATACATGCCTGTCGGAGAGTATGAAGTCTAAATATTACATATATGACTCTAAATCTACTTATGCTCACTCAAGCTGTGGCAAAGAGAGTTAAAGAAAGTTTAAGCTCCCCTGAAAAACAACAAGGAAAAACTGGAATTTAGTGCCTTATAAGTATCATCATATTATCAGTAATAATCTGGAAATTACATAGAAAACTACGGTAACATTTAATTAAAATTGCCCCATGCAGAAAGATTCAAGGCCTAATGTGCCAAAACCAAAAACATTCACTATCCCACAATGCACCACGATGCTAGTGTGTGCATGTGTGTGTGTGTGTGTGTGTGTGTATGTGCGTGTATGGGTAATGAATAAATACATAAGTGTTAAATATATGGTTTAAGACAAATGAATGAGTCCAAACAAGAAAAAATGAGAGTGAAAAAAAGGTCTGCAAGAAAAACAAAAATTACAGTGAGCGTTTAGCAGTGAGAGCGAGAGGAGGAGCAGAGCGCATTGGACAGAAATAAAGAACAAAGAAAAAAAAAAAAGCCAAAAATTATTGGAGAAATATTGATGTGTGAAACAAATTGCAGTCCTTTAATGTGAAGACTTGAGTATTAGCATTCTAGTACCAAGAGGCAGATAGTGGGAAAAGGCCTCAGTGCAGCGGTGAAGAGTGAAATTAAACCAAAGTAAACAAGGCAAAGAAGGTGCGCAAAAAGCTTGAAAAGGAAGAGGGATGGGGACGGGGAGGGGGCAGAGATCAAAACTGAACGTTCCACAAGGGTCAGTCTGGGGGGGTCACGGTGCTGCTTTTCTGCCAAGGGTTAAAGGTCATTTGAAAAGGGGCATAATTAATAAGTTGGGGAGAGACAGAGAAAGGGTCGACACATTCACACAGGGGAGTGCTTAACAGACAGAAACGCACACAGGCCACTGGATTACGCTACGCTGGCTTGCCACGGCTAACTACTGTAGATCAGCATCACATCCACACACACACACACACACACACACACACACACACTCACACACACACACCACAGACAGGCTACAGTGGAGGGGGGGGAAGTGGGAGACAGGGACAGAGGGTTGAGTTGGGTGGTGGTGTCATGTCACGATGCAGAAATGTGTTTCTGGACCTGAGCGATATTTCAGAGAGGGCAAAGGGGGTCATCTGGTCAGCCTCCCCCTTTGACCCCCTCCCTCCATGGCGACGTCTCAACTTTCTCCGAAAATCAGCACGGACCCAAGTATGTCAGGGGCTCTAGTAATAAAATATATAGATGGGGCCACAAAATACCATTTATGAGAGGAGGAAGAGAGATGTGCTGCAGCAGGACACAGAGTTTAGCTGCCTCATAGATCAGACTAAACACCTCTGTCCTTATTAAAGATGTTTTCATGCCTGAAGGAGATTCGAGGTCATATTTTAACTCCACTCCAAAAAACAGTAATACTTATTTCTGTATAAATGGAGCCCTGAAAGAGTATTCTCTTATATTTCAACCTGTTTCCAAATGAAATCGTGTTTTTAATGAATTCTCCAGAAATGCCGAACGACGCCTAGGTGCTCAAACAAGCCATCTGTAACAGCACCTACCTGTCAGTCAAAGCGGCCACGCTGTTAATTATGCATAACTTCAAGCCTTAATCTAATTCAGACGGCAAATTTCGTGGCAACAGTTGTTAACATATTTCACTCAAAACCGAATCACGATTAAAAAGAAAGGATATTGCAGATTGCTGCAGTAGAATCAAGAGAGAGGAAATTTGATTTTGGAAAATACTTGGAACAAGTTTGATTTTTATTGGAAGCAGGTTGAAAAGCTCTGCACTGGCAGATGTTTTGATTTCATCTGAGACATAATAAAGACACAATTACAGGCGAATGGCACGATAAGACTTTTTGCAGTTTGACAAACATCATTCTTAAATGAACATACAACTACTTTCTAATATATTATATTATATATTACACAACTTTATTTCACTCCACTGTTTAATGACCTCTTTCAGATTTGATTATTTGGATGAACCACAAAAATAATAACATACACTCAACTGTAAGCTGTCAATATCAACACAAATTACAGCTGTACTCCTGAAAGGTGATCTGTTTTATTGCCTGCTAAATAAGACACAGGGGAGAAGGAAATGTGGGGATTTATTTTCAACAACAAATCCCCACTCAGCTGTCCCCCTCCTCACTTTGCTGTACTGGGTGTGAGCGGCATTCCCGTAAATGGACACAACAGTGGACGTGGCTCTCTAAATATAGAAGGAAACTCTATCTGGCCATGTTCCTCTGACAGGACCTATGGATGTACTACCTGTAGCAGCAGCAGCAGCAGGCTGCGCGACTTCTTCTCACATTAACTTAGTGAAGATCAGATTTTATTGGGTCATGATGTGAATTTGCATTTTTACAAACTGTTCCTACCGTGTTACTGGATGTCAGAGCCTCCGCCCCGTCAAGCTGAGGGCCCTGGTAGACTCTGAGCTGGGGATGTTCGGGGTACTCTGACCCGGCATGTGCAGAGCTAAAATCAAGAGGTGGCAGTCTGCCCGCAGATGTTGGCGGACCTTGACCTGGTGGTGGGTATGAGGGAGGAGGGGCATAGACCTGAGGCAGGGCGGGGTCACCGCTGCTAGGTCCGGCCTCCTGTGTGGGGCCTCCCTGAAAGAAGACAGAGACAGGGAGGTAAGAATGAGCGACAGACACCAAATGTCAGATGTTAAGAGGTGTAAAAACAAAGTAACCACCATGTTGTTACTGTTACAGCTCATTTTCTTGTTTGAATAAATCATTTAAGATGCATAAACAAAGATCGAATAAACACAAATCATACAAAAGAATGACAGAAAGCACATCTGGTCTTAATTTTCAGGTTTGTTTAAGACAAATTGTTAGTAAAATCTAATTCAAACATTAAAATTAAAAAGATGTCTAACTGCTGGTGGTGGAAAGTAACTAAGTACATTTACTTAACCACTTCACTTGAGGTACTTTTTCTTTACATTACACAGTATTTCCACTTTTTGTTACATTGTATAGGACATATTTTACTTTTTACTACATTTATTTGAGTCACTTGACAGACTCAGATTAATAATGCAACATATAAACATCAAATACATCACAATGTATCGTTACAGGTTAAGATAAAATAAAATATTGATCCCTGAAGGAAAATTCACAAACTACCCAGCAGTATGTAAAGTAATTAAATTGATCTCCACCTTTACCAGCTGCAACTTTAAAGTGATGAACTCACTGAAGCATCAGTAATTACAATCCAGTCTCATAATATACATTATCCTGAAACTGACCTCACTGCATTGTAGTAGTAGTAGTAATATTGCTACTTTTACTTATTGAAAGATATGAATATTTCTTCCACTACTGCTATTAACTAGAGCTGAAACAATTGAGATTAATCTATTAGTCAATCAACAGAAAATGACTAAATAATTAGTTGTTTGTCACTTGTTAAGCAAACATGCTAAATAATGTTGTGTTTAATATCATACCATGTTATCAGATACACTATTTTCTAACATTTCATAGAAGAAAACATCAATGAGATAACAGATCAATGATGATGAACCCTGGCTTGCTTACTCAGTCAAATCACTCATCAAATTTGAACTCCTTCAAGTCACAAAGACATAGTCTAGTCATAAAGACAGTGAAGCTCAGAAATGTACATCTTAACGTCCAGTAAAACAGATCTAGTCTGCACAGAAACAGAGGTGAACAATCATCCCATACAGCCGTCACACAAGTGAATTATCCACTCAGGAGTTAAAAGCATTGTCTTACCCCTTTACTGCATTCCTCGATCTCTGCATGGTCCAACAACTGCAGCATGTTTTAATGCCAGCTGACCACCCGCCTACCGCACCATAAGTTCTACTTATCCACCAATCACATCAAATGATTGCCAGAGCAAAAGGGACCAGAGGGGCCACACCAGCTGTGGTCATCTGTAACTGTCAATCACCCTCAACCCCCGACCACCACCAGCACTACCACCACCACACGCTCCTCAGTCTGTAGATAGAGCTCGTCCCCCAATGAACATAAATGCTCCTTCAGCTGCAAGTCAGTATATCACAGTAAAGGTCGACTCTAAGAATACCACGTTACATGGTTATATCGCTCTTACAGAAACAATAAATCCCAACATACTTCCTCTTATGTTATGTGGATTACGTGTAAACTCAGGGCCTTTTCCTTTAAATTAATCTTCATTTTTGTTTTCTGTTCTGGTCTGAGTGACGTGAAACATCTCGTCTTCTAGAAAACTGCTCTTCAGTTATTTTCCCAGTAATATTTCTAAATCATGCTCAAATATTTAAGAAGTATAAACAAATGACAGAAAGACCACACATTAAAATGTGTTAATGTGCATTTACTCCAGTGCTGTACTCAAACGCAATATCCAAATACTACTATTACATACTTGTTGTTTTGTGTATATTACTACAATAGTTAATATACTACTACTATACTGCTACTTAGTATACTTCTCAGGTTTTACATACACCATGAAATAACCTCATAAAATACAGCTGTTGTCATTGTTTAAGCTACAAATAAACAACCTTCTCTCATTGAGACAGAAAGCAAGATCATCTGAGATTATCTTAGATAAAGCTGGAAAAGACGTGAGAACTGTTGAAAGAAAACACTTGAAAATCCCCAATTTTATTTACATAAGCTGCTAATATGACGCAGAGTTTGAATTCCCCTACAGCGATGTAGCCTCACTTAATGTAGTCAATTCAAGGACTTGTTTAACATTTTGAGAAATATCCTCATTTTCCAAAAGTTACATGAGAAGACCGATACCCTTTCACTGTTTGTATCGTAAATATGAAGCTAAAGTCCACCGAAGATTAGCTTAGCTCAGCATAAAGACTGGAAACAGATGGGAACAGCTAGCCTTGCTCCTAGTTTTTTCACCTTTATTTTGTATCTTGTGGTTCAGTTGAAACAAATGAGATGTTTATGATGAGCTTTAAATGTGCTGTTAGACTCTGTTGTTTGCTGTTTTCTTCATGCTAACCTAAGCTGGCTGCTGTCTGTAGCGTCATGTCTAATGGACAAGCATTACAGTGGTCGGCACATTTCTCAAAAGATCAAATTATTGCTTACATTTGTATACTAGAGTATTAATAGTTTCACTAAATCAATGGATTAAGTCTGTCTCTGCGTCCTAATACTCTGTTAAACTTATATCTACGTGTTACTTTACATGCAAAATGTCACATGTTTGTCAGCCAGCTTCAGGATTTAGAAGGATCTCTTATAATTAAAAAAAAAAACTCTCTCCACTATCATTTCATAACCTCTCATATATATTTCTCTCTATCAGCTGTTGCACACCAGAGGTGTGAAAAATCAGCGATATGTAGATGCAGATAGTACAATAAAGGAGGAATTGGAGGAGGCACGGTTGAAGGGACATTCATTGTGTGTCAAACACTTGAGCCAGCTGCATGAACTCTTTATCTGGCAGTACAATAGACTCCTCTTGTGTTTTCTTTTGTGAATATCAATCTGAACTCTTTTGCTCCTCTGTCTCTCAATTACAGTAAAAGTTCTCAGTATGACACGAGTAACGATACACCAGGGATCTGATGTAATACACACAGCTAGTGTGTTTTAAAGCCTAAATATGGAAGTAAGTTATGACAGTGATTACACTGCAGCTATTTGTTTGTAATATTTGATTGTATTACAAATGTTCTGCCATCTCATTGAATGATTGTTTCTCACCATATATGTTTTGTCATGTTATGTAGAGTATGTAAACAGTCCACAGCCTTGCCAAACAGCTCTGTGAGGCTTTACTTGCTAACTAAAAGCTACATAACGCTTGCTAACTAGTACTAAACACAAAGTATAGCTGAGGCTGATGGGAATGCCTTTTTAGTTTGGCAGGTATTTGATCATAAACCAAAGTACTTAAATCTATATCTTGATAGCACTGGATGAGGTCAGAGGATCACTGAAGGGGATATGAATGTGCGTAACAAATCTCACAGTGATTCATCTTGTAGTCGTTGAGTTATATTTCACAAAAACAAAAATGTGAACCTCATGGTATGCAAGTGGAAGAGGTTAGAGGATCACCAAAGTCAGGGGTGAGGCGAACGTGCATGTCTCCACAAACATTCGCAGCAAACTAATCCAATACTTGTTATATGATATTTAAGTCTGGATCAGAGTGGTGGACTAACTGACAATGCCACCCATTCAGCTGTGATGCTAGTGAGGTTAAAATGTGTTTCCCTTGTGATGCAAGACCTACTGGAAATGGGAATTTAAGTGTAAACATTTACTAAGAAGAGACTGCCCTGCTATTGTGTTTGTAGCTGTCATTGTTTCTTAATTCTAACTTTGGAAAGTACAGTGTAGGGATTTGCCAAGATCTTAAATCTCTGTCACATCTCATGCTGGAACATGTTTCCAAACACTAATCTGTGCCGGCATTGTGTGCCATTTACCTCAAGAAAATAACAGTTTGACTCCCTCAACCTTCCTCGCAGATAAAATGTGACAGATAACACAATCTGTTAGATATCACTGCACTCTTGCTTTGATTCCCACAGGCTGCCTAACCACCAGCCTGATTCAGTATCACAGTGTCAGCAGGCCAACAGACTCTCTGTCCCTCCTCGCCTCTTTGCAGGCTTTTTTGGATTTCCATTTGTTCCATCTTTCTCTCGTCTCCCGCCTCAGCTGTCAGTTCGTGGTCGGAGGTCAACGGCTCTGAGCCAGGTGTCTGCTGGGACAGCTGCCACGGGATTTACACACTAGACGACGCTAACTGCAGATGTGGCCTTAGTGCTGGCCAAGTTACAAATAAGGGCCAACACGCAGCTTATTAAACAAAACCAAATATTCCTTTTTCCACTCATTCATCCATTAACTCTCTGCATCCTGCTTGTCTTCTAATTGGGCTTCTTTAATAATATTATAACATATATTTTTGGCTTTTATTAGGTTGTTAATAATGAAGAGAAACTGTAAAGAGACAGAAGTCACAGACTGACATGTGACAAAGGTCCTTGACTGGATTTCAAAGGTAAACTCTTCAAACAGATGGCATGCTGCAGTCAAACAAAAAAAATAGTGGAAAATAAAAGTTGGAAATAAAATCGTAGTAAAAATGTTGAGCTTGTGCCAACATGCTGAACATTCATGAAACTCTTCCTTGAAAACTATTTATTTGCTTTAAAACTACACAGATTTTCTCAAAGTATTGAATTTTCCTTGTGAAAGGACGCTCAAACAGCTAAAGTACTCAATGTTTAAATGCACATATGGCAGCTTTCACACCCATTTTAACTACAGCTGACTACAGACAACAAGATAGGTGACAGAATCTCCTCCTGTGATTATCTGCTCAGGAGAAGAGGGCTAAAAATACAGCTGGTGTGAAGCATAGAGACAAGGTAGAGAAATACCAGATGCATTGTGGCATTAATGGTATGTCAGGGACACTTAGACACACACACACACACACACACTTGTACAACCTGCTGACATCACTGATACCACTGGACTAAAGATAACCCCTGAAGTGTCCTTACTATATAATAAAATAAGATCTTTCGCAATCCTTTACCCAGCAACAATCAGGCCTCTGTGCATGAGATAGTCAGTCACTTTTAAGTAATGCATCACTAAACTAAATTAGATTTAAGATGTGACTCAATAACTCAAAGAAATATGGTGAATTTAATGTTTTCCTGGTGGTTTATAGGCTACACTGACATTCATTTCTTTTATTTCCAATAGAAACTCTATTAAAGCTGAAAGGATTAGTTGATTAACACAAAATAAATGTATGAATTTTGACAATTTGGGCAGATAAAACGACACAATTTAACATCACCTTGATGATGGACATTTTTGGCAATTTGCTCATAAATTGAGAACATAATAAGCAGATTTATCTGTCGTAAAAATATGTTTTAGTTGCAGCCCCTGACTCATTCAGCTGTGCATGTAATTAAAATTGTTATTCATACAATGACACACTTTATTTATCCTCCCCCTGAATCCTGAGTCACTTTAGATAAAGTCTGAAGAGTTCCCAGACAGACTGGACATTTTATGATTCAGGATTGTGAAGACAAACATTTATGTGCTATAGCTGAGAGATTTTGGAGGAGAGTTTACCTGAACTATGCTGGGGTAGCATGTGGTTGTCTGTGGGTAGACAGGGAGTCCATAAGGCTGGAGAATCACAGTAGGTGAGGAGAGCATAGCCCAAAAACCACGCACGAGGAGAGAGACAGGGAACGGTGGAAGATGGGAGAGCCAAGGGGGGAAAAGGAAAAGGTTGATGTGCACACACGGGAGCAGGCAATCAGGCCGTGGGGGAAAAATAAGAAAAAATCCCAAAAGGAGGAAATCAGAAGATCCAAAAGGGTGAGGGAAGAAGAAGGTTAAGACTCAATTTAACCTTGCAGAGATAGTCAAAGTAAGAAAGTCCACAAAACAACAGTTGTCCTGTCCGGAAAAGACAGGATATAGAGCACTGAAAGAGAAAGCAAGTGAGCTTCTGTGTGTCCATCAGTTGATCATGGAGTCTGACAGACAGAAACACATGCTCAGGGTCCCATTTCAGGAGTTATATAAATAGTCGCCCATGTCCTTCTCTGAGTTTACCACCTTACCACCCCACACTTTAACACACTTTGTAATGCAAGACTTCTCGTTACGTGTTTGTTACACACTTGTACAATAACAGGTTATTCAACAGGAGGTCATTTAAAGAGAAAACCCTGAATCCAAGTCAGGTTATTTGACCCCTTGTGTACCCTTATACACACCACTATTTAGACAAACAGCTGAATGTCTGTTATTATTTTCATTTATAAGACGACATTAATCATTTTTATTACACGCACAGATACATTTGAAGCTCGTAGCAACGGTAACAACGCCGCTTTCAACCGTTATTTTCCGTTTGACCAACAGAGTGCGACAACACCGTCAGTCCCACTTCCGTTCTGACGCAGAGCGGCATGCTGGGATATGTAGTGCGTACGTCGGCACTATAAGTTAATGGGAACTTCCTTTTACGTCCTCTTTACTGCGCGAGCCTGAGCGAGACAGGTACGGACAGAAACCCCATGCTAACTCATGACACAAAGTCACATCGTTTGGAGCTTTTTAAACGTATAAAAGTTTACAGGTGGTCACAAGAAACGTAGTTATGTAGGCGAACGTGTGTTTTAAATATCCAACGTGTCATTTTGTAGCGGATTGTTCAAGGCAGAGCTAACTCGGCTAAGCTAACGCTAGCTTGTCACATTGAACAACGTGGTGCGGTACAGCTGCGGCCTAGTCGTGTGGCTGACAAGCAGCCGATATCTAAGGCATATTTACAGCTGTAAACATTTAATTATTTTAGTGTAGCAATGTTGTGAATGTGCGCACATTTTCTTGTGTTTTCATGAAGCACAGCAAAGATTAAATGTCAATGTTGTACTGCAGCTATCCGTTATTGTAGCTGGGAGGTTAACCACTAAGCCTATAGTGAATAAAATTCACATTCTATGTGTACTTAATATAAAATAATGAATTTGTACCAGTTTATAAGATGTAATGGCAGAGTAACCGAAATGGCATGATTTGAAACAAGACCTAGCCTGCCACATTTATTTACCCAATATTGTAATTGGTATACTTATGTCTTTTAAAATGTAACCTTGCTTGAGTCAGTGTGAATGGGACTAGCTTGAGATGAGTCTGTAGTTAGCTGAGACTGCTGTTGTGAATGTTTACTCCAATATAATTGACCTAGACTGACTAATTTGACACCTAAATGTCCTGATTTTGCAGGCACATCTAAGCCGCCATGCCCGTTGCCAGGAGTTGGGTTTGTCGCAAGACATATGTCACCCCCCGCCGTCCCTTCGAGAAGTCCCGTCTCGACCAGGAGTTGAAACTCATTGGTATGTTGTGATTTCGTGAACACTAGTGTGCCGGCAACCTTTTTTTTTTAAATATGTATTTTGATGAATCGCTGAGCTTGAAATTTGACCATGCGCTTCCATCCTCCTTCAAGGCGAGTATGGACTGAGGAACAAGCGTGAGGTGTGGAGGGTCAAGTTCACCCTTGCCAAGATTCGCAAAGCTGCCAGAGAGCTGCTGACTCTGGACGAGAAGGACCCCAAGCGTCTGTTTGAAGGTATGCTAAATTATTCCACATACCCATTTCATCAGTGTACTGGCCAATGATTTAACTATAAATTATCAGACTTTTCTGTGGTGTCAAGAATTCCTCGTCAATGAGGCCAATAATTGTCAAATATGCACTCTGTGCGCCTGTATGTTACAGTTTCTAAAAGGCTCCTGTGTTGTGTTTTAGGTAATGCTTTGCTCAGGCGTCTGGTGAGGATCGGTGTGCTGGACGAGGGTAAGATGAAGCTCGATTACATCCTGGGTCTGAAGGTTGAAGATTTCTTGGAGAGGAGGCTGCAGACACAAGTCTTCAAGCTCGGACTTGCCAAGAGCATCCACCATGCCCGTGTCCTTATCCGCCAGAGGCACATTCGGTAAGCGCCAAGGCTCCTGGGGAAACAAACATCAAATAATAACGGGGGTGAAGTCTTCTGAGAATCTCTCAATGCTTCCTCTTCCATCAGAGGACCATCAACTTGTAACGCTGTCCGCTGAGATCAGTTAAACTTTTCAGCAAGGTCAATTCGGTATCAAAACCGTATACCTTGTCAGTAGACATTGCCCAGAGCCAATCCTGCCACTGAGGGGCTTGGACTGTGCCACAGAGGTGTTGTGGCTGTCAGGTAAGGTATATGGGGGATTGCACCTCGGGCAATTGCAATACTCACTACACCTTGCGTGTTGTGATGTACTAAATACTCAGGCTGATGATTTAAATTCAAATATTCAGATTTTCTGTGGTGTCAAGAATTCCTCGTCAATGAAGCCTGTAGTAAATAGATGCCGTTAGCCCATCTAGATGTTTATTATGAAAACATATCTTCTGAAGTCCCCCCTTTTTTATTATTTGTCTTGGCAGTGTGCGCAAGCAGGTGGTGAACATCCCCTCCTTCGTGGTTCGCCTGGACAGCCAGAAACACATCGACTTCTCCCTGAGGTCACCATACGGCGGTGGACGCCCAGGCCGCGTCAAGAGAAAGAACGCCAAGAAGGGCCAGGGTGGAGCCGGCGGTGCTGACGATGAGGAGGAGGATTAAGAAGGATGTCGTCAGGGGAGTGTGTTCTGATACTTCCTGTCAAAATTTTCAATAAATGTTTGGTCTGACCAAATATCTGCCTGAGTTGTCTTTTTTTTTTCTTTTTTTTTTTTTTTTATATAAAACTTGAATACTATAATTTTATTCAGGATTCTGGAGATGTGAGTCAGATATAGCTATTAGATATTGTTATAGTTAGTGAACCAGAGGCGTTAGCTATAAACGTTATAATGGTACAGTCCACGCACCCCTTTTTCCGTTGGACTAGTCCACGTCCACCAGGTGACGTTTTACATAAAACCAGGAAGTAAATCCCTCTGTTAGCTGTGAATGGGAGGCTGGACGTCCACGCACTGCCGGACACCGGAGTGATCACACTGTGGTGATTTAACACGTTATAAATGTGAGTAAACGAAAGCTTTTATAACTATAGCCTAACAATGTGACAGTCGGTCACTATAGTAACGGTAACTGCTAAACTCATAAGCGGTTAGTTGGACTGTTCGATGCTAACGGTTGCTCAACCGTCCTAACTGCCGACATACCGACACCAGTAAATGAAGCCGTGAGCACTGCGGCTTAACCGGCTCTTTATTTCAGTATTTTTGCATCTTCTGTCACATTTTATAAAGTCTAAGGTATCCTGGTCGTAATTGTGTTGGCTTAAAGTTAGTGACGTGGGAGTAAGTCAGCTCTGAGGTGACATTTCGGCTCCTGAGTAAATTAAAAATGTATATTTATGAAACTCCTAAAACTTAATGGAGGTGGTCGAAGAAGCAGCTTTCTCCTGGGCTTAAATACAGACCGACGTCTGCTGTAAACGTCCCACAACAGGCAGGAAAGCAAGTTCCTACATGCTCGTTGTTATGTAATATTTCCATCGTGTTTCCATCTTGTATTTCGTCTCTTTATGAGCGTTTTTATTAGCTCAAAATATTGTTTCGTGTTGTTGCAACAGTGTTACAAGTGTTTTTTTTCTACAACTGTCCGGATATTGCTTCACTGTGCCACATATTTTTTGCTTCACACTGAGAGTGTTATTGTGAAATACCCTGACGATTATTCGTTCTGCTTATGTTGAATAAACTTTACCTTTACTCCTACCACTTTTACATGGCTGCTATTGCATGTCTACAAATGTCAAAATGGAGAGAAATTATATGGAAAAATAGCACATGGACAAAGAGGAAGAAACAAAACCCCTCAGGCCATGGTTTTGTTACACTTTGTAATATTGTTTGTGCACCTAAACCTAACTTTTAGCTATTATTTATTGGTCAATCTGCCAATTATTTTCTAAAATACAGGAATGAATAAATCTATAAAATCTTGTATTATTATAAAGACACCTGCAGCTTAGAGCTGTAATTTATTGGTTTATATTCTCAAACATAGTAATTAATATGTCTATGAAATGTAAGGAAACAGAGAAAAATGTCCTTCACAATTCAACATATATATAATAATATATATATAATAAATATAATTTACCATTATATATGTGTGACAAAGAAAAGCAGATATGGCCTACCTCATATTAAAAGAATTTTTGGTATTTTGCTTGAAACTGACTGAAAATGATGAATCCTTAAATCCAACCATCACTCTTTATGGCAGCAGGTATTACCCTTATTTACTAGTACCTTCACAGTACACACCTTCACTTTGCAGTATTATGTGGTCCAGCACTAACAGCATCCTCATAAACTACTGTACGATTTAATCAAAATATCTGTGATGCAGTCCCAATAAAAACAAATTATCAGCTTCACCATGTCAGTATTTGTTGCAGGTTAATGGAATAGATTGTGCTGTATTGCCTGTATAGGTTGCTTTTATTGTCACTCGTAACAATGGATTGTCTGTTATTGATGTTTCATGCGTGTGTGTGTGTGTGTGTGTCGTTTTCTACATGAGTTGAGTTTGTGTTTCTGTGTCGGCAGAGCGATGACTCCTGATGAGCTGGTGTATTTGGGAATCCTTGCTGCTTCCATCCCGGTGGGATTCCTTTTCCGTTATCTCAGTGAGTATTTTGGTCAGGTCAGCTCAAGTTACAAACATTTCAGACATGATTAGCACTTATTTTTCAATACACCGGTGCTGCTGGTTATATTTAATGGTCTCTGTAACTGACTTTTCTTAATATTTTGAATTGGAGGCTGGAGAACACACCAAATTTAATTTTACCATCAAGATGCTCACGATCAAACATGCCCTGAAATGTGTGTCATACAGGCCCATTTCTTTATGGAAAGCCTCCTGTTATATGAAGGGATGAAGAAAGTGAAAATCTTCTTAGCCGTCTCCGCTCCATAGTCTAAGGATTAGTGATGTTTAATCTGGTGTTTGGGAGAGCATGAATGTGAAAGAAGACTTTAATTAATCTTTTCTTTTGTCCAGTGCTCTGGGTTTTGTGCTTCTTAACCTTGTGTTAAGCCCTTCAGTATGTTTTACATCCTTGTGTCTTGTGTTCTGTGACTGCAGTTAAAAGCAGTGAGCTGGAAGTGTTACGTTTTCACACGTTTGTATTTTTATTCACTGAAATTAACAGCACATCCTGTCTGTGACATCGGTCTCAGATGGTTTCCCCACACCATGGAGCTTCTCGTTCGATAATTTGAGGTGGCTTAATTGTATTTTTTTCTTCAACTTCAGGTCCTCCTGTGAAGCAGGGAGCATCTCTTCTTCTGGGCCTCTCAATCGCCATCGCCACCTGTCACATCCACACACTCCACTCTCTGGTGACGGTGATTGGAACATGGATTATTATAAAGAGCAGCTGGCGGTGAGAGATGAATAAACACACTTTTATTACATTGTATGATACAGTGTTAGTACAGAACGTTAGGAAGATGGCAAAACTCATAACATGTCTTTGTCTGTTAGGCATGCCCCTGCATTGAGTCTCAGCTGGACCTTCCTCTACCTCCTCTTCTTCCGGCTGGTCACTTGGTTTGGGCTGCCACCACCAACACCCTTTGCCAATGCTGTTCAGCTACTTCTCACTCTCAAGGTACAGAAACCTCATCTGTGTATAAATCTGCTGCAGCAGATTTAAACAATCTGTGCATCTTTGTTGACTTCTCATGTATGTTTCTGTTTGTAACTCAGATGGTCAGTCTTGCCAATGAGGTGCAAAGCTTCCACACAGAGAAGAAAAAGGAAGTGAGCTCTTTTGCCAAGTCTCCTGTCATTGGGGGTCTGACTCAGGAGCCCTCTCTCTACGATATTCTGTCCTATAGCTACTGTTATGTCGGTATAATGACCGGTAAGTCTGCGGAAATATCTGACATATCTCAGAATTATGTCTGTGTGTTTATATTCATGTGTGTTGTTGATGTTCATTTGCTTTTGCATGAATTTTAACTGTTGTCTCTCTTTGTCTCACTCTCCGCTACTACAATATTGTGTGAGTCCATATTGTTTTCAGTATTATTTAATATAACTGCTAGTTTTCACATATCTCTACTCTCTTTTTGTTTTGTTACTCCCCCCCTCCTGTCCCACAACCCCCCTCTTCTTTTGAACCACATTGTCCTCCACTGGTTCCCCTTTGTCTGTTTGTATTTCCATTTTGCCCATCACTGTCTTCTCAACACTCCTTTATCTCATCCCTCCATTTCTCCAAAGGCCCGTTCTTTCGCTTCCAAACGTACATTGACTGGCTGAGGCAGCCAAGCCCGCAGGCCCTGCCTTGCTGGGTGCCGTGTCTGCAGCGTTTGAAGCTGGTCCCCGTGTTCGGCGCTCTGTTCCTGGCTGTGAACTCTTTCTTTCCACTGGGCTACGTTCGCACAAAAGAGTTCCTGGATGAAAACTTTTTCTTTAGGTATTGTTGGCGATGCATGGCTGCCCTGATGATGTCTTGTAATAATAGTTGCAATATAATCATCATATCATTATTGCATAATTTTATTGATTTGTAAACTAATTTAAACTGCAGTATACTGATTGTACATTGTGCTCATACTAATGTCTTGTCCTGAGCCTAGCCATAATTTGTCACAGATGAAGGAAAATGAAATGAGATGATTAAAATAAACAGTGCTGTGGTTTAAGAAAGTAAAAAAAAAGATTCCCATCAAGACAAAGCAGATTATAAACAGTGGAGGCCTCAGTTGTTATTTTGGTGACATAGAGATGAATAATGTACTTATTCTCTCGTTCTGTGTTTCTCTTTCAATCACCAGGTTTGTCTACATGATAGCAGTGTTCTTCGTATTCAGGATGCGTTTCTTTGCGGCGTGGTGTGGAGCTGAGGCTGGCTGTATCAGTGCAGGTCTGGGCTGCTATCCAGAAAAGGCACTGTCCAAACCTGGAGGAGGACCCACCGTCAACTACAGGTACATTATCACAGGAATAACAAAAGACTCATATTTTTTGTTCTTGAAAGTTAGTGTTCATATTTGTTTTCTCTCTTGTGGTCAGTCCTGATCCTGCCGCTGAAGAGAAATATGACTTCAGAACCATCCAGAACATCGACCCCTACAACACTGACTTCTGTGTGAAGGTCCGACATGGCATGCGTTACTGGAACATGACAGTGCAGTGGTGGCTGCATCACTACATTTACCCCAATTCCCCCTTCAAATCTTACACTCTCAGGTAAGACTTTATGTGTGCAGCATTTTACAGGCGGGGTGAAATGCCTTCACGGGGCTGGTGCAATAAGATAAAATCTTAAAGTTGTCAGCTGTGGTATCAATTCTTCTTGTTCAGGATGCGTTTCTATGCAGCGTGGTGCAGAGCTCAGGCTGGCTGTGGTAAAGCAGGTTTAAAGCAAGTTTTCTAGTCATTCTTTCTTGTCACTGAACAGCTTGGACCATGTTTAGTTATTATCTATAAATCCCATGAGAAAACTAACACAAAAATGTCTTGTCCACATTCAGGCAGGGTTGTGCGGCGGTGTGTGGGGTTGTGTCTATTCGTGCTGAGCTTAACCGCCGTGAAATAATCAGGAAATAACTTTTTATTCTGCTGATTTACTGGCTTTATCCAGACCGGTGCTTGCTCACTCTCCCTCTCAAACCATTTGACACAAACCAAAGGAAACTTCTTTGTGTCACTATTTGGCAGCCGTAAATTGCGAGCCAGACAGATTTCGAAGCTGGGTACATGAAATGAACAAAGCCAGAACACAACAGTATCAGAGTTTAGTGCATGAATCCACCTGGATAGGATCGGGCTGCATTTTTTCAAAAGCTGGATCCGGCTCAACTTCTCTGCTGCAGCCACACCGCTGCAGCTCAAACGCACTACCCCCACTCAGATGAATGGAAACGCCTTTTCCAGCAGCGCCAGAACCGGTCCTGAATATACCCTCAGTTATTTTATCGAGCGCCATCATGTCTGATTATGCAAATCTTTAAAAAATAGTCACAAATACAAATATATACAAATATATATACAGTTAGGCATTGTAACTGTATGTGTTGTATTTGCATTTGAGTCTGCTGGATGGGTTTGGGTCTCTCGTTAGTAACTACGGAAGGAAGATGGTGCTATGATAAGCTACTAGAAATAAACTACAGCGCTAGTGTTCATGGTTATGAGAACGAGAACGTCACTAATGCAACTGTGCTGTTTATTTGTGTTTTCTTAAATAGATTTCACAAAGAAATAATATATATTAGGTTTTGACTACTGATCAGTTCATTGTTGAGGATAAGAAATATATAAAGTATCAAGAGATTCATAAAATGTTCTGTTCAAAACTTTAAAACATTATAACTTTTTTTGCACACAAACCATCCTATCTTCACCCCAGCATCTTCATTCTTCACATGAAATAACTCAAAAACTCCCCGAAGCAGCATGTCTTTGTAACTCAACATCTCTCCTGTTTGTCTGTGACTCTCAGGGCTGGCTGGACCATGTTCATCAGCGCCTACTGGCATGGAATCCACGCTGGCTACTACCTCTCCTTCCTCACCATCCCCTTGTGCATCGCAGCCGAGTCTGCCATGGAGGCCTCGGTCCGAGCTAAACTGGGCCCCCGTGGGCAGAACATCTTCGACTGGATTCACTGGTTCTTGAAGATGAGGGCCTACGACTACATGTGCATGGGCTTCGTGCTGCTGAAGGCCTCAGACACCATCAACTACTGGACGTCCATCTACTTTATCATGCACATCATCGCCGTTTGCTGCATCATCGTTGGCAGGGTGCTGGGAGGGAAAAGGGAAGGGAGGAGAGGGGAGAAGGAGGAGAAGAGAGAGGGAGAGAAGGTAGAACACGTGAAAGAGGAAAAAACAGACTGAATGGAGGGAGAGGAAACTTTTTTGGGACATGAGGGGGAAGACCAGAACACAACAAAATTCATTTTTCTAGCAACAAATAGGTCCAATATGATTGCTTGTGGGAAAATGTGAAAGTTCAACTCAATTTGAATAAAAATGCGGCAAATCAGACGAGAGCGTGACATGTCAGAAAGGTCACCACTGGAGACTTTTCACGCATTTACATGTAATCAAAGTTACTGTGAATACTGGGAGAGGAATGTTTGAGCTCGATGAATGTTACTTTTATAGTGTGAGTGACAAATGGGGTGTAAATAGTGAATCCGCTCCCCTCATCTGTGCGTCTGTGTGCCTGTACAGTGTGTGTGCTTTTACTGCAACCATGCCCAGTTTGAAGTGTTTACTGGTCAAAATGAGGTTGTTGAAATGTCAAGATGCTGTTTTAGAAACAGGTGGCAGAGTCTAATAATAACCATCATAATGATCTTATAAATAATTACAAGCGACACAAATGATTGAATGTGATTAGACTGGCGCGCCATAACAACAACACAACAGTGTTATGTTACACATACTGGAGCGCAGAGTGAATTGTGATGGAAAAACATTATGAGGGTGTCACCATTAGAGCTCAGCTGTCATGACCTGTGTCGTAAACCCATTTTTGTGTGTGAACATTATCAAAGATTTCCAATTTATTGATTTATAGTAGTCTAGTTTCTGATATAATTTGGCAACTTAAATCTGGACTTTGGTGGGTTTTTTTTTTTTTTTACCACATTAAATAGTCCAAATATAAATATGTTTTTGTGATAGATAAATGCAGAAACGTTGCATTTTAAAACTTTCTCTGCGGCCCTTCACCTTAAGCAGAAATACAAGCATCTTGGTGGATGTTGCAGTTCAAGCTGGTTTAGATTTAAAGAGGCAAAACGAGTCCAGATTACCTTTGTTCTGCTGTCGGATTACACTTTTTAAGTGTTTTAGAATTAGTTTTAAATAACTTTAAGGATTTTCAGCACTATAATATTCCTCATTCTCTGTGTTTACTCTCTTGTTCCTGTGAAAATCCAAAATGTTTTTTTCTTTTTTGTCTCTACTGTATTTGTAAGCATTTCAGATCATATCAGGAACATTATGCACTGACATCTCTATAGCAGCTTTGTACCCATAGAAGAGTGTCATGCGATGAAAGATTTCACTGCCAAAATGTCTGTACTGCCATCATGGACCATTCCGGGTTGGGACCAAACATTTGATACAAGAAGTTTCATATCACAACTACAAGCTGCCAACGTTTAAATCGTGAATAACAGCACAGCGGCGGGGCTTGGCAGTATGGATTTAATCATTATCACAACATTAATTCAGTTATTTTCCAATGTTGTATGTATTTCACAATATGAAAAATGTATGCAGTGTCAAATATGGAATAATCAAACTGTTGTTCAAAGCACTAAACTGCCCTAATATCACACATTTTATGTGACCAAATTTCTAAAAACTAGAACAAATTTTGTTAAACATTTATTTGGACAGCAGAAATTTCTAGAATATCTCCACGATACTCTTCTGCTCAAAGTGGATGAATGAGAATATTAAATATCGCCCAGCCCCACTCGCAGTAAACTGTGTTTTGGAGTTCTTTCACTCATTCCTGTCTCACACTGTGTGATAACTCGGCTGTATCTGTTGTATATGAGCATGACTGACCGCAGAATTGAGAGGTTTTATCCCCTGATGTGTTTTATCCTCCAAATGTTACTTGGAAATGAGATAATTTGCAAATATACAAATTTATTTTGTGTTATGCTTTTATGCTTTTCCTTCTCTGTGCCAAACTTAAGCCTTGCAGAAATGTTTTTTTTTCTTTATTGCACAGTGATGATTGTGGTGGTTCTAGTCCTTCTGGTGACTGCTCATCTCCAGATTATTTATTTATATTCACTGTTTTATCTTTTTGCTGCACCGACTGTAACACTCCCTGCTTTGTAACAGTGTTACTTGTGGAATACATATCAGCATTTCCTCAACAAGACTTGGCTTTTTCTTGTCTTTAAAGTCTTTCATTATGCATATATCTGTTAATTATTTATTCATTAAGAGGCTTATAGTTATCTTGTGTAAGTCAAGTTAAGGTGAGATAAAGATATACGTCACATTTTTTTAAGCTGTCAAGACTGGGAAATCATTAACTCTCCAGTATTAGTGAATACAAACACTCCCCACAACAATGGGTTTCAGTTGAGCCTCCTTTGATAAAACATATGTTTAGTGGCTGGTGAATTCATAATATTAACTTGTACACTTCTATGTGTTATATTTCATTTGTTCCCATCGCTGCTCACAGTTAAAATTCAGTAAAATAATATTCCTAAAGTTTCCAGACACTTCTGTTAACTCCGTAATAACACAGATTACTTAAAGCGGTTGTCTTGCACGCTTCTTTTCTTCCTGCTGGTTATTAGACCGTGCAAATTGTAAATGAATGGTATCTCTGCCCTGAGAAATAATGGGTTAAGTCATACAAGGAAGTACCTGTGTGGTCATTTACAAGGGAGTAAAGTCCGTGAGAGAAGACAACAAGGAAGGGTTGCCTGGAACGGCAGCATTTCCTCATGACAGGCTGGTTCACCATTTGTTTTCTAAACTTGGATTAGACGTGGTCACCGAGGAACGTCGTGTTGAGCTGCATCAGAGAAATGGCTGTTGAACCACAGAGACAAGGCTCAAGTAGGGTGTATGACTATACTGAAGGTTTGTTTCTTTAACATTTACTTATTCATATTTGTTTGATCATTTCAAACTCTTAAATCTGATCGACTGAATACCTGAATATTGTAAGAGCTGATCATCTTTTAATCTGTCTCAACTGTCTTGGCACATAGTGCTTCCTCATTTCCTTTGCTGTTTTCCTGTCCTTCACTCGACCACTCGCAGGGAACGGTTACCCTGGTGACCAGCAGTCACTGAGATCACGGCAGGGTTCATCTCGAGCGCTCAATCAGAATAACTCTCAGTTCAACTGGACCTCGGCGCCTGCAAAGAAGGATGAGGAGGACAACACTGGGTCGCACCTGGACCTTAGGAGTAGTCCTCTGCACATGGCGCTGAGAAGAGCTGCATGGTATGAGAAAGTTTGATGGTGTAGTTGTCAAACATGTTCTTAGAGACCCCGCGCAGACAAAAAATACACTTTTAAATACAAATTTGCAACTATATTCTATATTTTTTAAACGATATATGATGAATGTGAAAGGGGTCACTAATAGTGATGAATCTACAGAGGAAGAGCAGCCAAACCTGCAGCTTCTCTCTCCTTTATAGTGAGTTTCAGCTCATTGTTTCACTGGGTTAGCTTTAAAAAAACAACTGTACACTACCTGCTCAGCAACAAACAGCAGAAAGTCACTGACTAGCTAATGAACATGGTGGATTTAGCATTTAGCATCTACAGAGACTAATACATCCCTCAGAAGTTGGTGGAAACCAGAAAGAGAACTAAAACTAAAGTAAATATTGGACTTCACCAGGTGACCATAAACATCACTCTGAATGAATGATAATATTGTTCAGTAACTACTGGATGTGTAAATAAATATTTGTTTGTGTACAGTTCACCGTATCAACAATAATTATATCTAAATATGTTAATTTTGAGTTTACAGCTGCACAGAGACAGTCTCCTCTTTCAGCAGATGAATGTGGAAACAGCCCTCTGGTGTTCATCAATCAACATCACAGTGAAGTAACAAGCAAAACACATTTTTAGTAAAGGGGGACTTTAATATTTCAAATGTTTCACAGCTTAATACAAATGAAATGTTGTGTAGACATACAGATACAGTAAGATAATATAATAAGAAGAAAAATAATCTAAGAGGTGAGGAGGGAACGACTGGACAAAAATCAAATGTATTTTTTTTAGTGTGACTTAATTCATTACCAGGAAAATGACTGAGAAAATAACAAATTGATTTAAGTGATTAAATAGACTCTAAATTTGCAGTTGGGAAACGTTGTTTTCTGTAATTACCGTGAGATGAAAACATACTTTATGTATAACCGGAGTATAAAGGTCAGGCGCACGTCATTGAAGTGACGGTAAAAGTTTCCAAATCTAGACGGTGTCTTAAAGTGAGTGTGTGTAACTCTTCAGGAAACAAACGACACATTCTTTCTCTTGGAATTATCACAAGTTCTTTTGCTGCTACAACTTTACTTGGTCTGGTATGACCAGTAGCTAATTTTGGCTAATGTTAGCTTGTCACGTATCGCTAAATAATTATTACTGATTAAAGTTAATTAACTGACTAAATAATGCTTCTCTACTCATGGTACTGTTACATTTGGTTTAAACATTTAGTGTTAGACCATAATTGTCACTGTGGCAGCTGTTAGGTATCATGAAGAAAAGAAATGAAGTTCCATTTGAACCAAAGTAAAATGTCACATTGCTCTGTACCATTTAGATAGCTCTCAAAGTTGAGTTAGAAATTAACTGTAATGAAATAATTAGAAATGTACCATAAATTACAGACCCATAAAGGGTTACCAATAATTATATCACACAATAATAAAACTGAACTTTACACTGTCTGTTACAGGCGGGCGCAGCAAATGGAGGTTCCCGTGGTTTCCAGCAGGAAACGGAACAAGGCCAAAACTCTGCATAAACTCAAAGAAGAAATCAGAGGATTAGTTTACCTTTTTGCACTGTGGCGCAAGACCTTGCAAAAGATTGGAGGTAAACCTTTAACTAATTTCAGGTGGACGATAAGATATTTCAGCATCTCCAGCCTACAGATTACACATAATGTATAATCCATTCATAACAAAGAAATCATGGCTCCACAGGGAACTTCGGAGGTGGCGTCCAGTCCTTTTTCCTGTTCCTGCGATTCTTGGTGGTGCTCAATTTTGTTTCATTTCTACTGATTGCTGGATTGGTCCTCATCCCGAGCATCGTCTTCAGATCTGTTGCAACTGGCGTCGTTAACAGCGCTGGTAATGACTTCTTCAATCTACAATTTGTTGGTTCACGACATTCATTTCCTTTAACATGAGGGTAACACATAGAGGCACTTTTATTTCAATGGTTCTTCATTTCACAATATTGATGTTTTAGCAGTATTTTCTTATTTATAAACAGGAAGCCTTCTCACAGTTTGATGCAACCGTTTCCAGGCAACAGTCCAGCCTCAGAGGCTGTTCGTAGGAGTAAATGTAGAGACAGCAGTACCCGCTGTGGTATTCCCCTGAGAAATAAAATAAAGAAATGCTCAACGATGCGTGAGCAGAGGATTTATTCCCAGAACAATATCTAAATAAGAATGTATTACCTGAGGTTAATCTAAAAGTATGTGTACAATTCATAAGATATAAAGTTTACACATTTGATTTTGCATGACCAAGAATTTAAGATATTTTCAAACTGTTCAACCTTAAAGTGTGTCAGATTTAGGAGGCTGTATTTACAGATAATGGAAAAATGTTAATATAATATTCATAACGATGTGTTCATCAGTGTATAATCTGTAAATCGCCATCTAAAAATAAGAATGATTGTGTTTTTGTAACCTTAAAATAAGGATTTTATATCAGAGGAGCGGGTCCTCTTCCACGGAGTCCGCCATGTTGAGCCACCATATTTATAGCCTGGGAAATCCCATGCTGCCTTGCACGATCGTTCTGATCTGAAAGACAGCATTAGAGTGGCAGCGATCAGCAACGGTGACCGCGGTGCAGCCGTTCCGCAGCGCTCACGTCCCTGGTGTGAGTTAGGCTTTATGATTCAGCTTTGCCAACAGCTGCCTTCGGACGCCAGGGAAGGCAGCATACACTCGACCTGGTTGATCTCTGAAAAGCTCTGCCTCTTACATGGTGTGTCCACCAAGGTGAGGATGTCTTTTGTCATGTCCACATGGTGAGCACCACTTGGCCCAGCTCCAAATCAGTGACTTCCATCATTTGCCTGTAGCCTCCTATGGATCTGCTGCTGGAGCTTGCAAGCCACCTTGAAATTATAAGAACTCAGCCCCACTGGCACGCACCAACTGGTATTGTTTCTTAATTGCTCTGCAATGGGAAGTGGTGATGGACAACAGGCTGAGATGATTGAAGACAGACTTTTTGGCTCCGCCGTACTGGAGAATGGTGTTGATCCAATAAGATAACGCAGCCAGGCGGGGTTCTCTGCCTCTTATTGCAATGGCTGCAGCAGTGCAGCCTGCAAACTCGTTGTTGTTGCTGATGCAGTTGAAAATTGAAAGTAAAAAGGGAGCAAGCCGATGGAGGTCATGCCTTAGACGGTTGAAGGAGAATGACCTGAGGTCTGCCGGTGTAGACTTCCACAGCATGAAGTCATTCTTGGGAGAGCGCAGCAAATCACATTCTTTGCGTATTAACTTGATGACTCCATGTTTGACTTTGTCTCGCAGGTGTGGATGCTTCATTATGTGACTGGCAGCCTCTTTCCATCTCTTCAGCACAATGAATTTAACTATAGGATCTTCCTCAGGATCGCACACCCTTGTATATTATATTTGATTGTAACCTGAAAGAAAGTATACACTTTCAGCATACACAGTAGTTTTTAAGCATTGCACAGAATTGCAACAGACTAATAAACCTGATTACCTGGGTTGTTGTTTCTCCGAAAGAGCTGGCACTCGGGCTCGGTGGGTTTGGGCAGGCCTTTTTCAAATACCTCGGAGTCTCCGACGGCGTGGGCTCGCGTTTCCTTTTGGATGTGCTGCTGTCTCGGAGGTCCTGCTCCCATTGCCTGAATATAGGCAAGTCTTTTTCAAGCCTGCTAATGACCGAGGAGCAACGCTGGCAACATCTACTCGACTGCCCCGACTCCGGGGCGACAATCACACCCCCTAACAACGCCAACCTCTCGGATATGCTCGTTGTTTTTTTGCTCAAAAACATATCTGTTGAATGTCCAAATACGGAGGGTCCACTTTCTCTCATATTTATCTTACACAAGCGACAGTAATCGTCCGGTGCCATTGTTTAATAATGTTTTTGTTTTGCCTTTTCTGTTTCCGCGGAGATTTGGGAAAACAACCGCTTTTCCTTCTTTTCGAATTTCCGTCGCTCTAAATACGTCATCGGGTACAACTGACACGATTGGCTATAGGCTACGAATACGTCAAATGATTGACATCCATAACGCCCAATAAACGGCCACGGGCAGTCGTTAACCACACCTCCCCTAAGAGAAATTGAGTAGGTGGTCCCCAGACTGTATCTCACTTGTCATATAGTCTGGAGATAGCCAGGCTGCCATATTTATACAGTAGCCCAGAGTTGACAAACCAAACTCTGGCTGCATGTTGGGAATGCATTTTTCATGCGATTTGCGGTCACCGTAGTTTCTCTTACATGCTAGGAAGGAGATGGTGATGCAAGGGGGTTGCAATTAGTAGCTACAACACTGCCACTAACCCCTACACGCTGGTTCTTTAAAGTAGTTTTATTATTATTAAATTATTATTATCATAATTTCACTACAGTCATATGGATGATTACTTATTTCATCAAACAAAACTGTGTGAAGATACTAGATCTAGATGACAGTGTAGAGATGAAAACCCTCTTCCTCTCACATCAAGTGAACCACAGGCCTAACTTTCATTGTCACTGCAGCTTTTCTCTCTCCTTCCTCTTTCTCTCTTTCAGTTATCTTTAAAACAAAAAGAGGAAACATACATAAATCTTGTAACCTCTGAGAATGCATGCAAAGATCATAAAGCTTTCCCCCTTTGTGGTGTTTTCCAGGTCCAAAGGAATGCATGAAGTATGACCCTAATTCTCAAGACTTGGTGTTGTTCTATAATTACTTCCTCGACTTACTCTCGGGAACGGTGAGTAACTGCAGCATCGCAATGATCTAAAGATATGAGACTTGCAGGTTGTATAGTGAAACAGACATTACACCTCTGGCTGTAGTGTATTACTTTCAAATTTATACTACAGAATGGGATATATATTGGAGATGAGGGCTACAAAATAAAAGATGATGATTGATATCCTAGCAGGCTATTTCAGTGCATAATTGTCAACAAAATTGAAAGTTACACATAGGAACAGGTTGCAAAATCCTCCACGCCCGCAAAATATAGTAGACATTACTTCAGTGCCCATCAGATGTGTTTTGTGACCAGCCTCTCCTCTTTGTTCAGGGATTTATGGAGTATTCATACATGTTTTATGGCTACTACAACAACACAATGGTGGCCAACGAGAACTTCTCCTACAACATCCCCCTGGCGTACCTCTTCACTGCTGTCTTCTACTTCGTCTTTTGTTTAATTTGCATCATAGCACGGTGAGTCCCTGAACAAACACTTTAAGGTTTAGTGTTATTAATCAATATCTAGCCTGTGTGTGTGTGTGTGTGTGTTTAGCCGTCTCAGACAGAATGACATTTTAAAAGCCTGAGCCACTTTGACCTGCATCTGTATCCTCTTCTCTGCCTGAATGCTCACACGCAGCATGGGGACTGCAGCTCGAGTTGCTGTGGCAACGGGAGGCAGCGCTGTGGGCAACTACAGCATGATAGTGTTCACCAGCTGGGACTACGGTTGCCTGGGAGACCAAGCTACCAAACTGAAGCAGAAAAACATCCACTATCAGCTACAGGTCAGGGGTGGGATCAGTCCCACTTAGCAGGATGGAGGGTGGTTAGTAAGTGATGTGCTTTCAGGTGACCTCTTGTCTCGTCTCTTTCTCCGTCAGGTGGATCTGGAAGAGGAGAGGTTAAAGAAAAGGGCAGCTGCTTTGACTTTGAAGCAAAAGATTATTTTATACTCTCTGCGTGTTGGTATGGCTCTTTTTGCACTTGGGCTCATTATAGCAGCCTTTTACGGTATCTTTGTGGCCACCATCTTCAGCCAGGTAAATTATGTAAACAGAGAGTGATGATGCAGATGTGATCTTGGATCTGAAAGTATTTGTGTGACCTCATGGCTTCCATCTCTTACAAACAGGAAAGGAGTAACCAGGAAGGGATCCTGGGTTTGATTTTTCAGTATCTACCTTCCATGGTCATCACCGCCGGAAACTTTGTGGTGCCACTGCTGTGTGACCAGATTGCCTTGATAGAGCAATATTCTCCCAGCACTACTGTCATAATTTCACTCTTAAGGTTTGCACTGGAAACTGAGGAAAACATGATAATTAAGAGATTCAAGAAAAACCTGCTTCACATGGAAATCCAAACACAGTGAACAACTCAAAACCTTAACTTAAGTAAAAATACTAATACAACAACATAAAAACACTAAAATATAAGTATACGTGCTTAGTTACTTTCCACCACATCGTCACCAAAGCTTCTTTGGTCTCAGCATTTCATTCATTTATGTGAAGAAAACAAAATGAAATGGTTATTTTTTTAAGTGTTGATTATTAATTATTTAAACAGCCTCGGCTTACATTAGAAAAGTACACAGTTAAAACAACCAAAGGTCATGGAAATCATGTAAAATAAAACAATGAATTTGTCAGAAAAAAGAAGTCTATTAACTAAGTGTGATTGTTAAAAATTTAAATTAGAAAAAGAAATACATAATGCAGACAGAATTGTATAAAACGTTCCTAAAGATATCACAGGAACATATTCACAGGAAATAATCAGCTCAAAATTCACACTGTTGTTGTTCTGTACTGTTATTGTTATCTACTAAAAATAATAACCACTGCTCTATAACATAGTTTTAAACCATTTCTAATAAAGAAACTTGGTGTCAGTAACAGAGTTGGTTTGATAATGTTTCTCTTCCACGTACAGGGCAGTGTTCTTACGTCTGGTGAGTCTGGGCGTTCTCCTCTACACCCTGTGGAGTCAGATCACCTGCAACGGGAACACAAGTAGTATGAAGTGCACACCGTGCCAATACAACCATAAAGACTACCCGGTAATTATGCTTCTTGAGTGCATGTGAATTACTTTCTTTCCAATTCTGCAGTTAAAAGATGACAAAATGTTTGTTTTTCTAATCTCACATGACTCGTATAACTGATTTTTGCATCATCACGTCACAGAGATGCATTGAGCTGTATATTTTCATGTTTGTCTCATTGTGTAGTGCTGGGAAACTCGGATAGGACAGGAGATGTACAAGCTGACACTGTTTGACCTTCTCATCAACGTCGCTATGCTCGTCCTGGTGGAGTTTCCACGCAGGTACAAATCACAGAAGAGTTTGTCGGTCAGATCATATTGTGACACATTCAGCCGTATGATTGCATTTGTTTTTATGTGTGTGTCAGGATGGTGGTGGACAACTGGAACTGTAAGCTGACTCAGTGGGTGGGTCGGCAGGAGTTTGTAGTTTCCGCCAATGTGCTCGGGCTGGTTTATGGTCAAACTGTGGTTTGGACGGGAGCTCTTTTTTGCCCTCTGCTGCCACTCATCAACACCGTCAAGTTTGTCATCCTCTTCTACTGCAAGAAGGTGAAGACGTAGCAACACTTCACACAATGGAGAAAGTTATTCACCAACCCCTCAGCTAACCCTGTTTCATGTCTCCATTGCCTCAGATCACGCTCTTCTATAATTGTCGGCCAGCACTGAAGACGTTTCGTTCCACCACCTCTGCCTTCTTTTTCCTGGTGGTGCTCATGTTTGGCTGGGGCCTGGCCACAGTTGTCATGGTTTACGCTCTTGCTGTGTGAGTGTTGATTGCGGCCTTCTCCCCTGTAACAATCACAACAGAAGTGCTTGTTCGTTTAGTTAAATAGCAGTAAAAGTGGACAAAACCATTCTAAGCAGACTGCTAGGATTTTCCATGTTGTTAATGATGAGTCTTTCCCTCTTTCCATCCAGAATCCATCCTTCTATGGGCTGCGGCCCTTTCCGTTTCTTCCCCAACATGTGGTCAATTGTTCCAACCACTTTCTACAACCTCTCTGCAACCACACAGGAGTTCCTGTTCTTCATTGGTTCCCAAGCATTCTCCATCCCTCTGTGTGTGTTATTCTGGTGAGTAAACTTGCGCTTTCTGATACACAGCACTGCGTTTAAACCTAAATACAGAATGCAGCCTACATTTTACCTGCATATTATGGCAGTTCTGACCATTTTTATGGTGTATAATCATGGGTCCTTTCTCCCTGGCAGCGTGCTGATGTGTTATTTCGTAGCTTTAGCATCCGTCTATGGAAATAGCGTTTCCCTTCTAAGAGCTCAGCTTAAACTGGTAAGTTGTTGGCATTTACCTGCATGGTGTATTGTAAAACACATACTTACATGGTCTTGATTTCTGAACAACATGTATTAATTTGGCTCACAGGAAGGCCGTGACAAGCAGTTCTTGGTCAAGCAGTTTGAGGAGATGAGACGACATCTTCAAATACCAGAAGACATCGCAGAAGACTGACCATAACATAACTTTTTTATTATTATTATTATTTTAAACACAAAAACAACACAATGAGGCCTCTGCAGTGTCATATAATGCTGGCTGTGGTTTAGCAGACAATCCTGCAACAAGATTATTGCATTAAAAATGAAATAATTTTTTTTTTAAAAAAGGGAATTTGGAAGGGAATTTTTGCATTATTCTTTATTAGTGGTTTATAATGACACCAAGAGCAATGCAAAGAGTGCCTTTGTATAAAATGTTTCACCACTTTTGTCTGCACATGTAAACAGTGTTGTATTTTTCCTTTTACATAATAAAATGAGAGGACTCGTAGCCCCATCTACTGCCAAACCTGTGGCGTTGCAGAGATGTGTAATGTTTACTTCCTGTGTGTGTCTACTTGTTCCTGTAGGCTTCTGCAGCCTCCAGCAAGAGAAGCTCGTCTCTCAGAAAGTTAGTGACAGCACTTAAATCCTGTTTTTTTTATGTTAATTAATTGTTGAAAGATGCGGTTGTTGTGAGAGAGTGAGTTAAATGTGTCTGCTCGCAGCCCTGTCGTTAACGTTAAAGTGTCGGTTGGGAAGTAGTCTCGGCTAACGTTAGCTTAACTGCAAAAAGGGGGAATTATTAACAGGATTTCTCTTTTTTTTATATCTTCACATTCAGTCTGTTTTAGCCCTACTCATTTCCACACTTCCTCTTAACGCAAACGCTTTTATTTCATGTATAAATTGAGTGTTTCGCCGTGTCTATTCGCGCTTTAGTCGACGCTAGCCTGGCCAGCTACTGTAGCTGCCTAGCTAACTGACTGCTAACGGACAGTAGCAACAGTCGCCGGGGCAACAATGAACATCCTTCCGAAGAAGAGCTGGCACGTGCGCAACAAGGACAACGTCGCGCGCGTGCGGAGGGACGAGGCTCAGGCGGCAGAGGAGGAGCGCGAGGCTAAACGTCGCGTGGAGCGTGCTGAGCAAGAGGTGACCCCTCCACAGTGTTTGTTGTCATGTTATTTCCGGATGATGATGTGATGATGATGATGATGATGATGATGATGTGTGTGTCATAGTCGGTGTCATTATCAAACACACGTTTAGTCAGATTTCCCTAAAAATCCACAAAGTTCCCCAAAGATACCTGAAGTATTCCCAGAATAATCTCTTATTATTGTTTTGTTTACTATTTGTACACTGACCGGCCACTTTAGGTATACCTTGTACACTCCAATGTAATCCAAAACTTTACCATGAATGATGATTTTTCTGTTTTTGTAGACACTGTCAGAGAGGTAGAGGTTAGTTTAACTTTTATTATGTTTGCTATTAAGGTTGTAGTTTATAGTAGTGTTAAACTGGGCTGTATTATGTTGAGGTTTGGGAGGTGTTTCTAATGTTTTGGTTACACAATCATTTAGTCTGAAATATAAAAAAAAAAAACAATATCTCAGAGCCCAAGTTTATGTCTTGAAATTGCTTGTCAGTCATAATGTCAAAGATATTGAACTTGTTATCTGTGTATTAATATCTTATGTCTATAACAAAGGAAAGTAGTAGTTCCTCATTTTGAGAAGCTGAGACACATGATGTTTGCCCGTCCCACAGGCACGCACTGAGTATCTGAGGAGGAAATCCCGAGCTGCTCTCCAGGCAGAAGGAGGAAGGAGGGATGATGAAGATGATAATTGCACGGGAGGAAGTGGAGTCCTGGAACATCTCAATCTTTTTCCCCTGGAGGAGTCCGCAGAGAAGAAGGGGAACGAGGAGTATCTCAAGGAAAAGAAAGATGAAAAGGTGATGGTGATACTTCTCTTGTGGTGTTCGTGTGCAGTGATTGCCAGAGCGGCATCATCTGATTGATAATTTATCAGTTTTCTTAGATTCCTCCGAAGCAATCAGAGTTCAGTTCAGTTTGAAAGTGTGAACTCTGGTACTTACTGTAGCTACTGAAGAAATTGCAGGAGATTTTCTCCTTTTTGATCACAAAGATGCTTAAATAGGGGCAGCTGTAGGTAAAGAGTGGGTTGTCCACTAATCAGATGATTGGTGGTTCGAACCCCAGCTCCTCCAGTCTGCATGTTGAAGTAACCTTGGGATTTGATATTGCAATGAGGTGATTGATGACAAAATGTTCTTATCATAAGGTCCAACTACTTGGTTTTACTCAAGCTTTCAGCCACATCTTGTAGCCTTCATCAATAGACCGATTTTTCTGAGTTGTTAATGGTGAATGGACTGTACTTACATAGCGCCTTTCTATTCTTCCGCCCACTCAAGGCTCTATTACACTTATTCACCCATTCATACACATTCACACACTGAAGGCACAGCCTTTCTGAGCCTTTTGGGGTTGAGTATCTTGCTCAAGGATACTTCAACATGCAGGCTGGAGGAGCCGGGGATCAAAACACCGATCTTCTGATTACTGGACAGCCCGCTCTACTGCCTGACTCACAGCTGCCCCTTGTCATTGATCTAAATATAGATTTAGGTCTTTGTGATGACAGCTAAACTTTTTATCTGACTGATCAACTCCATCCGAGGCACAAAATATGGCTGTACGCACGAGAAAAAAACAAGAAAATGGATGTTGTTGTAGCATTTCTTTTGGTCAAACTGCTATTTTCAAGGTCAAGAATGAACCTATTTCAATTAAATGTTATATCATTGGTATTCTCGTGATCACTGTTAATGCCAGTGACATGAAAAAGCAACAGTTTTGTCTTGTATGAACTAACGTGATCAGTGTCAGTGCCAATAACTGTCTGCTATGAGCGGCCAAATGCAAATTGATTGTGTTTAATAATTTGTTTCATGCTGTGAGTTTGTCTGTGAAATGGGTATTACTGTACTGAGTGGACTGAGGTTGTGATCCAGGCACCGATGATGAATGGTCCATCCATTTTTAATAAATAGCGTGCCCGTTGTAGCTCATTTATCCAGCGAGATGTTTGGCCAACAGTTCCACTTGTTTCTGCACAACTTCAATAATTCAGTCACGTCAAGATGTTGGTACATCAAATCAGATATTTTATAACCAGTGGATGCGGCCAGTCTCTTGTTGTAGAGAAGAAGAAGCACAATATATTCTGGATGCAGCCCAGCCACAATATGCATACAAGCAGTTTAAACAGATGGAGCGTGAGCGTGATGAAAAACTAATCCAAACAGAGACCTGGATAAATACTACACAAGAGCCAAAACTGCTATTTGAGGGCAAAGTAAGGATGTGATCCAGTTTTATAATCAAATCACAGAAAGTGTCGATATGTTTCTGATATTAACGAAAGGAAAAGTGAATCATTTTACTGTTCTGACCTTCTCTGTGTTCAGAAGGTTGTTTGACACTGCTGTCACCACATAACAATATTTAATTACAAAAGTTTATTAAGGCTTTCTTTCATTTTATTTTTCCAGGAGAAGCAGGAGCGAGCCATCGGCTTGCTGGTGTCTCTAGGACCTCAACCAGGGACTGAGGTCACTCCGTGGTACATGAAAACCGGCAAAGAAAAAGAAGAGAGGAAAGAGAGAGAAGAGAGGAGAGACAAAGAAAAGAGGAAGGGAATAAGTGAGGAGGAGAGAGAGAAGAAAGATCGCAGGTTGAAAGATAGTTTAGATCCACTGAAAGATATAAAGAAAGCACTGGCTGTAAAGGAGAGGAAACACCACAAGAGCAAGAAAACAGAGAAAAGAGACAGAGGAGAGAAGAGGAGCAGTGGAGAGAGGTAAGAAAGTCCATTTCTCTTGTTATTTGATGCTTGTTCTTGTAGTTCTAATAATAACTAATAGATCAGTTCAGCCCAGTATCTCAGAATACACAATGTACCAGATCTTTCTGTTTTGGCCACTTAGTTCTCCAGTTAAAAAGGAATAGTTCGATAAGAAAACTGATACAACTATGTAGCCGAACTTAGCTTAGCTTAGCATAAAGACTGGAAACAAGGGGAAACAACTAGCCCATCTCTGTATGAAGGTAACAATCAAAACATATCCACACCAATAATGGTATAAAGAATGGACAGTGTGTGAGTGACGTCACCTGTAGGTTTCTGAAGCACTGCTTTGAAGCTCAAAATATGCTGCGCTGACTGCCGCCATGTTGGCTGTACTGCCTCTCCCACCTCCCGGCTAATCTAAAGATCTAAATACTCACAACACAACTCTGCTGTAAACTTCAGTGGCTGGTGGGACTTCTATAGTTAGCAGTGATGCTACCTTTCTAGCATCCTGCTTTGTTTCCAGTCCCATGGCTGCGACGTACAGTTGAACCTGCTGCTTGAAGGCGCTGCACTTCCTGTCAGCTTTAACCTTTCTAGAGGCACTAGTGTTACTGCTGGTACCATGTTTCATTTGTGCTTCAATAAGTTAGACTGGATTCATCTGATGAGTTGCTCTTTATAACATTATTTATTACCTTGCATGTCTAACTCAGGTCTACTGACAAACCTTTACTGACACCTTGTGGTCAAAAGCAATCTTTCTTAATCATCACAATCCTGTTCGTTTTAACTACTGGTGTATGAAAACGGTAATTTGCTGTGATTTTACAGAGTCCCCGCTGGTTGCTGTGCAGCTGCTATCAGCCAAAACAATAGTTTCTGTACAGATTAATCTAATGAGATGTAACATGTTAATCAGTGGGTTTTGGAGGTGCTGGTAGGTGGATTTTTTCACTGCATCACTATTTAATAAATAAATTTAGCATACAGACGTGAGAGTGTTCCCCATCTTCGAATAAGTGTATTTCCTAAAATGTAGATTCTTGCTGTCATGTCAGTTTCCTGATAATTCAAAGTATGAATATGATGATATGAATAAAACATGATGATATACGTGTGGAGTGATTAATCTCTCCTGTCTTTTACAGCTCCATAGAAAGGTTACGTGCTGAGCGTTTACAGAGGGAGGCTGAAGAAAGGAGGAGAGCCCAGGCCCTGCTCGACCAGAGGAACGGCAAAGGGAAGGACAAGGAGATGACCGAGAGAGAGAGGCCATACAACAGTGCATACTTCCCTGAGCTTGCCCGAAAGCGTCAAAGGCGGGATCGAGACAGCTGGAGAGACGAAATATTGAAATCATGAACTTTACTGGTCGTTTGAAGAGTTTGAAACGTGATTCTGATGGACAGATACTGTGACCAGTGTGTTTCCAAATGAAGCAAATATAAAAAGGGCAAGAGGAATGAAGGTAGTATGAAAGTGTGCCAAAGTAGGTATGGAAATCTGGAAGAACTTGTGCCCTGGTCACATCATTGCCATTAAGTTTACGAAGGGGCAGCTTGTATGTCATTTTTTAATTTATTCTTGCTCACCCAGAAAAGTAAATTCTTGCATGTGGGTCAGAGGTCAGGTTCAGCTGCAGTTACTTCTGCCCCTGCAGAGTTTCACTCATGATCACGTCAGCAGGGCAGATGGTTTCCTCACAGGGGGCCTGAAGCCCAGGCTCGGAGCAAAGAAAACACTCAACAACAACAACTGTACAACCGTTTGAATCGTTTATATTATCGCAGAAATTCAAACAGGTTGTAAGCTGATAGAAAACCAGCACACAATAAATGAACAACAGTCTGCCAGTGAAGAAATTAATTCAGAAAATGAAAAATTGAAGCAAAATTATGTTTGTTTTGTTGTAAGTTGAATTTCTGTGGGTTTTGGACTATTGTTTGAATATTGAGGAAATTATAAGTTTTTTTTCACAGTTTTCAGACCGAGTGATTTATCTGCTATTTCATAAAGGAGCAGCAGATTCATCAGTGATGAAAGTATGTGCAGCCTTGGTGAGATCATACAGTCGTACATAAGGATAAACAAGATTGTTTAAGGTTCATTTTTATTTTTTCAGAGTGTAAAACAAGTCCTTACATTCATCACACACTCTTGTCTTGTTTATGAAAATGAACATTTCCTTTTTTCAAACACCACAGAAGACGTTTTAACACGTCACAGTAGGACGACCTCAGCTCAATAAAATTAATGATGGCTGAATTCCATTTAGCTGCTTCAGTTTCAGAGTCCTGGTATTCAGTTCCTGGTGTTGTTCATGCTGGTTCACAGTCACACTGCCGTGACTCACCGAGACGCTTGAAAAGAGAGGAGTCATCATTAACGTTATTAGTAACACCTGTGAAATGTTTCTAAAATGTCTGCATCATCAGTTAGTAACAAAACATTGACATCAAGTTGCTCATTGTCATTGCTGTAAATTGTTTTACAAATATATGGTGTTGAAATACACTCAGCCTGAATTAAAATCAACAAGTGATATCATCCTTTGTTGTTCAGATTGTTGGTTTAACTTGTGGTGCTGATGTATTAGTTAAAGGAGCATACAACTCTTATGTCTGTATGTTAATTATGTAGCTAAATATTAAGACTGGAAACAAGGCGAAACAACCAACACCTTTAAAGCTAACTAATTAACATATCCTGTTTGTTTACTGGTGTGTTAAAACAGCCATTTGCCGTAATTTTACGGAGTCTCTGCTCAGCTGCTGACAGCCAAGGAATAGTTTTTGTACAGATTAAACTAATAAAATATAACATGCTAATTAGTAAGCTTTGGAGGTGCTGGTAGATGGAGTTTGTTACAAAGGGAGCAGTGTGTAGGATTTAGTGGCATCTAGCAACATAGTTGTGGATTGATCGTTAAAACCGACATGAAAAAGCTAACTAGAGCTCTGGTGGTCAGTTTGTCCGCTCTGGGCTACTGTAGAGACATGGCCGACTACATGGAAGAGGACCTACTGCATCTGTAGATATAAAAGTCTCATTCTAACGTAACAAAAACATAACATAAATATCGTAAATAGAGCCCTCTAAATTTGACACACTGGACCTTTAAGTTGCATATTTTAATTGCTTAATTGCTCTATTACAAATTTATGGTGTGAGAATACACTCTGAATTAAAAGCTGATATAATCGTATAATATCTAATAATATAATGCTCTTTTGTTGTTGAAATTGTTGGTTTTAGCTGTAGTGTGTTAGTTTACAGTAAGGTCCACCTCAGTTATACCACAGAAATAAACACAGTCTCCATAAAGTTGAGTCAACACTTAACATCATAACCTTCATGAAGGGAGGATTTATTGCAGGGCTGTTGTGGTTTTGGTTTCCTAATAAACTTGCAACATAGTTGAAGTTATCTAGACTTATGCACAACAGCCTGATTCGTATTTATTTTTATCCTTAAGCCTAAAAATGTGTGTTTTTATATAACACACCCACAGAAGGTGTGTTTTTAGAGGCTTGCACTTTCTCTAGGCTCTCAATTAACATGATTTTTTATTATTTATAATAATAATAATAATAACAAAAAAAGCTTATATAATGATACTTTAAGAGATTTAAAATCCAATATAAACCCATACACAGCATCAGCTCCCGGTGGGAACATTACCACATTTTTTTTTTTTCCTCCTTTTCTGGAGCATTATGATGATCAAGCTGGACCATGACAATGCGCGCCGTGTGTGTCTGACGTAGGCTGGCGGAGGAGAAAAACACAGACAACCCTCCAACCCTGAGAGATAGAGGGGGGAGAAAGAAATATATATATATATGTATGTATATATAAGAGGAGGTATAGCGGGTGGTTGTTTTCAGCGGTGCTCCACACACAGATGGAGGTAGGGCTGAGGATGCACAATAGAGCATCTCACACACCGTGTTTAATTGCGGATTAGAGGAGGAGGAGGAGGAGGTGGAGGAGGAGGAGGAGGAGGGGGGAGCACAACAAGGAAGGCAAAGGAGACGCTCTTTATTATTGGGAGAAAAGCGGAGGGGGGAGACAGAGACAGCGTGTGCCCGGAGACGGTACAGACCGTGGCGGGGGGGACGGGAGAGAGGAGCACACCGACACCGACAGTCGGCAGCGTCGCTCGGATGGTGTTGTTGTTGCTCCGGACGCGGCGACGATGCGGCCACACTGCTGGGTGATGGTAGCGCTGGCGGGGATCATGTCGTACTTCAGCCCGGAGAGAGCCCTCGGGGCCCCGCAGAGGGAAGGTGAGAGGAGTCGGAGGTGGTGGAGGAGGAGGGTTTTAAAACCTGTCAGTGATGCTGGAGAAAGGAGGAGAGAGAGAGAGAGGGGGGGGGGATGTAGCCTTATGAAGAGGCATCTCTCTACATTAAGCGGAGGGGAGGGGGGGTATATACTGTATTATCAGCCTGTATGGCTGAGACATGATGCGAATTATTATTGCAGTACGTGGCGGACTTAATCAAAACAGCAGCGAGGCTGATTTGGTGATGGGTAGGGTACCATATTTGCATGCAGTGATGAAAATATTAGGGGGTGGGGGTGGTGGGTTTCGATCTCGGGCCTCACATCACATCGATGGCATTTAAAAACAGCATATACTGTGTGAACAGCAGGCTAAAATCGTCGGCCAGTGCGAGATATTTCATCTATAAATAGCCCCCGCAAGGCACTGGAGATTATTTAGCCTATTAACCAGTGCTGGCATCTTTATTTTTCTCAATCTGAATATGCCTTCTTCCCCCCTCCAAAGATCTGGCAGAGTGTTGTGTTTGTGTAATGTGTGCAGTCATTGTATTGTGGTGTATTGTTTTGATAAGAGCTGCTGGCACCGGGGCTGGTGGAAAAGGCCCTGTAAGGTTCCTATTTATATGCAGTGTCTGTCTGGACATCTGTCTAGGGAAAGATGAAAGAATAGCCCTGCACAGGAATCAGGATTTGAGCCACCAGTTATATGTTTGTGGTGCATGTTTAGGGGACCACAACGCCAAGAGGGTAATTGAGTTTTCATATTTAGTTTTGCAGGTGCAATGATTAACAATTATATATCAACAATTAGCTGCATCTCTCTCTGTTTTTATGAGCTAAACCTCATGCAAGACTGATTATAATTTATTGAAATCCAGTGTACAGTTTGGGTACAAAGCTTGTTTTATATGCTGAACACATTTTGACTTATTTCTGCTCAGAATATGTGAAACAAGTGAATTATGTAGTCTCGTACAACTTAATCTAAGCAAGAAAACAAAGGTGCTTAATTGAAATGACGTATTTATCATGCAAATAAAAGAAAATCACTTCATGTCTTAGATTTTTTCACTTTTTGGGGAATCGTGATCCTCTTTTTTACAATATTTATCAAGTCTGTAAATTATTAAACATACTTTAAAATTGATGAATGCAGTGTTTACAATATCATGGCTGTATGAATGAATGTATTTTGGGTACACAGACTGAAATAGATATTATATAACAGCACAGTCAGGTCATATATTTTATGGTATAGCTTCAGTATAACTGTTTATGTAACTCCCTGGATTATTTTCCCAAATGCATTTTTATTATTTCCTCATATTTATACTTATTTGAGATTGTCATGTAGCATTTTTAAGCGTTAAATGTGTTTTAATATCAGTAAAATGCAGCTTTAAAGGTTTGTTTTTCGGTTTACACTGGTGAAATTCCTACTTTGCTAATGTTATTCTCACAGTTTAAAATGCTGCTTTGTTTACACAGCTAGGTTTAAATATTAATGTTTATATTTTATTTATAAGTCCTTCGCTATATGTTTACAGTATAAGCGTGAGTTGGACACCTTGTGACTGTCTCAAGGTGTCATTGTTCCTCTCTCTCTTGTCAAGTGATGTAATGTTTTACATAGTATTTAAATGAAACCTATAGATAATACCTGAAGGGTATTTAACCACCGTGCCCTGCCCGTTTTCTTTTCTACAGATGGTTCACTCCCCACAATCGACTACGTTGAGGTACAAATATCAAATGTCCCGATCCCTCCCTCTCTCACCTGAGTAGTAAACCTTCCTGATTTGAGTAATTCTTTTCCAAGTTTCCAACCCTTCCCAATTTAGCGCTCCTTTTTTTACCTAAATGACAACTCCAGCCACCTCCCTCCCCTGCTTCTTAACTGTGTTTCCTGAGTGGAATGCCATTTCTGATATTCCCCCCTTTTCCCCATGCTTTTTTCCTTACTGGAATGGTATATTATCCCACTTTCAAACTTTAATTCCAGTCTCTATTTTCTTTTACTGATTCAGACAATCGTTTATTTATATTTTTTTTAATCTTCAACTTTCTTTTCCTGCTTTTTACCCCCCAAATCCCTGATGCAAGCTGTCCATTGGGGTTGACTCCACTATGTCTCAAACCTGCCGCTAAGAAAACGCTCCAATGGTTTCCCTCTAAACAAAACACCTATGTAACAAGACACTTTTCTGATTCAGTGAAGTCTCTCTTTTCCTTCTCACTGACTCAAACCTAACAGTGTGCCCCCCCCTCCCATATAGAAGCACAAATACCCTGAATTTCCATATTAAATCTTTCTCTCCCGTTCTATTTTCTCCCTCTCTTTCCTCGCAGTTTCTCAGTCCAGGGCTGCGTCCCTCTCTCCTCCACCCTACGTCGTCATCCTCATCTCTTGCTCGGGGCTCGTCTCTTTTGTTCTGCTGCTCCTGACCTGCCTGTGCTGTAAGAGAGGAGGAGTGGGGTTCAATGTAAGTCTTCAACATGTAAGAGATTTATTCACCTCTCTCTGCTTTCTTTGTTTTTTCACACCTTTTTTGTGCATGTCTGTGTGTGTGTTTTTTTTTTTGACTTGATAAGCTGTATGGAAACAAGAGTCAATAATTTGGATTTAATGAAGCAGAAATGGTCAATAATCATCGCTCTGTCTAATCTTGACTAAGCCTCCGTCGTTTGACCCGACAGTGTTGTTGTTGAGCTGGCAGACAGGGTGTCATTAGTTCAGACTGGCTGCTTTCTCATTGTCTGCCCTTGATAGTTACTGCTAAATCCAGCCATGTTATTAAGTGAGAGAGTGGAGTTTATTTTACATTTTAAATTATACAAGTATTGTGATTTTTCTGTGCTGTTGTGGCTCAAACAGGAGTTCGACAATGCAGACGGGGAGGAGTGCTCTGGAGGCTCCAGTCCCATCCAGGAGGACAGCCTGTCATCATGTCCCTCCCTCCCTGAGGTTTACACCTTGCCAGTCAGAGACAGGCCCAACTGCCCCGCCCTGCAGGATGGAGCAGGTAACAAGTCTTCTGTTTTCTGGCTCTCAGTTTGAGCACAGCTTTGAAACTCTCGGTATGAAGCTAAATCACTATGCTGCGCTCGAGTCTGCTGCCTGTTGAGTCACTGACGTGAATCCATTCTCAAGTCTCAATCTGAGTGTACAAACAGCTGCTAACCTTCAGGCGAGTGGAAACTGTGATCTGAGAATATTCTGCATCAGTGCTCCGTATGAGCAGGACAGGTCGGACATTTGGCCATTAATTTTTTTGACTCAGGAAGAATATTGTACCATTCACTGAACCCCTTCTCCTCCACTCAAAAATGAGTTTTGCTTGATGTTCAATGAATGATGTACAAAATTTGACACCACGAGTCTGTTTTAACATTTATTTGCTGCATGTTTCTCAACTTAAATCCAGTGTTGCAGTACTCGAGATAGATCTCAAGATCCCTTTTTGAAGGTCTTGGTCTCGTCTCGGAAATGTTGTTATTTGGTCTTCTCTCGGCCTCAGACAAAGAGGACTATGCAGTCTGGTCTTGGTCATGCCTTGGTCTTGGTTTTAGGTGGTCTTGACAACAACACGATGAGCAGGATTTTGTCATGTTACAACTAGTTTCAAAGCCACCCCTTTTCTAAGTGATTTTTTTCTTTTGTTGGGAGATAAATGTCATAAAAACATCAAATGCAGATGTCTGTATGACCCTGATCTTTTTTTATTTCTCTTCATTTTTTTTTACAGACTCCAAGTCTCAGTGCTTCAAAAGACACGCTTTAAACTACCTTCAGGAGATTGGAAATGGCTGGTTCGGAAAGGTAACATGATCGCCTCTCACATGCAGATATCATAGTTTTATCATATAAAATATGACCCACATCATAGATTAAAATTTTCAATCCAATTCTATTTATATGGCGCCAAATCATAACAGAATTTATCTTTTACAGCATGCTCTGCTTTGTTATATTTAATACTGGCTAGCAGCCAGATCGGGAGTCTTAACTTAAAATAGTTCTTTTACTGCCAGTCTCCTTCTCCTGGGCACTCTTCCATATTATTGTCCATCGATCTCTCCTAGGTGATCCTGGCTGAAGTGCTGTGTGACTGCAGCTCCTCTCAAGCTGTGGTGAAGGAGCTGCGTGTCAGTGCCAGCCCTCTGGAGCAGAGAAAGTTTTTGGCTGAATCTGAGCCATACAGGTGAGGAGAAACTTCTGAAACTCGGTTACCTCTTTTTTTTTTTTGGACACTTAATGTGAGTTTCAACAAAAACAGAAAAAACACAAGCCCCCCCGTCTGAGTCTGACTTTTTATTTAACTCACCCGTTCAAATTATATTAAGGCTTAAAGTTATGCATAATTAACAGCGTGGCTGCTTTCACTGACATGTAGATGCCATTACAGATGGCTTGTTTGAGCAACCAGGGGTCATTCAGCCCGCCTGAGGTCCACCGATGATCCAAGTGTTTGCTGATTTTTAGATTAGCTGAGAGGCGAAGAGGCAGTACAGCCAAACCTACGGGTGACATACTGTCCATTCTTTACACTGTCAGTGGTCATACCAGACCAAGTAAGGCTGTATTTAACTTATTTAACTTGAATTTTATTGCTTATGAAGTTGACTTTTTATTTGCTGGAGGAGGAATGTGTCACAACTAGCCACATAAACTAAAACGTTTTGTTAGATTGGTAATGGTACTGCAGATGAGACGATGAGAACAGAACCGACCTATTTAGTATGTTTGACTCAGAATCTGAGTAGCATTTTGGCTGTCCTCTCTCTAACACACACACACACACACACACACACACATACACACAAGACGCATCCAAGGACAGGCCTGTCTGTTCTTTTTCTCTCTTCCTATCTCCGGGCAAAACCCACAACAACAAACACCATCCTTACACAAACACACACACAAATGTACACCGAGAAAGGTGTGTTTTCACACACTTTCATATGCTGTTTACATCTCCTGTTTCTTCTGCTGTTACTGAGGCACAAACCCTCCCTCTGTCCTGTTATTTTCTCTTCTCTTGTATCCCAGTTTCTACACACATACATACATACTCTAATGTATCCATCCATCTGGTTTCTCTTTCTTCCTTCAGGAGCCTTAAACATCCCAACATCCTTCAGTGTTTGGGGCAGTGCAGTGAGAGCATCCCCTTCCTCCTGGTGATGGAGTTCTGTCAACTGGTGAGTTTCAAACCATCCTGTAAGGAGCCAAATTTGTGTGTGCGTGTAGCTTGTGTTGTTTATATGTTTAGATCGCACACGTTCTCTAGATCACTGTCATTTCCGGTAATTGGCACAGGGCGTGTGGTTGTTTGGTTTCACCTTATTTACCTGTTCACTTGCCACTCGGTGGTGGCGGGATTCAGAGGTTGAGTTGTGCTTGAATATTTTCTGTTGAACGCCTCGTTTTGTTATGTTTCGTTGTGTTATGACAAGTTGTCTGACGTGACTGTGGATTTGTTTTGTTTGATCGAGTCACAGTAAAGAGCCTGCTTAGCCTCTTATCTGCCCTTTTTAATTGATAGTGGTCGCTACACATGTGTTTGAATATGGGGCATACAGGAGGGTAGAGTAAATAAGATCTTAAAAAGGCCTTTGACTCATCATTAGTGAGGCTGTGTATCATTTTAAGGTCAACACTTGTTTTTGAAATCTAAAATTTGTGAGCAAATGTTTCTTTAGAGTTGGTTAGTTTGACTCATTTTGCTCTGAAAACCCTCATAACAAAGTGCTTATTGTCGTACCAGCATTCATCGGCATGAAAGCTATTTTGTTTCAAAGGCAGTTTTTCCATTTGTGTTTTAGTTGCATAAAATGTTATTTTCACGAGGCTTTTACTCCATTCACTCTTTGATTTAATGTCATTATTTACGTAAGTAGTTTTGTGTATTATTCGCTGCAGAAATGACAAATTATTAGAAGTATAAAGGTTTCAGGGAAATCTGTTTTGCATCTCTCTATGTTTGGGTTGTTTTCCTTCCCTCAGCTGGCTTAATCACTGACTGATTAAGAGAAGTGAAAGAAGCCAAACAACACTCGTGTCCTTATAGACTGCTATTATCCCCGTTGGATAAAGTCTCCTATTGTCCTTTCCTCGTGGATATTTTTCATCCTTTTATATAGTCCTCATTTTATTTCCTTGCCCTTCCAGAAGCACCAATGACTAACACAAAAGCTGGCAACTCATTACCAATTCCCCTGCTTCTTTTGAGGCTCGGTGCTGTAAAACACCTAAAAAGAGACGGATTTACTGCAGAAGTCACAAATATCCCCTCCGCCTATATGGTGTTGCCTGCAAGTTTTATCTCTCTTTTTTTGGCCCAACTGCCATTAGCTCATCTTCTATTTAAGTAAGCATGCAGTTCACTGCTTGCTGCATTATTATGTGTGTGCAATCAGGGGGACCTGAAGAGATATCTGAGAGCCCAGCGGAAGTCAGACGGGATGACCCCTGACCTGCCGACTCGGGACCTCTTGACTCTGCAGAGAATGGCTTTTGAGATCACCTCCGGTCTGCTGCACCTCCATGAAAACAACTACATCCACAGGTCAGTAACGAAGTCTTCAAACAAGGTTTTATCCCTCGGATCGAAAGAGTGTGTCTCTCTGTTCAATGGGGCTGATGATCAGAGGGTGTGTTTTACTCTCTGCAGTGATCTGGCTTTAAGAAACTGCCTGCTGACCTCAGACCTCACTGTGAGGATAGGCGACTATGGCCTTTCACACAACCATTACAAGGTACTTGGATCTGTGCGTGTATTGAAGTGCATGATTTTCTAAAATAATGTAAATAAAGACATAATTTTCTTCGTGAAAATGAATTTCATGTCTTTTTGAAGGAGGATTATTACCTAACTCCAGACAAGCTGTGGATCCCTCTACGCTGGATTGCTCCTGAGCTCCTGGAGGAGTACAGAGGATCTCTTATAGTTACAGACCAAACCAAGACCAGCAATGTGTGGTAAGTTTTAAAACCTTCACAGCTCTTTATATCCAGTGCTGCTGAAAAATCCGCATCAACAAGCCGGGCTGATTATGGCCTGTTCATGTGGGTAACACTGGGCTCATGCTCATTTATCTGTATCTATATTAATTGATTAATTTATCTGTATGTTTAGTATTGAGGTGAACTGCACTGAGGGGGAAAAACTTTATTATAAACTTTGTGATGGTGGTTTATGTGTCAGAGCTTGTATAGGTGCACCTTATGAAGTGGCCAAGGAGTCTATTTGGTGTATCGATTTCTCTGTTTCTGTCTCCACTGGTCTCATAGCATTGATTTTCTTATTTGCTTATGAAACTAATATCAGACTGTTTCTTGTTTGTAGTCCCAGTTAAGAACTTGATTTTATCCCAAAGTTTCAAGTGGAAACTAAAGAACACAAAGGCAGATGTTTTGAAATGTTTCTCTAATGAATCCTACCACAAATACTTAACACAGTCAGTGTGACCTCTGTTTGTCTGCAGTCCTAGTAATGGGCTGAACTCTCAGCCTCTGATAGTACAAACTCCAGTTCAATGTTTTGTTGAATGAGACAACAAGAGGACAGTCTGGGAACAAAACACACAAGTAGAAAACACAGAGGAGATGATGGTGAATGATGATCTTACTCCTTCTTTAAACAAGATGTTTCCTTGAAGAATATAACAACACGACTCTAATAACATAACCAACAGAATATCTTTTCACCTGCTTCTTCCTATCGTGCCTCTCAGTCTCAGGCTCTGTCTAAGACAAGGTGTTGCTGTTGAAGTATTACATAACAAAGACTCAGACTGAGATGTCTGTAAAGATTAGTCTCTCACCATCTCTGCATCTTCTGTTTCCGTCAGGTCCTTGGGGGTGGTTATATGGGAGCTGTTTGAGTTTGGCTCTCAGCCTCACAGACACCTGAGCGACGAAGAGGTGCTGACCTTCGTCATTAGGGAGAGACAGATCACGCTGGCCCAGCCCAGACTCAAACTCTCCCATGCAGACTACTGGTCAGTACTCATCCACTAAGTGTATTGATGATGATTATGTTAATGGAAAATAATAATGCCCTAATTGTGTCTCTCCAAACTTACCTCCTCTGTTTGTCTCTCCTGCCTAAAGGTATGAGATCATGCAGTCCTGCTGGCTACCTCCATCGCAACGCCCTTCTGTAGCGGAGATATTCCTCCTCCTCTCCTCTCTCCTGGCTGCCGAGCGAGGAATGGCAAGGGGGAGTGTCGGGGAAGAAGATGAAGAGGACGAGGAATATGAGGAGGGCAGAGGAAGGAGAGGGGAGAGCGAGGAGTCGTTTGAAAGACGCTGGGACTTACTCCGTCCCCCTGCCTTCCAGACTGCAGCAAACGAGCGGCAAAGGGAGAGAGACTACGGCAGGGAAGACAGAGACAACTCCTACCCACTGCTGGACCCTGTGGGGAACTGTATCACGCCGTCCTCGTCTGAACTGGATGACATCCTGACAGTTACTGAAACTAGCAAAGGCTTGAACTTTGAGTATTTTTGGGAAAAGGCCCATGCCAGACGAGGCTACAAACCTCTCCCACCTCCTCAGCCAATCCCGACTGTGAACAATAACCACAGACAGTCTTTGGACACTCCCACTGTGGTCCCAGTGATAAGCGCCCGGAGTCCGTCCCTCGCCAGCGAGTACTACATCAGATTAGAGGAGCACACTCCCCAGGACAAGTCGCCAACTCTTAAAGGGAAGACCCATGCCTCATTCCGCTCTGACTCGATTTCAGCTGGAGACATGGAGCTGGTGGAGATCCGCAGTGGAATGCTGGGAAAAGAGCGAGTCCCTTATTGTTCTTCTGACAAGTGTGGAAAGGGCCTCCAGACGGTGAGATCAAGCGAGGTTCAACTCCAGGTGCCTAACACAGGTGTGGCTGAATTCAGAGACACTTCGAGCAGAGTGACTGACTTCTCAGTCGTCGATTTAGGGGACGATGATGAAGAGGAGAGGAAAAAGAGCAGCGAGGCAGATAAAAAATCGTCCACGAGTTCTCAAGCCCCGGTCCTTCCTCCTAAGCCTCGCTCTATGTCCATGTCATCAGCCAACCACCTTCACTCACGCCCACTCCCTGCCCCTCCCCTCGGATACAGAGGACTGCCTCACTACAGCATCACTGGAAAAATCGAAACAGACCCCCATCACATGAGCAGCTGCCCACCTTCTACCTTCGATCACCTGGGGCTCCATCGGGCCAGACAGACTCTACCCCCATCACCGTCCCTTTCCCCCTCCCTCCCCCCATCGAGCCATCCGATTTACCCCCAACCTCCTCAAATGTGTCCTCCACCTCTCCCTCCCCATTCCAAACCCCAAAGAACCTGCCCCGGCTATAACACAGCAGACAGTTATTCAAGATACAATAAGCCGCAGATACAGAGATCCAATAAAGACCCGCTATCCTGTGACTTGTCTGAGAGAGAGGGTGGTACCAGGCACTCATTACACAACTCCAAGGAGACGTCTCATTCTCGTGCAAAAGACTTTGACTCTCCCATTCGTCGAGAAAACCCTTTGCGTCCTATTTATCGCAATTTACCCCGCCCTCAGCCCACAAACCCCCAAATTGACAGACAGTCTTCGTCCAGTCCCACCTACTCGGATGAGGATGACTCTCCATTCATGTCCCCTGAAAGACCCAGTGGTGGGACTACTGTCACTCACTCCAGCCTATCTGAAGATGCAGACCCGGGCTGTGCAGAACTCTTCTCCAGGGGGATGAAAAGGACTCAGTCACGCCTTGACACCATCCTGCCTAACATTTGGAAGGAAGATGCTGAACTTCAGGCGGAACGTGTAGCCGCGGCCAAGAAATCCCCCATGCATCTGTTTCTGACAGAAATATCTAGCGTGACAGAGTCTAGTGAGTCCAAGTCAGAGGCTTCATGGGAGGATGAGGAGAAGGAGGAAAAAAGAGATGGAGAGAGGTGGGGCAACTTTTTACAGCCTAACAGAGGGATGCGACGCTCCCAGTCGCTGATCACAGAGCTGGGGTCATGGGGGCCAGAGAAATGCAACAGCAGATCGGGAGCCACGGAGGACATTACGATCACTAAAGAATCATTCCAGAGGGATCTTTTCCTGACAGAAATTGACACAGGAAGGATGGACACAGACGTACAGGGAGGATTAGAAAGCGATTCAGTAAAATACCTCTATCCTGCAGGATCCAGATTGCGACCCTACGTCTGCGCTCCAGGTCTTCCCTCTTACACCGAAGCTGAGGAAGCCTATTCAAAGGGTATACGGAGATCCCGCTCTCTCCTTTCTGAGATCACCATCGGGAAGCAGGAGTCTGAACAGCAGCAGACTGAGAAGGGGCCTCGGAGAACAGAAATGACCAGAGAGGAGTTCCTGAAGGAGATCCAATCAGCGGAGACCTTCCTGACTGAAATCATATCGAGACAAAACGCCGCCGCAAACCAAAAGAAAACAGACTCGTCTTACTCCCCTACTCCACTGTCTCCTGAATATGAGTCCATATGCATTGACCCAAACTCCGCTCAGACCATCAGATTTCAGTCAGAGAGCTCCATGCGAGCAAAAGGCAAAGATGACACACAAACTGAGGCCATCTACGCCCAAGTGACCAAGCGTGCTAAAAAGAGCGAGATAAAGATTTCGATGAGACCTGAGATCCCAATCCTTCACATAGGATCCAATAAACAGCCTCTCAAAGCGGACAGTCAAGAAAGCAATGCTGACCACTGCCAATCTGGTGAGTTTGTGTTTTCAGAAATCATGCCCAAGAACGGTCTTCTGCATAACCAAACACTTTCATGTCAGAAAGAAGCGGAGGAGTGTTCAGACGGCCCTGCCTTACCTGCCAGAGGAGAGCAAACAGATCTCTTAGAGCACCCTCCTCCTGAGCCCACGGAGAGTGTCAACGAGTCCAACACTGTGCTACTGCGTGAGAACAAATCACTAATTACAAATGAAACAGATAGTCAGAAGGCTGCCGTTATAGGAAATGGGGAGATAATGAAAGAAAAGCTACAGGCCAGCAGCCCCGAGAGAGGAGATCAAACATGTGGGAAGACTGATATCACATCACATGATCCTGACTGCAGCGATAAAGTTTCTGCAGTAGACTCTGAACTCATCGCAGCAGATTTGGGTTCTCAAAATGATGAAAATTTACCTCAGCACAACGACACTGATGAAGAAAAGCACTGTCACATTGCCCAAAAGGCACCCACTCCCGCTGGCACTCCAACCACTCCAGACTGGGACCCGTCCACTGATGTCTCACTCATCACCCCCACTGACTCAGTCCTGTCACCTATGACTTCCAACTCAGCCGACTGCCTCACACCTAGTGACTCATGGATGAGCAGCGGAGGAGGAGGAGGAATTGGAAATGGTGGGTGGCGAGCTCTGGGAAATGAAACGCCACATCGAGACTCTGCCTATTTCTCAGATAGTGACTGGGAGGGGGACGGGTTGAACAGGAGGAGCAGTGATGGACTTATCGCCCCCAGGCCGGGTAGTGGTCGTGGGGGGGATCGAGGGACGTTGACGGGGATAGAGGAAAAAACTGAGGAGGAAGGAGAGATGGGAGAAAAGAGCCCCTTAAAGAACAGTATACAGATGTCAGAAAAGACGACGATTGAAAGTGTCCGAGATTCAAATGATCCAGAAAACGCCGTCTCTCATTTAGGTGATGACAAAGATAAACTAAACAAAGGGCTGGAGTCAACACAGAGAGACGATTCTGGCATTTTCCCAATCGAGAATAAAAAGTCCACAGTGCTGTGTGATGATCCTCAGGCCAAGGACTGTGTTGACTTAATTGATACGTTGTTCTCAAAATTAGATGATGAGCCACTGAAAGGGCTCCCACACAGCGGTGGGTATCCGATAGACAACCACTTCACAGGGGGCATCATCGCTCAGATAACAGACTCTGCAGAGAACGATTTAAATCTACATTCCAAGACCATCGCTGAGGCAAACGTTTTGATCGAGTCTGTATCTGACAGCCAGTCCAAGGATTGTGTGTTAAGGCCCAACAACAATGATTACACAAGTGCTACAGAGATGGATATTGATCTCACTGCACTGAACTCCCTCAAATGTGGAAATGACACTGAAGAATCTGTACCACCAACACAATCTGACAACGGAGAGTCGAGATTATCAAAGTTGTACAGCATTCAAACCACTGATGCCACACTTAGCAATGAACCCCTGACAGTAGTGGAGCCAAGTGATGATGGGAAGTCTGTCTATGATAAAGTGAGTGGTCTGACGTGTCCCTCTTGGGCTGAGGCAGGTGTTGAAGAGGCTGAGAGACGTAAAGAGAGGCCCGGTCTAGACCACAACGAGCTGGGCTTGAGAAACCTGCGCTACTTAGACGGCAGCGAGGACAAGAAGGTCATGACAGAGACGGAGAAACAGCTGGCTGCCGCAGAGCTGAGTAATGCCATGAAGGAAAAGTCACCCCTGAGAGGAGCTGCAAGTCGGATGGACTCTCCTAACAATGCGGATAGAGACTCCTGCGAGGGCCTGGATGTGAAAACTAAAGAGTTATGGAGCGCCATGGAGGAGGATGAAGAACGTACAGGATCCGCTGTGGTTAGGGGAGAGTTTGACTGCCACCGTTTTTCACAGTCAGGAGGGGATTTACGCTTGTGGCCTGATGAAAATGACCAGTGGGCCTCTCCAGAAAGAAGGTGCCAAGACACTGAACTAAGATCTGAATTTTTCTCTGGGTTCAGTAACAAGGCCTGGGAGGTTGGCGAGAGGCTCGTCGTGGGTCAGGAATTTTGGGAGACTGAAGAAAACGATGAACTTGCAGGAAGCGAACCTCACCCTGCCGTCTTGGAGGGCTGTGAAGAAACCTGGAACGATGAAACGCAAGGATTTACCGTGAAAGAAAAGTGGGCCTCTAAAGATGGTGATGACCAAGAGACTGTCCAAGTGGTGGATATACAACAGGAAGAAAATATCGAGAACATCGAAGAAGTTGGCAGCTTTAACAAAGACCCGAAGAAAGAAATCTCAGACATTGAAGTAGAGAATAAAGAAATCCCGGAGCAGGAGACCTTGGAGCAAGGAGATAGTTTGTCATGCGCAGAGACAGTTAGAGACGGGGAAGGTCTGCTAGACTCCGCAGGGACAGAGGAGAATCAAAATTTTAACAGATGGCCTCAGAATCACCTCTGTGAGATCCAAAAAGAGGAGCAGACATCAGCTGAGCTCGTGGACAAAGAAACAAGCTCGAATTTAGAGTTCAGTCACGCTTTAGAGAATAAAATCTCAAGCATATCTATCTGCATCACTGAAGCTCCTCACATAAACTTTGCAGACCTGGAAAATGTTGAGTCAGGCCTAGAGTCAGAGGCTGAAATGAGACCGTGGCAATACATAGAAGAGGGAGTGAGCATCATGAACGTAGAAGAAGATTACAGAGACACGTCTCTTCCATCCGAATCCATCTCTTGCCCCAATGACCTTGATGTACAGGAGGAGATAGATCAGTCATATCCACAGGTAGACAATTTCAGCTCGGTAGATTTCCCCAGCCCTCCACCAAGCATAGACCTTGATGTGCAAGATGATAAATTGGAGAGTTTAGACGACTCTTTTCCTAGTCCACCACCATCTGTTATAGAGGCAGAGGAGTTTATTAGTCACATTAATCTAGAGGACTTTATTACTAGCACCGAGACAGAGACGTATATTTCCCCAACTCACAACACAGATGTCTCAGAGCCACCTGCTACAACTCAGAGTATAGGGATCTCAGCCAACCTGAACCTCCCCTCTGTGCATGTAACGCTGGCCGATGAGAGCAACCTAACACCCGACATAGAAAAGCAGGACGAACACAATAATCTGTTCCAGAAAACATCATCTGCAAACTCATCCTCTCCCCAAGTTCCCCTCAACAATCTCCCAGAATTGCTGATTTCTGAGTGGAAAGACTTGGATGAGGAGCCCCTGGAAGATTTTGAAAAACTCGAACAGTTGTGTTGTATATCTGGGGATGAGGAGGACTCTCTGGGTGACCTTTTTCTGGGAAACCTGGAACTCCTGGAGTCTTTGAAGAAGACGCCCGATCAGAAAAGCAGCAGTGTTGGTGATAGTAATACATGTGAGCAGATGTGTGGCTCCTCTCCACTCACTGAGGGGAGTAGGGTGGATTTGAAGGAGGACGGGATCTCTGATAACTCTGATGAGCTGGCAGAGTCTGCACCACATGTGATCCTGGATGCTCAGGACAAGCTGTCACCTCAAGAGGAGAGGAACGACGGCCAGAGATCCCTAAGCCAAACCTCTGAAGTCAAAGACCAGGGATCTCTCTCCAAGATGACAACAAAGAACGGCCTCATGATGCAGGTGAGCATGTTTTTTTCTTGTAGTTTGTTGTGCTCCTTATATTACCTCTCTGAGTTTATTCACCTCTCTTTAATGTGTTGTTTTATTGCTTCAGGTGTGTGAGGAGAGGTTGCAGTTCTCCCTCTGTGAAAATGTGAAAACAAATGTGCTTTGGGGGTCGAGTGTTAAAGACACGGTGATGCTCCGGCCCTGGGGAGAACAAATCACAGAGAACAGCGCTGAGCTGGTCACTGTGAAAGAGCAAAAAGAGGATGAAAGGTATGACGAACATGATCCGATCCTGAATAACATAGGGTCATTTCACTCAAATTACAAATATCAGACAGTTCAAACCAATCTGCATGGTTTGCTATCATAAGCAAAAATGTTATTTTGTGATTTCGATGGCCTGATCCTTTAATATTCATGTTTTAATTCATTGTTTTTTGTTGTTGTAGCATCGAGGAGAAGGAAAATTCGCCCAGTATTCAGCCGCACATCGAGTCTGATGAAACTAAAGCTGAGCCGCTCACTGTGATTGAACAACCTGAGGTCACCACGCCTCAGCCTACTGCAAACCAGGCAATGAAAGGTACTGTCATGATGCATGTGACACTAAATAACTGAGATAATTAAATACAAATTTACATTAGTCAGTTAAAGCAGTTTTATTTGTTTTTGTTGTGCCAGAGTTTCCCCTCAGTTAAGTAGAAGTTAACCTTAGTCTTAACCCCAATCAGTTAACTCTGTGATGTTTTAAAAACTGGACAGTGTATGCGTGACGTCACCCATAGATTTCCGGAGAGCCATTTTGAAGCTCAAAATCTGTGGCTCTGCCTTAATATAATTTAATATCCAGACTCCAGACGGTTGGCATGAACGGGGAAATTAGCTATAGAGACCAGAAAACTGTTTTCTTAAAAGTCTGTACACATGTTTATTTCTGTTTTAACATGGGGGCTTATGGAGATTAACTTGTTTTGTAGCCAGCCTCAAGTGGACGTTTGATGAGCTGCAGTCTTTGACACTTCCACATTGGCTTCACTTCACAGCCATCGAAATTGCTGCTTGGTCTTAACCCAGCCATGGATGGCAGAGGAAGTGCAAATACACTTCAGCAAAAGAGCTTTCATATTATTGAAGACAAGAGAGAAAAAAAACACAATGGTTATTGTAGTTTTTTTAAAGAAAGAGGACAGAAAACAATGCAAATAAAGAAAAATTTACAAAATAAGAAAACATAATTAAATATCTTAAAGAGAAAAGGGAAGAAGAAAGAGAGGAATTTACTTAAATCTAGTGTATCCACTTAGGGCCTGTTTCCTGCCTTCAATAAGATGAGACCTCGGACTCTTGTCTTCCTATCTAACAACTCTTCCCTTCTATCTTTTTCACAGCAAAACTAGCTCGTCTGTCCCTCGCCCTTCCTCCTCTTGCTCTGACTCTTCCCCTCACGCCCACCGGTAAAGGAGGATTCGGAGACGGTGCGCTTGGAAATCGGATCGGAAGACGGAGAGGTCTTTCCTCTGGAAGCGACCCTGACGATGAGGAGGAGGATGAGCAGGAGGATGAAAGTTCCCGGAGAGTGATTGTTGTCACAGAAACAGACGTGGACAAACGTGTCGGGCTGAGGAGTCTGCTGAAATCACCCAAGGAACCGATGGACCGAGAGAAGGACAGAGGACGAAACGTGTCCTTTTTTGATGATGTCACGATCTATCTTTTTGATCAGGTACCTCACCTTCAATCATTTATTCATATGAGATCATGTCAGATATAATAAAAGGAAGTCTCACTCTTCTGTTTGATTACAACAGGAAACTCCAACTAATGAGCTGAGCACTTCATCGCCCACCACTCCAGCTCCAGTGGCTGTCAAAAGCACCAAGTTGGATTTGCGTGGTAAGATCATAAACATCTCACATCCATGATGAGACGTATGATGTTAGCATTCATAGCTCCCAGAGGACAAATCCTACTGACTTTATGATCCCCTGAATTTTCCTCTAGTGCCACCATGAGGTTAACAATTTTGGCTTCGAATTAAATGTCTCCTGTCTCTGAAATTTTGAATGAATTATAAAACATTTTCATTTATTGTCACCAAAATTAATGCAAAGCATATTCTCATCATCCTAAAATGTTGTGTTTTGTGCTAATTGGCTCATGTTAGCATGCTAACATACTAAACTAAGATGGTAAACAACATCACACCTGTTTAACATCAGCATGTTGGCCGTCTTCCTAATCTAATCATTGACAAAGACGTGGATCATTGGTGGACCTGAGGCGGGCTGAGTGACACCTGGGTGCTCAAACAAGCCATCTGTAATGACACCCACCTGTCAATCAAATCAGCCAAGCTTTGCCTTAATATAATTTGAACAGGTGGGACTGTTCTGTAGCCAGCCTCAAGTGGCCATTGTGCAGTTTTTGGCACTTGGCTTCACTTCACAGCCAAGGAGGTTGCCACTTGGGCAGGATGTTAGTGCAGCATCATAGAGCTGCTACCCTGCTGTAGACTCTTAGTCTTATCAGACTATAAAGATGATGCGCATAAGTCTGAAATATGTTTTTTTTTTTCATATCACTCAGTCCCCACCTTGTGCTGGAGAATGACGTGATAAAACTTGACAGCCTCTAATTCATCCCCACCCACCGAAATGGAAAACCCTCCGTGCAACCATCTCCTCTCCAAATATGCAGCCAGAATTAATCTTCTATAATTATCCCTCTCGACATGGTGACATGTGGAACTGAGTGGGGCCATAAATCCTGCGCTCAACAATGCAAGCCTGAGCTGTGTTTCCCCAACACATTTCCATATGCTCCCTTGACTTCCTCGATCCATCTCATGCGCAGATCACTTCATTTAACAGAATAATCTTTAATAAAAAGTTCGGGCTCAGAATTTCCTTTGGGCTGTGCACATATACAGAAATTTAGAAACTCCAAAATTAGATGCTTTCATGATCTTTCGTAGCCTTCAAAGTTGAAACTTCAAAGCGTTGAAAGACGAGGCTGCATTCCCTTTGAGTTATTTTTAACAAACAACTGTCTGACAGTGTGATTGTATTAATAGACATAGATTATTAGATTATTTTCTGACTTATATTTGGTGTGGTGCTAATATCTTACTGTCGTATTGAAGGCATGTGGACCAGTCTTGAATGGATTATAAGATGATGGTCATGTAAAATGCCCTCCCTCCACTCCAATATATGAGCAAGACATCCAGACCTAGATAAGATATATAGAAGAAATATATAGAAGAAAGTCATGAAGTCATGCTGGTGTTCTGACAGCTGTTTGAATGAAGGACCTGTAGTAGCAGTCCTTCTTACATGATGGGAGTATCAGTCGTCACATCATGCTTGATTTTTTTTTGTGTTTTTTTTTCCATCAGGGCCAAACATCAAGAGCAAAGAATCAAAAAGGAAAGAGGATTTATCAATCAAACCAAGGTCGCCTGTGGGGGCCAATCCAGTGACATCATCACGCTTCACTGTCAGTCCTGCCAACGACCCCCACTTGGTGTGAAGTTATGTATGTCAGCGTGGGAACCTTTAGAGCTCAACCCTCTTGGACTGGCCAATGAATTAACCCCAACAACCAGCCATTCACCCAGAGGCTATTTTTTTATTGAATAGGCAACTGAAAGAATGAGACTCCCGTTCAAAAAGCTGGACACATTCCAGGTTTTACCAGCGACAGGATTTTGTATGACAGGGGTTGTTGTTGCTCCTGCCTGCCACTATTTACAGAGTTTATTCATAGCCCTTCAGCTACAAAAGTCTTTGGAAAAGGCAGCATATGCTAGGAGAAGAGGAACCTGGAGCTTTGTAAAATCTGAAACAGATTTGACAGCTATGCAGTGGGAGTCTTGCTGTGTACCAGCTTCTCTTTTTCTGCTTCATTTTGTTGTATTATTCCCCGCAGATGTGCGATGGGAATGCTCTTTCTTTAGTCATTCATCTGTCTATGTAAACGCTTGGATTCAAGTCCTCTCTTTATTAAAGACGTTTTTCATCGCAGTCAGTCAGTTGTTCTTGTAGGCAGCAGTTTGGAACAGAAATCGCTTGACTCCTGTATTTGAGAATACTCATTTGCATTTGTACAAATATCATAATACAAGTGTATACAATATCATTTTAGAGCTGTTTACTTTTAGATGTATTCTTAGACTGCACGAAAAATGAAACAAGCTATGCTTCTTTATACTTTTAGTTCTGAAAAGTTTTCTCTTACAATATTATAATTAATTTACATATTTATGATATTGTTTTATGTATTTATGTAAAGCCAGTTTCCATGCAATATTTTATTTATTTATTTATTTATTTTATTTACTTATTTATTAATACATTTATTTATTTATTTATTTGCTTTTATTTCTGCAATTAACAAATATAAACTTAGCTATAATTTGTTTGGGACAGAATGCATCTAGGTTCTCTAAGATCTTCATAACAAATAAATCAAAAATATTTTCCCAAACGTCTTAATTGCTAAAAAAAAAAAAAAAAAAGTATTTTGTATAATTTTACTTGTTAATATATGCCAATCTGTATGGAACTATGTCCTGTAATGTGTCATTATTTTCCAATGTCTATGAATTTTTAGCTGTCTTGTCATTCTTTTATCTTGTTTAATGACCGTTAATGTAGCTTAGCATGAAAAAAATCGAAGCCTTTCATCAGTAAATAACTCCATTTGTTTGTGTATCTGTTAATTTACCCCATTTTCTACTAATAACAGTCAATCATGCAGTCGAGATCCAACTAGTCCCATTTGTTTAGTCTGTTTAAATGTTGGTTTAAAACCTGTATTGTTTAAAGAATGGTTTTCAAGGGATAATGTATAAAACAAGGGGAAATAAAAAACTTCAAAATGTGAACCTCTTACTGAATCGTTTCATGACAATAAATCAATATTGTTTTGTAATCGTAAAGAGCTGTATTTATAACCAAGAAGACACACTACCCTGTGTAAAGCCTCTGCGTTTGTACAAGGATGTAGCAGAACAACTGAAAGTCCATGAAACTGAATTATGTCCAACTATGCTGTAGCGCCTGTGAAACCAGAATGGATGCTGCAAGAGGGTTGTGTGGATATGAAGATATTACGTATTAAGCACAAAAATAAAACAGCACATCTTGTCCAAGAGTGTTACAGTTATAGAGAATATATTCAGATTTATACAGAAGTTAGTGGATCCCAAGATCCACTAATACAGTTAAAATACTGTTCAAAAATTAGTTAAAGGTTAGACCATCAGGGGGAAGAAATAGTATTGATGCAGGTACTGGCACATTCAGGAATTCAAGGAAATTAAAAAGTGGACAAGAATTCAGAAAAAGCAGTTAGGAAAGAAGATGTAGAAATGAATGTTAAACTGTCGAAATCAGAGTTAGAGGAGGGGAATATTGGAAGAATGAATCTATCTATCTATCTATCTATCTATCTATCTATCTATCTATCTATCTATCTATCTATCTATCTATCAGAAGACACGTAATGACTTCATTTCCCAGAAGCCCGTGCGAAGCTTGTTACGTATTTAGCTTGCGACAAGCGACGCTACAGTTCGCCATAGATTGTCGACATAAACATCGTATAACAAGTGATTATATCTTAAAACGGAAGAACTAAAAGTCTCCAAAAGACGCGTTTTGTTTTGTTTCTTTAGGCGACCGGAGTTTAAACTTCGAGGTAAGTTTGAGTTCCTTATAAAGCGTTTAATTTAACCTGACCGGCTACGTCTGCCCAACGTTTTGCTAACGTTAGCTAACGTTAGCCGCAACCGTTGGATTGACTCGAGTTCAAACATGTTTATAAAACAGCTTCATGTTCAGTTTGTGTCTGCACCACATGTTGTTCATGTGTTACACGCGTTAATGTTGTGTGAGGGTCTGAAGAGGGCCGTGCTGCCCTGAAATCTTTAGATATTTTCACAAACAAACCCTGCATGTGTGTGCACATGATTTATTCCCACTCTCTGAGGCTATAACTAACGACCATTCACTTTATTGATTGGTATTTGCTTGTTTAAATTAAGTGATGTCTATGCTATAAAGTGTAAAAACTGACCAATGGGTGCCCAGTGAGTAGGAAATGTATACATAGATGGTAAACTACTTACCTTTGAACAAATATATACCAAAAAAATCAAGTTGAAACAATTTATATCATCAAAATATAAAGATCTAAGTCCTCGTATCTTTGTTTTATGGGACTTTCTTTTGAGAGCAGGTGTAGGAGAAGATTAGTAGATGTCATGCTCAGAGGTGCAGCAAAATATAATTAATACAAGAATGAAATTGTTGCAATACAAATAGTTAATGTAAAATTGAATAAAATGTATCCTAAAGTCCCAGATATTTGTGGTTTTGAAGTGTTTTGAGGTAAAGGGAACACTGTTTCACTGTTTGAGAGTGCTCAAAAGTAATTTTAGGATAGTATAACGCCATTCTCAGTATATACCCAGAAGATTTAGTCTGAACAGTCAGCATTGAAGGACCTTGGACTTGCCAAGAGAACAATTGCTCTCTTCTGGAAAAATATTTAAATGCCCTCTGTAAAGTTATGATTGAAGGAGATGACAACATGCCGTATGTTAGCGAGACTTAAAGATGTATTGTTAGAGGGAAAAGAAACGTTTATTAAAATATGGAAACCTTTTTTTGAACTTTTAAAGGATGAGAATGTTGCATTAACTTGAAAATCATCACAGCTGCTGCTTAATTTTCTAAATGTATTTAATATATTAATTTATATTTATTTTTCTCCTTTATTTAATACTTTATGTGAAAAAACTTTACCTCGTAATGTCCTCAAAACTATCTGCTGCCGATTGCAGATGTCTCTGGCGGATGAGCTCCTGGCCGATCTGGAGGAGGCTGGAGATGAGGGGGAGGACGGGTTGTACCCAGAGGGAGAGGAGGGGGAGAGTGATGGAGAGGCGACGCAGGGAAGGACAGAGGCAGGGCTGGAGGATATCCCAGAAGAGATGGAGGTGGACTACAGTAAAGCTGAGAGCGTCGCGTCCATTGCCAAGCTGCGCAACAGCAAACAGGTGAGTTGTATCATGAGAGCGTCAGGCTGATATTTACTGTGTGTGTGTGTGTGTGTCTGCTCTGACAGTCCTGCATAATCATTCAACTTTGTGTCAACAGTTTTCAGAGATTATGGACAAAATCTCAGGGTATATTGGAAAACAGCGCAAGAACTCAGAGGGTGAGTGTGATTTATGGCAAGTTCAACACAGCATTTAATTCCAGCTGAATGTTGACCAAGAATCTTAATAAATCAGATGTGATAATGTTGTTTTGTTTGTTTGTTGTTAGTCTCAGGTCCAGTTGAAGCTGACCCAGAATACAGACTGATCGTAGCGGCCAATAACCTCACAGTAGAGATCGACAACGAGCTCAGTGAGTTGGCTGTTTCTGATGTTATGATAAATAATTTAATGTTGTTCTGCTCTGTATAACAGAATTTCCTTTTGTGTTTCTGTCTGCGTTTCAGATATCATTCACAAGTTTACTCGGGATAAATACTCCAAGAGGTTCCCAGAGCTCGAGTCTCTGGTGCCAGATTCTCTTGATTACATCCGCACAGTCAAGGTGAGATGAGTTAAGACGGGTTTATTTTAATTTTACTTTGTACACCACAAACATATTTCAAAATGACAGTAAGGAGTTAAGAGTTACTACTTTTGCTGCAGTGTTGATGATTTGTATCTTTATTTGGACAGAAGACAGTTTTTAGATACCGAATGTGATACTGAATTTATGGCATCACGTCTGCAGACCAATAATGAATTATAATTTTTCTGCAACCGTTTATATATTTATGAATTATATGCACAATGAGTTAATGAGCCTGTGGCTTTAAATTATAACCACCTATATCATGAAAAAGTCATCTGATTTTAGAAGTCAAGAGTTTGTGCTGTCACTCAAGATTAAAGAAAGTTAACATGTTTATAAGTAATATATGAAAGTTCACATCATCACATCCTCAGGACTGATCATTTATATTATGTCAGCCTGTCTTTTTATTTTATTTTCTGACATGTGCCTCTCATGAGCATCATATTCTCCGTTTGTGTTTCCTGCTCAGGAACTGGGAAACAACCTGGAGAAGTGCAAGAACAACGAAACTCTTCAGCAGATCCTCACCAACGCCACTATTATGGTTGTCAGTGTGACAGCCTCGACCACACAGGGGTGAGTCGACGGACATCTGCGGTTTATCGATTTATTATCGTGGTCACTGCTGAGGGCGAAAGTCTCCATTTAATACTTATCAGTGTGCCGACACGGTGTATTTGCATGGTTTTAGGTCCCTGCTAAGCGAGGATGAACTGAGGCAACTGGAGGAGGCCTGTGACATGGCTCTGGAGCTGAACCAATCTAAACACAGGATATATGAATATGTGGAGTCCAGAATGTCGTTCATCGCCCCGAATCTGTCCATCATTGTTGGAGCGTCAACAGCTGCCAAGATCATGGGTGAGACCTGCAAAAAAAAGATCTGTTTTTTAAAATTTAAATCTTTAAATACATTTTACATCATCCTTGTTATCGATCCTAAATATTTGTTGTCATCACTGTCGTCTTCTCTGTGGTTTGCAGGTATCGCTGGTGGCCTCACTAACCTCTCAAAGATGCCCGCCTGTAACCTGATGCTGCTGGGAGCTCAGAGGAGAACCCTGTCTGGCTTCAGCAGCACGTCCCTGCTGCCCCACACTGGCTTCATCTACCACTGTGATGTTGTGCAGTCACTGCCACCTGTCAGTAAATACACTAACAAACACAAAACAGTGTTTTTGTGCATTTAACCCAACATGAGGAACTTACCTGTCTCTTTCTGTCTCTATTCTGTTCTTGTCTTCAGGACCTCAGGAGGAAGGCGGCTCGTCTGGTGGCTGCAAAGTGCACTCTGGCTAGCCGAGTGGATAGTTTCCATGAGAGTTCAGACGGCAAGGTGACTGTCTAAATATAGCACAGACGCATTAAGGTGTACAAACAGACCTGATTCTATATTTTCTTGACCTCATTAACATTAAAAATGACAGCCTCAACCATTTCCATACAGGTGAAATCACACCTCCCTGACAGTGTCCACCCAACGTTTACTTTTTGCATGCAGCAATATTAAAGAAATAATCATTTCTGACTCCTGACATTAATCATGATGTAATTTTGCAGGTTGGCTACGATCTAAAAGAAGAGATCGAGAGGAAGTTTGATAAATGGCAGGAGCCTCCGCCAGTGAAGCAGGTCAAACCGCTGCCAGCCCCGCTGGACGGGCAGAGGAAGAAGCGAGGAGGGAGAAGGTACACAACCTGCCAGCTGCTCTTTATGTGCACGTCCTGCTGAACAGGGCACAGATTGAATGTGGGGATGCTTGAAGTACAAATTATTTACAGAGTCTTTAAGTTCAGGTCAACATGAATCAAAACCAGAGCAGCATACTGGAGCACAAGAAGCTTACATAACTTGCACTTGCCAAGTTTAGATCCCACCATCAGCTCTGAATATATAACCAACACTGCTTTTCTCTTTTCACCTGAAGGTATCGAAAGATGAAGGAGCGTCTCGGCCTCACTGAGATCAGGAAACATGCCAACAGGATGACCTTCGCAGAGGTCAGTGGATATTTTCTGTCATGCCTCCTGTGCCTCTCATCTCTATACTCTGTGTATGCTTCTATTCATTCCTGTGTTGTTCATGTTCAGGCCATAATGTGTTCAGTACTGATGCTGCTATCTAAACTGTGACCCATATGTGTTGTGACAGCTCGGATAATCCACGTATCAAATATACAGAACAGATCACATTGGGTACTCTTTCCTTCCAGAGGATCTAAATATAAACACACACACACACACAGATTCAAACACATTACTGTACATGAGGCTTGTGTTGCTTACCTCAGTCCCTCTGGTCGGCTACTTGAACTCCTGAGAGGATGACGGCTAAAAGAAGCCTCGCTCGCCTCTGATTTCACCAGTTTACAACAGCACAACAGATACTGCACCGAGACCCGAGAGACAAAGTTTGCTCTGATATTTCAGCTTAAAAGCAGAATTGTAATTTAATCTCACCCTCACCAAAACTCTTTGGCCTGTAGCCTCTATAAGAATAAGTGCCCAAATAAGCCGTATAAACAAAATTGAATTTAGGCAGTAGTTGGTGAGCTAACTAGTGTGCAGTACAAGGATGTGTATTCTTTTCTGGTCTGTGCCAAGTATCCTCAAACTTCAGAAATATCAGCTTGAAAGCTCCTGTAGTGATAACTTCAAGTTCAGACCAACGTTCGTTATCACATCAGTGCTTTTGTGCTGCTCACTTTAAGGACAAACATTTCAATAAGCTAGTTTCAGTGTGTCCTCGCCACATAAAAGACGTTATATCAGGGAGTTCATAATAATCAAAAGAAAAGATGAGTGTTGAAACTGCAGAGCTGAATGTAAAAATGTTCCTCTAATTGAGTTAGATTGGAATTTTTTGGTACAGCGTTGTATATTGTTTAAGCAGTGAGAATTTCAGCTTAACTTCTGATGTGGTGCTGCAGATTGAAGACGATGCGTATCAGGAGGATCTGGGCTTCAGTCTGGGTCAGCTGGGGAAGAGCGGCAGCGGGCGAGTCAGGCAGGCTCAAGTCAACGAAGCCACGAAGGCCAGAATCTCCAAATCCCTCCAGGTACGTTCATTTATGGCTCAGTTTCACTCCAGCATTGACTAAAAGCTGTTTTTCTTTTTCAGTCTCTTAAATCTCTGTAATGTTTTGTTGTACTCAACAGAGGACGTTGCAGAAGCAGAGCATGACGTACGGAGGAAAGTCCACAGTCAGAGATCGCTCCTCAGGAACCAGCTCCAGCGTCGCATTCACTCCTCTCCAGGTAAAAAGAAGTAAACGTCCTCTTTTATTTAATATCTCCTGAGATCTGTGAATATTTTGTAGTTAACAGCTGTTGTGCTCTCGTCTGCAGGGGCTGGAGATCGTGAACCCACAGGCTGCAGAGAAGAAGGTGGCTGAAGCCAACCAGAAATACTTCTCCAACATGGCGGAGTTCCTTAAAGTCAAGAAGGAATCTAAGATGTAAACACACACACACACGCACAAGACCATCATCATCACACACATGGACAGTTAACACTCAATACTGCAGTGATAGTATATTTTCAAATTATGTTGAAGTTTTGTCCTGTATTTTGTTTTTACCTTTTTTGATTTTTGCCATTTTAATAAAATATGTGACGATTTCACAGAGTCCTGTCTTCTTTTAGAGAAGGAAAACATGTTGAGTTGGTATTAAATCAATTGCTCTCAATAAAAACTTCAAGTCTTAACCCATTATAGCTGAAGTTGGTCTTGATACTGTTTGATGACCAAACTGCTGATACAGGCTGCGGACATCTTGCGACACAAATATTGTAACGCCCTCCTGACGGGCCTCCCAGTCTGCACAGGGAAAGCACCACTGGCTACCTGAAGCAGTGAATCACTGAAGCACACATACACCTACCTACAAAGTAGTCTCCAGTTCTGCATCTACTTAAGTGAATCCCCTTATACTAGCACATCTAGCACATCTTACCACCTCCAATGAACGACAACTGCCTCTAACATCTGTACACTCAGGGCAATCCAAACTTTTCTTGTCTGTTCCCTGATAGTGGAGCGTCCCTCTCTCTACTTAAAAACTGAGGACGCAGCTCTTTAGAGAGTACCTCCTCTCCTAACATAAACAACTGGACATGCTAAATCTATCCCCCTCTACAAATGTCACTTGATTCTTTGAGTTGCACTAACATCTCCTTGTCGCACTGCACCTTGATTGTTTCCCTTTTTTGAAGTTGGATAAAAGCATCAAATGACTAATGTAAAGTTGATAGTTACACTCAACAAATGCACTCTTAAAATTACAATCTGAAGTGGCACCTTTCTTTTTACATATTCATCCATCCATTTTCCTTCTGGGGTTGAGTCGCGGTGGCAGCAGGTTTAGCGGGGCATTCCAGCTCCTCGTGGGGGATCCCGACGCATTCCCAGGCTAGATCAGCTATATAGTCCCTCTTCAGAGGGTTCTGGGTCTGTCTTCTTTCAGTTGGACATCTCCAAAGGATCCACCTCATGATATCAGAGCTTCTAACCACGTCTCTAAGGCTGAGCTCGGCCATATGACGGAGGGAGCTCATAACAATTTACCAGAAGCCATTAAAGCCACACTCATCAACAGTACAGGGAAATCAGTGAATCCATATTTCCATGTAGGAATGACAGGACTTTACACCACACACTGACTTGTAATTTCTTAAAAGTATTTATTGAAATTTTACAATCCTGTTATAACCCCGTTTTATGACATCTCCCATGCAGAACTGTGATGAGAAAAATTGTAAATACGTCTTGAAATTCACATTTTTAGCAATTTCTTAACTGACCTTCCCTTTCTGAAAACCTTAAAAGCCCCAAAAATAGAATCTATAAAAGGCAAATCTCTCATAACTTTGCTGTATTTTCCTTTTTTTTTGTTCTTCATATCCTGAATCCCCCACGTTCCCTCCCCAAAAAAAGCCTGAAAACTAATCACACACAAACAGAATTTTTTTTTTTTTTTTAAACTGCAGCACAGATCTTAAAGTTTTCATGGTCGCTTAAATGGAAAAATCTGATTCAGTTTTAACACTCTCCCCATTCAAACTGCCAAGAAAAGTTGGGATCTGTCCCACACCAGATTCAGAACCAGATTAAATCTTATTGTTCTTCAGGGTTAGCACATGAACAACCACGGCAGATGAGACATTTCTTACTTGACCCCCCTCCCTCCCCACCCCGCCCACGAGTTGAATCTACCACCAGACTTTTAGGATTTTTCTGTGTTTTCACTCTACATGTAAACAGTTGATCAGTGCACATTCACTGTATAGGGTTTTTTCACTCCAAATATCAGGTGGTAAATTGAACACAGTGGATTTTTAGGATGAAGGAACATCAACAGAATAGAATAAAAACCTTAACCAAAGGTGGGAAGTTGACTCAAACCAAACTCAGATTCATTATCTAATGCTATCTGTGTATTTTGAGCGTAATTCAAGAGGTGATTTGGGTACAGGTACATTCACTACGCTTAGCGTGGCCTTTTGCTTTGAGGACGATGAGAATTCCTCAAGTGGCGTAATAATCAGACATCGAGTAGATTCATGTCTCAAACCCTATTTTTAAGATTTATTTTTACAAGTTTATTAATTTGTCACAAAACATGAATGCGCCATAATAATGCATTTTCGTTGACAGGTTAACTTAAAAACATTTTATTTGTAAAGAGAGGGAGTCAGAGACCAGTTCAATTGCATAGCAATTTAATCCATGTCCAATAAGGACTCTTTCCCTGTCACAGGGAGAGGCCCTGTGGTCACTCTCAATCAGCGTTTTAAATCGACCAAGACAGTATCAATAAAACTATTGATAAACGCTCACTATCTCTAATAGTGACCATGTTCAACAGGCATCGTAGGGTCTTAAAAGAAGCCAGTCCTACACACCATGACTAAATGTCCACTGTACCTCCCCGTTCTAAACCACCAAATTTTACAGTAAATACAAGAAGGGCAGTTTACTCAACAATCAAATCCAAGGTTTGTTTTGTGTCAAGTCAAAGGCTTCCAGGCTCATGTTGGGTAGGTGGTACAGAGAATCTCGTTGAAACGGAAAAAAAAGAAAACAAAACATGAGAAACATGCATGGGGTAGGCTTTCCTAATGCCACATACTGAGTGTGCACACAGACAGGCACAAACGCAGATCTCTAAAGTGAGAACCCTCCCAGCTCGTGCAGCGAGGTGCGTTTGATCAGGCCCATGGGGCGGTTTTTTGTCAAAAGCAAAGCGCTGCATGAGGAGCAAGGGCGTCACGCTGAGATGCAGCCTATACAGACACCAGTCTCCATTTTAGGAGAGGGTTTCTACTACACATCACAATCTCTATCCACAGTTTGAAGTTCAGTCTCGGAATGTCAACAGCAGCACGTTTTGTCTCTCTGTCCTTTTGCGTCCCCCTGTCCGTCACTGCAGGTCTCGGTCCTCGAGGTACCTGTACTCAAAGGTGAACCCCTCCTTCTTCCTCTGGCCCCATTTCTCATAGTCGAAGTAAATGTAAGTGCCCTGCAGGTACAGCACAGTGGAGAGAGCAATCAATCACACGTCCCCATGCCAGCTTCTAACTTAAAAAGAGAAAAGCGTGAACTGAGTGTGCACCTGTTCGAACTCGTCAGTGATAGTCTTGGGCTCCTCGTGCCTCTGGAACCACATCATGTACTTGGTGTGAAACCTCCATGACTGTTTCTTCAGAGCCTTGGCAGACAGGTACTGAGCCTTGGTGCCCTGAGAGGCAGGATGAATACTCCATTAAGTTTACAAGCGTTTGACTTTTACACGTCATTGTGAGGACGACAGTGAGTAAACATGGAGAGTGTGTGTGTGTGTGTGTGTGTGTGTGACTTTTACCTCCAGGTAGTAGAAGATGAAAAAGAGTGTTTCTGTGGACAGTCTCTGGTAGAACTCTATGGAGTCAGAGTGGTGCGGCGGTATCTGATGATGGAAGGGCAAGGTGGGACACGGATTCCTCATCAGGTATTGCCTTTAGGACAGAAGCAGACAGGTGTAAATACACAACAAACAACTCACATCATAAAGTGGCTCAACTCGTGAAGAAAACCAGATCCAAGCATAGAGGCGAGGCAAGTGGATTATTCCTTTAACCTGATTCTTCATTTGATTTAAACTAATTCACATGATGCCAGCGAAGAGTACAGTGAGTTGTAAAGCTATATTAAAGATATGTGAACCTCTAACTGTGGTGTAAATACAGTTTATGTAGTGACCGACAGGCAGCAGACAAATGCTGGCTCAGGGCTACAGCAGACAACAAGGCTTCTCTCAGGCAGAGGAAGAGTTTTGATGAGGAGGAGTTGGGGGGTGCAGGGACACGAGAAGAGCCAAAAGCCAGCTATGAATATCCTCCAACCACGTTTATCTTGTTCTTAGCATACTGACTGAAGTTCTAGTTTGGGAGGGATTTACACATTATTTTATTAGAGCACGACTTTGGCAATAACCTATAATTTTATTTCCACATATGTGCTTCCTTTTTTTGGACAACAATGGACCTCTGTGGCATAGAGAAATAAGCTGCATCCAGCTTGGGCTGCACAAATCCATTGTTTGTTTGTTTGTTTTATTTAAAAAAAAATAAAACACTAAATTACACTTATTCATTAAATAGTTTCTAACAGATGTGCAGCTCATGTAGTTATCCAGAAGATAATATAACATACAGTAAAAAATGTATTGTTAACCCATGAAATCATTCATGAATGTGTAATTCATATAAAGCAGATTTAAAACACTATAAGAAACGTGAAAGATGCATCATCACTGGTTGTGAAAGAAACACGGTGCCCTTACCTGATCCTCTCGGAGTCGGAGGGGTGTGGCATGTGCGTCCACGCGGACTCCTGCATGGCCTGCTGGTAGAGCTGGTCTTTGGGGAGAGGTGTTGGACCAAGTGGACAGACCCCGAGCGAGGGGGGGATGCTGACTTCCGACACGGACGGCTGGGGGACGGCAGGAGTGCCGGACGCTGCAGACGAGGTTGAGAAGATATCTACAGCAGGAACAGAAGGAGGAGGAGTTAGTCGACGACATAAATACTGTACAGAAACTCCTCACTCCCTTTTCTTTTTATAAGCTTTGACTTCTTCATGGAGCGCTTTGCTTTTTACAAATGCTCTATAAAAACACAAATATTTGTCACATGCTTTGGATATTTTATTTGATGTTGTTGATCACAAGTTACCTGAACATAAAAAAGAATTAAATATGCTCACTTAGTCTGTCTAATCACACAAAAAACCCAGTGATAAAGACCCATGGTTAACCATTTGACATGTCAGGTCTCCGCTCTTCATCGATTTCATGTCTGTAGAAGTGTTTGGGCCACATCAAATGGTGTTATACCAATAAATGTTTATGGGAGCTCTTATGCCTTCACACTTCCTTCCAGCATCTGGATTTATCAGATTTGGATGCGCCTGCTTTTGTAAACTTTTTCCAAGTGAGTAAGTAAGTGAATAACCTATTTATTCTAAAAACTAATTTTATTGTAAGTCACCTCCTCTTCAGTTAAGTGCAGCCTACAGTGTAAACTTATGAGAAAAAATGTCTGACCGTTCCGACCTCTGTCTGTTAGGTGCAGGTTGGGAATCTCTCCATCCAGGCCTGATCCCATCGCTGCTCTCTCAGCCATCGCCTTCAAAGAACTGAGAGGCTCAGGAGCCTGAGGAGGGAATGACACGGAGACAACATGAGAGCGAGGAAAACCCGCAGTTATAGGTGTTCTAATTACTCTTATTATCATAATAAAGTTAACCTGCCTAAAAAACATTTATCAACAATCACCTGTATTAGATACACTGAGCGATGTATTCAAAAGAATCTAGATTTGCTCTATAATCTACATTTTACCAGTGGTATTTAAAGCAGAGCCCGTCAACGTTCTCCAGCATCCATGTATCCAACACAAATATCTAAAATTTTTGAAAATAATCCAGACGCAGCAGATAAGACATGTACTGTATGTGGCGCTGATATAACACCTTCAACGTGCCCCTCACCTTGAGGCTCTCGGAGGCCTGTGTGTAGGAATGAGGCCCGTTGAGAAGACTCCCTCCTCCTGGTGTGCTGTCTGAGAACGAGGGGGACGGAGAGCTGGGAGGCAGAGTGATGGAGCTGATTAAACTGGGACCATTGTCCATCCTGAGTGGGAACAACAAAGAGAGACAAGTTAACATGTATTCACGTAAAGAATAAAAAGCAGTGTGCAGCAGAGTTTGTGGAGATTCAGATCGAGCGAACGTCAAATAACTCACGGCTGACTGGTTGAAGAACTGAGAGATGAGGGTTGGCTGCTTTGTGACTGGCTCGGTGTGCTTAGAGCTGATTCTGTGGAGCTCTCCGCCACTATAGCACTGTAACCTGCATGCAGGCGAGGGAAATGTTAGAAGACAAACACGATAACGACAAGACAATGTCAACTTAAACGAACAAGTGTCGCACAAGGCCAAGCGTGACCTGTTGACGTACTTGTGCTTCCATTTTGCTTCAGTCCACTGGGTGGTCTAGCAGGAGCAGCGTTCACCCCTACTCCCCCAACCACACCGACGTTCCCACCATTGCCTCCCATCATGCCAACTACTCCGGGGGTAGAGCTGACAGAACTCGGGGGTAACTGAGAGGCACCCGGGGCAACATTTTGCCCAGGAACCAAACCCAAAATACTCCCACTCAAAGAGCTGTGGGCCGGGCTGGAACCTAGCAAGCCTAGGCCTGTCCCCGCCCCGTTGGTGGTGACTCCACTGGAGCAAGAGGTGGGGATGGAAGTGCTGCTCTCCACTGAAATGCTGGACTGGGTGGTGCTGCTCAGACCCAAGCCTCCTGATGCCGCTGCCTGAGCGTAAGGGGCAGGTGTGGAGCCTGAAATGAGCCCTGCGATTGTGTTTAACGGAGTGGGGTGGCCGCCCAGGCCTAAACCAGCCATTTGGTTGGCACTGCTGGTCCCCGTCAGGCCAACTTTGCTCAATCCCAGCCCCAGTCCGAGTCCCAAACTCGATGCCGGGCTGGGCCCAGATGTGGGCTGAGACTGAGAGTTGGGAACTGAAATAGGTGTGCTGGGTGTCGGGAGAGAGGGGGCAGTTGATGCTGGGAGGAGAGGATTGCTGGGCGGGCTGGGGGTGTTGTTTGAGGGGACAGAAGGTTTTGTCTGAGGTGGCTGCTGCTGTTGCTGCTGCGGTTGGTTTGGTGGCTGAGGTTGTTGCTGCTGTTGCTGTTGCACAGGTTGATGCTGATGTTGCTGCACCGCACTGCTGAAGCTCCCTATAAGACTGCTGCTCGTGGGCACCGCGGAAATGCCTCCGACTACACTCGCCATGGACACTAGGGAGGAGGACGAGGAGGACCCAGAGGTGGTGGAGGAAGAGAAGGATGATAGCAAGGATGGTGTGCCGTTCTTCACAGGTGACTAAAAATGACAAAAAGCACCAGAAAAAAAAAAACATTTCAGACAAAATGGTCCCGAGCGCAACCACAGCTGTACAAAGTGTATGAGGAGCAAACTTTAGTGAGCTATTGAGGCCCATATATGCAGGAGATGGTACAAACTAAATCAGACGTCTCCAACCATGGTCCCACAGAGAAAGAGCGCGTTCCTTTTCAGTGCCAGAGGCACCGTGAGTCTCCAGGACCAAGGATGAAGAGCGCTGCACTAAACTGTTCATCTACTGGCACAGCACAGATGAGAGCCTCTCACCTGACTAACTTCACTGTCTGTCGACCGTCCCCTTTTCTTATCGTCCTCTGAGTTCTCCTATAGGAGGAGATACCTTGATATGACAATCCACTTTTGAAATGTTGATTCAGCAAACGTGTCAGCGGATTATAACACAATGGGTCTTGCAGAAGGGTTAACTCAGTTCAAACTTAAAGCGAGGAAATGTGCAAATTTAAGTCAGAATGTACTTTTTTTTTTTTTTTTAAACCAGACATCCATCAAACACATTGACCCAAGTTTTAATGATACGAAGACGAGAACTTACAGCAGTGCAAGTGGCCGGGGATGGAGGGATGGGTGAAGAGGAGGTGGTGGAAGTGGGAGTGCTGCTGGAGTGGAGATACATCTCATCTTCCACATTACCCTGACCTGATGGAGAAGTTGCAACTAACGCTGCAGCTGCAAGAGAGAGAGACAGGAAAGAGACGACATGACGCTGGCATTGTAAAACACAAACAAAAAAAAAAACATCCTAACACTCCACAACTCACGGATGTCTTCCAGGTCTAAGTCGTCATACAGGAACTCGTTCTCCTCAAAGTCCGGGTCTTGGGAGGAATCGATGTAGTATTCAACATCGTCTTTGATCTTCTGGATTGAATCCACTGCTATCGAGTCATTGTCCAGCATTCGTAAAATGGTCTCCAACATGCGAATGTGGAATCTATGCCTCTCGATCAACCGCTTGAGCTCTTCAATGCGATCTTGTTTCTATGTGACAGGAAGAAGGGAAGCATGTGGTTTATGACAAACATTACAGCCAAACTTGTACAATACATTACACCGCATATACACAGGAGTATTTTTAGGAGTGTGTAAATATGCATAAATATAGTGTCAGCCAGTTACAGTAGCTCTTTGGTGTTCGCTGTTAGCGTTGTGCAGCACTAGCATACTCTGTGTAGAAACACCGTTGATCACCGCTGAAGTGAGGAGAGGACGACGGGGATGCAGAACTGAATCTACACACCAGGTGTGGAAAAGACAGGCCATGTGTACTGTCTGTAATCATGGGCAATGTAAGATCTCTCGTCAGTAAGACGGAGGAGCTAACAGTGTTAACTAGGCGAGTGTAGCATCACAGAGACGTGGCTGAATGAACTTCAGACTTGTTGGTAACTCTGGACGGCTTACAACTTGTGAGAGCGGACAGCTGAAGACAGACAGCAAAGTAGGGAGGGGGGGGACAACATGCGGAGCACTTGTGGCGCACGCTCTACCATTTAAGCCACCAGGGCGCCCCTATTGAGTATCTTTCTTATCCACCTTGTCTACTGTGAGCTGCTGTAACAAGTGAATTTCCCCAGTGTGGGATCAATAAAGTCTTATCTTATGTAAATATCCTTACAAACAGTGAGAGGGGAGAACGTACCTCTTTATCACCCTTCTTCTTTCTCGTCTGGACTGAAAGAGACTCCACCTCGCTTTCAAACTGATCCACCTGCATATTTAGAGTGTCTATCGTGTTCTGTGGGGGAAGAGGTCAGAAAAAAAGAAGAGTGTTAATGGATTTGATCAAAATTTCTTTTTATCAAACATATTTTCTTTTTTTTTTTTTAAACAAATTCCTTCATATTTGTTTTCATGGTTTTACAACTTAAAAACAAAATGATCAGGGAAAACTCAGGTAACCATGCTGTACAACATGTATTGATAATAGCGGGTGTATTACTGTTAGCCACTGTCCCGTTTCCTCCTTTTCCCTCTGAGCTGGATCCACTTTCTGAGCGAGCCCCAAGCCTTCTTTCGAGTATGCTTTTGTTTTTGTTTCCCGTTCCACCACCTTGAACCGCTCCATTTGCTAAGGAAAGAAAAAAACGTTTAAGTTTGACTACTTCTGGTGATTTGGTGAGTTTATGATACAGTAATAACCAAAATGAGGAAACGATGGAGAAACATACTGTCTCTATAAGTTTGCGGTTCTCGACTAGCTGCCGTTTGTCTTTGATCTCGTTTGAGGCCACCCATGTTTTTATCTGATCTCTCAATCGCTGGGAAGACAGGTGAAAAGATTAAAACACATTATTCATTTCAAATTGATCAAGAGCACAGACGAGGACGTGCGTCTTTATTAACTTGTCTTACCTGCAGTTTTTTAATCTCTTTCTTGAGGTCAGCCTCATATTTTTCCTTCTGGTTTGCATTGGCTGCATTGTGAAGCTAAAACATATATACAAGCAGGTGAGACACTTACAGCATCGATTTTTAAAAATCACACAGATGTAGCAGGACGCAAAGATCCCTTACCTTTTGCCAAATGTCTTCAAACTGCTCTACACCTTCTGCTACTTTTTTCAAACATCTATCGATCTCACCTGTGGAAACAACAACGGTTGTGGTCCAACGTCACCGTGCAACACCAGAGGAAAAAGTTATGCATAAGATGTCAGGCTGGATGGACAGTGTGATGTGTGGACCTGTGTGCAACATTACTTTCACCGGCAGCAGCAGTCTTACCTTGAAGTTTTCTCTTGTCAGCCATGGCTCTGACTACGACAATGTCCACATTCCGTCTGTCACACAGTCAGCTATGCACAGGGAACAAAACCAGCGTGTCAGTACATCGCTCCAACACAACACTCAACCCTCAGCAGAGCCACCAGCGCGTCGGTTTCCTGAAGAGTGGAACTGACGTTAACTCCAACTAGCTGTCCACTTTAACGTTAGCCGCACTTGTGATGTTACCTCTCCGCCATTTCAACACATTTCAACGCACAACTTCCCCACGGTCGCTTGTCTGTCGTTAAATTTTCATGAGCGACAATTATCTTGATGTGAGCAACATAACTGACACGGTTGTCTGGCTACAAAAAATTAGCCACCTAGCGTGCTAACGTTAATACTAGCTCGTCCACCTCGCTCGGTTAACTAACTGGCCCGCTTCAAAACAGCCACCACGGAGCGTGTTGATGGATATATGTCACAATCATGCATCATTATTTAGGGGTCCAGTATAGCTCTTATGTGGTGGTTTCTATGTAGTGAAATGCACAATATATCAGCACCCGTCTCTTATCGTTAACCTGCAAGCTAATGTAGCTAACTGTCTGGCTAGCTGATACATAAAATGCGAGCTAGCAGCTTAGCTAGCCTGCTAGCCAAATTTAGGAAAAAGGGAAACTGGGTCAACCCCGCCATCTAGATTTATAGTTGATTACGACATTTACCTAAGGTATGGGCTTTCGTTTTTCTTTTTTCATCAGCCAAAACTAAATTCCAGAAAGTCTTCTTTACTTCCAAAATTGTGTTTTCTTTTCGACAAGCTCGCTCACTGTAATGTAGCTGAAGATGGACGGTAGCTAAAAAATCCCACCTCCGCGATTGTGCCCCGCCCTAAATCTAATCTACGAGATCTGATTGGACAAGACTCACGCCCGTCACCGAGAGACATCCGCTTGAATGGAGTCCAGCCATTGGTTGTTCCAGTGTGATGAGTTATGATGGACATAAAAACCAAAAACTGCATCCAAAATAGACATTTATGAAACATTTATACATATGTTATCTTTATTAACCCCCAACCTGTTTGTGCGGCTAGATTTCCACACATTCAAACTGACAGGCAAACTGAAAAGATCTCCCATCAAAACTAAGGAAGCTGCATCATCTGTGTAAGACTGACATGAATCATGACCTTTAGTTAGTTTTATTTAATTCTGTCAAAGTAAATAAAGTAGTTAGCTACCTGAAAATGAAAACCACTTTAACAGGTTAAATGGGGACTCGCCTATAGGTGTGTATGTGAGCATGGATGGATGTTGATGATGTCTCTATGTGTCTCTAAGTCAGCTGGGATAGGCTCCAGCCACCCATGACCCTGATGAGGAAACAGATAATGCATGGATAATAAACTCATTTAAACTCTAAGATTTGGTTCAAGTTTAAATTGATGATACAAATGTCCATCCATACATCTCTATTCTGCAACTGCTTTTCCTCATCAGGGACATGATGGGGCTGGAGCCTATCTCAGCTGACTTAGGGCAAGAAATGGGGTACACCCTGGACAAGTTACCAGTTCATCACAGGGCAGATAGAGACAAACAATCATTCACATTCACACTCACACCTAAGGGCAGTTTAGAATCACAAATTAACGTATTTAGTGGACGTCTTTGGACTGTGGGAGGAAATCAGAGTACCCGGTCAGAACATACAAACTCCATACAGAAAGAGTCGAGGTTCATACCAGGAACCTGAGGCAATAGTGGTAACCACTTATGATGCAGATGTGAACAAGTTTTAAAACTTTAAAATAAAAAAATAAACGTGTCATAAATAGCAGTCTGTAATACTTTAATGCTAATCATGAGTCTGCTTCTGGTATAAAATCACAAACCATGAAATCATTGACAGTATCCAGGAATGTATATTAAAATCCATTAAAGGTCCAGTGTGTAACATGTTTTTAACATTTTATAATCACCTGAAAATAAGAATTGTTATGTTTTTATTACCTTAAAATGAGACTTTTATATCTACAGAGGGAGCGGGTCCTCTTCCAAAGAGTCCACCATGCTTCTTCAGTAGCCCAGAAGGGACAAACCAAACAAACACTGGCACTAGATAGGTACTGTGATGTTTTTTTGCGAGTTTCACTGCCACTGTAGTTTCTTCTTCATGCTTGTTTGAGGTGAGTGGTATTCAGTTGGTTGCAATCTGCAACTTCACCACTAGATGGCACCAAATCTTACACACTGGACCTTTAATAACATGTTTGCTGCTCTATGATAATTATATCTGGGTTGTCAGATAATTACCAAACAAGGCTGTCCATGACAGTTTGCCACAGGTCATAATTATGTGTTGTCTTCAATGCTTGGTACAAAATGTGACAAAAAAATAACGTATGTAAAAAAAAATGCATGGTACCAGGTGAATAACATTTCATTTGACCCTCACGTGAATTCAATCTGTTCACAATGTTCAAGTGAAACTTTAAACAGTGCAAAACCTGGCTAACAGAGGCAGCGTATCTACTGAACACTTTGAGTATATGGGTGCTCCTTCATCATCATCATCCTTGTCATATTATCCAGGTCAGTGCAACGATCAGTGAGACAGAGAGGTTGGGCTGGGCATTTCTCCAAACTTTGTCTCTGCCAGCATTGAAATGTCTGGTTCAGTCTGGGAAAAGAAGTCAGTCAACAAAAAATCAATTATTTAACACTGTCAGATGTCTGAATGCTGACATTAAGGAGATCTATCTGCATTTAAAACCACACACCGACGATGTATCTAATATATCTGAATAGATAACAGCAGTTCTTCACCTACCTGTTGATCTTTATCTTTTTCTTGTCGTGGAATTCGGTGCCTCCTCTTCTTCGGTCCAGCAGCGTGATGCAACGCTGCAGACGATGTGGAACTGGACACACCGTTGAGCCGGTCTTCCTCCACTCCAGCAGCAGGATCTAAATGAGCTCCAGACTCGTCCTGAAACCAGAATAGGTGAAACATTTAAAATGTAAAATATATTAAACAAACTTGAACACATTAATTTATTATGGCACATTGAACAAATCAGGCCAGGTGACGGTCCTGGGATCCTTAGAAGACCAAAAGACCCAGATTAACTATGTGTGTATTAGGTTTGGAACATCTGAACTCAATTTTTTTTATTTTGGTGAAGGGTCCTGTATCAATTATTTCTTATTTCTTAATTATTATTTTAGTTTATATTGTGCTCACATGCTTCATTTCTAGTCAACAGGGGCCTAAAGTTTATTCCAGGGCCCAATAAAAGATTAATTCATCAGATGCTATGCTTCGTAAGGCAATAGTAAAACAAATGAATACTATTTTATTAGGCCTGGATTTAGTGACTTAGTTAAATTAACCCATACTTCAGGTTGGTCAAGTTATTGACCAGCAGTTGGGGCAGAAAGAAAACACAACTTTTGCTTAACTGACATATTAAAAAAAGGTCCAGTATGTCAGATTTAGGGGGGTCTATTGGCAGGAATGGAATATAATATGCATAATTAATACCTAATAAATAAATAAATAATCTAATTCTCACCTCTAGAAATATAGTGAGCTGGGCGTTTCTGTAGTCGTCCCCATGAGCGTCTAAAGTCTTCATGAGAAACCTGTAAGATTAACGTAATCTTCAGATGGGCCATCAGGTGGGAAACGTGTCAGAAAATGTTAAAAAAAATAATAACAGAGTCACTGTACCGCCTCTCTTTCTTCAGACGCCGTGTGATTCTTTGTACTTGGTGAAGGCGACCAAGAATCTTTTGATTAACCTGAAAATAAACATTTGGAAGTGATTACAGATACACCGTCTCACTTTGCAGTAAAGACCAATATCTGATTGTTGAATTGGAATTTTAGTGTTTACTTTCTGGACATGTCACTTAATAAAACAGTGAAGAAAAGCAACAGAATAATCAGAAAGTATCGCTGTGAGAATTCAGGATTTAAATGACAGTAAACCCAAATCTAACCCATATTCATATTCACAAGTCATAGGAAGTATGTGTAAAATAACACATGTATATACATGCATATGCAAGCGTGCACACACCTGTTCAATTTCTTTACACCTCCTGCTCAGAGCCAGATATTTCCTCTTATCAAGGGCTCTTCTCTCTTCATCCTCTTGTGCTGTACTCTCAAGCAGCTCATTGCCTCCCGGGCCCAGCTCCACCTGGACAAAACAACTCTTGTTTCTGCCTTGTGTTTGTCTGCCTGTGTGTTTTCTGTGGTGTGTCTCAAATGGAACAGCTGAATCTATTCCAATGAACTTTTGTTTCTTAATAAAGTAGCAATATAAGTGCACAGAAAAGATTCAGATAACTGCTGTATATTACATTATACAAGTGTTATGTTCTTGTTCCTATGTAAAATACCTTTCCATGTTATTATAACAACCCCAGCAGCACCCTTACTCCACCCACTCAAGTACATCAAATATTTGGACTATAGAATTAGAAATGTCTGTCAACTGCAAAATATGATTCTGGCATGTATAGATCACATTCATGGCACATTTAAGCAAGGTGCTTGTTTAAAGGTCTGACTGTATCGTCTTTCTTTAAAGACAGGGCTGATCACACTACTAATATTAGTAGTAATAACTAGTAATATTGGTGACATTGTAAATTAAGTACACAGACAGCAACATGTAATACTTCTCATGATATTGTGGCACTTTGTGGCTTGGTGTTCCCACTGACTGACAAGAACATTACCATTACCATGGTCATGAGCTTTACCTCTCCTGGTCCCAGCTCCACACCACCAGGCTCCAGCTCTGCCTCCAGGATGTGTCCTCCAAACAGAGGAGGGAGAGCCAAACCAGAGAAATCCTCCATCATCTGGAACAGAGAGAAGACTCTGTGCTCTTAGCTTTTTTTATATAAAATAAAGTGGTATCACCATATTCGAAGACTGACATGGCACTGTCACGAATGCTTAATCTTTATGAATATCGACTGAATGAATGACTGTTACTGAGTGTCATTTGGCCAATTATGTCATTTTTAATAGAGTTAGGGTTAACTGACTGAATGACATGTAATGACAGATTCCACTTCAAATAAAACATGCACACAGGCGGGTCTGGCTCTCGCCCTATGACACTTCAGTTCCCGGCTACAGAAACAACATCGTCAACACCATGCGACTGCGGTCTGCTAAGGCCCACTGTGACTTCATCCTCAAAGACTTTAATGTTGGTGGCTACATTCAGGCTGTGCTGGACAGAAACCTGGCTGAAAACATCTCCAGGGTTCTCTACCCGCAAAGACATTTTCTTTGAAAGGAAGGAGCTCGGTCTGAAGCAGGAGTACTTTGTTGTAGCAGCAAATCTTCAAGTCATCTAACCACGCACCACTGTGCTGCCTCATTATGTATTATCATCATTGCTGTTATAATCTATGTATTTTGCTGTTTAGTGTTATTTAGGTTTTTGTTAGTGTGTCCCAATACACCATTAGATGTTTCTAAAAATGCATAAAAACAATGAACAGTGAAAAGTGCTCTAATAAATACTGAATTATTAATATGTATATGTGTATGAGCACCTATACATGAAGTAGGTAGTTATATACACAATAGTATACACGTCTATACACAATATACACGATATACAGCCTTAAATACACATTTAATAATGATAATATGATTCATACAGGTTAAAAAAGTACAACACATTAGCCTAATACTGTCACTGTACCCAGTACTTACATTTATGACTGATAGGTCCAGAAACACACAGGGATGTCTGCTCAGTCAGCAGCAGCTGTGCGTGTCCTGCGGTTTAATAAACTGTTTAATGAACACAGTTTACTCTACAGACTGTGTATTAGTCGACGGGTTACACGGCCACGTTTATTAACATCACACTTCATTAAAATCAAACCTAAAGCGAAGAAAAGACGATTCCTGTTTCTCGACCGTCACTTAACCAGTGTTTATATGCGACGGTCGCGCGGATTATACGTCATGTTGTAGTTCATACATTTCCCATGATCACCCGCGAGGTTGAAACTACAGAAGACAACATGGCGGGTATGTGACTATTTAGTCATCTTTTGTACGTCTACCTAGTTAAATGAGCTTAAATGAGACCTCAGCGCAGCATTAATGAATACTTTAAATATTCAGAATAACACTAACTAGATCCCAGAGTTACTTTAACACATTTACATCCACCGGAGATGAAACGAAAAACATGACCTTGGATGTGTTGCTAACGTTAGCCGAGCTGTCCGCGGTGCAGGATTTTAACCTGTTTCTTGTCTGCAGGGATCGCAGCCTTCCTGAAGAATGCCTGGAATAAGGAGCCTGTTATCATGGTCTCCTGTGGGATCGGACTGTTAGGTCAGTAAGCAGCCTGCTGCAGACAGCTCAGAAATGTGTGTGTCAGAAAGAGAGCAGCTTGTACAGTACTGGTACAATAACATGGCACTGGCACGTCGTTACTTCACCCCTTCAGTTCAGTCTGATTTAATAACATAGGTGACAAAATTCTCATTTCAGGATAATGTGGTTTGCAAGTTCTCATCTGTGAATGAAATTTAAGTTAACTTTAGCCACAGCATGAGATCAAATCCACCTGAGAACATGTTATGTTCAAATCAACAAAGTCAGGGTGAACATGATATGGTTAGATAAAAGAAGAAGCTCCTTAAAGTTAATGTCTTACACGTCTAACATATTCAGGGTGTCATAGGTCCTCTGGTTGAGGACAGTATAGAGAATGGCCAGCGAAGTTGAGGCATCACCCGTAGGTTTCTTTCTATCTGTGGCGCTGGCCGCTGCCATGTTGGTAGTCCTGTCTCTTCTGCCCCGCATGTCTAATCTCAAAACCAGCAAAGACATGCAGCTGAGGCGGGCGAGTGACGCCTGGTTGCTCAAACAAGCCATCTGTAACTGCACCCACCTGCCAATCAAAACGACCATGCTGTTAATCGTGCATGACTTTGAGCCTTAATATAAGTAAATTAGCTATAGAGCTCAAACCCGTTTTTTGAACCAGGCTGTAAACATGTTTATTTCTGCTGTGAAGTTGGACATTTTAATATGGGCACTTATGGAGATGGACTTGTTTTGTAGCCAGCCTCAAGTGGATGTTCGAGGAACTGCAGTTTTTTGGCACTTCCTCATTGGCTGCACTTCACAGCCACAGAGTTTGCCGCTTGGTTAAAATGAACAAAGTAGTCAACATCAGGGTGAACATGACCGTGTTAGATAAAAGAAGAAGCTCCTTAAACGTTAATGCCTTACATGTCTTTACATATTCAGAGTGTCATAGGTCCTGTGGTTTAAGACCACAATTACAGAAACGCTGCCTCAATACCTTTTTACTTCTTCATTGCCTTTTTATCAGTCAGCACCAGGGTACGTCAAGGCTCTGCTGGGAATTTATGCAAGTGTGTACGAGCCATATAAAACAATCACTGTGCTGCATCAGAATGGGTGTAAGGTGTCTCTCTGTCTCTCTCTCTGTCTGAAGCTAATCAAGCTTTTATTTCCTCAGGTGTTGCTCTTCCATTCATTAGCCCCCTAACAAAGTATTCCGGAATGATCAATGCAGCTGTGCCGTACAACTACCCAGGTAAACACAGTTGGTTTTCATCATTTTAGAGCAGGTTATGTGTCGAGTGTCAATGAAAGCTTTGAGTGTTTTAACAATTTACTTTGATCAAATATTAAACTTTCCTTTCTTACTTTCACCATGCAGTCCCTGTGCGAGATGATGGAAACATGCCTGATGTTCCCTCCCATCCACGTGACCCAAAAGGAAACAACTTGGAATGGCTTAAAAACCTTTAACTTCACATCTTCTCAGTCAACGCGTGTGCTGTTCATCTTGTCCATATGTGTCCACAAATCTGCTCCACTTGTCCCACAATAAAGATTGTCTATTTAATTCTATGTTTGTGCCACGCTGTTTACTTTGGACACATTGCATATATTTGTATTGAAAGCATTACATTAGTCTAGTGTTTTGTGATTTGCTAATTTTCCCAGCTTTGAAAAGCGGTTAAAATTTTAACATGAAGCTAAAATCTTAAAGGTCCAGTGTGTAAGATTTATTCCTTTATTTACAGGATATGGCGGAAATTGAATATAATATACGCAACTCTGTTTTCATCAGTGTATGATCACCTGAAAATAAGAATGTCATGTTTTTGTTACCTTAGAATAAGACGTTTATAGCTACATATGCTGCGGGACCTCTCTGCACCATGTTGAATCACCATGTTCCAACAGTAGAACAGAACAGACAACTAAACACCAGCTCTAGATCGGACCTTTTGCATTTTTTGTGCATTTTGCAGCCACCATAGTTTTGCCTTCACACTAGGAGGGGAGGAAACAAAAGGGTTGCAGTCACCGCTAAATCCTACACACTGGTCCTTTAAGTCTTAATTCTTTTTTTAGAGTTAGAGTAAACCTTAAAATGACCTGAACTTCTGTTTTAAAGATGCATGACATCTTTTTGACTTTTCATTTGACAAGACAAATGCTGGGTTGGTAGACCAACATCTCAAACTAATGTGAAACCAGTCAAAAGTTTTATTAAAATTTCTGTTTGCTTTTTCAGAGCAGATCATGAGAGTTTTGAAACTAAGCTTTAACACAACACTAACCCCCCAGAAGAGGCTTAACTTATCAAAGCTGAAAAATCAGATTAACGCTGTTTAAAATGAATTCTTTGTTTCATACCAGCATTATTCTACTTGAATGAGTAAGAGAGGTAGCAGAACAGTATGTGGATAAGGGCTACATGAAGACCCAACTGCTACAGTTAACATATGAGAATTTATTTAATAAGACTAGGAATATATGTGATATTTTTCAATAATAGTGTACATGTATATATTGAAAATGTATATAAAAGCCCCATAGACAAAGATTTCCTTCATAGAACTTTTATTTCACAACACGTCAATATTCAGTGTTTCAGGTAAAGAATGTCTTCCTCAGCAGTGTTCATCGTCATAATATAATATCTTCTGCAGTCACCAGGATTACATGTTGATGCAGCTCAGAGGACAGACTGACTGTCTGTTTGCGCTGCTTCATATTTTTGTACAGAACCAGAGAACTGTGTGAAATGGGTGTGCAATGGTAAAACAATATTTCACTTTGTAAGAAGAGTTTTGGACTTTGGATAAGTTCCTGTTTTTAGTGGCAGCGTTCCTGCAACCAACCGGTAGCCAAGTATCTTTTAAACAGCTACACAAACAGTGTACTTACACATGGAATATCCTGCAGATGAGCTGTAAATTTGTGTATTCATTTTGCCACACACTTCTTGTTATACATATGTATAATATTTATATATATATATATATATATTATATTATACATATAAATATATGTATAATATTTATATTTTTAATAAACATCCCATGTATTTCTTACAACCCAATTCACACCTCAGATAAATTCATATGAATTTGACATACTACATCATTCCATCCATTTTCTGTACCTACGGGCAATTTAGATTCACCAAATAACCTATTGAGTGCACATCTGGACTGTGGGAGGAAGCCAGAGTACCCGGAGAGAATTTACGAACTCCACAGCCGAGGTTCGAACCCGCCTTGACGTGAGGCAACAGCGCAAACCACTGCACCACCACTACATCGTAATTTCCAAACACTTTTGATTAATGCACTCCAAGGGCACAAAAAGATCACTTCCAAACTCAGCTCATGTCTTTTTCTATTTTATACTTTATGGTTGTGAAAGTAGCTGAACATGTCATACGTGTCAGAGGTCTTATTTCCTGTTCAGTTTTACAGACAGATGTGCAGGTTTTCCAGTATTGGAGCTTTACAGCGTGTACCAAGTCAAAATGTTCTACCAAAGTGAAATATCATGATGAAAAGCAAGTCAAATAAAAGTCGTACAGTCACACATGTTTTAAGCACTATTTACAGGCATGAATAAGCATTAGCTCTATCATTTTGCCGTCACCTTTATAAACGGTGCCGTTCTACTCAAAGTAATAATATATGCTGTTAGATGATTTACGACAACCCTTGTAGCTGATAACTTCAATCTTCAAAGGTGCTAAAAGATCACAGAAACTCAAAGCGATTACAACAGGAACATTTCAGTTTGCACAGATACAGTGTTTCACCTTCAAACCACAGTTTTCTAGAGGTGACAGCTACAGTAGAGTATTACTTTGGATATCTCTAGTTTACCATAAACACTTGCTCAGACGTTGGTCAACTTCCTGTATGCTTTCTTCGTCACTTTCATGAATACATTTCCCCATTAAAACTTAATCTCATCGTCTGTCTTGGCTTTCACATCTCTCTTAAAGATTCTGCTCAGTTTGATTGGTAAACAATGTGGCTACAATCAACTAGCCTAGATGTTGTCTAGCTTTAGATTTGGGACTGAAAAGGAGTCAAGAAGATTTCAATTCCAAAGACTAAGCATGCAAATCTCTTCATTCTTAACACTTTGAACCCTCCACAGCTTGCTACTTTCTAAAAAAAACTCTCCTTTCAATAATATCAACGTTCAACTATTAACTGTCAGTTTGCGTCTGTGAAGCTCACGAGCTTTTCTGTGTCTTTGTCTCACTGATCAATCATTTGAATAATCAAATTTAAGTTAGAATTTGTTTTTACAGTGTACTTTGAGTCCAGGTAAAGCGTTACTAATACTAATCCAAAAATCTACATTCATAAAATATGTAACTTTACAGCAGCAGAATGTGTCACGTTAACTGGCATAAACATGAGATATAACTGACAGCATTGCCCATGTTCAAGAATTTTAAGGTAAAAATGGCATTTACTGTGCGATCTCATTAAAATATGCCAAGTCTCTCTCAACCAAACAACCACGTTTTAAAATAAAAAAAAAGACACTTTGAATAAATTTAAAAGTTCACCTTCATTGAAACCAAGAAAATTCAACAATCTGGCAGCTTTCCTAAAAAATATAATATTGTAATATCACTTTTAGAGTAGGAGCCTGTCCTCTTTCCATAACAACTTCATTACAGTGAAAGTGAAAGTTCACAACCTGCTATTAGGAGCCAGTCCCTAGATCAGCAAAAGAAAACTTAATACTGAATATGGCACACAAAAAACAACAAAAAAAACTAGATTAAGAGTTATATCAAGAAAACATTGCACTGTAAAACAGTAAGGGAATAAGAGGCATCTTTCATAGAAGAGGGAAAAAATAAAAATGTTAGTTATTGTGGACGAGCAAGATACAGTATCTCAACTTTAAACACTAAGCTAAGTACAGCCTAACACCTTACATCTGTTTAATAGAAGCTAGTTTTTATTTCAATGCCTACGTTTCACTCAAAGACTTACTTACTTTTTTCCTATTAACTACTTTAAAATCGAATGGGCTGTAATCATATCAGATCAGATGACAGATCAGCCTTTACACATTTACCTTTTATACTTTGACTGCACATGAAACACGATCTGTATTTGATTAACTTGCAAAAAAAGAACATTACAATTTAAAAGAATCAACATGAACCAATGGGCTTTTTTTTCCAGGATTCAACCTGAGGTTTGATGGACAGGCAAACCACAGACAACAGGATCGTTGCTGCTGTGGGAATAAAACGCTTACTCGATGATGGGAGCTGAGCGATCATTGGTGACAGTTCTTCTGAGTCGGACATGGGCGAACGGATTGAGCCTGAAAGGAGGAAATTGTAAAAATGAAAGGTATGAATCTCACATTACATAAACCTAACCCTAACCCTAACCCACTGAGGTCAACTCCTTGAACTCTATTCTTCTGGGATAGCAGTCCATCACTTCAGAAGTAATTACTTCAGAGGCCATGAACGCAGCTAACAGCTAACCATTAGCATAGCATATGTAATAGCATATGACGCACGCAGACAAGTCGATGTCAGAATCAGGATTCAGACATGCGGTGCATTGTTTATGTTTTCATAATAGGTTAGGTGATAATATATGGAACAGAACATGATAAATATCTATGTGAGCGCTGAAAACAAATACATTATTATAATTATTATTTTAACTGTGATCAAAACTGGGACAATTTAGTATTTTACAGACGTCTGAAGAGACTCCGGACACCCAGCTTGAAACAAACCGGGATGTCTGGTCACCGTTGACACAGACTGACACTGTCTTCCATAGAGTTATGCCGCTAGCTTGGCTAAGAAAGAATGATCAGACTGATTAATGCATCCTACACTATAATGGCTTGAAAGCTTCTTTTGGTTAGCGCCTCGCTTACCTGGTAAAAGCCTTTTATTTTAATTTTCAGTGCTCTGTCCTAATGTAACTAATAAACTGACTTTGTGTCTCTTCAGTGACAGAGGCAGAGGGCACTTGAATTGCTACAAATTACCTGGTTGGGGAGGGTGGTGGAGAAGCCAGGTCTGAGGTGATCTGTAATGTAAAGAAGACATTTCCATCATTTCAAGGATCTGTATCTCTTCCACTAACAGTGTTGGGAGAAGACATTCACTCTAAGTCTTGATCTCCTCTCAAAGGTTTCACGTTTCTGACCTTGTTGCTGTCGGCCATGCTGTATGGGCGCGGACGGAAGGTGCTGACCCTCTGGGGAGGAAGGGAGTGCTCCTCCTCTGATTCGGGGGTGAGGGCTGGGAAACCTGGAGACACCAGCTTGTCGAGCTGTCCCGTACTGGTGCTGTTAGCCTTAGATAAGAAGAGAGAGCTACGGGGAAGGTCACAGACAGAGAGGAAAGACAAAGGAAACATGGTGAGAGTTGAGAGATGTTGGTTTTGTGTTAATTCATCAACAATGCTGTTGCTGTTGGAGAGTGGAGTGAATGTGTGAGGAGAGGGCGGTGGAAAGACTTAGACGACATACCATGAGTATCATTCTTCAGTTTATGAGCTCGTTTTGATTTATTGAGAATACAGATGGAAAAGGGAAGGGTGTCATATTGGTTTTAACATGACAATGGCCCCCATTGAGTTTTCTGTGAATCGCTTGGTGTTATAACTTCCTACTTTTCTAAGTATTGTTGATATACTGAGCTGTAAAACAGCTAAAGGGAAGTGAAGGAAGTATTTCTGTCATAAACTTGTCATGAGCGACTTTCAAACCGGCATATTTCATTGTTTGTTCGTCTTATACTTACCCCTCGAGGTGATCCGTCTTACTGTGGTGAGGCTGAGTGTAGGAGAAAGGGAACCAGCCTTTCCTGTGGAGGAAAATTTTACTATTATGCGACTGAAAAATAAAATGAGTGTCAAAAAAAAAACGCTCTTCTATCAACATGTGAAGTCGTCTGGAGTGCAGTAAGCTAGAAAGAAGCCAAGGTTTAAGGGAGGTGGTGTCCCTGACTTGTTTTGGTTATCGCCTGAACATAATCTTAGCCAGCTTCATTCAGACTTGAATTATAATTATATTAAAGATAAACACTCTCTATGTGATGCTCATTTCAGGAAATTCTACATCAGTGTGTGATTTGTACAACATACCGTCCAGTTCGTTCATTTTGACCGTAGTGCCACCCGTCTCTGGGTTCAGAGATGAGCAGGGTGATGTCGTCACCAGGCACAAAGTGCAGTAAGCAAGCTCCGCCCCCGCCGCTATCTGCTGCTCCAGGAGTGTGAGTGAACATGGCTTCCACACGTGTAGGTCCAGATAAAGGCAACATCCTGGGGAGACTGGAGCCTAGGAAGAGGAGAAGGAGAGAGACGATAGTTTTAGCAATAGATATTCAATGTATTCATATCCAATGATTGTCTTCATGGTTAATGGTTTTCACGTCTTACCCTGAAAGCCGCCCAGCCTCATTTCGCTGACTGGTCTCCTCGGCAGTGGAAGTGTCGCTGTTGCAGACATCTCAGCGGCCCTCAGCAGCCAGGGATTATGTGACGGTGATGAAGCATTGCTCCCTCCTGGTCCCACCTGTTGGTGCAGTAACTGCACAGGAGTCATGGCCCTGGAGAGAGGAGCACTGTGGGGCAGTGGAGGACTGTGTGGAGCACTGTGAGGGATGGGGAGGGTCATACCCTGCAAGGACCCGCTGGCCGGGGAGATCTGGCTGAGCGACATCACCGTGGAGGGGATGAGGCACGGGGAGAGGTTGAATGTGTTGGTGGTCGGGAGGACAGAGCTTTGCTGGGTCGAGTTGTTGGATGTAGTGGGAGTGGATGCAGCAGGGCTGGTGCTGCCACTGGCGCTGCTGTCAGGGACGGGGCTGGCCGATGCACTGAGGGGTGTGCTGGTGTGCTGAGGAGACGCTCCTCGCGATGAACCTCCAGCAGCTCCTCCGGTGGCAAGAGAACGGAAAGTCTGAGGGGAGCCCTGAGGAGGACCGGTTTCACTTTGAGAGGAGGAGGAGGGGAGCAAGCGCTGCTGCTGGGAGCGATTGGAGTCTCCATTTAACAGAGGAGGGACTTCTTGAACAGAGAGTCTCTGAAAAATCAAGGACAGATGCTGTTAAAAGCAGGAATTAGAAGTCACTATTGAAATTGTAACTTATTGTTAGTGTCTTTTTTTTTAAGTCATAAATCTGGTGACTTTAGACTTCAAAAGGACTTCACCAATGATTTTTAAACTTTTGACTTGACATCTCAGATGACAGAACGACTTCCAGACTATGCATCCAAGATTTTATCAGCCAAGATGTTGACTCAGAACTTCACAGCCAAGACTTGAGCTTCTTCCAGTGACTTTAGCCCGCCTCTGCCAGGAACTGCTACTAATAGTTTTGTTTTGTGCTTGACCACCACCATGCACGTTTGAGTTTATCCAGGGAGGTTTTGGAAGGTTTTCAGAATATCAATCCACCATTGAATCATTGTGGAAACTGACCACAGTGCAGCAGAGATTATGCACTGCAACTTAAGGAGATCTTTGAGCTCAAGGCAGCTAAACAGTGATAAGAAACAGTGAAGGCTGTGAAGAAGGTCACTGCCTCTATGACAGTTGGCAAGGATGTCAACACTCTGTTCCCATAGCTATCATGGCAGTTAACACCCTTTTAAAGGACCGTGAAGACCCTAAGCCTCTAATCCAGGCCCTTGCTGCTTGTACAGTGGGTTGCATCCGTGAAATAAAAATGATCTGACCTGTTCTGGCTGAGCAGAGCTGAGCTTGGTGTGGCGGAGGACCTCGGCAACCCCAGCAGCCCCCGAGCTTTGAGGCGCAGTGTGACGCAGCAGATTCAGAGCGCGCTCTGGGAGCTTCGTGGGCTGAGAACATGACTGCTGCCAGGATGACAGTTTCTGCGACAGAAGCTCTCTCACCTGGGTTAATGCCAAGAGGACAAACGGAAGAAACCACAACACTGTTAAAGGATGAAGCTGGAGACCAAAAAGTGTGCATACTAACTTCCCTGTCCTGTTTGTGGCTCTCGGATTACTACAAATTTATTTTTACAGCACCAGGACTAAACATGTGGGATTTATGTTCTTTTATTAGTTTTTGGACAACAATGAAGGTCAGTGGCACAGAAGAATAAGCTACATGAGAGTCTGATTACACATTAGGGTAAATTCATTTTATAAGAAGACAAACTTTTCCTTTAATTTGATCGGCGAGAACAACAACAGCTAAGTAAAAGTGAACAGATCACCTTGGAGTGGTAGTTGATGAGCAGTTTGGTAACGCAGCACTGTCTATCCACCAGGAAGCAATATCGTCTCCTTTCCTCGGTGAGGGCAGACTTGTAACCCGTGGCGACCAGAGCGTCCAGCTCGCCTTGGCGACGACTCATCAACTCCACAAACTAAAGGAAAAGTCAAGAGAGACCATGAACATTCTCACACATGCACGCACAGCCCCGCGTTCACAGTCACACGCATAGCTCTTGATGATGGAGTGACCTTTAATGCACATTGTGAGGAACTGAGAGACCCGGAGGAATATGTGACATCATTTCCTGCCTGTCGCACAATGATAAGAAAATCTGAATCATAAAGCTCCGTCTTTGGTCCTGGTGACCTTTTCCTCTAACATAAACCTCTACCTCCCCTTTGATTTCTCATTTTCACCCTCCGAGCCGCTAAATCCCTTCACCCACTCATATCGTTTATACTTCTTCCAGTCTTCTTGTGCACTAAGGTGCTTGTTTTCTGAAAAATCAGCTGAGGCAGATTGCTCTTTAATCTTATTCACACTGGCCTATTTCTCACACAAACGCTCACACAACTCCGCTTTGTAATCTGCTGTAATGCTGAGCGAGTGAGATGTTTAGTATACTCAGATGAAAAGAGGTCGCTGTTATATCGATGACATGTTTGTGCCTTTCACTCAGGGCTTCGCTTACCTGCATCTCTCTGTCTCCATATTTGTTCGGGTGACGACTGCCCTGACTCTTTCTGCGGAGCTTCTTCAGCTGGGACTGGCAGCGCTCAATAGACTCAGATTTAGACCTCCGCTCGCTCTGATATTTCTTTAGGGTGGCCTGAGAGTGGAAAAAAGTCTGTCAGATGATTTGCGATGGATGAAAGGAGGTTTGATTTGAGTTTTTATTTAAGACTTAAGTGTGGTTTCACTTTTATTTACAAGGTGAGTATGTTTTAACCATCAACCAGTTCAATTTTACAGTTATTCTTCTGTATTTTTCCATAATTCATTCAATCATTTCCGCTACTGAACTGAACATGTTGAACTAAGCAAAAATCTTGCTCTTCTAGCAAAAGTGACGGGAAGCTTTGCTGTCTAATATATACAGGATGTTTCAGTCGACGTGTTGACTTACTGTAAGGTATTTAATATCCAGTTCCAGCTTCTGCTCCAACTGGGCGAGCAGCTCAGAGTGAAACAGCTTCAACTGTTGATGAAAACATCCACATGCAGCATTTCAGACCAAGTATACTGACACTGCAGCCTCCAAGAAAGATGTAACTCTGCAGTATTACAGACTGACCTCTTAACATGGAAAACATCTTTTATAATAGTCTGTCATGAACGTGCAAGTTAAATCGCAACTTCAACATCCAGCCAAATGATCACAACATCATTATCGGTCGAATAGTTTGTGCAGTCTCACCACGTCTTCCAGTTGCACTTGAATCTGTCTGTGGACCTCGGCCATCTGAAACAGCGTGTCTCCTGTGAGGAACAGTGACAGCAATCAGAACCATATGTTATATTCAGATTAGACAAATAATCTGCTGCTTATATTAGCTACAGTGCATCGTTGACCTGAGTAGAAACTCTCACACTCTTAAGTACTTTAGTTTAGTCCAAATTTGAGGTTCTTTTCATGACACTTATACTATACATCTATTTCACTACATTTAAAAAAAATATATTGTACTCTTTACTCCTATATTTATCTGACACCTCTAGCTACTACTACTACTACTACTACTACTACTACTTTTTTACAGATTTTTGCATACAAACATATGAAAAGTACAGCTGAGATCTATTTTGATAAACGTTTCAAGGTTCCAGTTCTTAATTATCTTAAATATGAATAATTTTCAGGTAATTGTGACAGTGTTTTCTGAACTTTTACAAACCAAATAATGCAGATTAATCCATAAAATAACCATTAGTCCTGTGCAAAATAAAAATGAGTCCCACCTTAACCAAAAATACAACAGTAAAATCCTGAGTACTTTTACTTTTAATACTTTAAGTACATTTTCAAGAACTTTTACTTGTAATGTAGTATTTTCACAGTAAAGGATCTGAACACTTCCTTCACCACTGACATCAACAAACATGCAGACGACACATCAGTAAAACGTCTTCAAACTTCATGTTTAAACACAATTTTTCATTTACAAAGTGTCGGTCAGCTGTGGGTCCCTCCCTCGGCCACACAGCGCTGTAGTATGTGGTGGCTGGCATCTCGCCCTCCGACTCTCCTGCCTGCCTCCCCCGCTGTTTTCAGCATTACAATGAGATCATGTGGTGTTGTTAATCTCCCAACAATGACCCTACTCTCTCCCTTTCCCTCTGTTCTCTCTCCCTACATTTCCTCATTCCCTCTTGTCTTCATCTCCTCCCTCACCGACACACGCAGCAGACTATTTGCAACTTCTCTCCAGCTGTCACGTCGACTCTCTTCACTTTATTAGGTGCCATCACCTAATTTATTTTTATTTTCTCCTCAACCCGGTCCTTCTCCACCAGCCGCCCACTCACCCAGCTCTTTGGAGCCTTGGCTGTCGCTTGCCAACTCTCCGAGTTTCACCAGAGCGTCAAAGTACCCTTTGGCTGCCACAGTTACTCCTGAAGAAGAGAGCACATTTTAGGAGAAATATTCTGACGCCAGCTAAGTGGACAAATCAAAAAGTGTTTGACTTACCTGTCAGGGCTTTCTCATAGTGTTTCCCCATGGTTACAAAGTTTTTCAGGCTGGGGTTGAACTGGTCCAGAATGCCCTGTTGGTAACGATACACACACATATTTCTAACTGCACATTATACTGTGTTTGATCAAGCATGTTTGAATCCATAACAGGTTCCCTGTTGGACAGGAGAGTCGTACCTTGTAGACATTTTCTGTCATCTTGTTGACCTCTTCTGTTCTAGACATTTTTCTTCTCTCAGTTGTGTCCTGTCACCACGTACACTTGCGCTGTCTTCTCCTCCTGTTGTCCAGGACCCTAAACTCTACAGCTAACGGCAACGCTCTAAAAGAGAAAGACAAAATACAGAGCAGTGATGACTCAATTTACTGCAAAACATGAGGAGGAAACACAAATCCAGATGTTTTTATCTTCACCTCCACAGAGGGAGAAAGGCGCCAGAGCACCCCGGCTGATAATTTGATTGGTCAATCGACAGGAAATGAATCAAAAATGCCAAACATTCATCGCTTCTGGCTTCTCATATGTTTGAATTAGCTGCTTTTCTTTGTCATAAATGATAGTAAATTGAACATATTTGAATTTTGGACAATTTTTTGAGTAAAACAAGGAATTTTGGGGAAATTATAACAGGGATTTTCACTATTTTTTTGGTATTTTATAGACAATTGATTAATTGTGAAACCAAACAAAGATAAGTGTCAGATATTTGTGTACAGAAAATCTCTGTTCATCCTGCCATTTAAGAAGCAACTACAAGATTTCACTGCACAGATCTTTTCAAAAACAAAACAAAAATCTGTGCTTGACTATTCAGTGCAATCAGTCTTTATGAATGATTCAAAGTGTGACATTGAGATCAGCATGAGGACTTTTAAGGCTGCTGAACGATCACAACAAGTGATGAGGATGTCAGACCATCTTGGGTTTTGTCTGAGGGCAGCGGGGTTATTTTCACATGCATCTCCTCTGTGTCTCAGCTGCCAGTTTTCACATTATCGGCTCACAACATGACTGCAACCCAAATATTTCTCCTAGATTCGAGTGCCAGACGAGTTTTACCATTTCAGATAAGAACAATGGGCTTCTCCAGGGTGAGTCACAGGTGTCAGAGCACTGAATAAACACGCGACAACAATGTTTCCTCAGCAGAGAGGACGATCAAGGGGGGACTGGTCTGAGGTCAAAGGATTTCCAGTCTGGATTTAATGGCAAAACGCTCCCTCGATTTTCCCTGTGCACCCCTCCTTTGTTATCACAGTGAGATTACAGCGAAAACGTTGACCCAGATCAACTAATGGTATATGACACAAAGAAAACATTTCCAGACTCTTGCTCATTAAGGCCACCCTGGTGCAGTCTGTAATTTCTCAGAGGAGCTGCTCAAAGCTGCAGCAACTTTGTCTCTCTTTTTTTTTATTATTCAGTTTTATAAATTCTTTAAAATAATGACATAAAGCTAGATAAAACATTTATGCGTGCATATTCTCAGCTCGGTGCGGTTTCACTCTAAGAAATGAAGTGTTGTTTGTTTCAGGATGCAACAGGAAAAGTCTGCAGGTGGTTGGGAAACTGATACAGAAGGTGCATTCATGTGGTTTAGCCTCTTTAAATTTCTTCAAATGGTTTTAACACCCCACCCCACCCCCAAAAATGTCACTCAAAGCTGCAACGATTAAAGAGGAAATGAGCCGAAAATTAACTGCAGCTATTTTGATAATGGATTACTCGTTTGAGTCAACAAAAATGCTCAAAATGATCCAATTTAAACTCTTTAATTTGTGAGGATTTGCTGTTTTTTTTCTGTGTTTTACATGGATGCAAACTAAAAAAATCTTTGGATTTGATGGATAAAACAGTGTGACTGAAGAAATGTTTCACTATTTTCTGACCTTTTCACAGCCTCAACCCAAATGTAACTACACTGTGTTAATTCCCAATAAATTACATAAAGTGTTCAACCAAAGACAAAAAGTGTGTTTGAAGGATCCATGCAAGATTTATGCATAATAGTGCATTTTGGTGATTTTGAAGGTCCTGTTTTAGGATGAAACATGCATTTCTGGAAAGATCAATTAACGGTCTAACCCTGCAGCTAAAATAGCACCTTTCAGCACCATTTCCACAACTGCATCAACATCTTTTGTGCAAAATAACCCCCCCAAGCTTCATACACCAAGCCAGCCTGTAAATACTTTTTATAACCTCACATGGGTGTTTTTTGGCCAACTCAATAACAGCTACCTGTTGATCCCAAACTCTCAGCTCCACTTCCATTAGTTAGTAAAACAGTAACAAATAAATCAGCTGCTTCATAATTAAAAAAAAAAAAAAAAAAGGAAAAAGTTACATACCTTTTCAGATCTCATTGTGGGACACGATAATGGCTTCCTGCGCGTCTTTGAGTGTTAAATGAACAGTACAACACCCCCTCTTTTCTTCCTATAAGGCTACTTTCCCTCTCCGTTAGTTAGTGGGGGGTTGTTTCATCCAGCAGAGCACTAAATCTCAGCTCCCCTCCACCCCTTTTTCACATGGCCCTCTCTCCCTCTTTTTTCCTCCCCTCTCCCTCTCTCTCTCTCTCTCATACACTTTCCTCCCCTCTTTCTGCCTCTCTTTACTCCCAGGAATCGGGGTCAGATATTTGGTGCCGTTCAGTACCTCTCCTCATTACTGAGCCGATTACCGACATGCCTTCACGCCCGCAAAAAAAAAAAAAAACCGTCCACCGACCGACAAACCCCCGCCCAGCACAACCAGCTCCCTGCCGTTGGAAACCCACAGTCAGCCTCCCATTCTGTGTCTGCCTCTCTCTCTGTCTCTCTCTCTGTCACTCGGGCAGAATAACAATGAGCCAACGGGACCTAGCCTGAATAGGAGCAGGAGGAGAATAATGACTTGAACTTTTTAAGCCACAGCACAGGCAGAGCCTATCACTGGCCTACATACACCCGGACCATCACCAAGCTCCTGGTCAGGAGGAGGCCCCTGCATGGACTCCTCGTTTACTGCAATAAACTGCTGCACAGATTAAAGGTTGATGGAAGAATTAAAGGTGGTGGAGAGGAGAGTGGTGGAAAGTACATCTAAGTATTGTAAACTTTTGAGCCACTTGAGCCAATTTTCTGCTACTTTATACTCGGACTGCACTACATGTGTTACTTTGCAGATTCAGAAAATTCAAAAGCAGTCTAATTGAAACACTGGAATCAGCTTATAAAATATGAACCATGTGGTTAATTCAGGGATTTAAACTCTCCTCAGAGTGAATGAATAAGAAGAATTTAAAAATTAATCCAGAGGTCATGACCTCAGTGTTCTCACTATGGTCTGTATTTGTAGTTGCATTTTATGCTACATTATACTTCTACTCCGCTGCATGTTAAAAGGTAACATTGTACTTGCAGCTGCTTTACAAATTCAGATTTAAAAAGTAACGAGGATATAAAGAAAATATCATACACTCAGTCATTTCAATCATGTCACAGATGCTTAAAAGTAGTTTTTAAAGTTGAAATTCCAACATAAGATGAATGACAGAAAACTGTGATGGACATATATAAGTTGGAAGTGTTAACTCATAATATTTAGGAGGAGGAGTGTGAGGAGAAATGGACAGTGTCTGCACAATAGGGCAATCAGAATCAGTGAACAAATGTCAGTCCAGACGTTTCATTGTGTTTTTCTTTTCTTTTCTTTTCTTTTCTTTTCTTTTCTTTTCTTTTCTTTTCTTTTCTTTTCTTTTCTTTTCTTTTCTTTTGTGTGTGTTGCATTTGTTTAATAATGGGAAAAAATCAATGACAACAACTTTAAATAAGGAGATTGGTGCGACTCCACCACACAAAATGATATGAAGTAAAATTTAAAACATTCAGCTAAAAGACACCAAAATGTTCTGTGGCCTTGCAGAGTCTGTAGGTTTGTCATTGTCAGCTTCAATGTAAAATACAAAATAATTAATGCATAATGTCTCGTTTTTAATTCGCAGAAATGCACTGCATATACTGCAGGTCAGTCTAATAATATGAATATTATAATGCATGGTTTGAATCTAAATCTTATCAGTAAATATACACAAATTCTAACTGTAAGATAATTGGACAGTATTTACGACTTAAATGAGATAAAGTGGTTTCAGGACACTAAAGTGAAGTTTTAAATTATGTAAATATCTTTGAGAAGAGTTAAATCTGGGGTGACTGGATTGAAGAAGCCTCTTGGATAAGAGGTGAAACATCTTCATGGATCTACAATCATGTCCAGTTGCTCCAGATTTAACTCTTCTCAAAGAAGGATGACAGAATTATGTCAAAATATTTGACGTTTATGTTTCACAGCCAAACTCTGACTTTCTCTGGAGCTCCATTACATACTTATACTCATTTTCCAGTGATATGAAAATGACCTAATAAGTTGCCATCACATCCTTTGTAAGACGTTCAGGTGTCTGACTGGAGCTGTCGTGTGTTGCAGTTGCAGGTCTTTCCCAGGTGGAGGCGATAGTGTGACATCACTTCCTGCAGCACTTCACCTGTATGAGACCGAACAGCCAGTGTTGGTGCAACAGGTGCAGACTGTAGTTTGACTTTAAGACCAAAGCAGGCAGGTAGGAAACTGATAATCACACATATACCTTCATAAACAGACAGTCACTTCACCACTCCACCAGGTGTTTCTTTACAGGCTTCATTCCTCTTCACACAATCAACACTGCAGGCACAAACAGAGAATATGTGAACAACTCAAACATATAAAAAAAAAAACATCAAAGTGTCTTAACTCAGTCCAGGATTATCATCTCCTCATTCAAAAGATGAGACATCATGTCTTTCAGCCTCCGGTCTGTGCTCGGTGGGGTTCTGGGTCACTTGGTTCAGTGCTGAGGAGGAACATTGGAGTGTCTGTGGTCTCGTGTCCTTGGACCTGAGCCGTAAAGCTGTTTGTGTCGGCTCGCTTCCTCTGGGCCTAATTCACACGCACTAAGGAGATTGACAGACAGGCGAACAGGGCTCACACTGACCTATTAAACAATAAAGATGACTTATACTCATCCACGCGTCTGTCTCTGCGGTCACACGGCGTTTCTTTGGACACAAAAGCAGACATGAATCTTTAAAGCAGGTCATGCGCGCCTGAATGAAACACATTACTCAGCTGATCCAAACTTCATGGTTTTCCTCCAAATGTGTCACATTCAAACATTGTCTTGGATGACTCTCCTGCCACTATAAAGCTCTCGGGGAGGTAAAATCAGCCCAAACACAGCTGAAAATATGTAAGTTCTGGAAGCAGACCGATGAGGTACATCCATGTAAAAACATGGTCCTGTTGTAGCAATATCTTGCTGTTGTGGCAGTTTTTATCTGTTGAATGCCTTATGACATTAAATGATCCTCTTTTCTGTGTGTATTATCCCCCAAACACACCATGAGTATAGAGCGTTTTATACGATTATTTGTGAGGTTTTATATTTTATGGTTGGAAGTAGTGTGTGTGTGTGTGTGTGCACTGTAAAGTTCAAATGTAAGGGATCAAAGCCAGATGAACACAGCTGGCTATCTCATTATTATGGCACCTGTTAGTGAGTGGGATGTACTAGGCAGCAAGGGAACATTTGTCCTCAAAGTTGACGTGTTAGAAGCTTGAAAAATGGACGAGCGTCAGGATTCGAGACTTCGACAAGAGCCAAACTGTGATGGCAGGACAACTGGGTCAGCGCAACTCCAAAACTGCAGCTAAAAATTGATCCAAGGAAGGAAAAACAGATCTCAATCCAATCGAACATCTGTGTGATGTGCTGAACAAACAAGTCAGATCCACGGAGGTCCCATGATGTACTTACAGGACTCAAAGGATCTGTTGCTAATGTTTTGGTGCCAGAAACCACAGCACATCTTCAGAGGTCTGGTGGAGTCTATGCCTCGATGGGTCAGGGCATTTTTGGCATGAAAAAGACACAATATTAGGCAGGTGATCTCTGGTGCATACTCCTGTGTTCTGATCCCAGCACTTATCAAGAGTTAAACTGAATAATGATGTTTTAATTTGACACCCAGAGCCTGACAAGGTGCAGAGGTGGTGTCTAATATAAACCAGTGCGAGTGGAAGTGTCTGTTCCTGTAATCAACATGTTGGCTTCATTGTTTGTGTGATTTTCTTTGACCTGAAAGGAGCCATCTGCTGTCCTGACACCTCTGTGGCTGCCAGTCAGGCTGCAAGAGACGAGTAGTTAATCAGGCCAATTACTCGCGTACTGGGATCTAGGTGAGCTGTGTGACGTTATACTGATGGAGCTGAGCCAATGATAGTGTCGTGTTAGAGGGGATAATTTTAAATCAGAGGTTGAATAAAAATAAAAATAAAAAAGTGGTTACAGGTTGTCAGAGTGGGGTAAAATGATCAACAACCAATCTATAAAATCAAATTTCCACAATAAAAAATTAAAGATGATGGTGTAAGATGCCAAAAAGTCAAAGGAGTGTGACAGGAAAGAGGTGTGGTCTTCCAAGAAAAACACAACAAAGCTGAAGGAGGGGAGGAGAGAGAAGAGGTAGAGACAATAAAGGAAGGATAGAACGCGTTGAGCTCTCCTCTGCAGTAAATCTCTCTCAATCTGATCAGCGTGTGAGGCGGAGTAACTCACTACAAGTTCACAACGTGGATACACAAGCTGCTCTCACAGTGACTCCAAGGTAAGGACACTTTAATGTTAATATTGTTTTAGTTCAATCATTTCAGTGAGATGTGCCACTCAAAGGCAAAGAAATGATACATGATGACTAGTTGATGATGAAAATATGACATGAAACAACTTAGTTTTTGTATTTTGAAACAGTTTAATCTGCGTCCGTTATCTGCATCCAACTTTGCAGTAACTGAAGTCAGTTCAGCTGATCCTCAGTTTGTCTGTCACAGCTGATTGCATTAAAAGTAACATTTAGAGAGTCGATGCATCCTCAACCACAGTACTAATGGAGAAAAGAGGTATATTTATATTAATATATAATTTTATAATAATATAATATCATATATTTGATATTCTCAAACTGTGTCAAATTAACGTTTGAGCGTAGATGGTTGAAATAATTACAATATTTTGATTACTGCATGTTTCAGAAATCAGTTGCAGCATTTGTTAGATTCCAACTAAAGTGCAAGAAAAGATACATATGACGGGTCCATCTGCAAAAAACATTCGACAATAATAATAATAAAGTTGTGATTTATTTTCCTAAATGATGATTTTTTTGTGCATTCCTGTGAATATCTATCAAACTGGTGTTTTATTCATTTTAATTTTAGTGCAGATATAAAAAAAAAAACCCAAAATGTGCCAACTAATGTCAAATTAGAAAAGAAATTATAGCATCCAAATAAAACATCTTTTTCCTGATTGATATTGTCAGGGTGTATTATACGTGCACCAACAAGAATTACTTAAAAATTATTTTAAAAAAATATTTAAAGAACATGCAAAATAAAACTGTAGAATATAGAAGTGATGAGAATCTGTATGGAGTAAGTTCACAAGTCATCTCACAGGTTTAGAAAAAAGGCTTTTTTATTAAATAAAAAACGATGAAGACTTTTATTCAACCAAAGAACCAACCACTCATCAGGGAAAAAGATGCTGACACTGATCTTGTATTGTGCCGAGATGATTATAGTTTTAACTTCAAGTTTCTCGTGAGTTTATTAGTTTGTTTACAAATAGAGTCGATTGTTTTTTAATCACAGCACTTACTGCGATTGTCAGTTTTTAATTTGGGACTAATCGCACTACTTAAATATCCACCTTGACCATATGGTGCAGCGTTAGTGCACGACCCCAGTGTTCACCATGGATTACCACACACACACACACACACACACACACAGAAAAGCATGCAAGGCTGAGGAAGCCCACTTATCTTTGGCTCAGGTCGTACAACAACTGCTTGTAATTAGGTTAATTGACTGACCTGTGGGTGGTAATAAACTTAGGGCTAAACTGTGGAGATTGGGTGTGACACGGTTCTGTACCTCGACCATCTGTCTCTCCTCTAAGCCCCATAAATCACAAGAGGAACTGGAAAGACCGAACACGTCTTAGTTCAAAGTTTGTTTCTCCTTTTTGATGATAAGAACTTAATTACAAAGATGAATTTTAAATGAATAAACATTACTCTTGTCCAGATTCTGCAGCTCAAATAATATTTTAAACTGAGGGGATTTCCATGAAGGCAGGCGTGATCTTTGTCGTGCACTGTGTGTGACTATATGACTATATTTGTATGTATTTTTTCACCCTGTTTCATAATTGATAAAATACAGTGAATCATGTATGAGCTATCAACACAAACACACACACACACACACACACACACGTCAAGCCTGGTCACTGGGAGCAACAGGTGGTCAGTGAGGTTTAGCTGCCACATCACGTGTGTGCCATTTCAAAATGCCGACCCTGTATAATGAAGGACATGTTAGAGTGCTCAGAGAGGTCAGCAAGCCTTTATGATATAGACGGGGGGGGGGGGATATGATATGAAACCACGCAGACTGTGCAACGTTTAGGGATCGTTTTGTTTATTGCACGACGCTGCAGCCTTCCAGGAAGTCAAAAATCTAGAGGTATCAACAAAAGTCTCATCCCTGGTCCGGTCAGGATGTCACAGCTCTGATTTGGACTAATCTTTATCTGGACAGGCTCTGGTTGTTTTGGCACATGCCGATGCCATGTAAGGTCACTGGTCAGACAGATTTCGGTTAACTGTGGACACAGACGTCACGCTGAGGTGTTCATCCAACATCACATCCTGCTGAGACCTGAAGACCTTTATATTTGTCAGCCAGGACTAAAAGTGTCTCTTCCCGCCGTCTTTTTGTTGATCGGCTTGGACACAAAATAGAAACAACAACGACAACAACAACAACAACTAAAGTGTGTCCACCCTCTTTGAGTGCTACTAAAAGATCTTCATCTTAACTATCTCTGTTTTGTTTTACAGGTTTACAGGACACATCCTGATTAATTGTTCCTCACAGATGAGTGGATACTTTGTGGATGGAGATCTTTGCTGTAATGCTCCCTGATGTCTCCTTTACAACAACAAAGAAGTCAAAACAGCCCTTACTTCGACTGGCACCACACATTTTGAAGCGAGGCCAAGCTTCTTAGTCTTACTGGCTGAACTGTGGATGGAGATCATGAGGAATTCTCAGCCTCTACACCTGTCGCTTGCTCCCATTGTGTTTTCTTTACTTTCACTCCACCTCTGCCCTACATCTGCCAATTCAGGCTCTGAATATGACTTCGGAGCCCACCCGCGCTTTATTTGCACCCCTATTCCTGTGGATGCAGACCCTGCCTGCTTCCCTACAGTGAACCCAGGCGTAGGGGCAGCAGGGCCCAGCGGACCAGGCCATCAAAGTGCACCTCCTGCTGGCTGGTGGGGGGCGAGCGAAGAAGCCAAAGCCACCATCCTCCACCTCAGGGAGAGCCTTGTCCAGCAGAAAGAGACCATCCTGGACCAGAGGGAGACCATCAGAGAGCTGACGGCCAAGCTCACCCTGTGTGAGGGTCTGGGACGGGGCGCGGCGCCTCATGATGAACACCACGGCACGGCATCACACTCCCATCATGCAGGAGTGGCCGGTCATCACATGTACACTGACAATGGGCACTATGGCAACCAGCAGGGTCACCATGGAAACGGCAACCTCATACCAGACTCACCTCACTACCCCTCTGCGGGGGGGCAACGATCGGATGGAGGGCACAGCAGCAGCAACAACCAGGGGAAGGATAAACATGTGACACCGGGGGACATCACATCATCACCAGAGCAGATGCAGAGGATGCTGCATGCACTGAAGGAGAGGCTGGACAACCTGCAGGTGAGCAGAGAGAGGAGGAAACTTTTTCAACTGTCTGTACATAAAGATAACGACCAAAACTATAGAGAGAAAGAAGAGAGCAAGAGAGAGGGGTAGAAAAAGAGAGTTAAAAGTAAAGAGCCAATAAAAGAAGAGTTGGACGTAGAGGGAGGTTTGAGCAGCTTTTCCTTGTTTGCACACATTAATGCTGTCGTCACTGGATTGTTTGCTGAGTCCCAAAGCAGTACGTCCGCTGAGTACTTCAGACAAAGGAACAATGAATTACTTAATCGCATAAAGCCACTCACTACATTAGTGAGAGTCACTCTGAGGTCCCTCAGCTGGCACCACAGAGCAGCAACAGGCTCAGAGGTGGACGTCACTCTTTAAAGATACTCTTGTGTGAGGTTACAGAGTGGAAACACTGAAGTTTGGGTGAGGATTTGCACCTGTTTCCTCTTTAGTTACTGTTTTTACTGCTTTACTGCAGCCTCTCCTCTTTGGATCGTGATCACTGACAGATGTCAGGAGGTGTGGAGCTGTGTAAGGGTGGTGGCTGTGGTGGTGGCACGGGTCGAACATCAGCAGTAATTAACGTGATCTCCCTTGACAGGCTGGTAATCAGGGCACGCACCAGAACAAAGCCTGGATTACCTGAGAGAAGGGAAAGCAGAGGCAGATACAGACCAGCAGCATACCTGACGATTGTATTTGACTTTGTTGGTGAATGTAAGGAGTGCAAAAGACACACAAGTGCTCTCTGAGGTTTGTAGGTGACAGATCAGGAGATGCTTACATGATTCCTTGAGGCCTGTTTGCGTCAAAGCCAAAGTATTACTGAAGTTTTTGTCCTAGACAGGAAATGCTCATTGTTACCAAGACCTCACCTGTGTGTTTGTCACCTGCCTCCGCAGAAGAGGAACACATCTATCGCCTACTCCAGCTCTCTGAAGGAGCTGCTCCAGAGGAAGATCAGCGCTCTGGAGCAGCAGCTGCATCGTCGCACTGCCGCCCTCAGCAGCCCGGACCACCACCACGATGATGACAGCAGCCACAGAGATGGAGACCACCGTGAGGGTGGTGATGATGACGATGATCACCACGATGACGGACATCCAAATGACCACGAGGACGACCACAACAATGGCAGTCACAGTGACACCGAGAACCACGCCGACCATCACGACGACAGCCGCAATGATGACCATCATGAGGCAGACGGTGACCATGGCGACCATGATAACAGCCACCACGATGAAGAAGATGATGATGATGACCATAACAGTAACGAAGCAGACAGTCACAGTTACCATCCACACACAGGACACAGAGCACCAGGGCCACATGCTGGTTTCCACGCAAACAAACTGGAAACAATACTCAACCAGCTGCACCTGACAGGTACACGACCGCTGCAGCACCTTTATAACACACAGCCAATGAGTATCAAGTTCCTACTAATGAATGTCTTCTGTGGCAAGTTCCAAAAGAGAAAGCAAGACGCTGGGACAACACATTTTTCTGCAAAAAAAAGCATTTTATGTGATTTGTTTTCCCCATTTTCTTGAGCAATTCTCTATTTCGGATGATCAATTTTTTGTTTCTTTTCATTAGTCTCTAAAACTGTTTAATTAAAAACAGGAGGGACATAGTTTTAAACTTTCATTCCTTTCTTTGGAAAACAGCCATTTCATCCAGATGATTAAAAGCTCCAGAACTGCTACTAAATAGATGTTTTGAGATCTTAGATTGTTTGTCAGTGCTGTTTCCAAGATTAAGAAAAAAAGAAATTTTGAACCTTTACAATACAATTTTATGACTTCTCATCAATGTATGATGTTTTTTTCAGGTTCCAGCAAGAAGAAATCAAAGAGTCCTGATGCTTTCCAGATCAGCTTCCCCATGAGAACCAACTACATGTACGGGCGGGTGAAGAGGACTCTACCGCAGGAGATCTTCGCTCTGACTTTGTGTCTTTGGATCAAGGCGGGCGTGGGGCCCAGCCTGGGGACGCCCTTTTCTTACTCAGCGCCTGGACAGGCCAATGAACTGGTGCTCATCGAGTGGGGCAGCAACCCCATGGAGCTGCTGATCGATGACAAGGTGAGAGGGGAAACGGCACCAATCACCAATCTAACGTCAGTTAGCCATGTGTTAGTCTTAATCATACGACTTTATGAGAGGATGCAGTGGTAGCACAAATATATTTCAGGGCCTGCTGAGATTTCTCTTCATGTATCCTTTAGCAAAACACCAAAACATTTATTCCCCCCTTAGATTTGTGCCCATCTGTTCAATAACAAACTACTGTGTTCCTGTTTCAGTACCTAATGACCTAATGGTAATTACTGCAGGATGCATTTATATTAATGTCTCACCATCTTCACCATCCCATCCACAGGCTATAACGCTCCCCCTGTCTCTGAATGATGGGAAGTGGCACCACGTCTGTGTGACTTGGTCAACACGGGATGGACAGTGGGAGGCCTACCAGGACGGAGTGCAGAGAGGGTCCGGGATCAATCTTTCCCCCTGGCACCCCATCAAACCTGGAGGAGTCTTCATTCTGGGGCAGGAACAGGTAAAAGATGCTGCAGTGCACTGATTTTATAGTCTGAAGAGGATACCAGTGGGTGATAGAGTGTTAGACAAAGAATTCCAAGCTGAAACCTTGAAAAAGTAGTTTTTGTTTTTTTAGGATTGATTTTTATGTTACTGATCACTTTTAAAGCCCGTCTTGATGTGGTCTTTAACTATACGTATACGAGCCAGTTTGCAGCCTTAGATCCTCAGACGGGTCACCTGAGGCTGCTCCAAGGTCAAGGCTCAGAACTAGAGGTGACCACGCCTTCTCCATCAGGGAGCAACCCCTCTGTCTCTTTTACTGTACATAGTATTTTATATTTCACATTACCTCCAGAATAAAGCAGTGATAACTGTCGATGTTGACTCTTCTTTGTTCTCTCTTCTTCAGGACGCTCTCGGAGGCCGCTTTGATGCCACTCAGTCTTTTGTGGGCGAGATGTCGGACCTGCACATGTGGTCCCACGTCCTGACTGCTGGTGAGATCTCCAGCCTGGCGTCCTGCGGCAGCCACCTCAGAGGAGACGTCATCTCTTGGTCCGAAACAGAGGTGGAGCTTCATGGAGGCGTCTCAAGACACCCCTTTGACCCCTGTCACTGAGAGGCCGTAACACCAGAGACAAACTTTGAGATATCCTGGAACATACTGAGAACATTTTTCATGACTCAGCATCAATGCCTTCACTTTGAACTTAATCAGAGACTTTTTCTTAAAAAAAAAAAAGAAAAACAATAATGAATCGAATCTGTGTTTACAGATACTGTGTAGGTTTTGACCTCTAGCTAGTTTTTTATTTTAAACAGACAAGTGCTGTATGTGACATATTGTCATATTGTTAATAAGACTTATTATTGTGGGGTCTGTGATAAAATTGGCAGACTTACATAAGTTCTGTTGGTGGTGAAGTGACAAACTGTTTGTTGTTAGTTTAAATGTGCTAAAATCAATTTATAATCCGGATGATCTTTTTTTATAAAAGGTTTCCACGATACAGCTAATTTACCAAAGAAAATGTAGAACTGATTTTTGTTATACTTTGTAATTTTAAACTGTAAAATGTGTCATAGATAGATTGTTGTTCATGTTGGGAGAAAAGCAGAATTTAGTGTTCTACAGTCTCTGTTGGTTTTACGATTATTACATGATACTGTAATCCAGCAGCACTGCTTTATACGTGTTTTTTTTAAAGACCTACAGTATATATCTAATACATAGATTTATCTTTTTGTATGTATTTTGTGGATTCAAGTCATTGCACTGTGGCTTTTTACTTTCTGACATTACTTGGCCTTCACTGTACAGTGTCCGTGAAACGCTGGATTTAAGCCAGATTAGATCTTTGACCTCGTGTTCTGTGTTAATTGTATTTTTTCTTCTTGAAATGTCATGACTGTAAATAAAAGTGTTAAAATGTGTCTTTGTTTCCCAAACTTGTTGCAGGCTAACAGGCTACATCTCTGCTGGGCGGTTAACTGATTATCTGGGTAGGAGGCTATTTTTAAGTCTAACCCCAGTCAGACAGACATTTTCAAAAAGCTTTCATGACTCAGTGCTGAGCAGAAAAGGCACTCAGTAATCGACTCGGCCTCTTTTAATCAAGCAAGCCAGGGGTGTGGTGCTGAATAGATTGTTTCCCCTCACTGATAATGTTATCTGAAAATAGGTCTCAGCCTCATTTCAAACTACACCCCACAACAAACCTTCTTCACAAGATGTATTAAACAACTGAAGCACAGCCATCAAGCTCCTCTCCTGCAGAAGCAGCTCACAGTTTGGGTTCGGGAGGTAGACACTGTTTCCACATTTAAGAGTCAGATGTTTTTTTTCGTTATTATTGTAATTCCTGCTATGCAACTTTGTCTCTCTCCCTCTTTAAACTCAACCGATCATGGCGTGGTGGATTGTCCACCATGAGCTGGGTTCTGCTCGAGGTTTCTGCCTCTTAAAGTTTTTCCTTGCTACCACTGCAAAGTGCTTGCTAATGGTGGGAACTGTTGGGTCTCCGTAACTTGAGAAAAGGTTTTGCACTTTTCCCGTGGCCTGCATGTCTGTCCTCTGCTGCTCTTCCTGAGGTTTCTTCCATTTTTCCACAGTTTAAGAAGTTTCTGGTGAGTTTTTCTTTATCTGAATCGAGGGACAGAGTGTATAATATGTTGAACCCCTTCTGGCAGATTTGTAAGTTGTGATATTATGCTGTATAAATAAAGCTGACTTGACTTAACAAGCTGTAATATAAGCCAAAACCCCAGAAGAAATAAAACCACATACTCTTCATCTGTTTACCTTTTATTGTTACACAGTAGTTTACTGGCACCAATGTATCGTGGTTTTTCCTTTTGCTACATTTACAGATGATCTATCCATCTTTACCTCACAGTAAATAAAAAATAAATAAATACAAAATAAACACATTTTCTGAGGTGGCTCTGGGGTCACAGGAATCAGAAACAGAGGCCCAGTTTTAGTCTGATCATTTCAGTGTTCATTTGTTCTCATGGACACATTGGTTGTTTTTTTTTTTGTTTTTTTTTGGCAACTTTGCACTTCAAGAAAACCCAGAAAGTTAAGGCCGACAGACAGTCCACGTATTGTGTAGAAGCACTAACACGGAGACATTAGGCCTTTTAAGTCTGGTTAATGAAGTAGGAGAGTAGAAGGCAATCGTAGATCTGTATTTGAAGGACCAATAATCACTTGGTGTGTCTTTAAAACAAGGTCTGCAAGTTCTGATCACAGAGAAAAGACCCCATTCAGCTTCGAACCACATCATCTTTATATCAGGTGAACAAATGAAGCTCTATACAGTACATGTCGGTCAGAAACTGTTGCTGCTATAGCCGGCACTGACCAGGTGGTGGAGTTATATAGTATGGTTCATCCTTCAGCATATTGCAGTGTGTGTGGAGCATCAGTAGAGGGTGCTACGGAGTATTGTCAGTCAAAGTAACAGCATTTTGTCCAAAATGCTAAAATTGATAAAGTGCAGTCGACAATTATTATTTTTTTTTTTTTTACTACCATCTAAAAATGCCAATTCAATAAACTACTAGAAAGTTTATGAACTGGATGTCAAGCAAATCTATCACAGGACACAAATCTAAACTTGTTACTGATTCATTACGTCTGAATATCTTTACTATTATATAATGAATCAAAGCTTTGTTAGTGTTCCTTGTTTTGTCTCTTCATCCTTCATCACTGCGGCATGATGGAAAAACTTCAAATTTGAGCTTGTGAATATCTTCCTCACACTTGAAGTGCACACTGAGCAGCCAGTGAAGCAAAAACTGGACATTAGTTTGACAGAGTGTGAGACTGAGTACTGCTTGTGCTTTACGGAGTCTGTTTTAGAGAGATAAACCAGACCACTAAACATCTCTTAATATCTTCTCCCGAAAAGAAACTACAATTAAGACGATTTACTCTATGCATAAATCAACTTCCATATTCAATTTTTTCCAAGTCAACAGGGAACACTAACACTTTTCAAATCAGTGCACTAGCATGGTCAGCGACGCATCAGTACCTACGGCCGACGCCTCAGTTTATCAACATGCAGTCCTACAGTAGCTCGTACAAAAATCAGATCTTAACAAAAGATAAAGAATAAATTAAATCATTTCTATGTGTATCGTAAACAAATATGCTAACATCTATTTACAAAAAAAGTATACATTGTAATGAGCTGCCTTTGTGATGTCTTAAAACTCACTATAGCGGACAGACCAGGCTCTAACAGTTGAACGTCTGACAGAGTTATTACACGTGAGAAAGAGGTGTCGATGTTCGTCTTGTAGTGCTGAGCGAGAAGGAAATGATCTGTGGCATGTGAGAACATTACATCTGACAGGACGCGATGAATCGTTCGCTCTGTATAGTGTTTGTTAACGAGCTTCCAGGCTGGGACTACAGTTTTCTCTGCTATTGCTCAAACATGTTGAAAACATGCGAAAGAAACTAAATATTGACTCGGTGAGCTGAAACAAGCCGCAATCTGGAAGGAGAGAAGCTGCTTGTGTTTGTCTCCATTCATTCTGCAAGTAAAGCCCAACATATCTGAAGATCAACAGTAACTCGGCGATGTATAAACTTAGTGTCACTATAAACAGTAGTGTAACAAACTGTTACAGTATTGTAGTGTAGACAGTAGTAACGTGTACCAAAGCAGTACTATAGGAAGCAGTGGGCGCGTCTCAGTAATCTGAAATCATTTGTTTGTATCTTTGTGACTTTGGGTACATTCAGACAGGATCAGATGCGGTGAATCGCAGGAGTTGTACAGCAGTGTGTCTGAACGTAATCGCTGTGAAACAATCAGAAAATAACTTTTTATTTCTCTGATTAACCAATTTTATCGAGGCCGGTGCTCACTCACTTTTATTCACTGTCTGTCTCCCTCCCTCTCTCAAAACATCGGACACAAACCAATTAAACTTCTTCGTGCCACGAGTGTCAGAGTTTAGTCCTGGATAGCCTGAGTTTCAGAGACATTTCAGGCTGACTGTGGAGCATTTTGATCGGTCTGATCATCTGATCGGCTGCCGCAGCGTGACGTCGGGCTGTGTTTGTTACATCCGGCTCAACTTCTCCACCACGGGTCGCTGTTATTCCCACACCACCCCCACTCAAACGTTTCCGCCGCAGTTCTGGATCCTGTCTGAACGTACCCTTAAACTGATCCTCCATCCTCTCAGGTCAACACTAACTGTGTGTTTGAATTGACTTCACATTGTCTGGGGGTAAGCACAATCAAGAAAGGCAATTTCTTATTAAGGCAGCCTCAGTACACGTGAGAGAAGACTTCACAAGAACTGAAGCTGCTTGCTACCCTGAATAAGACCATATTCACAGTAATGCACAGAGGGATGTCGAAAAGATACCCGTTTCGAAGATTTCAGTCCACACTAGCATTTTCGCAGTCTGAAAGTCTGCCGTACACTGAAATGCCAAAAGAATGTAGAAGTATTCAGCCAGCAGCCTTACACATTTCTGCTCAGCTACCGTCTGCGCCGCATTTTTAAACGGCTCCATTTTCGCAACGTTTGCAAATTTGTCCACATTCGGTGAGCAGTTTGAGAAGTGTGGATTAAAGGCCAAAACAGGAAACAAGTAGTTACATTGGTGTGAATATGGTCTGAGACAAGTTTCACAGAAGGATGTGGTGAGAAGACAGATGGTGTGCTATGGCTGTAGTGTATCAGGTTGTGTATAACAGCAGTAGTGTAAGAACGGAGAGAAGAAGATGCGGCCACAGCAGGTGAGCACTTCACTCTGAATGTGGCTTTCAACAGTCTGGTATACGGGATCGAGAGGAGTCAGATGAGGGTGCGTTTGAGGACGAGGAAAGAGGGGCAACAAAACTGATGAATAGGCAGTAAGGAGGAGGGATGAGGACACGAGTCCAGTGCTGGAAGAAGAGATGAGCAGGACAAAGGAAGACAGGGAGGGAATGGAAGGAACGATCTACGGCTGCTCCTCTTTCTTCTTCAGTGATATACGTTTCTTCCTGGCAGCAAGCATCTCGTAGAAGGGGTCAACGCTGACAGCAGACCTGTGACAAATAAACACTACTGAGTGGTGTGGACCGTGAAAATATACAATTATAAAAAAAGGAAATTAAATTAAACACAGAGATACTCAATGTTTGGCCCCAGTATCTCACTGGTCTGCCACTAACACCATCATCCTTATCCATTTACATACTTGATGCTGTGGATCCATTCGTCCTTCTCCTCAGGTGTGGGGGCGGAGATGCGATACACCATGTGGTTTCCTTCCACTACTCGCCCATCAGCCTCCGTCTTGCACGCCTTAATCAGCTGACCGCGGTTGTTGGGGATGTAAAGCTCGAAGCAGTTCTTGTTGAGAGAAAGGCAAAGAACGTTGGATGAACACTAACAATGTAAATAAAACGTGAAAATTATTATGATATTTACTTTTGCATAAAACTTACAGGTTTTCTTGGGTCTTCTACTTCACGGATGCTAAGGTTTTCCAAGGGAATGATACCTCGTGGCTCCTTATCCTGTTAGAGAAATACACAATCACAGCAGATTAGGGCTGAAAAAGTTACTAGAGTTAGATTCAAATGTTTGATCAGTCACCAAACAGGAATTTGAGCGCAATAATAAACAGAGATTCAACCAATATCTGTGTTATTTAAGCTAAACATTAAAGGAATTGAAGGACATTTGCATTAGTTTCAATTTTCCACAAAAAATAGCAAATACTGGAACTTTTATTTTTTAAATGTGGCAGCTGAAGAATGACAGGAAAGTGGGGAGAAGGAGAGGGGGATGACATGCAGGACCAAGCCCCTGCACATGGGGAGAACGCTCAACCAGGACACCCCATGACTATCTTTTCAATGATCAATTGTACATTTAATATTTCACTTTTTGGCTAAATGATTCTGAGCTATACTTCTTGGAATATGCTTGGTGCGTTTGTGTTAGTACTGCAAAGGTAGTATGTCTCTGATGCGTCATCTCTTGGGACCAGTCTGACTTGTGTCTCTTTTGTTTTCACTGTGCACGGCCAACCAAACCAGTTTTTCTGCTGGTTTTATAAAAAGGTATGCATCTAATCTTCGAGATCAGTAACCCAACTTCTTTGCATGTACAGAACATTATTTGCCAATGCTTTCCCGCGGCCTTGCGATGCCTTAACACTTCCACGTTGCAACAATGCCATAAATTCTGTTGGGTTTTTTCCCCAACGCAAATACAGCACCAACATCCTGTTTAATGCACCGGATGAATCAAGCAGCGACAGCGTCAAATTCACTCAAATGTTGCCCGTGGACACAAACACTTACTGTGGTGTATTCAAAGTAATAAAGGCAGTTGTCTGTGAGAATAAACCATCGCCGTTTCCAGGTTTTCACTCGTCCCCCTGAAACAAAAGAGCACGACGATGAGAGAGAGGTGAGGAAAGAGATTTTTCCTTTTGGGGTGTTCAAAGCTGAAGGCATACTACTCTACAGTCTCTACATGTCTACGGCTAACTACAGGTATACTTTTTTTCTACGACCTTTCAACTACAACAACTCCATCAGTACATACCTCCTGAGAAAACAAGCAGCGTCAGTAGAGGGTGGAAATCGCAGGTAAGAAGCAGAGACGGAAGGGACCAGAGGGTTTAGAGGAAGACGGGGGGACAAATGGAGAAAGAGAGAGACAGATGGGGAGGAGGAAGAAGAGATTATATTAGTGACAACAGAGATCACAGGCCCCGCCATGCAAAAGAAAACAATCAGATGTTTAGACTGTTGTGAATGCAAGAAGGTGAGCCTCCTGTCATGCTATGGCAATGTTCGTATGCCACAACACTGTGAGGTGACAAATCAAGTGAAGATGCCAGCAAACCTCAGAGACAGGAGGGCAGGTTCATCATAGCACAAAGCCTTAAGAGAGTACAGTAGCATACAGAACATTTCACTTTTTCTCAAAGGGACATTTTCACTCCTGACATCCGAAACATTGATTTTAATTTGTTCAGTTGTACTAGATCAGTGTTAAAGGAGACCAGAGAGGCCACATTGGGATCGTCTCACCAAGTTTAAGAAGCCAGCCCTCTCTGTCCGGGTTAAAGAAGGTGTGTGTCAGGTCGTTTCCGTCGTCTTCAGGGATCTTGAAGGGTTCATTTTTAATACTTTCATAGAGATTCTAGAAAAACACATAAGATAGTAAAGTGAGCTCACTAAAAATCTCTTTAGTTGGTTCATTTCAAAAAAGGCACAAAAACAACGTGGAGCTCGTCGTACTCTGAGCAGATCCTCGGGCAGGTCTCCGCCCTCGTTGATGCCTCGGTTCATCGAGATGAAACGGTCCACTCCTGGCTTGTCCCTCACATTTGGGTTGTGGAGGCTTGTGTTCAGCATAATGATGGCAAAGGATAGCACGTAACATGTGTCTGTGAACAGGAGAGACACACACAAAAAATAAAATTAACAATCTATCAAATTTACCTTCATATTAGAGATTAAAAACAAAACAAAGCAACAGCAACGGTGAGATCTGACCGATCACTGGGAACACAGAGTGTACATCCCATCTCAAACAATTTAAGGAAATAATGAAAAAAAGCTTAATAGTTTTACTGAAAAGCAATGTTTATATTTTTATAAAATTGGCAGCCTGTGGGCTCACACATCAGGTCATTTCTGGGAAGGGGCTTGTTGTTTTCTATGAGTGCACACCTTCTGGGAAAATCCCTTCCTGTGATCCATCCCAGGAAAATGAAACTTGACTTAAGAGGAGCTCCCAACCACACGCAGAAATCAAAACATCCGACGTACGCTGCAATACCTATCCTGCAGTGTCATTGTGAGCTTGTGTTTACCGGTGCTCTGGAAGACGCCGGGGTTGCAGTGACAGTATCTCTGAGCAAACGCCTCCATCATTCTGTCGATCTTCTGGGCTTCACCGGGCAAACGGAAACTCCACAGGAACTGTCTGCAGAAAAAAGGTCGAGGTTTAGGTCAAGTCATGGAGAACAAATTTTGCATTCAAGCCAGAGCTACACAGTCACTACTGCTCCATACACCCGCCCTCCTGGACTTTCCATTGTTGGGAAGGTGTGTTTACTAGAGAATGCCAGGACACTATCAGGAGATTTCATCCTTGGTTCAAAACAAAAAAAGATCACACCAAGCAGACACAGTTTACCTGAGGGCCTGGACAAGGTTGAGATCAGTGAACTCATGGAGGTCAACGAAAGCCTGAAGAACTTTGATGTTGAAGTCATCCCTGCAGCGACAGAGAGAGGTCACGGTTACAAACGGCTAAAACAGAAGGAGAAAGGAGACAAAGGGTATTTTAAGACGAAGCACCTTTCTCCGAGGTAATCTCCTATAGCGGTCTTGTTGAGGCCTTCTCCTTTGTAGAGGAACTGAGCGATGTCCTCTGGAGTGTGTCTGAGCAGCTCGTTCTCCACCAGAAACACAATGCCCTGCAGAGAGGGGGAAGACCCTGTCAGCACACAGCTAACGGAGAGCGAAGACAGAGCAGACATTACAGATTTCACAAGAGTTTTACCTTTTTAGGGTCCATGTTGAATTTCTTTCTTCCCATTGCCACATGCCTGCTTTTCTGTAGAGTTTTGCTGTAAGGAGCCAAAAACGTAAAGTTTAGGAAAAAAATGACATTCACGTCACTTCTCCTCAATGAATGATGCTAACTGCTCACAACTCAACAAATCATAATACTTAAGCCAATTTATTTAATATCACACATTTAACATTAATAAATCACTGAGCTTCAGCAGCAGCGACTAGCCCCAGTGGCTGCGTCACATCCGTGTTCAGTGGAATTTGGCCTTAAGGTGCATTTATTTGACTGTGAAACGCTGAAAAAGCATCACTTCTGGCAATAAATTGTTCAACCTAAACATCTTAAAACTATGAACAATAACTTACTTAATTACCTAACCATAAATGACTGTTCTAAGGAAGGCAATTTCTCAAAGAATCAATATCCATTAATGAAAACACTATAATGCCAACCACAGAACCGCGCACACTTGTCTGTATCTGCAATAATGTGATGTGCATTAGGTGATGTGAGCAAATGGAAGTAAGAGTGCTGCGATAGACAAAGAAGCCTTCTGGTTGCCGTATGAGGATGACATGTACTAAACCAGAGAAATGTGTTCAATAACGAACAAACAAAATGCAGCCGATCACGGTGAACAGTGATAAAGATGACTAACAAGTGATCATGTGCTGGGGAATGGTGAATCAATCTGTACACAGTGGAGGTCAAAGTAAACTCTGATATCGCTCAGAGGATAGTAGCAACAGCACTGTGCGTTTTCTCCTCACCTGCCCTCTGTGCTGGTCTCTAGTCCTTCCACCTCCAAAATCGCCTCTCTTAATTCCTCTCTGAGCCTCTGGATCTCCTGCAGCAGGACGCCCTTCCTTCTACGGATGTCCTCCAGCTCAGAGCGCTCCTCTGGGCTCAGGTCTACTGGGACTGCAAGGGAAGAGAAGAAGAATGACCCCATTACTGCTGCTGCTGGAGATATAACAAATGGCAACTGTGCCCAGGCAACATGAGGCGTACTTATTTTAACATAAAACCCCATCAAATGTGACTATTTTAAGAACGTCATTGTTACTAAAATTGGTTGTGACTAATTCTTTCTATCAATAACTTACAATAGAAGGAGTGGGAGAAGAAACAGAAACAGTAGTGAAGTCAGCCAAGATGCAATGGATGGAAAAGTACTGACCCACTTTAAAACATTCTGCTTTAATCTCTCAATTTCCCTCATTAAGGTCTCCTCATTGCCCCAGTATGTGAAATCTGGGAAAAAAATACTGAACATCAGCTGAAAATAATGCACAAAACAATGCCCGCAGACTAAATGATATACACCATTAATGCAGCAACACTGCATAGACTTAACAGATACCGACACCGACCGAGGCACAAGCCTACTATAAAATGCAGAGTCAGACAGACAGATTTAATGACGGTATCTTTGGCTCTAATAACAACTTCAAGCCGCTCTCCTGTAAAACACCTATATTAATTTAAAGCTAAAATATGTTCTAGCGTATCAGGAGTGGTATTAACTTAAGCCAGGCAATAGTTTTAGTTTCTTTTGCGGGGTGATATCCCGTCTGAGATTTCAGCCACCACCCATGGGTCAACACCAGCTTTTAAAAGTCGTTGCCAAGTTTGCAACCAGGCGCCGACTTCTGGTTACCAAAGACGAAGATACGGCAGCCATTTTTACCCATAACTCATATTTTGCGTAGTTAAGATACTGTGCAGTTATACCTCAGCTTAATAAAAGAAATGTGACATAAAATAATGTTTATAAAAACTTTGAGTAACCAAACACAAATCTTTGTAGCTGCAGTTTGCGTTTTATTTGATACGTATTCTGATACAGAATGTTAATATGATCAGTTCATGTGTCTCCGGCTATGCAAAATATCAATGGTGCTGCTGTTATCGTGTTCCCTGGCTGCTTTGTTCATCTAATCTCCCTCCTTCAAATTTGATCAGTTTGCATATTTGTTTGTGATGTTGTCACGACAGTCAAACTTTTCCCCTAAAAGTCAAACTACTTAATTTGTTTAACGATGTCTGTGCTGTACACGAGTAAAACACACACACCAGTGTGCATGACTGTGGCACGGACTGCGACGGCGATGTTTAAATAGCACAAATTCAACAAATCTTAAAGGTTAACTGACTTTGGGGTGCACATTTTGTTGTTTGCTGCCACCATTTCTTAGATGTTAAAATGGCCAAGACGTGGTTACCAATTTCTCACAATATAATTAAGGTGAACAGACTTTAGTTTGTGTTGTGCACTTATTCTTACGGCTGAAGAAGTAATGCTTGAAAACTGAGAGTGTGACACTGTGATGTTTTTTTGTTACTCCTCCATCATTCACGTCGTCCACATTTTTGACGTGGGCAGGATCCGAGGTCTCCAGACAGGCTGATAAAACACGGAGCTATGAAGGCCAAACAGCAATGTATTCAGCTGATGTTGGCATATGAATAAAGTACAATTTCTATTAATTTAATGGCGTGAAATCTGCAATAAAAGCAGTTCCATCCACACAGCTTTAAAGGATGTACAAAGACTGTATAAAAAGGAGAACTGGGCGATCTATCGACATCGTATTAACCAGGCATCTTCCCAGGAATTTCACAGATTGTTAAATAATATTTTATGTTTGTCGTTACAGTTAAGTTATACAAGTCAACACTAGTACTATAAATATTTATAACTGTCAAAAGGTCGCTCCAAGTTAGAGAGACACTTTTTATTAATCTCTCGAAGGGAAATTATTTTTTTACTCAGTTTTTTTTTTACATGCATTTAAGCCCTGAAAAACAACCACACACATACAAAGGGACATCTCTATGGACTGAGCTACTGCCTACTAGCTAATTGTATGCAATAAACTGCCAAATAATCGCAATGATAGTCACATTTTTCACTCAATATCTCGATGATTTATTTTGTCCGAAACACGCAGATCTGGAGCTCAGAGTAGCAGCCTGTGCTCAGCAGTGTTTGGCAGCAGCCAAAGCCTCCCAGACTCTCGATGTGTTTACTCTGCAAAACAAACAGCTGCTCTAAAACACCACCAACCACGCCCACAGTCTGGATTAACTACACTGTTTGATTCACACCACAGCAGCCTGGCTCCCGACATCAGGACGGGGGCGGCTTTAGCAGTGTAAGCATGTCCCGTTTTAACAAACCCCGTGTGTAACCCAGAGGCTGGTCAAGGTGTTAAATGCCCACCGACGTTAGCTGAAACGTTAGCTCCGAGCACACAGGGATAAATAATCAATATGTAGCTGGCGTCAGGCTGGGCTGATGCACCTTTGTAGCTCGTTCAAACCAAAATGTGAGTCACACACACACACGCATACTTTCCGGGAAAGACGACAGACCGGCATATACGGTCGATCACTTTAATAAAGATGATCATTGTCTCACACCTGTGCAAATAAACTGAGCTACAACTAGCCACAGTTAGCTCGCGGTAGCCTGAGCGAACAGCTAATTATAAAGCTCACTTACTGTAGTCCAGGTCATCCATTTTTGGCGCTTTACTTTTAGGCATAAATATTTCAGAGTCGACTGTCATTCAATATCAGAAAACTATGGATATATGTGTGAATATATCCTTAGAGCTAAAGGGAAAAACAGACAACCCCTGGTGTCGAAATGTTGGGCCGGAGACAAAGAAGGTGGCGACACCGGAAGCGGTGTCAGACTTTCGTGTAGTCTACTTCCGGTCAGTTGTTTTTCACAATAAAACCCACCTGTATTTCAGTAAAGATGAAGTTTGACAGAAATGTCAGCCGGCCACTATTCAGAAATATGAGCTGTAGATGCTGTCTTCAATGGGTTAGCATTTTACTTTACGATGTCCTAAAAACTCCTTCAACCAGGGGTCCGCAGAGGTACTGACTTTTTTTATTTTTGTCATAACAATTGACAACTTTCACTAAAATAATTAAAAGAATTAAAAAATAACAACAAAATGATCTTGAGTAAACTGCGAGCATTAATCTGCAATAATAAGCTACTTCTGACAAAAACTATTTACAAAATAAATTACTCCATTATGCATGAACTTTTTTTTATCAGTCATAAACACATATAGGTTTATAACCTAGTATATAAATAGGTTAATAAGGTGAAATAAAAGGTGAATAAAGTAAATATAAAAGTTATTTTAGGCCAGGCTTAAAATGCGGAACACACACAAAAAATAATTACATGTGGGGGTCCCTGTTCTGTTTGTCTCTTATCCAAGGGGTCCTTGGGCTGAAAAAGGTTGAAGACCCCTGTCCTAGACTGTTTTTGTTGTGTACCATGGCCTCCCTTTTTTTTTTTTTTTTTACTGTTTAGTTTGTTTGTACAGAACAGAAGTACAGAACTCTGATGCTGTCATTGGTTCCACATCCACTCTTCACAAACCTTTGTCACGGAGGCAAACTCCAGATTTTTAAATAAATCTTATCTTACAGTAAACTTTTACATTTTGTTAGAAATATCTGAATGCTTCCAGGCAGCTGCACACCTCACTTAGAGGATAATAATAATTGGTTCTATCTTAAATTATCTTTTTCTTTTAAATCAGATTTTATAGTCAGTCTTTATGTAAAGAAGGGATGTGTGTCTGATCAGGTGGTAAACAAGACAGGAGCACTGCACAGGGCTGTACTCACGCAAACCAATCAAATTTGTCTATCTGTCCCTGAGCTTTTGATTCCAGCTGGGCAAGAAGATCACGTGATACTAAAGTAATCCTGACTAATGTAGACTACTATATAGTTTTTTTGTTAGATATGGGACCTAAATCACATAAGGATCTCTAAATTGTGATACAGAAAATGAAAGCATATTTACATGATTATTTTCATATTGCATATTGTACTTCCTTAGCTTTGAAGGAGAATATCTTTGACTGGTGGTTTGTTTGGAGTCGTCTCCACATTTACTTACAGAATTAAGAATTTGATTTCATCTGGGAAGTTTGCTTAAAACTTTGCCCAAACAGCATGCATGTATTATAAAATAAGTTTGACACAATAAGACTGTTAAGATTGCATGATTGCATGTTGCAAGTATCCTTGAGCAAGATACTGAACCCCAAATTGTTCCTGATGCTGCGCCCTCAGTGTATGAATGAGATATGTAGTGTAATAGCTCCTTGAGTGGTCGGAAGACTACAACAGCGCTATATAAGTACAGTCCATTACCAAAAGCCTGAGGGACCACTTCACTGGAATAATGAAACAGTGTTAGTTATTTATCTCCTTTGTTTATTAGTATACTGTGATTGAGAGGAGCGGAGACAAACTACGTTTTGATCTCTGGGCTGTGGTTTTAAACAATGCCGTTATATATATATCGAAGAAATGTTACTGATAAAAGCAACTTGCCTCTCTGGAAATCACATGAACACCTCTGCGTTACATGAGAAGACACACCGGTTTGACGAGTACAGTAGATTTGCTCTAGACAATCTTATCAAGTTACATTTATTCAAAAGGATATAGAGCTATTAACTACTATACTATACATCGTATATGTATTTATCATTATTTTAGTAAGAATTACAATTTCATTACAGGCAGTCCACTACAGACATCTCAATGGCATTATCAATTGAGGGGTTATACCCCGACATTGTCATATCAGATTGGTCTATAACGCTACGGTGCCACTGATGGCCATAGACAACAAGCTGTCATAACTAGTCTCTTAAACACTGAGTAAACATTACGGCAAGATTCCTCTGTTTGGTGATGTTACAAGCCTAGACTCACGTTAAGTGTAATTGTTGTAGACTAGCTGCATTGTATGCTCAAACTGTAAAAAAAAAAATAATAAAGAACAAGAAAATTAACAGCCTGGTGAGCAAAGAGTTTTACTCCATTTTCTGCAGTCAGGTTTGAACAGTTCATGATCAACAGCCAGAATTTACAGGCTAATTATACAAAGGCATTAATTTGTTCAGGCGTGACCAAGACATACAATATTGTTGATGATGACTCAAGCAGTGGGCACATGATCTTACTGATTGATACACTGCACATGCTAATGATTTATCTTTTTTTTTTTTGTCCAGACCGAGTACAGCGACATTTCAAACAATTTATTCATAAAACACAATAAATCTTAGTCGGGCTCCACGTTCTTTTGTTTGGTTTCGTTAAGGAGCACAACATTATTTGGAAGTACTCGTGAAACCCAATCTATCAGTTACTCCGACAGATTGGCTCTGCTGTTGGATCGTTTCTCAGTCAAAGTTGTTTTCCCTCAATCTGATTCATCTCTGACAACACAGAGCTGATGGATTTTTAGTGTTGTGCTCTTGTTTGTCAGGACTTTAAAGTGCCTAAATGATTTTTCTAATCACTCAGTTCTACCTTTTCAAAAAGCTACGAGTGTTCAAATTGAGACATTTAATTCATTTCAGGCTAGTAGGAATGTAATGTGATCCATTTATTATAGTACTTGGACTAGGATATTAATACTAGTGCATCCATTTCTAGAACAAAACATGGTATCTGATTCTGCGTTAGATGTATCTGAAAGTTAATATGCATTCTAGTGTTGTAATTTTCTGTGCTGCTTCCACTCCAGTTATTGTGCAAAATCAATGCACTACTACTCAACAGAGGCATGTAATGTCCTCCAGTTTCCACAGATGATTTACTCAGAGATATATTCTAGACATGAAATAGTGCTGTGTTGTAATTCTGACACCATGTTTTTTTTTTTTTTTTTAATGAACAGTCTAAAACCACTGACAAAGAAGCTTGCTTTGTTCAGACATTTTCTTTTTTGATCAATATGCTGCAAAGTCTGATATCGATGACATCGTCGTGCATCCACTTGCTAAGAAAAACAGGCAGATTATGCAAAAATGTCAGTAATGGTCACCGTTCAACGGTTCCATTGTTCCTACTAAGGTAATGACCCTTAAAAAGCTTGATCGCGCTGCTCTACACTGCGTCACATAATGGTCATTAAAGTGTGTGTCTATCTGAGGTTTTCCTCCACTGATGCTTAAAACAGTGGAGAGTACATGCTCAAAGATAACAGTGGGTACGTGGGTCGACCAGCATGTTATATTTGTGTAGCTGACAGACAATCTGATAGGTGTTTTTAGATTACGAAGTAAGAAAAGTCAAAGGTACAACTGTACTGTCCAGTGTCAGATAAGGCATTCCTTTCAGGGCGTTTACACTCAAACATTTGAACATTTGGGCTCAAGTGAATCTTGTGTGTTTTTTTTGTTTATAGCATTTCATGTTTAAGAGCAACTTTCTCTGTTTTTTTTGATCGGATTTCTTTCCATCTCATTGAAAGGCAACAATCATGTAGTGCTTCTCTGCATGCATACTACTATGTATACATCCAACACATGCACTGCTGCACAAAAAATATTCCACAAACATTCGATTGTTCTTCCCTCTTATTATCCCAGGCTGTGCAGTTTTCATGCTTCTCGGGGTACGCAAAGTGTAATCCAACAGCTGTGCAATGAGGCGCATTTTTTTTTCTTCTCTTCATCCATTTTCAAATTCGCTATTAATCCCTGCAGTCGTGCTCCGATGAGGCGTGGCTCGGTGGGTTATCCCTTTCATTAAACCTCAGAAAAGCAGTTTCTGCAATCTGGGCTATTTTAAGTCTCTCAGATACTCCCCCCCCCCTCTCTCTCTCTTTCAGAGTATAAATGACAACAGAGATTACATAATTCAGTAGAGTGCTGTATCTGTTAAATCAGCTCAACCAATCCCTGATTAGAATCTGGTAATCTTCACTCCGGAGTCGCCAACGATGAGACGAGCCATGCCAGGATGAACCTGTGAAATACAGAGAGATCAGAAAATTACTCACAGTAACATAACTGCATTGTATTAAAAGTTTACGTACTGCAGAGGCTTACAGTACATCTACTGAAGATACAACACACCTAGCCGCGTGATTGTGAACCATGACCACAGCCTAGCAATCAATTTATTATTAAAAGCTTATAAAATACCTGCTTTTCTTCCCACTGGCAGTCAAACAAAATTCAGAACATTTGTATATTGTGCACAATCTTTTATTGTGTCCTCCTCTGGAGGACAAATACCTATATGCAGCCTGCTATATGATAACAGTATAAATGGTAAAATGATCTCAATCTAAATACTATCACCGGCACAGCCCTGCGAATCCTCTTACAGTTCCATGAGCGTGTGTTTATGTATTGGTGGTGGATCTAGAGGGAATAAAAACCTCTTACTTATGTGGCAATCCCTATCCAATCACAAACAGTTACTACACTCAGATTACAGCACTATACATCCATCCATATCCAGTATCAAGCATCGTTTCTCCCCCCTTCTGACCTGTGCTTGAAGTGGCCCATAGGGCACCAGTTCTCCATCCACTGTGAGCGTCCCCCGTGTAGACAGAGGCTGCAGCCTGAACGCCCGGCAGGTTACATGGCTCACGTACGGCGAGCTCACGGAGTGGTGAGTTCCTCTTTCCATGGCAAAGAACAGTCTCAGCAGAGTGGCTCTGGAGATCCCCGCCCGCACAAAGGTCAGGTGGATCAGCCCATCGTCAAACCTGGCCTGGGGTGCAGCATGAAGATCGGCCCCGAGGTGGGTCTGATAAAGGGCCAGGACCAGAACAAAGTCCCCTTCAATGCTGACCCAGTCTCTGGTGGGAAGGGGTTGGTCGAGGGGGGGTAACAAGTCATCCTTGGGGAGATTTAAAGGCAGCAAGAAAGGACGGTTCCTTTGGGGTCCTGCTGGCTCTGCAATGTCAAAGTTAAAAGACGAGGACGGTGTGCGTAGGCAGGGCGAGGGCGAATTCGGGGTGTTAGGACGGGGGACGAGGTAGGATGAGGAGTGTGGGGAGGCACAAGAAGGGGAAGATGGAGGTGTGGGAGAAAGAGACAGGGAGAGGGACGGTAGTTTAGGGGGGAGGGAGTTTGAGTTTGAGTGCTGGAGGAGGGAGAGGGGCCTTGGCCGGGAGGCGTTCTGGTTTTGGTCCAGGGTCTTGGGCTTGTGAGAGAAGGGAGAGTGACGAAAAGGGGAGGAGATGGTGAGAGATCGCTCGCGAGCAACGTCCAGTTGGTAGGGTTCTTTCTGGTAGTATGTTCCATTCAGATCCATGTCCTCTACTCCATACGAGGTGCCAGAGACTGTGTCAGCCTCCTGACTGAGAGGCTGGTTAAAGAGAGCGTTGGCTATCTGGCTTGAAGGGGCTGAATTCTTTCTTAGTGCCTTTCTAGTTTCCTGAAGACTATCTTCATAGTCCGGCTCTTCATTTGCCTCTTGCCCCATGTCGACCCCATCGCTCTTTCCCAGCTCTCTTGCATGCAACGCTCCTTCCCCTTCAACAGAACCGCCACTGCCTTCCCCATTGTTCCCCCTATCCTCCTCCATCTCACTGGAGTCGTGTTCTACTCCTCCCTCATCTTCCCTTTCATCCTTGATCCCAGCCAACCTTTCCACCCCCCCCATACTGCATTCATCCCTTTCATTTGATTCTGAACTCGTCCCCGATCTCTCCGAACATGTCCCTGACCTCTCCTCTTCTGCCTCCATCTCCATCTCCCCTTCCCTCTCTCTGTCCTCTGCAAGGCTGCTTGCCCTCACCACGCCAGTTCCTCCTCCCTTAGCCCTCTGCCTTCTCCTCTCCCTTTCCCTCTGCCTGTCCTCTTTTTCCCTCTCTCCCTCACCCTTACGCAGGCTCCTCTGTTCACTGATGCCCATGTCAGAGCAGGTGCGATGGATGGGCGTTCGGCAGAAGCCCTCCAGGCCTTCTGTGATACTGCGGGAGAGAGGTCGCCTCGGCGGTGGAGGTGTCGCATCTGGTGATGAGGCACAAATAGACGGAGGCAGGTAGGACAGGCGACCCTTGTAGGATCGAAGAGAAGCTATGCGCACCAGGGTGCCCAGGGTGAAGCGAGCTGACCCCAGGCCACGATACCTGAAATAAGAAAAAAGATGAGTAAAGCTATCATTTTTGAGTAATATTAGACTTATCCGGAGATGAAAGCCAACACCCACCTCTCACTCTCAATGTCCACATCAGACACAAAGCCCCAGGCAACAGAAAGGAAAGAAAACAGTCTCCTGGGTGCTGCAGTATGACTCTTGTTGGAGGGAGGAGGGCTTGTTGTCACGGAGATCACGTCCATGGGCCGGACACCGCCTCGACAAAGCAAAAAGCAGCAGTTCAAAAGGAGGGGCTCCCGAAGGCACATGTCATACCTGAGGGAGATATAAAAATGAAAAAAAGACAACACCACCTCCTGTTAGTATAGATAAGAAGAGAACTGTTCAAACGGGTCAATCCAGAACAGAGATATCTCTGTCTAGATAACAAGGTGATGACAAAAACAGCACCGCTGTGCTCGTTGTTTAAAGACAAGACAACGTTTGGAAGTAGGTTCGTCTGAATTTGTGAATAAATCCACATTTCCACGACCTTTGAATCTCTGCTTGTTTGTTTTAGTTGATCTAGTCTAAAAAAAAATGAATTTGCAAGACATCAAATGTGTGATATAACAAGGTTGACTCAGGTAAAACCTAATAAGGCTGCGGCTATAAACTAATTTCAGTGTCTTGTGTTGTACAACAACCTATGAACCTAAGAGCACAGAATATCAGTGAATCTAAGATAAGATAATCCTTAATCTTTAATTACCACCTCTTGAGTGATTGTCTAGTTTCACAGTTTCTCAACGCACAGTTCTCACCTTTACAGATATGTATAGATACATGCTTACCCTGCATTGTGGTTGATGGAGCCAGCCAATGCATTCCCGGAGCCACAGGGCAGAATGCCAACAGGTGTTTTTATTGCTTGTTCCCAGTCAGAACGCTCCATCAGCCCATTAATCACCTAAAGGACAAGACAGAAAAATCAGAAATTCATAGCAGTGGACGCAGTTACAGCTGTAGTACAAAAACACACAAGAAATATCTTTACTGATACAATTTCCCCCCAGAAAAGCATCAAACACACCTCATGCAGCAGGCCATCTCCAGAAACAATGATGATGCCGTCCCAGTCTGGGAGTGATATCTCTCTGATTAGCTCTCGAGCATGGTTCTGACGCTCTGAGACAAATTAATAAAGTTAAGCTCTGTTATATACGGTGCATGTGTGTTTTATGTAAATGTGTTATCTGCCTCATTAAGGCTGCCTTTGTGTTACCTGTCTGAATAAGGTTGTAGCTGATGTTGGCCTCTCTGATCATTGGCAGGATGTGGGTCTGACACCACTGCATCGCCTGGCCTCTCCCGCTGAAGGGATTGACCAATAACAGTAGTCGCCTGGGACGAGGTAGCAGACTTCTTGAAAATTCTGTATGGAGAACAAAAAAAAGAAAAGCAGAGCATGAATAAGTTAGAGCTTGCACAGTTTTTGCTGAGAACAAAGAAAGGAACTAGAGGTTCACTGCATTTTCAAAGCATGCCAACGGGGGAGCTGCCATTACACAGTGTTGCCCAACCCTGGACTTTGAGTGCATTCAACCATCTGAGCCTCTTTTATTTCACCTCACACTGCACAACGCTGTCGCTTGAGAGTGTGTCTGTAATTCATTTAAATTCAGATACAGGAAGAAGCAAACGTTTAGCATTCAGAATATAGGATTAAACAACACTGCTACACGCTAAATTGATTATTAATCGCCTAACTGCGGTACAAAGGCAAGAAAAGTGAGACACTCCACTCCTCTTCTTTACTCTTTTATCAGCTCAGGTGCGAGGCTTTGAATAAATAAAAAGCAACCTAAGATTTAGTATGGTATGGATGGATGCCGCTGTTACAGGGAAGGAGATAAACATGACTGCACTCTCAGATAATCCTGGATTATGCAACAAACTACACTAAAGCAAATCATCAGGAAACCCAAGTGACAACAGCTATAATGCCCATGAGCATAAATATGAAGAAATGGAGAGATGAGGAAGGAAAACTTTCACAGAGAAATGAGAAAGAATGAAAACTATGTGGACAAAGTGTAACAGGAACTAGAGGTCAAACAGGAGGCTGGTGGCAAAACTGAGAAAATAATAGGCTGAACTGAAAGAGAGTATGAATGAGGCAGGAGCAGACGAGGGACAAACAAAGGAAAAATTAAAAATGAATGACAGCTTTATCACTGCTGGGGGAAGGAGACCGTGATATGATGGGTAAAGACTGAGGAAAACAAGTGACGGGAGAGAAAAGATTAAGTCTAAAGAGGAGGAAGGAGACAGGAAAAGATGTGAGATGCTGGCGAACTGAGTGAGGTAATGCTGAGAAAAGGGTAAACACACACACAGACATGTAAGTAAACACTGAGCGGGGTTATCTGTCTGATGATTGAGGCAGGGAGGATAAAGTATCGGGGAAGGGGTGGCAAGCTGCAGCAGCCCCACCTTCTACGGCTTTACATTTGACACTGAATGATACAGACCATGTGTGCAGCACAGATAAGGGCAAACAACAGAGAAGTCAAATATTAGATGAGTCAAGTCAAGAAAAAAAAGTGTAGTTATGTGAAACAAACAAAAACTAAATACTCTGAATTATAAATCTCACAGCCTCTCAGGGTGTATTAGTGTTAATCCCTCTTTGTTTTTGGCAACATTACCCCCTAAAATACTTTTTGACTCTTGCTATGGTACCATTAGTGTCAACTGTGACAAAATGTGTGTGCTGTACATACAGAAAGGTCTTAGGTCACTGTGACATTAAGCTATACTTAGCGAGCATGTACAAAGGAGGCATAAATCAAGGCGGCCTGAGGCGACATTGTTTGGTTTCATGCAGTGAACAACAGGAATTCAGGTCTAAATCATATGCACACATTATAAGGTCAGCCAAAGTAAATCACACCATTATCTGCTGTAAACTAACCGTGTTGATCTTTTGATAAAGCTCCACTCTACTACAACAGTGAGGTTTCTTTAATAAAAAGAGAGCATATTTCGAGCTTTAGGGTTGAATTTCATAACATACTGACATGGTGCCTGCTAGAAAAATAAGACAATTTGTTGAATTCAGTGAAATTAATCAAAACATCTAACCACCAACGCTCAAACTGGACAAGCAGGCCAACCAAGTGAGACTCACCTGTGTCAGCAGTGACGGTCACATTTCTGAGTAGACACTGCACAGCGGCCGACCATCTCTCCGCTTCAGCCCTGCTTTCCGCCAGGTATGCCCTCACCTGCCTGCGCCGAGACACCCCCTTCCGTCGTTTGCCTGGTGGGTACCAGTACAGCACCAGGAGAGGTGGCGCAGGAGCGCGAGGGCAGCTGCAGCCCACCAGCTCTGACAGAGGCAGCAGGAGACGGGCTTCCTTCCCCGGCCGCGGCGACAGACGCTGGATATGTATGTGGGTGTGGGTGAGGGTCAAGGCATAGTTGGAAGCTGGAGCCGGAGTAGGGGAGGCAGCGGGGGACAGTCCACCTGGACCACCAGGGCTGTTGGGGCAGCTGTTATTGTTGCTATTGCTGCCTGTCTCCCAGCTGGCAAACTGGCCATGAAGGAGGGCTTCTGCTGTGGAGGGTGAAGACGGTTCCGGAGATCGCATCCTCACTGCTTAAATGGACACGGTCTATCAAGAAAAAGCAGGTCTGACAAGTATTTTCTTCAGGTAGAGGCTTGAAGAGTGGAATTCGGCAGCAAAGATTTGCAGGGAAAAAATCACAAAGTATCTGAATGTGAGTTTCTCCCTAAAGTCTCATTCTCCCTCTTCAGTGCTTGAATTCAAGAGACAAAAATCAGCTCTGAGGTTTTGTTCCCGTCTGTCCAGTCTTCAGAACTATGTCCTCGTTTGAAAAGAAAAACTTCTTCCAGTTTAAATGTTGTTCTCTTTAGAGTATTTATCCAGTGAAGATAGGAACTACTAAAGACCAGTCTTTGTGTCACAGTTAGAAAACTCCCATCACAGTTTGATCTGTCAGCTTCGACCATTTACTGCCAGTGGAAAGGTGAGTACTTCAATACTTCAACATATTCAAAGACAACAGGACTTATAAATGTATAACTTCCAATATGAGATCAGTGTTCTACACAAAGCTTGCATAAGTAAAAAATAGTTACAACTTAAAGCCACCTGCGTGAGATAACATAAGGCAGCCGAGCAGCTACTCAACATTAACAATAAATCTTTAAATAATTACACAAAAGGACAAACTAAGTTGCATTGAAAAAAAGTATGTATAAGTATGAATAAGACAAAACACACCTTGTTTAGACAAGGAGGCTGCAACAAATTAAATTAAATTAATGCACAAGTATTCCGTATGAGTATGCTGCATGGTAAGTGCTGTCTGAAATGTAATTAATGCCACAGAGATATGATAAGTGGAGGCGTTTTTCAAGACCTTTGATACCTCTATTGCTATCTTTGATCTCAGTGATATACAGGAGGCAGACAAGAGGAGTGATGGAAGCCAGACCTCTAGACAGTAGTGTGATACATTAAAGTTTCATCCAGACAAATCATACATTACTTCATTATCTGTTCTCCACACGAAGAGGGCGAACGCTTGGTAAGACAAGGTGGAGACCAGACGACAAAAAAACAAAACAAAAAAAAACAACAAAAAAAAACACGTAAAACAAAACAAAAGACAAACAAGGAGACAGTTCCAGGCAGGTCCTTAGTTTATGTCATGGTAATATCCTTGAGTCAAGCCTCACGTTCCCTCCCAAAGGTCTCTGTTCCTGAATAAATGAGGAGAGGAAGGCAACAACGGTCAGTTACAAAACTTCAATGAATGTACATCCAAATAAAGATATTTTTTAGAGCAGATGGGTAAAAAAATGTTCCTCTGATTCACCTGTGATCTCACCGTGCAAAGGTGAATATTTGATGACAATGAGGAGTAGAACATGTACAGAACCATCACGATAAAAGGAAGAGATTACGATTACTGGGTGAAGCAATACAAGATCCATCGTACCCTTTGACCTGAGGTGCGTCTACGCACGTAATGACTAACAGTCACACATCCTCATTGGCACTGCTGAGACGCCAAAATATTTTGGACGAAAGGTTGCGTGAGGCTGACCACATCTGGCTGGTTATTCATATTAAGGGATTTTGGGGGGGGGGGGGGTCTCTTTCACAATTTGAATCTAGGACTGAGATTTTTGCAAATTGCTGACCTAAATGGTGATGGATTATAGAGGTTTTGCAACAGGCATTAGCATTTTGCAGTCTTAATTAAGTGGGAAGTAAGACAGGACATCAAAAAGATTCATAATGAGAGACATAGTGGCTGTTTAAAGTTCAGGGCTTGGAAAATTATTTTTTATGCATATAAAATAAAATATATAGATAACAGGTTACAGTAATGTTAAAACACAAAGTCAGCAGGGTCCACTTGATCAAACTTTAGTCCTCAAAGTACAATTACAACACTATAACAGGTGAGTGAATTAATAAACCGGTCACATCTGTCTTTCAAGTTTTATAACACGCATTATGCAAGCGGTGGTGCAGACAAAATCAATAACAAGCTGATGTCCTGTCTAGATAAAACACACACACACACACACACACAAAGGACCTCACTGATGCCCATTGTTGCACCTTACGTCCTTGAAACTCAGGGCGGGGACACCCAGAAATAATATCACCGGGCTAATTTTGTCTTCAACACAATGAAGCTGCTGTTGAGTGACTTTGGGGGGATTTTTTGGGGGGCAAGTTCCGGCCAGTTTATACACTTTGAAGTCAAAGATAATTCCCATACTAAAAGGGCACGGCTACACGGTTTAAACGCAGCGTTTAAAGCTTGTGTAACACCTGAAGATGGGAAGTAAAAATCTGTGTTTGATGCGTTAACTCACCACCTAACGTTAGCTAGCAGGTTGACAGGCTGTTAGCCAGCTGACTTAACTTAGCCGTTAACTCTGGTTGTACGGTCGCTATAGTTACAAACTGATAAGCGATATTCAGAAACGTTGACGCGTTTAAAATAAGAAAGCGACAAACGTTTAAAGTTACACAAACAGGACGATGACTAACGTTAAATAGAGGCGATAGCAAAACGCTAGCTAAATGTTATGGATACAGTAGCTACTGTAAAGCAGACAAGCGCAACACACAGTCAGTTAGCAGCGGCTAGCAGTCGGCTACTCAACATGTAGCCCAAGTTCAAGCCAACTCTGTACGCCGTTAAAAGTTTATTTACATTAAAAATCACCAGCCATCATAATGTGCGCACTGAAAAGCTCCAATTTGACCTTAAAGGTCTGGTTTATTGGCTGATTTTAAGTTAGCGCACATATCAGTACATGGTTAGCTACCAGGCGTTATGATGTGATTTTATCGAGCAGAGTGACGTGAAAATGCTAAACTTTCATGAGTGATATGTTCGCCAGCTTGAGATTAAAAAGAGCTCAGTTAAATAAAATATATAAAAGCAAAAAATAAGCACACTACCTCATTGTGTCTCCCCCTCTCGCTCTGTCTCTCTCACGACGCTTTGCCTTGAAAACTGTGGCTCGGTGCAGGAAGTGCCCGGAGACGCAGTAGCAGCAGCTTTGAGCGGCGGAGAGGAAATCCAATGGCGATAAGGAAAACATTGCAACACCCACCGACATTCTCCAATCATTGACAGACCACCACTTCCTGACAAGTCACTTTTTTCCCCCCACTGGCCAACTCATATCAATAGTGATCAAAAGATTCGTGACGACAGACAAAACACCAATGATGACTGTAGATGGAAATAAAGGGTAACAAACAGGACATACAGGGACAAAACTATTTGCACAGGGTGAGTAAGCTGCCCAAGAAAACACAAAAGACAACTCATTTTGTACAGTCGATCTTTTATTTGTATCAGTTTTGCATGGAAAACAAAGAGACTAGTTCTTGTATGCGCGGCTGGCTCTGCGACCACGAGCCCTCTCGAACTTCCTGCCCTTGGAGCGGATGTAGGGCCTGGGGAAGAGAAAGATTTATTTAGTATAAGATGACACCACAAACAACACATCAAATATATACACTTTAATGTTCTCTGCATCAATGCTGCCGTACAAATGAGCACAAGAAATGCAACACAAAAATTGGTCATCACTTGAGTACCAATTTTTCATCTTTTGTTATCATGATTGTTTGAAGTTTGAGTCCAAGTATCACAGCTCCGTAGTATACAGCATATGATCGCTTAATCACATGTCGTATATACAGTATAGTCTATCTATGGCTTACTGTCACTTCTTAGAGCTGTGACACCTGTGCTTTTCCTAAGACAAATCAAAACGTCTAATGTGAGAAGACCCATCATTTCCCAACCTCCCACAAAGTGTAACCGTGTACGACAGCATTTTGTTTTATGAGAAAACTACTTGGAATACAAAACAAAGTGGTGAGCCGCCACAATTCAAGAGAACATCCTGGCAACAGGCGACGACAATAGGTTCGTGTTGACTACAGTAAGTAAATGCTGAATGTGAGTGCTAAGACGACCCCACTTTTCCCAGGGTAATTCCCAGATGAAAAACCATTGTCTTATATTCGAGCCAATTTGGCAGCCTGGTATCAGATGGACTGAGATACCGGCGGTACAAAAATACAACTTCACACATCATCTGTACACGTACTTGGTGTGGCTGTGAGGAGTTCCAGGGGCTTTTCCGAAGTGCCTGTACACCTCTCTGCCTTTACGGGGTCCTGGAGGACAAACAAAGGTAACAAGATTAAAAGCAGTTAACAAATGTTACACATATTTACTGATTTTCCTTAAAACTTGTGACACTTTAAATCGTCATCTTCTATCCTGTCTTTGTATTTGGCCTCAAGAGAGAACAATATGGAGGGTGCAGATGGTACAGCACAGAAAATAAATGAACCATTGTATTGATCGTTGACAATACGACAGTTCAGAGTCTGACAGCACCACGCCAGTCTTGTTCTCATGCTCAATATCAGGATTTACCAAAAACCACCGCTAAATTATTACTTCTGGAAAACTCACATAAACATGTACTGCTGGTAGTTTTTCATTGGTCTTATTTGAGTTTAAAAAGAAGCCTGTCAAGTAAAGTGTTAACCATGGAGATATTTGGGTCTCTTCAGCCTGACAACACAAACTAAAGTCCACAAGGTTACATCTGGTTAAAGAATTGCAGTCAACAATCAGACCAAAAAAACTCAAGCAGGATTCTTATGTCATCACAAGAGGCCACTTTACCTGAAGTACATACATTTACTGTACTCAGCCAAACTAAAGAAGTAGTCTGGAGTACAGTACCGAGCAGCAGCAGTGTTTTAAGCCTCCTTAAAGCAACTAAAACATGCCAATAAGTATCATCTCTCACCTTTACAGACACCTATCTTAAGTTTCTAGAAGTACTATGACTATGACAAGTAGATTAACGACCTACGTCACCTCTATTTGCACCACATTATAATTTTAATATAAATCTCCATGTTTAGTTACCTGACAGCAGCACTGTGCCCTGTCCTTTGGGGGAAGCCAAAGCCAGCTGGTCAAAGGTCATCACCTGACCGCCTGCCTTCAGGATCCTGCGGCGTGCACCGTCGGTCACTCTCAGAGCGCAGATCTGTGGGACAACAGACGGAAGATGAAGAGAAGATGCTTGGTGGATTACTTAGTGAATTCTTCCACTCTCAAAAGGACAGCTTACCTTGAGCTTGGGGATATCCTGAATCCTGACATCATCGGTCACTGTTCCCACAACAACAGCGGTTTTGTTCTCGCGGCCAGCCATCTTCATCTTACGGATCTGTTTGTAACAGAAGTCAAAAAAACAAAAACAAAAAAAAACAGAAAATCAGATCTGAAGAGACAAGTCAACGGGAGTCACACACCAACAACATAAGGACTTTATCTTACCTGGTACAGTTAATAGTAATAAGCTTGCTGGTAAACGGGCAATACGATGCAGGTGTGTGAATTACACATGGATAACATGAGGCCTACAATCATATTTCATTTCCTTACTTCTCCTCCCATCTAATTTTTCACTCTTCAAACGTCACAGTTGAGACAGTAACAAATAAATGGAGCCACAAGGGAATAAACACTGAGCAAGGCTCATCTATATTTGTTAAACCAACCCAGATACATCATGAAATTCATGGCTAATGGAAAGCAGAACAGGCTCCATGAAAACAACTAGAGATGCAGCAACTTCAACTTTTTGACTGTCAAAATCAAGACACATGATCTGATTGTGGTGATCTCCCCAGATTTAAAACTTTGTATATCTCACTGCACAAAACTCATTAGATCATTTTCATGTAAGGTCACATGAGGCCAGGGATGCTGTGGCACTAGAGAAGCAAGTTATCAGCACATCATGACTGAAAGAAACTAATTCATGTGGATTGGTCACAATCAGTCAGTCACTAACTGATGCCAATGCAGCTTCAAAAACGTATGCTATATTATACATCTGGCTCAAATAGTAAACATATTCAGAAAGAGCAAAACGAGGATTCATTAGTGGTGGGATGGGAAACAATCGAGACTTACCAGACGGGAGATGGCGATGGGGGGCCTGTTGGTTCTGCTCATGAAGAGCCTCCTCAGGACGACCTTGTTGAAGGGAGCATTTGAGCGGCGGGCCAGGAACCTGTACAACTGTGAGAACACATCAAGATGGTTAGAAACATTATGAACGATGAGACTGCTTAGTGATGAAGATTTACAAATTAAATCAACTCAGAGAACAGAAATACTCCAGATTTAGAGAATATATACCTTGACCAGGAGCCTCAGGTAGATATCCTGGCTCTTTGGCTCCTTCCTGTGTACCTTGCGGTCCTTGTTGTGCCTGATGTCAACTCCCTTGAAAGGTAAACAGAAGCACATCAATATAATACATATATAAGTGATAGATAATTAACAAAAACAGTAACAAGCATCTCCTCTAAGTGTAACTCATGCATCTTCAGGGTCCACACTTCATCTTATATTTTATACTGCCAAACCACGACTAACACAGCATTGAGCTATGAGCTGGTTTAATATCAATAATCAGACAGTGTGGTCCCTTCAGTTAAGTCAACATGTATCTACAGCACAGGCCGGTTCACACGTTGACACTCCGCAGCTAACTGCTAACATGAGACACAGCTAACAACAGTTTTAAACCCGGCTGAGTTTTACGTTTTAAAATACAATAACTTTAAGGACATAAGTTATAGTTTAAACATAATATTCCGCCTTCTGAGCCACATTCAACGCGTGTTTCTGATCCACCTCACGGCGTGAAGCGGCTGCCTGGACAGCACTGGTCCGGCGTCAAAGAAGGTAAGCTAGTAAAGACTTCTGTGGTCAAATAACACGAAATCATGACAGGACTTTAACATAAGTGATGTTTACGACTAATATTAGTAGTCATTAAAAACATGAGATGCTTTAATTCAGAGGATGACCGTGGATAGTCAGGGTATCGTAGTTTAAATTTTCTTCTAGCAGCACCTACCATCTTGGACTCAGAGCGAAAAGGGAAAAGGAAGAGCCGAGGTCTCGCGATAAGCAGTGCGCTGAAATCTCGGAGCTCTGATTGGCTACTGAGGAGGAACATCCGGTGAACGTCAAAACAACGGCTCATTCAGGATGCTGCCACCAGTGGAAGAGACGGCAACAGCAAGATGATACTACTACTACTACTACTACTACTACCACTACTACTACTACTACAAATACTAATACTACTTCTGCTGCTACTACTACTACTACTACCACTACTGCTACTAATACTACTGCTGCTGCCACTACTACTACTACTACTACTACTACTACTACTAGTACTTCTTTACCTTATAGCAGGGATGTCGAAAGTCTGACCCAGGGGCCAATCACGGGCTGCGGTCCGAAGCTTCATTTTTATAACATTATTTATGGCCTGCTAGCATTGTCAGATACTGTATGGCTGAAAGATCTGGCTTTTTTTGGTTGACATGATATATTTGAATGCACTAAACAGTAATCTCTGTAGATGTGACACAAAATATTACTTTATGAATGATCTTGTGAAAGATAAGGGCAAAAGTGATTTAAAAAAAAGGTTTTAAATGTTTTTTTTTTAGTTTCTATGTAACTGTTCTGTTGCCTAAAGAACTGTTTGGTGTTAATATTCAGCCCCTCTCTCCACTCCAATGATTTAATACTATCCCTATGAAATTATTATTATTTTCTATCTGATTGCAATGAATTACATTTTATAATCCACAATTAACAGTGTAGCTAACAATACATATAGATTGTTCTTCCCACTATCAGCAGAGATCTGCTGGTTTCAAGATGTATATGACAAAAGTTATTTACATGATGATGTACAATCTGAATGAATAAATTGTTCTTAATTAAACCTTTATTACTTTTATTGGTTAAAAAATGTCAACAAAGTTAATATGACACAATGAAACTATGAATTCAACAGCTCTGTTCTCAAAAGGATAGATTCAGCAGTGTAATTCACATTTGTATAAATTATTTAGGAAACCTTGTTTCCTCTAATAAATCTAATGACAATACAACTGAATTCCTCCCTTAAATTAGTTTATTTATCTATCTACATAGTCTATCTAATGCCATCATTTGTTTTCACATGATTTGCACAGAAAAATAATATAAACAGTTGAATACAAAAACTTGCATCATGGAGGTGACGTTTATTCGACTTTGTGGCCATGCTGCTGTCTGAGGTGACACAGGTAGATTGTGAAAGTCAGTGCGATGCCTCCGAGAAACACTGTTCGTGCTACAGGAGGGACCAGGGCAAAGTTCACTGCCTGAGGAGATGGAAGAGATGAAAAGAAAATGGATATATCACTTCACGTCTGTGTATGTCTGTATGTGTACATGTCTGAGCGACCAATGGTTGGACGGATACATGAATATCTCACCTGCATTGTTGACCAATACACCACTCCAGTCTAAAGAGAAGAGCAGACGATAGATTCATAGATAAACAGACATACAGAGATTTATTACATTGTATTTTATAATAATAGAATAAATAATAAATAATAGTCTAATGAGGGCAACCTTTGACTTTGTATATACCTTGTAAGATGTCCAGAATTTCTGTCTCCAGTCTTCAAGCAGGTCATCTTTCTTTTCAAGTAAACTTAAACCTAAAAGGCAGACACAGATGTTAAATGTTTTATTAATTCTTTGTTGGATCCATCATTAATCAGCACTGTTCACATCCATTTCATTTAAAAAAAAGTGTTTTAATATTCAAAGTCAAATGTATAAAACTGCAGCGCTTTATTTTCTGCCACCTCCTCAACTCATCATTCGTACTGCTACCATCTCGACACAAATACAGGACCCTGACCTGTAAACATGCTCGGTATGGCAGGAGCTTTGTACCCTCTGCTATAGCATCCCTAAACAAAGCACCCCGGTAACCACCATAGTGGGTGCCACGCAAAGGACAGGGAGGGTTGGATGTGTTTAATGTATATTCTCGTTGCTATGTTGTGGTGTCTCTATGTATCTTGAATCTATGTATACATGTCTGAAAGTACAGGCTGCAAAGGACAATAAAGTATCTATCTTTGTTGGTGGTTTGTCAAAATGTCTTAGGTTGATGGAGTAATTGGGTCTCATTTTATCCACAGTATGTAGAAGCTTGACAATTATTTTGATTTCGGTTATAGTCCAGGACATTATTATTATTAACTCAAAACGATTAGGGTTCTGTAAACTCATAAATGAAGTGGTACTAGAGTGTTTTATCACAACATAAGTACATAAGTGCAGAGCTGAGGGGGAAATGAAACAGCTGAGACTGTTGGAAAAATAGTGTTGAAGGAGGTGACAGCAGCACAGCAGACACCAGATTTTCTAAATTAAAATATGAGACACAAACAGAGCCACGCATATTGTTAGGAATAAGCACAACAAATGACCTAAATAGGCTTGTAACACACTTACCAATATAAAAGGCACTGATGGTGAGAGGAGCTGCGACCAGCTGATCTATGACAACTTTCCCTGTCACTGCCTTTACTCCGCCCCCCGGCAGCGTCCTCTCCAGCCATCTGAGCCAGTGGTAGTTGAAGTTGGCATGGAAACAAAAGCCGACAGTCGCCACTCGAGCTGTCTGACACCAGTCGATGCCAGCTCGGTCCTCCGGTGTGGATGCTGCAGTGTGATTCCCACCCAGCACACTCTGCTGTATGAGGTCAGCAGAAGCAAACAGCGTTGTGTATCCCAGGACGTTACTGATGTACGGATGAGCCTTGAACACAGTCCAGGCCCGGTTCATGGTGATAAATCTGATCAGAGAGAGGCTTAAAGCTGAATGAATTCATAACAAAGCCACTGGGAATGACTGCTTTACATAACAGGATAATAGGACATAGGATTTTAAATCAATGTTCAAATTAAACAGATGTTAAAGGAAATTAAGCACAATTAATGGCATGATCAGTTAGAAAGCACACAACATAACGGTGCTCTACATGTCACACTGAAATTGCTGTCAATGTAAATTCTGGCTTTTATCTACAGAGCAGTTAAACCTACCTTTCAGTTCTCTTCTTTACCCTCTCCTTATTAAGTTTACAAAACCAAAGACACGCTGGCTCTTTTCCAATTGGTTCTGTTGGATGAGGAGGAGCTGAGATGAATCTACAAGTGAGCGAGGTCTCCGTCTCGGTTCAAAGTTCAGCCACTGTTGCAGAGACTGACTGTGATAAGACTTTTATCAGCCCGCTGGAGAGGAATCTGAGAAAACACCACATGTGAGAAACGGTAAAGAAATGACCCACAAAGCAAAAATCTGCAGCAAACAGTAGAGAAGTTATGAAAACACCTGGCAAACTTTTATACTGAATCCATGCACACGAAGACAGCAGTGTAGCAGTGTGGAGGAGGTTATTGCACACACTATTTTTATGACACAGTGTGATTTATTATACCTCATCACTCAAGTAATTTTCCATAATATCTGTATAGAACAATAATTGTCACTTACCACAGATTTTTCTCATTTGGTGAAGTGTTGAAGTTGAGACCACAGCATGAAGTTAGCTGTGCAGCTCTCTGCTCAGACGCACATGTGTTGTCACTATAAATAGATGCCACTCCTGAAGCAATGCTTCCTCGCTTTGAGTAAAGTGGACCAGATTACTTTTCATTTTAAAGTAAAGACAGAAGACGAGTTGTATTGTTGCATTAAAGAAGCCAGAAAGGTGTCGAAATTTAAAATGTAGAATGCTACAAGATGTTTGTCAGGAGTTGGAGTTCAGCTGAAAGAATGAAATAAAGCAGACAGTTAACCAACCAACATGTTGGAAGCTCTGTAGTGTTTCCTGGAGTTACGCTCAGCTGGAATTATTCTTGGACAATGTAAATGTGACCATAAAAGACACTCTTGGATATACCATTATAAACAATTGTGCAGTGATGAGACCTTGTTCTATGCAGCATCATGTGCTGGAACAGTGAAATGAAACTATTCTATTGAAATCTATTGACATTAAAGAACGGTGTAAGTCTACCTGACAAAAATTTGCTTGTAGCCACTAAAAAGCTATAAGGCATTGGCGTAAATCTGGACAGCACTGACTACACCGGACATCCATGATGGTGATGATGGTAATTCATGTTCTGAGAGTTAAAGGAAATATCTTTGACACAAATGAGGAAAAATGGATTATTTATACATAACAGTAACATTTGTAGACTGAATAAAGATCTGCTGACAGTACTGCACCATGGTGCAGAGTGCAAAGGTTGATGAAATAAATATGGTTCATACAGCAAGTTGATTTATGTTCATGAGATTGGTAGATATCACAGTATATACAGAATGCACAGCATGAGTAGACTGTGTATGAATGATAAGATTTACAGATTAATTACAATACAAACAAACAAACATATAATTCCTATGATGCATGTTGCTGTTTCCAGGCGACATAGCGTAATGGGATGCTGGATGTAAGAAAAAAAAACATAATTTTAAATCTGCACGTCAGAAAAGTAAACGTGTGGAAGCAAAAATGAAAAGATGCACATAAAACTCGCTTGATTTTATTTTTCTTTCGCTGTCTTATGAAAAGGACAGCCTCCATTCACCCACCTGCTGCCATAGATATGTAAAATTCTGTACTTGGAAGGCGTGCCATTGAATTGCAAAGGTCAATTAAAGCCACTAGCAACCATCTTAGCTCTTCCCTCTGAGAATGTGATAATTAGGGCCAGAGTTTAAACGGATCAATTAAGGGCTTGTTAACCACCTCAACTGGTGCATTTGTGTCTCTCAGCATTTAGCAAGCTGCCTTTAGTGTGGCACACAATGGGGACGTGTGCCCACACCTCCACGAGCCGTTGACTTCTCAGATAATTGCCTCTTTCTTTACAGAGCCTCTCATCGTGTCTCACTTCCTCTCCCACTATCAATTTGTCAAGTTTCATTCATCTTGCTGGAGGGGAAAAAAAGGGGGGAATTTGTGCATTTGAATTGAGCGCTCATGTCACTTGACTTAATTTGCTGCACACAGGCACACAATACATGCACAGACATACGTGAACAATTAAATTACCACACCTCTCTCTCTCTCTCTCTCTCTCTCTCTCTGAAGCAGCCCGTCTCCATCCAAACTGAGCCCTCAGTGCAGTTTGAAGGAAGGTACAAGAGGACACACAGCAGCCTGAGGAGGAACAAGGTAAATATGTTATATTTAAATTTTTCTAGTGAGCTGAACAGAACAGAACAACACGAGACTGAACAAACTGTTATTGTATGTTTCGTCTCTAATTTATCTGTCATCTACTGTAACAGTAACGAGAGGCAAGTGTCAGAGTGTCAGTGCACAAAATGGTGTTATATTATTATCGCTGCATATATTATTGGATGTGTAAGCAGCATTTTATGTTACATTGTGTTATTTTATCTCATGTACTGTAGTTTAGATTGTGTAGATTAACCTCTAACAATACATTATATTTTTGTAAACTTAGCATATTGTAATGTTGTACAGCTGTGAAATAAATGTAGTTTAATAGTATATTTCCCTCTGAAATGTTACGTACTACTCACTTTGAGTACCTCAAACTTTAGCTCAGTACAGAACTTGAGTAAATGTATTTAGTCTCCTTCAAAACTAAAATACTGGTTTGTTTTCAAGAGAGCTCTCTTGCCCTGTTGATTAAAATACATAATAACATAACCTGAATATTTTTCCTACATGTTAAATCAAAATTAAATTCACTTGATCAGATTTCAACACAGTATTGATTACTGACATGAAGGCGTCAGGAATTTTCACTTTATTTCCTCTTGTCTTCGACCCTCTCTCCTTTCAGCCATGCGACCATCCATCTCTGTGACTCTTGAGCCTGGGTTGGAGCGAGGGGTTCCATGGGGTCGTGACCTCTACACCTTTGTAACTTCAGCAGCAGGTCACATGATGAGGACTCTTCAGAAACCCCGGAAGAACCGAGCGTCCAAACGGCAGGTCAACCATCGCCGCTTCCTGCACAACATGATTCAGAGGTGTGTTCAGAGAAGTACTCATGTCAGCTGATATTAAAATGAAAATGATTTAATTGAGAATTATTCAGTTTTTTTTTTAAATGCTTCCATTTCATCTTTCTTCTCGTCTGTCTCTCTAAACAGAAAGTTTGCAGACATAGAAGCAGCAAACCACCGGCTGGCATCTGTTCTTTATTTTAAGGAGGAGGACAAAAACTTATCATCTCTGCCATCACAGAAGCCAGACACACTGGACCAGTCAGGTAACCCCTCCCAAGGTGGTCATCCACAAGATCCAGATAAATGCAGTGTTCCCACAGGTACGGATGGTATCTCCAAGTCCAGGAGTGACGTCTCTATTATCTCACATGAAACTGAAATCAGTGAAAAGAAGCAGCCAGACTCGGCACATCTTTGGAAACGGCACCCCAAATCACAGCCCACCACCACTATAAAGAACAACCAGAGCAAACGGAGACAGAAAAAAGAGAGTAGGAATCGCAAACTGGTTGAAGTCACATCTATGAGCACACCTGTAGATTATCACCACAGGGCGGAGCGCTATCATACTGAGCATTACGACAATGAAAGTCTGCTGAAGTCAACCAACAACCAAACAACTCAAAAGGACTCTGGTTCGTTCCCATTCGGCCAAAATGTCTCCTCTCCGGAGCTCTCTCCGTTGTCTCTTGACTCTTGTGACTTCTCAATCCAAATGTTCACAGACATCTCAGCCTGCACACAGACCCAGAAGAACATCGTCGACATAACGGAGAATCAGTGGACAGATATTATGGATCTTTTCAGTGTTGGCAGTAAGGATTTAGGAGGCTGCATGGATGTAGAGGCCTATTTTGATAGTATCTGCGCATGCCAAGGTGATGATGCTGGAAAGGAAGTCGGTGCTGATGATGCTGGATTTGCAGATCAGTCAGATCACTTCACAGAGGGGATCTGCAGTAATGAGGCAGAAGATCTTCAGTGTGAGTCAAGTGACTGCAGATATGAACATGGATACAGTTATCATGCAGATCAAGGACTGACCATGAACCACTTCCAGAGTGTGCTGAGACAAAATGAAGACGTGGTTCAAGGTATCATCCAGAACCAGCTCCCCACATCAATCAGCTACGGCGACTCGGAGCTGCAGACGTACCAGCACCCTCAGGAGGAGAGTCCCTGTATGCTTCTAAATAACCAAAGCTTTACGCCCTTTGAGGGTGTTGCTCAATCATTCTCTGTGCCGCTCCATCACCCTGAGCAGCGCTCCATACCAACACCACCGCACGAGGATGACTGGCTGTTCACTGATATCTTAAAGGACAGGAAGTCACCTGAATGCTAGGGATCTTTTTATTTAAGTATGTGAAACAGTAATGCATGGCTGTTCTGCTGTAATCGCAGTGGGGGCAGGATAAAGGCTCTGCACCATCTCTTCCTAATGTAGGAGGTTAAATCGAGGTGTGAGGTGTCCTTAATTTGAATGTCTTGATCTGAATGTGGTTACAAATCTGTTCTGACAATCTGAGCTTTGCAGGTTGTGCACTACCAATCAAAAAAATCATCTCAGTCTCAAACAATTCATTTGTAAAGACAGTGAAATTTTGAAAACGAATTGAGCAGCTGAGACAACATATGTATGTATGTTTGTAAATCTTTATCTTATACACCACAAAGCAGACTCTTTCCTTCATCAGAGGGATTTAAGATGTTTTTATGTTTTTCTCTGTTTCACTTCATACCCAAACCTTCTTTTCTTTTCTTTGCTCGTTGTCAGGCTTTCAGACTCCCACAGCAGCATTTAGCTCTTAAAGGGAGGCACCCTGGAAAGATATGATTATATAATTACACTAAAAACATGTAAAACAGTGACAGCACCGAAAAGATGTGAACTGATTCAGTATTACAGTATTATTGTGTTACACTATGAAATGTTAATGTTTAAAGTGGTGACAAATATTCATAATGCCAATAAACATTGATGAATGCCATTTCTAGCGTGTGTATTTGTATGTGAGTTTGTGTATCATCCAGTATCAGTGATGGAGTCAGTATTGAAATATGAAGTATCCAGATCCTTCACTTAAGTAAAAGTAGTATTACTGTGATATAAAAATAAATATTATATATAAAAAATATTTTAAAAAAATATTAAAAAATATTAAATATAAAAAAAATATTTAAATATTGTATTTAAATATTTCAATATTAAAAATGTAACTTTAACAACAATAATAATAATAATAATAATGATACTACTACTACTACTACTACTACTACTACTACTAATAATAATAATAATAATAATAATAATAATAACAACAACAACAATAATAATAATATGTACTTCAAGTATCAAGTACAGGTAATTATAATGCGGAATAAAATGTCAGTATATTATGTACAGGATGCATTATTGCATTATTATTACAGCAGTATTATAACATTATTTTAGTCATAACTGGTTGAGGTGGAGCTAATTGGTAGCTGAATCTACAAAAATGCATCATATTTTAAAAACTGATGACCTCTGGAAATACTACAGCAAAGTACAAGAGTACTTGAGTAAATGTTCTTAGTAGCTTCCCATCACTGATAAATGTGTGTGCATGTCCAGCTTGTGATCTCAAAGAAACACACAGAAACACAAAGATCAAAACCAACGACATATATTAAAGTTAACCCCGGTCAGATGTTTTATAATTACAGCATCATTAACAAAAAAAAAAAAGGCTAAAACAATAAAACACTTTTTTTTTCAAAATATTTCAAGTTCCACAGTAGCCATAAACAAACACAGAGAGAAAAATAACACCTCAGAAAAGCACCGGCCTCGTCTCTTGCTACAGATGAACAGAACTCATCGTGATCTCGTTCCAGCAGTTCACAATCCACACGTCTTCAGATTTTTGGTCTACCAAGGCGTGAACAAAGCCGCCATGTTTAGACGTTGATGAGACATTCTGAGACATTGAAGTGAACAGTTCAGAGTGACAGACTGTATCGTGACGACACGTGGTGTCAGCTCATTTGGCTTAATGCTTAAAGTCGGCCTCTTTCAGATAAATTACGACCCGACAAAGCAGACGTAATGTACCGACGATGTCCGGCTGTGTATATCTCCACTGGTCATGTGTAAAGTGCAGCATTTACACAATATCATACAAAACAAAGCGTCAAACAAACAAAATTCCTTGCATATTGCTAAAATAAAAGAATTATTCATACAGAAAATAAAAAATAAACCCCTTTAAAGGGCGTTAAATATATGTCGTCAGTAGTCAAAACCTTTCTTGACCCAACTGGTTTGATCTTTCGTCACCAGTCACTAACTGTGAATCGTGGTGAACCTGGCATGGCAAAATAAAAAAAGCTTAACATATGGATACACGTGGGACGTTAGTACTGTACACGCTTGTTGTTCTTGGTTTGTCAGTGCAGTGCAGATGTTAGCTTTGCATTGCTGTTTCATTAAAATATACAACAGAAGGAAGAAGTGGGAGCCATAATGGGTAAACACCAACATGATAATTAATCCTTTGCCATATAGTATAGAACATATATGTATAGAAACCAGAAAAAAAAAAGAAAACATTCAGAAAAATCTCAAAAACAACATTTCAGTGACACAATCTTTATCTTTCTTTCGTTCTAATTGAAAGTTAAAGCGCCAGTGACATTCTTTATAATTTAAAGGAATACTTCTACATTTTAGGAAACAGGTTTGTGGACAGTTTAACAAGAAGATCAATGTCATTCTCGAGTCTGTACAATGAATATGAATGACATAACAGCCAGAGGAGCTTTAGCTTAGCTTAGCACAAAGACTGGAAACAAGGGGAAACAGCTAGCCTGGCTCTGTTTGAAGGTAACACAACCTTTAAAGCTCACCAATTGACATGTTTTATCTCATTTATTTATTCCGTATAAAAAAGACGCGTAGAAACGTCATATTGCGGTTTTTATTCTGAGTTCTGACTATTTCTTGGCCGGGGGCAGTGACTTCCTGAAGTCTCTGCTGACTAGGCCTGGTGTAAAAACAGAAAAATAAAAATTGTAGATATAACGTGTTAACTGGTGAGATTTAGAGGTGCTGGTAGGTGTGTTTTGTTACCTTTGGACAGAGCCAAGCTATGGGGAGTTTCACCCTGTTTCCAGTCGTTATGCTAAGCTAAGCTAACAAGTTGCCACCTATAGCTTCAACGTTACCGTACGGACATGAAAGTGGTGTCGATCTTCTCATCTAACTCTCTGTAGGAAAGCGAAATAAACCTAAAATGTCAAACTATTCCTTTAAAACATTGCTATATGTGCGTATGTCAAAAAGCAGACATCACATCAACTTCCTGGTAAAGCTACAACAGGCAAACAGGTGCTGAAGGTCAATAAATAAAAACATGCTGAGGGAAACGGAGATGTTTCATCTTTAAAACCAGGCTTGACAAAAACATTGACTGTCTCACAGCAGGGTCATCAAGCTGCTTGTGTCTGGTTGACACCACACGTCGTTTTGATAGCCAGGGTAAAAAAAAAAAAATCTACTTTTTTTTCTTCTACTTCCTGATTTCTTCAAAAAACCTCCTCAGTGCTTCCATTGTCATTTTTTTTTATCTAATACTACTAATATCTGAAAATGCTTTGTCTCGTGCTTAGTTATTCTACAATCTTCTACACAGGAACTGTGAGCAGAGTTCATTCTACTAGGAATAACTCCAGTAGAGCAACTGGATGATGGTAGAATACCTAACCAGCCTCTACTCCTGTCATCTACTCTATTCTACTGCTACTCTATGTTTACTACAATTTTAAGTCCCTTTTTCTCATCCATACGCCCACCATTTGGTTAAACACACACAAAAAAAAGCTTTGTTTGATCAAATAATTTACACAGTTACTCAGTAAAAATCAAAATTACAATGTACAAGAGGCCTGTCAAAATAAAATGTGATGTCTTTATCAATCTAAAACGAGAAAAAAAGGATCTGTTGTCACAATTTGTTCTGTTTTGGATAAAAAGATCAGGTAATACAGTTCTCCACAGGTTCCTTCTAGTCGTGTTGCTGTGGTAGACGCTCAGACCGCTTACCAGAAAGGTCTTCCATGCAAATTTCACCTCTGAGACCTGAAGCTGTGACGCTGAATGAAACTGAGGAGTCTGAATCATCAGAGCCAGCAGGAGCAGAAATAATCAGACTAACATGCTTCCCCCCACAAGACGAGTCATACAGAAAATAACCAGCGATCAATAACTTAAGTTCACATTGGATATAAATTATACAAATTCAAATTTCTGAAGCAATATGTTAAAACTTTAGTGGAAGAATCTATCTAATACCTACTGCTCTGTCTAACAACATACTGTTTCTAAGCTACAGAAAAAGGATTTATCACTTAATACAACTTTACTGCAGCTATACTGCATGTAGGCTGCTGTTATATGTTTGTGTCTATAATTTTGACAAATTATATGAAAATGAGATCAATATATTATGGAACTAATTCTGATCAAACATTTTCAATAAAGTTTAATTAAATATTGGTTACTAATTGACATTTCTCATTTGTTAACTCACTTCGCTGCTGACTGTTTTTATCTTTCTCATTTTTAAAAACTGACATTAAAAATGTCAGAAATCACATTTGAACTTAACACACTCGTAAAGAAGATGAATCCTCCATTCCATGTGAGTATTTGACACGTCTTGGTAACTACTTTATGTAACTAACCTGTGTATAGATTGTCTTTCAGAAGTATTTTCGCCCTCCAGCAGCCCTTTGTGAAATCAGATTGTAAATTCTCATCAAAGGGTTAAACATGGCTTAGTTTTTAAATACCTCCTAATGTAAAAGACGTAACCATCATAAGATTTCCTGCTCTCTAATCACTGTACAGCATCACGAAATCAGTTGATAATAATTCATTTTCTCCTCTGAACTCTGGGAGATGTAGTTTAGTTTCTCAGAAGTGCATTACAGAGATGTAAATGTAGAAATTTACAGTCTTTGTTATGTTGTTGTTTTTTTTATGTCACAGTTTGTTACAAAATAAAAATCAAATCAAGTTGCCTCTTTGTAAAATCTCATTTTTACACTTTGAGGTTGTTTTATAGTTCTAGTGTCTGATGTTTGCATCCTAAATGACTTTGTTTACCTTTATAAACTACAGTGTTATGTACTGTGTGCATGTCACTCCTTCACCACAGAGCAGTCAAGGCTGTGAGAGGAAGATGTGTGTGTGTGCGTGTATGTGTGTGTATCGTATGTGTGTATAACTGAGTCTATGTGTGCGTCACTCTGTGTTGTTGACGCTGTAGGGCGGTGGAGGGTCCAGGCTGTGTTCAGAGGAGGGAGTCGGGGTCCCTGGGAGTCCAGAGGAGGGAGTCGGTGAGGCAGGCGGCTCCTCCGAGTCAGAGTTCTCCAGCGAGAGGTCGTCGACCAGCGCTCTGCGTCCACGCATCGCCAGAGGCAACGGAGCACGTCTGGATGAGAAGAGAGAGACGAAGGAGAGAGTCACAGTATGTCCTGATGTGAAGCAGTTGAGTGCAGTGCGAATTTAATCCACCCCCTCCATCCTAACACATGATTTTGGGAAATACTTATTATTACTTATTAATCCCCAAGATGTTATTATTCCAGGAACAATAGTCTTCATCCTTCAATTAAAGCTGAACATACAGTAAATTCCAATTTCATAATTTCATCATATTATTTCCTCTGGCTTGTAATCATGCTTCAGGCTGCTCTTCAACATGGCGATGCGTAACATCAGTAATTTCTCTGTGATTTGGTCGGTTTCTTCTGGGAGACACTTTTTACTCATCAGTTATTCACCCCTTTTAAGAAGCCATCAGAAACACCTGTAGATTAAACTGAGCTTCCTCAACACTTTTAGGGCTGACTTTAAAAATCACACTAGCGACAGACTTGAAACTCACTACTAGCAACATACAGCCCCTCACGCAGGAGCTGGTGTTACACCTTCAAAAAGAATATGTCCTGATGTGAAATGTCTAGTCATATCATACAAGACTCATTTTTTGTCCACAAATACACTGGAACACAACAATATAATACTGTCGATCAGCTATTTGTTTAGTTAAAACTAAATTCAAATTTTGTTTAATTAATTAATTAATTAATTAATTAATTGTTCAGTACAAAAAGTCAGAAAATAGTGAAAGTGCCTTCGTTTTATGAAACGAGATGACGTCTCTAAATTGCTTTTTTGTCCAAAACCAAAATATTCTCCATTTACAAAGATATAAAACAAAAGCAGCAAATGTTCACATATGCTGGAAACGGCAAATGTTTGCTTGCATTTTTGCTTGATAAATTACTTATATGATTAATTAATTGGTAATTAATGGTTCCCATTGACAGAGCAATAAAACAAGGAGAACAGCCGAATAAGTGAAATATTAGAGCTAACAAACGCTTAACGTTTAGCAACATAGATTATTAGTAAATCACTTAACATATGAACTTTACATGTATCCTTCCACACACACACACACAGACAGAAATAATAAAAACATGACACACACACAGTGACCTACTTATCTGTTCTCCATTCAGGGACGCTGAGTGTTGGTGTGACGGAGACAGATGGACAGTTTGTCAGTGTTAGATGAACACAAACGGATGAAACAAAAGAAAAAAGCAAAACAAATCATATCAAGTTAATGGGGGGTTAAAAACAAACAAAACAACAATAAATGATGATCACACAAACACAGGAAACACACACACAGACATGCACATACACGCGGGTACCTGAGCTGGCTGCGGAGAGAGGTGATCTCTCTCGTCATGCTCTGACCGCTGTCGGTGAGCTCCTCCAGCTCCCTCTGCAGCTTCCTCTTCTGAGCGTTGGAGCGAGAGTTCTCCTCCTCCACCTCCTCCAGCTGCCTCTTCAGCTGCTTCAGGCGGACCATAGATTTATCCAGCTGGAGGTGGGGGAAGGTGTGATATGCGGAGGTCAGGGTGAGACACATGGGGTCGGAGGAAAGAGGGGAACAAGAAGAGAAGAGAAGGCGATGGATATATAAAAAGAGAGATTAGTCTGGGAGCAGGAGGACTGACAGGGATCAGGAGTCAGATTAAACCTGGTAGATTATCAACGATGATGTTTTGGAAGGAGAGTCAGTGTCTCTGCTGTGTTTGAGGGATTTATTTTTCGGAGTGGAAAACGCTCTACCTTCCCAATGAACACACAGATGCCACGGCGGGATTAGGATTAGGTTGGATTGAGCTGAATAAATCACTCATTTTAGGATGATTTTTCAACACCCGCTTAGCTGACCTCCCATTAAATGATTATTTAATACTCCCTGTCCCTGGCCGTACTATTCTGTGCATCCTCTTGTATCTCACCTCAGCTGGTAAGTCTTACCTGTTCTCTGTACTGATCTGCATGTCGTCTCTCGTCCTCTGCCTGCATCATCACCTCCTTCAGTTTCTTCTCTGTCTTACGCACCAATTTGTTGGCCATGGCTCGTTCCCTGAGAGACAGAGGAGTTCAGGATAAGCTACCTGTTGCACCAAACATCTCTCTACAAACGTAAAGCAACACCTCATTACTGTGTTTTAATAAAGTAAAAAAAATGTAACATATAATATAGTATGTATATATTTGCATTGCCCTTCATTATGTTTTGCTTTTGTCAACGAATATAAAGTTAAAAAAATCGCTGTCCCCGGATTAGCTGACAAGGCGTGGCTTCCTCCGTCATAAATAACTTTGTTTAACCACGTACAACTTGTTACTTCCTTTTCCTTTATGAGCTGTACACAGGATAACACGTAACACACGTTATTTCTTTGATCTGTACTAATGTGCGTCTGTTTCTCTCACTGTCTCTCCTGTTCCAGCTGCTCCTCCATCGACTCTATCTTGGCCTCCAGGGCGGCGACGCTGAGCCTGTGTTTGCCCCTCACTGCTCCCTCCATCTCCCCCAGTCGGGTCTTCAGCTCCTTGTTCTGCCTCTCCAGCTGCTCCCGGGCCGCCTCTGCCTTCTGAGCCAGAGTCCTCTCGCCCTGCAGCTGCACAGTCATAGTCTCCACCTGGACCACGAGCAGATCAGCAACCATGACGTGAGTTTGTGTGTGTGTGTGTCATGTGTTTGTGTGTGTGTGTGCAGGTACATCTACCACACCTGTAGAGCAGTCTTCCTTTGTCTCTCCGCGAGCAGTTCAGAGTTGCTCTGCTCCTCCTCCAGCTCCTCCTCCAGCTGACTCACTCGTGCCTCTAACCTCCGCTTCTCTTCAAACAGTGCCGTCCTGGACAAACATACCATTTTAGTACGAGGCCACATACCAACCAATAACACACTAATTAACACAGTATATCTGTAGCAAAGTGACACTAACTTTCCAGAACTGCTGTTGACCATCTCATCTGCCATCTCGTCTCTCTCCTGCTGAGCCTGCCTCCTCTGCCTCTCTGACACAGCAAGCTCCTACACAGACAAATGAATGTACACCGGTGGTTAAAAGTCACTTAATATCATTTATTTTAAAAGCATCATATTGCTTTTGTTGGGTTTCAGTTAAATACACGCACCTCAGTAAACTGCAGGACTTCTGCTTCCAGTGTTTGGATCTTCTTGTCGTTGTCTTTCGACTGTGCGATCACTTCATCCCGAGTCAACTTGGTCTCATCTAACTCCCGCAGAATTTCCTTCATTTGACCCTATGAGAAAAATCTATTTTTAAACGCAGGTCCATGACAAGTACAGAAAATCGATGTTCACGTGTGAAAAAAATCTGTTTTACCTGCAGCCTCCGTAGCTGCTTCATAGCCTCCTCTTTTCCACGGCTGGATGTCTCCACCTGAGCCTCGGCTTCCTGCAGTTCTGCTTCCAGCTGCTTCTTGGACGACACAGCTTGAGACCGCTGACTCCTCTCCTCCTCCAGCTGGATCTCCAACTCCCTCACCTGGAAAAGGAAGGAGGACAAAGGAAGGAAGAAATTGTGAGTGATTTGGAGAGAGGAACAGCAACGTGACCTGTAATTTCCTTTCCTCTCCTTCCTCTCTCTACCTGTTTGCTGAGCGCCCTCCTCTTCTCCTCTCCCTTCTCCTCGCTCGTGCTTATCTCCCTCTCAAATTGAGCCTTGAGCGCCTGCAGGGTGACCTCCAGCCTCAGCCTCGAGTTCTCCGCCTCTGAAAGCTCCTCCTCCAGCTCCTGCGTCTGAACTCGCAGGTTCTGAGCTTCTGTTTCTAAAGTCCTGCGGGTCCGCTCCAGCTCGTGGACCTAAGCAAAAACGGATACCAGGTGCTGATTCACTGAGGACTGAGAGAGAAATAGCAAGAGAGCCCCGAGAGGAAGATTCTTACGTTCTTGCCGACATCATCCTGCTGGTTTACAAGCTGTTCCATTTCCAGTCGGAGCTGCTTGTTGGCCCTCTCTAGCTCTTCCCTCTGGTCTTGGGCCTCCTACACACATGGAAAAACAGATGAAGATGAATCACCAGAGTCGCAGATACATAGAGAACAGAACAAACATGCTTTACTGACTGCTGTCAGTTAGTTTACCTGCAGAGCTCGGGATAGTGCCAGATATCTTGTCTCCTTCTCCCGGCTGTCTGCTTCTGCTCTGTCCCTTTCCTCTGCCAGCCGAGCGCTCACCGCCTTCTCCTCTGCTAGACACTGAGGGAGTGACGAAGACAAAAGTTAGAGGTCAAGTGAAGACGTATCAGGAATAAGTGGGAGCAAAGCGGTGAGGTTCAAACCTGGTCGAACTTCTTCTGCCTCTTCTCCAGAGCCGTGCAGTTCTGTCTCTCTCTCTGCAGGGCAAGGGTCATGTCCTCTATCTCCTCCCTCAGTCGCTCCCTCTGCCTCTCCACTCTCTCCTTCTCCTCCTCCTTCTGACGCTCCCTCTGGATGGCGCTGTCCAGCTCTCTCTGGAGTTTCCTGCGCGTCTCCTCTCCGGCTTCCACCGCAGTGTTCACCTCCTCTGACTGCTTACGGAGCTCGGCCAGCTGTGGAGGTGGAGCAGAGGGGGGGTTTAATAATGTCATGGACATAATATGAGAAACTGAAATATTATATTTGTTTGTATGCATCGACTGTGGTGTCTTATTGAATGCCATGTTGAACTTTCACTGCTGTGGATCATGGTCTGGAATAACATGAAATCACTTGATATCCATTTCAGATGAAGCAGCAGTTCAAGAGAAGCCTGCACGTGTCTCTGATTTACCTGCTGGGTATGAGTCTGAATCTGCCGAGTCAACTCTTTGGCTCTCTCCTCCTCCTCCTCAAGTCTTTCCATCAGTCCGTTCTTCTCCTCCTCCAGCGCTCGCACCCTCGAGCCCAGAGCCATCTTTTGACGAGTTTCATCCTGCAGCAATTCCTGAGAGAGAAGAAGAGTGTCGAACAAAGCCTGCTGACGGTCTGTGCGTGTGTGGGTATCTTTGAGTCAGGAGCAAATTCTTTCATTTTCCTCAGTTCAATAAGGGGATTTTGATTATAGGAGAAAATTTCTGTGGCTCTAGTACAGAAGCTTAAGTCCAACATCATATCTGAGCACACCCCGGTGTGCGTTTCACTTTGTTACCTTGGCATCATTCAGCTGACTCTCCAGGCTGCTGACCTCTTTCGAGAGCCGAAGGGATTTAGTGTCAGAGGAGGACAAATTGTTGGAGATACTCTCAATCTCACACTGAAAATGGACAAAGAGGGAGCGAGTGTGTGATTTTGTGAAGTTCAAAACACACAAAGCAAATACTATTTGAACAGACAACAACTCAACAACTAAACACATAAATGTAAGGTCTAATATCTCTATGTTTGCACCTGCAACTTGTGCACTCGCTCTTCCCTCTCCTCCCTCTCTCTGTCAGCCTGAGCCAGTCGGGCGCTGAGCTCTTGCAGCTGACCCTCGGCCCTTTTGCGTCCTCTCTCGCTCTCTGTGCGTCCCGCTTGGAGGCTCTTGAGCTCGGAAGTCAAATTTTGTCTCTCTTCCTCCAGCACTGCCTTGGCTTTCTCCAGGGACTGACGGGCCTGAAAGAGTACATGGATGAAGACGCATGATGAGCAACGGTGCGTGTTTACACAATCGTGTGTTTTTGAATGTGTGTGTGTGTGCGCTCCTCTTACTCTCTTGCTATTGTCCAGCTGTTCCTGGAGGCTGTCTATAGCAGCGCTGTGTTTGACTCTGAGCTCTGACAGCTGGACCTCGTGACGGCGAGTCTCCTCTTCGACACACCGCTGGAGGTCATTTAACTCTGCCTCCCGACGAGACCTGTGTAGATGGTGATGAAGAGGAAGTAGGGTAAAAAACAGAAATACAAAAAGTGAACTTTTCAATTCAAAGCTGAGTTTGCATCATTTACCTTAGCTCCTGCTGGGCCGCTGTGGTGTCCAGAGTGTCCTCCAGCTCTGTTCTCAAAGCCTCCAGCTCCTCACTCAGGTCTCGCCTCTGTTTCTCTGCCCTTTCCCTCATCCCTCGTTCATTCTCCACTTCCTCCTTCAACTCAGACACCTGGGACATGGCCTCCCTCAGCGCCCTCTGAGCTTCTGAGCGACGCGCTCCTTCTTCCTCCAACCTGACAGAGAATGATAGATGAATTAAGGGAGGAATGTAAAATCTATGACTTCCCTTTATTTGTGTCACCGTGTGTCTTCCATGTCATCCTGTGTCTCACCGGCCCTGCAGGGTGGTGATTTCCTTCTCCTTCTGAGCCAGACTGCCTCGCAGCTCGCCGGTCAAAATGCCCAGATCTGACAGCTGCTCCTGGGCCTCCACTGACTCGTTCTCCATCCTCCTCCTCCACTTTTCCTGCTCCAAGCGACCCTGCTCCTCGCGTTTCAGACGCTCTGCACACAATCACAAAAGTAACAGATTACAGATCGCAGCCCTTCAGCAGCGAAAATATTGAGACAAAGTTGAATGACAGGAAAACGACCAGTCAGCTACAAGTTTCCTTTATTAAAGAAAATACTTCCAGCTTCTTAAATGAGAATATTTGCTACTTCCCCCAGTTCTCTAGGCAAAATAAGACATTAGAATATGTTAACTTGGGCTTCTGGGAGTAATGGTTGGCATTTTCACTATTTTCTGTCACTTTAACACTAATTAATCAATTTATTATTAAAGAAGTACTCATTGATAATGAAAACAATTATTGATTACAGCCTTACAGATCTCCTATGATGGAATAATACTACGTCATATGAGGCTTTCTGTGTATTAATTACTTTACACAGAAAGCATCTAAAACAATTTAATGAAAATAAAGTTGGGAGGTTTCTTTGTATTCTTAAGGCTGCTAAAATGTGAGATTCCTTGAACTATAGTTCAAATGATGGTGAGATAATTATTGCTTAATATGTCCAATAATTACTTAAAATTTTCTTCATCATATGTTTCATTCATTTTCAGGATACAAATTGTTATATTGAATAAAAGTTGCTTCAACTTCACACTGTGCCACAAATAAAATGTATGTAATAAAATGTAAATATAACTCAAAGTAGTCAATACAAATTAAATTAGCCTCAATAAATGTATTTCCATCGCAGACTCAATCAAAAAGGCTGATCACTACATAATCAATGCAGTTACACTTGTAGGCTGCCTGTGGAATGACATTAGGACAGTTACCCTCCAGGTCAGCGATGACAGCTTCCTGTTTGTTCTTGAGTTTGTTCAGACTTTTGGTTTTCTCCTCCTCCTCAGTGAGCTGATCAGTCACCTCACTCAGACGCTCCTCAAACTGTTTCTTCTCCTGCTCAGAGAAAAATAACAATACAGCACTGAAACATGGAAACGTGTCTAAAAACATGAATACAAAGATGCACAACTTTTCCATTTGGTATGAAAGACAAATAAATACTGTATTTACGAGGGTTGTAGTTATAATAGTGAGGGAAAGTTTTATCTAACATACACACGATGATTATGTTTTAATGTGAAGCCCACCTTGCTGAGTCGGTCTCTCTGCTCCACTGCGTTCAGCAGGTCGGTTTCTAGACTCTTCACTTTGGTCTCTAAGGTAACCTTCTCCAGCAGGAGGCGCTGTCGGGCACTTTCCTCCTCCTCTAACTGCTCCTCCAGGTCCTGAAAAGGAGATAAGAGAGTCTTAATTTAACTTCACTTTTCATGTAACCTTCAGTTTTTTGTGACAAAGCATAAAAAACTGATGAGTCAGTCAGTTTTAGTCCCTGTTTCCATGTTCACTTGTATACCTGTATATTCTGCTGCATCCTCTTCTTCTCATTGGTCAGCTGCACACCTCTCTCCTCCTCTTCCTCCAGTCGACTCTCCAGCTCACCCAGCACCTCCTCCAGCTCCTGTTTCCGACTGGCCAACCTGGCCCTCATCTCCTCTGCCTCTGCAAACAGCTCCGCCTCTGCCTGCAGCTGGTCAGCCAGCACTGCCTTCTCCTCCAACAGCTAGAACATGACAAACAGAAGAGGTGGAGGAGGAGGAGTGATGAACGAGGCACTGATTCACAGCAGAGGGGTAAACAGGCAGCAGAACATGGTGGAGGTTTGTTTACCTGAGCGTGTTTCCTGTCCAGCTCTGTGTAGTCCTGCTCCACTCGGGTGAGATTGTCCTTGGCCTTCTGGAGCTGGGCTTCTCTAACCTGGATCTCCTCATCTTGCCGGGTCACCTGCAGCAGGGGCTTCACCTGGTTGGCACAGAACAAAGGTTAGATGTCCTGCACCTGGATTTTATTCTTCTTTCACTTTTTTTATATTTTACAATATATTATTTCTGTTGCTATGATCCAATAACTGTGAGCTGGGTCATGAGATTGCTATATTTTTACTGTTAAAACATCACAAAGCAAACTAAATCAGTAAAAAAAAGAATAAAATAAACTGAATCTTTTCAGCTGTGTCAGTGTTCACCTGCAGATTTAATTACTGTACATATCACATCTATGTTGTAATGTAGTCGTGTGCACGGTACCTTAGTGAACAGCCGCCACCACTGCCAGTTCCTGAGTTTGAGGTAAGCAGCACAGTTCCTCTGCATCACCCTCAGAGCGCTCAGCTGCTGCTGCTTTTTCATAAAGGCTCTGCGATGTATTAAAAATTAAACCATTAATCAGGGAGCAGCTTTACCCACAACAAATGACAACTCAAAACTCTGAGTGGTAACTACAATCTGGTAAAAAAAAAAAAATTGGCCATCAATCAACTGAATCTTGTTATTGTTGTTGTCTTGTTATTAGACATTAGAAACAATAAATCAACGAATAAGACATTTCAATTTAAATGACTAATCTAATTAGTTTGCCTCCATTGTAAAAATATAACTTCATTATTTATGTCCTTTACAGGCTTCCATAAGCTGTGCCAGGTACCCATCAATGCTGTTGATTTCCTGAGTCACTGATAGGGGCTGACAATTCATTAAATATTTATGCTCCTTTAAGAGCGAAATACAAAACTGCCTTCTAAACAGCAGCAAGCGAGCGCTCCTTACAGAGAAACCCCGCAAGTGTTAGATGTTTGTCTTCTCCTGTCAGTTTAGTTTCAGTTAGTAAAACAAGTGTTTTTTGACTGGCTGAAGAATTCATGTAAAACAAATATTCAATATTCAGTCAGAAACATTGCAATAAGATATAAGGCAGCCTACTGTAGCTTACAAACTTAAAATAAACATGTATCTGTCATACCGGTACCGGTAAAGTATCGGTAAAGCTCATACTTGCGTGCGAGGTAGCCTCTGGATGCACTCTGGAAGCGTATGATGGTGTCAGTGATCTTAAGGTCTCTTTCTTCTTCCAGGTGAGCCAGGACTCCAGCTCTGAAGAAGACTTTACTCTGACCCACCCTGAACAGGTTGTGGTCCAGTTCCAAAGCTCTGATCTGAACGAGGAAACGGCATCCAGTTAACAGCAGTTGGAGATTTCCAGATTTCCACCTTTTGAATTGTAATATGTTATGTTGTATTTTTACAGACACTGGAAAATGACTCACCATGAGTTCTGACGCCTGTTTGCCATCCATGAAGGTGCGAGGGATAGCATTAGGAGTCAGGATCTCATACCTGTGAGACAAATGTGATTTTGTAAGTGTGTGTGTGTGTGTTTGAGACGCAACACTGAGGATGTGTGAAGCGGGTCATTAACAGGTGACAGAGAGAGTGCTTGGTGAAGCATTCAGTGTGTGCGTGAGTGCGAGAGAGAGAGTGTGAGAGAGAAAGCGACAGTGACAGATGGTCACGAAAGGCGGTTGATTGTTGTCTCGTCTTTGATACAAAATTACAATCACACCCACGCACCTCTGCCTGAACTCCTGGAATGGGATGCGATTAGGGAAGCCTTGTCTGCAGATACGGATCCCCTCCAGAACTCCATTACACCTCAGCTGGTCCAAAACCAGGTGTGGGGATAACTTACCGGCCTGAAAGTGTCAGGAAGTGAAGTAAAGAAAGAGATGGAAAGGATGGAAGGAATTAAATTCATTTAATTACCTTCAGCTTTCTTGTCTGTTTGATCACCTTGTCTCTATCTTACCCTCTTCTCGTGGTTGGGGATGATGCAGCGCAGGAAGTTGGGGTTGGTGTTCCTCAGTGTGGCCATCAGCTTGGTGAGAGACTCCTTGTAAAGCTGTCCGACGGTCCTGAACATTCCCTTCTTCGTCTTCAGTCCTGCTGCTCCAAATGTGACCGGCCCGCTGTTCTCTCCTGACGACACTTGGTCCAGACCCACGATCCTGTCCACTGGACAAAAACACAGAGCGGGGTCTCACTTTCAGCAGTGGGGATCAATTTAGTGGAGTTTGCCAGGCTTGATCTTGCATGGTTATGTCAGTGTGAATGTCACACTAATGCCATGGCATCATAATTTCACACCTGCTTTCACATCTGCATATCAAGTCTCCGGACAGATGATATCAGATGGTGGACAATGGATTTGGAGCTTGTTAGAGATGCACTCATATGGTTATTTTCTCACACATATTAGTCACAGACAGTCTTGTGCAGGTGCGTAACAGGTTTTCTAGCTTAATGTTGAACATGTCTGGGCAGGCATAACGACAGGTGTGTCTGTCTATCATTAAAAACCATGACGATTTATTCTGTTCCTGTTTTGACTCGTTTTGTATTGAGTGATGAGCTCATAGAAAAAAAGTTTCCAAATTTCCAATTTGACAATCAGCCAAATATAGTTAATATAACTATTGTTTTGCTGTTTAAACCTATTTAAATGTTAGTATTGAGGCCCATATGTTGCATCTCTAGAGCTCCTTCAGGATCACACAGTTGTTTGCGGCAGCACAACTCTAATGTGATCTTGAATGTGACTTTTGTGACTAACCAAGAGCATGCTGCTACCTTGACACTGTCTATGAAATCAAGGTCAATTACTTTATTATAAAACTACATCACACAAGCACAGCACTGTCACTAAGAGCAAAAAACTTGGTGAAAGAGCAAAAGAGAGAACGGGTGAGCCAACAGCACAGCCAGTACGATGAAAGAATTAACAACATGTAACAGCTTACGACACTACAGCACGAAATGAATTTAAAAAAAAAAAAAAGATACAAAAAGGCAAACGGAAATCAAAAAGTGGGCAGACAGAAAACAAAGGAGTAATGTCAGCAGAGGTGGGAGTGAGGAATGTGAGTGTGACACGCAGAGGAGGAGAGAAACCTACTGTCGGAGCCATTAGCCTGTAGTGTGGCATAGGAGTCAAAGAAGTAGACACGAGGAAGAGTTTGAATATCTGATGCATTAAGGAAGGAAGGAAGGAAGGAAGGCGCAGGGAGGAAGGTGAGAGGGAAGGAAAGAAGTGAGCACCAAATTAGTGGAGAGGGAAGAGAAAAGAACAGAAGGGAAAAGAGACATGAGCAAGCAAACACAGCAGGAGAGAACAAGAAGGAAGAGAGATGATCAGAAAGTGACAGATAGATAGACAGAATAGTTGCAGGATAGAGAAAGAGAAGAGAGAGAGAGAGAGAGAGAAATACATTAAAGTTAGTAAAATTTGCAACAAAAGGCTTCAATGTTTAGATTTGACAAGCAAATAAAATACAGGGCATAAAAATATTTGTAGTTTTCTCACAGTTGTACGTACTGTACATATAAAGTTCATGAATTAAGTGTTTACTGTTGAATTAATGAGTAAATCAGTCTCACCTTCCTTCCAAAGCTCTGAGACAAAATGATCAGACGACTGGTGCAGAAGAGACGCCACATTGTCGTTCAGAGGATCCATGTTCTTCACCAGCCAATCATTTGCCTTATAGTCGACCTGCGAGACATTACGGAGGGCATGGCACATTGGTGACTTGGTTCCCTTTGCATGGGAAAGATGGCAGATGTGGAAGATGTTCATAAACAATGGGATACCTTGCCAGCATAATGGATGATGGAGAAATCAGCTTCCCCGCGTGGCTGTTTTGATCGGAAGAATTTTGGATGGCTGCCTTGCTCAGCAGACAGCTTCTCTACAAATGAGCGGTCTGTTGCCCGGGGGAACCAGCACTCTTCATCCAGCAGGGCCAGAACACCAGGCGGGTGGGTCTAACAGATGGAGAGAAAAACAACATTTACTGTGAGTGAAATGTGGACTTTATAATTCAGAAGGAATAAATAATCAAAGCTGAGTGTGTGCTTCTATTCATATTCTTTCATTCACTTTCATTCCTTCATCTGTGGGCATGGCTGAATGTGGTGAAAACGGGTTTTATGAGCCACAGGTTTAAGCCACAACCTTAACGATACGCTATTTTCCCGCTGTCACCAAACAATACACACTAAATATAGACTGTCAGCGTCTATATTATCAACACTGGAAATACAGGAAGTACTGTGTGCTCCTTTATAACCTGTAGAACTTAAATAGTGTTTCTGTGTGTATGTACTGGTTTCTCGATGAGGTCAATGCAGGGCTGTAAGTCCAAGCCGAAGTCAATGAAGTTCCACTCGATGCCCTCCCGCTGGTACTCTTCCTGCTCCAAGATGAACATGGTGTGGTTGAAGAGCTGCTGCAGCTTCTCATTGGTGTAGTTGATACACAGCTGCTCAAAGGAGTTAAGCTGCAGGCAGAGGAGGGATTTGGGAAAGCAAACAAAGACTCATTAACTATTGATTCGTGCAATGTAACATACGGAAGAACATATGCTCACACTTGTATGCCTAGAATAAACAATAAACCCAGAAATCATGGGCGCTTGAAAAACGACACATTCATCACTTCATCACAAACATTTCAGAACAAAAGTTGTTAAATGTTAACACAACACAAACAAACCATCACTGCATGAACAAACCTGGAAGATTTCAAATCCAGCGATATCAAGGATGCCTATGAACGACGCGCCCTGTCTCTGTCTGCGGTCCAGAGCTCTGTTGATTCTGTGGACCAGCCATCTGAATAGACGCTCATATGTGGCCTTCGCCAAGGCCTCCACAGCAAAATCAGCCTGGAGAAAGAAGGATACGCTGTTAGATACACACACAAATGTTTATCTGTGTGAGTGCAAATGTCTACAAGCTTAAAGTCTTACCTGCTCTTTCGTCTGGGCCTTCTGCACATACTCTCGACCCACTTTGATCCTGGGAGTGAGGATGGCCCGAGTGAACTCCAGCACATTGACGCCCAGCAGATGGCACAGTTTCTGAGCAGCTGTGTTATCGGGCATCGAGGCCTGGTCCTGGTTCTTCTCCTTCATGAAGGAAATATTTCCAAACTGGAGCACAGCAGAGATCACCTTAAGCATGGCTGAGGAGAGGTAAGACAGGGAGAGGAAAGATGATTTATAGCAAGGATCAAGTATGCAAAAAGAAAAAAAAACTACTTTGTTTATCAGCCTCTCTCTTACACATTGACTCCTCTGGGGTGAAGCCCATTATAACCATAGAGTCCATGGTTTGGGTGAAGTTCTCTGAATCACTCTGACCAGGAACAGGGATGGAGCCTCCACTGAGAAAGCGGTACTCATCAGCAGTTCCTAAGAGCAGGTCCGCTAGGGATGGGAATAAAAGGGGTGAAACAGAGGGTATATTTAAATAGGAAAACATGAATTACTACAGGACATGCATGCAGTATATACAGTATATTATTGTTACAGTTGGTTGATATGTAGCTCACCTCTTGTCTCTTCTGAAGTTCCACACAACATCTGATAAAAGATGTGGAACGTCCTCTCATCTTTGGCCTGACGGGTGGCCCGGGACTTCTCAAGGAGGTCTGGATTTATATGGTCATGGACATATACAGCTGAAACTAGCTAATATTATATATTAGGACAACTTACCCCTTGAAGAATGTAATCTACCAGCCTATAAAACATTTATCAATTTTTCAAAAACTTGAGGATGAGATGTAAAAGGATACAAGTCTCGATGTTGGCACCAACAATGTACCCTGCCACGTCAAAATTAATGCGGATGAATTTACCCTGAAGAAGAAGAAAAAGAAGAAGAAGAACAAGAGGAAGAAGAAGAAGAAGAAGAAGAAGAAGAAGAAGGAGAAAGGTGGTTTTATATTTCAGTATATTTCTACAGTAAACACTCATGATACTTTAGGAGGTGATAAACATTATCTGTTCGTATAATATGTCTAGTCAGCCCTTACAAATCTAGAGGAGTTGTCATTCTTGACAGTCTTTGCGTTGCCGAAGGCCTCCAGGATGGGGTTGGCCTGCAGCAGCTGTCTTTCCAGCTCGCCCTGAGAAACACAGGAGGATGTCAGATGAGCTTCACAGAGAATACAAAGATAATAGCCTCAGTAAAGGACTTCCATAGGGCCTGTCTACTAAAATGCGCCATTTAATCCTGCTCTCTTTGGACTACTGATCTGTTATGTAAAAATAATGCATGACTCATCCCTGTAGAGCAGTGACACAAAATGGTGCATTTTAGGGCCCAAAATAGCATCCACAACATACACCATTCCCAGACCCAGGAACAAATGATTCTCAACGACACTAAGAGAAATGGGCCCTCGTTAATTAAACAATCAATAATAAGGGCATCAATCATGCCTCACATTTAATTTATTCAAATTGAATCTCCTACATTATTAAAGGGTGATCCCTGGAAACCACTGAACGATAGTCAGTTGAGAACCACTGTTGAAGAAGAAGAAGGGCAGAGGGAAGCTGCAGCTTCAGATGCTAACATCATACACACACTACAGATTGGCTGATTCTAGCTAGCTGCAATGCATTACTGCGGTTGTCGCATTGCCAGTGCAGCAGCTGTTGATGCAGCATCAGCAGCCAGTGATGAGGAGTTACTGTAGCTACAGAAGGTGGTGATACTGTTAAAAAAAAAAGAAGAAAAAAAAGGAATGCTAGCCAGCCAACACTGAAGGCAGATACACAAACACACACACACACACACACACACAGGCAGAGGTCAACATTTTTTATAGGGACAAAACACCCAGCAAACAATGTGTACACTGCCCACATTAACAAAACCACATATTTCAGTGTGTTCACTTGCTCTCTCTGCTAACACACACACACACACACACACACACACACACACACACACACACACACTCATGGCTGCAACACATGACACAGCCACACCCACATCAACTCATTCAACATACACACATACTGTACAGTTTGCGCGATTAAAGCCACCTGTACAGCAGAAATGCCTCACAGTTCTACAGGTAAGTGAAAAACTGTGGCATAAACGAGTCATTGGAAATGGGAAGCCAACCCTCAGCCCACTGAGAAGAATAGAAGAAAAGCTGGAGACCCAGAAAATCTAGATTTATTAAGATAAAAGTCAAAAAAGATCACTATGCACAGAGTCTCATTATATATCATATGAGCTCTTGAAAAGATTGTACATGGAAAGTTTGTAGCCCACAGTGAATAAACCCCAAGTTGTCTGAATACTGTCATACTCACATATTGCATACTCTGACGAATTTGTGGGGGGAAAATGAGGTTTTAGGGGGGAAGAGAACGGGTGGATGGGTGAACATATGGATGGGATAAACAAAACAACAAAAAAAGACAAATAAGACAACAATAACAACAACAAACAAACAAGGGAATACAAACAAGCAAAATTAAATTTACTGTACAAGGCTTGGCTGTTACGAGGAACCACATCAGTACTGACAGTTAAAAGGTTTAAGGTCACTCTGCTGGTTAGTCAGTTTCATTGTAGAGTTCATTAAGCAGGGAACAGGATGGGACAAAAGCAGAGGACAGGACAGCAGGACAGAGATAACTCACCCTATTCACCAAGGTACTGCCTCTTGTTAAAGACCTAGAGCCATCCATCTGAGCATGCAGGAAAGAGAGGACAATGCAGAGAGAAGAGAATGAGGGGAAACAAGTGCAGGAAGGAAGGAAGGTAAGGAAAATGCAGAGAAAATGTAGAAAAATAGGACTGATAAACGTAGAAAACCCACTCCATGGTAAGGGAAGATTAAATTAACTGTATTAACTGCAGGAAACCCATCTTATTACCATAGAAACCAGTCAGTATGAATGGATAAATGAGGAGGGTAAAGATTTGGTTGAGGTTGAGTAAATTGTGATTGGGTTTTCAAAGAAACAGCAGAGACCTCCTTTCAACACCTCCTGTACGCCTCATTCTTTGTTTTTTTTTGTCATTGTTGTCTTTAATCTCACGTCCTCACGTACCTGTAAAGCTTCCTTGTTTCTACCCAGCGTGCCACTCTTATGGGAGGAGGCAACGTGAGCCAGATACTGGATGACTTTCTTTGTGTTCTCTGTTTTCCCAGCTCCAGACTCGCCTCTGGAAAACACGCAAACACCGGAGTGAGGAATCCAACAAAACAGTCCATCTTAAACACATATGGTCTCACTTATGAATGGTATATATAAGCACTTTTAAGAGACAGAACACACAGGAACAAGTGGCCAAACACACATTCATCACACCAGTAAATATAGAGCCCATGCAGTGCATTCAAAGCCACAGGTCTAAACAGAAAGCAGGTGTGGAGGATACAGGCTGTGTCAGTTTTGTTGCTTTTGGAGAAGAATGAAGGAGAATGGAGTAAAAATAGCAGCTGTAAAAGATCTAACAGACGCAGACGTCTTGTCCCAAATACACTGATTCAAAGATGAGCCTAAAGTAGGATCTTTGACAATGACAGGAAGAGTCTGGCAGGAAGACATGACGACATGGAGATGGATGGGTGGCCTTCAGGCAAGCAGGTAGGTAGACAACATGTGCATTGGTACAAAGAGACAGGAGGATGCATGGTGTGATGTCCTGATTCTTCAAATTCATGTTTGGCTTATCAGTGTAAACATCGATTCGTCTTGGACCAGCATGTGAACATTTGCATTAAAAAAAATCCATACCCCACATGAACTATGAATATCAGCAACAACTGATGAACAATGCATGGAAGACGATTAATCATAAAAATCAATGATATACAGAAAGTGCTAAAAAGCAGAACTGTAGATGTGTTATTAGCTGCATAGGGATGAATGACAGTAGAAGAGCAGTCAGCGCAGCCGAGTGCTTACTTAACATCAGGTACAACATGCACACAGCCATGGGGTTAGAAAACGTCAATGTCAAACAGAAAATTACAAAGCATTCACACAGACACACTGGCGTCCTACAGTAAGCTACTTACGTGCAGAGGATTGACTGATCTTCTCTGTCTGTGGAGGACAAAACAACGCAAGGACAAATGAGTGACATGATTACTGAAATATTACTCAACTGCAAATAAAACTACTGGTGTTGAAAAATACATAAGACATAAACATAGAAGGAATTCTGTCCCTTAAAAGCATGGGAAAAATGTTTTTGAACCTGTGCAGGAAACATGTAATTAGTATACAATTCTCCCAGTGCGCTGAAAACAAGTTAGGCCTGATGTGTCTGCCTTCAGTCCCTAAATGACTCCTAACTCCTGACTGTTGGTCAGTAGGATCACCTCTCCAAACCTGTGCCGGCTGTAGGTGTTTGTTCATCATTCTTGCTAGATTCGCTCACGGCGTATGAAAAAATAGAACAGATGGCGAAACTAGATTGCGAGTTGGCCGCTCACTCTCTGTCTGAGCGGCCGGATTGGTTAATGTGGGTGACGAAAGGAAGCGGGCAGAGCTTTAGGGCGCTTAGACCTCTAGAAAAACGCAGATGAAAATGTTTGGATATTATTCAACTTGTAGATGAAATAGATTATATAGTGTAATGTATACTTAAGAGGAACATTACCGGATTACTAAAAAGATTACTTAATTACATTATTAACATGAGCTGCTGTAATTTGTTTACTTACTTCCACCCCTGTCACTGACATTAAAAGATATTAAACGTGTGCCAACAACAACAGACCGGCTAAAAATGAATTCCACAGTAAATAAATAAACAAGCATAGATTTAAAAAATGATAGCGAGATACTTTGCCAGTAGCATCCGTATTAAAATTTGTTTTCTATGTTTGGCACAGTGTAAAACATGTAGTCGAACACATAATTGACGGAGCATTAAACGGCTACCAGCATCATAACTCTTTCTGAAAGTCTGCACATGTTGACATATGACTCTTTGAAACAACACACTGCAGCGTCTTGTATGGAGGTGAGGAAGTTATCTATGCCAGTGATTGGTTCATGTTACACTGGGACTCCACCCAAACCTGTCAGGCATGAAGTGCTCTGGAAGCCTCCGTACGGACTCACACCTCAAGTTTTGATAATACAGATTAGATGTGCACGGACGGATTCACATGAGCCCTCCGACTGTGCTCTTGACTCTTGGCATGTCAGTCACTAATTAGCAATGAAAAAAGAAGCCGGTCACCAGCTGAACTGGTCTCTCCAGGAAGCCAAACCACAGGACACTAGTAGTCAATAGGTGGACACTGTTACTTGTATTTGGCTTATAGGTTTCCCACACGTTCAGTCTGGAAGAATTCATACTGGTCATACAGGTTAATTCACTGCGGTTACACAGTTACCCTGAGGGGGGGGTGTGGGGTGGCAAATACATAGACACAGAGCCTCATCTGTCCGATCCTGTTATCTCATGAGGAAACCCTGAGGCAGAGACGTTGCTCAATCAGCCCTTAACGGCTTTTAAATGGCTGCTGGGAATTCTCACTGTTTCGTCTCATGAACTCAACGAGACGGGAAGGGCTTAAAAAAATGTCTGTCATGCATTGTCGTCAGGATTATAATATGTGGTTACTATCATCACCACAACAAATCTAAAATATCACTGAATCTACTTGTTAGAAGGAGTGCCACACCTGGAAATCTTTGTTAGGAAATAGTACAGTCTTACCTGTTTGTTTTCACTTTTAAGGCTTTTGATAACAGCCAACCATATACCACGCCTTTAAATAGTTTTCATGGTGTGGCTTAGCGAGCAAAGATCAGAGACAAGATTCAGCACCACGTTCAGGGCCGGCTGAGCTGATAGCTGATGTATGGGTTAGATATAGTGTTAAGAGTCAGGGGTTAAGGGGTCACAGATAGTGCTGAGTACCTTGTAGCATGCTGCGATAGGCGGCCTCTGATATGGCGTAAATGTGAGGGGGCATCTCGTGGCGTTTCTTGCCCCGGTACATCTCCACGATGGACTCTGTGTAGATGGGCAGGTTCTTGTAAGGGTTGACCACGACACAGAAGAGCCCTGAATATGTCTGGAAGATCACACAGAACAGAGAGATTTATAGAGAGTGATAAAACTGCATCATTTTGCTTTAGTTCTGTTTGTTTGTTTGTTTTTTGGACTAGCTCCGTCACGAGTTAAGTGGTTAGTGGATGCGCTAGATTCAAAGAGATTGTCAATAACTGTGGGTGGCATGACTTTGCCTTTTTGATAAGTGCAGGAGTTGCATATTCTGATTAAACTCTTGTTTCAGCAGAAAGGAATAAACCAAAAGGGGGCTTCGAGAACTCAATGCAGCTCATGTCATTTACTTGATTCAATATAGGTCAGCACCATTCTCCCTGAATACTTAATGTGACGCAGGTACACAGGACACCTTATCTGACCATTCAGGGAGTTGTCAATTAAACTGATGGTCCTTATGAAGGAAGAATACAATTGCTGCACACATACATAAATACATAAAAACTGACATAGACGTGATCACAATAAAAATATGCATGTAATCTTTCATTAGGGAACAGTTTGACTCATGTAAACGCAGCCAGTGATTATATTTAACAGTGTCAATCCACACCCAGACGTTAGTGTTGTTATAGTGCATCCCAACTGTACTAAAAGTCATGAATGTATTGCATGTATGTCATTTTGTAATACGCCTCTCGAAGCTATTCAAACAATCTAACCCAGCTCCTCTCTGTCCATCTCCACTCAGCTTCATCCTCCATCATTTATCCCGTCAACTCAGCTACATTTAATTGCCTCTATATTATTCTAATTTAAGTGCACACACACTATGAGGGTATGTCAGTTATCATTGGCTCACATCACTTTGACTTCTACTCGTATCTATCCTATCTTACTCATATCTTGTCTGCAGGAGAAACCGGAGATGCCGCCCACTGGCACCACACACACCAACAACTTTGTAAACTGACTCCTCACCGCTCTTACCACCCTGTATCAGTTACACAGGAGATGCCAGAGGAGCAAACCGCTAACACATGCATGTACACAGCATGACAGACCGAGCCTGTGCACAAACTCTTGTCTCACAAATGCATGTGAACATGTGCACTGGCGTGGGAACCGTGTACCACAGACTCTTTATCAGTTTCCCTCTTGTGCATTCATTGTTTTAGCGCACTCACATAAATCAAGCCAGAGTAGTATCTCTCTCTCAGGTTGTGCAGCACCGACGCTTCGTTGAGGCAGGTGAGGTCGGCCATGTCCTCCACTTTACTGAAGCGTGGGGGGTTCATCCGCTGCACCTCCTCCCTGGACAGGGTGACCCGTCGTTGGCTGTCTGTCAGCTCAACCTCCACCTCATCGCCACGCTCTTCCCGAATACTGGCCGACTGGAAGTAGAAGGAGAGAGGTGTTTAACACAAAGACATGAAGGAAGAGAGACTTACAACACCACCGTGAAGACCACATTTATCATCGTCAGTACCAAGATTTCACTCAATCGGGTGCCGAAAAAGCAACACATTTCCAGAAAACAATGTCTCAAAAATGTCAATATGAATTAAATAACTTCTTCTGAATTAAAATGTTGTTCTCCAGGATGATGCATCTTCCTTTGATGCACCAGTCATTAATTCTAATAAAAGTAACTTTGACTACAAATAAAACCAAAAGAATAGAAGCTAACAGCTACCTAGAAGGGGAAACTGGAAAATGTCCAAATTAAACTAACTGTATTGTAGATTTGGGTTATAACATACAAAAAACTCTAGTCCTTTAACCAACAGGCTTGCATTCAAACTGAAGCAAAGATTGAAACTATATTTGTGAAAATGTTTGTCAGAATCTGTTCCAGTGAGCTTTAATAGTATGAATGCTTATTGTATCTGACAGCAGACGAGAATAGATGGTGACAGAAAATGGATGAGAGGAGCTCTCTTCTCTCTTGTCATGCTGTCGGTCTTGTGCTTGTAGGACAGGAAGTAGTGAACTCTGGGTTTGACCAGGTCACAAAACTCTGCTCTGCTTTATTCTCTCTGCTACTTGACATGCACGACGCACAAAATATGCGCATGTCTGTGTTTGCCTGTGTGTGGGTGTATATTAGTCACAGATTGAAGTACATGCTCAGAATATGAAGCTGGATGAAAGCGTGCATGTTATACTGTATGTGTGTGTGTGTGGCTGTGTGTGTGTTTGTCCAGCAGTGCCATTCTCAGATCATGAGTGTAAAATGAAGTCAGTGTCTCTACAACGGCCTCTTTAACATTAGGATTCTGAAGGAGAGTATTGTTCTATTCATAGAGCTCTCTATGAAACCAGTCCAGCAGAGAGAGAGGGAGACTCACAGAAAGGACATTGAATTCATATGTCACATCACACTACAATATGCGCCAATGAAAACTTGTAATGTCCGATTATGCAAGTACCAAAGAAAAGTGAGACAAATCAATATTATGACAAGAACCTCATGACAGTCATTAGGCTTAAATGTGTTACAATGTATCACAAGGCACATTAAAGACTCTAACAGGATGAAGGGAGGCGTGGAAAATAGAGCACTGTCATGATAAAATACATCCATACAAAGATGCACATTCCTTATGCTGCCTCACCTGTTTGACACACCTTCAGCTGAAGGCACACACGCTTGGAGCTAATTATTTACCAGAGGATTAATACTTCTTGTTGGAGCAACGCAAAAAAGAAGTTGTAAAAATAAACTGTATTTAACCCTGAAATTGAACTTGTATGTTCGGAATTAGTTGCTGGTGCTTGTTGGACGGTAAACCAAAAAGTCATCTATTTCCCGCTTACCTCGAAGCCATGCTTCTCTGACGGCACCCACACCAGCCTCTTAGCTGCCCAGTCGGCTTGGCTGGCAGCAGTGAACACAGCGTTGGAGGTAGGAGACCCCGGCCCCGCCCCTGATGATAGGAAGCGGGTGACATCGTTGGCACCACCCCCAGTTGGCCTGGACATGGTTCTACTTACTGGCACTGGGTGAGGAAAGAACAGGAGACACAAAACAAAAGGGGGACAATGAAAAAGTGAGCCTATGTTGAGATTTTTTTTTTTTTTTTTTCATTTTTTAGCCTCGTGTCTTGTGGGAGGCTTAAAACTGGAGCGCCGTGGATGATGTAAAGGACTGACGGACAGTAACACTGATGTGATTCTGTGTGAAGACACACAAACACACACACACACTCTACGTGCACCCACCCACCCACATGTAAAGGAGGAAGAGCAGTAGTAGCACGCAAGTAGCATGCAGGCCATATCCAGCTGAGACTGGGTCAGGGATGGCCTAAATGAAAGACACGCAAATCAAGGAGAAGAAGGGAGGAAGAAAGACAGAGAGATGGGTGGGTGGGTGGGGGAAAAGCGAGATACATCAATCGACTGAGTAAACTGACATGACAGTGTGAGGGGGAGGGATGGCGAGGAAGATGGAAAAAGGGTGGGACAGCAGTGAGGGGATATGATCGAAGTGAACTAAATCTATAGTTAACGGAAAGAAAATGAGGCATCCTTCTACTGCAGGCCACGGGACTCAGCAGAGATGGAGAACTAGTGGAGCCAAAATGCTGGCTCGCCTTAGGACCCAGTATCCTTTATGAGAGATGAGATGACAGTAGCTAGAAGTGGTTACTTCTCTGAAACATGAAGGCAATCTCCAGTCAGAGTGACTGTTGAACAACAACAGGATGTTTCTCTATTTGCTCTGACAACCCAGAAATCACGTGCAGCAGTGAGAAAAGTTTTCTTGGAGGACTCGTGACTCTTAAACTTTCCACTGAGGTTAGCAGGAATGGCCTTGTGTCAGAGGGGCTAGTAACTGCTCTGTCCTGAATGGGCTGTTGACAGATCAATTAATAATCTCTGTAATTTTTCCACACAAAAAAATGGGAAAAATTCACCGGTTCCCACTTCCCAAACATGAATATTTTATCATATTTTATCTTATATGACAGCAAACAGAATAATTGGGGGTTTTAAACTATCTTGGATGGGCCACTGTTTGACCAAACAATGAATCAAGAAATGAATTAGTAGCTGAATCAATAATGAGAGTGTTATACAGCCATAAGCATGCATGCTTACAATTTAATCAACAGACTAATTTTATAGTAACTAGAGAGAAGCCAGTCGTTGTTCTTGGACATTGGAAATGCAGTTCTTCGATGGAATTTCATGACCTGAATTTCACGTGCCAAGATAGACATAAACCTCAGGAATGACACCCTACCTGCAGCAACCACCAGCTAGACATGTGAATGATGCTTAACAGTTGTTGACAGATTACAGTAAAGTTGTGCTTGACTGAATGATCTGTGAATGATGAGCTACCTGGTGACAAGTTAATATCTAATTAATGCGTAACAGATGATTATGGTGACCAGAATGAGGCTTCAAATACCTCTTACGTAATCACCGGGGATGAAACACGCATGAGTTGGAGCTAATGTCAACTTTGATCAGACAGGTAGGCTATTGTGCCGGCCTGCATGGTGCGTGTCTTAACTATTAGGCGTCTCCATGCCTCAACAGGTATGTCATCAGGCTTGATTCCTGCTATGCATCTCAGTGTCTTAGTTTTTGCTGCTCTGTCTGTTCATGACAAGGCTCAGTCCCCAACCCAGCCTCTTAGCCATACCTGTTACTCCAATATGACACTGGGTGTGGAGTAAACATGTTGACAAAAGAGCACCACCCAACCACTCAGTATGGAAATATGCGATTCATCTGTGACACAGAACAGCTCTTTAGCTAGAGTACATCTGTTGAGGATTTTCAGCTAATTAATTATACACTTCAGGGAGTATTTACCTCATCAGGATAGGATATGTTGGATGTGTGAATAAGCTACAGTTTCCATGTGTATGGTCATGAGGAATCATGTCATCTAAGTGCTTCATTGTGGCTGAATGACCTGGTCTGAACAGTTGTGGTCATAATCATATGTTACAACATGATTGTAATAGATTTTTGCACTTTTAAGAATGTTACAAGTAGAAAAATAATGTCACTAACAAAATCATAGAAAAACAACTATGTATCAGGCTTTATTAAGTAATGTAAATACAGGATAATGTCCGTCTCATCCTTAAAATATGAAACTGAAGAGAAATATATTGAGACATGAGAGTTACACTTCCAAAAGCTGGATGGCTACATCATCTATTATAGTGAAAAGGTCATAGTCATCATGAATCATTTGTTCTCTGTCCTATGAGTGTCCTAACTCAGCTTCACCGGTGATCAAAGAGGAAGACTTTACAGACGCTGTAGCTGCAGTGTAAGATGCTGCTGAGTCCCATCAATGCTAATGATTCCCACTGTCTTTACACACACACACACACACACACATAGACAGAGACCTCACAGGTTGTCGCAGTACTGACCAGCAAACTCGTCCTGCAGCAGCTGGACTTGCCAAAACCTGACTGCTCTCCTCCATAGCAACACCCTGAACACTAAAGCAGCAGCCCCACAAACAATACCTTCAGACTTTCAACTGAGGTCATTCACTGCGGGGGGTCTATCTTATGTGTGGCGTGTAATTAATGTGCGGGGTGTCTGTGCGTGATTGTGCGGGTGTGTGTGTGTGTGTGTGTGTGTGGAAACGCCTTTTTTAAACCTCTCTCTTCTTTTGCTATTTAATGCGAATTGCATCGGTGATAGTGATAGTGTGGCATCTGCGCACTTTAAAGCTTGACAGACAGTGAGGAGAGGTGACATTATTAAACCACTGGCTATGATCATTACAGTGCTGCTGCAGAACAGTACAGCTGCGGTGTGTGACCCCTATAAATTACCTGCATTTTAGGATTAAAGCTCCAGTACAAGGGGGGAAAAAAGGCAACCACACCTTGAACACAAGACATGAACAATCACATGGGCCCCAGCCTTTAATTGACTGTGGACCGCATGTATGTGGCAGCCCAGTAAAACAAAGCCATCTTCACTGAGAGTTATTATTATTAGATCACACAAAGATCACGGTAGGCCCTTATCTTTTAATTATATGGGTCGAAGTCCTTTATAATATGGCCATTACAGAGGCACAGTTTCCCTTGCCAGACTTCAGGTCATCTCGATGTAAGCCTCTCTTCGAAGGCGTACATAAAAATCAAACCTCCAGTCCCACCAACGTTGCATTTTTAGGCGTTAAACCACCGCATTTAGACGAACCGAGCCCGGGTTAGCCAACCTCCACCGAAATATGATACGTTCGGGATATTACACTGGCTATTTACGAGTTGGATTAGAGTAAAGGTAATTAAATCACTCACCTTCAGGTTCCGCTCTGAGTCGTGGATAAGGCTGTGTTGCGAGGAGAACCGGGGTGAGGCTGTTTCTCGGGTATTTTCCTGCCTGATAGGTGTGTAGCCTACCGCATATGCGGCTTTTATCATTGCACCGCTCACTCGCTGGAGCCGCACTCACACACTTCTCAGTGAGAATAAAATAGACAGAGAGCAGTGAGGGCAAGACGGACGGCTTCAGCCCAAAAGAGTGGGCTTCCTGTTAGGGGACCAACCAGATTCGAGAAGACGGTTTTTAGTCAAACCTCAAAGAGAAAAAACTCCAATGAAAATCTACAACCGAGCAGTAGACCCGCCTCATGAATACGACGGGAACTTTCCGCCCCAAAGCTGGCATGAAACGGGTGCGGCGGCGAATGGCGTCAACGGTAGGACAAGGAGCTCCGCCATTAGCCAATGCGAACGGTTAAGAGGCGGGGCTAATTGTAACGGACGTGTCGGCCGGCCAATCGGAGTGCTGCAGCAGGTGCCTGTGCGGCAGTCTCGCGCTAAAGTAGGGAGATTTGCGCGCCCTTTGTTTACCACTCAGAGGCGGCGAGTGTCCGCAGACACAGATCTGAGATCGGATTTGTTTTATTTCACATCCATACACAAAGCGACGGTTTGCCCGGACTGATCTGACTCCAGGCGCGTGATTCAGATCATCCCAGAAAATCCTACTGAACCGGTCTGCCCGAGGTACCAGGGTTCTGGGTTTATCGGTAAATATTTATACCAATGTAAAAAATATCATAAGTGTCATAGCTAAATCTAAAGGCTAATGTTGTAGCCTATATAATGTGCATAAAGATTTGTTTTTTATTATAGAAAACCGTATATGCAAACTCCATCCGCTGATGAGATCCGGTTGAAAGTTATGCAAAAAAACAAAAAAAACAAAAAAAAAAACAGTAAGTGAACTTTGACATATGTTTTTACATTTAGCAGCATTTTGAGTGTCTAAGGTGTGTAACTGTAGTCATAATTATATTTTACAACATCACTGTAATAGATTTTTGTACTTTACTTTTACTAGATTTTGTACACATTGATATTTTCAAGAAATAGTTACTGATATTCCTAGAGGAATTATGTGTAATGTGGCTCAATGCAGCTCATAGTTCTGCAGAAAAAAAAAAAAAAACCTGTAAGTGGACCATAACATATGTTTCTATTTAGTATTATATAATGTGTCTTAATGCAGCTGATATAATATCCCATGTGTGTATTGCTATAGATTAGCATATAAGATATATGTTACTATAAGATCAGTTATTTTTACAAGGAGTGGTTTATTCTTCTGATTTATCAGCCGTGATAGAGTTTTGTAAAAGTTTATTAGCTAAATTTTAACAACACAATCAAAGTCAGTCATCTCAGTTATTTCACGTTACTCTTTTTAAAAAAAATAAATCTGGGGCAGCTGGATTTGGTTGTAGATCAATGAAGACGTTTCACCTCTGACTTAAGAAACTGCTTGGATGAGAGGTGAACATCCAGTTCATCTTTCTTTGAGTAGATGACTTAGACTGAGACTGACAGACGTCTTGTGCAACAATCTGGGATGAATGGTGCAGGAGCATGAGACGATAGCTAGGAAAGTTGCAGACTACAGAAACCACCTAGAGAGCTGAAGAAGCCTCTTGAATGAGAGGTGAAATCTCCTCATGTATCTAAAACCAATGGCCAATTGATCCAGGTTTAACTCTTCTCAAAGAAAGATAACCTGGATGACTGAGAATCTTCACAGACTTCACTTTACTCCGACAAATTTGTAAAATTCAGTCATTGCAGTGTAGTTATATTCATTGTAAATGAAAATGCAACAAAGATTATGTGTAATGGTCAGTAGGTGTGTGATGTGCTACTGGAGAACAAATAAAGAAGCAAACAATAACTGTAAATCAATCCCTGTGTTTTATTTGCTCTACAACACAGTTCAGTTTCATTTGGAAGTGCTCTGTGCCTGAGGCAGCTCTGAAATTACAGTTCAATGTTGGAGCAGAGAGGTTTCCCTTTCTCTTTAGAAGAGTAACCAAGGAAAGGTAGGTACAGCTTTTATTGGTCTCATGTCACTAGTTCATTAAAATGTATGTAGTATTACAGTATACAGTATATATGTATCTTACACTATGTATATTATAAATACCTATGATTTAAAAATGCAGTGTGTGAGTTGTGAATCATAAGCGACCAGTGAAATGACCAAATCTATCTGTCTATTTCTTTCTGGGGTGTTTAAAAAGTGCTATCGTTAAAGTGACGTTGCTGAAAGGTCAAGTTACATTTCATGGAAGTGGAGGCAGGGTGAGTGACATGACCCACCGTGCAGCCTATAAATAGGACATGGTGGCCATGAAGGAGAAGTGTAAGGGGGGATACAAACATTGAATAGCATTAACACTAATTGTAACGGAAATATGTTATCAATACCTCAACCTCCCTGAGGTAACCATGAATAAATCTTTCAACAACTGGAGTGAAACACTGCGACTGATGCACTGTGGCTAACCTGTGCTGATCCAGCAACACTACTGTGCTGTTGTAGAGCTTTAGTGATATTAGTCTTCATGTATTACTTTTGTGCAAAGTACAAAGAACAAGTTTCCAGGTTGTGCGTTGGTCAGGCTGATTACTGGTCAACACTAAATATCATGTTGCGCTCCTGACACTGACGTACATTTTCTTTTACCTTCTGTAATCAAACACTTAAATACTCAGGTGGCATAATTTACTGCAACTTATTACAGGATCTAAAATAAACAAGAACATTCCAGGTGCTTTTCAATATAACTACAAAGTGCAACTATTAAATATTCTACAATACAATACAGCTATAAGCTTCTTAAGTGCATGTTTATATTGAGACTACTCAGTTACTGAGCAGATTCACAGTAATTCAATTGCATAGACATTTTTGTCTACCTAGAACAACATACTGTGAACGATAAAGTGATTGAAAAAACACTCTTGCATAAGTATCATCATGAAAATACAGATAATAAAAGCACATTTTAAATTAACTGCTGCAGATGAAGGGCCAGTTGCAAAATCTCTGGTTTGTTATGAAGGCACCACTCACTACACTGTTCTCACAATTTGTGACAGAAACCAACTGTAACACATTAGAATTAGAGTATGGTCACGTGATTTTATGGGAACAAAAATACAGAATTATCTATGAACGTGGTGTAGTTCCAGTTCAATCCTCATCCATTTGTGCAGATTTTAGACAGCTGTTCTTATAGACACAGAGTAAGTGAGAGCAACCCATTTTGCCTTGGATTCAGTCCGAACTGTCAAGGGTCTTCCAAGTGCCAAGACACTTAAAACATTACAGTCAGTGCTAGAATCCAAAAGTAACAAAGCAAAACAATACAGTGTGGTTGATTTTAGCGACACAGAACAGAGACGATACTGTAGATAGTGCAAGAAAAAAAGTATGGTATGGTAATTAACTGATCTGGACACAGACTTTATCATCTGTCATCATTTCTAACAAACCCATGCTTCCTCTGACCACACGCCAATGACTTCAATACAAAATGTTAGATCAAATAAGCAAGATACAATCAGTGCACCTTTTTTTCATGACACACAAAAAAGCCAAAAAACAAACAACATACAGCATGTAACATGGAAAGGAACTGCTCAAAACCGCTGCTAGTTTTCAGCTGTTTCTCTATGTTACTGTTGCTCTGCTTTGGCTCTATGAGTATAGCCTGGCATAATACTCAACTCAACAGCCCCAAGCTCAAAGTATCACAACATGCGCACTATTCATACTTACCATAAGAAAAGAGCATTTAAATGATAAATCAGTAAAGTGGAAAACATTCCTGAGTTGTACCACAGTAGGTACACTACCATTCATTTCATAGAGAAGCCACTTCATATTGAGGTCACAATTATTAAACTGGAGGCTGCAGTTCCAAGCTAGAGCCACCATGGGGTGATGTTGTGTATTCTGCCAGGCATTAAAGACAGATGAGCAGGTTGTGGTAGTGATGGGCCAAATGTGAGACTTAGCAGACAAGTTTTTAATGATTCTTAAAGATTGCCAGGACCAATCAGACAACTTGGTCAGTGTTGTAAGCCATCTCCCCTATAGACTGACCGCAAGCTGTTCCTCTATCTGTCCATATGCTTTCTGTTTTTCTGTGTTAATCTGTAGAGTAGAAGTTCTCTAAATAACTTGCTCTTATTCTGGACTTCCTGTCCTTTATCCGGACACCGGCAGTTCCCTGGTCCTATCTACTCTCAATCCTGTCTCTCTTGGTCTGCCCATTCCTACCCGTCTAACCCTAATGTTTTGCCTGTTCTTCCTCTAAAATCTTCATCCTCCTGTCTCTTTTTCCTTAAGGCCTCCTATCTCGCTGGCTCAGTTATAGTGGAGATGTTCTGCCAGGGACTGCTTTCGGGTCGGCGGGGAGGGACACTCAGGGTCTTTGTCAGGCCCATCATCTGGGGAGACGAGTTGCAGAGCCACTTCATTCTCATAGCAGAATGACGAGCATGAGCTTTGAATGTACTTCTGCTCAGCCAGCTCTTTAGCACTGCATGAAGGTGTGTTTGGGATCTCATACGTCCGATGGAAGAACGAGTAGTCCACCTGAAAAAGGGACAAGAGGACAAGAATCTTTCAGTGCACATTTTATTTGATGCTAACAAGGCCGAAGAGATACTTACTGTATGTTGTCTTCCCAGACATAATAGATAGCTTGCTGTTGACATTTCATTAACCCTACATTAACATAAACAGGCAATGGTGTCTCCAGACTAGAATGTGCTGACAGCAACACTAACATGGGTAAACGCAATAACAATGTTACATTCTTATGTTTAGCAGGTTAATAGTAAATAATGGTAAATAAAAACATGTTTCCCAACCATAGTGAAAGAATGGATACCACTTCAGACCAAAATTTCATGTATATATCTCCATCTTTCCTTTCTGACCTGGTAGCCGTCTTTCTTCTCGAAGAGCACTGGTTCAAATCGGTGTCCCCAGAGGATTTCAGAAGCCAGGTAGGAGCTACGGCACTGAGTGGTCATGGCTGTAGCCTCCACCATGCCCTCGAGTATGACCACTACCTCCAAGTCAGAATCATTCTCCAGAGTCTTTTGGTCAATCTCGAAGAAGGGTGACTCATCGTTGATCTCGTGGACAATTGTAACTGGCGAGACCAAGAAGATGCGGTCAGTGCCAGTGTCAAAACCCACGTTGATGTCTGCATTGTCCAGTGGGAGGAACTCTCCCTCTTCCGTCACCCTTGGCTGAAGTTGGGAATAGAGAGTAAAATAAAGTCATTATTCGGTACATAAAACCTTGCACATTAGTTGTTATAATGTTGCAAAATTGATCTTCACATGGGGATATATTATATATTATACTAGAAAGGATTTACAATATTAAACAAACAGGCTGGTCATAAAATGCAACAGCATGGTATAGAAAAGAGGGGATTCATCTGTCATTTTAAATACACCTGACACAATTTCCTGAGGTCATCTGAGAAAAACACTGGAAATTAAATTTCTTACCCTGACCCAATAGCTTAGTATTTAGTTATATTCAATTGAATTTGACTATGGAAGTCTTTAGTCATACCACTCAAGCATAGGCTTATCACTCACCCAACCCTTACAATGGAAAAATATCCAGGACCAATATTTAGAACTGTGTTTCTTTGATCCTCGCAAACTTAATCCCATCTGCCCTGTCTGAACTTTGATATGGTCATGCTATTAAAAGAGATCAAACTGCTGTAGCCTCAATATTCCACAGATTGTGACCGTCCCGATGTATACTCATACGGAGCTGATGACAAAACATTCCCAAAAAAATAAACACGTTTAAAAATACCCACATAAAAGCATAAGGTAAATATAGGCATAATAGCATATAGTACAATACTGTAGACCCACATACAGTACACACAAGGGAAAATGAGATGACAAAGGACAATGGTGAAGAATTGTGGGCAAGTTAATCCATGGCAAATCTTCCTAACCACTGAGGGAAAATAAAACAAGCTCTCATTAACAATGGTCCACAGAATACAAGCCAGATGGTCTTAGCGCTCTCTAACTGTCTACTGCAACTGTTTTTACTACTATCTTTTACAGCAGTAAACTCTATTTTTTGGTATATTTTTTACTTTTCCCTGTCAGTTTTTCCGTTTCCAATTGACCTCTTTGACCATTTTCTCCAAACAGGAAAGGCTTGTCTCTTTTATTATTGCTGTACTTTCTGACCTTTTCTTTTTCTGATTACGGTTATTATCCATCTCCCTCCACTCACCTTCAGTAGTTGTGCTCGAACATGTGCCTCTACCAGGTGGCTCTTGCGTAGGTTTCCAACCCTCCACATCATGCAGAGTTTCCCATCCCTCAGCGCCACCACAGCTGTGTCAGAGAACACCAATGTCTCGTTGCGCTTCTTGGGCTTGGCAATCTTTGCCATGACTGCCCCGATGATGAAGGCGTCAATAATGCAGCCCACAATGCACTGCAAAACGACCGCCACCACCGCCAGGGGACATTCTTCGGTCACGCTTCTGAATCCGTAACCGATGGATGTCTGCGTCTCCAAGGAGAATAAAAAGGCCGCCATGAAGCTGTTCACCTGGAGGAAGCACGGCTCCTCAACCACTGCCTCTCTATCAGACTCTCCTCCAGACCCAGCCTCTCCTGATCCCAGGGAGGAACCTGAGCTGGGGGTAAGCCGAATGGAAAGGTCCCCATGCATGGAGGCAATGAGCCAGAAGGCAAATCCAAAGAACAGCCAGGAGAGAAGGAAGGAGAGGGTGAAGATGACCAACATCCAACGCCAGCGGATGTCCACACAGGTGGTAAAGAGGTCACTGAGGTAGCGCTGGCCCCTCTCGCTCATGTTGACAAAGGTGACGTTGCAGCGTCCGTCCTTGCCCACAAAGCGTTGTCGGGGCCGGCGGCTTGAACGCCTGGTGCGCCGGCGTCTGGTAGTGGAGGGGGAAGAGAGTGAATCCTGGTCCGAGGATGACCGGCCTTTACCTCTTCCTCCTACACTACTGCCTCTTCCACTCCTTAGCCCTGAGCACATTCCTCCTGCTCTCACCCCGCCTTCTCCTGCATCTCCTCCAACTGGCTCTCCAATGGCACTCTGCCTCCGTGCATTGTTGGTGTTGCTTTGGAGAGGTAGAGTTCTGCCATTCAGGGCATGGGTCGGGGAGGGGCTGGTTGGGGTCCCTGACCCTGTTGGACTCCCCCCTGCCCTAGCCGTATCTGCAGCACTCTGTGCCAGCCTCATGACCTCCTCCTCCTCCACAGGCCCATCAACCACAGCACTGAAACGGCGTTTCACACGTGCCGCCCCCATCAGGCACTATTAAGTCTCTTCTCGCTTATGGAGAAGTTCAGTTACTCAGTATTCCTCAGTGTGCCTTGATTTGATTGTTGATAAGTCAAAAGTCTGTGAAGCTTCACAACACAGTCAGTCTTTAAATCCTTCTTATTGAAGAGATAATTGCAAGTCTATAGTGGCCAACAAGAGGATAATTCCCTCCAAGGCCATTGGACATCAAACACTTGTTTACGTTTCCCAACTTGTGATAGATCCCTCAGTAACAAAGTGGGCTTTCTTGAATTAGGTCCACAGGTGCAACCAATGTCCTCAAATATAATACTCACTGAAGTAAGTAACGTGAGGCAAGCTTAGAAGAAAGATGTCAGCAGTAGCCCAAGGAGTCTATTTCTGTTACCTCCTGTTTGCAAGAATTAATTTGACAAGGAGTTGTAGGGCTGGAGTGACCTCAACAGACATCACAAAAGCATGCAGGATTGGTTCTGTTCAGTCCAAAACAGTAAAGGGGAAGCCACGAGCAGGTATCAATTGATAAAAGCTACAAAAGGATAATGCAATGGAGTAGGAAACATGTCAAGGATATACAGCTCATTACAGGATACCTTGGATAATACTGTGACAAGGTGCATACAAGACACACAAATCAAATAATTAAACTGGGACGATATGATAAAATCATTTTTAACATGCTGTCAAGAAAAGCAAAAAAAAAACATGCCAATTCTTACGATCAAAGTTCTTTGCAGTTTCACAACCTCTTGGTATGGGCATGAGAAAACAAAGAATACAGTAATTTCAGTAAATCATCATTCACAATTCAGTGCCAATACATCCTGGATAAAGCCTGGAATACAGTACAGACAATTTAATAAGCAGGTTTACACAATGTATCAGTTTCAGCAGACTTAAACTAGTCTTCCTTTACAAATTAAGGAAACGTCACTTTTACAGAACAAGGGTCCGAACTGAAAGAACCATGTTTTGTTTGCCATTTCCTTTTCAGTCATGTCACTGCTTTAACAATTTCACATTGTCTTTCAAAGGGTCGACATATCTGTTTGATCGCCATTGTTAATTTGGTGAAGACTTGCTTTGTGTACTGACTGACTGAATGAACGCCTGGATAATATTGACCTGAACTACACGGCTGTTAGCAATCACCTGCAACAGTTAGTCTCTGAGAGCAGACATACCTCATTAGAGCTCAGCATTACGGCTGAGAAATGCCTGACAAAAGATAAGAAGAATGGAAGAAAACAGAGAGAGAGAGAGAGATTACTTTGATCTATCTCCAACATTACTCATGTTCTCAGCTTTAAGTGGCAGATTTATATGGAGGGAAAAGGTAAGTACACAGGTCACCTGGGGAAGTTTTCAACATTTGTTCTGGAGGCCTTGTGCCAGAGTTGATAGATCAGCTGGCCTGGATTGTAGTTTGTAACTCAGTTTGAATCAGTTCACAAAAGGCTACCTGAACATCAGAGAGAGGATCCACAAACAAAATCATATGCAGATGCAGTGTGGAAATAACAAGCAGGATAATGCTGAAGTACAGCAAAAAAAAAAAAACATGCATTTGCATACATTATTCCTTAATATATAGAAAAACTGAAAACAAATAAAGCAACAGAGAAATGTGCAAAGATATCAGGTATACTTGTAGTGTTAGTATTTACCTTGCCCAACCATTTCCAGAGAACTCTACTGCTAAATCCTGACAAGTATACAAGAGTATGGTTATCCAGTCTCTTTGGATCAGCAGACACAATCAAACCCTACACTGTGGCGAGTGCAAGAACAACACACAAGAACAATAGAGAGCAGCTATTGCTAAAACTGTACAAATATAGAAAAGCCCATTTCATTCGACCAGTAACAGCAAGGTCGACAAAAGTCTACAACAAATGGAAATGGGGAAAAAGATCCCTCCTAAAGTGTGAGGTCACATAAGGGTTCATCTTTGCTTGTGAGTTGACCTCTCTTTGTGACACATGCTCAGTTAAAGCATTGAGCTTTGGGGGAAGGAGAAGACAACAAAAGAGTCTGCTGCTTTTCAGTTCTCTTTACTGAGATGTCGGTTGTCTGTTTTGAATCCCTTAGGACCTTCTTGTTTAACACACTGCCAGTCTTGAAAAGAAATGAACAAACAGAAAAAGAATTAATTGAAACGGTTGCACATATTAACATGTATGCATGCTGTATATGATAAATATCTAAATGGATGGTGATCAGAAACCTACCGAGTATATCTCTTAGGTTTCTCTCATGCAGACCTTGGATTGTTACTGGATTGTCTTACTGGTCCATTATGGTAGAGGTTTTCGTGTAGACAGTCTTAACTCAAAAGGAGCAAACTCAGGACAACAGGGAAAATGATGGAGCCTGTGAAGGGAGACAGAGAGAAAGAAAGATTTTACACCGTTCTAAATATCTCACAGAGTATTCTGATGTGCAGCTGGTATTCATCACAAAATACTTTTACAGGGATGACAGCTAAGTTGTCCTATTATAAAGAAACCTCTTATAACTTCAAAGTTCTGAACTACGGGGCCCTTATTTTGGCTCAGGAAACCAAGTGGCACAGGGTGGGTAATCTTAGACAAATAAGCAATAGTGGATTAATGCCAATAGACTGGAAGTATTGAAGGGGATTTTCTTGGGCAAAGGATGACTCTGGGATTGTAGCTCAGATGAAGGGCTGGAATGAAGGGTTGGTTGGGGGTGAAGAGGTAGTACGTCTATGCTGTGGATTACAGCTGTGCTTGTGACTCCGGTAATCTCACCGATGGTTTTGCTAATCCTCTGAGGACTTACATAAGAACCACTACTGTTATAGAAAGTGGTGAGAGTATTTATAAACACACAGGTATCATATGTTATCACAAAGAGGATTTAGGATAATATAAGAAAAAGTAGTACAAATTGGGACTGATCAATACTTTCACTTGAATCTTAGACATAACCACATTACACTTGGAAAAATAAACAATGCAGTGCATCCTTTGGCCAGTGTACTTAAGATAAAACAATCTGCTGCATAATTGTCTCCTGATGTGTAAGACTATCATGTATAAATAATGTTACACACAGCTGGCTCAGAGAATATACTGATAACATGCATGATGATCATGTTTTATTTTGTCACTACTGCAGCTTCAACATGCCATAAAAGTTAAAGTGTGCAAACCAGTCCAGAATTTAAAGGGCTCAACCAAAACACATGAATATAATGCTACTGATGTTTTTATTACACTGCAAAATGTAGTAAATTTGGTGAAACATTATTAAAGTAATCGTAAAAGAGTAAATGATGGACCGACACTGAACTCAGACTGAACACTGAACCTTGCTCAGTTCACTTCATGTTCAGATAATGAACACGTGTGAGGAGGCAGTACTGACCTTGAAGCCTCTACTGTAGTCCCTGCCAACACTACCAAATGAACACGCTCTCAGGTTTGCTATCTCTGTGATGGGGTTGAAGTGTCGTCGGACTACTGACGACAGTAGCTCAAGGAGGTGATGAGGGAAGTGTGTGTGTGTGTGTGTGTGCATGTGTGTATAGGTGGTGTGAGGCTGCATGTGTCTTTGTGTTGCCTAACCTTATCGTTGCAAGGTGGCAAATGTCTCAAATAACTTGTATAAGAACATTCATGTAGGGGTGTCTGTGAAAGTTGTCCATGTGAAATTGTTGTTTCACACTGTCAGGACGCACAGAGCAGCATTTGATCTGCAGTCCTGCCTTGACTGATAAAGGCTGAAACGTGATGGGGATGTTTGAGAGTCTTTTGACCAAACAGATCTTCTGCATAACAGTGGATAATAGTTGACTGAACTGGGCAAATTTATATGTGATTTAACATACATTTGACATAGAATCTAGAGCTACAGCTGCAATTTATTTCTAACTCAAAAACTCAATAAATGATCAACAGGAAAAGAACTATTCATTTATATCTTATGGTCTATTAAACATTTAAGTCATTTCTCAGGCAAAAATTCAACACTGTCTCTAGTTCCATCTTCTCAAATATAGGAATTTATTGTTTTTTACGCTTCTGTTTGTCGTACAAAACAAAAGTTTGATGACATCACCTTGAACATTTTCATGCAACACACTGTCGTTATCTGCACTCTGATGTACAGTAGGGATACACAAGCTCGCAGCAGTATTTTGTCTTTCTGAAAAGAGTTTGATGACAAGGCAGTTTCAAGATCCTGCCTGCACTGAGGGGTATCTGCAGTGGAAAACCACACTGAGAAAAGTACCCAATATCAAAAGTGAGTTAAGCTGCACCATACAGGGGAAACACAGCTTTATAGACTTGTATACCTAATAAATAACAATTAATCAAGAAAATAATCGGCAGATTAATTCATAATCAAAGTAGTTACAGCTCTGACATCATTCTGTAAAACATTTTGTAGCTGCAAATTGGCTCCTAACTGATGATACGTAATAGTATAATCCACCAAGTTTAGAAGATAAGCTACTTATATCCTAACCTTGGACCTTGTTTATGTCATATCTTTTTAAGAATGTACAGTCTTCTTGCCACAGAAATTTTAAGGTAACACCAGAAGCATTTGTAGGTGGCAGCACAGATGAAAGTAGAAACAATATTTATGAATAGTGACAACAAGACCTTTCAAGAAAACGTACTTAAAGCTGATAGAGGGCCAGCAAAAGGGCTTGAAGATAGCTGAGGTTAATGTTTCTCGTATCAATCATCATAACAATAATTAACTGTACTAAAATGGACTTGATTTCCTCAGAGAATCTAAATAAAGTGAATGACATCGTCAGCATAAAGTAAAATCTTAAGCCAAGTAAGTATTTCCTTATGTATCTATGTTGAGTCTTCTAACAGCAAATAGTGGTTCTGTAGCTAATACAAAGCATTGACTGGGCAGCATTCATTGACCAAATAATAACCCAACAATTGCTGAAAACAGGACTTGCAAAAATAGCCACTGATGCATGGGCAACCATGATCACAAGCTGCTGTCAGGAAGTTGTTGAAGCCTGTCTAATTAATAACCCATCAAAATGTACAGAAAGACATCTATCTTGACGATCATGAATCCACATTCACCACTTATCTTTCTCTCTTTTTTCACAGTGGGTCTCTCCCCCTTTTCTTTTTATCCAGATTATCTGACCATATTAAGGTGTTATGTGGTCAGATTAGGTCCACAGGGAATGTGATTTCAGTGTCATTGAAAAAGGCTCTGAATAAACCGTGTTCTTCATTTTGTCTGTGACTCTTCTTCTACATGTGATATGTGACCTAATTCCTGTTCTTATGTTCTAAAAACAACAGTCTGAGTAGAAACATTTTTTACTCTATATTATTAAATTTGGTTGCATGGTTTCATGATGGTTTAATCAACACAGCGCACACAATGTACAAAACAAAACCCTCAAAACTTCCCCTCTACATACAGAGATGTCAATACTCGTTATTGATCTGTGAGGGTTAGAAACCAGAGCACAGACTGGGTCTCTCTCTCACAGTGTCAGATTTACTCTGTTTCAGGTCTATTTTCTACATCTCTTAATTATTCTACTAAACTTCACACTACAAGGCAGGTTTTAATAATGTACAATGTGAACAAAGGGGCTATCGCAACAGCTGTAACAGCATTGCGTGCAACTGTCAAACAAATGCACAGTGACATTACAACAGTGCAGTGACCTTGCTTTTGATCAATACAGTTCTAGTGTTGATCTGGTGGCATCATTCATATGTTGCAGCTGATAGCTTCGGCACAGAACAGTAATGGACGATGCGACATAAAGAGCAACCTATTACATTAGGTAATATTAGACTTGAGTATCTCTATAAAGCATTAGAACTTAATATTTCATTCATGCTTACATTTTTCTCATGGTAAAAAGTTTGAAGTTAATGGTCTTCTGCATGTTTCAGCTAATTTACCATGAACTGCATAGACAGTTTCTATAATTTTACAATGTCCAAGTGTGTTAGTGAGGAGTCTTAATTATAATCATCACAGAAGTATAATTTTGAATCTGATTGTATATTGTGAAGGTTGATTAGTTAGTTCCTTAAACACTGTCAGCTCTGAAGTGGGCAAACCTTTTCGAATTTACTGATGTGAACACACACTTATGAAAACATTTGGTAATAAGCACAAGTGTGGAATAATCTTGGTGCCGGGCATTATTCCATCTAATTGAAACTTTTTTATACTCCTTCAGCTGTGTGCAATCATCAAGGTCACTGTATGATGATGACCACATGTTAATCTGGGGAGTTAGGATGGTGCAGGTTGAAATATGCTGGTTAAAACTCTGAACAACTCATTTCTAATCAAGAGAAAAAATTCAGAACATTGACAAGAACGCAGTCCAGACTAATTAGACTTAATTACTATTTAGAGATTTCTCCTTACATCTCACAACACCATGTTAGGGCTCCTCAGAATATCTGGTTCTGATGTGGCTATCTATTTCTAAAATGTGTGTATGATTTTAATATTCTGCAAGTACATTTAACACTCGCAAAATTGTTCAATTCTTTAAGTAAAGTTTTGGCACGTACAGTACGTGTGTGTATGTGTCATAATTTGAATGTCACACAGTCATAAACTGGAAAAATGCCAAATGCAGTAATCAAAGCAGTTAAAATGTAAGACACAAAAGGACACACTATAATAATATAAAGTCTGATTATATATTGCACCTCTTTTGAAAAGGAAACATTATGATATGTTTTCATCTACATATAGAATAACAAACAATCCAAAAGAAAAAAAAAGAAAAGAAATGGGCCCTGACATTTGAAAGATGACGTTTACCAAGCAGGGAGGGTCTATCAAAAGTCAGCCGTACTGTATTATGGGAGGTGTAGGATCTGGGATTGTTTAAGCTTAACCCATAATAGGTACTAAAAACAAGATATTTTGGCCCTTGTGTCATCAATTTGAGCAATTTTGGTTTATCTGTCACTTCCATGTCTCCTAATTTTATTCAAGTGAAATACTGTCAGTGAGTGCAACACATAAATTACTGGAGTGTCCATTAACGGCATTAGCAATAATGTTTACTTGCTAACTGCCATGGATGTATGCACTGGTTATCTTAAAAATTTTAACATTAAGAAACACGGTGAGTTGACTAAGGTTTGTTTTACAATACAAATCAAAATGAAACCATGAGGACTTTTTATAAGACAACCAGCAGCTGTCATCTTATAATCCTGTGCTTTGGTCCGACCTCCTTACCCCATGTGCCTTCCTGATGAAAACCCTCAGCAATGTCTTGCCACTTGATTTCAACTCAACTAGTGTTACAATAAATGTTTTAAACATGTCTAACTGTGTGAACTACTCTGTACATTTTGCAAAGAAATGTGTACTGTACTGTACATGTGTTTCAAAGCGGTTTATCTCTCACTTGCCTATTTCAAAGCTGTGTTTTCTATCAGTTCACAGCTTGCCAAAAGAAAAAAGGATTAAAGTCTAAATAATCACCAACCTTATCTGTTCAGTACTTTCTCTCTCATTCTCTCTCTCGGTCATTGCTTCAACTCTGTACAGTAACATTTTTTTTTCTTAAACTTCCACTCCTGCACAGCTGGCTACAAATTAAAGTAGTAGACAGGAGCCTACTACAACTGCACAATAAAATGGCTTTTAAAACAGTTTAAGCATCCTTTTGGGCGTTTTTCTGGGCATTATTTTAAATCAGAATCGCAGAGAGACATCCTGATTCAAACCTGACAGACTCTCTGCTCAGGTTTCACATCATATTCTACAAGTTGAGGTAAATGTGTCAGAATTTAAAGCTTACTCCAAACAAACAATCGAAAAAACAAGTTTGAGCACCATTAATTAAGGAGCATTATTATTTTACAGCCCGCTTCAAACCTGACAGAGACGCAGAGTTTAAGAATCACATCGTACTTTCAAGTTCACATCTGGAGCCAGGAGCAAACTCAGATTCATCAGTGAGCACTAATATGATAAACATCCAGATGTTTTCACCTCTATGTGATTCTTTTCGGATTCTAAATTAAAATATACGAGTTCACCTGCGTTTAAAGTTCACATGCTGCTTACAGACAACACATCCGTCATATATCACCGATACAAAAAATAATTTGCGATGTTTTGACAACTTCTTCCTCAGTGAATCTAAATCAGCACTTACCCGCAGTTGGCATTTTCCTCTCGTTAATTCAGCGCGTTGTGAAGACGTCAGTTTATTTTAACTTTCCTTTCATTTAACGATTGATCAATTAATTAAAAAAACACAATGATTAAAAACCGTGCGCGAGCTGTCCTGTGCTGCCAGTTCTGTCAACTGTCCGCGAGCCCTGAGATCAGCGCGCTCACGTCACACTGCTGTCTGTCCCCAATCAGACGAGCACGCGCCTCTCCGACCTTGTCACAACAAACTGTCTGATTCATCGATGTTAAATTACAGTTTAGATGTGTGATACGCGCCGATTATTGATTATCGATCAGCATTTAGTTCATTTAAAAATAGTTTTTTATTTTCAGTAAAAACGTCTCACATCAAAATTATTAATGAACTATTCAGTATTGATTTAAAGATATATTATCTAAATTGACGATTATAGTAGAAATATCCTAAAACGTTTATATATTTATAATATAAAATCTGTGTTGTCTTTATCAACTTTGCTGAAGAAAATACACATTTAGCATAGAGGAGACTTCTTATTTGTGTTGTCTGTTCACTTTTAGATGACAGGCTGCACATCTTGTCATTTCATAAGTGTACAACAGCAGCCTAGATGGGTAGACATGCAAACATAACAGTATCCTCAGAGTATCCTCATCCCTTCCCTCTAACCCACAAAAATAAATATTTAATCAAAACAAACAAACAAATAAAGGGAGGACATACAATACATGTACACTTGTACCTTGCACCCTTACATATCTAAGTATGTAAGTGTGTATAAGCAGGCTATTAATTATCAAGATTAGTCAGATTAATGTAACAACAGTGAATTAAAAGGATTGCCTGAGACTGTTGTAAAAACACTATAAATAATTCTGATTTGTGTTATTGTTATTTCATTGAATCCTCTGAAAGTCTCTCTGACATTGTGAACCTTACACAACATGGTTGTGCAACACTGGGCTTAATTAGAGTCATGACAATAAAGTTAATTTAAATTTGAATTTGAAGACCAGACAGAAAGATAGAGAGACAAAGTGACCACTGGCTATAGACAGATTACAGAGTTACTTTGTGTGTGTTTGTGTGTGTGTGTTTGTGTGTGTGTGTGTGTGTGTGTGTGTGTGTGTGTGTGTGTGTGTTTACGAATACTTAATCTGATTTAATCTCAGCCCAGGTGCCCAAGAGACTGACCTATGATGTCATGAGCTCTGTCATTCTGTGGAGAATAGGGATCAGATTGAAGACAACCGGGGACAAGCAGCAAAAAAATGTAATGTAATGTAATGTGACGTAATGCAGCAGCTACGACAATCTGCTGCATCCAACATGTAAACATTTGGGCATCAGAGCCCTGTGCATTCATGAAAACCAAAAAAAAAACAAAAAACTCCTGGTATGCAAAATGTGATTACACTGACAATAAACACAATCAATGGTACACAGATTACATTTGTAACTGGGCAACCTCTGTCATTTTAAATTGCATAAGTGTTAAACACCAACTACAATTGACCCATGGAAAACTGTGCAGGAGGAGGAGACAGAGGCAGAGAGAGAGAGAGAGAGAGAGAGAGAGAGAGTGACAGAGAGAGAGTAAGTGACAGGGGAGGGCGTTACGATGTCAGAATTTGTGAATGATTAGAAAGACGTGACATTTAGGAGAACTAGAATATATTAGGAGAAAATATATGATGAAATATAATTACAACAGACACGGGATAAATGGTATCTGCACATGGTATCTTGGTTTGTTTTTGTCTATCAGGTTGGTTGTTGGGAAATCCAAACATGGCAGAAAAGTACTTTAAAACCAATTTAGAGGTGTTTCTCTGGGATTGGAAAGTTAGGGAGGCTGGCATGGTGGCATAGTTTAAGATGCTGAAATTCACATTCCTGGCTCGAATGGAGCCAGAGACATTAGTTGCATGTCTCAAATTCAAATAAGCTGTATTGGCATGAATGTTAGTTACATCATTGCTAAATTTATATTATTACCATCTCTGCTGAGTTCCTGTCATCTCTACACAATAAATTCTCCAATAAAATCATGAACATTTCTGGTAAACTGTGACTGGACTTCCTTGTGTCATATAAATGTAAAACGTTTGACTTGATTTGATCGTGGTAAATTGTTGCTGGCATTGCGGCCTAAAATAAACAAAAAAAAGAAGAAGAAATATGTACATCTGGAATGAAACTTTCCTTTTTACTTGTTTGACTAGAAATGAAGCATAAAATCACCAGCAGCGCTCATTTCTAGCTGCTCAATAGTGAGTCAACATTTCCACTATTCGGCTTCAATCATGGGCTACTTTCACTGGTGGTATTTACAATGAATCATTTAATGTGATATATCTGCAGCAGGGTGGCAGAGTGAGGAAAAGTATGAGCCCATGATGTGTGTGTCCTCACTGGAGCGCTGCATAATTACTCCATAATTATTATTGGATGAGCACGTTGGGGTGCAATGCTGACTCTGAGCCACCAGTGGGCAGATTGAAACAATTTTTGGCATCCACGAGCAAGCCTGCAGTTAAAGATCAATGCCTCGGTTTAGCTTGAACACTTGAAAGTTTTAACTCTAAACTGGTGATTAGCTAATCATTCTGGATGGCTGCAGATTGACCAGAGGCTATGCACCTGGTTTCTTAGGACCAAATTACAAACTAAGATTTAAAACCAGCAGCTGTGCAGACTCTAAACTTCACACCTTAGGGTGTTTTTTATGGCCTGAAAGATGCTAATCAGAGTTGACAAGAGAGGAACAATACCTGCGTACACACTTGGGTTTATAGAGTTTCCTTTAAAAGGAAAACCTGGATTTTGATATTAGTAAGAGTTTTCCATGAAGTAAAAGTGTGATTTAAGTCTTTTTACAGCCCGTTTCATTACTTAGTTTTTACACCAAGTCATAGTAAATCATGGGAAAGGCATTAGTAAACTATCCTGCTCTGTAAGCACAAGTCCATTTCCCTGCTGGCTGGTTAGATGGTTGCTGCTATGATAACGTTCCACGTTGGCCTGTGAACGGCTGATCTGATTTCTGCAGATGGAGCAGAAAAAAAAAACTCAGTGTTCAGTGTTGCTGTAACAGATTCCAGATTTTGTCATGGTCACACAAGGTCCAAATCTAATGCTCCGTGATTTCAGGGGTAAGCGCATATTGTTTCAATGTGTGGCGTCTGCCCTCTGCAGATTTACTTCAGGGGCCAACACAGAAGAAAGATCCCCTGCACTGCAGACAAGGAGGATGAAGTGTGTGAAGATCCTCTCATGACAAAAATACTGCTGAGTCACTTCAAGGACAAAGAGCCACTAGATCTATAAATGAGATCTGTTGTTATCTTTGAGGGTTTTAAGTTGATATTATTTTCATTATTGATTAATCTACTGATTATTTTCTTGATTAATCAACCAGTTTCATATTTCCAAGAGCCTGAGGTGACACCTTAAAATGTCTTGTTCAATAAGTGGTGGGAAGTCACTCAAGGACTGTACAATTTTCATGTTTTGCATTTCTACTTAAATATTTTACACCACTACATTACAGCTTAGTTAGTTACTTTTCAGATTTAACCTAGAAAATAATGTAAACCAATACTGAGTTTTTAAAATTGTATATTGTTAATGGTTAAACTGACAGACACAGACATGTCAGGTAAAATCAACTCCACCTTGACCAGCTATAACATTAATAGTGAAGTCATAGTAACAATATTTAGATAATAGAGTATATGATTACGATGAAAGAGTCCACTCTGCTATCTGATGAGTACTTTTACTGTTGATACTTTAATTACTTTTTGTTGCTAATACTTTTATACTAACATTTTGTACACACAACTTTTACTTACTGAATATTTACTTTTACTTAAACAGAAGGTCTAATTACTTCTCACACCACTGGAGAAAAGAGAAAACATTAATATTTGAGAAGCAGAAACTGAATTTTTGCCATTTTTGCTGAAAGAAAAATTATATACTGATGTCCACATTATCTTTCTGACCATCACTAATCATTTTCAGCTCTACTATTTTCTGTCACCTTTAATCTCATTCAAACATCAGATGGAGTCTTATGGAGAATTACATACTTAAGTAAGTAAGTTAAGTAATGTAGAAAAAAAGGACAGGAGGAGTGAGTTGAGATTAAATCTCTGGGTGTACTGACACAGTACAAACTCTTGGCTCAGTGTTGAGAAAACAGGAGAAATTTGATGTGTAACTGTAAAGACAGACTGGCGGGGTAGGATGGTGGGTGGTGGGTGGTGGATGGTGGATGGTGGATGGTGGGTGGTGGGTGGTGGTGGGGATCAATAACTCCTCACAAGCTGTGAATCAGCCTGCAACCATTTGTCACACACAAGAAAATGTCCGCCCATTTAATCAAGACTACGAGACTGAGGACGGTCAACCGGCAGGCAATTTGTCAATTTGCTCAGAAATGGGTAAGCTAATTAATGAAATGAATGAAGAAAGCAAGGACAGCCAGGAAAAGGTTAGGGAGCTGATAATGTTTACGTGTTGGGGCGTTTGTCATACTGTGACTACCCACTGATTGGACATGTTACAGCCCCTTCATCTGGGTGTGCTGCGTAAATATATGAAGATATACAGAATAATAAAGACTGTTGTTTCAGGGGAGTGCGAGTGTGATCACAGGCTCCATTTTGTTTTTACATGCTCAACCTCTTGTGAACTCTCAGTAGCACAAAGACACCTCAGGGCCTGTTTGGCCCCATGATATATAAACACTTGAGGTGCAGAAACCCCAGAATATAATATGTGGCAGAGAGCATTCCTATGTGACAAAGCACAACATTAGTTTAATGAAAGGGTAGACTAACATAATACTCTCACTGTCATAGTCATGTAACAGGTGTCCACTGCAGCAGATGGTGCAACAAACGGCTTTCAAATAATAAAACAATTAATAAAACAGGGCGGTGAGAGCCACAGATTTTGAGCTTTAAAATGACTCTTCAGAAACCTGTAAGGGACGTCACACATACGCTGTCCATTCTTTATACTGTCGGGGCCTGCCACGTAGCATCCTTTGGACTCTGCACCACTGCACTATTGTTTTATTCTGTCTATAAATGTTATTGTTGTTTATAGATCTACGTATTTATATACTTTTAACCGAGTCAAATTCCTTGTATGTGTACACGTACCTGGACAATGAAAGTGATCCTGATTCTGATACAGACAAAATGATTAGAGAAAACAATCAAATTAATTAATATTAAATGAAAATAATTGTTGCAGCCGCTTTACACAGTGAATAAAACGAATAACAGGCTTGTAAACTGACAGCCAGTCAGTTATATGTTAGACAGACTTCACTGGTCTCCATACACCGTCTTAGCTGACGATTGCCAGGAAAGAATTATTTTATAATCATATATAGATGCAACCATGCATATAGATTTTATTTATACAGTTAAATATAAGAATAATCTTACAGTTTATCATGTTACCAGTTATAAAATCTACTTAACACAGCCCTTTGTGAAGAGCTCAGATCGCACACAGCACACAAGTTTCTATGCTTTCATCTTTTATATTTGCATACTTAAGATTGATATGGACTAATTAATAAGGGGAACACGTGCACTGCAGGTCAAAGCAGTAGAACAAAGCCCATAGCTCAGGTAAATGTAATTAGAAATTATATAATGTGTCTGCCAAGGCTGAGATTGATGTGTTCTGACAAAGACAAATAAACAGCACAGTGCTCAAACACTTTCCTTTACCCTCACTCCCTTTTTTCCATGTTTGGATGTTAAAGTTAAGTAATAGCTTTTTCCAAATGTCTGGTTTCACAGTTCATAATCTCTCCTGCTCATTTTTTTCCACTTCATTGCACATTTGAGACCAAGAGAGCACCTGATATCACTTCATTAAGACATTTTTGCCACCTTGGCACTCATGCCTCTGTCTCCATTTCCATCTTTTAAGTCGTTTTACCTGTCTGTCTCCTTGTATGAGGCAGCTAGGGCTTCTCATGCCTCCATGCACCCCCCCACACCCCAACCTCCTCCTATTTTGGCATGCCTGTGCCAGGTATTTGTTCAAATTCCTCACACCCCGTGGGGATAGGTATGTCCCCCCCCTTCCACCCATCCCTCTCTCGTCTTTACTGGCTGTCTCTGTCTATCTTATGTACGCCAGCACATGTATGAAGCAGCCAACGTGGACTCCCCACCACCAACATGAGGCGTACAGCCTACACATTTTACTGGCTAGTCACAACTAAATCATTTCCAAGTTGTTCAGCCTCTTGAAGCTGGCAAACCACAGCTGCGGGTTATACAACGGCCCGGCCAAAAACAACTCAGTGGATAACAGGCAACTGTAAGTTGCTTTTGATAACTCCTGAAAGACCCGTTTATTCTATAATGCTGTCACAGATTAAAGTCAAGACACTTATTAGATCTAACAGTTCAACTTTTCTCTGACATGGACAAATGTTGATACAGCCAAGTGTACTGAATAATTAATTTCCTCTATAATTTAAACATCAAATCGTCATATAAATCCCTTGTGGGGGTGTGAGGCGCCTTGTGTTTGAACACGAGCTGATGTGGTATTGACATTGGGTCAGAGTTGAAGTGCATTAGTTATAGCAGTGCGTCATGAAATGACAGCAAATACCAATGATACGGCCGGCTCAGTATGTCTGTCCCTTCCCACAGACTCGACACAGTCAAATTTAATCTTACTGGAAGAATCAACAGTGCACTTTTACATTTATGCTTACATTTTTCTGGTATCAAGCAGACAGAGAGGTATTCATGAACAGAGTCCTGTCAGAGATAATTTGACTCTTGATTGACTCGTTTCTGTTACAGGGGATCAACCCAGTGACCTTTTGGTTTACAGGTTTCTTTAACCACTAATCCAATTTATACTGCCCCTAGCTCACGCTCCATTTATTAAAGATTGAAGAAAAGCACTTTAGAGTCCAAGAGGAAACCACAGATCACTTCTTCTACTGATCGGACTAAACGTGTTCTAACCTTTGTAATGTATCCACTGATGAGGGTTATGCATAGTTCAATATTTGATTATTTTTTACTGCATATCTGGACCATAAATGCAGCATTTTGTTTTTAGTGCTATTAGCAGTGTAGCAACAAGGTTTTCTTTATTGCTGAGAGACTAAAAATAGAGGGCAGTCATAAAAATAAATCCATAAAGACTTTCAGTTAATTATGTATTTTATAGTTTATCTTCTACATTCACTACATTCTTCTGTTTTATATACATTTTAACATTTAACATACATTTTAAGTGTGCTTCAGAGCGCATTAAAAAGTGTTATGATTGAATAAACCAAGGTTTTATAGTAAATCCATCACAATAAATTGGTAGCTTTCAAAACTTAATGTAGTGGCCATATCTGTGACTTATACAGCGTATGATTATTTGCCAAAAAATATGTTGTTACAATGCCATTTATGGTCAGATTCTTGACTTTCACGGAAAGTCTTTGCAGTGAGTTCACCGTGAGATTTATGCCCGGCTCAAAGGTACTGAAACCATTAGAGAGTCATCAAACCATAATCGAACTTAAACTGTAAATCCCCCCAAACGTGGCTATAAATATATAGGAATTTAAAAAGCACACTAATATTAGCTTTATCTGTGCTTTAAATTCTTATACCACTACTCAGCACAGCAGTGGGCTGGCTTCCTCACAATGCCTTTTCAGTCATGATTTAAAAGGGACTGAACTGTAATTACATTAATTGAATGTTTTGAAGCTAGAAACATTTTAATGACAGCGCCAAAGAGATTCCAACCACAAACCCCAATTGATATGGCAAAAATACACTCTTCAAATGTCCTTCCTGGTACTGATACCTCCATTATTAATTATTGTAGTGAAACATATGATTAGCAAAGTCACTGTTCTATTTCAAAATGATGGAGAAAAAAAGGGGGCTCCCGGACCCCAGTTCAGGCCAACACAACTTAATATTAATATTCAGTATGCAGGATAAGCCCCCTCGCTCAGCATCCCATCCCACCCCCTTTCCACTCACACACACTCCTCTCCCGTTGACTCAGACACATCAAAGACTGAGCTGAGGAGACAAGAGCTCATACAGTAGAGCAGAGCAGCAGAGATCAGATCACAAAGTTTGGATTTGTTGACCTCCACCTCCTCCTGATAAAGACAAAGAATCCTGACTTTGAACCCGAAGAATCCAGGAGGATATTTCAAAATGGGAACTGAATTTTTTCAACAAATAAATCCATGGAATATTATTTTTACAGCGTCTGGCATTAAACCGTTTTAAGGTAAGTTTAGGAAAAATCAATCTGTGGAATTACTTGCTGATTAAATATATATATTTATGTGGATAATAGGCCTGATGCTCATTTTCTTTAGCACTGACTAGGGCCCACACATATGCCATTAAGCAACAGTATAGGCTAACACTCTCAGGTGATTCATGTCTCAATCAGGAATCACAAAATTTACACAATGAAACAATTTTCTCTCTAAACTTTGTGGATGCCAAGGCTAAATATTTCAAGTGCCCTAAAAGTGTTTTATTTATACATTGCTAACAGCAGTCTTCAAATACGTCAGATATTTAGCTATTGGGTTGTCGGTTTATTGATGAGAATCATATGAAATTAAAATGCATACACACATTTGCATCAAATATCGCAGTCTAAAGGGAATTTAGATGAATAATGGAGCTCTTATTCTGCAAAGATTTCCTGGTAGGAAAGGGCCTGTCATGAAAATATAACACAGCTGTTATTTAAAGGCAGCCGGTAACGTGTGGAGGCGCGCAGCACGGCAGGGGTTTGGCTGCTCCTCCACAGTTCAACAGTAGCTCTTAACCCCGGTGCAGCCTGGGTCACCATGTGTCATACAGGCCTTTTCTGTCAGGCACCCTGCGTCTGCTTTGATGTCGCTGCAGATTACATTTCTCCAGAAAATCATCGTCATCTTGTAGGAAAAAGTATAAAAGCTTGCAACTGACAAATTAATATCATGAAAGGCAATGTGGAATATATTACTACTCTCATCTTGTGGGGTGGCAAAGTATCACTAACTAGCAAAGCGGCGGAAATGTCAGTTTATCCTTTAAAATTAAAAAAAAAAAGAAATCAGCCACAGTTGTTAGTCCCGTCGACCTCATCGTGCTATCCACTGACTCAGCAGATTTTCATGCACCGGTCCACATCCAAACCACCAATGTGCAAAAACACCCAACATAAACCCAGAAATATAAACTAAAACTCGACAATTTGGAGTTTGTCGGCACGAAACAACTTCTGAGTCACGTTAGCTCTCTTTTGTGTCCCACTTAGCCTAATTGTTGCCCAAATGCTGACCTTAAGAAGCAGAAGAAGCGTTTGGGGGTTTCAGTTCAGATTTACAGTCGTCAGTTGGAGCCCTCCTACTCTGAAAATCCAATTATTTTACTAAAACCATGACAGCCTCATCTGGCTCCCTGTGAAACTATAAAACTGTAAAGGACGTGCCAACCAGAGCAGGTTTCTGCTAAAACATAAACCACCCTGGTTTCGCTGATATTTTCATTTCTACCACATGTTTATATGACTATATTTACTTTATCTGGTGTCAAGATTCACATGTAGCGACATAAATCACTTTTCACAGAGATCCAAGTACAAATGGTTTCAGCTTTGTTGTCCTAAACCTGTTTGTCAAACTAATAAAATCTCCAGACACCAGAGAATGTGACAACAAGAAAAGTACTGATGTAAACTAATAAGTTATCCTTTTGTTTTTCTCTCCACCTGTTTCTTTCACTCCACCTCCCTCCTCTCTGTCTCTGCTTCAATCTTAAATTTGCATCTGAAACAGACAGTTTAATATTCACTGGCTGCATTCCTTTTAACTTTCACACCTTTTTTATAATTTCACATTATGGAACTCTCAGGCTCTTTGCCTCCACCTTCCCCATACACCCTCCCTATTCTTCCCAATTTCTCTGTGCCCTCCTCCTCTCCCTCCATCTCTCCATCACCCAGCCCGGCGTCCACAGCTCTCTTCTGCTCCCTCCTCTCCCTCCTCTCCTTGCTAGGCATCACAGGAAACCTGTACACTCTGGGCCTCCTCCTGAGGCGCAGGAGAAGTAGGAGAAGACGTGGAACAGGACCAACCTGCTGCCTCATGAGAGTACCTGTACCGTCCTGCCTTGCCAACTCCTCATCCCCTTCCTCCTCCCCCATCTCCTCTTCCTCTTCCTCCTCTTCCTCTCTTCACCTTCAGGTGCTGAGCCTTGCTCTTGCTGATCTGCTCTACCTTTTCACCGCTCCCTTCATTGTGTATGACAGCCTGGCTTCAGGCTGGGCCTTTGGCGAGCTGGGCTGTCGCCTCCTCCTGAGCCTCGACCTCCTCACTATGCACGCCTCCATCTTTACCCTCACTGCCATGAGCCTGGACCGCTACCGGGCTGTGGCCCATCCCCTGCATACCTCCTCCTCCAACTCCTCTGGCTTGCTGCGTGTAGGCCTGGCCTGGGGGCTGGCTGTGGCTCTTAGTCTCCCCATGATGATCACGTTGCACCTTGAAGATGGGGAGAACCAGGAGGGCCAGCTGTGTGTGCCGGCCTGGGACGAGCAGAGCTCCAAGGCCTATCTGAGTGTGCTTTTCTGCACTAGCATTCTTGGTCCTGGGCTGGCCATTGGAGCACTTTACGCTACGCTAGGCCGGCTTTACTGGGTGTCTCAGACCAGGCCAGCCTGGGCCAGCGGGAGCAGCGCTTGTCCTCCCCGTGCCCCCAAACCCAAAGTCCTGCTTCTCATACTAGGTATTGTCCTTGCTTTTTGGGCCTGCTTCCTCCCTTTCTGGATTTGGCAGCTGCTGCCTCTCTACCAGCCTGACATGCTGAGGACAGTACCAGTAGGGACACAGGTGACAGTGAATCGTATCCTCACGGGGCTGACCTACGGAAACTCCTGCGTGAATCCTTTCTTCTATACACTATTGACTGGAAAACGAAGACGCGTCCGACAGACGCTGACATCAGCAAATCAGCTCTGCCGTAAGAGCAGCCCACTGCAGTAGTGAGTGACTCTCGCTAACAGTAGAGACAATAATGTGAGTGCGGTCACATACATGTGAAAAGGTACTGTATAAGAATGCTTTCTGAGCTCCATAAAAAAAGACACCAAAGACCATTGATTTATCCTCAGCCTGCAAACTAAGCAAATGATAGCACTTTGTATAGCTGCTTTGTGAAAGAACAATATTTCCTACAAGGAGATGATCGAAAAGACAATCTCTGTCAGATGTGTTACTGAATTTATGATTTATTTGCAAACCTTTTCCAAATAATGTGTCTTTAATAGCTGTAGTAACCAAGTTTACATATTGATAATTTGGTTTTAAATGATTTAACAATATTACATCTGTGGTAAAGTAATAAAATGGCATTTCTAACACAAGTCTTTACTGCAGTACAAAGGTATTCACCCAAATGAACAGATTTAACAACGAGGAGGAATGTTTTTATTTAGCCTACATAATTTTTGTCCTGCACTGTATTATACAGTAAGATTAGGAAAGCAGAGTTCATGCTATGTGTTGCGCACAAATATTTCCAGTAAAAGGCTGATGCACTTGTTTTCAGAGAACTATCAAAGAAAATGTTTGTTTTTGGACAACTGGTTGTAACTGGTCGGGACCTCGTTGGGACATTTTACTGAGGCATTGTTTGTTGACTTAATGAATTCTGTTTGAGTGGGTCAACAGTCCCTGACATATCTAAAACAACTGACTTTTTTTTTTTATAATCATGACCTGCATGTTGGGTTTGAAAATGTACTTATTATTTTGAATCATGCAATGCTTTGCATGGCCTGAACTTGTGTTCTTTGTAACTGATGTTTATAATAATGCATAATATATAGCCTTGAATAAAGAGTATGCTTTGTGTAATTCACTGTGTGACTGGATCTTTAACTCTGGAATATTGCCTCCAAAAAGAAGACAGCATGACTAAAGATCACACATTATGGTGTTCATAGCTAAATCAGACGTGAAGTAAAAGAAAAATCTGTGAAACAACAATGAAAAGCAGATGTAAAAGGTGCTGTGGGTTAAGAAAAGGAAAAAAGTGCTTAGCGGAGAGGAACTGAATTGAATTCATACTTTTGTTTGTGTGTCTGTGTCAGTGACTCTACCAGGTCTTCCCCGTTCTTGTGTATATGCTCGCTGACTGTTGTTTCTGTGTCTCCGCGTAGCAACGGTCTGTCTCCGTCTGTCTGACTCAAAGGCTGCACTGTACTCTATCGCAAACCCTGCTGCTCTTTGACACAGACGAGCAAATATTGTTGTTTGCCAGAAAGGAGTAAGGAATGGGACAGGATGATGGGACAAAAGAGGGCTGGGTGGAATCGAATGAGCATGGTAATATGGTGTTCTCTGTGGGGAGTGTTTAAAATGCTGAACACGTGATTAAGGTCTCTATTAAGGGGACTAGTGTTGCATGTCAACTGAATCATTCAGACTTTATTTATATAGTTTCATGCAACAAAAAAATCCTGACTGCTCCACACTGATCAATCAATCTAATCAATCGTACCATAAATCTAGAATAATACTGGCAGCGTAACTTGCGTAACTTTACAGCATATCTGCACATCCACTTATGTAATTGTTTTACTTTATTGTAGACCCCAGGGTTCAAGAGTAGTTGCTTCCCTGTTAGTGGCTAAAGGGGAGCCAAATAAATAAATTAAACAAACAAACAAAGAAATCAGTTAATAAATAAATTGTTTAATAACTGAACATACCAAATTGTTGCATTAAACAATTTATTTAAATAAAAATTTGAAATGTCTTTTAATTTGATGCACAGTGAAAACCTGAGACAACCTCATCCAAAATAAATAAACAGTGTGTTATTAATACAAAAGCCAGAGAACCAGCCATTAAGACAAAAAAAATTACATTTAAATCTTCTCATTAAAAACAGCAATATTAACCTCTAAAGAAAGCAATAAATATTCTGAATAATATTCCAGACCTCTATGAATTTTTGACACAAGGCTCGGGGGAAGTGGTGCTGATCCGGTCTCAAGTGACATATCTGAATAATGGTGTTTTTCTTTGTCCACCCAAATCACACAGAACGACCGTTAAGCTCTATTAAGGGCAGTTAACTGTGTTTTGACTTGATATTCAGTAACTTCTGTGAGAACATAATCCCCAGGTAATTACTTATTTGAGTGATTTCATGTTAAATGTAATGTAAAATGAGCAAACTCAAAGTTAGGGTTTATTTGCACGTTAGGAGTATTAACTGAGGGAAAGAAAACCTGAGTGCACTGCGGGGATTTAATGCATTGGTAATACCAACAGGTTGAAGGGACACATACCAAAAGCATTTGTCAAGGGAGCGTGTGCGTTTCTCTGCCATAATTTCTGAGGCTGTAGGGCCCTTCTGTAGTCCATGCCGCCTACCATGTGTTTCCATTTACCTGGCCCGGCTACCTCTGAGCAGAACGTTCCCACTGCAGTTATTACCCACAGCCCTGTGCGGTCACACTACAGGGGGCGCTTCTGTTGTGAAGTTAATGCAATATCCATCCACCTTTCACAGACAACTGAGGCCCTCTCAGCACATTTGTCCATTTAAATGGAATTTCTTGAAGACAAAGAGTCAGCTCCGTATACATTTGAAATCATGAACCCTCATATGAGACTTGGTGATTTTTGGACCCCTGGGTCATGCCGAAATGACAGAAGATGGAGGGTGTAGCTTGTGTAAAGACGAAACCCTTCCAAAAAAGACACTTAGCAGTGGTGTGGATATTAAAGCACAGAGAGGTTGTTGTTCAATTTTCAAGAGTCTCCACGGCGGACAGGTTTTGGGTGTCTGCATATTCTAAAACTCAATATATCAGATGATTAAGTCCTCCCTCACGTCTGTGGGGATGACTGAGTGTTTGATAAACTTCAAATACGTGGTGTTTGGTCAACCCAACCAAATGGATGGAAAATATTGTCTCAGTTGGCAAGCTGGCTGATCTATAAACTTTGTGTTGTTTGTTTTGGTGGTTGCCAGCACCGGTCGACTCGCTCCAATCATAACTTTTGTCCTCCTGCGCAACAGAAGCTTTTGATTTCATCCTGAGATTGCAGGCAGTGTCCTCCTCCTCGCTGGTCCTCAGGGGGAAAACACAAGGACAAATATTTTCTTTTGGAAGCGTCGTTCTGTTCTACCTGAGGATTTCATAAATCCAGCACATGTCCGTTTCCTGGAACCACCAAGCATCTTTCCATCCCAGCACCCCCTCACCCCGCCCGTCAAGCTCTCCTCTTGACCAGTGTTTGAGGCCGCTGCTGCAGGTGCCCCTCCCCTGGGCAGCCCGCTCAGGAAAGCACCCTGCTGTGTAGACGAGACGAGGCCACAGCCCGCGCCAAATTCATGCTGTGAGGTGTATAAGAGGCTCCCATTCTCTCCAGACATACACAAAAAAGATTCCCTTTGCACTCCTCCTCCGCCTGCCCTCCTCTAAAATTCAATCTTCCCATCTGTTTTCCCTCTCTCAATCACTTTTCGTCCCCTCTACACTCCCTGCCTTGCCTACACTCTTATTTCCCTGCATGGTCTCACCTTATATGATGTTAATATAAAGTTTCAGAGCATGCTTTTGCATTAGGAGCAACAAATAGTTGTACTCAAATGTCCCAGAATTAACATAAACTCCAACATCGGTGGCATCACAGCATCTTAAATCAAAAACACTAATTCAGGTTTTATGATACCTGCACATGTAGTCAACACAGTACTAAAAAACTGTTTGTAATCGTTGGTGTGACAGCAAACACAGAAACCTGGGAGCTCACAGTGTTTCTTTGTTCAACCCATGGCAACCCCACCATGAGGCGCCCTCCTCCCCATCACGTCCCCTGACTTCACACCTCCGTGTCAGCCGCCAGGATCAGGCGAGACCCAGGCTAGCGTGCCATAAAAGGCCGGAGGTTATATCAACCGACATACACATTACGGTTCACACTTGGGCTCTTACTAGGAAAGACAGTAAATATGGCACGTCTGCCCCTCTCGCTCCTTCTCCCTCTCTCACTGTGTTTCACCGTTTCTCTATCCCCCCCCCCACCGCCTCCTCCTCCTCGCGGCACACTGCCCGTAAACAGTCATACCTGTCAACTCAGGCGTCAAAGCTCCCCTGACCTCTGACCCTCTGACACTTTACTCATCTGAACACCATGGTTTGTTCGTGCAGGGAGATCATGGCTGAAGAGGGACATCATTCCATTTCCATTTCCATGACACTGTTCCATATCGGAAAAGCCTGTGTAACCTATCAGGAATTAGAGCTGAAATTATATGACGATTAGCCGATTGACAGAAAATTAATTTGTAACTATAGCCAGTAACAATATTATCGAGATCCAGCTCTTCAAATGTGAAGATTTGCAGCATTTTAGCAGCTTGTGTGACTTAAAAACTGAATATTTTGTGGTCAAACGAAGCCATGCAAAAACTGTTGTTTTTGTTTTTTCCATTTTTCTCTATTATCTGAACAAACGATTAAATGAATAACCATCAATATAATCTGCAGATTAATTCATTCATGAAAATAACTGTTAGTTATATACTGTACATGAAAACCAATAGACTGTTTCTGTGTTGTGGAGTACCTTTTTGGTGTGCCAACGGTGCATGTCAAACAAATGAATGGCATGGAGTGATTTTATTCAGTAGTGTCAAAATAAAAAGTTAAATTCTCGATATTGAAATTATGGCCTTAGCTGATTTGGTCCAACAGATTAAAGAAAAATACAGTAGTAGTACTATTGCTGTGAAGAGTGAACGGTATGGTACATACTGACATGTTTAGGTCACAGTGCCATCTGTAGGTGGAATATAGGAACAAAGACTTTAAAACCAAATCACACTATCTCCTCTTCAAAAGATCCCAGTTCAGACATTAATGTCATCAGTTTGTTCACATTTCTAATCATATGTTGTTCATGTTTTATTCTATATTAACACTATTAAATGTTTCCTTTTTATATTTATCTTCTTGACTCTACAGCACTTGCTTATGATTATAAATCTATTCTGTTTCTGAAAAAAGAAAAAGAAAAAAAAAATATATTTTTTTTAAAGAATTACTAGTTTTCAATTAAATTTGGAGCAAACATTACTCATATTTTTTTTATTTGATTTGAAGAACACAAAGAAACTGACATACAGAAACTAAAATGTGCTGAATATCTACAGCCTGGTTGTTTATTACAACATAATTTTTCTTATTATATGAACTATTGTTATTAATTATATGAACTATATTCAGTCCAACTTTAGCAGTGTCTCTTCCAGAGTTTTCTCTGCCTTTACACATTGCCTTGTTCTACAAAAAAAATCATCATATGTGTACAAAGTTTTACACTTTTGTTGTGGTACGAACATAATACTTGGACTCTAGCGGCGAAAATGGGGCTGCACATGTTCTGTGCTACGTAACATGTTGTTCCTCTTGTCTGTCTTTGTACTGACTGAACTTCCAGCTCAGGTGGCTCAGTAATTGACACATCCCTGTGACAGTGTCCCCAGAGGGGAGGACATCGAGGGTTTCACACTGCAGAGCAAACTCAGTTCACCCAGTAAACGGCAAATCTCTTGAAAAGAAATTTCCATCATGAATACTGAGCTATTTACATCCAAAGTTTATGGACAGTTTTGTAAACAATGTTTAGTTTGTCAAACTTTTACTTTCATGTAATAGGAAGGGATGTTTAAACTAGATCATTTCAGGTGAATTAGTAATTTCAAAAGTTCTTAACATAATAATAAAACTTAATTACAAACCATTAAAGTTATTATTGCACAAAAGCCATCTTATTTGATTGACACGGACTGAAAATAATCTATTACTTCCACTCAATAAAGTATAAATAACTTCACTTGGATTAGACGAGCATGAACAAAGCCAGTGTTGTGATTGAAATCTAATACAAAGCCTTTTAAAACCACTTCCTCTTGCGTACACATGACAACCCTCGATCCTAATCAAACTCTAGAGTTTTGCAGACTGTTTTCAACACCCTGCAACACGGAACAAAAGAAATTCAACTAGGGCTTTCTGGTTGTTCAGTGTATTGATTCATGTCGCCCCCACACAGCGTTCTCGCCTTCCACAGTAACCTGCACCTCCTGGCCACGTCTCTGAGCTCCTGGGTGGTCAGTAACTGAACACCTGTACCTGCCAGAGAGACTCTGAGTAACCCAGTACATCAGAACAGCCTGACAGCCAGCAGGCATGATGCTGGGGTCTGTCTCTGTGAAGGATGCTGGATGTTGGACTCATCCTCCACCAGCAGGAAAAACTTAAAGACCAAACAGGGGCCTTTAGCCCGGGCCTAGCTGTCTTTACAAAGGCTACAGCTCCGAAAACTGTGAACCAAGTTCAGTTTGAGACCATGAGAGGTTCTTTAGTTTGTAATTTAAATGCAACCAAGGTTTCCAAGATATTAAAATGCTGTGCAGAAACACCACACACATACACACATACACACACATTTGCCCATAAAATAGTTTGATTTCATAGTGTTACATCTATGCCAATAAGCCAAACCTTTACAAATACATGTACCATCATGCCAGTATATGCTATTTGTGATTACTCTATGAACAGGGTTGAGAAAGACCTTTAAACCTTCAAGAATAATGAACAGTTTAGTTAAATGCTGGCTTGGCATTTGTTTGCCACAAAGAGTAAAACCCCTCAAAAGAGTCAAAAACTTTTAAAAGTGATACAAGACATCCATTTGTCCATTTTAAAAGCTTCACACAGATCTGTTAAGACACACTTACCTTGACTAAATGTCCTTGCACTGCGGTCATGAAGCATGTGCTGCAGCTCAAGGCTGGAAACTTTGATGCCTCCTCCGGAGAAACTCACTCAAGGGTGGCACTGAGGTGTTGAAAGGCAGGACAGGTGAGCAGGAAAAAGAGCAGCGACACACCTGAACCCTTTCTTTAGAGCCTCGTGGGAAATTTACGGCAGTATCTGGCGCCCTCTTGTGATATTATTGCCAAGCAACGGCCATTAACCGGAGGCGGAAACGGAGAGGCACGTAGCAGTGTGGGCTAGCTACTGTGGCTAGCAGCCAACGTACCGTACTGTATTGACTGTGCAGGAGCCAGGGGAGGGTTTTTCGCATTTGTTTTTACACTGAGGGGAAATTTTTCGTTTGACAGGATATTGATGTCATTTTGTGGCACACAAAACGGCGGGTGAGTGTGTCAAAACGGGTTGTTTTTGTGTTTTTATTGCGGTGTTCGCCCCCGCCGTCCAGATGCTTCCAGTTAGCTGGCTAGTGTGGCTAGCGGTAGTTTATGTAATCATGGCGGAGCGTTGTCGGGCTGCTGCAGCGCCCTGCTTCGTGTTAGTTAGCCTTTAATTGCATATTATATCAGTCATTTTCAAAGATTGTATGCTGGTTTATAGTGTGCCTGCACTTGTGTGTGCACGGCTGACCACAATAAGCTAAAATCACGAGAGGGGAGAGGAATAATCCAGAGTTTGACTTCTCCTTGGTCATAACATCAACAATACTGTAGCCAGTCATCCACAGATGTTGTAAAGGTAGTTTGGGTTAACGTTATACCAACAAAATAAAAGTCCAGCTTAGCCCAGTTCCCCCTTTTCTCCCCCACAGCTTGTATTTTATCGCCCTGTCATGTTTTTTTCTGTCTTTTCTCAGCCGCCGCAGCAAATGGGACCAGCCCGGCCCGGGCTCGGGCTCTGGTGGGATGGGGGAGGCTGAAGCTGCACCCACCGGGGCTCTGGATGCTGCAGCTGCCGTGGCTGCCAAGATTAATGCCATGTTGGTAGCCAAGGGCAAACTCAAACCCTCACAGATAGGCACCCCGGGACCACCTGATAAGGTAATAAGGAGCACAACATTATACATCTGGTCAGTCTCTGATGAAGACATCTTCAGCTCTTAGGGGGCTTCGTAGTATATTATAAGATAAGATAGACTTTACTGATGCCACATTGGAGAAATTTACTTGTCACAGCAGCTCACAATACACAAGATGGATAATAAAATACTCATAACTACTCATAGTCATAAATAAATAGAGGGCGTCCTGGTGGCTCAGGTCAAGTCAGCTCCCCCGTCCGAAAGGTTGAGTCTTTCCTGCAGTGACTCGGTTCTGACTCTGGCCTTTGATCTGATCCTTTGAGACGTTTCCTTTGCTGTGTATCGTCTCCCCTCTCTCTCCTTTGCTCTCCTGTCCACTCTCACAAGTTGAAAGCCGTCCAGAGTCACCAGCGAGCGAGTTCATTCAGCCACGTCTCTGTGATGCTACACTCTCGGTACTTGAAGAACGTTAACTCAGGTTCACACTTGTGTGTACCTCCTCTCCTAGCACTACATTTCCTTGTCGCGCTGTACCTTGATTGTTCCCCGTTTTTGTAAGTCGCTTTGGATAAAAGCGTCAGCTAAATGATCAAATGTAAATGTAACTTTATTGATCCCTCAGTAGGGATGTTTACACATATAGGCCTGAAATACAACAACACACCCACAAAGGGCTTATAGACATGCAAGTGTTGAGTGATGGGAGCAGTTAGAGGTTCAGTGCCTTGTCTATGGCACCTCTCCAGCTACCAGTCAGAGCTCAGAGTAACAGACGAGAAGAGTTTGAATTGCCCTGAGTGTACTGGAGACAGAGCCAGGCGTCGTTTATTGGAGGAGGTGACATATGCCTGTAATAAGGCCATTCAAGTCAGCGGGTGCAGAACCGAAGGCAACTTTGCAGGCGAACGTTAGCGATTTGAATTTAATGTGGGCTGCTACAGGTAGGCAATGGAGGTCAATGAGCAGCAGTGCATCGTACCCACAAGTGATTTTATCTACATTGCCTACCTCTGCATTACACTATGAGAGTGTTCACATTGACTGAAGCTTTATCAAGTCATCATCATGGTGAAAACCACAGGACCCTTTTTCACATCGATATTTGTCACAGCATCTCTGCAGTTATAGAAACGGATGCGTAGTTGATATTTATGACACTGGGATGTATGGTGATGGGGTGTCAAATTGAAACTCAGCTAACTAAGTGTTTCTTATAACTGGTACAGCCTGTGTGCCATGAAACACTTACTGAGTTTTCAGCATATCTTTCTCTTAAAGAGTCGTCTTTATGATGTGGCACACACAAAGCTATCTTTGTACTCTTCTTTTTATTCATATAAAGGCAGATAAACTCTTGCCACATATTGTTCGCCGCAAACTTGCTGCCATGACACTTTGACACTGTTAAACAGGAAATATAAGTAGTCTCTTGCCCGAATTCATTTGGAGCGACACACTTTATCTCTCTCCCCTCCTCTCTCAGGTTGTAGGTGTTGGGAAGCCTCCAGTGCCAACGAAGGCCAAGGATGACTTGGTCGTAGCTGAGGTGGAGATCAATGACGTCCCGATCACCTGTCGGAACCTCCTGACACGCGGACAAACACAAGATGAGGTCAGTAGCAATGCTGACAATCATATCTTTAAAAAAAAAGTTAATAGGAGCTCTGTGGAGTGTTTATTGATAGACACTCTGCCTCATCTGGTTGACGTGCAGATCAGTAAAGTGAGCGGCGCTGCGGTTTCAACCAGAGGCCGTTACATGACAGCAGAAGAGAAGGGCAAAGCTTTACCAGGGTAAGTTCTCTTATCTCTCATTTCCATAACTGATCATAAAAAGGAGTTGACTTGCTGTCTAATTACGTTATATCAACACAACCCTTCTGCTCTTTCCACGCAGGGATCGACCTCTGTATCTACACGTTCAAGGACAGACTAGAGAGCTTGTTGACAGTCAGTACTTCATATTTATGTTCAGTCAGTCATAAATTTATGTCTTCGTATATCATGTAATTCGACTGATGTTTTCTTCCTCGTGCTCTTCAGGGGCAGTTAATAGAATCAAGGAGATTATCACCAACGGTGTGGTGAAGGCTGCAACCGCCTCGTCATCTTCATCCTTCTCCCCCAGCGGGGCGTCAGTCACAATTTACCAGCAGCACAACCCACCTCCTCCCTCACTGCCTCCGATGACCCACCACAAACCACACTTTCAGTCTGGGGTAAGACCGCTTCCTTTTGTCTTTTTACACCTCGTGAACTAGCATGCCATGACTTTGCATCAAAGTAAGTCTGCATTCAGACAGAATCCAGTGCTGTGGATTTGTAGATTTGAGTGGGGGGGGGCACTGTTTTTTGTTTGTTTTTTTTTAGCTGCCAGGTGTCTTTTAGGGGTGTCTGCCAAATAGCGGTGGAGAACAACCTGATCCATTTGCTTAATTTTGGAAAAACTCAGCGAGAGGTCACCAATCAGACGATCACACTGGACTAACTAGCTACAGTCAGCCTGAAATGTCTCTGAAACTGACACTATCCAGGTGCATTCATGGACTAAGGTCTTGACACTCTACCTGTTGTGTTCTGGCATTGTTTATACACAACTTCTACATCTGTGTCTGGCTCACAATTTGCGCTGCAAAATAGAGACATGACGAAGTTTCCTTTGGTTTGTGTCTAGTGGTTAAGAAAGAGGCCGAGAGCGAGCATTGTTTGAGAGACATAGACAATCTGTGAAATAAAACGTTATTTCCAGATTGTTTCACACACCCCCAGCAACCCCCATCAGCCCCACGCACCACCAGACAACCCTGTGGCGGTTCACCACAGCACCTGATGCTGTCTGAATGTGGCCTATGACTGGTCCTTATTCATAGTGCATCTCCCAGGAGCAAACTATAAATGAAATTGTACCAAAACATATTACCCAAAATTAAATTAACGGAGCACAGCTGTCGTACTGGTTCACAGTCTAACTATAAACAGTACTATTACTTTCTGATCCTCTTTGAACTGCTGTGGCTTTTTCCCGTAACTTGTTTTACTCTTTAGCAGTGCACTGAAACTGAAAGTGAAACTTGAGTTTTGTGTGAAGTCTGAAAATATTTTCATTTCATTATGAAACTTGAGGTAAGTAATGGTAGTCACTGCAGTGAGATAACATTAACCTTCATGCATTCATCATGTTCTTTCAGGATAGTTGTGTTACTTTGTGACACATCACACAAAAGTCTCATGAACTCTTTGCATACAATTTGTTCTTTAACATCATCAGCACAACAGATGCTGATCTCTTTCGTGGGCGTAGCTCTTCACCTCCTCCTGCAAGCATTTGATTTTCATTTTGCTTATCTGCTCTCTGCTGTTTCTTGCTCCTTTTTACTCTGGACCGCAGCAGCAACACCCAGAAAATTCTAGCACAGACTGCTGCTGTAGAGAGTTTCTGCAACGGTATCACAGCTCTCCAGAAGTGAAGCCTAATAACCTCTGGTAGCTCGCTGTTAGTTTATGAAGCGCTTGATTTGACATGCAGCAGAGGCATGTTAAACATCACTATCAGTCGATCATGCTCATTGAATTGTGGGGAACCAAAAATTGTGATCACAATTAATGTTTGATTAAATGTGCAGCAAATTTCCAGTTTCATATAGTTTACATTCTTATCAATCATTTCCAATTCCTAATAATTTAGTTTGACTGTTTTTATGTTACATCCATGTACCTGTTGTGTCTGTTACTTGAATGCAGTCTAAAGCACCTAATGTTTATCATTCATGTCTGACTGAACATAATGATAATAAATAAGTTGTGGTTTTTAAACTCAATATAAAAACTATTAGAACTATAATCTGGAAAACCTCATACAGCCTGGATGATGGATGACCTTGCATTACCAAGCAACACTACAATAATGAGAAAGAGACTTACGTAAAAGACATAAAAGAGATGATTTGTAGTAAATGGACATAGATTTGTAGAAATCAATGTGGTTCTTATGACAGCAGAAATCAATTGTTATTTGGCTGGTGGATGGTTGTAACTGTCTACAGTAATCTAGTTAAATTTATGTGTTTGTTGTCTTTCCTTTTCAGATGCATTATGTTCAAGACAAAGTCTTTGTGGGCTTGGAGCATGCTATCCCGGGGTTTGTGGTTAAAGAGCGGGTCGAGGGCCCCGGCTGTTCGTACCTGCAGCACATCCAGGCCGAGACAGGAGCCAAAGTCTTTCTCAGAGGAAAAGGATCAGGCTGTTTAGAGCCTGCCTCTGGACGAGAGGCCTTTGAACCCATGTATATCTACATCAGGTGGGTGTCGTCTTGTGGATTAAGAAAGATTAAGAACCTTTGCTTGTCAGAGATGATTCCTGGTTGTGCAACTAGCTTTGCAGCATTTGTGTGCTCACTAGGACTACGTTCAATCTGCTCTCTCTCTCTCTCTCTCTCTCTCTCTCTCTCTCTCTCTCTCTCTCTAGTCATCCTAAACCAGAAGGGCTTGCAGCAGCAAAAACCTTGTGCGAGAACTTGCTTCAGACAGTGAGTAATTTCCTGTTACTGTGAAATGAACCAAATAAACCACAATACTTTATCCAGGTCTGTGCTTTTCCATTCCAACGGTAATTGACACTACATTGTAAGCTTACACAATTACAAGTGCACATGTTCCCACTATGAAAGCTTTATTTGAACAGTTGTCATAGACTTCTATTGTTAACTTGTTGGAGGAAGAGCTGGATCGCTGACCACCATCACCTGGCCACGCGTGCTCTCTGTGCAGAGCGTAGTTATGACAACTGTGTGTAATTTTGGCACAGGTCTAAAGCAAATGGCTGAGGGATGTACTTTAACTTAGCAGTTTGTCAGTTGAGGCTCAAAGAGAGTATGTGCTTCCACCCGAACATGTTAATGATATAAAATAATTTGTATTGAGAGGTACAATACAATATTTTTGTCCATAAAGCAGTGATATCTGTTTTTATTGTTTTATTTCCTTCAACTACAAACCTTACATACGTTCTTCTGTCTCTAGGTCCATGCAGAGTATTCTCGCTTCCTCAATCAAATGAGTACAATGATGCCAACACAGCAAGGTAAAATACAGTTTGTTGTCTCTGTGATTAAATTAATCACATGTACCGAAACCCCACCGGGCACATCATTATCGCGTCACAGCCACAACACTGTTTTGGTCCGTCTTCTACGTGACTTCACACCCCACTGAGGGTTTTGTTTACTTTACCTCCTCATGGCCGCTTGCTCAGATTTGGTAATTTTCCTTGGTGTATGTGTTTTTAAATATGTGGGGATGCTACATAGTTCATTTGTTTCACTACTGGCAGTTTGTATGGGGTGTTTTATTTTGGAAATGGACTGGCTTCTCCATGCCATGCCTGACTTCTGGCGAGCTCGATCTGCTCTGTGCAAATTTACACAAACTACTCGTGGTGTCCGTCAAAAATAGAACAGCTGCGTTTGCGGTGGCCCGCTTATGGGACACTTCTGAACCGGATCATGGCGGGGCCAGTGGGGTTTGAAACATTTACTAGAACAGCCATGCGTCTTCTCGGTGGAATTTGGGGGTTAGATGTGGTGTTTTTCTCAGCTAGCAGAAGTCAAATGTACTGTATATAATTGTAGGAGTCACTGAAAAAGACTTGTGTGTGTTTCCCACCTCCAGGCTTTGCACAGCCCCCAGTGGTGAACGGGATGCCTCCGCAGCCTTCTTACTACCCACCTGCTGGATACCAGCCCGGATACCCCATGCCTGTACCACCACCACAGCCGCAACCTGTACCTCCACCTTACACTGTCCCACCTCCTATACCTCCTGCAACACCTGCAGGACTGCCTCCTCAGTATCCCCTCCCACCCGCACACGCCCCCGCTCCTGCCCCCGCACCCGTTCCAGCTCCAGCTCCAGCTCTTGCCCCTGCGCCTGCTCCTGCTCCTGCTCCAGGCACCATGCCACAGGTAGGACCGAGCTGTCAAACCTTCCATTTTATATAATGAGTGAGGTAAATCATATCGGTCCCTACTCTCAAGCAATATTTGGACTAAGGACTAAACCACATTTTCAAAGCAAAAATACTCACTATATGTTCTTTCTTTTATTCTCTGCAGACACTTCCCCCCGTACCCTTTCCTCCATCAGCTGCAGCGCCACCCAAAGCTCTACCTTCTGCCGCCCCATCCAACCCACCACAGAAAAGACGCTTCACAGAGGAGGTCCCAGACGAGAGGAATAGCGGCCTACTTGGTTACCAGGTGATAAAGCTCTTCCACCTTTCCTCATTTTCAACTGTATTTTATTATGTCACCTTCTTCTTTTCTTTTCTCCACCTCATGGCCACTTTGTTTGGATGTGTACGCCTTTCCCTGAGAGTGTGTGTGTGTGTGTGTGTGTGTGTGTGTGTGTGTGTGTGTGTGTGTGTGTGTGTGTCTGTGTCTGTGTCTGTGTCTCATCACATCAGTTTTACCAGCCAATGTTATGCAACCTCAGACTAACACATCATCCTTCCTTTCATCATTGTTTTGCGTACATTAATCGAGATAGCATGGCTTGCTGTTTCCTGTTGTTCACTTGCAGTGTCTTTCTACTGGTAATGTGGAGTTTCAGACAAAGGTATTATTAATATTAATAAACCGAAATTATCTTTTATACTGGCTGAGGAGAAAAAAAAAGTGTAATCAGACTTGTGGTAAGCTATTCAGAGTGCTGGTATAGTTATTAGTCATTAGTCATATTAGAGTGTCAGGGCAGGGTTTAGTCGAGGATGTCTGCTAATCAGGCCTGTGTGTTTTTCTGCTCATAGCATGGACCCATTCATATGACTAATTTAGGTGCAGGCTTCCCAGTGGGCAGCCCGGACGCTACTGGACCCCCACCACCGAGTTCCTCTGGCCCACCGAGTGAGAGGGACAGGTACACAGATTTTTGATTAAAGTTTATCAATGAAAAATTAGCAGTGTTCAAGCATCGGTAGGTAGTTAACTAACGCCATTTCTCTTTGTGTCCTGCAGTAGGCAGCTAATGCCTCCACCTCCGTTGCCTGTGAATGTAGTGAGACCGAAGATGGAGGAGAGAAGGGCACTGCAAGGCGCCGTGGGTAAGGGCATTATCCTGTGGATTGACAAAATCCCTGCCCAAATCCAAATCCACAGTTCCTGACTGTGGACTGTGCCCCCCTGTAAGCTCAGCCTGGAACAATTCACAGCCTGAATGTCGAGCTGCACAGAGTAAAACCTAAATCCTCTCCCAGACCACTGGACTGTGTCTCAGTTTCAGTGGTTTTACTTGAGATTGTTACATAAAGCCCCAGCAGATGTATCAAGACACAGTTTATCGTTTATTTCTTTGGATTTGAGTAATGAAGCCTGTTTTTTGCAGCAGATTAGATAAACGCAGCGTTACACACACTCAGCCTGGCCCTTATGCTTCTTACGATTCTTCCGGGATTCTGCTGCTGTGACTAGAAATCTCCAGATAGTGAGCTGGAGCTATGACTTGACGCCTTTTTGTGCATTATTCAGTCCTTTTCTGTAAAGAAGTCTGATAAGTCGAGTCCACCTTACCGTCCCGTTCTGATGACATCATCAGTCTGGGGTTTCTGCAAATTGTTTTGCTTTCCTCACTAACGAGAATCTCTCCTGTTTTTGTGTTTTTCTCTTTTTCTCTGTGTTTTTCTTCTCTTCCATGTATCTCTGGGGTGGTGCTGGATTCTGATTGGGGGTGGGGCACGACGCGTTCCTGTGACGCCGTCCTTCCTCTCGATTGGACGGCCCTAACACTGTCGCTCCCCACCAACCAATGGCTGCTTTCGAATGGCTGCCCCCCTCCTCTACTCTGCTGACAAACTATTATTTAAATCTATTAACTATTTGTTTCTCCCAAAATGTGTTTGGAATCGTTAACTTGAACTTGTCTCATTTGAAACATGTTCCTGCTGTTGTTTTTGGCTGTTTTTGTTCTCTCTCCCATATATTTCTCTCCCTCCCTCTCTCCTCCAAATGTGCCACCTCTTTCCTTTTTTCGGTGTGCTTCCCCTTCTTCTTTCAGAGCCTGCAGTGAAGCGATTGAAAACTGGTTTGGTAGCATACACCGGCGACTCCTCTGATGAAGAGGAGGACCACTCAACCTCCAAAGCCTCAGGGCCAGGTAACCCTGGGGCAGTTCCCCCTACCTCCACCTCCTCAGGCTGGACACAGGGCTATCGCTGCCCTCCTCCACCACCTCCTCGTGCTAAAACACAGGCACAGCCGCAGTCTATGCCTTTCTGGATGGCACCTTGAAACAGGAAAAAAAAAATCTAAACTCCTTCAGTGCTCTGTGCTGAGTCTTACAGGATGTTCACCCAAACTGAGCCTGTCTTTTTCCATCACTCATCACCTGCTCATCACATGGATGACTCTTAACAGCTACATGTTGGTTGCAGCATTATTTTTAGTACTTGGGTCCAAATAGACATACTAATGTTTTGGAAAACTCCTGTTTGCTTCTTTGGGTGCACACATTATAGTTTGAAGATGAACATTTGCAGGACTGCTATTCCAAACTATATTGTGAATATATAGACGGTCAGATGAGCGATATTCTGGGTCCGGTTTTATTTGGAATGGAATAAAAACACATGCCAGGCGAAGTGTTTAAATATAGTGTCTTTGTAAAAACAATATCACAAAGCAATGATGTTGTAAATCACTGACACTTTTCATTTTATCCCTTGTACAGCTTCTCTGACTTTGTCACCACCTTATCTTCCCTTTTTCACTGTCCACATCAGTGACGCCATCCTTTTCTATTCTGGTCTTTTTGTATAGATCATTTTGGACTAATATGTCGTAAACATATTACATTTATTTCATGCTTCTATGAAATAAATAAACTTAATTTATTGCCGTGTTTGAGCTTGTGATTCTTTGTAATGCATATATTTCTAAGTCTTCTGCAACGCTTGGCAAACAGATCATCACAAACCAAATTGGTTTCCTCTGCTAGTTAGCTGTCAGCAGTTACCTTTGCCAAAGTAGATAGTAGATAAGTGATCAACCTGCTGCAGAACTGAGATTACAAAAATAGACCTCTTGTGAAAAGCCTTGAATAAACATGTTTCCTGTGAAGGTTTTACAACAGTGAAGACTCGGAAGACATTTCATTATAGCAGTACAACTTGCAGTGTGTATTCTTCTAATAAATGTCACATTGAAAAGCTAAGTTAAGAAAAGTAATATACACAAAGCAGTATAGCAAGATGAGCTATTAGCTGCTAACTGAACTGAAATGCTCAAAGGGACATTGCAGTTTCAGATCATCTCAATCTCTGGCTCTCTTGGAGGGTTTTTCTTGTTATACTGAGCGATGCGGCTCTCCATGATTGGCCGGAAATGTCGGATCAATCCCTGTAGATGAGAAAATAAAAAAACAAAAATCTTGTTAAGATGTAAATGAGTTCTTGTTTGAACTTGTAACCCCTGTCAGTGTTTCATTAACAGATTCATTTGTTGAGCAGGTTAAAAAACATAAAACAATCCAGAGCTGTCACCTGCACAGGCCAGGCAGCTCCGTCGCCCAGTGCACAGATGGTGTGTCCCTCTATCTGCTTGCTCAGCTCCCAGATCATGTCAATTTCTGAGACTGCGGCTTCTCCTCGAACAAACCTCCACATCATTTTATCCATCCAGTCAACTCCTGAGAGAGAACAAATGAATACAACAAAAAAGTACATGCACTAAAAACAGAGCTCCTCGGGCAAATCCCCACATGAAGGGAATTAATGAATATTTTCCCTTTGAGAGTTCAAGTGCATTTTGTTTTTAAAAAATCAGTGCAGTATTTTTTACATCACAGTGTAGAATGATGTAGTTTGTACCTAAATATAAGATTTGAATACTTCCCCCACCACTTGCACATGTAATTTGTAGTAATATGTGGGTACTTAAATCGCAAGGGAGTTCTGGTTTCAGTGTGCAGCCACTTTAATTTTATACATGATGATTTTTTGGTATTCAGCGCGATCTCACTGAGGTTTTTATGGAAGTGTACTTAACTATTATAGCCTATTAGAGAGAAGGCCACAGAGTTTAGCAACAGTGTTGGTTGTAAGCAGTGGTGTAGTGCAGGGTATACCTACTTATTTTTCAGTCAGCGTTGCGTATACCAAACTCCTCTGATGATAATTTAGTGGTGTTCTGCGAGCTGATTTTTGGGATGGTGAAGACATGACATAGTCCAATTTTTATGAGTGGATGGAGAAAGGAATACTTCACTCAAAATGCGGAACTATGTAGTCATCTAACTTGTTTATGGGTCAGTATTTACAGCAAAATCTGCACCTCTTCTGTGGCTGATGTTAATTTCATAATGATCCTTACTCTGTGAAATCAACAACACTGACAATGTGCAAATACTACTGGGGATGTTTGAGTGAGCTAAATATGTGAGTAGTCTTACTTCTATCCATTTTCTATAACCGCTTATGCTTATGAGGTTCACAGACACACCCAGGACAAGTCGCCAGTTTATCACAGGGGTATTTTTACATGGCACTGTATATAACACAGGAAGATCATTTTCTTAACGGGCAACTTTGAGGCATACATTAAGAGTATTCCCACGATTCTATGGACCAGTACACCACTGGTTAGAAGAATCAAAGAGCGAGGCGATGCATAGTATTAAATACAGTCTGCAGTTCTTTACCCTCTCTGCAGGGGGTGCACTGGCCACAGCTCTCATGTTTGTAGAACTCAACCAAACGTGCGATGGCTCGGATCACATCAGTCTGCAGGAAAAATACAATTCTCATATTATCTTTCCAGACTGATTGGCACTGAAGTTGCAGTGTGTTTTGTCATGAACATTACTCAGGAAACTGTTTACCGATTTATCCATAACTATGACGGCAGCGGTTCCCAGTGCAGTCTCTGCGCGGACCAGGTCATCAAAATCCATCAAAACGTCATCGCACACATGGCGAGGGATGATGGGAGTTGAGGACCCACCCGGGATCACTCCTAATAGATTGTCCCAGCCGCCCCTCACTCCTCCTGCAACAATCACACAAGAGCAGAGAGGAAGTCATGCCAGCATCTCAGAGAGTAAACCAAAATCAACACGGAGGTGGACTGTAAACACACACCTGCGTGTCTCTCTATTAACTCCCTCAGAGGAATAGACATCTCTTCCTCCACCGTGCACGGTGTGTTCACGTGACCGGAGATGTTGAACAGCTTCGTGCCAGAGTTCCTCTCCCTCCCAAAGCTGGCGAACCAAGCTCCACCTCGACGACAGATCTGAGGCGCCACAGCAACCGTCTCCACGTTGGCAACTGTTGTCGGGCATCCAAACACCCCTTAAGGGAGAGAGAAAAACAGTGAATAACCACTCAAGGCCTGTAATTACAACATAAGCCTATTTTGCAGTTTCTTAAACCATAATTAACCCCCAGTAGGAAACCGGACGTAGGAGTTTTTATCTCACCTATGTCTGCAGGGAACGGTGGCTTGAGTCGGGGTTTCCCTTGTTTGCCTTCGAGGGACTCGATGAGGGCCGTCTCCTCCCCGCAGATGTACGCTCCAGCTCCCCGCATCACAAACACATCGAAATCATACCCTGAGCCACAAGCGTTCTTCCCTATCAGCCCGGCTTTGTAGGCCTCATTGATTGCCACCTGTTTGAAGAGACGACACATAGTATAAAACACACAGCATCTATAGATCGACGGACCATCTATGCATGCCTCTGTATACCTGTAGATTTGATGACTCATTGTAAAATTCCCCTCTGATGTAGATGTAGGCAGCACGGGCACCCATCGCTCTCCCAGCAACCAGGCACCCTTCAATCAGCTTATGGGGGTCATGACGCATTATCTCACGGTCTTTACACGTCCCTGGCTCACCCTCATCTGCATTCACCACCAGGTATTTAGGTCTAAAACACAGGAAAGAAGGAAACACACAATACACAGATACATCACCAGAGTGTCATTCCTGGTGTGGACAGTGACGCTTGATTGTTTCTCTTGTTCCTACCTGCCATCGCTGGGTTTGTTCATGAAGCTCCACTTCATGCCGGTGGGGAAACCCGCTCCTCCTCTGCCTCGAAGCCCTGAGATTTTCACCTCATTTAGGATCCAGTCTGATCCCTTCAGTATGATCTCTTTGGTCTTATACCAGTCTCCCCGTTTGAGTGAACCCTTGAGTCTGGTAGGAAGAAGTATTTTCTACTGAGTTTCAGGTCATGAGATGCTGCAACATTGTTTGTTGTTTTTGTCTTGTATGTTTTTACCTCCAGTCATGTCGCCCATATAAGTTGGTGAATATCCGGTCTTGGTCACTCAGAGGGCCAAATTTAGTCTTTTTTGGCTTCACCTGGAGATAAAAGAAAAGTGTGATTGACAACGGGCAAAGTGAAATAATACGAGTGCAAAGATGGATGCAGGAAATTTAGAGCTGCTATCAGTTAAGAGCTGAATCATGTTGATTCTCTTTTTAATTATTTTAATCTATAAAATGTCAGACACCAGTGAAAAGTCGAAAAGATGACACCATCTGAGCATATTGCAGTAATTAAAGAAACATTGTGTAACTTTTCTACCATAAAATAAATGACTTTAAATCAGTTTAATGCTACATTAATGTGAAATCGGTGAATGTCTCTGTATATTCACTCAGTAACTGTGCTCCGGGTATGATCACCCACAAGAAATGTGTAACGCTTTACGGCACGTCACACACCACCAACTGTTTTGCTTATTTTGTTAAAACTGGATCAAATTTACTTTTCTCTCTGTGATTAACAAAGTTTCCTGATGGACTGTAGTTGCTGTTAGCTAATGGGCGAATGCAGATGGGGAGGAGAGCTGGTGTCGTGCCAGAACCGGAGCTGGGCAAGTGGGCAATGTAACCGAGCCTCACCAGCCTCTGTGGACATAATTACAGAGCTGAACAGGACATTGCATTGAGTGTGACCGAGCAAGAATCCACTGGACAAGAGTAAATCTGGGATTAACTTTTTAGTTAGTGGTGAGAGCTTTGTGAAATAAAACCACTGACAGTATAAAGAATGGACAGCGTAAGCGTGACGTCACCCCTAGGTTTTCGGAGAGCTGTTTTGAAACTCAAAATCTGTGGCTCTGCCCACCACCATGTTGGTAGTCCTGCCTCTTCCGCCTCACAACTAATCTAAAAATCTGCAAAGTAATGGATCACTGGTGGACCTGAGGCAAGCTGAATGACACCTGGTTGGTCAAACAAGCCATATGTGACGGCACCCACCTGTCAATCAAAGCAGCCACGCTGTTGATTATGCATAACTTCTAGACTTAATATAATTTGAACGTATGAGTTAATAAAAAAATCTGACTCAGTACAGCTGTCAAGAATGGGGAAATTAGCCCCCATTTTAACATGGGGGCTTATGGAGATTGACTTGTTCTGTAGCCAGCCTCAAGTGGTCGTTTGAGGAACTGCAGTTTTTGGCACTTCTGCATAGGCTTCACTTCATAGCCACGGAGGTTGCCGCTTAAATAAAAGGCTATTTTTAATCATTGAAGTCTTTGATAATAAGTAATAAAATCGTAACAAATTGACTTGTACAGCTGTCCATATTTATTGTTCTGAAACTGGGAGTTAATTTGGCAAGTGGGGATCAAACAGCATACTGATACATCTAATAGCTTTATTTTGCAAAAGAAGCCCACAATGCATTTTAAAATATATAATTAAAAACAGCTAATTAAAGAATATCATGTTTATCTCTTTCTTCTTGAAAAATGTACTTCTGTCAATAATAAAGTTTGACTAAACACTTCGTTACTTGCTACGTGGCATAACACATGAAAACACATTAAGTGTACATGAAAGTAAGCATGTAGGCCAGCAGTGTGTGATGCTGAGTAGTGCAGTGTGAAACAGGCCTACCTGCGGCTGTGCTGCTGCAGTGCTGTAGGTCAGACGCGGAGCGATCTGACGCTCCACAGCTCCCCACAGCATCCGCCGAGCCAGCATCCTGCAGGGGCCCGGAGACAAGCACCTTCAGACCGGTTTAAACTCTGGAGATGTTCCTCCCAGCCTCCGTTTGACTTCTCATACAGTCTAATCGATTTGTGAAACCTATACTGTTAAAGTGTGGGCCTGCTGGTTCGGCTTAATTAAATTAAACTAAGAGGATTAACAAAGCACGTCACATCCTATCCCAGCTTCCCATGCGGCACCCGACAGGTACCCTATGCACGTGCGCACACACAATTAATTGGTGAGTATCAGGTTGTCAGAGGCACTATCATTAACAGACTTTGTGCATGACTTGGGAGGGATATGAATGGATTATTCATGTGAAAATAACCAGAAATAGTCCCTGGTAGGGCTTTTTCCCAGCAGACATTTTGTGTTGACAAAGCAGGATAAGCACAGGTGTTACTAATAACATTAATAAGTTCAAGTGTCCCATTATGACAGTGAACCAGTATGAACATTACCGGCACACTGAAACTGAATCAGGATTGAGGAGCCACACCTATGCTCAAAAGGTCTTCTGCGAAGAAAGGCCTATGTCTTTCATTTGTTTCCATTAATGATAATTAATGTACACGCAAATCAAGAAATACTGGCTTTAAATTTCAGGAAGTGAGAGTGGGAAATCCCATCTCCCCAAACTATATCAGGAAGTGAGCAGTCCAGGGAATCAAAGGGTATTTTAAGGTAGTAAAATTTGTATTTTCCAGAGAATTTTTTAACTACTTTCACTGGAAACTGACATTTTATCTGCATCAAAGAGTCTTATTATCATCAGGTTATTAAAAGAGCCTGACTGAATCACTGGGCTGATATTAAATACAGTGTCATCCTATGAGTAACAAGAAAAGTTGGGACAGAAATGCCACAGGTGCGTTTAAGGTATTTTACCATTACATAGTTTGTCCACCAGAGAGCATAGCTCAGTTTTCATCTCAAATTTTCCACTCTGTACATATCGTCTTTGATGACTGAGTCCTAGAGTTTCTTATGTTTCATGTTTTAAATGAATAATGTTCATGTGTGTTCTTGCTGGACGTTTTAAGTTCAAATGTGGACATGAGCCTCAAATATCCAGTCTGGATCTAGTTTCTAAAGCCCTTAAAAGAGTTGTGTTTGTAACACGAATCAATAACCAAAACACAAAACAGCAAGCTTAGAGATCTTTATTTATTTTCTTTACATTAACTTAAACAAATTATGGGGAAATGAATTCATATCTCTGAGAAGGTTCCACTAAAACTGAAAGACAAAAATGTATCCCTGATAGCGGGGTCTCTATTCAGACCGGACCCCGTGTCCCTTCACCGAAGCCAAGAAAACAAACAGCTCACATAGAAACACACACTTCACAGCTGGCATCAGTTAACCCTCATTCATTCACAAAGCTCTGACTGGGAACACCAACACCCTTCATGAATAGGACCAACTGCCGTACTGACAATCCAGTAGGACTGGTTCTAGTAAGGCCAGTAGTTTACTTTCACCACTATTATCTCCCTCTCTCCTTATTTTCATTTCACTACAGGTTTCATTCATTTAGTCTCTCAAACGTCAAACGATACAAAATCTACAAAATCACTTGTTTTGAAACCACTGGCCTTACACTTGCATGAGGAGTGTCAATCGCCCTACAGCACCAAACGATTTCTTCCCATTTTGTATTTTGTATAATCACTTAGTGCATTGCTCAAGGTTTCCTGAGAATAGTTGCAGCACAAAAAAAAAAAAAAAATCTAAGGCAACTTCATCCCAATATATATTATATTGACTATAACTCTGTACATTATGCAGGAGGAAGAGTATTCAACGTGTGGGTTTTAAAGAAGTATAGTCGATTTCAATCACAATCTTAAATCATACCGAGTGAGTTAATGGACTAGATATTGAAGGTCAGACAAAAAGGCTTGAAGCTCTCAAATATATAGTGCAAATAAACTGGAAATTAAAAAAAAAAAAAAAAAAAAAAGATTTACTACACAACAAGGAGTGGATAGTGCACACAAGGCCAGACCAGCATGACTGCTACACCAGGCTCTGACTACAAGGGTTTCAAGAGGATTGGAAATAAAAAGACAACTGCTGTCACTTACAGCCATTAATGATTACATTGCACCCTGCAAAAAGGCCTAAATGCACTGGTCGAGGGAAAGCGTGAGGAAGTTAAAAAGGTTTTTGGTCGTAGATTAACTCAAAAGATAATGGCCCCTTTAGACACAGCGGTGGCTGAGCTATAAGAACTGCCATGCAATAACGTGATACAGTACTATACATGTTGAATTAACAAACAAAGAAGCATGCTGAAAAAAATGTCAAACAGCAAAGTTTGTTTTCCAGTTACATCGAAGGTTTTAAACCCCCTGACTACTTCTTTGCTCTGTTCCCTTCTCTCAACCCCGGAGGATGGAATGTGCCTGTATTATTGCAGTACCTGATGGGGTTAAATGTGCAAAGAATGCATTTGAGGAAGAATCGCCAAAAAGAAGACACGCAGCCCGTTTTTTTTTTTTTTTCTTAAAAAAAGAAGGCGTTTAGGTATATGGAGATGTTGAGCCAAAATCTTAAGCGCAAAGCAGCTGCTTGTAAGATTTAGACGAGAAGTGGACTGTGAGCTTTTGCCCCCACCCAGGATTTGGTCTCACACAAAAAAAGAGAGTCTCAGCAGAAGAGTCATAATAAATAACAATAAATAAATACGTACAGAAAACAGAGGCAAGATTTGCCCCTTTTCTATTTTTTTTTTTTCTCAAACAAGGAACCCAAACGAGTGCATTGGAAGACTGAAATCCACAGCCTTTGGGAAAGAAGCATCGTCTTCAACATAATCAACATCAACTCATTGACCCAGACTTTGTCTCTTTTGGTCAGGCATTTAAACACAGAGCTCTGCGGCTCTGAAACACTCAAATATGGAAGCAGATTCTTTCTCATGGCTATCAAAACAGTTGGGAAGAATCCTCTCTTCAAACCCAACATTGGCTACAATTCACCTGTCTCCTCTCCTGTTAACTTAAGATTTAAGAGAACAGTTCAACTAAAATCTTTGGTTCAAGCACCAAAGCAAAGCAAATATTCGACTACAAACAAGAAAAGAACATTATTGCTTACAATGTACAGAACAACGTGGAATAATTAAGACTGCATTTCCACTGATAACCACCAGAGGACAGTGGCCATTCTTTGTGATCTAGGTGATATGACTTCTGAATTGCACCTGAATCAATACATTTATATTGTAACTAAAATATACATCTTAAAATATCCCTATATGTCGCAGCTCTGGATTTTAGTTTGCATAGTGAAAAGCATCCCGGTAACCACACACTCAACACTCAACACTCACACGCACACACACACACACACACACACACTTCCAGCTAGAAAAATCAAATCAAACAGCTCAAACCTGAAATACATAAAAATAAAGAGCAAACAAGAAATAATAGTTAAAAGACAATATTAAATCAAATGCCAATAGCCAGAAGACAAACATTTAAAATATCTCAGAAAACCCGTTTTCCATTTTTTTCCTTTTTTATCATTTAGTTGTTTCTGTTTTTTAAGTGCTCTCTATATGGGAGCAGCAGGTCATTAGTCCAGCCACCTGAGTGAGATTTTTTTTTTTCTTTTTTTACTGTGGATGCTTTACCACACAGACGCACACTTTTATACACACACACTCTCTCTCTTTTTTTTATTCACTATTCCTCTTCTTCCACGTCCTCTTCTCCAATTTCTTCCTCTACCTCATCTGCCCATTGGTCACGTTGCGAAGCCGGAGAGTGGGTTCCTCCCGGATCTTCTCCCTCTGCCTCCCGGCCCCCTCGCAGCTCCAGACCTCGTAGGAAGAGCTCAGGGTAGGCCAGCCTGCGAGACTCAAGGTGAGCAAAAGCCTGAAGGGCGAGAGATCGCTCCCTCTCGACATCAGCTGGGTACATCAGCGGGCCGGACGCACTCCCAACATCCAGCAAGGCGTGAGGGAGGAACGCAGAGGAGTGGGCCTGTAAAGACATAGCCTCCAGAGGGTTGGACTGCTCCCTCCCACTTCCATCCCCTCTCCCATCCTCCCCATGCTCGGGCCCCCGTCTGGGCCGGCGTGTGCGCAACTCCAGGCAGCTGTGTCCCTTGCGGTGACGCTGGAGGTGGTCCTCTCGGGCGAAGGCCTTGTGGCAGAGTGGGCACTCGAAGGGCCTCGCCCCGCTGTGGAGGGACAGGTGGTTTTTGAGGTCGTATGAGTGGAGAAACCGGGCAGAACAGTGCGGGCAGGGGTAGGGGCGCTCGCCTGTGTGTTTCCTCATGTGGATCTTCAACTTATCGTTCCTGGAGAAGGAACGAAGAGGCAGGAAAATGAGCTAACCATGACTAAAAACTTCAAACAGACCACAATACATCAAATCATTTTTGTTTTCATAAGAAGGTACTGTACCGGGTGAAACGGACTCCGCAGGCCGAGCACTGGAAGGGCTTTTCCCCAGTGTGTGTCCTCATGTGCCGGGGCAGTTTTCCCGCTCCGTGGATGATCTTCTGACAAACAGGGCACTGCTGGGGCGTCTGAGACTTCCTCTTCCTCCCACCTCCCGCTGCTGAGGCCGCCACCCCTTGATCAGCTACAGAGGTAGGTATGGAGGTGCTTCCCATCAGCATACTATCTTCGCCAAAACCCTCCATGTCGTCATCTTCTGACAGCTTATCATTCAAGGGCGGGACAGGGGGTGGATGGGCTATACGAGGGCGCTCATGGAGCCAGTGAAGGAGCCCTCCGTTTAGTGTGGCTCCTCTCCCTGGCTCTCTGATCGTCTTGGGATCTCCGTTCTGCCCAGATTTGTGGTGAAGCTCGTCTTGTTCTGGACTGGGCGGCTGGGTTGAAGGCAGGGAACGGAAGCTGTCGGATGCAGGTGAAGGGTGTGAGACGGGAGAAGCAGATGGGGGGTTCAAAGCAGAGGAGTTGATGTGATGCGACCCAACTTTTTTCACCCTCGGTTTGTCTGTTTTTCTTCGGGACGCTTTCATGATCCTGCTCTCCTGCGCAATCCTCTCAGTAGTTATGTGTTGGGCTCTCTGCTCCTCTGCTGTCTCCCCCTCTGCCTCCGCTGTCTCCCCCAGGATGTCTCTGCACGCGTCAGCCACACACTGGATGCCCAGAAGCTGAGCCCCTCGCAGCACATCTCTCATCCCAGAGCTTGGGATGGTCAGGGTGGCAGTGTAGGCAAACTCCAGCAGGGCGTCCAGGGCGTCGGGCGCCACGCAGTCCAGCTGACACACGCTGAAACCACCTCCGCCCTCACCGCCTCCCTCCTCTGCCCCGAACAGCTGGCGGAAGTAGAGACTGACGGCAGCCATGACAGAGCGGTGAGTCGGGTAGCGTGCCCCGCGGGATGTCAGCGTGAGGTCACACAGGAGTCCTGCCCTCCTCTGGTTATTTAAGTGGGACAAGAGCTCATTGCTGTGCTCCGGGAAGGGGATCCCAATCAGACCATCCTCTCCTGGAGACATCGCCACCTACGTGAATGAAGAGGAAAATCAGATAAATGGAGGGACTGAGGTCTGAGCTAGTTTTATACCTAAAATAAATAAATTAAATCAGTTTCTTTCTCTATGAATTTTTGAACATTGAAAGAGAAACGTGTATACATTTAAAACCACCTACAAGTTCCTTAAATGTGTGACTGACACGAGGAGTTTATTTCACACGAGGGACAATTTAAACCAGGCTTAGCAACTCTCCCCCATCTCCTCCCTTCCCCACCCCCCCCCCGGACTCTCTATCTCCAGATTACTAAATCAGGAGGTGGCGATTTTGTCCCGTGAGATAGGGGGGGGCGGGTTGGGGGCATCAGAGGACGAATGCGATGGAGATGACAGAGCCAGCAGGAGACACAAAATATAACAAGCAAGGAGAAGAAGAAATAACCATTAGAGCAGAGAGAGGGAGAGAGATAAAACCAAATGGTCGATAACAGTGACGCGGAAAGGATGCAGGATTATGCAACGTACTGTAGGCTCTGTAACAGTAGGCACTAGGTTAATTCCCGTGTGAAACCTTTATAGCATTAGCCGTTTGATTAAAATACCTGGAGAAGAAAGAGAAGGACTAATGGAGGAGACAGAGAGAGAAGAAAGAAACACAAGCAAGGGAGAGGAAGTGACGGACTAGAGTGGGTGAACGGGGGGAGTACCAGTGAAAGAATGAGGAAGGAAAAAACAAAGAAGTATTACAGCCTTAACAAAGACTGGTATAAAAGTACGTCACTCAAAAACTTGATGTGCAACATATACACTACAGTCAGTTAGTAGATTTCATTGATATCTTTGTGTCTTTTGGACCTACTAAAGATCTTTACCAGTAACTATGTCGACACACAGGTAAAATGTCGTTAAAGTGAGTAAGGCCAATAACTTTCTTTATTTCTCTTTGAGAGATATAATGAGGCCTGTCGGTAATAAGACCCAACAACTCCCTTCTTTGGCTCCCTAAGCTCGCACCTCGCCCTGTCCACACTATACCTGCTCAACAATATCTTTAACACACCTGAGCAGACCAGATTTTCCACAAACAACTCACCCTCTTGATTCCCCCTCCCTGCCCTTCATCTCCCTCCCATAGCAACTGGCAGCCCCCTGGCCATCCAATAACAGTGTTCACCCAGTGCCCAGAGGGCTATGCACAACGACGGTACATCCACCTGACTAACCTGCTCCAAAACACACCCTATTAAATACACAGGCAAACGAGCACACACACACACATAATACAAATGCACACATACACACATTGCGTGCCAATCTGTGGTTCCCCCCACCCACTATTGTTATATTTAACCTGTTAAGTGACGATCTTGGCACCAACGTATTTAAAACATGTATAAATGTACTCCACCCATTCAACAAAAAAAAAAGGAAAAGTACAGCCAATTAAATACTTCAGAACATGCCAGCACTTTTTTTTTTAATCGTTCCTGTCACTCCAATCAATATCAAACCTCCCAAATGTCTCTCGTCACACACATCGTCTCCTACCTTTCCCGTCTTTATAGGCATAGGCACAGTCAGCTGGAGGCGAGGCAGCATGTGTCTCGTGGCATCCATCTTTTTGCTCTTTTACAACTCTTCTCTCAAGCTTCCTCTCCGTCTTTGAAAATCACTTTTTCCCCCCCCCTTTCTATTTCCTTCAACCCTCAGATCTGTAACTTAAAGTTCTGATCTCGCCGTCAGAAGTCGGGGTTAAGCGTTCATCCTTGGGGATGTCTACTTCTTTCGCACAGTCTGTCACTTACTCTCCTTCCTGTTGTATCGAAAGAGGGTGCAAGTGACGAAGGCAGATTCAGAGATACCCCTCCCCCTAAGTCGCCTACGCGCCCCCTCTCTCCAAAAACCAACGGCCCATTTTCCGAACACTTTCCGATAAACATGATGTCCTCGGCATCCTCTCCTTGTTCAGAAAAAGGTTAACAGGTAGATGGAGTGTAGTGTATCTAAGGTTATGACTGTGGATGATGTGGAACAAATAACCTTCATATTCAAACCGCACATATTAATTGAACTGTTATGGCAGGAAGGGAATCAACGCATTTAACCAAACCACCTCAGAAATACCTTTTTTTTTTGTCAGCTAACTCTGTGTCAAAAATCATGAAAGAAATCATATTGGGGCGATGAGTCATATTACACTCAAAAACAAACATTCAGGTAGGTACAATATGAGAGTTAAACCATATTACAACGTACCACAAAGACAAACGGGTGCAAAAAGCTCTTCCTTTGAAACTTACACATGCTAAATGCCACTTATTGCTCATCATAAAATAAAACAACTGCTGTTATGGCACGTATTCACAAATTTCATATAAGAACTATCTCCTCAACTAGAGGCAACAAGGACGGCGTGTAGTCGCTGATACAAGTGAGGAAGTTAAGGGGTATGTTTGCTTTTTCCCCTTTGCACACACATTTTTTTAATTTTACACCACACCAGAGGAACTACTTTCATAATTCACTTATTGCATTTTTTTTATAATAGCCTTACATGATTGTAACCTGAATATCTTTTCGCTGTTGGGCTGGATGAGACAAAACATTTGAGAACCTTGTGCTTTAGGATGTTTCACACTATTTTATGGCCAAATGTTTAATCAACAAAATACTCTGTAGATTAATCTTTAATTAGTTGCTTTCCTACATCGTACACAGATATATAATAACATGCTAGAAAAAAAAAACAAAAAACATCATGGCTGGGAAAGAAAATCCCAGAGGAAACTCGCCACCTAAGCCTCTGTAGGACAAAGTGTAAACGCATCCCTTGACCTTGCTTGTGTACAGTTTGTCTCATTGTAAGTCGACACAACACGCGTAAATTTCATGTTTAAGAGATCGCCATTAAAAGTATTCATTGTTAAGTGCATCCACAGGAAAACAGGATTGTTCCTAATAATTATTATGAGCACAAATACACAATATTTAATGATTTGTCCAGTTTCTGAAACGGTGTTGATAAGCGAAAAGTCACAAAAACACCAACTCTTTAGCAAAGCAGTTGCACAAAAGCGAGAGACACACAAAGGGGTTTTAGGAGGAGTGCACAACAACGCACATTAAATTTCCGGCGCAGGGGAGAAAAAAAAAAAAAAAAAAAAGCATCACGGGTGGTTGGTGGTTCAAGCTTGTTATTTTAGGCATATTCCTTAGAGCACAGACGTGTTCGGAAAATAATGAGAATGCAAAGAAGTTGCAATGATTCCCATCAATTTTCTGTCTGTCTGTGAGTCACTTAATACTGACACATCATGACATGCACACACACACACACACACACACACACACACCCTTTTCATATCCCCCCTGTCTCCTTCCTTGTCACCTTGTTTCTGTTTTTTTGTTGCTCACCAAGGACATGTCTGCATAAGTTGCTGAATCTTGCAACACATTGTAACTAATGTTAAAACAGCCCACAGGCAGATACCACAAACACATTTTGTCTTGCAAAAAAAAAATATAATGTTAGCTCACAAGCATATGTTCAACTATTATCATAAAACATAATTACAATCTTTGTAAGTATATTCATGTTAATTAGGGTTCAGTACCTTAAAGTTAAATAACTGATATCACGGTTTGCCTTCAGGCGTATTATTTAATGCCACTGTGAGCCCTGCCAAAACATATAACCTGAAAAAACACTGCAAAGAATTTCAGCTCTAAAAAAGAAAGAAAGAAAAACAGGCTTCTTCTTTTTTTTTCTTTTTTTTTTGCTTTTTGTGCATTTAACACTACAGATGTTATCCTTCCAACAATCATCTCTTATCTCTTTCTTTGTTTTTTGTTCTCACCTCCCACTCTTTTGTCGACGACGGAGGAATTTACCTCCTCTGCAACTCTACCGTTTCCTCATCCCTCACTTTCATTATGTGCACACTCTTCCTCTCTCTTAACGAGGATTTATTTGTCACTTTAAAAACATTTGGAGATTTTTAATCATTTTGTCTTTGTCTAAATAATGCCACTGCGCCAAGTGTCATCAACCTAAAGCTGCAACTCAGCCGTACACAGCAAGACCATGAAACTAAGCAAGAATCAAATGAAACGTGTTTCGGAGAGAATCCACCGTGGATTCATTTTTACTGAAAAGGAAATGGAAACTTAAATTCACCATTACCGTCCACTACCACGACTCAGTGTAACGTTGTAATGTTGACGAATTTGTGTGGAGGCCAGGAAAATGACAGCAGCAGGATTGACCAAAACCTGCACACAAAGATTTATTCTTCAGTATAAACGCAGTATCCATCGTCTATATCATGAAATCCTTCTCCACACACACTCAGCGTGTGTGATGACTGGAACTAGAACTGTTAGTATTATTTTTATGGGTCTTATTTTCCGTTAAAGGCTGTAAGTTTTCCCAGTCCACCTCAATTATATCAGGCTCCAGCACTAAGGGGGAAAATATGACTTTATACTATTCACAGAAAACTGTGGCTGAGAGGGAGAAGGAGAAATGCTTTTATAAATTCTGATGTCAGATGTTTTCCAAAGTGCCTGTACGTGTGTGTGTGTGTGTTTGTGACTGTGTATGTGTGCGTGTGTGCATGCATGTGTATGTTGGTTAACGTGAGCACGTATAGTTGGTTGCATGTGTTAGGTTCTCAGTACTTTCACTATTAAAATAACTAAAGGGGAAGAATATGGACAGTTCTTAGACTTTAGCAAAGTCATAACTTGAAAGTAAACAGTACACGAGTGAAATTTTAAAAGCACACGGAACAAAAGCAACAATTTTATGTTTTTTTAATGTCTGAACTGTTCTGTTTTAAAATGCCAGTATTGGGATGGATTTCTAAACACTGCAGCAGCTCAAATACTTTATAAAATCTACTCATTACAGTGAAATTCTCACAAATAAGGAACAAATGAAACACTACAGTCACACACACACATCGTCTCTGTTTTCTTTTGGGTATAACTCATTACTTGAGATGTTATTCATAACCACAATATAACAATTTATGATGCTAAACTACCACTGTGCCAGAAAAACAACAAAGCGGCCAAACACATGGAAAGTAAGATTCAAGCTCATACCGTTTCTCCTCCACACACTCGTCTTCCTCTCACCACTTTTCTTCTCTGTGTAACAGTTTTTAAGGGTGAACAAAGACTCTTTACACCTCACTTATTTGGGGTAGTGAATGGTAGTGTGGTACTAGGACACCTTTTCTGAGGAAGAGTAGGGGAGGAGGAAACAAGGGGGGGGGGGGGGGGATGAGAAGAGATGAGAGTACACACACGTCTGCCAAAACCAAAGCTGCACTCAGCCCAGCAGAGCACTCTCTCAGGACTATCTGAGTGCAAAACCTTCACATTTAAGCAACAAATAGACCCAGAACTGCACAAGTATACTGGCTACACACAAGCTGACACATCCAGGTCTTCTAATAATACAGCTCGTCCCTGCCGGGAGATAAAAACAAAAGCACCGCCCACCCTGCATCCCAACAGTTCCCTCAGGACTGAACATTTGCATCCCACCAGGAGATATAAAAACAGACGCAACCAGGGACAATTTGAATCGCCATTTGAATTTGTCAAAGACAAGACTTGAGACACTATCGTGATGATAATAGTGACTGCACCCTGCTATTACTGGACTTCAGGAGGGATTTCTGAAAAAAAGAGAAGTCCTGCAAGCTGATGTTACTCAGCAGAAGTTTGTTCTGTCTTTTATTCAAGAAAGACGCAGCAGCCAAGCCCTCCTCTGTCCTTACTGTAACTGGGGCATTATGGTGTGTGTGTGTGTGTGTGTGTGTGTGTGTGTGTGTGTGTATGCATGTGTGTGTGTGGACGGACGCATGCGCACATTGTGGTCTTAGTTCCAAGAACACATTACATTATTCATTTGGCTGGCAGAGCAGAGGCCCTTATCCCCTCGCCCTACCACACCACAAACACTCCACTGTGAGCTATAACAGCAGCCAGTTTGCATGCAAGACCTGAACACCAATGTGAATCTGCTGGAGGGTAATCAGCTTATCAGCACACGGGACAAGACATTTGGGTGGAGATATACGCTCTGCCCCGTACTATCCACCAACTTCTAACCTGAAGTTAATGTAAATAAAATAGTATTTTTGCAGAAGTTAGCCTCTCTTGGTAAAGGCTAGGTGACACTGACGTCAAATATCCAAATAAGTTTGATAAAATACTTTTAAAATGTGTAATTAAAAATACTTTGGGGGCAAATATCTGGGCTTTTTAGAGGATGTTTGTTCACGAGACCATTTTAAGAAACATGAACAGTTAAATAACAGAAAACAATCTTATTTTATTATAATTTAGCCTTTCTAACCAATTTACATCCCAAATTCCTACACGATATATTGCCTCATATTACAATACAATATGTTGTTTATATAGATATCTTACCCTTGTTCTGATCTGAATGTTACAACTGACACCAGCATGTTTCCTGTCATTTTTCTGTTACTAGGCTGCAAGCTTGAAGTGTTGGAAATACAGTAAGTCCATCCACACTGTATGTTGTAAAGCTATTTTCTTCACAGCTTTTTAATTGTGTGAGGCACTGTGTGTGAAACTGATGATTCAATATCGTACTAAAATGATTTCCCTGTAAAAATGAAAAACAAAAATGTACGTATTTTTAGTGCTTATTTTTTTCTGAAATGACTGTAATGTGCAACGTCTCTGCCATGTTTGCCGCTCTGAAAGGAGGTGCAAGCAGCTGGAGCCGGAAAAGAAATCAATCTGAGGTTGGAAAGAGGAAAATGGTCTGAGATTTGAGAAGAGACAACAAAAGGAACATGAGGGAGGAATGTTTTCTAAAAACACACATGTTCTTAGAAATCACACAAGAAAACGGAGGGTATGGGGGAGTAGAAACACATGAGAGTGAGTGAATGGGGAGTGGGTGTTGAGATACTCTGAAAGATAGGGCACAGAAGAGGGGAGGTTAAGACAGGAAAATCTAGTCCTGGCCTCGAACAATCTGTGTTAGCGAGGAGACATGAAACAAGAGTAGACAGAGTTAAGTTACAAGGGGAGAGGAAGGGGGAGACAGAAGAAGAGAAGGGAGAGGAGCAGTGACATGACGACTGGGAGATAAACAGAGCGATCGAGCAAGAGGTGAACACATGCACGCAGCCACAGGAAGTAGCAAAGAGAGTCCTTGCAGGTGTGTGTGTGTGTGTGTGTTTGTGTGGGTGTGTGTGCAGATGTCTGAGGGAGAGATGTGGTAGCAGCCACCTCTATCATTAGCATCACCAAAAGGGAGTTTCACCCTGTGATGGAGAACACGCACAGATGTGAGAGAGAAGGCATGCTGACAGAGAGGTTTCACACTTTATTCTCCCTTCTTTTTATCTGGTCAGCAGTTTCTTCCCCCCAAAAAACCGTGCGCGAACACTGGAGTGTCAAGGTGTGTGGGCGAATCACATACTGCGCTCTGCATCAATTAATATGCAAAGAGCAGGAGAGAAACTATATTTCTGTACGTGTGTGGGTTTTAATGACGGTTATATGGCTGATGAGCTCATTTGAGTTGATGAAGTTGAGGAACATTTCCTCTGAGAGTGTGACAACTCGTTACGCTGCATGTCATAAACTATAACGAAAACAATGAATGTGTGATTACAGTCAAACGTACAGTAATTTTTTTTTTTTAATGTGCTTGCTGTAACTCAGCGGGGGTGTTTGAACATGTTGGACTTTGGTGCAAAGAAATTAGCTGTGCAGTAGAGTAGAGCACCAAGTGCAGCGGCTCAGGTCACAATCTGTCCAATTGTTTACTGAGAGTAAATAAAATTAATACTTTGTATAAATGTCTTTTGATTAAATAGTTTCTTAAAGATTTTGAGAATATTTATATTACATACAGTAGAAATGTTGAACATGAAAGTCACTTTTCAGTCAAACTTTCCACTGAGGCGAGTATCAGTCTGAAAAGCCAAAAAGTTTGAAAATCTGTGTTAGGAAACCAATAACAGTAACATATCATTTGTTTTTTCATTTGTTCATATGTTTTTGTGTATGTAGGGTGATTAAAGGCCATATTCTATACTGTGTGTGTGTCTGTGTTATGTATGTAGTTGCAAAGCAAAGCATTTTTATGTCACGTTTATATTTTATATTAATTATTTAAAAGGTTTGCACATGAGAATTACTTCTCATGTTCTGTCATTTTCTTTTGCTGGATTCTTTGTCTGAAATTTAAATAAAATGTGTCAACTCATAAAATAATATAACTATTTATTTTAGATAGCTGACATAACAACTAAGACTATAATTTAATCTAACTCAATAGCTTTATAATTACTAATTAAATGATGACTCAACAGCTTTGTCTCTATTCTATTTAAAACAATGAACTTCACAAAAGCAGCTGCGGCAAAAAAGGTTGTTTAGTTTTTTTGCCCCCTCTGACACTGTAAATCTATGCATGTTTTATGTACTGTGCATGTGACTGTGGGTGTACTCGTGTGTTCATGTCTGTGTGGGTGAATTTGGTTTGGAAGATGCGACATGGGGGGCTTGAGTGGGATGTAAAAGAAATTGTGCGTGTTGTCAGTATTATGTATGCAGTTTCTCAGTGTGTACTCATGTAGGAGTTTAAGTCAACTTGTCTGCCGGCGAATATATTCATGCATGGGATGAATGAAGGCACAATGTGTATGAGTTACAACGTCTTCAAGCAAAGTAAAACAGGTGTTTTGAACAACTTATATTTTTATATTTCAGACACATAACGTGTGTCTGAATATCACTACTGTGCACATCTGTGTGTCTCACATGTAGTTAAGTTGCCACATCACTGGGAGGGTCTTAAAAACTGCTGCTCTCCCACACAAATGACCTCTCAATTTAGAGGAAGATGTTGCAAAAGCACTGGACACACACACAAAAAACACAGAGAGAGAGAGAGAGAGAGAGAGAGAGAGAGGAAAATGTCGCAAAACTAACTGATCCTGATCAGTTTCCTCTTCCTGTACTCAGTAAAGATGGTCTACCTCTAGAGCAGATGGAGAGATAAATAGAAGACAAACTGCAGAAATCAAGAAAAAAAAAACAGACCTGAATAAAAATACTGAGTTTGTCTTCCAGCAGCAGAGAGAAGTAACGTTAAGAGGACATGAGTGAAAGATGCGTCACCTTCCTGACAAATCAGCTTAACAGCATGGTAGCGATACAGGGAGGGGAGGAGACTGTTTGTTTTTACTGTAACTCCAATCCATGAATTATATCAGAACTTCAGAATAACTTAAGGGCAGGACTTGACTTGTGGTCCAGCTGACTAGTGCACAACTGCATCACCCTCTGCTGCGGTGTCGAAAAAAAAAGTCAGGAACCAGACAGCTGCGTAAGTGCGAAAACAACGACAGACACGAGATTAAACTGACTGCTAACTTCTTTCCCTGGCGGACGTCTCGCGAGCAGATTAATAATTTTCTCTTTCACATTCTGGATGTTTGATGAGCAGCTCTCGAGTGAACAATCTGATGCGTTATCTGTAACTTCTGCGACAACAATAATGTTTGTTTTGGAATATTAAGACAGAAAAAAGGTGTTATTATTTTTCCAAAACGGATGTTGTGCATGCCTTTTGGAATAAAAGCCTCTATTTGCTGCTGGAGTTCCCCTTTGAGCCTCACACATGAAAGGGGTCAGTTTCAGCAACAATGACTCCCTTCGCCTGCTCATGTTTGGGTGTTTATTCTCACTTTCCCTGAAGTGTTGTCTCACTGTACCTATTTATGATAACCGCCTGCTCAATGTGTATAGAAACAATCACACTGTTACTAGAAGAGCTGAATCATGATCACTCCTTCAGCCTTTTAGCTTTTTCTCAAGCCAGTTTTTTCTCTGCCATCCGACTCTCTTACAAGAAGAAGAAGAGTCACGGCCACCTGCCGATTGGTTAACACACAGGGCGGCGTGGGCTGTGAGGCTGGTGGTCGAGAGCGAGGGAGGGCTGTCAAATGCTACAGAAACTCATGACTGAAAAGAGGAAATGGCAGATACTGAACTTCCTCTATTGACACAGATCGAGTGGGGGCAAGACTCAACCGTAGTAGCAGCAGACTGGATTACGGACCGTGTAGTCACCCCTGTTGCTTAAATGTGGAGAAGCAACCGCCATATATGGTGAAAATGTGGCGTTTGTACGGAGGTCAAAGGTTGACTTGAATTGCGACATAAAGGGGGACTTGTAATGATAATGCGCTGAAATAATTTGCACGACTTCATGAAGATAAACCAACAATCTTGACAAGATAAGCCCCATTTTCTTGCATTGAGTGGCACACAAGTCTGACTGCAGAGGTGTAATTTCTCTTGTATGAACAAAACCTAAAGTAAGAATAGGGAATTGAAACATTTTCTCTGATTAAATGGTTGTTTTTGAAGCGGGGCAACTTCAATGAAAGACCTAAGAAAAGAGGTGAGAACCCTTGAAATATTAGGGCCAAAAGAAAGAACCTCTACTGCTTTCATCTCCCATTCTCCCTCCCCCATTCTGTCTCTCTCTCCCCACCTTCCTCCCACTCAGTCGCTTTTTGCATGAAACTGAAAGACCCATGTCTGAAAAGGGGGAATTTATATGGGCTCACATGCCCTGATTAACGCATTTCCTGGAACTGTATATATGTGTGTGTGTGTATACATGCGTTGGAGTGTGCGTGTGTTGGACTGTGTGTGTGTGTGTGTGTGTGTCTGTGTTTCTCGCCTGACAGACCACTCGAGTTCACTTCCCCCTACCCACCAGTTCACGGACACATGGTTGTCACCAGTCATACTCCAGCACAGCCAAGGTCATATGATCTGTCACACTGACTTGCCCACCACAAACACGCACACACTGAAGTCGACTTAAATGAAATGTGTGCGTTAATAACTATATGTAAACGTATAATCTGTTTTCATGCTCAAACATGATACTCTATCATTCATATAATTTGTGTTTTAAAATATAGTTTCAGCAGGAAAGACATTTCCGTGTTGCCTCCAACGATGGGGGACAAGGGCAGGTTTGTAGTTGTTTTACAGCTGAAATCAGTGAAGTTTTAATTTATATATATATAATTATTAAATTCATCTGTATGTTCGAGTGTGTTCAAAACTACAAACAGTGCATGAAGTGGGGTTGGAGACTAGTACATATACATTTGGTTGGGTTTGTCCAGTCTGGTTTACACCAACGACAACGATGTTAAAAACCATTCTTTTGAGTGATTTGATGATAGTTTGAAGAAATTAATATCAAATATTTTGTACAATATTTTGTTCGGTTTGCTGTGATCTGCTGTGTGTGGTCCAGTTTGAAGTCCTAAAATATGGAGATAAATTTACTTTTTAGAGCCTGAAAAAGTCTGAGCATCAGAAATAATTCAGTAATATTCTAATGCTTCTTATTATTGTGAATTATTTGGTATTTGGTATTTGTATTTTTTATTTATTTATTTTTTTTGGGGGGGGGCTGTTATGCACCAAAATAAAGTTGAATTATTAATTCCAGAAATTAAAAATGAAGCTTTGGGCTAATACACACACACACACACACACACAAACACACACACAAAAATGTTAATAATACAAAGATTTAAAAATGCATAATTTAATTAGCTAGTGTAACACTAGCCTGAAGCTGTACGGTGTGGTTTAGCTTAGTATTACTGTCATAATAATATCAACAAGGCTTTATAGCTTCTCAGAAGCAGAGCTCCTTTGTTGTGATTACATACCAAAAACCTATAAATATCAAAAGCCTGTTTTGAACGCGAGTTTATTTTTGGCATCATTCCTGCCTGAGCCATCTTTAAAAGCCGATTGCAGTTATAGAGCGTCTGCAGCCCACGACAGATGAGTAAACTTCCAGGTTGCCCATGAAATATTTAACTGCCTGACCACTTTATTCAGCTCATATTTTTCCTACGACGAGGATGTGTGAATAAAAATATATACAGATTTGAGCGTTGGGCGTTGCATCAAGGAAATTAGTCAGGCTCTTTTCAAAGTACATTGACTATCCTGTTTGTGTTACTCAGCACAGGGTGGGCTCAACTCGATGAACTCAAATGATCTCAGTTCATTTTTTAATCATTCGGGAATTGATAGAACTTGTTTTAATTCACGGTGATCTGTGTGTGCAGCATGAGAGGGGACGAAGGCAGCAATCTGAAATCTGTCATATTTAAGGAATAAAATATTTTTTAATTTATCTGCATGTTAAAACACTAAAAAAAGTGCATTTGTTGAGGTTATGCTCGTCACACTGTATGAATACTAAATGGGTTTGTTTGATGAGGTTGAAAACACCAGTGACGTCTAACTTCATCGCTTTGAAGTCAAGTCTGAATGTGCTGAATTTATCTCTGTGCCAAGATGACATATTTATTTGATATCAAGTCTTTTGAAGATTAGAGAAACATTTTGTGAGCGAGTATTTAGTGCATGTGGTTTGTTTGAATGGTGCTCGGGGTCAGTTTCCCCAAAGGTACCTCGAAGACATCAGTATAATTAAAATTAAGCACTTGAGGAAATGTCTGAAACTCCTCCCCACACACAGATTTTGGATCTGCGTCCAAGAATTACTGTAGCTTTCCGAAACGGACAATCCAGCAATCACATCCAGTTTGCACAGCAACTGCCGTTGTTGTCGAGGAGGTGACAAAGTAGGCAGCCTTTGAACTTTTAGCATTTTTCACACAATTACTGTCACTTTTCTGACGTTAAATCCGGGTGCAACACACAAAACGTGTGTCTGAAAGTGCGCACCATTATCTCCACTTGTAGGATTAATCACATCTTGGTCGTCTCCTTGACAGCAGGCTTTTTGCCCCACCTTCAAGTGTAGCTATTTGGATCAGGTATTAACACCTCTGCCTTTGGATAACGCTTTGTTTGAAGGACACTGAACCTTGAAGATAATCTATGTCCCAGTGAGCGTCTAGGAGTGCTTACCAAAATGGCTGACAGCATAAATAAAAGTGTCTCTGAAAGAGGGGCTGATGGCATAATACACATGTGATATACGGCATCATTCTTACCTCCAGTCCATAAACACAGGAGAAGATGGGTGCCTGCTTTCTTCTGCCTCTCGCTCGTCCCCCTCCTCTTTTGGTTCTTATCTCAGAGGTCAGCAGGGGTCATACACCTGCGAGAGAAAAGGCAAAAAAAAATAACCTGATTTAATTTGAGAATTATTCATCTCAAAAGGGGGGCGGGGGGTGCTGCGTATGAGTCCGGCATTTAAGTGAGTAAACAGAGATGGAGTACGTGATGAACTGATAAAGAAAAACACAAAGTGCTGACTAACTGCAAAACATGTCTTTTTTTTTCTTTTGTAAAACAGGTTGTGGATAAACACACACCCACAGGCAATCACATGAATCACATGCATCAGATGTAATTTGGGGTGGAGTGGGGGTTCTTGTAAAAGAACGACAGAAACCAACCGCTTCCTACTTTGACTTCTACGGAAAAGAAGCACTCTCCAACAGTCAGTAATTGTTGGGAAAGCCCACGCGTGTGCACACGTACACACCCACACATCTTTGAGATTCATCTGATTAACAGCATACTGTATGAAAGTGATGATATGCATGGGCACGGTTTTTATCATTTCCACGGCTCTCTAAGAAATATTCAAGAAATGTAGCCAGAGAGTGTCCGAGCCCGAGAAGTGTCAGGAAGAAAAACAGAGATATGAGCTATGAGAAGAGGGCCTGTGGAAAGCAGAGCAGGATGCAGGTCATGTGAGGACGGCAAAGAATGAGGGATGAAGCACAGATGTCTAATTACGTTGCAGACAACGTTAGAGCAAACAGAGCTGGCATTAAGAATTTATTTCAAAACCCTGATGGCTCTTCCATATGTGTGGGAACCGTCCCAGTGCGAGGGCGCATTAGAAATGTCCACTCGCATGATGGCACACAAAGGAAAACAACTTTTCTTCCCTCCAGACCACAAACGGAGGCCCGTAGGCGGCATGTCAGCCTCCCACTCGAGCCCCTCGGAGAGAGGGTGAGTCAAAAAAAGCTGCAACAACACCTGAGCCTGGAGGGCAGGAGGCATTAACTACCTGCATGGACGGCTCAAGATTTAACCAAACAGGCTGTGCCCAAGACAGGGAAACCAAACCCAAGCCAGTTGAGCTTGTTAGGCCGGTCTGTCAGAGGGGCGAGTCAGCAACACATCTACCTCTGTAATGACACACACACACACACACACACAAAAGCCCACTGGCATGACAGCCCTCCCCACCCATGAGGTAGGCAGAAGCCTTAACCTAACATTACAGCCCTGAGTACATCCTATTGTAACACAGGATAGTGACGGGATTAACATAAAACACTGGGTGCGCCATGGGGAGGATGATGATGATGATAATGATGATGATGATTAACAGACCACTGAAGGGGGATCATTTAGGTGCAAGAGGCTAAATCCAAACAGATCCACTGATCAGCAGAGAGGCAGGTGATGTGCGTGAGAGCAGGTTAGGTTTTGGATGTCAGCCGGTGTTCTCGGCTATAATTAGCAGCCGAGTCTCCAGAAATGTACCCGCCGACCCCGCTCGCTCTCCTTCTCTCTCTCTGCCTCTCTCTCTCTCTCTCTCTCTCTCTCTCACTCTCTCGCTCACCTGGACGCAGCACACAGACGCACAAACAGCGGCTGCAGCACCTGCTCCGAAAAAAGAAAGAAAGAAAGAAAGAAAGAAAAAAAAACCCACAAAGCGCACAAAACGCAGCCTCCTTTTACATTTTGTGCATTTAAAAAAAAAGTGCAGCCGAAAGACGCTCTGGTTGGTTTATAAAGGTGGGGGAATAAATGTCGACGCGAGTTACCGAATACCCGTGACGTGGATTGTCCTCCCATGACCCCGATCAGAACCGGGAAGGAGGGAGGAGAGAGGCTATAGGTTAGAGGCAAGCCGGTTGCTGTCATTGCAAAAACAGACGGTCACTTAAATCACATTAAACTTACAGGTGTGTTATAATCTTCTGTCAAATGGACGGCAGTCAGGTGAGGCAGTTACCTGAGTGCCGGTGTGTCACCTGTTTAGACTCGTCGCCTCCCACCTGACCCAGCCTCCACACTTCCTGGATTATTCCGTCCCACCCTGCCTACTTCTTCTACTTCTTATTCTTATTCTTCTTTTTTATCCTCCCGGCTCCTCTCTTCTCTGCCGGGGGTCACTTCTCCTGCCGTCCTCAGCTCGACACCCGGGAGGTTTTAATCTTCGCCAAATCGTGCGTCGGCGTTTTTCTTTTTCTTCTTCTTCTTCTTGGTCCTCCCTCTCGCTATCTCTCTGCAGACCGCCGGTTCTCTGGACTTGCTCTGACCCCCCTGTCTGCTGCCTCCGCTGGCCCACTCCGACTCCCTGCTCCTTCTTTCTGAGAACCAGGAAGCGGCTTGCCCTACTTACACCCAGTCGCGGATTGGCTCTGGCAGGGCTGGAGAAGAGACCGCCGGGGTGGGCAGGGCACAGGGGGAGGGAGGGAGGGAGGGAGGGAGGGGGTCCGGCTCTGGTGCGATAGGCCAGCAGCGGTGTCTGTCGCGGTACCGCTGACAGGGAGGGAGGAGAGAGGTGGGCAGGTTGTTGGGTTTTTTTTTTTGGAGACCCCCCCATCAGCTCCTCCTCCTCTCCTGTCCTTTGGGCATCACCGTGCGTAGCATAGGTGGGTTGCGCGCAGCGGGCACCGAAAGCGGAATTTGAAGGAGCTTCTTGCTTACCTGACAGATGCAAAAAAGCATTTTCAAGCGAAATAGTGCCCCCGTTTCTCCTTCGCCTCATGACTCAGCAGTATTCCCTCTGAAGCCACCTGGAGGTGACCACGGATGGAGAGGTGCCAGCGCAGAGGTGCAGACAGGTGCCTGCACTGAGGTTGACACATGATTAAAGCAAACCTATTGTGATAAATGAAACTCTTGCAGAGGATGTGTCACATCCAGTGTGAGTGCATCAGCGGGGACTTTTAAAGATGACTTTTAGTCAATAGGTGAGTCAGTTAAGAGAAAAAAAATATATGTATAAAGGCTACAGAAGCGCCAAAACACAGTAGCCCTTGTGTGAACACTTTTTTCCAGAGAAAGAAAATGTTTTTTTTTTTTTCTTTTGGTGACAGAAGCAGAGACGCTAAACAGAAGTCTGAACTGAACACTTACGCATATAAGCGTGTCCTGTTTGAAGTGGTTATGGGTATGGGAATCACCTCGCTTTTTCAAAGTTTGAATCTCATCCTCGCCTTGCCAGCTCCAGGAGTGTGTGTGTGTGTGTGTGTGTGTGTGTGTGTGTGTGTGTGTGTGTGTGTGTGAGAGAGAGAGAGAGAGAGAGAGAGAGAGTGTGTGTGTGTGTGTGTGCTGGTGGGTTCTGAAGTCAGGGTGCAGGAAGTCTATATATAATTTTGCGGTGAGCTCAGCCAGCCCACCCATTACCACCCCCCTTAACCTTAAATCTGTGCTTGCTCTGCGGTTGTGCTACCAGTCAAAGACGTAAAAACTACATGCACACACCATATGTTCCATAAACGCGACCGATTTACCATGTTCCTTTGTTTTAGAGCAGGGGTTCCCAACCTGGAGGTCGAGACACCTCAGGAGGTCGTAGGATAAATCTGAGGGGGTCACAAGATTGCTTTTATTGTGAAATTAAACTTTAATCTCTCCAGGCCTCTAATGACTTGATATGAATCAGGCAATATGCAACCATGAAACTAAGTACATTTAATCAAGTTTGAGGTACTTGTACTTACTTACATCTTACTCCATCCATTTTGGGGGCCAATGTTGTACTTTTCACTGCACTACATTTATTTTTTTGATAGATTTAGTTACTAGTTACTTTCCAGTTATTAACCAAAAATAATCAGCCAATAAATTATGATGAATTATTATGGATTAAACTACCCGGCAGCATCCCATAATTTAAAATTAGCCCCACCTTTACCTGCAACTTTAAAATGATGTGCACATTAATGCACCAGTAATTATAATCCTGTAAAAAATAAATAAATAAATGAAATGCATATATAATTCTGAATTCTGCAGAATGTTAAATATATTCCAATGCTATTGCTTTCTTTTGTAACATAATATTTATACACTGTGGTATTAATACTTTTACTTTTCTGAATACTTCTTCCATTACTGCTTATAACAAAGGGGTCCTGAATAAATATTGCATAGTTGTAAAGATCTGGAAAGTTATAAAGCATACAAAGAACTTGCACAGTACAGTGAATAAACCTGCAGGAAAAATACGCACAGATTGTTGCTATTACAATGTAATGCAACACTGTAGCACCATGAACTCCTGATTGTGAGCTTGTTGCCCCTGAAACTCTCTGCCAGTGTAGTTTTTTTTTTTATCCAGAGAAGCTTCACAGTAGAGACTTCCTTCTGAGTCTATTTCAGAGCCAGAATGAGAAGCAGCAATTACAGACCTGTTTATCCCCCCCACCTCTATTCATGGCTGGTAATCCCGGCTGGTCTGCCATCATTAACCTTTTCCACAATGTCTTCTTGCTCCACAATGGCCTCTCTTATTCACATTAAATGTTCCTATCACTTACCTCCTGTTCTCTCATGTGACTGTACATATCCATACTTAAGCAATATAAATGGTGCCATTGTGTAAGATGCTCCTTCTTCCTGCTGTGTTGGTGTCATTATTAAAGTATCATCGCCATCTAGTGGCCACTGCACAGCCAGCAGGCTTGAATCCCTCACGTGTCTGCTCCAACTGAGGCCTTGACTACCAAACAACTCTACTCATCTGTAGAAACATTGAAACGTGGTTTTGAACACAGCTCACAGCCTCTCTTGTGTTTCCCTTAGCTAAGATGTCAGTGTGGTTCACACACAGCAAAACAAAAACCCTCAAATATTTACAGATAGAAGGCAATTATCCTCTTACTGACACATTTATTCTGCTCCATGAAACTCAGCAGGGGCTACTCAAACAGTGTGCAAATAATAACAAGTGTAAATCCAATATGTTAATGCCTCTTAACTCGTGAGGGTGTAAAATCTCATTGCCGCCCACGTGTGTTGAAGGGCTGTTAAAAACCACTTGGACATTAATGACAGAGGAGAGGTAAAATAAAGGTGTGTGAGGGAGGGAAAGTTATGAGAAGGGAAGGGGAGGCAGGTGTATCAGTGAGACTGTAATCTGCCCTCCTGAAAGCGGATATTCATTTAGTTACAGATTGAAGTGTCCCCACATTCACAAGCTTAACCTTGGATGTGAGTGTGTCTGCCCTCTGCTGAGAGGTACAGGATTAGGGTTTGGGATCCAGGAGTAGCAGCAGAGCTTGGACCGTGAGGCTGAAGCAGAGCAAACAGCTCATTACCATTTGACTAGAGAGGTTATTTTAACACGCAACAGTGTCGAAGTTGAGTCACCAAATCTCTCGAGTTCCAAAGATCACAAATAAGTCCAAATCTGAGTCATCACGGTCATGTCCAAGCCGGGTCACATGTGGTGCTCAGTATCGTAATGTGAAATGAAACATACAAATTAAAGGATCAGTTCACTCAAATTACAGAAACAGCTCATCCTTGCCCATAGTGGAAAATAAACAATTAGTCAAATACTGTACTTAAGTAGGCGGTGGTGCTGTGGTTAGCACTGTCACCTCAAAGCAAGAAGGGTCTGGGCTGGGGCAGCTGTGGGGTTCAAACCAAGCGGCAACCTCTGTAGCTGTGAAGTGAAGCCAATGCTGAAGTGCCAAAAACTGCAGTTCCTCAAACGTCCACTCGAGGCTGACTCCAGAAGATGTCGGTCTCCATAAGCCCCCATGTTAAAACGTCAACTTCACAGCAGAAATAAAGTTTTGGTCTCTATAGCTATCCCCGTTCATAACAGCTGTACCGAGGGTGAAATTTTTTAACTCACCTTTTCAAATTATATTAAACTGACAGGTGGGTGCTGTTACAGATGAGTCATCTGACCTTGTCATTTGGCCCATCTCAGGTCCACCAATGATCTTTGTCGTTCTTTAGATTAACTGGGAGGCGGGAGAGCCAACGTGGCAGCAGCCAGAGCCACAAATTTTGAGCTTCAGAAACTTACAGATGACGTCACACATACGATGTCCATTCCTTATACTGTCAGTGGTTCTGGTGCTCACAACCAGGGCACAGCTGAGCACTGAGGTCATTTTCTTAGGATTTTTTGGCTTTCTGTTAATTTTGGATTTTCATAGCCTGCGTGGAGTTAGTTACAACGTACACAAAGTTACATGTGGTGGGTATTTTATAAGCTGATTCCTGTATGTTTAGACTCATTTGAATAAGTGCTTCTGCGGTTTTCATTTTAGAGGCTGCGAAGGCTTTCAAATAGCATTTAGAAATTCATGATGGGAAAACAAATTTAAACAAAGTATAATTACAGTTCAGTTAATTGAATAAATTAAATATGAATACTGATCATGAACATGTTTTTTGTGTTTGCTCAGAGGGGTGGTTGAGGGCACATTGATTCGTCTCTGCAAATGTCCCCAAAAATCATCAACATGCTTGAGTTTAATTAAAGTCATCATTTGCAGGGATGGGGAAAGGAAGAGGTGGTAGAAAGAGAGGAGGGGTTAGTGGAGCTCGGGTTTGGTAAGTACGTAAGAGGTTACACGAGCTGGGGAAGTTTAGCTGTAGGAGATGAGGGTGTGTGTGCAGGTGAAGGGGTCAACATTTTAAATACACCTGTACACAGGACAGAAATACACATGCAAACACACAAATGAGCTCATGCCTCAACGAGATGATAATAAATCTGCTTTATTTTTACATCCAGATATACAACACCACCACCACCATCATCATCATCCTCATCATCATCAAAATTATAATCACCACCTTCAACACCGTGCTCAGGATCATCATTGTGACAGCATTATTAGCTATTCTTTTCTGTTCAAAAGCTAAAGCTGTGATAAATAAAAAATAAAACATTTGGTCCTTTAATATATAGTCTAGGCAACATGGTATCAGGGATTAAGACAGAAATGCCTTGTTGCTACCCACACAAAACATCAAACATCACCGGAAATGGCACTGAAACAGTGTCGTAGTGCGACAGAAGGAGGAGCAAATTGAACGTAAAGGCCGATGGCAGCAAAGAGTAAGGTGTCGGGCAAACTGAGAGAAAGGGAGAGAGCGAGTGTCAAAGAAACAGTTAGCGACCAGAGCTGTGAAATCAGATGAAAGGCGGCGAGACAGACAAGAGATGAAAGACTAAGAGGCTGAGGAGTGAGGAAGCATACAACAGACCCACAGAGAGGCACGTATTTACAGTACGGGGAGCCGGGTGGAACAAAATCAAGTGAGCCACAGTGCACAGCAGAGAAGTATTGTGTGTCACACAAAAAAACACAATTTACAGAAGTCGTCAGAGTGAACATGTAGGTTTAAAAGTCTTTGTTCAAAAACTAAACACCACACACCTGGGACAACAAAACTACCAGTTAACTGCTCCTAATTTTTTCAAATTCATATGAGTATTGACTTTACAGTGATTTTTAAACTCTATATCCTTATAATTATTGTTATTCTGATGAGAAAATATTACACTTTGGTGCAGAATGGGAGACAAGAGGGAGTTGGAGCTGGAAACGAGTATGTGTCTGCTCTATTGCCTGCATTTGAAACGGACATCACAGAAGACATTCTTCCTAACGGAAAGTTTATTATTTGCTCACATTTATTATTATTGTCAAGGTCATTTCTTGTCACATTATGAGAGACTCAAATGTTTCACATGTATTGCTGTTTCCATTGTCAAGGGACCCATACTGATTTTTTTTCCCTGACTCTCAGCATCCATCCCATTTTACTGTTTCCACTTCAGCTCCCCTGCTTGCTCCAACAATCACTAACACAGATATGTATGTATACATTTGGATGTTTATTTTTTTTAGACTCTACCATTGCCTGCATTGACCATTAAACAGATCCATAAAGTCTTTCCCCGCGATCAATGGCTTGGTTGAGAGTCACATGAACACCTGATGTTCTAACACAATCACATCCTAGAGTGAATGCAGAGTGAAACAAGATGTACCTGTCCACGTGAGATCATTGGACGTCTGGTGCCGACACAACTCTGTATATCCGTGGCTCTGCTGATCAGCAGCGGCCACAACACAAATCAAGCATCCAAGATTTTATTTTAATCCTTTCTTACATGTTGGCTGGCAGTTTGTGTCTTAGTCCCTCTGAGTCTTTCCTGGTGAGTGGCAGCTGAGGGTCCTTTTTCCCACCTTTAGGGGAGGTGGTGTTGGCAGGGGTGGCTGCATGCTCTGACTGGTAGGGTGTGGTGGTGGATGCCTGAGAGGTCTGGGTAGTGGCAGAGGGTGTATTGGGTTTTGGGGAATGTGTGGGGACAGTTGTGGTGGTTGGCATTTGTTTTGGCAGGTGAGCAGAGGAAGAGGTGGTGGTGGAGGAAGGGCTGGTAGAAGGAGAGGAGGAGTGAGTGGAGCCTAAAGTTGTTGAGGATGGGGTTGTTGCTGGGGTTGGTTTGGGGGAAAGACCAGAGCCTGAAATGGGACTTGGAGTCATTACGGGAGGGGTTTGCTTTACAGGATGAACTGAGAAAGTGACTTTAGTTTGAGAGCTAGTGGTAACTGCTGTTGGGGAAGGTGATGCAGTTTGAGTTGGGGCTAGAGGCGAGGCCTGTTTTGGGATCTGGCTGGTGGTGGAGCCTCTGGCTGAGCTGGAGACAGAGGGCTGGAGAGAAGGGGTTGGACTCTGGGATTTACTTCGGGAGAGGACAGATGTAACAGGGATGGGAGAGGGGGAAGGTGAAGGGGTGAGGGTCTGGGTAGGAGTGACAGGTGTCAGTGTCGGAGTTTGGGAGGGGGTAGAAGTGCGGGTGTGGGTAGTCTGAGTGGGAGTTGGTATCGGAGAAGTGATTGGGGTTGGAGAAGGACTGGGACCAGATAATGGGGAAGCAGAGGGAGGTGTATTGGATGCCTTGGCTCGGGGGCTCTGTGGATGTGATGAGGAAGAAGTGACCGAGGAGGAAGGTGGAGAAGAGGAGGTAAAAGATGACTTGGGCCCGTAAGTTTGAGGTAGTGGAACAGGGGTAGAAACAGAAGACGGAGGTGGCGTGGAGGACGGAGAGGGAGAAGAAGAGCGGGGAGAGGGTGTATGGAGCGGTTTGGGACGAGGAGTCGATGAGAGCGTCAGTGGGTGTGTTCCTGCAGAGGGAGGGGTGGAGCAGGGAGGAGGCGAGGAGGAGCGAGAGGGGATCATTGGAATTGGTTTAGGACGAGGTGGCTGGGAAAGTATAGGTGTAGGAGATGAGGGTGTGGGTGCAGGTGAAGGGGTAGCAGAAGAGATTGGGGTCTGCTTTGGAGGGGAGGAAGATGGAAAAGAAGGCGCAGGAGGTACGTGTGCAGCCGTGGGTGTGGGCACAGAGGCAGTGTGAGGGGCTGTGGGCTGAATAGGGACTGTGGCCTGTGCTTGTGTTGGTGCATTAAATGGCATATTTGTCACCACCTGCACGGGAGTGTTAGAGATCAGCATGCCGGCGCTAACTCCCCTGGCTAACTGCCCCGCCAGAAAAGGAGCCGCCAACAAATTACCACCAGAGGCCTTGCGGTGCAGTGGCGGGTGAGGCTGCACTCCAACCCAGGAGCGGTGAGGCAGTGTGGGCTGTGAAGCTGACAGCAGCCTGGCCTCCTGGGTGAGTCTGCCCAGTGCTGGCAGACCCTGAGAGCAGTTTCCTCCATGACGCAACAGAGCTTCTTTCGCTCCCTGCTGGCCCATCACAGAAGTGTTGCTATCTGCTGGAGCACCAGGAGCAGCAGGAGGGTTGGTGGTAGGCACCTTGTGGAGGGGCGGAGTTGGTGGCCCTCCACCTGTAGGGGTTCCAAGTGGTCCAGCAATCACAGCTGGATGATCAGCCTGGAGGCGGAGGCTGTAATGAAGAGTCCTTCCTTGTTGAACAGAAGGTGGGAGAGTGGAGGCTTGTGTGGGTGGGGTTTTAGCAATAGGGGGCGATGTCACCCCACCCGGAGGGCCCATGGTCGAGGGAGAAGCCGGAAATCCTCCTCTGGGGGACAATCCACCCATACCACCCATACCTCCCATCGTCATCATCCCGATGAGAGAGCTCACAGACGGGCGGAGTGGCTGTAACACAGGAGCACGAGGAGGAGACAGAGGGAAAGAGGACGAGGGAGAGGGAGAGACAAGAGGAGAGGGCAGGAAGAAAGCACCTCCAAGTGCATGCTGCTGCTGCAACTGGTGGAGCTGCTGTTGTTGTTGCTGCTGCTGGTGCATGAGTGCAATGGCTACATTACTGGTGGCAGCTGCAGTCTGCAGGGGGGCATGAACAAGCGGTGCCCAGATGACCGGCCGTGGCCGAGGAGACACTGTGCCACTTCCTCCCATGACTCCGCCTCTTCCTGCAGCTGCAGCAGCAGCAATGGCATCCTGCATGGCCGGCATGCTGTCGTGTTTGACAATCTGCTGCACCAGCATGCTGTCACAGGAACCTAGACTGCCTGCGGCTAGGCCTCCTCCAGCTCCTGGACCCCCTCCACCCCGGCCTCCACCACGACCCATACTGCCCCCTAGAGAACCACCCTGTGATGACTTCCGCAGGAGCATTGAGTTCTTCCTTCCTGTAAATGAGAAACAGGAAAGAAAATATGAGCTTTTACTGATATGCAAAATTTGAGGCTTTAGCTTCAAGGCTTTTCTGTTCGGCACTGAGAACACTGCTTCATCCTTTATTATTTTCATCCTTTCAGCTTGTTTTCAAAGATGAGTTTTGGCCTTTTCAGCTGAAATACAAAGGGCCTCAGAAAATTAGCAGAATTTGAAGGATAACTGCGACTATTTAGCAAGGTTTTTGCAGAACTAAAAGCAGGATGGGGAAAGAAACTCATTGCATAAATAAGATGGTGAGAGAAATGTATGAGCAGAAATCAGAAATCCACAGTTTACCGATACGGTCCAAACGGTCAACAGCGACAGTTTCGAAGGCACGCCGCATCATCGGGTGCTCCTCCAGCACCTCGTTAAAGCTGTCCACACTGAGAGAGTAAAGACGACAATATGTATCTGCACGGACGCTGGCTGTCCTCCGTCCACGGGTCAACAAACAGATCTCTGCATATGGGAGGAAAAAGAGAAGAGATAGTATACACTTGTGCTCAAACTTGAACCACCATCACCCTCATCTTCGACCCTCCAAGTAAGAACCTTCCTCGCCTTCCTACACAACAGCTCTGCATGTTCTCACCTCCAAAGTAAGACCCATCACTCAGCTTGGTTTCCTTGTTGCCACGGGTCAACACACTGACCCTTCCATGTTGTATGAAGTACATCTTCCGTCCAACTGTGCCCTCGCGGATGATGAAGTCTGAAGGCTGAAACACTTCAAAGCGCAGCTTAGTCAGCACAGCGGTCACAAAGTTGGGATCAGCGTTGGCGAAGAGTGGCATGTTAGCCACCAGGCTCCGGCAGTTAAAGCTGACGATCTCCTAAACAAAGAGAAAGAAAGGATGAAGGGAGACAGATTTGCTGGAGGGCAGAACATTTGTGGTTTCTAAGTGTAGGTGTGTGGGTGTTTGTGGATTTATTACCTCTTTAAGCGGCTCGCTCAGTTCTCCCAGGATGTTTTCCTCATCAAACATTTTCCCCTGGAAGCGGTGCTCGTAGTACTCGTGTATCTTTTGCCGAACATCTGCAGGAAGCTTATGGAACGACATGTACTGCTCCACCTGCTTGTACTGAAATAACAGAAAAACATGCACAAGTCAGGAATCTGCAAACAAACACATTCATTTTAAAAGAAAATACAATGATTTGTCCACTGATTCCCAAACCTTTCTGGCATGGGTCCTATTAAAATACAGCAATTGCATCTAAAGCTACTACTTCATATTTAATAGACACTCAATGGTGAGCAGTAAATTAAAGTTTTACACTCATGATCATTCCGCATTTGCCAGAAAATCATGAAGCAAAAATGTCAAACATTCACTGGTTCTAGCTCTGCAACCGATTTTTTGCAGACCTTTCATACAAAGCAACTTCTATTTGTAGAGAGCACTTTATTTTTACTGACCTTTTATAGACTAAAACATAAACTGATTGATTTAAAAACCAACCCACAGCTTCATTTATAATGAAAATGAGCATTAGTTCCTCCTCAGAAGAAAATGATTATTAGATTTAATGGCTGAACTATAAAAAGTACATCAGGGAAGATGGATGGAGTAACAGATGGATGAGCATCATGTTTCACCTTTTCCTGATACTGCCGTCGTGAAGAGTCCAGTGACTGGATTAGAGCTGTGGCATGGCCGATGAACATGGCGTAGCAGGTGGCACCAACGATCATACTGAGCATTGTGAGCCACACATCAGTCATCCCTTCTGGAGCCTGTGCACCGTAACCGATACACAACATGTGGCTCATGGCTTTGAATAGAGCGTATGAGTACTGCACGCCCCATGTGTCATTCTGTGAGTAGGAGACAGACAGAGAGGGTGACAGGAGGAGTAAAAGAAGTTTCAAGTGTTAATTAAAAGGCGCTGCAACATTGAACTGTTCTTATTTTAGTCAGGGTACAGGAGGGTTTTTTTTTTTTTCTTTTACAGGAGCAGAGGTGCTCACCATTTCAACACCAACACCATTTCACAAAATGCAGCTGAGATCATAACATGTAACAGCAGGCAATTTAACTGTCAAAACCCACTCTGCTTCGAAACAGCTGCAGAACGTATAAAACCACACAGACAATGAAAGGGCGGGCATGATGCATTATGAAATAAATCTAATAAAAACAAATACCAAAGAACAGGTTACGTTGGTGCATGTGCGCGCCCTTCTCTTTTAGGTTTTGTTGAGCCCAATTATACTAAGATGTTAATAGTCCAATGGATGAGGGGACTTTCGCTGGGGAAAATCCTAGCATCAGCCTGCTTAGCAACAGTCACCCAGGCAACCGGTGAGGCATGAGTCAGCTATTCATACAGCTGTGTATCTGTGTGCATTCATCATGCATCCACGGCCGTACGTCTGCATGCACGTGATGAAATTTCCAGCAGGTCCCCAGGCCTCCACCTGATCTCTGTTGAGGATTTTAATTGGAAATTTTTTTTATTTTTTTTTGATGATGAGAGTCAATCTTAGTCCGACTGGACGTGTCGCTGCATGAGCCAATTAACACAGATAAGGAGCAAACAAAGTCAAATCTGATAAACACCTTCTCTCTGTGCACACACAGATAACCCAAAACAGAGCTTGTCTGAATCTCTGCATCTGCATGCATCTGAAATAAATGTTGTACACGCTGTTCAAACAAGCTGAGATAGTGCTTTGTGTGTTTCATTCAACTCAAACTGAATATCGTGTCACTTTTTTTTTTGTTCTTTGCACAATAAAATCACTCACTGAAACATATTATAAATAATAGTCACATACATGCAGATGACTGCTTAGAAACTCACCACCATCAGATTCTTGGAAACCCAGCAGTCAGGAGGGAAGTCCTGCAGCATAGGGACCAGGAACTGGAGACAGCCATCCCAGTGGCACAGCAGCAGCATCATACCAATTAGATTAACTATCCTCACCATGGCACTGGCAAGGTCATAGGTCATATGGAAGATCTGAAGAAGAACAGAGGAGCAGAGGAGGAGGAAAATAAAGAATGGGTGAAGATGGAGTATTTAATGCTGATACTTTCTAAGTAAAAGGCTTGTGATGATTCATACCTTACATATTAAGAGTGTTTTGAACCACCATTTCACACAAAAACTGTTTCCTGATCTTTGTTTCTCACCTCCTCCCACTGGTGGATGTAGCGGATGAGTCTGGACAGGCGGAGCAGTCGAAGCAGGCTCAGGATTTTGGTGAAACGGACGATACGCAGTGCCCTGGCTGTCCTGTAGACCTCAGAGTCGAGACTGTCCACCATCAGGAAGATGTAGTCCACCGGGATGGATGACACAAAGTCCACGAGGAACCAGCTCTTCAGGTAGTTCTGGCGGATCGCCCTGATTTCGAACAGGAAGGAAGAGCAGTGACATTTTTAATTTGGCAGTCAAGCTTTGTGGAAGTGATTCCAACATTTAGCTGGCATATAATGATTCTCATCAATATTCAGCAGGAGCAGAACTGAAACGTGAACAAAGCTCTGCCACTGGCTGCTCGTCATCTTTTCACATCTCACACATGATTTGTTTTTAGCACAAACCCAGCAGATGGCCAGAAGAGAACATTTACATTTGTAGCGACAGAGCTGATGTGTTAAAATTCTAGACCATACGCATAAACAGTGTCCCCACACTTGACATATAAGACTAATACACAATGCACAAATGCTTCTACTGACCTGGGGTCAAGCAATATCTCAGTGTTGTCTTCCTTGATGATGCCGGTCCTGAAGTTGAGAACCAAGTCGACCATGAAGAGAGTGTCTGAGACTACGTTGAAGATGATCCACGAGGGAGTGTTCTCGTCTCTAAAGAAAGTGATGCCCACTGGCAGGATGATTAAGTTCCCCATCATCAACATTAACATCAACAGGTCCCAGTAGAATCTAGACAGAGAAAGACAACTGTGTTTTATTACTTTCTGTTGTGATGTAAATATGTGTAGTCTAAGACTTTTTTTGGGCCTTTTTAATTGAAGATATTGTGGAGGAATTGTCTGAATTCCTTTTAGCTACTTCCGTCTTGACATTGTTATCTAGCGTATCCCAAATTCATACTAAGTCTCAGCAGGTTTTAAGTAGCATGTTCATACGGAAAAAGTGACAAAACAATACAATGCACAAAGGAAATGGAGCAGCTGCTCACTGTTGGATAAAATTAAATCAATCGTGGGTGGTGAAACAGCTCCAGAAGGATATCAGAAAATAAAATAAATAAGCATTGAATCTTAGAAAAATAATTGTGGATCTATTTGTGAAGTTTAATTGACAGTTACATTCAGAAGTCAGAAACGATACACATTGTATCATTTCCTGTTGGTACGAAATGATCTTTTCATACTCTGACAAGCCAAAATGTCTGCTGAGAAAAAGGTTGATGTTATGATGTTGATGATACATACTTTGAGGAAGTGATAACAAGATGAAGAGGCTACCCTAATCTTTCTCTTCTGTTGCTGCAAACTGAAGAAGATGATAAATGATGAAGATGAAGAAGATTTTACTGCCTTGTGTCCAATGCATAAACCTTAAAGAAAAGATTTAAAGTGATATTTCCAGAAAATTGTAACAGACATATCCTAAAAACAGTATATAGCAGAGGCCAAGATATCTTGAGAGTCTTTATGGGTAAAAAAAGACTGGATCCTACAAATCCCATAAGATATCTGGATAGTGTATTTTAATTACCTCCCTGCCTGTCAATTGTCCTCATCTTTCAAACTCCAGACCACCAGTTTGTACTCAGACTACCCCAGGTCAGCATTACATACACATAATCAGAGTGATTTTGTCAGAGCCACAGAAGTCATGATGCAGCTGTTTTTATCAGCTGAGTAATATTTTCCATGAGGAGTGGCCTGTGTGTATAAAACGGGTGGAGTGTCCCTTTAAAGGATAATTCAGATAGATTTGGATGTGCAAACACTTTTTAATCTTGTTAGTCTTTCTCTTCACCTGCTACCAGTACCACCCTTTCTTTCAGGTAATCCCTCATGTCTCATTTCCTTATATGTATTCATATGTTAAAATGTTCCTATATACAGTCCCCCCTTTTAAACTCCCAGGAGCCAGAAGGTGAATATAATAACTTGGCCATCATCCAGGATGCTAAGAAGTGCAAATACTTCCTTGTAGCCTTTGATAAGCCTTGTCAAGGAGTGGTACATACAGTATGAATGTTTCCCTTCAGACAACTTCATCCTTTGCAAATGCAACATGCAGTACACCCTTCATCTTTAATACCAATGAAGCAGCTCAGAATTGAATTGAGAAAGATATTCTAACATAGAGCGATGCAAATGATCAGTAACCTTGGGAGGCCTCATCAATCTGTGTTTCATGCTGGAGGGTGTTACAGGAGGACGTCGCCCTCTCATAAAAATACGGGGAATCAGTCATAACACCGGGATGCTGCGAGTGATTAAAGTGTGACAGAAGAGGCAATGCAATCATCTGGAGATGATTCCTGTCATCTTTCTGTCTTCTTCCTCCTAAATCCCTCGATCTATCACCTTAACCCATATCAATGCCTCTCTCCTCCTCTGTACAGACACTCCCTCTCTTTCTGTGAGGACACACACACACACAGCTCTGTGGTCAACCACTACTGAGCGCAAATTTAGTAACGCAAACTCATGATGTGACACTCCTGCTAGACTGATGAAGATTAAGTATGAGTCATCACTCTGCTACACACACACACACACACACACTTCTCTCTGACTTTGTCACTTATACTGACAGATGTATCACTTTATAATCACTGGCAGTAAATACAGGGATTATTTACAGTAATGCAGTGATTCTGTAGCTGGAAATGTATTCCTGACCTTGAGACACGCTTTGTTATCTCTGATTACAATTCTGTAAATCACATCATACTATGCTGGTTGTTTATCTCTGCCTCTGCTATCCATATACAGAATATTTCCCAAAGGTCAGTACTGTACAGTGGTACTTAATGTTCTGATTGAAGACATGACCTGACAGCGTCTTCTTGAGAGACACAATATTTCTTTATTATGATGCAAACTTTTATTTTTGTCATTGTCATTGTTAGTTTGTAATGTTGTCGTTAAACATATGCCACCTCAAATTCTTTTTCTTTCTTTCTTTCTTTCTTTCTTTCTTTCTTTCTTTCTTTCTTTCTTAAAGAAAAAAGCCAAAACTAGATGCCTTTTGTTTCTTTTGCTAGTTTCCAATATCTTTGGATTTTAAATTGGTGCTCAGACAAAGAGATCAGTATTTACTGACTAAATTAATTATTCAACTAATCAAGAAACTCTGCAGGTTAATGAAAGTAGTGTACTTAAGTACAGTTTTGAGGTACTTTACTTAAAGCAAAGGTCCATGAAAGACTTTTCTGCTTGTATCAGAACCTTGTTTTTTCTTCTTCCCTTCACTATTAATCGCAGGCTGAATCCTAAATACTACTTATGTAATGATCTATCAGTATTATGAATCTAAACATGTAATTTAATGATATATTACTGCTTATTTCTGAAGAACATGTACCCTCACCTTTATACTTTAGTACATTTCACTGGTAATACTTCTTTACTTGTAATGGAGTCTTTTTATATAGTTGCTTTTACTTAAGTAAACGATCTGAGTTTATTACTTCCACTGCCCTATATACTATATCATCTTTTAGAGAAATGTCTTTCTCCATACTTGTCTGCAAACACAAATCTGTGCACTGTCGCAATGTTCTCCTCTCAGACAGCTTGCGCCCGTTTAAAGGAGGGTTAGTCTAACCTCAACAGCATGGAGCAATAATGTCTCAGCTTGCTGAGTAATGTAGTAGATGACATTGAACATGTCACTGCACATTAATCAGCCTCTAGTATTGGAGTGTACAAGACTTTTCTGTACATGCTGAGATGTGGCAGCTGGATTGAGTTCAAACAAATGAAAACAACCAAACAGACAAGAGAAGACATCATCGCAGCTGAAAAACAGCGTGGAGGTTTGTTATGTTGGGTTAAATACCTGGCAAGGTCTGGTTTCTGATCTCACAACTGTGGACTGATGCGACAGTGAGTCATGTATTGTGTCTGTTCAGGTATACATGTACGCGCACTTGTGTGCGTCCTACTCTTGAACTGCACAAACACACACACGGACTGTGTTTTTTGTGTACAAATAGGAATTGCAAATGCAATCAGAGCTGCTCTCCTCGGCTTCATCAGTATGCCATTTTGAACATTAACAGGTGCTGGAGAAGATGTGACCTGCATCTACCTGCTCAGCTGTTGTCAAACCAAACACTAATTCTGCTGTAATTGAGGCCAAGTGTCTCTTGAGCGGTCCCTGATTGGTTCCCTGTTCGCGGTTGGCCAGATGTCAGTTCTGAGCAAGTTTTCACCCATCAACCCGCCAGACGTACAGACAAACAAGCACAACAGCAACCAGCTATTATGTAATAAATCTCGGTTACTATATGTGTAATGCCACCAACCCTGTTTCAACACAACTCGTTTGTGTTGACAGCCAAACCGCCCGTCTTTCTGTTTTCATCCCACTTTGCATGCCTCGTGTTGTTCCAGCGGGTGTGACTTATCTTCACCTCTCCTGCCTCTCGTTACGTATTCTCATAGGCGCAGCGGCAACGCATCTTTTCTTAATGAGGTGAAGTGTGTGAGAGGTTATCAGCAGCCTCAATAAAGACGGACCACGCACACAAGCATACAGTACATATTACTGAAGGTACACACGCAGACTCTTATGCTCAAGGTCAGCACCGGGACAGAAACACATAAAGGGGCTTTGGAAGTAATCTGTCTTTCATTGTCCTCGCTTGCTCCGGCCTCCCAGAGTTCCTCTTCAGACGTCGCTCCTGACTACAGGTACTTAACTGAAAAGTTAGATGACTGAATTATGCATAATGCATACTCAACGTGCATAATTTAAGGGCGTCATGCATAATTGATCTAAATTCAATTGTGATTCTGCAATGGGATAATTAGGACTATTAACATCATTAGATATCTCGCATGACTATCAATAAAGTGCAGGAGGGACTGAGATTCAACAGGTCATTCATCCATCCACACTCCTTCATCCATCCTTCCCTCCACCCCTCACTGACCTCATTCACCGTATCTCCTGTGAGCAGACTTATAAGCAGCACTTGTCTAGTGATCATCAAATTGACAATACAATACAAAATGACTGAGTATGTGTGTGTGTGTGTGTGCACGCACGAGTGTGTGTGGCTGATGAGACAAAAGTGGGCCAGGAGCCTTGGGGATCAAGTCATCCATTGTTGCTGCAGTCTGTGAGGAGATTATGAATGCTGTCCCTCCCCTGTCCACCTGCACATTTAGGAATGCGTTCATGCAAATTCTCTAACAAGCCAATGACCAGCATGTTCAGGGATGCTTGACACGTCCGTCTGCAAATATTAAAACCATGTGAGGTTGCATGAAATTCGGCCTTGTGTGTTTAAGAGACTCAAACAAGCGGAAGCCAAACAAACATTCTCTATGAGAAATTACCACCAGGTTTGTCTTTACAAGGAGATTTTCACTTAAGAAACCCCCCAAATGAACAACCTCAATAGTCATTTTCACAGGAGAAGACATATCCTTGCATAAAGTCACCAGCAGGGAGTGCTGTGCTGGGTTCACCCACTGTTCACATGAAATCACGCTTAACATTTTACCTAATTGACATGGAAGGCATCTCTCGCAGCTCCTTGCTCAGCCTGAACACCTCTTATTTGTCTAAATTTGTCCCCCTGATTTGCATCTTCTCACCTCTGTCTCCCTCTGACTGTGAAACCTTTTCTTCTGGAAGCAGCAGCTACAATTAGCCTAGTGTTTATTGTCTCACTTAGAAATGGAAACCTGCCATTGTTGCACGGTGTGTCTATTCTTGAGGCCTTGCCCTTTCCATAAACACACCTCTCCTTCTGGCTTCACTATGCTTCCAACTCCCTTTTTATGTTTCTGTCTTGTAGCCTTTTAACCATTCTCTGTCTCTATTCTATACCCTGTTTTCTCTGGAGACTCCCATTACATCTTTCGCCTCTCCTCTAACCCTCGTATCACTTCCTATACACTCTGTGTGTCCCCGGCAATATATATTTAGCTTCCTGCGTGCCTCTCTCTCCTCCCAGTTGTCCTCCTCCCCATTTCCCCTGTTAACAACTGAAGCGGCTGCTGAGCGTATGATCTGTTTCTCTTTCCCTGTTCCTCCCACTACTTAAGTGTCTGTCATTATGCTTCAAGTGTGCCTGCTACAGTGAGCACAATTTCAACTTGCTTTGATGCTCCTTTCTAACAAAAGAACATTAAATTATCTTTTACTTCTACAAGTGGCATTTATTTTACAAACCAACATGCTGCTGTGGAGGCTGTGTGTGTGTGTGTGTATACCTGAAGTCACTGTAGGGGTGTATGATCCACGCCCCTGCTGATTTAAGCCTTTCCTGCTCCAGTGCCACAGCTTTGTGGGATCCAAACATGCGCAGGCTGAACTTGTTGACCCCAGGCTGAAGCATGGCTCCAAACTGTCTCTGGATGAAGGTGCTCTGGTTGGAGGTGCTGTAGTCCTCCCCGTCCAGCCCCATGCCGAACCCGCCCAGTCCAGACTGACCCACCATCTCAGGGGTCCCTGCTGCAGTGGTGTTGCAGGCTGTGGTGGTGGTGGTCTCTAGGCCGGTGGCCACCACCATCACTCCAGTCCCAGTGGAGGAAGTGGAGGCCAGGGCGGCACGGGACGACGCAAAGCCCACTGAGCGTGGAGGAGGGTGGGCTGTGGCAGAGGAGGCGGATGGTGGAGGCGGGAGGGGCACCGGGGTGGTTGGGGTGCCTGCTGTGCGGAAGGGAAGTCCGTCTCTGGTGGAGGAGCTCATGATGGAGAGGCGACGTCCACGTCCGCCTAAGGACGTGCTGTCTGCCCCAAAGGAGCCCCTCTCCCCTTCCAGTGAGGCCTGGGACAGCCTGTAACCCGGAGAGGGCAGGCTGCCCTTACTGCGCCGCTTTGAGTCCCCTCCATTACGTCTGGGGAGGCTGTCACCCCCAGACCCTCCAGTGTTACTGGGGGTACCCACACCCCCAGCCACCCCATCCATCCCAACTCAGGGGAGGAGGAGGAGGAGGGTGAGGGGAGGGTGAATATAACCTGTAACTCCCACCCCCCCTCAGAAAAACGGTTTAGTACAGTTGACCTGTTTAGAGTACAATGTCAATCTGAATGTTAAATTGAAGAAGCTCAAGAAAAGTGCACTCTGTATGTTAAGTCATTCTCCTGGAGCCGACAGCTCACACCTCCGCCCTCTCTTCACCGATGTGGCCATGCTTACCTATGTGCCCTTGGAAAAAAGCCCCAACCAGACATTAAATCCTTCACCCTGCCGGTGTGACGCCAGCAGCTTCACTTTTCCTCTTTTTGTCCTTACAGATGTTTCTCTGTCATTCCTCCTTCCTCGTCCTTGAAACGCTGCTCTCCCCCCGAGGCCCTCCCTCTCCTCTCCACAGCCGCCCTCAACGCTCCGACGCCGGTCATATTGGCACCGGATTCCCGGTCTTTTGTAGATAACGGAGCTCGCCGCTCATTGGCCGTCTGTGTCCTGTCTGTGTAGCCTATATGTCATGGGCTGCTCACCCGGTTTTTTGCTATTTTCAACATATATCGTCAGGCAAGAGATGACTTGAGCGGCAGGGTGGTAGAGTGAGGAACATTCATCCGCGGATGAATGACAAGGACACTTGATCCTCTGTCAGGAGGGATGGGTCGTTAATGGACATAAGGGACGCACATAATAGGGCGCTCACACTCCGAGGCGCACTGATTCATTGTGACAAGCACGAGAAACACGCGCACAGAAAAACAGACCGACGTGGACACACAAGACGGCGGAAACAAGCCTTATTTACCCCTAAAATCTAGCCCATGTTTGCAGAAATCGGTTGTCATGTTCAGTATCCGAGTGGAAAAACACTCATCATCATGATGGAAGGCGCGCTGAAATGTTGCCTGCCCGTGACAGAAGCGCTCAGGCAGCCAGAGGAGAGCTGCTCTGTAAAAACTGATGTCAGAATGAACTTGGTCAGGTGTTCAGAGTCTGACGCCCGAAATCTTGAGCTCTCTCATCAGCAGTCGCTGCCGTCTACTTCCACTTCTGCCGACTTTCAATGACATTGTGTCCAGACTACAAGGATACGGCGGCGTCCTTTCCCTTCTTATGGCACCGAGGGCAGATGATCTGCTCTGTATTTCATTAAAATAAGCCCGTGCGCTCTGATGAATTCAAAAACCTCCTTAAAAAAAATAAAATAAAACAACTTGTTGAGCGGTTAAGGTGGCTGCTCATTCACAGACTCTCCAGAGCCGACGGAGTCCAGTTTAAAGCTAAAATTTACTTATCACTCTGGCTCAACACTCAGATGCCGAGCCGGCACGTCCACAGCGGCGCGCAGCGAACGCAAATGAAATATTAAATAAATAAATGAGCATATAAAGGTCCGGATCTAATCGGTCTGTTGCCATGGCATCCGCATCCCCATCATCCGTCCCCCAAGGCCGCATGCCCGGCCGGCGCAAGACGCGCGCATCCCTCGCAGGTACAGGTCGCGCGTCATCCTCTCTCACCAATAAAGCGAAGGGAGCGCGTGATGGAGAGACTGATGATGACGGAAAAAGAGCAAGTCCAAGTTACCCACGAATACACAGTGACACGAGAGAAAAATAAAATACGGAAGCTGTTAAGTCCAAACTAACCTGATGATGTAGATTCAATGTACAATCATATAAATAATGATAATATAAGTAATAAATAATATTCTGTTCCGACTGGCCACTTCATTGGGAACATTTGTACAATCCAATGTGATCCAATTCATCACCTCTGCCATAAATTCAACTTTTATTAAGCTCATAATGTTACAGCTTTATCTCAGAGATATTAAATCCACTTTATGTTTATTATTGAGGTCTTAATTTGCAGCAATATTTAACTGGGCTGCATTTTATTGAGTTATTAATATTATGGCCCTCCCATGTATGTAAATGGGTGTAATTGAGTAATTAACATAATAGTTACATGAATACCTCTACCTCTAATTAAGATCCTCTGTCAGGAGGGATGGATCATAATTATTTCGCATTTGTGCACTGACACTCTACACTGTACATGACATGGAAACTACTTTTTGTTGTTTCAAATCTGAGAGAACTGTATATTATGGATATATTTACACCACTACACCAGTATAGGGAGTGATTTTAGACCTTTCCTGTCTAGTGAAAACCATGTTGAATGTTGAACTTTTATTTGAATTAGGATTAAGATGTACTTTATTTAGTATAGTAAGTATGAGAAACAGTTAAAACACTTAAAAACTCTGGTGAATATGCTGGAAAATGCTTTGTCATTAAGCTGAATACCCTTTAGAGATATGAGGTTCTCACTGGACAGAGGCACTACAAACATATGATGGTCTGAAAGACCAAGATGCATTCTTGTATTTTAAGTAGTTAAAATGAGCTCAACTTTAAACATTTACAGCAATATAAATGTAGCACATATCAATGCTGCAGTTATATTAATCCAAAAACATCATATAAAACTGACAGGGACTATTTTACTGCATACGTTTACTTTTGATAAACTTTTACCCTAACTTTTAAGTAAGGCTTTGAATGTACATTTACTTGTAACAGAGTGCTTTTACAAGGTTTTATTGATGCTTTTAATTAATTAAAGGGTCTGAATACCACTGAGAACAGGCTCCATATAAATGAAATTCTCTGTGGGCTTTTAATGCATCGTCTCCGTGGGTTTTGTAATAGAGACCAATGACCAAGTCACTCAATAAGCTCACTTTGTATGTAAATGTGGATATTATGGGAAGAACATGAATATGTAATCTAAAGGAGGATTCACGGTATATTACAGCTGGGAAGGAAACACCAAAGAAAGAGAAAGCCCGCATAAGAAAGACGAGGGTGTCACCTAAAGGATCATGAGACATGAGAAAGTCCCACACAGGAACAGATGTAATTAGTTTATGAGAGAACAGCAGGCTGATGTTGGCATCTGGGTCATCTCAGTGGACAAAAGAGTGCAGTCCAGTAGCCGTCATCTTGGCATCTCCCGGTCCTGCTCATAATAGCCAAAAGAATTGCGAGATAAGCTCAGGACTATGGACAGGAATAAAAGCCTTATCTGCAAATTCTATAAAGGCTACCAATGATGATAAGCTTTAACAATGACCGACAAAGAGACAATATTCATTTTCAATTCTTCATATTACTTCCATGAATAACAGAGATGAAACGAAGAGGCAGGACGGCTCAATTAGTGAAGCTTAAAGTTAATGTTTCAAGTTTTATTTGGACGGAGTCATCGCTTTTAAGAACAAACACAAATTCAACATTTTTTTCCCATAACCCGATGATGCTGCCAAAATGATGCCGCTAATCTATCAGTGACAGTGTTTTTTTTTTTTTATTTAATGCCGTGGTTTTCATCACATTTATACGTCATATGATGGCAGTCAGATTTTGGTAAAGTGAGGCTTTCACGGGACACTGACTGCCCTCATAATGTTAGTGTGACCGGACCCTGGGATCCAGCCTGTCACCACGATCACCATGTCGCCTGACTTGAAGAATCCTCTTGCTTTCCCTGTGGAGGCAGATAGAGAGAAGCACAGGGCGGTGTGTGAGGAAGACAGTATCATAGCATACAGATAAACAGGCTAACGGAGGCGTACAGACGAGCGCTGACCTATATCCATGCCGAAGTTGACCCTGTTGTCTACATCATCGGCCCAGACGGGAGCAGGCAGAGGGTGGAAGAGGACAGGAAACACTCCTCTTAACAGCTGAGACTGACGGGCCACCTGAGGGAGACATGAAGTGAAGCTTCAGCAATGATTTCAGGATGTGACAGTCAATCTTAATTTCTGTAAAATAACTACAAATCGTTTCATGAATTTTATTAAAATAAATGTAATGTCTACTTGTGACCCGTGTCACATGGTTATGGCCTTTTTGTGTACTCGAGTTCAGCCGAAATTGATTTTCCTTCTCAGACTGTAGGTTTTTAGAGACGTGAGGATCAATCAAAACATAAATATTAGTTTGTGCAGTTGAATTATCTGATTTTGAAAGGTTTTCTTGTGACATTCTGGTCCAAAGGTTATCTGAAAAACCAAAGACCAGACATCCTTTAAATTCCCTGTGCATATTTAATATATCAATACCTTTGATGAAACCTTGACATTTCCTCTAGCTCCATCAGCAGGCCAAACTTTACACTAATAAACAATAAATGGCTATTATGTATCATGTAATTTAAAATGCACATTCAAGCTCCTCTTTTCTGATTTGGTTATATTTGCATACAACATAATGGGCAGAACAAGGTTAAACCGTTCATTTTGCAGGAGGAGATACACCTTTAATGACCCAAATTTCCTCCAGTCTACCCTGAGGACATCATTTCTTATCCTGATGTTAAAATAACAACATGAAGTCTCATGTTTTATTCTGGGGCAGAAGGGCAAAAGCTCACTTGATCTTGATTTTCAGTAGGAATACAGACTGTGAAAGCGGGGCTTCACAACTTTTGGGGTTTTAAGCAGGAGGTGTTACCACAGTGATAACTGTCCTCTGGCGGCCAAGTGTTCATAGTGACGTCATTTCCTATCATTGTCACCAAGCGTTGGATTATTCACCCACTACAGGAGAGCTGAGGTCAGACTTTCATGAGACATGAAGTATGAGAGTTGCTTCACTCACAATCTTTTGTTAATAATTCATTTAAACATGCTTATGTTGTGGTCCTTGCTACACACAGCTATCGAGCGGCTGTGGATAGTGCAGGTCGCCCTCTAATCGGAAGATCAGTGGTTTGATCCCCAGCTTCCACAGCCTTCTTGTCCCTGGGCGAGATATCGAACCCCAAATTGCTACCAAAGGCTGTGACAGTGGTCAGTGTGTGAATCTGATTAGTTCCTTTGTGGCACCTTACAGGTCAGCCAATGATTCACAGCCAATGCTGTGAATGTGATGTGTGGTGTAAAAATGCCTTGAATTAGAAAAAAAACTAGCCAGGTGCTATGTAAGTATATAAGTACAGTCCATTTAGCATTGGATGAATTGAGAACTTTGTCTCTATGTTTGCTGTCACAAAAGAGAGTCTACTCTCAGTGAGTTTATCTTGTAAATATTCCACAGTCCTGTGAGTATGGGTGTTGTCATAAGTAGGGTCCCAGGTTCAAGCCCCCATGCAAGAAGCCATCCACTGTGCACAGTGAGTCCACACCAGGTCCAGATGTGAGCTCTAACCTCCATATGGAGCTTGTGGAGGGATTAACTCCACATGACTTTTTATATTACAGGTAATCATGACTACTTTAAAACAGTCTGTGACACATTTTGAGCCACATGTTTTAAAGTGTCTCTGAATAAAGAGCTCTGTGGAAAGCTCCATAAAAACAGAAATACACTGCAGTAAAATATCACACATAAATACAGTCAGTGAAAACAATCTGACATCTTTCTTTGTCACTGTTTACAGCAAAAGGCTGTGTTAGTAAATGCTGTCACTATATCACACATTGTGAATCATCAACAATTGAGTCGTGATTCAGGCAAGACGAATGTACGGCCGGTCCATGGAGGCAGACTGTACCTGAGGGGTTCTAGTGACGGCGATGATTGGACAGCGAGGGCGGTACCTGGACAGGAGATGTGCTGCTCTGAAGAGATAAGGAGGAAAGAAAGATGGTGAGATACTGACACTAAGATGTCAGCACAAAAGAACAGCATTTCCATGTTAAATACAAATTAAAGGAAAAAATCATTCTAGCCTCCAGGACAGCTTTGACACTGTCATCTCAACAACTATTGGGTGACATTTTGTGCCCAAAGAATGAATCCTCCTCACTTTGGTGATGGTGAAATTTACACTTATGAGTGAATAATCTAAAAAACTATTGGATAGATTGCCACGAAATTTGGAGCAGACATTCATGCTCCCCTGAGGAGAAATTGTAGCTGGAAAGGAAACACCAAAGAAGGAGGCAGCCTGCATAAGAAAGGCGAGGACAACGCAGAGACACGAGAAAGTCCAACACTGGAACAGATGTAATTCGATTATGAGCAAACAGTGGACCAATGCCGACATCTGGATCATGTCAGTGTAGTCATCTTGGCATCTCCTGGTCTTGCTCGTAGTAGCTAAAATAATTGAGCCTGCAGAGACATAAGCTCACCAAATTTTGCACCCATAGAATGAATCCTGATGACTTGATCGCCTGACTCTTCCTCTAGTACCTGATGAGGTTGGTATTTATATTTTGAGTGAATAATCTCAACAGATATTGGATAGATTACTGTGAAAGTTGATGCAGACAAAGCATCATCATCAGGTCAGTTTTCGATTTCTGACCAAACTGACACATCCTTCAGCCTCAGCAGTATTTTGTGCTAATTAGCAAATGTTACCATGCTAACCATGCTAAATTAAGATATTCCATATGGTTATCATTGTACATAAGCATGTTAGCTTTGTCCTTGGCATCCCTACATTAGCATGTAGCTCAGAGCACTGCTGTGCTCTCAGAGCTGATAGCATCACTGCAGACTCTTTTGTCTTGTTTCCTGATACAATCTTGATCCAAAATCAAGGTCAGCGTCTTTATACAAGTAATAGAGTGTGACAGGATTGAACCATTTGCATTTGTTATGTTTCTCCATGCATTAAACATGGTCAACATCAAACTAAGGATGTGGAAGCACAGAACAGCAGTGCAACATTCAAATCTTTGCTCTGGGATGAAAAAAATAACATCTGTTCCTCCTAAATTTAAAGAGCTTCTATGTCTGTCCAGGGGGAAGAAGAGAAACTCAAAAACTATGTTTACTATATACTCAGGTCTACAGTGCATGGTTTCGGGATGACTCAGCACTTCAGCACTCAGATTTGTGTCCAACGCCACCAGTTCAGTGCTAATGCAGGAAGTGGTGTGCCTAAAAGAGCGAACGGTTTGGGCGGTGAGGTTGAGGTGGTGGGTGGGTGTGTAGCGCGTCTGACTTTCACACAGGAAACTGGAGTTTGCGTTCTGTTGCAGACCTTTAAATAATGTTTGCATAAATCACAATCTTTCTGTAACCTTAAAGGAATAGTTTGAAAATAGTTTTGGAAAATACATTTTCTTGCCCAGAGTTAGAGGAAAGGATGGGCCCAACATCTGGTTATTTTAGCATACCAGAAAGATGGAAACAGCTAGCCTGACTCCATCTGAAGGTCATGTTTACATTTTGTTATTTTTGTAATGAATTAAACAAACAAGATACAGTGTGCTGTATCAATGACAGTATAAAGAATGGTCAGAGCATGAGTGATGTCACCAGGCCGTTTTGAAGCCGGAAATATGTGGAGCTGGATGCCGGATGTACTGGATGTTCTTCACCTCTCGGCTAATCTAAATATCAGACCTGACCTAATTTCCCAGCAAGAGAGGATGCCACTTAGTGTTAATTAGTGAGTTTAAGACATGACGGTAGGAGGATTCAGTTACTTTTGGACAGAGTCAGGCTAGCTTTCTCCCTCTGTTTCCAGCATTTATGTTAAGCTAAGCTAACAGGCTGGCTGTAGCTTTATATTTATGTACAGGTGAGAGTGGTCTTTTTGTTGAACTCTCACCAAGAAAGCACAAAAATAAGCAAATCTGACAAAATGACAAACTAATTCTTTAACCTCTCCTGTGATTAAGGTTTGTGATACAGACCTCCCACTGGTGGTGAGGACTATGATGGCCCCAGCACAGCATTTGAAGGAGGACTCTACAGCTCCGATGGCTGTGACCTCTGTGGGGTCAGAGGAGAGAGGAGTGAGCCGACGCAACTCCTCAAACAGCTGCTGATGGAAAATGGCCGCTTCTGCCTCCCTACAGATCTGAGAGAAGGCAAACAGGGAGAGTGTTACGAGAGGACACTAAGTCAGATGTAACCGAGCGGACATCATGCACACACAGAAACACACACCGAGTGCATCATCGCGACTGCCTCAACGGGAAACAGTCCCTTGGCGGTCTCCCCGGATAACATTACACAGTCGGCTCCATCCAGCACGGCGTTGGCGACGTCACTGCCCTCAGCTCTGGTCGGTCGTGGGTGGGCCACCATACTCTCCAGCATCTAAACGATACATTGGCCTCACATTAGTCCTTTAACCACAAACACAACGTCATAAGTGCTTTACGTCTCCGTGAGGTGCTGTAAATGGATCAGATCAATTAATCCTCCAAAAAGAGCCACTTTGGATGTCAATTTTTGTCCTAGATGAGAAAGTGTTGTGAGGCACACAGGCTTTAGGGGGACAATGAGGAGATGAGTTAATGGCTTTATGGATGGATGAACAGTAGTGGAGGAGAAATTATAGATTATTTAGACTAAAGCAGGCGAGGATCATTACTGGCATGCTGGAGACTCAGTATCGAGTCGATAAGCATGGCAGACAGTTGGGGAATGAGTTTGTGGAGTTGACCGAGAGACTGCATTTTCACAGCAGCTGAGAAGCTGCTGCTCATGCTGAGTCGTCTACGTGTGTGGGCGATGTCTGTGGACTCGGGTCTTGACTAGCAAACCTGCTATAACGCTGTCACTCTGAGTCAGGAGCTGTAGCATAAACAAGATACAGCACTGTGACTCAACATGGCTGCAGGAGTGTGCGTGCATGTGTAACTAGAGACTGGTGTGAAAGAGGGGAAATATGCGCGTCTTTGAGGGTGAATTTATTGGACAAGTGAGCGCGTGTGTGCGTTTGTGAGAGTACATTATGTAGTGCAAGGTTAATGTGTGCCTGTTGGGATTTAATGTTAGTTTACTTGAACCCATTTGACATTTGATTGGATAACACTATAGTTACATTTCTGCATGTGTGTGCTCGTCCCTGACCTGTGTGGCACAGATGACAGGCTTGCCGGCAGAGTTGCAGCGTCCAATCATCATCTTCTGAGCGATGAAGACTTTCTCCGCCGGGATTTCGATCCCCAGGTCGCCCCTGGCAACCATCACGCCATCGCTCTCGGCTAAGATCTCCTCAAAACTGACAGGGGGATTAGAGGAGGGGATGAGGTAGACGAGGGATTCAGAGTTTGGGATAAAAATAAAAGAGGGAGTTGGAAAAGAGCACAAAAGGAAAGAGTGAACAGGGATGAGGAGGCAGAGGCACAGAATACTAAAACAATACTGTCTGTCTTTCTGATTATCCAGGAATAAAAATGCTTTGCTCACTGCTTCTGGATTTTGAAAACATACTGCGGATAGAGTTGCACCGTGGTATAAATCCTAATAAATCCAAATGCATGTGTATGTGAGTAATATAAACAAAGAAGAGCAGGTTTAAGTAAAAATCACAGGCGCAGGAGATGCAAAACGAGACAGCAAATGTTGAAACGCAGCAACATAATCGTGTAAATTGAATCTTTCTGATCCAATCTAAAAAATCCCATTTACTGTAAATTAGTTAAACACTGTCAGCAGCCAGGGAGCTGTAGGAGACAGTCATAAGTGGATAAGTAATGTAGATGTGAGAGCTGTGGCATAAAATGTGTTAGATATATTAAGTGGCAGCTATAACTCACACAGACCGCTTATCATAAATGTGTAAAATCCAGAGCTGACATATGTCAGTCCATCACAGCTGGCTCTCAACAGGAAGTGGATTTATAAGTCCTGTCACAACCTCATTATGACCCCCCCATTGTTGCCCCTTAGCTAATATATCGCTCAAAATAACTGTGCCTTAATGGCTTTACTTTAAGTCGTTTTCTTGACTCACTTCACAACCCCTTGCCGGCTTTCCACCTTGCTGATTACTTTGATATCTCGCCCGTGTGGACCCAGTACTCGCCGCACGTCTTTGACATCCTGGGCAGAGCGGATGAAGCTGGCGAACACCATGTCTACTCCTTGAGCCACCCCAAACCTCAGGTCAGCCTCGTCTCGCTCGCTGACCGCCTGCAGGCCGATCAGGTCGCAGCCGGGCAGGTTAACGCCTTTGCGACTGCACAGCACCCCACCGGACTCCACCACCGTATCCACCCAGTCAGGTCCTGGAAGAAGAAGAAGAAGCTCAAGTTGAGCTCTTTGAAGTTTTATTCAGTTATAAAGTTTAGTCTTGCAGGATCATCAGAGATCTAAAGCACTGGTTCTCAAACTATGGTACATTTACCACTGTTAGTACGACCTTCCTCTAGTGGTACAATCTCTGAAATATTTTTTTAAAAAAGGAAATAAATGAATTTTACACTCATCATAATACTACATAGTTTTGGCTGAAAATAACCTTTATGGTCATAATGTAATTTAAAATAAGTTTTTTTATTTCAAATAAAAAATTGTCAGTTTCTGGAGACTTTTTTAGTGGCCCCGTTGTGCTGATGTGTATAGGTGTGTATAGGTGATGTGTATGGTATAAAGCATAAAGGATGTTTATATAGTTCAGACTCACTGTAGAAAGGTCCATAAGTATATATACTGTTGAAGGTGACCACATAATTATAGCAGACTGTAGAGCCATAGATATGATACAGAGTACTATATTGTTAAGTGACTGAACACTCCAGGGGAACCTGGATTTTTTCATGAAAAGGTTATGCAGCTCTGTAAGGTTAGAAAAAAAATCTCATTCAGCACGGCAGACAGGACGCGTGTATTATGTGGTGGAGTCTTTTGTGCATTAATGCTATGAAATGATGTATTGCAGCAACAAAACAGAACACAGGACAAGCAGGACTAGACTGTAGACTACAATGAAGGCAAATAACCTGAGAAGCAAGGCAGACAACAATATTTTGTCTTTCATTTTCTTATTAGACATTTTTGTATCATAAAATAAGAAAATAAAAATGGTGTCTACTTTGTGAGCACCCTGGGTTTGTTGAATTTTATGTGCATTACCTGTTTCTAGTACTTTGAGTCCGATGAGGCCGTCATCAATGTAGATCCTTCCGCCCTTCTTGAGGACTTTGGGCAGGCTGGGATAGTCCACCCAGATAATCTTCCCGTCTGTGTTATCTTTGTCACTTTCGGCTGTCACCACACGGACATGGCTGCCTTTTTCCAGCTCCACCTCCGCCTCCACTTTCTAAACAAAGGCACACACCACAAAGTTGAAAGAAAGTAAGCCTGCAAACACTGTTAACACCTCTCTAACACATTTTCTTTTGAAAGCAAGGTGCACTTGAGGGATAACAAATGGTTTAATTAAGCCAAGTAATCCATAAAATTGGTTGTTACGTCAACACGCATGGAAGGTGTTTTCATATACTGTATGTGTCTCCTCTAACTGTTCAAGAAAATCATCTTTACACGACTTTAAGTATTGTGTTTCCTGGACCGAGTTGACACTCAAATTTGGAGAAAGAAAAGGAAAAAAAAACGAAACTTGTTAGTCAAAATAAATAAATATATTCTTTAATGGCATATAAGAATTACAATCTGGCAACCCTCCTGGTTCTGATGTTGTCTTTTACAGTATATTTATGTATCTCTACGCGGCGTAACATTTGGGCTCATGCAAAAAGAAGAGAAATATTTGTTTTTCTCATCCAGAGAGAGAACGATTGTTCTCTGTTTGTTGTTGCAAAACCACGACCTGCATTGGAAATCTGCTCGATGCAACTGTCATGCTGAGCTTCAGCCTTCATCATCAACAGCACTGAGTGATAAGTGTCTCCACAAACATGTCAACTGCTTTCTACCAATCACATGCTACTGCTGTTGTCTAAATTCTGGATTAAAAAGGAGTGTTTATGCATATTTTTTGTGTGTGTCATCCTTCCTGTCATCTGCTTATTCGTCCAGTTGTCGTCCAGAAATGTCAAATGCTAAAACGTGCAAGAAATAGAAGACAGAGAAATTAGAAATAGCTGGTAGGACAGACACAACAAACAGGAATCAGCATGCAGCTCGCACATCGTGCAGAGCATTTTCTAAGCCAATCAAAGGATGAAGGGGTTTCCCACAGCTTGGAGTTATTTGCTCAGCAAAGCAGACGGCATGCAAGAGCAAAACAAAAAAAAAAACAAAAAAAAAAACGGCACAATGAGGTGATGATGAAAAAGCGAAAACGGACACAACAATACAAGGAGGTGTAAAGAACGATGATGATATGATGAATGATGACGCAGTCGACGTATTTTCAGCACCTCTTCCACCTGACTGGTTGATTAGATTGACGCTGTTTGAAAGAGAAAGAATAACATGTTTACCCCTTTCACTAATCCAGTGCGGATCTCTGGACCCTTCGTATCCAAGGCGATGGCAACCGGCCGATAATACAAGGGGTCAGAGGTTATCGTCTCCACTGCCTCTCGGATGTTTTTGATGGTTTCACCGTGGTACTAGCACACAAGGAGAGAGACAGACAGACAGAGAATCAATACATGACTGAAAGACACCTGAAGGAAACACCAAAACGTGTACTATACACACAAGAACACACATACTTCGTGAGAGCCGTGAGAGAAATTCAGACGAGCAATATTCATTCCTGCTTTCACCATCTCTTGGAGTTTGGGGATCGATCGGGATGCAGGACCTGAAAGGAACGTTTAACATTAAAATTGACTGGAGGACAACTTTATTCTGATTTTTTCATGCAAAAATGGCCAAAAATCAACTGATTGCAGCCTCTCAAACGTGAGAACTTGCTCATTTTCTGTATTTTTTATTATAGTAAACTAAATACCTTTGGTTTTGGACTGTTAATAAGACAAAACAAATATAAATACGTGTTCTAGCAAATTACAATTGGGCTTTTTCTGCTCTTTCCAGATATTTTCATGATATTTTATTGGCTGAGAAAATAACTGACACATTAATTAATGATAAAAATGATTGAAAATCAACTTTGTTGGTCTGCTTACCTCATACTTAATTAGTAGAGAGATACCTCCCTTTGTGAGAAGCTCTGGATGCACTAAGAATAATTTGTAAATTTTGTTTCCATCTAATTATTTTCTCTTTTTCCCCGGCAGAAGAAGAGAGAAGAGAGAGCTGTGCAGTAACACAGCCAAGAATCAAACCCTGCCAACACACTAAAGGCCACCCAGCACCCAGGAACTGACTGCCAACAATGACATACAACAGTCGCCAGAAAACAAACTTGAAACTGAGACTCGCTGTCTGCGACCGGTTGTCACACTCACCGATGGTGCAGATTATGCTGGTGTTGCGCGCTGTGATTGGCTCCTGGTCTATGTCCAGCAGACAGAGATGCTCCAGGAAGGTATCAGCCATGCTGGCGTCCAGCTGCTGGCGCTGGATGAAAGAGTCCGGCAGTGTCATCGCTTCTGAGTAGCGCCTGATGCGAGCTATAGCGACAGAGAAATGTTGTCAGCAGGGTGAAGCCAGTCACATTAACTCTACTACTACTACTACTACTGCCAACTCAACCTGTGAATACAAATTAAATAAACACCTCGTACGGATAGAAAGTGTGTCATTTCTGTGTTAATGATGAACAAGAACAACACTTCTAGTATGTGTTAAGAGTGAAGAGTGGAGATATCAGCTTATTTTACCTGTACAATCACACAAGAGGAAACATATAGAGTGACATGACATTAACTACAGCATGGAGGGGTCATGGAGATTCACATGCTGATATTCAGCTCTCATATGAGTTTGTAATATGAAAGTGAAATGCAGTTCAGGAAATATTCCTTGACAAGCAGCAGACTAGCGTTAGACAGGAGACAAGAAGGCTGATAATAATGCCACATAGAGGGAATATAAGGGCTGACATTTGGAACGGGGGGGGGGGGGGTCTCCACACCATCAATCCTGAAAAAAAATCCTGAAACTGAAAAGGAAGAAAAACGACCTCATTTCACGTGCGGTTTAGTAAAATATTATCTCCCTCGCTCTACTGAAAAAGCAGTTAAGGTACGCTGAGATGTCTTTTCGTTCTCAGAAGAGACACTCAGACTGAAAGGAGAGTGATGAAGTGAGTGATTTAGGTGCGTTTTTGTTGCATTTTGTCTTTGTTGTTGCCCAGACTGACACTGTGGGAGCTACATGTTCTTCTCCATCCTGAAAACCAACAATACCAACAGATCCCCTGTGTTAAAATGACAAAAAAAAGAGATGAGGGGTGTCAAACTTATGTTAGTTTATGAGCCATTCAGTCAGTCTACTACCATGTGCATTACAGTTCAGTCATGTTTATTTTGGAACTGAGTAATACTTGACTTCCCTGTAATATCCACCCAATGTCCAGTGAGCGGGATTGGACCCATAGTTGAGTACACCCTATGTTTGACATCCCTGGATTAGATGATGGATTATCATTGAAAACCTTCAATATTCTTGTATAATACCAATTGTTAAGTAATTCTTGTTAACCCTGCATTAATTGATTATTAGTTAACGAGCAGTAACATAACATTGGCATATATCAAGCTGTTATGGCTCATGAGTTAGCAAACTGCTGCTTGTTGTACATTCAGCAGACGTGGAGAAATATTATTATTTATTTGAAGTTGTGTTTCTGGCGATACGCTCTCCTTCTAGCTATGATTTAGTCTTAGCTGCTTGAGGAAATATCGAGCTCCTTAGCCGCTAAAGGCTAAAGATATTTATCTGAGGCTTTACTATGAGTCACCCCCTTCATATTGTCATTTGAGCCATTGTTACGATATTGATTAGAGCAGCTTTAAGGTGAAATTGTTCAGTTATTTGATAGTTTGGGTTATTTTTGTCGACTAATAAGTGATCTACAATCAAACAAGCACATTTCAGCTCTTGAAATCTTAAAGTCAAAGTCAAATTCACTACCGCTTGTGAAAAAAAAACAAACATGGAGTAAAAAGCAGTACATTTTTTCCATGTAAAACACTGTAGTCTACCTGGCTCAGGGCTTTGAGCCAATACAATGGCATTTTAAAGGCTGTCACAGTCAGTCAAGCCTGCAATTTCTGCCACCACAGGGGTGGAGAGAGTAAAGACCAGAGAGGAGGAGGACGAGAGGAGAGTCTGACAGTCAAGGTCGCTGCTCATGGCAAAACAGGAGTGAAGAGGTGAGGAGGACGAAGGAGACAGTGAGGTGAAGAGAGGAGGAAGATTTACATACATCTATAACGGGAAATGAATTTGTTATTTTTGCACCGCCTGTCGTTGTTTTAAGACCTTGTTAAGCAATCATGTATCATGTTTTAATTATGTCTAATCAAATTAAAACCCTCTCTGGTGAATGGACACGCAGAGGAAACTCCTTGATGAAAATGGTGACTGGAGGTTTTTGCAGGTTAAGCTCCTCTGTCATGTGGATTCGGTAGCTGTCGGTGTTTTCTGTCTCTTTCTCTTCATGTCTTTTTCTCTCCACCTCCCTGTGACCCAGTTCTGCCGCGCTGCTGCACACATCATCATTACGTGTCCCACTGAGATCCTCCTCTGACACTTCCCAGAGTGTACACATGGAAACACACGCACACACACACACATTCATAGAAACAGGTACCTTACTGGAAGACTATAAATAAAGCACACATTTGGTCAAAGAGTTGCAAAATATCAGTCAATGTGCAGCTTTTATGACCGATAAGAAAGGTTAACAAGGTTGACGAGTGAAACCAAGTTGTACCAGGAATGAGTTTGCAGGGGTGATTACTCCTACATGAACTCGGGTCAGCGTGCCTGTGTACAATTGATCGGATTGTCCAACTGTGACTCAGCACTAAAGTTCAAAAGCATCTGAAAAACGACACAGTGGTGCATTATCTGACTAACGAGTTAATATGTGGTTACTGAGTGACGCATCTGTAATCACTGACACTCGCTCCTTTATCCTTGCATCTCAATTCACCAATTAATCCATGTAAATCGACTTTATTTAATTACGCTTAAGTTGTCTGATAATGTTCAAAACTTGTTACTACTCCGAACATACAATACAGGAGAAAATCATTCACAAATCACTTACCCATTTTGGCAAAAGCATCCATTTTTTTATGAACTCCAAATCCACTGCACTGCTCTTTCCCCTCTATTGGTTTATTTCAGTTCACTTCTCTAACGTCCCCCTCTTGCTTTTATCCTCGTCCGTGCTCAGGTCGTGCACCTGTCATTCCCTTAGTCTTGTGTCACCTGAACAAGCCTAGCGGCGTCTAGTTCCTTCATTTTTACCCTCTGACCCCTCTGCTGCCCCCTCATCTCTCCTCCCACTCTGCTGCTTGCAACAGACAGATGAATTGTCGTGGGTGACTCAGCCCCGACTGGCCCAAGATGATGCTAAAAATGGAAAAACTTTATGTCAACAGTGATGACACTAAACTATCAGGGTGTACTACAGTACAAACTGATACTTGTACTATTTGCTGCATCACTGCACGTTATGTAACCACAAACCTGATCGAACCAGACACAGGAAGTCTTTGCATTGCTTCTACTAATGAGTCATTCTTAACCCTACTGCTTTTACTAATTCTCTTTTTTTGTTTGTTTGTTTACAAATACCTACGAAAACCTTTGGGTTGCCAGAATGTTAATGTTTAATTTATGTTATTAATTAATTATGTTTGGCCCTGATGGCCTACAGCTCTTCCAGGGTGTGAAGGGTCAAATTCACGAGTTCACATGATGAACTAGAGAACTAAAATATTTTTAAAAGTCTCATATTTAGGAGAATAAACACCAGCTGCAATCTGACAACCAGAAAATAGTTTAATTAATCAATTATAACTGATCTACAAAGTGTTAGTAAATCATTTATCATCTATTAGCCATTAGTTACAGCGTATACACCCTTTTTAAAGGGTGAAATATATCAGCAAAGGGAGTTTATTGTAGATTGAGCTTGAGGTTCTTGGTGTCAGAGAGTTTCTAAACCTTTGAAAAAGTCTCTGTCATGTCACTGACACACAAACCAGGTCCCCAAACTAGAACTGTGGACTGATAAGAGCTGATGTTACGTAAGTTTGAGACTTTGACAGAGCAGGTGACACACAGGGATGATGTGTCTTGCACTCAGTGACACAGTTTACTGAAAGTTTCTTTCAGGTCGTTGAAGACAGTCCATGGAGCCGTAGTCTGTAGAGCTGCATGTATGCACAGCCATGCATGAAACCACGCTGACAGAGGGTGTAAATCTTTAGCCAAAGGGCAAACAGACCTTTGTTCCTCAGTTGATGAGAGTAAATTTATTCCGCAGCCCTGTAACTAGCATGATAATAGCAGTGCACATAATTAAAGCAGGAATAAAGGTCGGTTTTACGCATGGAGGCCAAAGTGCAACAAAATCATTATGGAACTTAAATTTGCAACTCTTTTAAATAACTTTATGCTAATAAACACTTTCACCTGTTAGTCTCTAACACCGAGACTGTTTTGGGAGATAATTAAGTTAACTTTGTGGAGCTCTTCAGGTAAACACATGAAACAGGAAAAGAGTTATCAATATCTGGCGGAGCGACAGAGACAAACAGCTGGGAAGATTTCCAGGTGAAAAACAGGCAATCCAACAAGAAAAACACACAGTGTTACACAAACAGCAGGATGCAGAAAGAGGCGTTGGTACGCTGCACACTCATCACACAGCGCGCAGTCACACTACGAAGTGTGGTTATAAAGTTTAGATGCGTGGAAAAGGAAATAACCAACCTGTTGGACGCGTGAAGGAGGCCAAGAGTGAATGTTGAGGAGGGACAAGGGCGACACATGGATATGAATGGGTGGGTGTGGATGTTAGCGCCATCTGGTGGGCAACAGTCTTATTGTTGCTTTAGCTAGTGCTCTCATAATGAAGACAACAGGTGGAGGAAATTAGACTTTATTCATCAGCATTATGAAGTCTTGGCCTGAATACAAAGTGTCTGAGGGTGCGTAAAATAAAAGGCTGAGTTGTGTGATTAAATATGTTAAATGTTGCACGACTCTCTGCTGTGTGCTGTGTGCTGTGTGTGTGTGTGTGTGTGAGTCAGAGCTTCCTGAAAGTGATCCTTGGTGGAGTCTCAGGCTGGAGGATGAGGGTTAACGTGGTTTTGATGTCCTCTGAGGATGACACGCTGAGATAGAAGCTCAGCAGGATCTAGACAGAGAGGAGGAGAGAGGAGGAGAGCAGATGTTAAGAAGGATCACAGATGTTGTATTGAGCAGCAGTGGTTGGTAATAATTAGTAGTATTATTCTAATAGTATTTATATTTTATGCTACCTTTACTTCATAATATCACACTGTGCTGTACTTTTTACTCCACCACATTTGTTTAACTGTTAAATTCGCTAGTTATTTTAGAGATGGAAAATTTGACATATCAACATATCAAAAATCAGTGGTTTCTAATTTTTTAGGCACCATTTACAAGAAAGCAGTGTCTAGTTGGAGCTCCTTGTCACATTTCTATAGGAGCTGCTGTTCCTCAAAGCTTATCACGCAGTTTCTTTAAATAACTGCTCGAGGACCAAAGATAAGATAAATTATCCAACAGTGCACAAAATATTAGAGAAAAGTCTGAACAATTAAAACAAATTGTTGTAGCAGAAGTTTGTGACCCTCCAGATTTATCTTGTGGCTCCATGGAGGGACCAACCCTTAACTTGATAACTACTAAACTATATAACTGTATATACAATAGTAGTATTAATAATTAAATAAATGAGTCACATGTGGGAAAAAAAAAAAAAAAGCTTTTAGTTGTTCTTTTACGTAGAAGTCCAGTTCCTCTATTTACAGAATATGGCAGAACTGTAGAGCAATATGCATTAGTATGTTTTAATTTGTATATATTTATCTGAAAAGAAGACTAGTTCTGTTTTTATTTCCTTAGAAGGAGTATTTTACATCGACAGATCCATGTTTCTACAGTAGCCCAGAATGGACAAACTCTACACTGGCTTTTTGTAGCCACTGTAGTTTCCCCTTCATGCTTGGAAGGACAGGGTGAGGCGACAGGTTGCAATCAGCAAAGCCAATGCTTAATGCCACTAACTCCTACTGGTCCTTTAAGATTTAAAATTTTACTTGACGCTTCAAGTAAAATCTTCCCTCCTTATAACTCAACACCAGCTTTTCCAACTTTCTTTCTTCTTGCATCAAATCCTTTCTCTGTGCCCTCCATCCTCATCCTCATCCTTTTGTCTGCTATCACTCACGTGCATGAGCAAGAGCTGCATCTCGTTCTCAGCGATCCTCCTCCCGACACACTGCCTCGCCCCGAACCCAAACGCCAGGTAACGAAACCCTGTCCCCTCTGCTTTTTGACCTTCCTCTCTGTCCCATCGGCCAGGGTCAAAGCGCTGTGGCTGCTCAAACACCTCTGCACTCCTTCCCATAGGGTAAAGACAGGCCTGGACCATCGTCTGAGGGGAGAGTTGATGACACTGAAGGCAATAGTAGCAATGAATGTACTTGTTTGTGTGCAGATTTAAGTATAGACTCACCCCAGCAGGTATGTGGTAATTCTGAAGAACAATATCTTTGATGGGATACCGCTGCACTGTGGTCCCCACCGGATATAACCTGACGCAAACCAACAACAGATGCACGCAGACACAGGTTCATGTTTTAGATATTACCTTTGACTTCTCACTCTCACTCAGCGCAGACACTCAGGATTACTGCTAATCAATTCTCGTTTCAGGTATTTGGGATGCATCTGTTGATGAAATTGCTTTTAATGGGAACAGACTCTTACACAGCTGTTGCCAAGCTCAGAGCATGATTCTTCTTCATGATGCTCTATTGATCTGAAGGGGAAATGTGTTTTTTTTTTCTCTCCTCTCACAGCCATCATCAGCTAAAGTCTGTTTCCATGGCACAGAGGACTTCAGGTTTTCAAAGAAAAAGTTCCATGATGTACAGCTTGCAGCTTGTTCCGGGGCTTTTAACTGTGTCACACATTGTCTTCATCAGGCAGTGGATCAGTTGCCATGGAGATGGCTCTGTTGAGGTCAGCGGTTTGTTGATGATTTCACCCCAGAGCACTTTTAAATCGTCTTTGCTTGAAAGAGACATAACCTGATCTCACATGTCAACCGATCGATTTTTAGGACAAATTAGCAAACTCCATCCGCTGATGAAGGTCAAGTGATACTGTATGGTTGAAAGCTCTGCTAAAGCTAGTAAGCAACCCTTGAGTTAGAATTATATTGTCAAACTACTATTTCCAAGGTCAAGAATGAATTTTCATGCCAACGAAAGGTCCTAAAAGTGCGAAAATATACTGAGCTCACATGTCAACAAATTTTTTAGGTCTATTTTTAGGTCAAGGTCAAATATGGAAAATCCATCCACAGATGAAGACAGTTGAAAGCTCAGGAAAACCCTTGTCTTCATTATTTTAGTTTATATTGTGCTTTTATGGTGCATATCCCTAAATAAAGTTATGTCTTATGTATTAAAGTACCACTTAAAGAAACAGACACACATGGCCGTGTCTTATAACTTATGTACCTGAGAATCTCCTTGATTGTGCCTTTCAGTAGTGGCGCCCCCTGCAGGGCTTTCTGAGGGTCTCCACCAGCCTGAGCCCATGATGCTCTCACCTGCTGCCTCACCCTCTCCTGCACCTCGGGGTTACGACCGAGCTCAAACAGAGCAAACTGCAGGGGCACTGCTGTCTGCAGAGCGGATAGGATGAGAGGTGACATGGAAACAGTTACGGTGAGGTTTATAAATGCAGGCCAAACAAGACATACACACACACACACACACACACACACACACACACACACACACCGTGTCAACCCCTCCAGCCATCAGCTCAGTGATGTTGGCTTTGATGAGGTCCAAAGATAGCTGCCCTTTCTCCATGAGTTGGCCCAGGACACCGGTGTAGTGGTCTCCAGCTGCTCCAACCTGAGACTTTCGACCCTGGGAGGATGTCAGTCGCTGGTACCCCCTCTGGATCCTCGCCTCCGCTGGAAGAAGACCAAGACAGGATGACAGGTAAGGTGGGAGCAGTTAAGGGAACTACTGAGGGCTACATAAACTAAAATATCCAGTCAAACTGATCAATTATTCCCTTCCTTAGGTGTCCAGTGAGGGCTTGTAGCTCTTCCTACCATGGCTGAAGATGTGGTCCCATGCACTGGCGTGCTGGGTCCACAGGGGAGCGCCGATGCGGAGCAGCAGGCGAGGGGGCAGGTAGAGGAGAGGAGGGGTGGTTGCCAACATTCGCTCCACAGCCCAAATGAACTTCTGGGACTCCAGAGAGGGAGATGAGGAGAAAAGGCCAATGCGCTCCCCATAGATCACATGGCAGCTGGCTACAGGGAGGGATTAAAGGAGGGAGGGTGAGGGTGAGAGATAAGGTGTTTCAAGGTGAGCAAACAAACAGTATATTTTAAAAATGACTAATAAAGGATTTGCTGAATAATGAATTTCAAGTTGACAGGTTTTTAAGTAGCTTATAAAAACCTCCTGACTCATGTTTAAAATTCAAGCTTTGAAGTTTTACCAGCCCAAAAGAATCCAAAAGTCCACGTCCAATGCTAAAAATATTTAGTGTTTGCAAATCCAGCTCCACAGAAAGGCAGTTTTGTTTTCTTAGCACTCAGAGGAACTGTCTGTGTCTCCTTCAGCAGACATCCATCACCTATCAGACCTGTTTGTGTTACATTGACTACACATCGCTGACGGGAATAGAGTTTCTTGGCGAGCTATTCCTACCCCGGCTTAGCACCTGGCTTCGTGTGCTGTGGTCCATTAAGAGCAAACCAGCATGACTCCAAGTCATCAACCCCGCCGCCCCTCCTCCCCCTTCACTCACTCTCTCTCTCTCTCTCAGGAACACACACACGTAAGCAAGTGCACAGCGCACAGAGTCACACAAACATTCACACTTGTGAACATGGTATGTTGCAGATTGGCACATGAAAGGTGAAAGAATGCCGCAGCTTTGATCATCTTGTGTTTCTATTTTTGAACGTGCATGTTCTCCTTGACCTCCTACACCTATATAACGTTAATGACAGATATACCTCGGCTTAACATGAGGTTTGGCTCTCATGCGAGCTTTAAATTTAAAACTGAGAGAGCAGAAACAGTGAGATATCATCAGTGGGATGTTTTTTTTTTTTTTTTTGTCGGCTGTGTAATTCCTCTGACGTGAGATGCTGTCACAGCCTACGTCAGCATTTGTGACTCAGCCCCAAAGAGCTGATTGTTAGGGTGTATGAAAGCCCATCAAAAGAGGGAGTTGACATTAATCCATCCCCCTCCCCTCCTCCACAACGTCAAGGTCGATCATTGCTGAAAAGAGAGACGTGACAGCTCCCATCAGACCTCCTTCTTTTTACAACTCTCTGCATTTAACTCCTGGATAGAAAAAGAGGCAGGATTTTTGGTGCCTCAGTATCAATAAAACAGGACTTCATAAATTCTTTAACTGTGCATCCACACATAATACACCACAGGTCAGAAATCACTGGGTAGGATGACCTCCGACCTTCCAGGGCAAAGCGAAAGAGGTCAGGGCTGGGATCCATGGTCAGACTGCGTTTCCCTTCCTCGCCTCTTCCCTCCCTGTCCACTCTCACTCGCAGCATACGACAGAAATCCCTCGCCACGTCATCAAGCAGGGGGAGAAAGCGCTTTACGGCCGAGCTCATCATCACCTCCTTGTTAAGAAGTAGACGGTCGGCACGCCATTCATCACCGTTCCTGTGGAGAGAAGATTTGGAGCGAGGCATTAAAGTCGACCCCATTCGCTTCTGTTTAGTCTTTGTGAGGCAAAGAAACTGGGTCTCAAGCAGATGTGATGTTCCCCTACTCAAATATTCACAAAGTACAGGTGCTGTGGCAAAGTCTGTTTCCCTGTTAATTTGCGTTTCTCCTCGCCTGAACCCTAATTGATGTTTACTCACTTTTACCTTCATCTATCCAGTTACTTCTGCAACACCAATCCTAAGCAGAAGCCAGATACCGACTGAAAACTGAAGAGACACAAACATCACAACTACTGTTCGCAGTTGTTTCACATCTGTGTGTGTGTGTCTTTTTGTGGTCCATTTTTGCTTATTTGTGTCTTTTTGTGTTTTTTTTTAAATCTCTCTCTGTAGGTGTTTGATATCTCTTTGTGGTTGTGCCTTTTCCCTGTGTGTCTTCCACGACCCTTGGCTGTTTGGCATCGCTCTGTGATCATTTAGCGTCTCTTTGTAGTGATTTTGTGTGTCTTTCAAAGACATTTTGCAAAGGAAGCTCAGGATGAACACAGATAACTGTTTTCAAAATGGCACACACATAGACCAATTTACTCATCATGATGAGTACTACTTGGCTTGTAAAAACAGTTGTTCTGTCTTCTTTGGTTTTGGAAATCGTTCTAAACTAACCCCGATAAGATTACTATGTTACAACAAGGCAAAGTGGAAATTGTGTGTATTCTTGAAAGTGTCAAAGAAAATTGTTTGAATCACCTATATTAGAGACTATAACTCAGTATATCTCTGCCTCTTTGCTCTGATTTACACAGTTTTATTTATTTTTCTCATTAAAGCCTCTTGTGATTCTCCTAACTTTATGGAAGTCACTTTCAAATTAACTATGTGTAGGATTTGAACATTTCCGACCCTCCCACTTGTAGAATACAGCAATGCAATCTTCGAATGTGAAGCGTGGGCAGAAAGCAACACAGACTGCGACAGTTTTTACTGGAATTGGTTGATTTTTCTGCAAACAAGACCCATCAGAAAAAATGGAAAGCTGTTATTCGAGTCAATATTCTACATCTAAGAGCTTTAAAAAAGCTACAGTAACAAGAGCCTCACTCAATACTTCAGTCAGAACTGATTGAATGACTCCAAAAAATGAGTGAGCTGATGATAGCACAAGTGATTACACACACAAACAACTGTTCACACCATCACTTCAGGGGACACTGCATTGACTTCATTTCATACAATAACTCCTAAGAGACTACGAAGTCCTGATCTACATGCCTACCCATGACCATAAATCAAGTCTTAATCCTAAAACTTCAATATTAGGACTTTAGTATATTGTCCCCAGTAAGACAAAACAGACAGTATATGACTACGACATGAGTAATACATGCATGCACACAGGTACTGACTTGAGGAAGACCCCCTTGCTGTGCTGGCGTGTCTCTCTGTGTGTTGCCCACGGCTGCAGGGTCATCCGTCGGGGGTGCAGGCCCTCTGAACGAAACAGCTCACTGATGTCACACGGCAACATGATGTTCACACTGCTTTGGGTGCCCAAATGCTCCCTTCACACACACATGCACACAAACATACAGAAAACTCATAATGTGACTCATGTTCACTGCTGCCACAGAAAACATTTAATCTTTCCATCTTCCTGCTACCTGTAGATGGGGCCGAGGGCGTTGAAGGTCCTCTCCATGTGTTTGTGGAGCTGCCGGAAACGATCTTCTCTCCAGAACTTCACCAAGTTGACCCAGCCATTCCTTCCCGTGTGAGGGATCTCATCAAACTTCCTCACCTGTCCATCCACACCCCTCTTCCCAGCTCCTGTACCCTCAGCTCCTATTTTTCCATCCACCACTGTCCCTGCTGCAGTCATATAAAGAGCTCGTTGTGGTGCAACCCCACAAAGCAGATTTCTGGACCCACGGGCGCCCTGTGCTCTGATACACATAGTCACTTGGATGTACATGCTCGTCATGGTCCAAACAAGTTGTGTTTGAATGCCTCAAGTTGTGACACCCCTCATGTGTCGGCGTCGTCTCTGCAGGACTGATTACTTCCCTCCTCTATCCCCAGCCTCATATCCTTGAATGTGTTCTATAGCTCCGATGAACTGATTGCAGACGGTGATTTATGGATGTGAAGACCGGAGTTCAAGAGAATCACAACAGACTCCAAGTGTCAAGCTGACACTGCATGTAAAGGCCAAAAAAGACTGAGCTTGTTTAAACATGTTTATTAGAAGTTTTTGTCACTGCTTATAAACTGTCTACCTATTATTGTATGTGGAGTTTTCTGCTTCCTGCTGTATAAAAAAAACCTTTGATTAGCAGAATGAGACCAGTATCAACAAATACAAGCGAGTAATCAGAAGAAACTAATAGCTTAAAACATGGCTCATGTCACATGTGACACAGATCATCATCAGATTGTTTACAAATGAACAGCAAAACAATTTTCATACATGCAAAACCAGTAAATAAATATACAGCATACAGTGAAGGTGTGATGAAATGTATGTTTCCCTGAGGTTCCTTACTTGTGTATAGATCACCCGACTGGATCTATATCATTTACAGAGACATGACAGCCCTGCAGGAATAAACTAGCTACAGTGACTTCTAGATTATATCATACATAATATTATAAAATAATAATTCAACAAAATGAAAAGACCTCACTATAAATGTCATTAACAAAAGTGTAACTGTTAATGTCATAATTCTATTGCGGGTCTAATATCATTAATAGAGTTGAGTTGAGTTAATTGTGGTAAATTTTATTTATTAATATCATTATTGTATGATCGGTTAAGACAAAATATAACACCACTGGTATGTTAGCTTCACTGACTGGTGCATCAATCAGATTATTGATTTGTCATGATAACATCTACAGGTTTTTATCAATTTCTCAACCCACTTAAATTAATGCCTTTTACAGAAGATATTAAATTATTCAGTGGTTATTGTTATTGCAACAAAAAAAGACAAAAAATAAGTACAAAAAGAAAGTCTTGGGGAGCTCAGTTGGTAGAGTGTGCGCCCCATGCATGAAAGGCTCAGTCGTTGTTGCAGCGGCTCAGGTTCGATCCCAACCTGCGGCCCTGTGCTGCATGTCGTCCCTCGCTTTCCTGTCACTCTTCAGCTGTCAAATAGAGCTTGAAAAGCCCAAAAATATCTTAACAAAAAGAAAGTCTGAATGATGTTTTCACTGTGCGTATCCAGTGATGGAATGTAACTAAGTACATTTACTCAAGTACACTATAGGAATTTGCAACTTTATAGACTTTGGAGGCATTGTAGCTCTGACTTCACTGCATTTGTCTGACAGCTTTAGTTGTAAACTAAAAACCATGTTTGCATGCATTGCTGTAAATTAAACTAATTAACTAAAGTAATTAAAACAACTCAACCGTGAACATCTACAGTCATCCACAAACATCTGCATTAATGCTGCATTAATATTAACCCATAATAAGAAAACACTGACAGGAGTCATGTTTCTACTTTTACTTTTGATACTGTAACCATGGTTACCGGGATGATTGGACAGTGTGCTGTGATCGTCCCTGTGATCACATGACTTTACAAGAGTCCCTCCTGGCTGGTGCCGGAGTGGACGTCTTGCTGTGTTTCCTGCCTGTGAGTGCCGCCGTGTCGAAGCTGAGGCCTTGGAAGGCGCTCAGCAGGTTGAAGCCGTTGTCCTTGGTTTTGGTTTCAGGATGAATGATCTTCGACAGCTCATGGGGGAGTGACACTTTCCCTCCAACAGACCTCAGGTGGTTCGTGTCCTTCAGGCTCTAATCGTGAAGGAAAAAGAAGAGAAGAAGAAGAGTGTTGAAATGGTGAACATGAGGCCAAAAATAAAAACTTGATGATCCAAATTAATTCTCTATTCGTCTACATTACTCATGCCCATACTACACCAACATACAGTATGGAAATACACCTATGAAGTTGGTTATATCATACTGTGGTGAAAAATATCTAAAGTCTGTCTGGGGATATAGGAGACTATATGTACTGTATAGGACTTTGTTCAAGAATGGCACGCAAGTGTTAAGTTATCTGGAGCACTTTGAGCTCTCTGGAGAACCCTTTCCTCCTTAAGAACCTTTTTTTTGCTGTTTAAGGTCATTTTGGGTTCTTTGAAGAACCAATAGGTAAAAAGTTCCTCGCAGAACTTAAAAAGGTTCCCCAATGGCATCACCATGAAGAACCACTTTAGGTTAAAACACTTTATTTTTTAAGGGTTTGTACTCAAAGAAAAAAAAAAACAGGTTCTTGTGCTCTGAAACAGTTTTACTCATCTCTTTTGATTTCTTTTTTGCTGTTTAAAGTTCTTTGGGAAATAAATGTAAGAAAAATAATCTTTATGTCACAACTGCAGCACTTTTGGTGCTTTGAAGAACCTTTTTTATGTTTAATAATCTTGTTTTCTTTGGAATATTGAATACTGGTTCTTTAAGTCGACCCTTGGCTGCAACTGGTTCATTGGAGAACCAGTGGGTAAAAAACATTAAATTTTGCAGGACAGTTACAAGTTGATATGTGCATAATTAATAACTAATTAAAATATTCCAAAATAAACATTCAGATTTACTTTTAAACTGGCAGTGAATACAAAAATGAAGTAATGCAGCTTGTATTTTTTGCAGAGAAGCAGTGTATCAGTTTTTCTTGTTGAAGCACAGATGAAGCACAGACCTCAGACAGCTGATATTTTGCCCTGAAGTGAGCTCTCATCGCTGCTCTCTCTGCATTCTTCTGAGCGTTCATTGCTTCCCGCAGCTTTCTGTAAACACCGCAGACAAAACACAAATACACCTGACACATACTGCAGAAAGAATTTAATCAAGACAATAATCTCTGCAGCAGCACAGACGACTTGAATTAACTGAATTCATTTTAGCAGCCTTCTCTAATAAAAGCAAATGGAGGCCGGGACAGACAGCACTACGAGAAAAACATCACACATTCAGTGTTGAGTTGATTGCAATCTCAAGCCTATACACCTTGGACCCTGTAAGTATTTTGTTACTTTACTCTGAATGCAGTTCTGCCTGTTGTGTTCCTACAGTGTGTGTCCACTTGCCTCTCCTTCTCCAGGTCTGCCTGGTACGAGCGGAAGACTACCGGGTCATTGGGGTGTGCAGTTCGGAGAGGAGGGGTCCTCCCCATCCTGTTGCATCCTCCTCTTCCTCCCCCACCTCTGCCTCTCCTGTTCCTACGTTTGGCACACAATTTTCTCTCCTTCACCCCCGACACACAGCTGGTCAGCTTCCTGATGGGTGTCCTCAGCGACTTCTTTACTCTCACCACAGACTCCATGACTGACCTGAGCTCTCAGGACACGATGGGATGATCACACACCTCTACTTCTACAGATGATGGGTGAGTATAGAATGGTTTTCTCCTTCACTCATGTTGTGTTGTCCTGACAGGACAAAATCAGGACACGCACACTGTCACGTCCGGTGGCGGCAATAACTCGGGTTGAGACACGCCAAGGACAAGGCTCACACTCTCACACACACTCTTGTTTACACACGCAGATGGAGTGTTTGTCATCTAAAGGAAAGGGAAGGTGATAAAAAAGATAAGAAAGCACATAAACATGATGAATGTCAAACTCAAACATATCAGACAGGTTCTTTTTTTCACCCACTACACATAAATATTAACATGCATGTGTGCCCAGTGCAGTATGCTTACCTATGCAAGTGGCCGCAGTTGGCAAAAGGGATGACAGCATACAATCCTGATTAAAGTCCAGCCAGATGGTCTCCACCACAGCCAGACAATCCTCCAAAGCTTTAGAACAAATCAGAGAAAGTAAAGACGAAACAACAAAAGACTCTCCACCAGATGTTGTGCCCGGGCTTCTTGTCTCTCACAGGAGAAAATTACTGTTTTCTAGTCCAAGTTTCAGCCTCTGCTTCTTCTGCTTCCCTCCTCCAGACTCGCTGCGGTCTTCAACACTTCCCAACTCTCCCATACAGATTACCACTTAAAGGACTTAATGAGGTGAATCTCGTTAGCCGTGGCAGGGAATGCACCCGATGACTCACGTGTTTGTGATGAAGATTTAGAGACTTTAGCTTATGTCATGCTGAGTGACACATGCTGACATCAGTGTTATATATTTAAGGTCTCATTTGTGCTCTAAAAATACTGCGATATCTGTATTTTATTTGTTTTTTTTAAGAGAAGTGGAGCACTAAAATTGGGACGATGTGGGGCAAAGATTAGAAAGGAGGTAGCGGGTATTAGTCTACAAGATAAAATTTCCAATACTTCTCACTTCCTTGGTTCACCGGATAGTGACAGGTGACGAGATGAGAAAAGATTTGGAGAGAGGAAATTAAACAAAAGAGACACCTGGAGTCTGGCCTGAGACTGAAGCGTCTGAGTCATAGAGAGATAAGAGCAAAGTACTGATCGCTGAACCAAACTGGGACCAAAAAGCTGCCAGAAATGTTAAAAAGGAAGTGACAGAGTGAGGTCACCTCCACCCGAATCCCTCTCCCAAACAAAAACATGTCACTGCTGAAGCTTGGTTAAAGATGCAGAGCACTTGTTTGTATTCTGCACCATAATTTTGTTCCAAACTAAAAGACACAAGAAGCGAGTCAACTTTCTGACTGAATTGATCTGTATCATTTATAATACTGCTTTGTTCAGGAGGCCATGGATTCCCTTATTTCTTAGCACCATTTAAACATTTAATAAACAGTTAATAAGCAGATATATGAAGTTAGTGTTTGTCAACATGTGTAACTTAAACCTCTGTGTTTTATTTAAGCAATATCACATGAATGGGAGTGATGTTGTACTGAATATTAGCATGGCTGTGATTTGGTCGTCCCAAAGACACTTCAAGTGTCATTTATTAGTTTAAAGTAATACATACATTCATACAACAAATCTGTTTGTTTTTAATCATTTATTTCTACGTTACCAGCTTACAGGCCAGTTGACATTAATGTTTTTGAGACTTCAAAGTTGAGTAAGTGGAAAAATGTTCATCTTTGCAGTGCAAAGTTCATTAAAATTTAAGTTAGATAACTGGCTGTTAATGAAGTAAATTAAAAAAAAACCTGTGAAGCCGAGTGATGCACGTAGTTAAAAGTCTGAGCACTCATGAAACCCAGTCCAATTAGATTTCTTCAGAACTATTGTATAAATAACTATAATTATTATTATTATTTATTATCTGTTCATACTCCAGCCTCTACATGGTCACATGAGGAGTTTTAATTGTTATAATATATCATGACAAAGACATTATTAAACACTTCAATCTGTTTACAGCTGCATCATAGTGTGTTTTAAATCATTTCTTAAATGTTTGATGCTGATGAATGATAAATACCCATGTCTATACACAGAATTTGTACATTTTCTATGTGAAAATAGAAATGACTCATCAAGGTGAGTTTTGTGCTGCATGATCTACTTTAATGCCCTATTTGGCATTGACATCACACACACACACGCGCGCACTTTGAACACTTCAACCAACCCACTTAAAGATCCTTTGTTTCACACCTATTCTTCCCCCCTGCTGCCTGGACCACTTCAGTTTCCAGCAGGTGAATTTAATCCTCTAACAAGATAACCAAGACAAGCCACACCTCCTCAAGCTCACGTTCAGTGACAGATCTGGGATCAGTTTACTCAGGCAAGTGCAGGCGTTTATAACTGAAGGGACGGACACTGAGATGATCCCGTGTCAGCAGATGCAGGTCAAACACAGGAAAAAAGGGAGAAACGGAGCACGTTATCGACCCTACATCATCTGCATCATGCAAAGCTGGACCATTTTTAAAAAATCAAACACAATAACCAAACTTAACTACCGTAAGATATAATTCAAACTGATTTTTTTAAAAGCAATGCACATTGTGTCAATCCACTGTATAGTGTCTGGTCGTGTGAGACAAACAGATCTTCCATGCAAGCCCACCAAAAAGAGCCACTTAAGGGATTCTCAGGTGGATCAGTGTCCAACACGTGAAAGGCAGTCACTGACACATTAACACACACACACACACACACACACACACACACACGTTTTCATGCATGAACTCACGAGAGTGGCGTCTTCTGCGCAAACAAAACGCACTCTGAATATTAATTCAATACTAAATATGCATCTCATTATAATACATTAACAGGATGACCTAAATACATAAAACATTAGAGATTATTGTTTGAAATAATGCCAATATCACCATCAGTGGCTTCACTCTTCACTCTCATTTTGAAAACATATTTATTTAAATGAATCTCAGTTATCTGAGTTTAGTTGGTGGATTAAAAATGGAGACAGAAAGAGCAGCCTGACAGTGTGTTTTTTATGTTTCTGTCTCCATTTTTATTCCCCTAAATAAACTCAGATAACTGAGAATAATTTAAATAAATTGAGGTTCTCCCATTTGCGAGTTATTACTCTTGGTTACACGCAAGTTGCTACCAAGCGGCTGTTGATGAAGTGAAACTTATGTGGAAATGCCAAAAACTGCAGTTCCTCAAGGCTGGCTACAGAACGAGTCAGTCTCCATAAGTCCCCATATTAAAATGTCCAACTTCACAGAAGACATAACAGCCTGGTACAAGCTAATTTTCCCTGTACAGAGTCTTAATGTTATGCATAATTAACAGCATGAGCACTTTGATTGGCAGGAGCAACCAGGCGTCATTCAGTCCGCCTCAGGTCTGCCGACAATCTGCCTTCGACATCCCATGAAGACGTGAATCATTGGCAGACCATGCCTGGGTGCTCAAACAAGCCATCTGTAATGACACTTACCTGTCAACTGAAGTGGCCACGCTGTTAATTATGCATAACTTTAAGCCTTAATATAATTTGAACCGGTGATCAGCTTCAGTACAGTTGTCATGAACGGGGAAATTAGCTAGTAGCTACTCACTTTTGCAGCCTGTCTCGAGCAGCTGCTAGAGGAATGACTGAATGTGTTTTTAGCACTTCTGCATTTCCCAGCCACAGAGGTTGCCGCTCGGACCACGCTGACGTCTTCATCTTCCCATCTTGCCCGCCAAATATAATTTACTTTGTGTGCTTATGTTATTATAGTAACATTAGGGTGACTTAGTGCACGGTAATTGAACTAAATTTTTAGGAGGTGCAACCCCTAATGTGATTTTACATCGTGTAGCCAAGCATCATTTTCATGTAATGTTAGCTCGTGTCATGTGCATGTAACGTTATTGGTCCCAAGGGGAGTCCAGAAGAAAATACACAGCTAATCCATGAGAAATCTTTTATGTGTGGAGTCTGTGGGTAATGGAAAACATGAACACCTTCCCGGTGGGTGTAAAAAGTTAATGTTGATCACCAACCGTGATGCCGTGATGGCCAAACCGCAGCAACAGCCACAAAGTGACGATAATATTCCAGATAATCTTTGTTCATAAATCAAAGTTCTATATTGAGTAACCACAAGTAAATGGTATGAAGGCTATTGACAGACACACAAACAAAGTTTCTTTTCCTTCATCATGTCTCCACGCACACTTAAAAAATGCCTCTTTCAATTATAGCATCATTCATGATCCTTCACAGCCTAAAATTACTTTCAGGATTGCCAACGAAGAAGATTGTACACACACATACCCTCAATACACACATAAGTACAGACAACCTCGCACACAAACACACACATACACACTTCAGGAATAAGGTCTCATTCAGTCAAACACACATACGCCGACAATGAGTCTCTCAGCTCTGCCAAGGCTGAAGAGGAAAACTGGCAGGCGCACACCCTCGCTCAGTCTTGTGACCATGCTCTCTGCTGAGCTGCACTCAATCAAGATGCCAGAGGACGACTGTGAATAAAATGGCATTTACATGAGTGTGTGTGAGAGTGTGTGTCTGTGTGTGTGAGATGAGCACAGATGGACCGTACTCTGGGTGATGAGCTGAGAGGCCACAATCGAAACACGAGAGCAGAAGAACTGAATTTATTCAATGACTGCAGAAGTCATTCCATACAAAATTCATTACAAAAAAACAAAAACAAATTATTTTTATAAACAGAGCATAAAACTAAAAAGATCCTTTTTAAAGGATCCTATAGTATCCTCTAAATTTTAGAGATACTTTTTTTTTTCAGCATTTTGAAGCAGACTTGATGTATGAAGATCAGTGAGGATCAGCCTTTAAAAGACAATACCCAGTGCTTTTGCATGTTTTAGCTAACTTACGTTCCTCAGTGTATATTTACATTAACATCTTGCAAACCATGCTGCTGTGTTTAAGAGATGATTTCTCCCCATGTTCCAGACATCCACTGGTTTCCACTCATTTCTGTTATAAAAATCTGTTGAGACTTGCTTGCCCTACAGTTAAATTATTAAACTTTTTAAAACAATCTGCCCTTAACGGCATGGAGAACAAAGCCTGAAACTGTACGGAAAACATGAAACCTGTCTGTCTTTCATATTTAAAAGCCCACTGTGTACGATTTAAGGAGCTTTGTTCAGAGGTAATTAAAGAAATTGAATATAATATTCATAACTGTTTATGTTTTTAAAATGAGCCATGGGTCCTCTTCCACAATGTATTAACAGTAACTCCGAACGGACAAACTAAACACTGGCTCAAAACGTTTGAGTTTTTTGCTTGTTTCTCCTTCATGCTAGGTAGGAGAGGGTGAGGGGAAGTGGCTGCAATCAGCACCTACACCACGAGATGCCACTGTCCTACTAATCAGACCTTTGAAGGATCTATGATCAATAACATAACACATAACATTAATATGATAACAATGGATCATCATCTACGTGAAAGGAGTTTCTGATTGTGGTGGACCACCAGAGAATTATTACCTAACTCTGCTGTTTCTCTTAGTTCATTGTTTTGGCTTTTTGGTAGAAAACTTAACCCACTTGGGTCCGAACAATCACCGATGACTGCAAAAGCAATTGATTGATAGGACCTGGTAGGGTTAACGGTTTTGGTTCACTCTCATCAGCAGTGGAAGCTCTCTTTAGTAGCTTTACATGCTCTAAAACCTGATTGTGCGCTATCTGTGCAGCAAGTAACGTCAGAAAGACGTGAACGTAATGGAGCGTTTAGCATCTAAAGAGCCAGATATTTCCCTCGGGAGTCGGTGGAGACCAAACCAGAGCTAAAAGAGAGTGAATATTGGACATACGAAACACGACTCATCTGCTCATGACGTGTCGAACAAATCCGCCTCTCTCTGCTGCTGTCAGTTGTCACTTCAGTGTCTGATTGACATGACCCGCCTCAACCCCAGACCCCTCCAGTTTCATAACAGCCACCTGCCCGAAGGGTCTTCCTTGAGCTCATTAGGAAGACTGCTCCAGATCACATCCAAACCTTCAGCTATTGTTCTTCACTCTTTCACCACCACCATGGTCAAAACTCTTTCAGAAGAATATTCCTATATGACTCATGGCGTGATTACCCATATAAAATGAGGTCTTAATAACTCTTTCAACCTTTCAGCTACCCTCTCTCTTACTGAACTGTAATGTAAAGTATACATGATGACATGATGAGTGGACATGATTTGTATCTGAGAAACTAAAACTTGGAAACACACTGGTATGGTCCTCATAGGGTCAAGTGTCTATTCAGGGTCATCAGCTCATATCACGGCTGTTCCTCCAGACTTGACTCCTTACTGGATGATGGAGGAAAAAGGGGTGACACAGGGCAGAAGAAAGAGAGATGCGTTTTGATGGCTCGTACTCCAGCATCCTCTCCAACAGATGGAAAAACTGGTGGTGCTCTGTCCCGTGTGATAGCAAATACTTCTGGAAAAACACACATCGAGAGAGAAAGATGTTGTTTAAAGGAGTTACTTGGCTCGTGTTTTAAAGTTTGCACTTGCCTCGGCTCACCCTTAATGGTTTGCACTTGGCGTTCACATAGCGTCCGGCCTTGGAGCACTCATTCCAGTCGAGACGACCATGGTGGAAATACTTTTGCTTTCTGTGAAGAAAAAAAATAACGTGTTATCAGTCGGAGATTGTTTGCTCGTGTGTGTGCACATGTCACCGTGTACAAGAGGGTGTCACCTGCTCCTTTGGATCATTCTCTGAGGAATTGGTCCCTGTATTCTCTCCATCATAGCGAGATGCTCCTTATTGTCATGTGTCTAAGATCAAGATCAGACACGATCAAAATCACCTTTCTTGCAGCGCGCAAGTAGTATAAACACACAACCTTAACCTTAACCCTGACCTGGAAAAGTGTGAAGCCTTCGTAGTATTCAAACAGGATGCAGCCAATACTCCACACATCACATGGATGACTCCAACCCAACTCTACGGGAGGGAGAAGAGGGACAAGTCAATAGGACTGACAGCTCCAGGTTACTCCCTGGTCTAAATCAACATCTCTTACCCAGTATGACCTCTGGAGCACGGTAATGACGTGTAGAGATAATGGCAGAGTGGTGTTCGTGTTCGAACGTGGCGCTGCCAAAGTCAACAAGTCGTACTGTGGTGTCATTAACTCTCCTCTCGTTGCACTTCTGGAAGAAGGCAGATGGAGCAAGTGAAAAGTGTCTGAGCGTTGTGTGGTCAAACGGTCAGTCAAACAGTATGGCAAGATCTGTAGCACTTTACTTGGAGATAAAACTGTAAGTCAGCACACCAGTGATGGTAATAATCCCATGTTGCCGAGAAAAACTGTGTATGCCATAGGAACTGTTCAACATTTTGGCAGATATGAAGCTACAGGAGTTTATGGAGAGATGCAAATTCATCCAGAGCATTGCAAATTGAAGCAAAGAAGCTAATATGTGTGCAGTTATTGGCTGTTTGGGGTTGATAAAGACACTTCACAAACAATCCAACTATCACACATGCACGAATGACACAAAAAACTGCTCCACAGAGGTCAGCAAAGTCAGGCCACAGTCATCCTGCATAAATATGCACAGGGAAACATGTGGGTGGTTCACAGGTTCTGTTAAGAAAAATTTGCATTCAAATGAGATACCACAAAGCAATCTCCCACGTTGCTCTGCATGCATTAATCCCTGCTTATTTAACATCCTGATTTTCTTTCAGACCCTGAAGGTCTCAGCCCACATGCCTGGTTAGTTGTCTCTAACCTTCTCGGCGTTGTATATGAGGGAGTAGTCTGAGTTGACAAAGAGGATGTTCTCAGGCTTCAGGTCGGTGTGAGTCAGCTTGTTGTCATGGAGAACTACAGTGGAAGACAGAGGAGGGAGGAGGGGAGAGGAGAGAAAGTAGATTAGGATTCATCAGGAGAGAGCCAACGCCCTCGTCTGGTCGAGTTTTCAGTGGGTTAAACAGTTCGACCAGCGATGGAGTCCTTCGGGTTCTTGGACCTCAAGCTGGAGCTAAACATCAGTTCCTCCATCACAATAAACTTGATTCTGATGTTTGTAATTTATAAATTACTTTTTTGCTGTTTGGTCTTCTATAAAAAACTGAATATTTTTGGTTTTGGTCAGAAAAAAAGAAGCAATTTGAAATTGAGATCAGTATTTTTTGTCAAAACGAATCGATGAATCAAGAAAATAAGTCACAGCGCTTCTTCTGTTTGTCTTTCACTCTAACCTGGTGTGGGGATGCAAATTTGTGTGTAACATTTGTGCCAGCTTCAGGCGACAGCCTCTAAATCTCCACCTGTTTAGTCTGGTGGCTAAGACTGATGGCTGCGTCTTGTTTGGTGCTGCGTCGGTGGGACAGCTGTGAATAATCAGCTTACTGTCATCACTTCACACTGATCCAGAGGTACAAGAGAAAGAAGGAAAATCAAAGCGGTACAGTCGATGTGGTGCGTATTGGACTCACATCTGACAGCGTGGCAGATCTGGAGGGCCATGTGTCGGATCTGGTTAATGGGATAAGGCAGGAAGTTGTTTGCTTTCAAGAAGTCAAAGGTGCTGAGAGACAGCAGCTCAAAAGAGATGCACACGTGGCCGTAGTAGTTAAACCAATCGAGCATCTGCACACAGTGACTGATGGGAGAAGAAACACAGACATTAAATGTATAAGCAGTGTATAAAATAGTAACAAACCTCACAAACTACTCACTATTTGTTGTCTGGATCGCTCTCTCTGATCCTCTCCAGCACGTTGATTTCCAGTTTGGCTGCTTCTCTGTATTTCTCCAAGTTCTTAATGATCTTCAGAGCAATTCGACTTCCTCCCCTGTGTGTGAAAACGCTGTGTTTAAAAGTAATACATGCATCACTCCATGTTGCATATTAATCCAACTTTCATTATTGGATGAAGCAAGTTACCTGCTGTGGTCCAAACACTGTACCACCTTCCCAAAAGTTCCCTCACCTAAAGTGTCGACTATCTCATCTGTAAGGCAGATTGAGAAAGAAGCTGGTTGAAGTGTTTTTTGTTTTCAGTACGCAGGCTGCCACCATCCAACCGAACCGATACCTACATCTGTCTTCGAGGACGTCCCCGCTGTTGTAGATCAGATGACCATTCTCAGTGTCCCTCTCGTTGACGGCTACAGCCTCGCCGCTCCTCCGCTGGACACAAAAACAACTCGATTTATGACAGGTGGAGCATAATCTGTGCAAGAGATCAAGCTGCTAAACGCGGTGACATCTGACCTCGGTGTACTAAAGGGCAAAGGTCATCAGCTGGATTTGCCTCTGCATTCAAACTCGCATGCAGACACAAAACAAACCTTATCCTGATGAACACGAGCTTAAAGGAGGTTAATAAGAAATGTCAAGTGACTTGTAGCCTCTTTGGAGGAGCTCTATTTCCATCCACATTCTGAGACTGTTATTAATATGAGAGCCCAGCATGTGCTGAGGAGACACTTACTGCAGGACATGGGCCACGAAATAGTAACACATACAAACCCGCACAATATGCATGTGATTTTATTATTGCAAAATGAAGACTTGTGCAGACGATTGCAGGTCAGAAGTCAAGTGTGACGCAGAGGGTGACAGAATTATTTATAGAAGGGAAAAGATGCAACAGACAGCAAATGCATGCATAGAGAAAGAAAACAGAGATACTCACAGAGAGACAGACGCAAATACAGTCCAGAAAACCCTTATAGAGAGAGTACAGCTCTGTCTTTCCCATTATGCAGAAGTGCAGAGCAACTCAGAGATGAGCTCGAGTGGAAGAGAGGAGGATGGAGGCACGTTGTGGTAAGGTGAAGGCAGGTTAAGCAGAAGCAGAAAAAAAATAAGACAGCAAGGACAGAAAAAGAGGACAGATGACGGGACAATACAATATTAAAGCAATGGCACAGAAAATCTAGAGGGCATTGAGTTGTAGCAAAGTAAAAAATAGCCCGTGGTGTTGTCAGCGGAAAAAAAGAGGCGAAGGGGAGACACAACTACAGTCTATCCACAAAAAAAACAACTGGAGGAGTACCTGAAGGAGGAATAATAAAAAGTAAACACGGGAAAAAGTAAAGAAGAAAGCTGAAGCGCCAGACAAAAACAGAAAGTGACGGACAAAAATGAAACGAAAAGACACGGGGGAGAAGGAGGAGGAGGAGGACGGAGTGAGAAAGAGAGAACTGAGACAGATGCTAATAATAAACTTTGGTCACAACCCCCTGAGAAAGTCTTTAGAGGAGAATCAAGATGTGGCCAGGGGGAGCGGGCGGAGGGGAGATCCAGTTTCACTCAACTTACTTAGTCTCCTCCTTGCACCTCCTTAACCCCTGCAGTATGTTTTGCCACACCTGTCCCGCTCGGCGTGCTACAGATACCTTTGCATTATGGAGTGCGCGCTGTCTGCACGGAAATAACCGACACGGCTTACTTATAAAACTTTTATTTTGCAGTTCAAGGGGGCACATTGCTTTGTTGTTCGTTTCAGTGCAGAATAACGTTAAATGTAAAATATACAACAATAAAAACAGTTAAAATATTCATATGAAATCTCATAAAGTTGGTCACAGCAGAAAAATGGACCAGTGCTGGTAAAAATGTTTTAAAAACTTTAAATAATCTCCAACAGGTCAACAAGACGAGTGATCGGCAACAAAACATTTGACTTCTATGACTATTTTTTTATCCTGTTTGAATCCAGATCTGTTTCTTTTCTTTAGAAAGTGAACACAGGAAATGTCAGAAACAGTCAAATAATCTTTTGTCAGACTGAAGAAAGATGTTCTTGTGCTTCTTCTTCTTCTTCTTCGTAGCTTTTCCCGGGTAAAATGTGTATGTCACCATAAGGCTCATCCTGCTCCACGTGGACCTTCTTGGCTGATAAAGCCTCTACAAGAACAGACACAAACGCCGAGATCAAAATCAGAATGACAGCACATAGAAACGAACAAAATAAAACGCTTAGCAGAGCTAAAGTTGGTTGGAATCTACAGTGTGTTGTTGGTTACAATCATATAAACGTCCCTCAGCTCCTAAGCTGGAAGTCGGATCTCATAACTCACGTACAGCACATTTTGATTGAAGAGCTTCCTCCAGTGTTGATGCTCCAACATTAACACAGTTTCAACATGAGTAATGGGACGATTCGATGATGACTGAAGCCTTACCCAGCAGCCTGTGAAAAATGTTGCTGACAGTTCTGCGGTCGACCTCTGGCGGCAGAAGAGACTGAAAAAGCACAGATGCCTCTTCTTCATGCTCGGCCAACTCCGGCAGCAGCCTACACACACACACACACACACGCACACACACAGAGACACACAAACAAAACACATCTTTTTCTTATCCCCCAAACTAGACCGAAAGCTTCAAGTCTCTACTAATTAGTACGTCGCGTTCGCTGTCCTTACCCAGGGGTCTCTCCTTCCAACAACTCGTCCATCACTTCTGGGATGTCCTGCAGTGTAGAAACAGACCTGGACACAAGGGACCTGCCAACACACACACATTTGCATATAAACAAGACTGCAAACACACACTTCACATATCTTCCTTTGTGACCTACCCTTCTCTCTCGGACGTGTACATGGGGGAGATCTCTCGAGACGCCTCCCTTTGATCAGAGCCTTCCAGCGGCAGTGAACCATGGCCTGAACAAACACACACACACACGCACACACACACACAAACTTAGTTGAGGACATTAGCTTATATTCATTCCCTGGAGGCTTGTCCTAACCTTTAACCATAAGCGATACATGCCTAACCGCGACCTCTGCCCTTGACCTCACCGCAGGGGCATGACACTAACCACTTTAACTTGTGCTGAATACAGCTGCAGTTTGAGTGCAGCAATTTCACCCTTAGTTAAACACAAAAGGCTGCTGCACAGTCTCAAAGTGCAGTGTTGTGTTTTTTTTTTACCTGAAATATCAAACATCTCTGATTCTGCCAGATCTCTGGGGACCTGTAATCACACACAGACACACACACACACACACAAACGCCGTCAGTCTGACATTTCTCTCTGCACGAAAAAGGCTTCACAGATGTCCATACTGCTGTGACACAAATAAACAAACGTGCTTCCACACCTCCTTGGGGCTGAGCTCAAGCCTCTCCAGCTCTCTTTCAGCCGCCTCGGCCGCCTCGACCATCTCACGCTCTCTTTCCTTCTCAGAGTCGGTAGACTCCGGGCCTCTCTCCCCGACCTGAAGGTCCGAGCCTGAGACAGGCGTCACGACTGCAGCCCGTCTCCATAGAAACTGCACCTCTTCAGGCAAGACTGCCAGAGGGAAAAAATAGCAATGAGGTTTTATTTTTGAAAAGGTTATTCGAGTCACATCCTTGAAAATAGCAGCAGGTGCAGAAAATAGTGGAATTAAAGGCGACAGGTTTGCATCAGTAAATGTTTACAGATTAACAGTCCACATTCATTCATTTTACTCTGTGACAATGTTAACTATGGTTTTATTTGTTTACAGTAATTACACATTGCAACATTCTGATATTTATTTTTAGCCATACTAGTGACATGGCTAGCATCAGTCAGTCTGACGCTTTGGTTCAGACTGAAATGTCTCAGTAGCTACCGGATGGGTTGCCATTACATTTTGTAGATTGAATTAATGACAGCCTCAGCTGTACCTCGCCTTTAGTGCTAATTAGCAAATGTTAGCATGCTAAACTTTCTCTCTTCAGAAACAAACACAAGTCAAAAATTCACGTTTTTAGGGCTGCTTTAAATGTGTGTTTTTAATGATTTTGACTTCTGTAAAGTGTCTCTGAGTGTCATGAAAAGTCCTCTGTAAATAAAATGTGTCATTATTTTAGAAACAGCATGCTAAACTTGCCATTGTGAGCATCTCTAGCATTTCTAATCCTCCAGTGGCTGTGAAGAGATGCCTAGTGCAGGCGTGCTAAAAATAATTGCAGTTCCTCAGATGTCCACTTGAGGCCGGCTACAAGACGAGTCAGTCTCCATAAGCACCTATATTAAAACGTTCAACTTCACAGCAGAAACAAGCACGGCTCAGGTCCACTGACAATCCACGTCTTTGCCGATTTTTAGATTAGCCGGGAGGCAGAAGAGGCCAAGGTGGCGGCGACTGGAGTATTAAATTAAAATCTAAATAAATATTAGTTTTGTTTTTAAACTCGTGTTTGTTCTTCACTACAGCCCTGAATGCAACACATCCACAGGCCACTCACACAGGTGTTTTCACTCATGTTGCCTGATCAGGCTTTCTTCTGTGTGGCTCATTAACGATGCCTCATTTCTATTCAAGTGTCCCGGTAAGTGTGACAGAGATGCAGCATGAACAACATGCAGATCCTGAAACTGAAGCAGCTAAACAGAATTCATTCATTTTATTATTCACACCTGTGATTTTAATCCTGTGACATGTGGAAAAAAGACCTATTATGATGTGCGTACAGTTGAGTGGCACACAGTTTCCAGCATCCAGCTTCAACCTGATTAGAGGTTTGTTCAGCCAGACTGAGTGAAAACAACAACCTGTGTGAGCGAGCGGTGTGCGTCACTGTGTTTTCTTTACAGGTGGGTTACTGACAGGTGCAGGGGTTGTTGAAGAGCTCAGCAGCGGGGAGCATCCTGCGAGAGGAAGGCAGCAGGAGAGGCGGACGCCTGGTCTCGATCTGAAGGTCATTGATCTGCCGCTGCAGCACCTCCTGGGAGAGCTGTGTCTCCGGGTCGAAGAAGATCAGCTGCCTCGGCCTCTTCCTCCTCCTGGTTCTCACCTCAGGAGGAGGCACGTCCTGGACACGAGAGTAACACTTTATAATAAGACAACCTGCATTACTAGGTTCATGTTTACTAAGTTGTCCATAATGTTGTAACGCTTTATCAGTTATAAACCATGAAGAAGAAGACAACTTTTGGGTTGCCAGGTTGTGGAAAATTCATTTTGCTTGTGTCTTTCCTTCTTCAGCTTGATATCAGCTTTGTCTGTTTGCCTTTCATACATTCAGAAAACTCCCACAGACCTTTCAACCACAAGTACAATGCACACTCAGCAAACATACGGACACATTTTCGCTCCCATTTCGTTGAAGTAAAACACAAGCACTTCTTGCACACAAAAGGTTCATTTCTCTTGAATATTGTTCACAAATGTGTTCAAATCCATGTTAGTAATCCATCCACCTGACAGGTGTGGTATATTAACATCCTGATTAAACAGCATGACTATGATTTAGGTGTCTCTTGGACTGGTCACAATAAAGGTCGATCCAAAATGAGTAATTAATTTCAGTAAATTTCAGTGTATCTTCCATTTAAAACAGAATGAGGTAACTGCTAATATAAATGTGAGATGTAAAACTCTGTAATTCTCTTATTTTGATCAATAAAGCAGCTATAAAGCCTCTTAAAGCTGTCACCTCTAACTCCAGAGTTGGTCTTTCACGTTCCCTTGCTGCTGCTGCTGCTGCTGCTGCTGCTGCTGCTGCTGCTGGTGGTGATGTTGGTGGTGGTGGTGATGGTGGGGAGGTGAGGACGGGCGTAGAGACGGGGGTCAGCTGGTCTGTGGGCCGTCCAGGCATCTCCTTCACGGAGAGGCCTGGCTCTTCCTGAGGCAACAACACGGCGTCTTCACTGGAGAGAGTGGTGGGCTGTAAACTGACACGGGTAGAAACGCAGTCAGTGCAGTGACATGTGTGGATCTGCACGTGCTGATGTTTTTCCGGTGCATCTGGATGATTTTACTCAATAGTGGATCCTGTGAACTCTTTGGTTCTCTCTCTCTCCGGGTCTCCCTCTCGTCCACCTCTTTCCATCTCCATCTCCATCTCTTCCCCTCCTGGTGTCACTTCTTCTCTCGGTATCTCCAGATCTCCTGTTAGAGAACGTTAGAAAGGAAGAAACTCGTTATCTTGTCTCTTTAGAGAAAGGGGCTTCTAGTTTTACCACACACCTTCTGGAAAGTGATCAGCTTGAGCCAAGAGGAAGTCAAGAGTTTCTGGATGCTGATCAACAAGGTCCACGCCCTCAAACTAGCAACGAGAAGAAGAAAGAGGAGAGGGTAAGATGGATGCAAGTGAAAACCAGTCGGAAATCTGACAGAAAAATGTGTAGTCTTAGCATGAGCTCGTTTTGACAGCCGTACCTCTGCAACAGGGATGGTGACAGGCTCCGTCTCTCTCAGAGTAATGGTCTCTGGAGATGCAGTTATGCCTGGAGGGGAAAAAATAGACAACATTATTAAGAAAAAAAAAAACATGATTTCAGCAGTTATGCAAACCACTAAAAACCAGCAGGAGAGGATGCGGCTAATCAAGCTGCAATTAAAGCGCTATCTTCTGCCAAGTGACACGACACTTCCTGACACCGCTGTATCCGCCTCGGCCAATTAGGAGGATGTTGTTGGAGGCGGAGTGACCTGACCTGACCTGCAGTGTCTCTCTGCTATGTGCTGCTCTGACTGGATTTGCACAATCTGAGCTCTGTCTGTCTATTTTCGTGACCCGCTGGTATTTCTGTGCATATCACTGGACACAAGCTGACATTTCTAGACCTGTCTGTGTACATCTTTCTGTAGAGCTGACGTTTGATTAAAGCTAATAAAATCACAATTTAAATGAGTGCAAACATTTGTTAAATATGAAGTATTTACTGATTGATAAACACTCTGGATAACAAACTACTGATTTTTACATTTAAGTAACATTTCAGTTAAGTTTTCAAGTCTCTTAAGACAACAATTATGTACAGTAATAAAACATTAAATAAATATAAATATAATATAAATATTGATATTAAATAAAAGTGAGTTTTCAGGAGCTGAAACACGATTATGAACTAAACAATCAGGATGTTTTCAGCGATTAAGGGATAGAGAGATAAAGAGTAGTGCAAACACCAAACATAAAAACTGAATAGTTCAAATCATAATTGGAGTTTATCACTCAAAGAAATATAGATTGATACTAAATTTATAACAGCATTTAATGGAGAAAAAGGGAAACACAACATATGTAATGCAGAGACGGGAAAGTGAACTAGGTATATGAAAAAATAACTAAAAATAAAGTGTTTAAAAAAAGAAAATGAATAGTCACAATGTGCGCAGCAGAGGCCTGAGACAGTCAGACTTGAGTCTGTATTATGTCGTATATTAATGTACTGTGTTATCAGTTCAAGATATGTTTCTAAGGAAGTTTATCTGTTGATAACAATTTAAGCAATTCTAGAGTTCATTTTACGACATTTGTCCGGCAGTAAATTTGCCATTTGCAGGAGTTATTCTTGTTGTTTCTGCCTCTGCAGAACATTCTGTTTGCGCTGCTGTAATAAGCCAATGCCCCGCAGTTATAATTATTTTTCATGTCATTACAGCGCATCAAGTCATCCTACCGCTATCTAGTGCAGCATCAGCAGCAGCAGCAGCAGCTGGTCTGGTCGGTTCAGGATGCTCAGGAGACGTTTCTCTCAGATAGTCTCGACCCCTCTGAGAAACACAGAGCAGGCAGAGGACACATTTTTTTTTATCAACCTGTGCACATGTTTAGAAGATTCCCACTTTTACTGTCGCTTGCAAAGATTTGCTGAGCACCGCTGGAATGTAGCTGAGTATATTTACTCAAGTATTTGAGTATCAATTTGAAGAACTTTCCACAAATATTGTAGTTTTTTTTAAAATCACTAGATTTATTTGACAGCTTTAGTAACAGGTTGAAAAATGAAGCTAGAAAGCATGTGAAGAAAATATGATGTTTTGTTTTAAATAAAGGTACCCAACAGTAAATAAAGGATTAGTTGATTCATCAATAAGTGTTGCATTTAATTAAAATGTATTTATGTTTATTTATTTTTGCAAAGTTTTATTCATTGTTGTTCATTTCTGTTTTTACTGTTTGGTCTGTGAAGCACTTTGGACTAGATGTCTGTATGAACGGTGCTGTATGAATAAATAATGTTTAAGTTCAAATCAAATTTCACAGTTTGCTCCACTTCAACCAACAGCAGTAAAATCCTGCTTTTACATTAATGCATGAAAAATGATCTATATTTGTACAAAAGTCCTACATTTCATTCCTTACTTGTGCATTTACCTGTATCAGTGTGCTGGGACTGGGCATGGCATCCTGCATGTACATCACTCCAAACAAAGGGTCAGGAGCTCCTTCTGTCTCCTCCAGGAGAGACAGGGCATCAGGAATGTCCAGAGCTAGTCTGAGATAAAACGTGCGGTGAAGCAGCAGCAAACAGGAGACGTCTCGTGTTTGTAAGTGCAGACAAATGTGTGAAATGTCGAGCAGCTGTTCTCACCTGCTGTGGTCATCCATATCAATTTTCTGGGATGTCTTCTGTTTCACCAGCTGGCCCACAACAGACTGAAGCTCCTCTGGAAGGACACGAGGTTAAGAACCAGTCTTTCTCTTTCTTCCACTTTGTTAATAATTTAATTATTAATTTTCTCACCCAGGAGGATAGCACACTGTTTGTGGTAGACAACTACCACGCCATACTGGAGCTGGGAGGAGAGGTAGAGGGAGAAGCGAGGTCGTGGCAGACCAGGCTGAGGTGGTGGCACCCGCTCCAGCACGTAGTTCACGATGTCATCGCTGTGTGGGCATTAGCTTTATTATAACGGGGCTCATTTCAGCTGATTATTATAAGGATGCCACTATGACTTGAAGTAACCTCTTACCAGGTGCTTATGACGTTGACTTTTAGGAAATCCCGGCGAGGAACTCTGATGCCTTTGGTAGCAACGAGCCTGAAACAACCACAGAGCTTGGATATGATCTTAATTCATATTTTACTCATCAGGATAAACGGTAACTATACTTATATAGTAGTGTTCTAGTCTTCTGACCATTCAAGGTGCTTTTACACAACAAACACAGTCTCCCGCACCTACACTGACAATGTAGGAAATAATCACATTCACATCAATGGCACAGCCTTTGAGCCATTTAGAATTTTACCTCCTGAGCCACAATAAATTAAGCAAAAACTGAAACTGTACTAGCCAACAGCAAGAACAGCAGTCAGCTGTCCGTTATGAAGTGCAGTACGGTGGCCTGTAACTCACACAGACTTTCCAGAGATCAATCACACCTTGAAATGACCACAGTACTTTTTGTTATCAAACACAGCGTGTGATCAATAAAGGGTGCTGATGGAGGTGATTAAAGAAACCTTCCACCCTCTGTGAGACCGCCTTCAGCCAACAAAGCTGAAGTTTTTTTTGAAGTATTCATGTCGCTGAACTTTGATGTATTTGCGTCTGTGCTCTCTGTCAGACTGTTTTTTCACGAACAATTTGCGCTTCACGCGATGAACTAAGAGCACAGTCCACCATTTTAAGATAAAAGTAAATATTCCTTTGTATTTTAAGCCTAAACTGAACACAAACACGTGACCAGTGACCTTTTTGCCAATTTGACATTAAATAGTAAGGCCAGCACAGGTGTTTCCAGTTATTACTAATTAAGGGCTCCATTTATTGCAGCAGAGCCTTTCCAGTGAGTCGACATGCACCACCACAGCAGCAGCAGCCTGACTCTGTTTGACCTGAATGGTGCAGGACTTTAATTAGTGTCACTGGTAACACCTGTGTTTACACTGTTTCATGTCAAAATGGCTGCCCCTTTTCATGATAGTATACAATGTAATAATGTGCCTTTTGTCTCTTAAATGCTGAATTGAAATTATATGGTTAACCTGACAATACTGTACTTGTATTCATGGTTGTGTAATAAACAGAAGTTCAATTTGAAAAATGAAGAAACATGAAATCTAATTTCAAAGTTTGCAGCTATAAAACCTACCTGCATTTTTTATTTCTCTTTCTGTGATAATGTGACCTTTGACCTCATCTTTCTGTGATAATGTGACCTTTGACCTCATCTTCAAAGCTGCCGTCTTTGTAAACAAAGGACTTCAAAGGCTCAGACTTGTTGTGTTTATGTTGCCAGATATTTGTTATCGTTGCTGCTGATGGAGCGCACCTGTTCTCTGGGTTTATTTTTTTTTTCATTCAAGTCAAAAGTGTGTGTGTAGGAATCCAGGTTTTAAATGTAAAGGTTCATTGGACATTTTTTCTCTGAAGGACAAAACCTCTAAAGTAAAGTGTGTACCTTAAAACCACCTTAACAGACCGACAGAAACATCATGCACTTCAGCCTTTACAGTAATGTAATAATAGTAGTGTAGTAATAAGATGTTCGACCATTTAACTGGTGAGAAGTTTAAATGTCTTGTCCCCTCAGGTTTCAGGAAGGTCGGGGCATGACATTCAACTCAAGTAAGCTTTCTAGATATTATGAGAGATGGAGACATTCAGGAGGATTTTAGACAGTTGTAATATCTTCCAATTTACAATAGACCAACTTGAGAGTTGAGTCTTTATACTGAGATGTAAAAACGCTAAAAACTCATGATGGAAAGTCACTATGTACATTTATTCAAGTACTTGAGTTCAGAGATACTTTACTGTACTTTGAGCATTTTAATTTTTAACTACTTTATACTTCTTATAATCCCACTAAACTTCAGAATGAAATATTATTAGCTCCACCTCAGCCAGGTACGATATTACATGCAGCTTACATGTTACAGAATCATTTAATCATTTTACTTTGTATTCTTAAAGTACATTTTGCTGATAATACTCAAGTAAAATTGGAAATGGTGGACTTAGTATAGATACTTAGAACTAACTAAGATGTCTGAATATTTCTTCCACCACTGTTAACACCGCGGTGACAAAACCAAGCCAATCCAAAGTCACTTCACTGCAGCTAACCTATATATAAAATAGTTAGAGAAACATTTTTACTCACCAGATTGTAGAAAAACATCCTGTGTGACGCTTTAAAACTGCTGGGTAATAAAACATTTTTAACAAATCTTTCAGGAAATCAGTGAAATAGTTGATAAAGGCAGGTTTGAAGCAAAAATGTCTCCACTGTGTGAGAGAGGAGGTGAATGTTTGTCAGTTTGTTTTCTTTTGTTCTCATTGGTCGGCCCGACTGTGAGCTACTCCTCAAAATAAAATACTGTATAGCACAGTTTATTTAAGAGAATATAAAAAAATACTACCTCTGTTAGAGGATACAAAATGTTTGAGCAGCATTACATATTTTATAAATATAAAGGTGAAAAATGCTTATAATGATGAATTTTTGAATCGCAGTTTACATTTTTAACGTGTGCTGTTTCACAAAAGAGCAGACGCAGGAGCTTTGCTTCATTAAAGAAAACAGCATTTTATTCAGATGTAAAGAAACGTGATGATAAAACGAGATAAATCAGAAAACATGGTCATATAAAATAAAGGCAACAAAAAAAAAAAGCTGTAATAAAATTCAACTTAAAAAAACAAAAAAACAAAACAAAAACTAAACACAAGGTTACAGTGTTGAGAGGCTTCCTCTAAGTTTCCTACAGATACAGCACAGGGAATGAAGTCCGTGACGGCTGCAGATCACAACAGTCTTCCTCTGCACTCGGTGGATCCACAGCAGCAAAGCAGCACCTTCCCCTCCACGCTGCCCACCTCGTAGTTGTAGTCCCAGGTCAGCTCTGTGCCAGCCCGGATCCGCCTGCACGAGGACACAAGCAGGTGAGTGAGTGCACGACAATAGCTTATCAATATGTTATGTTAAGTCCAACATTCACTCTCTTTACCTCTCTTTTGGTCTCTATGAACTGTTGAGGGAAATGATCTGATTTCAGTTTTAGCTAAATTCAGAAACTCGCTATGAAGCTCCATAAAGCTGTGGGGAACTGGACATTCAGGTGTTAATTGTCTCTGTAGGCGGGCGAGCGACACCTTTCACATTGTTTCCACGTTGTCATCTGATATATTCTTATTATAAAAATATCAATTACCGCCACTTCAAGGGCAGCAGTAGCTTAGACCTTAGGTAGGGACTTGGCTTTAGACAGCACCCATCACTCTGATATCCCTCTATTAATGCACGTCTACAGTCGCACGTCTACATGTGTGTGCATTTCAGGCCTATATACTGAAAAAACTTAAGTGTGTAAAAATTTTATTCTCCAAGCTGGATTAATGAAGTATTAAATTGTATATAACTATATTTAACTATCATTTCTAAAATGAATACCTTGAATAACATCCCCTACTATCACAAATCTGTTTTTTTTCCACCCCATAAAGCCTCACATCATTCTCCTGAGACTCACAGCCGACATAAGAGGATCTGTGACAAACTTAAAATGTGTTTCAGAACTCACTTGCTGGCAAAGAACGCCACCCAGGGAAACCGCAAGTCATGTGTGTCCACGAACACATTCTGGACGAAAAGGTTAGGACTGCAGCTATGCTGTAAAACGGAGAGGAGACGGAGATGACAAAATAAAACGTAGAAACTGAATGAAATGTTTACACGCTGAGATCACGTAGGTGACACACTTACATTGAGGTAACGCCCAAGGTTTCCTTCCAGCTTGGCATCGATGATGTAGCAGGACTCTTCACCGTCAAAGAACAGACGGGTGTTTTTGGGACCGTTGTCTCCTCCTCCAGTCTGTCCCTGCTGTCCTGCTTTTCCTCCCTGACCTCCTGGCCCTCCCCCACCTCCAGGTGTACCTGTTTTTACCATCATCCCGTGGCCGGTCTTCAGGGCGATGCCTCGAGTAGATTTCACAGCTACCTGCTTCTTAGTAACACCTGAGCCAGAACAGCAGCAACAGGAGCAAGAAAGAAAAGAAAGAACGGTGAAAAACCATATAACGAACGCTATCAGTGAGGTGTGAATTCAAATGTAAGTGTCTCTTCTCGTTACCCGGGGTGACTTTCTCTCTCTCCTTGTTGTCGTCAGATCCAGAGCTGATGGTCTGAACATCATCACTGTCAGACAGAGTCATCACATCCTGCTTCTTCCCTGTTTCTGACTTCACTTGACTGCAAGAGAACACAACATTAATTTTAACAGCACTCTAACTTGAGGTGATATTATTATATTATTGATCATTGAGATGCTAAATTGTTGAAATGAAATAGACACGTCCAACACACCTCTTGCTGTCTCCGGATTCCTGTGATGGAAAACAGAAAAGGAAGGATTACTGATCATTGTGCAAGAAAATCATGATGCAAAATCTCTTACAAAAGATAATATTTCAAAGATGAGAGTTCTGATGAGGATTAGGTTTTTATTTCTACGTGAAATACTGCAGTTATTTTACGTGTTGTATCTCCTCTGTACTCACCTTCTTGAGTCCCTGGCTGGTAAGCCAGGAAGCCACTTTGCTTTTCCCTGTCTCCTCTGGCATGGACGGTGGCTTCTCGTCATCAGTTCCTTTGGCTGACACACTCAAGCCATCCTTACTGTCTTGACTCCCTGGAGCAGAGAGCAGAGCGGTGTGTGAAAAGACAAAACGGATATTTCCCCATAATAAGAGACAGAAACATACAATCCAATGTCTCAGCATTTAATTAAGTTCTTTTCATCACTACTGCTCAGCTAACAGTGCAGTCAGATCTTAAGATACTACATATTTAAGATACATATAGCTCACCTTCCTTGTTGCCCTTGGCCTGACCACGTGTGGTGTAACTCCTCCACACAGAGCTGGAGTTGTAGTAGTTGTCTTTCACAAATGTGTCGTCTGAACTGTCACTCTCATCTTCACTCTTTGAATCCTTGTCGTCGTCGTCATTACTGTCGTCTGATGAGCTCGGACTTCGGGCTGTGGCAGGGAAAAGAAAGTGTAAAACTCTAAAATTAGCACCTTTCTAAAACATGGACGGTTCACACACATCTTCAACCTGACAGCAGAAGTACAATAATCAGAGTTTCGAGGTGGGCAGGCACCTAAGATTAGTGCAACAAATTCAGCATCTGACCAAATGTGAAATATGGTTCCTTCTGTTCTGAGTTATGGCGTTGAATAACGGCCAGAAAAGTCTTTTTGAAGAACATTATGATGTCAGAGAAAGATAAAATGTTAGCTGAGGTGAACAGCACAAACCATCCATTAGGGTCCTTTATCTCTCACCTTTGGAATTGGACTCACCCTTCCTGGGCGGTCGCCCCACAGGGTTAGACGATACCAAAGCGGATGGTGGGATTTTTATCCTCGACACGTCCACCCCGCTCCCCTCACTGTCCGAACAGTGAGCCTCGCTCTCATAGCCCTCCTTGAAGTTCTCCACGCTCTCTATATGATCCAGGTTAGCGAAGTACTCGTCACCCATCTCTAGACCTTCTTTATCGGCAAAGTCGTCTGTCAAGATTTTACCTGGTTTAATGGAAGAAAAAGGAGGAAAAGAGAGAAAAAAAAATGTCACTTCAATCAAGTCATCAGCTGTTTTATTCTAATGAATAACCTGATGATGATGATGTGTGCCTGTTTTCCACCTCTGTGCTTGTAAAACTATTCAAAAGTTCTGTTTCCTCACCAGCATAGATGCAGACAAAGGAGCCCTTGGCCACATCATCCAGACATCGGATGCCCCAGCCTTTGTTCTGTGTCTTGAAGAGCTGGAGACGCACCTGCAGGCCGTGCTGCACCAACCGGTTGGTGCACATTTGGGAACAGCATTTGCACCGCTTATTACACTCGTAGATCCTGAGAGAGAGAGCAGATAACGGCTTTTGAGACGAGACGCATTAGCTGTTATATTCAACAGTATCTTCTAATGTGACTATGAGGGGTGAGAGTGAGTTAGTCTTTCTGGAGAGTACGCCTCAGATAGGAAGTGCTTTGGGGTGCAACGTCTCACCCTGTAGGGAGGCACTCCTCTAATCGTTTGTGCAAATATCCAGCATTTGGGTTGATCTGTGCCCCCGGTGTGCAACCTGTAGCCTGAAGGGTCAGCTGGTGGCAAGAGCATTTGGACCTGTAATGAAGTCACAAAGACGTGTGTTCAGAATATGAACAGCAGGATGTATGACAGAAAAAAACTCTAGGTCATGGGTGAGCAACTTCACTAACTTGTCTCGACAGCCGTCTGTGCATTCACACCCAACCAGGAAGTCAGCGCTGGTGTTGATGTACACTCCATCTTCAGGAATACGTTCTTTACCTTGAAGTGAGGAGAGGAGGATCGATTAGTAAACATACCATGATGTGTAAAACCTTGTCCCCTGATTCCAGCACAAGCCCAAATTATCTCAACCGAATGCTTACTGTAAGCTACTTTAGGAGGCGGCGTGGAATCGATCTCGTTGACACAGGAGAGTGGGATGTCCTCCTTCCCCCCGGTGATGTCGGTAATATAATAGAAAGGCCTTTGTGGCTGGAATGGCCGGTCCACGAGCACGTAGGGGTCCAGACAGAACATCTCTAAGAATATAAAGTCACAGCGCGTCTGGAAGAGGTAGTGCTGGATCTCTGCCATGTTACGCAGGCAAAGCCCACACGGAGCCTTGTAGATCACATGAAAGGACATCTGAGGGGTGGACACGCAGAAGACAAGAGTTGTACAATTTAGTTTATCCGCGAGGAGTGAGCTTCACGTATCCACTTCTCTATTCCTCAATTCCTCTTTCGACTTTACCTTGCGGTTGACTTTGCGTCGTCCCGTCATGCGCCTGAAATCGTACAGTAAAGGTGTGAGGAGGGGGTTCTTTCCTCGGTGCATGTCTGATTTTGATGGCCGGACGCGATTCAGACAGGCGGGCTGACAAGCGTGTGCCAGGTAAAAGATGCGATCCGTCGGGGCACGGTACGCGGGCTGATGTGGGATGGTGGCCATCGCGTGGGTGACAGGAGGGGTCGGGGCCGGAGCCAGAGAGGGTAGCTGTCTCTGATAGGACTGTGCGAACGTGGGCGTACCAGCATTTTGGGCATTTAACATTCTTCCACTGGGGATTGACAGACAAGAGAAAAAGACTAGTTACTTTAAAAACCATCAAACATCTGAGATGAAATCACTTTCAACAGCACTTTTCTTTCTTCCCGTGTCATAAAACAATAAGGTGGACTCACCTAGAGAGGTTACTGGGACTGGAGGAAAGAGACTGCATGACTTTGGAGGCATGGGTGCCTCCTATCCCAGGGACAAACGGAGAAGTACTCTTCTTTGCCATCTGATGTTTATTGCTGGAGGACAGCCAGGAGAGAAATGTCGGTCAATACCAAAACACATCATTTCCTCTCAAAAGGTTCAAAGGTCCATGAGTCAATATTTTTTCATTAGTGAAGCATCAAACTGAGTAATGTGAAAACTGTGATATCTGTTAGGTTGATAAGCCCACAGAGACTTATCACTTAACTATGCTGTACATCAGCTCTTTGATCTCAGGAGTTGGTGGAGCGGACTGAACTTAGGACTGGGCGATATATCGATATTTTAATCTGCGATATATCTGATAAAAACTGTGTGATGACCTTGCTTCCTTTCTTGCAAGGTGATCGTCTCAGTGTGTTTTGGTCACTGAAGCTCTAACTCGGTTACAAGAAGATACTGATCTTAATTTGAGAGGACTTGTCCTGGTTGCATTGCTCAAGATTATTCCATCAAAAGGTCAATTATTCCTCAGCTGTCTTTGCTAAGCATACACCTCTGAACAAAATGCGTTTAGCAGTGTTAGCTCGGTGAGCATCACTTACTCAACACGTGGTGCCTGCGGGGACTGCACAGACTGTAAAAGCTGAGGGCCTTGTTGGGTTGATTGGGGCTGTGCAGGCTGAGGACGTTGTTGCTGTTGTGGTGTCTGCGAAGGCTGGCTGGGTGAGGACTGTGGTGTTTTGACAGGAGAGGCTCCAACATGTCCGTCACTGGTGTACTGAACTACTGGGCCTTTACTCCTCAGCGCTCCTGGATATTGAAACAGACAGTAAGAAGTTACAAAAGCAATGTTTGCAAAAATTTAAATTAATATCTATAACAGGATTTGAACTAGGTACAAGTGTGTAGGTTACCCATGTTAGGCCGTGTCCTCTGCTGGCCTGCCAGCTTCTTCTCCTGGGTGTTGGCGGTGGTCATCTTCAGGTTGAACATCGGCTCTAACCTGGTGGAGCCTCTATAGATCCACTCACTCCTCTTGTCATCCTGATAAACAAAAAAACACCACAAGAAATTAATTAATTTTATGTCAACTGTAGTGATAAATCTGCTAATATCCAGCCCATTTATTTAAACCTATATAGATGTGTTAACCTTTCTTTCTTTCTTTCTGACACCTGCCTAACTGGGTGTTTTGTCTAAATTTTTACATTTACATACCAAAAAGAGGATCTTGACCAAGCTTCCATCCACCTCCTCCACTTTGCTCTTCCACCACGTTCCTTCCCATTCTGTCTTGATGATCTGTGCGACCTTTAGGAGCACCATAGGCCTGCTGGGATAGGCGGTGATGTACTCCTCGATGAAATCTCGACACGATGCATCCTCTATGTCCTCCCAGGTACGCTGCACTGTGAAAACAACAAGTACTCTCGCTCTTTTATCAATCGATTTATGCTCCCAAAAGCCTACAAACAATTTAACGCAGCACCTAGCCAACACATTTTACAGCTGTACAATGGATAGAAGACGTTTAAGATTACAAGAGACGAGGAGAAAACAGAGAAATGGGCACTCACATGGTCGACAAACTGGGTAAAGCTCAGGTAGTGTCACATATGAAGCATAGCCATCATCAAAGAAGATCAAAAACCTGAAAGACATCAATAAAAGATGTTACCCACAGCCTGATCTGTTCACTTGTTCACAGGTATATCAGAAATACTGTATTCACAGAGTCTGATATGTTGTCTATCACAAATGTTGCTGTGGGTCTCAAACAGTACAGCATTGGCAGAGCTCTAACATCAAACATTAAGCACATGCAGTCATCACACACTCTTTGGCTTTACCTCATACGGTTCTTGTTGTTGGGCATCTCTGCTACTATCCCAGCATAGAGCCACACCAGGTTGCCGTCCTTGTACTTGGCGACTACTCGAGCCCCGACATACAGAATCTCCAGGGTGGGGTTATAGTCGAAAGCCACGTGATTTCCAGACAGCAGGCTCTTTCCTTTATCAAACTTCACTTTATACTTATAGATACCATTTCCTGAATATAGACAGAAATAGTGTTGTATTAAAGATAGGAGATCATGAATAATCAACCGTATAATACATATAACGAGGAGACTGTGAATGTTGAACATCATTTTAAAAAATCTAAAAAAAAATAAGGATGAAATGTGAAAACACACCGACAGGGCTGATGGCGACGAGGGTGCCTCTGTGCCATGTCTTGGTGCGTTTCTTTCCTAAAATGCTCATCCCGACTCTGAGCTCGTCTTGTTTGATGTTTGGGTTCGGCTGGGTCATGGACTGAGATGGAACCTGGGATACAAACACTGATGGCACTGAGCTCTGAATACCTAGAAGGTAGAAAAGCCCCACACGCACTTTCAGTATCAAATATACAACACTTCGACACATGTACGATACGCGTAAATTAAAGTATGTATGCTCACCTGACTGGGATGGAGGCTGCAGTGGAGATCGGAGCAATGGAGCACCCGGTGGCTTGCTGACCATTTGGGCCAATTTCTGCACCTGCTGGGTGGTTTTCTGTAGAGCTGCAGACGCCTCTTTTACCTGTCAAAATAAATAAACACGGCGTACACTGAGCAGCGTTTCCCCCATGTGGATGTTTGCTGTCAAACCCACAATAACTACTGTTTCCCAGCGGGTGCCAGGGAACTGTGGCACTCCCTTTCCTGTCACATCTGTGTACTGGACTCCATCACAGATTTTAAACTGCTCTTAAAACGTCTTTTAAACGGACTTACTCACACTAATTGCATTAATTGGAAATTATTTCATAAGATCGATGTTTTAAGCCAGTGAAAGGTGCCACTAAATAAAATGCATTTTTCTAACCCTTCATAGCTTTGATGTCTTCAGTGATGGAAGTTTAGCCAAATGCAGAAAGCTTTTCAGAAGAACACAGCAACAACTCAGCACATCTAAACTCCCCTGGGACCTGCCCACAGCAAATTTTTAGCAATGAAGTGAAATGCAGATCAACATGATGAAGCCTTTTAATTGTTCTTACCACTTGATCTTTGACAGGAGTGACAGGCTTCTTTGGAGGAACCACTGAAATATTGTGAAGTATAGAAAAACAGATCATTAATAACTTGATTGTTTTCTCGCCATATCAGTAACAAATGGTAACTACTCTCAAAAAGAAACTACTTGACTTACAACAGCCAACAGCGATGACGTCGTCGTCGTCGTCATCGTCTATTTCGATGACCTCAGAGGACAACACGCCTCCTCCCACCCCCTCGTCCTCTGAGCTGCTCTCACGGTAAACAAGACCATTCCTATGATAAGTTGCCTTCACTAGTTTCTCACACTCCAATATGGACCTGAGGAAGAGCAGGCAGAAAAAAATGTGAGCCTGTCAGACACAGACAAATACTAAACAATGAGAGACGGACCAATCCTGTCCAGTAACAGTCTAACAGTCTCCTTTTAGCATCACATCTTTCAAATAGTGCACAAGGTGTGTACTATTTGAAAGGAGAACAGTAACATGTGATTTGTAAAAAAATAAACACTGAACTACAGAAGAGATATATGCTTGTAGAAAATACTATATAAATATAAACACTACATACTATATATAGACTTTGGGAAAAGGCTAATGCTAACTTACTGATTGGCATCGTTGAGAAGCACCTCCGTCCTCGCCTTCTCTTCCTCTTTCTGCTCCACCCATTCCTTGAGCTCCGTTAGCTGAGCCTTTTTCTTCTGCACGATCTCGCTCTTCTCCACGGCCTCTTCGATCCATTTCCTCAGCTCGTCTAGAGAAACGCCCAGCTCTTCCTCCAGACTGGGGTCCCAGCCATCCACCTCCATTCTGAGGATGAACATTCATCATTTTAAATACCTGCACAGCAAGGCTCTGTTTAAAAAGTAATACTTAACAGTTAGTTTTAGTTTAGTTTTCATTTAGTTTTACATGAATTATTTATATTTTAATGTTGTTTTTCTTTGCTTGTTGTTGTTTTGGATACCATTATGTCACTTCAATTTAGCAACAAACGTATTGTATTCATTCATTTGATGCTCAGCATGTCCAAATACTACTAAAACTAATTAATTACACATTCAAAGAGTTTGTCCTGACTGGATACACAACACTGCACCACAAATAATTGCTTTGAGCAGCATTTTTATGTGATTTAGCGTGCCCTATTGTCATACTGTGATATACAGCAACATCAGAACATATCCTTAATAATTAATAAGTAATTAATACCATGACCCTGCTGACAAGACTGACCCGCATTTCCATGTCTGCAAAGACATGAAAGATGCATACTGATATCTGTCAGTGTCTATAAATTAATAACTAAATAAACATTCATGTATTATGACCATGTGTTAATAACTGGCTACTGATGTGTGCCTGGTTCTGTCTTATTGCTGTGATGGTACATACAGGAAATGGTCACCTGTGGTGGAGACACTGCAAAGCTAAGCATCAATGCGTGCAATGCAGACTTTACTGTTGTTAAAAACACTGCCCATTGTACAGGGTGACACATGTGTACAAACCACAGCTTCCCCATTTATGCATGACCTTAATATTTTGATGTTGCCTGTGTTTACCTGGACAGGCAGAGACGAGGACTGATATTAGCGACCCCAACCACAAGAGATCACCGAGAAAACACGTAGGGTTGATACTGATGTTGCACATAGCTGTTATATACGTTTAAAACAACAGTTAGCCAGTCTACATGTAACCTTAAAGCTGAATGGAAAGTAGCATGCTAGAACTGGTTAGCCCAACTGTAGGACAGTTTGAAAGCAAATATAGCCGTAAATTAACGTTATATTAATGAATTTCCTTTATTTTAAACCTCGTCTGACAAAGTAATTGCTAACTTAAGTCGCCATAAGTTCACTGAGACTTTAATAAGACAGATTCGGGGCAAACAGGGAAGCTAAAAACAAACGGACTGAAGCTTGATGCAAGTGAGAGCATGCTAGCTCGTTAGCCTAGCATTAGCATGGATAACGCCTCATCCGCTGACTGACTGCTGCAGCCGTGAGGGAAAACAAACACACACTGTGTCCTCTGGAGTCTCTGTCGGAGACACATCAGACGGTGACTTCATTTAGAGACCGCGCTCAGCACTCACCGCTCGCCGCTTTCCATCCTGGCTGCACGCAAATATTAACGTTAGCTAGCTAATGCTAGCGGCTAGCTGCAACAAGGGGTGTGTGTATTGCATCCCAGGGTACCCGAAGTGGGCGGTGTTGTTGTTTTTTTTCGCGCTGTTGGATTCTGTGAGAGACGAGAGCTCCGCCCACCCGGGTTATCCAGGTATATAAAAACGGGCACCTGAGCTACATGACGCTTGATGGTCAAAAACTGAACTCACACCATGTCACAAAATCCTATTTGATTACCACATATTAACTTTATCAAGCTGTATAATATTAAATATGTGATTTTTAAAATTCATATTCGGTTAACACACTTTATATATCTTAAGGAGTTCTTAATAATATCTAAAATGTGTCACCAAACTGGTCATAGTGTTTGATATGTTACACAAAATAGGGAAATACCCTATATATAGCAATTAGTGAGTAAATTACTACTGTTTCATGTATTCATTCATTCATTATATGAGCATTAGGGTCTAATTTAATGCCTTTAAAATAGTTTAATTCAGGTTATGAAACCTTGCTATGACACTGAAGTAGCTTAAATAAACAATTAATTATATATATTTTTTACAACTCAGTATTTTAAGAGATGTTTACGTTCACATGGTGTCACTTCTTCAAGAAAATTTACAACATCTGACTGAGAAAAATGTGTTTAAGTCATTTTGCTGCATTATTCCTGTTCATCCATTTTAATTACTAGTTACTAGTAAGCACTCATTCTTTGTTTAGCTCTACCATATGAAGGACTTCATCAAGATGACCTGTGGAGACATTAATTCACAAACTTTATATATTCTGATGAGTTCTTAATAACATGAACTTCTTAAATGTGTCACCTGGCCACTGTTAAATAAGCTTTATAGAGCAATTAGTAAATGAACTAGTAACTTATCATTAACAGATCAAAGTTTTTAATTCAGGCTATGAATGCATGCTATGACATTAAAGTAACAAAAATAAACAATTAATTAGATTTTTAACAACTCAGTATTTTAAAAGATGTTTAAGTTATTGCTTTTAACAAAGTGTTGTGTCACTTTTTCAAATAGATTTACAACATCTGACTGAGAAAGATGTGTTTCAGGAAGTTCTATGACTTCAAGTAATTTTGCCACTTTTTGCATTATTCCTGTTCAGTTAGTTTAATTACTACTAATTAGTAACCGCTTATTTCTATTCACAAGACCACTGCCTGAGAGGAGATTCAGAGTGCACATAAATAAACTCTCCTGGTTCTTTCTTGACTCTGCTTTGCCTCCTGTTGAAAAAAAAAAAATATTTCTAATAGATTGCCAACACATGCTACAAGTTAAAGGGGGTTATTTAATTTGTTCAATAACAAGCAACTTGCATGAAAAGTTTACGCAAAAGCTCCAAAACATTGTGTGACTAAATTTGAGCAAAAGAGCAGAACATCTGTGTTGCATTATAGCTCCATCACTGAGAACTTTGAAGCACATCTGTGCCGTGTTTGTGTGGAAGGAAGGGCATTCGACTTCATCAAGCAGCTTTTCAGTGCACATTCTGGTATTATGACCAGATCGCAGATGATCGTTCGCCTCGAGGGGGTCTCTGTTTGTATGAACCTGTTGGTGTTTATGTTTATCAACTCAGAAAGTCTAACCTGGACGCATTAGTAGTTTAAAGTTTTAAGATTTATGAACACATTGCATGCTACGGTATGATATTAAACATATTTTCTGTTGGGACGACTTTGCATTGTGGAATGTGGATCAATAAAGTAAATCTAAACCATGTCTAGACACAAACAGTCAAGTCATTGTAAATAAATATATGTACATTTGAATTTACATTACATTTTCTAAAAGTTTTAGACTGCTACATGCTATCTCTGAGACATTTCACACTGTTTAATCATTTTAAAGTATGACCTTATAGCAAAGTTATCATAGTTCATGTCTCTGCTTATTCACAAGCTATACATGTAAGTATATTATGTTATTTTCGCTGCATACTTACATCATTTGAAGTTGTTGGAAGCAGCTTTTTTTGGACAGAATGTTTAGAGAGTTAGGTAGAAACTCTATAAAAGTTGAAATAGTGTCAGTGTTGTTGCAAAGCATTTTTGTCATCCCATCTGAGCAGTTTAAATAGATGCCATTGCTCCTTTTTTTTTTGGAGGATGAGCTGACTTTAACTGTTTAACACGTAGGTCCCATCAGTCCTCTGTTTCGTCGTCCTCCTGGTGTGTAGTGACGGAGATGGCGCTGTAAGGGTCCAGCACCATCTGAACACAGCGGACTATGGTCACCAACAAGAATACGCAGAGCGAGAAGAAGAAGAAGAGGGCAAAACCGAGGTCCACGTCCACTTCAAACTTGATTGTAGGGGGGGTTGTAGTGTCCATGTTGACAAATCTATCTATTCCTTAGCTGCTGACTTTCTTCTTGATAGTTAAGAGTAGTTCCCCAAATGCTTCAGTTAGTCAAAATCTTGTTGTTTGGGCTCGACCTCTTCAACAATCCGTTCCTCTATGCTTTGACCTCTTTTTCTTCTCCCAACATTGACACCTACTCCTGCTCCTTAAAATGGATTGGTGGACACATGCAGCCCCATTTGGCACCTGTGTCATTCATAAATAGTTAATAAGGAGTTTGGTAACGATCAGGTCGTTCCTGAGATTAGGACACCCGCAGGCATTTCTCCACTTCCTTCAGGAGGGGAGACCTTTACAGGAGATGACACCCTAACGCACGTCACTGGATCCCTGGTCAGTATGAGGTTTGGACACATGACAACACGACAGAAAAATGCAGCCAACAACTTGTTTTTTTAAAGGTTTAAGCAAATGTGGTGCAGATTAAGATGATCTTTCTACAATGAACCAATCAGTCCACTGCATGTAGGCCTGCACAGATATTTTACGGTCTAAACATGATGGAAAATAAGAGTAAAGAATGGTCAAGAAAAGGTTGAGGAAGAGAAAGAGGATATGACGCCTTGGTGGCAATCCACTTGAGAGGGGTGGAAACTGATCCTGACCAAAAAAATGCAGATTGCTTGTACTCTGATGCCACTACAAAGATACACACAAGTTAAGAGTAAAGTGACTCCATGATAATAACAGTAGATCTGGTTAAAACACAGGTAGAAGAGTGTGTGCGTGTGATAAAAATGATAGCAGAAAAATAGGATTTACAGCACAAGACGTTGACCCAAACAGAGCAGAGTCGTAAACAGACCAGTGCTAGCATTAATCTGTTTTCACCCCCAGGCTGAGAATGAGAAGACGGAAGGACAGTGTAAGAAACTGATCCCAGGACATACCCACCGATCTCTTCGTCTTCACTGATACACAGAATGGGGAAGGAAAACAGATCCAGGCCAATCAAACCAAAGTTGGCTTTTGTTTCTGTACTAGCTAAGAAAGGAAGTCAATACATGCATGGATGTAATTAAAGACAGCCATGATTCTTGCATGAGTGTGATCAGTGGAGTGCACCGCTTCAGTAAAACAGCTATCACGAGCAAGACTGGAAATATAAATGACTTTGTGATTAAGGATTGAATGATCCTGAGCGTGTGGACTAACCCTGCTCTGACCTTGCATACCTTAAAACAAGTGTGCGGTTCAAAACAGAGCAAAACAAAAACAAACAACAACAGTCCAGTTTCTTCATTTTTGACAATATAACAATTTAATACAAAAACCAAACATTTTTTTCTCTTGTTTAGCATTTCATAGACATATACAGTATATTTATATATTTGTGTTTCTATGAGTGATAAAAGTTCACATCATCGAACAAAAAAAACAAAACAAAACAAACCTGGATACAGAGCAACCAAAGAGGTTATCAATAATTACAAAGACAACACAGTCACCGACATACCGCCCAATTGAAGATGAAAGCTGGATAATTATCAGCATGGGTTTACATACAATTACATAATTTGCCATCATGAGTGTGCGAGTGTTACATACAAACTGTAAGAAAAAAAAAAAAAGGGTAAAGTTTAAACTAATTTCACATTAAAAATGAAGTGTTATCTTTCATTCTTTAACATTCCTCTGTGATAAAAAAAAATGATTGTAAAACACGGGTGACTGGATCTGGTTGGCAAATGTTTATCACAAACAAGACACTAGAAAAATATTTGGGGCTGATTATCACTTGCAGATCATGTTTTTAGCTCCGGTTACTCCATTTTAATCCTAAATACCCTGATCAAACCATTAATAAAAATACCAATCATTAGGAGGGCGATGGAGAAGTCATCAAAACTGTCGAAATAACAGTAAAATATCAGGAAACATTAGGACCGTGTCTCTCCATTTTAAAAATAACATTAATCAAGGACGACATTTATGACAACAATAACGAATGGCTTTAAAAAGTACACAATTCCTGCTTGTTAATTATTGCTGTGTGATTTCTTTTTATATTTCTTTTTACAAAAAGGAGTACAAAAAGCCCATACTTGGTATAGGGTAATGCAGGGCCACAGGAAGAAGAATATCAAGCAAGTCAGAAACCCTACGACTTAAAGTTGATAATGATATTGTACGCATCCATTTTACATACATACACACATGCATACTGTATATATGTATACGTAGGCAAAAAAAAAAGAAAAAAAAAAAAAAGATTGTTTACATTTCCAACCAGCACCGAGACAAACAGTGTGTTGCCATTGTAACACTATGTGCCTGTTGTTGGAGTAAATCATTCAGTGAAGAGAAATAAACTCACATGTAGAGGAACAACAAAATAATTACATTTATAGGAGAAGCCACCACTGTACATAGAAAATTGTACTCATTACTGTAGAAGCGCTCCATGAAAGCAATGCTGACATGCAGAGGCATGCTGTGGATTTAAAATCGTGAGTGACGTTAGCACAGACAGTGGTGGGTTTTTGCGTGCGACAGCAGAGAATTTAAAAAAAAAATCAAAGCTGTATATCCCTGCAATTTCCTGAGAGTTTTTTAAATCAATGATTGGAGTGATTAGTCTACATGCTAAAGGGTGAAACAGCAAAATTCACTCTTCATAAATGCCTGAGAAAAACTAGGAACATATTAAAATAAAAGGCCTTTTCTGGGTGGGTGTGTGTGTATTTCCTGTGTATGTTTACCAGAGTGTAAAGAGTGTTTTTGTGCAGTCTATTCAAGTGTGGTTGTGTAATTGTGCGCTTTTATATATTTATATACTATATCACATATCTACAATGTAGGTTTGTTGAGCTTTGGGCAGTGCTAGCTAGAGAATTCTCTTACGATGGCTGGAATTGTTAAAATAATCATCATCTTTTAGTCAGTAGCAAATCCTTGATTTTCCTCCCCTATATATCTGCAGTCAGATATACCCCTCTGTCTTTAACTGGCTTGTGGCAGTGCAATTTGGGCCATGCAAAGCAAGGGAAGAGTGCTACTCTCAGGAGCAGGAAGAGAAGAGGAGCAGAAGAGCTAAATATAAGAAACAGTCAAGAAGACAAAGGGAGTAAGACCAGCAGAGAAGTATTGACCAGGTCACTCGTTAAACGGAGGGTAGATGGGGATCTCGAAGTCATCGCTGTTGAAGTTGGCAGGCTGGTCCAGCATAGACAACACGTCCTGAATCAGATTAAAGGAGACAAAGATTTATTTCAAGTGACAGAGAGCGGAAGAAAACCGTACTCGTAAGAAAGATAAGGGCTTGTATCACTCACAGGAAACATGTCTTGCTGGTTGCCCTGAGCATGAGGATGCTGCTCTGCGTTGCCCTGCGGGTGCTGCTGGCCTTGCCACTGGGGCCACACTGCCTCTGCTGCTCGGGAAGGAAACTGTGCTCCAGACTGAGAGCCGTCTGAGGGTAAAGTACAGAGAGGGGTGAGAGGATGCGCCAGTAAAACACAGAGACTTCCAGAGATTTCCACATCTATGCACACAACCTACCATAACCATTGTTGTTGAGGCTGGCACGGACGTTATGGGCCGGGTAGTTTGCTCCACTGGTTGTGGTGGGAGAAGCACCTGTAGGCATCTGGTCAAAAGAGGTGGAAGAGCCGCCTCCAAATCCTCCCATGCGAGCAAAAGGCGGAGACATGGTCTTTGCTGCTTGGGGAGCCACCTGCTGGATAGTAAAGAAGGAGGAACTGCCATTTACTGACCAGTAGAAAGTAGGGTGAGGTGGGGTCAATCGAGGTTTCTCCCAGTTTAAAGGTTGGTCACTCCTTTTTATCAAAGACCTCTTTGTCTATATGATACGTCTGGTATTATGCTAAGCGCATGATCAGAGACTGAGCATCTCCACTATGCCAACTCACACAGCCTGAAGGTGAGTTTTTCATAACGTCACATCAATTTGTCAATAAAGCATGACATTTCCTGTCACTATTGTTGTATTGGTGAAGATGGATCAAATACTTCAGTAAACCTGAAAAGGCCACAGTGTGTTTATATACGGAGCAGGCTTTTGTTTGCTCCAATGAGATCTGGTTAGCTCACAAGCATTGCACTCATTTGCAGATTAAACTCTCCTGAACTTTTCCCATTCCCACACAGGCAACTGTTCACTTCCCAGTAAATATAAATGTAGTCCCGGTGATTCATAATGCACTTTTGGTGTGTGTGTGTGTTGTTCAGTGTGTTGAACATGAATCAAAACATTCAACTGGTGAGATGATTTTAGAATTAATATGTGAAACACTGATTGATGTGATCTGATCAAAACAGATAAACAGACAACAAATCTCTCTGCATTGGCGTACCTGGTTATTAAACTGTGGTCTAGCTCCAGCTCCAGCTCCAGGCCACCCTCCTGCTGCTGGTCCTCCATGGATGGGGGTACCAGTGCTGGAGGGGGCAGCCGAGTGCGGGACGCCATTCTGACGAGACGACATCTGAGCCAGCATCTGCCCCGCTGAGTGGCCTGGCTGTGTCATCTGTGGAGTTATCTGTTGGGTCATATTGACCGGCCTGCTGAGAAACGTGAAGGGACAGAGAGCTCTGTTACCTGGCTGTCGTCTACTTGGATACAATAACATTAAAAAAAAATCCTTATCAAACATGTTCCTTTCAAGTCAAGCAATATGAAGGCCATAAAGCAAAGGCATTCAAAGTCAGCGTAACAAATTGTATAGGGACTTGATATATAACCAGTTTAAGGAATACATTCTGCAGGGACAATGATCTTTGTCAGGAAGCATCTGCAGCCATTTAAAGCAGATGTGGGAAGCCTGTTCTCTTATACACTTCATGTGGAGTCAGGTTGGTCCAGTCAGGTGTCAAATCAACTGAGCTGCATTTGGCATTACAAGTTCTGACATGTTAAAATGAGACAAGAATCAGCTCTCAGCAACGTCAACTTTTAGTGAACGGTTGCTCTAAAATGTTTGGCTTCGTCTGCAGCACGCAGGAGAATCACCACTGAGCTAACTGAAATACAGTGCTGTAAAGTTAAACCAACATTTCCTCTCATTTTGATCTGCTCCCATTCTCCCTGTTTAAGTTACAGTATAACGCTGACTCACCACTTCCTGTACTTGTTTCAAATTAAAAGCCTTCCAGTGGACAGAAACCCTTCATTTCTTAACAAGGCTTTTATTGTGAAACTATAAACTATTGTGGGTGGCTGAGTCACAACACCTAGTGGTCACCAGTCTTTCTAATATCAAACCGGTTTTTATATCGCCCCACCCTATATTCCTGCTGTTCCTCATAAGCCATTATACTGCTAGCTCTGCTTTTATGGGCAAAACCTCCTGACATGCAAAACAGGGAACAAAATGAACCTTTTGGTCCATTTGCTAATGACTGGAAACTATTTTTTCAATTGGCCATAAAACTGCAGCTTTGAAGATTTGCTGTTTTTCCTTTTAATTCAAAACAAACTAAATAATCAATTAATAGAGCAACAGATAATAAACAATAATAATTAAAATAATCTTTAGATGCAGTACTTACCACCTGATGCAAATACAATAATGCATGGGTAATAATCTAATGAGGGGGCATTTTTCAAATACTTAAAGTACATTTTCCTTTTTATGCTTAAATTGTTATTTAAGTGACTTTTTTAATGTCTATATTTTTACAGTGTACTTTTACCTATGTAAAGAGACTAAGAGAGAGAGTAAAGAGATTATTTTATGCATTAATATCGTTACTATGTTTTTTTAAAACACGTTAGACTAGCACACCCACAGCCAAACTGCCTCCGGTTAGGTTTGTGTGCTGTCGTCCGTCTAATAAATATGACTAATACCTCCGCTAACTGACATTTACTGTCCGTGTAAGTACTGCCTCCAGGTTTAAGACATGCTCTACATGTGAAAATATGTAGAGACACGTAGGCACACACAGGACTTCCTACCTGTACACATCATTGGAACGACCAGCAGTGAAGTTGGGGGCTGGTGAGTAGATCTGTGCAGAGGGAGCGGGGGTGGCAGGCAGGACCTTGGTCTGATCTGGACCTTGGAAAAGGGAGGGGTAGAGCTCTGGCTTTTCAAGGCTCTTGTTGTGGTCCGGCCCTGCTGCTGTCACTGGCTGTCCCGGCATCTGAGGACAAGCAAAACTATCAGCCAGGGATCACATGCTAAACTCTGAACCGTGACCAGTCGTCACCTCAACTTTCAGGTTAAAATGCCTGAACAATTCTTTTAACACTCCAGTACACTTGACTTTGGTGTTTAACGAGGCTGTCAAACTGAGAAGTGTTAACTGTATGGACTCTGCAACACTATGTCTCACTAACTTACTGACATTCACAATAGGTAGAGGAGACTGTAATCGTGGAAGGAGGAGACAGCTTTTCAACACACGAAATAAAATGGAAACATGCTGACAATAAAAAAAAAGGGAACTAAGCACATGACAAAGTTGACCAACTGTACTACATTAGGAGGGATGTGAACTGGGGAGTGTGCTTAGCTGACACCCCACACACACAAACAAAGATTTTTAAGTAAAGTCTATATCTGTTAACTGCTATTAACTAATGACCAGTAAATATAAAGTAATTTCTTTAAGCAAAAATGCCAAAATTCACAAATTCAAACCTCTCAAATGTGAATATTCAGTGGTAAACTGATTATATTATCTGAGTACTGAACTGTTGATAGGATCAAAACAGACCTTTTGACTTTATAAAATGAACATATTTAAACTATTAAATAAAGAATTATTCATTCATCATAAGCTGCATCCAGAGTCAAGCCAATTTCATGTATGTATCTCATTTATGTACAGTCTATAATTTATAGAGCATATAATAACATCCTCTATTCTTACAACTTCAAAAATCTGTTTTCCAGGAACAAACCTGCAACAGGTGTCATTTTTACAGAGCAGGCAGAAGTACAGACTTCGTGGTAAACAGAGTACATAACACAGAACATTACGTACCAGTTGATTTTAGTTTTACATACTGTTGCTAGTGGCAACAGCTAATGGCTCATCTCCAAAGCAGTTTAACCGACACTGTTACATCAATTTTTACAGATCTGTCAGCAAATATTGACTTTTATTTACTCGCCAAATACCCTTGGTAGACTACCATCTGTAGGTACGCCATGTCCTCTAACGCTTTACGACTGTTTGGTATTAGTTGTTTTCATTACATTATAATAAATAACTAGCTGTCACTCCTAACTGCTGTATATTTCACTCTTGAATTTTGAACTTTGTATATGTTTACTAGATTAATTACCGTGTTTAAGGTTAATACAACGTTTGGTCCATGGATTTTCAAGATTTTAAACTGTAATTTACTAAACTAACTAAACACTTTGTGGTTTCTGTGCTTACATGAATAGCACATATAATAAATTAACATCATTTCATAGTAACTACATTTGACTACAGTAATACAACATTATCTTGCTTATTAACTGTCAGTGGAAGTGTATATCACAGGATTGTTTTATTCACTTCTGCTGTCAAAACGAATGGTTCACAGTGAGTTGTAACTTGTAACTGCAAGATAAGGTTTTGTAATGTAAAGTATAATGCTGTTCTTTCAGTGGTGAACCTTGTTTTCATGTTACTATACACATTTATTTTTGTCTCTTTGTTCTAAATCTTTATTTAAAATATCTATTTTTATGATTTGTAATAAAAATTATTGAACTTTCACAATTAATTCCAGTAAAAACTGCTAGCTGACTGCATAGCTGTGCTCCTTCTGCATGCAGAGTGAAGACAAAAGAAGAGTCACGACTGTGGCATGATCAAAAGTAGCATTAGTCATGAAGCAGCAAACACATCCAACTGAATTCTGTTAGGAAGACTTCCAGGCTTAAAATATTTTTAAATAACCAAGCACTTGATAAAGTCTTCCTCTTAGTTCCAGCATGAACAGAAGGTAGTCAATTAATGGACCTCTCCCATCATCTGCTCTGTTTTCCTGCTGAACAAATAATCAACATCCTGCCACTGTTTCCATACAAAAAAAAAAAAAAAAAAAAGGCCGGATCAGTGACTATAGGAAGAGACGAGGAACACAAGAGTAACATAATGTAATCTGTGCTTCAATCACACTGGACATTCATGTGTGGCCTGACCTGTGAGAGGGTGATTGGTCCTGCCTCATACAGGCTGTCTCTGGTTCCACCTCCCTCTAGTTCGGCCTGCTGCTGTAACTGCCTGAAAAGGGAAACAAGAGAGCGAGAGAGCGAGTTGGTCTAAAATAGATTTATTTTTTTATTTCCATGCCCTCCACTGTGAGAAATCCCAAACACCTGCAGACAAAATAGCACTCAACCCACCACCGGTCACCATGGCAACGTAAGAGAGAAACAGGGACAGAGGAGGAAGACAGTAACACGCTTCAGGAGAAGACTGTTATACAAATACGGACCGCTAACATGCTATACCACCTGTGTTAATAGTTAATCTCTTTATTCACAACCAACTATACAAAAACAGCTATTAGACATGCTTCTTACTAAATAACTGCACTATTTTTCTAACACTACAAGGCTACAGAGACGAATATAATGGACAGAAGAATCACCCAGAGGGGGAAATGAAAACAAAAACAGAGAACTGTAGTTTGCTAGAAGCAGCAGTAGTCTCCCATGAAGAAGCAGCCCTTGCTCTCCCATGCAGGGGGGAGGATAATCAGGCCAGGCCTGGTCTCACCTGGTGGCCACCTGCCCAGGGCTGAGCACTACAGGAGGGCAGTTTGGGCTGTTCTGGCCCAGGGAGGGGGGCAGCGAACCCCCAGGGGAGGAGATGGGAGTGAGAGGGTCCTGTGCTGAATTTCTACTGCTCCACAATCAGAGTCGGGTGCAGGGGAGAGGTGGGAGGTAGGGAGAGAGTGATCAGTGTGTGGTTTATTTAAAAGGAGTTGTGGTAAGGGTGCAAGAGGAACTGGGGATTGAGGGTGATAAGTATTCAGACCTAGGGGTCTTTCACAACAGTCACATTTCAAGACGTCAGTGGTTTCATTATGTGCTGTAGTTGATTGTGTAATTATATTACATAATGACCTGTATTGGTGAAGCAAGTCTGGGGTCAGCGTGTGACTCACTTGACATTGACGTTAGTACAGATGATGTACTCAATCGCCTCTGAAAAAGGGTTCTGGAAGGTGAAGGAGCTGGTTCTCATCCACATCCATTCTCTTGATTTGGAGCGAAACCGAAACATCACTGAGAGGACCTGGCCCTTCAGCTTCACCACCTGTGGACACAAGTCCAGCGAGCCAGACAGTCATAATCTAATCTGCTGTTTACAAAATCAATGAGCAGCAGGTTTACACGCAGAATAACAGACAACAAGAGTTACGGGGACATATCGGGTTACGCATGTGATTGTACAATGCTGTTCAGCAAGAGAGAGTGCAGGTTTCCTGACAGCATGAATATATCTGAGTGTTAACAATAGTCAAATTTTTAGCTGTGGAAAGTGGCTGATTTATATTAACAGAGTGTCAGTTTTATTCTGACTTTGGATTATTTTATTTCATACTTAAGATCACAGCATAAAGTGATCTTTTCTTTCATTCTGCTGCACTGCTGTCACATCTACTTTCCTTATTTGCAGATTAAAAACACAGGAAGGTGTAAACATCTGATAAATTAGCTCAAATGGCAAAAGCGAGCATCATTTTTAAGATTTTCTTTTTAAACCATCCACCAACAATGTTATCGAAGTGCAGTACTTAATGGGTGGAGCACTCTTTTAAGTGCACCGATGTGGAAGTGCAAACAGATTATATTACCTGTTGGAAACTGTCTCTCAATAAGCCCTGGTCTTCAGGATGGGCAAACTCGAGAATATTCTTGCCCAGTAATTCCTGCAACACACAGCAACGCCATTAGCCGAGAAGACATAAACGCCACCTTCTATCAGAGGGGATGTTGTCTGTCAAACAGCCCCTGTCACTGCAACAGCTGTTTTTATGTATTATCTATTTAGCCAAGCAGGTCCCACTGAAATCTGAAGTGCAAGCAGCAAGTGTTACCTGGGGCTGGTAGCCCACCGCAGACACACAGCGGTGGTCTATGAAGGTGAACATGCCCTGGCAGTTATGGCGTGAGATGAACTCGACTGGAACATTGAAACTGTTGATGTCTGTGTCACCAGGGCAACAAGTCACCTACAAAAGAAAAAACAATTCATAGCATTAGCAAGCAACCACTGTAATGTTTAATGGATCCAAATAAGTTAACTATGATTAACTATTTTAAAGATGTCATTTAGCATCTCATCTATTTATATATGTTTAATTTCATCTGGTTATCTATATGGACAAATCATCACTATAATTAAAGTGCAAACATCAGCCATAATCCACTTCAGATAACACTGTAGACTGAACATAAAGTTCAAAAGAATAATTTTATTCATACAATGTCGACATAAGGCTGAAATATTTTGACATTTGTTGGAGAAATTTGCAGTTGTGAAGATCCAGATCCATCATCAAAAACTTGCATTTCCACAAAAAAACTTCTTTTCCAAATATCTACTACTCAATAACAAACTTACAGGATTGCAACAGATTCAGGCGTGCCTGTTCACAGGAAGCATCAATCATACCTGTAATCTTCCAATGGCAACTAGACAGTAGCGACTCCCCTGAGTGTTGTCTGCTTCATCATCTGTTAACGATACGCCTAAAGCACAAACATGCAACAAAGAAAACTTTGTTGACACAGGCCACAATTAATAACTAAAAGCAATGAGTTTTAAATTATGACGCAAATTTAAGAGAGGGTATAGACATGCCAACCCTCAATCAGTTTTACCTGCAGGGGGCCAGGATTTGATGTATCCTGTACAGTGCACCACTACGTACTGGGGCTCCCCTTCCTTGGCTGCACCCAAACCATTCCTGAGGTGAAGGAAGAAATTGTAAAATATATATAATAAAGTTTTTTTTCAATTCATAAGTCCTATTACCATGCAAGTACTAAAACTACAAAAAACTGTTTTGGTCACCTGTTTCTAATCCGAAGGAAGTTCAGTCTGTTCATGGACATCGGTTCCACTGGAAAAGAGCCACACCTGCAAGTACACACAGGCCACAACATGGATAGTTTAATGCATATAAACACACATGTATATAAATAATGAAATAGAAAATTAACCAGTAAGAGTCGCACCTCATTCTGCAGATGAACGATCGACGAGCGCCCATACTCATTCTGGCTGACGACTGCTGTCCTTCCTTCTTCACTGTTCCTGTCTTCAAGTCCAACATCCTGCCTATAAAGACAGATTACACTCATTCATCATACGACCACATGTCAACATTTTTTATATTCACAATTAGTATTGATAAAGTTGACCAGTGTCTGTATATGCTTTGTACCTGTGTTGTTATTCTCTGCAGTCGAGAGCTGCTCCCTAAGCTTTTCTGTGTCATCTGGGTGGAGCTGATCATAAAGGGATGAGCCGAGCCAGTCAGACTGTGTCTGATTGAGGACGGGTGTCAGGGAGTCCGAGACATAAACAACACGGCCGGTCTCACAAGACACCACAAACAGGAAGCCGTCGGCTGCCTCCAGTATGAGATGCTTCAGTTCCTACAGACAGGTGGCATCAAAGACATGTAAAGCAGTGAGAATGAGAGACTGACTGTACAATCTTTCATTCCACTTTGTTATAATTAACACCCTTTTTTAAACGGGTTCATAATTCACTTTGATCATTGCGGTCCACACCGTTGACCTGGGCAGGGAGTATAAAGATGTGTGCTACTTCCATGATAGTAACGCCGTTTGCGCCCCATCTATCAGCAAGAAGCTTCACTAGGAGAGCTTTAGGCACCGGAAGATCACATGCAGTCACAGCTTATTCACAAAGTGTGTTTCAGAACATTTTAGAAGTTGACTCAACAAACCAAATTTAGATTACACTACTAAAGATAGAAACTGCCCTTCAGTACGATGTGAAAAAAAACTTGCAGGTTTAAAAAGGTGCTACTTTCACTACTTCACATTATTTCCATTGAGCTGAGACAGATTTGGTGTGAACTGTGTGAACGGCGTTGTCACTGTGAGACTGACTTAAACTGACTTGGCTGATTTCTACACAAGTAGTACTGCCTTGTTCAAAATTGTTGCCTGCTCTGAACGTGCCTCCAGCAACATTCAGTCGATTAAGTCGTTTAAAAAAAAAAATTGTTATTTTGCATCTGCACACCGCTCGGTTTCTACACTTCCCTCTCTCTGTTGCTCATACCTGGTCGGTGAGAAAAGACGGTTTATACGACCCATCTGTGTTGGTGTTGCCACTTCCTCTCAGCGACTTCATGTGGGACACAGCCATCCGTAGAATGGTTAGTTTGTCTGGTTTCCGTGCTAGTGCGCTGCAGGTGGGCACCATGTCCGACAATTCTGTGATGTAGGCGGTCATCTTGTTTCGCCTCCGCCTCTCAATCTCGCTGTGATTCTCCCTGGAGTGAGGAGATGAGAACGGGAGGCAGAAGTAGAGAGGACAGGAGGGATCGAGGTGGGGGAAACAGACGGGCAGGTGGACAACATGGAGTAGAGTTTAGAGTTAATGTCGCAACGTATGTATGCCAATCGGGAAGAAGAGGTGGGAATGAGAGAAGATGAGAGAAATAATGGACGCACAAAACAACGTGTAGTCAATGATCTATAAAAATGAGAGAGCAAGAGAGTCTGATCCTTCAAGGTCAGTTGTTGTGACAAAAGAGAGCAGGTGCAGAAAGAGAAAGACCCTTCAGATGTCCTGAGAGGGGGGAAAGAAAAGAAACAGAGAGTACAGTTGCTCAAGAGAAAGGGATTACCAAAGTGAATAAAGTCCCTGAGTCACGCACAGCATAGCAGTTAGTGACACAGAAAACAGTGGTGGGTTGAGAAAGACCTTGGGAAAAGAAGCATAACATTCTGACAAGCACCAAAACAGATGCATAAAGCGGTGAAAAATACCAGAGTAATTTTGAGTCGTTGTATGACAAATCGCTGGGGTTCCCAGCAAGACAGGATAGTATTTGATCAGTGCATTCAATATTGATATGGATACAAGCAGGAGTGGCAGCCTTCCACGGTGGTACAGGCCATACCTGGCTAGTTTTTCCTTATCTGCAAAACTCTGATCTTCTTCCAAAAACCTGGAAATGAAACCAACCCACTAAAACACAGGCCCAAAAAAATCACCACCAAAATAAAAAAAAGTTTAAAAAAAAAAAAAAAAAAGAAGAAACTTAAGAGAAGAGAGGAGGAGCAGCATGGGTTATAATATTGCTCCCCTACAGACACACGCATCTATTTCTTACAATCCTACCTGGCAAAGCGCTCTTTGTCATTGGAGCCTCCCGTGTCATCATCACACCTGAGAACAAAACAGAGGGAAGCATTGCTTGGTTATCTCAGCAACCAGGACAATCCAGTCACCTGATCAACTAAAACTGAAGACGAATATACCTGAACAACTTGCTGTCATCATCATCATCAAAGTCAGACCTGTACATAAGGAGAAGAGAGACACACGAGCAGTTTCACACAAATTTTTTCTCACAAGAATCTTCAACCACAACGGCCTTAAAGTAAAAGTAAAGCAGTCAGCAAACACACACACACAACCCAATACTGTCATATCAGCACAAAATGAACCACCAAACACTTACGCAGCTCTTCTTTTGTTGGTCCCTTTTGGTACAACTGCCCCGCCACTTGCTTGGGTCCCACTTGCCCCCATACCCAGATTAGGGTCTGGTAAGTCTATTAATAAACACGCAGAGAGAGAGAGAGAGGGGGCATGGAGAGATGAAATATAGCAGAGGTGACAGGTGATTTTCTATTGTGCCTCGAGCACTAAAAAAGAAACTAAAATCACGCACCTCGGAGACGGCACGCACGCAAGAGGCTAAATTAGCATTAACACGCACGAACGACTTTTGTTTTTTGGTTTACAACTTAAGCATTAACATTAAATCGACTAACTAGTTTGAACTTATAGATTGTTAAGATAACCAAGCTAGCGTCAGAGCTACATTTAGCACATAAATCTAGTCACCTAAAACAGAAACATGAGAACCAAGTTAGCCGACCGCAGCTTGTTGGTCAGCTAATTTAGATTTGGTTTCTCACTTTGACTCGTTCACATCTCAGATATACGTCACAATAAAATCACTTTAACCGTTCAACGAGCTGGCTAGCATGCCAACAAGCTACCACTTATGCAATAACCAGCTCGCCTGTGCTGTGGCTTTAGCTTTAGCCGCCGAGCTAAGTTAGCTTCTGCTGTCACGCTATCTTTAGGAAAGTGTCCGCTCCTCTTAAACGTGACAAAACGTCTATAAACCACCTACAGCCGCGTTGTATAACACGACTAAAATGTCGCTGTGACTTTTGTGGTACTTTACCTGGGTTTGAAGAGGACATGTCCGTGGGGAATAACATAAACAAACAACTTCGGCTGCGGAAAAAAAATCCTCAAACCCCCGCCCCTCCCCCGTGCTAGCAGGCTAAAGTGCTAACAAGTGCCGTCCTCGCGTTAAGCGGCCTTATTCTGTGTAATAAACGCGCAAAGTCATGACCGGTGCTGCCCGAGAGCAAGCCGAGGATTTACACCACAAACAAAACGAACAGCCTCTCCCCCAACTGTGTCTCTTCTCCTGTTTTGTCCCGGTTTAAACCCCCCTTTCTGTTTAAGATGGCGTTTCAGACGAGCAGAGCGAAAGCTGTCTACAGCGTTTTCTTTTCCCCTGTTGTGATTGGACAGCACACGACCAGATACAAATGACGTCATATGTTGGGAAATCCATGTTTGAGCTCCGCCCCGCCGCCGGCTGCGGAGGGACGTGCAGGTCCGTAAATTAAAACACCTCAAAAATTCTTTAAAAACTCAATTTTAGGACTAAAGGACTGTAATCACACCAATAACTGTTTATACTGTCGTACTATACATCACATGTATACACAGTGTATCCTGTGCCACCATTTATACTGTACATTCATGCCTGTATTTATATTTGCTCACCAAGTGTATATATATATATATACATATTCGTCTCAACTTGTCCATGCTGCTAGTACTGTACATATATTATATTGTATAACATTTGCATACTGTATACATCCCATAGCATATTCATGTTTATACCACTATGTTTATATCGTATATATCAGTAGTCCTGAATGGACAAACTGACTCCTGGCTCTAGACAGAGCATTTAGCAGGTTTCCAACACTGACAGTTTAAAGAACAAAGACAAAAATGTTGCCTAGGTGCACAAACATGCCATCTATAAATGCACCTACCTGTTTATCAAAGCAATCATGCTGTTAATTATACATAACTTTAAGCCTTAATATAATTTTAATGGACAAGTTAAAAAGAAATTCTAACATCTAAATGCTCCTCCTCTCCCATCACTACCTGTTTGGAGTCTAGGGGGCAGTCCAGGACAGAGCTGGCCTTCTTTACTAGTTTGTTGAGCCTTTTTCTGTCTCTCTCTGTGCTTCCCCCTCCCCAGCAGAGGACTGCATTGAACAATGAAGATGCAGCCACACTGTCACAAAAAGTTTTTAACAGACTCCTTAACACTCCAAAGGACCCCAGTCTCCTCAGTGAGTGGAGACTACAGGATGTCTGTGTTGTCTGACCAGTGCAGTTTATTATCTGTACGCTCTGGATGTTCAGCAGTGTGTTCTGAAGCATCTTCCTCCTGAAGTCGATCACCATCCTTCGTCTTGCCCCCCTGTACTCTTGCTCGTTTTCTTCTGATACATGTACAACAATGGCTGTATTATCATGTTTAATGGTCTAATGTTTTACTTATTATAATTTACAAACCCAAAGGATTAACTGCGTATGCTTGCAGACATTATGCATAAATATAAAAAAAAACCAACTTCAACGTACTCTTGTTGTGATTCATGATCTTTGCTTTTATTAATAACAATACTTAGTTATTAAACAAAACAAAAAAAATAATACAAAATAAAAAAAAAAATAACACTGTAATTAGGACACAGCTGTCTCTTCTGTGTCACTGGGGGAAGAGAGGTTGCTGGTTGGTCAGGGTTAGTAACATAAAATGGTGGTGGAATGAGGGTGAGTTTCAAAGTTCTTTATAAAGAGGAGGGAAGTAAGTGATGGATGAGGCAGTGGATGGAGGATGTGACGTAAAGGCGGAGACAAGGAAGAAAACGAGAAGGCTTGAAGACAGGAGAGAGAGCTTCCCATACATTACAGATAAGGCACTTGACATACAACGAAAAACTTTAAAGCATAAAAACAAAATTGCAACACTCGTCTCATGAATTTTTCACAAGTCTTAAAACTCAAACACTGAACTGCTAAAAAATTGATTACAATATCTTTAACCTCCTTCACGTCAAATACCTGTAAACCCGTTTCATACACAGAATCATACCTAAAATCATTCACATAGGTCAACACTGAAAGTCTAACCCAGGTTAACAAACATAACCGAGGCTACTAGGCAGTGAATCGAAGAAATCTGGTTCATATTTGTAAAATCTGGAAATGGTTGATCGGTCCCATTCCATTTGACTTAGTAAAACTCCAGGATCTCAACATGGTGACCCACCAACCTTTACGATGTTTTTCGTGAGAGTCATCGGCTTTCAGTGGGTGGCATCATCAGGGTGATTCAAGACTCAACCGGTTCAAACAGCTCCAGCCAAACCAGAGAGAGGAAAAACATTCAGCTCTGTCCACACTTAGCAGGAAGCTGTGATTTCTATTGCAGTTTGTGCTCAGCACTGATTTCTGAATTTTTCTGACCGCTCAGACAGCAAGAATTAAGAACCTTTGCAGGTCAGACATCTTTTTGTGTATGTGTGTGTGTGTGTGTGTGTTGTTTGGAAGCAGGAATTGTACGCAATGAGCTATACTGGATTAAGAAAGCAAGAACTTTCTTGCTTTATTCGCAAAAAAATGACACCATATTTACTCCTTAAGCTTCATGAATGGCACAGGCTGCACTGGAGAGCAGAGGCACACAGTCGTACTGCAAGTTATTACAGTATACTGTATATGTTAGAGACACTGTGTGTGTGTGTGTGTGTGTGTGTGTGTGTGCAAAGACGTTGCAATAGCTGAACATTTAATTGCATAGACAGAAAATTAGGAAAAAAAAATGCCCCGTTGTCGCACTTTCATCAAACTTACGTCCACCGTCTTTTGTTCTTTTAGTAGAAAACAAGTAGATGCAACAAAAAAAGCAACACAGGATTAAAGCGGAGAGCTTAAAAATGGCATTTTAACAGCCATCAGCTGGCTCTAAGGCACACAGAACAAGGAAAGCTAAAGTAGAAACAGCATCGTCTCCCTCCCGTCTCCTCTCCACACTTGTACTCCTCTCCATTTTCTCGCCTGTCTCTTTGAAATTTTGGGACTGACGTCACATGCTGACAATGATTTTCTCTGATGACAAAGCAGAACAGCCATGCCACTTCATGTAGTGTAGATCATCTGCTCGATCTCTGTGCCCTCTAAAAGTACAAATGATCGTGCGTGAGTGTGTTTTTATGTTGTGCAAAAGTAACAGTGTCAGATTTCTCCTCAACATACCTGCTGTTCTTGGTTTTTACTGAATAATCCCCCCCGTCCCTCCCTGACCCACACTCCTTCTTTTTCCTCTTTCATTTCATCCCTCCTTCCTGCCCCCCTACCGAGGGATATGAGTCCTTCTCACATTCTTTGTTTGCTTTCACTCCGTCTTGCTGTGGTTGTTGTTGTGGACTGCGTGACCGTTCTGCACCGGCCCATTTCTCTTCATGTCCTTTTTACCCCCCTTCTCCTCTTCCTCTTCTTCCTCCTCCTCGTCTTCTGATTCATCTGTTTCATCTTTGTCACTCCTTTCATCATCCACTTTTTCCTGGGGAAAAAAAAAAACAACCAAAATTTTAAAAAGAGGCAGTTTAGACACACGTCATTAATCATGGAGAGCTTCCGCTCAAACTGTACTGGAGCTCTGGCCAGTGTCAGAAGAAACTCAAACTGTCCAGTTATGTGCATGAAAACGTGTGTGTGCGTGTGTGAGATCTGTAAGATGTCATGAATTTTGATGGAATATCTTCTTACGTTGCATTTATATTTTTATATTTAATTTTATGTCGTATATTTTCTTTTGTGGGTGTTTACGTTTGTCTATTTACATGATGTAAGTGCTTAAATGTCTATGATTTTATAGATTCATGAACACAATCTTACTCTTTTCTCTAACTCTCTCCAATTTTACACATCAAGCGATGCTAAATCAATGGAGTACTCTTTTAACTAACTCTGATTACACTTAAACGGACACCTTTCAAGGTCTCAGGGCTCCAGCTCTTCATGGTTTGCCCTATTTATACACTTAAACTGGCACTACTTTCTTTTAGGGCTTCCACTTCAATTGACTCTTTCAGCTCAAAGTACTGTTAACACCACACTTTCACGTCAACTTCATTCACTGCTCACACTGAGACTCAAGGATCTTCATTTTAACTTCAACTAATTTCAATATTTCAAATGTTTCAGAGTACATTTTATTATTCTTAATTCCTGTGGATACTTACTGTGTGTTTGTTTTTTTATGATAAAGACATGAGTGCTGAAATGTTTATGACTTTAATGTTTTTGTTGGCTTCGTTCGCTTACATTGTTGGTGAGGAAACGGACTGCTATGCGTATGATGAGGACGGCCCAGAAGATGTGTAGACACTGCAGAACCATCAGGAGTCCATTGAAAAAGTAGTAGCCAAAGAAGGGTTCATAGATGGTCACTGGGTAAACCCACGTACAATAAATAATCCTGCAAGAGAGAGACAGCGAGGATTAAGGACAAGGTAAATGAAATAACACCAAGCTGTATATTACAATAAAACAACTGTGTGAGTACCGGAAAGGGAAGATGATCAGACGAGTGACGATGAAAATTGCAGCAAACATAATGAAGATGTAGTTACAGGCGTTTCGCCACCCAGCATAGTTGAACATCTTTGCAGACTGTCAGAGAGAAAACAAGAAAATGTGTTTAATATAAAAGCTCCGGGCAAATTGATAATATATTGGAATAATGAAAATAAAAGTTGGTTTGCCTCCATCTGACTAAAAAAAAGACAAAGTGTGGTTTCATCCACAAGGTGGCAGTGTGTTTCCATCAGTCTACATGACATGACAAGTCGTGCTAATCAAAGTACTATGAATGTGAAGTGCTTGCAATGACCCTTTGGCAACATTTACCTCAAGGAAGTAATCAGAGGAGTCGTGAACCAGCATGATAAGAGTTCCAGCACGGATGTAGTTGACACACCAGGAAAAGCTGATGAGGAGGATGGTCGCAACATGGTGAACAATCTGCTCCTTAAAGTCCTAAAGAGAAGGAGGCACGGAGAAGAGAGACATGGTAGAAAATGTTTGAAGATATATAATTGTGTGTTTGAGTCTGTGTGTGTGTGTGTGTGGTAAATCCAGCTTAAAAGGTAACTAGGTTATAATTTTGTGTTGGAAGAACACACTGTGCCTCTGTAGCAAGATTTTCCCCCACTGTGCTCAGCTGACCCAGGTGGAGCAAAGTCCAAACACTCTCACACACACATCCAAACACACGTGTAACAACAGTCTAATGTCCACCCACTGTCCATACCAGATGTCAGACGGATCAGATAGAGAACAGACTTTGTCTTCCTCTTGTGTGCAGCTGATCGTGATCATGAACCATATAAAAGTGGAAAACACAAACCAGGGTGTCGAGCCTCTTTTTTTATACTAGCTGAACTGAGAGCGGGTACATTCACTCACTTTGCGTTTGACATCAGAGGCCACACTGAAGAGCAGAGAGCTGTAGAAACCCAGCTCAATCATGTAGTACCAATACTGAGATGGCAGGACAGTCTGAAGGAAGGAAACAGGAAACAGATCTTTAATTTCCAAATTCATACACTTACATGCATAAATCTATATTGAGAAATAGGGCTGCGAGCAAGCATTACGTTTATTGTTGCTTAATCTTCCTGTTGGCAAAGTGATTCATTGTTTGGTCTTTCAAAAACTGAAACATGCCCATAACAAGTTTTAGAGCCCATTTTGACACAAATTTTGTGTTTTGTGTAGGAAAAAATCCAAAGCTTCTACTGGTTAATTTTTTTTTTTTTTTTGCCATTTTTGCTGGTGATGAATGAAGAAATGATTATCTAAATGAATTAACTATGCATTTCTGCTCGGCTGAATTCTGGATTAGGAGTGTGTCTTGTGATTTGTGTAGCGGGGTTTCTGCAGCGTTCACCAAATCAAATTTAAGACCTTTTTAATGAAACTGAATGCCAGTCAAAGAATGACAGAGTAGGGACAATAACCATTAAAATTATTCATTAAATACATCATTTTATAGACATTTAAATCACATTTTGTCAGTACTTTCCAGCTGTCTACAACAATAACTCCTAGTAATACTGTTAATCAGTTAACATGACCATGATGTGTATTATATTTCAACGTATCTCAGTGTAATTTACCCATATGCTGCTATACAAGCTGTAATATCTTAGTGTATTCACTTCAGTCTGGCCATACTGTTAATACTATATATCTTATAACATAATTCATATGTATATGTGCACTGTTATTTATATATACGTGTATATATGTACATACTCTGCACTTTACTGCCCTTTTCACTTCTGGTTAGATGCAGATAACTATATTTCGTTGTCTCAGCACTTGTACTTTGTCCAATGAGTTGACTCTAATCTAATAAGGGGCAAAAAATTGACAGTTGGCTTAACCAACTAAAATCATGAATTCATTCAGGCTTTTGCTCAAAACTGAAACTTATTATGAGTCAATGAGATTCCTAGCTAATGTAGCTAGCAGTAGTGACAGAGGTTCCTACAGGTTGAGCAGCCTGCTGCAGCACAATCCATCGTCGCTCCTGAAGTTTATAGATGTTTAACGTCTCCTAATAGTCAGCAGCCACTGAACCACCACAAAATCCTTTGGCAAGCAAGATAAAATATTCAAAATCTAAGACTTTAATACCATCTACGCATTTCTGTGAGGGAGCTGAATTCAGTGCTTTTTAAGACTTGTTTTGATACCCAGCTTCACGTACGTACCAGGACAGGAAAGCCTTCCCACATCTCCTTCAGGTCATACAGCCAAGGTTTCTGGAAGGAGAGATGTGATGTGAGTGAGACAGCAGAGCTCAAAAGGTGTATTTATATCAACTGACTCAGCATGGCAATGAGTCAATGCTGCCCCTCTGACTGAGCAGGAAGTAAGGTTATCACAGCAAGGAAAGGCCGACTACTATGGAGACAGTCAAAGTTTATATGACGAATGAGGATGTGAACATTAAGAGACAAAAGGGGGGGATGAGGAGGGGTCGAGGTTAACATGGTAGTACTCACATCGATGAGGGCGGCCAGGCCAGCAATGAAAGCAAGAAGGTAAAAGGTAAATCTCCAACTGCAAGAGAACACACACACATACAAACACACTTTCTGCTCAGTCAATGGGGAATAGACAGCAGGCATTTTCTACCAGAGCAGACACATGAACGTATCACACACTCACAGTCACTCACACACATACACACACACGCACACACACACGAGTTTCAAGTTGGAAAGAAATGCCAGGCTGAATGAAAAGCCTAGAAAAATCTGGTGAACTACGTTGAGAATGTCAAATCAGGACACACACACACACAAACAGCCGAACACATGGTGACAGACAATGAGAGCTGTCAGACAGTATCCTCCCTGTTAATATCCTGTAACAGAGACAGTGAGGGGTCATTTCCACTACAGCCAGGTGGAGAGAAGGGTATTCACACAGAAAACATGGCAGCAGTAGAGACAGACAGAGAAACAGAAGGACACGAAGGTGAAAGAAAAAAGAAAGAAGAGACAGCGAAGAATACAGTGAAAGGTTGAGAGATACAGCAGTGGGGGAAATAAGGGAAGAGAGACAGAAAGCCTGTTGTGTGCGCGCAAACAATAGATTGATTCAGAGGAGAGATGTCGTAACACACACAGCGAAAGACACACCATAACCGGGGAGTGACAAACATGCAGTCACATGCGCATCCACACACACACCCACACGAGCATCATATGCAGGACATCGTTTTTCACATGTATACAGCAGACTTCTTGCACATTAAAGGGCCACTTCACCAAAATTACTTTGAATTTGTTCAGCTTTTGTGTCTCTGAGATTTCTCAGATATGTCCATCTCACAGTAAAATATATATAATAGAACCAAGGGAGCTTATATTTCTATTACTCACATCATGGGATGTAGTACTAAGTGTCTGTGGAGTCATGCAAAGTCAGCTTGCTTTGAGGTTATAAATTTGATCCATTTATTCCAAATTTGAATTTGTTCTTTTGAATCCTCAAAGAACAAGTCAACTTTTCCATTTTAAATATTTCCAAAGTTATTCCATCATCCAGCGTCGGTGGTACTGGACTTAGCCACCTTCTAGTTAGCGTTAGAAAGGCCTGAAGCAGATTCATATTCTTTCAAGCCAACAAACTTCAGCGGGTTTTACATGCTGTTATCACCCCTCCTGTTCAAGTTGGCCATTAAAAGCTATTAGAAGATTGTGCTTGGAAGTGTGAAGATATTTTCCAAACTTTATCCGAGGCTTCAGGAGTCTAGGTTTGATAGTCAAGAAGTTATTTCCAAGGTTACAGACAGTTCCTCCTCGGTGTTACTGTCTTTCACTGCAGCTCAGCACTGAAATATAATCCGAGGAAACTAACGCAGGGTAGATTTGTCCCCTGTCACTTCCATCGGAAGAAATGATCACAGCGTGGCCTGTTGGTATGTGACTATTATTTTAAGAGATACTTGGGGAAAAAAGTGAACTCTTCCTTGCAACCCCATCCACTGAGCTAAAGTCTGTGATTTGGTCAAAAGCAGTGGAACAGCTACTAAGTGGACCTTGAGGTGAGACTCATTTTGACTTCTGTTTACAAAGTAAAGTGAATGATTTCTACATTTTACATTTTACTTTGCAAACGAGTTGCAATGAAAGCTGTTCACAATGAGGTCTGTGTCTCGTAATTTGGGTGAACTGGCTCATTAAGTCACATGAAAAGCTTTTATGGATCTGTGACAAACATGCACAACGATAACGCTAACTACAAACTACAGTCACGTCACTACAGACAACACATGGGGGAGACTAATGCAACAGCAGACTTCTTATGAATGTGTTTGTCTACATGAACATTTGCCTGTGTATCAATCCTAGCGGTGCTAACAGCATTACGCTAGCTGCTGCTGTTTACGACACTCTTACGGATACGTCTGCTGTACATACAGTGTAAAGTCTCATCTGCTACAGTGTCTACAGTGTGAATCACGCCAGCTGACGCTAGCTACTTTCAGCAGCCTTACATTATCAGGTGATCATGCTGTTGGTTTAGCTTCTGCTACAGTTAATGCTCACACATAAAAATAACCAACAGTGGTGACAGAGCCCCTGTTGCCGAGGCCCTGTGATAATGAGTGTGTGGATGGTTGGATTTGTGTGCGTGAGACTAATAGGGGCTGCAGGCATATGGTAGCAGCAGAGTGGCATTGTAATGAGCGCATGTTAAAAATAGAGAGCTACATTCGCTCTCAGAAATGTGCTCATATAGCCGGGGGAACGCGAGGGTGGCCAGCTGTTTCAAGCATGTGCCTATACGTTTAAAAATGTGTGTGTGTATGTGTGTGTGTGTGTGTGTGTGTGTGTGTGTGTGTGTGTTTACCTGGCCTCTCGAAACTTTTTGAGCAAACTCGGCCTGTCCTGGTTCCGTCGTCTCCTGAACCATCGCTGCACTTGTCTTTCTGAATAGCCGGTCTGCTTGCAAAGACTTGCTATTGAAGTCTGAGAACAGCACAGAGAGATTACATTTAAGTATCTAGTCTGCTGGCAACACACACGGCACACCACACTCTGACTTTTTAACTGTGTATGGGTGCGACATCTACCTGTGTGGGGTTTTTGGTAATGTTACAGTAGTAGGACTCCAGTGTCGGGTTATGAGGGGCTTTGAGCCGTGCTGTTTCTTTTACCCCGAGCAGAGAAGCCAGGGGTGTAGCCACCGCCCTGCAATCACGAACAAAAGGTTGTCAGGATTAAAAGGAGATGATGAATGTAGGGATGTTACAGAATCTGAAGAGGCAGAGATGGTACATGGTGCAATCACTCTTTTCTTCTCGTCTAGTGCAGATGAGACTCGGTGCTCAAAATACCACGTTACATAATTTGTCAGAATCTCTGCAGATCTTTCATTGCTTGCAAGCAAGAGTCATCATCAGCACCGCACCGAATATGACTGAGGAGAGACAATCTCCCCTCAGTTCTTATAGCACCAATCATAAAGCATAAAGCATGTGAGCAAAACACAACCATATTTAGCAAAAACAACGTGGTCATGAAGAGTAATGCATGATCACCTCGGGGCTTTCCCTCACATTTTGAATTACCCAAATTTTAGGTAAATGAAGGTAATAAAGAGTCATTTAAATATTAGAGGTTTGGAAGATGTAAGACAGGATGACAGGGTTTAATACTAAAATAACATTGTCCAATGAAAGTCTGCAGCTACCACTCTTTTTTGGATGAGAGGTAGGAATAAAAACAATAATGAGGAAGAGAGCTTCTTGGCATCAGCACTGAAACGCAAGTGCACTCTAACGATTTGCTGCTGGAAACAGGAACACTGTACTTGTGTGAGGAACAATATGAGTCACTTGAAAGAACGGAGCTTTACATATTATAAAGTAGGGCACAGCAGAGGGAATATCAAATAGCTGCTGAGGAGAAGAAAAAGAGAGAGAGATAGAAACTGCATTCTGGAGTACAATAATGTAATTAGAGGTCAGAGGATGAGATAACAGATAGGCAGACTAAAGGAGAAAGAAAAGGACGAGAAAGCAGCAGTCAAAGAGGAATAGATGAGAATTAGAAGGCTGAAAAATGTGTGAATAAAGAGGGAAGGAAATGTTTGAATTAATAATCATAAAGACGTGGATGAGGGGCGCAGACATCGAGTGAAAAATGAACTGACCTTTCAAAGATCTGACGGACAATGAGGAATATAAGGGCGATGGGCAGTGCCACCCACAAGTCACGAGCTTTGGCGTATACCCGTCCATCCCGATCCTCCAGGTCGGCCCAGCCCAGGCCCTCTGGAAACCACAGCCTCTCCTGCCAGAACCACTCGCTCAGCGCCGATAACATCCTGCAATAGAGGACACACAAAGAGTCATCACCAACTCAGTGTGTTTATTAACTAAAGTCTCGAGAACGACATGTTCTAGAGGCAGAATCCACACCCTAAAGAAAAACAAAAAAATGGTGATACGGTTCCACCTAACATCTGGATGCACAAGCAGCCTATAGGGGCTGGCTTTAAAGGCAGGGTCTATACAGGCCGGTCTATGTATACGGGACGACATCTGTGATTAGGAATGTTTGGTACCATGTAATTAAGAGAATTAAATGATGGTACAACTGTTTCCCTCTCACTGGAAGTCTGTAGCTGTAGCTTTTTCCTAATGCATAAAACAGAGCACAAGCAGCATGCAGGGAGCTCAGGAGGCCCACGTGAGGGAGGAAAACTCAGACCAACAACTGAGCTTGGTGCTTTCAACACCAGCGCTTTCCTAAACAGCCGACAGCAGCTGCAGATGCTTTTTATTTTTTTATTCAGACAGTACTGAGATGAATATTTCTGCTGCTAAGTTCAGGGAGTGGCACAGAAGACAAAAAAAGGGTCACTGGTAAGGGAGATCTAGTATCTGAGGGATATGAGTCATGATTCATCCATATGTGCAGAGCAGCGGGGGCTCCCCCACATACTCCATCTCTGGAGTCCCCTTGCAGATCTACAGTAACTCCCCTCCCAACTCGCTGCAGCTGTAAATGCCAAAGCCCTGTAACCGCTTCACTTCCACTCCCATCCCCGCCCTGCTGCTCCCTGCCAGTAATCAAGGATTCCCTCTTTGGCCCACAGAGCCAAAGTCATGTGTAATGCTCTCCCCTCCCTTCACTGTCTTTAAAATATGCAACTGATATTAGACTTGCATGTAGAGAGCTGTGAGTCATGCGTATGATTCACAAAAACAACTTTAATTTCTAGAAAAGGCTGTTAAAAGTTATATCCTTGATTAAGACTTCGGTGTACAAAATGTCCCGAAGACACACATTGGTTACTTCTACGTAACAACAGTTAAAGTATTCAGATTACAATCATAGAAGATAAAACAGCTGATTTAAAGGTCCAATGTGGCACATAGCAGCGAAGTTGCAGATTGCAAACAAATGAATACTCTCCCACGCCTCAAACTCTTCTATTACTCATGTAGGAAAAACTCTGTCAAATTCACAGAAAAAGCAAAAGGCTATATCTAGATCAGTGTTTGGTTTGTCTGTTCTGGGCTACTGTAGAAAAATGGTCGTTCAACATGGTGGACTTCACAGAAGAGGACCCGCTCTCACTGTAGATCTACAGGGCTCATTTTGAGACAACAATTCTTATTTTCAGGTGATTATACACTAATGAATATTGTATTCCAGTCCTGCTGAATCCTCCTAAATCTTACACACTGGATCTTTAACACATTTAATAAGCTGGGACCACAGTATCTTTTTTGCTTTTAAAATAACAAACAATTAATTGATTCATTGTTACTGTTTACAAATAATTTAATCACTTAATAATTTCAGTTTCACAAATGTTAAAATTAAATCTGAGTCTAAAATTGGTATTCAATCCAAAATTAGGAACGTTTAGATTCAGAAATCTGATGAAACCATGAAAGCTTTCGATACTTAAAGGTCCAGTGTGTAGAATTTAGCAACATCTAGTGGTGAAGTTTCAGATTGTAACTGACTGAAAACCCCTCACCTCTCCTAAAAGGTTCAAGCATAAAGGAGAAACTACAGTGGCCTTCAAACTAAACTAAACAAAAACGTGAAAGGTCCCATGTAGAGACAGTGTTTGGTTTGTTCCTTCTGGGCTGCTGTAGAGACATGGTGGTCCAACATGGCGGACTCTATGGAAGAGGACCCGCTCTCACTGTAGGCTCATTCTAATAGAACATCAACATAACAATTCTTATTTTCAGGTGTTTATACACTAATAAAAACCTAGTTATGAATATTATTTTCTGTCATTAGATCCCACCACACACTGGACCTTTAATGAAGTTTGATACCAACTGCCCTCATCTTTGTCTTGACTAGTTCTTTAAACACAGTTAATTCGGCACAGCTCTTGCTGTTTAACGTTGACAGATTGCGCTTCATTAAGTCAGTCTTAAAGTTAAAACATATTGTTGTCGAGCTACCGGTTATAACTTCTGACAGTGTCCATGAGACGGCGTCATAGTTGAGTGTGTCAGTTGTTTTCCACATCATGGCATGTTAGTCATGGCCCCTGTTTCCTGTTGCAACAGCACGGTTGGCCGAACACTGGGCTTTCCCTTCGCTCTCTCATCACAGATGGTGGTCGACAGGAAGGGTGACATATTTTTTCCCCATTAATTTCGCCAAATTCTTCCACTTCGGTAAAATTACATCTCATTTCTCCTGGAGTATCCTGCCAGATCTTGTTAGCTCTGTTGAGCAGCATGTTTGTGTACATAAAAACACTGTAATCTCACCAAAACAGATAACTAAATGAGCCTCTGAGCACAAACCACAAGCAGAAGAAGAAGTTATATTTCATATTAGTACTGAGTGGAAGTTTTGAGAGGGTATTTTTAGGGTTACTAGTTGAGATCATCCAGTGAATTCACCATGCTAAAACTTTTCCCCCCACACAGCTTTCCTAACACCACATGCCATTGGCCCAGAGGATCATATGACCAGACTCTGACCATTTCAAAGGTCCAATAAAAATAAAGGATGCCTCTGGCAGGGGAGGGAGAAAGGAAGTTCTCTGACTGTCTCCTCTCTCTCTCTCTCGTCCTCACTATGAATATACATTACAGGGATGTGGTGATTGTAAACAGAGATGCTTCTTTTTGGCTCTAAGTGAAGAAAATGATGAAACGAAAGGAAAACAGATCAAACTGGAACCTGGTACAGGAGTCCAGAAATATTTGGAGAATGTAAACATACTGCCACCATAACAAGGGAGAGCTCCAGCTGCCCCATTCACTCTCTATGCATGAATAATGTCTTATGGAGTTTTACAGTCATCCAACACTTTGTTTATGTGAATGATGGCAGACTCAGTCGACTTGAGGAACATAAGTCATGAGACAGTTGCAATATGCCCTGACTGTGAGTCACTGATAATGTACCATCTATGTGTGTATAACTGCTCATTTGCTCATACCCATCCAAACTTAAGTTGTTCACAGCTGACTCATTCAAACCACAACTTAAAGGTGCAGTGTGTCAGATTTACGGGGCTAACAGAACATTGCAGAAGTATAATATTCATAGCTAAGTGTAAAATAGAGAATAAGAATCACTAAGAATAAGAATCACTTCTCAAACTGTGGTCCCACTGGTGGTACGCGAACTTCCTGTTGTGGTACTTGAAGGAGTCTCTATAAGATTTTTTTTTAAATACAATAAATTCAATTAAAAAAACATATTATACCATTAAAATACAAGTAAAATATTGAATGAACTCTAGACAAGTAAGATAAGTTTTTCATTTCCTGCCACATTCATGCTGGTAGTGTGCGCACATATCCATGATTAGTTATGAGCTAAAATGTGACTTTAACTTAGTAAGTGGAGGTCAAATTAATGGTTTAAATACGGTTTTAATACCAGGAAAAGAAGTACAGATCAGGAGCACACCTTTTCCACCAAATTAGCTCTTCTCAATCAACATTACATTATCTTTTTTTGGCCTTTTTGAGCTTTATTTGACAGAGAAGCTTGAAGAGTGACAGGAAATGTGGGGAGAGAGAGAGGTGGGGAATGACATGCGGGAAAGAGCCACAGGTCGGATTCGAACCCTGGACCACCATGGCAAGGACTGAGCCTTTGCACATGGGGCACGCTCTACCGACTGAGCTAAACGACACCCACACTACGTTATCTTCTTCTTAGGAATAAACCTCCTGCGTAAACTGTCTGTAACTAAATAGGGTTGGCTTATGCTGCTGTGTTTTAACATCTGTCATAATGATGATACTTGAAGAGTATGATGCTTTCTGTGATGGTACGTGGTGTAAAACGTTTGAGAAACACTGCTCTAGGGTCGAGTTTTTTCATGTGGTGCATGGCCACAAAAATTGCTCCTTCATGCTAGGAAGGAGAGGGTGAGGCGGGGTGATTGCAATCAGCAACTACACTCAGCCAGGTGGTACTAAATCCTCCACGCCGATCCTTCAAAAAACAAAAGGACAGACTCGGACAGCTTGGATAGCATACACCATATATTGGTCTGATACATCTACCTATATAAATGGGTCACATAATGGTTATTGTTCACTATATTCTGAAAAAATACTTGGCTGATTAATCAATAATGACATTAATTGCTAGTTCAAATCCTGTCTTACTGTAATTTCAATACTAAACATTGTACACGCGTGTAATGTACTGATGCAAAGTTGTGGCACCAGTACGACCAAGATGTGGCCATGCCAACAACATTAATATCTGCACTCATAAACCATCAGTCAAACTACAGATTACAGTCGATGTAAGTGTGTCACCCGTCTGTGGCATCCTTCATCTCATGTGGTCCAGATGTGATCCGTGTGCAGACCACAGTGAAAACCACCAAATCCTGAATGCAGATATTGTGAAATGAAGTGGCAGCTCAGGAGGCTGACATGTTTTCTGCAGATGGTTCATTAGCTATAACTCAGGTCATGCCTTCTGAGGGTGAGTCAGTACAAATCCTTCACATTTTTTATTTTTTTAAAAACTTTTCTCAGGATCTTGCTTTGACAGAAAACAGTGTGATTCTATTAAAGTACAAGATACGGTGGTTAGGCAAACACTGAGATTGCAGAAAATGGTCGCAGGCCACAAGTTGGATAAAATGTAAAAAGCACCCCAAGGGCAGACATCATGTCTACAGTGATCTGTTTCATCATTGTTATCCAATCTTCTGTGTTCTCAGAAGAAAATCAACTTCACTACCTTTGACACTGATCCGTGACCCTGATGAATTATTGATGGGAAGATTCAATCAGTCAGCAGACTTACTTGAACAGTCCCATTCAAAAGAAGGTGTGATGGTAATATTGTCATGCTGATTCTCTTCTCACTGGATGCAGGCCAGTGTTTCCCTTTGAGTCTTTGAGTAAGTAGTTATCTTGCCCACAGCAATTAGGTTGTCCCCTGGATATGTGTGAGGCTACTCTTATATTCTGTTTGAGTGGAAGCCCTTAAGGGTAATGATCATGAACCGACATAAAGATGATGGGCAAGAATAGTCACGGGGACTGCTTGAGATTATTAAACTAAAGAAGTTGAGGATGTAATCATTGACACATGATAGTTTCTGTCTAAGCAAGAGAGACATGAGCCAAAAACTAAAGGGTAAAATGAGTTTTTCTTTCCACTAACATGTGGTTTGACCTTCATTTAAAAACAAAAGTTTCTGGTTTAGTTTAGTTGTCACCAACAGGTGGTAAGCGTCTTGTAATCTGAAAACTAAAAATCTAAAAACAAAGTGTAAATTTCAATCTGCTAACTAAGTCTTTCTTGGAATTCACCCACTCACCTTGAACATGACCTTTGACCTGGATACAAAGCTTTACAATACATTTGTCTATTATCATGTCATAGATTTACATACCTTTGAGTTGAAATGCGTGCTTATGGTAATATACACAAATCTGAATTGGTTGCAAACAAAACAACACTATTCCCATTATTTTCCCCCGAGGACTTCCTGTGGCTGTACTAGCTGCTCCTTTTCAGATGCCTTATCTCAAACTATGACATCCTTTATCCCTAAATCCTTGTTGTTTTCCTTCCACTGTGCTGCTCCTGCTGGCTTTAATGGAGCTGGGGAATAAATAGCGGAAAAAGCTAAGTAGGAGGAATCCCAAACAAAAAGGAATGACTGTAATTAAAACACAGATCACATTTAAAAGGGCTTACATGTGGATATAACTCAGGGGTGTTGCACGCACAGTCTGTACTTACGTAGTTAAAGTGATAATGTGGTATAATCTGCTGCTAGTTAGCAAAGTTTTTTAAAGAAAACAACCCACCATTTGGCCACACAGCCACTGTAGTTATTTCTTATTAAGCTTACAAAGCTTAACTGTTATTAAATTTCTTTAAAATAACTTCAAATTATAGCGTTTAATCGTCGTTTGTGCGTTTTTTTTCAGACGTTAAAACAGCCGAACGGGCCCGTTAACGTCTAATTAACTGATTCCTACATGAATGCGTAATGACGTCTGCCGCGATGCGGCGCGTGCGCCCACCACTAACCCACTAACGCGCACATAAACGAATAACGTCTGCTC